>CP136057.1:7500-2471797 GCA_032464435.1 Aegilops umbellulata | reverse complement strand
TTTTATGCGACATGGATTCTTTTTTTTTTGTTTTACTAGCCGCAACCTGTCAAGTGTGTGTTAGATGTGTTTTCCTATGTCCAAGCTTACATTTTTCTTGCCATAGAGGTTTATCTTCTCTGGCCTAATATTTTCAGTCTTTACTAATTGTGTAGGTTCTAGTGACACTGATATAAAGATATGGCTGTACCTCTAATGAAAGTAACTACTTACATATAGACTAAGAAATAGTCTCTCAGTAAATACAAATATAATGATACGATGTGCCTCGATTTGAGAAGTAACTGTTTTGAAATTGGCTGAGAAATAGTCTCTCAATAAATATACTATTGATATGGCTAACTAATTTTAAATTGACTAAGACTAGTCTCTTAATAAATATAAAAATCAAGACATGATTGTGTCTTGATTGAGAAATAACTTTTTTGGATTGATTGAGAAAGAGTGTAGATAATAGTATATGCAAGATACCTTATGAGAACATATCATGCCTCTATAAAAAACCAACGAACCAAAGGAGCTCTTGGCAGCGAAGGAGCACACTAGAACAACACAAGAAGGAAAGACAAACACAAATTACCGGCCTCTTCTCCTCATGGCACCCGTCAACGGGAGGAACACGAGGAGGAGCATGGCCATTTCTTTCCTGGTCCTTATTATGATTTCTGCTTCTACATTGCCATCCTGCCATGCAAGAGGTAAGTATATATATACATGCATCAATCAGTATCCAAAATGGTTAACATACCAGAAATATATTTTGATTGAATTTCTGATGCTACAATGGATTTGCATCTGCAGTTTCGGAGGCAACATGCGAGGATCTGCAACAAGGATGCTCTGTACCTGATTGCATGGACTTATGCAACAAAAAGCACCTTGGTAGCCATTTCTCCTATTGCAACAAAATTGGCCAGTGCTGCTGCAAACATACATGATCATTTTGGTTATGGCTCTATGAAGTGAAGCAAATCTTAATCGTGCTCCTGCATGTAATCCTCATAAACAAGCTCCTTGCATGTACTGCGTCGATCTGATTTCACGCAAACTGAATAAAGTGTTATCTAAAAAACACGAAGTGGCATCTGCCGTCTGTCTTTCTTGTATGCTTGATTTTTCATTCCCATGGTTTCAGAGTATGAATAACCACCACTACCGCTAGATTTCATTCAATGTGGTCCAAACTGGTCAACTATATTGTGGCCAAGGTAGCCAAATGAGCGTTTGCTACCTCTGGACCCCAAGAAATCCCATCAAATCACCGAACTCCATAAAACATTCTGTCGGTCGGGATAAGCCAAATGAGTTTTGAACATTAATCTGAAACATATTCTAGTCAATAAGGGATTCAAAAGCTGAAATGATAACACATTGTTTTAATATTTACATGTGGGGCGCTGCTCTATGGTAGTCGATTTGGGGAAGAAGAAGAGAGAGAGATACTCCATTGGGGTCCCGCTCTATTCATAGTTTTTTGGCGGGGTCGCTATATTCGTAGAGGGAGAGATACTCCATGTGTATTACTTTTAATCTTGGCAATTGTTGGGAACCGCTGCTTTTGTTACTATCATACAATCACAACTTCTCACAGCCAACCTCATAGAAGAATGCGCTCGTCTCTTTTCATCTTGTACTGAACGGTTCATGACAGAAATCATCTTCATAGATAATTTGTAAGATCCCCATGATTAAAAGCAAAAAAGAACACACAATGTTATACATCTCGCCATAGTGTTATGAACAAAAAAAGAGGAAATAATACAGAACATACCATATTGTGTTTGATGATGTTGGTCTTAGTCAAACGATGCACAAAGGGCACCCCCATGTAGTCCTGAGTGGGTGATAGGACCTCGAAGAGATTGTCGGCCTCATCCTTAGTAAACCTCTTCAATCTTTAAGAGAAAATTGCATAAATGAATGGGTTATCGTCCTCATCTTGGCTGCAGAACTAGACAGTCCTTAACTGGAGACCGCTCGCTTCAAGTAAAAGCCTATATAATCTCCCCCGATGGGCCTATTCTTTGAAATGAATTTCTCCCACGCATATGAGGGTTCTATATTGTTCTTTACGCACTTCACCTTGGAAGTTGGAATGATCGCTCTTATCGTCCTCAAAGATCGTAGTGTCACATGTTGCATCGTTGAAGTCCACCTCATGCTGCATGGGATACACTATTGCAACAATAAAAAAATGCAGTTGATAATTAATTGTAAAGACAGCAAAAGAAGTACACAAATGGTTACAGTTGAACGGTAAAGATAAAGATTTTTTACCACTGATTGTTGGAATCCCTCCTTCAAAAAGAGCCCAAATTGTACTGTAGACAGCTCTGCACAGTGAGATTTGCAGATTTGGACGTCTTCCTCCTCGCCCGTGTGGCATTGACGTGACAAGAGGCAGAGGTCCGGCGCGATCGATGTGGGGAAGCGGGGCCATGCCGCCGGAGGCAGCGGACCGGACCAAGGAGCCTCGGGCGTCAGAGCCAGGGACCGGGGCTCGCCGGGTTTGTCGAGGCTGGGCGGGCCGTGGGATTGAGGAAGACTATGTGAGTGGAGACAAAGGAATCTACTGCTCCTACTAGGAATCAATCAGCATGAAGAGCGTAGGACATCAGAGCTCGGTGTGGCAACTCGTAGATGCAGGCCTTGTGGTGGAGCAGGCGAAGGGGTGCCGACGGGGAGTTCTTGCCGATCTTGATGCCCATCAACCAGAGCGCACGCTGACTTATGGTCGAGTTGTCCTCGCTGATCGCGATGGTCCACGCAATGCAGAACTCGCCGTCGCCGAGGTAGGCCACGACGATGGAGAGGACGCGCTTTCGCTGCCCACGGTGCAGTACACCGCCTGTGCTCCCGGAATCCCCCATGGCCGATTCAGCTAGCTCTGGCTCGATCGATCTTTGGCGGAGGGAGAGTTGTTTGTAGGTTAACAAACATGCATAATGCATTCCCTGCCCGACTCGGATTTGTAGCAAAGCTAGACTACGCGCCAGCCACGTCCAACTCACACTTTGCTTGATTTTGAAATTCAAATTGTTTAAAAAATTATTTGGGCAAAGCGCATTTTAATGCCTTGTTTTTTAAGGTAGTCGGGGTTGGCGACGGCGACGACAGCAGGCGCCGTTACCTTCTGAAAGGCATCGTTCTAGTGCTGTGCTCCTCCCCTTGTCCCAGGCTCCGGGAACTAGGGTAAACCCTAGATCTTGGTCTCACTGGATCAGACGGTGACGGCGTAGTGCGTCATGTTCCTTCTTGGGGCATCATTTTTTAGTCAAGACCGGCTGGAGCGACCAATGAAGTTTCGTCGAGGATTTGGGTGGCAGCAGCTGTGTGGATACGTGAAGACGGGATGCGACAAGGTCGTGGTCATTTTGTTGCTGTGGAGTCGGCGCTGCGAGGCGGTGTGGTCCGCGTGGCAATGATGAGAGGGGGCTCGTGGCCCATCTCAATGATCCTACACGGCGCCAACTTTGCGTAGTCCCCTATCCTAGTTCATTCTCGGATCCGTTGTTGTCATGTTCTTAGCGTGTGGCTCATTGGATGCTCAGATCTTCTCGTGCAACTTGCGGCTTTTGCAGCGAAGTCAAAGTCGCTTGCCCGGGGAGAAGTTGAAAAGACCAATATGTCTCCTAGAGGGGGTGCTTAGGCGTTATCTATATACAGATATGGCTTTATCCTAATGTGAAAATAAAACTAGGCAAATAAGTTGAAGAAAAAAATCCTCAAATATAGTAGGCTCTATTAAGTATTATACCAACAACCTGTATCAAACAAGAGCAACACTAGAAGGATTCTAGCAAGCACAACTAAGCAATACAAACTCACACCAGATATATCACAGGATATGAAAACAAATGGTGCACACAAGCACAAGTAAGCAATACAAGCTTACATAAGTTATATGACAAGATATGAAATAGATTATATAAGTTAGAAATAAACACCAAGCACAATATATAACAATAGTAGCAAGTATGAAATAAAAAAAACGTAGAAGAGACAACCTATATGTTTCCGAAGTTCAAGTATCCACCATACTCTAGTCTCCATTGGAGTGGAGGGTTTTACCACGAAAGCACACTAATGCCACGGAGGTCCACCTTACTCTCCTACATATATCACTACAAAGGCGATTCTCAACCACTATAGTTAGCTTATTCCTTCACTCTAGAGATGGCAAGCTCCAAGACCACTTCACAAACCCCACGAACGAGTAACTTGGGCCTCCTCACAATCTCCAGGAAGGGTCGCTGAGGATAGCTATCTAGGAGGTGTTGGCCTCCAAAAGTAGAAAGCTCACGGACTCTCACTCGAACAAATCGACGCAAGTGATCAAACCGATGCAACAAATGCAAAGTAAGAACACAAGAATGCTCTACAATTAATACTAGTCAAATTTTGACCAAAATACTTTGGGAACGCCTATTCATCAATTACCTGAATTTTTGTTCACTGTTGGTCCAAAATCTTGACTGTCAGAGATCAACATCAAATGATCACCAACCATCACACACTACTCATAATTTTCTTCATTTTCTTCTTCCTCCCAGCATCGCCTTCCAACCCAGCCATAACCGCAGACCATCACGCTCCTAACCGCCTCGCTCACCATCCTCCCCTCAGCCTCCCCCACAGTTGTACAATCGACCTCTACGGCCATCCCTCTAACACCCACCCCCCAACCGTGTGAATTCCAGCAACGATGACGATTGCTGCAGCCCCTCGTCCCGGACCTGTCAAGTCGCTTCCTTGCATCCACCATCGACGTTGTAGCTCGCTGCCGCTAGCAGCGTCACCCGGTCTCTAGCAAGGTCATGGATCGACACCATGGTTGAAACTCGTTGTTGTTGCTCCTCACATTGCACACATCTTTGCCCTCACCCCAAAATCGATTGATGCTTGCTAAATTTGTAGGTATGTGAGAATTATCAAACGCGATTTTGTTAGAATGACATTTCTCTCAAACTGTTCAATTGGATAATACATGTAGCTCAACGCAGACTTTATTGGACACGACCCACTAAGCCGAGGCCCGGCAAACAATGATACTGACCTTTTTTTTGTTTTTCTAGTGCCGAGATTTTGCATGTAGTTTGGCTGGTGTCTTATTTGTCGCTTTTTTCCTTGAAAAGGCGAGTACCCGACCTCTACAGCCCATGATGCAAACATCTATTTTATTAAACGTGAATCAAGTTCTATTCACCGAGTACCAGATAGTAATACATGAAGAAATAACACGACCACAACCGGCATAGCCGAGATTACATCGCTCAGCCACATAATCTACGCTAATCATCAAGCTTGCACCATCACCAACACCACTACCAACAAGTTGGGGGCCTCTTTGACTCAGGGTTGCGGCAGTGCCACACTGCCACTGCTCTATTCCTCGCATTGTTGTGTCCCTCCCTACCCCCTAAGGTCTCCCAGCAGCCAACGCCCAATGGACCAACTGTTTGGAGGAACCAGCGACCAACCAAACCCACACACACACACACACACACACACACACACACACACACACACAGTCGCACAACGAGAGGGTGGGTGAGGAGGGGAGAGGTGGAGAGGAGTGGAGGTAGCAGATCGAAACATGGAGGAAACGAAGTGGAGACGGCGCCTCAGATCTACGGCTTGGCGTCGCCGGAACCCACGGCCGGAAGCCACAACGGTCCCCCGCCACGTGGTCCCAGAGGCCCCGCCATCGCATCCGGCACCAACGACACCACAGTGGCTGCCTGAACACGGGCCTCCAAGCCGGCGGCATCGCGGCGCGGCGCCGGCTAGAGGCTGGCCCCACGACCCGAAAGGATCCGCCGCTGCCGCCGCTCGGGAGCACGGATCCGCGCCAAGGTCCAGGCCTCCTCATCGCCTCCATTTTTTCGAGTGGCCGCGGTCTTTGGTGGTGCGGTCATCGGCCACGGCGAGCAGGACAGGCAGGGCGAGCGGGGGAGAGGTGGAGAGAGTAACAACGAAGGACGCGTGGATGGGGAGGCAGCTAGGGTTCTACCACGGGTTGCACGAGCTTGATTTTATACCCAAAGGTGAGATCACAAAAATACCCCAGGGGGCGCTGGAATTACGCGCGGTGGCACGCTGGAAGTGAAACTATTCATTGCTACAGTGCTTCAGCTCGATCCGGCAGCTGAGATCAATCGGGAGCGAGATCGTACAGTCCCAATGGCATCAGGAAAACAATCAAACGACCGAGAGTCGTTGAGCTCTGAGAAGCCTCAGGTTCTCTAGCGAGTCTTGTTTCTGGATGACCGATGCATGGTGGCCCCTGTCTTGAGTGGTTCGCTTCCATCCTGATGACGTTGCATTCAAGATACAAAGGAAATGATTTATTTGCGCAAAAAAAAAAGATACAAAGGATTTAGGGATACCTACACGCAGAGCCGATGCAAAGGAGGGTGAGCGCATGCGGCAGCCCCTCACTGTAGCTGCTACATATTTATTCTTGTGTTTCTCGTAGATGCGAGCAAGAAAACCAGTTACAACCAAGATCTTACAATAGTTCATCATAGTAAGTAAAACAATGATATCATGGAGAGAAAACAAAAGAAGGAGATTAGTTGGTCAGTACGTTGCGGTGATACACGAGTATACAGCAGTACATTAATTTATACATCCTACGTGTAAATACATCTGTTTGAGTGACAAGTAATTCTGGACGGAGGGAGTATGTAATAAGTGTATGATGACGAGGGATCCATGGACGATAAATCTGTTCACATGTCGAAGGAAATGGTGCCATTAGGTGGGTTGTAGAAGGTGACGGTCCCGTTCAACGACTGCACAAATCAGGCGTTCTGATTGGAGGCGCCGCGGTAGGAGAGTTACCGGGAAAAGATGAACGGAGCCCAAGAGTATATAACAAGATGCGTGAAAATGAACGATTATGGCCGTTTTTGAAAACATTGACACAAAATGAACCCAATCCGAAATCATTTCACAAAATGACCTACTTTTGCATGACACCCTGCCCCAGGGTGTCATGCTAGCGGCATCTAGCAGGTCGCCTCGGGCCGGGGCGCTGTGCTATCTAGCATGACACCCTAACCCCGGGCGTCATGCAAATTGACCATTTGTGAAAGTTTTCTAGATTAGGTTCATTTTATGTTAAAGATTCAGAAAAGGGTCAGGTTTGTTCATTTTCGAGATATGTGAAAATGAACGAATATGATAAAAATTCTGTCATGATTAGGCCAAAATTAAGTTAAGAGATATGCCAACATTAAGTTAAGAGATAGGTAAAATGCAAGAAACAATATAATTGAGCGACATTTATATCCAAGATATGATTATGTGTCACTTGAGAACCTCAGTAAATAGAAAATACATATATGTCTCGCATTGATTTTAATGTAGAAAATTTATAATCATGGTATTGATACCAATATATAGTGCAAAGAGAAAGAAATGCAAGATATATCAACACTAATGTTGTATTCAGTAAAAGATATGGAGGAAACTATGAGCACCATCAATATGGAAGATATGATTGCGAATTGATTGGGAAACACTTATTTCAAATTGATTGAATTATATTCACTTAATAAATAATAAATAAAAAAGGAGATTAGTCCGTCAGTACATTGGCGGTGATACACGAGTATGGTGGTACATTCTATGTAATTAGCATATGATGACGAGGGATCCGTGGATGATAAATCTGATCACATGTCGAAGGAGTTGGTGCTATTGGGTGGGTTGTAGATGGCGACGACCCCGTTGAGCGGCATCACAAACCAGGATTCTAATTGGAGACACTGCGGCAGGAGAGTCATCAGGAAGAGATGAACATAGCCGAAGAGTATGTAGCAAGATGCTATGCCAACATTAATTTAAGAGATACCTATAATGCAAGAAACAATATAATTGAGCAACATTTATCCAAGATATGATTGAGGAAAAAGTCTAAGAGATCCTGAGTAAATACAAAATACAGATATGTCTCATAATTATCTTGATGTAAAAATATATCCTGGTATTAATAACAGTATATAGCGTAAAGAGAAAGAAATGCAAGATATATCGACATTAATGTTGTGTTTAGTAAAAAAAAAAGATATGCAGGATCAATGGAAGATATGATTGTGGATCGATTAAGAAACAATTATTTAAAATTGATTGAGAAATATTCACAACACAAATACAAAATATAAAGATATGTCTGACATTGATTTTGTCGTATCAAGATATCATGATATCATATCAACAATAATTTATGAAATTAATACAAGAAAGCATATGAGTACTCTATATAAACACCGACAAACTAAAGGAACTATTGGCAGGGAAGGAGCACACAAGGAAGAAGAACAAACACAATAGTCACGTGCCTCTTCTCCTCATGGCCCTCGTCAACCCGAACAACAAGAGGAGGACCACGGCTATTGCTTTCCTGGTCCTTGTAATGGTGTCTGCTTGTATCTTACCGTCCTGTCATGCAGCGCATAAGTATAATCTTGCTGCATCTCCTCCAGGTGGTACCCGATATTGCTCCTTTTTGATAGGAGGTCAAGCATGCAAATTTTCCGCTTGCGACAACATGTGCAGCAGGATGGGGCGGGGACGCCAGCATTTCACGTTTTGCACCAGCCCTGGCCAGTGCTGTTGTTGGTTTACATAGTTTGACCGGACACAACCGTTTTGGTTACTTGTGCGATGTAATCGTCCGCATGAATAAGCTTCTTGCATGTAGTGTGCGGCGTTGAGATCTAGTTAATTAATGGAGACTGAATATCATGTTCCTTGAGAAATGTGATTAGTAGCATCTGTTGCTGATTTTCTTGCTATTTTTTTTTTGGAAAAGAAGGTTAAGACCCCCGGGCTCTGCATCAATCGATGCATACGGCCATCTTTATTCATTATTCAATATAGGTCCAACAAGAACATACATCAAGCCACCCGAAGCCACCACTCACATCTACAAAACTTCATAATGTGGAGTGCTCTCACTCCCCATATCTCACTAGTAGAAAAAGGGTCAAACGTGAAGCACATTAGTGCCGGTTTGTATTTGAGCCGGCACTAATGTGTACATTAGTGCCGGTTCCAACGGCTGGCCGGGCCGCTTTCATTAGTACCGGTTCGTGTCGAACCTTTAGCACCGGTTCGTGCCACGAACCGGTACTAATGAGAGTGGTGGCAGGATGTTGTCAGTCTGGGCCCCCTCCAGCACCTTTAGTACCGGTTCTTGGCACGAACCGGTACTAAAGGTCGTCCTACATAAACCCTTCGTCCACCCGAGCTCGCTCTGTTTTTTCCCTTTCCCCTCTCCTCTCTGTTCTTCCCCTCTTCCTCTCGAGCTCATCACACATTTTGCCCAAATTTTGTCAAGATTTGAAGGCCCCCATCCATTGAAATGATCACAAAGGTTAGCAACTTTGTCCTTTCATCTCTCATTGATAGATTTACTCTTGCAATGCTCTATATAATGATTAATTTGTGAGTTTAGTAATTTGGGAGGAAATATATATATATATATATATATATATATATATATATATATATATATGTGCTAGTATTTGATTTATATGCAATTTGAGGTCAAAAATAACACTTAGTTTGCATATGTAGGTGTGGTTTACTTAGTGCCTTCTAAATCTCCGTCGTAACCACCGTCGATCCCCCGCACCGTCCCGTCGCCGGCACCACCTTGTGGTGAGCCTCTTTGTTCATGAAATTTTATATAAAAATTGATGTTTGTGTGATTTGGATATATAGCTAGTTACTCGTATAATTATCTTACCCGTACGTTGTTTGTTATACATATAGTGCCATGGTTTTGATATCCGTCCCCGTCGGCCCTCGTCCTTGTTATGATTCGGATGTGGTATATATATTCTCTTTTAAAACTAGTTGCATTTCGTGTTTATGACAAATTATGCCCATCAAGTTGACATAGAAATTTTTTCTAGGAGGTATGTGAACCGGAAATTCCAACCGACCCTATTGTTGAGAGGTTAAATTTAGTTGAAAGAGAAAACGAGTACTTGACAGAAAAATTGAAAAGAATTGAGGGGGAGAAGATGGAATTGGAGTTGCATGTTGCCGATGTCGTCGATGATCACAAGATCAAGATGAAGAAAATGCGCTTGAAGATTAGAAAGATTAGAAAATATGCCATCGATAGTGAGGCTTGGTATCATTATGCTGTTGGATCCATTGTTACCTTAGTTGCGATCTTGATCGCATTTGTTGTTGCATTTAAATGCTTTAGCTAGAGAGTTATTTGTTTGTTGCATTTAAGTGTTGTATGAACTTTATGTATGAACTTGTATTAATTTGCTCTATTCGGTGTTGTGTAATGAAGATGAGCCGGCAATGGATGTACGATGACCGATGCTCTCCCGAGTTCATTAATGGCGTGCAAACTTTTCTGCTTGCGGCTGAGGCAAACAAGCGGGCGGATGGTTTTATGCCTTGTCCATGTGCTGTCTGTAAGAATGGTCAAAATTACTCTAAGTCAAGAACCATTCACTTCCACCTGTTTAAGTCCGGTTTCGTGCCCCACTATAATGTTTGGACCAAGCACGGAGAAAGAGGGGTTATGATGGAAGACAATGAAGAAGAAGTGGACGACGACAGCTATCCTGGCCATGGGTTCCCTGAATACGATGATACAACAATGGGGGAAGAAGCTGAGCCGGCAATGCGGGGAGAAGCTGAAGAAGAGGCATCAGATGAGCCCGTTGATGATCTAGGTCGGGCCATTGCCGATGCAAAGAGAAACTGCGCAAGTGATTTGGAAAAGAAGAAATTGCAGCGCATGTTAGAGGATCACAAAAAATTGTTGTACCCGAATTGCGTAGGTGACAAGAAAAAGCTGGGCACCACACTGGAATTGCTGCAATGGAAGGCAGAGAATAGTGTATCTGACAAGGGATTTGGAAAGTTGCTGGTAATGATAAAGGATATGCTTCCAAAGGACAACGAATTGTCCGAGAGTACGTACGAAGCAAAGAAGGCTGTCTGCCCTCTACGGTTAGAGGTGCAGAAGATACATGCATGCCCTAATGATTGCATCCTCTACCGCGGTGAGTACGAGGATTTGAACGCTTGCCCGGTATGTGGTGCATTGCGCTATAAGATCAGCCGCGATGACCCTGGTGATGTCGAGGGCCAGCGCCCCAGGAAGAAGATTCCTGCCAAGGTGATGTGGTATGATCCTATAATACCACGGTTGAAACGTTTGTTCCAAAACAAAGAGCATGCCAAGGCAATGCGATGGCACAAAGAAGACCGTAAGAAAGACGGAAAGTTGAGAGTACCCGCTGACGGGTCGCAGTGGAGAAAAATCGTAAGAAAGTACGGGAAGGAGTTTGCAAATGACGCAAGGAGCGTATGGTTTGGTCTAAGCGCAGATGGCATTAATCCTTTTGGGGAGCAGAGCAGCAACCATAGCACCTGACCTGTGACTCTATGTTTGTATAACCTTCCTCCTTGGTTGTGCATGAAGCGGAAGTTCATTATGATGCCAGTGCTCATCCAAGGCCCTAAGCAACCCGGCAACGACATTGACGTGTACCTAAGGCCATTAGTTGAAGAACTCTTACAACTGTGGAATGGAACAGGTGTACGTGCGTGGGATGAGCACATGGGGGAAGAATTTGACCTAAAGGCGTTGTTGTTCGTGACCATCAATGATTGGCCTGCTCTCAGTAACCTTTCAGGACAGACAAACAAGGGATACCGCGCATGCACGCACTGTTTGGACGATACCGACAGTATATATTTGGCTAATAAGAATGTGTACCTGGGACATCGTCGATTTCTTCCAAGAAGGCATCCCGTAAGAAAGAAAGGCAAGCATTTCAAAGGTGAGGCGGATCACCGGACGAAGCCTGGCCACCGTACTGGTGCTGATGTACATGATATGGTCAAGGATTTGAAGGTGGTCTTTGGAAAGGGTCCTGGTGGACAACCTGTTCCGAATGTCGCTGACGGACGCGCACCCATGTGGAAGAAGAAATCTATATTTTGGGACCTGCCCTATTGGAAAGACCTCGAGGTCCGCTCCGCAATCGACGTGATGCACGTGACGAAGAATCTTTGTGTGACCCTGCTTGGCTTCTTGGGCGTGTTTGGGAAGACAAAAGATACACCTGAGGCACGGGAGGACCAGCAACGTATGCACGGAAAAGACGGCATACATCAGGGTCATGCAAGCTACGCTCTTACCAAAGAAGAGAAGGAAATCTTCTTTGAATGCCTGCTCAGTATTAAGGTACCGTCTGGCTTCTCGCCGAATATAAAGGGAATAATAAACATGGCAGAGAAAAAGTTCCAGAACCTAAACTCTCATGACTGCCACGTGATTATGACGCAACTGCTTCCGGTTGCATTGAGGGGGCTTCTACCAAAAAACGTTCGATTAGCCATTGTGAAGCTATGTGCATTTCTCAATGCAATCTCTCAGAAGGTAATCGATCCAGAAATCATACCAAGGTTACAGAATGATTTGGTGCAATGTCTTGTCAGTTTCGAGTTGGTGTTCCCACCATCCTTCTTCAACATCATGACGCACGTCCTAGTTCACCTATGCGAAGAGATTAACGTTTTGGGTCCTGTATTTCTACACAATATGTTCCCCTTTGAGAGGTTCATGGGAGTCTTAAAGAAATATGTTCATAACCGTGCTAGGCCAGAAGGAAGCATCTCCAAGGGCCGTCAAAATGAGGAGGTCATTGAGTTTTGTATTGACTTTATTCCTGACCTTAAGCCGATTGGTGTTCCTGAATCACGGCATAAGGGCAAACTGGATGGAAAAGGCACGCTAG
Source organism: Aegilops umbellulata (assembly GCA_032464435.1). Classification (NCBI taxonomy): domain Eukaryota; kingdom Viridiplantae; phylum Streptophyta; class Magnoliopsida; order Poales; family Poaceae; genus Aegilops; species Aegilops umbellulata. The sequence continues at coordinate 2,459,006 of CP136057.1, read as the reverse complement.
GAGGGGAACAAATAATATGTATGGACGGACATTCTCTCACTGAAGCACACTACACAGTTCTACAAAATTCCTCCTTGGTGGCTCCGTATATGGATGAACACAAGAATTTGCTACGCTCCAAACACCCGGAGCGGTCTGATGACTGGATTACACGTGAACAAACCAGGAGTTTCGCCAGCTGGTTACAAGCACGTACCATGCATGACACCTCTATTGAAGATGACCTGTACTTGCTGTCCCAGTTACCATCTTCGAATATAATGACTTTCAAAGGGTATCAGATAAATGGTAATACATTTTGCACGATTGCCCAAGATAAGAAGAGCACCAACCAAAACAGTGGTGTCCGCTTTGATGCAGAAACCAAGACGGGAAAGGAAACATATTATGGTTATATACAGGACATATGGGAACTTGACTATCTACGTGGTTTGAAGGTCCCTTTGTTTCGGTGCAAATGGGTCAATATGACACGAGGCGGGGTAACGGAAGACCCGCAGTACGGAATGACAACAGTGGATCTCAACAATCTTGCGTATGTAGACGAACCATTCGTCCTAGCCAATGATGTGGCACAGGTTTTCTATGTGAAGGACATGTCTACCAAGCCAAGAAAAAGAAAAGATAAGGAAGCGAATGCATCGTACGATGAGGCAAAGCGGCACATAGTTCTTTCTGGGAAGAGAAACATCGTGGGAGTGGATGACAAGACAGACAAGTCAGAAGATTATGAAAAGTTTGATGAAATTGCTCCATTCACAGTGAATATTGACCCGAGCATCCCGTTAAATGATGAAGATTTTCCATGGCTACGACGAAAAGGGACACACGCGAAGAAAAAGTTTCACACCCAAAGATCTGGGATGTGATCGGCTTAACTATCATCACTTTCTTCTGTGTTTCACACCCAGGAGGGATCTCTGTAATAGTTAGGGTAGCTAGTTATGTGTTTTGGCATTTGAAACGCGAAGAAATTTTATGTGCAAGCAAATTCTTTCATGCATTTACTGATTTTTTTCAGCTAAATGACCCTGAAATTGAAAAGCATTTCAAATGAACTCAGAAAAAGTTGAAAGTTGGCATGGTATCATAATTTCACCCACATAGCATGTGCAAAAAAGTAGAGAGGGTTACCGCAAAAACTGGATGCACTTCGTGTACAAAATGGACAATCTGTTTCGAAGTATCAGGGTTTCGGACGAAAACTCATCCGTTACAAAGGCATTTCATTTTTTAAATAACCTGAGCATTATCAAATTGAATATAATGATAAAACGCACTAATATTAAACATAAGAAAAAAGAATCACTGAAAAATCTATTTTCAAAGTTAAGTTATTCACAAAAATAAATAAAGCAAAAAAAATAAGAAAAAAGCCCACCTACTGGACCACAGCGGCCTGCATACGACTAGGAACCCAAATTCAAGTTGGGCCAGGATGCAGGCCCGCTAGCCCAGTAGGCCCAACAGGGCATCGCGGAAGAGGTAGGCCCAGAAGGCCTGCTTAAGAGAGGAGCTCGAGACAGCAGCGACGGCAGGGCTTATAAGCAGGTGCGAGTGCCCCTCGGCTAGCGAGGTGGGACTAAATTTTTGTGCCCCTCGCCTCGCAGCGCAAACCCTTTAGTACCGGTTCGTGGCACCAACCGGTACTAAAGGGGGGGCCTTTAGTACCGGTTGGAGCCACCAACCGGTACTAAAGGGGGTCGCTTCCCGCCGCTTGGCCTGGCCAAAACAGGCCTTTAGTACCGGTTGGTGGCTCCAACTGGTACTAAAGGTGTGTTCTATATAAGAAAACCCTTCAAAAAAATTCAACAGTTTCGTTCTCCCTCTGATTCTTCTCCTCTGCACACCGTCGCCCGCCGCCCCCGCCGTCTCCATATCCATCTTCGCCAGCCCCGTCGCCGCCCCGTCCCCGTCGTCACCGCCCCGTCGTCCTGTCCCCGTCGTCCCGCGCGTCTTCACCGCCGCCCCGTCCCGGCCCGTCCCGCGCGCGTCGTCACCGTCCCCGTACGTCGTCGTCGCCGCCCCGGCCCGTACATCCCCTTCCCCGTCGTCGCCGTCCCCGTCGCCGCGCGCCCCCCGTCGCCGCCACCCGTCGCCTGTCGCCTCGCCGGCCGGTGAGCGCGCACACACACACACATTTTGTTAGAATTGTTAGACATTTTTCTGTTTTTTAGTTATAGAAATAGTTATAAAAAGTTAAAATAGTTAGAAATTTTTCTGTTTTTTAGTTATAGAAATAGTTATAAAAAAGTTATCAAAATCCAATCATTAAAAAAATGTTACTTTTTGCGGGCATATAGCTAGTATTTGTTGTCGATGATGCCCGGCCCGCATCCTCGCCGTCGACACGTCCGCGACGGCGTCTAGCCGACCCATGTCCGGGACTGGGCTCCGCCGGGCTGGCACTGGGAGGTGTTGCCTGGAGGGGCGCGCCGCTTGATGAGGAACCCGGCCCCGGGTCCCATCGTCGACCCTGATCTCGTTTGGTGGTATTCGCGTGGGCCAGTTTCGGTGCGGAGGGAGCCGGCCCCGCCGGAGGTGGTATGTCGTCGTGTCAGGGAGGAGGACGAGCACGTCCATCGCTACATGGTTGCATTAGAGGGCGGCAGGTTCTCCAATACCTGGCAGTTTCTTCAGGGATCTCACTTCACTATGATCCTGTGAGGGTTCCTTCTCTTTGGGTGTCCACCGCCCGCGCCGCAGGAACCGTGAGTGTCCTAGATTCTTCTGTAGTATTCGATCTTTAATTAGCTACCTAGCCAGTGATGTACTATTCAATATTATATATTATTCGATACGATGTATTCGAGATTAAATCTATTATTTGAGACGATGTATTCGAGATTATATCTATTATTCAAGATGATGTATTCGAGATTATATCTATTATTCGGGATTATACTAAATTGTTTTATATTTCTTTTGGCATAGTTAAATAAAAGCTATGGTGGACAATACCGAGAGAGAGAGAGAACAGACCATGTTCGATATGATACGCGGGCCAGATGATGATCAGAATGAAGAAGATTTTGACGGCTCCGAATTTCTAAACAACACCGGAGAGGGTGATATGATATTCGATCGCGACGACCGAATTGATGAAGTCATGAACTACGATTATGACGATGACGAAGAACATGTTGATCCTGAAACAACAAACACCGGCGAGGTATATATATTTATATAAGAAGGAATCTGGTGATCATCGCATGTTTTAAATGAGTTGAAGATATATTAACGAATCGATCTTTCTTCTTTCAGCCATCCGGATCGAGCAAATCTTCAGGCAAAAGGACGAAACGAGGCCCGAACAAAAAGTTGAAGGAGGGCGTAAAGTACAATATCGAGGCATTCAGACCTAATGGCGAACCATTAGCGCCTAAGAAGATTGCGGACAAGTTCGTTCGTCAGTGCGGAGTTCTTGTGAAGGACCAACTCCCGATCTCCCTTCAAGAATGGAGAAAGCCAGCAAAGCCACGTCCAGATGTTACTTTTGTCGACGAGAATAAAAAAACTGCTTTGGGATACTCTCATGGAACATTTCACCCTACTAGATCATTTCACAGAAGCAGATGCGCAGAAAGTCAAGGACGCTGCTCTTAGGAAGATGGCGGTTGCATTCAAGAACCACAAGAGAACGACGTGGGAGAAGTACGTCAAGGGAGGAAGGAAGACTCCAGTATTCGAGGGGATACTAGAGAATCAAAGTGCTCATTGGGACGATTTCGTGAAATTCAAGGATTCAGAATTAGCTAAGGAACGGTCGAGAATAAACAAGCAGAATGCCGAAAAAAGGATAAGTTCCATAAGCTGGGGCCAGGTGGCTACGCGGTGGCAATGCCTAAGTGGGATAAGTCTGAGAAAGAGATGGAGGATGCAGGTGTCACTCCGGTTACTAAGAGTTGTCCCCCCAGGTGCAGGACTTGGTTCTATGTGCATGGGGGAGTTGGACCCGAAGACAGGCAATGTTTCGACGAAGGCATGTCTGAACGGAGCCGACAATGCGATACTTGTTGCAATAGAAGAGGCTCGATCGGGGGTGTTCCAGCCAAACAGAGAGAACGACGAGCTTACGCGTGCCCTGGGAAATCCTGAACACCCGGGAAGAACACGAGACAAGGGTGCTATTCCGTGGTATGAGGAGTTTTCGGACTGAAACGCCGACTACAGAACCCGTGCGAGAAAGAAGATTGCGGAGGAGAAGAAGAGGAAGATGGAGGAGGAGCAGAGGAAGCGGGACTATGAACGCCTTCAAGGCCTAGAAGCAAGTCAAGCGGAATTGGCAGTTAAATTCCAGTGGTAGCAGGAGCAGATCGACTCACTTAGCCAGCAAAGGGGGTCTTAGCAGCTGCAGCAGCTAGCGGATGATCCAGCATTGGATACCACCGCCCCATCCATGCCGAGAAGCAGCGTGGGCTCCGCCCCGTTTGATGCAATGCTGGATAGATACCCCGTGGATGACATCACAGAGAACACTAACTGCGACCTACACTTCAAAATGAAGAACATATCCATGAAGGTGGCGGACGGCGTTGCTTATACAAATTCCCCCGATGCAACCTTCCATTGCAACCCGATTCCAGCAGGCTATGCTCGTGTCGTGGTTGATGAGGTGGTGGACCAATATTCGGAGCTACATCTTGACATTCCTAGAGGTGACGAGGAGCACACACTCGGAGATGCCAAACATCGTATCATCCTATGGAGAAAGGATTGCATCATCTTTCAAAGGCCACCGACACCGCGTCACCCGACTCCTCGTCGAAGTCCGCCACCGAGTCAGCAGACTCCCGCTCCTCCAAGTCCACCAACGCGTGAGGCCACTCCTCCTCCTCCAAGTCCGGCAAAGTGTCAGGCCACTCCTCCTCCAAGTCTGACACAGCGTCAGACGTCCACTCCTCCTCCAAGTCCGGCAAAGTGTCAGGCCACTCCTCCTCCAAGTCCGGCACAGCTTCAGGCCACTCCTCCTCGTCCAACTCAGCCCCGTCAGCCGTCTCCGCCGCCTCAGCAATCAACGAAGAGACACCCCGCAGCTATGGTGCATAGCGGTACCAGTCGAGGTCATAGTACAGGAAGTACAGGCGGAGGCAAGCGATATAAATATGGTCCAAACCTCAGTACTCCTCTTCCTTAGAGGGCTTACGACAGGACCAAGGAGCAAATCAATGCCATAGTGCGGGCAGAAGTCGACGCCCATTTTGGACCGAAACCGCCACCGCCGCCAAGGGAGAAAGTGCATGTGGAAGTTCTTGACCACTTCGTTCGTATGGCTGAACCACCAGCTCCTAAGCCTGTTGACTCAGACTATGAGCGCCACATCAGGAAGTTACATCGACAACGTCTACAGAAGGAGGCGAGCTCGAGCTCGAGCAAACAACAAGCAGCTGTCAAAAAATACGGGAGAACCGTTGCCCAGCTGGGAGAACAGTGGGCGCAACCGATCCCCCCGCTTGTTGTGCCGCCAACAACACGTGACAGTACGTGCGGCCAATATTATTGTGGGCAAACAGTTTACGTTCCCCAGGTGGGCGATGTGGTAATAACCCAGGAGCATATAACGCAGGCTGAAGAACTCAAGATCACTGTTGGACAACTCCTCGAGATCGAGGACATGCCTGTGCTTACAGAGAAGGAAATAAAACGGAAATATGTCCGGGGCCAACCTTTGGTCAAGCCAGAAGATGTCAAGAAGCTCTCAACGAGAATGTACGAATTGCATAAATGGTACATGGACATTACCAAGAGATCCGATCGACAGTCCCTCATGGTGCAGGTCAACAAGGATCATTACTACCATGATAAACCTGGGACCGTTGAGTATTCTGAACTGTTTCAGTTATACAATCAAGACGCACTCGACAAATCTATTGTCAGTTGCTATTGTCTGTAAGTGATTTCTTTCTGTAATTTAAGTCTCAAGCTAGCTGTATTGATCCTTTTGATCAATCATTACCTGTAATTATCCTCACTATATTTTTTTCTGTGGTATTATGCAGGATGAAGATGTATGAAATGAAAAAAGGTGGACGCTATGGCATTGGGTTCATTGACCCAAACACCGTTCATGAATACACATGGAATATAAGCGACTATTATAAAAAGCAGGTAGAGGACAGCATGTTCGAGTTCTTGAAGCGCCTCAAATACAATAAAGATATACTACTTCCTTACAACTTCAAGTGAGTCACACTTTCTTGTACTATAAATTCTCTGTTTTTTTCTACTAGCTAGCTAGCTACATATTTTTGCTTACATATATATGCCCGCTTAATTAAGACATGCAAATGTGTGTGCATGCAGATTTCACTGGATCTTGTGTATCATTAAAGTTGACGAAGGAACATCTGAAATACTGGACTCACTACTCTCAGAAAATAAAGACTATAACATCTTGTTTGGGATAGTCAATAGGTAATTTCAATCATTATTAACTATATATCTCGGCCTATTTAGTTCATCATTTCATGATATGAACTATTTAATAACCCTTTTATTCATTTTCTTTGTCGACGGGCAGGGCTTGGGCAAGGTTCATCAGCATAACAGAAGGCGAATGGAAATGACAGCTGAGATGGCTTCGACCCAGGGTAAGTAATTAAGTAGTGTAGTAGCTAGCTGCCATCTTTTTAATATTATCATGCTTGATTAATTATTATCTGATCAAATTAAATTCCATTCTCGTAAAGGCCATAAAGCAGGCGCAGGGGACTGATCTGTGTGCATACTGCGTTTGCGAGAACATTCGCATGATGACATCCGAAAGGAGCAGATCTCAAAGACAGGAATGGGTACGTTTGTCAGAACACTATTCACAATTTGTGCACTATTATCGATATCTAGTCACACAACTAATACACATGTATATTGATCTCCTTCTTAACAGTTCACAGAGGTGCGGGACAAACTCCTAGATACGGAGCGCGTACAAGCACTTCAAGAGGAAATAGCGGGATTTTTGCTCGACCAGGTCATAAATCCGAAGGGAGAATACTATTACCCGCAACCGCCCCCATTGACCAGGTCATGAACCACTTCCAATTTGTCATCGTGCTCCGAAGGCACCAATTAGGCTAATGCAAACTGGCTCCGAAGGCAACATGCATATGTACGAGAAATTGTATATATAGCTATACATGTGTGTATGTGTGAATTAATATGGTGGTTTGTGAGACATTGATGATCTATATATATATGTATGTATATATATATGATTGGTTCTACTAGCTACCATATATATGCATAACGTGTACAATGTGTAGTATCGTAAAATACCAGCAAACGAAAAATAATTAAAATGGAAAACACAAAATTAAATGAAAAAGAAATCATAAAACCAAAAAACCCCAAACATTTTAGTACCGGTTGGTGTTACCAACCAGTACTAAAGGGCTCCCGGCCCCCGGAGCTGGCTCGTGCCACGTGGTTGCCCTTCAGCACCGGTTCGTGCTGGACCGGTACTAAAGGGGGGGGCCTTTAGTGCCGAAACTTTAGTGCCGGTTATGGAACCGGCACTAAAGGGCCTTACGAACCGGTGCTATTGCCCGGTTCTGCACTAGTGTCTAAAACCGGTGTCGTCGCTGATCCATCCACATAACGTATCGGAACGCACAGCCGGTGCAGCAAACCTAAAGCATACACCACATGCACACGTTTTAGACGCCGCCATCATCATCGAACCGCTGACCCATCTTCAGGAGAGAGATCAGCATCATCCTTCCCAGTCCGTCCAAGATGTCTTAAGGGGATAACAAATCATCTACATGTATGTATTTAACGGACACGCATGTGGAGCTTAAATGGGCTGCAGATACTGCAGCCCATGGTGCACACACTATTTTTTTAAACGCAAGTAATAGAGGTCAATTATTTATGTGGAAATAATGTTATACATAAAGATGATGATTAGTAAATAGAAAAAGTATAAACCTATCTATTATGTATTTTTTAGTAAATTGTAGGTAACAAAAATATTTAAAATATTTGTAAAATGTAAGTAATAAGTTGTGTTTAAAATTTGTTTGTAAAAAATATTACACATACAGACGATGGTCAGTTAATGAAAAACATTTAAATTTAAAGCTTGAGCTATACAAATGTGAGTGTAATTAAAATACTGAAATGATTTTATAATTAAAATAATATTTCTGAATTGTACTTTTGAAAATATGTTTTGTATTTAAATTATACATACATTTTTAATTCATAAATATCATTTTAATTACATGAAATATTTGTAAAATAATACATGAACAATTTCAAAAGTAAATGGATCTTTGGTCGACTTTGGTTGACTTGCCCGATGATCGGCAAGCCATAGAAAATAAATGGATCTTCAAGAGGAAGACAGACACTGATAGTAGTGTTACTATCTACAAAGCTAGACTTGTCGAAAAAGGTTTTTGACAAAGTTCAAGCTGTTGACTACGATGAGAGTTCCTCACTCGTATCTATGCTTAAGTCTGTCCGAATCATGTTAGCAAGTGCCGCATTTTATGAAATCTGGCAAATGGATAACAAAACTGCAATCCTTAATGGATTTCTTAAAGAAGAGTCGTATATGATGCAACCAGAAGGTTTTTGTCAATCCTAAAGGTGTTAACAAAATATGCAAGCTCCAGCGATCCATCGATGGACTGGTGCAAGCATCTCGATGTTGGAATATATGCTTTGATAAGTTGATCAAAGCATATAGTTTTATACAGACTTGCGGTGAAGCCTGTATTTACAAAAAGTGAGTGGGAGCACTACAACATTTCTGATAAGTATATGTGAATGACATATTGTTGATCGGAAATAATGTATAATTATTCTACAAAGCATAAAGGAGTGTTTGAAAAGAGTTTTTCAAAGAAAGACCTCGGTGAAGCTGCTTACATATTGAGCATCAAGATCTATAGAGATAGATCAAGACGCTTGATAAGTTTTTTAATGAGTAGATACCTTGACAAGATTTTGAAGTAGTTCAAAATGGAACAGTCAAAGAAAGAGTTCTTGACTGTGTTACAAGGTGTGAAATTGAGTAAGACTCAAAGCCCGACCACGACAGAAGATAGAAAAAGAATGAAAGTCATTCCCTATGCATCAGCCATAGGTTCTATAAAGTATGCCATGCTATGTACCAGATCTATTATATACCCTACACTGATTTTGGCAAGGGAGTACAATAGTGATCTAGGAGTAGATCACTGGACAGCGGTCAAAATTATCCTTAGTGGAATAAGGATATGTTTCTCCATTATGGAGGTGACAAAAAGGTTCATCGTAAAGGGTTATGTCGATGCAAGTTTTGACACTGATCCAGATGGCTCTAAGTCTCAATCTGGATACATATTGAAAGTGGGAGCAAATAGCTAGAGTAGCTCCATGCAGAGCATTGTAGACATAGAAATTTGCAAAATACATACGGATCTGAATGTGGCAGACCCGTTGACTAAATTTCTCTCATAAGCAAAACATGATCACACCTTAGTACTCTTTGGTTGTAAATCACATAGCGATGTGAACTAGATTACTTACTCTAGTAAACCCTTTGGGTGTTGGTCACATAACAATGTGAACTATGGGTGTTAATTACATGGTGATGTGAACTATTGATGTTAAATCACATGGCGATGTGATCTAGATTATTGACTCTAGTGCAAGTGGGAGACTGAAATATATGCCCTAGAGGCAATAATAAAGTTATTATTTATTTCCTTATTTCATGATAAATGTTTATTATTCATGCTAGAATTGTATTAACCGGAAACATGATACATGTGTGAATATATAGACAAACAGAGTGTCACTAGTATGCCTCTACTTGACTAGCTCGTTGATCAAAGATGGTTATGTTTCCTAGCCATAGACATGTGTTGTCATTTGATTAACGGGATCACATCATTAGGAGAATGATGTGATTGACTTGACCCATTTCGTTAGCTTAGCACCCGATCGTTTAGTATGTTGCTATTGCTTTCCTCATGACTTATACATGTTCCTATGACTATGAGATTATGCAACTCCAGTTTACCGGAGGAACACTTTGTGTGCTACCAAATGTCACAACGTAACTGGGTGATTATAAAGGTGCTCTACAGGTGTCTCCGAAGGTACATGTTGGGTTGGTGTATTTCGAGATTAGGATTTGTCACTTCGATTGTCGGAGAGGTATCTCTGGGCCCTCTCGGTAATGCACATCACTTAAGCCTTGCAAGCAATGCAACTAATAAGTTAGTTGCGAGATGATGTATTATGGAACGAGTAAAGAGACTTGCCGGTAACGAGATTGAACTAGGTATTGAGATACCGACGATCGAATCTCGGGCAAGTAACATACCGATGACAAAGGGAACAGCGTATGTTGTTATGCGGTCTGACCGATAAAGATCTTCGTAGAATATGTAGGAGCCAATATGAGCATCCAGGTTCCGCTATTGGTTATTGACCGGAGACGTGTCTTGGTCATGTCTACATTGTTCTCGAACCCGTAGGGTCCGCACGCTTAACGTTACGATGACAGTTTCATTATGAGTTTATGTGATTTGATGTACCGAAGGTAGTTCGGAGTCCCGGATGAGATCGGGGACATGACGAGGAGTCTCGAAATGGTCGAGACGTAAAGATCGACATATTGGACGACTATATTCGGACATCGGAAAGGTTCCGAGTGGTTCGGGTATTTTTCGGAGTACCGGGGAGTTACGGGAATACGGGGGAAGAAGTATATGGGCCTTATTGGGCTTTAGGGGAGAGGGAGAGGCAGGCCGCGCACCCCCCATTGACTAGTCCGAATTGGACTAGGGGGAGGGGCAGCGCCCCCTCCTTCCTTCCCTTCCATCTTCCGCTTCCTTGTCTCCTACTCCAACTACTTGGAAGGACTCCTAGTTGTACTAGGAAATGGGGAATCCTACTCCCGGTGGGAGTAGGACTCCCCTAGGGCGCGCCATAGAGAGGGCCGGCCCTCCCCTCCTCCACTCCTTTATATACGGGGGCAGGGGGCACCCCAAGACACAACAATTGATCCTTGAGATCTCTTAGCCGTGTGCGGTGCCCCCCTCCATCATAATCCTCGATAATATTGTAGCGGTGCTTAGGCGAAGCCCTGCAACGGTAGAACATCAAGATCGTCACCACGCCGTCGTGCTGATGGAACTCTTCCCCGACACTTTGCTGGATCGGAGTCCGGGGATCGTCATCGAGCTGAACGTGTGCAAGAACTCGGAGGTGCCGTAGTTTCGGTGCTTGATTGGTCGGGCCGTGAAGACGTACGACTACATCAACCGCGTTGTTATAACGCTTCCGCTTTCGGTCTACGAGGGTACGTGGACAACACTCTCCCCTCTCGTTGCTATGCATCACCATGATCTTGCGTGTGCGTAGGAAAATTTTGAAATTACTACGTTCCCCAACATGGACCGCCTCTTTTCTCTATAAATACTGAATATTCCAGAAACCCTAGGGGATTCGAAGGAAATCAATTCCAGCCACCGCAAGTTCCAGAACCGCCAGATCGAATCTAGACACCATCACGGAGGGGTGCATCATGTCCATTGGTGCCTCTTCGATGATGTTTGAGTAGTTCTTTGTAGAACTGTGGGTCCATAGTTAGTAGCTAGATGGCTTCCTCTCTCTCGTTTGATTCTCAATACAATGGTCTCTTGGAGATCCATATGATGTAACTCTTTTTGCGGTGTGTTTGTTGGGATCGGATGAACTTTGAGTTCATGATCAGATATATTGTTTTATCCATGAAAGTTGTTTGAGTCTTCTTTGATCTCTTATATGCATGATTGCTTATAGCCTCGTACTTCTTCTCTGATATTTAGGTTTTGTTTGGCCAACTTGGTCTATTTATCTTGCAATGGGAAGAGGTGCTTTGTAGTGGGTTTGATCTTACAGTGCTTGATCCCAGTGACAGAAAGGGAACCGACACGTATGTATCGTTGCTACTAAGGATAAAACGATGGGTTTTATTTCTACATAAATAGATCTTGTCTACACATCATGTCATCGTTCTTATTGCATTACTCCATTTCTCCATGAACTTAATACACTAGATGCATGCTGGATAGCGGTCGATGTGTGGAGTAATAGTAGTAGATGCAGGGAGGAGTCGGTCTACTAATCTTGAACGTGATGCCTATATAATGATCATTGTCTGGATATCTTCATGATTATTTGAAGTTCTATCAATTTCCCAATAGTAATTTGTTCACCCACCGTTTGCTATTTTCTCGAGAGAGGCCACTAGTGAAATCTACGGCTCCCGGGTCTCTTCTTTATTATATTTGCCTCTGCAATCTATTTTCCTTTGATTTTATTTTCAGATCTATTCAACCAAAAATACAAAAGTACCTTGCTGCACTTTACTTTATTTGGCGTTCGTCTATCAATATTTACAACTTTCTCATGTCCGTTTGCCAATTTCTGGCGCCGTTACCCGAAAGGGATTGACAACCCCTCGGGTTGCGAGTATTTTTTATTTGTGTGCAGGTGTTGTTTACGTAGTGTTGCCTGGTTCTCCTACTGGTTCGATAACCTTGGTCTCATCGCTGAGGGAAATACCTACCGTCGCTGCGCTGCATCACCCCTTCCTCTTTGGGGAAATACCGACGTAGTTCTAGCAGACATCAAAAGGAATTTCTGGCTCCCTTGCCGGGGAGGATATACAATATCTACCAGTTTCCTAATCACAAATCTCATCTCCTTGCAATTTACATTATTTGCCATTTTCCTCTCATTTTCCTGTCCTCCACTTCACAAAAAAATTCCGTTTTATTTGCTCTCTTTTTCGTTCATCGTTTTCTCGTCAGATCTATCTTTTGCTTGCAATCATGAGTGATTTCGGTATGGCAGGAACACATGATGGCCTAACTCCTAAGATTGGACGTATGGTCAATCTGGATGCTAAAACTTTTACCTTGGGGCAAGGGAATGTTATGGGAAAAGAACGTATCCAAGAATTTTTCAATTGTGTTGGAAATTTAAGTCTTGATGATGCTCCTATACTTAGAACTACTAGATCTTATGCGGATGCTATTTCAGCACTAGTTTTGAAACTTGAAAGTAAATTTATCCATACTCATCCTACTTTGCAAAGATTATTTTTCGAGCTTCCCGTTATAAAAAATCCTAAAGCTAAAAAGTTGGCCACTCTCGTTCTTATGAATGAATTTGACTACATACTACGGGAAGCTAGGGAAAACTTTGATTTTTATGGTATGAATCATGAAAAGCCCGTGATAGATGAAATTCTTTACAATAGTGATTATGCGTTAAGACATTTGCTTGGGGATAATAAAATCTTTGATGAGAATCTTAAAAAAGAAGTCCCCATTTTAGATGTAATCCAACAAGTCTTCAATAATGTTAATCAACATTACTCTTAGATTGTTGCCGGAAATCAAAGGGGTTATGATGATGGGAAACTTTATAATGCTAAAGTTTCTATGGGTAATATGTTTTATGTTATCTTTACAAAACCTCATGACAAAAACACCTCTAAGGAAATTAAGGAGAAGGACAACAATACGTAGATCCTTCCTTTATGCCTAGCTAGGGGCGTGAAACAATAGCGCATGTTGGGAAGCAACCCAATGAATAAAATTTATTTTTGCTTTTTTCTTTCTTTTCTTGAGTGTTTGCACAACTATGCTACTGTTATGATTGTGTTTTAATTAGTGTTTGTGCCAAGTAAAGCCTTTAGAATCTTCTTGGGTCAGATACTTGATTTGATCTTACTGAAAACAGAAACTTTTACGTCCAGAGTTACAATTGTTAAAAATCACAGAAGCGACCAAAAATTCTGAATATTTTACAGTAGATTGATATACAAGTTGCCCATGTCTTCCTAATTCTTCAGAATTTTTGGAGTTACAGAAGTATTTGAAATATCCAGATCGCTATAGACTATTCTGTTTTTGACAGATTCTGTTTTCTTTGCGTTGTGTGCTTGTTTTGATGATTCTATGGTTTTCTTTGTTGAGTTTTTGCCATAGAAAAGTTGGAATACAGTAGATATAATGCAAGAATAAAATATGAATTTGTTTTCTACAGTACTTATAGTAGTGATTTGCTTTGTTATACTAACGGATCTCACGAAGGTTTTGTTGAGTTTTGTGTGATTGAAGTTTTCAAGTTTTGGGTGATGTTACGATGGATGAAGGAATAAGGAGTAAGAAGAGCTTAAGCTTGGGGATGCCCATGTAATCCCAAGCTATTATCCAAAGACAAGCAAACAACTAATCTTGGGGATGCCCCGAGTGGCATCCCCTCTTTCTTCTAACAACCATCGGTATTTTAGTCGAAACTATATTTTTATTCGTCACATACTATGAGTTTTGCTTGGAGCGTCTTGTATGATATGAGTCTTTGGTTGATTTGGTTTGTGTTCTAAGTCTTAGATCCTTGCTGGACACACCTATTTGAGAGAGCCAAAATTATGTCATGACTTGTTAGAATTGCTCTCTATGCTTCACCTAAATTTTTATGAGCTATGGAATTGCTCTAGTGATTCACTTATATCTTTTTGAGCATGGTGTGCTTTAGTTTTTTTTTTGAAGAAATGCTCTCCTGCTTCACTTAGATTTGTTTGAGAGTTAGTAATTTTTTAAAGAAATTCTCTCTTGCTTCATTTAAATTAATCTGAGAGAAAGAAATATTATGCTGATGATCTTCACTTATATTTGTTTGAGCTTATCAAAAGCAACACATGAAAATTAGTTCCAAAGTGATAGATATCCAAGAAGGATATAAGAAAAACTTTCATGAAGATCATTGGACAGAATAAACTTGATTCGTTGTAATAGTTTTGAGATATGATTATGTGATATGTGAGTCATGTTGATGAGTAATTGTGCTTTAGTCAGAATAATATTGGTGTTAAGGTTTGTGATTCCCTATGCAAGCACGAAAGTCAATAGTCATGCAATGAAATTATATCCTACTTGTGGTGCATTATTCGGTGTTAATTATGCTTAATGCTCGCTTATGGGATTATTCCTTTCTTGGTTGGTCGCTTCTCAATCTTTTTCTAGCCTTCATTTTGCACTAAGTATGATCACTACTTGTGCATCCAAAAACCTTTAAACCAGTTTTGCCACATGAGTCCACTATACCTACCTATATGCGGTATTCTATTGCCGTTCTAAGCAAATTTGTATGTGCCATCTCTAATTTTCAAAATAAACTTCTCTTTTGTGTGTTCATACCGCTCGTGAGGCGATGAGGGGTGGCTAATATTTTCCATGCTAGATGTGTTATTCTCACAATGAGTGTTTATTCACTTGTCATTGCACGAGAGTAAGGCAAAGGTATTAGGGATTGAAGGAAATATGCACTAGAGGCAATAATAAAGTTGTTATTTATATTTCCTTATGATAATTTTTTATTATTCATGATAGAATTGTATTAACCGGAAACTTGATACATGTGTGAATACATAGACAAAACAAAGTGTCCCAAGTATGCCTCTACTTGACTAGCTCATTTATCAAAGATGGTTAAGTTTCCTGACCATAGACATGTGTTGTCATGTGATGAACGGGATCACATCATTAGGAGAATGATGTGATGAACCAGACCCATCCGTTAGCTTAGCATAATGATCGTTAAGTTTTATTGCTATTGCTTTCTTCATGACTTATACATATTCCTTTGACTATGAGATTATGCAACTCCCGAATACCGAAGGAAAACCTTGTGTGCTATCAAACGTCACAAAGTAACTGGGTGATCATAAAGATGCTCTACAGGTGTCTCCGAAGGTATTTGTTGGGTTGGCATAGATCAAGATTAGGATTTTTCACTCAGAGTATCGGAGAGGTATCTCTGGCCCTCTCGGTAATGCACATCACGATAAGCCTTGCAAGCAATGTGACTAATGAGTTAGTTGCGGGACGAGGCATTACGGAACGAGTAAAGAGACTTGTCGGTAACGAGATTAAACTAGGTATGAGGATACCGACGATCGAATCTCGGGCAAGTAACATACCGATGACAAAGGGAATGACGTATGTTGTCATTGCGTTCTGACCGATAAAGATCTTTGTAGAATATGTAGGAACCAATATGAGCATCCAGGTTCCGCTGTTGGTTATTGATCGGAGATGTGTCTCGGTCATGTCTACATATTCTCGAACTCGTAGGGTCCGCACCGCATGCTTAACGTTCGATGACGATTTGTATTATGAGTTATGTGTTTTGGTGACTGAGGATTGTTCGGAGTCCCGGCTGAGATCACGGACATGACAGGGAGTCTTGAAATGGTCGAGAAGTAAAGATTGATATATTGGACGATAGTATTCCGACACCGGAATGGTTTCGGAGTGATTCAGGTATTTATCGGAGTACCGAGGGGTTACCGGAACCCCCCGGGGAAAGTAATGGGCCTCTATGGGCCATAGGGGGGAGAGAGAGGGCAGCCCACAGGGGGGTAGCGTGCGCCCCCCAAGGGGAGTCTGAATAGGACAAGGGGAGGGGGCGTGGCCCCCTTTCCTTCTGCCTATCCTCTCCTTCCCCCTTTCCACCTCCAAGAGAAGGAAGGGGGGCGACTTGGACTAGGAGTCCTAGTCGGTTTCCCCCCCCCCCATGGCGCGCCCCCTAGGGCTGGCGGCCTCCTCCCCTCCTCTTTTATATACGGGGGCAGGGGGCACCCCAAAGCACACCAATTGTTCTCTTAGCCGTGTGCGGTGCCCCCCTCCATAGTTTACTCCTCCGGTCATATTGTCGTAGTGCTTACGCGAAGCCCTCTGCGGATCACATCACCGTCACCGTCACCACGCCGTCGTGCTAACGAAACTCTCCCTCGACACTTTGCTGGATCAAGAGTTCAAGGGACGTCATCGAGCTGAATGTGTGCAGAACTCGGAGGTGTCGCACGTTCGGTGCTTGACCGGTTGGATCGCGAAGACGTTCGACTACATCAACCATGTTAAGCTAACGCTTCCGCTTTCGGTCTACGAAGGTACGTGGACACACTCTCCCCCTCTCATTGCTATGCATCTCCTAGATAGATCTTGCGTGATCGTGGGAATTTTTTGAAATTGCATGCTACGTTCCCCAACAGGGATGCCTAGTCCTGAAATGAAAAATGAATTTACTTTATGTTGTCAAATAATAAATTCCTTAGAAAGTGTTGGTATGGAGGGCACCCATAGATATGGTTAGCCATGGAAAGTGAAAGTATGGTTGAAAAAGGAACAAACTTTAATTTCTGTTTGGGAACCGCCTATGATATATCTAGCATGGAAAGTGTTGGGAACTCTAAGTCGTTTTCGTTGGTGGGAAGGCACACCTCCCAAAATGTTTTTATCTCTACGTTTTTCGCTTTGAGCTCTGGCACCTCTACAAATTTCTACTTCCCTCCGCGAAGGGCCTTTCTTTTACTTTATGCAATTTTTATTTTTAATTTGAGTCTCCATCTTCTCTTATAAAGCACAAACTAGGAGGCACTATGATCGTACTTGAGCATTGGGTGTAGGTAATATGCGAGTGTGTTTCATGAATGGATCAATGTTTGAGCATGATGGCCTAGGGATAACTTATTTTAGTGTTTACATTTTGGAAGACACGGTTGCGTGTTAATATGCTTGAGTATTTAAGTCTCATGTCAAAAGTAGACTATTGCTTTGAACCATATAAAAGTCCAAATGTCCATGCTATAAAGAAAATAATATGAGATAACATGTTAGGCAGCATTCCACATCAAAAATTCTGTTTTTATCAGTTACCTACTCGAGGACGAGCAGGAATTAAGCTGGGGATGCTGATACGTCTCCAACGTATATATAATTTTTGATTGTTCCATGTTGTTATATTATCATTCTTGGATGTTTTATAATCATTTTATATCATTTTTTAGTACTAACCTATTGACATAGTGCCAAGTGCCAGTTGTTGTTTTCTACATGTTTTTTACATCGCAGGAAATCAATACCAAACGGAGTCCAAACGCAGCAAAACTTGTTGTGGATTTTTTTGGACTAGAAGACATCATGGGCCGGAGAAGCACCTGGGGGGTGCTACGAGGGGAGCACAACCCACCAGGGCGCGCGTGGGCCCCTAGGCGCGCCCAGGTGGGTTGCGCCCACCTCGGGTGCCCCTGAACCGCCTCTTTGCTCTATAAATACCCCAATATTTCAGAAACCCTAGGGGAGTCGACGAAAATCAATTCCAGCCGCCGCAAGTTCCAGAACCACTAGATCCAATCTAGACACCATCACGGAGGGGTGCATCATGTCCATTGGTGCCTCTCCGATGATGCGTGAGCAGTTCTTTATAGACCTGCGGGTCCGTAGTTAGTAGCTAGACGGCTTCCTCTCTCTCGTTTGATTCTCAATATAATGGTCTCTTGGAGATCCATATGATGTAACTCTTTTTGCGGTGTGCTTGTTGGGACCGGATGAACTTTGAGTTTATGATCAGATCTATGTTTTTATCCATGAAAGTTATTTGAGTCTTCTTTGATATCTTATATGCATGATTGTTTATAGCCTCGTATTTCTTCTCTGGTATTTGGGTTTTGTTTGGCCAACGTGATCTATTTATCTTGCAATGGGAAGAGGTGCTTTGTAGTGGGTTCGATCTTACGATGCTTGATCCCAGTGACAAAAAGGGAACCGACACGTATGTATCATTGCTACTAAGGATAAAATGATGGGGTCTATTTCTACATAAATAGATCTTGTCTACATCATGTCATCATTCTTATTGCATCACTCTATTTCTCCATGAACTTAATACACTAGATGCATGCTGGATAGCGGTCGATGTGTGGAGTAATAGTAGTACATGCAGGCAGGAGTCGGTCTACTAATCTTGGGCGTGATGCCTATATAATGATCGTTGCCTGGATATCATCATGATTATTTGAACTTCTATCAATTTCCCAACAGTAATTTGTTCACCACAGTTTGCTATTTTTCTCGAGAGAAGCAACTAGTGAAATCTACGGCCCCCGGGTCTCTTCTTTATTATATTTGCCTTTGCAATCTATTTTCCTTTGCTTTTATTTTCAGATCTATTAAACCAAAAATACAAAAATACCTTGCTTCACTTTATTTTATTTGTCTTCGATCTATCAATATTTACAACTTTCTCACGTCCGTTTGCCAATTTCTGGCGCAATTACCCGAAAGGGATTGACAACCCCTTTAACACGACGGGTTGCGAGTATTTGTTATTTGTGTGCAGGTGTTGTTTACGTAGTGTTGCTTGGATCTCCTACTGGTTCGATAACCTTGGTCTCATCACTGAGGGAAATACCTACCATCGCTGTGCTGCATCATCCCTTCCTCTTTGGGGAAATACCGACGTAGTTCTAGAAAACATCAATGCTATGTTGGATGAAGATGATATTTTTTGTCCCCCAAGTTTTGATGAGAAAAATTATTATGATGATAGCATTGCTCCTATTTATGATGATTATAGTGATGACATGTATGCTATATTGAACAATAGCAACCATGAAACTTGTCATCATGAATTTAATTTTCAATCACATGAGAGTTATTTTGTTGAATTTGCTCTCACTATTATTCATGAGAAGAAATTTGCTTATGTGGAGAGTAATAAAATTTCTATGCTTGTGGATCATGAAAAGAATGCTTTATGTGATAGTTATATTGCCGAATTCATTCATAATGCCATTGAAAATTATTATGAGGGAGGAACTTATGCTTTTACATATATCACTAATATCAAGTTTCCTCTCAATGTGTTGAAAATTTTGAACTTTTGCTTGTTTTGCTTTCCTATGCTAGTTGATTCTTGCTCCCATAATTTTTTTGCTCACAAAATCCCTATGCATAGAAATTGGGTTAGGCTTAAATGTGCTAGTCATATGCTTCATGATGCTCCCATTATGTTTCAATTCTTATGTTTTACGTGAGCATCATTGAGATCATCATGGCTAGCTAAAAAGGTATTAAAGAAAAGCGCTTGTTGGGAGACAACCCAACACTATTAACTACTGTTTTTGTGTGTTCACATGATTAAGCTACTGTAGTAATCATGTTTTATAGCTCTTGTTTCAATAAAGTACCAAGTCAAGCCTTTGGGATAGTGTGGATGATAGTTGACTTGATTTTGTGAAAAAATAGAAACTTTTGCTTCCAGTAACAGAATTGTTTAAATTAACTGGAATGTGACAAAATTCTGAATTTCTACAGATGATTGATATACAAATTTCCTATGTTTTCCTAATTTTTCAGAATATTTCGAGTAGCAGAAGTATGGTTAGAGTACATATTACTACATACTGTTCTATTTTTGACAAATTCTATTTTCAATGCATAGTTTGCTTGTTTCCTAGTTTTTATGGCTTATATTGCTCAATATAAATTGTGGAAATGATAAGGTACAATAGGCATTGTGTGAGAACAATTATGAATCTTGTTTTTGACAGTAGCTAAGTGAATGATTTGTCTTTATCATACTAACCCATCTCACGAAGTTCCGTTAAGTTTTGTGTGATTGAAGTTTTCAAGTTTTGGGTGAGATATCGATATGAGGAGAATAAGGAGTGACAAGACCCTAAGCTTGGGGATGCCCAGGGTACCCCAAGGTAATATTCAAGGATGATCCAATCAACTAAGCTTGGGGATGCCCCGGAAGGCATCCCCTCTTTCGTCTCCAACATTATCAGTAACCTCACTTGGAGCTATATTTTCATTCATCACATAATATGTGTTTTGCTTGGAGAGTCATTCTATTTTGTTAGGATTTTCTTGCTGCTATTTAGAATAATTTTTTGCGTCTTATATTTCAATAAAAATGTCAAGTATAGCCTTTACCACGCTTATTTTGCAAGTATATGAGTTGCTGTTTCAAAACAGAAAGTGTACCGCTGTTGCAAAAATTCCCTAGAAAAGTTAGAATGTGATAAAATGTTGAAACTTTTTGCACAATAAGCTATGATAAATTTTCTACAGTGTGGTAAATTTTCAGAATTGTTTGAGTTACAGAAGTATTGATATTCTTGCATCCTTAACAGACTATCCTGTTTTGGCAGATTGCTGTTGTGTTTGCATTGTTTGCATACATTTGCTTGTTTAATGATTCTATTTGAGGATAGGAGTATTAAATATGCAGAGGCATTTAGTATGCAATGTTAAATAATAACTTTTTTAATTTACTACAGTAGAAAAGGATAAGGTTATTGCATTGATTTGTACTAACTTATCTCATGAGTTCTTGTTGAGTTTTGTGTGGATGAAGTTTTTAAGAATTAGGGAAACCGGGATATGAGAGGAATTAAGGAGACACAAAAGCTCAAGCTTGGAGATGACCAAGGCATCCCAAGATAATATTTCAAGAAGTCTCAAGCATGTAAGCTTGGGGATGCCCCGGTAGGCATCCCACCTTTCTTCATCAACAATTATCGGTTAGCCCCGGTCGAGCCTAAGTTATTGCTTCTTCACATGAGTTGTTCTATTCTTGGAATGTCATTTTATTTTAATTTTGCTTGCTGGTTTAATAAAACACTTAGATCTGAAGGTTTTTAAATAAAAAAGAGTCCTCACACAGCTACCTATTTGCTTAACTACTCATTCGATCTTCACCTATATATTTTTGGAGTAGTTTGTCATTTATTCTCATGCTTCACTTGGATTATTTTGAGAGTTTTTTTGAAGAAATACTTATGCTCATGTTCTTCACTTAAATTTATTTGAGGTTGTCAAAAGCAATTGCAATATACGAAACTAATCCCAAAGTGATAGATATTCAAGAGGGATATAATAAAAACTTTCATGAAGATCATTGGACAAAATAAACTTGATTCTTTGTAATAGCTTTGAGATATGATGATAGTGATTTGGGAGTCATGTTGGTGAGTAATTATTATTTTTGACCCTGACAGTAGGAAAGGCTCCTACTATGTTAATATATTAATAAAATAGTAACACTATACGATGGAGTATTTACATGGTGGGGTGACTGGCCACTTTGTGGCAAGTGAGGGGGGCTAAATAAGTAAGTGTACTACTGTAGAGAGTGTACAAAATTGAGAACAAAGGGCATATGCGCCTCTTTAACCCTGTGTTGTAGCAGCTCAAAGTCCCTCTTGAACCTGTCAAGCCAAGAACGTAGTGAGGGAAAAAATTTCTAAGAACATTGGTGATGGGTGGCCATTCTTTTGATCTTCAATAGCTTGCAAGCGCCCGAGGAAGGGCTACCAGTTGATATCAAGTTTATCCCAACATTGTTTGCTGAAGGAGCAGGTGAATATCATATGCTCAACCGTTTCCTCGATGTTCAGACCGTAGAGGAGGCAATTGTGATCGTCTCCTATACTGTAGTGCCTTCTTTTGAGCATATTCCGCGTGTTGAGTCTATCATGAAATAGCAACCAAGCAAAAACTTTTAATTTCATCTTGCATTTTGATTTCCAGATCCAACTGAAGGCTTGATGAGATTGAATTTCCCTGAAGAAGAAACAGTAGTAATCCGTTGATTTGAAAACCGTTTTGCCCCAAACGTAATGCCACACGTCTGAAGTAGGCGTCGTTGGTTGTATCGCTGCAGCAATCGTCTACATGTGTCTGACTTCTGCATGAGCTTGAGGGGTCAGTGTAATATGGAACATTTCTCCAAGAGACATGATCCCCAAGAAATCCTTGACAGAGACATCTTCGTTCAAAGAGTGGGAGAATGCACGTGGACGTGAGTCTTGGAGGAGCTGATCAGACCATAGGTCTTTCCATAACAGGGCCGTGGTGCCACACACATTGTTGACATGGGTAATCCCCCTGAACTTTGGAGAGAGCTTGAGTACATCACGCCACCAGAAGGATCCAACCAGATCAGAAGCATGTGGTATTTTCTAAGCATAGTATGAGTCCCAAGTAAGTTGCACCCAGGGAATATCCATCTTATTGTAGAATTTGTGCAGAAATTACAAAAGTAAGGCTTTGTTTTGAATTCGGAGGTTGAGGACGCCGAGCCCTCCCTATTTTTGGGTTTACACACCATGTCCCATGCAGCTAATGAGTTACATTTGTCACCTTGCTCAGTTTTCTTGATCGATAAGCACCTGCATTTGATCCTATCCAGCATCTCTATGAGCTTTGGTGGAAAATGAAGCGTACACCAACTAAGTAGTTATGCTTTAGTAAGAATATTGGTGTTAACGTTTGTGATTCCCTATGCAAGCACAAAATTCAATAGTTATGCAATGAAATTACATCCTACTTGTGGAGCATTATTCGGTGTTAGTTATGCTTAATACTCACTAATGTGAATTTTCGTTTCTTGGTTGGTTACTTCTCAATCATTTTGCTAGCCTCCACTTGTACTAAGTAGAAATACTACTTGTGCATCCAAAATCTTTAAACCCAGTTTTGCCACATGAGTTATGCGGTATTCCCGTGCCATTCTGAGCAAATTTGTATGTGCCATCTCTAATTTTCAAAATGAATTTCATTTTTGTGTGCTCGTACCGCTCATGAATCGGCAGGGGGTGGCCAATATTTTCGATGCTAGATCTGGCATTCTCAAGATGAGTGTTTATTCACTTGTCATTGCATGAGAGTACAGCGGTAATACGGATGCCCAGTCCTGAAATAAAAAGAAATTTACTTTATGTTGTCAAATAATAAATTCCTTGGAAAGTTCTGGTATGGAAGGCACCTGTGGATACAGCTAGCCATGGATTGTGAAAGAATGGTGGAAAAAGGAATAAACTTTATTTTCTGTTTGAGAACCGCCTATGATACATATAGCATGGAAAGTGTTGGGAATTACTCGGTCGTTTTCGTTGACGGGAAAATTATGCCTCTCAAAAAATTTTATCTCTCAATTAAGCTTGAGCTCTGGCACCTCTACAAATTCCTACTTCCCTCTACAAAGGGCCTATCTATTTACTTTATGCAATTTTTATTTTTATTTGAGTCTCCATCTTCTCCTATAATGAACCAACTAAGGGGCACTATGATCATACTTGAGCATTGGATGTAGCTAATATGCGAGTGCGTTTCATGAATGGATCAATGATTGAGCATGATGGGCTAGTGATAACTTTCTTTAGTGTTGATATTTTGAAAGACATGGTTGCTCGTTGATATGTTTGAGTATTGAAGTCTTCATTCAAAACTAGACTATTGCTTTGAACCATATAAAAGTCCATATGTCCATGCTACAAAAGAAAAGAATATGTGATGAACATGTTAGGCAGCATTCCACATCAAAAATTCTGTTTTTATCATTTACCTACTCGAGGACGAGTAGAAATTAAGCTTGGGGATGCTGATACTTCTCCAACGTATCTATAATTTTTGCTTGTTCCATGTTGTTATATTATCATTCTTGGATGTTTTACAATCATTTTATAGCAACTTTATATCATTTTTTGGTACTAATCTATTGACATAGTGCCCAGTGCCAGTTGTTGTATTTTTCTTGTTTTTTACTTCGTAGAATATCAGTACCAAACGGAGTCGAAACACAGCGAAACTTTTTGGAGATTTTTTTGGACCAGAAGACACAATATGGGCCAAAGAAGTACCAGAGGGGAGGCCCGAGGGAGCACAACACCCCGGGCGCGCCCTGGTGGGTTGTGCCCACCTCGGTGGCCTTCCGGACCGCCTCTTCGCCTACAAATTCCCAAATATTCCAGAACCCAAAAAATAACCATAGATCAGAAGTTCCGCCCCTGCAAGCCTCTATAGCCACAAAAAAACCAACCTAGACCCTGTTCCGGCACCCTGCCGAAGGGGGAAATCATCACCGGTGGCCATCTTCATCATCCCGACGGCCACCATGATGAGGAGGGAGTATTCCACCATCGGGCTGAGGGTTTGTACCAGTAGCTATGTGTTTAATCTCTCTCTCTCTCTCTCTCTCTCTCTCTCTCTCTCTCTCTCTCTCTCTCGTGTTCTTGATGGCACGATCTTGATGTATCGCGGGCTTTGTTAATATAGTTGGATCATATGGTGTTTCTCCCTCTTTATCTTGTTGTGATGAAGTGAGTTTTCCCTTTGATATTTCATTTTATCGGATTGAATATTTTTATGGATTTAAGAGCGCTTGATATATGTCTTGCATATGAATACTCGTGGTGACAATGGGGTATTATATTGGTTCACTTGATATATGTTTTGGCACTCAACTCGCGGATTCCCGAGGTGACATTGGGGTAATATATGCATAGAGGTTGATGCACCTTTTCGTCCTTGCTTCTCCGGTAGAAATCTTGGTGCACTCTTTGAGATTCTTTGTGTTGGATCGAGTATTATGAATCTGAAATTGTTTGATGTGTATTGTATAATTAACTCATGGATACTTGTGGTGACATTGGAGTATCTAGGTGACATTAGAGTTGGTTGATGTGTATCATATGGTGTTATTTTAATACGAACTCTTGGATAGATCGAGCGGAAAGAATAACTTTGATTTATTTTAGTACGAACTCTTGAATAGATCGAACGTAAAGAATAACTTTAAGGTGGTTTCATACCCTACAAAAAATTTCTTCTTATGTTCTCCGCTAGACAAGAACTTTGGAGTGATTCTTCATCACAAGTTGAGGGATGGTTATATGATCCAGTTAGATTAGCATTGTTGAGAGATTGCACTCGCGAAAGTATGGACCATAGGCCTCATTTTCAAGCATTGCAATACCGTTTGTGCTCACTTTTGCTACTTGTCACCTTGTTGTTTTTTATTGTTACTTTTACAAAAATCAATATCTACTATCATTACTACGCTTGTATTACCGTCTCTTCGCCAAATTGGTGCACCTATACAATTTACCATTGTATTTGGTGTGTTGGGTACACAAGAGACTTTTTATTATTTGGTTGCAGGGTTGTTTGAGAGAGACCATCTTCATCCTACTCCTCTTACAGATTGATAAACCTTTGGTCATCCACTTGATAGAAATTTGCTACTGTCCTACAAAACTCTGAGGACCAACACGAGCCTACAAGAACAAGTTGTGTAGTAGACATCAAACCCTAACCTCGCCGCCCTGAGGAGTTGACAGGAATCTACGAGCTCCATTGATCCGCCTCGATGGACAGACTCGATAAGGATCGGAGCTCAAAAAATTGGTCTAGGAAAAAGCGCTGCCATCCGTACGAGTGCCACCCCTGCGAGGACTTAGGCCCTACTATTTACTAACCGGAGCAGAGACACAAAGATTCCCCTCCCCGCCATCGACCGCCGGAGCGGCTGTTAGAGGGGAGGCGAATCCACAAGCTCTGATCGTGGGGAGTAAGGCTTTCACTTAGTCGCCTTGCGAGAGGGGAAAGAAAAGCACATGCTTAATCCACAAACAAACAATTAGCACTATTTACATACATTGTAGTCGTCGTTAGGTGGTCTATGGACCTGGATGTATTTTCTACTTCTTGTTTTTCTGTACTACCTTGATAGTTGATGAATACTGCCTTTCTTTCATAATGTAAGACTTTTGTTACACTAACTAAAGGAAAAAAACTACTATGCTACGATAGTGTTACATAAATAAGCAATTAATATTATTGGACGTGACTCGATGGCACCTGTGCGCTCGTACATGGGAGCAAGCGCTCTCCCATATAAGGAAGGACCTCCCCGCGCGCCAGTGAGGACAACCAAAAAAGGAAACCGAATGCGCGCACATAACTATCCCACTTGCAATTATTATGGGATCAAAAACTTTAAAAACTTGTAACTTTTGATTAGAATGTCAAAATTCAAATCCGTTTTCATCGTTGGGTTTCTCGTGACGAGTTCTTCAAAACTAGATCCCATATGAGTAGGTTTTGACGAACTTTTTTTCCAAGCAACTTTGTGTGCTACAGAGGCAATTTTAGTGCTATTGAAAAAGCAACTCTTTTTCCCCTAGTATGACTACCTATCAACGAAGGATCCTTATAAGTTGGTTATCATCACTACCAATTGACTAGCTTCATCTCTAAATCGCCTACCATAAGGACAACTCCAACGCGGATCACCAAAAACGCCCTAAATATCGGAACCGGCCTCTTCAGACACGTATAACCATCCAATGAGTCCAACTACTATCAGGCATGTAAAAAAAGGTCTACTGCCCCATATGAGTTCCTTGCAGTGAAAATAGCATGCATCCCCTACGCAAAAGTAAAAAACATGCATAAACTTTGCTATGATTTCAGACAACTCTTGTAAAATTTGAAGCAACTAGTGTCATGCCTTAAAAGAGGTGCTGCTGCCCCATAAGCTCCTTGCAGTAACATCAGGCAACCCTGTGCAAAAAAAAGAACCACAAAAACAACAAGTAAAGACAACATATATAGGTATGTTCCACCCTCTCCCCTCTACGGTCGCACCAAGGGATCCCACCCCGAGGAGAGGAAAATCTTGACTCCCCCTCTATGACCCATACTTAATTACAGGTATCTAGAACATTTAGATATTTACCAAATAATGGTCTTCATAAAATATTTTTGTTCGTGAGGAATGGGCAACTGGATACATGGTTTTAGGCAAACTATTTGTTGATTGTGGGCAACTGGATACTTTGATTTAGGCAACTGTATCTGTATGATTGACGGTGGGCAACTGGATACTTTTTTTAGGGCAACTGTGGGTTTGAAGGAGGCAACTATCGTGCTATAGAGAAGCAACTTCTTCTCTTTGGCCTAGTAGGACTTCCTATTAGGGTTGTTTGCGTAAAAACAAGAAAAAATCACACAAAACATAAGGCATCTTTAGTGCTACATACAAAAAACTTCACTACACTATGTGTACATGTGAATTTTATTAACATTATCCCAACTTGCCTATCATGGTTGCTCATTTGCCTATTGTTTGATAGTCAGTTGCCTACAATTGACGTGCAGTTGCCTATAAATATTGTAAGTTGCCTACCAAATGATGCCTAGTTGCCTACTATTGGTAATTAGTTGCCTACTATTGGTAATTAGTTGCCTATCATTGCTGCTCAGTTGCCTAAATTTGCAAAAATAGTAGCCTACAATATTGTGAAGTGGTTTATTATTGTTTTTCTAAATTTCCTGCAAACACTCTAAAGTTAGCAATGGCAGACACATGAGTATCAATGGCAGTTTAGAAACAACAATATGCAACTTAGAAGTACCGGTGAGGAAGCTAGGAGAATATGCAACTTAGAAGTGCCGGTGAGGAAGTTAGGAAAATGTTAGAGAAAATTAATTAGGAGAAAGTGTAGTGAAGTTGCCTATTTTTTGCACTAAAGTTGCCTCTCGTAGAAAGAAAGTTGCTTATAAAAATGATATGATGTTGTCTACCTCTTTTCAAGGTTATTCTCTATTACTAGTTAGTTGCTCATTGTTGGTAATTAGTTACTTTAAATTGAAGTGGACTTGCTTCTGTTTAGCACTAAAATTGTCTCATCTAGCGTCTAAGTTGCTTTCTGAAAGAAAGAAAAATCATCAAAACATATCCATGTGGGTTTAGTTTTGAAGAGTTCATCAGGACCTGGCTAGCCAACACCCGTGTGCTTAATAACGTTGGCGGGCAGACTCCCCTAGAAAAGGAAAACAGGCGAATCTCATACCACCCATCCTCACGTAGTTAAAAAAATGAAATCATAATAGATGACTTAGATCCCACAAAAACTCTTCGATATTGTAGGCAACTTATGTCCCTTGATGGACCACTTTCATAGTATTGTAAGAAATTGAGGATCACTCGTAGGCAACTTCGTAGTGAAAGGGCAACCTGGTTTCTGCGGTAGACAACTTAGAAGCCATGTTAGACAAGTTTCCACTCTACGGTAAGAAATTTTCACAGTATGATAGGCAACTAAACAATCCACAACTTATTTTCTAATGTATGCAACTTAGAAATCATGGTGACCACCTATTACACTGTTGCACATAACTAACTAGGTGGCTACTAGGCGAAGTTAGTTATACACACGGTGCAATTCATCTAGCATCAGAGTTGCTCATGTTTAGCACTAAAGTTGCTTCATCTAGCATCAAAGTTGCTTTTGAAAAAAACATCAAAACATATTCATATGGGATCTAATTTTGAAGAGCTCGTCGCGAGGAACCCTACAGTGAAAACGGTTCTGCGTTTTGACACTCGGTTCAAAAGTTGTAGCTTTAAAAAAAATTAAAACAGAATAAATAGATGACGTTGGTGCATGCATACGCATAAGTATTCTTTACAGTACCCACTGAATAACGCGTTTGTTACAGACAACAAACTAATTTTGTCGTCTAGCGTGTGCGCTCGCCGCGTCCATCCAGCGTAGCTGCACTATGAAGTATTTAGGAATATTATTTACATACATCAGTAAAGACGTGTGAGTACAAAGAACAAGATTGCTAAATCTTAGTCAGACTGTATAGTTGTGGGATCCTAAGTGGAGATCTGCGCACATTTTATCTTTTAAGTCTTTTTTCTTCTTTCTTACATGTATGTCAGTTGATTTAGACTTGATTAAGAGTCGGTGGACTGAGACCTAGACGCACCCTACAAAGAAATCTACTGCTCCTACTACAAATCAATCAGGATGAAGAGCGTAGGCCATTAGAGCCCGGTCCGGCAACTCGTAGATGCAGGACTTATGGTGGAGCATGCGGAGGGGAGCCGACGGGGAGTTCTTGCCGATCTTGACGCCCATCAACCAGAGCGCACGCTGACTTATGGTCGAGTTGTCCTCGCTGATCGCGATGGTCCACGCAATGCAGAACTCGCCGTCGCCGAGGTAGGCCAGGCTGCTGTCCGGGAGCCGCGCGACGGTGGCGATGTTCTCTTGGCTGAAGGACGTCGGCCAGCACGGCCGGGTGTCGTCCCAGGCGTACCGGATGGGCGGAGGTGAGCGCCGGACGTCGCAGGCGCAGAGGCTGGTGGTCCGGGGGCAGAGGCCGAAGCAGAGGCCAGGGGCCAGGTCGGGGGCCAGGAGGCCGCGGCACTGGAACGGCAGCTGCCAGTCGCCCTCCTTGCGCCAACCATCGGCGGCGCGGGCTGTCGTGTCGACGGAGTAGGTGCCCCTGTCCCTGACCGAGACCCAGAGGCGCATCCCCGCGGCGAAGCAGGCGGTGACCAGGCACGACGGGTTGCCACGTCTTCTTCGGATGAGGTCGGGCGGCGGGTCCGGGAGCGCGCGCCAGGCTCCGGCGCCAAGGCCGCCGACCAGGGTCTCGCCGAGTGGCTCAGTTGGCTCGTCCGGGCTGGCGGGATAGTCATAGTGGCGGCGCTTGACCGCGCAGAGGCGGCGGCGGCCGAGCGGTACGACGAAGGTGCCGCCGGCCTTGAGGTGCGCCATCTCCGGCCCCTCCGAGGTGACTCCGGACGCGGCATCGTGCAGGACGGTGCGGTGCTGGTTGCTTACGCCGACCAGGGTGGCGCCGCCGCCGGCCAGCGCGAAGTCGATGCGCTCGGGCCTGTCGGGAATCGTGGCGAACCGCGTGACGGGAGCCGGGAGGCGCCGCATCTTGGTATCCTGTGACTGGGAGGAGGAGAAGAGACGGTTGACGTTGATCCTGAAGAGGAGGTACCCGCAGTGGCCGTCGTCCACGACGACGGGAAGGACGCGCCTTCGCTGCCCCATGGATCCTCTCCTCCGGATTCGATGGGCAAGTCGCCGACTTTATTTTATTCCTCCCTTCCTCACCACGTTGCTTGATGATGGTGCCGCTGGCAGGGAACGTACGTGCATATATATATAAAAAAATAAATTAGACAGGCAGAGGCGACTCGGATACGTATTCAGGTCCTTTCCCCGTTCACTTTTTTTTTACTTTACAACTAATAATTTTATATAAAATAATATTCGTCAAGTGCGACTTTTTGAAATATCCCTTTCCGTTTTGCACCCCGGCCGCAATCTTTTTCGGTTAATCACATACAACAATTATATATATATGCAACATATAGATGATGAGGTCTGGTTTGAAGAATATTTTTGTCTCGCATGTGTGTTGCCTAAAACAAGCGTACGCGTGATTCTTTCAAAATTGTACACTGTTTTTTCCACGGTAGTACATGTCTCATTTACTCCCTCCATTTCTAATTACTAGACGCGAGGGTGCCAGTCTCAAGAACTTGGCCAAGCCCATAAAGATTAAACACATATTGCGACAGTAGGAAGTTAAGTTTAGCACACATTGCAATCATATATGCAGAACATCAATGATATAATGCATTTTGCCCTATAAAGTATAAGAGCCTTGGTCCAACCCACCAAATCCAAAACAAATAAACTCAGTACACATTTCGCCAAGAGCACATAGTTTTACATCGCCTCAATCTCATAATAAGGATCTTAATTTTCAAGAGTCATCCCTTCAGTCACCATGCTGATCAAGGACCAGTTACAACAACATAATCAATAGCACTTCGAACTACCAAAACTAAAACCTGAAGCCTGAGAATCTGCATCTCCATACATAACACAACAAAAGAAAAAAAATCAACAAATAAGTGGATAAATTCACTATCGAACCACTATCTTTCAGACAGGATCAACAAATTATTCTCAGATCCCAGAGTGAATGCATACATCATGGTCATACGCAATGGGCCTCCTATCACAACAACAATTGACACAAGGATCTGATTCTCGTTCTAGGTGAATTGAAGGTCCATGTTTGCACCTAAAGCCAAGCAAGAGCTTAGACTCGAGCCACCATACCAGGCCGAGATTGTCCATGATTCACAAGCATGTCCATTAACTTCTTGATCCACAATCTCATCAGATGCAGGAAGCATGTCAGCATCTATCTATTTCATATGTGAAGAACATACTCTTGAATTTTTGTTTTATCTGGAGTTGAAGGTTCTAAGGATACTTACTTAGCAGAAGCTGCTAAACATGTCTTGAGCTTGTTCCTCCTTTGGTTGTTCTCTCTAAACTCACATGGTTGAATACCAGGATAGCTGATTTCTGAAATGAGAAGTGCCAACTACAAACAACACCAAAATCACTTATACTACCTCCGTCACGGTTTAGAAGGCGTGCTTGAAAATTCTCTGGAACCTAGCTGGCTATCTATTGGTTATGAGATTGGCTAAAAAATAGCATTCACACTATGCATGCATATAGAAATAGTATATCGATATACTATTTAGCTACTAGAAATAAATGCAATGCGCCCTAAACCTTGTCTATTGTGGAAAGGCACGTAAATTTAACTGTGCCTTCTAAACTGTGACGGAGGGAGTAATCAGAGAGACAGTCTGTAATCAGAAATCAAAGAGATCAACTAAGGACCACTGAAAAAGAGTAGAAACCTGCATATATTTGTGAAACATAACTTGTAATCAGAATTAAAGAGATCAACAGATAAAAAGGAGTGCAAGTATCATTAGTTTGGGAGTCCTATTTGATTAGGGAAAGGGAGCAGATGGCACTCTTAATCCATCCTAGTGAGGCTACAATCTCCTAGAAAAAGAAAACTAGGGGCAGAAAGGAAGCAGTAATTCCTTGAAAGATCACAATGTATTACCAGAGGTAAAATAGAATAACGTAGAAATTGTGATAAAGTTTAATGGCATATAAATGGTATGTGTCTTACCCTTACTTGCTTGCGATTAACACCAGAACTTAATATTTTTTAGAATGATGCCAAACACAAGATGTTTGTTAGAATGCATATTGAATAATATAAAATGAATTTCAACTTGGACCATCCGATATTAACACATACAATATTTTTCGACTTGCAATATAACTGTACCAAACCACAAGTATTTTTCCATTTGGATATGCAGGGGACAAAAAAGTAACTATGGCAAAGAGATAATTCATCATCTAGAAACAAAATGGAGGCATAAAAATATGAATCATTGTAAGGAGAGACGTAGAGAGATAAGACCAAAAGTAGCAGAAGTTCACCTGGGACCTTTGATTTGACAGTCAAACCCCGTGAACCACATCCTTAAGGACCACAAGCATATCCTTCCATGAGAAATACAAAATGTTGTACCATAGCCTCAGGTATGGCAGCACGCCTACACACAGTCGACTGTCAATGCAAGCAAGCCGCTAAACCGACCAATATGAATTTGCCCTTAGTTCATACAACATGCAACTCGCTCTCACACTGAAAGCAGAATAAGATTTTGTCAGCAATATTATGAAGTAACAAAAAATGCAATGCTGTTAATAGAGCACCAACAGAATCCCTTATAGCATTTGGAGACTATATAAATGGAATAAATAAAGGACATATAAAACCAGTGGTTTAACTTTACATGCTTGATAAAGAAAACGGTAGAGTGGGCATATATAAGATGTCGATCAAATTCTTAGAGCATGCAAAATACATCTGGAACAATTCTACTTTGTTGTAAGCAACCTGCATATTTAAGAAACAACAAAACGTCACCACGAGATCAACTCACCGGCGCAACCCCGAAGGCACCATATTTCAGCAAATCTTCTTGAACAACCATGCTCTTCATTTTACTTGGTGCAGCACCTGCAGATTTTTTGCTCTTGCGACACTTCTGGAAGCACAAATATTATGTAATTAAATACTACACTATGAGGGAATATGTCAAATATCTGAATACTTAATCATGAACTGAGCACATACTCTCTTTTCCATCCAAAGGATACATGAGCGCATTTGGCTTATAGTCTTTGACCCTTGAGGAGTTCCAGGCTCTAAAAAACCCTTAAAATGAATCGTTTTTATCAGATACAAAAGTAAAAAAGATATCCCCCATAAGCACGCACAAACATGAGAGACAAGGGGTCATTATACCAAAACATCTTTTGTTAGGTCCCAAAGTTGCCTCACAATTGTTATACAGTTATTCAATGAAGGAATCTCCCCAAGTGCGTAAGACTACGGATTGAGGAAAATACTCAGTGCAGGTTGAGACGTAAGCAACTATAACAGAAACAATTCTATACAGCATGATGTGTAGTAATTTCTCAATTGTGCTGCCTACTGAACCACCATCATGGAACATTACAGAGGAAAGAGGTCAGAACTTACTGATATTACAAGGTCGTGACGTCGCTCATGTTTCTCGATGCTGCGGTTCAACTCTTTGATGCTATCATAGCTGTGGATAAGTGGCAACTCCTTCAAATCTGTGAACATTTGCAGATTATACAGTGCCAATAAATTCATCGGCAACCTTTGTAGACAGTGGCAAGCCCCTCAAATATATAAACATTTGTGCAGCAAACAATATAGCCGAAAATCTATCAGCTATGATAGCATCAAAGAAATTATTGATCAAGGAAAAGGAAAAGGAGGATTTCAGAAGATTTTTAGTTCAAAGGCAGAGGCATTATTGACCAAGAAGGGGATACATGGCCTTGGAAAGGAAATGAAAACAATGGTGAGTTTCCAGGCTAATGTGAGCAAGCGCAAGAAAATCGTCGAAGCTCTGTTCGGCTAAATACAACACCTTGGTCTTGACAGATACAGCAGACCGGTGACAATGCACCACCAATTCCAACCATCAACAGTTCAATACACTTCTATCTAGAACTGTCTCTATGCTTTGCATATATATAAATTGTAGCATCTGGAATCTGCAGATTTGCATACTTCTTTCTTTTGTATGGTGTACCAGCTCTTTTTCTGAATCCAAGTGACACTAAACATTAATACATGCACAGTATCATACCAACGTAAAGGAAATAAGGGGGTAAATCAGCTAGCTGATGCAATAACCAAACCCCTGGCATAACATGAGTCCTAAAAATCATATTGAAGATGTAGGATTTATGTGCAAACTCTAAAGAGAACTGGCTGGCTAATCTAACTCTCTCACATAATAAACCCAAGAAAGCCTGAGGCCTACATCAAAAATTTCTTTCATAAACATACAAAGGTCATCCCTATATAGTAGTTTCTTCTACTGAATCTCTATCTATCAAGCTCCTCCTCTCATAAATAAATGTGGCAGGGCTCTCTAATCAATCAAGCATATGTAAGAACATGATGCACCAAAGGGAACTGCTTATTAGGAAGCCATACAAGCATCAACATGTGCTCTGCGTACACGTGAGGCAGTAATCCACGACAAGCATAGTACCTGCAAAACAAATTAGGCAGACCTAGATAAGCAGCGTGAAAGAGGAAGCAGTGTCTCCCTCCTCACCTGCTCTGCTCGGTCGCGCCATGGACAACTTGTGGGCAGCTCCTCGGCAATCTGGGCGCGCCACCAGACCTGCTCGTCCATGGTGTCCCTCCTTGTCCTGGCTTGTGATGAGGGGAGGAGGAGAGGAGAGGGTGGGGGCGCTCCTCCTAGACCAGCGGTGGCCGGCGTCGCACACGCCGTGGATGACGCCCACGGGCTTTGTCTTGCTCACCGCCACCACGTGCCCCAACCACACTGTCGCCTGCTGCGTGCGCGACAACGCCGGACGGAGCGCCGCGGCCGCGCCCTCCACCGCCGCCATGGACGCCATCGCCAGCACGGCTGATCCGCCGCCCTCCTGCGTGGCTGCTACCGCCGTCGCCGTGGTTGGTGGGAGCCGTTGGACAGAAAGGATGGTTGGCAGCGGCGGCAGATGTGGAGGATGGCTGGCGGTGGCGGAGAGAGAGAAAGAGAGAGAGAGAGAGAGAGAGAGAGAGAGAGAGAGAGAGAGAGAGAGAGAGAGAGAGAGAGAGAGAGAGAGAGAGGTGTACGGGAGAGAGAGAGGTGCGGCGGTAGAGCGGGAGGGAGGAATAGGCTAGGTCATCTCCCAGGGGCCGATGCTATTTATACCCCCACGTGGGAAATGGCGAAAATGCCCTCGGGGGGCACCGATTTGACAGGCGGTGGCAACGCGGTTTGGACACTGTTTCGATCCACAGTGTCACGTTTTTATCCAACGACCGCTGTCATCCCGAGGCGAGATCCAACGGCCGAAATCCAATCAAGCAAGAGATCCAACGGCCAGGAGCTCCAAATCGCTGAGGAGGCTGGGGTTCTCCCGGTATGTATCTTACGCGATTTGTCTTTTTAGAGATTTCAAAAAGTGACTACATACGAAGCAAAATGAGTCAATCTAAACTCTAAAATATGTCTATATACATCTGTATGTAGTCATTTGAAATCTCTAAAAGACAAATATTTAAGAACGGAGAAAGTATATCACAAAAATCATCGTACAAGTCACTCGTATATATCGACATGATAAAGCTGAAAAGATAACAGAACGCTAGTGTTTGCACAAGGTAACAACAACCAAGAAGTAATATTACAAAGAAGACCAAAAATTCTCTGATCTTGATTCCAACGCCCATCATCTGTCTCTGACACCACCATAATAGCCACCAAAAGAAAAAAAAATGATAGATCACCTTTAGACCCGAGCTCGATGCGGCTCCACCGCTGATATATAGTTTTGGGGACCTCCAAGGTGGCTCACCAAAGGTGAAACCATTACCATTGAACGAATCACACCGGGGCAACACCCCAGACACACCATCAAACTCTATTCCTAGCACCACCACCCGACTAAGACGCCGCAGGAGAAAACTCGCAAGATCCACCATCTTCCAGATGCCGCCGATGCATACCACAATCTCTATCCGCTCCTGGACTACCTTCCAAATTGCGCGCCCGCGCTGGAGCAAACGCCGCCGCAAATGGCGGAGCCCGAGAACACGTGTCCACCACGAGGATGCCGTCGCCGACACACCATTCTTACTTGAACATGATTTTTTCCAAATCCATCCCCAACCATAGGACCAATCGCCTCTCGGAGTAGGATCTGAAGAATTTTTATTTAGTGCCACCATTGCCGACACCGATGTCACAACGATGAACAGCCTAAAAACCTAAACCACAAGGGTTTAAAAATGATCCACACACATGAATCCTGCGACCCCCTCACCACCGAGGACTGAGGTCGCCACCGGAGGGGATCTGCCGCTCTTTCCTTGATTCTCAAGTTGAGGTACTCCCGCGTGTACACTTCACGGCCTGGCTCTGTACCATACGTGCACACATGCCTTGGGAACCAAGGACTTACCCATCCTAATCAATCAATAACCGAGCAGAATCGGGATGATATGGCAAGGGTTGATTACTTGACAAATATACAAGATATTTACTTTAAAATTTGGACGTCGATAACTGCCACACATGTGGCAGGAAAGGAGACGCACCACACATCTCTAATGCAAATAGATTGTCACGTCACCGCATGCATGCATGCGAGAATCTTTTTGAATTTTCAGTTTTTAAAATGTTTTATTTCTTAAATGAAAAATATGATTGAAGATCCGTTTTCATCATTAAATCCCTCGCGACGAGATCTTCGAAACTTGATCTCATATCAATATATTTCGACGAATTATTTTTTTGGTTAAAAGTTGCCCCATGATGTTTACACTGAAGTTGCCATGATATGTTTCAGTTATTTTTCTTTTACATTTAAAAGTAATTTTTGACATATTATAAAATGAGGAATTAAAAAACTAGACTTGCCATGCACCATAAACTAAAATTGCCATGATAAATGCACTTAAAATTGCCATGGTTCATACAAAAAATATATTTTCATGGTCAAAGTACTGGAATTGCCATCATAAAAAAAACTAAAATTGCCATGATCTACAAACTAAAATTGCCACATGGCAACTTTAATTTAAGCACTATGGCAACTATAGTGTAAACATCATGGAAACTTCTGGGCAAATTTTTTTTTTGTCGAAACATATCAACATGGGGTCTAGTTTTGAAGACCTCGCCGAGACGGATTTAATGGTGAAAACGGATTTTTAATTCACTTTTTTAATTAAGAGATAAAATATTTATAAGACGAAAACCAAAAAGATTTATGCTGATGTCATCTATTCATACGTGGCAAAATGAGTGGTGATGGAGGCGTGTGGGCGATGTGCAAACGCCCACACGTGTGGCCGTTAGTTTTTTCGTAAAACTTTGGCCTCGATCGATCGCTATGTTCGGACTTCTCTCCTTGGAGTCTTCTTGTTTTTGGTGTGGGAGTCTTCTTGTTTTTGTTTTCTTGAGAGATCTCTCCTCATAGTTGAGTTAAATAACACTTCCTAAAATCTATGAGAAAACTTAGAGCCCGCACGTACATTTTTCTTTTTCCAACTAGTCAATGTGTACGTGCAATGCATGTTAATTTAAAAGTATATTAAATGCATGCGAATATTAAGTAGGATATTATTTGTGTGTTATTATGTGATTAGCATTATATTTGGTATGAAATTAACTGCACACTAAACATGTTAGCGCTCGACATTGAAGTAGTCCAGGTTGTTGGATTGACATGATTTGATGGCCGAGATTAATTGGATTTTCCCCTTTAGGTCTTTTATATTGGTATAGAGGTATAGATGGCTTCCTCGTTTTGTTTGTGAATCTGTATCATTTGAGCGCACACCCATAAGTGGTGCTTCAATCAAGGAAATCAACCGGGAAAGTTTCAGAACCTTCTTTAACAGGTTTTGGGCTCCGGAGAGGGGAAATCGACGCCATCGTCTTCATCAACCATCCTCCATCACCAATTTCATGATGCTCAACGCCGTGCGTGAGTAATTCCATCGTAGGCTTGCTGGACGGTGATGCGTTGGATGAGATTTATCATGTAATCGAGTTAGTTTTGTCAGGGTTTGATCCCTAGTATCCACTATGTTCTGAGATTGATGTTGCTATGACTTTGCTATGCTTAATGCATGTCACTAGGGCCCAAGTGTCATGATTACAGATCTGAACCTATTATGTTTTCATGAATATATTTGTGTTCTTGATCCTATCTTTCAAGTTATAGTCACCTACTACGCGTTATGATCCGGCAACCCCGGAGTGATAATAGTCGGGACACTTCCCGGTGATGACCGTAGTTTGAGGAGTTCATGTATTCACTAAGTGCTAATGCTTTGGTCTGGTTCTCTATTAAAGGGAGGCCTTAATATCCCTTAGTTTCCATTAGGACCCCGCTGCCACGGAAGGGTAGGACAAAAGATGTCATGCAAGTTTTTTTCCATAAGCACGTATGACTAATACGGAGTACATGCCTATATTATATTGATGAATTGGAGCTAGTTATGTGTCACCCTAGGTTCTAACTGTTGCATGATGATGCTATCCGACATAATTATACATCGCTTATTCATTGCCTACGAGTTTTTCACATATTGATCTTTGCTACGTTACTTTGCTGTTGCCATTGTTACAATTGCTACGAAACTTCTACTGTTACTTTTGCCACCGTTACCGTTACTTTCATACTACTTTGCTACTAAATACTTTGCTACAGATATTGAGTATTTCATGTGTGGTTGAATTGACAACTCAGCTGCTAATACTTGAGAATATTTTTTGGCTCCCCTTGTGTCGAATCAATAAATTTAGGTTGAATACTCTATCCTCGAAAACTGTTGCGATCCCCTATACTTGTGGGTTATCAAGACCCTTCCTTATTTGGAGTACGGGAGGAAGGAAGGAGAAGGTGGCGCCCCCATTTCCTTTTTTTCCTGGGGAGGGAAAGGCAGGAGGGGCCACTTCTCCCCTTTCCTTCCCCTAGGGCCGGCAAGCCAAGGGAAGGGGCACACCAGCCCCCTTGTGGGCTGGTTTGTCCTCCCTTTGGCCCATAAGGCCCATACACTTGCCGGGGGTGCCCAGAACCCTTTCCGGTGACCGATGAGTACCCAGTGCACTCCAAAACTATTTCGGTGTCCGAATACCATCGTCCTATATATCAATCTTTACCTCTCAACCATTTCGAGGCTCGTCGTCGTGTCCATGATCTCATCCGGCACTCTGAACAACATTCGGTCACCAAAACATATAACTCATATAACACTATATCGTCAAACTAACGTTAAGCGTGCGGACCCTACGGGTTTGAGAACTATGTAGACATGACCGAGACACCTCTCTGGTCAATAACCTACAGCGAAACCTGGATGCCCATATTGGCTCCTACATGTTACTTGCCCGAAGTTTGATCGTCGGTATCTTCATACCTACTTTAATATCGTTACCGGAAAGTCTCCTTACTCATTCCGTAATACATCATCTTGCAACTAACTCATTAGTCACTTTGCTTGCAAGGCTTCTTATGATGTGTATTACCGAGAGGGCCCAGAGATACCTCCTCGATACTTGGAGTGACAAATCATACTCTCGATCTATGCCAACTCAATAAACACCTTCGGAGATACCTGTAGAGCATCTTTATAATCACCCAATTACGTTGTGACGTTTGATAGCACACAAGGTATTCCTCCGGTATCCGGGAGTTGCATAATCTCATAGTCAAAGGAATATTTATTTGACATTAAGAAAGCAATAGCAATAAACTGAACGATCAATATGCTAAGCTAACGGATGGGTCTTGTCCATCACATCATTTTTTCTAATGATGTGATCCCGTTATCAAATGACAACTCATGTCTATGGTTAGGAAACCTTAACCATCTTCGATCAACGAGCTAGTCTAGTAGA
Source organism: Aegilops umbellulata (assembly GCA_032464435.1). Taxonomy (NCBI): domain Eukaryota; kingdom Viridiplantae; phylum Streptophyta; class Magnoliopsida; order Poales; family Poaceae; genus Aegilops; species Aegilops umbellulata. The sequence goes on along the minus strand of CP136057.1, from coordinate 2,418,689 downwards.
AGCTCACTAGGGACACAGTATTTGTTTATGTATCCACACATGTATTTAAGTTTCCGGTCAATACAATTCTAGCATGAATAATAAACCTCTATCATGATTTAGGAAATATAGTAATAACCAATTTATTATTGCCTCTAGGGCATATTTCCATCAAATACTTTCAACACAAAAGAGACACTGATTGGGGAGTTCTCTCTGGAGGAAGTTAAGACAACAGTTTTCCAGATGGCTCACAATAAATCTCCTGGACCAGATGGTTTTACTGCTGAATTCTATCAATATTTTTGGGAGCTGATTAAAAATGATCTTAAACAAATGTTTGATGACTTGTATAACGGGGACCTAGACATCAAAAGATTGAATTATGGAATTATTACCCTGGTTCCAAAGACAAATGAAGCTAACCAGATACAAAATTTTAGACCTATATGCTTGAATGTAAGTTTTAAGATCTTTACAAAGGTCCTAATGAACAGACTTAATATAGTGGCTGATTCTATAATCTCTCCAGTGCAAACTGCTTTTATTAAAGGGAGATACATAATGGAGGGGGTTCTGGTGTTACATGAAGCATTAAATAGTGTTCATGTAAAAAAATAGAGTGCTCTATTGTTGAAAGTAGACTCTGGAAAAGCCTATGATAAAATCAAATGGCCTTTTGTGCTTCAGATGCTGAAGGGGAAATGATTCCCTGATAAATGGATAGACTGGGTTATGGGTACTATTAGAGGAGGAAAAATCTGTATTAAAGTTAGTGAAAACTATTGTCCTTATTTCCCTACACACAAAGGGTTGAGACAGGGGGATTCTTTGTCCCCTTTAATGTTCAATTTAGCTGCTGATGCCTTGGCCATTTTAATGGATAATGCCAGAAAAGATGGCTTAATTAAAGGGCTGTTGGCTGATACCCTAGAAGGGTGGGGGGATTAATATGTTACAATGTGTAGATGATACTATTTTCCTAATGCAAGATGATTATGAAAGTGCTTACAATCTAAAATACATACTATGTCTGTTTGAAAAAATGTCTGGCCTGGAGATTAATTTTCATAAAAGTGAGATTCTTTTTTTTTGGTGCAACTGTTGACAAAAAACAAGAATGCTCTAGGATATTTACCTTCCCTATGGGAGAACTTCCTATGAAATACCTAGGGCTTCCTATTGATAAAAAAAGAATCAAAAACAAAAACTGGAAGCCTTTTGAAGACAAAATGGAGAGGAAATGTGGGACCTGGCAAGGGAGGTTGTTAGCTAGTGCTGGGAGATTGACTTTGATACAATCTTCTTTAACAGGAATCCCATACTTCATGATGTCTTTTTATGGCATGCCTGTGTGTGTGGAAAAAAGAATGAATTTCTGTAGGGCTAGATTGTTATGGCAAGAAAATAATGATAAGAAAAAAATATCACTTAGTGAAATGGGCAGAGGTCTGTAAACCAAAAGATATGGGAGGTTTAGGCATCCAAAACCTAGCCTTCATGAATAGAGCCCTGCTCTGTAAATGGTGGTGGAAAATATATAACACAGATGGGATGTGGCAAAAAATTCTGAGAAACAAATATATCAAGAAAAAATGTGTCACTAATGTTAAGAGTAGAAATGGGGATTCACAGTTCTGGGGGGAGCTGTTGAAACATAAGGAATTATTCTTCTCCTTGTGTAAGTTTGATATAGGGAATGGTGAAAATACCAGGTCTGGGAGGACTGGTGGATTGGCCCTAAAACCTTGAAAGATAGTTATCCACGCCTATATAACATCTGTTTCGATAAAAACAAGTCGGTGTCAGATATTTTGAGCAAAGGGCTTGACAAAGTGAGTTTTAGGAGATCTATGAGGGGGGAGTCGTTGGAACTGTGGGAACACATTAGGGAGGTGTGTGAGAGTGTGATTTTTAAGAAAAATGTCAGGATAAGATCAGATGGACACTGACTGGGGATGGCAAATATAGTGTTAAAACCTGTTATAGACATCTGGTTCAGAATGGTTTTAAATTTCCCTACAAATTCCTTTGGAAAACAAAGATGCCACCCAGGATTAAAGTGTTCTTATGGCTGTTGCTTAGGAAAAGTATTCTCACTAAACAATTTTTAAAAAAGATAGTGGCAGGGGGACAACAACTGTTCCTTTTGTGGGAGAGAAGAGGATATAGATCATCTCTTTATACATTGCTCGGTGGCAAAAATGTTATGGATGGTCATGAAATGTTCCTTTGATATGCAAGATATCCCTCACAATATTAATGACATTTTTGGGAAATGGGTAAATAGATTTGAAAAAAATGACAAGAACCTCATGACGGTTGGAATATCTGCAATGTCGTTGATCCATGTGTTCATGTAAACTTGAATATTAAAAATTTGCATGAATGGTGCGTATTGCAGAAAAACCAAGGAAGAATAAAGCGCATGAAGGAGGGCGTAAAGCAAGTTGAACGGGTGGCTAGGGAGATCTTCAACGCGGCACATGGATGGACGACGGGGGTGCCTAGACTGGAATGCTCCTGAAGATCAGACATGCTGAAGCTACCTTCTGCTTTGTTTCACTTAGTTTAATGATCTTCTTTGCTCACTTATTGTTGCTCTGGTCTATGTAAGGAGAGACTCTATTCTCCATGTAATAGCGGAAGTATGGTTCCCCTAATGTTTTGGGTTGTATCTGTGCTGTATGCCGCTGGACAGTAGCCTATCTTGACATAATGCTGTGAGGGAGGAGGGGAGGGATGGATCCCTACCTTCAATATAGCATTGTCAGCTAGTGCCTCGAAGGGGCTTAGAGTCTGTTAGCGAGGTAGGGTCTAGAGTCTGTGAACATTAGGATTTCTTTAAACGAAATCGGAGAGGGAGCTCTCTTTTATCAAAAAAGAAAAGAAAAAAAAAGAAGAAGAAAAGGTTCCCGGCGCACCACAGCTGAGCGGGAGCACCTTGCCAACCCTGGCCACCCGCGTGAGCGCTGCTACCATCCGGGACGCCCGTCGTGGCTCGATTCCTTCGGTTCACTAATTACTTTCCGGCAAGACGTGCAGGTACGAAGGAGACACATACACATAGGAACATAGGAAGCTAGCAACCTTAGACATGATCGATCAAACGCCGGCTTCTCTAGCTTCATCTCGAGGCGTGGCAGCAGCGGCGTGCCACGTGCAAGCCCAGCCAGTTCGACCACGAATAGAGTCTCCAGCTGCTGCCCAAGTACACCCAGACTGCATCGGCGGGTGGCTGACAAATGGGATCCACTGTGATTGGCGACCATTAATTTGGTAAGAGTCAACTATCCCAGCCTTTTGATGGAGGACTCGCTAGATTTTAGGGTTTATTTACCTAATATGATACTAGTCTTGGACTGCCGTCGCTAACTGCTAGAGCTGCTCTCATTCGCGTGGATTCATTCTTCTAGTGCGCTGGATTTCGGCGTAGATTTGAGGAATCTGTTCAAACATTCGAGTCCACCGGCCCTATTTACTGTCATTTAACCCTCCAATGCACCAGCCTTCCATGATGCATATGCACTTGGTCCAAAATAGATTCGCGGAACCTGTTAAAACCAATACATTGTATCTCCTCTCCTAACATTTTACACTGTTGAATTTGTGCCTTGTCGCTTCTACTTTCTCTGCCGATACTGTTTACATGCCACTTGCTCTGAAAGAGTGAAGCTGAAGTCGATATTCGATTCTGTAGGGTGCAGGCGCTGATACTGTCGCCAACTAGGGAACTTGCGACGCAAACAGAGAGGGTGATGCAGGCTGTTGGTAACTTCATGAGCGTCTCTGTGCATGCCTGTGTTGGTGGCAAAAGTATCGGCGAGGACATTAGGAAGCTCGAGTCTGGAGTGCATGTTGTTTCAGGAACCCCGGGCAGGGTATGTGATATGATCAAGAGAAGGACCTTGCGCACAAGAGCCATCAAGCTCCTAGTCCTGGTTAGTTTGCTCTTGTCATGCTGCATTTGTTTTTTTATTTATATAAATTTGGTCAAATTCAACGATTCTAACACGATTGATTTCATAACAGGACGAAGCCGATGAGATGTTGAGCAGAGGTTTCAAGGATCAGATATATGATGTGTACAGATATCTTCCCCCAGAACTTCAGGTCCGTCTTTGAACTACTTGTTTGTGTAATTTATCAGTCTACCCTCTCAGGCTTTTCACTGCAGAATTCAAGTTGTCACCTGACTGTATTTTTTTCTCTATATATCACCTTTCTGACTTGATTTTTTCGTTGAGCAACACCATTGTTTTACACTGTTTTCTACTCTAACCATCTTGCTGTAGCTAGCAATACATAGCATTGTTATTGACTAGTTAACCCCAAAAGAAAGCTAAGGAAGATAAAACATGTATAGAAATATATTATTAAAATACATTATATAAATGCCCCTTTTTATCTCTAGCCTCTAGTTACGTCCTCCGTGCATCTTTTTTACCTCTCTGCCTTTTACACTCTTCTTCTACCCTCTACCATGGTGGCAATATTATGGTGAAATCTTCTTTGCAAAAACAGTAGACCTCTACTTTTAATTGAGCTATTGCCATATACCTAACAGTTGCTCGCCCCTGAAATAATGACAATAATGGACCAAGGGCACGGAACTGCATCATACAGTAAAGGTCAAGGCATACACTTCAATCACAATCACAATCACAATAAAAAAACTAATCCATGATGACGAGGCAACTGAAGGTGTTACTTCTGTTACTACATGCAGACAGTATACGGAAACTCGCGAGGAAATGAAAGAACTAGTTAAGTTTGTTTCTGCACAGAATAGAGCCCTAACTCTGGTAATTAATTTACTTAATTCAGGGATTTCACTGTTGTCTGTGTTTCTCCCTTATCTGAAACCCATACAACAATTCCTCTCTTCGGACCTCATCAGGCAAACAGCACAAATGTCCATAACTTCCAAGTTCCAACAACATTACTCTGCAGATATGATGGTTGCCCACTAATATAACTATAGACATGTAGGTCAGCCCAAAGCATTTTAATAAGCTATTCTAGCAGCATGATATCTAATACCATGGTATCAACTTACAAACTCCAATTCCTAGGCTTAGCCTATCCACTGCTGCTACCCCCTTTCTGCCATTCCTCTCTGATCAGTGCAAGCTGCAAGCAGCCAAGCACACATTCAGCATTTAACAGAGCAAGCAAACCAAGGTAGAGAAAACACAGAGAAGTGAAAGGCTACCTGCTGGACAAAAGGAAGTGTTAATTATGCCTAGTCCCTTTTTATGCGACTTGGTCATCCTAGGCTTTTGGAATAATGTTTTGAGTAGATGTAAAGATCACACTATATGCATGTTTAAAGCTTGTCAAATAAAGGTTAATTATCTATCATTGAGTTGTTTAATTGCATGATTATCTAACTGTTTAGTGTTCAATGTCAATGCAGCATATAGCTATAGACAATATAAATAAATAGAAGAGAACCTTGCCAAACAGTAATGGATAGGAGAGCTCTAGAAATAGCCACATGAAACATCAACCGTGCTTTTTATAGGAGTTAGAGATATATGGGCCTATGGGGACAGATTGGGGTGCTCCTCTGTTTTGCGTTCCCTTCTATTATTCATCAGCATTACATAAGTTGAACATTTCCTCAAGCAGTGAAATGTAATGGGAAATTAGCCTTTTCGTATTAATATTAACATGAGCACGAGTCTGATGACTAGAAATAGTTGATCTCCATGACAGAGATCTCATGCTTTTCAAATTGTGTATTCTTGTACCACGCAGGTTGTTTTGATCTCTGCAACTCTGCCCCATGACATCTTGGAGATAACTAGCAAGTTCATGACTGATCCAGTCAGGATCCTTGTAAAACGTGATGAGTTGACCCTAGAGGTAAATACTGCCACTTGTTTTGCTTTATTGCATGTTATCTTATTTGGCACTTACCTTTTCCATGTTATGTTTGCAGGGCATCAAACAATTCTTTGTTGCTGTTGAGAAAGAGGAATGGAAGTTTGATACACTGTGCGATCTTTATGATACACTGACCATCACCCAAGCTGTCATTTTCTGCAACACTAAGAGAAAGGTAATGTGTAGCTCAGTTGAATGATTCTTGTTATTCATATGATTGCCCCTGGTGAATTGTTGTTATTTGAAGTACTCTGCTCTACTCCAGTTAGCATTTGTTGACACCAATCTCTTGTTTGTCCTTATGGACATCACTTTGTTGCTGAATCTGCGTGTTCCTTTTATTCTGTTCCGTGCTGATCAATGCTAAAATTTAAGTCTGTGACTATGTTATGGGTTTGCTATTAAATTGTAGTGATGTGCTTCTTTGACTTAAGAAGTATTATAAAACCATGTCCAGCTTTGTCAATTATGTCCAGTTGACATAATTGATGGTTCACAGCTTGCTAAAGCGATAGTTATCTTTTGTCTAGGTGGATTGGCTTACTGAAAGGATGCGCACCAACAACTTCACGGTGTCAGCTATGCATGGTGACATGCCTCAGAAGGAAAGGGATGCGATCATGAGTGAGTTCAGGGGTGGCAAGACCCGTGTTCTGATCACAACCGATGTTTGGGCTCGAGGGCTGGATGTCCAGCTGGCAAGTCTTGTTTGCCAGTTTTAGCTTTCACTTGTTGATTACCTTTAAGCACGCTGTTGCATGATGATGCTCATCTTTGATTGCTGACTTGAATCTGTTTGGATTTTGTTTCAGGTCTCTCTTGTCATTAATTACGATCTCCCCAACAACCGTGAGCTTTACATCCATCGTATTGGTCGCTCTGGGCGTTTCGGGCGCAAGGTAAAGTTCTCACTCCTGCTTCAGGCTGGTTGTAATGGGGAGTATCATATACTAGTATCATGCATATGATACTAGTGTATGATACTACCTCCCTAATGCATAGTATCATATATTAGTATCATGTAGTACTCCATTTATTGCCATGCATGACACAAAGTAGCATAACATTTATTATGATACAGTATCATGATATGATACTACACCCTCTCTTTCTTCATTTAATGCTATGACACCTCATCAAAATTGTCTAGTTGGCATGCATGATACTATACTACCATTACGACCAGCCTCATAACTCAAGTTAGTTTAGGCTAGAGAATTTTTGTTATAGTTTCTGTGTTAATAAAAGCAATTAAAAAGATAATGCTGTCTCAGTAAAGAAAACAATCGGAGTAAATTTGGTTATTCAACACTTATTTTGTTTAGAAACTCTTGTCGAAAGTGAATATGCAAGGCTTGACTAATCTGAACTAAATGTTTGTTCTCTGCATCCCAAATGCTGCCTACTCTTGACTTGCATGAAAATTTTCTGTGTGCCGTGACTGCAGGGTGTGGCGATCAACTTTGTGCGCAAGGACGACATCCGTATCCTTCGGGACATAGAGCAGTACTACAGCACGCAGATCGACGAGATGCCCATGAACGTCGCCGATCTTATCTGAGCTCCGGACCGGATCGGTCCCTCCCTCTCTCTTTGTCTCGGTTGCGATGTTTGGCTGTATTTCTGGTGCTGTAACTTGAGATTTCTTTTGTTGCTTTGGGAACATGGAAGTGTATATATTCTTCGTCGTATTGACCACCAGCTCATGTAAAACACTCTTTTGTTGTTCCGCTATCTTCTGATTTGGACGCCGCCATGACAGACAAACACTCTGTTCATTTCGATTTTGATATTATTAGATTTTGTTTCAGTGTTTAGTGAATGCCACGAATTGTGTGACTTGCTAAATCTCGTTTGATTTGAATGTTGAATATGTTGGGGTGTTTGCTGCCATCTAGGAGTATATCTGCATCTCTTTTCTAAGAAAATCTTGAAAAAATTCTAATGAGTTCAAATCTACAGCTAGATTAGATTAGCTGGCGTTTCTCTGCTTGTGAAAATACAATAGATCATATACGGTTCTGCCATTTCAACGTTGAAACTTTTATTTATTTATTTAGCTGCAGTGGTCGGTGGATTTTGTTGGCATGGGCGCACAACTCCTCCCATTCCGTTCGGATTATTATTATTATTATTATTATTATTATTATTATTATTATTATGCACAGTAGTTATTATAAAAAACACCAACTACTAGTTCACGTCTGATTAGCAGACCCTCTGCAGGCGAGCTGAACCGATGGCGCAGCGGCTGGCCCGCGCGGGCAGCTTCTCGGCGACCCCGCCACGGTGGAGCGCCGGCTGCGTGCCGTCGCGGACGAGGAGGCCGCCGTCCGTGCCCGCATCCAGAGCCGCGGCATCGCCGTCGCCTCCCTCGCCATCGAGGTCCGTCCGTCACCTTCCTTCTTCATCTACGTGCTGTGCTCATCCGATGGATGGATGGATGCAGAAGTACGATCCAGATGCTGCTGCTGCTAGTTCCGACCACCAGCCGGGAGGATCAAGCGGAGCCACTCGCGGCTGAGCTTCCACATCGGAGACGACTGACTCAACCTCCATCCACCTTCTCCGCATCATCCGTGGCGACGACGACATCATTGATCATCCGTGTCAGTACTGTAAATCTGCAACGTGCTGCCATCATAGTCAGGCCTGCGGATTACTAGCATAATACGTGAAAAAAAGTGTGACTTATACACGTACGTGCAGAACACGTTTGGTTGGTTGGTTGGTTGTACCCTTGGGCTTTTGAATTGGGACACTTTCTTACGATTCAATTCGGGTTCTGCTGTGAGCCAGCCTTTCTGGGCTGGCATATATTACGTACATTGCTTGCTGGCATGGCACACCATCATCATGCTGCTAGCTTGGATGCATGCTTGTCTGTCTGAGATCTTGGCAATGCCAGAACGTGCCCATCATAACCACAACCACAGCAGAAATGTACGCATATAATATGAATCAGGTAAAGAGAGGCTTGGTTCAGTGGTTAGGCATGCGGCTGTGCAGTCTAACCATCCTAGTCCGATTCCTAAAACTGACCGGCCCTAGAGCGTATCGAGGAATTATAGGATCATGTGCCTATTCTTGATTCTAACTCCACGAGCCCAACTACTGGCCGCCCTTTCAAATTTGAACTGGGATGGTTGCACCGGGAAGGCTTTGAGGACATAATCAAGAATGCATGGTCTCATAGAGTCGAACGATATCCTCATGACACCTTTCTCCGAAGAGGCCCACCATAGGTCGTACACCTGTTCAGAGATATAACTTTAAAATAAGGGCCATAAGGCAACACCTCTCTGAATGGGCGAAACACACCAATGGGATGTACAAAAAAAAGCAAAGCCTATCCACTATTATTGACGACCTCGACAAAGTCGCAATAAGAAGATTGAATTGAAAATTCAATCCAATGGGAAAGTAAATCAATCCAATGAGAAAGTTGCACGTCTTTTGCGAAAAGAGGAAATCAAATATTAACAAAGATCTAAAGCCAACTTCATCTTGAAGTTGAAGGGAGACAGTAATACACGTTATTTCCAACTCGTCACCAATGGCCGGCATCGGAAGAAGGTAGTTTCACATTGACAAAGCCCAAATAGATGACATTTCACAAGTCACGACAGAAGAGAACAATATCCTCAAGGCACCTTTCTCTGAAGAGGAGGTGAGATTTACGGTGTTCCAAATTAAACATAACAAAGCTCTAGGCCCGAATGGCTTCCCCACCGAATTCTGTTAGAATTTCTGGGAGGTCATCAAGATTGACCTTTTGAAATTGTTCAATTGTCTCCATGCTGGCTAACTTGACCTACCATTTTATTGCCGAAAATTAAGGAGGCTGAGCGGATCCAACAATATAGACCCATATGCCTCCTTAATGCCAGCTTCAAGATTTTCACCAAAGTGACTACTAATAGGTTCAACACGGCTGCTGGCCATGTCGTCCAACCATCTCAAACGACTTTCGTGCAAGGCAGAAATATACTCGACGGAGTAGTAATCCTACATGAGACTGTTCCCGAGATGCACCAAAAAACATGAGTGGAGTAATTTTTAAGATTGACTTTGAAAAGGCCAATGACAAGGTCATCTTGTCTTTCCTTCAATAGGCTCTGAGAATGAAAGGGTTCTCTGATAAATGGCGCCGGTGGATCCAAAACTTCTGACACAGGCCATTATTTCAGAAAAAGGTCTACGTCAGGGTGATCCCATGTCTCCAATGTTATTTAACATTGTTGCTGACATGGTGACTATCCTAATTGATCGCGCCAAGTAGGACAGCCAGATTGCAAATTGTAGGTGTAGTGTCATACCTTGTGGATGGTGGACTCTCTATTGTGAAATATGCTGATGATTGATTCCTTTTATAGAACATGACCTGGATAAGGCTCGAAACATGAAACTTTTGCTTTCAGTGTTTGAGCAAATGTCGGGATTTAAAATTAACTTCCATAAAAATGAATTGTTCTGCTTGGGAATCCATCAGGCCCGGGAGCCTTATTGTTTTTCATCTGCGCTATAGCATCAAACACCTCCTTCTCCGAGAACGGGGCAACCAAAATATCATTATCCTGAGCAGTTAGTTCAGGCACATCCTCAATTCTGGACTCATCGAGGGATACATAACTATCCTCCGGAGGTCCAAATAACTGCTTATAATATTCTGTGATATAAAGTTTCAGGTTGTCTTGCCCTACAATCGTTTCTTTATCTTGCTCAAGCTGAAAGATTCTCTTCTTTCTGTGCTTGCCATTAGCAATCAAGTGAAAGAATTGAGTGTTTGCGTCCCCCTGGACCACTCTGCGAACCTTAGCCCACAACGCCCACTTCAATTCTTCTTCGCGGAGAATTTCTTTCAACCTCATCTCCGCATCTAGCTTAATCTGGAGCTCAACAGATTGCAAAATCGTGGACTCGGCTTTTATATCTAGGGACTGAATCAGAGAAAGGAGCCTTTCCTTTTCAACTTTATAAACCCCACTAAGGTGCTTAGCCCATCCCCGTAGGAAACTTCTCAAATGCCTAATCTTATTCTGCTAACGCTGGACAGAGGTCGTGCCTCCTGCATCTTTAGCCCATTCCCTGGCTACGAGATCCAAGAAACCTTCTCCTTCAAACCATGCAAGTTCGAAAGAAAAGGTGTTTTTGTTTCCCACGTGGTTTGGCTCACCTGAGTCCACGAATAAAGGTGTGTGATCCGAGATTCCGCGCGAGAGAGCCTGGACCGTTACGAGAGGGAACTTTTGTTCCCACTCGACACTCGCGAGAACTCGATCCAACTTCTCATACGTCGGGCTTGGCAAAGCATTAGCCCATGTAAACTTTCTACCGGAAATCTCTATCTCTCTCAGATCCAAGCTTTCAATAATGGTATTGAACATAAACGACCATCTGCCGTCAAAATTATCATTATTCTTTTCCTCTCTCCTCCTAATGATATTGAAGTCACCCCCAACAAAAATTGGGAGCTGCTCGGATCCGCAAATTCGAACCAGGTCCGCCAAAAACTCTGGTTTAAGCTCGGGTTGTGCGGCACCATACACCGCCACCAGAGCCCAGTTAAACCCATCAGCTTTGGACCTGGCCCAAAATTTAACCGCGAAGTCACCCATCACTACACTTCGAACTTCCAGTGAATCGCATCTCACTCTCAGCAAGATCCCACCCGATCTTCCTCGCGGAGGAAGGCAATGCCAATCAAAGTCGACACCACCCGATAAAGTGTTGAGAAACTGGGGCGCAAAATTATCCCTACCAGTTTCAGAGAGAGCAATGAAATCTAATCGATGCTCAAGAGATGCCTCAGCAAGAAACCTTCTTTTAGCCAAGTCCTTGAGACCTCTGCTATTCCAATAGATTCCTTTTATAAGTCATCATGAAATTTTTTGGCCGTTCGAATCCTAGCACTCCTACGAACCGCGGAAGCAGCATAAACCTTCCGCTTCCACTTACGCTTGGGTTTATCATGGTCCTCCATCCGGTCCTCATAACCGGGGTCAGTTGGTCTTGGTACTGCATCCTCTAGAACTACATCCTCTTCCTCAGATTCAAGAGTGGATGGTGCAAGATCCACACAAAAATTATCTAGCACTCTTACCCCTAACGCGTCAATCTCTGCATCATTCATAGGTTTTACAGCTACTAGGTTTCGAATAGTATCTAGAGCGTGTTCCGCTTCCAAATCTAGGAGATCATTAACTAAGTTAGAAATTTCATTACTAGTACTCCCTAGCGAAACTCCTAACTGGTTGGCATTATTAATAATCTCATCATTAGAAAAATGCAAAATCGAATTAGACATGTTGACTGACATACCAGTGGTGACCTCAATGTCACAAAGCTTGGCCGCCCTCATAGTGCACCTCTGCTGCATGTCATCAACCTTCGGGTGGTCCTGGAGATGAGAACTCATCCGTCGCCCCGCAGAGACCGGGTCAGGGATCCCACCAAAGGCAACGACCTCCTCCCGAGTAAAACCTCGCGCTGAAGAGTCAGCCAAGGATACCGGAGGAGGCGGCGGATGGCTCCAAAGCCCCACGGATGGGAAGCCGAGGGAGGGAGGTGCGGGCGCCGCCTGCCTGAACAGTCCCCCCGCCTCAACCCCCTGGCCTGAGGGTGTCGCTGTCCTGACTGCCGAAGAAGGAAGGGGGGTCAAGGCCACCTGCCCCAGACCCCCACCCGGCACCACTTTAGGAGCGGCCGTTGTAGCCGCCATCGTAGGAGAAGGAACCGGGTCCACCTGACCCAGACGGCCTCCCCCACGGCGTCACCGGCGTCACCGGCGTCACCGGCGCTAGGATAGGAGGAGGAGAGGTCACGACCACCTGCCTCGGACTCCCCCCAGGCACAACCTCCGAATCAGCCGACGTCTCCCGGCCCGAGACCACTGGGGAAGCGGGGGAAAGCGAAACCACGTGAGGCTCCATCTCCCCACCCCCCACCAAGGTCGTCGCCGAGTGCGTCCCCATCAAGTCTCCCGCCACAGGACTATCAACAGAATCAAGCTCCAACACCGGAAGCGTGCACTCAAAAACATCATCGGATTCCACCCGGTCGCTCCAAAGTCTGGGAGGGGCAGACGCTGGCTCAAAGGACCCAAACCGCAAAGTACTCATCGGAACCGCCGGAGCTGGGGCCGGCTCTACCCCGGGCCCATCCCCGGGTAACTGGGCAACAGGTCCCGATGCATTGGACCTCTCTCGTCCGGCCTCATCAGTCGGGTCCCCACTAGCACCTGCGTTGTCGTCACCCTCGGGTTCAGTCAACACGTTATTTGGAACGTGGCTTAACGGGGTAGAGCCCGAGTTAGCGAGACATATTCGTGTAGGAGTCTGTGCCTTGGTGTGGGCGCTCTGGAATTGCAGAAATGATTTGGTTTTTAACAGGACAACACATATTCATTTTTTGCAGGTTATTTTCAGAGCCACGGCATTGATCCGTTCGTGGTCGCTACTCACTCCGACGGAGGCCGGGGAGCGTTTGGTTACTGGATCTATCCGCTGGGAGATGGTAGCTCGGGATATCTTCAACCGGTTTGGATGGCGATCATGTAATAGGATAGGTAATTAGTTTACCTATCTCTTTTTCTGCCAGCCGGTTGTGGCGTCATTTATCTGGCTAGTTTGTGTTTCTAGCCCATTCTGGCTCTGTGTGAGCTTTTTTTCACTTTTCAGTAAGAGACTTTGAGACCTTGTTGGAACATATTTTTTTGGTTTAATAAGATGGCCGTATGCATCATTCTGATGCAGAGGCCGGGGAGTCCCCCCATTTTCAAAAAAACAATATGTAAAAATCATAGTTAAAATTGTGCAAACGAAGAGCAGAAAAGTCAACCGATGCCTTATATTTTAGGAAGGTGGGAGTAAAACAAAGACAACATGAAGAGAAAGCAAAAAGGAGATTAGTTGGTCAGTGTTTGGTGGAGATACACGAATACAGGGATTCATGGAGGATAAATATTTATCACTTGTCGAAGGAGATGGTGCTATTGGGTGAGTTGTAGAAGGTGCTCCGTCGAGCGGCTGCACCAACCAGGCGTTCCGATTGGAGATGCTACGACAGGAGTCATCGGGAAGAGACGAATGGAGTCGAAGAGTATATAGCGAGATGCTATGTCAATATTGATTTAGGAGATAAGTAAAATGCAAGAACCAATATAATTGACCAACATTTACCCAAGATATGATTATGCCTCAATTGAGTAATAAAGACCGAGAAACGGTCCATCAGATATGTCTCGCATTGATTTTGATGTAAAAACATATCATGGTATTAATACCAGTATATAGTGTAAACAAAAGAAAAATCAAGATATATCAACATTATTGTAGTATTTATTAGAAAATATATGCTGGAAACTACATGAGCACCATCAATCAAAGATATGATTGCCAATCGATTGAGAAACAATTATTTCAAATTGAATAAGAAATATTCAGTTAATAAATAAAAAATATAAAGATATGTTTAACATTGATTTTGACATAATAAGATATCATGATATCAATACCAACATATATGTAGGTATAGTGTAGGGAGAATACACATGGAAGATATGATTGCGGATCGTTTGAGAATCAATTATTTCAAAACAACTGAGAAATATTCACTTCATATATATACAAAAAATAAAGATATGTGTGACATTGATTTTGATGTAAAAAGATATCATGATATCAATACCAATATATATAGTGCAAGATAAATCAACACTAATTTAGTAAATTAATGGAAGAAAACATATGACGAGAAACATCAAAACATGATTATGCCAACACCGACAAACTAGAGGAGATCTTCGCAACGAAGGAGCACACAAGAACCACGCAAGAAAAAAGGCAAAACACAAGTCACGCGCCTTTTCTCTTCATGGTATCTATCCACCAGAGCAACACAAGGAGGACCATGGCAATTGCTTTCCTGGTCCTCATAATGCTGTCTGATTGTACACTGCCATCTTGTCATGCACGTGGTAAGCAGATATATGCATTAACCAATATCCAAAATAGCAAACCTACTTGAGATCTTGTCTGATTGAACTGTTGATGCTAAGTACAATGTTAATACATTCGCAGTTGTTGTTCCGCATTGCGTGGATATGCCCCGAGGATGCTCTATCGCTGATTGCATGGACGAATGCAACAGGATAGAGCGACATTTGCAGGCCGTGTTTTGCAACGACGTTGGCCAGTGCTGTTGCTACACGACTCGATAGTACGACCGGACATAGGCATTTTGGCTACTTGTGCGATGTAATCCGGATGAATAGGCTCCTTGCATGTAGTGGGCCGGACAATGAGGCGCAAATATAATAAAAATGTGATTAGTGGCATCTGCTGCGGACTTCATTTTGTTTCATGCCCAAACTTTTCATTCCTACCGTACGGTTTTAGAGTCTGAAGAACCACCATTACTCTTAAGGGCCAGTTCTTTTAGGTGGCTTAAAACAATAAGCTGCCTCTTCCCAGATTAAAAAATAAGCCGCTCTCAAAATTTTTTGAGGCTTCTAAATTAGTAATTCCATAACTAGTTTAGAAGCCCCAATGAGTAAGGGAGATGACTTATGGAAAAAACTGGGGAAGAGGCACCTTATTTTTTAAGCCGCCAAAAGAACTGGCCGTAAGTAACTCATGGTGACGGTTCCAGAATGCATGGATTAATCCTATAGTAAGTGAACTAATCCGCTTATATTTCAACCTGCATTTTAACAAACCGGACGAAATTCATGCAAATTGGTTTCATCAAAATTCGGATAAAAAATAGCACAAATCATCTATACATACCATGCAAATTAAGTCCAGTACAACAAGGTCTCAAATTCGATTAGATCTCCGATGTCCAACAAGTCTTTCAGAAACGGATCATGCCATCCACACATACTCCCCTTCAACTTCATCCAACAATGTGTGCACGTAAATGGCCGTCCCTCTCTCCTCTGGTACACCGCGGCAGTGCATGCGGGCTACATATAACGTGTAGATCAACATTGAGCTCGTGAATCAATCAACAAGTTGAGGAGGAGGAAAAAAACTTATGATCTCATCCTATGCCGCATGCAATGGCCACCTTGCCCCGAGCTCAACCACGTCGCAAAACTTGGCGAGGCTGATCTGGATAGCGTGCGAGTGATACGACAATGACCTCACGTTGCGTGGTTGAATGATGTTCATGTCGTAGGGCGCAATGTGCTTTTGTGCCTGAAAATTTCCATGCACTTGCTCTAGAAGGGCTCCCCTCTGCTCCTGTCTACGAAATCCGTGGATACGGCCAGCAACGCATCGCACAACAACTCATCCTCCATGATCGAGTAGCTGGCCATCATTCGCACTCTAAAAAGAAAATAAGCTCAATGGCATTCGACTGAACATCTACCGGGCGTGGTGTCAGCCATGGAGGTCGTCAACAGGGGGCAGATTGTACCTGGATACAAATGGCCCTAGGGTGGATAGCTCGGCCGTAAAGGCGAGCATGTGCGTCGGTGCTGGTTGCGGATGTCCGATAATGCCCCTGTGGGCTGTGGCGAATGAAGACGTACAACGACGGCGGCGGAGATGGAGAGTGCGGATTCAATGCAAGGGGGAGAAGAGGTGGGGTGGAAGGAAATGAGACCGGGAGGCGGGATTATGTGGGCCGGGGGCGTCGGAAAGAGACGTTTCGGGTTTCCGGACTCCGACAAACCTTCCTCGCTTCAGTCTCCAATTTGCGGGAGAAGTTAGATCCGGACCGTCCCACGGACCGATACATGACCATATTCGATGGCTTCTTCGGTCCGAACAACACAGTCCAAACGGATCCGCATGCGGTTTGCGGGTCCGCCTTAAAGATGCCCTTAATCCAGTCCAGTGTTTTCTTCATGGCTGCACCCTAAATCCGGGCCGAACCAAGGAAAGCTAAGTCCTCCTCCTCCACTCTGCGTTGCCGGCCTACCACTTCGGCCCACGCACATGCACGAACATACTGAGTCCACACTGCAGCAGAACCATGAAGCCCTTGCGAACCATCTCGCCATGCCTTCTTCTCTACCACCTCGCCCCGCCACCCGCAGCCGCTCACGGCACCACAAGCAAGAAAGGGATGTCATATATGGTAGGACCAAGCTAAAGATAATGCAGGAAAGTGCCTGTGGGTATTTGTAGATGATTCGTATCTTTCTACTTCTTTTGTCCTATAATGTAAGACATTTTTTGACTCTACACTAGAGTCAAAAAACGTTTTACATTATGCGATGGAGGGAGTACTTCCCTAGCTCAGAGCATCTACAACCCAAACCCTGTATGCGCATGTCCTAAACGCCCGAATGGGCTGTCCGGCCACCGTCCGGATAAAAAAATGCTAGCCAATCAGACGACCGTACGTTCAGAGCATCTACGACCCAAACCCCGTACGCGCACGTCCTAAATGCCCGGACTCACTGCAGTCCTCATATCCGGTCCATATCTAGGACGGATATGAGGAGGTTCATACACGCTCGACCGACCCGCTTTGGCCCATACCGCCCCCATCATTGTCCCCACAAAAACACCCCCGCTCGGGCGAACCCTAGTCAATCTCAGTCCTCCGCTCCACCTTCACTCGGCTCCACTCCAGTCTTCTCCACTTTCTGTCCAAATCTCCCCGCCTCATCCGCCATGGATAAGTGCGTCCACAACTCCGACAGCGAGATCGATCCCATGGAATAGGACGGCCTCGTGATGGAGGAGGACACCGGCTCCGGCAGCAACGTGCCGGACGACGATTGAGGACCTCGCGCTCTGCATCCCCCATCCTGCACTCGCGGCTGGACACCGGTGGGGAGCTCAAGCTCTGCCGTGTCTGCTGCCAGCTCCTCCAGGTCCCACTTCCCGCAATGCGGTCCACGGTCGCCCGTCTCGCGTTCGCCAGTCCCACTCTGCACCGCTCCAGATCCGGAGCACGATCGTCTCCCCTTCCCCTCCGGCGCCAGCACTGCCCGGGCATCGCTGAGTGCTCGTGTCCACACCTCCCATGGGGATGCACATGCCGGAGTCGGGGGTGAAGGTGGCCCAGCACGAGGGGCAGTGGGCCGCGGCCACGGCGGAGCCCGGCTCTTCTTTAACGAGGGAGTCCATGAAGGTGCTCCTGGTTGACCATGAGGGAGTCCGACGCTAGGCACATCCAACATTGGTCAGTTAAACGAGCCTTGTTTGTTGTCCATGCTTATCTGTTGGATGAATGCAGAAGTACGATCCAGAATTCCAGATGCTGTTGCTTCTGCTGCTACAACTGCTACTCTGCTAGTTCCGACCAGTCGGTTGCCGCCGCCGGCGGGAGGATCAAGCGGAGCCAGTCGCGGCTGAGCTTCCACGTCGGCGACGGCTAACTGAACCTTCATCCACCTTCTCTGCATCATCCATGGCGACGCTGACATCATCATGCGTGGAACATTTGTCTTCACCGTCCGTCAGTACTGTAAATCTGTAATGTGCTACCACTAGCCTACTGGTACTACATTGTAGTAGTCTTTTTTTTGAACCGTACATTGTACTCCCTCCGTTCCGAATTATTTGTCTTGAATTTGTCTAGATACGGATGTATCTAGCATTAAAATGAGTCTAGATACATCCGTATCTAGACAAATCCAAGACAAGTAATTCGGAACGAGGGGAGTACTAGTAGTTGATTGTTCAGCTGGTGCAAGGCCTGCGAATTACTAGCATACGTGAAAAAGAAAAGTGTGGCTTCAGGCATATTTATACACATACGTACGTGTCGACACATTGGTTGGTTGTACCCTTGGGCTTTTGAATTGGGACACTTTTTTACGAATCAGTTTGGGTTGTGAGCCAGCCTTTGTAGGCTGACATATACTCCCTCCGTCTCATAATATAAGATCATTTCGTAAGCTAAAACAACTTGCAAAACTTTTTTTTGGACAGTGGCGGCGGCACAGCGGCGTTGGTGATCAGATCTGACATGGACGGCTCCGGCTGTCCGCTTCATTATAGGCGTGGTCATGGGTGCTTGGGCGCGGTGCTGCGAGCATGCGTGACGGTTGTTCTTCAGGTCTGCTGTGAGTTGCGCTGGCCTGCACGGCAGAGGATGGCGGCGGCGATCCTCGGCTTGTGCAGTGCTACTTGTCCGGACGTGTGGTGCCTGCGCTCCAGATCCGTGATGGCGGAGTGTGCGGACGTGAAGGCTTGCTTTGCACTTCAGTGCATCGGGCTAGCATAATCTTCGCCGTCCCCTTGCACTGTGTGACACACGAAGAAAATGGTTCGGCCCTGTGTTGCTCTTCGCGACTCGAGCGACGCCTGCACGCCGATGCCCCAGCGACATCTCCTCCATGCATCCTCTCCTCGTCGCTGCCTGTGTTCGTTGAGCAAAGCCCTCGCGGTGGGTGGTGGCAGGCTGACGTGTTGACGGCGATCACCATGGTCGCACATCAAAAGGAGGCGGCGGTTCTGGTGGGTCTATGTAGCGTGTTGGTGACCTCGTTGTGAATTGCAAGGGTCACCGAAAGGTTCTTGTGAGTGTGTCCCTCTCTAGACCTGGAGGTTGGCTTTGGTGATGAAATGCAAAATATGGACGACGGCTTGATGCAAAGGGGAGGTTGTGCAGCTGCTGCGATTACACATCACATTGCATGTAGCTGCTGGGATCGTGAAAAAGTGGTGACGACTACACATGGCTGGCGTCGATGGCGGTGCTACTTGAGCACCCAGTCTTGAGCTCCGAGGTGAAAGCCTAGATCTAAACCGAGTTGGTTATACCTGCTCAGCCATTTTTATGCGACAGGGATTCTTTTTTTGTTTTACTAGCCGCAACCTGTCAAGTGTGTGTTAGATGTGTTTTCCTATGTCCAAGCTTACATTTTTCTTGCCATAGAGGTTTATGTTCTCTGGCCTAATATTTTCAGCCTTTACTAATTGTGTAGGTTCTAGTGACACTGATATAAAGATATGGCTGTACCTCTAATGAAAGTAACTACCTACAAATAGACTAAGAAATAGTCTCTCAGTAAATACAAATATAATGATACGATGTGCCTCGATTTGAGAAGTAACTGTTTTGAAATTGGCCGAGAAATAGTCTCTCAATAAATATACTATTGATATGGCTAACTAATTTTAAATTGACTAAGAATAATCTCTTAATAAATATAAAAATCAAGACATGATTGTATCTCGATTGAGAAATAAATTTTTTGGATTGATTGAGAAAGATTGTAGATAATAATGTATGCAACATACCTTATGAGAAAATATCGTGCCTCTATAAAAAACCAACGAACCAAAGGAGCTCTTGGCAGCGAAGGAGCACACTAGAGCAACACAAGAAGGAAAGGCAAACACAAATTACCGGCCTCTTCTCCTCATGGCACCCGTCAACGGGAGGAACACGAGGAGGAGCATGGCCATTTCTTTCCTGGTCCTTATTATGATTTCTGCTTCTACATTGCCATCCTGCCATGCAAGAGGTAAGTATATACATACATCAATCAGTATCCAAAATGGTTAACATACTAGAAATATATTTTGATTGAATTTCTGATGCTACAATGGATTTGCATCTGCAGTTTCGGAGGCAACATGCGAGGATCTGCAACAAGGATGCTCTGTACCTGATTGCATGGATTTATGCAACAAAAAGCACCTTGGTAGCCATTTCTCCTATTGCAACAATATTGGCCAGTGCTGCTGCAAACATACATGACCATTTTGGTTATGGCTCTATGAAGTGAAGCAAATCTTAATCGTGCTCCTGCATGTAATCCTCATAAATAAGCTCCTTGCATGTACTGCTCGATCTGATTTCACGCAAACTGAATAAAGTGTTCTCTAAAACACGAAGTGGCATCTGCCGTCTGTCTTTCTTGTATGCTTGATTTTTCATTCCCATGGTTTCA
Organism: Aegilops umbellulata; assembly: GCA_032464435.1. Lineage (NCBI taxonomy): Eukaryota > Viridiplantae > Streptophyta > Magnoliopsida > Poales > Poaceae > Aegilops > Aegilops umbellulata. Next base: position 2,397,949 of record CP136057.1, on the reverse strand, counting down.
GAGTATGAATAACCACCACTACCGCTAGATTTCATTCAATGTGGTCCAAACTGGTCAACTATATTGTGGCCAAGGTGTTGCGATCAAACGAGCGAGCGAGAGAGAGTTTGTGCTGCGTAAGTCTGCAGCTTTTCTTCCTTGGCCTCTTGCCTTTTATTCAGAACGAAAGCAAAACGCAATACACGTGATCAGCCCACGATCGATCCAGACGTGCCATCCCACGTCCATGATGCATGAGAGTCGGTCGTGATGCTCCTAGCTACTCGCCACGGTGCGCACGTATGGTGGCCCTGGCCTAATCTTTAGGAAAGAGTAAAACTGAATGCTAACAAACTAGCTAACTGAAGAAAAACTGAAAGCTGAAAAAAAAAAGCTGGTGGCGCGAGACGGGTTCAACCCCAACAGTCCCCCCCCCTTGAACTTGTCACGTGCCCTTGGTGTCGAGGATGCCGATCTTGGCGCGCAGCTCCTGGAAGCGCACACGCCCAAGTGATTTCGTGAGGATGTCAGCCAGCTGCTCGCCGGTGTTGACATGATCGACCTTCACCTTCCCTGCTTCAACTTTGTCCCTGAGGAAGTGATATCTGATCTCTATGTGCTTGCTTCTGTCATGGAACACTGGTTTCTGCTGAGCTGAATCGCAGACTTGTTGTCAATCAGAATTTCAGGTGGCTTGATCTCGGCGCCCGTTGCTTCTGCTAGCAGTCGAGAGAGCCAGATGCCCTGACAAGTGGTGGATGCGCCGGCGACGTACTCCGCCTCACATGATGACAGCAAGACCACCTTCTGCTTGGTGGACTGCCAGCTGATTGGGCTCTTGTCGAGGAAGAAGAGCGAGCCAGTGGTGCTCTTGCGGTCGTCGACGTCGCCGCCAAGGTCGGAGTCGCTGTAGCCGATGAGCGAGGGGTCTCCGCTCCCCCTAAGGTACACACACCCGAGCGTCAGAGTGCCCGCGATGTACCTCAGCAAATGCTTGGCCGCCGTTAGGTGCTCGACGGTGGGTTTCTCCATGAAACGGCTGAGGTAGGAGACTGAATATGTGATGTCGGGCCTGGTCTGCACCAGGTACCGCAGGCTGCCAATCAGGCTGCGATAGTACGAGGCGTCGGTAGCCGGTGCAGTACTGTCCTTGCTGAGCTTTAACTTCGCTTCCATGGGCACTGCACTTGGCTTGCACTCCGCCATGGACGCCTTCTCGAGCAGCTTTTGTGCATAGCCGGCCTGACACAGAGTGATGCCGCGCCCAATCTGACGTACCTCTATGCCAAGGTAGTAGGTGAGCCGCCTGAGGTCGCTCATCTGGAAGAGCTTCTTCATCTCCTCCTTGAAGCTGCTCAGCTCCCGTGGCTGCGCACCGGCGATGATAAGATCATCAACATACACGCCTACTGCCAGGAGCGTGTCGCCGGTGCCGCACATGTAGACGCCGTGCTCGGAGTCACTCCGCTGGAACCCGAGCGACAACAGGCTGCTGTCCAACTTCGCGTTCCAGGCGCGTGGTGCCTGACGTAGACCGTACATCGCCTTGGCGATCTTGAACACCTTGTGCTCCTGTTCGGCAAGCTCGAACCCCGGCGGCTGCGCGACGAAGACCTCCTCAGCCATGTCCCCATTGAGGAATGCCGATTTCACGTCCATATGATGGACTTCCCACCCATGGTGAGCGGCGAGCGCGGTCAGGAGCCGCACGGAGTCGAAACGGGCCACCGGCGCAAAGACTTCCTCAAAGTCGATGCTGGCGCGCTGCACGTAGCCTTTGGCCACAAGACGCGCTTTGTACTTGACGATGGCGCCGGATGGGTCCTTCTTCAGTTTGAAGACCCATTTGAGCCCAATCGGGTGCTGTCCCGGCGGCGGCTCCACGAGCGCCCAGGTGTCGTTGGCGTCGATCGCGGCGAGCTCCTCCCGCATTGCCCGCAGCCAGCACTGTTGTGCCGCAGCTTCTGTGAACGACGATGGCTCCTCTCCAGCGACGAGGCAGACCGGGTCCGCGGCCTCATCGTCGTCCACGACGTCGACGAGATGCACGTAGTCGTCGTCGTACTTGGTGTTGCGCTGATGGATGCCGTCCTTACCCCGGGTGAGCATCGGGTGCCCACCCTGGTCACCGCCCCGGTCGCTCCCTTCTGCATCAGCGTCGGTGCGCGCCTCGCTCTGCGGCGCTGCGTCCTCCTCCATGTCTTCACACGCAGAGCCTGGCGTGACCGGCTCCCGCGTCGGTGAGCGAGCTGCAGGAGACGCCCCTGCTCCCCCGTCCTCAAGGCGCTCTGGCCGAGTGACGGAGACAGTGTAGCTCACCGTGAACGGTTCTGGCGCAGCTGTGGCTTCCCACTTCCAGCACGCGCCTTCGTCGAAGACCACGTCGCGGGACACATGAACGCGCCCAGTTCCAGGGTTGAAGACACGGTAGCCCTTGGTTCCTTCCTCATAGCCAATGAATACCATGGGCGTGCCCCGATCATCTAGTTTCTTTAGCATGGGCCTGGCATTCTTGACATGTGCAATGCATCCAAAGACACGAATATGCTGAACACTAGGCTTTTCGCCGTGCCATACCTCGTACGGAGTCTGTCCCTCGACACTGCGCGTGGGAGATCGGTTCAGGAGGTAAACAGCGGTGGTGACCGCCTCCCCCCAGAACTTAGCCGGCATGCCCTTCGCCTTGAGCATGCTCCGCGCCATGGCAACCACAGTCTGGTTCCGCCTCTCCACGACCCCGTTCTGCTGGGGTGTGTACGGCGTCGTGAGCTGCCGCCTGACGCCTTCTTCAGCGCAGTACTCCATGAACACCGCTGACGTGAACTCGCCGCCCCGGTCCGTCCGGAGCGCACGCAAGAGCCGCCCCGTCTCGACCTCTACGGTGGCCTTGAAGCACCTGATTGCGGCCTGGGCCTCGTCCTTGGAAGCAAGGAGGACCAGCCACATGTACCGGCTTCGATCATCCACGAGGAGAAGTAAGTATCTCTTCCCACCGGGTGTTGGCGGCGAGATCGCCCCGCACAGATCACCATGCACGAGATCGAGCAGGTTATCGGCTCGCCACTTCGCCTGCTGCGGGAACGGTGCCCGCCGCTGCTTGCTGGCGAGGCATGCGTCGCAGAGATCGTCGACGTGGTCGATCCGCGGGAGACCCCGCACCATCTCCTCTCGAGCCAGCTTCTGCAACGCCTGGAAGTTCAGGTGTCCCATGCGCGCGTGCCAGCGCCAGGACACGTCGTCGTAGCGCACCACCATGCACTGGGGCTGCGCTGGCTTGACGCGGAGTACGTAGAGACGGTTGCCGTTGCGCTGAACCTTGGCGAGGAGCTGGCGTCGAGTGTCGAGCACACACAGCTCCCCGTGCTCGATCGTGACCCGACAGCCGACCTCGTCCAGCTGCCCGAGGCTCACTATGTTGGAGCGCAGGCGGGGTATGAAGTACACCCTGGTGAGCGCGCGCTAGTGCCCGTATTGGCACGTGAACAACACCGTGCCGCGTCCGCAGATGTCCACTGCGGACCCGTCCCCAAAGCGCACGTTCCCGCCCACGCTGGTGTCCAGCTCGGCGAAGAGTGATTGATCCCCGGTCATGTGATTGCTCGCGCCGGTGTCGAGGAACCAAGCCGAGTCGAGGCGCTCGCCGTCACGCCCGGGCAGCACGCCGGCGCGCTCTTTGTTGAGCATGACGATCTCCGATGGTGGAGTAGGGGCCGCCGGCTACTCTGTGGCCTCTGTCAGGGCACAGGCCGATGTCAGGAGGAGCGCGGGGTCGGCGTCGTCGTCACCGGCAGCCTGTGCAAGGTGCGCCTGTTCGCGCTTCCTGGTGTTGCAGTCCCGGGCCCAATGACCCAGCTTCTTGCAGTACCTGCACTGGTCCGTGGGGCGAGGGCCGTTGCGCGGACCGCCGCCGCGGCCGCGTCCTCGCCCACCGCGCCCCCTGGAGTTGGACCCAGGGGCGCCATGGCTGCCGCCGTTGTCGTTGCCGCTGGCGCCGCTGCCGTTGCCACGCTCGCGGTTCTTCCGGCGCGCGTCCCACTCCGCCTGCGTCATCAGGAGGGTGCCGGAGCTTGAGCCGCCGGAGTCGTCGAGGCCGTAGCGCTCCTCCACAGAGTGGAGCCGCCCTGTCAACTCCTCGATCGTGAGTGTGCTCACGTCGAGCAATGTCTCGATGGCAATGGCCACCTGCGAATAGCGCCGTGGAACAACACGAAGGAACTTGGTTACTACCTTTGCATCTTCAATGTTGTCTCCGACGGTGCGCATGTTGTTGACGAGGGACGTGATCCTCATCCCGAACGCATCGACGGACTCCCCGTCCTTGAAGGAGATGGACTCGAACTCAGCGCGGAGGCGTTGCGCCGTCGCCTGGCGCGCCCGCTCAACGCCCATCCTCAGCACCTTCACCGCCTCCCACGCCTCCTTTGCGGACGGCTTGACGGCAAGGATGCCGTGCATGTCCGCGGGCACGACGCGCAAGATTGCCGCCATGGCCGCACTGTCCTCGCGCTCGATGTCACACCCCAGCTCGATTGCGTCCCAAAGGCCCTGGGCCTTCAGGTTGACCTTCATGACGAGTGCCCACTCGATGTAGTTGGTCGAGGTGAGCTCGGGGTAGACGAACGAGCCGCCGCCGTGCTCCCGCACGACGCGCTCCTGAACCACCACAGCGCGGCTGCCGCGCCTGGTCCTACTCCTTCCCCGTCGCTGCGACGGAGGAGTCAGGGACCTGGCCGGCGAGCGAGCGCCGCCGCGCCCATCGGCGGACATGGTCGCAGGATCGGGAAAACGGCTCTGATGCGACTTGTTGCGATCAAACGAGCGAGCGAGAGAGAGTTTGTGCTGCGTAAGTCTGCAGCTTTTCTTCCTTGGCCTCTTGCCTTTTATTCAGAACGAAAGCAAAACGCAATACACGCGATCAACCCATGATCGATCCAGACGTGCCATCCCACGTCCACGATGCATGAGAGTCGGTCGTGATGCTCCTAGCTACTCGCCACGGTGCGCACGTATGGTGGCTCTGGCCTAATCTTTAGGAAAGAGTAAAACTGAATGCTAACAAACTAGCTAACTGAAGAAAAACTGATAGCTGAAAAAAAAGCTGGTGGCGCGAGACGGGTTCAACCCCAACACAAGGTAACCAAATGAGCGTTTGCTACCTCTGGACCCCAAGAAATCCCATCATATCACCGAACTCCATAAAACATTCTGTCGGTCGGGATAAGCCAAATGAGTTTTGAACATTAATCTGAAACATATTCTAGTCAATAAGGGATTCAAAAGCTGAAATGATAACACATTGTTTTAATATTTACATGTGGGGCGCTGCTCTATGGTAGTCGATTTGGGGAAGAAGAAGAGAGAGAGATACTCCATTGGGGTCCCGCTCTATTCATAGTTTTTTGGCGGGGTCGCTATATTCGTAGAGGGAGAGATACTCCATGTGTATTACTTTTAATCTTGGCAATTGTTGGGAACCGCTGCTTTTGTTACTATCATACAATCACAACTTCTCACAGCCAACCTCATAGAAGAATGCGCTCGTCTCTTTTCATCTTGTACTGAACGGTTCATGACAGAAATCATCTTCATAGATAATTTGTAAGATCCCCATGATTAAAAGCAAAAAAGAACACACAATGTTATACATCTCGCCATAGTGTTATGAACAAAAAAAGAGGAAATAATACAGAACATACCATATTGTGTTTGATGATGTTGGTCTTAGTCAAACGATGCACAAAGGGCACCCCCATGTAGTCCTGAGTGGGTGATAGGACCTCGAAGAGATTGTCGGCCTCATCCTTAGTAAACCTCTTCAATCTTTAAGAGAAAATTGCATAAATGAATGGGTTATCGTCCTCATCTTGGCTGCAGAACTAGACAGTCCTTAACTGGAGACCGCTCGCTTCAAGTAAAAGCCTATATAATCTCCCCCGATGGGCCTATTCTTTGAAATGAATTTCTCCCACGCATATGAGGGTTCTATATTGTTCTTTACGCACTTCACCTTGGAAGTTGGAATGATCGCTCTTATCGTCCTCAAAGATCGTAGTGTCACATGTTGCATCGTTGAAGTCCACCTCATGCTGCATGGGATACACTATTGCAACAATAAAAAAAATGGAGTTGATAATTAATTGTAAAGAAAGTAAAAGAAGTACACAAATGGTTACAGTTGAACGGTAAAGATAAAGATTTTTTACCACTGATTGTTGGAATCCCTCCTTCAAAAAGAGCCCAAATTGTACTGTAGACAGCTCTGCACAGTGAGATTTGCAGATTTGGACGTCTTCCTCCTCGCCCGTGTGGCATTGATGTGACAAGAGGCAGAGGTCCGGCGCGATCGATGTGGGGAAGCGGGGCCATGCCGCCGGAGGCAGCGGACCGGACCAAGGAGCCTCGGGCGTCAGAGCCAGGGACCGGGGCTCGCCGGGTTTGTCGAGGCTGGGCGGGCCGTGGGATTGAGGAAGACAATGTGAGTGGAGACAAAGGAATCTACTGCTCCTACTAGGAATCAATCAGCATGAAGAGCGTAGGCCATCAGAGCTCGGTGTGGCAACTCGTAGATGCAGGCCTTGTGGTGGAGCAGGCGGAGGGGTGCCGATGGGGAGTTCTTGCCGATCTTGACGCCCATCAACCAGAGCGCACGCTGACTTATGGTCGAGTTGTCCTCGCTGATCGCGATGGTCCACGCAATGCAGAACTCGCCGTCGCCGAGGTAGGCCACGACGACGGAGAGGACGCGCTTTCGCTGCCCACGGTGCAGTACACCGCCTGTGCTCCCGGAATCCCCCATGGCCGATTCAGCTAGCTCTGGCTCGATTGATCTTTGGCGGAGGGAGAGTTGTTTGTAGGTTAACAAACATGCATAATGCATTCCCTGCCCGACTCGGATTTGTAGCAAAGCTAGACTACGCGCCAGCCACGTCCAACTCACACTTTGCTTGATTTTGAAATTCAAATTGTTTAAAAAATTATTTGGGCAAAGCGCATTTTAATGCCTTGTTTTTTAAGGTAGTCGGGGTTGGCGACGGCGACGACAGCAGGCGCCGTTACCTTCTGAAAGGCATCGTTCTAGTGCTGTGCTCCTCCCCTTGTCCCAGGCTCCGGGAACTAGGGTAAACCCTAGATCTTGGTCTCACCGGATCAGACGGTGACGGCGTAGTGTGTCATGTTCCTTCTTGGGGCATCACTTTTTAGTCAAGACCGGCTGGAACGACCAATGAAGTTTCGTCGAGGATTTGGGTGGCAGCAGCTGTGTGGATACGTGAAGACGGGATGCGACAAGGTCGTGGTCATTTTGTTGCTGTGGAGTCGGCGCTGCGAGGCGGTGTGGTCCGCGTGGCAATGATGAGAGGGGGCTCGTGGCCCATCTCAATGATCCTACACGGCGCCAACTTTGCGTAGTCCCCTATCCTAGTTCATTCTCGGATCCGTTGTTGTCATGTTCTTAGCGTGTGGCTCACTGGATGCTCAGATCTTCTCGTGCAACTTGCGGCTTTTGCAGCGAAGTCAAAGTCGCTTGCCCGGGGAGAAGTTGAAAAGACCAATATGTCTCCTAGAGGGGGTGCTTAGGCGTTATCTATATACAGATATGGCTTTATCCTAATGTGAAAATAAAACTAGGCAAATAAGTTGAAGAAAAAAATCCTCAAATATAGTAGGCTCTATTAAGTATTATACCAACAACCTATATCAAACAAGAGCAACACTAGAAGGATTCTAGCAAGCACAACTAAGCAATACAAACTCACACCAGATATATCACAGGATATGAAAACAAATGGTGCACACAAGCACAAGTAAGCAATACAAGCTTACATAAGTTATATGACAAGATATGAAATAGATTATATAAGTTAGAAATAAACACCAAGCACAATATATAACAATAGTAGCAAGTATGAAATAAAAAAAACGTACAAGAGACAACCTATATGTTTCCAAAGTTCAAGTATCCACCATACTCTAGTCTCCATTGGAGTGGAGGGTTTTACCACGAAAGCACACTAATGCCACGGAGGTCCACCTTACTCTCCTACATATATCACTACAAAGGCGATTCTCAACCACTATAGTTAGCTTATTCCTTCACTCTAGAGATGGCAAGCTCCAAGACCACTTCACAAACCCCACGAACGAGTAACTTGGGCCTCCTCACAATCTCCAGGAAGGGTCGCTGAGGATAGCTATCTAGGAGGTGTTGGCCTCCAAAAGTAGAAAGCTCACGGGCTCTCACTCGAACAAATCGACGCAAGTGATCAAACCGATGCAACAAATGCAAAGTAAGAACACAAGAATGCTCTACAATTAATACTAGTCAAATTTTGACCAAAATACTTTGGGAACGCCTATTCATCAATTACCTGAATTTTTGTTCACTGTTGGTCCAAAATCTTGACTGTCAGAGATCAACATCAAATGATCACCAACCATCACACACTACTCATAATTTTCTTCATTTTCTTCTTCCTCCCAGCATCGCCTTCCAACCCAGCCATAACCGCAGACCATCACGCTCCTAACCGCCTCGCTCACCATCCTCCCCTCAACCTCCCCCACAGTTGTACAATCGACCTCTACGGCCATCCCTCTAACACCCACCCCCCAACCGTGTGAATTCCAGCAACGATGACGATTGCTGCAGCCCCTCGTCCCGGACCTGTCAAGTCGCTTCCTTGCATCCACCATCGACGTTGTAGCTCGCTGCCGCTAGCAGCGTCACCCGGTCTCTAGCAAGGTCATGGATCGACACCATGGTTGAAACTCGTCGTTGTTGCTCCTCACATTGCACACATCTTTGCCCTCGCCCCAAAATCGATTGATGCTTGCTAAATTTGTAGGTATGTGAGAACTATCAAACGCGATTTTGTTAGAATGACATTTCTCTCAAACTGTTCAATTGGATAATACATGTAGCTCAACGCAGACTTTATTGGACACGACCCACTAAGTCGAGGTCCGGCAAACAATGATACTGACCTTTTTTGTTTTTCTAGTGCCGAGATTTTGCATGTAGTTTGGCTAGTGTTTTAGTTGTCGCTTTTTCCTTGAAAAGGCGAGTACCCGACCTCTACAACCCATGATGCAAACATCTAGTTTATTAAAAGTGAATCAAGTTCTATTCACCGAGTACCAGATAGTAATACAGGAAGAAATAACACGACCACAAACGGCATAGCCGAGATTACATAGCTCAGCCACATAATCTACGCTAATCATGAAGCTTGCACCATCACCAACACAACTACCAACAAGTTGGGGGCCTCTTTTACACAGGGTTGTGGCAGTAGCACACTGCCACTGCTCTATTCACTATTACGGAAAAGCCTAGCAGCAGCGCGGGTTTTAGGTATATTAGTACCGCGGGTGCCTGCGCTACTGATACGACCCTACAGCTAATAGGTAGTACTAGCGCGGGTGCCACCCGCGCTACTACTACGTCCGTTAGTAGTAGCGTGGGTAAAAACCCGCGCTACTACTAACCCGTTCTTTGAAAAAAAATGATTTTTTTTCGAATTTTCAAATTTCTGAATTATTTTAACCTCTAATCTCTAATCACCTTCATCGCTGCTCAATTTAATCTCTAATCACCCCTCATCATTCCAAATCATCTAACTTCCCGGACGGTCATCCATCCTCTCACTACTCCAGCCTGAGCACGCTTAACTTCCGGGTTCTATTCTCGCTCAATTCCAAGTCTACACTTGTAGTTTTCCTGACAATACTAAGATGTCAATTCTATTAACCCTCGGGAGTTTAGCTTGAGCATGAAGTCACACATTTCACTGTTTGAGTTTAAAACTATTGTTCTAAAAAACAATAATTATTTAGTAACACTAATATTTCTTGAATAAGTAGTTTGACCACATTTTGACCAAAGTTTGACCAAAGTTTGACCACAGTTTGACCATAGTTTGACCAGATTTGACCAAAATTCCAAAACACTGAAATAATTATTTAGTAACATTAATATTCTTGAATAATTATTTAGTAACACTAATACTTCTTGAATAAGTAGTTTGACCACAGTTTGACCAGATTTGACCAAAATTAAAAAAAATGAAATTTGAGCATAACTTTTTTTCCTTTTAGAATTTGAAGATTATAAAAATTTGCAAACAGGCCGTAGGCGGTCTCCATCGGATGCGGATTTTCGTGCTGAACATTTTGATATATTATACATTTTTTTCTGACATCGTATGCAAAAGTTATAGCCGTTTTACATTTTCCCTACACTTTTTGCAAAACATGTCCAAATTTAAGTTTTTAAATTTTCCTAACTAGTAGATGTAGTAACATAACTATATCTCGAAGGATTTTAATTTTTGAAACATTTTGATATATTATACGTTTTTTTCTAACATCATATGCAAAAGTTATAGCCGTTTTACATTTTCCCTACACTTTTTGTAAAACATGTCCAAATTTAAGTTTTTAAATTTTCCTAACTAGTAGATGTAGTAACATAACTATATCTCTAAGGATTTTAATTTTTGAAGTTTTTATCATTTTCTTTTGCTTTTTACAAAACCGAAAAGACGATTGGGGGGGGGGGGGTAGAGGTTCAAAATGGGACCTTTAGTAGTAGCGAGGGTTTTTACCCCTCGCTAATATTATGGCATGGCCCGGAGGGGCACGGTTGAGACCTCTTAGTAGTAGCGAGGTGTAAAAAGTTAGTAGTAGCGCGGGTTTATAACCCTCGCTACTACTATGGCATGGCCCAGGGGCACGGTAGAGACCGCTTAGTAGTAGCGAGGGGTAAAAACCAGCGCTACTGCTATCAACTTAGTAGTAGCGAGGGTTAAAAACCCGCGCTACTACTATGGCATGTCCCGGGGGGCACGGTAGAGATCGCTTAGTAGTAGCGAGGGTTAAAAACCAGCGCTACTGCTATCAACTTAGTAGTAGCGAGGGTTAAAAACCCGCGCTACTAGTAAGTAGCAGTAGCGAGGGATTTAAACCCGCGCTGCTAGTAAGCGTCTGTGTATAAGCTTTTCCCTAGTAGTGATTCCTCGCATTCTTGTGTCCCTCCCTACCCCCATAAGGTCTCCCAGCGGCCAACGCCCAACGGACCAACTGTTTGGAGGAACCGGCGACCAACCAAACCGAGCGATGCACACTCACACACACACACACACACACACACACACACACACACACACACACACACACACACACACACACACACACAACGAGGGGGTGGGTGAGAGGGGGGGTGGGGAGGTGGAGAGGTGTGGAGGTAGCAGATCAAAACATGGAGGAAACGAAGTGGAGACGGCGCCTTAGATCTACGGCTTGGCGTCGCCGGAACCCACGGCCGGAAGCCGCAACGGTCCCCTGCCATGTGGTCCCCAGAGGTCCCGCCATCACATCCGGCACCGACGATGCCACGGTGGCTAACTGAAGACGGGCCTCCAAGCCGGCGGCATCGCGGCGCGGCGCCGGCTGGAGGGCTAAGCCCACGACGCGGAAGGATCCGCCGCTGCCGCCGCTCGGGAGCACGGGTCCGCGCCAAGGTCCAGGCCTCCTCATCGCCGCCATTTTTTCGAGTGGCCGAGGTCTCTGGTGGTGCGGTCATCGGCCATGGCGAGCAGGACAGGCAGGGCGAGCGGGGGAGAGGTGGAGAGAGCGACAACGAAGGACGCACAGATGGGGAGGCGGCTAGGGTTCTACCACGGGTTGCACGGGCTGGATTTTATACCCAAAGGTGAGATCACAAAAATACCCCCCGCGGGGGGGGGGGGGGGGCTGAATTACGCGCGGTGGCACGCCGGGAGTGAAACTATTCATTACTACAGTGCTTCAGCTCGATACGGCGGCTGAGATCAATCGGGAGCGAGATCGTACAGTCCCAATCGCATCAGGAAAACGATCGGACGGCGAAGAGTCGTTGAGCTCTGAGAAGCCTCAGGTTCTCTAGCAAGTCTTATTTCTGGATGACCGATGCATGGTGGCCCCTGTCTTGAGTGGTTCGCTTCCATCCTGATGAGGTTGCATTCAAGATACAAAGGAAAGGATTTATTTGCGCAAAAAAAAAGATACAAAGGATTTAGGGATACCTACCGGCAGAGCCCATGCAAAGGAGGGTGAGCGCATGCGGCAGCCCCTCACTATAGCTGCTATATACTCCCTCTGTTTCTAAATATTTGGCTTTTTAAAGATTTCAAATGGACTACCACATACTGATGTATATAGACATATTCTAGAGTGTAGATTCACTCATTTTGCTCCGTATGTAGTCATTTGTTGAAATCTCTAGAAAGACAAATATTTAGAAACAGAGGGAGTATTTATTCTTGTGTTTCTCGTAAATACGAGCAAGCAAACCAGTTACAACCAAGATCTTACAATAGTTCATCATAGTAAGTAAAACAATGATAACATGGAGAGAAAGCAAAAGAAGGAGATTAGTTGGTCAGTACGTTGTGGTGATACACGAATACAGCAATACATTAATTTCTACGTCCTACGTGTAAATACATCTGTTTGAGTGACAAGTAATTCTGGACGGAGGGAGTATGTAATAAGCGTATGATGACGAGGGATCCATGGATGATAAATCTGGTCACATGTAGAAGGAGACGGTGCTATTATGTGTGTTTTAGAAGGTGACGGCCTGTTGAATGACTGCACAAATCAGGCGTTCAGATTGGAGGCGCCGCGGTAGGAGAGTTATTGGGAAAAGATGAACGGAGCCGAAGAGTATATAACAAGATGTCTGAAAATGAACGATTATGGCCCTTTGTCAAAATTTTGACATAAAATGAACCCAATCCGAAAACATTTCACAAAATGACCCACTTTTGCATGACACCGTGCCCCAGGGCATCATGCTAGCGACATCTAGCAGGGCGCCTCGGGCCGGGGCGCTGTGCTATCTAGAATGACACCCTAACCCCGTGCGTCATGCAAATTGGCCATTTGTGAAAGTTTTCTAGATTAGGATCATTTTATGTTAAAGTTTCAGAAAAGGGTCAGGTTTGTTCATTTTCAAGATGCGTGAAATTGAACGAATATGATAAAAGTTCTATCATGATTATGCCAAAATTAAGTTAAGAGATATGCCAACATTAAGTTAAGAGATAGGTAAAATGCAAGAAACAATATAATTGAGCGACATTTATATCCAAGATATGATTATGTGTCACTTGAGAACCTCAATAAATAGAAAATACAGATATGCCTCGCATTGATTTTAATGCAGAAAATTATAATCATGGTATTGATACCAATATATAGTGCAAAGAGAAAGAAATGCAAGATATATCAACATTAATGTTGTATTCATTAAAGATATGCAGGAAACTATATGAGCACCATCAATATGGAAGATATGATTGCAAATCGATTGGGAAACACTTATTTCAAATTGATTGAATTATATTCACTTAATAAATAATAAATAAAAAAGGAAATTAGTTGGTCAGTACATGGGCGGTGATACACGAGTACAGTGGTACATTCTATGTAATTAGCATATGATGACGAGGGATCCATGGATGATAAATCTGATCACATGTCGAAGGAGATGGTGCTATTGGGTGGGTTGTAGATGGTGACGACCCCCTTGAGCGGCAGCACAAACGAGGTATTCTAATTGGAGACACTGCGGCAGGAGAGTCATCAGGAAGAGATGAACATAGCCGAAGAGTATGTAGCAAGATGCTATGCCAACATTAATTTAAGAGATACCTAAAATGCAAGAAAAAACATAATTGAGCAATATTTATCCAAGATATGACTGAGGAAAAAGTCTAAGAATGGCCCCTGAGTAAATACAAAATACAGATATGTCTCATAATTATCTTGATGTAAAAATATATCCTGGTATTAATAACAGTATATAGCGTAAAGAGAAAGAAATGCAAGATATACCAACATTAATGTTGTATTTAGTAAAAAAAGATATGCAGGATCAATGCAAGATATGATTGCGGATCGATTAAGAAACAATTATTTCAAATAGATGGAGAAATATTCACATAACAAATACAAAATATAAAGATATGGGTGACATTGATTTTGACGTATCAAGATATCATGATATCATATCAACACTAATTTAGTAAATTAATGCAAGAAAGCATATGAGAACTCTATATAAACACCGACAAACCAAAGGAATTATAGGCAGGGAAGGAGCACACAAGGAAGAAGAACAAACACAGTAGTCACGTGCCTCTTCTCCTCATGGCCCTCGTCAACCCGAACAAGAGGATGACCATGGCTATTGCTTTCCTGGTCCTTGTAATAGTGTCTGCTTGTAGCTTACCGTCCTGCCATGCAGCGCATAAGTATAATCTTGCTGCAGCTCCAGTTGGTACCCGATATTGCGGCTTTTTGGCACCAGGTGAAGCATGCAAGGAGTCCAGTTGCAACGACCTGTGCAGCAGGATGGGGCGGGGACAGCAGCATTTCACGTTTTGCACCCGCCCTTGGCAGTGCTGTTGTTGGTTTACATAGTTTGACCGAACACAACCGTTTTGGTTACTTGTGCGATGTATCCTCCGGATGAATAAGCTTCTTGCATCTAGTGTGCGGGGTTGAGATCTAGTTAATTAATGGAGACTGAATATCATCTTCCTTGAGAAATGTGATTAGTGGCATCTGTTGCTGATTTTCTTGCTATTTTTTTGGAAAAGGAGGTTAAGACCCCCGGCTCTGCATTAATCGATGCATACGGCCATCTTTATTTATTATTCAACATAGGTCTAACAAGAATATACATCAAGCCACCCGAAGCCACCACTCACATCTACAAAACTCCATAATGTGGAGTGCTCTCACTCCCCATATCTAAAACTGGTGCCGTCGCTGATCCATCCACATAACGTATCGGAACGCACAGCCGGTGCAGCAGACCTAAAGCATACACCACATGCACACGTTTTAGACGCCGCCATCATCATCAACCGCTGACCCATCTTCAGGAGAGAGATCGGCATCATCCTTGCCAGTCCGTCCATCCGTCAATGCCACCACGGCGCCCAACGGCACCACCACCCCGCGCTCGTCCGTCCAGCCGCGATGATTTTGGAAGATCTCTTGTGCGTAGCACCTGCCGACCAGGCATGACACAGCGTAGTACCTGTCGGCCAAGCATGACTTGACATCTACACCGAAAGCTCCGTGCAAGACGAAGCCGCACCACCTCATGCCTCTGTCTTCCAGCTCTGCTCCACAAACGATGCTCCCAAGAGAGAAAACGACACCGCAGTACCGTCATTGTTCAATCTAGAAGACCAGATCTTAGGGTTTCCCCCGGAGCAACACGAGTGTGTCGACAGTAGTTACACGGCGATGCCTTCATCAAGGTAACGACGCAGAACGCCGCCATCGACTGCCATCGGCTCGGTTTTCACTGGCAACTATGTCTTCCTGACTCGCTGCCGGAACTAGATGGCGGATCTCGAGATTGGACCATCCAGCCTCAGGCCGACCACCTCCAACGGAGGAGATGGCCACCACCGCCAGTGGCACCATCCAGATCAGATCTAACCGGAGGCGTCGCCGACCAGTCAACCATGGCCACATCCCCTCCTGATCCGCCCTCCCCACGAAGCCGCGGTGCAGCGCCGAACCGCCGGGAAAGACGAAGACCGAAGGGAGATCTCGCGCCGCCGGTGCCTCCAGATCGCGGGGCTGTAGCCTAGATCCCCGCCGTCCCCATCAGCGGCGGCGCCCAGGCTTAGCCGGCGCACGTCTCTGGGGACGACGAGGTGGAGGAGAAGGGGGGAGGGGGCGACGGCCGGGGCGTTGGGGTTGGCCCCCTGATCACCCTGGAGGGAGGGATCGAGGGAGCCCTGGAGCGATTGGGATAGGGCCTCTGCTGGAGTGTGTATTTTTGCACTACCCTAAAATTTGGCTATAGCATTTTTACTTGATTATACCTGATTATTCTTCTCTACCCTATGGTTCAAGAGTCTGAACCATCATTACTCTTAAGTAACTAATCCTACCGCTGGCTTGCCTTGCGATCTGCAGCAGCAACGCAGTAGTTTCTACTGTACTACTAGTCCATTAGTCCAGTCCAGTGTTTCCTTGTCGGCTGCACCCTAAATCCAGGTTGAGCCTAGGAAAGCTAAGAAATGGTTGCACACGCACGGACGTACCGGCTCCACATTGTGGAAGTCCAGTGTTTCCTTGTCGACTCTACCACCTCGCCCCACACCGCCCCGCCCGTCACCCGCCGGCTCCACTAGCAAGAAAGGACTTGATGGATGGGGTAGGACAAAGCTAAAGATAATGCGTGTGGGTATTTATTTGTAGATGATTCTTACTACCTTTCTAGGAGTACTTCCCTAGCTAAGTTTCATAATATGAGTACAAAGTAGCGATTGCGTGATGATAGTGCAGCTCAAAGCTAGCGACCTACAAACCCAGTTATTGATCAAATCCTTGCTAGATAGAGATCGATGTCATCTCTGTCCCTCGACCTACTATGACGAGACAAATAAGCCTAGCCACTGCAACAGCAATGGCAAGATGTCTTAAGGGGATAACAAATCATCTATATGTATGTATTTAACAAATCATCTATATCTTTGGCGTTGGTGCGTAGTGCACATGGTGGTTGATCCCTCAGGTTCGGCCGTGAAACTTGTCCGCAGGCTGCTGTGTGGTTGTGGGCTAGACTGGTTACCTGAAGAGCTTCAAACCTGGATGATCTGCGTCCACTGGCGAGGACGGGGAGGTAGTGGCAGCTCATGGAGCTGTCGTTTGATACAGATCAGTCAACAGCTGCTACTTGTGAGGATGGTGTAGGCCTTCAGAGTGTCCCCATCCCGGGATTTTGGTGGTGCCGATAGTCCTTCCTCCCCGTCAAAGTCTACATCGGATGATGGCGAGAGAAGATCTTATCTCGTCTTGTCAGCTTGCTCGTACGGGCGTGGACATCCCCCGTCACAAGGACCGTGCGCATATGCAATTACGGGGATCGAGGAAAGTGGAGGAGACGACACAGGACTACTTCGATTGGGTGGTACTTATGTAGTACCTAGTCTCGAGCTCCGTGGTGAAAACCATAGGTTTGACCCTAGTTGGTCATATCTGGCAATGACGGCGGTCTTTTGCTTCGTTATCCTGACGAGGGCATTGCTCGGAATTGGCTCGGACATCTTCAGGGTGAAAATCCATGATCAACCTTGGTGGTTGGATTCGGCGACGACGGCGCTTGAACGTCGTTCCTTTCCTGGAGGCGTCGCTTTTGGATAGCCTTTCTCGTTTTCCTTCTGTTGTGAAGAGATGGTTGACGCCGATGGTCACTGCTATATATCGTTTATCGTTGCTTTCAATTCTTCGGGTTTCCTTTTCTCCACCTAGGCATAGCTTTGGTCTTTTATGACTTTGCTATTTGCCGAAGCGATCGTGTGGGTGCGTGTGTTGTGTTGGCTGTGTGCATCCTAATTGTGCAGAGGCCGGTTGTGTACTTATTATGATTGTATCCCTCGATGCTACACTATGAGTCAATAAAAAAACACCCTTTATCGAAAAATGTATTTAACGAAGACGCATGTGGAGCTTAAATGGGCTGCAGATACTGCAGCCCATGGTGCACACACTATTTTTAAAAGATAATTTAAAACGATATTAAAGGTCAATTATTTATGTGGTAATAATGTTATACATACAGACGATGATTAGTAAATAGAGAAAAATATAAACCTCTCTATTATGTATTTTTTAGTAAATTGTAGGTAACAAAAAAAATTAAAATATTTGTAAAATGTAAGTAATAAATTGTGTTCAAATTTTGTTTGTAAAAAATATTAACATACAGACGATGGTTAGTTAAAGAAAAAATTTAAATTTAAAGCTTGAGCTATACAAATGTGAGTGTAATTAAAATACTGAGATGATTTTATAATTTAAATAATATTTTTGACTTGTACTTTTGAAAAAAAATGTATTTAAATTATACATGCATTTTTAATTCATAAATATCATTTTAATTACACGAAATATTTGTAGAATAATACATGACCATTTCAAAAGTAAGTTATTTGTTTGTATGTTCAACTGTTTAAATTTAAAATATGAATATTTACAATTATATAAACATTGGCCTATACAAATGTGTGTGTAATTATTGAAATGCTTTTATAATTAAAATAATACTACCTCCGTCCGGGAATACTTGTCATCAAAATGAATAAAAGGGGATGTATCTAGATGTATATTAGTTCTAGATACATCCCTTTTTATCCATTTTGCTGACAAGTATTTCCGAACGGAGGGAGTAATATGGAATTGTATTTATTAAAATAACTTCATTATTTAAACTATACAACTTTTTTTATAACTCATAAAAAAGATTTTAAATAGATGAATATTTATTTAAATAAGACATGATTTTTAAAAAAAGTAATTTATTTTGCTTGTAAGTACAATATGTGTAACACGTGAATATTTAAGCTTTTTATTACTGAGGTTGTACTGTCGGTGATGGACGGCTGGTGAATATGTTTAAATTCCGTTTATTCCTTGGTTTGGCTGATGTTGAACATCGTGTTAAAGAGCCTTTTGTCTGTTAACGAAGCAAATGTTATTTCTTGGTCGACTAGTTAGTGTGTGAGCAACAATGGTGCTTGGATCATGGAACGTCTTGAGGAACATTTTTGGCGGATGGATATTGTGGAGATTGTTAAAATACGCACCTCCCCTCGCAACAATGGTGCTTGGATATTTTGAACGACTAGTTATTTCATTCAATGATTTCCTGACGCACATGGTACGTTTACGGTGAAGTCGGCGTATAAATTAGCAACATGAGCTCATGATGAGGCTTTCGCTGGTGGGGCGTCTAGTGCCAGCCCAGATGGCAGTCGAACCATATGGAGCACCATATGGAAGACTAATGTCCCACTTAAGATGAGGATCATGGCGTGGCGTACAGCAACAGGGTCACTGGCCACTAACCTGGCTAAGAGTAAGCGTAATATCCCAGGTATTAGTACATGCGCAATATCCTAGGGTTTTCACCCTGGAACTCGAGACCGGGCACTCGAGAAGCATCACCAAATCAAAGTCACCAAGTTGTCGCCATCAAGGTTTTGGTTACCGGTTGAAATTTCAAGATTTTCCATGGTTACCACGTATTTCTATGCCCCTCGGTAAATCTCCATACTGAGCAAAAAATACCAATTTTTTGAATTTAAACCCTTGATTTATAGTAAAGTACGTAGGATCTAATTAATGTCATGAGAGTTCGTTCTGACGTGTTGGCAGCAACCTAGTTCCTGTTTTGAGAGGTCTCTGGTTCAAATGTTCGTTCATTCACTTATTTGAATCCAAAATTCAACTACAAAATTTGGTCGAAATATTCTCGGTATTTCTCGGTAACCATGGTAACCACGTTTACCAGTCCCCCTCGGTAAAATTGCATCATTCGGTAACCAAAACCTTGATCGCCACCACTTTCCGCGGTCCGAGCAGCTACAAGTGAGGCACAATCTTTACGTGCCGGCATGACTGCCGCTGCGCAACCATCTCCTCTGCGTCAAGTCGTCGTCCATATAATTTATCTCATCGCTGAATGCAAACTAGCCGGATTGAGAGCCACCGAAACTCCCAATGGAGCCTTCCGGTTACATCACGCAACCTCGCCCGTGCAAGCTGCTGGCAGCAGCCATCGGATCTTAAGAAAAACTCTCATGAAGACCCTTGAATGGCCACTGCAATCTGCCGCTCGAGTGGCCGGATGGTGCCGCCACGGTCAGGACGAAAATTGTCCCCTCACATCGATCGGCGGTCAAGACGAAAATCGCCCCCTCGCATCGATCGGACGAACCACTAGACAGCCGGAGTAGCCGGAGGAAGCTTTGCTCTGAACCTGCACGACCTTGACCGCAGGCTGCTGGAGGAGGATGGATGGGAGTAATTTTTATGTAATAAGCAAGTGATGACGAGGGATCCATGGATGATAAGTCCGATCACATGTCGAAGGAAATGGTGCTATTGGGTGGGTTGTAGAAGGTGACAACTGTGTTGAGCGGCTGCACAAACCAGGTATTCTGATTGGAGGCTCCGCGCAGGAGAGTCCTCGGGAAGACATGAATGGAGCCGAAGAGTATAGCAAGACGCCATGTGAACATAAATTTAAGAGATATGCAAAACACAATAAACAATATAATTGAGCGATATTTATGTCCAAGATATGGTTATGCCTTGGTTGAGAAAAACGACTGAGATATGGTCCCTCAATAAATATAAATACAAATATTTCTCGCATTGATTTTGATGTAAAAATATATCATGGTATTAATACCGGTATTTGTGTAAAGAGAAAAAAGATGCAAGATATATCAACATAAATGCTGCATTTAGTAAAAAGATATGCATGAAACTATATGAGCACTGTAAATGGAAGATATGATTGCGAACTAATTGGGAAACAATTATTTCAAATTGATTGAGAAATATTCACTTAATAAATACAGTACAAAAAATAAAGATATGGGTGGCATTGATTTTGATGTAACAAGATATCATGATATCATATCAACACTAATTATTTTAAATTAATGCAGGAAAGCATACGAGAACTCTATATAAACACCAACAAACCAAAGGAACTCTTGGCAGTGAAGGAGCACACAAGGAAGAAGAACAAACACAATAGTCCAATGCCTCTTCTCGTCATGGCCATCGTCAACCGGAACAGCAAGAGGAGGACCATGGCTATTGCTTTCCTAGTCCTTGTAATGATGTCTGCTTGTACCTTACCGTCCTGCCATGCAAAGCGTAAGTATATATATATATCCAAAATAGCCAACCTTCTAGAAATCTTGTGATTAAACGTTGATGCTAAGAATAATCTTGTTGCATCTGCAGGTGGTGACGCATATTGTGTCGATATTCCACAAGGACATGTATGCACCGACCCTGATTGCATGGACATATGCAGCAGGATAGAGCGCCGTCGACATTCCTGGTATTGCAACAACATTGGCCAGTGTTGTTGTTGGCTTCTATAATTTAACCGGACACAGCCGTTTTGGTTACTTGTGCGATGTAATGCAGATGGATAGGCTTCTTGCATATAGTGTGTTGATCTATTTAATGGAAGCGAAATATCATGTTCCCTTAAAATGTTATTAGTGGCGCCTGCTACTGACTTTGTTTCTCGTATACCTGATTATTCTTTTCTACCCTATGGTTCTAGTGTTAGAACCATCATTACTCTTAAGTAGGTGGCGATGGTTCTTGTACTTCTTATGTTGCTCGGTAAATGCAGTTGGTGGGCAAAGAATTAGGGGCGGAGAGATAGACATCCGGTCCTCCACCTCCCATCGCCGCCGCCGTCGGCCAGCCTCGTCTCCAGTGGCTTTAGGACCATGGAGGCACGGTGGATCCTGAACCTTGCCGATGCGAGGGCTCCATTTTCATATGTTTTCTTGATTTTTGTTAGGGTTTGCGTCCTGTTCAGGAAGACGAGGTGGCGGTGGCGGCTTCCTAATGATGGAGTCTTTTTGCACTTTGTCATGCACCCATTTCAGATGGGCCCGCCACCAATTCTCATATGACAATTGTATTCTCTGGAGCAGTGAGGTTCAGTGACCGATAATATCGTGCAGTTTGAAAATCCTATAAACTATTTATGTCTTATTCTGATGCAATACATTCCTCGAATTGTCTGACAATGTTTATCGAGGTACTCCCTCCGTTCCAAATTAGCTGACTCCCATTTGTCTAGGCATGGATGTATTTAGACACTAAACAAGTATAGATACATCCATATCTAGACAAGTGAGGGTCAAGTATTTTGGAACGGAGGGAGTACTTCGCAAGGACATTAGAGTTGTCATCATGGTTTAGCGTCCCGACAATATCAAGGCATCATGCACGCTGGCCATTCTTTATGAGGAACTCGCTGAGACAGTCAACGCCAAGGCCATTCTGACACACGCCGCCGATGCCTCCCTTCTCATCGCGGGTGTGAGCTGCCTCCACAACCAAATTGTGCCATCATGTCGCCCGGGGGACAGATGACGGTGTGGCACAGAAGCTGTTCTCATGACCGGAGACACGTCCAAGATGTTAGCCTTATGCATCTACAAACATGCACAGGGTCTCTTCTTCAAGTGCGTTGAGCATTGGGGCGATGAAGGTCAAGTAGTCTCAGAGCTCTCCCACATGCACTTAGGATTTAAAGTTGGGCATGGACTGGTTCGAGTACCACACTCCCATGGTGGTAGACAAACCCCTGAGGCCCTGTTTGGATCACCGTTTCTCTTTCAAATATACTTGTAAAAAATACACATCTCACCCCGTCGTTTCACTTTCGGCTGGAGTTTGCACAGCGACCGGTAAGTTACACTTGTAAATTATACATGTCCGTATTATAATTCATCCATTCCAAGCACGGCCTGATGTGGTAGACTAACCGCTTCAACACTAACCCGTGCTTCACAAAACTAGAAGTATATACACAATTTCAGGCGGCAGCACATGAGAATAATCATTGTAAGTGATTATAGTGAAGATATGAACATCTTCAACTGTCAAGACCTACAAAGGACCAACGTAAAGTTAGTCAACCCTAATGTGCATGACTTATGAATTCTGATAGCAAGCAACTAGCCAACTAAGCATATCTAGTTGTTCTGCAATGTTCATGGGGACACATCTAGCAGCAGGATATACATGATAATCATATCTTCGAGTTTGGGGCTACATGAACAACAACTAAAAAATGGTTGATGAAGGCATGTAGGGAACATGTATCCTGAAGGAGTGAAACATTTGAACAATTATTTATGAAATAGATGCAGTTTATAGGGAATGCCACTAGCTAGCACTACTAGGGAAAACCTTATACACAGAATGTTACCAGTAGCGGTGTACAAAATCAAACGCTACTGCTAATTAGTAGCAGCGCGCGTAAATAAACCGCGCTACTGCTACGACTTTTGCAGTAGCGCATACTGGTGAAAAGCGTTGCTGCTATGTTTGAACTGGGCGCACATGGCTAACCCAACCTAGCAGTAGCGCGTATACTGGCCCAGCGCTACTGCTACGCTCCTTAGCTGTAGCGCGCTTACGTGTAACGCGCTGCTGCTAACGGAAATAAAATAAAGTGAAAAACAAGTAGAAAAGTAAATGAGAATGAAAGAAATAGAAAAAGGAGAAAGAAAAAAAATAAAATGTAAAGAAAAATAAAATAAAAAAAGAAAAAAGGAGAAAGGAATAGCACTAGCGGGTTTCAGTAAACGCGCTATAGCTAACATAGCTATAGCGCGTTTTCGGAAACTCGCTACCTTACGTTTCACTTAAGCAGCGGTCCCCCCCCCCACGCCCCCGGCCACCACTTCTTCCCCAAATCCCTCGCCCTCGCCGCCGTCTCCCCAATTCGCCGCCGTCTCCTGCTGGCGTGGACGCCCGCAACCTCACCGTCTCCCCCCGAGGCCACCGTCATCCTCACCGCCGCCGCCCGAGGCCGCCCTCGACGTCACCGTCGGCGCCCTCCACCTCACCGCCGCCCGAGCCCGCCCAGGACCGCCGTTGCCCGTGCCCTAGCCCGCCCTCTCTCCCCTCTCTGTAAGTCCCCCACCCCTCCCCCCACTCATCTCTCTCTGCATTTTAGAGAAAAAATTAGTAGAGCAAAAGTTAGTTAGGGCAGTAGGGTTTAATTAGTGTAGATGCTGCTTGTATAGTATATAGTGATACTAGTAGATGTTAATTAGGTTAGGGCAATAGTGGTACTAGTAGATGTTAATTAGATGTTTTTCAGTTAGGGCACTAGAGTTTTGCTAGGTTAATTAGGTTAGTAGTGCTGCTAGTAGTAGTGGTACAGTAGGTTAATTAGGTGATGTTAAATGAATAGCCTAAATGAATGAAATTAGTAGTTAACTGAATTTTTTTTCCTTTCATCATTATAGAGCACTAAAGTTAACTGAATTTTGTTCTATTAGTAGTTATATGAATTTTCTTCTACACTTTGTTTTTTAATTAGCTTGCGAAATTTGGACATGTGGTTGCTCGTGTATATTTGGACACTGTTTCTAGGGAATGATACTTAGTGGCCTATGTTCTGCCGGAATGTTGATTCATTTCTTTTCCAGCAAATTTCAGGTTCTCGATTTGTCCACTTTTTAGCAAAGGTCATGCCGAAATTTTCCGTGAATTTCGGCATGACTTGTGCTACAAACTAGGACATATCGAGTGCCCGTGATTTGCCGCACCAGGAAGGAGTCAACATTCCTGTAAAACAATAGGCTTTTTTATGTCATTATTCATTTTATTAGGTCTACAATTAATTGACTAGATTTAATCATAGGAAACATGGCTAGCAACGATGAAGGACAGGGTTCTGGTGATTGCGACGACGCCTACCGGGCGGCAGACGAATTTTTTAGTCTTACCAACGATCAACCGATGTTATGGCTGCGCCCACCGGTGGCATCGGGGACTGAGACCGACACGCAGACCGGTGTTGAGACTGAGACCGACGCTCAGACTCAGACCGGCATCGAGACCGGCGCTGCCTCGGGAAGCGGAGCCGGTGTAGAACCGAAAGCAAAGAGGCACCGCAGCGGCTTGGTGATTGTTGCAATGCTGGGTGGGTCCTGTTGTGGCCAAAGAGTCTGCTTTGTCTGGAGGCGGCTGGGAGCACACCCACGAGCACGCAGCCTCAGCAAGGTATGAACATCAACACTCCACCTACCCAATTAGCGTCGGGTGTCAGGTTGGGTGATAGCGGACGGGGTAAGGAGGAGGCTCCATTAGTCGCTGATGACGTCGCCATGGATGAGGATGAGGACGACGATGGCGCTGCTGAACAGTATGTCTATACTGGCACCTCCTCAGGGTTTGAGCGTCATGAGTCGGTGCCTGAATTGCCGTCTCAACATATTATGGACGACCTTCCGGTAGTAAAGAAGTTTAGGAAGAGAGCGAGGAAAGGCAAAAAAGTTGTTTCTATGATCCAGCCGCCTCAGCAGCCTCGGCTTCAGGACCGTATAGATATCCCCGATGCGGATAAATGGCATATCCCCGGTCAACCAATCCTTCCTGCAATAGCGCTACGGGCCAGATTCTGCGATCTAAAGAGACTTCATGACGATGTGCTGCGGGTAGAGAAAGACCTCATCGCCTCGAAAGATCCAGGATACCCACTCTACGTGGTTAACGTTCCGCGGCAAATGTCGTACGTCGACAACTTCCCCGCGGATAAGTTCTTCCTCCGATTCGATTACATATTCGACATGTTTCACGTGAAGAAGCTGGATTTTACGTTTGTCCGCCTTTATGCCTTGCACATGAACTACATCATCGGGGTTGAGCAGATATCTCATATCTGTGTCGCTGACCCGTACTACATGCACGAGGGCTTCTTGGGAGTCTGCGCAAATCACCGTGAATACGCGAGGGATTACATCGTCAGTTTCATGCTCGCCAATAAGGACAAGGGGGCGATTCTCGTGCCTTATCATCCCATGTAAGTCATCCGCGCTGCTATCCTTCATTCGATTTCAATCATTCATTTGCACGGTGGAGGCTAATTAATTTGAGGACTTATTTGCGCAGCGGCGGGCGCGCCGTCCTCATCATCCTCTACCCCCAATTCTCCCATGCTCTTTACTTGGACTCGTTGAAGAACATTCACAAAAAGGATTACACACACATCAAGGATGTTCTCGACAGTGCTATGTATTACTACCAATCAATGGGTGGAGAGGTCAGGGACAAGAAGATAAGGGGCGGCAGGGTCGCCTTCGGCCATAAGACCGACTTCTGCTGCATCCAGCAACCGAACGATTCTCTTAATGATGGATTCAATATCCTACACCACATGCTGGAGTACAGATGGGATCACCAGAACCTTCGCATGGCACCTTCTTCCGGCGATGCCCATATTCTGCAATGGGCAAAGGACATAGGAGATATCGAGGATCATCGACTTCGAGCTGAGTTCTATAACATCCAGTGTGAACTTGCCCAAATCATCATGAAGGAGGTCTTCGGAAAAATAGGGATGTTCTACGGAGAAGGACAAATGTCACGGGAAGATGTCCGAACATGGATAGCCTCTCAGCGTCTCGACCTGAAGCTTTTCACTAGGCTCGGGGACTATCTCCCTGACTTGGATGGATGGAACGACATGTTGGAGTGATTGTCGATATATGACAATGTGTCCGTTTAGTCCATACTTTCTGTATGACAAAACTTTGAGTTATGCACGGTGAAACTTTATTTGTGATGTAATTAAGCGTCCTCCTCCTCGACTAGCGAAAATCACTCTAGTTAGGGCATTTGGGGGTACGATGAACTTTGTTATTTATGCTTATGATATGTTGTTTCTATTTTTGCCAAGTCTGTCTCTTTCTGTTGCTCAACTATATATGTTGCATATCATCGACTCATGTGATGATGCAGGTGCATAGATCATAGATGGCGAAGAAGTGCTACGCCAGGAGTATATATACGACAAGTGGCCGGAGTGTCAGGCCCTTCCGGTTTCCGAGCGACAGGAAGTAGTTAGTTTAGGTTCACGCTAATGCGAGAGAGGGATACGAACTCATGTTATCGAAGTGATAGCTCTTCTCGCGTATATCATTGTTTAGATGGATGACGATGTATTTGCATATCATTCGAGACTTGTATCGCTATTTTCGAGATGATGACGAGAGACCACTTTGTGTTGGATGATGATTATGATGATGACATGATTTGATAAGACTAATTGTATGTATATGCTATGATTACATTTGTATGTGTATGATATGCTAAAGATTATTGTATAAAGCCTATTCAAATACAAAACAAATACAGAACAAATATGCAGGAAAAAACTAATAAATAAACTAGTAGTAGCGAGGGGGGAAATTTAGCAGTAGTGCCGCATTATCAGTAGCGCGTCCCAGCAAACAGCGCTGCAGATAATATCAGTAGCGCCCTTTCCCAAAGAGCGCTACAGCTATTCATGTATAGCAGTAGCGTGGGACAACAGGCGCTACTGCTATACGTTAGCTGTAGCGCCTTATTAGTAGCGCCGGTACCCGCGCTACTGAGAGGGCCAAAACCCTCGCTGCTGCTAGGCTTTTCCCTAGTAGTGTAGGTTCATTTATGTTTTTTCTATCCTGCCTGAATTTCTACTTAAGTTATGTGTGAATTTCTACTAAAATTCTGTGCAAATATCTACTATGAGTTACAAAATTAGGATGTGAAACAACAACAGTTCAAACATATGCATCTCCATGAAGAACATATCAATGCACTAAATCAATACTGGAAAGAATACATCTCAATATGGAGCAAGACTTATACAATGGAAACGGGGGCAGTTCTGATAACATTCTTTACTCATAAGATATCGCTAAGAGAATACTACACAAATATATAGAACATAGAGAACAGTCTAACAGGAAAAACTATTTACTGAAATCTTGTTATTTGAATATTAAAAAATATTAATATGATATTTGAGGGCTACAGGTCTGAAATACTAATCAATTTTAGTAAAGAGGCGGATATTTATTATAAGTTTATCTCATAGTTGAACAACTAACTAACCTTGAGCAAGCATGACTCGTCAACATATACTAAATTAAAGTAGAGTAAAACGCACTTTGCATACTTTTAGTATGGTTGTATCGATCATTTCAAAGTGAACACAACATTCGTTTGTAAACTGATTTGCAATTTAACATAACCCTAAACCAAACAACAAGCCATGATTTCACAATACCATAGGGATGCGACGAAAGGGCATGGCAAAGTAGAGCTTGTACCATACATAGTTTATGACTTCATGGCATTGGCCACTCGGGTGGGATTGTCGACCGATACGGCATTGCTGAGATGCTGGTACATGCTGGCCTGACAGTACAACATTACAGATGCTCGCTGCGCCCTAGGGTTCACGTCACCACCACTACCAGAAAGGATGGCGAGTGCACAGCTTTGCAGTGACGACGAGGATGGGGTGTCGGCGAAGTGGAAACTGCCGGGGCAAGCGAATGCACCAGAAATGGGGCTGCATCCTAGCAGTTATCGAGGGGGTGAGCTGAGGTTAGAGTGCGTACCATCCGAGGAAACAACATAGTCGATCTGAGTTGTTCTTTGGAGAAACTAGGTGGATGAAATAGCTAGCATATTGTATTATGTGGGTTTTAGTTTTATTTTCAAAAGGTAAATAGGAAGTTCCGACACCATATATTCAACCTTATCATACAATTTTATCTTCTGCGCATGTGTTAGATTTGTTCTCCGTGCCGACTTAAAGGAGTCACTCTTCATGCTGGCATGCAGAGCATGTCTAGCCAGTGTAGGAGATAGAAGTATTAGACAAAATTCAATAAATGATGTTGGACCTAGATATAGACCAATGCTGAAACTCGAGACATTTTAATGTACTTAATTTGTGCCTAGATTTAGATACATGTGTTAAACAATAACTTAAATTCTTTAACTCACGCATCAGAAGTTAGAAAAAAATTGTGTAAGAAATAAGGTTCGTTATATTATCCGTAGTCAATAATATCACTATCTAATAATAAACATCTCGCTTCATGGTATAAGTTATCTCGTGTAAGATAGAGATTTGTCTGAGTTTAAATTTGGTCTTCCATCGATAAATTCAGCTTAGTTGTACAAACATGTGTTCTATTTCAGTAACACTGTACCAAAACAACTTTGCTAGAGAACCAACAAAACCAAGCAGACCACCTTTCCTCATAAGAGCCGAGCAACAGACGTG
This sequence comes from Aegilops umbellulata, assembly GCA_032464435.1. Taxonomy (NCBI): domain Eukaryota; kingdom Viridiplantae; phylum Streptophyta; class Magnoliopsida; order Poales; family Poaceae; genus Aegilops; species Aegilops umbellulata. The sequence continues at coordinate 2,369,268 of CP136057.1, read as the reverse complement.
CCCAGTCGGCGAGGAGGAGGAGGAGTGCCCATATGAGGAGGAAGGGTTAGGAGTGGAGTTATGAGGGAGCCAACAATTCTAAAGATGAAGACTTTGCTCCCAAGTGTTGATGTTCTGAATGCCGCAAAAGGCGTTGCTGAGGCTAATAACATCGCAAAGTAAGCTGCTTCGACTTTGATATATGCAATTGTGTATGTGCAATGAATGTATAACATGTGTATGTTTTATGTGAATATCAAACTTTATGTGTAGTGTGTATGAATGTATGCAAATTGTGTATGTGCAATTGATGTATGTAATGTATATTTGTATGTGATGACATATGAAATTCAATGTTTACATATATTTGTGTATAAGTGTGGTGACATGCACGACGCTGGTAATGCTAGCAGTGTACCCCACTTGACAAAGCCACCACAAGTCATCACTGATCGTCCTTAGTGGCGCGGCCAGGGCAGTAGTTACTTGCGCATGGACACACCTTTGACAGTCAGTACAAACCTGCCGAATATCATCAATGACGAGTCGGGTGACTGGTCAGTGATAAGGCTCCATCACTAAAAGAAAACCAGTGAGGTGTCATCGACCTGTTAGTGAGGATGGTTTTTAGTCGGTCAACATTAACTGACCCTATAGTAGTGTTCATAACTAGGACGTCATGTAAACATAACTGAAACGGATTAATAGAAGTGTATCCTTGATACGTCCTAAATGTATCTACCTTTTTGACCACTTTACTGAAGGTTTATCCTCTAAATTTGCTTATTTTAAATAATATTTTCCTGGCTAACATTTTCGACAGAGTTGCATATGGTGCTTTTTATTTATGTAGGCATTGAACTTCCTTAGAAGAATAAAAATGGGGTCAGTTTTGGACCGAAACAGGGCCACACCCTAAAGGAGGGCTTGTGATCACAACGGGGCATGTGTCTGATGAGCCAAAAGTATAGCGGATCAATCGTAGTCCTTTTGGTAAGTAAGAGTGTTGAACCCAACGAGGGGCAGAAGGAAATGATAACCGGTTTTCAACAAGGTACTCTTTGCAAGTACTGAAAGTAGCGGTAACAGATAGTTTTGGTAGCAAGATAATTCATAACAGGTAACAAGTAGCAACAGTAACAAAAGTGCAGCAAGGTGGCCCAATCCTTTTTGTAGCAAAGGACAAGCCGGAACGAACTTGTATAATAAGCAAAGCGTTCTCGAGGACATATGGGAATTTCATCTAGTTACTTTCGTCATGTTTGTTTGATTCGCGTTCGCTACTTTGCTAATTTGATATGTGGGTGGACCGGTGCTTGGGTGCTGTTCTTACTTGAACAAGCCTCCCACTTACGATTACCCCCTCCCGCAAGCATCCGCTACTAAGAAACAAGAATTAAGATAACTCCAACCATAGCATGAAACATATGGATCCAAATCAGCCCCTTACGGAATAGCGCATAAACTAGGGTTTAAGCTTCTGTCACTAGCAATCCATCATCTAATTACTACTCCACGGTGCCTTCCCTTAGACCCAAAGATGGTGAAGTGTCATGTGGTCGACGTTCACACGACACTACTCAAGGAAGCAACAACATACATATCATCAAAATATCAAATGAATACCAAATTCACATGACGATTACTTATGACAAGACTTCTACCATGTCCTCAAGAACAAACTTAACTACTCAGAAATCATATTCATGTTCAAGATCAGAGGGGTATTGAATAGCAAGCATCAACTACACAATGTACTCAACACAATGTACTCAACACTACTAGCAACCCACATGTACCAATCCGAGGTTTGAAGATAAAGATTAAATACAAGAGATGAACTAGGATTTGAGATGAGATGGTGCTGGTGAAGATGTTGATGAAGATTGGTCCTCCCACGATGAGAGGATTGTTGCTGATGTCGATGGCTTCGATCCCCCCCCCCCTCCCGGAGGTAAGTATCCCCAGCGGAATCGCTCCGCTGGAGAGCAAAATAGCTCCTTCCCAGGTTCCGCCTCGAGACGACGATGCTTTGTCTCGAAAGTATTCTCTTGCTTTTTATATGGAAAATGGCTTCATATAGCAGAAGGAGGGGGCCAGACGCCAGCCAGGGGCCCTACAAGGCATCCATGTTGCCTTTTGGGCAACTGGTGGGTTCCCTCTGGTATTTCTTTTCTCCAATATTTTTTATACATTCAATAATAAATCTCCGTGAAATTTCAGGTCAATTTCAGCTCTGTAGAATAGGTATCTATGATGTGGCTATTTCAACTCCAGAATTCCAGCTACCGGCATTCTCCATCTTCTTGTAAATCTTGGAAAATAAGAAAGAAATGCATAAGAATTGTACCATGAAGTGAAATAATGATTAAAACATAATAATTATTCATAGGAAATCATGACGCAAATTCGACGTATCAGTGTCCGAGGGTGCATGGCACCCCCAGGCACCCTTTGCCACCATATTTTACCTATAAGACTGTTGAAAATATGCCATAGAGACAATAATACTGTACTATTAAATTTCCATATTGATAATTATGGAGTTCATATTTCATGCTATATCTGCTATGATCCTGGATTTTGCGATTTAGTGGAAAACTCATATGCACGTGTGGAATGATAAACTGATAAATAAAAGGTTCCTAGTCTCGCCTCTAGGACTAGCTCAAGTGTTGTTGGTGATCATGTTTTCTGGATCTTAGGATATCGCAAGTGTAAAAATTTCCCTAGAACAACATTGAGATTATGACGTTAGAAGAACGGTCATATTTAATTGACCCAATCTTGTATGTTATGATTTGAGTTAATGTCGTCTATAATCAATTGTAATAACACGAAGTATTAACGTGTGAATTTCCTCCTTAGAACATGGGAGTATTTTGGTCACTTCTTACCATACGGTGGGCTTGGTGTTGCTCAAACGTCACATGTAACACAGTGATCATAACGACAACTTACGGGTTCATCGGAAAGTTTGAGAAGTGGCCGGATAGCTCAAGAGTAGGATTTTCTCCTCCGACGATGGAGATATATTCTTAGGACCCTCTTGGTGTGATGGCATCAATCATCATCTGGCCAGACACAGGTTACTTCGTCACAACGATACCGAAGCACAATAACGAGAAAGAAGAACAAAACAGGTTACGAGGATTTCAGTATAATGAGCATAGTGATGATTCAGAAGGGTACCGATGCATCTCGGGTTTTGTAAAGTATCACAAAGAAAAGGGAACAACATATGATAACCAAAGGTTCACTCGAATATCATTTGTGTGCTCCTAGGGATCGATATGGACGTCCATGTTTCTGATGTTGGTCATTGAATGAACGATTCGTTCATGTCTATGATTTACCGAACCTACGGTGTCACAAGCTTAAAGAAATCACGATATGATAAGTGGTAGTAGGATGGCGTAGTGACGAGAATATATTTGCGGGATTGTTTCATTAATATCCGGAATAGTGCTAAGAGGATCCAGAAGCGTTTTGGAGTCAGCGGAAGGGTTTCGGTGAATATCGGGTAATATCGGATATTACCGACAATATATATAGGTGTAAAGTGTTTCTTGGGATGTTAATTATATATATAATGGTCTATTTTTTGAACTATTTTATATTTAATTTAATATCAACGGCCTTAAAAGGCCAAGAGGTGGAAGGAATTATGGGCCACAAGGGCCCATAAGGAAGTGGCGCCCCCTTGCCATATAGGGGGGCTGAATTGGACTTGGGGAGGAGTCCTACTCTCCCCCCCCCCATGGCCGGCGCCCCAAGGAGGGACTTCTCCTCCTTGCTGGCTTCCCTCTCCTCCTCCTCCAACCTATATATACTAGGTTTTTTTGCTCTATTGAAGTGACAAGTTTTGGAGCCTCCTTTAGCAGTTCTAGTTGGTCATAGTTGACTAATTACAGCTAGGCTAATCCTCTGGTCGTCATAATTATAAGCCATGTAAGGTTCTAATCTCGTCCCTCTAATTCTGTGGTAGCGATTAGCTCTAGACGGTGAAGCGCTGCCGGATCGTGAAGGTTGCATGCTTGCAATCTAGTAGAGAGGCCATGCTTTCGGTTTTCGGTTCGAGGGACTGTTCGTGGGTGGCACGAGGGGTCATTCAACGACGGTTGAAGGGACTCCAAATACGATCTACATCGGCACGTTCTTCTTCCGCTGCAACTCAGTGACGGTAACCATCCTGATCCCAATCCGTTATACAACTTCATATTGATCTTGGGTGATCGTAGGTGCAATTTTTTTTATACTATGTTTCCCAACAAAGAACCCCTCTACCTATAAAGCCTCAGAGTTTTTCATGTAATTTTTCACGAACTAGATATCCATCGATGTAGAAGGCGGTCTGGACACTAGTCTCACCTTTAAAGGAAGCTGTTAGCCAGCATCAATATTATAAATTAGTTTTTAATTATGATCTCTAGTCATCATTTGAAGCAATATATATAGTTAATTAGATTTGGAGAAGAATGAAACAAAGTTTGATTATGAATGAGTAGTTGTTGGTAGAGCGAATCGATGGTTAGAACACCGATATGTGAGTCACCGGAAGAGATGAACAGAGAGAATGAGAGTATTGGTGAAGATACCATGCCAACATTAATTTATTAGATACATAAATGCAATAACCAATATAATTTAGTAATATATATCCTAGACATGGTTGTTCCTAAACTGAGAAATAAATATTCCACATTGAGTGAGAATTAGTGTCCTCATGAAAAAGATAAAGATGTGTTCGGGATTGGTTTTGACGTAAAAATATATCATGATAATAATACAAGAATACATAGTGTAAAGGGAAAACAAATGCAAGATATACCAACATCGATTAAATGGATGATTCATGCAAGAAGCCATATGATAAACATCTATGCAAATATTAGTGTTCCATGATTGAGAAATAACTATTTAAGACTGACTGAGAAATAGTCCCTTAATAAAATATACAATATAATGTGTGGCACTACTTTTAAAGTCACGAGATATCATGATATCAATATCAGTATTATATATGTAGTATAAAGAGAATAAAAATGCAAAACTTATCAACATTAGTTAGTAGATAATAAATGCAAGAAATGATACGAGCAACATCTATCAAAGATATGATTGACCTTTGATGAAGAAATAACCATTACATACTGACTAAGAAATTAATAGTTCCTCAACAAATACAAAATATGATGATTTGTGTCCCTTTGCTTTTGGCGTAACAAGATCATGATATAAATACAATACAAATAGTGTAAAGATAATACGCATGTAACATATATCAACATTAATTTACTAAATAACAAATTTAATAAACCATATGGGAAATATTTGTTTAAGATATGGTTGTGCCTCTATATAAAGCCAACAAACAGGGGGAGCTTTGGTAGGAAAGAAACACACCATAAGAACACAAGGAACAAGGACCTACACAAGTCACATGCCTCTTCTCCTCATGGCACCCGTAAACCGAGGCAACACAAGGAGGGCCATGTCCATTGCTTTCCTTGTCCTTGTGATGGTGTTTGCCTGTACCATGTCATCCTGCCATGCACGAGGTAAGAAATGTTTGAAAGTGCTAATCTAGAATAATCTTGTCTGGTTGAATTGCTAATGATGAGTACAATGTTATTGCATCTGCAGGTGGAGAGCCGTGTTGCATAAATTCGCCAGTAGGATGCTCTGAGCCTAGTTGCATGGAAGAATGCAACTTAATAGACAAGGGTCTTCGTTCCTTCTATTGTAACCACATTGGACAATGTTGTTGTTGGCCCCTATAGTTTGATAGGACACAACCTTTTTAGTTATGGCTCTGTGACGTCTAATGAATCTTGATTGTGCTTGTATGATGCAATCTCGGTGAATAAACTCCTTGCATGGAATGCGCCGTTCTATTTGATGTAGATGGAATAATATGTTCCTTTAGAATGTGATTAGTGGCATCTACTGCAAACCATCTTTCTTTTCTTGTATGACCAACTTTTCAATTCAACTCAATGATCTCAAAGTATGAATAAACAATATTTCTGCTTGATTTCATTGTATGGGTCTATTTCCTATAGGAATCAATTCCTATAAATTTCTTCCAAAAATCCGAACCCTCAACATTGTGTCCATGGTTGCCCTCGGAACATTGTGCTGCCTATCGGACACGAGAAAACCCAAAAATATCAAAAACTCCATGAAACATGGAATTGGTACCATACATGCAATCTGATATGACCTGAAAAAATTAAGTGTCAAGAAAACTATTAGTAACAAAATGGGCGCCAAGCAGAAGCTTTCTAGAACTCACTGAGCTCGGCTCAGTTACTCCATTGCTTGAATTGGCATACATACACTCAATGGTGGTTGGGTATAATCATTGTGGTTACCACCAACCACCAAGCAAAAACGTTGTGTGAAAAAATGGTCCACCCAAACAATCGCTCTTCTCGAGACATCATTTATGGGGATCGATGCATTGTGGGTAAAGCTTTCATTGCGCAAACAGTTTATTGAAGGTTAGAAATTCTAACTAAACCTACTTGATGTTCACACCATACGTAATAATATATCCATGTTGTATCGGGCAACTACAATATTGTCTCTCATGCAAATCACTATTCACTATTGTTCAGTGCCTCGTAATGTGTGCCGGCTCTCTCCCCAAGACATCGAATGTACAGAACCCGATATAAAAAGACATCAAATGTTTATCATGTTCTGACTATTCACAAATATTCAGACAATGGTAGAAAACTTTATGTTTTCAAAACAGCAACAGATAGACTTGGAAAATAAGCATGGTAAAGGCTACACTTGACCCTTTTATTGAACTAAAAGATGCAAAACATTACTCTAAAGAACAGCAAGAAAATCCTAATAAAATAAAATGACGCTCCAACTAAAACTCATATCATGTGGTGAATAAAAATATAGCCTCATGTAATTTTACTGATGGATTGAAGACAAAAGAGGGGATGCCATCCGGGGCATCCCCAAGCTTAGATGATTGGTTCTCCTTGAATATTACCTTGGGGTGCCTTGGGCATCCCCAAGCTTAGGCTCTTGCCACTCCTTATTCCTAGTCCATTGAAACTTCACCCAACACTTGAAAACTTCACAACACAAAACTCAACAGAAAGCTCGTAAGCTGCGTTAGTATAATAAAGCAAATCACCACTTAGGTACTGCTGTGAAATCATTCTAAATTTATATTGGTGTATTGTATTCCAACTTCTCCATGGTTCATACCCTCCGATACTACCCATAGATTCATCAAAATAAGCTAACAACACAATGAAAACAGAATCTGTCAAAAACAGAATAGTCTGTAGTAATCTGGCAACTTTCCATACTTATGTAAATCCAAAAATTCTGAAAAATTAGGACAACCTGGGAAATTTGTATATCAATCTTGTGTAAAAAAATCAGAATTTTACCACGCTCCAGTAAATTTTTAAAATTCTGAAACTGGACGCAAAAGTTTCTGTTTTTGCACAGAATCAAGTCAACTATTATCCACACTATCCCAAAGGCTTTACTTGGCACTTTATTAAAACAAAAGCTATAAAACATGATTAATACAGTAGCTTAATCATGTGAACACACAAAATCAGTAGATGTAAATATTGGGTTGTCCCCAACACACGCTTTTCTTTAATGCCTTTTTAGCTAGGCACGATGATTTCAATGATGCTCGCATAAAAGATAAGAATTGAAACACAAAGACAGCATCATGAAGCATATGACTAGCACATTTAAGTATAATCCTCTTCCTATGCATAGGGATTTTGTGAGCAAACAATTTATGGGAACAAGAATCAACTAGCATAGGAAGGCAAAACAAGCATAACTTCAAGATTTTCAACATAAAGAGAGGCAACTTGATGTTATTGCAATATGTAGATGCATATGTCCCTCCTCATAATAATTTTCAGTAGCATCATGATTGAATTCAACAATATAACTATCATGTGAGGCATAATCCGATTGAAAATTAACATCATGATGACAAGTTTCATGGTTATCATTATTCTTTATAGCATACATGTCATCACAATAATCATCATAGATAGCAACTTTGTTCTCATAATCAATTGGAACCTCTTCCAAAATAGTGGATTCATCACTAAATAAAGTCATGACCTCTCCAAATCCACTTTTATCAAAATTGTGAAGAGATTCAACACCCTCCAAAATAGTAGGATCATTAGTACCTAGAGTTGACACTCTTCCAAACCCACTTTCATCAATATAATCATCATAAATAGGAGGCATGCTATCGTCATAATAAATTTCCTCACCAAAACTTGGGGGACAAAAAATATCATCTTCATCAAACATTGCCATTGATGTCTACTATGCAACCATCTTCTTGTAGACTCGTGTTGGGCCTCCAAGCGCAGAGTTTTATAGGACAGTAGCAAATTTCGCTCAAGTGGATGACCTAAGATGGTCTCTCTCAAACAACCCTGCAACCAAATAACAAAGAGTCTCTCGTGTCCGCAACACGCCCAATACAATGGTAAATTGTATAGGTGCACTAGTTCCGCAAAGAGATGGTGATACAAGTGCAATATAGATGGTAGATATAGGTTATTGTAATCTGAAAATATAAAAACAGCAAGGTAACTAGTAACAAAAGTGAGTAAAAATGGTATTGCAATGCTTGGAAACAAGGCCTAGGGTTCATACTTTCACTAGTGCAAGTTCATACTTTCATATGGCAATCCCTCAACGTGCGATAAAAATCACTCCAAAGTTCCTATCGTGGAGAACATAAGATGAAATTGCTTGTAGGGTACGAAACCACCTCAAAGTTATTCTTTCCGATCAATCCATTGGGCTATTCCTATAAGTGTCACAAACAGCCCTAGAGTTCGTAGTAAAATAACACCATATGACACACATAAATCAACCCTAATGTCACCTAGATACTCCAATGTCGCCACAAATATCCATGGGTCATATGACACACATAAATCAACCCTAATGTCACCTAGATACTGCAATGTCACCACAAATATCCATGGGTCAATTATACGATATGCATCAAACAACTTCAGATTCATAATATTCAATCCAACACAAAGATCCTCAAAGAGTGCCCCAAGATTTCTACCAGAGAAACAAGGACGAAAACGTGCATCAACCCCTATGCATAGATTATCCCAATGTCACCTCGGGAATCCGCAAGTTGAGTGCCAAAACATACATCAAGTGAATCAATAGAATACCCCATTGTCACCACGGGTGTCCCACGCAAGACATACATCAAGTGTTCTCAAATTCATAATAGTATTCAATCCAATAATAGTGAAACCTCAAAGGAAAAACTCAATTCATCACAAGAAGGTAGAGGGGGAGAAACACCATATGATCCAACTATAATAACAATGCTCGCGGTACATCAAGATCGTGCCATATCAAGAACACGAGAGAGAGAGAGGGGGAGAGAGAGAGAGAGCGAGAGAGAGAGAGAGAGATCAAACACATAGCTACTGGTACATACCCTCAGCCCCGAGGGTGAACTACTCCCTTCTCGTCATGGAGAGCGTCGGGATGCTGAAGATGGCCACTGGTGATGGTTTCCCCCTCTGGCAGGGTGCCGGAACGGGCTCCCGATTGGTTTCTTTCTGGGGGTTTCTGGATTTATAGGAATTTTTTGAATCAGTTTCACGTTGGGGGGTCCACGAGTCAGCGACAAGGCAGGGGGACGCGCCCTCCACCCTTGTTGTTGACTTGGGACTCTTCTAGCCTAACTCTTTTGCTTCTGTGGCTTCTTCTGGTCCATAAAAAATCATCATAAATTTTCAGCTCATTTGGACTCTGTTTGATATTCCTTTTCTACGAAACTCAAAAACAAGGAAACAACAGAAACTGGCACTAGACTCTAGGTCAATAGGTTAGTCCCAAAAATAATATAAAATAGCATACAAATGCATATAAAACATCCAAGATAGACAATATAATAGCATGGAACAATCAAAAATTATAGATACGTTGGAGACGTAGTAGCCATCAGTCAGACTACATCTTTGTCGTCAGCCTATAGCACAGGGTTCAAGCTCTCACTCCACTAATTACTGCTCAATCCTAGGAAACAACTCCCCTCAAGATATGGAGCACACCACAACTTTCTCATCTGATACATCTGATGCACCCAGGACTCCTCACTGGTTACTTTATTCCATTGTAAGAATTGTATCCATTTTCTCTCATGCTCTTCAATGGAAGATGAATCATATATGAAAGATCTGGATTGCCTTTACTGCATCATCATTTAGATGACGTACAATGTTCTGCTGAATGTGCCATATACACAGCCTATGGTTCGATTCGGGCCAGACCACCCAGATTGCTCTCTGCATTGCAAGGTCCCCGTCCTGATCATAGATATCTGATGTTTTTGTGCCATGGCATCAAAAAAGGTCCGCAACATCCGCTCGTATGCCTGGCTTGTTTCATGAGAAACGATACCACATCAAAAAATAATAGTGATGTGGTGATGATTCAACCCGACAAACGACACAAATGGCAGATTGTACTTATTGGTTCTATATGTGCTATCAAAAACAATAATATCTCTGGAAGCCTCGTAGTCAAGTTGGGATTGACTATCAGACCAAAAAAGTCCTTTCAGATGACGATGTTCGTCAACCAAGTGCTTGAAGAAAAAAAACTGGATCTCCCTCTCGCCGCGCCATTATGTGACTGATCACCGTTTGAGCATCACCGGTAGCAATTGATTCCTGCTTACTAGCATGGCAGAACATGTAAATGCCCCTCCTCGTGCATCCAACCTGATCATATCCATCATATTGCAAGCACAAGATATCCATAATATGGTGTTCGCGGATCCTAGATTTTTCCATGTTTGCAATGTCCGCTTTCTGCTCATCGCTAATTTGTCCGTGTGAACGCAAAAGACACGAAATATCCCGAGGGACTAGAGGATGGTTGTGTTCATCGATGAAATCCTTGACAAACCACCGACCCATTTCCTCTTGTCTTACAATGACCAATTTAGCTTGACACCCAACATATGTTATACTCCGTGGCCTCCTCTTTCTATCTTCCATCTTCCTCTTCATGTGCTTCTCTTCACGAACCGCTTCACGACTGCACACAATTTTTCTTAAAATTATATGATTGTTGGATCCATCCCACTCAACATAGATTCTCCTCACACTAAAATATTTCTCAAGAACATATTTGTTATAGAATTTATAACCTTCATCCTCACTCTGAAACATCATGTTGGCAATATGATAACACTCAAACATACACTCGTCACTTACATCTGCCATGTCTTCCTGCATGTTAGGTCAACCGATCATCAACATTTATCCATGTTGCAGATGAAAAATAGCTCACAGACAAAGAAAAATGCATGCAAAAGCCAGTAATAAATCTTTTGTCGAATATTAAACTTTGCTCGTTGTAGATGTGAGGCCAACAAATCATCAATATCGATAAACTACTAAAGTAAGCATCAATGATGAAAAAACCTAAATTATATTGCATGCACTATGGAAACCTAAATCGATGATGACTAAACTAAGTAGGAAGTGGAGGCTACGAATCCAAGTCAAGTCAGATTCATACCTTAGGATAGCAGGAGGGAAGAGATGGGGTCGGCCGGCGTCGAGTTCCTCCCGGTTATAGCGCCGCCCACGTCGCGCAGATCCAGTCGGCGCAGATGTGGTGCCTTATTCTTCTTCTTGTCGCCGGGCACGTCAAGGACAGTGAAGGGGAGGAGGACGAGGACGGTGAATTGATTCCTCTTGCCAGGCACACCAGGCACAATGAAGGGGACGAGGACGAGGACTTGACCTCCATCTGGATCAATTAGACGTGGTTCTGGTCGTGGAGGTGATCGGTTGAAAAAAACATATTTCAGCATGGACCATTATGCCCTTCTCAGAATAAACATATTAAATTTAATTATTTTAATCCCCCCAGCAGATCGTATGGCTAATAAAAATCATAGGGGTCGGTACTGGGTAGTACTCCGAGTGCTACGCCAATCACTGTAAAAGAGCTCATCTGCAAAACATCATTTACTTATCCATGGCTCTAATTAGCATGCTACTTACGTCTCATTTTGTTTAGACGCTTACAGTTTTTTTACTGACTAGGTAATTGCCCGTGCGTTGCTACGGGAATATAGATAGGTATAGCTTAAACGACACATATAAACAAATAATCCATTTATCTATCCCCGAGTTACGCACATGAAAATGCATGTTCGGCCCTCATTCTACTTTTGGTTCACCATGAATGAAATCATGTCAGCAATCCTTCTCTCCAATTGTACTCCACAAATATTTTCCCAAATATCATTCTTCCTAAATCACATACATACATGGACACAATGAATATTATTGGTGATCATGCAGATAAATCAACGCATAAATCCCTGTCTCCCTCTGAGAAGGGACATTCTATTTACTTTTATGCTATTTACTATCATGTTATTTATCTTTGTTGAGTCAACTTCTTATTCCAACCTACTCTCTAGTTGGCAAGCATTATGTGGTGGGGAAGGATCTAGGCACATATAGACATTCAAATATATTTGATCATGATTTATTTTTGTTGACAATTTTCTCTATGATAAATGAGTTGGGAGGCGAAACATCAAGAACCTATCTTTCTCTGTGTTCGATGGATGCTATTTGTTATAAAAATATGCTTTGAGTGTTTGAAATCATAGAAGACTATATGATTATAGAGTATGTGGAGCTCTTAATTAGACATTGTTAAAAGTGAGATGCATTGATTTTCTTTGCTGACTAAGAACATATCTTGTTAAGTTTCAAGAGAATGCATTCTTTAAACTATGACATGTGAATTCATTGTTACTTTATCATGATAAGTTTTATGAGAAATAGTTTTTGTTATGATGCTAGGAAAAGTGATTGAAATTATCATTGATCAAATTTTTGCATTATGCTAGCATTCACACTTCATAAATTATTTATTTTATCATTTACCTACTCGAGGACGAGCAGGGATTAAGCTTGGGGATGCTGATACGTCTTCAATGTATCTATAATTTATGAAGTAGTCATTCCATGTTAGCAATAATTTCACATGGTTTTGGTGCATGTTTATATGACATTTTTATGATTTTCATGGACTAACATATTAACCTAGTGCCAGTTGTTTTTTCTGCTTGTTTTTTGTTTCACAGAAAAACAATACCAAACAAAGTCCAAATGTGATAATTTTTATGGAGATTTATTTTGGAATATATGTGATTTTTGGTTTGAAAAATCAACGCAAGACGGTGCCCGAGGTGGCCACAAGGCAACAGGGCGCGCCACCTGGCCGCGCTGGGTTGCCTAATGGGCACCTCGTAAGTCAGTTGGAACCTTTCTTTCTCCGCAAGAAAAGATAAAAATCCCCATAAAATTTCAGCCCAATCGGAGTTACAGGATCTCCAGCAATAAAAGAAACGGTTTTCTGCTAGAAAATAACAGCGAAAAATAGAAGAGAACGAAGAGATCCAATCTAACGGAGAGATCCCTCTCCCCCACGGAGGGCCAAGGAAGAAGGAGGAGGGGCCCCATGCCCCACTCCTCCAGTGGTCCTGGAACGCCGCCGGGGACATCTCCTCCATCACGTGTGTGTATTGACCCCCTTCTTCAAATTAGATGTTTCGGCAGCGGAATGAACTCCTAGGACCAGATCGCATGCGAGCAATTCAAGAGGAATTGGCGGCATTCTTTCTTGACCACGTGATCGCTGAAGACGGAGAATACTATGTGGACCATGCGTCCGTAATTTAAGAGATTATATTTGTAAAAGATAATTATTGTATATATGTAGCCGGTAGTGTCGGACGATAGATATACGAGAACTTGTTGTTCGACCAATCTCTCGGAGAAGGAGATGTGGTCGATATCACTTCTCTCTGTATACATATATGTTCATGATGATCTTCTGTTTCCTTCGTTTGCTTACTAGCTAGCATATGCCTAGTCTTCTCTATACGTATGTTTAGTACGTAACGTCGACCAAGCACGGACATAAGAGAGGACACTTCTCTCTATTAATTAGCTATCTAGCTAACACAATATATGAAATACCTAAATTAACCCCCCAAAATCCCCAAACCCCCCTCCCCCCCTTTCAAAAAAAACCAAAAACCCCAGCCACAGAAATGCTGACGCGTGGATGCCTATTGGTCCCGGTTGGTGCTACCAATCGGGACCAAAGGCCCTCCTGCCTGGGCTCGGCGCACAGGCCACGTGGAGGCCCATCTGTCCCGGTTCTGGTTTGAACCGGGACTAAAGGGTGAGGGTATTAGTAACGACCCTTTAGTCCCGGTTCAGGAACCGGGACTAAAGGCCCTTACGAACCAGGACAATAGGCCTGTTTTCTACTAGTGCACCATCACCACCAACTTCTCCCCCGTTCTCATGGTGATGTGTGAGTAGTTCATCCTCGAGGCCGAGGGTATGTACCAGTAGCTATGTGTTTGATCTCTCTTTCTCTTGTGTTCTTGATTTGGCACGATTTTGATGTACCGCGAGCTTTCTTAATATAGTTGGATCATATGGTGTTTCTTCCGTCTCTACCTTCTTGTGATGAATTGATTCTTTCCCTTTGAGGTTTCTCTATTATCAGATTGTATACTTTGTATTTGAGAACACTTGATGTATGTCTTGCATGTGGATACCTGTTGTGACGACGGGGTATTCCATTAAGTTACTTGATGTATGTTTTGGTAATCAACTTGCGGATTCACGTGACCTTGGGGTAATCTAGGCATATGGGTTGGTATACGTTTTCATTCTTCTTTCCCCAAAAAAACTTTGGGGTAATCTTCGAAGTTTTTGTGTGGATTGAATATTATGAATCTAAAGTTGTTTGATGCTCATCGAAAAATCAACTGACGGATACTTGTGGTCACATTGGAGTGTCTAGGTGACATTAGAGTTGGTTGATGCATATCATATGGTGTTAGTTTAGTACGGACTCTAGGGCTGTTTGTGGAACTTATTGGGATGGCTCAATAGATTGATTGGAAAGGATAACTTTGAGGTGGTTTCGTACCCTACAACAACTTTTTCTTATGTTCTCCGCTAGATAAGAACTCTGGGATGATTCTTTATCACACATTGAGGGATTGTTATATGATTCAATTATGTTAGCATTGTTGAGAGATTGCACTAGTGAAAGTATGAACCCTAGGCCTTCTTTTCAAGCATTGCAATATCATTTGTGCTCTCTTTTGTTACTTGCTACCTTGCTGTTTTTATTATTTTAGATTACAAAAACATACATCTACTATCCATACTACACTTGTTTCACCATCTCTTCGCTGAACTAGTGCACCTATACAATTTACCATTGTATTGGCTGTGTTGGGGACACAAGAGATTTCTTGTATTTGATTGCAGGGTTGTTCGAGAGAGACCATCGTCATCCTACACCTCCCACGGATTGATAAACCTCAGGTCATCCACTTGAGAGAAATTTGATATTGTCTTACAAAACTCTGCACTTGGAGGCCCAACAAATCTACAAGAATAAAAGTTGCGTCATAGATATCAATAACATGTCTATGTTTTATGTGAAGATCAAACTTTATGTATAGTGTGTATGAATGTATGTATGTAAATTGTGTATGTGGAGTTGATGTATGAAATGTATATTTGTATGTGATGACATATGAAATGCAATGTTTACACGTGTTTGTGTATAAGTGTGGTGAAATGCACAACGCTGGTAATGCTTGCAGTGTGCCCATTTTTCAAACCCACCACAAGTCATCACTAACCAACCATAATGGGGAGGCCAAGCAGTAGTGACTTTCCCATGGACACACCTTCGACAATCATCACTAACATGCCAAATATAATCAATGACGGTTCGGGTGACTGGTCAGTGATAAGGGTCCATCACTAAAAGAAACTATTGAGGTGTCGTCGACTGGAGTGAGGATGGTTTTTAGTCGGCCAGTGTTTACCGGCCCTGTAGTATTGTTCATAACTAGGACATCATGTAAACAAAATTGAAAAGGATTAATAAAAGTGTATCCTTTTTTGACCACTTCACTCAAGGTTTCTCCTCTAAGTTTTCTTAATTTACATAATATTTTTTGTACTAACTAACATTTTTCGGTAGAGTTACATATGGTGCTATTTATTTATGTAGGTATTAAACTTATTTAGAAAAATAAAAATCGAGTTGGTTTTGGACCGAAAGAGGGCCGCAGCCTAAAGGAGGGCTTGTGATCACAACGGCGCATGTGTCCTATAAGACCCCCTCTACCTAGAAACCCTCAAAGATTTTTCATGTATTTTCCACGGTAGAAGCAGTTTGGACAGTAGTAAGGCCTTTGAAAAAATTTGTTAATTAGCATCAATATTATGTATTACTTTTTAATTATGATCTTTAGTCATGATTTGAAGAATTATATATAGGTAATTGGATTTGACGAAGAATAAAACAAAGTTTCATCATGAATGAGTAGTGAATGCTTTTGCTTCTCTTATGGGCACAAATCCATCAATTTGAGAGTCATTGTTAAAGCGAATAGATGGTTAGGACACCAATTCGTGAGTCACCGGAAGAGATAGACGAAAATAATAAGAGTACTAATCAAGATACTATGCCAACATTAATTTAGAAGATACATAAATGCAAGAGCCAATAAATATTCCACATTGAGTGAGAAATAATCCTCAAGAAAATATATAGACTTGTGCGGTATTGATTTTGATGTAAAGCGATATTAGGGTAATAATACAACAATATATAGTATAAGTGGAACACAAATGCAAGATATATCAACATCAGTTAAGTTGATAATTAATGCAGGAAGCCATGTAAGAAACATCTATGCAAATATTATTGTGCCTCGATTGAGAAATATAGGATATAATGCTTGGCATTCATTTTAACATAACAAGATATCATGATATTGATACTAGTATTATATATGTTGTGTCGGTGTAAAGAGCATGCAAATGCAAAATATATCAACATTAGTTAGTAGATAATAAATGCAAGAAATGATACGAGCAACATCTATCAAAGATATGATTGTCCTTTGATTAAAGAAATAACCATTATAGACTGACTCGGAAATTAATAGTTCCTCAATAAATACAGAATATGAAGATTTGTGTGGCATTTCTTTTGGCGTAACAAGATATCATGATATAAAATACAATGCATATAGTGTAAATACAATACATATGCAACATATATCAACATTAATTTACTAAATAACAAATATAATAAACCATATAGGAAATATTTGTGCAAGATATGGATGTGCCTCTATATAAAGCCAATAAATAAAAGGAGCTTTGGCAGCAAAGCAGCACACCATAAGAACACAAGGAAGACGAACCTACACAAGTCACATGCCTCTTCTCCTCATGGCACCCATAAACCAAGGAAACACAAGGAGGGCCAGGTCCATTGCTTTCCTTGTCCTCGTGATGGTGTTTGCTTGTACCCTATCATTCTGCCATGCACGAGGTAAGCACTGTTTGAAAGGGCTAATCTAGAATAATCTTGTCTTGTTGAATTGCTAATGATGAATACAACTTTATTGCATCTGCAGGTGGAGAGCCATATTGCATAGGTCCGATACTAGAATGCTCTGAGCCTAGTTGCATGGAAGAATGCAACTTAATAGACAAGGGTCTTCATTCCTTCTATTGCAACCACCTTGGACAATGTTGTTGTTGGCCTCTATAGTTTGATTGGACACAACCATTTTGGTTATGGCTCCATGACGTCGAATGAATCTTGATCGTGCTTGTGTGATGTAATCTCGGTGAATAAACTCCTTGAATGGAATGAGCCGCTCTTTTTTATGTAGACGGAATAAAATGTTCCTTTAGAATGTAATTAGTGGCATCTGCTGCAGACCATCATGACCAAGTTTTCAATCCAACCTAATGATTTTAAAGTATGAATAATGTTGTTCCTAGATTTCATTTTATGGATCTATTTTCCTATAGGAATCAATTCTAAATTTTCGCCAAAAATCCGAACCCTCAACATTGTGGCCATGGTTGCCCTAGAAGTGTTGTGCTGCCTCTCAGATGCGAGAAAAACCAAAATGTCAATAACTCCATGGAATGTAGAGTTGGCAACATAGCATCCGGTGCAGTTTGATATGATCTCTGAAGAAATTAAGTGTGACGAAAACAGTTAGTAACAAAATGGGCGCCAAGCAGAAGCTTTGTAGAACCCCATCGAGCTTGGCTCGGTTACTCCATTGATTGAATTGGCTTACATACACTCAATGGTGGCTGGGTATAATCATTGTGGTTACCACCACCAAGAGAAAAATGTTGTGTGGAACAATGGTCTACCCAACCAACACTCAGGATCACTCTTCTCCAGACATCATTTATGGGGATCGATGCATTGCAGGTAAAGCTTTCATTGTGCGAACAGTTTATTAATGGTTAGAAATGCTATATAAACTTACATGATGTTCACATGATAGGTAATAATATAGCCATGATGCATCGGGCAACTAGAATGTTGTCTCATGCACTCACTCTTGTTCATTGCCCAGTAATGTGTGCCAACACTCTCCACAAGACATGCATGAAGGGATGTCATGTAATTGAATAGTATGCCCAAGACATAGATTCTATACAGAAGTTACACTGTGCGCTAAGTTCTCTTTGGATACGGGTGCAAAAATAAATTTCAGCTTTTTTGTCAAAAAATCATGAAGAAATCCACACCCCTAGTAATCTAAATGTGAGGTGAACTGATTTTTTTCATAATATAGTTCAAATGAATGTGATCTATGCAAACCTATGATGTTTGGTTGTATCTCTACACATCTGAATGGCCTTTTGACCCATGCTGCTTTTTTCGCACACCATGCATATGTCAATATTATCTTCTGGAACTTTTGCGAGGGTAAATAAGATCCAAATCTACATGCATAAATGTTTGGATGATTTTTGTGTTTCTATGATTTTTTGAAAATTATTTCTACGGACCAGGAGTTCTGGTGCCTGAGAGCCAAATGGCTGCCTCTGATTTACACCCATGAACAGAAGAATATTTTTTGAATTCTACGACATTGGCACATGTGCTAAAGTACATAGGTAAGTGTGCCAGTCCACCATGTTAAAAAAATAACCAGGATAGAAGGATTAAGGCAAACAATACAACATCAAGGAATTTTGAATGCTGACATGGACGGATCCACATGAAAGTTGCATTAAATTGGACAGTGTCGAGCGTAGGTTCGAATGCACTATGGTCCTGAACTTCCTCTCTTGTATTCAGGGGCGCAGACAGGACCAAACCCGCTAGGGCTTGGGCCTGGGGTGTGAGGCCCAAATCTTTCTGCGCTTATAGTGATTATGGTAGCCAGAGTCCTACAGTGCCCGAAGGCTGCCCTGGACAATCCGGGGCTTGCTGCCAGATGGGCTCCGCAACTATTCATATTCTATTCTAATTGTTGCTACTACAACATTTAGAGCAACAGATCCAGTCATACGCAGCAAAGTCAGCTAGCTAGGATTTGATCACTATTGGATTTGTAGATCACTAGCCAGTTTGGAATTGCACTATCATTATCAGATAGTTATTGATAGTTTGTACAAATCTTACAAATCATCTACGAATACAACCTAGCTTGGCTCTACTGTGGGAAGATAACGATGTCAATGCTCCTTCATTATCTTTAGCTTGGACCTGCCCACTTTAGCCAGTCCTTTCTCGCTTGTGATGCCGGTGGCGATCGGTGGGCCAGGTAGCAGAGTAGGAGGAGATTCGCCGACATGGTTCGTGTGTGTGCTTCATGCATGTTGTGTATTGGAGCTCGGTCCAGTGATCTAGGGGTAGGCGTGGAGGAAGAGATATATTGGTAAATTAGTTATACTACTACCTTACATTTGTTTTTCATGCCATGTTCTTCCAGGGTGACCTTTGCTGCGATTTCCTGTGTTCATTTGGAGGAGGAGGCTGATTAATAGCTATTCTTCCGGTGGATTAAAACTGATCTAACTCGGTTTCTTGTATGTACCCACGAGGGTTGTCATGGTCTCCACCTGCATCCTCTTGCCGGCCTTCGGTGGGGCACCTCGGCCTCCCATAGAGGACCAGGAGCTTGCAGCATGCAGCAGCAGCAGCTTCAAACAATTCCAAACGAGCTGCAGGTCGTAGACAAGGTCCTAGCCGATGTATGCCCTCCTCTCCTTCCTTCCCTTTCCTGTCAAGTGCTTGTGTGAAAACAATCTTGATCGAAAATAAATCTGCTCATTTAACGAACTACTACTTCACATCGTTTTTAACATGGCTAGTTTGTCGTATCTTTACTGTTTTAATAGTTCACTACTAGATCCATACATTATTTTGTTAGCATAAGGTTCTATTTCCATTTTCATTGTTTTCACTTCCACTTTTAGTAAGCATTAATTTTTCTTTGAACTAACATGGCAAACTTGTTGAGTTCTTCTTTATTTGTGCTCAGCGTATTAAAATAACAGGTCAATATTTTTTATGTAGTAACTCAAATTATTTCGCTTGATTGCACATTGTTCATTATTTAGTTTTAACACTACTTACTTGAATTGAAAAAACCCGTGGAGCTTGTTTCTGACTTGGCTCATTATTTCATATGTAGTATAACGATGGTGGTACAAATGATAGGTCTCATTTGAATTTTTTCTTGCAAAAAGTGATTAATAGACGAATCATAGACAACTGGGCCAATACCCGTGCTTCCAGCGACATGGCTGTCTCGCCTCTCACATGGTAGTACTACTTCCACTCCATTCCATGTGGGACTTTTTTACTCGGAAGAATGAGCTTTTAGGGTATCTCAATGCCGACTTTCAAAATAGATACACTATTTATCCAATCTTGTCTCTTAAACGTCCGTCCTTGTAATTGTTTTTCCTAAGTCCGCAACACTGAAAATAATAGCATATCAAATCTCCCAAGAGTGAAAATATTAAAATGTGATCGTAGTTCAAATGTAAATATTACAATCCAACTAAGTTTTGAGATAAAATAGTTCAAACTTGAATTCAACTCATACATATGTTCTAGTTGTCCCCTTTAAATGCCCACACATGGCGAATTAGATCTTCATCAAGCTTCTCACGAGTTGCTCGATGCCGAATTTGCTGATGCATTTGGACAAACTCTTTAAACATGGCCGGACTCTAATTTCGAAGTTGGATAGGATCACCCATATTCTCAATTTCCAGACCTCCGCCGGATCATCACCCTCATCGTCCATGATCATGTTGTGCATGATCACACAACATGCCATCACCTCTCACAAGGTCTCTAGACCCCATTGTTAGCAGGTGCACGAACAACTGTAAATCGGGCTTGGAGCACTCAAAATATGCACTCCACATCCCGCTCCCTCTTGTCTTTAGGCAAAGTGAACTCTTTATTGACCAACTAGCTCAGAGATGGTATTGACAAAGGTCGATAAGTTCGTGACTATTTACCTTGACAACATCCTCATCTTCAGATTCCTACAGATGAATCAAAGCCTTTTCAGATCTTCCGCTATGCATCTGTTTAAGGACTTGCTGGT
Organism: Aegilops umbellulata; assembly: GCA_032464435.1. Classification (NCBI taxonomy): domain Eukaryota; kingdom Viridiplantae; phylum Streptophyta; class Magnoliopsida; order Poales; family Poaceae; genus Aegilops; species Aegilops umbellulata. The sequence continues at coordinate 2,347,739 of CP136057.1, read as the reverse complement.
GTCCTAATGTAAGAATGTTAAATCGTTGCTTTTTCCTCTGGTCAGTTGCGTCCTCCAAGACGAATTATCCAAATCGCGATCTAGAGTTATTAGTTGGAAGCGACTCTTGGTCCCAAGTCCAACTTCCTTATATGTTGTCAATGGGCCAGGTTGTGGGATTCAATGGTAAGTTCATTCACTCATGTGGCAATGGGTGGTTCCACTTTGTGCAACTAGCCCCTCAGCCTGGTCTACAGAAGGTAGGAAGCACGCCAATGCAACCGCCTTCTTGCATGAGCTTGGAACCATGGGAATGTTGGAGAAAACCCTTGCATTTTGCCTCCCTCAACGTTGATCATTGGAATTCGCCACCTGCTTCTTGCACCAGCCTGGGCCTCGACTCAGACCCTTGGGCTCCACGCTGGGACGACAAGTCGCACCTGATGCAGGATACATCATTCGACCAAGGATGCACCATTTGCCATGGCTTAAGCGAAGCCACCCCTAGTTGACGCACATGTGCATCAACTACAAAGTATCGGCAGGGTGTGCCTCCCTCCTCTATGTTCGTTCTTTTGAGCCTATGTCAACCGTTCACGGTTCACACGAGCGTCAACTAGGAAGTCTCAGCTGGAATAACACTATAGAGATGGATTGACCAATGTAGCGGGGTGGACCGAGGTACTGTAATGAAAATTTTAAAAAAAATGGAGCAAATTTTTGATAAATACGACCAATGTTTTTAAGTTTTCAATAGTTTTTAAAAATTGAACATTTTTCCTAAAAAAGAGGTCAATTCTAGAGAATCAGATTACTTTTCAAATGGGAACAGATTTTGAGATTCAGAACATATTTTAAAAAATGTTAATAATAATAATAATTTTTAATATGTTTTAAAAACGCAAACAACTTTGAAGTTCCAATCAGTTTTAAAATTTGCGAACATTTTTTGAAAACTTACAAATTAGAAAAAAATTGAAGAAAGGAAAGAAAAATAGGAAAATCCTAGAAAACTGAAGAAAAAAACAACCAAAAATAAAAAGCTCGGCCTGAGCCAAACTGGAACCTTCCGGAAGGTTCCCAATACCAGTAACCATGAATCAGGTGCTTCCAAATGGGCTGGCCCATGTTCGTCGCTCAGCTCGATCCCCTCTATGCGAAGCAACGACAACTTGACACAAAACTCGTCAAATAGGGATTGCGTAGGCTTGCTGAAGTTATAAAAAACAGCAAAACTGCCGAGTTCGATTGGGCCATTGGGAACTAAATGGCGAAATGGGCCGTGCCCTTCTTTCTCACGGCCCCTCCTCATCTTTATCTGCTGCAGCGGTGAGACGGATGCAGAGCATCAACAATAAATAATACCACTAGAAGAAAATGGAAAATAAACATAGTAAATAGATACAAGCACACGCATGTCATAAATACAGAATTGATACGATTGGGCAATATATATCAAATATAGCATCTCGATAAATATAACATATAAAAATAAGCGGGGAATTTATTTTGGTGCAAGGAGATATCATGTCAACACTAATTGTATAGTATGAATAGAAAATAACATGAGGTATATCAACATTAATTTTATTTGATGTAACAAGATATCACAATATCAATACAGATGTATTATCGTATATGGAGAACATTAAATGCAAGATATATTGATATTAATTTAGTAGATAATACGTTCAAGAACCCATACGAGCAACATTAAGATATGACCGTGCCTCTATGTAAAGGCCGGCAAAATAAAGGACTCCTGGTAGCAAATGAGCACACAAAGACAACAAGAGGATATCAATACCAATATATATAGCATAAAGAGAATACAGATGCAAGATATGTCAACACTAACTTCAGCAAATAATTTTGGAGAGATACATAAATGTAAGAACAAATATAATTGAGGAACATTTATCCAAGATATGATTGTACCTCGATTGATAGATAACTATCTCAGAATGACTAAGAAATAATCCTTTATTAAAAGCAAAATATATAATGTTATGTGAGACATTGATTTTGACGTAACAATATACATGATATCAATACTAATATATATAGTATAAAGATATTACAAATGCAAGATATATCAAACATTATTTAGCAAATAATATTTGCAAGGGACCGTATAAGCAATATCTGTTGAGGATACGACTATGCATCTATATAAACACCACCAAACTAAAGGAGCTCTTTGCAGTGAAGGAGCACACCAACAACAAGGCAAACACAAGCAGTCGATCTCTTCTCCTCATGGCACATGTCAAACAGAGCGACACAAGGAGGACCGTGGCCATCACTTTCCTGGTCCTTACGATGATGTTTGCTTCCACATTGCCACCCTGCCATGCAGTCCAGAGTAAGTTTTGTGTGTGCGTGTGCGTGTGTGCGTGGGGGTGCGTGGTGTGTGTGTGTGTGTCAATGGATATCCAAGATAATTAACCTACCAAGAACTTGTCTGATTGAGTAGCTAACTCTATGATGGTATATCGCCTGCAGTTGTGGACGAGAAATGTGTGTATTTGCAAGGGTGCACCACAACTGTTTGCAAGGATGAATGCATGCGACTAATCGGGCACCAACGTCGCTGGGACTGGACTTGCAGAGAGGTTAATAGCTGTTGCTGCACAAAATACGGGAAAGCACCATTTTGATCGTGGCTCCATGATGTAAGATGAATCCCAGTCGTGCTTGTGCGAGTTGCAATCCCCGCGAATAAGATCACCGTATGTAATGTATCTTTCTGTTTCATCGAAATGGAATAAACCTTTGGGATGTGATTAGGTGCAAATCTGCCAGTTGTCTTTCTTGTATACCCAATTTATCATTCCTACTCTACAGTTTTAGATTATGAATGAATAGCCACCATTACTACTAGATTTCGTTTGATGTTGTCCAAACTGGTCTACTATACCATCTTTAAGGTAGCCAATTAGGAGCGTTTTGCCAGGACTGGGCGGATGGCGGCGCTTCTTCTTTGAGTTTGTCTTTCAGACTTAGATCTCCCTCAAATTCATCATCTGGACGTAGTCGACGGAGCTCCGATGTAGATTACTGCCTTTTTTGAGACAATGAGGTTAGAGTTTCTCGTCATGTGGCTAGATTTGGTGTCAGATGCTTCTGATCTATGCAAGGGTTCAACAACGACGACTGCGACTCCAAGGTGCTGGTCCTTAGAGCCACATGCATCAAGACTTTCCGGTTGTCATCGACAAAGTGAAGCCAGCTCCGGTGGGGGAGTGGTGATAACGGCGCACCAACGACTCGCTCTGACGGCGGTAGTAGTCGCTCGGTGGTCTTGAAATCTCGATCTAATTTTATTATGCTTGAGACGCTTTGTACTCCCAGTGCAATTTTATAGTATAATAATAATACTAGTTCATTTGAAAGAAAAAAAGTTGCTCTAAGACGGTAACTACAAATGTCTGTCCGATGAAAAAAAAAAGAACTATAGAGGCATGTCCCCTGGTTGATCTACCGGTGTGTGGTGTGCTCAGACGAAGAATTCGAGCCGTCGGTTACACGTGTGTTAGCACTTAGTGCTCGCATTATTCCTGGATTTATTTCAGGATTTCCGGCAATGCGCTTTCAGTGGGAGGAGACGTTTCCGTCGAAGACAAGGCGCCTACGGTGACTTCGTAAATCTCAAGATGATATGCCGGCTCAGTCTCTCGGAGGTGCTCATAGGGGTAGGGTGTGCGTGTGTACGCTCATATGGGTGAGTGTATGCGCGTGTATATGAGCGCTTGTGTCTGTACTGATGCTAAAAAAAAGCACTTAGCACTTGTAGAGTGCATTGGGGAAAAGAAAGGCACCAGGGGCAGAGGAAAGGGCGGAAGCCGAGAGAGCAGATCCTCCCCCGGCGGGCGAGGCGGCGGCACGGCCGGAGAAGACGTCCCCAACAGCCCATCCGGCACCGCATCGCCGTCTCCTTCCCCATCCGCAAGGCAAGTCCTCTCCTCTCCCGCCCCCTCTGCCTCGGCGACGGCAGAACCCTAGTTCCACCGAATCACTCGTGGTACGATTGGATGCCATGAGAATGGATTTTCAACACCCGGGTGCCTAGGGGGCACCCGGTTATCACCCCCGTCCGTCAAGACAACAGCAACTCGAGATCTGGACCAGGCCCTGTACCACTAGTTGTATTAGCAGGTCTAGGAATTCGTTAAGCGCGGACTGCAAATATTTGGAAGGAAACTGGGCCTAGGTGCCTAGCTGCTCGCACTGTTCATCGTAGGGAAGAATCCACACCGTGCTTGTCTACATCTGGATTGACATGTCAGCTTGCTATCAAGAAAAGAGATACACCGGTCGGCCCTTGTAGCCCGCCGTCGCCCTCAACCACATTCACCACCCTCGCCCCCTCCTCACACAGAACCGCACAGATCCGTCGTAGCTGACCATGGATTCCGCTAGACCACCTGAGATGACATGGTTGCTGGACCCGTCGAACTCCACCACGGGCATGCATCGCCGATGGAAGGAATAGAGGAGCCTGCAGCCGCTCATGGTATCGACCTCTAGCGTCAATCACCACCGATCTGGATTTGGAGGCAAGCTTGAGGTTAGTGTCGATATACTTTATCGAATCCAGTTGCAATAGACCTCGTTTCTCACCTAAGCTCTTTTATCGGTCCGATTCCCCGCCCCCCATTTCCTGATCTGGAGTGGTAGACGGTAGGTCCACCGATCTGATTTTGCATGCATCTTCGGCCACGGCAACTCAAAGTCTGGTCCATACCTGAATGTTGGAAACGCAGGTTTGCAGCCGGGAAGCCGTCCTCCATTCAAGTCTGCGTTCAAGTGTCCCAAAAATTAGCGGATTGTATTAGTTAGGATTCAGAGTGTCAAGGCGTATGTATGGCACAATACTTATTCAGTTCTGTTCCATCGGGCGTATGCGTGATTGCAAGATTGGCTTCCTTCTGATACAATCTGGCTCGTTGTCCTGATGTTTTTTTTCCTTTTTGTTGTCATAACTATTCGTTGAACCAGGAACCGAGCTCGTACTGGACGGCGGGGGCAACGCTAAGCAAAATGAGCTTAATGTGTTCAAGCAGAAGCACAAAGTAGTTTCAAGCCTGTATGCTAACGGGAACGCACAGTCGTCAATCATGAGTGAGCATTTGAACAGAGGGCAGTCCAATGAGTTGGAAACCGCATCAAGTAAGCAAATCAAGTGTGGTAGGTGCAAGAATCTAGGAGACAACAGGAAGAAATGCAAGGTTAGAGAGATGTAATGTTCCTCACTTGACCAGTTGTGGTTCCAATCTTCTGATTTTCGGTGATCATGTTTCCGATTTTGTTAAGCATGACTATACCAGGTGATCTTTGTTTTGGGACGTTCCTGTTAGCACCTCTTTGACGAACATCTTTTGTGTCATTTTGTTTAGATGGCATGATCAGTTGATCACGCGTCAGATGTCTTATGTATTATATATGCAATGGGCTTTCCCAAATATACATTGTGTTTTCGTCACTCAGTGGTGCTTATGTTGTATTGTCTACGTGGTTACAGGGATTAGGTGGACATAAAAAAACGCTTATACAAAGGGATTAAGTGTTTATCCAACAAAATGTTCAGAATTAAAAAAACGCTTATTTCTTTTGTTTGCGGGGGAGAAAACGCTTAATATTACCTTTACCGGGTAGTGATCATGCGTGTTTATGAATTTTCTTATGACTCAACGCTCGGCAGGCGTGAAACAGTGTGCTGCTATGGGCAGAGCGGCCGTGGCTCGACTGGCCTGATGTGACCTGACGAGCAACCGTATTCTGTGTGAAGCGGAGCTGCGACAGAGGCGTGCAAGCCGGCTGTGATGGTGGCGTGCTCTGCTCCCTGAGTCCCTATCGGCTTCGACCTCCAGCTCAAGCCATATTTATTTGATGCTTGCTGATAAATCTATAACGCCAGTAAGCCGTCCAGCATGTCGCATGCATCGATGTGACTACACGTCTTTTGCTCATTGGGACGGTTATTTTTGGCAGCGTGTGGGGTGCCTTGCATGGCTGAGAGCATCTTCAACAGCGTGTCTATATGAATGTCTATACCTGTTTTCCACAACGTGAGCATAAAACAAGCGTCCAACAGCTTGTATATATGGTTGTTCAAATATACACATCCTCTAAATCGACCTCGACAATGTCCACGCCTGGACAATGTGAAGCGTCGTCTAAACTCAGCTGCAGTCATGATTTCCAGGCGTCGTCTAAACTCAGCTGCAGTCATAATTTCTTCCTCTCCCCAGCGATGGCCCACCTGTCATGGTCCCTGTATATAGACGTTTTGATGCAAAACTGGACGTGTATATGAGGGAATATTTTTAGGCCATTGTCTATATGAATATATAGACATCCAAATATACACATGCTATTGGAGATGCTCTGAGACGTGCATATACCCATGTACAGGATACATATTACTTTATTTTTTTCTGGATAGGATACGGATTACTTTCGCTAAGGTACGGGGAAATACACTTTGGTTCCTAGTTGTATATACACTTTGTATGAAGATTTTTTAATAATTAAATTAAAAGTCAAAATAGTTCAAAAGTAATTTTAGATTAAACTTGACTGTGCTTTGCACTAGTATATAAATTTTCATGGAAAAAACAAACATTGACTTGTGGGCAAAAAAGACAAAAATCATTTGCTGTTATAGGTCACTATTCAAACTATTTTGTCAAAAATTATCTTTTTTTGAAAAGAAATCAAAGGGTGATTTTAGTTTTGTGAAATTTTTCTCACAAGTATAATAGAAGGTCAAGTTTATTTCAAAAATATTTTCATTTTTTTAACTTTTTGTTGAATTGCGAATTTATTTTTCCATATAGGGTGTATATACACCCAGGAACCAAACGTTCTCGTCCCTGATCTATGCATCTATTACGAAGGACGTTTTGGCTCACGGGTGCTTTGGATGTACAGTAAATTCAGGAAAAAATTAAAAAATTAAAAAATTCTGAATTTTTTGTCGATGTTCGTGCTAGTGTCACAAGCATGCTTGACAAAATTCATGGAAAACGGAGGAACAATGTTTCGTGGGTGAAAAAAACAAAATTGGGGTGACATTTGGTCTTTAATTTGTTTTCTTTTTTCTTTTTGCGTAGGCCAAAATGCTTAACGTTTTTACCTCAAAATTTGCAGGTAGCATTTTGATGAACTAAGATCACATAAACAATTTGTCTTGATTTTTTTTGACATTTGAGAAATTATTTTTGGGTGCTATCGAGGCCAAATTGAATTTCCAACATTACGTTTTCTCCAATATGTAGTATAACATAGGAGTAGGCGACTATGAGACATACATTGCTCATATACACCACATACAGTACAGTTCCTGTTGGCACTGGTGTTCCTGTTGTGCAATGGCCGGCTCAAGAGGACAGCACATCTAGTTCATGTATCCGGCTCAAGAGTTCGTGCTTCAACTCTTGTCGTCTTGCGTGCTCCTTGCCTCGTGCCGATTGGCTGAAATTTGCATGAGCCCGGTACTGTGAAGTGATTTTTTACCCCCGAGCCGTGCAGGTCGCTGACCAACGCCGATAGGTCCACGGTGTGGTTGTGTCGCTGCAACGAAGCACACTTGAATATTAGCGAGGAGTGCCTAAGTGAGATCGATGCCTCCATCAACGATGGTAGATGTACGGTAATACTTCCCTGACAGGGGTGCCTCGGGCTCATCTCATACAACCACCGGGCGTTTAATGGCCCGCATTTGTTGTCCATGGCTTGTAGATGCTCTTTGCACTTTGTATCGGAACATATGCCTGTGCAGGTGTTCCTAGTACAACATGATTAGAGCAACGCCATTTGATCTTTCAGGTATAAGTTGTGGTTGTGATGTGTTGAGGCGCGTTCGTGGGCGTTTGAGGGCTTGAATTTGCTGTTCGTGACTTGTAGATGCTCTTAGCACTTGTATGAGGTACATATGCCCCGGCAGGTTTTGATAGAACATGTTTAGAATGTGCCCATAGGTGTTCCCGGTACAAGTTATTGTTGTGTTGTGTCCGAGCGTCCACATGCGTTTAAGGGCCCAAATTTGCTACCTGTGGCTTGTAAATGCACATAGCACTTGTACCAAGTACATATAGCCGTGCACGTGCTCCTGGTACAATATGATTACAATGACGCCAGTCAATGTTCCGAGTACAAGTTGTGGTCGTGTTGTGCCCAGGCGCGTCCCCACACATTTGATTTCCGTGGCTTGTAGATGCTCTTGGAACTTGTACCAGTTACATATATATGTCCGGGTAGGTGTACCTGGTACAACATGATGATTAGACCATGTCAGTATGTGTTTTAGGTACAAGTTATAATCATGTTGAGCCCTAGCGCGCTCGCGGGCGTTTGAGAGCCCAAATTTGTTGTGTCCGTGATGTGTCCTAGACCCAAATTCTAACATGATTAGAATGACACTAGGAGATCTTCCTAGTGCAAGTTGTGTCCGTGATGTCCCGGGCGCGTCCGCGGGCGCTTGAGGGCCCGAATTTGTTGTTCATGGCTTGTAGATGCTCTTAGCACTTGTACCTGCTACATATGCCCATGCAGGTATTCCCGGTACAACATGATTAGACTTCGCCAGTAGGTGTTCTGGGTATAAGTTATGGCCGCGGTGTACAATCTTCCAGTTAAAACACGTAATCCTGTTGTAGATTAAAAACTCTGATTTAGATTCTGAACTCGTTCCAGGAACAAACGTCATTCTTACTCCAGGTGCATATCCGGCTCAATGGTGTTCGGAGTACATATTTGTGGTGAACTCTGAACTTGTTCCGAGAACGACAGTTGATGATAGAGGAGGTACATATAAGCCTCGGATGATGTTTCGAGTACACATTTGTGGTGAGTTCTGAACTTGTTCTGGAAACAACAGTCGTTGTTGTTCCTGGTACATATAAGCCTCGGATGTTGTTCGGGGTATTTATTTATGGTGAGTTATGAACTTGTTCTAAGAACAAAAGTCATTCTTGTTCCAGGTACATACTAAGCCTTGGATGATGTTTCCGGTACATTTTTTTCATGAGTTCTGAACTTGTTCGGGGAACACACAGTTGTTCTTGTTCCAGGTGCAGATAAGCCTTAGATGGTGTTCAGGATACATATTTGTGGTGAGTTCTAAACTTATTGCGAGAGCAACATTTCGTTCTTGTTCCAGGTACATATAAGCCTCAGATTGTGTTCCAGGTACATATTTTTGGTGAGTTTTGAACTTGTTCGAGGAGAACATAGTCACTCTTATTCCGGCTACATATAAGCCCGATGGTGTTCCGATTACACATTTGTGGCAAGTTCTGAACTTGTTCTGGGAACAACAGTCGTTCTTGTTCCACGTACATATAAGCTTCGGAATGTGTTCGGGGTATATATTTGTGGTAAGTTCTAAACTTGTTCCAAGAACAATAGTTGTTCTTGTTTCATGTACATATAATCCTCGGATATTGTTCTTGTTACACATTTGTGGTGAGTTCTGAACTTGTTCCATGAACACACAGTCGTGCTTGTTTCAGAAACATACAATCCCAGGATGATGTTCCGGGTACACATTTTTGATGAGTTATGAACATCATATGGGGCTTATATATACCCAGAACATCATTTGAGGGCTATATATACCTGGAACATCATGTCAGGCTTATATGAAACTGGAACAAGAACGACCGTGTGATTCAGGAACAAGTTTTGAACTCACCATAAATATCTATCAGGACACCATCCAAGACTTATATGTACCTGAAACCAGAACGACTGTTGTTCTTGGAACAAGATCAGAACTCACCAAAAATAAATACCTCAACCACCATCCGAGTCTTATATGTACATGGAACAAGAACGACTGTTGTTCACCACAAATGTGTACCTGGAACACCATCCGGGGGTTATGTGTACCTCAAACAAGAACGACTATGTGTTCCGGGAACAAGTTCTGAACTCACGATAAATGTGTAACCAAAACACCATCCGAAGCTTATATGTACATGGAACAAGAACGACTATTGTTCTCAGAAAAAGTACATAACTCACTACAAATATGTACCCCGAACACCATCTAAGGCTTATACGTACTAAGGAACATGAACTACCGTGTGTTCCTGGATCAAGTTCAGAACTCACTGTAAATGTGTACCGGGAACACCATCTGAGGCTTATATGTACCTGTAAGATGTTCATAACTCATCACAAATAAATACCCTGAACAACATCCAATGTTTATATGTACCTGGAACAAGAATGACTGTTGTTCCTGGAACAAGTTCACAACTCACCATAAAATTTGTACCTGAAACAAGAACAACTGTGTGTTCCTGGAACAAGTTTAGAACTCACCACATTTGGGAAGTCCAGTCAATGTGGGAAGTCAAGTTCACACTAATATGTGAGGCAACCAATTACACGACAATAGTTTACTTGAATTAGACATAAAGAAAGACAGATAAAACCTAAAATTTACTACTTTTTGGATGAAGTACAATCTTCCAGTTAAAACGCATAATCTTGTTGTAGATTAAAAAAAATCTGATTTAGGTTTTGAACTTGTTCCGCGAACAGAAGTCGTTATTACTCCAGGTACATATCCGGCTCAATGGTGTTCGGGGTAGATATTTGTGGTGACTTCTGAACTTGTTTCGAGAACAACAGTTGATGATAGGGGAGGTACATATAAGCCTCGGATGGTGTTCCTGAGTATACATTTGTAATGAGTTCTGAACTTGTTCCGGGAACAACTGTCGTTCTTGTTCCAGGCACATATAAGGCTCAGATGGTTTTCGGGGTATTTATTTATGGTAAGTTCTGAACTTGTTCTATGAACAACAATAGTTCTTGTTCCAGGTACATATAAGCCTTGGATGATGTTCCCGGTACATTTTTTCGTCAGTTCTATACTTGTTCCCCCGAACACACAATTGTTCTTGTTTCAGGTGCATATAAGTCTTAGATGGTGTTCGGGGTACATATTTGTGGTGAGTTCTAAACTTATTGCGAGAACAACATTCGTTCTTGTTCCAGGTGCATATAAGCTTCAGATTGTGTTCCGGGTACATATTTGTGGTGAGTTTTCAACTTATTCCAGGAGCACATAGTCGTTCTTATTTTGGCTACATATAAACCCGATGGTGTTCCGATTACACATTTATGACGAGTTCTGAACTTGTTCTGAGAACAACAGTCGTTCTTGTTCCATGTACATACAAGCTTCAGAAGGTGTTCGGGGTATATATAAGCTTCGGAAGGCTATATATATACCTGGAACATCATTTCAGGCTTATATGTACCTGGAACATGAATGACCATGTGTTCCAGGAACAAATTTTGAACTCACCATAAATGTCCGTCAGGAACACCATCCAAGTCTTATATGTACCTGAAACCAGAACGACGATTGTTCACGGAACAAGTTTGGAACTCACTAAAAAAATACCTCGACCACCATCCTAGTCTTACATGTACCTGGAACAAGAACGACTGTTGTTCACCACAAATGTGTACCTTGAAGACGATCCGAGTCTTATATGTACTTGGAACCAGAACGACTGTTGTTCTTGGAATACCACGTCAAAGTATGTTTGTGTTCGATGAATATATCAGATCCAAGTATGGATGCGGCCTCTGAATATATTAGGTCCAAGTATGGTTGTATCGGATGAATGAACCAGGTGCAAGTACAACCCCTCAAAGAAAAGTACCAGGTACATGATATTGACCAACAGACGCCTATGTAACATATTTGGACCTAGTACATTCAGCTGGCACAACCATACTTGGACCTAGTACATTCAGTGGACTCATCAATACTTGGACCCGGTACATTCACCTAACACAAACATACTTGGACCTGGTACATTCAACCACCTAACCGTACTTGAACCTGGTACATTCAACCGACGCAATCATACATGGACCGACTACATTCAGTGCATATGATAGAGACGATTGCGCATCATGCTTTGCCGCAGCCGCACAAGCACCTTGATTCATTTATGTCGTGTGGTCACCGAATAGTTAGTCTATAAGATAGATGCCACCAATTTAGTATCACCTTGGTTACTGACCTCGTGAAGAGTAGATGTGAGGACTATATAAGACCGTGCCTGGACGTGTGAATGTTAGATAATGCAAGCGAGACTAACTAACATGCTCACGTGATCGACTGCTTGCATGGTTGTTCGCTCAAATATAAATGTGTGTTTTAGTTCAGTTATTTCGGTATAGCGTTCGGTTCTTGTAGATACCAAAAAAAATCAAAAAGATAATAAAATTTCATACCAGATAAAAAAACATAAATTTCCTTTGGTTCTATTTATGTCCGATATGATTTTTTGGTTCGGTTTGAAAATTTACGGATTGACAAGCAACACTAAGGTTTTTAATTGGGGCCATCTATCTATACCTATACTAATTTGTGACTTCCTAGAAATTACCACGTTAATTAGATTTTACGAGCCGTTAATCTGGTGGGACCAAATTATTACGGTGCAGATCGACTCACATGAAAAAAAATGTATCTCTACCACGTATCTCTCTCCCATGAACCAACTATCTCAATCTCCCCCTAAAAGTAAACTATCTCAATCTCTCACCTCTCACGCAACTCTCCAATGAGAAATAAAAATCACGTACCTCTAACAAACTCTCACAGAAAAAATCCTCACATATCTCTCTTCCATGGCTCAACTATCTCAATCTCTCATCTATAATTATACTTATCTGCAAAAAAAAAACTCACGCATATATCTCTCTTACGTCTCTCTCTCTCCAATCTTACGTATACCTGTATCTCTCTCCGGTCTCTCTTAGAACTCTCCCCGCAGAGTCCTGGCCTGATGCCTCACGTTCACGCCTGTTGCCGAAAACATCTCCCTCCCAGACCCCCTTCCTCAACCGATCACACAACAATTAATCCAAAAAAAGCGATCTAGCCAACCTCTCCCAATTCCCTTCCTTCCAAACTTGGCTGCCTTCCATCTTTGCTGATGGAGATTGTGCGTATCCAATCTAAATCGAATCGGACAGGCGCAATTGATGGTGAGGCTGCAGAGTGGAGGAAGTAGAGCAGATCAGATGAGGTCACGGTTGTTGAAGTACTATGGTCGACTCCTCTTGCCATTCTCCTGACCTCCTCACGTTGGTGTACAAACCACATGCACGCCCTCTTTCTATTACCAGTATAATGAATAGGTGTATCTACTTTGGGTAGAGGAAACAAAATAGATCCACGTGATGATTGTCTCCTATAGAAAGCTGAGCGGCTCTGTAATTTTTCCAGAAACTATTGAGGAGATGCAGGTGAAGAAGGATGATAGCATGAGTCGCTGACTAGCCATTCCATGTTAATTAAGTATATTACAACAAGGATATCATCAAGTGTAAGCTGCCGGATGGCCGCGTGTGGTGTGGGCGCGGACGCGTCACCTCACCTGGTGTTGAGTAGCAGCAAGTGAGTTGTTGTAGTCAGCTTCGTATTCTTTGATGTTTAGGTTCTGCTTCTCTCTCATCTGCATTGTTGCATGCAATTTTCATTTTATACGGGTTTCCTTATAACTATCTTGCACACTTATATACATTTGTGTCATTACAGGAATTCTGTTTTGATTGTTTTCAGCAACAATAATGGCATATCAAGTTATCTCAGTACATATTATTTTCATGTGTTGGCTTATAATTTAATGTGATTAACTCCGTCCGAATAACACATTTGTGGATACACACTCTGCTAACAATCCCTGTTGCTCAAGTCCTTTAGTATGATTAGATGGTACCATCCTGATATAGTTGTACACAACTCATAATTATATGTTAGCAATATAGACCTGATGTAATATTAGGCAACTAGGCCGTGCGAATGCACGGGTTGGCGACTAGTGGTTTTAATAGGGCAATCAATATTAGCGGTCAAACAAGTATATTTATTATGATTACACCCTCTTATCACCACCGTCCGTCCAGAATTCAGGACGTAGTTGATCCGCAAAAAGAAGGACGTAGAGATCTGTACCATGTATAGTAGCACAAATTTAATTAGCAAGTCAGCGGTTTGCTATGCGTGGGGAGGCTGGACATATTTGAAACGAAACTGGCCTAGTGTGGCACTGTCCATACAGCAAAATATTATGTGGCGGACATAAAGAACAATGTTGCATGTGACAAACATACAAAGAGGGAACGACAAATGACGAACAAGAGAATGAAAAAAAACGAGCAACATCACTCGCACGAATGGACATGCACGTACCTGGGTGAACAGCACCACGCCCCATGGTTTGACCAGTGATGTCATTTCAACTGTGGCCCGCCTGGGCTCCTGCGATCCTGCCAGGCCTACCCTTGAATTTCCTGTGATGCTAGCAGCTCCGGTGACCCATAAAGCTGAAACGATAGACCAATGTGAAGAACACGGGTGAATGCATGGGAATCTCTTGTGATGCTAGTGGGCGCATGCACTCTCTATATGTTGTCACTTCACCCATCTAGTGGACCGCGTAGACCTATTGTCATGGCTAGTTCTGCCAGGTCTATCTCTGCATGCTGCATGCTCTCACCTGTCTCTGTCGCTGCTTGTCTGCTTAACAAAAGCTGTTAATTAATCTAAACCTGCAAATTGTCTGCAACCGAACAGTAGGTAGCACGAATCCTGAAACCGTTGTACGACCAGGATAAGAGGGTGCCCCGACCCCCGGGACCTGTCGCGCCTTTCCGTGGATGCCATACGAATCCCGTTTCTTTGTTCAGCCCATCTCTTGGTTATTTCTCATAGCCCGACAAGATCATCTCCGTGGACCAATTTGGCACGGCTCATCCTAGTTGGATTCAGTTCTTGTTAGTCGGTCGTTTTTCCCCTGAAATGATCCGCGAATGCAGGAAACAAAAAGGGAGGCATTTTGAAACATCTGACCAAAATAGGAGGTGCACTTGCTGTTTTCCTTTTCCTTCCTGCTAGTCGATAGGCTATCACTTGCTGCCATGCATCCTTCGGCTATTAATCTTTCTTATGTTTATTTATCACTTCGACTGGAGGGAGACATTTCCATAGGCAAGTATCTTCTTGCCCTGGGTGCTATTTATTCCGAATTCGACATTTTGAAACAACACGAGAGTGCATCGAAGCGCGGTATATCGGTTAGAGAGCTAGTACTGCACTTCTCACTTTTATTTACAGTATACTATACATTTCCATAAGCAAGTATCTGATCTTGCCCTGGGTGCTATTAGCTTATTCTGAACACGAGAGGATGACCCGCTGTAATTTAATCATATCGAAATTGTTGTTTTTACCGTATAGCAAGTTCATTCGATTCATAAGCATACAATTCGTCTGAAGGATATCGTATATTTATCTACCGAGGGTTCTTATTTCTTGTGCATAACAAGTTTGTGTGGTAGATAGGCATACACTACATCTGACCTGCAAAACATTATCTGCTTATCCATGGCTCTAATTAACATGCTACTTACGTCTCTCATTTTGTTAAGCAGCTTACAGTTTTTTTACTGCTTGCTTCGTAAACATACATTTCATATGAAGGATATCATCTATTTATCTATCCATGGTTCTTATTCCTGGTGCATAACAAGTTTTTTGATAGATAGATAGCCATATGCTCTATCTGACCTGCAAGATATCATCTACTTATCCATGGCTCTAATTAACATGCTACTATATGTCTCTTTAACTGTTAAGCAGCTTCCAGTTTCTTTACAAAACTTGATTCATAAGCATATATTTATCAGTCCAGGGTTCTTACTATTGGTGCATGACAAGTTTGTTTGATACGTAACAGATAGATAGGCATAAACTCTATCAAACATGCAAAACATCATTTGCTTATCCATGGTTAATTAACATGCTAATTACGTCTCCTATTCCTTAAACGGCTTACAATTTCTTTTACTGTTTGCAGTGTTTTCCGTCAGTAGCGCATCATGCAAAACCCCAGCAAACTGTCCGCGGTCTCTCTCGCCAGACCCCCTGCCTTTTCCCGGCTCCAAGGTTGGGCTGACCTCCCACATGGTTTGCTCCACTCCATCGTTGCTCGGTTGGCCTCTGTCCGAGACATTCTTGGCTTCGCTGCAACATGCCCATCTTGGCGTGCTGCCTTCTCGTACCCATCCAAATCTACGTTCCGCACAAAATGCCCGCCTCTCCTCATCCAACCCAATGTTCGTGTACAAGGTCCTCTTCTTCCTTCTACTAATTGTCGTGATATGTACACATGTAAGGTTGTTGATCCAGCCAACCCGAATGCCACCCTTCACTGCCAGATTCCTCAAGAAACTATGGAGAAGATGACATGTATCGGCTCTTCCTTCAACCGGTATTGTCGCATGGTCGATGTGTTCGCTGGCGTGGAGGTTTCAGCTCCACGTCTCCCACCCATTGCCAAGGGTCCGATATCCTGGTTGTATGGCATTTTAACAGCCCCCCTCGCATCACACAACTCACATCTCCTTGTTAGCACCAAGTTCTACCTGTTTGATTGGCCTATTGGAAGCAACTCTTGGTCCCAATTCCAACTTCCTTATATGTTGAAAACGCACCAGATTGTGGAATTCAATGGTCAGTTCATTCTCTCGGATGGCAATGGGCGGTTCCGCTCTGTGCAGCTGGCCCCGCAGCTTGGTCTGCAGGAGATAACAACCGACAAGCAGGACTGGAGTCCAGAATCTCGTGATATGACAGAGGTGCTGGTTTGTGGTGACATGCTTATCGTTCTCATTCCCGTTGCTTGTGAGCTCTACCGCCTTGACTTGTCGACTAAGCCCGCTTCAGTGATGACCTTGGAGAAGCTGGACGACTGGGCACTCTTTATCCAGGCGGAAGAAAAGGGCACACCACTTTCTTGCATGAGTCCGGAACAATGGGGAGGAAGGAGCAACAGCTGGTACTATGCCGACGATGGATCTCTGCCTTGGACTCTAGACGGTCCGTTTCATGAGCCGGACCCTGTGCAGGATGCGCCTCCCGTCGATCCTGACGTGGGAAGCCAGGATGGATGGGGAGCGTGGAGCAAAGCCTCGCACTCTGCCGTCCTCGACTCTTGGTATCTACACGAGCCGGATCATGTGTCAGAACCCGTGCAGGAGCAGGAGACACCATCTGGCGAACCCGTCCAGGACGCGTGGGGAGCCAGTGCAGTTAGCTTTGCTGCCCTTGACCCTTGGGATCCAGACAAGACGGATCATGTGTCAGGACCCGTGCAGGACACACAATCTGATGAAACCGACGTGCATGGGTGGGGAGGCAGTGCAGACAACTCTGCCTATTGGCATTCCCCTGAAAAAGAAGGTTTGCCGATCTGCTCTACCCAAGCATGTTCTACTCTGATGTAAGGTGATCCTGCCCAACCACAGCTTACTGCACTGCCAGCTTCTTCTTAGATTTCCCTCTGGGCCAGAGAGCAATCAATAACTCTTTTGCCGCTTCATAACGACATTTGGTGCGCATGTGTGCTCCCTCCTGCTTATGTGGTCGTTAGTTTGCTGGAGTTGGTAAGAAGGAGATGTTTGTGGTGGTTAAACTAGTGCCACGAGCACTCAACTCTCATCTGCTGGTTTCTGTCAGTCATCTAGCTTTTGCATGTGTTCTCTGTTCCATCATTCTTTCGCTTACTGTACATGACCGCTAATGCTTTTATGATCTTTTATGTGATGGAAGTGGCACGTTTAACGCATCCCCTGTTTCGTTTAGGGGGAACAAGCAAGAGAAAATGTTTCTGCCATATAGTGCTGGACCTTTCTGCTTGCGTCTAAGCACGTTTACATGATGTGCTTGGCTTGCTCGTCATCGTGTGCTAAACTGTAGCACACGGATGATGGTTCGGAGAAGATATGGCTTAATTAGCTCGTGTCCCCTCAATTTGAAGATACAAATCCCCATTTGATAGCTACCTGCAGGACTGGCCACTGCAGTTTAGATGTGTTCTTCGTCCTGGTGAATCGAATCGTGCAACCTGCTAGAATCAATGGATGCAGTCAAAATATTGCAACTATACAGAAGAGGTAATAATACCAGTGGTGCTTGAACTTGCCATGGATGTTCACTTTAGTGTCTAAACCTGAAAAGTACGCCGAACTCGTTCTAAAACTTAGCTTTTTTTGCATGGTAATATGTGTCTCATTCATATGATGAACTTAGCTTTTTTTGCATGGTAATATGTGTCTCATTCATATGATGAAGATCAAAGTACAAATCATGTAAGGACCGACATCTGAAAATATAGCAGAACATCCCTGAGTTTGACACCAACGTCTATCACCTGCCTCCGGCACCACCACAGCAACCACCGAAGAATAGAATGACGGATCTCCTCCTCACCCGAGCTCGACGCGGCTCCGTCGCTGATATACAGCTTTGCGGACCTCCAAGGTGGCTCCCCAAAAGTGAAGCCATTGTTGTTGAACGAATCAGACCGGGGCAGCATCCCGGACACACCATCGAACTCCAGATCTGACACTCCACCACGATTAAGACATCGATGGAGGAAACCACACCTGTCATCCTTCAACCACGAACCCAGCACACGTTCCTTCTTCCAGACCGGCACACCTCCCATGAAGTCATCACACCATGACCAAGTAGAAGCCACCTCAAACCTCGTCGATGGCGTGGACGCCGTCGAGCCCGATCTAGCCGAAAATTGGCCAGATCTGTCATGACGCCACCAAAGGCTGGCACGCCGCCGAACAGCACGAAGACAAGCCCCCACCGAGCAGGAAGGGGAGGGCCACGGCCGCCCCGACTCGCCGAAGATCAACGTCCAGGCCAAAGAACCATAGCCCACCGACGAAGCAATGGCGGCTGCCACCTGCAACAGACACTACTAGGAGCCGCCATGCCAGACAATAGCCGCGGGGACGAACCCCAAGGGCTTACCAGCGCCGCTGCCGAAGCGAGCGGCCCACTTGGAGCCACCGAGCCGCACAACCGAAAGGGGTTCGAACCTCCCCCACCTTGAGCGCCCGTCGCCAGACGAGGAGAGAAGACCCCGCAGCACGCCGCGCCGACCCCGTCCGCCCTTGCCAGATCAACCCGTGCAAGCGCCACGTCGAGCTCCGGCAGGAGTGGACGACCCGCACCGCCCATGCTCGAGCTAGAGGAGGAGGGGAGGGCCCCGCCGCGCGGGCTTCGCCCGATGACTCCGCCGACGGCGGCGAGAGGTGGAGGGGACGGGTGGGACTCGTTGGCGGCGGCTAGGGTTCACTCCCTGGCCGCCCGCGGGAGCGACCTGGGGAGCGCGTTTCCTACTATTTTCAAATCACGAGCATTGATGCGCGCTATGCATTCCTTCTATCACCACAATTATACGCAAATTGTGTGACATTTGTCTTGATGATTGCAATTTCCATTCACCAAAAACAAATTAACAATAGCTATATGAAGTTAACTGAAACGGTTGAAGGAAGACGAAAGCTGGAGGAAGAAAAAAAAAAGACGGCCGCTGGATCTTAATCAAGGGTCTGTCTAGGACACATCTAAGCTGATGTCCACTCTGTTTGTGGTCTATTTTATTTATCCTAGTTTTTTTATTTTTTGTTGCTACATTATATACTTGTAGGAACTTAGATGTGACATTCTTAAAAAACATTTAGATGTGAATTAGACAAACTGCTTAATCAAATAATGATCTAGAAAACCGACTTACCCAAAATAACTTTTTAGGCAACTTAGAACTTACGTATAGTTGGTCCCAAACAAATTCAGTTTAAAGAATATCAAAACCATTGATCTGAAATTGTGGATTCAAAGAGTTTTTATTGAACGATCCAAATGATCATGGACTGTAACTAGAGCCGTCAGCCAGATTCACATACAGATCCTCGGCGGCTGGGCTAGCTGGCTACCAGAACGTGCTCGTTATAATGAGAGCGATGGAGCAGTCCTTAAGGAATCTGGTGTCCTCCGCGGCCAGTGGTGAAGGCACGCCAAGCACGCGGAACCCATTCTCACAGGTGTAGGTGTCCGATACCACGGCGTTGAGGTTCGCCGCCACCTTGAGCAAGTTCACCGCGGCTGAGTACAGCACGCGGCAGTCAGAGAGGGGAGCATGGATCTTCTTGTCCTTCTCCGAAGCCAGGAGGGTGTCGATTCGCTTGAGGGTGTCCGAGGCTGCTGCGCGGCTGATCTGCGTGGCGATGACACCAAGGCCGCGGTTGTCGGCGGTGGCGCTGGTCTGGTTGGCTTGGAAAAACTTGATGCAGTAGTCGTAGCCGATGTCCTTGCGGGTTGTGGCGACGTACTTGCACATGTGTTCTAGAGTAGAAACGCTGCTGGACGAGGCGAGGATGAAGAGGAGGAGGACGACGAGGCAGCAGGAGAGAGCTTGGCAATGCCTCCTCGTCATTGTTGGTTTGTTTGTGCCACGATTACCTTACCTTGATATGGTGTTTGATGACAAATCGTATCAACTTCGATGGTGCATATATGTAGCTAGCCCTGGTCGTACGTAGATATGGAAATGCTTGATTGGTATTATCAATCTTTGGTAGCAAACAGATTGAAAACGGCAAGTGTATATATTGAATGTTATGTTTTGCTATTTATAAATCAACAAAATCATTGTATTCCTTTTCCACGGACTGAATCACCGACAAAGGAACTGATCCAGTCGCACGAACCAAATTCGGACAAATATTAATGCATGCATGGCTGCCTGGTGGCCCCACACCACACACGCAGCTCTGTGTTGATTCGAGAGGCTGATTTTTGGAAAAGGATTCGAGAGGCTGATCACCATAGCATGCAGCTTAATTAAGTTTTCTTGTGCTGGCTTAACAAAAAAGAGGTATAATTAATGGTTGGAAAATGCATGCATGGAAATGGCTGCATGGAGATCGCCAATGAAATCATCGTGTTTTAGATGCTGCGGGACCTGGTGAACTCGGTTTGTGATCCTTGTGTGCTTTCTTGCCCGGTCGTTAAGGCTACGGTATCCTTGGGAGAAGACGTCCGTAGCAGTCCATCCGCCGCCGACCGGGAGCGCATCGACAGGCGATATGGATTCCCTGGTGACTGTGAGGGTGTTCCCTGCTGGTCGGAACGGGGAAGACGTCGAGAGCACGGGCGAGGCGAGGGCGGCGGCGGCACCGCTGTGGGCTGTGTCGTCGTCCCTCTCTGTGCTCGAAACCGATGGATTGGTCATGGTAGGGCGATAGGAATCCCGCCGCTTCTTGGATCTAACTTTCCCTCCCCCTCTTATCAAATCTTTGCTGCTGCTGCACGGCACGCACGCAGCAGTTGGATTCGGTAGCTTCTTGTTTCATTCGTTTCGTTTCTTTCTTTCTTTCTCACTTTTGAGAGATGATTGATTGTTTTTTTAGTAGATAGATGAGGGAAAGTTAATTAGTATACCAGAGGATTTCCCATGGATGGGAATAGGCGTTAGTATACGCGCGCAGGCGTGAGGACCTGCTATTCTTTCTTTCTCAGTATATCTTGTTTTTCTTCTTCAGATTAGACTAGCCATAGTGGAGAGTAACTTACACGCTATCTTAGGCTATGTTACTATCTTCATAGGGGTAGTAACATATGTGTGGTGTCATGAAAAACTATATTTACTAGGCCATAGACTCATATTGTCTTGTGAAGTTGGCATATGTGATGTTACGGTAACTAGCTAAGAGCATCTACAACCGTGGTCACCTAATTAGACACCCTATATGCCTGCGGAAGCGTCGCGTTCGCTGAAGGTGACCAGGCGGATCTCATTTCTTCTGTTCCGCAACCGCATCCCTCATATATCAGACCCCAAATCCATATAAAACCATGCAAACGATGTTTTCTACGTACTTGAGTACAGAAGCCCGGCATAGATAAGATAGTCCGATACAAAAGATGTCGGCCGAGTTCATCACTTTACAGTACTAATAAACAACTAAAACCGGCAGGGGATGGGATTTCACCACTTCCTCCATGTTTGGACGCTCCCCATTGGGGTCTCGGTGGCTGGACTCGGCGTAGGCGTTAGCTTCTCCGGGCGCGTCGTCGTCGTCGCTGTCTGAAGCGGAGGAGGAGGAGGACAAGATGATGATGCCTGCCATGCGATGGGCTTCGTGGTACTGCTCCCCCCGGAGTCGTGCGGCTCTCTCTGACGTCGTCGCCCGCTGTCTCGCCAACCGCTCCGACTCCTCCAACGCCACGTGGAGCGCATTCGCATCTTTGCAGCGACGATGGTGGGCGTCCGTCTCGACGGTCGTGTATGAGCGGCGGATGGCGGTGCGGAGGTCGTCTTCGTCGTCACTGGCCGGGGGAAGTGGTTGTGGCGCGGATCTGCTCGATCCTCCCTTGGATCTGCGGCTGTTAGCCGCCTCCGCCGCCCGCTTCTTTGTGGGCTGATACACGTGGCCTATGGACTCCGGTTGCGGTTTCGCCGGCAACAACACCCAGCAGCGCCCCGGAGGGTCAGGTGCGGGCGGTGTTGGGTGCCGCCTGGCAGGGGCCGGAAGTGAGCGCGTCGGAAGAGAGCGGGGAGCCGCAAACGCCCCCGGAAGAGGAGATGCCGCCCCGATCCAGCCGCGCCCAGCGGAGGGCAATGCGGAGCTCTAGCTCCACCTCATCGGGCGCCGACGAGCCATCGTAATCCCCGGCGGCCTTGATCCACTCTGGTAGGTCGGATTCACTGTCAGACATGGCGGCCAGTGGAAGACAAAGTGGATTTGGGGGGAGAAGTGGAGAGGTCGAGTGAGGACTGAGTGAGTTTGACTAGGGTTAGCTTGTTGGTCGTCATATATTTGTGGGGGGGCTGCAGTGGGGTCATTGTGGGCCATAGTGGGCCTGGCCGACGTGGCGGGCGTGCCCGGGCGTCCTCATATCCGCCCCATATTTGGAATGGGTATAAGGGGTGCCGGTCAGGCGGGGCGTTGGAGGCGCCCGTCTGGCTCAATTTTTCGTGACCGGTCAGTGATCGGGCAGGAGGGTTTGGGGCGCCGGGCTGTAGATGCTATGAGTTATTTAAGTTATCTCTCTCCTCATTAACTCAAGGCCACATAGACAAATTGGTTGATTTGAACCCGATGTTACTCTCACTATGACCAGTCTAAAGGATGTCTGTTCGATTTTGCACAAAAAATAAAACCATAGATGCATGGCCCCCGGTTGATATTACGTAGTACCTGTAGTGTGTGCTCGGGCGAAGAATTTGAGCCGTCGGTACCTGATGTGAAAAAGAAAAACCAAACCGGCCGGGGAGTTGCACTTTACTCCATCCCTGAGTGGATTGCATTGGGGAAAGACACGAGGGGCAGAGGAAAGAGCGGAAGCCGAGAGATCCGATGCCCCCCGGCGGCTGCACCGCCGGAGAAGACGTTCGCAGCAGCCCATCCGACACGGCATCGCCATCCCCTTCCCCGTCGGCAAGGCAAGGCGCCTCTCCTCCTCCCTCCCGCCCTCCCTGCTCCAGAACCCTAGTTCCACCCAATCCCTATGAACCCTCCGCGTCAGTTAGCATACGGTACGGGTGAACCCATCTCTTATTCCTCAAAATAGCCCTACGAGATCATCTCCCTGAATCAATCGAGTCGGTTTGGCACGGCTGGCCGTTCCCGTCCTAGCGGATTCAGTTCTAGTTATTCGCTAGTTTTTTCAGATGGCCCCTGTAATGATCTGTGAACGGAACTAGGGAAGAAAGGCATTTCGAAACATCTGCGAGCGCTTCAATCGGTGCATCGAAAGCGCGGTATCTGTCGGCTATTAATTTTCTAATTACATATAAGTATGTTCTGAATGTCAGCGTGTGCTTCACAAAAAAATAAAAAATTCTTTGAGTTTAACACTTCAACTGGAACAAAATATTACCATATATAAGAAAGTTTCTTCTTGTGTTGGGTGCTATTAGGCTATTCCAATCAAAACACGACATGGCGACCCGCCAGAGATTTAACTAGTTCGAATTTGTTCCTTTTAAGTGCATAGCAAATTCCATTCATTTGAGAGGGGACCTGAAACGATCTCCAAATGGAAGGAAGAAAGGGATTTTTCGAACCATCTTAACAATGCTTTGGGTGAGCATTTGAACTGCAGGAAGACATCTCCATAAGAAAGTATCCGCTTGCCCTCGGTGAAGTTATGGTGTTCCTAACACGTGACCGGAATTCAACCAGATCGAATTTGTTTTTTTAGTGCATAGCAAGTTCCTTCCATTGACAGGCATACAATTCAGTTTTGGTTAGTTGGTCGCTGTGAGCAATTTGAGCGCCCCTGGGAAGATCGGCCAAACAGAGTGCATCAAAGCACGGTATCAGTTAGATAGCTAGTACCGCACTTGTCACTTTTTATGTACTCATAGGGACACATTTCCATAAGCAAGTATTTTCATGCCTTGGGCGCTATTAGCCTATTCCAAACATGAGAGAATGGCCCAGCAAAATTTGCCCACATCGAATATCTTTTTTTAGAATATAGCAAGTCCCTTGATTCATATGAGCATAGATTCCAAGTAAATGATATCGTATATTTGTCTACCCATGGTTCTTGTTTCTGGCGCAAGAACAAGTTTGTTTGATACATAGATAGATAGATAGATAGATAGATAGATAGATAGATAGATAGATAGATAGGCATATACTCTATCAAACCTGCAAAACATCATTTGCATATCCATGGTTCTAATTAGCGTGCTACTTGCGTCTTCTTTTGTTTCGAAGCTTACAATTTTTTTTACTGCTTGCAGAGTTTGCCACCAGCAGCCCATCATGCAAGGCCCCAACAAAAGGTCTGCCATCTCTCTCACGAAACCCCCTACTTGTTCCGGGATCCAAGGTTGGGCTGACATCCCAGATGGCTTGCTTCACTTCATCGTTGCTCGGCTGGGCTCCTTCCGAGACATTCTTGGCTTTGCCGCAACATGCCCCTCTTGGCGTGCTGCCTACTCATCATACCCATCCAAATCTATGTTCCGCACAAAATTCCCACCTCTCCTCATCCAGCCCCACGTTCGTGTGCAAGGTCCTCGTCTTCCTTCTACCGAGGGTTGCCGTGAGCTACTCACATGTGAGGTTATTGATCCAGCCAACCCAAAGACCACCCTTCACTGTCAGATTCCTCAAGAAACTCTTGAGAAGATGACATGTATTGGCTCTTCCTATGGTAATCTCATCTACCACCGCGACGGATATTGTCGCATCGTCGATGTGTTCACTGGCATGGAGGTTTCAGCTCCACGTCTCCCACCCAGTGCCAAGTGTTCGCTAGTCCACTTTTATGGCATTCTAACAGCCACCCTTGCGTCACCTGACTCACACCTCCTTGTCAGTACCAAGTCCTACCTGTTTGATTGGCCTGTTGGAAGCGACTACTGGTCTCAAGTCCGGCTTCCTTACATGTTGTCAACGGACCAGATTGTGGAATTCAATGGTCAGTTCATTCTCTCAGACGGCAATGGGTGGTTCCACTCTTTGAAGCTGGCTCCTCAGCTTGATCTGCAGATGATAGCAACCAACAAGGTCTGGAGTCAAGAAGATCGTGATATGACAAGGGTGGCGGTTTGTGGTGACATGCTTATCGTTCTCATTTCCGTTGCTTATAAGCTTTACCGCCTTGATGTGTCAACCAAGCCCGCGACAGTGATGACCATGGAGAAGCTGGATGACTGGGCACTCTTTTTCGGTGCGGAAGAGAATGGCACGCCACTTTCGTGCATGAGCCCAGAACAATGGGGAGGGAGGAGCAATACCGTGTATCATGCCCACGGTTACTCTGTGCCTTGTACTTTCTGCAGCTTGTGTGACGAGCCGGATCTGGTGTTGGGAAAGCCCCAGGTGCAGCCGGCTTGGCTGCCACGTTACTGCAGCCTGGAGCCATGGGGACGGGGGAGCAACTTGTTGCACTCTGCCTCCCTGGACTCTGATCCTTGGAATTCACCGGATTCCTGCGTGAGCCATGAACCATGGGGAGGGACGAGCAACATCATGCGCATAGCCGCCCTGGACTCTGATCCTTGGAATTCACCGGATTCTCGTGTGAGCCACGAACCATGGGGAGGGACGAGCAGCATCACGCGCATAGCCGCCCTGGACTCTGACGCTTGGGCTCCACGCTGGGACAACGAGCTGTACCCCCTGCAAGACACACTATTCGGCGAAGGAAGCACGCCGGCGCAGCCAGCTCTGCCACTCTGGCTGTACCCAAGCATGTTCTACTCTGGTGGCGAAAAGTGATCCGCCGGCTCAACCACAGCTTGCCGTGGCACTGGCTTCTTCCGAGGCTTCTCCCATTTGGTCTCAATCTGTTGGTGGCGGCATTAGAGTTGTGAGCTTACTAGAATTAATTAATTACCCAGGTCTTATGCTATTGGTGTCAGTCGTTACCTGTGCTGCTCTCTGTTTAATCTCTTCATGTGTCCCCTGAATTTGGTAAGAAAATACTTGGTAGACCAGCTTTCTCATGTGCTGATATAATAAAACAGATTGTGGGATCATTGTGTCGGATCTACACTTTGTTATCGCTGCCGGCTATAGCAGTGATAACAAACTCGGCTTGGATTGGAAGCGAATCGAAATATCCGTATCTTTCTTTTTCTGCTGCTGCTCGAGATCATCAATCAGTCGGATGATAGAATACAAAGTATCTGTCTGAATTTGCTCATACTGATTGTGTTTGTAATGTGAGGCCATGCACTGCCCGAATTTGCTGGATCTGTTGCTTGTTCATGGATGCTGTAGTAGCAACATAGTATTGCTGCTTGCACATCGAGAAGGACACCACGCCACTCTGTATGTAACAGAGGTAGTAGCAACATGTAGTATTATACTGTAGTGATTAAGAAGGACCACACACCCACAAGTATGCAAGTATAAAATAAATATGTGTACATATATTCGTGTGCACCGCATCTATGTGCTTCACTACTTGTGAAGACATGGATGCGCACTGCACTGAAGAAATAAATTGTGACAGGGCGACATGCATGCTGCATTAGTAGCATTAGAATTTAGAAATAGGCACATGGATGCGCACCGAAGAAGAAAAAATTGTGCAGGCATGAGCACCAGACGAGGATGGGCATGTGTGGAGTTGAGTGCATGGGTTTCTATACTAGGATAGCATCGGCTAGGGCAAGAACAAAAAAGGTTCACTATTTCGCGACTCACATTTTTTTTCCGTCGAGATTGTGGTGATTCACATGTGCATGTACTGAAACCTTCAAGAAAAATAGAAGGAAGAACTTATTTTTGGTCATCTCCTCCGGTGATTTTGTTCCTAGGTTTACAGCGTACATGTTCCCTGGGATCCTCTCTCTGTTGGCAATTGCGCAAGGTTTTGTGTAGTTCAGAAACCTCGCACCCACCACTGGTAGAAAAAGAGGCTTCCGTCCAGCCCCATTAGTCGCGGAACTGTAGGAACCGCGACTAATGAAGTTTTTAGTCCCGGTTCGGCAGACGAACCGCGACCAAAGGCCTGGGCCCAGGGCGCTCGGTGGCCAGCTGGTGCACGTGAGGGGCTTTAGTCGCGGTTGGCCAGGCCAACCGCGACTAAAGGTGCCCAAAGGCCTTTAGTCGCGGTTGGCCAGGCCAACCGCGACTAAATCTCCTCCCCTATATATACCAGTTCAGCGCACTCACTTAGCCATTTGGTGCCACTTCTCTTCACAAGCTTCACAAGGAGGTGTAGGTTTGCTTTTGGTTCCTCTTATGCACACAAGGTGTTTGATGAAATGCCCCAAGAGCCACACTTGAGGTTCCTCATTTATTTTTTTCCTCCTCGATCGCGGTTAGCAACTTGAACCTTTCATGCATGTGTGTCATTGATAAAATATGCATGTGTGTTGTTCATTGTTTAATTTCTATTGTTTATAGCTAGTTAGTTTAACAAATGCATGATGGTTAATTATATATTTTATATTATAATAATGCAGATGAATCGGCAATGGATGTACGGTAACCGACTCTCCCCCGAGTTCACTACGGGTTTGAAAGATTTCCTCGTAGTGGCTAATGCGAACAAGCAGAAGGGTTTTGTTATCTGTCCATGTGTTGACTGTAAGAATCAGAAGGGTTACTCTTCCTCAAGAGAAGTTCACCTGCACCTGCTTCGGCACGGTTTCATGCCAAGCTATAATTGTTGGACCAAGCATGGAGAAAGAGGGGTTATAATGGAAGAAGATGAAGAAGGGGATGATTTCATCGATGAAAGCTATCTTGCTGATTTCGGTGATACTTTCATGGAGGATGCTGAAGGTGAAGGGGAAGGTGAAGGGGAAGGTGAAGGTGAAGAAGAGGCACGTGATGAGACCGTTGATAATCTTGGTCGGACCATTGCTGATGCACGGAGACGCTGCGAAACTGAAAAGGAGAGGGAGAATTTGGATCGCATGTTAGAGGATCACAGAAAGTCGTTGTACCCCGGATGCGATGATGGTCTGAAAAAGCTGGGCTGCACACTGGATTTGCTGAAATGGAAGGCACAGGCAGGTGTAGCTGACTCGGCATTTGAAAACTTGCTGAAAATGTTGAAGAATATGTTTCCAAAGAATAACGAGTTGCCCGCCGGTACGTACGAAGCAAAGAAGTTGTCTGCCCTCTAGGTTTAGAGATTCTGAAGATACATGCATGCATCAACGACTGCATCCTCTACCGCGGTGAATACGAGAATTTGAATGAATGCCCGGTATGCACTGCATTGCGTTATAAGATCAGAGGCGATGACCCTGGTGATGATGTTGAGGGCGAGAAACCCAGGAAGAGGGTTCCCGCCAAGGTGATGTGGTATGCTCCTATAATACCACGGTTGAAACGTCTGTTCAGGAACAAAGAGCATGCCAAGTTGTTGCGATGGCACAAAGAGGACCGTAAGTCGGACGGGGAGTTGAGACACACCGCAGATGGAACGCAATGGAGAAAGATCGACAGAGAGTTCAAAGATTTTGCAGCTGACGCAAGGAACATAAGATTTGGTCTAAGTACAGATGGCATGAATCCTTTTGGCGAGCAGAGCTCCAGCCATAGCACCTGGCCCGTGACTCTATGCATCTACAACCTTCCTCCTTGGTTGTGCATGAAGCGGAAGTTCATTATGATGCCAGTGCTCATCCAAGGTCCGAAGCAACCCGGCAACGACATCGATGTGTACCTAAGGCCATTAGTTGATGAACTTTTACAGCTGTGGGGCAGACCTGGTGTCCGTGTGTGGGATGAGCACAAACAAGAGGAATTTGACCTACGAGCGTTGCTTTTCGTAACCATCAACAATTGGCCTGCTCTTAGTAACCTTTCGGGACTGTCAAATAAAGGATACAATGCATGCACGCACTGCTTACATGAGACTGAAAGTGTACATTTGCCAAATTGTAAGAAGAACGTGTACCTTGGGCATCGTCGACTTCTTCCGAAAATTCATCCAGTAAGAAAGAAAGGCAAGCATTACAACGGCAAGGCAGATCACCGGCCGAAGCCTGCAGAACGCACTGGTGCTGAGGTATTTGATATGGTCAAGGATTTGAACGTCATCTTTGGAAAGGGTCCTGGCGGACAATCAGTTCCGAAGGGAGCTGACGGGCACGCAGCCATGTGGAAGAAGAAATCTATATTCTAGGAGCTAGAATATTGGAAAGTCCTAGAAGTCCGCTCTGCAATCGACGTGATGCACGTTACGAAGAATATTTGCGTGAACCTCCTAAGCTTCTTGGGCGTGTATGGGAAGACAAATGATACAAAGGAAGCACGGCAGGACCAGCAACGTTTGAAAGACCCTGATGACCGGCATCCGGAATGGTTTCAAGGTCGTGCCAGCTACGCTCTGACCAAAGAAGAGAAGGTCATCTTTTTTGAATGCCTGAGCAGTATGAAGGTCCCGTCTGGATTCTCGTCCAATATAAAGGGAATAATAAACATGGCGGAGAAAAAGTTCCAAAACCTGAAGTCTCACGACTGCCACGTGATTATGACGCAATTGCTTCCGATTGCTTTGAGGGGGCTCCTGCCGGAAAATGTTCGAGTAGCCATTGTGAAGCTATGTGCATTCCTCAATGCAATCTCTCAGAAGGTAATCAATCCAGAAGTTCTACCACGGTTACAGAACGATGTGATCCAATGTCTTGTCAGTTTCGAGTTGGTGTTCCCGCCATCCTTCTTCAATATTATGACGCACCTCCTGGTTCACCTAGTCGAAGAGATTTTCATTCTCGGTCCTGTATTTCTACACAATATGTTTCCCTTCGAGAGGTTCATGGGAGTATTAAAGAAATATGTTCGTAACCGTGCTAGGCCAGAAGGAAGCATCGCCAAGGGCTATGGAAATGAGGAGGTAATTGAGTTTTGTGTTGACTTTGTTCCTGACCTTAAGCCGATTGGCCTTCCTCGATCGCGGCACGAGGGGAGACTAAGTGGAAAAGGCACGATCGGAAGGAAATCAACGATATGTATGGACGGCCATTCTCTGACTGAAGCACACCACACTGTACTGACCAATTCCAGCTTGGTGGCTCCGTACTTTGAGAAACACAAGAATATTTTACGCTCGGACAACCCGGGGAAGCCTGAATCCTGGATTAGGAAGGCCCACATGGAGACTTTCGGCAGTTGGTTGAGAAAACATTTAATGAATGACAATGATGTTGTAGATCAGCTGTACATGTTGGCCAAGACACCATCTTCGACTATAACGACTTTCCAAGGGTACGAGATAAATGGGAATACATTTTACACGATCGCCCAAGATAAAAAGAGCACCAACCAAAACAGTGGTGTCCGCTTTGATGCAGCAACCGAGAATGGGCAAAAGGTCACATATTATGGTTACATAGAGGAGATATGGGAACTTGACTATGGACCCTCCTTTAAGGTCCCTTTGTTCCGGTGCAAATGGTTCAAGCTAACAGGAGGTGGGGTAAAGGTGGACCAGCAATACGGAATGACAATGGTGGATTTCAACAATCTTGGTTACCTTGACGAACCATTCGTCCTAGCGAAAGATGTCGCTCAGGTTTTCTATGTGAAGTACATGAGTAGCAAACCGAGGAAACGGAAAGATAAGAAAATGATCAGTACATCATGCGATGATCCAAAGCGCCACATTGTTCTTTCAGGGAAAAGAAACATCGTGGGAGTGGAGGACAAGACAGACATGTCAGAAGATTATAATATGTTTGCTGAAATTCCGCCCTTCAAAGTGAACACCGACCCAAGCATTAAGTTAAATGATGAGGATCCTCCATGGATACGGCACAATCGTAAACAAGCAGGGACACAAGGGAAGAATTGATGTGTAATAATTTATTGTACCAAACTTTGTATTTGGTCGATGAACTGAATGATGTATCAAACCTTTTGTCAAACCTTTAAGGGATTAGTTTTATTTTTCTGATTTTTTTGATATATATAATTGTATTTTTAAGATTTTAAAATGAATTAGTTTTATTTTTCTGATTTTAAAAGGAAAAAGGAAGAAGAAGAAAGAAGGAAAAAGGAAAAAAACAGAAGAAAAAAACCAGAAGAAAAAAGGAAAAACAGAAGAAAAAAACAAACAGAAGAAAAAAGGAAAAACAGAAGAAAAAACAAACAAAAGAAAAAAAAACAGAAGAAAAACATAAAAAAACAAACAGAAGAAAAACAGAAGAAAAAAGGAAAAAGGAAGAAAGGAAGAAAAAAAGAAGAAAAACAAGAAAAAGGAAGAAAAAAACAGAAGAAAAAAATAGAAGAAAAAAGGAAGAAAAAAACAGAAGAAAAACAAGAATTTAAAATGAATTAGTTTTATTTTCAGATTTTTTTGATATATAATTGTATTTTTAAGATTTTAATAACATAAATAAATAAGTAATTAGAAACTTTAATAGCAAAAATAATTATCATAAAGTAAAATAAATAAGTAATTAGAAACAAAATAAAATAAAATAAATAAGTTTTTTGTTGTAAGTAGAAACAAAACAAAATAAATAAAGCAAAAAATGAAAACAAAAAACAGGCAAAAACTAAAAAATATGCCACCTACTGGGCCACCACGGCCTGAATACGACTAGAAACCCATTATTCGGCCAGGATTCAGGCCCGCAGAAGGCCCAGTAGGCCCACAGGCTCATAGTAACAGAATAGGCCCGTAAGCCTGCATTTGAGAGGAGCTCGAAGTGGTGAGCGCAGCCGCGCTTATAAACCACTGTCGAAGCCTCTCGGCTAGCGAGGTGGGACTAAACATCCCACCGCACCGCGCCAGTTCCAGCACATACCCTTTAGTCGCGGTTGGGGAGGCGGACCGCGACTAAAGGGTAGCTTTAGTCGCGGTTCGCCTCCCCAACCGCGACTAAAGGCTCTTTCTGCGCGGGAACGAAAGCGGCGTCAAAACCCTTTAGTCGCGGTTGGTGTGGCGGACCGCGACTAAAGCTACCCTTTAGTCGCGGTTGGTGTGGCCAACCGCGACTAAAGGGTACCTTTAGTCGCGGTCCGCCACACCAACCGCGACTAAAGGTTTGTCTATATATACTGCACTTAGCAGTTTCCGCCACTTCCCATTCTTCTCTCGACGCCGAAGCCCTGCCCCGACGCCGATCGACGCCGAAGCCCTGCCCCGACGCCGATCGACGCCGACGCCGACGCCCTGCCCCGACGCCGACGCCCTGCCCCCAGTGAGCGCCGCCGCCTCCGCCCCGAGTGAGCGCCGCCGCCGCCCGTGCCCTGCCCTAGCGCGCCGCCGCCGCCGCCCCTGCCCTGCCCAGCCCGCCGCCCGCCGCCCGCCGCCCCCCTGCCCGCCGCCCGCCGCCCCTGGCCCTGCCCCTGGCCGCCGCCGCCGCCCGCGCGCCGCCCGCTGCCCGCCCCTGCCCGCCGCCCCTGCCAAAAAGGAAACAAGAAAAAAAACAAGAAGAAAGAAAAAGGAAGAAGAAAAAAAAGAAAACAAAACAAAACCAAAAGAAAGAAGAAAAAAAGGAAGAAGAAAAAAAAGGAAGAAGAAAAAAGGAAGAAGAAAAAAAGAAAGAAGAAAGAAAGAAGAAAGAAAAAGGAAGAAGAAAAAAAAGAAGAAAGAAAAAGGAAGAAGAAAAAGAAAGGAAGAAGAAAAAAAGAGAGAAGAAAAAGGAAGAAGAAAAAAAGAAAGAAGAAAGAAAGAAGAAAGAAAGAAGAAAGAAAAAGGAAGAAGAAAAAACAAGATAAAAAAAGGAAGAAGAAAAAAAATGAAAACCAAATGAAAACCAAATGAAAACCAAAAGAAAGAAGAAAGAAAAAGGAAGAAGAAAAAAAGTAACTTAAAACTTGATAATTAACAAAAAACCATAAAATTTGATAATTAACCAAATGGCGAGGGTTATACATGTGTGTTGTCCTCGCCTCCCTCTCTGTGACGCCGTCGTCTGCCGCCCCGTCTCGCGCTCTACTGCGACACCCTCTCCCACCCCTTCCTCGCCCCCTCCTTTTGCCACCGCCCTTTCGCCACCGCCACCGCCACCGCCCCCCTTCTTCACTTAATTAATTTGTTTTTACTACATGTTTTCAGGACTGACATAATGACGGACGATAGAGCTGACCCGATTATGGACAACTATGATCCGGACGGTGAAGCACATATGTTCGGCATCATAAACGGCGATATTCTATATGTGCCGACCGGACAAGAAGAAGATGTTATCTCTTCTTATCTGAACCTTGACGGTGAAGATGAAGGGCGCCGTCAGCAAGATGATGCCGAACAAACGTCGATAAACGACGATCTTCAAATGGAAGTAGCAACCACCTCTGGCGCCGAGGTATATATATACATTGAGCCTCTGGTGATACAAACTAACTGATTTGAATAAATATGTGTGTACTAACGGGCGCGACTCTCTTTCTTATTTTAGCCCTCGGCCGGATCGTCGAAACAATCGAGTACGTCGTCAAAGCGTGGCGCAACCAAGACGATGAAACAAGGAGAAACATGCACCATCGAGGTTGTCGACAGTGCAACCGGCAGGCCGCTGGAGCCCCGCAAGAACGCCATCAAGTTTGTCAGCCAATGCGGAGCCGTTGTTAGAGACAACGTCTCGATCACCGTCCAGGAGTGGAATGAGCCAAAGAAGGCACGAATTGCTGGTTTCACTTTTGTCGATAAGAGAACAAAAAAAGATTGCTTCAAGAAGCTTATGGAACATTTCGTTCTACCTCCAGAATACAACAAATTCGATGAGGAGGGTAACAAGATTGAGGAAAACAAGGAGAGGAGGAGGCTAGTCAAACAGTTCGCTCTTCATAAGATGGCCGACGCATTCCGGAAATTCAAGCAAAATCTAAACCATGACTTTGTCAAGCAGAACAAGACTCCGGATTTCAAAGGACAATATGAGAAACTGAAACATGATTGGCCAGAATTTGTGAAGCAAAAGAAATCGGAGCAGTTCATTCAAATATCAAAAAAAATAAGGAAAATGCGGCTAAGAAGGAGTACAATCATATTATGGGGCCAGGAGGGTATCGCCTTTGGCAGCCTAGGTTGGAGAAGATGAAGAACGAGCTGAGGGCGCGAGGAATCCGTCCAGGTACGGAGGGATGGGACCCAAGGGCCAAAAGCTGGTGGTACGGGCATGGGGGAACGCTGAACCCGGAGACAGGGGAGTGTGTTTACCAGGGCAAAATAATTAAACCCACCCAAGCCCTTATTGACGCAATGAGGGATGCTCAAGAGGGGAAGATCAAGTTCAACAGAGAGAACGACGCACTGACAAAAGCACTCGGGAATCCTGAACACGGAGGACGTGTACGAGGCATGGGGCACATTCCGTGGAAAATAGGGTTCCCCCAGAACGATGACCCGTACGGTTACAGAAGCCGTAAGAGAAAGATGGATCGGGAAGCAGATGTTGTGGCGCGGTTGGCATCGGAAATGGATGTGATGAAGAAAACCGTGAGTGTACTAGTAGCCGAAAGAGATGCAGCTTGGGCGCAGCATGAAGATCATCCAGCGGATCTCGGAAGCCAGCAGCGGAGAAGCAGCGTGGCTTCCACGGAGGCCCCACCGGCTGGTGC
This sequence comes from Aegilops umbellulata, assembly GCA_032464435.1. Taxonomy (NCBI): domain Eukaryota; kingdom Viridiplantae; phylum Streptophyta; class Magnoliopsida; order Poales; family Poaceae; genus Aegilops; species Aegilops umbellulata. The sequence continues at coordinate 2,312,846 of CP136057.1, read as the reverse complement.
AGATGCACCGACGATCGAAATTACTGCATCGGAGCCTCCTCGCTACCCCGTGGACGATATAAAGGAGATGAAAAAATGTCATCTGTATTATCCTATCGGGAACATGTCCATGAAGGTAGCCATCGGCAGTGCTTTACCATGTTTACCTGGAGCACTCCACCACAACAACCCCATTCAAGATGGCTATGCTCGTGTCACGGTGGAGGACATAGTCCAAGGGTTTGAGGACCTGGAGATTGACATTGCTACACCTGAAGGGGAGAAAAGACTTGGAAATGTCAAGCGCCATTTCATTCTATGGCAAAAGAAGTTTATCAAGTTTCCAGGCGAGGCGCCAAGGACAACAAGTCCACCCCCTACGGTGGTGGTGGTGGCGGTGGCGGTGGTGGTGGTGGTGGTGGCGGTTCACCTACACCTCCGTCACGTCAGCCGACGCCTCCCAGTCCACAACGTCCGGCGGGTGATCAGACGCCGCCCCCCAGTCCTCGTCCGGCGGGTGATCAGACGCGGCCCCCCAATCCACCTCCGGCAAAGAAGCAGAAGCAGTCCTGGATTATTAACCCGGACCCTTATGTACCTAAAACCACAAAGGTACCGGAGCCATCACTGAAGCCTCTCCCCACAAGGCCTTGGGAACGTAGTGCCGAGGAAACTGCCGCGGCCGCGGCTGCTGATCTTGAGAAATGGAAGGCGGACTGCAAGAAGAAAAGAGAGCCCGAGCCCAAGCCAGTATTTTCTGATGAGCAAAAGAAGTGGGCTAAGTCATTTTTGAGCACACCGTCCCAAGCCGCGAAGAATCTGCCTGACGACTATGCACGTGAACTTCGTAGGCAGGCACTCATGTTGAAGGAGAAGAAAGAGCGGGCGGAGAACCAGGAGAACAAAGCTTTGGAGGAGGCCGAGAAAACGGAATTAGAAAGTAAAAAAAGCGGGAAACGAGTTGCCCAGCTCGGGGAACAAAGTAAACAATCGATTGCCCCGCTTATAGTGAAAGCCGCCGGTCCGGATGACCCCGATATCATAGCAGCTGCGGCAGCACATGGATTGACTGTAACGAGTGCCAGAGAACAAGCGGCCAACTTAGGTATTACTCTTCGTGAACTGTTAGGCCTTGATGAGGCGCCAGTGAAGGAGGTAGTAATTACATATGTGAAGAATGGGCCTCTCGTCGAGCCTGCGCAGGAAAAGGATCTACCTCCACAAATGAAAGGTCTGCTGAAATGGTACAAGGGTTACATAAAAAATAAAAACGCCAAAGAATATATTTATGCGGAAGTTAGATATGAGTATCACTTCAAACATTACTATGTACAAATTCATCTGAGTGAATTGTTCCAGCTTTTCAATCTGCGCGAGCTCGACAAATCTATCATCAGTTGCTACGTTCTGTAAGTGATTTATTTCTACCCCATCTCGTTCATATTGCCTGCACTATATATATGTCCTAACTATATTGTTGTGTCCGCTATTATACATGCAGAATGAAGATTAAGGAATGCAGAGTAAGGAACATCCATGATGTTGGGTTCATTGACCCACACATCGTTAATGGATATGTGTTGCGGCATCACCCCGCCGACATGTAGGCAGACGTGTGGCAGTTTCTTACAAAGCAGGAACTCAAAAGTGATATTCTATTTCCTTACCATTTTGGGTGAGTGTTTCTGTCTTGAGCACATTCTCTTTTGTTTACTCCATGCATGGTATGTGGCCGGCTAATCGATGAGTTATGCATGACGTACTGTGCATGTATCGTGTCCGCAGGTTCCACTGGATTCTGCTAGTAATTAAAGTTGACACCTCAGAATGTCTCGTCCACGACTCTCTGAATATGGATCCAAAGCTTTGGGGCGACATGAGAAGAATGCTGCAGAAGTAATTATTTTCATTCATTTGCGCTCTATATCGATCAGCCTATTTCGTTCATTTCCTAATATCAAGTAACTAATAACTCTCTTGTTCATTTAATTTTCTTTGCCTCGTAGGGTTTGGAGACGGTTCGTAGATACAAAGGTCAGTGAATTCAAAAAAGAGCTAGAATTCAAAAAGTCAAAGGCTAAGAATGGTGGGGATATTCAGCCAGCGGGGACCAATCTATGTGGATACTATGTCTATGAGATGATCCGGAGATACACCTCTGAGCGGGTTCCGAGTGATACCAATGCTCAGAGGAATAACCTCCGGATGATGCTTAGTCCAGAAGCTCGCTTCCGACCACTTCAAAAGGAACTAGCTGGATGGTTCAGGAGGGAAGTCCTCCATCCTAAAGGAGAACACCATTACGAGGACGTAGAACTTTATATGCATTAAATTATGTATGGAAACTTGTTCAAAATTGTATATGGTCATCCGATGATATTTAATATATACTGTATATTCCTCTTGAATTCTTTTTGGTTCTAATTTCAAATTTGTTTGAAATTGTACATTCATATGCATGTATGTAGTAGCGTAGAATATGTGAAACTCCTTCAAAATTAAAATAAAGCATAAAAGAAATAAAACAATACAAATTAAACAGAAAACAAGTTTAGGGGGGGCAGGTTTAGGGGGGGGGGCTAAAACCCTAAACCTGCGGCGGCCTTTAGTCGCGGTTGGCCAGAAGAACCGCGACTAAAGGTCCTCCGCCCCGACGGCCACCTGGCGCCCACGTGGACGGGCCTTTAGTCGCGGTTCTTAAGCAACCGCGACTAAAGGGGGGGGGGCCTTTAGTCCCGCCTGTTTGGTCGCGGTTGCGCAACCGCGACTAATGGCAGTTGCGAACCGCGACCAAAGGCCCTTTTTCCACCAGTGCACGTATTCCTCCAGAGATGCAGAAAAAATGTATTCCATGTGGCTTTCATCTTGTATCGTCCAAGCATGGTAAACATTGTGTTCATTTAACTTTATTATTGTATAATACATACATGCGTGCTCCTAAATTCAAAATTAACTTTAGAAACAAACAGATGAATTTAGTATCCATCCCTAATTCAAAATTGTCCAAATAAAAATGTGTTGCAGATTATAAAGTGCAGTAAAACTGCATGTATCACTTATAATCTATAGGGACGATTTTCACAGGGAGGTCACTTGAATTTGCAAATATTTTATAAATTTTAATCCATAGGGATGGATATAATACACCTCTTCGAAAAAGAATTATTACCAAACACAACTTAAGCAAAAAAGATGTAAAAACTGAAGTAAAAAATATATAAAAAAAGGAAATATTTTTCAAAGATTTTCACAAGAGGAGGCTCACATAAGAAACCGCTCGTGAAAATACCATTTTTACTAGTGATTCCTCATGTGAAAATCGTTTCATACAAAGTTGAAAACGAAAGCTTATCCTATTGCGAACATATTTTTTCATTTTGATCGACGTGTTGCTATATCCCATGGACTTTCATGGGCAGTTCTCCCATATTGGCTTGTGGAAATAGGTTCTCCAAGATCCACATGTGGTAGAGCTATAGCCAAATTGAACAAAATGGTTCTTATGTGGCTCACATGAGGAACCAAAACAAAAAAGGTTTCTTATCTAGCCGCGGGCATGTGGAAATAGGTTCTCCATATTGTTGGAGAACCAAACCAAAACATTTTAAATAGTGAATAACGATGGAGTGCAACTTCTTGTGCAAAAGTTGAAATCTATACCTACTATTAAAGCAAGGTGATATTCTTGGTTTCGTCCCGCTTAGGTGATTTTATTATTTTAAATTATTTTATTACCTGACGAGGTGGTACTATTGCACATGAAAACATGTGCTACGCCCCAACCGGCTGGGCCTGCTCCTGCCACCTTTGACAAATAAAAGGTGAAAATATATGTCTGGTTTGAATATTGAACTCCCAACCACTTGCTTTGGCACACGAAGGCTATAGCCAGCTTGTTTCAAAAGAGTGATTCAATATATATTAGTTCCACCTCACTCCTTTAAATTAAATTCCACCAACTTATATACACACGTGAGTTGTAGTAGAATCGACAAGCCAAAAGACACCCATTAAGTCCAACCCAAAAGGAAAGAAGAGACCACATAAAGGGAGGGTGTGGACGGAGGGGATATGCATGGCTGGTTCACCAATTGTGCGAGTGCGTCCCGGCTGCCTCGGACACGGCGACGACATGATGGATGGTGTGTGGCCACTTTTGGCTGTGCCATCTAATTTAAACATGAGCGCATGACATCAATGGCCTTACATACAACTTCCAATCATGCACCCGCGCTCCAATTAGTTATCTCCTCCACCGGAAGCTTTTTTTTTCATGAGTTGTATGCAATAATTCATCATGGTTTGGCTACACAATTAGGTACGTAGGATTATCTTATGTGCAAGTATCGGATGTGCCATCATAAGCATTCGTTTATCCAAAAATAAAAACATACCAATTTGCATTCTCTGTAAAGAATGTTTACATTACTCTTTTCTGTGTGTGTATATATAAAAGAAGTGGCCATTTTTTGGAGATTGTGTTATTGCACAGAAAATTTGAGCTATTATTATGCATAATTTGTCAGTAGAACTAATAATCTAAACTTAATGTTGTTCAGTCAATTAGTTTACACAGAATCATACCGCCGTCTCGAGCTCACGCCACACGATCCTCAATTGATCCATCCTTCTTTGTTAGTAGCGACCATTCTTCCACTACATAGTTCCTCGACCTTGCCAAACTTGATTGATAGGAATCATTGTTTTCTCCCGTTGCAACGCATGGGCATTTGTGCTAGTAAAGAATCGTTTAATAAATAAGGAAAAGATCATATTGCAACAACGTTTGCATATTACAGTTATGATGAACCTAAATAAATTAGAAGAAGAGAAATCAAGGAAAAGAATTGAAATACCACCATATTGCATCCAGGGTTCTTCATTCTCTTTAAGGCCATTAATTAATCTGACGAAGCAAGTCTGCAGGCAACAGGATGATCACCAGTTCAATTTGCCGACCTCGTGCAGATTGGTCTCGAATGCCTTGACAAGGTTCCCCATGAAGGTCCGCGACGCTACGGTGAAGTTCACCATGCTATCCCTGTACTCTTTGAACACCTTCTTGTGATCTTTGATCACCTTGGAGCCTCCGGCATCGGCATCGGAGGAGCAGAAGATCTGCTTCCTGTCCACCTCGGCGCACTTGTGCAGGCGTTCCAGCGACGCGTTGGCCTCGCCCTGCAGGTAGTCGAACAGCTCGCGCTTCTTGCCGTCGCGCTCCGGGTCCAGGTAGTAGCCGTAGGCGTGCGCCCACCGCAGCACCCGCCGGCCATAGACGATCTCCTTGTACGCCTCCATCACGAACTCGAGCTCCGTCACCGCCTTGACGCCGGCCGCCGCGGCCATCTCCTCGAGCTCCGACCTCTCCAGCTTGTCCATGTCCTGGTGCGCCTTCTCCAGCGACTTGAGGTTGCCCGCCCACCGCTCGTAGTGGAACAGGTACCTGTCCAGCGACGCCCTGGCCTGCCGCGCTGTCGCCTCCTCCTTGGTCTCCATGGCGGCCTTGCTGCTGGTGGCGTCCCTCCTCGGCCGGTAGATGTCGCCCTGGCAGGCGTAGTGCTCCTGCGTCCCCGCCGGCTTGAAGCAGAGCCAGCAGAAGTGGTGACCGCAGGGGCAGCTCATGTGGTTGCAGCCATTGTTCTTCTCGATCGCGCGCCGGCACTTTGGGCACACCTTGGTGTTGGCCAGCATCCAGTTCGCCGTCTCCGAGTCCGACTTGTTCTTCGCCAGCCATGCGCGCACGGTGCTGCACGACACCGGCCGGTGGGCCTCCTCGCCGCAGCTCCAGCAGAAGCCGTGCCTGCACTTGCAGAACACGTCTGTGGCGTCGTAGCCCGCGCAGCCGACGAACTCGACGGCATGGGAGCAGCCGGCGCCAGGGCACCACTTGATCCGGCCACCGCTCTCCTCCACGTACGACCGGAGTGCGAACCGCGCGTACCTCTCCCTGTCGGCAGCCCCGGCCACCGCGTCGACGAGGCCACGGACGACGGCGGCCGAGCAGGCCGGGTCCGGGCACCGCAGCGAGAGGCACCGGGGGCCGTCCCCGACGGCGGCGCCGACGTACCCGCGCCAGCAGCGGGCGCAGTAGAAGTGGGAGGAGCAGGACGCCGATCTCGTCCCACCTGTAGGGTACCGGTCGAAGCAGATGGCGCAGATGAGAGGCCTGGGGCTGAGCGCCGTGGCGACGACGGGGGCGCCGCCGTCCGCCGGCAGGCCGGCGGCGTCGCGGACGCGGCGGTCGTCCGAGAACCAGTCGTCCTGGAGGTTAGAGGGCATCCACTTGTATCGCCGGAGGAGGAAGGCCGCGAAGGCCGGCGGGATCGAGAGGACCTCGGCGATGCCGGCCGTGTCATCCGCCTGCCGTTTGAGGACGTCGTCCTCGGTTAGGACGACGTACGTCACTGGGGCGACGTGGACCCTTGTTTCCTCCGCGTCGCTCATGTATTCATCGTCGTCGTATTCATAGATGCAATCCTCGCCATCGTCTTCCATCCAGTCGCTGTCGTCTATTTCGCGTCTCTTGTTGCAGGAGCCCTGGCCGGCTCTTTCGCCTCCCTTGTTGCAGGAGCTCTCGCCGTCGACGCTGTTGTAGCCGGATGCCATGCCGCGCCGCCGGCTAGTGGCCTAGGGAAGCCCGCCCCCGTTCTTGACGAGGGTTTAGGGTAACCCTAGCGCACGTCGCCTAACCAATCGCACCAATCTGTGATGGAGGGAGTACTTTTTATATCCTCTAACCAATTTATGTCTTAGGGGCGGACGTCGATAAGTACTTGCTAAACTACCACACAAATACCTTGCAAGTTCGATCGGGGCTAACACTTTTTCTGTTCAGTTGCAAGTATCGCAACTAGATCACCTTTTTATTTCGCTCAGCTGCAAATCCACTCTCAACACACAACTGAGTATGTAGTTGTTTTTGTCCCAGTTGTGAGTCTACTACCAGCTCACAACTGGTCTCAGTCCAGGCCTGACCATTTTTTTTGCCTCAGTTGCAAGTCCATTCTCGACTTGCTACCTAGCCCGACTTCATTTTCTACCTCAGCTGCAAGTCCACCCTCGATTTGCAACTAGTACGGAAGTTTTTTGTCCCGGTTGCAAGTTCACCATCATCGACTCACAACGGGCTTGATTTTAGTCCTGACTCTTTTTATTTAGTTGCAAATCGATCCTCGACTCGCAACCGAGCGCAACCCCTTTTCTGCCTCAGTTGTACAATTAGGCCCAATTTTTTTATCCCAGTTGCAAGTCCACCGTCGACTCATAACTTGGCCCGATCATGTTTTTTGTCTTAGTTCAACTTGCAACTGGGCCCAGCAACTTTTTTCTGCTTAAGTTGCAACTCTACCCTCAACTCGCAACTAGCCCCAAAGTTTTTCTGTCCCAGTTGCAAGTCCACCGTCGACTCGTAAATGGGCCCGACCAAGTTTTCTTGTCTTAGTTGCAAAGTCACCATCAACTTGCAATTAGGCCTAACCATTTATTATGCCTCAGTTGCAAGTCCACCGTCGACTCGCAACTGGGCCAGACTTTTTTATCTTGCCTCAGTTGCAAGTACACCCTCGACTCACAATTGGACTCGATCTTTTTTGTCCCAGTGGATCAACCATTGACTCGCAACCGTTCTCGATCAGGGCCTGACCCTTTTTTTTGCCTTAGTTGCAAGTTCCCTATCGAATCGCTACCAAGTTTGACCCCCTTTTTTCTGCCTCAGTTGCAAGTCCACCCTGGACTCGCAACTAGCCCCAAAATATTTTGTCTCAATTGCAACTCAACCAGCTAGGACCGACCCTTATTTTTTCCTTAGTTGCAAGTCTTTCCTCTACTTGCAACTGAGACCGATCGTTTTCTTTTTTGCCTCAGTTGCAAGTCAACTCTCAACTCGCTATTAGGCCCAAAGTTTTGTTTGACCCAGTTGCAAGTCCATGGTTGATTCATAACTAGGTTCCAATTAGGCCCGACCAATTTTTTTTGCCATAGTTGTGAAGTCACACTCAAATTGAAACTCGGACCAACCATTTTTTCCTCCCTTACTTGCAAGTCCTCCTTGAGTCACAACTGGACCGAAGTATTTTTTTTTTTTTGCCCACTCAACCTGGAACGTCTATCTTTCTACTTGAGCAGATAACTTGCTTGTTGGTTTTGTTCTTTTTCAATGCTAAACATAATTACACAATGTATGAGTTTTCTGTTCTCTCCAAGAGAAAACAAAAACCTTAGAATGTATATTTGACACAAAAACAAAATAGTATGTAGGTTTTTTTCTCCCTGCTCTCTGTCACATTTTTTGATTTTCTATTCTGCAAACCTAAACATTTGAATTTTCCATCACCCTAAGGCGTATTTTCTGTTTTTCGAATTTTCCATAAACATTTTTTGAGTACATGAACATTTTTCATACATGTTTTTTTGGATTCATGACCATTTTTGGAATTTTATGAACATTTTTCTAATTGACGAACAATTTTCGAATACGTGAGCATTTATCAAATTCGTAAATATTTTTTGAATTTGCCGCTAACACGTTTTGAATTTGTGAACAATTTTCGAATTCCAGACAATTTTAAAACCACAAACATTCTGAATACATGATTTTTTTTGGTTTTCCGACTATTTTTTTTCTCTTCTATATTATTTATTTATTTTTTAGAAATTTCTGCATGTGTTTCAAAAAAACAGTGTGTATTGCTAAAAGGTTTATTGAAACAAAAGTTCACCGTATATAGGAAAAAAAGTTCAATGTATGTTAAAAAAAGTTAGTCATACTTTTAATTTTTTTTCAGTGTGTATTTGAAAAAATGTCATCCTATATGTGTGCTTAAAAAAATTCACGGTGTATGAAAAAATTCAGTGTGTGTTTGACAAATGTGCAACATATATTAGAACAATGTTTATAATAAAAAAACCATACAAAAGATTACAAAATTGGAAGAAAACCAGAAGAAATACTAAACCTGAAAAAGAAAAAATAATACAAATTGTACTACTATGTGCGCTAGGCTATAGGAGTTTTTTTTTTTTTTGAGAACTTCTAGGGTACAGGAGGATGGAACTGTACAAGTTAGCGAGCGTGCGAGGCGCGCGCTAGGGTAGGCCCATGGGAGCACACTGTGGCTAACTGTACTTTTAGTTAGGCTGGGCTTGGACCCAAAAAAAAAACAAGAAAAAGGTCACAAACAGGTGATACCATGAAACATAGTTATGTCATATCCTAGACGCACTCTTTTCTATTTGAGTCGAAAAAATCTGACACGCAACAGGTCGCAACTCAAACTTTTTTCTAAATGTGAAAACTTTCTTCTCAATTATCCATTTTCGATTCCGTTTGCACTGCTACGTTTCTTACGACGAGATCTACCAAACTAGATGCATACGCTATGATATATTTCTGGATTGCCATAATGTATGATCGTTCGGTATATACTGGGACAGATCCGAATGATTGATTATTTTTCTTCTTCTTTCTTAGCTAATCAAGCATCTACTCCCTCCGTTTCTAAATATTTGTCTTTTTAGAGATCTCAAATGAGCCACCACATACGGATGTATATAGACATATTTTAGAGTGTAGATTCACTCATTTTACTTCGTATGTAGTCACTTGTTTAAATCTCTAGAAAGACAAATATTTAGGAACAGAGGGAGTAATCACGTTCTTACTGGATACTGGGACAGATCCTCCAGCGCGTCACGCATCGCCTGGTCCATCATCGTCTCCGTCATCCCGTCAAGCTTCCTGAGGAGAGCGCTGACCCTAGCAACGCACCTCTGGATGTCGTGGCACACCTTCTGGTTCGGCTTAACCGTCTCCACGACCTCCTTGATCTTGAGTGCGGTTTCGACGATCTTCCCCACGCTGCCCAATGCAATGTGTCAGCCATCTTACTCTTGCGCGGTTGACTGCAACAACAATAATCTTCAAGACTATGTGAAGGAAAGGCGTCAGATGCCAATCTTATGAGCTGATGATATGGACAAACCATTCTCGTATTGTCATGTTTTCACCATAAGAATCAAAATAAGTAGTCAAGCAGGCACTGACCTTATTTCCTCTTTGCCTTCGCTTCGCACCTCTTCCTCCTTTGAGCAGGCAGAGGTCTGCTAGCTATCCGCGCTCAGTCAGCACCCCGAAGTCTGCTCCGATCTGAACAAGTTGTCAATACATGATTGCTCGACCCACACACTATATTAGTCGAAGAAGGAATCAGTGAAGACACGTGTAAATGACATATTACTAAGACAGGCTGTCAGACCGTGACAACAGTTTTGAAATAAAACTAGGATTACTGGGTCTCCGGTCTTGACATAGAGAAGAAGGAAAAAACAAAGCAGATCGATCTGAATGTTCAGCAGAACACAGTTCAGGTCTCATAATTTTGGCTGCAGATATGATGGTGCGATGCTACAACTACAACATAATATAGCTCTACTATGAGAAATTAAAATTTTCTGCGACTAATGCATGCAAATTAACACTTGAAATGATCCTGAAAAAGAGTGGTGGCAAACATAATCAATCATAGGATATCTTTTTTGGTTTCTCAACGACCAGCTCGTGCAGTCAAGCAAAGAAAAGCAGTGAAGACAAGCAGCAGCATCCAGCTGGAAGGGAAAGGAGGTGCATACATGTCTGGCTATATGCACATGGGATGGGACGTATAATATTGGAACCACAATAAAGGAGGTCGCTATCCAGAGCGGGGCGTGTTTTGATCATCAGTGCACAATAATTGGACAGGGGAAGCGTTTCTGAACGGGTAGGGAAAGTGACCCCCTTTTTTTTCACCATGAATTTTATAAGCAAGCTGGCTATTGGGTGGGTCGTCGTTCTCATGTACCTCACCGGGAGAGAGATCAAGCAGGCAATGACCTGCCGACAATCAATCAGTTTCTTTGGCAGTGACTAAAGAATAGCAGACTTGGCAATGTTAACCATTTGGCCTGACCCTCGCTGATATCTTTCAAGAATATCCATCAGCCTTTGTCCAGCTCGAGTTGTGGCCTGGGTAAACATCAGGCAATCATCGGCAAATAACAAATGAGAAATCCATGTAGCGTGGATCCCCACTCTGATTCCCTTCACAAGAAACTAAGGACGTCTCTCCTCAGTTTCTTGTGAAGGGAATAAGAGTAGGGAGACATTGGAAGATGGTTGCTGAAGCACATCATCGAGCATCGAGCGCTGTCTTGATCGCTTCAGGATATTATTATTTTCATCTTCTTTTCCTTTATGCGTCTAGGCATTAGCTTCGGTCTTATTTGACTTTGCTATTTGTTGGCGTGATTTTGTGTGTGTGTGTGTGTGTGTGTGTGTGTGTGTGTTGGCTGTGTGCATTCTAGCTATGCATAGGCTGGGTGCATACTCGTTATGATTGTATCCCTCGATGTTACATTATGAGTCAATAAAACCACCCTTTGTCGAGAAAAAGAAGAAGAGAAAAGCATGTCCGTGGTGAACTGGTGACCAGAGGAGACGGTGATTCAGACGCCAGATTTATCTGTGCCTTTATGGGATTTGCTTAGGCTACACCAGGTCCCATTGCTCTGCTTGACGTAAATTCCTATGCACTATCTCTGCTTTTGTTTGTCTCCAGTCTTTTATTTGGACCTATACATAAGCACATAGCTCTTCTCCGATTGAGAAACCCGTGTGGCTCGTTTTGCTCCCTTCTGGATTGCTTGATCGATAAGACCCAGAAGGTGGGACAATATTGCTCAGCAGTCAGACCTATGCATATGATTAATTGAATAATAATGATCTAATTTAGTCTTTAAATTATGAACGTAAAGGAAATGTCATCATCGGACGACGAAAGTCTTCCGAGGGAGTGCGACTGGTGCCACGACGATCGAGGTGAGTGCGACAGGCCTCACCTGGACGATGGTCGGCACTTCAGCATTAAGCTCGAGGAGACCTTCAAAGTTGAAACGGTACACAACGACGACAAGTGTTTTTTTTTTCATAACTAAGCATGACTTCAACTATTTCAACGTGTAATTTTCATCTTTTACAATTCGAGTATAGTTGATCTCATGCCATGCAAGACGTTATGTCTTAGAGAGGATGGATTTTGAAGACCATGAAAATTTTGAAACGAAGAAAATTCACCTAAGGACCCATTATGATGTGGATTTTAAAGTAAAGTTGTATAATGCTGAGAGCGTAACCCATTTTGGTTGCAAAAATTGGAAAGCATTTTGCAAATTGTATGGTTTTGATGAGGGTATGCTTGTCACCATGGATCTTGGTAATCCTGAAATCGAGCAAGACAATATGGACATTTGGGTCCTTGTTGATACTCCTCCAGTTCTACCGCTATGTGAGTTTCTCAAACATGGTTAATTATTAATAGAACTTATATTGTTCATTTCAAAATAGTTGACCACTTATTTCCATTGACAGCTTATTTTGGAGTATCAAAGAATGTGCAGAATATGGTAGATAGAAGTTAATACACTGATGGCTCTGAGTTAACTTACAAGGAGAAAACTCATCTGGTTGGATTTTGTAATGATATTGAAAATTACAATATCTACAATCAAACTCCTGAACATTATGGTCAATACGTGCCACTAGTGCACGTGTTGAACTATTGTAACTACCATGGAGATACCCTGGTAAGTTTTTTTACTATTACGACATCCGTGCATCTTTTTGCATACTTCTAAAACTAGTACATCATTGCTAACTACGAAATTATTACTATGTTTTTCAACAGCTTATCCCAGAGGATTGTGTGCCTCATTTGATGTATCAGAATGGCGGCAGCGTTCATGTTTTAAACATATATCCAGGTCATCCTACGAATCTCAACTGTCCATACCGGATTTCTAAAAGAAGTGGAGACATGACAATCAAAGGATGGAAAAAATGTATGGACAGTCGTAAAGAGCTTCTTGGAAGCAAAAGGAAGCGAGGCGCAAGAATTGGAGACAGGATGATATCCATTCTTCATAATGGAGATTCAGGGTCTATATTGTTTTATGCTATTTTACCTTAAGTGTGTTTAGGTCCGATCCTCCTGATACTGATGTTCATGTGCTAAGAACAATTATGTAGAGTTGGGTTCGATGACTATGAGGATGATGATCGTGTGACTTATTATTAATAACGAGTAGAAGTTATATAATGATGCTTGATTAATTAGCTAGTAGGACTTGTTATTATATATGATGATGTATATGCGAGCATGCATGAGTTATTTTATATATATATATATATATATATATATATATATATATATATATATATATATATATATATATATGCAGGTGAAATGAACATATGTAGTCCTTGCAAGGACTATATATAAGAGAGGACAGTTCTCTCTATTAGCTAGCTAATAACAACCTAAAAATAACCCCCTAAACCCCTAAAACAGCCCCTTTTTTAAAAAAAAAAGGAAAAACCTCCTGCTGACGCGTAGAAGCCTTTTGGTAAGGCCCCCCTGCCTGGGCTGCCGACGGCGGCCACGTGGATCCCCATCTGTCCCGGTTCTAGTTTGAACCGGGACTAAAGGGTGAGGGTATTAGTAACGACCCTTTAGTCCCGGTTCAGGAACCGGGCCTAAAGGCCCTTATGAACCGGGACAAAAGGACGTTTTTCTACTAGTGATCGCAGATCCATGGATTTGATTAATTCTTCCTAGTTCATTGACTCTGCACCGCGCGAGATCACAGTGCATGTTGTTAGATGGATACGAACGAGGCGCACGATTAGTTAGTCGCCAGCCGGCCGGCTTAAACAGCACAAAACATACTTGCCCACTAGTCATAAGTATACTTGAGCGTTCCCTAAAAAACAAAGTATACTTGAGGGTTCAGTTGCTAGATGTTATCCAGCTCGATTTGTGTGCGATGGCGAATCCTAAAAAAAACGGAGTGTCGGGAAAATAGAAATAAGAACTCATTTGGAACCTTTTTCGGTTCTTGCTGCTACTGTACAACGTGTGTTTTTTTTCAGAACTCTCGTCATTTTATTGATTAATAGCAATGTTTATAGATACAAGACTTTGGTCATGTGAAATGCCCAACCAACATTGTAAAAAACAGGGCTTTCGTTATAGCCAGGTCAGAGCAATAGTCCCGATCGCGTAACGAACCGGGACTAATATGCGCCTTAGTCCCGGTTCGAGCGGCTAGGACGCCGGACGGGACTCGGCAGGCATCAGTCTCGGCTCGAATGGGACATTTAGTCCCGGTTGCAGACATCAACCGGAACTAAAGGGGTTGCGGCAGGCACGATACTCTTTAGTCCCGGTTGGTGTCTCTAACCAGGACTAAAGGTCTGTCTTCAGTCCCGGTTTTAGACCCCTGCCCTCCCTTTCCTCTGTTCTTTCCTCATAGAAGATGGGAGGGGTGTGCTAGTTTGCTTTCCCTTTCTATGGACATAAGGTGCTCGATGAAATGCCTGATAGAATGATGCCACTTGAGTTCACACAAAACAAACATGATATGAGGTGCCCGAGCCACACTTAAGCTTTCTCCTCTATTCTTCCTCCAAGCTTCATTTTCCTTAAGATTTGTTTAGATTTGGCGGCGCACCAACATTTTTCCCAAGATTTGTCTAGATTTGGCGGTGCACCAACTATCTAAGTGTTTTAAAATGTTAGCAACTTCAGCCTTTCATCTCTCATTGCTAGTTTAACTCATTTCATGCTCTAGAAGTAGAGTGATTTGTGGGTTTTAGTGAAGGAGTGTATGTGGGAGTTTATTTGATTTAGATGCAATTTGAGCTCAAATTAACTTCTTAGTTTGCACATGTGTAGGTGATATCTACTAGACAAGTTGTTCTTGTAGACTCGTGTTTGGCCTCCAAGCGCAGAGTTTTATAGGACAGTAGAAAATTTTCCTCAAGTGGATGACCTAACTTTTATCAATCCGTGGGAGGCGTAGGATGAAGATTGTCTCTCTCAAACAATACTGCAACCAAATAACAAAGAGTCCCTTGTGTCCCCAACACACCCAATACAATGGTAAATTGTATATATGCACTAGTTCGGCGAAGAGATGATGATACATGTGTAATATGTATGGTAGAAATATATTTTTATAATCTGAATAAATAAAAACAGAAAGGTAGCAAATGATAAAAGTGAGCAGAAATGGTATTGCAATGCTTAAAAACAAGGCATAGGGTTTGTACTTTCGCTAGTGCAATCTCTCAACAACGGTAATATAATTGGATCGTATATCCATCCCTCAACGTACGATAAAGAATCTCTCCAAAGTTCTTATCTAGCGGAGAATATAATATTTGTAGGTACGAAACCACCTCAAAGTTATTCTTTCTGACCAATCTTTTGAGCTATTTCTATAAGTGTCACAAACAGCCCTAGACTTCGTACTAAAATAACACCATATGATACACATCAACCAACTCTAATGTCACGTAGATACTCCAATATCACCGCGAGTATCCGTGAGTTGATTATACGATATGCATCAAGCGAAGTCATTTATATTTTTGAGCTATCCGTGAGTATCCAAAAAATATTGATCGCTTATTTATTTATTTTGACATATACGAAAATGTAGAGTGAAAATAAAAACAAACATAAGGAAAAATGAAAAATAAAAGGCAAAAAATGGAGAAGAAGTGTTAGACGTGTATTTGAAAAATATTGTTGACATATACAAAAAATGGAGTTGACATATCAAAATAAAAGAAGGAAAAAGGAGAATAAATAAAACCAAAGAAAAACGGAGGAGAAAAAAAGAAAATAAATAAAACAGAATAAAAAAAGGAAAAAAAACTCCAAGAAAATGGCTCGAGTAGCCTAAGTAGGTGGCACCCCTTTTTCTTAACTTGAAAGGATGTTGGGTGGAGTGGCTAGTGCAGCGCGCGTTCAACCTAAAGACCAGGGATCAAAGCCCCTTCTCGCATTTCCATTTTACAAAAAAGCGCATGTCAAATGGGCCGGCCCAATACGTTGCAAGGGGAGGGACAAAAAGATTCAGCGAGAGCTGGTGTTTGTCTCACTTAAAGCGATGAATAGTCGTCGCGCTCGTTGCGTCCAATAGCGCGCTGACGCACAGGGGGGCGCCGCAACTGGGCCGGCCCAAGCTAGCAAACAGAAGTAGACCTTAAAAAATGTGAGGCTTTGTAAAAAAGGGAACCCCAGGATCTCCTGTTGCCGAAGAGGTGCTTCTCTTGATCAAGAGCGACAGGTCCAACCTGGTGATCCATTTTGTATCCCACATCATGTGCATTTTAAAAAAATCAAAACGAATACTATTTGTTTTGAAAAAAACACATTTTTTATGAAACGCGAACACATTCCAAATTTGAGAACAAATTTTTAAAACTCAAAAAATTAGAAAATTGGGAAATTTAAAAAATAATTAGTAATTTTTGACACGTTTTCCGGAAACTCTAAACAAAATCCAAATGCGAACATTTTCTAAATTACAAAAAAATTCGAATACAAACATTTTTTGACTTCTGGAACAAAAATTTAAAACATGAACATTTTTTTTAAACAGGAACATTTCTTTGAAATTCCAAAGAAAAATTATAAACGTGACAATTTTTCTTTTGATAGGTTTTTCTTTGATTCTTTCTCTGTTTTTACTGTTTTTTTGTTTCTTTCTCGGTTTTCATTGCTTTTTTATGTTATTTCTTTGTTCTACAGTTTTCTTCGGTTTTCTTTGTTTAATTCTCAGTTTTTACCAGCCTTTTCTTTTCTTTATTGTTTTCTCAGTTATGTTTGCTTCTTTTCTTGTTTTTTCTCGGTTTTCTTTTCTTTTCTCTTTGGTTTCCACTGTTTTTATGTACACATCTTTGGTTTATATCTAATACATTTTTCTAATACACATTTAATATGTTTCAAATACCAGATTCACATTTATGGTCAACGGTTTTTTATACATATTTAACATTTTTCAAATGCTTAATTAATATTTTCCAAATAGCAAATTAAACATATTTTTAATACATGTTCAACTTTTTTTTCCAAATGCTTGATTAACATTCATGCCGGCGACGATGTCCTCGTCGATCTTTCATGCAGGAGGATCTTGGTGAGCAGGAGCATGAGGATGCTCATTTACTACCTGCCTTAACTAATCAATCTGGGTGCCTCATTTGGACAGGCCGCATCAACATGCATCATTCGTGCATGGGCCCTAACATCACCTCACCTCGTCTCAGTGCATGGACAAGGACAGCACATTATTGTCTGAATCTGATCATTGCTACTTACTGTTACCAACCC
Organism: Aegilops umbellulata; assembly: GCA_032464435.1. Lineage (NCBI taxonomy): Eukaryota > Viridiplantae > Streptophyta > Magnoliopsida > Poales > Poaceae > Aegilops > Aegilops umbellulata. The sequence continues at coordinate 2,295,651 of CP136057.1, read as the reverse complement.
AGCAGCTTGTGAGAAGAAAAAATGAGTATGCCTGAAGAGTTTAGCAGGAGCAACTTGGATACTATCTTCTTCTCCTCAATCTCAAGTAGCCTGTACCCCTCCCTCCTTGGGAATCGATTGCTCATGTTTGTTTTTCTCTCGTATCAATTCACAGGTCTAGCATGCTTCCACATGAACTTTCTGTGCTGTGGGATCTACCACTATTGCATGATGAATTGTTACTGCTCCTGTTGTCCTACCACTTGACTTCATGTGGGAGGGAGTTGCAGCATGAATTATTACTGATAAAGTTGTTGCGCCATAAATCCATGTCACATGCCCCGCCTGCCACATCTACTCTTCCTCCTATACCAGTACGCTACGTACACATGTCGAGTGAGTGAGTCCTTGCTGTGCTATTCATAAAGTAGTAGCAGTATGAGCTGGACAAAACACCCTAGCCTAGGGCAGGCACCACGTACACAAGCTTTTTACTTACACTTGTGTAGGTGAAGCACAAGCATGAGGCTTGCGCATACCAAAGTGTCCCGTAGCACCAACAAGCCAGCTATGGAATGAATGGCTACCCAACAAGAAAGAAAAGATGTGCGACTGCTGCGTGCTTCCCCCGTGCTTGCCAAGAGGAGAAGAAGAAAACATCATCCTTTTCCTTTCCATTTGGTTGGTTGGTTCATGGGCACGGGCGGTTGAGTGTCGATATGAATGGACGCTCCTAGCTACTAATAAACTGTTCGTGTTTTCCTGACAAATTAGGGTGTGCAAAGTAAAAAAAAATCTCCTAGACGACATGGATGGATTGGTGCACGGCCATGAGAAACTGAGCTAAAAAGAGGATGATATGTAGGGACAAACTAATTGTTTGAGCGAAAAGAGCAAAGCATGGCAATGGCACATATCCACGAGGAAGAGGATGGCAATTGGGTAATGGACCGACTGCGAAATAGCGTCTGGACTGACCATGGACGAGGGAGAAGAGGCTGTCGTTGGGGAAGTAGTGGTATGAGTGATCTCCTAACCCAGAAAAAAATGAAGCTTGTTGAGGCCCTTGACAGCAAAATCAGAACTAAGAGTTGAGAGAAGTCCATCAGCAGCAATGTCTAAAGAACTGACAAGAATGAGATCATCAACATAAACCAGAAGTTACATAGTAACCTCGGGCGTTGTATAAGGAGTAATGTATCAGCGGTAGATGGAACAAAGCCGTGAGCATGAAAACCTTAGGCAAGACAAGTACGACAGGCACCCCTGCTACAGGCCATATAATGCTTTGTCCAAACGATACAAGTGATGAGGACAACCAAGTTCAATGAACCCCGGTGGCTGCCGCATGTATACTCCCTCATTTAGCACACCATGAAGAAAAGCATTCTAAACATAGTCTTCCTCCATGATCCGCTCTCCATCGTGACACATCCGAGCATCGACGACATGGCCACGCTCGGCTAGCAGAGCCAGCTAGCGTGTATCAGCTTGCCGGAGGAGAGTGCCGTGGTGGTAGACGAGCACACTCGTACCCCTGAGATCGGAAACAAAAATCACCGAGCAACGTGTCTCACACGCCATCCTCGTTCTCGTTCGCGAGACTAGAAATTTACATGCATATCCAATGTACTCCCTCCGTTCCTAAATATTTGTCTTTCTAGATATTTCAAATGACTACTACATACGGATGTATGTAGACATATTTTAGAGTGTAGATTCACTCATTTTGCTCCGTATGTAGTCACTTGTTGAAATGCCTAGAAAGACAAGTATTTAGAAACGGAGGGAGTAACAAACATTGCTTTTTTTCTCAGTCTCTAAAAGATGCTCACACGAGTAGAGTGTGCATGTGTTTTCGTTCATGGAGATGAGTGTATGTACGTCGTCTCAACGGTCATGTGTTTTAGAAAAGAAAAACAAGTGTTTTGTCAACGGCGTTGGCATGTAGACGTGTTCGTAGAGGAGGAGGATTTTGCATCTTTGTAACTACTTCCATGGCTCAATCTGATGACACAAACTACTCGTTGGCGCATTTCGAATTCAAAGCTAACGATCTACAAATCCAACAATTGATGAAACCAACCAAATAAAATCCTATCTACTAGCTAGCTGGAGATCGAGAGGATCTCATCCCAATCACTCAATGTATATATCCAGCTCCATCGACCCTCCGATCGACGAAACTGGAGATGCTAACCAGACCGGGCTTCTCAGTCCATCGACGGCCCTGGCGCGCCCACGATGATGGCGTCGGACCAGCGCGCCGGCGAGCGGTCGCTGCTGTTGGACGATGACATGGCCTCGCGCACCATCCGCAGCACCTCGGCCGTGGCCGGCCGTGCGCCCGGGTCCGCGGCCACGCATGCCGCCGCCACGCCAACCCGCGCGCCCAGCTTCTCTTCGGCGGGGCCTGCGGTGCCAGACGCGGCCGACTCGCCGCCCGACTCGGTGGACATCTCCTCCTCGTGCGCCGCGCGCACCCAGGCGGTCACCTCGTCGGCACCACGGCCATGTAAAAACGTTCGGGATGAAATGCTTAAAATCCGGACGTTCGGATTTTATCGGGGTCCTATTTTTAACTTCATGTAGGTAAACATTATACCCCTTCGCTTGGTCCGGAATTACTTGTTTCAAAAATGGATATAATTCGGGATGAAGGGAATGCTAGTTAAGTTTCATGCTATGGTCATCAGCATGCATTAACATTTACTGTCACAGCTGAGCTGAGCTAACTGTGTGTGTAGTGTGAGGCCAGCCAGCCGGGCATGCATGCATATGTCTGAATTTGTCCGTGACTTTGCTCAGTATTACATGCTATGGTGGCAACAATTACTATTTGCAGGTCAAAAAGGACCACTCCGTATGCAACAATTACTTATATTACTGTAGTACTCCCTCCGTTCTTTAAAAAGTGTACTTCCAACTTTGTTGGAGGGCCAAACTATCTCAATGTTTGACCGAGTTTATGCAAAAATATATTAATGCTTGTGAAACCAAGTAAGTATATGATGAAAATATATTTCATCATAAATCTAATGCTACTAATTTGATAACGTAAATGTTGACGCATTATTGTATAAATACGGTCAAGCATAAAAAAGTTGAAAGTACGCTCTTTACCGGACGGAGGGAGTACTGTAGTAGTGATTAACACAAGGACCACTGTCATTCTGCATGCCATGGAGGCACACAAGCATGCATAGATTAAATCTGTGTGTGTACGTACATGTGCCATTGTATCTACGCGCTTGTCCCTAGCTTTTGAAGACTGACATGGATGCCCACTGAAGAAACAAATTACGCAGCCAGGTACGGTGCAGGGAGGGCCAACATATCTATCTACTGTCTTGGATTCAGGACATGTTGGCGTTTGACTGTATGCCTTGGCCAATTTGGGAAGAAGATTTGGACAGGTCCGTGGAAAAGGACAATGCATTATTTGATTCTGGCCATTGCTAGCTAGCTCTGCCAGATCATTTTACTGCTAGCATATGAAGGTACTAAGAAAGATAATCACCAGTAGTGTGTCTGAAGAATTTGTGTTCTTGAAGATGTGTGATTGCCGATCATCTTCAGCCAGGATGGGCATGCGATGAGTTGAGTGCGTGCATGGGTTTCGATTATACTTGTTACGTCGGAAAATGTTTTTATATTATGGGACGGAGGGAGTAGATAGATAGCACTCTCAAGAACAAGAAGAATAGGGCTCACTTTCTTCTTGCAACAAATCAGTACTCTATTTTAACTTTTTTTATGTATTATTGTACTTTCTTTTTGCTCATCTCCTCCGGTGATCTTGTGCCTGCCAGAGTTTACGCCGTGTCTCGCTGGGGACGTGTCCTCTGGCCGGGATTCTCTCTTTGTCTGTCGGTCACTCTCGTTTACGATGGCGCAAGGTTTCATTACGTGGTGCCAAGAGGCCCTTGCGCCCGCGTCGCTCCTAGGGGGGCGGCTCGGGCGAACCCTAGCGCCGCCGCCGCCACCCCCTACTCTAGCCTCTCCCCTCGCCGCCGCTGGGCCACGTCGGCGGGCAAAGCCCGCGCGGCGGCCGGCGGCGGCGGGACCACTCCTCTCGCGCGCGTGGCGGGCCCTCTCGCGCGACGGGATGACTCAAGGTGGCAGCTTTGCCCTCCCTTCCAGTTTGTTACGCTCCGGAAATTGATGGACACAGCCGAGGAGAAATCCGGCGCGGCTACGGTTGCGGGCAACGACGACGCTTGTGGGCGCCGTCTCCTCCTTGGGGGCGTTGTCATGGCCATGTCCATCCCCTGTTCTAACACCAAAGGAAACCCTAGGCTCGGTTTGCCGGGCCAGGCAGAGGCGACGTCTCGGCGCCGTCCCCTTCTTGGAGGCGTTGCCTAGTTGCTCGGGTGCGTCCGGAGGAGCAGCTGGTGGGCTGCCTCGCTCGCCTTGGCGGCGAGTCTTGGGGCGCCAAGTTGTCATGTGTGGGTTGTTGCTGTGGGCAGGAGCATTTGGGGCGCTATGTACTCCATCATCGACACCTCTTCGACGATGTCTTCTTCAAGTCAGGCTAGCTCCTGCTGTCCGCTTGCCGATCCTCTAGGCACCAAGGGTGGAGAGTGCGTTGATCTGGTTTGGTTAGGTGTTTTGTCGTGTGTTGAGGTGTTTGATACAGGGGCATGCGGCCTGTGTGTTCTGTGTCCGTCCTCTTCGCCATTGTTTGGCTTGAGTATGGGCAAGGCGGGTTAATGTCGTGTTGTAACGGTGGATGTGTGTGCTATCTTGCGGGGTAGCACGTTGCCGAAAGGCGTTGTATCAGCCGTTTTGGCTCTTCTTCTTTAATAGTATATAGTATGGACACTCGTGCGTATTCGAGAAAAGGTTTCATTACGTCAACCGATCTTGCAGCATCCCGGACATGGAATCTACCGCTAAGTTAGCATGATTTACTGCTGCTCCCGGGACATGCTTGCATTGCATGGATCAATGAAAGAATTGAGTGGCAAGATTAGATGCCTAGCTAGTAAATGGGCCTTGATCCAGGACAGGATGGCCACATGGCTGCCATGGTAGCAGTCTGCCTGGTACTGCAATTTATGGTCAACAATTTCTCTATACATATTTAACAATTTTCAAATTCTTAATTAACATTTTTTAAATAGCCAATTTTTTTAATACTTGATCAATATTGTTTTTTCAAATGCTTGCTTAACATTCATGCCGGCGGTGATCTTCATGCAGGAGGATCTCGGTGAGCAGGAGCGTGAGGATGCTCATTAAGTTGCCTGCCTTAACTAATCAATCTGGGTGCCTCATTTGGACTGGCCGCGTCAACATCATGCATGCATGCATGGCCCCTCACCTCATCTCAGTGCATGGACAAGGACAGCACATTATTGTCTGAATCTGATCATCGATTAGTGTTACCAACCCAGCAGCTTGTGAAAAGAAAAAAATGAGTATGCCTGAAGAATTTAGCAGGTGCAACTTACTCAAGTTCAGGTACCCTGTACCACTCCTTGGGAATCGATTGCTCAAGTTTGTTTTTCTCTCGTATCAATTCACACAGGTCTAGCATGCTTCCGCGTGAACTTTCTGTGCTGTGGGATCTACCACTATTGCATGATGAATTGTTACTGCTCCTGTTGTCCTACCACTTCACTTCATGTGGGAGGGAGTTGCAGCATGAATTATTACTGATAAAGTGGTTGCGCCATGAATCCATGTCACATGCCCCGCCTTGTATTGTACAATACCTCTCTACCTCTCATAGTACACATGTCGAGAGAGTGCTACGATGTGTTCTTTATAAATAAGCTACTGTATATAGAGTACGAGCTGGACCAAACTAGGGTATGAGCCTTTTGCACTTATTATATCACTAGTTATATTTCTTTACGGATGGAGTAATAAATTGTTCGCGTTTTCCCGACAAATTAGGCGGTGCAAATTAGATGTTTCCGTGCATATCAATGTAACAATCGATGTTGCTCTTTTCCCCGGTCTCGCGAAGATTCTCATACAAGTAGAATGTGCATGTGTTCGTTTGTACAAACGAGTGTATATTTGTATGTAGCCTCGCGCAGATGCACATACGAGTAGAATGTGCATGTGTTCGTCGTACAAACGAGTGTATATATGTATGTGAGCGTCTGTATTGTCTCAACTGTACTGTGTTTTTGAAAAGAAAACATGAGTGCCTTGTCAACGACGTTGGCATGTAGACGTGTTTGTAGTGGAAGAGGATTTTGTATCTTTGTAACTACCTCCATGGCTCAATCTGATGACACAAACTCGGAGTAATTAACTACATGATGATCGACGGTGCATTTCGAAATCAAAGCTAGCGATCTACTGATCCAACAACTGATCAAACCAACCAAATAAAATCCTATCTACTAGCTAGCTGGAGATCGAGACGATCTCATCCGAATCAATCAATGTATGTAACCAGCTCGATCGATCACTGGAGATGCTAACCAGACCGGACTGGTCAGTCAGTCCGTCGGCGGCCCCGGCGCGCCCATGATTACGGCGTCGGACCAGCGCGCGGGCGAGCGGTCGCTGCTGTTGGACGAGGACATGGCCTCGGCGCGCGCCTCCCGCACCATCCGGAGCACCTCGGCCGTGGCCGGCCGCGCGCCCGTGTCCGCGGCCACGCACGCCGCCGCCACGCCCACCAGCGCGCCCAGCTTCTCCTCGGCGGGGCCGGCGGCGCCGGACGCGGCCGACTCGCCGCCCGACTCGGTGGACATCTCCTCCTCGCGCGCGGCGCGCACCCAGGCGGTCACCTCGTCGGCACCACCGCGCTGATCCAGGAGGTCCGGGAACGGCGCCCGACCCGTGAGCAGCTCCAGCAGGAGCACGCCGAAGCTGTAGACGTCGGACGGCGCCGTGAAGGACGAGGAGGAGCGGGTCTCGGGGGCGCGGTAGAGGAGGGAGGCGGAGGACGCGTCGGCGCCGGCGGCGTGGAGGGCGGGGACGAGGCCGTAGTCGGTGAGGCAGGACTCGAAGTCGGGGCCGAGGAGGACGTTGGAGGGCTTGAGGTTGCCGTGCACGATCGCCGAGGAGTGGAGGTGGAGGAGGCCGGCGGCGATGTCCTCGGCGATCTTCATGCACGACGTCCAGTGCAGCGGCTTGCCCTTGCTCGACGGCCGAGAACCTGCATTGCACCCATGCATTTCCAACCATTATACCACATTTAAATCACAAAAGATGCATGATCACATCACATTTTTTTGGTTTTAGTTCAGTACTAGAATATTTTTAACTTCACTTAAACATTATACTACTAGTTAAGCTTCAGACTTCATGCTATGAACATTTACTGAGCTGAGCATTTGTCTGAATTTGTGTGTGGCCGTTGCTCATTAGATGCTGTGGTGGCAACGATTACTACCATTTGCAGATCAAAAAGGACCACTCTGTCTCTGTGTGCAACAATTACTAGTATATTAGTGATTAACAAGGACCACTGTCACTCTGTAACTCATGGATGAATAATCTGTGGAGAGTAGGTACATGTGGCATTGTATCTTTGCGCTTGTCCCTAGCTAGCTTGTGAAGGCAGACATGGATATGGATGCGCACTGAGGAAATGAATTATCCACTGTCTCGGGTTCAGGATATGTTGGCAATTGACTGCCTGCCTTACCCAATTCTGATTCTGGGAAGAAGTTTTGGACGGTGCAGGGAAAAGGACGATGCATACTGCATTATTTGAGTCTGTAAATTGCTAGCTAGCATTACCAAGACAGTACTAGTACCATAAATATAATGAAAGAAAGAAAACACACACACACACACACACTAGAATTTGATTATGGCCATTGCTATGCTAGCTAGCATTAACAAAATCAGTAGTGCTAGCATGTGAAAGAAAGACAGAAAAATCATCACTAGGGGAGTATGTCTGAAGAATTTGCTTCTTCAACAGGCGCTCTCAAGGACAAGAACAAAAAGGCTCCCTTTTTTCTTGCAATAAGAAATCCCTACAAAATCCTGGTGACTCACATGCATGCACTGAAGCTTCCTTGTTTTTCTTTTTATAATATGAAAGAAAAGAAATGAGTTTTTGGTTCAATGAGAGCCAGGATTCTCTCCTGTCAGTCGGCCATTCTTGCATGATTTACTGCATGCTGCTTCGATGGTCATAGTAGGTATAGTAGTAGTAGTAACATTTTCACTTGACGAATCAATGAAAGAGTTGAATGGCTTCAACATGTGTATCTATGCGCTTGTCCCTCCCTTGTGAAACAAGGCGTACGTGGTGAAGACACAAATTGTGCAGACAGGGATATCTTCTGTGTTGGATTCAGAAGATGTTGGCATTTGACTGCCTGGCTTCTTTAGCCAATTCTCCCGGGAGCAGTTCTTCCAGAGGGAGAGCAGAGCACTTAAGAAATAACCAGCCTATGTAAAATCTGTCTATATCTATGTATATACATGTTCTTGTCCCTGCTCGCCAAGATGTAGACAATTTCTTCAGTTCATCGATCCACATCTTGGCAAGCAATGGCTGCATACATCGCCCAGATACAGATACCGGGGATACATCCTCCAACAGACTCCATAGAGTGCGGCGGGCTTGAGTTACTAGTGCACGCCAGATCCATGCTTTGCCTCAGCTACCCAACAAGAAAACCGCTTGCTTTCCCCCGTGATTTGCTCCCTCAATGCCGTGACCGTGAGTGACACCATCCCTTTCTCCCTTCCATTTTGGATTGCTTGAATGGTTGGTTGGTTCATGGGCACGGGCACGGGCAGGATGTGTGTGCGGTTCATCGTCCATACTTTCACATGAATCAATGCTAGCTAGTACACATTGTTTGGTCCTGATAATGACTTGCTTATGCGGTTCATAATTTGTTTTACCCTAATCATGGATGGATGCATGGCAACCAGGAAGGAATTGAGCTGAAAAATGGTTCAAATGCAGCGCAGCACCAGCAGATTCTTTCTTTCTTTCTTTCAGAGAGAACAGAGCATGGCAATGGCGAGAATGGAGGAAGAAGACGGCTGACCGTGGACGAGGGAGAAGAGGCTGCCGTTGGGGTAGTAGTCGTACACCAGCAGCCGCTCCTCCTTGGCCTGGAAGTAGGCCCGGAGCGCCACCACGTTCGGGTGCCGCACGCTGCCCAGCTCCTCCGCCCGCCGCCCGAACTCAGCCGCCCCGCCGCCCACCCCGCCGGCGCCCCCCGCGTCGCCGCACCGCATCCGCTTCACCGTCACGATGAACCCCGTCTCCATCACCGCCTTGTACGTGCTCCCGGCCTCCCCGCGCCCCAGCGTCTCCGCCGACGCCCGCAGCAGCTCCTCCAGGCTGTACGCCTCCGCCGCGCCCCCGCAGAACACCAGCTTCCCGATCCCCTCCCGCTCCCACGAGAACTCGCGACCGCCCGCCGCCGCCGCCGCTGAGTTCGTCGCCGGCGGCAGTGCTGCGTTGGCCGAGCGCTGCTGCTGGTGGTGGTGCTGGTGCGCGTCCTCCTCGGCCTGCTCCTCCGGCGTGCCAAGGCCGCCCTTGTCCACATCGCCGGCCACGCGCTTGTTCCTGCCGCGCCCGCGCCGCGACGCCGTCACCGCCGCCGCCACCAGCAGGGCCAGCACCACCGCCCCCGCCACCGTCGACCCGGCGATTATCGCGGCCTTCCGGCGGCGGCCGCTGCTGCCGCCGGACCCGCCGGGGGGAGGGAGCGGCGCGAAGGCCGCGGTGGCGGGGGAGAGCGACATCGGCCCGGGAGCCGCCGCCACGACGCAGGGCACCGCGAGCGGTGCCCCGCAGAGCCCGGCATTGCCCTCGAACGCCGACGCGTTGAACCGCTTCGCCAACACGCCGGGGATCTGGCCCGACAGCCGGTTGCCGGAGACGTCGAGCGCCCGGAGCGTGCTCTGCGGCAGCGCGGGCACCGGTCCGGTCAACATATTCCCGTCGAGCAGCAGTGAGGTGAGCCTCGGCACGCGCGCGAGCTCCCGCGGGATCCGGCCGGAGAGGCGGTTGCCGGAGAGCACGAGCACCGTGGCGCGGTGGAGCAGCGCGAGGCTGGCGGGGAGGGGCCCGGAGAGCGCGTTGGACGCGAGGTAGAGCAGCTTGAGGTTGGGCAGCGCCGCGGCGAGCCCATCGGGCACGGGGCCGGAGAGCGCGTTGGCCTTGAGGCTGAGCACGCGCAGCTCGGCGAGCGGGGCGAGGAGGGCGGCGGTGAGCGGGCCGGTGAGGTTGAGGTTCTCGAGGACCAGCTTGGTGACGCGGCCGGCGGGGTCGCACTGGCGCACGCCCGGCCAGGTTGTGCAGAGGGTGGTGGCCGTGGAGGGGTGCCATGGGAGGCGGTTGGAGGCGTCGAGGGAGGATTTTAGGGCCAGCAGCGCGTCGGCGTCGGTTGCTGCGGTGCCGGTGGCGACGAGGTGGTAGAGCAGGAGGAGGAGGAGCGGCAGGAGGTGGCGCGGCGAGAGGGCTCCGGGGGGCTTCATGGTGTGGAGTGTGGAGTGTAGAGCTTGGCGCGTGAAGGAAGGCAGAAGGGGAGGTCAGCAATGGCGGGTGGGCGGCATTAATGAGCTAGCTGTAAAAGAAGAGAAGCGGACAAGGCAGGGGAGGGAGGGAGAAACTGCTGCCTTGGATCTCTCCGGAAAGAAAAGGGGAGAGTGACGGAGCATGAGCTACTGCTTAACTAAATGCGTCCTTGCGTGAGTGAGTGTGGACCGGCTTGCCGGAGACGGCGAGAGGAGGAAGAAGAAAGACTGCTCTGCTCGCTCGCTAATTAACACCGGACTGGAGACTGGACTCCACCACATGCTCTCTGACTCTGACGGAGGTGGATGATTAACTTTGCGACCTACTGCTACTGGAGTGGAGCATGGCGGTAAACAGAGGCGGCACAGTGATTATCCCCACCCACCCACTGCTGCCAAGTGTGGGTCAATGGAGTGGCTGGGCTGAGCTCCTCGGGGCTGTGGAAAGCCTGACCGAAGCCCATTTTACTAACAGCGTGATTACTGACTGTAATATTCCCCTTCCTTACTTTCTTCTTTGCGGCAGAGCTGCAGGGAGGAATCTGTATCCATGGATGCATGCTGCCTCGTGCTCGCGTGCCGAGCCAGCCATGGCAGCAGCAGTTGACCGAGATCCTCTTTCCTGCAGCCGCAAACTGTTCATCCATTCCTTCCACGCTTAATCTCTTTGGGAATCATCATCTCGATAACAAACATTATAGTGTTGACGAGAGAGATGCTTGTTTGAATTGAATCAATGAACGGATGGCACTGCGTGCGCGCCCTAAATCCAAATCCAAATCTACCTACCTACCGCTGTTTCCTCCACCATTTGTACTATTTGTGCGTGCGCGCCCGTGACTGACTGGGTGTGTGTGTGTGAGAGAGAGTCCATTGAATGCTGCCACGTGCGATCCTCTGCTGCCCGGCCTCTACTCCTCCGCTTCAGCAGATCGGAAAGGAGGAGGAAGAAGAAGCGCACTCCGGTTATTATTTTTCCCCATTTCCCCCACTCCAGTTTCCTCCACGGGCCCGTCCAGCTAGTTTAAAAAATATATGATTTTCATGTCTCCATATTTTTCGTATACAACAAGAACATTTTTCATGCCTGTTCAATTTTTTTAATACGACACCAAAATTTCCAAAAATATATGTTTTTATGTCTAGCTTTTTCATATACATTGTACATTTTTGTATACATACAAAGCATTTGCAAAAAAGATATTGTTTTACTTGGCCACTAGTCTTTACAAATACATTGTACATTTTTCGTGTGCATAGGAAACAATGTTTTAGACACTTTAACATATTTTAAAATACAATGTTTTCATACATATTGTACCTTTTTCATACACATATAAAATATTTAGTTCGTACACGTTCAGTATTTTTTAAACAACATCCTAGCCATCGAGAGTAACGATCAGTCGAAGAACACCATGCATTGATGGGTGTTGAGGGCCCATATTGACTATCATGAGATCTTTTCTTGTAAGCAGTAGACCCATATCCTTTCTTCATTAATTCATTATTCCATGAATTCCTCAAAGCGAGGCTCATCAAAATGAAAAATCTAAGACTAGTTAAAAAAACAAAAAAACGGTTAAATAACTTCTCCCTTATATTCAACTGACCGATTAATTTGTTATAACATACTCTATTTTTCCTTTGCCAAATAAGCCACAAACGTCGACGTTTTCCCGAAAGTCTTGGTAGACCTCTCTCTGATGAACTATTTTTTGTTTAATTCCAAATGTGAAGCAAGTCTCCGTATCTTATCAGTGAAACTGAATGCTTGAAATTCAACTTTACAGAGGAAGTATGTATGTAGGAAGAACGTTTCAGAAGAAGCAAAAAAAAAAAACGATCGTACTGGTCAGCGGCAGAATTAATTAACGGCGGAACGATGGTTTTGGTCAGCACGCATATGCATTCACACGGGAGGCCTGAGCATGCATGCAATACCATCGCCGTGTGCGTGCAATGCAGGGGCGCGGCCGTCGAGCATGAAGATCGCCGAGGACATCGCCGCCGGCCTGCTCCACCTCCACTCTTGGGCCATCGTGCACGGCAACCTCAAGCCCTCCAACGTTCCTCCTCGGCCTAACCAAATGGGAGGGGGAAAAGATGTTTTTTTTCCTGCTCTTGTTGTACATCCAACCATCCGTTTTTCTTGTTGGGTAGCTTTTTTTTTTAGAAAAGGAGGATGATCCCCGGCCTCTGCATCTGGGAGATGCATACAGCCACTTTATTGATTATTCTCGAGGACTTTACAAAGTATTACAACAATTTGCCTGAATCCACCATCTTGGCAACATATGCCGCTACTCCTATCCAAAATGATGAAGGGGTGCTAGCTGGGCCACTACCCAAACCACTCACCTAAGCCTAACACCAAAAGCCGGAAGCCGAAACTCATTCGGAGGCCCCAGCCGAGCCACATACCGGGTCTGGGGCACAATCCGGTCAGACGCACTCGTGTGTCGTCGCCGCCATCTTCCACAGGTCATCAGATCAAATTGAGGCTTCTACCTTGTCTGGCCACTCAGCCATCGACGTCACCATGACGCCAGACAGCAACCTCCTCCTGCGCGAGCCCATCTCCGCACATCGGATGCCGAGTCTCCACAGCGCCATGCCATCGATCTCCGCCGCCATCAAAGTGTGAGATGAAACACCGCTCCACCATCCCTCCAGCCAGCACTTGCTCCAAGACGATGCCCCCAGAAGGGTAAGCGATAGAACACCATCATCATCCGATCCGGAAAGACCCGGATCTGGGGTTTCCCCCTGAGCACCCCGAACCTGACGGCGCAGATTGCCGACGATGCCTCGACCATCGGTAGTAGCTCCACCAGGCGAGCTTCGCCTACATCGCCGCAGCCTCCGAGATGAAGCTGACCCGAATGCATGTGTCGACACCGAACCGCTGCCACTTCCACCGCCACTTGAGCAGCCCCCGAGCAACGCCTTCAGGAAGGAGTACGGCACCGTGGTGTCGTCGTCGCTTGGAACAGGGGGTTCTGAGGTTTTCACCTGAGCTCCTGGGAGGGGTGGAAGGAAGGAGGTCCTCTCCGAAGCCTCCAACGAGGGAAGCAACACCCAAAGGCACTGCCATCGGAGTGGCCGCCACGCCGGCCAAGAGATTCCCCTGAAACCCTTCCAGCCACCGGATCTGCAAGGCCAGCACCCAAGAACGGTGACCGAAGCCACCAAGGGCTGGATCCGCTGCAGATCGGAGTAGATCGGGGTCGAGGACGAACATCACCATGACCACCAACATCCACCGAGGAACCGCCGCCGCAGCCGAAGCCCATGTACAGGGTTGGGTAGCTGAAGAGCATGCATGGATTCTGGCGTGCACTGCGCATGTACAGGGTTTATTCATAAAAAAGAATAAACAAGAATGGCTGGACGTGTGTATACTAGGCCAGGAGTGGTGCCAAACCATGTGACTGACATGGATTCATTTCATAGCGGCCAGCTGCTTTATTATTAACTCACTCAATCATGCTGCAAATTAAGTCCCACCTGACATCAAGTCAAGGAGTAGTACCACTGTAGGATAGGAGCAGTGGTAATTCATGCGAGAGTAATGAACATGGTTAGAATCCACATCACACAAGTCTCATGTGTACGCGAGATTTGACTGTGAAGACCCTCACTACATAATTTGAAAAGGAAAGGATTTGGTTAGTCTTGTTGCATTGCGCCCTAGTACATTTTGTCCTGAAATTCGCACTGAAACTTGGTACTACCTGGCTAAGATGGGGGAAGAAGAAGAAGAAGAAGAAGAGGAGGAAGATGAGGTGCCCCTGCGAGCTACATTATTCAGGCATACGAGACGTCTTGGCAGTTTAATTGAACCGCCGAAACGTTTTATAGGAACCTACAGTGGTACTCCTACTAGGGATGGTTTCCTCAGTGCTATATATGCTCTTCCTAGAACTGTTCAAACATGCGTAGCAAGCCAGCCATGTGGCCGCAGCAACTCTTTTCTTTCAGTTTCATTGATCCAATCCATGCAAATAAGTCCCGCGCAAAGGCAAGTGGCACGTACTACTACCATCGAGTCGAGCAGTAAATCATGCAGTAGATTCCATCTCACACATCTCTGAGATGCAACATCGGTTGACTGACAGAATGAAACCTTGCACCGTGGCCGACAGACAGAGGATCCCACTCCACCCCGGGGAAGACGCACCGTAAATATAATCTAGCCAGCCAGCCAGCCACAAGACCACTGGACCTGGACGAGATCACTACATAGATAGGTGAACAAAAAACAAGTAGCACCTCCGTACTATAGATCCCACTGAACAAAGAAACTTCTTTTATTCAGGAATAAAATAAGAAGCTTCAGCGCAATAGAAAGTTGAGCCTTTTGTTCTTGTTCTTGCCAGTGCTATCTTTCTACTCCCTCTGTTTCTAAATATAAGTCTTTTTAGTCATTTCAAATGAACTATAACATACGGATGTATATATATATAATTTAAAGTTTAGATTCATTCATTTTACTTCGTATGTAGTCACTTGTTGAAATCTCTAGAGACTAATATTTGGGAATGGAGGGAGTATATAATAGAAACCCATGCATGCATGCACGCACTCAACACCTCGCATGCCCATCCTGGCTGAAAATGATCGGCAAGCACACCTGTCTGTTGAAGAAACAAGAAACAAATTCTTCACGCATACTTAGTGATTTTTTATTTATTTCCTTTCCTTCTTTCATATGCTATGCTAGCTGGCAATTGCCAGACTCAAATAGTAATGCATTATCATGCATTGTCCTTTTCCATGCACAGAGGCGTGCCTGACACCGAGAGTCCGAATCTTCTTCTTCCCGGCCGGGAGAATTGGCTAAAGAAGCCAGGCAGTCAAATGCCAACATGTCCTGAATCCAAGACAGTAGATATCACATAGGCCCTGCCTGCACAATTTTATCTATTGTGTGCGCGCCCATGACCGTCTTCACAAGGAAAAGCGCATAGATGCACAGATTTATCCATGCAGGCAAGCTTGTGTGTGACAGTGGTCCTTCATGATCTCTATGGTAATTGTTGTTACTACCTCCTGCTGGGCAAATTATTTCAGGCGTACTGTAGTGGGAGTAGTGTTTTTGTTCACGCAAACTGCTGGATTGGGTATTAGCAATGAGATCGAAGATCGGTTGACATAATGAAGCATCGGGACGTAATTAAACAAGAGTGGCCGACAGAGAGAGAATCCCGGCGAACACGTCCCCAGGGAGACACGGCTTAAACCTAGGCACGCACAACGGCACAAGATCACCGGACGAAAGTAGTACGAGCCCTCACTGAATCAGTTTTTTTCCTTTCTTTCCGTTCATTTAGGGCCTGTTCGGTTGACAGCGAAAGTGGAGGGGTTTGGCAGGGATTACACCCTCTACAAGTCAAAACCTCCTCCAATCCACCCCAATCCCCCTGTGAGGAGGTGTAACCGAAAAAAGCCTTAAGAATAAAACCAATCAAGCTTCATGCCCGAACATGCGTGGAGGTTCCATCGTCCATGTGAGTCACCAAAATGGGGTAGTGCAACAAAAAAAAAAGTGAACCATCTTCTTCTTGTCCTTGAGAGTGCTATATGTCCACCGTAGAATATACTCCCTCCGTTCCTAAATGTAAGTTTTTGTGGAGATTTCACTATAAACCACATACGAATGTATATAGATGAATTTTAAGTTTAGATTAATTCATTTTGCTCCGTATATAGTCCATGTAGTGAAATCTCTACAAAGACTTATATTTAGGAACGAAGGGAGTAGAAACCAATGCACTCAACTGCACGCCGGCCCATGTTCAGAAGCAAGTGCTTGTGTTGAAGACAGAAATTCTTTCAGACATAGTGATTTTGTTTCTTTCACATGCTAGCAGTAATAATGATCTGGTAGTGCTAGCTAGCAATTGACAGACTCAAATAATTCATCATGCAGTATGCATTGTCTACTATGAGACGTGTCGCCGTCCAAATCTTCTTCCCAGAACCAGAATTGGGTAAAGGCAGGCAGGCAGTCAAATGCCAACGTGTCCTGAACCCGAGACAACAGAGAATTCATTTCTTCAGTGCGCAAATCGCTAGGGACAAGCGCAAAGATCCAACGGCACATGTACCTGCACAGATTTAACGATGACTTACAGAGTGACAGTGGTCCTTGTTAATCACTAATATGGTAGTAATTGTTGCTCAGGCTGCAAGTGTACAAACTGTCCATTCAGCAGAGAAACTGTACAAGATGACGGGCGAAGCGGCAGGCGACTCCGCGGGCGACCCCGCGGGCGATCCCTCGGGCGAATCGGCGGGCGGCGGCCGAGAGCCCCTGACGCAGCCAACACTGCCGGAGCCACCACCGCCGCCCAGTTCCTCTCCGCCGCTCCCCCGCAATGCGGATCCTCCGCTGCCGTCGCCTCGGCGACTTGCGCCGGATTCGATCCGAAATGAGTGGATGCCGGTTTCGGAGACGGCGCCCGATCTCCCTCTTTTCTCGTCGTCTAGCCCAGATCTTTTGACGGCATATCGGGATCGGGAGTTCTTGAATCATACTAAATGGTATGTGCGTTTTCAGGACGATAGAAAGGCGGGGTCATGGATCAATGGCCTGATCTACTCGCACCCGTCCCGTTGGATGACGATCCGCGATGAAGAAGGAGACATTTTAGCCGGAAGACATCTCAACGTTGACGAAGATCTTGCTGTTGGTAAGAGGTTTATTATTGATTTTTTCCATATCGAAGTTCTTGAGCGTGTGCAGGAACCCAGAGAATGCGATGAGTAAATTGAGTTCGTGGATCTCACAAGGGACGCCGAGGAACCCAAGCCTGCGCAGCGGGTTGTGGGGCGTTTTTGGATACTAGCTGATGATGAAGAAGATGATGATGTGGTTCTGACGGAGGTGCCGGTGCAGTCACCGTCTCCACTTGTTGTGGCCACTTCTACCTCGGGGTCTAAACCTAAGGTGAGTACTAAGAACTCGAGTTCATTGGATACGTCGGTTCCTTCGCAGAAGTCGAAGGTGAAACCATGGAAGGGACCGTTGCCAAAGGATGGGCCGTCGGCCATCACTTTGTCAGATTTTTTTCGTCCCGAGTGTTGGACGAGAGTGACTCGGCGCAAGAAAAAGGGTGGTTCGAGGGTGTCACAGAGCTCGCCGGCGGTGGTCGTGCCGTGTGACATTCGAACGGCCAGATTGGAGCGTTTGAATGAGTTGTTGGGCTCGGTTGGGCTGCCTGACGGTGCCTGCGACGTAGGCTTGGTCAGTACTGGGCTTGAGGCCCAGGGGGCTGGCCAGGCAAACGACGCAAGGGAGGCTTGCGACGTGCATGAGGGGGCCTTGGATCGATCGCCCCTGCATGCACGTACCCCCCTCTTCCTCCGCTTATCTCTGCTAGGGTTCGGCGCTGTGGGCGTGTGGGTTTTCCTTCTGCCTCCTCGCGCCGTTCTTCGCTAAGATTGGCCGGAGTCAACCGGCGCCTGCCCCTGTCTCTCGACGGCTGGCCATGCCGCCCAAGCCGCCGCCGTCGCGGATGCCACCTGTGGTGAGAAGCCAGTCCGGGGCCGCGGGCGGCTCGGCCTCATCGACGGCGGGCGCTATTGCGCCGGGTCCCGCGCGTGCGGCACCTCTGCCCCGGGCGGTCCCGCCGCCGCAACGGGCTGCTCCACCACCGCCTCGGGCGGCGCCTCCACCGCCGCTCGGGCCCTGCCCCCGTCGCCACAGCAGCCTAGGGCTGACCCGCCGCCTCCACCTAGGGCTGAGCCGCCGCCAAACCACAGGCCGTGGCCGCGACAAATGGCGGCCGGCCGCGGTGGCCATGGTCAAGGCCCGCTCGGCCGTGGGGTTGGGGCGTCGCCGGGAGATGACCGGAATCCCCCGCGTGGCCAGTGGGGCGATGACGGTTACGACGCCTACGGTGCTGGTTTGCATCGGGGATCTTCGTCCTCCGGCGGTGGCCGTGGTTATGCTTGGACAGATGACGGCAATGCCAACCGGGGTTTTCAGGGTCCGCCCGGTAACTTCGTGGAGGGGGCGGTGGCTCCTAATAACCGCACCTTCCGGGGCCGATTCCGCGGAGGTCGGGGTGGGCACAAACGTAACTACCCGCCTAGGCATCCGAAGACTACGGTTGAGACTGAGGTGGTGGCCGACGGAGGTTCGGTTCTACCGCAGGTGGCGGCGGAAACGGTTCAGGCCCTGGGCGAAGTCACATTGCCGGAACCAATGCAGACTGGTGATTCTGCTTCTGAGCATGGTACGGACAAATCCGAGGCTGACAAGTTGTCCAAGTGGGCGGCTAAGAAGAAGGCGTGAGGCAAGTGGCCTCGGTGATGGGGAGGCCACCTGGGGTGGCGTGGTGTGAGGAGGAAGAAGCAGAGACGCGATGGCGGGCTGGCGGCGGCAGGAGCACGCAGCGGCACTGCCCTCGCTCTACTTGTTCCGGCATGACGTTATCGAAGTGGGATTTCAACGGGATCCAATGGGATAAGTGGGCTAGCCCGATTATTATTATTATTATTTTCCAATGGGAGCCCACTAAAGAATATTAAGTGGGATGGGCTAATTAGTCCCACTTAATCCCACCTCCACCTGCAGCCTGAATTGTTGCACATCAGAGTGGTCCTTTTTGATCTGCATATAGAATAGTAATTGTTGCCACCACAGCATCTTGTATGAGCAAAGAGGCTCAGCCTTTTGATCCAATGTCCATACATGGTTCCATGAGCACATGAGCTTCGATCCCTACTGCCCAGAAGTGATACGAGACCGTTCGTCAATGTTGTTCACCCATCGATTGTACACCATCCAAGAGTCTGTGAGCAATTATTGCGGCCATGTCAATATGCTCATACAGCAGTGGCCAAGTGGTGCAATAATCTCTACGCAACTAAGAGCATCTACAACCGGACTTGGCAAATCGAACCCTTAGTAATAGTTGTCTCAATTTTTTTTGTGGTATTCAACCTCTTGCTTGCTTCTGGTCCAAAGATGAAATCCTTACTAATAGTTGGTTGTGTTCGCCCTTTTTTTGGAATAATAGCCTCCTTTATTGCAGGATTAACTGCCTCTTATATGTTTCGGATATATTTACTTACATTCAATGGGTATTTGCCTGTTAATTTTCAAAATTAAAGTAGCATTAAAGAGAGTTCCTTCTATTCAATATCCTTATGGGAAACAGGATACCCAAAAGGAGTGAATAGGGATTTCGTTTTATTAACTACGAAGAGTGGAGTTTCTTTTTTTCCAGAAAATATACCAAAAATTCAAGGTAATACAAGAAATAGGATAGGATCCTTTACTACGTCTTTTGGGGCTAAAAACACTTTTGTCAATCCGCATGAAACGGAAAATACTATGTTATTTCCTCTTCTCATATTACTACTTTTCACTTTGTTCATTGGCGTATGGCACCGTTGTGGGCAAGCTTCTTCGTACCCGAACGTGTGCGCATGCATGTATTTTGTACGTGCATTCTGCGGTCCAGTGTGTGTGCATGCGTTAGTGCGTTGTTGTGGCTTGTGCGTGTGTGGCGTTGTGTGCGTGCGTGCTGTGCGATGACATGTTGCACTAGGTGCCACCTACACTATTTGACCAGTTCATTGAACTGCCATGCAGATAGAATACTGAGCTAGAGTTTTTTTTTTTAGAAAAGGAGGATGACCCCCGGCCTCTGCATCTAGAATACCGTAGTGTGCTTCGGCCTCAACTTCAGTGACCCCAGATGTATTTATCTCTTTCCACGCCAAGGAGAAGCGTTTGCTCATCAGTCATCTATGACTACTACCCCAACGATAGCCTCTTCTCCCTCGTCCACGGTTAGTAGTACAGTACCCCATTGCCATTGCCATTGTCATTGCCGTCTTCTCCCTCGTCCACGGTTAGTAGTACAGTACCCCATTACCACTGCCATTGTCATTGCCGTCTTCTCCCTCCTCCTCCATTTTCGCCATTGTCGTCTTCTTCCTCTCCTCCTTCATTTTCGCCATTGCCATGCTCTGTTTTCTCTGAAAGAATTTGCTGCTGAATGTATCCATCCATGATTAGTATGATTATTTGACGAGAAACATGTAGAGCTAACAAATCTGCGGCGCATAAGTAAGTTATTATCAATCAGGATCAACAATTTGTACTACTACTAGAGCTAGCATTGATTCATGTGAAATTATGAATGATGAACCGCGCACACACCCTGCCTCTGCCCGTGCCCGTGCCCATGAACCAACCAACCAACCGAACGGGCGCGAATCAACCTGTGGTTGAGTTGGTTAGGTGGACAGTGGTATCCCCAACCCACCAGGGTTCAAATCCTGGTGCTCGCATTATTCCTGGATTTATTTCAGGATTTCCGGCGATGCGCTTTCAGTGGGAGGAGACGTTCCCGTCGACGACGAGGCGCCTACGGTGACTTCGTAAATCTCAAGATGATATGTCGGCTCAGTCTCTCGGAGGCGTTCATAGGGATGAGTGTATGCGCGTGTATATGAGCGCTTGTGTCTGTACTGATGCTCAAAAAAAAAAAACCAACCGAACGGGCATTGAGGAAGCAAATCACGGGGGAAAGCATGGGCCACATCCAACCATATCTCTCTCTGTTTTCTTGCTGGGTAGCTGAAGAGCATGCAGCATGGATCTGGTGTGCACTAGTAACTGACAGACGCATTCTCTGGACTCTCTTGTTGCATTCCGCTCCATTCAATTTCCATGGCGGCCCGGCTTTGTTTTGTTTGTTGGTGGTAGCTAGAGTAGGGTAGAGTAGATGACAACATTGGCATGCGCAAGCCAGGTGCCTCTGCCTCACCACAAGTGTATGTACAAAAGCCAGCCAGCTCTTATAATTTATTCGTAAAAATAAAAATAAAACAAGAATGGCTGGACATGTGTACTAGGAGTGGTGCCAAGCCATGTGACATGGATTCATTTCATGGTGGAGTAGCCAGCTGCTTTATTATTAACTCACTCATGCTGCAAGTCCCACATGAAGTAGTACCACCATAGGGGCAGCAGTAATTCATGAGAGAGTAATGAACATGGTACATTCCACATCACACAAGCCTCATGTTGACGCGAGATCTGCGAGCACCCTCCTCACAACTGTAGATTATTTCTAGAGACCACTGGAGAAGAAGCTCTATCAGAAGGAAAGGATCTGGTTAATCTCTTTGCATTGTGCCCTAATACATCTTGTCCTAAAACTTGATACCTGGCTAATAAGATGGGGGGAGAAGAAGAAGAAGATGAAGAAGAAGAAGATGAGGTGCTCCTGCTAGCCGTTTCCAAATAGTAACAATGATGGTGTGCTAGTATTCCTTTTTTTTTAAACGAGTAGTATTCCTTTTATTCATTCATTCACAAGCTGCTCTGCCGATTTGGTGTTGATAGTAGTAGCAATGATCAAGTTGAGACAATAATGTGTATGTTGTCCTCGCCTACGACGCACTGAGGTGAGGTGAGGTGAGGTGAGGTTAGGGTCCATGCATATGAATGATGTTGACGCGGCCTGTACAAATTAGGCGCAGACATTGATTAGTTAAGGCACGCAGTCGAGCGACAGCAGGCCAGGCGATTGAGTAGCATCGTGCCCAGCTGAACTGAATTGAATCCAATGCAGCAGTACTACAACTAGTGTGGAGGCGTCTGCGGCTACGTACCGTACCGTTGCACAATTTCTTTTCTTCAGTGCATCGATCTCATCTTGGCAAGCAAGCAGGGACAAGAGCATTATATATACCGTGGATGCAGGCAGGTTTATATACTATTAGTACTAGCTTGATTTCTTGAGTGCTCTGCTCTCCCAAGAACTGCTCAAACATGTGTACCAGGCCAGCCACGTGGCATGGAGCAAGACCCTAGGCCGTGGGCGACAGAGAGAGGATCCATCCATCCCGTGTAGGGAACACGTCCCCACGAAGGAAGACGTGCCCTAAATCTAAGGCCTTCTTTGGTTCATTGGATAGGAATAGGAAAATCATAAAAAGTGAGATGACATGCATCTCAAATCCTATAGAGAAAGAGATGTCATTTGATTTCCATTGAGTCTAGGCCAATGTTTTTTTTTCTTTTGAAATGTGAAGGATTGATTCCTATCCTACATAGGAATAGGAATCCGTTCCTACAAAAACAAAGGGCTCCAAAGAAATTTTTCCTATAAAGTTTCTATCCTTTGCAATTCCTACACATTCCTATGAACCAAAGGAGGCCTAAGGCAGACACAAGATCACTAGATAGATGAACAAAAAACAAGTAGTACCAGTCTAGATCCCACTGTACAGAGAAACTTGTTTTTCTTCTTGAGAAATAAAATACTAAGAAGCTTCAGTGCAAGAACATGTGGGGAGCAGGGAGAGTCACCAAGATATATAGCGCTGGTTTCTTGCAAGAAAAAAGTGAGCCTTTTTCCTTCTTGTCCTGGCTCACTAGCTAGCTGGTGATATAGTATCTATCTATACAAACAGAAATCCATGCGCTTAACTTCACCCCACACTTGTATACCCATCCTGGTGCTCTGCTCACATGTAGTATGATCGGCAGCCAAGCACACCTGGATGCCCTGCCTGTTGTAGAAACAAATTCTTCAACAGGCATACTTGGTGAATTTTTTTGTTGTTTAATTTCTTTCACATGCGAGCAGTACTGATTTGGCAATGGCCAGAGTGGAATAATGCACCATGCAGTAATTGTCCTTGTCCACGCACGCACTCACGCGTGCCACCGAGAGTCCAAATCTTCTTCTTCCCGGCCGGGAGAATTGGCTAAAGAAGGCAGGCAGTCAAATGCCAACATGCATCTTGTGACTGATCCAAGACAGTAGATAAGAAGATAGGCCCTCCCTGCCTGCCTGCACAATTTGTGTGTCTTGAGTGCGCATCCACCACGTCTTGTTTCACAAGGGACGAGCGCATAGATACAGAGATTTATCGATGCAGGTAGGCTTGTGTGTGACAGTGGCCCTTCTTAATCACTAATAGCAAGTGTTGTTACTGCCTCATTGCTGCTGGGTAAATTCTTTGAGGCATACTGCAGTATTGTTTTTGTTCACGCAAGCTGCTGGATTGATAAAATACTACTGGTATGTAGTAGCGATAATTCAGATTCAGACAATGACTGTGGAATGAGAATGATGTTGACGCGGCCTGCCCAAATTAAGCAACCAGACTGATTATGATTAGTTAAATACAGGCACTCCAACGACACGAGGCCAGGAGATGAGGCCATCCGTTCTGCTTTAGCAGCAGCGTGTCATGAACCCAGTATAGCAAGTAGTAGTGCAGTGAGTAGATGGTACCGCCGGCACAATTTCTTCAGACATATTTGTAGGCAGATTTCTTGAGTGCTCTCATTCCGTTCCATCGGAGTAGCATGCAGTACTTTGTACATAGTAGATTCCATGCCTGAGATGCAAGATCGGTTGACTGACGCAATGAAACCTTGCGCCATAAAATAAGAATGGCCAACAGAGAGAGAGAGAATCAAGCCGGGGAGCACGTCCCCATGAAGACACGGCCTAAGAGCATCTCCAGCCACGCCCCCGTGAAGGCCTCCCCAGGTAATTTTTTCGCGCCGGGCCGAAAAACCGGCCAGTCGTGTTCCCAGGAGCTCGATTTTCGCCGACCTAAGCTGAAATCAGCGCCGTCGGATCCAAGCCGAACCCGGCGCGATAGGGGGCGCCGAGGTGAGCGGTTTTGGCGCGAAAATGCCACGGGCCAGCCGCGTCAGCGACACCGCGCCTCGTCTTCCCCAACGCCTCGGTTTCCCGCGGGGAATCAATGGCAAGGCTGCCGCCGGTCAGCCTTGCCATTGATTCCTCACGGGCGGCACGTCACGGGACGGCGCGCCGACGCCTCCCCTCCCTCGCACGCGTACACACGGTCGCGGCGCGGCTATATAAAGCCGGTGGCCTCGCTCGCCTCTGGCCACACCAGCCCCGCCCCAGCCGCCGAGCTCTACCTCTCCCGAGCGCCGCCGCCGAGCCCTCCCTCTCCCTCTCCCGTGAGCCGCCGCCGAGCCCCTCCCTCTCCCGATGGCCGAGCATTTTTCCGGAGACGAGGCGGCGGCCAACGGCTTCGGCCGCCGCACACTCCGTGAACAGGAGTCGTGGCTCCTGTTCCAGGCGAACATCTCGGCGCCGCCGGACATGCGCGACGGGCCGACGGGCTGGAGGCTCAGCAACGGGGGAGTGCCCATTCCCCCATTGCACGACGCCGTGGCTAAACCCTCCTACTTCACCGACGAGGTCGAGGTCGTGCGCGCCTCCCTCACTGACGCCCAGCTCTCCCTTCCCCAGTACGCCGCCGACAACCACGCGGCTTGGGCGGCGTACTTCGAGCGCCGTCAGCGAGAGAGAGAGAGAGAGAGAGAGAGAGAGAGAGAGAGAGAGAGAGAGAGAGAGAGATGTCTTTGAGGGAGAGAGCAGCGTTCCAAAGGACGCGCTCCATGGAGCCAGTTTTTCAAAAAAAAATCAAAATATACTTAATAGTTTCAAAAAATGTCAAAACAAATTATGCAAATACATATGCATATTCTTCAAGTATGTATAAAGTTTCATCAACTAATTTGACTATTTTCATTCTACACAAAAAAGACAAATACCAGTCCCAAAAACAAAAAAGAAAAACCTATTTTACTTCATGTATTTGTCTTTTTTGTGTACATCACATATGAACATATATGTTTATAAAATTTTATACAAGTATACTACAAACATATGTCTATGTGTATACTTTTTTCAGATTTTTCTGAGATCTGAAAAAGGATTTTCATTGAAAGAAAAATAAAGAGCTCT
The DNA here is from genome assembly GCA_032464435.1 of Aegilops umbellulata. Taxonomy (NCBI): domain Eukaryota; kingdom Viridiplantae; phylum Streptophyta; class Magnoliopsida; order Poales; family Poaceae; genus Aegilops; species Aegilops umbellulata. Next base: position 2,270,431 of record CP136057.1, on the reverse strand, counting down.
ATGGAGCTCGGGTACGTGCTGCTTGCACTTTTCGGTCTTTGAGGCGAGGTAGATGATAAACTTACCATGCGACCACTGAGGGTGATGGTGATAAGCTGAGGAGGCAGCACAGCACAGTGATTATCAGTGGCTCACGCACCACTATCAATTGTGGGTCAGTAACAAGTGGGTCAATGGAGTGGCTGAGCTCCTCTCCTCGGGGCTTGGAAAGCCTGACTGATACCCATTTTACTAACAGTATACACTAGTGGTAAGCGGATGGATTTTTTTAGGGCTAGACTGTTATGGCAGGAAGATGATAAAAAGAAAAAAATATCACCTTGTCAAATGGTCTAATGTTTGCAGACCTAAAGACATGAGTGGACTGGGCATTCAAAACTTAGCGCATATGAATAAAGCTCTATTGAGCAAATGGTGGTGGAAAATTTACAACACAGAGGGTTTGTGGCAGGAAATTATCTTGAAAAAATATCAAGGGGGCAAGGCTGTTGGAAATATAATTGCTAAGCAGGGAGACTCCCAATTTTGGAAGGAATTATTAAAACATAGAGACCATTTTACCTCACTTTGTAAATTTGTCATAGGAGATGGAGGAAACACTAGATTCTGGGAAGACTGGTGGATTGGATCGGCACCTTTATGCAAAAAAAATTCCCAGATTGTATGATATTTATTTTGATAAAAAGAAAACGGTCAAGGAGATTGTGGAGGGCGGAAATTGATAACATGCAATTTAGGAGAACTCTGACAGGAGATTCAAGAGAGTTGTGGGATCATATAAAAGAGGCTTGCAACTCGGTGGCGCTGAGCAATGAAAGAGACAAGGTGAAATGGAATCTAAAAAAAAGGGGGTATACACGGTGAAATCCTTTTATAGACATTTAATAGAGAATGGGATCAAATACCCACATTTGTACATGTGGAAGATCAAAATGCCACCTAGAGTTAAGGTCTTCATGTGGCTGGCTCTTAGAAACAGTATCCTTACTAAAGATAATCTGCTACGTAGGGGCTGTGAGGGTGATGATAATTGCCCATTCTGTGGACGTAGAGAAAGTATCAATCACTTGTTCTTGACCTGTTCAGTGGCTAGGCTTTTGTGGAATATTCTGAAATGTGCTTTTAATCTAGATGATGTGCCAGATGACTTAGATCTGGTAATGAGAAATTGGGTAAAAACTTTTGGAAAAGAAGAAAGATGTTTAGTTTTGATAGGAATTTCGGCTATTTGTTGGACTATCTGGAAACTGAGAAATAGTATTATTTTTTATAACAACAGGGTGAATGAGCCATGTACACCTGTCAATCTGTTGCTTCAAAACTTACTCCCTCCGTTCGGAATTACTTGTCGTAGAAATGGATGTATCTAGACATTTTTTAGTTCTAGATACATCCATTTCCGCGACAAGTAATCTGGAACGGAGGGAGTACATAATTGGAATATTTTGTAGAAAAACCCCGCAAGAAACAATGTGACGGAGGCAGGAATTAAACAGATCGGTGAAGTGGCTGAAGAAGTGTTCAAAGCAGTACATGGGTGGCACGTGGAGACTAGAAGAATCACGGGATGAAAGCTTCGAAGACTCCTTGGATCTATGGCGCATCGATGGACGCTCAAAGCCTCAACGCTTTTCTGTTTTTCTGCTTTCCTTTATCCTCCTTTTGGAGACTTATGTGTGAAACTGTTAGAAATCGTATCCCTAGCTTCGTATGCTCTACCTTTAAAAACCTGTAATGCTGGTGCTGGGACCGATATTGAGCCCAGGCCTTAGATCTTCTCCCCCGGGGTTTTGGCGTTTTGAGGATTGGTGGGCAGGGGGAGGGATGGCTCCCCCTCCTCCCTCAAATAGCCGAAACCTGACCGGGGTGGAAAGATAGCTTTGTTAGTCTCTGTTTCTTCTTTCAGTTGTAAGACTTGATGATTTCTTTTAATGGAAATCGGAGAGGGAAGCTCTCTTTTATAGAAAAAATACACTAGTGGTAATGATCCCCTTGGCTTCTTCTTTCCTTGCAGGGTTGCAGGCATCTTAATTGCAAGCCCATCGGCTTACAACCTTCAACCTTTTTTTACTTTGACTATGACGGCAGCCCGTTGCTCAATTAGTAATTGAAAAGTTATGAAAGAAGATTCATTATTTTGCAATGGAACAACATATAAAACTTTGGACAATTTTAAAGTTAGAAGATGTGCGGGTGCTCGCTAACGATCTTCACAGGATCCGAAGAGATGCGAACGCCCGGTTGATCACATCGGACGTGGGACAGACGGCCGGACGTGACTAGATCATGCATCCGGCCAGAAAGAACACACGCCGGCATGGAGGCGATCCGAACGCGCGGAGCTGTGCAAACAGCCATTCGCGTGTGCTCGTAGCCAACACCTGCGGGGACGCTGCGCCGTAGCCAACACCTGCGGGGACGCTGCGCCGATCGCCTGACCGGCACAAGCGGCCGACGCATCACCGGCACACGGGACACTTCGTCCTGCATCCAGGGCGATACAACAAATGATTCCACCAATCCTCTCCCCTCTCATCCTCTTACATCCATGTCCCGCCGGCGTGCCAACCATGGCGGTTGACCCGCCGACTCCTGCTACTCCTACTACGCTTAATCCCGTTGGAGATCAGATAACATTATAGTATTACTGACAGAGATGCTTGATCTAATCAATGGATGGACGCCATTAGCACTACGCACGCCCAACTACCCAGCTGGATCCAAATGTGTTTGTGAGCCAAGCCAGTAACGGAGAGGATCCGCCATGTGTGCGTGCGTGCGTGCGTGCGCGTTGTGTGTCCGTGACCCGGCGGCTCTGGTCTGGTGAGATTGAGAGGAATCCGGTAATCCTCTCCAGCAGATCGAAATGGAGGTTGTCTCCCCATTTCGCCCTCCAGTTCCCTCGCAAGGAGCCCGAATCCTACAAATAGTTTTTCTTTTGAGAAACCAATCCTACAAATAGTGTGTATTCGGTCGAAACAGGCCGGCCCATTAGCACTGTAACAGTGGTCCTGGTCTTCTCATGTTTTTCTTTTGACCAGTTTTTGTTTCATGTTTTCTTTTTGTCCGTTGTTTGTCTTTTTTATTTTATTTTATTTAATATTTTCCATTTTAATTTCATGATTTTACTTTTAAAATTCGTGATTTTTCCAAATCCTTGAAAGTTTGTCTTGAATCTGTGAAAATTTTCATTTTTTGAAAACTTCATGAACTTTTACCCTCAACTATATGAACTTTATTTTCATAATTGATGATTTTTTAAATCCATGAACTAATATTAAAATATGTATACTTCTTCCAGATTCTTCAAAATAAATAGACAACAATGTATTTTTTCAAAATCCTATTTTTTTTCCAAAATCCATGACATTTTAAAAAATCATATTAGTGAACTTTTTTGGCAAATCAATGAACTCTTTTGAGTTCCACGATTTTTCACATTTTATGAGCATTTTAAAAATCATGATTTTTGAAACCTTTGTTTTTTTAAGAAAATATGATTTTCACATTTCATGAACATTTTAAAAATCATGATTTTTGAAACCTTTGTTTTTTTAAGAAAATATGAATTTTTCTAGATTATTTTTTCCCAAAAGTCGAATCGGTCAAGAAGTTGACCTGTCACCCAAGCGAACAAAAGGGCAGGGAGCGATTGAGTTTTTTTGAGAGATTTCGCAAGCTTTATTGATTCAGAGAAATGTTCATAGGTACACTAGCTGGGTTATGAGGATTACCCAACCACACATGTCTACCTATGCCTAGATTACATGCATACTTTGCAAGATTATGAGCCTCAAAATTGAAGTTTCTACGCTAAAAAATAAACTTGCAGAAAGCAAAACCGGAGCTACGAGCTGTTATTTCATGTATGATTGTTGCTTTTGGTCCACTTGTTCCATCATTGATGTCATTGACAACTCCCTCACAATCTGAAGCCAGAACCACCTCATGAACATTTAGATCTTCTGCCAAAGCTAATCCCTCCCTGCAAGCAAAGGTTTCCAAGATCGTGGGATCAGTAACACCTCCATAGACCACTGCCGAGGACCCCAGATAGTTGCCCTGCTCATCTCGACATAGTGCAGCCACAGCTCCGCCCCTTCTGCTTCGCGCAACTGCTCCATCCACATTAACTTTGACAGATCCGGTTCCCGGAGCTAGCCATCGCCTAGTCCCGGCCACCCGTGTTGTCATGGTAACCACCTTGTTTGGCTTAGGTATTTCTTGCAAGTCAGTGAGGAAGTTGTTCACAAAAGAAATAGTTTGGTGCGGCGCTTGAAAAATTGCGTCGTACACAGCGTTCCGACGTGCATACCAAATAGCCCAAAGTGTGACAGCCATTGATGTAAACTTTGCATGGTCCATCCTGCTATATAACTCAAACAGCCACCTCTTTGCACTTGGTTCTTCTAGTTCTGACATTGCCAACACCACATCTGCATCTGATAGTGCCCACACACACTTTGACATTGTACAGGAAATCAAAGCATGGCGCCATGAGTCCTGACATCCGCACAAAGGGCAAGTGTCCTGGGTTGACATATTTCTGTGGTGTAAGACATCCGTGGTAGGCAGCGAGTGCCGTGCCAAGCGCCAAATAAACACTTTAATCTTCGAGGGTATAGATATCTTCCATAATGCTGACCAGGCTTTGCCCTCCTCCTCACCTGAAGAAGATCCCGATCTGCCCTCAAGCCATTCCTCGCGCTGCAGTTTTGTGCTTACCAGAAATTTGTAAGCCGAACTGACAGAGAACCTTCCTTTTTTGTCAGGGTACCATGCCCAAAAATCCTCAACATTGCGAGTACACACTGGAATTCTCAAAATAGCATCAGCATCAAAACGAATAAACACAGACCTTACCAAGTCCTCGTTCCACCCTTCGGTGGATGGCTGTAGCAGCTCCGCCACTTTCGTCGGCGGGTTTTGCACGAGGCACGTAATGGGCCTTGGTGTGTGTTCTTTCGGTATCCAATTGTCCATCCAAATATCGGTGGTCTGTCCGTTTCCAATCCTTCTAATGATTCCTTGCTTCACCACATCTCTTCCCTCGATTATTGCTCGCCAAATCTGAGAGGGGCGAGCACCAAGTTGAGGGAAGTAGCTAGCTTTCAGTATTCTAGCACTCAAAGTAGATGGTTCATTAAAAAGTCTCCAGGCTTGACGGGCCAAAAGAGCTAGATTAAACAACTCTAAATCTCTGAACCCCAATCCTCCCAAGTGTTTAGGCCGCATCATCACATCCCATGATACCCAAGTCGGCTTTCTTTGGCCCTGTTTACATCCCCACCAAAACGGTTGGGCTGGCCCACCCGGGGGCATGCGTGAGCCCCTGGTCCCTGCAAGGAGGGCCCCGTCCGCCCGCTCGTCAACGTAGGGCCCAACCCACCGCTACCTGTGAAGCTGGGCTGGGATGCATAGGCCCACGAGGATGCGAAGTGCGTTCCTCCAGTACAATACAACAAATATTCATTCACCTCCGGGAAGAAAATGAGAATGAATGTATTCTTTTTCTAAAGGAGGTTGGAACCCGGCTTCTGCATCATTGAGATGCACACAAGCACATTTATTAAAGTTGGTGTAAGGTCGGGAGGTTAAAGACATCAAAAAAGAGAGTAGAAGACTTAGACAATTATGACAGACCTATTAAAATATGTAAATTTAGCACCTACAACTAAGTCGACTTTTTCCGCAACAACGCCTTCATAAACGTACGCCCTCATTGTCGACATCATCATGTATAGACGGAGACGGAAGGACAAGGATTTTCACCTTGATTGCTACGAATAACCTATGAAGGTCACCACATCAGCTAGTAGACAACACCTTCAATAAGGTAAGAGCGCGGGCGACGGAGAGGGCGCGACTCGCGAGAGGTTTTTTGGGTAGGTCTGAGGTGTTCATCGCGTGCGTAGCTGCTGTTTGGACACTCATAAAAGCCCCTCTAATTTGCGGGAAAACGGACGTCTGTATGGTCTGCAAGCCGTTGGTGTATCGTGTTGGATGACAAAATAGGTCCGGACCACTCAGTCCGGACTGATGCATGGAGTTTAGGGGTCGGCGTTGCCGATGCCCTAAGCCTCCTGTGATGTGTATCCTCTTTTAGAGGCATTTGTGTTGCCTTTAGGTATAAGGACGAGGGCCCCACAAATTAAATTATAATACTAACTTGTGGCACATTCGCAAACAGTACAAGTACCTATAAATATGGACACCTAACATTGCTGTAGAAATCACTATTAAGATAAGTTGGACATCATTCTTTAGAAATATCTAACATGATATTTAATGAAGTTAAATTACATATGAACATATGCACATACATACAAATATGTACATGTCCACCGTATAATTTGAGGATCATGAAAAACAATTCAAAAATAACTTCTATTGCATCACTTAATTTAAATTTAGCAGAAACAAGTGATGAATGATATACACTTTCAATGATGACAAAGAAAGCTGGTTAACTATATCAACTAAATTATGCGATTAACTATACCAACTAAATAATAAAAATTATACTCCTCAATATATTAGTATAATAAAAATAAGATTAAATAAGAATAAAAGTTTAATATAAAAATATATATTCACTATGAGCAGGCCAAATGGGTCGGCCTGTCCTGGGTTAAACGGACCAGGCACGACATGACCCGGGAAGGCGTGCTAAGTACTTGGGTCTTGCAGGGCCGACACGCATGTTGACCTCTTTGGCCCAAGCACGGACACTCGCTACACGGGCTGGCACGCCGGCATAGCTAGCCCGATTAGGCACGTTCGCTCGTTGCCTCCAAAAAAAAAGTCACGTCCACCAGTGATGACGTGACCATGCGCAACAGTGCGCTCGTGACCTTGTGCATGCCCCTTGTCCGGAGGTTCTTTGTTGTCCGCAATTTGTTGGCCTTATTTGCACTAGCAAACAGTTCAAGTTAACCCTAGGATTCAAGATAAATTCAAATGGATACAAAATAGGAATTTTTGTCCAATGTTTGAAATATTTAAGTTTCATGTGAGAAACCATAGCAGTTGATAATTTATCTTTTTCGTGTGCTGTCAAGTGAGATGCAGTGTCTATAAGAGTGTGCATCATTAAAGGAGATGCGGGATAATAAACACAAAACAAAGAAATTGTTGCATCATAAAATATCTCTAAAAACTTGACCTAAGCTTTAGCAACTTTCATGTATCAGCAGTGATATGTTCTTTTCCAATATTTGTATTAATCATCCTGGGAATGCAACTTCATCTCGGATAACTGCCTTAAGCATCACATATGTAGAGTTCCATCTAACAAGCATGTCTCGATTGTACTTATGAGGATTTTGTTCTTTTGCTATGCAATATCTCTTGTAGCTACTAATTCGCTGAGTAGAGTTACCAAGAAAAGAAATTGCACTGCGCAAAATCTCAACGTATGTTCTCGCATCTCTTGATAGCACATTTAGCAAGAAGATTAATTATACGGCAAGCACAACGTTGATGCAATCAAAAGGATGTACTCCCTCCGTCCCATAATATAAGAGCGTTTTTTAAACTGCATCACTGTAAAAAAACGCCCTTATATTATGGGACGGAGAGAGTAGCATATAAAGAAAACAGACGACTGAGGCTCTCCATTGCGGTTGTACTTGGTGAAGCATTATCCTAAGTTAATGCAAATATCTTGTCAGTCAGACCAAATTCTTACACAACATTAAGCACAGCCCGAGCTATGTTTTCACTAGTATGTGCTTCATCAATTAATTCGAATCCTACAGTTATTTTTTGTAGTTCCCATTTTTTGTTAACATGATGAGCGACCACAATAATGTAGCCTTTCTTTGACCGACTACTCCAGATATCAAATGTTAAAGAGACCGGAAAAGTGCATGTAGTAAAATCATCTTTTATTTTCTGAAGACTAGTTTTACATAATTTTTGCATATCCCTAGTTGTAGTTTGTCTAGGAACTGATTTGAAACTAGGTGTATGAACAATTTGAATGTAATCGATAAAACCTTCAGAATCACCTAAACCTAATGGCAAATCACTAGAAGCAATTCAATGACAAATGCCTTCTCTATGAAGAGTAAAATCATAGGTGAAATTGCGTATTGTACCGTCGGGGTTGAACTTGAGTGTGGCATGTTTCCCCGTAGCCGCCTTGTCCTCTTTCTATTGCATGAGGGTGTGCCTATTGAGGTGGTCAGTTCCTCCCCTCCCATCGCTTGCACTAAGCTTTCAGCACATTGACGCCGTCCTCCACGGCTACTTCTTCAACGAAATGCTCCCAGCACAATGAGGTTTTGCGTTGAACCCTCTTTAAGCCGATGGAGGTGGAGGTAGTGTACTAGCTGCCAGACACACCATACTGGTCGGAAGAAGAATATGTGTGGGATGTGGTATCGATCCACTTGGGGATGTCCACATCTAAATCACTAGTGTTGAAATTGAATCGGTTGGGATCACTATCCGTGGGATCATCCATGTTTGACTGTGAGAAATGAGAGGGGTGGGCAGCCCTTTTTATAGCCAAAAACTGACAATTCTTTTGACTAAATTTTCCCTTCAATGATCAAATATTCGAAATTCAAACAAAACCACCCTAAACTGACCTAAACATAAATAAACCTCCCACCCCCTAAAAAACTCTAAATAGAAAACCCGGGGGGCACGTCATACCGTCCTCTCTCGCTCCACCAGTCACGAGCCAACGGCTCGATCGCTCAAGCCCCGAGGCAAGAGTCCTCTCACTCGCTGTCGGGCTCACGTGTCATGCCCGTGCCGGCCCGTTTACTGGGTGACGGTGTCCTGGACTAGGGGGTGCCAACCTGGTCGGCCCATAATCCTCCGGTCGGGCCTGTAGGCCCTCATTCTCATTGAGGTGGACTCCGGAAGCTACACGCGAGATCAAGATTGCTCCTGCCGAAGACTTGACGTATACTCCAAGACCGCCCATGCCGCCTCTATACGCATCTCTGGATACCGACCATGTAACCCTAGGATCTCCACCTGGCGTGTATATAAGCCAAGGGGTTTAGCCTATAGAGAGGATCCAATCGCAATTACGATCTCAAGGTAGATCAAGCTTGTATTCGATACATCATCATGAATATAAACAAGAGCAGGACGTAGGGTTTTACCTCCATCAAGAGGGCCCAAACATGGGTAAACATCATCTCCTTCGTTCCTGTTACCACCGATCCGAGATCCACAGCTCGGGAACCCCTACCCCGAGGTCTGCCGGTTTTGACACTGACACTGGGCATGTCGGGCTAGCACGCATGACGAGCAAGGCTGCCCAGGCACGACCCTAGCTGGCCATGGCCTGGCACGTCCCACTAATCCACGTGTCGTGTCGGTCCGTAACGGGCCAGGCACGCGGACTAACTTGTCGGCCCAACAATACCGGCCCGTTTGGCCAGGTTTGACCATGAGCATCGTGCAAGACACACATACCGGGCGACTGCAGCCAATGACATGGAGGCCCCAGCAGCAGCAGACATTACCTTACAACGTGCATTGATAGCCAGGCACGGGTGAGAAGAGAAAATACTTAACGACCCAGAGATCCTGATTCTACATCTGCTACCCGGTCATCCGTGACTATGCTCTCCTGCTGTTTATAGAATTCAATGACTTCCAATAGAGTAACCACATATGCGACTTCTACGAGCATATAAGTTAACTAAGGAATACAAGGTGCTCTGGTGCTCTGTCATGTAAGGAAAGAAAGAAGCTATGTTTGTGTTCTATGTTCTGATGGTGTAGAGGAAACCTCATACCATCTCTTCAGAATTTTTCATTTGCACTCCAATGTTGGGATCTCATTCTACCAAGCAGATGCAAAGGCACTTCCACTTTTGATGATCTCACAATTGCAAAAGTTCACCTGCCAAAAGACATTGCTATTGATATTCTAATCATCGGTTGCTAGAGTATTTGGTCAATACGAAATGACAAGGTGTTCAGATCAGCTGCCCCTCAATTTCTTAACTGGGTACACTACGTGAAAGAAGGTCTTTGGGCTGCTCAAATCAGAGCAAACATTAGCAAAGCCAACCAGATCAAATCTTGGGTAGAACAACACTTCTAATTTAATTTTCATGTTGGCCAAAAAAAGGTATTGGATGATGTAGAACTTTGCTTTTTTTTACTTTGTTTTTTGTACCTTATTAATGAAAAATTACTGTAGAACAATTGTTCTATGGTCAGTGCTTCAAAAAAAGAGTAAGAAAGAAGCCACATTGAATGTCTGCACAATGAGTGGCAACAAGTCTGAGGAGCATCCAAGTCAAACTCACATCGGTATTTACTTTGTTGGATAAATTTCTATGAATTGAGAAACTGTTTCATTTCAGTCAATTTCCACCGGTACACCACCGTGACAACCTGCATTGAGATTCTTCTGGGTTTCACATTACGGGCTCCCAGGAAATTTTTGTGTTTGACACAAAAGCAGAGTCATTCCGATGGATGCATGGTCCTGCCCAGTTGCGCTACTTTTCTGAATTGTTCGACGTGAATGGGACTCTGGCTGTGTGGAGTCGACCGTATGGGCAGTAGCACATAACAACTTTGGATATCTGGGTAGTGGAGGATTATGAGGCTGAAATATGGGTCTTGAAGTGCCGGATTGAGTTGTCAGCAGTGAGGGTATCACAACCACTCGGAAAGAGAAAGAGAAAGAGAAAAAAGAGTCAACGCGACCCACATTATTCAGTAGTGGAATCTTACGATGGTTTGGTTGTGCTCAACACACAAGAGTTGTTGGTTCAGTTTAACATAGTAAATGTGTTGTGCTGTAACATTGATAGCAAGTTTTTAGAAATGAATAGTGTCCATTGGAACTACAACATATATTGTGGGGCTTACTTGTTTTCGCCTCCAAGAGACCATTGCGCCAATTCGTCCCTTGGGATGAAAGAAGAAGATGTGGAGCATGTATCCTCATCCTCCTGAATGTTCAAGACTCCGTGTTTGCTTTGCCGTTGGAGACATGCCTTCTGCTCTTAGCTCTCCTTACTTATTGGTACTAGTGCTAGAACTACATCTTGGATGGTTGCTATCTATGTGGTGCTTATTATGATGCCTTCAACACTATCTAATGTTCTGAACTATGGAGTATTTGTATGTGCTACTAGAACTTTTGTATGATTAGTTGTTTTTTTTTCTTTCGGAAAGGGGAAAGACCCCGGCCTCTGCATCATCATGATGCACACAACCATTTTTATTAAAAGGAAATAAATAGGTCTGAAACGTACATAGTATCAACTAAAACGGCAAAAAGAAAAAAAACACCACAAATAGTGGGTACAAATGAAAGATTGCATGACTTAACCACATAATCTATTAGTGACATGCCAACCAAACCGGTTGAATAACGCCTGTGAAACCATCTCAAGACGGTTGCACCCAAAGGCCATGAGCCCCCCAGCGTCCCCACGCTGAAGTGATGACCACATAAGGATCGATGCGGTGGCTCTGAAGATAACCTGCAAAAAGTTAATAGAGTGAGACTTGTTAAAAACACACTCATTCCGGCAATTCCAAATTGCCCAAAGTAAGGCACAAACCCCTACACGGATATGATTAGTTGTTAGTTGTTAGTTGTTGCATTTTTACTTGTTGAAATGGTTACGCTAGCAGTTGATCTTGGTTGTTCAGAATGCAGTTTTGTCAACTCTTCGGTGGTACTAGCTATTAGCACCTGCTTGGTCTTACTTTGGTATGGTTCAGACGAAGGGATGATATAGTTAACTTGAAAATTCACTCTTGGTCATACTCTTTGAGGAAAAGGTAATTTTAGTTGTCGAGATGTTATCATGTGGGTCTTGCATAGTTTTATTAACTCTGTTTTTCAGTGTGCAATTTGGCTACCTCCCAAGTTGGACATGCTCTTTGTGCGAGCGCCGTTTATCATGGCACACTTGCATATAGGGGTGTGTGTGTGTGTGTGTGTGTGTGTGTGTGTGTGTGTGTGTGTGTGTGTGTGTGTGTGTGTGTGTGTGTGTGTGTGTGTGTGTGTTTTCCCACCAAATAAATAAATATAGGTGTGTGTTTTATATGGAATTTAATTAGCGCATTATTTTTGTCTGATTGGTAATGCTACTATGATTGGAAAATTAACCTTGGTGCTTTGGTTGTGTTTTTGAACTTAAAAGTTTATTTCCAACTATTTTTTTTCTTTCCAAGGATCCATGGATTTTAGGTAGAAACAAGTTGAAACATGTGCTCTCATGGACCGGAGCAAGGTAAATGTTAGTTTCAATTCACATTGTTAAGAAGCACAAATAGCATTTCTATGATGAGAGTTAGACGGCAGCGCCGTGGTCTGCGGGGAGCGGGGTGTTGGGGTTGGGTTCCGGCTTGGGGAGTGTTTGAGGCAGGTCATGATCGGTGGCCTGAGGGAGCTCATAGTCGCGGCTATCGGCGGGCGGCGGCTGACCCACCGGGAACCCTTACCACCTCTCGTCAATGGGTGTTTGTTTGTTCAGGTGAGGGAGAATGAAACACGAGGGTCACACTCAACTATTGTTTGCTTGGGAAAGTTAGTTGCTCGAGAGCAGGGGCGCTCCCGCGACTAGGGTTCCCCCTCCCCACCTCCCGCCGCCGCCGGCCGCCGGCCCCGCGCCCCACCTCCGCCCCCTTCCTCCCTCCCCTCTCCCCCGTCCAGACCCGCCTCGCGCCGCCTCCCCGAGAGGTGGCCGGGGCGGCACTCGTGCCCCTCTTCCGCGGGCCCCCTCCTCCCCCCGTTTCCTCTCGCCGCCGTCGGCGGTCGCCCCCGGCGCTGGTCCGGGTGGTTCCGGTGGCGGCGGGCCTTCCCTTTCCCGCGCGCGCGTGCTCCCTTCCCGGGGCAGGGAGGCGGCGGCGGTGCAGCTCGGCGTGGTTGCGGTCCGGCTGCCCTACGGCGGCGGCCGGCGGCAGGCGTGGTGTCGGCGCCGCTCCTTGGCGGCGAGGCGGCGTGGTGGTCCTGGGTGGCCGTCGTTGCACCCCGGCCCAGATCTGGGCCCGGCGGGCCCATCTGGGTCCTAGCGAGCCGGCTCCCCGGCGTGGCCTCGTTGTCTGCGGCGCGGTGAGGAGGAGGAGCGGCTCGAATGTGGGGCGTCGGTGCCGACGGCGTGCCGGTAGTAGCGCGAAGGCGGGAGCTTTACGGGACCACGAGGGTTCGGCCGGGTCTGTGGGCCCACGGGCCTGGTGTGCTCCTGCTATTGCGTCCGGACGGCTACCGTCGCGGACGGTGGAGGTGGGGCCCTCCCGTGTGCCGATGATGCTGATGCCCTAGTCCCGGCTCTGATTCTTCGCCGCGTTGTCCTCACTTCGCGGTGCCGTGGTGAGACGGCGTGGGGGCCTCATGTCCGCGTTGGCGCAGGGTAGTAGTTGGTCTGGTGGCTAGATCCGGAGCTCCCGAGGTGCGGGTTGGGATCGGGGGAAACCCCTGTCGGCGTGTCCGACACCGGCGCGGTGACGCCTGTGGGCGCCACCTGACCTTCCAGGAGGGCGTCATGAGCTACCCTTCCTCTCGCCTCGTCGTGTACCGGGGGAAACCCTTGGCAGCGGCGTCGTCATCGTCGCAATCCTTCTTGGAGGTGTTGATAGGTGCCGACGTTCCGGAGTCTTGGAGCCTAGTGGAAGATCCTGGTGGGCGCAGTGGTCGTGAGGCTTCTTCGTTTTTGTTGATCCGCCGTTGTCAGCATTTGTTTCTCTGTTCTTTCTATATCGTTTTTCTTTTATTGTGACTGTGCTGCTTTCGCCCCAGCATCTATCCCTGTATAATCCGGTTGATTGCTTTGTATACAAAGCGGAGGAAAACCCTTTTTCGGCGAATGAAACACGAGGCCGCCTGTGATAGTCACGATCTCGCTTTGACTGAAAGGGATGCACCTCGGTTTGTAATACTGACCAACGTGGTCCACACGCCACCTAAAGGCCTCGATACACCACAGGCCGGTAATTCCCGGGACTTAAAAAATACTCTCTCCGTTTTAAAATAGATGACTCAACTTTGTACTAATTTTAGTATAAAGTTGGGTCATCTATTTTGAAACGGAGGGAGTACTACTTAATGGGTAGTGTGTGGCGGCTTTGCTGCTAACTTGGTGTATTGGTTTATATATTTTGCGTAAACTTTTACTTGTGTGCCACAAAAGCTCAACTTTTATAAATGAATTATGAGATAGTGTTTACTTTTGAACTACAAAATGGATTCTAAGATGGTGCCTATTTTTAAACCCAAAAATGAATAGACGAACTCTAGTCCAGCTCAAAGGTTGTGAGTAGATTCTAAGAGCGTTGATTGCAGATCCCGTAAAAGGCCTCGACCCTAATAATAACAGTCACTTTACAGTTTCAGACAAAAAAGCAACTGGCTCCAATAGATCTCGCATATTTGGTCAAGCCGTAAAAAGAATTAGCGCTCCCCATATATGAGAGCCCAACTACCTCATATCTTCAGTTTCCGGGCCTTTTTTGCATCTCCCACTATACTAGAAAACGGTTGGCGGGAGGGAAGTTTCAGGAGCAACTGCTCCCACTCATGCGCCTCCGCCTCCGCCGCCGCTAGCCTCGCCAGCAACTCACCGTAGCACCTCCCTCGGTCTGCCGCGCATCGCCATGGAGTAACCGGAGCCTCCCGCATCCAGTCTCGAGGTCGTGCCATCAGACTCGAGTCCGCGTCTACCCTTGCCTCCCGCCGCCACGACCGCGACCACGACACTGGAGTACGTGGAGGGTGTGGCGTGCGTGCGAGCCGACCGCCGTGTGTCGTGGCCAGGCCGTCGTGGAGGGCTGCCATGCGCGTGGAGTGCATGCGCGGGTCGCCGCACGCTTGGCGTGCGCCGTCGTGGAGGGTCACCGCGCGCGTGGAGTGGGCCGCCATGGAGGACTGCCGCGCGTGTGGACTGGAGGGCCGACCGCTGTGTGTTGTGGAGGACGCTGCTTTGGTGCCTTAACTGCACATGCCTTTGGGTTAGTGACATGTGGACCAGCCGACTGTTGGACCCACTTGTCAGTGGCCCAAAGGCACCTGCAGTTACGGCAGGGAAGCTCAGTCTGTGTTGTGGAGGATACCCCTTTCTTTCATCCATTGATTGAAGTGGTACTATGGACGCAACTGTTTTGCACCCGAGCTCATATGAGCTTGAGTGAACAGTAGAATACGAAAAAATGTTTAAAAGTTTCTAAAAAATCTGATTTTTTTCCCTGCAAGAAACATTGATGTTTTTTCAACATGTGTGCAAATCTTCGCTATGAAATTACATTTGTGTAAGTGTGGGCAAAAAAATAATCGTTGCTCCAAATAGCAGCCTTTTTTAAGCATCATTTTTGTTTTTTTGGCGCCCACACCTAGACGAATGTGGTTTCGTAGCAACATTGTGCATGCATGTTGAGAAAAAAAAATCAATGTTTCCTACCAAAAAAGATCAGATTTTTTCTGATTTATTTAAACATTTATTTGGATTTTACTGTTCACCCGAGCTGAGAACCGCACTTTTGGTGGTACTACCTACTACTATGTCCATCGGAGCAGCATGCAGTAAATCACCAAGCAAGCACGGGCACCAACTGGCCGGTGGAATGCAAGATCGATCGACATAATGAAATCTTACGCCATAACATGAATGACCGACAGAGAGATGATCCATTCTGGGAAACATGTGCCCAAGGAGGCAAGGAGACACGCCCGGAGTAAATCTAGCTACGCACAAGATCACGGACCGAGATGACCAAAAACCGCACTCTCACTAACTGAATCGACAAACTTTATTTTTTCTCGTTAGTCAGTCGGTTATAGCCCCAGGCGTGGCCCAAGTAGTTACGATACATTGAGTAGAAAATTTTCATTTTTAAGATTTAAAGAGGCACAGCCCTAGGGGTGAATACCCAGCCCCAGGCCTCAGTGGCAGCCCAACTAACCAGCTCAGCAGGAAGCCACGCCCACGTTTGGTCGTTGGTCGCCCGACGTTTCGATCATCAGAAAAAATCTATTCACCATGCGCATGTTGATCAAAAGATCCCTCGTTGCCTCGTTTCATGCGCCGCCCCAGGCCCCAGGCATTTCCTCTCGACGGCTCGACGGAATGGATGATTCGGACCTGCGCTTGCCCTCGTCGCAGCAAGCCCCCTCCAACCTTATGTTTTGCACCTCCTCCACATCCGGCGTCCACTTGTTCTGCTCCGTTTCCACAACCGGCTAGATAGGTAAATTTCAAGTTTTTTGTACCATCTTTTTTTGCTAGTTCTAAGTCCAGATGTTAAATTGTACTATTACTGTTTCAGTTATTTGTTAACAGGAAAAATGATAGAAATCCAAGAGAAAGAGGACACACACACACGATTTTTTTAAGCAGCTTCCAGCCAGCCTAGATCCAACAATAACTGGGGCTAGTAATGCAAACGAAAACGAACCATGTGCGGAGCTTAATCCAGATGAAATTAATCCTGATCCCGGCCTTCGAAAACCGAATGAGGAAACGCCAGGGGCTATTACATTGTGCACTTTGTGATAATGGTATATTATGTTCCTTTTTTTGGCAAAATTCATATGAACAATTGACTTGGTCTATGTCCATTGTCTTGATTTCAAGCACACAATTTTGTGTGTTGCAACTCCAGGTCTTTCTACTATTGCTAATGAAGAAACAATGGCCTCAAATTAAGCAAGTCTTCATTAAATTGGTACAAATGTTTGCAATCATGCACTTTGTTAAACTAATTGTTTTACTGAATTTTCTCTGGTGGTAATAATTTTTAATGTGAATTTGTGGCATGCTTCTAACACGCATTGGTATGCATGGTATTTGATGTTATTTTTAGCCACTTAGTTTTAGTCCTAGGCTTTGAGAAATCCTGGCTCCGCCTCTGTCTCAACCGACACAACAGTATCGAGAATATCATTCGTTGCTTTGCTTGCTTTAGACAGACGCCAATCATGATGAAAATAGCTCCCTCCCTCCCTGTACCGAACTAATCTGTCCCTCTAGTTAGTTCTTCCATTTGATCATAGGACATATGTGCAAATACGGCACCTCAAAAAGACATTTCAGTTGAGAAGCAATCTGTGGTTGGATGGTTTGACACCGTTGCTTGCATTTTTTGGGATTTATTTCAGGTCTTTCGGCAATGTGTTTTTAGTGGGAGGAGAATTCCTCGTCGACTTCGAAGGCGTTTGTGATGACTTCGTCAATCTCAAAATAATGTGCCGGCTCAGTCTCTTGAAGGTGCTCGTAGGGGTAGTGTGTGTGTGTGTGCATTCATATGGATGAGTATATGTGTGTATGTATGAGTGTCTATGTTTGTACTGTATTAAAAAAAGACATTTTGATTCAAAACAAGATAGCAAAAGTGGTGAGAACTTTAATATCTGACTGCTTTCAAAGCAAAGCTAGGTCGCAATGCCGGAACCCATGTGCATTTCCTCTAAACGTAACGAGACGGGGCAAACTGTAAATTGACTTACTTTCCTTGCTCTATGCTTTTGGTTGTAATATGGCAGGGTTAGAATCTGTTTGGTATGCAGCCCGGGGTGCCAAGCCAAAAAATTGGCATTGACCCAGCTTTGTATGTCCCCTGCCGCTGCCACACCCTCGTGCTCCCCTCCTACACCTTCTACCATCCCTCCGCCGCCCCTGCTATTGCAGTCCCCCCTTCCCCTACTGCTCCTCGTCAAAATTTGGTTAAACTAGTTGAAATGCATGGAACCGTTGATCCGAATTTGATAAAAACTTTCCCAGATTTTTCACACATATATGAATGGTTTTCTGTAATTTTTTGAAATTTTCTTGACAACTTTCAAAATTCAGTCAAAATTTGGTCAAACTAGTTAGGCTCAAGTTGAAATGCATGGGACCGTTGATCCACAATCGATGAAACTTTCCTAGATTAGCACTTATATGTTTGTTTCTATGGAATTTTTTTTCAAATATTTGTAGGTGGTTTGAAAAAAGTTTCCAAAAATTTGGCCGAATTTGGATAACATCTTGACTGTTTTTTGACTTTTCAAGAAATTTGTGCACACAATAATATCCAGATTCAAACGTATCTTTCCATATGGACATAATCATACACCATGACACGATATGATGACAGCATAGCAAAATAATGCATTTAAGATGTCCATACATCATATTAATATCTCATCTACCACAAGGCAATAGTTGTTGCCATGTTACAACTAAAAGCATAAGCAGTAGTTGCTGCCATGTCACATCCAAAGTAAAGGGTGCTAAGGGCTTGTTTGTATGTTTGGGTAAAAGAGGTACAATAGTATAATAGTCATCCATGTTGTTCACTTCAAAAGTTTATTTTATGTTCAAAAGTGGTAAAAATTCAAATGTCAAATAAAAGAAAAAAGGGTATCACAAGATGAATTATAAAATAAGGGATCTCAAAGTCCAAACAAAGTTGTGGCAAATAATAAACCAAACCCCCAACCATCCTCCTCCCCCCACTCCACGTGACGGCATCGCGCTCTCCTACTCGACCTGAGAGCGCAGCCAACGCATTCTCCTCCTCCCGGCGCCGGAGCGCTCCTGCAGCCACGCCTAAAGTCGGTCCAAAGCATTTTTGAGCTCGGGGTGAGATAAAACAATTGTTTTTTATACTAAAATTTTATATTTATTTTAAATTAAGTGCACCATATTACAGTTCTAATTAATATGTTTTTCTATTACTTAGCCACATAAGAATGTTTTCAAATAATAGTTATATTATTAATTGGTATAGGTTGTAATGTATATCATTCAAATTTTAATTCTACAAAATGAAAATTTTATGATGTACCAATTTTTTCATTGTTAAAACAATATTTCAAAATTATTTTGTAATATTGCATAAAAGATGTAGTGTATACACATTTGCATATCTATGCGTGTGTTCATATATCTTCTAATAGTAATGAATATTATGGTAGAGATTTCTAAATTATATACACATTGACAAATATTTTAATAGTGGTTTCTAGTGTATATTAGGCAATCATATTCATGGAAACTTCTATGGCATAGAATGTGACTTGCAAATTGGGTTTAGTAGTAGAATCGACGAAGAACCAAAAATGTTTTAAATTGTACTTTTATGTATGATTCGATTACCTAACATGTTTGTCTAGATTCACTTGGTTTAATTTGGTGCGAATAAGATGTCCTACACATTTATCAAATTAAAAATTCTGCATTGGTTTAAACGTTGAAATCTAGTTATCATAATTTTCATTATGATACTACACATTCATCGTAAAGAGAGACTAGTGTATTTGAACTCAACTCCGCCAGTCGGATTGGTTTGTCTATGTGTGGTATAACTTATTAGTATGTGGTGTGAACTTACGCTTCTGTAAAAAAAATTGAAAAGGAGGTTAAATCCCCGGCCTCTGCATCAATCGATGCATGCAGCCATCTCTATTAATTATTCCACAAAGGTCTGACAAGAATATACATCAATTCACCCGAAGCCACCACTCACACCTACAAACTTGATAATATGGAGTGCTCTCACTCCCCATATCTAAAAACGGTGTTGTCGCCGATCCATCGACATAACATATTGGGACCAACAGCCGGTGCAGCCTAGCTAAATCGCACACCACATGCATACGTTTTAGAAGCCGCCATCATCATCGGACCACTGACCCATCTTCAGGAGAGACATCTGCATCATCCTTGCCATACCAGACATGCGTCGACGCCACCACGGCGCCCAACGGTGCCACCACCCTACACTCTTTCGTCCAGATGCGAAGACTCTAGAAGATCCGTCATGCGTAGCACCTGCCAACCAGGCATGACTCAGCGTAGCACCTGTCGGTCATGCATGACTTCACAGCTCCACCGAAGCTCTGTGCAAGAAGAAGCCGCTCCACCTCCTGCCTCTCTCTTCCAGCGCTGCTCCAATCTGACTTCTCTTATGGAATTTCAAGTTTATGCTTCCTCCTGCTTTGCATGAAAAAGAGGTCAAAAAGTCTATCGATTGGGCGGGTTACTTTTCTTTATCTTCTCGTCAAGCATCGAGGCGGCATGAGAGCCCAAGAGAGAAAGGGGCTATTCGAAATAAAGAAGAGTCCTTTCTCGACACAAACGATGCTCTCAAGAGAGAAACGACACCGTAGTACCGCAGTCGTCCGATCTGGAAGATCAGATCCTAGGGTTTCCCCCGAAGCAGCACGAGTGGGTCAACAACAGTTACACGACGATGCCTTCATCAAGGCAACCACGCAAAACGCCCCCATCGCCCGCCAACGGCTCGGTTTTCACTGGCAACTATGTCTCCCCGGCTCGTAGCCGGGACTAGATGACGAATCTCGAGATCCGACCACCCAGCCGTAGGCTGGCCACCTCTGACGGAAGAGATGACCACCACCGTCGGCTGCACCGGTCAGAACAAATCTAACCGGGTGTGTCGCCGACATGACCACCAGCTGCAAATTGAGGCTCTATTTTATCTGTTTAATAATCTTTCAGATGTATAATCTATACTTGTATAGTGGCCCTCCCCTCTTGGGCCCGGGGCGGTCGCCCCTTTTGCCCGGCCTATGGCTGGCCCTGGATTTGGTACTTGCATCTATATGCTTTCATGTATAGAAATGTTGCTTGATGCAAGCAGAGATAGATGTTTCAGTTGCACTGAATTTGTTTCATTTCAGATGCATATAAATTAAAGAAAAACGGCGGAAACACGATGTAGAAACATTATTTTATCACATTAATTACAATGAGAAACATTTCGACACATGCACATGTCTAATCACATTTATCTAAATTCCTCTTTAGCTTTTCACCGAAGAAAAACGGCTCGGCATGGCGCGCGTTTGCATCTAGCCAGAAAGAAAATGTGCCCGGTGTATAATGTCAAGGGAGGTAAGGATGTTATCTCCCGGACATGAGGTTCACCAAGCCCGGGTTTTTCATATCCCAGAACTCGCTCATGGAAGAGAGCGTCATCAGCGCGACAACCACGGACCTCATCGTGGGCCTCAGCTTGGGGTCCTCCTCTGTGCATGCGTTGGCCAGGTGCATCATCTACAAGCAGAAGGCAACATATTTTTATCCAATCGAACAACGTAAGCAAGGGCCAGAGCATGTTTTTTCTAACCATTAGAATGGCGTCCATGGGATAGTCGTCTCCCAGCTTCGGATCAATCAGCTTGTGTAGGCCTTCTTTCGTATCCAGTGCAGTGAGGGCCTCCTCAAACTACAAGAATCAGTATGGTAAAAAGTCATCAAAGAGCCAAAGAAAAACTTCAGCAAGGAAGCAAAAGCGGCCAGCCTGGTGGTTTTATGAAGCGCCGAGAGCAGAAAGTATTATTACATAGCTTGCAAAACGATTTTATATTATGGGACGGAGGAAGTAGCTTAGAAGCACAATTACCAGATAAACCAGTCCCCTTGAACCACTAGCAGATCCATCAGTTGATCGGACAATGGCATCTTTGGCTGAGATAAGTTCGTACAAGACAACACCAAAGGCATACACATCAACCTTACGAGAAATATCACCGTATCGAACGTATCTGCCAACACCATTTCCCATAATTGTCAACATTCGTCAAAATCAGCAACTACTCTGCAGTAAGTGGAATGAAAAAAGTAGATGTTCATTCCTCAACAAAAAAAGAGAGTACAAGTTCAGGAAACCTACTCTGGAGGCATGTAACCGAATGTACCAACAACACGTGTTTGCAAAGATGCACCACCAACTTCTGTAAGCTTTGTCAGACCAAAATCTGCAACCTGGAAGATACACGTAAACAACATTACATGAAGGATGGACAGCACAGAACATATAAAAACACTTGAATCATTCCTACCTTTGCACGGGTGTTCTTGTCTATCAAGATGTTTGCGGATTTGATGTCCCGATGTATGTACACTGGAACGGTATGCTCATGAATGTACTCAAGACCTCTTGCTGAATCTAGTGCAATCCGAACTCTTTCAGCCCAAGAAAGAGGCTCATAACCTATACAACGGCGCCGAGAGATTAATTTGCCGGAAGCAAGAGAACAGAAAATGGCACATTCGGTATTTTGAGAGGCAGAACATTACCAGTTCCACGCAAATGTTGGCTTAAATTGCCATTCTCGATAAATTCATAGACAAGGAACAAAGAACTCTCTATGCAATAACCAATCAAGCGCACCTGCATGAAATCGAACATTGTAACGAATTAACCTGGCTAAAGATTTACGGGATCGTCCCCATGGGAAATCAATATTTTCATCCCAATAAAAGTCAGTGTCGTTTACTTGAGCAAATAAAATATTTACGAACCAGATTCTTATGGTGAACATGTGTCAAAACCTTTAACTCGGCAAGAAACTCTTGAGTAGCCTGCATTTCCATTTTTTTAATGGCGGCTTTCTGGACAGTGCACAACACAAGAGAAGCAAAGCAAGTCATTTCGAATGAAGTACATGTTTGTGGCATGTGGGTTTCTGAAATGCAATTGAATTGAAAAAAAACACTAACCTCGCCTCTAAGCTCAGCATAATACACAGCACCAAAACCACCTTGTCCTATTTTATGAGTTATGTTGAAGCCTTCTGTAGCATTAAAAAGTTCTTGGTATGTGAACTCCACTGATTTGTCAACTGTAATGTCAGCAGCTAGTGAAGCTACGTCAGCTTGAGTGGTTGATGGTGTCACCTTTTGCATTAATACTGTACTGTCTGGAACAAAAAGAATAATAATTCAGTAATAGTAGAAGCCACATTCTGTTGTAACTTTCTCTCAAGGCCTGTTCAAGCAAACACAAAAGAAAGGAAAATTGGAAGCATAATTCAAGGTTATCTAACTTTCTCTATCTTCCAAAGTAAACTTATAGATCCCTGACATAGCTCGCTGGTTATACTTGACGTCTCCCAAACTATTACTCGTAATCATAACTCATATCATACTCTATTTACTCCACAATATTTCCAGGTTCACAAAGATCAATATAATTGCTCATAAGATAGGCAAGCATGGTTTCAAACCACCCTAATCCACTCATATTTTTGTAGCATAAAATCGCTGAGATGAACGAATGACAGATATTAACTTGAAGCAGTGAAATTAGGACATGCAAATGCTTGTCTACAAAAGAAATTACAAGACTAACTCTCAGTTGTGGGTTTAGAGATCCATACAAAAATTATTGTTACCTAGCCGGGTAGATTCTCCAGAAGATGGAAGCATGGCATCCTGTTTCACCTTTCTTCGCCTATAAAACAAGAATAACAAGACGCCCAAGACTAGTGCAACTACACCAGCCACAGCCCCTCCTGCTATAGCTCCTGCTGAAACTCTTTTTCCTGTTCCAGGGAGTTGAATATGAATAAGCATCATAGTTCTCTCACAATAGCCGACAACATCCATTTTTTGTTCCCCCCAAAAAATAACTTAACGGCGAGCAATAATTAACTCGTGAAAGGACAAAGTCTGCCTTTGTTTTTAACTTTGATTTATCGGTTTTTTAAATAACTTACCACGTGGATAACTATGCCATGTGGTAGGCGTCTGGCTGTACTACGCAAGATGAGGATACTTATCAGCACAACTGCACAAGAAGGAACGTAACATGCAAGGCCAAAGCAAATCAAGTGGATAAAAATATAAGTTAAAATAACAGCTCTTACCCTGCTGCTGATTTAAGAGGACGGTAACTTCCAGCGCGATCTGGGAAACCAAATAAGCAGAGTAAAATATTTTAGGAAGATGTTATCAATTCTACCCAACATACAAGAATGATGCATCAAGTCATTTTAAGCCTTGACGCCACCACAGTAACAACATGGTATTGGACTATTGGTATCATCAAATGGATTGGTTTGTAGGTTTCACTTCAACTTGTTTCTCGAAATTAATAATTACGCAAGGATTATTGGACCTCGGATATTTTTGTTGGGAATATATGTTTGTGGTCCACTCTCTGTTCATCCGCATTTTTCTGTGGTGCCCCACACAATTGCACATATGAGGCTAGGGGGTGGGACTTTCTTACACTGTCTTTTCAAAGAGTCCACCTACACAGATAAGATTCCTAGTTATTAATCTAGTTTCTGGGTAGAGTTCAGATTAAACTACCAACCATGATATAATTTGTCTATTAATGGGTTCTACTATTGAGTCCCACCATGAGCATGTATGAATTCCATTAATCACGTAGGTTGCTATTAAGGACGTAACCTAATTCATGACCTAGTTTATTTCAATTATCAATGTATCCGGGTAGTCTTTCCAGTATAAATACAAAGTATAATGTATTCAATTGATAATTGACCAAATTCTTTAAGCTTTTAATACTTAAGTATATTATAGCAAGTACTAATTTCCATGATAATTAAACATGTAAAGTAATTCCATGAATAAAGTCCAGAAATTTACAAGAAGTCGACATCTAGTCGTTCATCTTTTTACGGTTGACATTTAGTCCCTCATGTCTCAAAACCAGAGACATTTCATCCAAATCCAGAAATATGGGGAAAACCGCTGAG
This sequence comes from Aegilops umbellulata, assembly GCA_032464435.1. Taxonomy (NCBI): domain Eukaryota; kingdom Viridiplantae; phylum Streptophyta; class Magnoliopsida; order Poales; family Poaceae; genus Aegilops; species Aegilops umbellulata. The sequence continues at coordinate 2,245,980 of CP136057.1, read as the reverse complement.
GTGTCACTAGTTTTTCTCTCCTTCTTGCCTTTCTCTCTCATACAACAACGTTTCCTCGAACAGCTTGTGTGCGTTCGCCCTACATACCCATGGCGACGTTGCCAAGCTTGAAGCCGGCCATCCTGCGCTGGTGGTAGCTGCACCACGATCACTTGCGCACGTGGATGAGCTTATTGCAATGCTTTTTTATTTTATACTGGTCGGTCTATATCCAGTTGTCTTTTCATTCTCCAAATTTTTCTTGTCCTTGATAAATATCAAATATAAGCAGGGTTGGGTTTTGATTACCGCTCAAGAAATTCCGTAACCGTGCGGTTACCGCGATTCTCGCCGCCCCATAGAAACATGGTACTGACCAAAAATTAAATAAAACTTGTTTTTTAATTTGAACGGTAGCACCAGGTTCGCCTTTGATGAAGGGCACGGAGCACCTACCACTACGACACTAGCGAGTTAACGAATATGAGTATAATATACATATCTATACCTAGCTCAAATAAATTTGAATTCAAAATTCGTTTGAAATTTTTTGAATGATATCCGCTCGGTATTTTTTGATAACCGTGCGTTTCTCGCCCCCACCCCCTTTTATTATTTTGGATCCGGTAAACCCTGCAAGTTTTTTTTGCGGGTGAAATATAAGTTGGAACTACGAACAACTAGAATCCTAAACAGTTTTTGTAAATAAATAAAAAATCTTGAAAAAGAGGCCTCTGATTCCATAGTCCTTAAACCTCATCACGAATTTTGAACAGAGCACCTGTATCACGTACCTTTGGCAGGGATATAGACGATGCCGCTCCCGGTGGCACCGTCCATGCCGGGATTATACCTCCTGAGTAGGTCCATCTGCTCCGGCGACGAGAAGTTATAAGTTGTGGCGACGGAGGCGAGCGTCTCATTGTCCCTGAGCGGGAATGTGCGGAAGAGCCCGTAATCCGTGGAGATCCCGGCGTGGCCGCAGGAGCAGTTGACGGTGACCTGGATGGTGGCGCCGTCGGGGATGCTGTTGGGCGGGTAGGTATTGGTGGCCTGCAGCCAGTCGGCGGTGGTGAGGTTGTTGTAGTTACTGGCGATGCTGACGTAGGTTTCTCCGGTGGCGACTTTGTAGGGGATGGAGGAGGCGAGGTAGGTGGATGCCGTGGTGGAGGGCCGTGCGAGGCACTCGCAGGAGAAGTAGACGTCGACGCGGTCCCCGGCGGCCAAGAAGTCGAGATTGGGGTACCCTTGGTTATATTTGCCGAACGTTCGGTAGTTGAAGAAGCCGAAGAGCTGCGCGATGTAGGAGAGGTTCGTGTTCGGCGTGACGTAGTAGGAGCCCAGCGCAAGGTCGCAGCCGTCGCTGCAGCCGTCCCTCGCTGCGGTGGCCGTGTTGGAGGCTAGGAGGAGGAGCAGCAGGAGGAATGGTAGGAGCAGAGGCGGTCGAGCTTCCATGACGCGGGGTAGCGCGAAAGCCGAACGTCCCCAGGGGAGGAAGCCTGGCACCATTGGAGAGTCTCTAGCTAGTCACGCGCTCACGCGTTGGGAGGCAGCAATGAGGTGGGCGAGGAGGGTACATTTACAGCCAGTGGGAGGTGGTGGACTCGGTCCTACACCCTCCGTCCCAAAATTCTTGTAGATACATCTGTATGTAGACAAATCTAAGACAAGAATTTTGGGATGCAGGAGATTTTTAGTGAACGCATGTGTATAGTGTATTGATTCAACAAAACTAGTAAGGGAGGGTGTCATTTTTGGAAGGTCAAATATGCTGTTTTCTTTTTTCTTTTCAACAAAGGCGGTTCGTGCCTAGCTGGTGATGGTGACACTACTAGCTTCTGGGAGGATTCATGCATGCCTCTTACTAGTCAGCAATATCCTTCCAACACGGCACAAGTGTGGGCAGGGACACCATTACTGACCATTGACTTTTGCTGGAATTTATCCTCATAGGTGGCCTGCTTGCCTTCACCTCCCCCTCCCCCAAAATTGACTTCGGCTGGAATTTGGATGGACTTTATCCACCAATGTCTTTGGATGTAGTTTACAATTTACCAGTAGCTACTACTCCCTCCATTCGGAATTACTTGTCACAATAATAGATGTATCTACAACTATAATACATCTAGATACATTCATTTCTTGAACGAGTAATTCCGAACGGAGGGAGTATTATCTGCAATACTAGCTAGATGACTCGTTGCACCTATGAGTTCAATGACCAAATGAAGCTAAGAAGAGAGGCGAACTATATGACATCATATGAATGGTTGTCATGGGCTGGGCTCCGGCTTTTGACTCCAACCAAATAATGCCTGTTGTCAAGGTCTGGGCATCCCATCGCTTCATCGATGGACCCAAGGCTTGTTGGTACACTCCGACACACCCGTGAACAGGGTCCTTTTTAGATTACCGGAACCGACTATCTTGCATTCTGCTTTTACACCGCAAAATATCAAAACAACTTTAAAAAACCAAACAAAAAAACTACTCTACTCCTACAGCTAGCAAACAATGACGAGCAAGAAAGGGCAGCAAAAATATCCTCTTGCTTTTGCTCACTGAAAGAGGAGAGACACTAAACATGATAGAAAAAGCATAAATGGCCAAGTACACTTGGTGGAAGATTGATGAAACAGAGAGCACTGGTAAAAACTAGTCAGCTCACACCAGTAACGCCACTTCCATCACAGGAAAAGCATAAGTGGTCAATTATACCTAGTCGAAGATTGAATAGAGATCGTAGGAAAAGCACAAGCGATCAACTACCGACTAACCAAGACCGAATCCAAGTCAATTATCTAGAACTGCAACCCTAGTTAGTTGGGTCGAAATGCTTGACTACTTAGATCAACTGGACCTTATGTCCAATTCCTTTTTTTCAGAGCCACTACCATTGCAGCTCCTACTGTCATCAGAGTAGTTACTGCTTGTTCTACTATCCAGAGTAGAGCTGTTGATGAGCGTATTAAATGTCGTAATGCTTAATCTCCATGCGCCATGAAATGAGTGACTCTTATGCTTTCCATGGTAAAGTGGCAATATGGAAGAGCCATGTCTCAAGCCCAGGACATCTGTGCCAAGACTATACGATGTGTATAGCTTCCTCTCAACACTGTCATTGGCTTTCACCATTTCACCCAATTGCTCTAAAGTTTCATTTTAAGAGGCATCTTTGACCGCCTTGTGCTCTAACTCAGAGATAATCTTGCCTAAGACTCTCCTCTTGATGTAAAGAGAATGTTGTGTTTCAGAAGGTAGAGGTCAGGCCATGTATTAGTGGAGAAGTCACCCTAAACTATGTTTCTACTGCACATACCGTCTTTTCCAGGAACTTTTGCAACCCATTGTTTTGAAGCTTTTTCTTCCTCCAGAAGATGCAGCGAAACCGCACAATTACCGCTTGGATCATTATGACAACTAGATGACCCATTGAGCCCATGGCTCAAAAAACCAATTAGAACCATTTATTGTGTGGGTATTGTAGGGCATAGTAAACACCTTAAATCAATTGAAGGAGAATGAAAGACAGGCTTATCTGCATTGATACTTGTAGAAGTTTGGATGGATGATCCATAATAATACCTATGCTAAGAGGTAACCCAGAATGGAAGACAAACCAATGTGGAGCATATGACACATGGCACAAAAGCGCTATAAACATGAAGTTTGGTACGCAAGCTATATATAGGGGGCACTCAAGGTTTACAGCGGTGTGCTCAAAAGAAGTGAACGATTAGATGGAGGAGCTTTCTCTTGGGCCCGATGGGGAAAAGCATATATATTTCATGTGTGTTTTCTACGTGGAAGAACTCTGTCCAATTTTTATCATGGCAGCCCACGCGTCAGCTCTTTTCGTAAGCCGAGTGATGAAATATGTCATAACCAACATAGATGGGCAAGAAACAATAAATATTTAGTAAGGAGGAGCCAAATCACTGAATAGGTATCTCTAGTTATACAAGAAAGATTAGCATGAGGGGAGGCAAGGTCAGTATCAAACCTAGGCTAGATATGTAAGAATAGAAAGTGCATGTACATTTAATTATGCATTCCTTGCACTGTTTCCACTTTGTCCTCAAATCCATTTGTACATTATGGCACTTGAAGCATATTATATATACCAAATATCATAAATCAATATCTCCTATCGCATTTACATGAAAATTTGCACAACATTGAATTCGGATTGGATTGTAGCAAGAATACGATATGCAATACGCATCAAGCTGTTATTGCATCAGTTGATGTACTCACTACTCAGAGCCCAACTAACCACTGCAGTAACCAATCCTAGGCTAGCGCTGCTATAACCGTTAGGATGATGCAAACCCTGCAATCTGGCCACTGTAGCCACTTTAATTTCTTAAATATAAGACATACTTTTAAGGATGTTTTGACTCTTATGTTGCAATGAAACTCTACACTCGACAATGTGGTCCAGCACCTGAAACTAAACAACAAACGTATGGATGGAGCATTTGCTTGGCTACTTGGCATGCAACCAGAAAAAAAGTATGGATCACCCCCTTGTCGCTCCTCATGTATCATCTTCATTGGATTTTTTTTTCTGCACGACTGTATCTGGGACAAAATACATTTGTAACCAGAAAATATGACACCCAACAAGACAACCATATGCCTTGAACCTGCAACATGTATACAAAATTATGAATCACTAAAAACCTACAACACGTATATGAACCACACAAATATCAAACACTGCTGAACAAGGAGGCTGAGGGAGACGTATCGCACCACAAGTTGAACAACCAGCGAGCACATGGAGACATCAGAAAGAGCACAGGGGACGAAACTCCAAGCTATGAGAGCCGACACCGGCAACCTCCTCCTCCTCACCTGATCTAGTGCAAGCAAGTTCCTCCTGCTAAAAGAAGCCAAAGAGAAGAAATAGGAAGAACCTCCCTGGAATCTGAAGAAACCTAATCTGGCCATGGCACAAGAGTCTGATTATGGCCAAATATTAATCTAAAACACATATAGTAGCAATGATTAAGCAAACTTGTAAATAGTCAAATGCTTAACAAGTTCTGCTTCCAGTTAAGCATACAAAAGGAATGGACGAGCAGAAGGTGGAGTCAACTAAAACACATTTCGGACAAAATTGACACATTATAAATCAAGAAAACTAAAAATGCCAGAAAGCTATTTATAGAACAACACTTTTCACCAAGACTATTTTTTAAAAACTTGTTTGTAACATAAATGTTGCATGGTTAAATAACGGCTGTACTATTTCCTTTGTAACATTGTTCATTAGTCACATTTACACATTTACAGATCTTGGTGAGAAGCGTTGGGCATGAGGAAATATAAGAAAATTTGGACAATAGTGTGAAAGATAACAGTGTGAAAATAACAAAACAAGGACATATTCTTTTGACCTGGTCGGGTTGGAAGCACTATAAATAAATGTACTTAATTACATCAGAACCTCTCCCTGGATGCTCTTTATCTTTCAAACATGTGAAATAATAAGAACAAAGCATTCTACATATATACACAATAGAAAAGGAGACATAAGAAAATTATTCAAGTTTGTGGTAAGATTCCAAAACTCTAGACATGTCCAGGACAATTCGGCCTCATAGCGGTTATTGATAATTTATTTCTTACTTTGTTAATCAACACTTTGTGCAAGCTGACAAATATACCAGTAATATACACAAAAGAAAATAAGGTATACAGCTCAGCAATGCAAATGGTACAAAATGAAGTTTCTATACCATAGGCCTTGTACTATGGTGTCTAAATCATTTTGTTCTGCAAAACAAATACATCAGTACTACAACATAAAAGAAATTATCCTTCGCTTTGGCTCAATCTGATATGAGAGGAAGCTGGATCAGCTCTGAATATTTATTAATGAACAACAATGGTGTATGTCAACGTATTTCCACTGGTCACGACGATTTTAGATGGGTACAATGTATGTAACTTTGCATATGGCCAAATAGGAATAATGAAAATATTCACCATGTAAGAAAATGTAAAAAACTAGTTGTAAAACTATAGAACATTGGAATAGATTTATCAAAATTACAGACCGGAGAAAATATATTGGCAATATTTGTGTGAGTCTATTGGAGGTTTATAATGGCAAAATAAAAGACACCATTTTTATTGTTTCGTCTGTTCGCTATAATAACGCGTTGTAACAACAATTATGTGTTGCGGTGTAAGTTCGAGATCAAACAACATAAATCATTTTATATAAAATTTATATTTATTTTTTTATCGTCCTACAATATTGGGTATAGGTTTTATTATTTAGCTGGTGTAGTTAGCGACATAATTTAGTTGGTATAGTAAATAAATGTTCTTTTTATTAACTGTAATGTATATCACCACTTTGCTTCTGGTAACTTTAAATTAAGTGATATAGCAAAAGTTATCTTTGTATTATTTTTGTGTCATTCCTGCATATTTTATAGTGTACATGTGCATTTTGTATTTATGTTCATGTGTTTATGTATAGTTTAGTTTCATTAAATATCATGCTACAGGTTTCAAAATAATAATATCTTTATATAGCGGTCTCTAGTGTATTTTTAGGCGTGCATAAAGGGAACAAAACATGGTGAAGGAAAGGGATCAAGTGTATTATTTGCAAATGTGTCGCAATTTGGATTTGGTCCCTTCCCACAACTCATGCCACCACCTTCCTACCTCCTGCAAGTTGTTCTCTTCCTAATTTGTACTCGATGATCAAGTAATGGTCTTGCCATTTCAAGGGCCGTGTTTCTGTCTCCTAATCTGTTGTTCTCCCTCAAGTAATGGTCTTGCCATTTAAAGGGCGTGTCTCCATCTCCTAATCTCTTATTTTTCCTATAGCCTTACGCTAGGCAGCCTCCGAGTGTTGTCACCACCAATTTGGAATGACGGGAGTGTCTATGAGCTCTCTCTTCCTGGGTTTCAGAAGGTACGTTGCCGGTGGTCTTGACTCCAGTACTGCATGTTGGTTGGTATCTCCTGCGGACCAAGCTGAGGGGCCAGCTGCACAGAGTGGAACCACCCAAAGCCATCCAAGAGAATGATCTTACCATTGAACTCCATGATCTGGTCTATTACAAACATATGAGGAACCTGGACTTCGGACCAACAAAGTCACTTCCAACGGGAAAATCAAACAGGGAGGACTCGGAACTTACAAGGAGATGTGAGTTGGGTGATCCAAGGGGGGTGTTAGAACGCCATTCATATAGTATTCCGAACATTTGGCACTAGATGTGAGACTTGGAGTTGAGACCTCTGCACCAGTGAACACATCGACCATGCAACATACCTGTTGCAGAAGTAGATGAGATTACCATAGGAAGAGCCAATAAATGTAATCTTCTCCAGGATTTCTTGAGGGATCTGGCTGCCAAGGGCGATATAAAATGAAGAATGCATCAAGACAAAGTGTAGTGTCCGTCGCTAACAACTAGAAAAAAGGGGGGTATTTGCAGGGAACATTCAAAACAATCAAGCAATGGATTAAAACTCCCATTAACCTTCATATCAAGTAAATCTCTGGTCTATTTTCTTGGTTTTCAAATGTCTATGATGAGGCAACAAAACTTCCATAAACTAAATGGCCATATCATAAGCTCAATTGAAGATCTGAGCAAAGAATAACTATTTAGAATTTTATTATACACATAATGAACTGGAAGCAGAAGATGAGCCTTGGCACTCTAAATCAAACCTAATTGCACATAATAATTTTGAAATTGTTGCGACCTGAACAGCACCCTGCAAACACTCATAATGCTCAGATTATAGTATAAATTGACTGGGCATAGAACTAAGCATTAAGTTAACCATGGTTGGCAAAAAGTTGTAACACAGTGACACAATGTGCAAGCAAATTAAGATATTATAACAGAATTGATATCCAAAATAAGGGAGCCCATAACTAACTTCCGCATAGCCTTCTCACAACCTTGCTCATGATACCACTTATTAGAATAAAAAGCTAATGCGAGATCATGGACAACACACCGAGGCACGATATTTGTTAACGAGGTTCACAGATATGGCTACATCCCCGGGGCATGACTACGGGCGCTCCTCCCCAAGATACCGCAACACCGGCCGCCCGGGCGTCGGCACTAGCCGTCGGCTCCCCCGTGTACCTGTTGCTATCAAGTCGTCATGGGCTACAACGTGTGGTGCCCCTCGATATATAAGAGGCCTAGGATACAATGTGTCCGACTCCTACACGACTCGTACCTAACTACACCAATTACAACTCCAAGTCCACGTAACCCCTTGCGTACATAATATTCGACACAAATATAACATCTCGAGTCAAAACTTTACAACAAAACATGTATTTTAGGCCGGCAAATAATCTTCCAAGTCACATCATTCAATGAAACACAATACCTTCAAATTTAAATGGTAGACAGAAAGGCTTTACAGAAAATCTCCCAAAGGGGTCAAGCATCCAAATGGAAGAGTCACACTCTGACGACAAAGTAACATATTTCAAGCAGCTAATAAGGCCAAACCATTTATCAAACAACACTTCATCCACACATCTCATAATAATAAGGTGAAGCTCAGTCCCATCCCAAACCTAGGCAACAGAAACATTTTGTTGATTATAAATCTCAAAAAGCTTCCGGGATTGAGTCTTAAGGGAAAAGTTCCCCACCCAAATGACTATAAAGTACTTTTATGTTGTATTAAAATAATTCTTTATTGTTTCCTTTGTGGGTTCTCCATGTTTCCTTTTTCCTTTTTCCCTTTTCCTTTTTGTGTTCCTCTTTTGGATTACTTTTAATTTCACTAATTTACTTTTCTTTCGTATTTTTATTTTTCCCAATATTTTCTTTATTTTTTTACCTTTTGCTTTTATTTACATTTTTGTGTTTTGAGTTTAATTTGTTTACAGATGGGCAACCTAGTTGCGCGTCCACTCCCACATGCAACGACGTATACAGCACCCTGCACACAACAGCTAGCGACACAAGGCGCACGTTTTTTTGACGTGAATGGCAGGAGCTCTGCCTTTGCATTATAGAAGAGGGAAAATGGTCCAGTTAATAGGGAAACCGGACCCAAAAACCATACAACGCGCGGTTAAAAAGGGAAACCGGCAAAAACCACACCCAACAACTCATGGCACATCATCTGTGCCGGAAACAAGAGCCCCCAGACCTAGGAACGGAGGCCATGCCTTGTATCCAACAAAGACCAACTCCGCAAACACCCACGAACTCTCTACAATGGCAGCACACTGAAGTGCACCCTCACAACAAAAGTGGTCAAGCATTGGCCTGAACTAATGCGCTCACCGCCTCGATCGCCTTGGGCGTGTGTTACTTCTTGTACATCTGCAGATAGTGTTGCATCTCCTCATTCAGGTCTTCCTCAGATGCTTTTCCTTTGCTCTTGAGTGCTGGAACCTCTCCAAAGGCCTCCGCCCGCCTATACTCCGCGCGCTTGGCTACAGGAATGTCGCAATCTTTGTTTTTCTTGTCCAAACGGCAGCTTCGTCGCTCTAAGAGAGAAGGGGCAGCATCTCCCACCTGCAAAACTTGTGGCGAGCTCGACACAGTGAGAGCAAGCTCTTCGAGGAACTCCCCCCACGGAGAGGAGGCTCTCCCAAGAGGCTCATCTGCATCCATCTGGATCAACTCCTTTGAAGGCTTCCCGGTGCAAGGAGCACTGGAAACCTTCGGCTCCTCCAGTGTCGGCTGCTCAACAGGCTCCACCTCAGCCATAACCATGAAAAAGCAAGAAGACACCTTGGCCCGCTCCTCCACGCCTTGACTCACCATCCCGGGTAGGACAGAAGCCAAGTCAGTGTTGGGGAACGTAGTAATTTCAAAAAAATTCCTACGCACACGCAAGATCATGGTGATGCATAGCAACGAGAGGGGAGAGTGTTGTCTACGTACCCTCGTAGACCGAAGCGGAAGCGATCACAACGTAGAGGAAGTAGTCGTACGATCTCCTCGCGATCCAACCGATCCCGGCGCCGTTACTCCGGCGCCCCCGAGTTCTTGGCACACGTACAGCTCGATGACGCTCCTCGGTCTCCGATCCAGCAAAGCTCCGGGGAGAGAGTTCCGTCAGCACGACGGCGTGGTGACGATCTTGATGTTCTACTATCGCAGGGCTTCGCTTAAGCGCTGCAACAATACGACCGAGGTGGAATATGGTGGAGGGGGGCACCGCACACGGCTAAGGAACGATCTCAAGGATCAACTTGTGTGTCTAGAGGTGCCCCCCTGCCCCGTATATAAAGGATCCAGGGGGAGGGGCGGCCGGCCAGGGCTAGGCGCGCCAAGGGGGGGAGTCCTACTCCCACCGGGAGTAGGACTCCCTCTTTTCCTATTTGGATTAGGAGAAAGGGGGGAAAGAGGTGGAGGGAGAGAAGGAAAGGGGGGGCGCCGCCCCCCTTCCCTTGTCCTATTCGGACTAGGAGGGGGAGGGGCGCGCGGCCCCTTCCTTCCCCTTCTCCCTTCTCCCTTAAGGCCCATAGTGGCCCATTAACCCCCCGGGGGGTTCCGGTAACTCCCCGGTACTCCGGTAAAATGCCGATTTCACTCGGAACCATTCCGATATCCAAATGTAGTCATCCAATATATCAATCTTTATGTCTCGGCCATTTCGAGACTCCTCGTCATGTCCGTGATCACATCCGGGACTCCGAACTCCTTCGGTACATCAAAATACATAAACTCATAATAACCGTCATCGAAACCTTAAGCGTGCGGACCCTACGGTTCGAGAACAATGTAGACATGACCGAGACACGTCTCCGGTCAATAACCAATAGCGGGACCTGGATGCCCATATTGGCTCCTACATATTCTACGAAGATCTTTATCGGTCAGACCGCATAACAACATACGTTTGTTCCCTTTGCCATCGGTATGTTTCTTACCCGAGATTCGATCGTCGGTATCCAATACCTAGTTCAATCTCGTTTACCGGTAAGTCTCTTTACTCGTTCCGTAATACATCATCTCACAACTAACTCATTAGTTGTAGTGCTTGCAAGGCTTATGTGATGTGCATTACCGAGAGGGCCCAGAGATACCTCTCCGACTATCGGAGTGACAAATCCTAATCTCGAAATACGCCAACCCAACATCTACCTTTGGAGACACCTGTAGTACTCCTTTATAATCACCCAGTTACGTTGTGACGTTTGGTAGCACCCAAAGTGTTCCTCCGGCAAACGGGAGTTGCATAATCTCATAGTCATAGGAACATGTATAAGTTATGGATGAAAGCAATAGCAATACACTAAACGATCAGGTGCTAAGCTAATGGAAATGGGTCATGTCAATCAGATCATTCAACCAATGATGTGACCTCGTTAATCAAATGTCAACTCCTTTGTCTATGGTTAGGAAACTTAACCATCTTTGATTAACGAGCTAGTCAAGTAGAGGCATACTAGTGACACTCTGTTTGTCTATGTATTCACACATGTATTATGTTTCCGGTTAATACAATTATAGCATGAATAATAAACATTTATCATGAAATAAGGAAATAAATAATAACTTTATTATTGCCTCTAGGGCATATTTCCTTCAGTCAGGAGGATCATCCTCGAGCATGACCTTATCCAAGTCAGGCGGATCATCAACGGACTGAGCCTTCTCACTCAACTCAACTGAGCAGCCAGCCACAACAAGCGCACTGCAATCCTCACCATCGGCCACAGCAGGACGAGCAGATTCAACATTGGCAAGGTCTTGGCTGCCCCCGATAGCTTCCATAGGTTCCCATAGGCTTGAGACTTGAGCAGTCCAACTCTCCACAGCAGCAACCAAGTCTTGAAGAGGCTTGAACAGCACCTCAAGACAAGCAGCGAACAAGGCCTGTAGTTCAGCGCCGAGCGCCTCCGCCTGAGTTGCAAGGAGAGGCCGCAAGGGTTCCAAAACAGCAGGAGGCACGCCAGGGTCAGCCGCTGGCATGACACCATCAGTCGCAGGGCTGTCTTGAAGAGAAACCACCGAAGCCCAAGTGCAACCAGGTCGATGAAGTGGGGCTGAAGGCGATCCGCTGCAGGGGGGAGGCCGCTGACGAGGCCCGGTAGGCGCGAGGGGACGGCGAGGTTTTGAATCGGCAGGATGCCGTGCCAAGCACTCCCGCTCGCGATGGCCGGAGTGGCCACATCCCAAGCACCGGACAGGGCCGCGGCAGCCCGCGACGAAGTGATCCGACGCCAAGCACTGAAAGCAGAGGCCGAAAGTCCTCTGCTTGAAAGAGCGAGGCAGTCCAGCATCCTTCCTGGGAGGGGGAGCAGCCACCTTCTCCAGGCTCGGGCGGCACCGTCTCCAACCTCCACCCAAGCCGGGGCGGCCGGGGCCAGAGCGGCAGGCGCCGGGTTCGGAGCCGCAGGGGCCGGAGCGGCCAGGTCCGGGGCGGCCGGGGCCAGAACGGCGGGCGTCGGGGTCGGAGCCGCAGGGGCCGGAGTGGCCGACGCCGGTGCCGGAGCAGCAGGGGCCTGAGCGGCCGGCGCCGGGGCCGGAGCGGCCGACGACGGTGCCGGAGCAGCAGGGGCCTGAGCGGCCGACGCCGGTGCCGGAGCAGCAAAGGCCGGAGCGGCCGGCGCCGGGGCCGGAGCAGCAGGGGCGAAAAGAACGACCGCCGGAGAAGGGCGCGGGTCGGGATCTGGGTCAGGGCCTTCGTCCCCGGCCGGGCTGGGAGGGGGAGGGGGAGGGGCGGCGGCGGGGGAAGCGGCGGGGGCTACGGGGGCCATGGGCGAGGGCGGCGGAGGCTACGGGGGCCATGGGCAAGGGCGGCGGAGGGGGCTGCGCGGTGGCGGCGGCGGCCGCCGCTAGCGGAGTCGCGGGAGGCTAGGGCTGCGCGGTGCGTTGTCCCCCCTACTGGTTTTAGCTTGCGGGGGATATCGTATTTTGTTTATACAACAACAACTAATCTAATCCGCACACGGGTGGGTGGGACACTACGCCGACTTAACCAAAACCACGGCGCGCGCACGCTTGATTCGTCGACAGTGTGTCAGGGGTCCGGACACGTACAGCATTTCTTCCATTTGGTCAGACGCCGAGCTCGATAGAGTCATCGATCATTTGCATTTGCTAGATTCTCTTCGTATCAAGTACTACACTAAGTAACCGCTAACTAGCTTGTACTTAAGAAAATATCATCTAGCTATTGCTATGGAACAATAATCCAAGGAGGAATACTCACTCATGGTCATGGTCGCAGCGAGGTTGATAAAGATAGTATTGGCGATGAATTTCCCCTCCGACATAGTACAGAAAAAAAAAAGGCATTCTAATGAGATCTACGCGCAATAGAGAGGTAGGGGCGACAAAAAGTTTTTGAGGCAATATAAAGGCAGGGGCGCCGGGAGGCGGTGGATACAACCAATGTGGGGCCCACACGACCTCCTTGCTAGCCGTCAGCAGGGCCGTGTGGGACACAGAAGGTGACCCCCAGTGGCCTCTGGTGCTGCCTGACTTCGTTCTGGCTTGAAACTTCACGATATGTTTGTTTTTTTTATTATGGTCCGTAGGAAATTATTTTTTTCTTCTAAAAAGTCCAAAAATTGTAGGAAACAACTACCGATAGTGCGCACTGAGTTAATAGCTTAGTTCAAAAGAATAAAAATTTTGATGCCAAAACTACGCAATTTACGATATAAAAGTAGCATGAAAGAAACTAAAATTATAGATATGTGTGAGACATATCTAATAAGCTATGCTAGTCTTGCGCCAAGGATTGCTTCCATTACTAAATGTAAGTTTGCATTCCATAACATTGAAATTATTGCAGTTTGCATATATGATGTTGCACTAGACATCAACACCGTGGGCTATTCCAGATAATGCATTTTGCGTAGTGGTTCCAAACAAAAGCTCTTCTTGAAAGTATCAGCGAGTCAGAATGCCAAATAAGAGTATCATGTGATTGAAATCAAATGCTAGTATGTTTCTATTAATCTTAAAAGCTTACAAATAAGCTTTAGCAGTATTTTTGCAAGTCATTTTACTCAAGGGATATAGTAACAAAAGGGATCTGTACCTTAGGATTTTCGGCACATCATAATACCATGTTAGATATTGAGGCTGAGAACCGCTTGGAATAAGCGGTTAGCTATCTCAAAAACAATCAACAACTCAAAATAAAAGATATTGAGGCTGAGATCAAGTGTTCTTTTTTTACTCCATAAGGCATTCTTTGCTTCTGCTTACGTTACTCAAGAAATGAAAGATTTAGGTAGTCGAGGAATTCTAGTGTTTCTCTATTACTTTCTCATGTATGTAGATATGAATACACATGAAGTATTTGATTTGTGTCGGACGAGCCGACTCCGACACGGTGGTGCCTGAGGGTGTCGTCTACCTTCCTGGAGGGCGTCAGAGGTACCCTTCCTGTCTCCTCATCGCGTACCGGGGAAAACCCTTGGCAGCAGCGTCGTCATCGTCGCGTCCCTTCTTGGAGGTGTTGATTGATACCGGCGCTTCGGAGTATATGAGCTTAGTGGAGGATCCCCGGTGGGCGCGGCGGTCGCGAAGCTTCTTCGTTTTTGTTGATCCGCTGGTGTCAGCATTTGTTTCTTTTCTTTTTCTCTTTCATTTCTTTTGGGCGTGCCTGTGCTGCTTCGGCCCCAGCACCTATCTACTTGTATCGGTGATGTTTGCTTTGTGCAATTTATTCACGGGCCAGACTATATGGTTGGCAAGACACTTATGTATTCACAAAGGCACTCCCTCGGCGACATACATGGTTTCGATCTGATGATGGATCGCAGGTGAGTCGCTCTCGATCAACACAAGAATATCGAGAACTTCGTTTCAATTTACTTTGCGTGCCTTAGACAGAATCCAACCATGATGAAAATAGCTTCCTCCCTTCCTGTACCGAACTAATCTGCCCCTCAAGTCAGTTATTCCATTTGACCACAGGACACATGTGCATATACTGCACCTCAAAAGATATTTCAGTTCAAGTAAATAATAGCAGAAGGGATGAGAACTTTATTATGTGATTGCTTTCAATGCAAAGCTAGGTCGCGATGCCAGAACCGATGTGCATTTCCTCTAAAAGTCACGAGAGGGGGCAAACTGTAAATTGACTTACTTTCCTTGCTCGACGGTGAATTTTTTTTCAAAATATAAAAACAGACATTTTATTCCAGTTTGTAGTTTGAAAAACTAAACAATACTTAACCGGCCTGACACTAATTGACGGGCCAAATTGAAGAGGACATGGCGATCGACTAGTAAGTGGTTGTCATGTACACACAATATAGTTGACCGGTTTGGACGACATCGAATGAAATTTAGTAGTGAATGGCAGTTATTCATATCGAACCCCGACTCAGATTTAGCACGGAATGGCAGTTACACAATATAGTAACTATATAGATTAGTTTACATATGGTGATATCTCGCTACGACAAAATTAATGTCGCATGTATCCTTATGTCCTGTATTTATCTTTTTTGGGGCAAAAAATAACATGTATTTATCGAGAGGCTATCCTGGATAAATGTTGCCTGGTCATATCGGTTCATGCATCTATGCCGTGTGCGATCTTTTACGTACTATGTTTATTTTCGTATTCTCTTCTTTTGGTACCTGTTAATGCTAATACTCTGCCTCTGCCTCAATGTTGCGGTAGATTGAGATGAGGAGGGCACGCGAAGAAGAATGGCACAGTTGTACCTTCCCATTTCACCATTTAGTTCCCAGTGATGTCCAACTCGCCGGCGCAGGGCCTAGCCCACCAATTTGTTGTATTGTGAGAAATCCTGCCTGGAGATGACACTCAGATGGGCTCGGCTGGCATAGGCCCAAAAGAACGAACGTTCGGAAGAAAGGTTGGTGGCCGTAGAGGGGGAGCTCCTATTGCGCACCTTCAGCGCCGTTGGCGCTCGCGTGAGACGCCTAGCGGGCCGGCCCAGCAACCTGATCAAAAAGCTAACACTAAGAAAAAAATACTTTCAGCATTAATATGGGAAACATGGGATTTAAACCCGCATGCCTATGCTGTCGGCCTCAGAATTGGCACAATAACCACTGGAGCAAGATCACATAGTTGTCTACAATCCGAAAACAGTGCTATTTAACAATTTTTGTAGTACAACGTTAACATATATTCTTTACCCATATAAATCATTTGAAAAAAAACATAAATTTGAAAGAAAAGAATCATATATTTGCAAAAAAAATCATTGATAAGGGAAAAAATTCAAATTTTCGAAAAAGTTAGTAGATTTTTGAAACAAAGTTCAACAGTTTTGAAAAAAGATCACGTATTTGAAAAAAGTTCATCAATTTTTGAAAAAAAATCAACTATTTTATAAAAAATCAAAACTAAAAAAAGGTGAATTCTGAAAACAAAGTTCGTCAAATTTTCAAAAAACATTCATCAATTTCGAAAAATAGTTCATTGATTTTGAAAAAAAAGTTCACTTTGACAAAAAAGTTTATCAGTTTGGGGGTCCGCCTTGCATATGCCCTAAGCATCATGTGATGTGTATCCGCTTGTAGGGCCTTTGTGTTGCATTCAGGTATAGCCGTATAGGACCAAGTCGTGCTATGTTCAGGACGGTCAAGACCGACCTATAGGCCGAGAGATAACGGCAATCGCTCAGAGCCCCAAAAGGAGTAGGGTCCCACAAACTAAATTATTATACTAACTGGTGACACATTCGCAAATAATACAATTTATACTCTACAAGTACCTATAAATATGGACATTAACATTGCTCTAGAAATCACTATTAAGATATCAGTTGGACATCATTCTTTACAAATCTCTAACATGATATTTAATAAAGCTAAACTACACATGAATATATGCACATACATACAAATATGTACATTTGAATTGTATAATTTTTGAATTGCCGCAAACAATTCAAAAATAACTTTGTTACATCACCTAATTTAAATTTAGCAAAAAAAAGTGATCAGTGACATACACTTTCAAATATAATAAAGAAACCCGGTTAACTATACAAACTAAATTATGTGATTAACTATACCAACTAAATAATAAATTATATTGTTTAATATATTAGTATAATAAAAATTAAAATAAATAAGAATAAAATTCTGGTATAAAATTATGTATTCACAATGAGCGACCGGGCAACTGCATTAATGACAAGGAGGCCCCAGCGGGAGCAGACCCCACATTACGTAAGAAGGCCTTAATGCCTTATAAGAAGAACCAAGGGCAAAAGTGGTAAAAGCAAATGCGTTGCTACATATTTTCCGTAAATTGTGGCCAGCCACTCCACTTAATTACTCATAGTAGTGAATTGACATCTGAATAAAGAGGCTGTGGTGACGACTGGTGAAGCGCTTAATAACACCGGAATGAAGCGTCGACTAAATAAGCTACCTCTGAATCTCGCATTAACCCAAGCAAGCACCAAAAGAGTGCTTGCTCTGCTTGAATAAACATGGCAGAAAAATAAATAAAGATTACGTGTGGCGGGATCAGGTTCTCGTTCTCACCATTGGTGGTGGCACTTGATGTGCATATACTTGTGGTTTTGAAAACTAAGGAAAAAAATCAGTTTTCAGAAGAAGATGTATTTGCTTGGATGCAGTGAAAACTGAGAAAAATTCATGCCACATGCAGTCCAACTGTTAGCAGCGTAAACTTGTCTTGGTTTTGAGCGATTCAGATGCACAATAATACACACAAATTGGTGATGAGACACAAAACTACTAACAGCCATGGCCGTCCTATAATGGGGATTTATTGTCAGACCACAACAAGGGTGATGTGGTGGTGCAGGAACCTAATTGGATGGCACCTAAGGCAGAAGAGGCCATGGCGTCCGGCAGGACTAGGTTGGAGCAGCGGGACAACGGAGGAAGCACACACACGAACCTTGAAGGAGGAAAAAAATCAGTTTTGTTCTAGGTGGTGCACCTGCACGCATCAATCAAAGAGCGGGGAGGGGAACTGCCAAAATAAACAGATGGAGAAAGAGAGACCACCTTCCATGTCCATCAGAGGCAGAAGAAGCGCAGGACAGGTGCGTGGTTGCAGAGGCCGTGGGCGCGCCACCTCACCTGCTCGGTGGCGGTGGATCAAAGTCCATGAGAGAGAGGGAGGGCCGCCGCCTCCATGACTCGAAGCTAAACAAGGCCTCTCATCCGCCTGAGGAGTGGTGAGGAAGAACACCGTGGTGGACGGATCTGGGCGACCGCCGGACCTGCTCGCTCGATCTTGCTCTGGTCTGGTCTTGTCTTCTCTTCTCTCCTGACGAGTGGAGTGGAGTGGAGGCGAGGGGAGAGGGTGGGGTGGAGGCCATGGCCGGCGGCAAGGTGGGTGTGAGGGAGGGAGACGGCGGAGGCGATGTGGGAGGCGGGGCGATGGGTGGCGGCATCAATGTGGAGACGGCTCCTCGGGACGGGAGCAGGATTTTGGGTGTGGTAGATGAGGTTGCTTTCGTTTGGGTCTTCCTCCGAATCATCTTTTCTCTCATTGGTCTGTAACCATTACCCACGGATCGATCCCTCTGTAGCCTGCTGATCTCGGCCACGATTCACATCCGACGGCGTACCACGGTCTGATGCAAGTTCGAACAAACTTGAAGGAATTAATTATCCTTGCCCTCCTCACGCATGAGCACGATGCTCTGTATTCCTCTCTAGTAATTCAAATCCCAAATCATTAATGACCTTCTCTCTATTTTTATTTTTATCTCTACTATATATAATTGAAGGTTGCTTCATTCCTTTTTATCTCCGTGTTTAGTTTTTGGTTCTTGATATTTCTCTCTTAGTTTCATTTTCTACAACATCTTCTAGAGGTAGCAAGTACGTGTCATGTCAAGATATGGACAAGTAGGAAAAAGAAAACAATATCAAGAGCCCATATTTGGATTTTGCACCGGGCCTCCGTTTTTCTCAGGTACGGCTTTGGGGAAGAGCACACTCGATCGTAGACTTCGAGTTTGATTCTCACGCATTGGTGAGACGAGTTTCCTGCCCAGCCCAGCGGTGACCATGAGAGGGGCCGGCACCAGCTGGTTGATGCGGTTGTCGATCAAGTCATGAGACGTGCCATAGGTGTAGGATGTGTGTGCGTGCATTCATATGGATGGGTATATGTGTGTATGTATAAGCGTCTTGTGTCTGTACTGTATTAAGAAAAAAGACATTTTGGTTCAAATAAAAAATAGCAGAAGGGGTGAGAACTTTATTATTTGATTGCTTTCAAAGCAAAGCTAGGTTGCAATGCCGGAACCCATGTTCATTTGCTCTAAAAGTCACGAGATGGGGCAAACAGTAAATTGACTTACTTTCCTTGCTCCATAGTGATTTTGTTTTCAAAATAAACAACAGACATTTCTAGTGCAGTTTGCAGTTTGAAAAACTAAATGATACTTAACCGACATGACACTAATTGACCAGCCAAATTATTGAAGAGGACACGGCGATCGACTCCTAAGCGGATGTCATAGACACAATATAGTTGACCAGTTTGGACGACGTCGAATGAAATTTAGCAATGAATTGCAGTTATTCATGTCTTCTAAAATCATCATAAGAGCAGGAACCAAAAATTGGGTATATAGACGGATGCCGCTAATCGCATTCCAAAAGAACATTTGATTCCGTTTACCCTAAAACATGCAAGGAGCTTAGTCATCGGGATTACACATCACACGAGCACGATTGGGATCCGTCTGACGTCATGGAGCTGTACTCAAGACGGATGTGTCCTCTGCGTCGCAGCAACACACATTACTACTGTCCCTGCACCTGACAAGAAGAGGCCGGTTACTCGTGTTTGTCCTGCTTTCTCGTGGTGTTTTTGGTGAGCTCCTTTAGTTTGCTTGCGTTTATAAAAGAGGCACGGTGGTATCTTGAATAGATATTGCGTGTATCTTCTACTCCCTCTATTTCTAAATATAAGTCTTTCTAGATATTCCAACAAATGAATGAATACATACGAAGCAAAATGAGTGAATCTACACTCTAAAATATGTTGAAACATTTCCCTACAGAAAAGGCTTATATTTAGAACCGGAGGGAGTACTAAATTAATGTTGAAACATTTCCCTGCAAAAAAATTTTTTATTGAAATATCTTGCGTTTAAACTCTTTTTATACTACATGTATTAGTATTGATATCATGATATATTGTCACCTTAAAATAAAATTCATGATGGTACATCTCGCATTTATGGTATGTTTATACTATATAGATTAGCTTAGATATGGTGATATCTCACTATGTCAAAATTAATGTCACGCGTATCTTTATGTCATGTACTTATCTTTTTTGGGGCACAAAAATATCATGTATTTATCGAGAGGCTATCCTGGATAAATGTTGTCTGGTCATATCGGTTCTTGCATCTATGCCATGTGCGATCTTTTACGTACTATGTTTATTTTCCTATTCTTCTTTTAGTACCTGTTAATACTAATACTCTGCCTCTGCCTCGATGTTGCGGTAGATTGAGATGAGGAGGGCACGCGAACAAGAATGGCACAGTTGTATCTTCCCATTTCACCTTTTAGTTCCCAGTGGGCATTGTCCAACTCGTCGGTGCAGGGCCTAGCCCGCCAATTTGTTGTATTGTGAGCAAGCCTGTCCTGAGACGACGCTCAGAATGGCTCGCCTGGTATAGGCCCAAAAGAACGAGCGTGGAGGATGGAGGCAGAGAACAGTTCGGAAGAAAGGTTGGGGGGGGGGGGGCCTATTGGGTGCCTTCAGCACCACTTAGCGTTGTTGGCACTCGCGCGCGACGCCTAGCGGGCCCGCTCAACAACCTGCTCAAAAACTTGACACGAAGAAAAATACTTTCAGCATTAATATGGGAAACATGGGATTCAAACCCGCTGCCTATGCCGTCAGCCTAAGACTTGGCACAATAACCATTGAACAAGATCACATAGTTGTCTACAATCTGAAAACAGTGATATTTAACAATTCTTTTAGTACAAAATTAACATATATTGTGTACCCATACAAATCATTTAAAAAAAGGAAAACGTAAATTTGAAAGAAAAAATCAGATATTTGCTATAAAAAAGTTCACAAATAACGGAAAAAACTTCAACATTTTGAAAAAGTTTATAAATTTGGGGAAAAAAGTTCATCCAATTTTCAAAAAGTTCACGAGTTTCAAAAAAAAGTTCACCAATTTTGGAAAAGTAATTCATGAATTTAAAAAAATATCGATTTTGAAATAGAGTTCAAAAATTCGAAAAAAATCATCAGTTTTGAAAACTAAGTTCGTCAATTTTAAAAACATGTTCACTTTTGAAAAAATGATCGTCAATTTTGAAAACAAAGTTCATCAATTTTTCAGAAAAAGTATAGTGATTTTGAATTTTTTATCAAATTTGAAAAAAAATCACGGATTTACAAAACAAATCACAAATTTGAAAATATTCACGAATATGAAGAAAGTTTCGATTTTGCAAAAGTTTCACGTATTTAAAAATATAAAAAAAGACAAAGGGGAACAAGAAAAATAAAAGAAAAAACCGCCTAGAAAACCAACCAGCGAACCGCGGACAAATGGAGGGAGAAAAGGTGAAAAATAAGTAAATGGCCACATCTGTTGGGGTATCTTGGTTGGTTTGTGCTATTCGTACAGAACTAGGAGGTCTTAAGGTCAACATACTGCTCTTGCATATTTGTTTTCTCTTTCTGAACAGAAAGGATACAAGTATATCAATGGGCCAACCCAGCACGGGGGGTGGGGTGTGCGCTGGTTTGCCAAACGGCATATAACCGGCGCCTGTGGCGCTAAATAGGAAACGCCCCCTAGAGGATGCTCAAGGAAACTTTGCAGTCTGTAGTGTGATTTCACATGTTAATGTAGTTCAAGGCTTCACTGTAGAGTATGTATAACACATTGTGCTCACTTAACAGTTTTTACGTTAAATTTAGAACGACTGAATATGATGTGCCACCATCTTAATTACTCGGTTCTGAAGTGAACAATCCGTTGATCTCCTTCATTGTTGAAATGCAAAGGCATCCGCATACCGACACCAAAAAGGAATGTATTATCCGTTCGAAATCGCGGCATTATGTGATCTGCTTTGTGTTGAGGAAACTGGCACAAGGCGTTGCCGATTCAGCTTGCAACAGAGAAAGAAACAAACCTGCTACCAAGCACATACACAGAAGAAATGAGAAACCAGAAAACTCTGGACAAAAAGGAAAGCGAGACATCGAGGCAACAAACAGTAGCAGTTTATGTATTTTCCTTTTGGCATGGAAGATATCTATCTAGATGCAATGAAAATTGAGACAATTTCCGACACATTCAGTTGTTAGAATATACAGTACTTCTCAGAATTTCGCTGCTTCAGATCATTCTAGCCAGTTGCATAATTCACTAGGATGAGGGACATAACTAAACTGCAGTGGCCAGTCCTGTAGCTAAACTGAAAATTTATATCATAACTAAACTGCAGAATTTCACTGCATCAGATCATCAGGGAAATCTTTATATCTTCACTGAGACGAGGCGCAGAACTATACTGCTGTGCGCAGTCCTGGTCACTATCAAATGAGGACTTATATTTTCATACTAAGGTTGCACCAACTAATCCATCTCGTGTGTCATCCTTCCACTGCCGTTTAGCAGACAATGACAAGCTTATCCACACAAAGCTCAAGTACAAGCAGAAACATTAGCTTTTCCTCGTTGAAACAGGCGAGACGCTGAACATATGCTACTTTCATTATAGAAAAAAAAGCATAAGTGGTCAAGTACACCTAGTAAAATACGTATTAAACAGGGAGCACAGGTTGGTAAAAAACGGATAAGTGGTTTACTCTAGTAAAGCTAGTGCCAACACCACAAAAGTTAAAACTTATCAAGTTCAACAAACTAAATACAGGAGCGGAGGGAGGGAGCACTCCTCCGTACCACCGAGTAACATCTTCTTCTACCCATGCAGCAAAAACCAATCTCTGCTCCCTGGATCTCAAAGGGAAATCTCAGATGAAGCTGGTGCTGGCTGGCAGGCACGGATCATTTATTGGCCATCCGAGTAGAACATGCTTGGGTACAGCCAGAGCGGCCGAACTGATGACTGCACTGGGGTGCTTCCAAAGCCTGCAGGTTCGACGCGTGTTGGTCGTGTTGGTCTATCCTGCACGCGATCTGGCCTGCCACACAGCCTATAGAGATACCAAGGTCGAGCTGTACGAGCAAAGTACACGATGTCACTCCTTCCTCCCCATAGCTCCGGGCTCATGCAAGAAAGTGCCGTGCTCTTCGCTTCTGCTCCTACAAACAGTGCCCGCTCGCCCAGCTTCTCCACGGCCACCCGTGTCACGGGCTCGGTTGACATGTCGAGGCGGTGGAACTCGCCAAAACTGAGAATGAGAAGCATATCACCACAAACCACCAGCCTTCCTACCACTGGCCTTCCTCCCACAGGCTTGGTTTTTATCTCCTGCAGGCCATGCTGAGGGGCCAGCTGCAGAGCGTAGGATCTCCCATAGCTATTCGAGACAATGAGCCGACCATCCAGCTCCACAAAATGGTCTATTACAAACTGACAAGGAAGCTGGAGTTCGGACCAAGAGTCGTTTCCAACACGCAGATCAAGCAGGAAGGACTCGGTACTGACAAGGAGATGTGAGTTGGGTGATGCAAGTGGAGCTGTTAGAATGCCAGCCAAGTGAAGTTTTGAACATCCAGCACGGGATGGGAGACGTGGAGTTGAGACCTCGTCGCCGGTGAACACATCGATGATGCGACAGTATCCGTTGCAGTAGTAGATGAGCTTACCATAGGAGGATCCAATAAATGTCATCTTCTCCAGGGTATCTTGAGGGATCCAACAGCGAAGGGCGGCGTTTCGGTTGGCTGGATCAACAACCTTACATGGGTATAGCTCACGACGACCACTGGTACAAGGAAGAAGAGGACCTTGTGCACGAATATGGGGCTGGATGAGGAGAGGTGGTAATTTTGTGAGGAACATGGATTTTGATGGGTACGAGGAGAAGGCAGAACGCCACGAGGGGCATGTGGTGGCGAAGCCAAGAAGGTCTCGGAAGGAGCCCAGCCGATCAACGATGGAGTGAAGCAAGCCATCTGGGAGGTCAGCCCAACCTTGGGGTCCGAAAAAGGTAGGGCGTCCGGGGAGAGAGACGGCAGGCAGTTTGCTGGGCCTCTGCATGATGCGCTGTTGATGGCAAACTCTGCAAGCAATAAAAGAAATTGTAAGCTAGTACTAAGCAGATTAAGAAATACGAGGCGGATAGCATGTTAATCGGAACCATGGGTAAGCAGATGATATTCTGCAGGTGAAACATCTATGCCTGTGTATCAAAGAAACCTGCTATGTACTACCAGGAATAAGAAGCATGGATAAACAAACACGTGATACTCCTTCAGATGAAATGCATGCCCATCAACCAAGGGAACTTTCTATAGACTAAAAACAAGAGCCTAATCCGGTTACATTTCGGTGGGTGGTGTTCAGGTTCAGAATAAGGTAATAGCAAGAAACTTGGTTATGGAAATATGTGTCCTCCATTTTATTTTATCTTATTTGTGAAGCACATCTGAAGATTCAGAACATTTTGATGCTAGTGTCTTTCTTTCTTTCTGCTAGCAGCATACATGTGTACATTCAGCATCGACAAGTGTTGGTCTAGCCCTCTAACTGATGATACGGCGCTTTCGATGCATTAAAATGCTGTTGAGAAGTTTCTCAAAATGAGATTTTCTTTCTTCCATTGACCAAAACTGAATCCGGGTCAGAGTATCCCAAATCGCAGCGCTAGCTGAGCCGAAACCTCGATTAGTCCACTCAATCTACTCAAAATCTATCCCTATGCTAGGTAAGCACTAAAAAAACATCCAACCAAGAAGCGGAAGCGATTCATACAACCAAGAACCAGCTATCTAGGGTTTCGGCGCAGGGGCGGGAGGGAGAGCGAGCCTCACGGGTGGGGTGGGGAAGAAGACGGCGATGCCGATGCGGTCGCCGGCTGTCGCGGACGTCTTCCTCTCCAACGGTTGTCGCCGGGAACGGGAAGGATCTGCTCTGCTCTCCCGCCGGCCTTTGCTCCTCTTCTTGGGAGGGTGGGGGAGATGTGAGCACAGTGACGTGACGGAGCAGAGTGCGCACTCTGTTCTGCAAAACGACACTTCGGGAATGGATTGGGATTCAGATAACCAACGGCTCCGATTCGATTCGTCCCAGCACCAACTTGATAGATCAACGGTGGACAAGCATCTAAATGCTTACCGTCTTAACTTTATCACTACCTTGATTGATTACCCCAATAACAACAGCTAACTAGCCCAGCCACATGGAATGTGTGATAAGAGCAACTCCAACTAGGCGACTCATTTCGTCCGCGGGCATCCGTTTGGATCGCCGCGGACAAAAACGATGGTCCAACGCGCCGACCATTCCCAAAACCCGTCCGCTTTCGCGTCCGCGCGGATCCATTTCCGGCCCAAATCTGGGTCTGAAATGCGTCGGCGCGGACGCGGCGCGCGTCCCCTTGGTGTCCACCGCGGCTCCACATGTCGGCCGGCCAACAACCTCAAGCAGTCATATTAACGCGGCCACCTACAAGGGCCCGCCTGGCAGTGTGTGGAAGGACCGCGTGCTCGTCCTTCTTAATGGAGATATGCGGCGAGGCCGGCCTCATCCACTCCCCGTCCACATCTGGCCACCTTTACTCCCTCACCGGTGACCAGAAAACCCTAGCCAGCCAGCCCGAAACCCTAGCAAAGCCATGGGCTTCTTCAGTGAGAAGGGAGGGAGGAAGGAGAGGTTCGGCGCAGGCGCGAGCTCTTACCGCAGGCTCCCTCCTCCACCGCCGTCCGCTAGACGCGGCACACCACCGCGGAAGCGAGAACGGTTGTACATCCCAGTCCACCGGGCGCAGTGGCACTGGGAGTACCGCCAGCCCGTCCCGTATCCGGATGTGAACTTACCGCACGACTGGCATCCGGACCCACAGCGCATCCCCATCTGGGCATCCACATCCCCATCCGGATGTTTTAGTAGAAATTCCGTGTTTACAATCTCTTTGTATTCAATAATTTTGCGGATAATGAAACAGTAGGATCCTTTGCCGTTCGGCAGGGTGCCGTTCGACCACTGACTGGTGGGCCCATCGGGGAACAGGCCCACATGGCAGCGCCACAACGGTAGGAGCCGCACGTCAGGGGAGCCGCTTACGTGTCAATGGTACTAAATTATCAACGGTTTGCAATTTCGTATATTGAGAGAATGCTACTTTCTAGAGTAATATGAGAGTACTGATTAACTCATTTCCTGTTTCTAAGCTATCTTGCTTTTTAAGCGCTATTTTGATGTTTCGCTTGGCATGAAGTATCATTGAAATGCTTGAGAAGACTGTAAGTGTGGGAGACTTCTTTTTCCTTGGCGGAACGCGCGGTCTGCGGCGTGGCATGTTCGACTAGTTCTATTAATTCAACTAGTTCTTACTAAATATAAACTTACTATAAATAGAAATAAACTAGTTCTTTCTAAAAATAAACTAGTTCAACTAGTTATATTAATTTTCTTACTAAAAATACATTAGTTCTATTAATTCAACTAGTTCTTACTAAAACTAAACTAGTTCAACTAGTTTATTAATTTACTTACTAATTATTTTAAACACTTACTAAAAATAGTAAAAAAACTACATTATACAATAGTAAAAAACTACAGTGAAAAACAGAAAAAAGAGAGAGGGAGGGGGCGGCCGGAGGAGGAGGAGGGAGGGGGCGGGGGGTGGAGGGGGTGTTGGAAATATGCCCTAGAGGCAATAATAAAAGCATTATTATTATATTTCCTTGTTCATGATAATTGTCTTTATTCGTGCTATAATTGTGTTATCCGGAAATCATAATACATATGTGAATAACAGACAACAACATGTCCTTAGTAAGCCTCTAGTTGACTAGCTCGTTGATCGATAGATAGTCATGGTTTCCTGACTATGGACATTGGATGTCATTGATAACGAGATCACATCATTAGGAGAATGATGTGATGGACGAGACCCAATCCTAAACATAGCATAAGATCGCATAGTTCGTTTGCTAGAGTTTTCCAATGTCAAGTATCCTTTCCTTAGACCATGAGATCGTGTAACTCCCGGACACCGTAGGAGTGCTTTGGGTGTGCCAAACGTCATAACGTAACTGGGTGACTATAAAGGTACACTACGGGTATCTCCGAAAGTGTCTGTTGGGTTGACACGGATCGAGACTGGGATTTGTCACTCCGCTTGACGGAGAGGTATCACCGGGCCCACTCAGTAATGCATCATCATAATGAGCTCAATGTGATCAAAGTGTTTGATCACGGGATCATGCATTACGGTACGAGTAAAGTGACTTGCCGGTAACGAGATTGAACGAGGTATTGGGATACCGATGATCGAATCTCGGGCAAGTAAAATACCGATTGACAGAGGGAATCGTATACGGGATTAATTGAATCCTCGACATCGTGGTTCATCCGATGAGATCATCGTGGAGCATGTGGGAGCCAACATGGGTATCCAGATCCCGCTGTTGGTTATTGCCCGAGAGCCGTCTCGGTCATGTCTGCATGTCTCCCGAACCCGTAGGGTCTACACACTTAAGGTTCGGTGACGCTAGGGTTGTGAAGATATGTATATGCAGTAACCCGAATGTTGTTCGGTGTCCCGGATGAGATCCCGGACGTCACGAGGAGTTTCGGAATGGTCCGGAGGTAAAGAATTATATATAGAAAGTGCTGTTTTGGCCATCGGGACAAGTTTCGGGGTTATCGGTATTGTACCGAGACCACCGGAGGGTCCCGGGGGTCCACCGGATGGGGCCACCTGCCTCGGGGGGCCACATGGGCTCTAGGGGTGCGCCTTGGCCTACATGGGCCAAGGGGAACCAGCCCCTAGAGGCCCATGCGCCTAGGGTGGGGAAACCCTAAAGGGGGGGCGCCCCCCTTGCTTGGGGGGCAAGCCCCACCCCTTGGCCGCCGCCCCCCTAGGAGATTGCATCTCCTAGGGCCGGCGCCCCCCCCCCCTAGGGGGCTATATAAAGGGGGGAGGGGAGGGGGGCAGCCGCACCCTTGCTCCTGGCGCCTCCCTCTCCC
Organism: Aegilops umbellulata; assembly: GCA_032464435.1. Taxonomy (NCBI): domain Eukaryota; kingdom Viridiplantae; phylum Streptophyta; class Magnoliopsida; order Poales; family Poaceae; genus Aegilops; species Aegilops umbellulata. Next base: position 2,217,919 of record CP136057.1, on the reverse strand, counting down.
TCTCCAACATCTCCTCCTCCTCCGTAGAGCTCGGCGAAGCCCTGCCGGAGTAGTGCAGGTCCACCATCACCACGCCGTCGTGCTGCTGCTGGAGCAATCTTCCCCAACCTCTCCTTTGCCTTGCTGGATCAAGAAGAAGGAGACGTTACGCTGACCGTACGTGTGTTGAACGCGGAGGTGCCGTCCGTTCGGTGCTAGGATCTCCGGTGATTTGGATCACGGTGTGTACGACTACCTCATCTCCGTTCATTGAACGCTTCCGCTCGCGATCTACAAAGTGGTATGTAGATGCAATCTCTCTCCCATGACTCGTTGCTTAGATGAACTCATAGATGGATCTTGGTGAAACCGTAGGAAAATTTTTAATTTTCTGCAACGTTCGCCAACAGTGGCATCATGAGCTAGGTCTATGCGTAGTTCTCTATTGCACGAGTAGAACACAATTTGTTGTGGGCGTAGATGTTGTCAACTTTCTTACCGCTACTAGTCTTATCTTGCTTCAGCGGTATTGTGGGATGAAGCGGCCCGGACCAACCTTACACGTACTCTTACGTGAGACCGGTTCCACCGACTAACATGCACTAGTTGCATAAGGTGGCTGGCGGGTGTCTGTCTCTCCCACTTTAGTTGGAGCGGATTCGATGAAAAGAGTCCTTATGAAGGGTAAATAGAAGTTGACAAATCACGTTGTGGCTTTTACGTAGGTAAGAAAACGTTCTTGCTAGAACCCTAATTCAGCCACGTAAAACTTGCAACAACAATTAGAGGACGTCTAACTTGTTTTTGCAGCAAGTGCTTTGTGATATGATATGACCAAAGTTGTGATGAATGATGAATGATCTATATGTGATGTATGAGATGTTCATGCTATTGTAATAGGAATCACGACTTGCATGTCGATGAGTATGACAACCGACAGGAGCCATAGGAGTTGTCTTTATTTTTTGTATAACCTGCGTGTCATTGAGAAACGCCATGTAAATTACTTTACTTTATTGCTAAACGCGTTAGCCATAGTAGTAGAAGTAATAGTTGGCGAGCAACTTCATGGAGACACGATGATGGAGATCATGATGATGGAGATCATGGTGTCAAGCCGGTGACAAGATGATCATGGAGCCCCAAGATGGAGATCAAAGGAGCTATGTGATATTGGCCATATCATGTCACGTTTATTATTTGATTGCATGTGATGTTTATCATGTTTTGCATCTTGTTTACTTAGAACGACGGTAGTAAATAAGATGATCCCTCATAATAATTTCAAGAAGTGTTCCCCCTAACTGTGCACCGTTGCGACAGTTCGTTGTTTCGAAGCACCACGTGATGATCGGGTGTGATAGATTCTAACGTTCACATACAACGAGTGTAAGACAGATTTACACATGCAAACACTTAGGTTGACTTGACGAGCCTAGCATGTACAGACATGGCCTCGGAACACAGAAGACCGAAAGGTCGAGCATGAGTCGTATAGAAGATACGATCAACATGAAGATGTTCACCAATGTTGACTAGTCCGTCTCACGTGATGATCGGACACGGCCTAGTTGACTTGGATCATGTAATACTTAGATGACTAGAAGAGGGATGTCTATCTAAGTGGGAGTTCATTAAATAATTTGATTAAATGAACTTTATTATCATGAACTTAGTCTAAAATATTTACAATATGTCTTGTAGATCAAATGGCCAACGTAGTCCTCAACTTCAACGCGTTCCTAGAGAAAACCAAGCTGAAAGACGATGGCAGCAACTATACGGACTGGGTCCGGAACCTGAGGATCATCCTCATAGTTGCCAAGAAAGATTATGTCCTACGAGCACCGCTGGGTGACGCACCTATTCTCCCTGCAGAACAAGACGTTATGAACGCTTGGCAGTCACGCTGCGATGATTACTCCCTCGTTCAGTGCGGCATGCTTTACAGCTTAGAGCCGGGGCTCCAAAAGCGTTTTGAGAGACATGGAGCATATGAGATGTTTGAAGAGCTGAAAATGGTTTTCCAAGCTCATGCTCGGGTCGAGAGATATGAAGTCTCCGACAAATTCTTTAGCTGTAAGATGGAGGAAAATAGCTCTGTCAGTGAACACATACTCAAGATGTCTGGGTTGCACAACCGCTTGACTCAACTGGAAGTTAATCTCCCGGATGAAGCGGTCATTGACAGAATCTTCCAGTCGCTTCCACCTAGCTACAAGAGCTTTGTGATGAACTACAACATGCAGGGGATGGTAAAGACCATTCCTGAGGTATATGCTATGCTGAAATCAACAGAGGTAGAAATCAAGAAGGAACATCAAGTGTTGATGGTGAATAAAACCACTAAGTTCAAGAAGGGCAAGGGTAAAAAGAACTTCAAGAAGGACGGCAAGGAAGTTGCCGCGCCCGGTAAGCAAGTTGCCGGGAAGAAGCCAAAGAATGGACCCAAGCCCGAGACTGAGTGTTTTTATTGCAAGGGAAGTGGTCACTAGAAGCGGAACTGCCCCAAATACTTAGCGGACAAGAAGGCCGGCAAAACAAAAGGTATATGTGATATACATGTAATTGATGTGTACCTTACCAGTACTTGTAGTAGCTCTTGGTTATTTGATACCGGTGCAGTTGCTCACATTTGTAACTCAAAGCAGGAGCTGCGGAATAAACGAAGACTGACGAAGGACGAGGTGACGATGCGCGTCGGGAATGGTTCCAAGGTCGATGTGATCGCCGTCGGCACGCTACCTCTACATTTACCTACGGGATTAGTTTTAAACCTCAATAATTGTTGTTTAGTGCCAAGTTTGAGCATGAACATTGTGTCTGGATCTCGTTTAATTCGAGATGGCTACTCATTTAAATCTGAGAATAATGATTGTTCTATTTATATGAGAGATATGTTTTATGGTCATGCTCCAATGGTTAATGGTTTATTCTTAATGAATCTCGTACGTGATGATACACATATTCATAGTGTGAATACCAAAAGAGTTAAAGTTAATAACAATAGTCCCACATATTTGTGGCACTGCCGCCTTGGTCACATAGGTGTCAAACGCATGAAGAAGCTCCATGCAGATGGACTTTTAGATTCTCTTGATTATGAATCATTTGACACGTGCGAACCATACCTCATGGGTAAAATGACCAAGACTCCGTTCTCAGGAACAATGGAGCGAGCAACCAACTTATTGGAAATCATACATACCGATGTGTGCGGTCCAATGAGTGTTGAGGCTCGCGGTGGCTATCGTTATGTTCTCACCCTCACTGATGACTTGAGTAGATATGGGTATATCTACTTAATGAAACACAAGTCTGAAACCTTTGAAAAGTTCAAGGAATTTCAGAGTGAGGTTGAAAATCAACGTGATAGAAAGATCAAGTTTCTACGATCAGATCGTGGAGGAGAATACTTGAGTCACGAATTTGGCACACACTTAAGAAAATGTGGAATAGTTTCACAACTCACGCCGCCTGGAACACCTCAGCGTAATGGTGTGTCTGAACGTCGTAATCGCACTCTATTAGATATGGTACGATCTATGATGTCTCTTACCGATTTACCGCTATCTTTTTGGGGCTCTGCTTTAGAGACTACCGCATTCACTTTAAACAGGGCTCCGTCGAAATCCGTTGAGACGACACCGTATGAATTATGGTTTGGGAAGAAACCTAAGCTGTCGTTTCTAAAAGTTTGGGGATGCGATGCTTATGTCAAGAAACTTCAACCTGAAAAGCTCGAACCCAAGTCGGAAAAATGCGTCTTCATAGGATACCCTAAAGAAACTGTTGGGTATACCTTCTACCTCAGATCCGAAGGCAAGATCTTTGTTGCCAAGAATGGATCCTTTCTAGAGAAAGAGTTTCTCTCGAAAGAAGTAAGTGGGAGGAAAGCAGAACTTGATGAAGTGTTACCTCTTGAACCAGAAAATGGCGAAACTCAAGAAAACGTTCCTGAGATGCCTGCACCGACTAGAGAGGAAATTAATGATCATGATCAAGATACTTCTAATCAAGCTCCTACTGAAATTCGAAGGTCCACAAGGACACGTTTCGCACCAGAGTGGTACGGCAACCCTGTCTTGGAAATCATGTTGTTAGACAACGGTGAACCTTCGAACTATGAGGAAGCAATGGCGGGCCCAGATTTCGACAAATGGCTGGAAGCCATGAAATCCGAGATAGGATCCATGTATGAAAACGAAGTATGGACTTTGACTGACTTGCCCGTTGAACGGCGAGCCATAGAAAATAAATGGATCTTTAAGAAGAAGACAGACGCGGATGGTAATGTGACCATCTATAAAGCTCGGCTTGTCGCTAAGGGTTATCGACAAGTTCAAGGGGTTGACTACGATGAGACTTTCTCACCGGTAGCGAAGCTGAAGTCCGTCCGAATCATGTTAGCAATTGCCGAATTCTACAATTATGAAATATGGCAAATGGACGTCAAAACGGCATTCCTTAATGGTTTCCTTAAGGAAGAATTGTATATGATGCAGCCAGAAGGTTTTGTCGATCCTAAGAATGCTGACAAGGTGTGCAAGCTCCAACGCTCGATTTATGGGCTGGTGCAAGCATCTCGAAGTTGGAACATTCGCTTTGATGAGATGATCAAAGCGTTTGGGTTTACGCAGACTTATGGAGAAGCCTGCGTTTACAAGAAAGTGAGTGGGAGCGCTGTAGCATTTCTCATACTATATGTAGATGACATACTTTTGATGGGAAATGATATAGAACTCTTGGACATCATTAAGGCCTACTTGAATAAGAGTTTTTCAATGAAGGACCTTGGAGAAGCTGCTTATATATTAGGCATCAAGATCTATAGAGATAGATCAAGACACCTCATAGGTCTTTCACAAAGCACATACCTTGATAAGATATTGAAGAAGTTCAATATGGATCAATCTAAGAAGGGGTTCTTACCTGTGTTACAAGGTGTGAAATTGAGCTCAGCTCAATGTCCGACCACGGCAGAAGATATAGAAGAGATGAGTGTCATCCCCTATGCCTCAGCCATAGGTTCTATTATGTATGCCATGCTGTGTACCAGACCTGATGTAAACCTTGCCGTAAGTTTGGTAGGAAGGTACCAAAGTAATCCCGGCAAGGAACACTGGACAGCGGTCAAGAATATCCTGAAGTACCTGAAAAGGACTAAGGAAATGTTTCTCGTTTATGGAGGTGACGAAGAGCTCGTCGTAAAGGGTTACGTCGACGCTAGCTTCGACACAGATCTGGATGACTCTAAGTCACAAACCGGATACGTGTATATTTTGAATGGTGGGGCAGTAAGCTGGTGCAGTTGCAAGCAAAGCGTTGTGGCGGGATCTACATGTGAAGCGGAGTACATGGCAGCCTCGGAGGCAGCACATGAAGCAATTTGGGTGAAGGAGTTCATCACCGACCTCGGAGTCATACCCAATGCGTCGGGGCCAATCAAACTCTTCTGTGACAACACTGGAGCTATTGCACTTGCCAAGGAGCCCAGGTTTCACAAGAAGACCAGGCACATCAAGCGTCGCTTCAACTCCATTCGTAAAATTGTTCAAGATGGAGACATAGAAATTTGTAAAGTGCACACGGATCTGAATGTTGCAGATCCGTTTACTAAACCTCTCCCTAAGGCAAAACATGATCAGCACCAGAACTCTATGGGTGTTCGATTCATCACAATGTAACTAGATTATTGACTCTAGTGCAAGTGGGAGACTGTTGGAAATATGCCCTAGAGGCAATAATAAAAGCATTATTATTATATTTCCTTGTTCATGATAATTGTCTTTATTCGTGTTATAATTGTGTTATCCGGAAATCATAATACATGTGTGAATAACAGACAACAACATGTCCTTAGTAAGCCTCTAGTTGACTAGCTCGTTGATCGATAGATAGTCATGGTTTCCTGACTATGGACATTGGATGTCATTGATAACGAGATCACATCATTAGGAGAATGATGTGATGGACGAGACCCAATCCTAAACATAGCATAAGATCGCGTAGTTTGTTTGCTAGAGTTTTCCAATGTCAAGTATCCTTTCCTTAGACCATGAGATCGTGTAACTCCTGGACACCGTAGGAGTGCTTTGGGTGTGCCAAACGTCACAACGTAACTGGGTGACTATAAAGGTACACTACGGGTATCTCCGAAAGTGTCTGTTGGGTTGACACGGATCGAGACTGGGATTTGTCACTCCGCTTGACGGAGAGGTATCACCGGGCCCACTCAGTAATGCATCATCATAATGAGCTCAATGTGATCAAAGTGTTTGATCACGGGATCATGCATTACGGTACGAGTAAAGTGACTTGCCGGTAACGAGATTGAACGAGGTATTGGGATACCGACGATCGAATCTCGGGCAAGTAAAATACCGATTGACAAAGGGAATCATATACGGGATTAATTGAATCCTCGACATCGTGGTTCATCCGATGAGATCATCGTGGAGCATGTGGGAGCCAACATGGGTATCCAGATCCCGCTGTTGGTTATTGCCCGAGAGCCGTCTCGGTCATGTCTGCATGTCTCCCGAACCCGTAGGGTCTACACACTTAAGGTTCGGTGACGCTAGGGTTGTGAAGATATGTATATGCAGTAACCTGAATGTTGTTCAGAGTCCCGGATGAGATCCCGGACGTCACGAGGAGTTTCGGAATGGTCCGGAGGTAAAGAATTATATATAGAAAATGCTGTTTTGGCCATCGGGACAAGTTTCGGGGTTATCGGTATTGTACCGGGACCACCGGAGGGTCCCGGGGGGTCCAACGGGTGGGGCCACCTGCCTCGGGGGGCCACATGGGCTCTAGGGGTGCGCCTTGGCCTACATGGGCCAAGGGGAACCAGCCCCTAGAGGCCCATGCGCCTAGGGTGGGGAAACCCTAAAGGGGGGGCGCCCCCCTTGCTTGGGGGGCAAGCCCCACCCCTTGGCCGCCGCCCCCCTAGGAGATTGCATCTCCTAGGGCCGGCGCCCCCCCTAGGGGGCTATATAAAGGGGGGAGGGGAGGGGGGCAGCCGCACCCTTGCTCCTGGCGCCTCCCTCTCCCTCTCCAACATCTCCTCCTCCTTCGTAGAGCTCGGCGAAGCCCTGTCGGAGTACTGCAGCTCCACCATCACCACGCCGTCGTGCTGCTGCTGGAGCAATCTTCCCCAACCTCTCCTTTGCCTTGCTGGATCAAGAAGAAGGAGACGTTACGCTGACCGTACGTGTGTTGAATGCGGAGGTGCCGTCCGTTCGGTGCTAGGATCTCCGGTGATTTGGATCACGGTGTGTACGACTACCTCATCCCCGTTCATTGAACGCTTCCGCTCGCGATCTACAAAGTGGTATGTAGATGCAATCTCTCTCCCATGACTCGTTGCTTAGATGAACTCATAGATGGATCTTGGTGAAACCGTAGGAAAAATTTTAATTTTCTGCAACGTTCCCCAACAGGGGGGCGGTCGGAGGAGGAGGAGGGAGGGGGCGGGGGACGAGGGGGAGGGGCGGTCGGAGGAGGAGGAGGAGGGAGGGGGCGGGGGATGGAGGGGGAGGGGGCGGCCGGAGGAGGAGGAGGGAGGGGGCGGCCGGAGAAGGAGGAGGGAGAGGGGCGGTGGGAGGAGGGCGGCCGTAGGAGGAGGGGGTACCTCGGCGAGGAGCAGCGCGGCGGCGGCGGACGACGTACGGGTTCGGCGCGGGCGAGAGCGAATGAGAGGGAGTGAGTGTGAGAGGGTGAACCGCTTCAGGATAAGGTAAGTAAGTAGTAGCGCGTTTCAGAGAAACGCGCTACTGGTACGGGCCGTAGCAGTAGCGCTGGTCACTGGTACGCGCTACTGCTAAGTGGGGCTAGCCAAGTGCGCCCAGTGCAAATATAGCAGCAGCGCGGTTTCGCAAAACGCGCTACTGCTAAAGTAGTAGCAGTAGCGCAGTCTATTTAAAAACGCTACTACTAAGTAGCAGTAGCGCCCAGTTTTGTCCAGCGCTACTGCTAAGATGCTGTGTATAAGGTTTTCCCTAGTAGTGTAGCCTCCCGCATCCATTTGTGGGTTGCCATTGGAGATGCCCTAAGGTTGCATGTATTTGTACACTGACTATTGGATCCATGAATTGTGCCATCAATGCTGCATTTTGCACATTCACCTAAGGCAACTAGTAAAACAGGGGATGGAGATGACCTCCTATGGGTTTTGTTAAGCTTAATATTGACACCTCTCTCAATCGTTATTTGCTTAGGGGCATAATTGGGGCTATTCTCAGAGATGATCATGAAAGATTTATTGTTGATGGAAAATGGAGGATTGATTGGTGTGCTGATGTATTAACAACAGAAGCTTTGGCTCTAAGGTTCGGCCTATTTCTTGCACAAAAGTCAGGCTGCAATTGTCTTGTCGTTAACTCTCACGATATGGAGGTAATTGAAATAATGAAGAATGTAAGACATTCGGCAGGAGCGGTGGCAGCAGTGTTCGATAATTGCCATTTCATAGCTTGTGATCTTCCTTTTGTTAGGTTTGAACATTGTAATAGGGAAGCAAATAAAGTGGCTCATGAAATTGCTAGGCTAGCGAAATTTTAAGTCACTAAGGACTGGTTTGAGGAGTCTATGAGAGACATTGTACATTTACTTATCGAAAATGTAACAATTATTTCTAATTAATAAAGTACATGTTTATTTCAAAAAAAAAAAATCAACGCTGCATTTTACCCTAGAATTTGTCATCTACTCTGATTTTTCAGTCTAAAAAGGTTAAAACTGAGAACCAGCCCTGAAATTCCAGTTCACATAATTTTTGGTGTAAAGTCTAGAAGTAATATTTATTTTTCGAGTGTTTGAGTATAGTCCACAGTAATATATTGTACAGTATGTTTGTTGGTGACCATAGATGCTTGTCCACCGTTGAGCCTGCGCTGGGATAAATCTGAGCCGTTGGTCATCTGAACCCAGAAATGTGTGCGCACTCTGTTCCGTCAGTGTCTCATCTCAGGCTGGCTTCAGTCTCCGTCCGTAGTGGACTGGTCCTGGTTGACACCGGCCCGAGGAGGCTCCAGAAAGCAGATCCACCCCGGCGACGGCGACGGCGACGGCGAGGCACCGCCGGAGAAGACGTCCGCAACAGATCTGACCACCATCTACAAGGTCTGACCACCATCCCCTTGCACCAAAGCCCTAGCTAGCTAGATCCATCTGTTCCTGTTTTTCTAGTCCACTTCCTTTGATGAATGTTCATCTTCCGCTTACTTTTCCTGCACGCATCTTCCGCTAGCTAGCAATCTGGTAGGTGCGGTTGGAATTTTTGATTGATGCGTAGGCTAAAACTGGAGTAGATCCAGTGGATTGGTTTTGAGATAATTTGGATGGATATAATTGACTTGGATTCAGTCTTGGATTAAATCCAGTGGGCGGTTTTGAGATAATTTGAGCGCCCCTCTTGAGAAAATAAATCATCTGCAACTGGAACAAGAGAGAGAAAAAAAACACATTTGAAAACATCTGGACAGCATTTCAGGGCATCGAAAAGCGGCATATCTGCTGTTAGAGAGCTAGAACTGCACCCGGTGTTCCCATTTCCTGGTACCCTTTTGCTCTGAATATGCTTCACAAAAAGCAAAATCCAGGTTTAGGGCTTCAACTGAAGCGTGACATTTTCCACAACCAAGTTTCTTCTTGTGCTGGCTGCTATTAGCTTATTCTGAACCTTAACACGGCATGACGATTCACCAAAACATAATAAGATTAAATTTGCTATTTGAATAAATTGCATAGCAAGTTCGTTTGATTGTCAGGCATACATTTCATTTGAACAACTACCGTATATTTTATACATTCTTCTTATTCCTGGTGCATAAGCAGCATAACAAGTTTCTTATATAGATATATATAGGCATATTATCTTATATATACTTGATCTCCAGAATATCATTTGCTTATTCCTGCTATTCGTCTCGTATTTCTTAACGAGCTTACACTTCTAAGCTTTTTTTAATAGAAAAATGAATTCTAATTTGCTTGACTTGAAATGTTTATTGCTTGCAGATTTTGTCGTCAGCAGCACATCATGCAGAGCTCCAGCAAACTGTCTGATGTCTCTCTCCCTTGGCCCCTTGCCTTCTCCGGACCCCAAGGTTGGGCTGACCTCCCAGATGGCTTGCTCCACTCCGTCGTTGCTCGGCTGGGCTCCTTCCGAGACATTCTTGGCTTCGCAGCAACATGCCCCTCTTGGCGTGCTGCCTTCTCCTCGTACCCATCCAAATCTATGCTCCGCACAAAATTTCCGCCTCTCCTCATCCAGCCCAATGATCGTGTACAAGGTCCTCTTCTTCCTGCTGCCAATGGTTGCCATCAGCTATACACATGTGTAGTTATCGATCCAGCCAACAAAAAGACCTCCCTTCGCTGCCAGATTCCTGTGGAAACTACGGAGAAGATGATATACATTGGCTCATCCTATGGCAATATCATCTACTTCTGCTACGGATATGTTCACATCATCGACGTGTTCACTGGCGTGGAGGTTTCAACTCCACGTCTCCCATCCAGTGTCAAACGTGAGACATTCTACTTGAACGGCATTCTAACGTCCCCCCTTACATCACCCAACTCGCATCTTCTTGTCAGTACCGAGTTCTCCCTGTTTGATTTGCTTGTTGGAAGCGACTCTTGGTCTCAAGTCCAGCTTCCTCATATGTTGGTAATAGACCAAATCGTGGAATTCAATGGGCAGGTCATTGTCTCGGATGGCTTTCACAGGTTCTACACTCTGCAGTTGGCCCCTCAGCTTGGTCTGCAAGAGATAACAACCAAGTTCCAGGATAGGAGTGAAGACGATAGGCGTGGTAAAACATGGCTGGTGGTTTGTGGTGGCATGCTTCTCATGGTCACTGCTTTTCCTTTTAATGAGGTCTACTGCCTCAACATGTCGACCAAGCCAGCAACATGGATGGCCGTGGAGAAGCTGGACAATTGGGCACTCTTTCTAGGGGAGGAAGTTAAGAGCACGCCACTCTCTTGCATGAGCTCGGAACTATTTGGATTGGGGAGCAACATCTTGTTGTATGCAGGCCTTGACTCTAAGCCATGGAATCTACACCATCTGTGTGGCGGTCCGGATCCCATGCATGACACACCGCCCGATGCAGGAGACGCGCCGGAACCATGGGGATGGGGTTCGCCGGCGCTTCCTTTCGCGAGCCTAGAACCATGGCAGGTGACTCCGGAGCTTGCCTGCACGAGCTTGGAGCCATGGGAATGGGATTTGCCGGCACTTCCTTGCGCGAGCCCGGAACCATGGTGGGCGGCTCTAGTGCTTCCTTGCACAAACCCATACGAATGGGGAGGGTGGAACGACACCTCACACTCCGACCCTTGGCATCTACGCAGGCTGCCGCCGTTCTGGCTGTACCCGAGCATGTTCTACTCTGGTGGCCAGTGATTCGGCCTGACCACGTCTTGCCGCACAAGCAACTTCTTCTGAGATCTCCATCCGAGACGCAGCAGGGAGAGACTGATTTCTGCTGCATCATATATGTATGTATGTATGTATGTATGTAATAATAAAGGATGATACATACCTATATATGGCCTCTGTGTGTCACTAGAGACTGCATCAGATATCTGTTGCAAGTCGATTAGATATGTGTCATGCTATATACAGGCGAACGACAGACTTGTTCTATCTGTTGCAAGTTGTGGTTGTGCCTTGACTGGTAGCAGGGTTGTAGTTAATTTGTATGTTCTTTGCATAAACGAACTGCTATGGCGTTTAATTATTGTGCGATTTCCAAGCTGGGCTGAAAAACGCCTGTTCTGATTTGTGGGGCAAGGTAAGTTGGTCAGGTTACAATTTCGAATCTCTTCTGAGGTGGTGCACCAACTTCTTCTGAGATTGGTTTTCGCTGTGTGGATAGGAGATTGGTGTTCTTTGTGGCATTAGCGGTCTGGAAATTTGGTATGTAGGAGTGCTCCTTTCGCTTCTGAAGTTAGTTTGTTGAACTTGGTAAGTTTTAACGTTTGCAGTGGTTGCACTAGTGCTGTGAGCTTACTGGGATCATTACTCAAGTGAAGTCTCTTGCCGTTGGTCTCGGTTTTTACCTTTGCTCTCCGTTTAATCTTTCATCGAGTGTACTCGACCACTTATGATTTTTTTCTTCTAATGTGGGGATATAAATCCCCATGTGATAGTTGGTTACATACATAGCAGTTTAGCTTCGTGCCTCATCATCCCAGTGAATCATGCAACTAGCTAGAATTTGAGTGGATGTAAAATAAAATAAAATGAGGAGCATAACAGCTGAATTGAAAGTGTGGGAAACTTGTCTCGCTTTCGGTACGGTTGAATGCACGAGCAACTTTTTCTTAACTTCCATTGCATATAGAGAAGCATGTTGAATGCGCTGGGAACTTTTGTCCATCTTCCATTGCATATAGAGAAGAAGCATGTAGATGCATAGAACCCTGCATCAGATGATATAAAAAGGCAAGAATGGCATGTTTTTGTTACAGTTGGAATCCCAAAAAGGTTGTCTTAGATTTTTCTACATATGGATAAATCTTAGACAACCTTTTCGAGACGGAGGGAGTATAAGATAGGATGAGGGCCCTGCCTCGTCTATGGGCGACACCGGAGGCGGATTCGTCATGCCGCCACAACCGTCCTCCCTGCACCCCTCTTGTCTCGCCGTCGGAGCCCCCATATCCTCCCCAAACGTCTAGGCTAGCTGCACGGTCACTACCTAGTCACTTTTTTCCCACCCAATTGGACACCTTAAACTGGTCCTATATCTCCCGGCTGTTTCGTACCTACCATAACCAGCTCATATATGGGACAGATATGGGGGCGCTGTCCGGGAGGGGCAGCGGCCGAAGGGGTGGGAGAGGGTGACCGATTTTTCTCGATGCGAAGCGTGTGGATCACGCCGCGGAGAGTGGGAAGACGACGCCGTCACCCGTATTACGACGCCAAGTGATGGGGGGAGGGGGGGGGGGACACGGGCTCCCACCCTTGTCCACCTGCAACCGCGCTAATGCGACGCATAGGGCGTCCAGTCGATGGGGTCTTCTTCGCCACTGGATCCGCCATCGGCGGCGCTGCCGAAGCTCGACATGACAGAGAGGGACGAGGAGAGGTGGGGAGGAGACGGAGAGGGAAGGCAAGCGAAGGAGATGGCGGTGGAGTATAGACTCTTCGAGAGTGTTTGACCGACTGTGTAGGGTTCATCCGAGATGAGTTATATGTAGGGACGAGGTGCGCCGGTCAGTCGTGGCAGACGCATCCGGACTGTCCCATATCCACCGAGATATGAGCTGGCTATGGGGTGCCGGTCAACTCGGACGTATAGATCGGATTTGAGGGATTCGACTGTGTCATGCTTTCGTGAGCGGTCGTTGACGGAGCCGCCCACTCAAACATTTGGGGGCTTGAGGGCATTCGGGTGTAGATGCTCTCAGGATCTAAATCACCATTGCTTATCACACATTCCATGTGGCTGGGCTAGTTAACTGTTATTGGGTAATCAATCAAGGTAGTACAGTACAATAATAAAGTTGGACGGTAAGACGGTAAACATTTAGATGCTTGTCCACCGTTGATCTATCCAGTTGGTGCTGGGACGAATCGAATCGGAGCCGTTGGTTATCTGAATCCAGACCAGAGTGCACTCTGCTCCGTCACGTCAGTGTGCTTCAGCTTGAGTAGTGTTGACACCCTCCCAGAGACAGAGCAGATCCTCTCCGTTCCCGGCGAGTCGGCGGCGACACCCCTTGGGAAGAGGACGTCCGCGACAGCCTGCGACCGCATCGGCGTCGCCGTCTTCTTCCCCCCCCCCCCCCCCACCCTACCTGTGAGGCTCGCTCTCCCTCCCTCCCGCCCCTGCGCCGAAACCCTAGCTTGTTCTTGGTTGGATGTTTTAGTGGATTCTGGCGTAAGATGCACCGTGCTTTACCTAACACAGGGCCAGATTTAGAGTAGATTGAGTTTCGGGTCAGCTAGCGTTGCGATTTTGGATTCAGTTTTGGTTTGTCGGCCGTTTTGAGAAAATCCGAGCGATCCCTGCAGTTGAAGGGAATGGAAGAAAGAAAATCGCACCTCCACAACATTTTAATGCCCTATCATGTCATCGCCTAGAGGGCTAGCTAGAGCAGCATCTGTGGATGTGCAGAGGCTGAATGTGTACAGATGTAGTATACTGCTAGCCGAAAGGCACCAGCATCGAAATGTTCTGAATGTACATATGTGCTTCACAAATAAAATAAAAGAAAATAAAATAAAATGGAGGACACATATTTCCATAACCAAGTTTCTTGCTATTACCTTATTCTGAACCTGAACACCACCCACCGAAATGTAACCAGATTAGACTCTTGTTTTTAGTCTATAGAAAGTTCCCTTGGTTGATGGGCATGCATTTCATCTGAAGGAGTATCACGTGTTTGTTTATCCATGCTTCTTATTCCTGGTAGTACATAGCAGGTTTCTTTGATACACAGGCATAGATGTTTCACCTGCAGAATATCATCTGCTTACCCATGGTTCCGATTAACATGCTATCCGCCTCGTATTTCTTAATCTGCTTAGTACTAGCTTACAATTTCTTTTATTGCTTGCAGAGTTTGCCATCAACAGCGCATCATGCAGAGGCCCAGCAAACTGCCTGCCGTCTCTCTCCCCGGACGCCCTACCTTTTTCGGACCCCAAGGTTGGGCTGACCTCCCAGATGGCTTGCTTCACTCCATCGTTGATCGGCTGGGCTCCTTCCGAGACCTTCTTGGCTTCGCCACCACATGCCCCTCGTGGCGTTCTGCCTTCTCCTCGTACCCATCAAAATCCATGTTCCTCACAAAATTACCACCTCTCCTCATCCAGCCCCATATTCGTGCACAAGGTCCTCTTCTTCCTTGTACCAGTGGTCGTCGTGAGCTATACCCATGTAAGGTTGTTGATCCAGCCAACCGAAACGCCGCCCTTCGCTGTTGGATCCCTCAAGATACCCTGGAGAAGATGACATTTATTGGATCCTCCTATGGTAAGCTCATCTACTACTGCAACGGATACTGTCGCATCATCGATGTGTTCACCGGCGACGAGGTCTCAACTCCACGTCTCCCATCCCGTGCTGGATGTTCAAAACTTCACTTGGCTGGCATTCTAACAGCTCCACTTGCATCACCCAACTCACATCTCCTTGTCAGTACCGAGTCCTTCCTGCTTGATCTGCGTGTTGGAAACGACTCTTGGTCCGAACTCCAGCTTCCTTGTCAGTTTGTAATAGACCATTTTGTGGAGCTGGATGGTCGGCTCATTGTCTCGAATAGCTATGGGAGATCCTACGCTCTGCAGCTGGCCCCTCAGCATGGCCTGCAGGAGATAAAAACCAAGCCTGTGGGAGGAAGGCCAGTGGTAGGAAGGCTGGTGGTTTGTGGTGATATGCTTCTCATTCTCAGTTTTGGCGAGTTCCACCGCCTCGACATGTCAACCGAGCCCGTGACACGGGTGGCCGTGGAGAAGCTGGGCGAGCGGGCACTGTTTGTAGGAGCAGAAGCGAAGAGCACGGCACTTTCTTGCATGAGCCCGGAGCTATGGGGAGGAAGGAGTGACATCGTGTACTTTGCTCGTACAGCTCGACCTTGGTATCTCTATAGGCTGTGTGGCAGGCCAGATCGCGTGCAGGATAGACCAACACGACCAACACGCGTCGAACCTGCAGGCTTTGGAAGCACCCCAGTGCAGTCATCAGTTCGGCCGCTCTGGCTGTACCCAAGCATGTTCTACTCGGATGGCCAATAAATGATCCGTGCCTGCCAGCCAGCACCAGCTTCATCTGAGATTTCCCTTTGAGATCCAGGGAGCAGAGATTGGTTTTTGCTGCATGGGTAGAATATGCTACTCGTGGTACGGACGGAGGAGTGCTCCCTCCGCTCCTGTATTTTTTTTGTTGAACTTGATAAGTTTTAACTCTTGTGGTGTTGGCACTAGCTTTACTAGAAGAATAACTCGGTTATCCGGTTTTTACCAACCTGTGCTCTCTGTTTAATACGTATTTTACTAGGTGTACTTGACCACTTATGTTATTTTTTTGTATAAGAAAGTAGCATATGTTCAGTGTCTCCCCTGTTTCTATGAGGAGAAGCTAATGTTTCTGCTTGTACTTGAGCTTTGTATGGATAAGCTTGTCATTGTTTGCTAGTATAGTTCTGTGCCTCATGTCAGTGAAGATATAAATTCCCTGATGCAGTGAAATTCTGCAGTTCAGTTATGATATAAATTTTCAGTTTTGCTACAGGACTGGCCACTGCAGTTTAGTTATGTCCATCGTCCTCGTGAATTATGCAACTGGCTAGAATGATCTGATGCAGCGAAATTCTGAGAAGTAGTGTATATATGCTAACAACTGAATGTGTTGGAAATTGTCTCAATCTTCATTGCATCTAGCTAGCTATCTGCCATGCCAAAAGGAAAATACGTAAACTGCTATTGTTTGTTGCCTCGATGTCTCGCTTTCCTTTTTGTACAGAGTTTTTTCTGGTTTCTCATTCCTGCGGTGTATGTACTTGGTAGCAGGTTTGTTTCTTTCTCGCCCGTCTGGTTTATGGGTTTGGTTAGGTCTAGGCTGTGGTATCGTTTAAATCCTGTAACAGCAAGCTGGACCGGAAAACGGCTGTTTTGAATTGTGAAGCAATGGAAGTTAGTCAGGTCGCACTTTATCCATGGTAGTATATTTACCTCTGCTAATGTTTAGAGGAAAATGTACGCCGCAGGCTTGTGACCTAGCTTTGTGTCGAAGGCAATAACACAACAAGGTTCTTGCCGCTGCTAGTTCGAACAAGTATGTTGTTTTTTCAGGTGTTGTATGTGTGCATGTCCTTTTATAGGTGCTGAACCAAATGCGTTGTGTTGAGTTTCATTGCACCTTGAGAAGAACTTCCTCTGTCCCAAATTATAAGACTTTTTTGATAGGCTAAACAGAGAGCCCTGCATCAGATGACATAAAGAGAATGACGCGTTTTGGACTTTTGGTACAACTGCAGCATATAACAGAGGATGATGTGTTTCATGTTGGAGCTGCTCTTACAGCTCCCTTGATGGAACACAAGGATCTGGTGACCTGTTGTTGTCTTTTCTTCTCCTCTCTGTTCTCTTGTGTTGAAAGCATGCGACACCTCGTGTCTGTTGCAAGCTGAATCGGCAACGCCTTGTGCCAGTTTCCTTCCTTGAGCATCCTCAACACAATGCCGCTATTTCGAACGGATAATATGTTCCTTTTTGGTGTCGGTATGTGGATGCCTTTGCATTTCAACACAAAGGAGATCAACGGATTGTTCACTTCAGAACCGAGTAATTAAGATGGTGGCACATAATTCTGAATTTAAAGTAAAAATAGTCAGTTAAGTGAGCATGATGTGTTATGCATACTCTACAGTGAAGCCTTGAACTACATTAACATGTGAAATCACACTACAGACTGCAAAATTTCCTTGAGCATCCTCTAGGGGGCGTTCCTATTTAGCGCCCCAGGCGCCAGTTATAGGTCGGCCCATTGATATATTTTTTACTTTTCTTGTTTAAAAAGAGAAAAAAAATGCAAGTGCAGTGTGTTGAACTAAAGACTTCCTAGTTCTGTACTAGTAGCACGTGTTGAGAAAATTAGTCATAACAATGCGATGATTCAGACAATGTAATGATACACATATAGTTAATCCACGTTGCTAATTACAGATAGAAGAGAATTGCTACTGAGATATATATGGCTTGGATTTAGCTCTATGGACCCCGATAAAAGACAGATAGTGCAATTCTATCTCATCACGAGCACCTTCTCTTTCACCATGTCAGATCACACAACTCTATTTCTTCAAAACCCATAGTAAGACATGTAGAACAAAGGTCTTCAAGATAGAGCAAACAAAGGCCTTAAAGTTGCAAGAAAAACCTCTATAACACACAGTCAACTCTGGTTCTTCAAAACGTGCCAAGCTTCTATGGTTACAATTGAGAGCGACTGCAGCCTCGCCGCCCTGGTCTGCCCGAGTTGCCGTTGCTGCCACCGGTCATCCCTCTAACCCACCTCCACCCAAACCCCACAACCCGCTGCATGTCCTCCGCTGACGACGCCGGGACAAGTTGCGTCGTCCCTGCCTCCATCCAGGTCCTAGATCTTCATCTTGGAGACGCCACCACAAGTAGTGTCGTCCCTGCCTCCGTCCAGGTCCTAGCTCAGCATCTTGGAGACGTTGTGGCAGGCAGTGTCGCCTCCATCTCAGCCTTAGCTCCGTCTTACCTACTTCTCAGGCACAGGTTGACTGACGCGGCTTGAAATTCCAGTCACCTAAAAGCAGCCAGTAGGCATTTGGACTTCACTTTTATAAGAGAGAGAATTAGGAGTACATATCGACTGATCGTTACTCTCGATGGTGAGCATGTTATTGACTGTGAACCCATATTAGGCTATTTACACAGAGGAATAAAAAAATCACGGAAAACCGAACTATTATACAATACTTACCTTATCTAACAAAGATATAGAGAGATTGTAGAAAGGGATAGGATAGTTATTTTTCCAAGAGACTTGTTTAAATTCCGTAACTTAAAAAACAAAAAAGGTGGTCAACATTTTGGTGCAGACTTCACTATACCGACTGATTCCGTTATAGCAACATGATATTCCAAATTTTATCATGATCTCACATATGAGCTCAAAAATTAAAATAATCTACTCACATATCCTACCTCTAGGTAATACTAAGGTTACATTTTTTATCCTACCAAAATTACATAAACCCGTCCTTTCTAAAAAGATTTAGCATCAGGACATGCGTGTGGTCCCCTTTTAAGATATTAATGTAAATCAATTGATTAACCAGCAATACTCCTATTCTTGGAAATTATAGAAATTATAGAAGTTTATTGGATTTCGGAATTGATTTATCCAGTAAATTAAGATCAGTTTCAAATATATAATTCAACCAAAACATGATTTCACCACAACCATAGTAATTATAACAGAAGTTCCTATCCAATCTATCACCCCTATAGATACCACAAACTTCATTCAAAATACATACTGCCGAGTGCCGACTCAAAACCATCCAATACTCCTAGTCTTATACAGACTGCACACACTCGTAAACCAAACCCTCATTAAAACAATACATCAACCAGCTATACACCCAAATGTATGTACATATATTTGTACCAGCAATCTGTTGCTAGGTGGTACATATATTTTGGTCCAGTAATGCTCAAGACAGATCAGTGATTGCCCCCATCCTGAAGGAAGTGAAGTAGTGAACCAACTAAGTAGAGTTTATTCTAGTTTTCAATTTAGGCTTGTGCACAAACCAGCTAATGTTGCTGCTCACCTGTGTGCAAAAAATGCTTCTCCTGAGCGGCAAAGGTGTGCTTGGATAAATATGAATCATGGCTTCGTTTTCAGCCTTCAGCTTGACAATAACTCTACTTATTCAGTCTGGAAAAGCTCCCGATCCCCCAAAAAAAGTGCACATGCATGAAACAAGGATCTAGCAAAGAAACACTTAAATACAGTCAAATTCTGAAAATAAAGGAATAAAAGTATGCAGAAGGAAAGGAAACCAAGATATAACCAAGAAAAAGAAAACATAGGATCCATAAACGTAAGATTCTGTAAATTGATGAGGCAGCACTAACCTCATCAAAACTTTTTCCATCATGAATAGCCCGTTCGTGTCTCTCTTCATTCAACCGTTTAAAGAATTGTTCTTCTATATGATCGCTAAGCATGGCCCTTGGCAGATCTTTAGCCCCAAGAACAGAATTTTGTGGCAAAGGCATACGTAAGCCATGCTCGATCTCCCAAACACAGCACTTAGGGCAAGTTTAATCTGCTTCTTTGGAATCACCCCATTTGAAATTTAAAAGGGCACAAATCAGACGCTGCCAACGTTCACATTTGTCACACATTACACAACGTAGATTCAAGTATGAAGTTTATCCTTAGGAAATTGATTACCTTCCACCTGAATTGTGAACTGTGAGTCTCATTGTAACACAGGATACAGAAATTGTGACAAGTCTCAGTAGCAGTATAGTATGCATTTCATTTTATCCAAGCAACACAAGGAGAACAATAAATTGGTGGAGGCTAAAAAAGAGGTTCTCTACTTTGCAAAGCAAGCATTATACAAATATCTACAGCAAAGCAGCAGCAGCAGCAGGCCAGCAGCGACAAGCACCCAGTGACAAGCCAACAATCACGCAGCATCAAGCACAGACAGCACACACACGCAGCTGGCAAGGCGGGAGGACGGAGGCATGGCCAGGCCGGACTTGGCTGAATCCCTGTGCAAGATAACAAAGTGAGGCCCTTTGCCGGTTCAAGTGCCAATTAGACCTTATATTTGTCCTAAAATTTCTTCAATGACTTTCTTTTGAGAATTTATAAACTCACGTGTTAATCTTCTCTTTCTTTGGTTTTTCATGTTACAAATACTTTTGGGATGACATCTTAAAACACAAAGGCATGAAACTTGAAAAATCAAACCTGGAGGAGGGAGAGCGACCATGGCACAACACCACATAGGCGTGAAAGAAATCCAGCAACGAACGCTTGCCGATGGAGTAGTACTGCTATACAGGTCTTCTCTGAAATTAGTAGTACTGAACTACTGATTACTGACCCTGATTGATGTAACATGTATTGACCTTGATTGCCGGAATTAGTAGATAATGGAGTAGAGTAACCCTCTTGCTCTCTCAAGTGGAGCATATGGAGAATTAGTACAGCCCAAAAAGAAGTAAAGCACAAATTAGATCAGATACAAAGCAAAGCAACCTGCTCCGCTTATAGAGGAGGATCTTTTACTGACCAATGCAAATTACAGAGTGAATCATAGGGATCAACGAATCACTGATGGCTCGGTGATTGCTCGCACCGGCTGCACATGCCCAGGCCAGGGCCGAACCGGAGGAGAGCAGTTACCTTGCCGGCAACGGTGCGGATTTCACACCGGCAGGGGGAAGAGGGACCCGCGCCGCCGCGCCGCGGGCTTGCGCGCGGCCTCGTTCCCTGTCCGGCCGCCACGCATGCGCCCACTTCGTCCTTTGGGAGGAGACCGGTGCGGCCGGAGAGGCGAGGGGGAGCGGGCGCCGCCGCGCCGCGGGCTTGCGCGCGGCTTCCATGGCCGACCCGAAAGAGCGCGACCACGCCTCCCCTTGCCTCCCGGCGGTGGCCGCACTCCTTCCCGGCTCCGGCTTCCAGTGCACGCCGCTCCGGGCCGCTCTGGCGAAGAGCGCGCCGATGAGGGCGTTGTGCGGGCGGTGGGGAGAGTGCCCGGGAGGGTGTCGCGGGGCAGTTCGGCTGAGGATTGGGGTAGCGTCATTGTGGAAGAAGGAAGGAGGCGGCGCTGTTTTCTTCGGTCTGGGGAGAGAAAGAAGGATCGCGGAGGCAGAATCGGCCCGAAAATTAGGGAGCTGCGAGCGGAATCGAGGGCGCGATTGTTTCCCTCGTGCGGGCGTGGCAGAGTTTTCGTTCGCCCTGTTCTCTTGTTTAATAGAAGTGTAGAAGCATTAATATTTCCTAGGTGGACTTTATTTTTTTTTGGCCGGACGTGGGAGGGCAGTTTTCGTCTGCCCCTTGTTGGCTCTTTTAATACTAGTAAGCACGCACGTGCAACGCACGAATGATCATAAAGAGGAATTTCCTCCGTCATCCTAGTTAGGACACAGTTATTTCAAATCATAATTTGTCTACATATACCATACAGACTTACCAAAAACACATTACATACCTTAGTCAAATTTGCGCCACGGATTGGCACCTAACTAACACACACATACATAGGATAAAATTTATGAAACGGCTCACACGATTTTGCAGGATAAAATCTATGAGATTGTTTGGAAGGTCTACTAATGTACCCAAAAAGAAACGTGTGACTTGCACCCAAGATGTAGGTGAACACATTTATCATCTTGAGCGCTCGTGTAGGTATCATTTTCTAGCTAGAAAAAAAATCAAAACTTGTCAATGGAGGAGTATCCATGTCATGTTCTAGTTAGATATAATCCAAACTTGCCAAGTACGCTCAATGCACACCTGAAGTAATGAGCAAAGATTTACAATCTAATCCTGTTGGACAGAATGTGCACACCATAATACAATTCACACAAGCATCAACACCAGCACAAACTCTTCTCTTGTTCTTCAATCCCATTTTTATGTACCTCGATATCACGATAACTTCACCTCCGCCGGCAGTAACCAACATGAGTTTATTCAGTGACCATGAGCCAATATATTTTTATAACAAAAAAAACATAAAAGCAATGGAACTGTTAGGAAAAAACTTGCTGCCAACTACAGATTGTTCAGACACAAGAGTATAACATCTAGTCTTCACCTTTGATGGCAACACGCCTTTGAGAACCTGATTACGTAGAACAGAGTATACACAATAGGAAAATGATCGCAATTACCTCTCCTGCAATGTACCAACAGTGTGTACACATCTATTCCTCCCAAATCACAATATCTTAATTTAGAAACAAATGACCAGTCCAAAAAGACATACAAATTATCAGAAAGTCATCATCAAACCGGCAATCAGATAGAAGGGAGAAATGAATTGGTCATGCATCAGACTCTCATTTTTTAGGACTATGGAAATACTTAAACCATGGTAGATACAAACTCGTTCCTCATTACACATCTGGTATCAGATGGGACATCAGCTATCACTGCAAAAACGCCTTCTCTTCTTGTCAGGGCTGCGAGTTCATGGGCCAGCTTGTTTTTGTCCCTAGTAACGACACCGATCTCCGCAGAAGAGAAGGCTGAGAGGAGCTTCTTTGTGTCTTCAGCACCGCATGACAGGCTGATCTGCACATCTCCTTGGACCGCATACCACGTCCCAATCCCGAGTAGTCCGTCCCCAGAATCAACTGGCCATTGAAAACCTTGGCAAATTAGGTCACTCCCATCACAGCAGCCGCACCCTCTACTTCTTCTGCCGAGCTACAGCGGCCAAGTTGACAAACGACAGACAGGAGGACATGCCCCTTGTGGTCACGAGCTACAACACCTCCCCATGTATCTCCCGATTCCTCCAAGTATGCATCATCGGTATTTAATTTTTCCTT
Organism: Aegilops umbellulata; assembly: GCA_032464435.1. NCBI lineage: Eukaryota > Viridiplantae > Streptophyta > Magnoliopsida > Poales > Poaceae > Aegilops > Aegilops umbellulata. The sequence goes on along the minus strand of CP136057.1, from coordinate 2,194,842 downwards.
GCCTGGAGGTGGAGCAGTCCAATGGTTGGGCACTGGGGTCGCCGGTATGCATGCCTTGGCTGGAAACAGAGACTGTTTATTCTTACGCCCTTCTTTGAAAGGGTCTCCTGCAGCCAGCAGAAGCTCATTATGCAGTCTGAGCAGAAACTGCACTGATCCAGTGATAGTGTCTTTTCCATCACCGTGGACAGTATTGTTCCTCAAGCTCCACGCCTGCCATAGGCTCAACAACATATTGTTTCTGACATTTTCGGACTGAGAGAGCAGCAGCATTTGTAGCCAGTCCGTGCCCGCGTATCTGAATTCAGAATCCTTGGGGATTTCCCAGAAGGTCCTCATAGCATCAGACCCTCATTGGAGAAAAGAAAATACAAAAAATCAGAAGAAGTGTGATTGAGCGGTCAGTCACAAAGTGTAAGCTTAAGCTAAAAGAATACTAAAAAAGAGGAGGGACAGTTACTTTAGTATTTAAACTTTCATAGTGCCGCTAATATAACCTGATACTCAAATTGGTACATCAGCAACATCAAACTAACTATTGCCATATGTAATATTTTTAAGCAGAGGAGAATCAAAATATCCTAGATCTGATGCTTACACAAGTTTCAGTTAAAAAAATGCTTGTACAAGTATGCAGACTGAAAATATTTTGACTACCTACATAACAAAAATTGTGGGATTTCACATCAACTCATAACATGTAGTAGCGAATACATCAGCCTAGATAACAAGATTGGAGGATTTCACATCAACTTACCGCAGTACTACCACAAGTAACTTCTGAAACAAAACACTACAGAATCAAATAATAATGTTTAGTTTGCAAAGCAGAGTCCGTTGAATAGTCGTGAAGAGTAGATTGCATCAACAACACATAACTTGAAATGCAGAACTACTAAAATAATCAGATTCAGCAAGCAAGGCAAGGGTACAAGTTAACTCACTGTATGGGCATAGATCATATTGACTTCAGCAAGGTCTTCTGCACATTACCCTGACTAACATGGTCAATACAATAGTCATCTACCAAATAATTCGGGGATGGAAGTTAAATAGTACAAAAGCATAACAACTCATCTGCTAAAAAATGGATTAAACAAAGAAAACTGCTACACAGATGATGGGTTGTGACTAATTTCTACACGACAATATATAGCAGCCATCGATCACCTCAGGTCACGTGGGCAGCAGCCATCGATCACAAGGTCGTGTGAAAATCTTCCCGCAAAGGGTCGTGTGCACAGTAATTTCGTTAAACAAATTCTGAAAAAATTAACACTCTGCATTCACAATGGTCAATAGTTAACCAATAAAAGCGCCATGGGTGAGGATCCTCTGCTGTTCTGTAATTCTGCACGGGATGCAAAATTGCTGCTTAGCCTCCTCATCCATGCCTGAGTATCCTTTTCTCCATTTGACACATGTTGCATAACAAAAGTTGGGGCATTTATTAACAAATATTTACAACAATGAATGGTAGAAGAAAACAGTAAACGGACAGTACGTAGTAGTCATACAAAAAAAAGCAAGGACAGAGATAAGAATTGCAACTGAACATGAAAAATGAGAGGAGTTGCTGCAGGTGGGTGTACATGCTGATATAAGATGTGCAACTGAACATGGAGAAAGGTTTCAGCAGTGGTGGAACTCACATGCGACGATGTTTTCTTCGCCTTCGCCATCACGTCGCTCCTGGTTGTCCACTCCTTGCTGTTCAGTTTGTGGATCATCCTGGGCTTCCTGGGCGACCCTCGATCGTGGCACTGGGCCTCGATGGCGTGCGGCAGGCTGCTGGCGGCGGAGCGGGCGACGTGGGGTGCGATGGCGATGCGCGGGGACCCGACGAAGCCCGATTTCCTGCTGCTCCGCCGCTCGAGCGACTCGAATTCTCGCTGGCCTCGCTGTGGGGCCACCCGCTAGTCTCCTCGGCCTCGTGAATCGTGGGGGCGCCCGCCTCCTCCTCCTCCAACCAACACCCGCTCCACCCGGAAGAGATCGCCGAGCGCAACGCCTTCCTTGTGGTGCGCCTCACCGCCTACTTCCCCGCCGTGTCCGACCTCGCCGTTTACTGCCGTGACCCGTCCTCGCTGCTCCAGGCCTGCCTCGCACTCACCGCGCTCGACCTCTCCAAGTGTACTGCTGGTCGGAAGATGCCATGTCAGCGCTCGACGCGCACCCGACCGTCGCCGCTAGGCTCAGCGACTTCGACCTCGGCCTCGCCGGCGCCTCCAATGGCTTCTACGCCGCCGAGATCGGGGCCATCGCGGCCGTGTGCCCCGGCCTCCGTTGGCCATGGTGTCCTGCAATGTGGGAACGGAGAGAGGGAGCGAGATTAGTGAGGAGAGGGAAAGAAAAGGAAGAAGGGCGTTGGGCGCGGCTGATCGGCAGAGGAGGTCGGCGGCAGCTTGCAGGAGCGCGGGCGGTCGTCTCGGGGTGGATCGGGAAGCGCACGGAAGGAGGGGAACTGGGGAAGGGAAGAGCGACGGCGCAAGGTTGCGGATCTGTATTTCTCGATCCACGGAGAGGCACGATTTGATGGAATCAACCCGAAAATCAAGGAGTCGTGGGCGGGGCCGCCGGGATCGGGGACGCGGACCGCTAGGAAATCGGCAGACCGCGCGTCTGCTCAGCAGAACAATTCATCCCAGACGTCGATTTAGATTCCAGGCGATTAAGGTAATATGGGCAGTAGGATGTGGTTATGTTGATTTGATCCAAGGGTTCTGGTTATTCTGGGTACAGTTTGTTGTGTGTCTTTAGTGAAAGTCATGTTTGCTCTTTTAATAGTAGTATAGATGAATAGCACAAACCAACCAAAACATCCCAATAGGTTCGCTCGTTGGTTTTCTAGGCGGGTTTTTCTTTTTTTTTCTTGTTTCTTTTTCTCTTTGTTCTTTTTTTCCTTTTCTTAAAACAAGTGAATTATTTTTTGCAAATTCGAAACTTTCTTCATATTCATGAATATTTTCAAATTTGTGAACTTTTTAGTTGAAATTCCATGATTTTTTCAAATTTGATAAAAAATTGAAATAACATAAGTTTTTTCAAATTTGTGAACTTTGTTTCCAAAATTGATGATTTTATTTCAAATTTGTGGACTTCTTTTCACAAGCGATGAACAATTTTTCAACATTGATGATGTATTTTTGAAAAATTCTTGTTTCCAAAATTGATGATTTTTTCCCCAAAATCGATGAACAATTTTTGAAATGGATGATTAATTTTTAAAAATTGACAAACATTGTTTCAAAATTGGTGATTTTTTTTCAAACTTTTGATCTTTTTTTTCAGAATTGATGAAATTTTTTATAGCAAATATATGACTTTTTCTTTCAAATTTATGTTTTCTTTTTTCAAATGATTTATATGGGTACAAAATATATGTTAATGTTGTACTAAAAGAATTGTTAAATAGCACCGTTTTTGGATTGTAGACAACTATGTGATCTTGTTCCAGTGGTTATTGGGCCAAGTCTTAGGCTGACAGCATAGGCGTGCGGGTTTGAATCCCATGTTTCCCATATTAATGCTGAAAGTATTTTTGTTAGCGTCATTTTTTTATCAGGTTGCTGGGCCGGCCCGCTAGGTGTCGGTGTCAAAATCGGCGGATCTCGGGTAGGGGGTCCCGATCTGTGCGTCAAGGTCGGATGGTAACAGGAGACAAGGGACACTTTATTTTACCCAGGTTCGGGCCCTCTCGATGGAGGTAAAACCCTACTCCTGCTAGATTAATATTGATGATATGGGTAGTACAAGAGTAGATCTATCACGAGATCGAGGAGGCTAAACCCTAGAAGCTAGCCTATGGGTATGATGATGGTTATGATGTGTTCTTCCTACGGACTACAACCCTCCGGTTTATATAGGCACCGGATAGGGTTAGGGTTACACAGAGTCGGTTACATTGGTAGGAGATCTTGAATATCCGCACGCCTAGCTTGCCTTCCACGCCAAGGAAAGAACCTTCCGGACACGGGACGAAGTCTTCAATCTTGTATCTTCATAGTCCTGGAGTCCGACTGAAGATATAGTTCGGCTATCCGAACACCCCCTAGTCCAGGACTCCCTCACTAGGCGTCGCGCGTGAGATCCTCCGCACCTCCATGTCCCAGAGGCCATCGGAGATGGAGCGGACCGGCGGCAACGCCGACGGGAGGAAAAGGGGCTTTTCTTGTACTCCAAATCAAAGTTAATTGCATATAATAATTTTGAAATTGTTGCAACCTGAACGGCACCCTGCAAAACACTCGTAGCGGTCAGGTTATAGTATAAATTGAATGGGCCTATAACTAAGCATAAAGTTAACCATGGTTGGCAAGAAGTTGTAACATAATGACACAACGTGCAAGCAAATTAAGATATTATAACAGAATTGACATTCAAAATAAGGGAGCGCATAACTAGCTTCGTTATCATTGCTTTGAATCACTCCCCATTATACCAGTGGGAATATGTACTAAAAAACATATCTCAGGTTATCATACTGAAGCTGAAGGATAAGGATAAAAATGTTAGGTTCTTATAGCGCCTCTTTTGAACACGATCATTAAAATTTCTCACATAGTTTTTTTACAAATTTTGAAAGGAAACACAAGACTACATGTCTACATGAGCCAGCGGCGATGAGCTGCTACTTGCTCCAAAGCCACCAAACTAATTGCTCCATGGATACAAGGGACTTGCACTAATCAGTAATCACCTAACCATGAATCATGTTGTGGCTCGACGATTATTGCACTCAAAGATGCTATTGGAGCATTATGGCATTCATTTAGCTCCATGATGCCACATGATTTCATTTATGAAGCCAAAAAAAAAAACATAGAGTACTGTATAGGACCTTGAAGGGAAGAACCTGCCCCCGCGCCGCTCCCTCCCCAGGGCGACACGGGCGGCTCCCGCCTCCGCCTCCGCACCTCTCCCCTCCCGCCTCCTTCTCCCCCTCGCCGTCGCCGGCGGCCTCCGGCAGGCAAAGCCTGCGCGGAGCCGGCGGCGGCGGGGCATCCTCTTGCTGCCGCTCGCTCGTGGGATGGGGATACGGCGTGTGGTCGGCGGCTGACCGGCGCTTGGCTTCGGGGCGGCGTCCCGGCTCGCGGTGGAGGAGGTCTCCGGCGCGCTGTGCGGGATCTGGTCGCGGCGGCGGGCGCGCCACGGGCGAGCGATCGCGGTCGTGGCGCCCGTACGGGCCCGACCTGGACCTCGCGAGATGTGGCCGGCGCGGTCGGTGGTGCTGGGATGGACGGCGGCTCGGCCCCCTGCTGCGCGTCCTGGTGGAGCCCTTGCTGCGTTCCTCCTGCTTGGTGCCGTGGTGGTGCCTGCTCGTGTTTCGGTTGACGGGCTGCGGATCTGGCAGCTCGTCCGGCGAGTTGGGGTGGGGTGGCGGCCCCCCCTCCCTGCTAGGGATCCTCTCTGGATGTGCAGCGTGCGGCGGCCGCGCGGTGGAGGTCTCCGGTTGTCGGGGCGGCAGGCGGACGACGCAGTTGGCGCGGATCTGCTCGGAGGTTGCGAAGTGTGAAGGTGGTCAGATCCGGCCGGATTTGCCCTCGATGGCTCGTTGGAGGGCTTGCTGATGCATGATGCAGCTTTGGGGGAAACCCTAGATCCATGGAATCGGACGATGACGGTGCTCTAGCATCGTATCCCCCCTCGAGGGCTTCGTCTTTGGAGCTAGCATCATCAAGCGGGACCGATGGAAGTTGGTGGTATTTGCGTCAAGGCTTCTGTGGCAACGATGATGGGCGTGTGCAATGTCGGAGACGCGGCAATGGTTGCGGTAGTCGGCTCTTCTCCGGCGTGTTCGTGGGATTACCTCGGGTTGTTTTATTGCCGTGAAGTCGGAGCTGCGGCGGCGGGGCCCCTGTGGCGACGATGACAGGTAGCAGGTGGTCTGTTCGGTGGTCTTCCGCGGCGCCAGCCTTGCATAGTTCTCCTTCGAAGCTATCTTTCAGAGTCGGAGCTGTGATGTCCTTGTGCGGGTGGCTGAGTTTGGCGCGGGGTTTCTTGTGTTCCACACAGCCTCTACAGTGTGGGTTGGGCGACATCTGTCTTCGGAGAAGTCGGAGTCGCTTTCTCGGAGATTAGGGAGGGCGATGATGCCTGTTGGGGAGAAGTGATGACGATGACACCGGTGGGCGATGTTGACGAAACCCTCTATGTGAGGTGTATGTGGTATTATGTGTGTGCCGCTCAGCGGTTTGTTACGGTTTTCGTCCGGTTTTCCGTTTATTAACCGGACAACTCTCTTCTGCTTTATTAATGAGATGAGGCAAAGCTTTTGCCTCCGTTTCAAAAAAAACAATGGAAAAAACTATCTCACACAGGGCCATTCGTTTCTTCGTGTATCCGATTGTCAGCAGTTGCGGCTTATGAAAAGAAAAATGTTAGAAACATAAAAGGGTCACATGACTCATCACAAAGAGCCAAACCATGTCCTCTAAAGGTGAAGATCAGTTCGTTGGGCCATTCTCTTGAATGGAAAAGCGAACCTAAATTTTGGTTATGGTATTGAAGTGACTAGTTACTGAAATAAGAAGGTATCTTCATAGTGTGATGGACAGTGGTAGTGGTGAAAATGGGGAGGCTGGAGATACCTGGTAGATCTTGTTGCAGTACGCACTTGGTGGCAACGACAAAAAGTTCTTGCACAACTCATAGGTATCCGGCGAGTGGAAGCCAACAATGATTAGAGGAGGCGGATAATCGATTCCTGCAAGCTCGATGCAGAGGCTACACTTGTGGCAAAGATCTAGGATCCACGAGCCCATGATTGTGGATAGAGATTGTTCAAGGAGAGAAGAGGAAATTACTTCGGTGGCCGTGGCGACTGACGCGGCTTGCATGCCACCGGCGATCCCTCTAAAGGCGTTGTCGATGTGTCGTCCCCGCGACAGTGTAGGTGCACCTCAGACGACCCCACACCTTATATGCATCCCGCACTCATGCGAGCTGAGAGGACGACGTCGGCTCCAGCACGCCGCTCCTGGCAGAAGGAGCCGACGATGACTTGGAGGACGAGTCTCTCCCAACGGCGATCTAGATTACTTCGGTTGATGCCACGCGTGCTCACAGCCTGATGGCCATATGATGGGGAAGGTAGAGGATGCGTGGGGGTGGAAGGGAAAGAAAATATTTGATCTATTCAGATATTGGTAAGTTTGATTTTTAAGACCCATTGAGTTAAGAAACAAAAAGGTGAACCCAAGGGGGTGGGTGCAAAAATACAATGTGGGAGGGATCGAGTCATAAAGGAGGGGGGGTGTGGACTGTGTGGTTTTAGTGAGTGGAGTGTTTTGAGATTGACCTAACCAGGCAAAGGCACATAGTCTCACAAACTTGGATCTGACAGACGGTGGAGCACGAAGAGGAGAGGGGACGGGAGGTGAGGGAGGGGTCGACGCGACGCGGCGCCTCCGCCGCGATCTCGGCGGGCGAGCGAGATGGCGACCCCGTGCTCCTCCGACCACCTCGCTGATGCGACGACGGGGGTCCCCTACTGGCCCCAGTTCCCCTTCACTCTAGACATGCCAGACTCCTCCTCCCCGCACGACGGCGCCGCCAGGCAGATCGTCGACTCCCTCCTCGTCCGCTTCCTCTCGCTCACCCGACGCCGCATCGAAATCGCCCAGGCCCAGGTACCCCCTAGTGCCCCTCCTTTTGTCTCTCGCTTTTCCAGATCTGGTCGCGCTTTCCAGATCTGGTCGCTCCCTTTGTCTCTCGCTTTCCAGGTCTGGCCGCGCTTTCCAGATCTGGCCTCGCTTTCCAGATCTGGTCGCTCCCTTTGTCTCTTGCTTTCCAGGTCTGGTTGCGCTTTCCAGATCTGGCCGCTCCCCATTGCCTCTCGCTTTCCAGATCTGGTCGCTCACATTTGTGTGCGAGGTCAACGACAACCTCATCGCACATGGGTCACTTGATTTCTGATTTGATGGGGGTCACTTGACCTGCTAGTGTTGCCGCGATAGGCCAACGCGGTGAAAAATGCACAAATTCATGGATCCAACAATCAAAATATCAGTACAATTGTCATAAATACAAAGCTACAAAAAAAATGCGTTATAAAGAACTACAAGAAAGTGAGATGACATGTATCATAAATCCTACAGAAAAAGACATGTCATTTGGTTCATATAGGGTAAGCTTTTTCCCATTGGATCTAGGCTAAGTTTTCTTTTGGATCCTATCCTATTCAGGAATAAGATGCTATTCCAGCAAACCAAAGGGTTTCAAAGGAATTGTCCCTACAAGATTATCCTTTCGAATTGCTACACTTTTTTTTTGTAAACCAAAGGAGGCATATTTGAGAAAAAGTGACGCAATGCCTTGGTTATCCTTATTTTGCAATAATTGTACAATAAAATAAATAATTTATTATTTGTCGCTTAAAACGAATCTCCAATAACCAACCAGTTCAATTTATCAATTCTCAGTTTAAAATTTAAAGTTTAAACTCTTATTTAAACTTTGCAGAAGTAAATTTGCACTGAAATGAAAAGGCAGCGGTGCTCTTGCATCTCGCCTCAACGTATGCGCCTTGCACGCTTCGCCATTGCCGCTCAGTCCTCCATTGCTCTCTTGCTTCACTAAAGATTCAGGAGGATAAAACAATCGGGAGATGCACATATGAAGCGGGAGACATCATGGCCAATGATGCACGCTTACAAGGATATAGAGAGGAAACGAACCAACCGTGCACCCCGTGTGTGTGTGTGTGGGGGGGGCGTCATTAGTTCATTGTCTTAGGCCGTTGAGAGGTGAGTCCTAGACGATTTTCAATCTTTTATTTGCAAATATTGAAGTGATTGGCTGAACCCCATAGGAGTCCACGGACCACCCCTGTCCATTGTGTGGCTACATCACATCACGCCTTCATTTGCCTTTACTTGTTTCTCATTAAGTTTGCAATGCGATTGGCTATCATCGAATCGATTACGCGGTCACATACCTTCCATCCATGTTCTTTCGCCTCACCTGACTCGCCGCCTCCTCAACTCTTGCAAGTTGTTCCCTTTTCAATCCGTACCCGGCGATCAAGCCCACGGTCTCACCATCTACAAAAAGGCCGTGTTTCCGTCTCTCAATCTCCTGTTCTCCCATTCGCCCTACGCCAGGCGTCGTAGTGTTGCGGCCGCCGCTGCCAATCTGGGAGTGCCGACGAGCCCGCCCTTCCCCACTCCCCAAAGGCATGTTGGTGGCCTCCAGACACACTCGACGTTTGCATGCCGCTAGCAACTCGTAGTCTCCAAAGCTCATGCCGGTGATTGTCTCTACATTTTGGGTACTCGGACAACTACAAACTTCGTTGTTGGTTTGTCGTCGTGCTCCCCTTTTCAGCATCGGAGTTACCTGATTAAGACCATGATTCATCTAAATCATCTTTTTTTTTCTTTTGAAAAGATTTCAAAAAGGGGCAAGTCATTAGAACCCGGACCTCTGTAATCCAGTTCATCCTAAGCATGATCCAGACGGAAATGCACGTTTTTTCATTCCGAGAGAGGAAATTAATCAATCAATACATGATGATTAATACTCACTTAATTTAAAATGGCAAGATGATTTATTCTTGCCATTGGAGGAGCACATCAATCAACACATAAGGCCATATGGTTCATCCCGAATCGTTGCTCCTTTCTCTCTCGGAAGGACTTTGGAAAGAGGGCAAGAACCCTGCGGGGCCTCCGTGTCCGGTTCATCTGAAGCACGGATCCAGAAGGAAATGCGTGTTTCTTTATTTCAAGAAAGGAAATTAGTCATTCGATATACACGATGATTAACACTTGCTTGATGTAAATGGCAAGGTGATTCATTCATGTAGGAGAACATCAACAACAACAATTACAACACATAGGAGTATTATGTGGTTTAAGTGAGTGGGGTGTTATTACCCTTAACATTAACCCAATCGATGGATCGATTAGGGAGGAGGGTTGGGTCACACACTCGGGCTCCCTCTGACAGACGGGCAGTGGAGCACGGAGAGGGGAAGGGGAAGGGGAGGGACGGGCGCGGCGCCTCCGACGCGATCTCGGCGGGCCGGCGAGCTGGCGACCCCGCGCACCTCCCACCACCTCGCCGCCGCCGCGGCGCTCGCGGCGGCGGGGGTCTCCTACCCGCCGCCGCTGCCCCCCACGCCGCACGCCGCGGGGGCCTTCTCCTCCACCTCCTCCTCCCCGCACGACGCCGGCGCGGGCGGCGCCGCCCGGCAGATCGTCGACTCCCTCCTCGCCCGCTTCCTCCCGCTCGCCCGCCGCCGCATCGAGACCGCCCAGGCCCAGGTGACGCCCCCCTTCCCCCCTCCCCCGTGTACCGATTCCGCCCGTCCCATTCGCGCGCGAGGTCAACGAGAGCTCCGCCACCACCCCCGCCGCCGCACAGGGTTCGCTTGATTAGTTCGATTGGGCTGTGGGTCGCCTGCCCTGCCGGCGTCGCCACGGCAGGCCGGCGCCGTTGAATTTATTTATTTAGATTTAGCTCCTGACCTAACCTGTATGTGTACGCGCCCCCTGCACACACGGCGGAAATGCTATCAGGTTTACCGAGGTCTGACCAATGCTCTGAAGCTTCGCCTCCAGGCCCCGATGCGCCGCCGCGGCATGCGCGCCTAGAAATGCTGGGGTTTTAGTCGCTCGTGCTCGCGCTGGCTATCACCGGTACCATGCGTCTGCGGCGCTGCTTGCTTGTGATGGTATGGAGAGCATTGATTACTCGGTTCGTCGTGCTGCGGTTGAGTTTGGATTTAGCTCATGACCTAACCTATGTGCGCTTCCTGCCCACATGGTGGCAATGCACCGTGTTTCGTGTATGCTGGTAACGGAGAGCATTGGTTATTCGGTTTGTCGTGGGCGTGCCGCTGTTTCTTTCGGGGTGCCGGTTTCTTGTAACTGTGTAGTTATCATTACTGGGGTCTGTTGCAATGTGCATTTCACCACACCGCCCAATTTACAGCCGTGCTTTAGGGTGTCTGCTTTTCGCTCTTTTGGGAAGCATAGAAGAGTTACTACACTTGTGCATTCCGCTGTTGAAACGTTAGGCATTTCTTTCTTTACCATCCAGATCAGCATGATGCCACGTGTTATGTTTGCAGAGAAAATGCTGTAATGCAACACTATTTTTTGTTTCTTTCTAAATAAGCAGGATGGACAATACCTACGGCCATCTGACCCAAGCTACGAGCAAGTACTTGATTCACTTGCCATGGTTGCAAGGCATACACCCCTACCTCTTCTCGAAGCTCTTCTTCGGTGGAGAGAAAGGTACACTGATTGACATTGTAACTCTTGAAAAATTCCAACCTGGTAGTCTTGAAGATTTCGATTTATTTTACACCGAGCTTTCAGCTTTGTTGCTTACTCTTACTCTAGAAACTCTGCATTCTTGTACTTTTTACTGAAGTTTTGTACACCATTATTCTGCAGTGAATCACCAAAAGGTGCCCATGATGCCTCAACATACCAAAAGAAGGTCTGTTATCAACCGACCATCTGTTCTCCTTACAAAGAACCATATTCTCTTCCACTGTAGGTTGTATGCTCAATGGACAATTGGACATCACCAGATATGCATTCCGCAGATTATCTTATAGTTAGAGATTGTCACTAGCAAACTTTTTCATCCTTGATCTGTCAAACTTGGTCTTTCCCTAAACATTTTAAAATGCATTCCCCTGTCTAAAATATTCATGGATTTCCCTTTCCTTTACCCAGCTTGCTGTCGAGTGCATATTCAGCTCAGCCTGCATTCGATTTGCTGAGTATTGCCCACAGGAGGGAATCACAGGTTATCTCTTTTTGCTGTCGTTTGTGTGGTGGTCTTTGCGTAGTTAATTATTTTAAACATAGTTGGCTAACTTATGTGTTATTTTGCCCAGAGAAACTTTGGAATGGCTTGGAAAGTTTCGTATTTGATTGGCTAATTAATGCAGACAGGTGAGAATTTACTGCCTGCTTAAATGCAGTTTCTTGTATGGTAAGAACATGGCAATACCAGCTTGTGCAATCTTAAAGCAGAATGCTGTACATTGAACATCTAATTCTTAGCAAACAGGCAAAAACTTTCCCTTTTAAAAAATTAACAAAATGCGTTGAATATGCTGAATTCGACTTGGTGACCGTCCAATCAGCTGTTAATCAGCCAATTAATAGGCTACTCGGCTGATTGTTTGAGCATTGGAACAGCACATAAATAATACTTATATGTATGCAACGCCTATATGCTGTCTTATTTTGTTTACACGTGCCAAGTTCCTCAAAAAAAAAAACATGTGCCAAGTTCCTCAATTTGTTTTACATGTGCCATAAAAAGGAAACTTATTACCCTAAAAGAAGAGAGAAATAAAATTATGTACTTGTGGATGCTGAGCCCCTCCCTACCTTATTTGCCTTCTCCAGGGTTGTTAGCCAAGTAGACTATCCTTCGTTGGTTGATCTGCGAGGTCTCCTTTTAGATCATGTTGCTCAACTTTTAGGAGCTTTATCACGTATCAGGTACGTTTCTTAATGTGTCCTACTGCCATGGATCAGGGGAACATCTATCTCTGTCTTAAGTTACTGAGAAATCTGATTATTCATGCAGGTTTAGTTCTGTGACCGAGAGGTTTTTTATTGAGCTTAATAATCGCCGTGTTGATACTCCTGTTGCTAGAAGTGAGACACTCAACATTATTAATGGGATGCGCTACCTCAAATTGGGGGTACGATTATACAAAGACTACCTCATTATTTCAATATTTGTTCCAGTTCATAAGGAAACCTGTTGTACCCATTTCATTTATTGGAAAAAAATATAGGAACTAACTAAGAATTCAATTCCCTAGTATGCTACTGTGCTCTCCAATTCCACTAACGAAACCATAACATGAGCAATCCCTAGATGCATCTGAATCATGTAAGTTTCTACTGTTCTACATGTACACACTGACCTGACTTCTGACCCGACTTCTGACCCGACCCCCCGCCCTCCTAAATAATCCAGGAGTCCCCTTCATTCTGCACAGTTTCATTTCCAAATAAAAGCATATTCACTTACACAAGAAGGATCTATACTCCATTTGCTCTTCCTCTGAACTTTTTTGTTGGATAACAAGGGTGCATGGAATGCCTCCATTTTGTTTCTGGCATGTATGGTGCATCTATATCATAAAATTTATTTGTCCAGGTGAAGACGGAGGGTGGGCTGAATGCTTCGGTATCCTTCATCGCAAAAGCAAATCCTCTAAATCGACCTCCAAACAAGAGAAAGAGTGAACTGCAACATGCTTTGTGCAACATGCTCTCAAGTATACTGGCCCCACTTGCCGAGGGAGGCAAAAATCATTGGCCTCCACTAGGTGTGGAACCTGCATTGTCACTTTGGTATGATGCTGTTACTCGAATAAGAGGGCAGCTCATGTATTGGATGGATAAGCAGAGCAAGCATATTGCTGTAAGTTGATGACATTTTATTTAATTTTTATACTTGAACAGTTGAACTTCCGTATTTGTACAAAGAATTGTATGTGTTGATTTCATTTCTTAATCTTCTTGCTGTTGATCACTTTGGTACGTCACAAATTTGACCTACCTTCAGTTTCTTATTTTATGCCCAGAAAGTGGCAACTTTCTTATTATGAACATTGTCTTTACACTTCTTACTTTCCAGTTTCCACAAGTTTTTGTTTCCTGTTTTTATCTTAGATAGCGATCACCGCCTTCTCAGTTGGAAGAAATATTATATTCCATAAATGGTCCTAAACTCTTTATTTTACTCCTTAATCATCAAATCACTCAGTTTATTCAAATGTTTTTACATGTTTATTTGCTTGCTGGCATGAGGATTTAATGACACAGGACTGAGATCTTTAAAAATTGTTCTGTAAATTTAACGAATTGTGTTTTTTTGGTTATGTGTGGATTAAATTGTTTTAACTGTTGTGGATGAATTACGGTAGGGATGCAAATTTGGAACCTCCAGGGTACCCTCTGACCCTCCTTAGTTCAACTAAATCAACTAAACTTTCAGAATTCACCTCATTTTTGAAAGTTAGTTCATTTGGTTGAACTAAGAAGGGCCGAAGGGTACCCTGTAGGTTCCAAATTTGCATCCCTAAATTACGGCAACAAACTCCTCTCACTCATTATTTTCATGACATGCTAGTTTCTGACCTGTTGTTGCACCACATATTTTCCTACTTATATTTGATCCTGAATCTTCTTTGCAGGTTGGATTTCCGCTGGTCACTCTTTTTCTTTGCCTTGGTGATTCCCAGACGTTCAACATTAACTTCTCTCAGCATTTGGAGATCCTGTATAAGTATCTTAAGGTAATTTATGTCTATACATTATAAGAACAAGACTATCATCTCATACTGTCTTACTGATCAATATTTTGTATTGTTCTTTTCTTTATAATAGAGATTCTGATTTATGAAACTTGCATTCTTCCTTTGTGCTGCATGAAGCATACATCTGATTGGCTGTTTATTGCACAGGATAAGAATCATCGATCAATGGCACTAGATTGTCTACACCGGCTGGTAAAATTTTATGTAAACGTTTATGCAGATTATCAGCCCAGAAATCAAGTTTGGGACTATTTAGACAGTGTGACCTCTCAATTGCTGACCGTGTTGAAGAAAGGATTACTGACTCAAGATGTCCAGCATGATAAACTTGTTGAGTTTTGTGTGACCTTGGCTGAGAGCAACCTGGATTTTGCAATGAATCATATGATACTTGAACTGTTGAAACCAGATAGTCTTAGTGAAGCAAAGGTTGTTGGTCTTAGAGCTTTGCTTGAGATTGTTGTTTCTCCATCAAATCAACAAATTGGCCTGGATGTTTTCCAAGGTAACATGGTTTTGGCAGTCATATCAGTTTTTAGAACTTAATTATTTTGTGACAATATGGTAAGCAGTATATTTACTCTGTATTTTCAGTGTATGGTATTGGCCACTATGTTCCAAAAGTCAAGTCAGCCATTGAGTCAATATTAAGGTCTTGTAGCAAGGCTTATAGCCTAGCCCTTCTTACATCATCGAAGGCTACAATTGGTATGTTGCTACTTATCATCAATTCATCATATGTAGCAAATGTTCAAAATACCGCCAAGTGCTATTATTTCTATGTATTTATTTTGGACCATACTGATAATGAAAATTGTGAAAGAGAGCAGCAAATACTTTAATCCATTTGCTATATTTACCCCTGATTTCTAATATTATATTTTCAGATAACGTAACAAAGGATAAATCTCAGGGATCACTCTTCAGATCTGTGCTTAAATGTATACCATACTTGATAGAAGAGGTGGGGCGCAATGATAGAATGACTGAGATTATTCCTCAACATGTAACAAGTATTGACCCTGTTGTCCGTGAAGAAGCCGTGCTAGTTTTGAACAGGATTGTACGATTTCTACCTGATCGTCGGTTTGCTGTGCTGAAAGGAATGGCTACTTTTATCCTGAAACTCCCCGATGAGTTCCCTATTTTGATTCTCAATTCACTGGGACGCCTAGTAGAGCTTATGCGGTTGTGGAGAGCTTGCCTCTCTGAGGAACTTCTGGCAAAAGATATGCAAAGTTTTAAACGTTCTAGTCTAGGAGGCGATACGCTACAGAGAGCATCTCCTTTTCATAGGTCCAAAGATATATCTGAATTCCGTGCCTCGGAAATGGATGCGGTTGGTCTTGTCTTTCTCAGCTCTGCTGATGTTCAAATACGGCTTACAGCTCTGGAGTTATTGCGATGTGTTCGATCTCTAAAGAATGACCTCAGAGATTACTCAGCAAATGAAGGCGACAATAAACTGAGACTTGAACCAGAACCAATATTTATCATTGACATCATAGAGGAAAATGGGGTGAGTTCCTTATATCACTTCTTGTTGGATTTAAGTTTTTTTGAGCTGTCAGAAGACTCGTCTGAGGTGCAACATTTTTAATTGAAAGTAAAATATTTAGTTACAATGTTTCTTTCCTCTAATATTCTCGCGGTTTCCTATACCCGCACATTCCAAACAGAGCCTTGAAATTTGTCATTGAACCTTTTCATGTTTGACCACATAAGTAAATATTTATAATTTTGCAGGAAGACATTGTTCAGAGCTGTTATTGGGATCCAGGGCGACCTTATGATCTGAGACGTGAGATGGATCCCATCCCTTCTGATGTGACACTTCAATCCATCTTGGAGAGCGCTGATAAAAGTAGATGGGCCCGCTACCTGAGTGAAATTGTGAAATACGCGGCTGAACTTTGTCCTGCCTCTGTGCATGTTGCAAGGCAAGAACTCCGGTCTTCTTCTGGATTTCTTTGTATATATTTTTTAAGAAAAGTGTGATCATGTTATCCATTATATCGTTCATGCAGACAGAATAATTACAAGTCGGTACCCTATTCCATACCACATGGTTGCAGTCTCTCATAATCTTGTGCGCTTGCGCCTTAGAGTTGTTGTATATATGGTTTAGTTTATTAATATGCTAGTTGATTTGTTTTTCCCATGTCGGTTTTCTGTTGTGTGTTCGATTATGCAGAGGCTTCTCTGCACTATGGAAACACTACAGTAGGGCTTCTTTTCTTTCTGAATTCTGTTAGCAAGAAATTTGGAGTAGAAGCTCACCTCCTTAGATGGGGAGTTTGACCAGTTGTGTTAAAACCTCCTTAGATGGAGAGTTTGAGACACCCAATAGAGACACATGCCCTTGACTTTGGTTTATTTACTGAAGTTGTTTATTCTTGAGACACCCAATAGAGACACATGCCCTTGACTTTGGTTTATTTACTAAATTTGTTTATTCAAACTAGCATAGGAATGTGTTGCTGCAGAGGACTTTATATTTCTTTAAATAGCTTATAAAAACAAATATACTATATAGTATAGAAATTTAATATGTCTTTTTATTGAATTTGATGGTCAAGTGAGAAACCAATACCAAAGATGCATTGTACAGTTTGGTAATATCAGAACTAGTGTTCTTATGTGATCGTGTAATGCTTAGAGCTTGAGTCGTTTGAAATATCGATTAGCTTTTATTTGAGTTTCCACTAGGATGGTTGAGTGTTGAAGTATGTTATGTTATTATGGTGTGGGCATGTGAAGAACTGATGAGATGTCAGGGTTTTCTCTTACTTCTTAGACCATTGTTTTCTGCCTCTATCAAGGTCAAGGATCAATGTCAGTTTCTGTCACTACCAAGAGCAATGATCAATGTGACCTTGCTTCTTTCTTTCCTTTTTCTCTTAATTCTAGAGCTTAAACAACTCAGATTTCTGCATTGATTTGACAATTTGGCTGGGCATCTTATTGACTTTCTTTCATGACTCAACAGATTAGAAGTTGTTAGGAGGCTTGATCAAATCACTCCCTCCGAGCTAGGTGGAAAGTCTCAGCAATTACAAGATTCTGAGGCCAAGCTTGACCAGTGGTTGATATATGCAACATTTGCATGCTCTTGCCCACCTGATAACAAAGAATTCGTCCCCAAAGCAGCGAGAGACATCTTCCATACAATTTTCCCATCGTTGCGCCATGGTTCAGAAGGATATGCAGTAAGATGATTATTTTTCCAAGCGTTCAAACTCCACCTTGCATATTACTCTAGTTTTGCACTATAATGACTTTTGCGGGACAATCATGAGCTAACAGACTATGGATTAAAGTATTAATGCCATTTTTCTGTATATTGAATCTCAGTCAAGCATTTCAACATAGTACATGATTAGTTGATTATGGCATCAGGACATGAATTAACTTATCCTTTTTTTTATTTTTGTTTCTGCAGCTTGCTGCTACGGCTGCACTTGGGCACTCACATCTAGAAGTATGTGAAATCATGTTTGGTGAACTTGCATTTTTTCTTGAGGATGTTTCATCAGAAACTGAAGGAAAATCAAAATGGAAGGTACATCGGCTTTACCTTCTCCCAATATCAGTATAGTGGTTAAATTGTTGGATTCATTGAAGTCACTGCCTCTTTATTCCTTAAACATCTTCACTCAAGAGGTCAAATATTTGGTAGACCTTGCTGTTTCAGTGAAACTTGACCTTTGCTTCTCTGATGACATATCTTATTTGATTCAGTTGACTTTACATAGCTATGTAGCTTAATAAGTTCTTTCATTTCTCTTTGGCCATATTCCATGCCCAATATTCTAACTTATTAGTTAAAATATAGTAAAATGCACATATCATTTGTATTTCTATTTTTTTGCATTAGTCTGTATGCAAGAACAAGCACATCAACATTTAAAATAGGCATAATAATGTATGCTCTCTCACTCTAGTTATTTTCTTATGTGTTTGCGTCTGCAGAATCCTAGGTCCCGCCGTGAGGATCTGCGCACTCATGTTGCAAACATACATCGAATGATAGCTGAAAAGATTTGGCCTGGGATGCTTGTTCGGAAGCCTGTCCTCCGTTTACATTTTCTAAAGTTTATTGAAGAAACATACCGCCAAATCAACATGTCATCATCTGATGGCTTTCAGGATGTGCAGCCTCTCCGATATGCATTAGCATCTGTCATAAGATATCTAGCTCCTGAGTTTGTTGATGCAAGGTCCGAGAGGTTTGACAACAGAATACGTAAGAAACTTTTCGATCTTCTCCTTAACTGGAGTGATGAATCTGGCAGCTCATGGGGGCAGGAAGGCGGCACTGATTATCGCCGTGAACTTGAGCGATATAAAGCCACTCAACATAATAGGTCAAGGGAATCACTCGACAAGCTTGCATTTGACAGGGAAATGGCTGAGCAGTTGGAAGCCATCAATTGGGCTTCCATGCATGCTATTGCTTCTTTGCTTTATGGTCCTTGTTTTGATGATAATGCTAGAAAGATGTCAGGTCGTGTAATATTGTGGATCAATAGCTTGTTCGGGGAACAAGCTGTGAGAGCACCTTTTGGGCATTCACCAGTAGATCCTCGAACACCATCATACTCGAAGCATACCGATGGAGGCCGCTTTGGTGGGAAGGACAAGCAAAAGGCTAGTCAGTTTCGAGTTCTCTTAGCGAAAACTGCATTGAAGAATATTTTGCAGACAAATTTGGATTTGTTCCCTGCTTGCATAGACCAGGTAAGTTCTGCTTCTGTTTTTATGTCTTATACTTTCTGACTCTGTGGCAACAAGTGAACTAATTGCACTGGGTATACATGTGTGTTCTTTAAATTAGCCATTTAGTTGCATTTGCTGCAAACAATATATTTAATCTCTCAAACTGGCCTATTAATTATTTAGTGACCATTATCTTGTTGATTAATCTTGTTCAGCTTAGGATGGTGCTACTCATATATTTCTTCTGAACAGAAAACAGCAGGAGAGGGCGGCTCCTACTGTGTTAAAATTAAAATTAATAAGGGAAAGTTATTTACAAGAGCAGGGACATTTTGCCCCTGGGGGGGGGGGGGCGCAGAATAAAATACAATAGGACTTAAGGTACTATGGAAGATATAAAAGTGTCTAGGAACTCAGATAATTCAGGGGATACCCTAAACTTGAGCTGTTCTATTTTTCTTTTTGTCCCCCCTTTAGTCATTCTTGGTTATTTCCTTCTAGGATGTTATGCTTATGCTTATACTAGTTCTTACAGTATTGCCTGCCATCACTGTTAAATTTGATGGTTTCAATCATCTGTCGATCTTTGCAGTGCTACTCTCCAGACGCTGCAATAGCGGATGGGTATTTCAGTGTTCTGGCTGAAGTTTACATGCGTCAAGAAATTCCAAAATGTGAGATCCAGAGACTTTTGAGCTTGATCCTCTACAAGGTGGTCGATCAAACAAAACTGATCCGTGACAGTGCCCTCCAGATGCTGGAGACACTCTCTCTCCGTGAATGGGCTGAAGATGATGCTGATGGCATTGGACATTATCGGGCATCTGTTGTCGGCAACCTTCCAGACTCCTACCAACAATTCCAGTACAAGCTGTCCTCAAAGCTCGCCAAGGACCATCCTGAACTCAGTGAGCATCTATGCGAGGAAATTATGCAGCGCCAGCTTGACGCAGTGGACATTATAGCACAGCATCAGGTCCTCACATGCATGGCTCCTTGGATAGAAAATCTCAACTTTGTGAGATTAAAGGAATCTGGGTGGAGTGAGAGACTGCTGAAAAGTCTTTATTACGTGACATGGAAGCACGGTGATCAGTTTCCTGATGAGATTGAGAAACTATGGAGCACCGTTGCTAGCAATACTCGCAATATTATCCCTGTGCTTAACTTCTTGATTACCAGAGGGATAGAGGACTGCGATGCCAATCCATCAGCAGAGATCACTGGTGCATTTGCTACCTACTTCTCAGTTGCCAAGCGTGTCAGTCTATACCTAGCTCGAATTTGCCCACAGCAGACCATTGATCATTTGGTCTGTGAGTTATCTCAGAGAATGCTTGAAGAGAACGAGGAACCAATGAGGCCTGGGAAGTTTGATGCTTCTGCAAATGTTGTGTTGGAGTTCTCTCAAGGACCTACTACCTCTCAGGTATCATCAGTGATTGATAGCCAGCCTCACATGTCCCCTCTGCTTGTCCGTGGTTCTCTTGATGGCGCAATCAGGAATGTCAGCGGAAACTTGAGCTGGCGGACATCGACAGTCACTGGACGAAGTGTGTCTGGCCCATTGAGCCCATTGGCCCCGGAGGTGACCAACATCCCAAACCCCACTACTGGTCGGTCAGGCCAGCTCCTTCCAGCGTTAATGAACATGTCAGGGCCGTTGATGGGTGTCCGAAGCTCAGCTGGTCATCTGAGGAGCCGTCATGTTTCCAGGGATAGTGGAGACTACTATTTTGACACCCCAAATTCAAATGATGAATTTCTGCATCAAGGGGGCAGTGGAATTCATGGGATTAATGCTAACGAGCTCCAATCTGCATTACAGGGGCACCAGCACTTGCTTTCACGTGCCGACATAGCTTTGATTCTCCTTGCTGAAATTGCTTATGAAAATGACGAGGACTTCCGTGAAAATTTGCCTCTGTTATTCCATGTCACGTGTGTTTCAATGGATAGCTCGGAAGACATTGTGCTTGAGCATTGCCAGGATTTGCTCGTGAATCTCCTCTACTCGCTTGCTGGCCGGCATCTTGAACTGTATGAGGTTGAGAGCAGTGAAAGGGAGAATAAGCAGCATGTGGTGAGCTTGATAAAATACATCCAGTCTAAAAGAGGCAGCCTGATGTGGGAGAACGAGGATCCTACCCTTGTAAGGACTGAGCTTCCTAGCACTTCACTCTTGTCAGCACTCGTACAAAGCATGGTCAGTGCAATTTTCTTCCAGGGGGATCTTCGTGAGACTTGGGGTGCTGAAGCACTTAAGTGGGCCATGGAGTGCACATCCCGTCACTTGGCCTGTCGATCACACCAGATATATCGCGCTCTACGTCCTAGTGTCAAGAGTGATAGCTGCGTATTGCTTCTGAGGTGCGTCCACAGATGCTTGGGTAACCCCGTCCCGTCTGTTCTGGGGTTTGCAATGGAGAACTTGCTGACACTGCAAGTCATGGTCGAGAACATGGAGCCTGAGAAGGTGATACTTTACCCGCAGCTCTTCTGGGGCTGTGTTGCGCTGATGCATACCGACTTTGTACACATCTACTGCCAAGTGCTTGAATTGTTCTGTAGGGTGATTGATCGCTTGACCTTCCGTGACCGGACAACTGAAAATGTGTTGCTCTCCAGCATGCCCCGTGATGAATTCGACGTAAATGGGTATATAAGCGACCTCCACAGGCTGGAGTCGAGGACTACCTCAGAGAGGCTGCTGTCTGTCACCGAGACTGGAAAGGTCCCTGATTTTGAAGGCGTGCAGCCGCTGGTACTGAAAGGGCTCATGTCTAGCACCAGCCATGGGTCTGCAATCGAGGTGCTATCCAGGATCACGATACCCACATGCGATTCTATATTTGGGAATCCTGAGACAAGGCTGCTGATGCACATCACAGGTCTGCTCCCATGGCTCGGGTTGCAGCTCACCAAGGACGTATCTTCCCTCGGGTCAGCTTCGCCTCTACAAGAACAGAACCAGAAGGCCTACTACGTGGCATCCAATATCTCAGGATGGTGCCGTGTGAAATCTCTTCATGTCCTAGCCGAGGTCTTCAGAGCATACTCTTACGGGGAAATCATCTCACTGGAAGACCTCTTCGCGCGCGCCTCGCCGCCGATCTGCGCCGAGTGGTTCCCGAAGCACTCGTCCCTGGCCTTCGGGCACCTCCTCAGGCTCCTGGAGAGGGGCCCTCTGGACTACCAGCGGGTGGTGCTCCTGATGCTCAAGTCGCTGCTGCAGCAGACCCCCGTGGACCCGTCCCAGATCCCCCAGGTGTACAATGTGGTGTCGCAGCTTGTTGAGAGCGCTCTGTGCGCCGAGGCGCTCAACGTGCTGGAGGCGCTGCTGCGGAGCTGCGGCGGTGGCGGCACGGCCGGCAGCGACGACAGCCTGGGGCTGTCGGGCGAGAATGGTGGCGGCCATGGGGGGATGATGACGGGTGAGAAGGTGCTCGAGAGGATGCTGCTCCCTCAGTCGTCGTTCAAGGCCCGGAGCGGGCCGCTCCAGTACGCCGCCGGGTCGGGGTTCGGGTCCATGATGGCGGCCCAGGGCGTCGCCGCCCCCGTGGACACCGGGCTGGTCACGCGCGACGTGGCGCTGCAGAACACCCGGCTGCTGCTCGGGCGCGTCCTCGACACCTGCGCCCTCGGCCGCAAGCGGGACCACAAGCGCCTGGTGCCGTTCGTGGCCAACATCGGGTAGCAGGCGCGCGCTGGCATTGCGGCGCAGGATCATGCTGTTGTTGTTTGTCAACTCAATGTGGCTTGTACATCTATCTATCTATAGGAGCTAAAGATGGTTGGTTCACCTGAGAGAGGGCTTGATGAGGCGCATCCCAGGCGACAGTTCGGTGAGCTTTGAACTGGGCAAACTAAAATTTTGAATTTCGATTGAAACTTGTATTTATATGTCCCGCGGCCGGACGCGCAAGGCCTAGCTGCGGAGTTGATGATATATGTTGGATGTTAGCTGTAGACTCTAGTTGAGCTCAGTGTACAAAGCTTTTTTGTTTTCTCTTCCTTGTTTTGGCTGGAGCAGTATGCATGCATGCATGTGTAAATCTTTTTTGTTATTTTTTGCTTTGTGAAATGGTGATGATAATCCCAAATGCAGCGGGCGGAACTGCATGTGTTGGACCCTTGATCTATCTTTTCCTGCCCTGTTATTTTTTCATGTGATTATCTCTCAAGAGTGACAACAAGCTCGCAATATTCAGAGCTTTTGCATGTGATGCGTTTGTAAAGATATTTAAATGTGTTCAACAGTGGCCTCTCAACAAAGCCAGAGGAGAAAAAAAAGAGCGCGCTCTGTTTGCGGTTTTCTTCTATCCATCATCCTACTATATCCTCTCTTCTTTTCTTTTTGCAAAAAGATCGGATCAATTGTAAAAGGTCATCGGAAGTACACATCGAGATTTTGAGACCATCAAACAATCGCTACATCCTCTACTGGAGCCGGTTTTCACGATGAAATCATAACATTTTGGACGTGCCTTGAGTCAACTTGTAAAATGCTTGACCATGAATATCATTTATAGACAGATAATTAGGAAACAGTATGCATAGATTTGTAGAGCCTTATAGTGTCCTTGGGTTTTATACGTATGCCATAATACGTCAAGTTACAATCTTGAACATCATGTAAATGTGCAAGACCCTACTTATCCTATATATTTAAGAGATTGATCCCCACTAGCGCGTGACAAGGGAAGAAAAATGTGCAGGAGTGGGACAAAAGATTAAAAAAAAAGAGTTCCAATACAAAGGCGATCGGAGCCGGTTTTCTTTGTTTTCTTTTTTTCTTTTTCCTTCTCCGATTTTTTTCATTTATTTTAGTTTTTCTTTGTTTCTTTTTGTTTTTCATTCTACATTCTTTTATAATTGTTTAATATTTTTAAATACTTGTTCAGCATTTTTCAAATAATTGTTTACAATTCTTATATACATGATCAACATTTCTTCAAATACTGGGTCAACATTTTTCAAATACTTGTTCAATATTTTTAATACTTTATTCAATTTTTTTTAAATACTTGTTCAACATTTTTCAAGTAGGTGTTCAATATTTTTTCAAATACTCGGTCAACATTTTTTTAATACTCATTCAACATTTTTTCAAATACTTGTTCAACACTTTTTAGTACTGGTTCAATATTCTTCAAATACTCGTTCACATTTTTTAATACTTATTCAACATTTTTCAAATACTCGTCCAACATTTTTTAAATGTGTTTTTTGTAATATATATGTAGAATATTTTAATTTCAAAGAAAAGTACAAAAATAACGCAAACAATGAGAACAGAAAAACAGAAAAAAGAGAAAAAAAGAGAAAGAAATGAGGAGAAGGAAACGTGCGCCAGAATTTTGAATTCGTTCACTGGCCGGTGGGACGCCAAGTGGATGGCCCAGTCGGGATGTTCCCTTCAGCGAGAGCTCGCTGTTGGCTCGCGTAAGGCGAGACATAGGGAACCCCAGCCGCGAGGCGGTCTCCTATTTCATCGCATAGGTCGATAGTTGTCGGCCCATGCTATGTGAATTGGGCCGGCCCAAGTGGCACAGTCTCCTTCTTCCTGTTTTGAGAAAGTTTAGACCGTTTTTTCTTCTCTTTTTCCATCAGTGGGGGCAATGATCACCGGGTTACCCTTGTAATGCCACGGGCCCCCGCCGAGTCACCGTCTCCCGGTCCCCAAGGCAATTAAACTTCATGATGAACAGGTTATCCTCTAGGGTTTTGAATTTCACCTCACTGGCCAAGTCCCACGTCGCACGCATGGTTCGGAAAGAACCAATAGTTGCAGAACTCTTTGTCCATGTGAACACGGGCCAAAAGCATCCAACGAAGGTCCTCCTCCACCGGAGTGTTTTCCTCATCGAAGACCACATCATCAAGACCGCCCTCTTCCAGAGCAAGTTCCTTCATCAGATCCTCAATCTTTCCCTTCCCCTTGTGTGTTGCAGAGATACCGCTGCTACTCGCCATGGCTGCGATGATCAGATCGAAAAGAGTCCCTGCCCTAGCCGAGCGAGACTAACTACAAAACCCTAACTCTTCCAAGTAACTAGGTCCCCTCCAAGGCCGGGTAGCAGGGCAACGGCTGCCCCAAGAGAAACAATGGAGAATCAGAGCCCATTGATCTCGACGTCGCTGCCCGCGACTAGAGGAAGAGAAATCCTAACGCGAGGAAAAGAACAGAAAAGAAAAGAACAGAAAAGAAAAGAATGGATAAAGAATAGCTTATAGCTTATTCATTTTAAGGTTGCGAAAAAAGGAAATGAAATAAAATGGGCCAAGCCCATATCGAAGGGGGTGTGCGAATCTCCCAGAATCTCCCCGCGCCACTCAGCCCGCTCCCCCCCCCCCCGCCCCCGCCGCCTTCGCCGCCGCCCACGCCGGCGATTCCGGAGGCCGCCGACGACGCCGAGCAGACTCGGAAGATCGCCTCCGTCCTCCCCTCCGAGCAGATTCGTCGCTCGCGTCCTCTACCGACCGACCGTCCGTCCCCTAAGCTAGCTAGGGTTTTGGCCACCGCGTCGCCGGCGTGGCTCAGGTACGTCTCTCCGTCGAGATCCCCCGCAACCGCAACCCACCCTGTCTTCCTTACCTCGTCTCCTCTCCCAGATCGACCGTCACCGTCGTCTCGCTCGCGCCGGGACAGCAAATTAATATTAAGACAAGGAGGCCATGGAGCACGCCCTACCCCGACGCCATCCAGGTGCCTACCTTCCTCACCCACACGCAGCAGCAGCTCGATGCAGGGAGGAAGGAGAGGAGGACGACGCCCGGCCTCAAGCTAGAGGTTTCCCTTCCCCTCCTCGATTTCCTAGGCTTGGTCTCAATTTGCTGCCGCTCTTCTCTGCTTTGCTCTGAATTTTTTTTACTTGCACACATGACACATGCTTGACTGATTTTTTTTTTTGAAAGGAACACATTGTATTCCATTACATTAGAACATTTGGCATGTCGCCAACAACAGCATCGAGTACAAATTCTGGGAAATTACCAAGCCAAGTCTCAGAGCAGTCATTTTCCATGCCTAGACCATGCATAGCTAAAATGTGTGCTGCTCCGTTACACTCTCTATTACAATGTTCAAAGCTTACAACAATCAAACCTACACGCATCTGAAATTTTACATCTTGGAATAAGGATCCCAACTTTGATAAATCATACTCTGTACTAGTGATTGCCTGCTTCAGCATCATGGAATCCGTTTCAAAAATTACCTGCTGGCATCCCATTCTGATCGCAATATTTGTAGCATGCTCCAGGGCAAGCGCTTCAGCATGTAGCGGGTCAGATACATGCTTCAGCTTACCCGCACCAGCAGCCAATAAAACTCCTTGATCATTTCTCAACGCGAAACCCCAGCCTCCTATTTTTGATGCCTCGATGAAAGCCCCATCTATATTAATCTTCAGGTTTCCCTGTTGCTCTTCTCTTTTTCTTGAGTCTTATCCTTCATACAGTTGAAAAGATGATATTCAGCACAAGATGAAACTTCCCCTATGGATCTAATTTGGTCGCCATTATTGGCTTTATTTCTCTCATTCCACCACAGCCACATTAAGAAGCAGACTTTGAGACATTCACCCGGTTCTAGTTTAAAAATTTCCTCAAGAACCTTTTTTGAATCAGGACAATCAACAAGTTTAGTTCTAATGTGTTCTAACATGGATGTTCTCCACAATTCTCTTACTTTTTTGCATTTCAAAAATATATGTCCACCATCTTCATCGAATCTAAAACATACTGGGCATCTAGTATCAATAGGCATACCTTTCCTTTTTAGCTTTGTCCTTAGAGGCAGGCTGTATGTTGCAATTCTCCATAGAAAGTGCCTCACTTTGCTTGGTAGGGGAAGCGCCCATAACTTCTTCCAGTCAAAATCTGAATTCTCTGTTTCTGCATTAGAAGTTGAAGTTAGTCCTGAAGATGATTCTCTTACTACATTATCTACAGCAACCCTGTACGCCGACTTTACCGAGAAGAGACCCTTTTTATCATAATGCCAAGCAAGGAAGTCACCTGTTTGTTCTTGAATAGGTATCTGTTTGCTTTATTAGGTCAGCATCCCATTGATTTGTTATAGGATTTATCAATTCAGAGACCCTTCCTATTAAGTTTCTTCCTTTTGGCGAACTGATCTTCCTTGTACTTCCCCTTGGGATCCATGGGTCCTCCCATACACGAATGTTTTCTCCATTTCCTACTCGCCAAATGATTCCCTTTTTGAGCAACTGTACCCCTTCGAGGATACTTCGCCATGAATACGAAATACCCTTCATTGGCTTCGCTTCTAGTATTGAACCATCTGGAAAGTATTTAGCAGCAAGAACTTGTGTGCATAATGAGAAAGGATTTTGCAATATCCGCCATGCTTGCCTGGCCAACATGGCCAAGTTAAAGTAGTGCAGGTTCCTGAATCCTAATCCACCTTCTGCCTTTGGTTTTGATATTATGTCCCAACTCACCCAATGTATCTTATTTGTTTTATCCATCTGACTCCACCAGTACCTCCCGATTATTGCACTTAACTCTTCACAAAAGGATTTTGTCAAGTCAAAACAGGCCATTGCGTATACTGGTATAGCCTGTGCTACAGCTTTGATCAATACTTCCTTGCCAGCCTTTGATAAGAGCTTTTCTTTCCATCCATGTATTATTTTCCATATTTTCTCTTTTATGTAATTGAAAGCCCTTGCTTTGTTCTTCCCAATATATACCGGCAGGCCTAAGTACTTCCCTCTAAACCCTTCAACATTTATCCCCAGAATTCTCTTCATCTCATTCCTCTTGCTTCCAACAGTGTTTTTGCTGAATAGAATGGCTGACTTCTCTTTATTGATCATTTGCCCAGAACATGCTTCATAAGTGCTTAGGATAGCGGACTTTTTTGACAGCATGGTCTAACTGAAGTTTGTGTTTGTGCTAAATGGAGCACCTGATGCACTTGTCTTGGTGCTGCTTTTGATGCTGTGACGGTGTGGTGTTCAAACGGTTAATGCCTCTCACCCATTGATGAACTAGAGTCCAACTCCGGTTTGAATTGACTCTGCTTTTAGTATATTTTGCTTGCTGCCCCAAAAAATGCAGTAGAATTTGGTTTATGAATTGGTCTGGTTGGATTTCTCAAGTTAACTAAGATGTTACAAAATACTCCCTCCGTCCCATAATGTAAGACGTTTTTTGACACTACACTAGAGTCAAAAAACGTCTTACATTATGGGACAGAGAGAGTAGATGGTTGTTGTCCTCTCCCCTTGATGTGGCCTGTGTAACTAACTACTGGACTTGTGCTGTGTGTTTCTTTCAGGGCTCGCGTTCCCGGCATCCATTGAGTACCTGCGGGGCTCGATCGAGGGCGCCCTCGGCCTCCCCGCCCTACAGGAGCACATATCCAACCTCCAGGAGGAACTACTCTCCTCGAGCGACCAGCGCGTCGCCAAGCTCAAGGAGGACCTCCGCCTCGCCGCGCTCCACATGCACCACCTTGAGGTCAGGCCCTTCCTTCCTCCTTTCCCCGCCTCGGCGGTTACTTAACCAATCCCATCTCTCATACTGTCCTTGGGCGTGCAGAAGGAGTGCTCCCTGAATGCCCGCCGCTGCGCGGAGGAGAAGGAGGCGAGCAAGCAGCTCGTGGCCCACGCCGCCAAGCTCGAGGAGGACCTCCACGCCGCCACCCTCCGCATCCACCACCTCGAGGTCAGTCTCTTCCTTGCCCATTGTCATGCCTCAGCGCTCTCTCTAGTTACTGAAACTGCCCGTCAAAATGACCTCGTGCAGAATGAGTCCGCTCTGAATGCCTGCCGCTGCGTGGAGGAGAAGGAGGCGAGCGAGCGGCGAGCGGCCCATGCCGCCAAGCTTGAGGAGGACCTCCACGCCGCCACCCTCCGCATCCACCACCTCGAGGTCAGTCTCTTCCTTCCCCATTGTCATGCCACAGCGCTCTCTCTAGTTACTCAAACTGCCCGTCGAAATGACCTCGTGCAGGAGTCCGCCCTGAATGCCCGCCGCTGCGTGGAGGATCTCCAGGAGGAGGAGGAGGAGGAGGACCACCTCGAGGTGAGTCCCTTGCTGTGCTCACGCGACAAGGCCAAGCTCGCCAGATGGCATTCATCCTGTTGTTGATTTGTTCCATATGAATCTCTGTAGGAATGTACTACCAGTGCTTCGCAGCGTCCCACCTATGTTCTAAGCAAGGGGGCAACTCTATCTAGGGAAATGGAGAAGAAAGTTGAGGAGAAGGTCGAATCAATCGGATCTGAATTTCCTATCTATGTGAAAGAGATGACCACCAGAACGTGCAATGACAATGCCGCTCTCTGGTGAGTTTTCAACTTTGCATACGTACTCATCATGTTGGAATGATCGCCTTTGATTGATTTAATCATCATGCATTCGCCTGAATTTATGATCGAGCAGACATTTTGCCGAGCTTTTTCCAAGATGCTCCCCTACCGTAAAGGAAGATTCTCCTTTGAGCTAGAGGGCGGAACACAGGTGTGGCCTATCATGTTCAGGACCGGAAAATGCGTTGCATTAACACAGGGTGGACGGAATTTGTTAGGGACAATAAAGTGAGGGAAGGAGATGTGTGCCTCTTCCAAGTGAAAAAGAAGCTTGGGCATACGTTGGCCGTGTACCTGATTCGCAGGACGGTATCATAGCTGTAGCTCAAGCGCGCATTCGGATGTGTATGCTCCGTATGATCTAACTGCTCAACAACTCGGTACCATTCAGATGACTTGTATATGTAGCAGCAGTTGTTAAATGACACCGTAGCATGCATGTAAGTAATCTGTGGAAAGGAGGCAGTCTGCGTCTGGCTAGTACTCACTCACTTGGCGACTAAAGATGATGCATGGGATAAGTCGGGTCAGGTTAGTCCAGATTCAATGTCGTGCTGCTTTACCGCCATAATTTTATTCTGTAGATTCTGATAACATTGTGCATATATATATATATATCCATAGTTGCATGTCTCAGGTTAACAAGGAACACGGTTATCTGATTGATTTTTGAACTTAACCGGGCTATATCTCTCTCTTTGGATATTTTTGTTTTGTTTTAGATCTTGATGATGCGTACACACAAAAAAGGGGCACTTGATTCACTGAAACCCCAAGTTAAAAAAGAAAGTTACTGAATTCTTGCATGCAATATATGGATTGTATTTCTTAGCATATATATGTGGACTGATTATAAACATAGCGTGATTCTTCTTGTGTCAAATAAGAACAATTCTGTCCCTAGCCTTTTTGCACTAATTGTCACCTTATATGATCAGTTGATCTGATCTAAAACTCAATTCTTGTGCTAACCATGCCCCCATTTACTCTTCCTTTTTCTTTCTTTCTTTTGAGCAGGAGCAGGGTGTGGACGAGCAATCTCCTCGACAATCGGCGGCCAACAAGCAGGCAGGTGCTCTGTGTCTGTGCGTCGTCTACTTGAAGAAAGGCACGTGCGCGGAGGGAAGCATGCGCCACACCTTGCCGCAAGCCATGCTCACTGAGCGTACCCTACGTATAGCAGCAGCAGCAGCAGCAGCAGAGACAATACTACATATTGCAATGCTACTACGTACTACCTACTTTCTACGACATTTTTTAGTTGTAGATATATACATTCATTTCTGCGACAAGTAATTCAGAACGGAGGGAGTACGTATTTCTGCTCCGTCATGCATGTCTTCTCTTCCGCTGCTTGCTGCCAGTATATATATCTATCTAAGGCCCGTATATACTGTGAAAAGATTGTAATAAATAATGAACCACTGTGTGTGTGTGGTCCTTGTGATTGCGGTTACGGTCGGTCTTCCCGCTCCTCGACTTTGTCGTCCGTCCCGAGTAGATTCCTGCCGGCTTCTTCTCGGGGCGGCGAGGTTAGGGGTCTCACGTCGCGGGATTTTGTCGTCCGTCCCGAGTAGATTCCTGCCGGCTTCTTCTCGGGGCGGCGAGGTTAGGGGTCTCACGTCGCGGGATTATTTGGTGTCGGGTTCAAGGGTTTTGACGGCGACGACTGCAGCTCATATGCACCGAGACTTCCTGGCAGTCATCAACAAGATCGGGCCAGTTGAGCCCCGGTGGTATGGACGGTGTGGTCCAGGGGCTTTGATGCAATGTTTATTATGTTTGATATATGCTTTCTACTTTCGGTGAACCTTTACAATAAAGATGATTTAGTTACTGAGTGAGATGTACGTTTTGCTACCTACAAAAGGTTGGTTCTTCCCCTACAATCCCAAACCCTCCAAGCTAGTACTCTTCATCGGCAAATACGAATGTCTTGATCCGAGTTGAGACCCACCTACAGAAATTGATCAGATCTGCTTTTTACAAAGAGTAAATAAATACATAAATATTCTGTGGCGGTTTGGAAGAGTGACAATGAGTTCACAATTAATATTCAGAGCATGCATAATCTCTTCTTGTGCGTGATTGTTGCGATGTCGGCATGGTGCATGTAGAAATAGGAATAGAGTCATGATGATTAACAAGCTACCGCACATGATTTATACATATATACATGTGTGGTGTAGAATGAGCTTGATGCTAGCGTCCATGTGATATTTTTATAAATAAATGAATGCGTTCAACAGTGGCCTTCACGTGGTCCCCAGCAAAGCTAGATGAAGCAAAAAAAAAAAGAGTAGCGCACCATGTTTGCATTTTTCTAATATACATTATCCTACTCTGTCCATATCACAAAATAATAATGACATTCTGTGCATGCCTTCACTTTAGATTAAAATTTTGGAAACCGCATGTACAATAGCAACAGAAATCAGTGGCCAAGTTGCAACAATCTTGAACAATCGTGTCAATGTGCAAAATGCCACTTAGTTTTTTACATGGATGAAGTATGACAAAAAAGAAAGAAAGAGAAGACTCAATGCGCTTTTATCGTCGGAGGCTAGAAATGCCAAGAAAAAGATCCAGGCACTTAATTCATTTTTCTATAAATATTGGTCAGTTTCTCACCACACGCTCAGAAGTTTGATTTACACGATTCTGAAAGCACGGAATTGCAACGCCATGACCACTTAAATCGGGACTACATTTGCCCAAGTCTTTTCGTAGCAAGGACAAATTTCATACGCAACATAGCGCAAGCCATGGTTCTCACTTTCAGTGAGATTTCGATGAAATTCATTTATTTCAGCAAACACTGAAATATTCATGTTTTGGCCAAACTATTTCGGCAATTTCAATAGTATGCAGATATTCATTTTTTTCAAAATATTTTTGAAGACTTCAAAATTTTAATTCAATTCAAGTGAATATTTTGGCCCCTCGGCTGAAATGCAAACTGAAATAACTGAATTTCGGTTGGTGCTGAAATTTTGCTGGAACTGAAATTGAGAGCCATGGCATAGACTAATCGGTGCGATGGCTAGGAGGGCACTTGCACCCTTTTTGTCAGGCAACCATAGGGGATCAAACCTCGGGTCTGACGACTTTCGTTGTACCGACCCTTGGGTGCCATCCGTTGTACTCGGTGCTTCTAAAAAAGGAAAGAAACATTTTTAGGAGGGAAGTCACGTACAAAAAGAAACGGCCACATCATAGTATTGGTAAGAGTTTCTCTATTGGTAGTGCCCACAAGTGGCTAGCACCTAGCAGTTGCCTTTGCTGCCTGCTACAATACGGAAAGAGCGAGTGAGCCAAACAAACTTTAGTTGTTGTTAACCATGGATATCATTTAGATTAATAAAAGTGAAAAGCATATGTATGGTTATAAAAGAAAAAGAAGCAGACATTTGTAGGGGTGACGTCACATGGAAAAGAAAGCAAACGGTGATGCCCAAAAGTAGGCCTGCTAGTTTCAAAAAAAAAAAAAAAAAAGTAGGCCTGCTGCGGTGCGGAAAGAGATCCTCCCTTCATTCATTCGGTTCGACCCAATCCAATGATCCGATCCGATCCAGGCTCTCACTCTCACTCTCACTCACTCACGCGCGCACAGACACAGGCACAGACCGCCAGAGCCAGTGAGCTCAGCTCTCAGCTGACCCGCCTGTGGGAATAATAAATCCAGGCCCAGGTCCAGGGCTGCCTCTGCCTCATTCCTCTGCTTCTTCCCTCGACTCGGCTGCTCGACCTCGCCCGCCCGCGGCGATGGATTCCGCCGCCGCCCAGGCCCAGGCGACGCACGCGCCGGCCGACGAGGAGGAGGCGCGGCGCCGCCGGGGCACCGACTGCATCTACTACCTCGCCTCCCCGTTGACCTGCAGCAAGGTACCGCCCCAGCCCCCATCTCTCCTGTCCATTCGTTCGTTCCTCCATCCTCTCCGGTCCGCTCCCTCCATAGGATAGGATAGATGGGTGGACAATTCGCCGCGCCGCCGGGACGCCGCCTAGGGGATTCGGCCTCTCTCCCTCCCTCCCCCGGAGGCCGGAGCTCGCGCGCCGCCAAGAGGCTGCCGGGACCTGCTCATTAGGTTTCGATCTGGGCCGGGGCTCTCCTTATCCTCTCCTCTCCTCTCCTCGCCCGCCCCCTCCAGGATTCGACCTCTGCCCGCCCTCCCGATTCGGCCGGCCGCGCGCTGGCTCCCGCTGCCCGCGTACGATTTGGTTTTGGCTTCCGGCGAGCGGGCGGGCGGGCCGGCGGGCGAGCTCTGCTGCTGCCGCCCGGCGGTTTCAGCCCAGATCTGTTGGTTTAACACGAGCTGATTCTGTCAGCCCCTTGAATTTCCTGCTGCTGCCGCCAATAATTGATTGATGCGTCAGACTTCAGAGATACAGACCTACTCTGCCAACCTAGCTAGCTAAGCTAAGCTAGGTTAACACCACAAATATTAGGGCTATTTGGGCATCGCTGCACCTATATCACCATTGGTAGATTCCCCGTTTAGTTTCTGCACTTCTCCATCTGAAATGAAACCTGCTTCCGTTCATGGCTCGCATCTTACTTAATAAATTCTCTACTGTGTAAATTGATTACTGCAAATCTGCAAAGCAGCGCAATTGGCGCAGGCCTGCCGTTGTGTTCATCTTTTGCACCTAAATAGCAACTCTCAACTGAAATGCGTCGGTTTCTAGGTTAGAGGAGTGTAAATAATCTCGAGTCGGTGTCGCCCTCATTGCTATTGCTGCGAGTTTCCGCTGTATGATTTGCACTGCTGACATGTTGTTTTTCCTCCATCCAGGGAAGCGAGTGCGAGTACCGTCACAGCGACGCTGCCAGGGTGAATCCCAGGGACTGCTGGTATTGGTTCAACGGCAACTGCGCGAATGCTAAATGCTCATTTAGGCACCCGGTACGACCTCCTCTGTCTTTTATTTTGTCGAAAAATAATACGGCCTCCTCTGTTTTTATTTTCACTCAAAGCTACTGCAGTTCTAGTCAGTTTTAGTGCTTCAGTTAAACAGAGCAACATAGTAAGCTATGAAAGTTTCTCTAATTGGCTTGTGCTCGTGGCTGGCAACAGTTGCCCTGCACAAAACCATACTACTCATTTACTCGAATACCCGAGCCACCACTGTTACAGTAATTAATAAGTGAGTGTAATTCCTTTTCAGCCTCTGGACGACTTGCTCGGAGCATCGGCGACTGCGCGGGCACCTCAACAACCTGCGCCACAGGTTCCCGTGCCAGCTCAAGCCCTTCCACCCAATGGCACGGCCAAGCCAGTTGTCCCGTGTTACTATTACCAGAAAGGCATGTGTGCGAAAGGAAACCTGTGCACATTCTCGCATGGGCCGCAGTTTGCTGGAAACCCTGCTTTGCAGCCTCATCTCCAGCTGAAGAACTCCAACTCGTGGACGAAACCAACCAATTCACCCCAACAGAGTACCACTCCCGCCGTACATGGCGAGCTTAAAGTCGGTGCTCAGAATGGCAGACCAGCTCAGAAGCCAAATCCGACAAGCAGGGCTTATCACTCGCCAGGAATTTACCAGAATCAGAATAGTAACCCTTATGTGCTTTCTGGTGCGGCAAAGAGTTACCAGCCTCAGCGCTCGGTTCAAGCTGAGTCTGCTGAGAATGTTATGGAGACGGGTGAGTTTGTCAGGGAACCTTCTGCTGGTTCCAGTGTGGTTGCCGGGAGTGTCGAGGACGACGCCGAACGGTCGTTCAAGGAAGGGCACACTAGTAGTTACCGGCGTGCTAGCGGGGAGCAGAACAGTGGGGTGCGTAGGCAAGCACATGGTGGCTATGAACTAGAAAGGTCATCACACAGAAGCTCATCCGACAGGTTGGTGTCAGAGCGAAGGCTTACCCAGAGAGAGTCGATGCCTGTGACTGCAGAAAGTTCAGACTTGCGCCACAGGCTACTGAAGCAAAGAAGGCTGAATGATTCGAGATCGACGCAGGTCCCCGATAGGCGGGATAGAAGGTATCCCGAGGATGAGCGCGACAGCCATCATCGCCGTCGAGGAGAAGAGCGTGCTGCCCATGACGGCTTCTCACGCTCTCGGTTGCAAGGTCGGATAAAGCTTCCAGGGGAGACATCACTGGACAGACTTGGCCCACACCCACACCTAGAGAAAGAGAGAGGACATAGAGACAGGTTGTCTCCACCAAAGCAAACAGACCTTCGAGCAAAGCTTCATGATAGGCTAAAGGCTAGATCGAATGAGGAGGTCCCTGGTAACCTGAAGAGTTCAGTGGTAAAAGCAAGCAGTGGTGAGGATGCTGGGGTGGTGAACTTTTCTGGTCCAAAGAGCCTTGCAGAGTTGAGAGCAAAGAAGGCTGCTTACAGGTCAGGAGAGAACACTGTCAAGAATGCTGACCGTGTTGCGCGACCAGCCCGTATGACGTCCGAGATAGTTGCCAAGAGGGACTCACCAGACCCTGTTCCCTTTGACGGCCCGAAGCCATTGAGTGTCATCTTGAAGAGGAAAAGAGAGGCAGCTTCTGCCGACTCTGGCAGCATGCAGGAAGAACAGGTTGCAGGTCAGGAGGAACAGTCCCTGAACAATTCCAGAATCCTCGACAACGATAGAGTCGAGGCAAACGCAGAGGACATTGAAGAAGAAGAAGAAGAGTTCCACCCAGAAGACGATGTGATGTACGACGACGATGGCCTTTCTCCTGCTGATGACAACACTGCAGAAGCTGCAGCCGATGTAGGCAAAGAAGAGCTAGAGGAGGGGCAGCAGGAAGACCTGGAGACGGCAGCAGAAGAAGAATACGATTACGAGGCGGCAGACGACGCAAATGCCGAGGGCGAAAACGACTACCAGGAGTACGAAGACGACGATGATCTGGAGGACGACGACGATTTCGCGCGCAAGGTTGGCGTGCTGATCTCTTAGTGTGCTTTAAGCAGGGTGTGCACACCCTCATAGATTGAAGCAAAGAGGAGGAGCTACTGGTCGCTCCTCCGAAAATCTTGATCCGTATTTTTTCGCGCTAGATACTTTTTAGTTCGCTGGGCTAATAAAGTCTGGAGAAAGATGAAATTGGGGATAAAGTTAGCTCATGGGGAGTTGGGGCAGGGCCTCTGTTTCTGCCTGTTGTTGTATTCTAGTGTATGTGTGTGTGTGCTCAGTCTCCTACTTGTGTTGTTGTAACATTATTATTAACTGATGATGAACAAACAGATCACACATTGTACCACTATTTTGTATTTCTTCAGTGCATAAGATGGTTACAGGTCAATTCAAATTTGTATTTTTAGTATGGTAGGACATACACACCATTGCCTCCACCTGGCTGCAATATTTGTATTTTGATGTTTTCTTGATAAATACTTCCTCCGTCCCATAATATAAGAACGTTTTTGACACTACACTAATGTCAAAAACGTCCTTATATTATGGGACAGAGGGAGTATTTGTCAAGACAAACACTTCTAAAACTTTTGCTCAAGTGTAATAATCTGCAACTCCTCCTTACCCCTGTTTCTACCAAGGGTACTTTGTCCTTCCAACAGAAGTGGAAGAGATGACAATAGTCTCAGTGGAGGAGTTTTTACTTTGTGGTCTAGAGAACTGAACATTTTCCTGGTCCTCATTTGCTTGTAGCATTTCATGAAGCTAACATGTAGGGGCCTGGGCAGAGGAACATTAATCAGAAATGGAAAATTGTTAAATATTTTGCTATGAAAGATTTGCACTATGATTTCCCGTATTTGAGATGATTCAATTGTTTAGCCCAATCAAACTTGTCGGGTGAAAGCAGAGCACATGATATAAAGTTGACCCATTCAATAAGAACTTCAGTTATAGTGGGGTGTTTTGGTGAACGGGCTCCATGGAGCTCATTTTTTTTTTAAAAAATCAAACTTTCCGGTTAAAAAAATATGCATGTATACAAAGATAAAATGTATATGTGTGTAAAAATCCAGTACGAAATACCTTGAAATGCAACCTGTACAAAAAAACAAGTTCATGGACCTTGAGGATGAATAGTATCATGTGCTTAAAAGCCTCAAATTTGCTTTTTTGCACGGCCCTCATTTCAACGTATTTCATCCTAAGAATTTACACACATGCATATTATGCCTCCATATATATATATATATATATATATATATGTATGTATGTATGTATGTATTTTTTTAGATTTTTTTGAAATGTAAAAAGTATGAATTTTGAAATTTTGCAAATGGAGGCCTCCATGGAGCTCAGCCTCCAAAAGCAATTTCCGCTTCGGTTCCCCCTTTTTAATACTTTTGCACCTTCAGTGCCCATGTAGAACTCATCAGGTTTATCAGCAGCAGTGGCTTCTTTAGTCATCATGGCTTGGAATACAGGGTCTGCAATATCAGGCAAAATGTGTACAACTCCAACAGTGATGGTCTGGCCATTATGTTTGTACATGGGTTTAGGAAAACCAGGGGGTGCCATTGGTTCAGTGGAAGACTCACTATTGTGATCCTGCAGAAAAGGAGCCACATCTCTGGGATCTGAGGCAGTGGACTGCATATCCATGCCCACTTTGCTGATTGAGATTGGTTTCAGTTGTCCATGAGAATTTCTTCATCTACTGGCTCTGAGACTGTCTGGCTATCTTTGTTATGAGAACGACTCTGATTGCCTTGTGTTGTTAGAAGAGGAGAAGGAGGTGGCATGAGGTTCCCTCTGCATTCTTTGATCATCTACAGCCAGGCACCCCAAACCCGCCTTGAACGCCCGGGCAGGCCGCTCGGTCACTGACCGGTCACGAAATTTTGACCTAGACGGGCGTCTCAAATGGGCCTCAAACGCCCGGGCTGACCGACACCCCTCATGCCCTAATGCCCAGTTGGGTTGTGTTTTTTCGGTCGGGCAGCCCGTCGGGTGTGTGTGCTCAGTCCCTACTTGTGTTGTTGTAACATTGTTATTAACTGGTGATGAACAAACAGATCACACATTGTACCACTATTTTGTATTTCTTCAGTGCATAAGATGATGATCACAGGTCAATTCAATTCTGTATTTTTGTTATGGTAGAACATACATTTCCATTGCCTACGTTTGGCTACAATATTTGCATTTCAATACGTTTTCTTGAAAAATATTTGTTTTTTTATATCTGGTCATGCTAAGTTGAGGCTGTATGAAATTAAAAGAACATTTCAATCTGAACCAGATACCATATTTTTCTAGGAAACATGGCACAAGTGGTGCCTTTTCTTTTACTCCCCTTTTCACCTATAAAGGCCACTTAGTCTTGTTGATGAGTATGTCTGTCCTCCAAGGATCAAAATGATACATTGTGTGTGACTCTCCACAGCTTATACAAACATCACTGTCATAATAACACCACACACATCACATGTTCCCCCTCCCTTTGCCGGCAGCGGGCGAGTGCTCTGATCTTTCTCTACTGTGCTTGCTCACATGACTTGGACTGAACTGCACTGAAGAAACAGAGCATGCAGTTTCAGTACCTGAGGTGTACCCAAGTTTCAGCCATGGCATTGCACAAGAATACCCAAGTTTCTTCAGTCCTCACAGAGCAAAGATCAGCCATGGCTTCAGTCCTCAGAGAGCAAAGATCAGCTATGGCATTACACAAGAATACCCAAGCTTCTTCAGTGAAAAGAACAGTGCTCAATGGATTCTCAATCGCCGCACATTGTTAACTCACAGCCATGTAATACTAGTTTGGTTTATCTTCTGTATCATTAAATTGAGTTAATTATGAGCTCACAAGTCATGGTACATTGCAATAGCAAAGCAAAGAACCACCCTACTCCTAGCTATCTGTTTATTATTCACTATTTCATTCTGGAAATTGCTGCAGGTCATGATGGGTGCTACCTGAATCTGAATTTTGAACAGAGTTTCTACAGCTTCTTAGAGGATCCAACAATCTTATATATTTTTTGACATATCTACACTCAACAACTATGTACTCTACATTTGTGCATAATTCGGATCTAGTACCCTGCTTCACGACATGAGCCGTTCGACTCTGCTTGAAGCAACAAGTGCTAGATTGCATAGTTTAAACTACGATTTGGTAGAACAAAATTTTAACTTTATGTTCCTTTATAAGACACTGACATGATATAAATCTGTTTTGTGTACAAGCACACGACTTAAACCAAAGCTTTCTGACCTTCACAGCACAGTTGTCTTTAACACCTGTGGATATCTTACGCACCTGTGTGGATTTCACCAAGGAGCTTGGTTTATGACAATATTGAAAGTCTCCAATTAAAAAAAAACTAGTGATATGAGTGAGACAAAATTCTGAAGAAAGTATCAGTGCGTCAAATAGTTTTAGGCATTGTAAAACCACTAGTATGTGCTGTGTCATCAATGGTGTTTGAATAGGTGAACTGCATACTGACAACATGAAGGTTCTCATAGGAAGGATACTAGGGAATATAGATGAATCTTTTTGACACCACTGGCATAATATTCTATCTACTTATGAAATTTGTGAGAACTCTCTGCCAGTACTCATTAACCATTTTAAGCCCTACGAGTACAGTGGTGCATATAAAGAGTGTTGCACAACAACAATGTCATATTTCAGGTCCCTCGAGTGGCTCTTTTACTTTCTAGATCAACACTTCAGAAAAAAAGGGTGCCTGAAACCTATCCTTTCACAATGTAATACATCCGACCAGGTGCATAGAGCCTCCTGAATCCTTTAACATAGCATCTTCAGGTATGCAAGTGTCCTTCAAACATCTCAAACATAGGAGACCTGGAAGACTGCCCCAGAAGACAAGATGGTCCAGTTTTAAAATTGCTTCGACCCGTAAAGCTGGAATAGAATAATCACATTGCATTCAACAAACTTGATGTCATATCATAGCTAGCACAGTAACCGTAAACCAGAAATTAGAAAATGTAGATCAAGCACCTCCAGCTACATTCAAATTCCTTGCTATTGACCCATGGTTGATAGGTTTGATTGCAATTTCCATGAGATATCATTTACTTTCATGATGTCATTTTATAAGAAACAACCCCAATCTATTAGTTCCAGTGAAAAAATATATACATGTGCAATCTTATAGATCACCCCCCCCCCCCCCTCATTCAGGTCATCACATGTTCAGTAAATCATCTGAAACTGCTACTGAACCCATGCGTGAGCTACACATGGTTCTGATGACTAATTTGAATTTTTCAGAAAGCGTTGAAAACGGTTTGATAGTTGATCCGCTTTATACAATTGAAAAGGCAAACAACTGTAAGTGAAGACAATCTGGAAGTGCAGACCTTTCGCCTTTGGCCTCTGATAATTGTGAGACGAACAAATATGAATGTATATTTTCGTGTGTTTATGGCGATCTGTCAAAAAAATGTTCACGGTTACATAAAACAAATTCGAAAAAAAGTTCATGTTTCAATAAATGTTCATGAATTTCAAAAAAAATGTTCACGAATAAAAAAAAATCATGTTTTTTCTAATGTGTCACAAAAGTAAAAAATGTTCACGAATTTCTAAAAATTATTCCCAAATTTCAAAAAATGTTCATCGTATTTTTAAAAAAGTTTAAAATTTCAGAAAATGGTCGAGAATTTGTAAAAAAACTGTTTAGGAATTTGAAAAATGTTCAGGATTTCAAAAACAATTAACGAATTTGAAAATTTCATGGTTTACAAAACATTCACAATTTAAAAATTGTTCACAAAATATTAAAAAAGGGAAAAATCAAGAAAAGTTAAAGAAAATAATGAAAAACGAAGACAAAAAAAATAAAAAGTAGAAAAAACGACAGAAAAAAAGAAAATCGGTTTGGGAAGGAACCTTCCCAAAACCAGAAATGTGCCAGTTGGGCCGGGCCAAACGTACGCAGCTGGGGGGGGGGGTCGCTAACTAGCGACCCGCGCGCCAAATAGGACCCCCCCGCGTCGCCGCATTCATCAGGAATCCGTCGTCCGGTTTGGTTGGGTGTGGAAAAGTTTCTCAAACAAAAAGGTTGGGTGAGGAAAGAAAAAGAAGTTGGTTGTCTTTGGGTCGTGACTAATTAAATTCTGTAATTAATTAACATGTTCTTTAATGGCACTGACACATAGACGCTGCTTGTTCTTCTCTCAAGATCATAACAACTGATGGAATGATTGCCTTTGCAGCCAACGGTGCAGCAATAGTTGAAGTTTCAGTAGCCGCCATGGAGAGGGAAAAAATCAGAGAAACTTGATAAGGACATGGTTTGTTTGTATTTGTGTCTGAGATAACTAGTGCGTAGTATTTTGATGTCTTGAGAAGAACAAAAGAAGACTGAAGTAACAGCAACCATCAGCAACAATACATTGGAATGTATAGTATGGTGCCTATCGGTCCAATTTCCAAGCTTTGATGATGTCTTATGTCCAATGATGAAGGTAACTCGTTTCTTAAATTCCTTCTGGTTTCAACAATTTAGTAGCTACTTAGGTAGGTTAGTTTGCTATAATCTTCAGGCATCTCGAAAAATCTAAATCATGCCTGCTCGGTCTAATTTTTGTTTAGTTCATTCAAATTGTTAACTGTATGCATGTATGACTAAGTAGTGATGAAAAAATTATTTTAGGCATGGCATATCAACTAGATCTTTGTGCCTTTTTTAACACTAGATCTTTGTGCCTTTTCAACAACGTTTTGTAAGTGAGTTATGTTTTACAAGTTGTTGGCCCGCCATTTTTATTTATATTCCGGGTTTCATGGTCTAAGCAGTGGCGGTAATACATCCTGATGATATTTTTGTTATTGCTTGGTTCATTCAACTCGTTTTATATTGATTTTTGAAATTCTTCCATAGTAGAGCTACATACCAAGTAATTGAGAGCAAAAAAACAATGCATTTGTTTTCAGTTTCACTCATATTATTTTGTTCAAGTTAATCTTGGATTCCTTGCCCACCAGATGCAATTTTACCTGTAAAGTTCCAACCGCGATGCCGAAGCAGGAGGAGAGCGGTTGCTATAATATTTTTTTCTAGACAATATAAACAAATTGGAAGCCGTTGCTATATTCACTACCTATCCATAAGCTAAGGCATTCTACACATACTAGGAGATGAGGTTCGAGTGTCCATATAATCTAACATCAATCTCAATTTGAATTTCTTCCATATGAATATAGACATGATGTACACTGAGCAGTTTTGTACGACGACCTCATCCCGAGTCTCGGTATCCATGAATCATACTAGTCGACTAGAAAAATAAAAAAATAGTTGACTAGGAGTATTTATTCATGTCACATTTTTATTAAGAAAAATAGAGACCATGTAGAATATTTAATAATCTTGTGTCATTTCTTATGTAATTCTCTATTGTACTCAGACTTCTCCAAAGACAATTAAGTTGAATGCTAATAGTTTAGTTGTCATGTATACAATCTAACCAATACATATATAAGATAAGTTGACATATAACCAAATAATATATAAACTCTAATATCATCAAGCTTCTTCTAAAATGATATCTAAACTTTAATATAAGCTAACTGAACAATATCTTGCTTATTTCCATGTCCATGAGGCTACCATGTTCTAGTGTTTAGCCTCATGCTTGTGTTAATTTTTTTGGTGACTTCATGTCCCTACATGTAGCTGTGTATCTTCGATGTAGGCCAGATATACATCACGACAACATGCAAGAGGTTCGTCCGCAAGTGACACATGGCAGTTACATAACCTAAGGCAAATGGTTGGTCGTTACATCTTCGAGACTCATGCCAACGTCGCTTCTGTACCTCGAAACAATTCCTCGTATATCTTTTCAAAGCAATTGCACTTATAGTCCATCAACTTGTCATATGGGTTGTTTTTAATCATCAACTTGAGAAATTAAACGGGATCATGCATCAACTTATCACTCCAGTTCAAACTTGTCCAAATCAGCCCGGACCCCTGCTGCTCTTGCCCATGTGGCATGTGTGACTGTTTCTTTTTGTGTGTGTGTGTGTGCGCGCACATAAAACCGGTGGGGCAACACAAACTTTACACAGAAATAGTCCTCAACCAGTGTTGCACCATGTTTATCCTTTATGTACAAAATTCCATGGTTTCGGTTACTCTCATCGCCCACCCCTACAAACATTTGATATCAAGAGGATCATCTCATTCAACAAGGACTTTGATGCGGAGCTTGTGGCTCAGTTCTACGCCACAGTGCATTTGGACATGATGAGGAAAGGACTCTTACTTGGATGACCAATGGTCGGTGTATGTTTGCTCCTTGGAAAAGCTTCATGGAGAGTCTGTCTTATGATGATAAGGGATCCCAAACCCCAATTGGGTTTCGCACTCACCGGGAGGTTTCTGCTACTGGAGGCTCTTTGGCCCTACTCTACCAGGAAGGTGTCTGAGACTGGGCACGTCTCTTATGAGCTCTGGCCCTTTCTGGACATCATGCATCTGATCTTCAGGAACACTCTGTTCCCTC
The DNA here is from genome assembly GCA_032464435.1 of Aegilops umbellulata. NCBI lineage: Eukaryota > Viridiplantae > Streptophyta > Magnoliopsida > Poales > Poaceae > Aegilops > Aegilops umbellulata. Next base: position 2,151,048 of record CP136057.1, on the reverse strand, counting down.
GCGTCGGCAACCAGGATATGGTGCACTCCTTTCCGGTGGACCTTCTTTTCTTCTGCCAGAAGGAGCAGGGCTCTCAGGAGGTGTTGGATGTTTCTCATGTCATGTGGTCAGAACTTCGCTCGGCAATCTTGGAGCGTAAGTGCATCATCTATGGTCCCTATTTGATGTAGCTTATTGAGGAGACTTGGGATTCCTCGTTTCCGGATGAGGAGCTTGTCACTGGGGACTTAGTGTCTCATGATGTTATTCAGCTGAGACATAAAGAGAAGTGGGGGACGTCTGCTCCTGTGGTTCACGTGGCTGCAAAAAAGGCCCGCAATCGTGACAAGGCCATTATGAGGCAGGTTGGCCTCAATGTTTCTAGTGGCTCCGAGGATAGGATTACCGAGGAGGAGTCTTGGGTCAGGGTGCACTGCCCGTGGACTGATTCTGATGAGGGAACTGGAGGTCCACCACCTGCTGCAGAGGAGTCTGAGGAGGAGGAGCACGAGTGGTGATGTCATGGAATGTTGTTGTCACCTTTGTTCTTAGTCTTGCTCTTAGGTGTGCTCTCTGCCCTTTTGGTGTCTCGACGCCAAAGGGGGAGAGAGTTTAGGGATTTGGTGTGCTTAGCGTCGAGTGTGTGTCCTCTTATTTGCCTTTGCTTTCCTCGCTCGAACTATTTCATTTGCTTTGGTTTGTGTCTGTCTTATGAGTTCGAGACCATATGGCGTGAGACATATGAACTACCCTATCCCTATCTATTATGTCAAGTACTTCTTGTTATTATCTGTCGTTGCTTGTGAGATGTATCTCACATGTTATTCTTGCCTGCTATCTTGATTATCATGTTTTTGCAAGTATTGCTTGGTCTATAAAATATAGGGAGAGTGTTGATCCTAAATGTGTGCACTTTGCATTCAAAAGCATATCTACAGTAGTGCACACATCTAGAGGGAGCCCGTCTATATTTTGTAGACTGTGGGTTTGCATGCCCCACTGCTATATCTTTAGTGCAAATCCCATATTGTCATCAATCAACCGAAAAGGGGGAGATTGTTAGGGCATATTTCTCCCTAAGTGGTTTTGGTGATTGATGACAATATGTTCGCAGACTAATCGTGTGCATTGAGCATTTCAGACTATCAAGTATATGGCACAAGACGATTCGTGCCCCTCGGAGTTTCAGAGTGAAGACTATTTTCTTTTCCGCGTTTCTTTTTCGGTGGACTTGAGTCGTAGGGATAACCGTACTATCAAGAAGGAGTCCGCTTTGAAAAGGTTTGGGTGGAATCATCACGTGCACACTCATATTGCACTCGTCGACACTTTCCGCTTCCTTGGAGTTGCCCATCTTTCTTGCTGAAGAAGGGGTGGAGGGCTGCAAGCAGTTCTACTGCAGGCAGCAACGGTAGTACCGCCTATTTGCCGTAGTACCGTTGCTAGTCCTGCTCATACTACCGCTCGCAGCTGCGGTCTCTGTTTTTCGTGTCGGGTTTTATGGTAGTATCTCCGGGTCTCTACCGTGCTACCTTTGACCACTCGAGGCCAAGCGGAAGTAGGAGCGGTAGTAGAGGCGGTAGTACCATGTTTCTTCTTCCTCCTTGGCTCTCTGTAGGAAGCGGCAGTACCGCTTGTGTGCGGGCTGAGAAGAGCATAACGGTTGGATTTGTTCCCCACTATAAAAGGGGGTCTTCTTCCTCACGAAGAACTACCTCTTACTCCCCCAAAACTCCATTGTTGCTCCAAAGCTCATTTTCGCCCGATCTCTCTCCCTAGCCAATCAAACTTGTTGATTTTCTAGGGATTGGTTGAGAAGGCCTCGATCTACACTTCCACCAAGAGAAATTTGATTCCTGTTGGAGAACGTAGTAATTTCAAAAAAATTACTACGCACACGCAAGATCATGGTGATGCATAGCAACGAGAGGGGAGAGTGTTGTCTACGTACCCTCGTAGACCGAAGCGGAAGCGTTGACGCAACGTAGAGGAAGTAGTCGTACGTCTTCCCGGTCCAACCGATCCAAGCACCGTTACTCCGGCACCTCCGAGTTCTTAGCACACGTTCAACTCGATGACGCTCCCCGGGCTCCGATCCAGCAAAGCTTCGGGGATGAGTTTCGTCAGCACAACGGCGTGATGACGATGATGATGTTCTATCGACGCAGGGCTTCGCCTAAGCACTGCAACGATATGACCGAGGTGGAATATGGTGGAGGGGGGTACCGCACACGGCTAAGGAACGATCACGAAGATCAACTTGTGTGTCCATGGGGTGCCCCCTGCCCCCGTATATAAAGGAGTGGAGGAGGGGAGGGCCGGCCCTCTCTATGGCGCGCCCTAGGGGAGTCCTACTCCCACCGGGAGTAGGATTCCCCCTTTCCTAGTCCAACTAGGAGTCCTTCCATGTATTAGGAGTAGGAGACAAGGAAGGGGAAGAGGGAAGAGAAGGAAGGAGGGGGCGCCGCCCCTCCCCCTAGTCCAATTCGGACTAGTCAATGGGGGGGCGCGCGGCCTGCCTCTCCCTCTCCCCTAAAGCCCAATAAGGCCCATATACTTCTTCCCCCGTATTCCCGTAACTCTCCGGTACTCCCGAAAATACCCGAACCACTCAGAACCTTTCCGATGTCCGAATATAGTCGTCCAATATATCGATCTTTACGTCTCGACCATTTCGAGACTCCTCGTCATGTCCCCGATCTCATCCGGGACTCCGAACTCCTTCGGTACATCAAAACTCATAAACTCATAATATAACTGTCATCGAAACCTTAAGCGTGCGGACCCTACGGTTCGAGAACAATGTAGACATGACCGAAACACGTCTCCAGTCAATAACCAATAGCGGGACCTGGATTCCCATATTGGCTCCTACATATTCTACGAAGATCTTTATCGGTCAGACCGCATAACAACATACGTTGTTCCCTTTGTCATCGGTATGTTACTTGCCCGAGATTCGATCGTCGGTATCCAATACCCAGTTCAATCTCGTTACCAGCAAGTCTCTTTACTCATTCCGTAATACATCATCTCACAACTAACTCATTAGTTGCAATGCTTGCAAGGCTAATGTGATGTGCATTACCGAGAGGGCCCAGAGATACCTCTCCGACAATCGGAGTGACAAATCCTAATCTCGAAATACGCCAACCCAACATCTACCTTTGGAGACACCTGTAGAGCTCCTTTATAATCACCCAGTTACGTTGTGATGTTTGGTAGCACACAAAGTGTTCCTCCGGCAAACGGGAGTTGCATAATCTCATAGTCATAGGAACATGAATAAGTCATGAAGAAAGCAATAGCAACATACTAAACGATCGGGTGCTAAGCTAATGAATGGGTCATGTCAATCACATCATTCTCCTAATGATGTGATCCCGTTAATCAAATGACAACTCATGTCTATGGCTAGGAAACTTAACCATCTTTGATCAACGAGCTAGTAGAGTAGAGGCATACTAGTGACACTCTGTTTGTCTATGTATTCACACATGTATTATGTTTCCGGTTAATACAATTCTAGCATGAATAATAAACATTTATCATGAAATAAGGAAATAAATAATAACTTTATTATTGCCTCTAGGGCATATTTCCTTCAGTCTCCCACTTGCACTAGAGTCAATAATCTAGTTCACATCGCCATGTGATTTAACAGCAATAGTTCACATCACCATGTGAATAACACCCATAGTTCACATCGATATGTGACCAACAACAAAAGGGTTTACTAGAGTCAGTAATCTAGTTCACATCGCTATGTGATTAACACCCAAAGAGTACTAAGGTGTGATCATGTTTTGCTTGTGAGAGAAGCTTAGTCAACGGGTCTGCCAAAATTCAGATCCGTATGTATTTTACAAATTTCTATGTCTACAATGCACGGAGCTACTTTAGCTAATTGCTCCCACTTTCAATATGTATCTAGATTGAGACTTAGAGTCATCTAGATTAGTGTCAAAACTTGCATCGACGTAACCTTTTACGACGAACCTTTTTGTCACGTCCATAATCGAGAAACATATCCTTATTTTACTAAGGATAATTTTGACCGATGTCCAGTGATCTACTTCCTAAATCACTATTGTACTCCCTTGCTTAACACAGTGTAGGGTGTACAATAGATCTGGTACATAGCATGGCATACTTTATAGAATCTATGGCTGAGGCATAGGGAATGACTTTCATTCTCTTTCTATCATCTACCGTGGTCGGGCTTTGAGTCTTACTCAATTTCACACCTTGTAATACAGGCAAGAACTCTTTCTTTGACTGTTCCATTTTGAACTATTTCAAAATCTTGTCAAGGTATGTACTTATTGAAAAACTTATCAAGCGTCTTGATCTATCTCTATAGATCTTGATGCTCAATATGTAAGCAGCTTCACCGAGGTCCTTCTTCGAAAAACTCCTTTCAAATACTCCTTTATGCTTCACAGAATAATTCTACATTATTTCCGATCAACAATATGTCATTTACATATACTTATCAGAAATGCTGTAGTGCTCCCACTCACTTTCTTGTAAATACAGGCTTCACCGCAAGTCTGTATAAAACTATATGCTTTGATCAACTTATCAAAGCGTATATTCCAACTCCGAGATGCTTGCACCAGTCCATAGATGGATCGCTGGAGCTTGCATATTTTGTTAACACCTTTAGGATCGACAAAACCTTCTAGTTGCATCGTATACAACTCTTCTTTAATAAATCCATTGAGGAATGCAGGTTTGTTTATCCATTTGCCAGATTTCATAAAATGCGGCAATTGCTAACATGATTCGGACAGACTTAAGCATAGATACGAGTGAGAAACTCTCATCGTAGTCAACACCTTGAACTTGTCGAAAACCTTTTGCGACAATTCTAGCTTTGTAGATAGTAACACTACTATCAGCGTCTGTCTTCCTCTTGAAGATCCATTTATTTTCTATGGCTTGCCGATCATCGGGCAAATCCATCAAAGTCCATACTTTGTTCTCATACATGGATCATATCTCAGATTTCATGGCCTCAAACCATTTCGCGGAATCTGGGCTCATCAGTGCTTCCTCATAGTTCGTAGGTTCATCATGGTCAAGTAACATGACCTCCAGAATAGGATTACCGTACCACTCTGGTGCGGATCTCACTCTGGTTGACCTACGAGGTTTGGTAGTAACTTGATCCGAAGTTACATGATCATCATCATTATCTTCCTCATTAATTGGTGTAGTAGTCACAGGAATAGATTTCTGTGATGAACTACTTTCCAATAAGGGAGCTGGTACAGTTACCTTATCAAGTTCTACTTTCCTCCCACTCACTTCTTTCGAGAGAAACTCCTTCTCTAGAAAGGATCCATTCTTAGCAACGAATGTCTTGCCTTCGGATCTGTGATAGAAGGTGTACCCAACAGTCTCCTTTGGGTATCCTATGAAGAAATATTTCTCCAATTTGGGTTTGAGCTTATCAGGATGAAACTTTTTCATATAAGCATCACAACCCCAAACTTTAAGAAATGACAACTTTGGTTTCTTGCCAAACCACAGTTCAGATTGTGTCGTCTCAACGGACTTAGATGGTGCCCTTTTTAACGTGAATGCAGCTGTCTTTAACGCATAACCCCAAAAATGATAGTGGTAGATCGGTAAGAGACATCATAGATTGTACTATATCCAATAAAGTATGGTTATGACGTTCGGACGCACCATTATGCTGTGGTGTTCCAGGTGGCATGAGTTTGTGAAACTATTCCACATTATTTTAATTGAAAACCAAACTCGTAACTCAAATATTTGTCTCCGCGATCAGATCGTAGGAACCTTATTTTCTTGTCACGATGATTTTCCACTTCACTCTGAAATTCTTTGAACTTTTCAAATGTTTCAGACTAGTGTTTCATTAAGTAGATATACTCATATCTGTTCAAATCATCTGTGAAGGTCAGAAAATAATGATACCCGCCGCGAGCCTTAACACTTATCGGATCGCATACATCAGTATGTATTATTTCCAACAAGTCAGTTTCTCGCTCCATTGTTCCGGAGAACGGAGTTGTAGTCATCTTGCCCATAAGGCATGGTACGCAAGCATCAAGTGATTCATAATCAAGTGATTCCAAAATCCCATCAGCATGGAGTTTCTTCATGCGCTTTACACCAATATGACCTAAACGGCGCTGCCACAAATAACTTGCACTATCATTATTAACTTTGCATCTTTTGGCTTCAATATCATGAATATGTGTATCACTACGATCGAGATCCAACGAACCATTTTCATTGGGTGTGTAACCATTTAAGGTTTTATTCATGTAAACAGAACAACAATTTATTCTCTTACTTAAATGAATAACCGTATTGCAATAAACATGATCAAATCATATTCATGCTCAACGCAAACACCAAATAACACTTATTTAGGTTCAACACTAATCCCCAAAGTATAGGGAGTTTGCGATGATGATCATATCAATCTTGGAACCACTTCCAACACACATCGTCACTTCACCCTTAACTAGTCTCTGTTTATTCTGCAACTCCCGTTCCGAGTTACTAATCTTAGCAACTGAACTAGTATCAAATACTGAGGGATTGCTATAAACACTAGTAAAATACACAACAATAATCTGTATATCAAATATACCTTTGTTCAATTTGCCATCCTTCTTATCCGCCAAATACTTGGGGCAGTTCCGCTTCCAGTGACCAGTCCCTTTGCAGTAGTAGCACTTAGTCTCAGGCTTAGGACTAGACTTGGGCTTCTTCACTTGAGCAGCAACTTGCTTGCCGTTCTTCTTGAAGTTCCCCTTCTTCCCTTTGCCCTTTTCTTGAAACTAGTGGTCTTGTTAACCATCAACACTTGATGTTTTTCTTGATTTCTACCTTCGTCGATTTCAGCATCATGAAGAGCTTGGGAATTGTTTCCGTTATCCCTTGCATATTATAGTTCATCACGAAGTTCTACTAACTTGGTGATGGTGACTAGAGAATTCTGTTAATCACTATTTTATCTGGAAGATTAACTCCCTCTTGATTCAAGCGATTGTAGTACCCAGACAATCTGAGCACATGCTCACTAGTTGAGCGATTCTCCTCCATCTTCTAGCTATAGAACTTGTTGGAGACTTCATATCTCTCAACTCGGGTATTTGCTTGAAATATTAACTTCAACTCCTGGAACATCTCATATGGTCCATGACGTTCAAAACGTCTTTGAAGTCCCGATTCTAAGCCGTCAAGCATGGTGCACTTAAACTATCAAGTAGTCATCATATTGAGCTAGCCAAACGTTCATAACGTCTGTATCTGCTCCTGCAATAGGTCTGTCACCTAGCGGTGCATCAAGGACATAATTCTTCTGTGCAGCAATGAGGATAAACCTCAGATCACGGATCCAATCCGCATCATTGCTACTAACATCTTTTCAACACAATTTTCTCTAGGAACATATCAAAATAAACACATGAAAGCAACAATGCGAGCTATTGATCTACAACATAGATATGCTTATACTACCAGGACTAAGTTCATGATAAATTAAAGTTCAATTAATCATATTACTTAAGAACTCCCACTTAGATAGACATCCCTCTAATCCTCTAAGTGATCACGTGATCCAAATCAACTAAACCATAACCGATCATCACGTGAAATGGATTAGTCTTCAATGGTGAACATCATTATGTTGATCATATCTACTATATGATTCACGCTCGACCTTTCGGTCTCCGTGTTCCGAGGCCATATCTGCATATGCTAGGCTCGTCAAGTATAACCCGAGTATTCCGCGTGTGCAACTGTTTTATCACGTGGTGTCTGGGCACGACGAACTTTGGCAGCGGTGCATACACAGGGAGAACACTTCTTGATAATTTAGTGAGAGATCATCTTAAAATGCTACCATCAATCAAAGCAAGATAAGATGCATAAAAGATAAACATCACATGCAATCAAAATATGTGACATGATATGGCCATGATCATCTTACGCCTTTGATCTCCATCTCCAAAGTACCCTCATGATCTCTATCGTCACCGGATGACACCATGATCTCCATCATCTTGATCTTTATCAATGTGTCGTCACAAGGTCGTCTCGCCAACTATTGCTCTTGCAACTATTGCTATCGCATAGCGATAAAGTAAAGCAATTATTTGGCGCTTGCATCTTATGCAATAAAGAGACAACCATAAGGCTTCAGCCAGTTCCGATAACTTCAACAAAACATGATCATCTCATACAACAACTTATATCTCATCACGTCTTGACCATATCACATCACAACATGCCCTGCAAAAACAAGTTAGACGTCTTCTACTTTGTTGTTGCAAGTTTTACGTGGCTGCTACTGGGCTTAGCAAGAACCGTTCTTACCTACGCATCAAAACCACAACGATAGTTTGTCAAGTTGGTGTTGTTTTAACCTTCGCAAGGACCGGGCGTAGCCACACTCGGTTCAACTAAAGTTGGAGAAACTGACACCCGCTAGCCACCTGTGTGCAAAGCACGACGGTAGAACCAGTCTCGCGTAAGCGTACGCGTAATGTCGGTCCGGGCCGCTTCATCCAACAATACCGCCGAACCAAAGTATGACATGCTGGTAAGCAGTATGACTTATATCGCCCACAACTCACTTGTGTTCTACTCGTGCATATAACATCAACACATATAACCTGGCTCGGATGCCACTGTTGGAGAACGTAGTAATTTCAAAAAAATTCCTACGCACACGCAAGATCATGGTGATGCATAGCAACGAGAGGGGAGAGTGTTGTCTACGTACCCTCGTAGACCGAAGCGGAAGCGTTGACGCAACGTAGAGGAAGTAGTCGTACGTCTTCCCGGTCCAACCGATCCAAGCACTGTTACTCTGGCACCTCCGAGTTCTTAGCACACGTTCAGCTCGATGACGCTCCCCGGGCTCCGATCCAGCAAAGCTTCGGGGATGAGTTTCGTCAGCACGACGGCGTGATGACGATGATGATGTTCTACCGACGCAGGGCTTCGCCTAAGCACCACAACGATATGACCGAGGTGGAATATGGTGGAGGGGGGGTACCGCACACGGCTAAGGAACGATCACGAAGATCAACTTGTGTGTCCATGGGGTGCCCCCTGCCCCCGTATATAAAGGAGTGGAGGAGGGGAGGGCCGGCCCTCTCTATGGCGCGCCCTAGGGGAGTCCTACTCCCACCGGGAGTAGGATTCCCCCTTTCCTAGTCCAACTAGGAGTCCTTCCATGTATTAGGAGTAGGAGACAAGGAAGGGGAAGAGGGAAGAGAAGGAAGGAGGGGGCGCCGCCCCTCCCCCTAGTCCAATTCGGACTAGTCAATGGGGGGGCGCGCGGCCTGCCTCTCCCTCTCCCCTAAAGCCCAATAAGGCCCATATACTTCTTCCCCCGTATTCCCGTAACTCTCCGGTACTCCCGAAAATACCCGAACCACTCAGAACCTTTCCGATGTCCGAATATAGTCGTCCAATATATCGATCTTTACGTCTCGACCATTTCGAGACTCCTCGTCATGTCCCCGATCTCATCCGGGACTCCGAACTCTTTCGGTACATCAAAACTCATAAACTCATAATATAACTGTCATCGAAACCTTAAGCGTGCGGACCCTACGGTTCGAGAACAATGTAGACATGACCGAAACACGTCTCCGGTCAATAACCAATAGCGGGACCTGGATGCCCATATTGGCTCCTACATATTCTACGAAGATCTTTATCGGTCAGACCGCATAACAACATACGTTGTTCCCTTTGTCATCGGTATGTTACTTGCCCGAGATTCGATCGTCGGTATCCAATACCCAGTTCAATCTCGTTACCGGCAAGTCTCTTTACTCGTTCCGTAATACATCATCTTGCAACTAACTCATTAGTTGCAATGCTTGCAAGGCTTATGTGTTGTGCATTACCGAGAGGGCCCAGAGATACCTCTTCGACAATCGGAGTGACAAATCCTAATCTCGAAATACGCCAACCCAACATCTACCTTTGGAGACACCTGTAGAGCTCCTTTATAATCACCCAGTTACGTTGTGACGTTTGGTAGCACACAAAGTGTTCCTCCGGCAAACGGGAGTTGCATAATCTCATAGTCATAGGAACATGTATAAGTCATGAAGAAAGCAATAGCAACATACTAAACGATCGGGTGCTAAGCTAATGAATGATTCATGTCAATCACATCATTCTCCTAATGATGTGATCCCGTTAATCAAATGACAACTCATGTCTATGGCTAGGAAACTTAACCATCTTTGATCAACGAGCTAGTCGAGTAGAGGCATACTAGTGACACTCTATTTGTCTATGTATTCACACATGTATTATGTTTCCGGTTAATACAATTCTAGCATGAATAATAAACATTTATCATGAAATAAGGAAATAAATAATAATTTTATTATTGCCTCTAGGGCATATTTCCTTCAATTCCCCCCACTAATCTCTTGCGAATCTTATTACTCTTGGGTATTTGAGCACCCTAGGCGGTTGAGGTCACCTCGGAGCCGTATTCCATAGTGGTGAAGCTTCGTGGTATTGTTGGGAGCCTCAAATTAAGTTGTGGAGATTGCCCCAACCTTGTTTGTAAAGGTTCGGTCGCTGCCTTCAAGGGCACCACTAGTGGAATCATGACATCTCGCATTGTGTGAGGGCGTGAGGAGCATACGGTGGCCCTAGTGGCTTCTTGGGGAGCATTGTGGCTCCACATTGCTCCAACGAAGACGTAATTCCCTTCAAAGGGAAGGAACTTCGGTAACACATCCTCGTCTCCATCAGCTCTACTTGTGGTTATCTCTTACCTTTACTTTGAGCAAAGCTATTATTGTGGTGTATCATTTGCTTGCTCTTGTTGTAGTTGTTGTTAGCATCATATAGGTTGCTCACCTAGTTGCACTTCTAGACCACCTACGTGTTGCTTAACCTAATTTGTAAAAGATTAGCTAAAAATTGGTAGTTGCCTATTCACCCCCCTCTAGTCAACCATATTGATCCTTTCACAAGTACAATATGGGCCCTGTGATGGTGAACGTTTGTTTTTTGGGAGCTTTGTTTTTGGATTTGTGTTAAAAACAGAGCAATGGTTTTTAATTATGAATATGATGCTCTGTTCTATTCAGTTAATAATGGTAAGAACTTGTGTACGTAAGAGAGTTTTGGTTGTCAGTTATAAATTTGTGTTAAGACTTGGGAATGTTCTGTTAAATAAGAATGACTACTACGCTAACAAAGACGTACGTAAATAGTGAAGTCGATTTCAGTAATGATTCAAACTTACAGTCAAAGCCATGGCGCTCATGAGCTAGCCATTGCAATCACCATGAAGACAACACTCATATCTTAATGAAGAACCGCAAATTAGAGAGAATGTCTCCAACCTCTTGCCAGGAACACAAAGCAATAAGAGCTTTTGAACAAATAACTAGTCGACAGGTAGATATCCTGACCTGATCATACTCTGGTCCTCTTGGTAGAAGAGTCTAAATTTTAACTAAAACTTGCTCATCCCTAAGCTACAATTAATAGATAAGAATCTATATAGAACTGGCGAAAGCTAGTTGAGATCATGTATGATACCCACCAACATATTGTACCAAGTAAACTTTCCAACTCAAAATTAAACTAGCCAAGCTACCCAAATGGTCACAAATTAGGAGTGTTGGGCGAGATGTTGCAAGCAACATATGTCATGAGTTGGAAAGGAAATTCTCTTGAAGTCAAGCTTAGGCCACCCCCAACATATGTCACAGAGTATTTTTCGAGCAACCCAACATATGTCACGAGTTGCTTCCAGATTCCTTTACCTGTCTTAAAAAGCTAAACAAAACATAACAAATTTCCGGTGAGGGTATCGAGGACGAAAAGAAAAAGGCACCTTGGAGGTCAGTGAGACTGCTTACGATCACCAAAGTATTTGGGCAGTATGGGTTTTCAGAACGTGGCCATGTTTAATCAAGCTATGCTTGGAAAACAATGCTAGAGCTCGAACCAATTCACGATGTGCGCCTTTGTTACAAGGTCAATGTTATGCTGGTGGGTATTTGTTGACAACAGAAAGCCCAAGATCATCTTCAGACACATGGTGCAACATCATGCATGGAAAGAGTCTAATTAGACTAGTAATTTAAGATTTATTTTGACCATCAATTAGACCAGTAATAAGAGTTGTGTACCATAAGAACATACTACTGGAAACTCTTCCAAATACAAATTCACTTCTATGTTTTATGGTATACAATTAATATTTTGTTCGTCAAATTTATGGTTAAAATTGGTCTCAAATACGTGTGGGCCTTGTAAACCGAAAAAGAGGGAGTACCCGAGAAATGCATTTTCTAGAAAGTTGGTGATGGTAAGTACATAAACACCCTTAGGCCTCATTTTGTAAAGGAGGATTGAATAGGTTTGACGTGGATTTTTTGCGCGTTACCCAAAATTCCCTAAAATCATCGTGTGGCCTTTTGGTAGACAGGTTTCACGACCCATTCCCTTCCAATCCCCCGCGACCCTCTCCTATCCACGCGACTCGCAAGCCTCGAGGGCACCCGCGTGGAATGGGACGGGCGAGCCTAAGCGTGTTTAGTCAAATGATCCACATCACGGCTTTGCGTTCTCCATGCCATGACACACCACAATTTGTTTTCATTAGTTGTTCAGGCCACTAGTGAGCCACCCCAATTTCTGTTAACCTAGTGAGCTTTCCATTCCTTATGCAACTAGCCATAATTGTAGTTATATCTTGTTGCACCATCATACTAGCTATTCGGCATATTATGTTGCAGCAGTGATCAAATGTTATCATATGAAAAATTGTTTTGCTGACGGGGACAAGACTGCTGAATTATTCAATACTTGTATTTTTTGCAATTTATGTTGTTGTTGTTGTTGTTGTTGTTGTTGTTGTTGTTGTTGTTGTTGTTGTTGTTGTTGTTGTTGTTGTTGTTGTTGTTGTTGTTGTTGTTGTTGTTGTTGTTGTTGTTGTTGTTGTTGTTGTTGTTGTTGTTGTTGTTGTTGTTGTTGTTGTTGTTGTTGTTGTTGTTGTTGTTGTTGTTGTTGTTGTTGTTGTTGTTGTTGTTGTTGTTGTTGTTGTTGTTGTTGTTGTTGTTGTTGTTGTTGTTGTTGTTGTTGTTGTTGTTGTTGTTGTTGTTGTTGTTGTTGATGATACAGTATGAGATTCACCAGGTGTTTCAGAGGCGGTACACATGAGGTTGCTTGACTGAATCGTTCATTCCTTATGTTTAATTTATTTCGACTAATATTCATGACATGATCAAATATATTAAAGATAATTGTTGGCGATAATCACGGGATAGTAATTTGGTAAATGTTGAGCGGTAAAGGTGAACGGTTAACATATCGCGCAATGTGGATCGTTGGATTGATGACTGATGGTTCAGACGGATTGGATCTCCGCAATGGGTGCTTTTTATATTAGTGGAGATGGAGATAAAGATGGTGTAGGCATCGGATAGAAGAGAAAATATTCATAAATGTTTTCTTTCTTCACAGGAAAGAAAGGAAAGCTCCTGGCTGTTTACAGCTTTCCTGCCTCCCGTCGCCCTGGCCATTGATCTGCCTGGTCTTCTGTGACATTAGGGCTATGTAGGTGCGGTGGATCCTGGCCCTTGCCAGCAGGAGGGCTCATGCTTCATTTTCAGGTGATTTTTTGAGTCTGTTTAGGGTTTGTGTCCTGCTCAGAAAGAAAAGACGAGGCGGCTCTGTGAAGATGGAGTGAGGTTTTCCCCGCCTAGCCCCCGTACCGGCTGTGCGTCTCATGTCGTCGGAGAGCATGTGGAGATGTGTATTCAGCGGATCTCGCGGGATTCAGATGTGTTTGTCTTCGATGGGTCTACTTGGATCCGGTCATCCTTCGTCTGCAGTCATGTGTCTACATGTTGGATACTTCTAATTCACGTTTATCTTCATCGACGACGATTGTTGTTCTGGTGCCCGGTCCTTCGGGCCTTATCACGACGACTTTTCGACTGACTACTACAATAAGGTCTGCCCGGCCCGGTGAGGGAGGGGCGATGAAGGCGACGCGCATTCGGCTCGCTCCAGTGCTTAGTAGTCGTCGCTAGGCGGTCTACGAACATGGATGTAATTTCTGTTGCTTTTTATGTTCTTTATACTGTCCCGATGTTTGATGAATAGGATGGATGTTTTTTTAATAAAAATAAAAAATAATTGGAAACTTGCTAAACATTTTTTCCATTACTACAACTGTTTGTACTTACGGGGAGTGATGGCGTTAATCACGTACGCTTGCCTTGTTGCTTGTTGAGAAAAGACAGGGTTAATAAACTGGAGAGAGACAGAGAGGGAGAGAGAGACGGGGAGACCTCTGAAAACCACCCGCCCCATTGGCGATGCGATAGTCCCCCTCCACCTCCACCACCACCACCGCCCGCCCCCCGCCCCCTCGGGGTCGCCGCCGTCGCCGCTGGCCCCTCCTTCCTCGCCGGGGCATCGCGCGCCGCTGTCTCCGCCCCGCCTCCGCCGGAAAGTTCGAGTCTTTGGCTGGCCGGCCGGCCGGCCGTCCGCCCGCCCCCTCTGACTGATTGATTGAGGTATGAGCAGCTAGCTAGCCTAGGTCGTTTCTTCATCCATCCATCCGTCCAGCGCCGGCGGCGATTGGCCTCTACCTGGCAGTAAATCTCGCTGCGAATTTCTCCGCAGATCCGCGCCCGGAGCCGCGGAATCGCGCATGATCTAGCAATGGAGCCGTCGGATCTGAACACGCACCTGCCGCCGCGGAAGCGGCTGCTGGCGGGGCTCCGGACGGCTGCCGCGGCCTCCCCCTGCGACGCCGCCGAGCCCGAGCCCGCGCCCGTGCCGCCCCTGCTCCTCCCCGACGGCCTCGCGGCCCGCCTCCGCGCCATGCCGCCGGCCAGCACGCAGCAGGAGATCATCCAGGCCGCTCAGCGCGCGGCCGACGCTGCTGCCGACGCCGCGGCCGCCGCCCGGGCGGCTGCCGTCGACAAGGCGGCCGTGGCCGCCAGGGCTAGGGCTGCGGCCAGGGCTGCCATGGAGTTCCTCGACTCCCTCTGCATCGCTGGCGCGTCCAGAAATGGGATCCAGCTGCTCAAACCCAAATCCAAGAAGAAACATGTGCAGGTCAAGCTCCTGTACAGGCCTCCCAATGGCCGGGCGATCGAGGGGGGAGAAGAGGCTGTGGGTGGTGATGTCACTCCCAGGCCACATTGTAGGCGCAGGGAGAGCGACGAGGAGGTTGCTCGCAAGCTGCACCGCGTGATGAACAGCTCACCGCGGATTTCATTCACTGGACCCAAGAGACCCCGAGGTATCGCCGATGGGTTCCATAGTGAGGGGAGTGGGGGCGATGCTTGCAATGGCTCCTCGACGCACACGCCAACCTCAGTTGGCGTGTTACTTAACGGAGGAAGCTCTGTAGCGAAATCCGGTGAGAGAACCATTCACTCTTCCAAGACTAGGGCTCCGGACGCCGACGGTGAAGAGTATCCTTGGAACACTGCAAAGAGCAGCAGGCACATTGCTGACAATGGAGATGGAATTGGAAACCTAAGCGCTGGTCGGAAAGTGAAGATCAAGAGGAAGCAGCTGTTTTTGAACCACCACCATCCTAACGGTGAACAGAGACAAGAGCATAAACAAGAAACAGAGCAATCCAGAGACCCTCCTGTGGGAGGATACTGCAATGAGCTCAAGTCCAATGGCGCAGAAAAGCAACCTGGTTCCGCAGACGACGCAAGGGCAGCAGCACCTGGTGGCGGCGATGACCCCGCGCCGACCAAGATCACGTCCGTGTGGAAGTTCAAGAAGTTCAAACCGGCGTCGGCGTCGCACTGCTCCTCCGACAGCAAGATGTTGTGTTCCTCGAGTTCGGCGGCTGAAACCTCTGCTTCGGTGAAGGCTGATTGATTAGTGAGGTGAGGTTGTTACCTCATTAGCTTACATATATATATAGTTGTCAGATGCGTGTCCTAGCTATATATATATATGCTTGTTGTGAGATTTTGTATGTTGAAATTTTTACTCTCCGGACAGACAGACAGACAGCGAGAGGAGGCGATCTCTCTCGGTAGATTCCCACCTTTCATTCGATTTTCATACAAATGTGCTTGCTTTATAGTATATGAGTTACCGGGTATTTGTACCGAATCGTTCCTGTTCTGTACTCCCCATTTTTATATGTCAGTAATGATAGAAACTGTGACAAATTTGCCAGAGTTGATAGTTATACTACATGCTGTACTGGTTGGTGAAATGCCAAATGACATACAAACTTGTAGCTACTGTCCTATTTGTCTGCCTCTCTTGCTTACAGTATACTTTCTGGTGGCTGACATAAATCTCTCTTTGTTCTGAATCTGACTCCTAGCGCAGCAACTATGTTCATCCAACCACCTTTTAATTGCAACATTTTTGTTTGAGAAAATGGGCACTACACTTAAATTCATTTATAACCTGTTCATTACTTCCTCTGTAAACAATTATAAGACGTTTTAGATCACTACTTTAGGGATCTAAAACATCTTGTATTTATTTACAGAGGGAGTACATATAATGGTCCTGATCTCCTCAGGTGACACATTAAGCCAACAGGACTCAACACCATGTTCTGCAGATTAACATGGATGAAATTACAAGATAAATACTCTGTAGCGGCAGACTTGATATCCTGGACAATGGCACTTACATCTTTGCACCTTGTTTATCAGCGTCAGGCTGTTGAAGGCTACCTGCAACTTCTGAAATCCTGCTCTCTTTTTTTGGCAAAGATGAGGGTCTGACGAATAGCGAGAGCTTCAGCCATTTCTGGGCTTTCGATATGATCAAACAAACATCAATTTGCCGCCAATAACTGCCCCTGATGATCGCACACCACAACGCCCCGGCCTGCTCGTCGTGATCATCGATATCGATCGTAACAGGCCATCGGGCAACGCAGACCATTTCTGAATTGACGTCTGGTGTCTCACATCTGTTGTTGGAGCCTGTCGAGCTGACATTATGTAGAGTAATGGAATCAATATAAGCCTTGATTTTCCCTGACCACACAAAGAGGATGAGGCAGCGCCTCGCCATTGCGAGAAGAATCTCTGTTCTCCCATACATGCCACATAGCAACTGCCGCAGACATGGAACGGGGAACGGACAGCCTGTTGACACACGAACACGTCACGTGTACCCTCGACGCCGGAGGTGTTGCACCGCAGCTCACGTCGAAGGAGACCCGACCGACAGCGCGATACGCAAGACAGTCGACGGGCGCTTTTGCAGACCTGAAAACCCCACACCCCCGGGAGGGACCCCGTCAGGGAGTGCGGCAGCTATGGGCTGCCCTAGATCGATTCGCTCGTCCCTAGAGCCTCGGGATTCGCAGCTCTCAAACACGAAGAACAACGAAGAACGAGAGAGAAAAACGGTGGAGAGATAAAACGTAGATGAAAAAGTAGTATATTGATTTGTTCGATTGTGTGTTGTTTAATCGGCCGTCACCCCCAACATATATAAGAGGCGGCTGGACTTCCCGTACAAGTAAATGATTTGTCTAGGCTTTCCTTACAAAAAAAACTACATCAATTCACGTCCTAGAGTCCTAATTCTATTTCAACTCGGATTCAGTCTGAATCTGGCCCAAACTCTGTCTTCCTTCTTGCGCGGGCCGCCGAGCTTGCATATGATCTCCGATCAAGACGGCCCAAATATCAAACTTGTGCGCCTCGACGATACGAACACCTCTCATGTTGATCACTTTTTCAAATAAGGCCATCTTGAGTACTTTTCGAGGTCATCTTTATCTTCCAGTCGGACTCGGTCTTGCAGTAGACTGGATTATCCGAACCTCGTAGTGAATTTGTAGGCTATATACTATCTTTGATGATGATGACTCCAAAATCAAAGTTTACCGTCTTGATGATACGCACAACTTCTGTATTGAACACTTCTTCATCCGAGATCATCTTGATAAACTTTCAGGCATATATTCAGTTTCACTCGGATTCGAGCTCATCCACTCGGATTAGAGTCATTCACTTGGATCGTCCGACTGGACTTTTCACTTGGAAGACAATCTTTCACTCGGATGACTATATTTTCACTCGGATGACTACATTTCCACTCGGATGACTATATTTCCACTCGGAAGGAACTATCTTATTCGATCGGCAAGTTTTCGTCCCGATGATAATCTTTTCACTCGGAATATTTTCACCTGGAGGACAATTTCACTCGGATGACCATATTTCCACTCGGATGACTATATTTCCACTTGGATAAGTTCATCTGGTCAGCAAACTTTCACTCGGATGGTAAACTTTTCACTCGGATTTTCCGACTGAAAACATAGCCAGATCTTGATTTGTTTCTCCAGGCCTCATACGACCTCGGATTGAGACGAATTATATATGAAAATCGATCGGCTCGACGAGACGAAACTTTTCCGTGTTGAAGGTTTTTCAATTCAAGGCTGTCTTGAGAGCCGAATTGCTCACGCATTGCATCAGACACTCATCAACATGTGTATGGTGTCAAGCGTAATATTTTGGTGTCTGGCCTGTCCAGACCGTATTGACTATAACTTTTGCATATGAACTCGGATTAAGATGATTTATATATGAAAATCAATTGCCTCGACGAGACGAAGACAATTTCTTTAGAGTGCTCCTTTATCCGAGGTAGTTCTGAAAGCATAATTGGCCGAAAAGCACTCGGAACACTAAATTCTGTCACTCGGAGTACATCTTCGGCCCCTAAGATGAGGTCGAATGGCGATGGCCTAAATATCAAAGTTGTTCCACTCGACGATGTGAAACTTTCTTATGCTGAAAACCCTTTCACTCTGTACCTTGCCAAAATCAGGTGTCAATACAGCCCAAACTTAGTTATCTAGTTCAGCAGCCATATCTTCAGTTCAGTACGAGTGAAATTATTGAGCTTTAGGCAGATTCCATATTCCTTGTTAAATTCCTTCCCGATTTATATTTCACATGTTGGCATTGCAGGAAACACTGCTCAATATGTTCCTTGGGGTCGCATAAATAGCGCCATATCTTGTAGGAGTTGAGATCCTGTAGGTATTTCAATTGTGTGTTTTTTCTCCAGAGAACAATCTTCATCTTGTTTCGGCACCGGATCGCCCATAGTTTCTTGCAAGCCTTCTCCGTAGATGATAGAATCTTGTTTTGGTGCAGAACCTGCAGCTGAAAGCTTTGGTTGCTCCAAAAATTTGTAGGTTCTTCCCAAATCACATGCTGGTTGACAGTGTATACACTGGTTCTGGAGTGAGCTAAGATGGAAAATCTTGGCACCCAGATTGTCTTCTACTCCCTCCGTTCCTAAATAATTGTCTTTCTAGCCATCTCAAATGGAGTACAACATACGGATGTATGTAGACATGTTTTAGAGTGTAGATTCACCCATTTTGCTCTGTATGTAGTCATTTGTTGAAATCTCTAGAAAGACAATTATTTAGGAACGGAGGGAGTATTTTATATCTTCGGAAAAAATATATTGCATTTTCACTCAAGCATAACAGAGTTGGTTAACATGTAGGGGAGAGCAAGTCGATAATGTGCCAGGGATCCAGTGGTCCCTAAGGATGTTTCTGTTTTCTGCTCATGAGCTCAAATGCACCCTCATAAACAGTTGAAACAACATAGAAGACTGATTTTGTTGGCAACAAACATTTTTGCCACATTCCAAAGACCCCTTCTGCCCAAATACTTTGCGAGGATACCTAGTCTCAAGATTTCCAATGTGCCCTCTTTCCCTCTTCGATACCCCCACCAATTTTTTTTTTATAGGAGCAACTCATGGCATATGTTGGGATAGTCTAAGCCAACGACTTCAAGAGAACTTCCTTTCCAACTCATGACATATGTTGCTTGCAGCACCACGTCCAACACTCATAATTTGCATCTGTCTGAGTGGCTTGGTCGGTTAAATTTTGAGTCGGATCGTTTACTCGGTACAAAAGGTTGGTAGGTATCATACATGATTTCGACCAGCTTTCATTAGTCCTATATTTTTGGTCTATCGTGGCTTCAGGATGAACAAGTTTTAGATAAAGCTTAGGCTCTTCTACTGAGAGGAACCGAGTATGATCAAGTCCGGGTATCGATCCGTCAAATAGCTTCTTGCTCCTGGCGACTCATGGATGCAGTTCTTCATTAAGATATGCATGTTCTCTTCATGGTAATTGTACCGGCTAACTTGCGAGCTCCGTGACATTAAGTTAACTTCAAGATCATTATCGAAACCGTACTGTGAATGATTGGACAACAATCAACTTCACTACTTTTGCTTAATGCAATAGCCATTTTCTTAACCGAACATCCTCTAATCTTAACACAAATTTTATAATAAAAAATAAGAACTCTCCTAGGTACATAATTCTTACCACGATTAACTGAACAGAATTGAACATCATGTTCATAATTAAAAACCATAGCTCTATTCCTGCGGAAAATAACATAGCTTTGTTTTTAACACAAATCCAAAAAGAGCTCTTAGAAAACATAACTTTCACTATGACAGGACCCATACTTTTGGGGAACTTCCTGCGGTAAAAGAGACAAAAAGCTAAAAAGTGGCTAGTCAACATCATGATATGCCCTGCGGTAAATATTGATATTTCACGGCCAGGTACCCATTGCAAAGCCTCATGATACAATCCTTTTCTTCCGTGAAGAATAACTCCGGAACAACTCATTAGTCTAGGCCGACGAGGCCAGACATTTCTCTCCTTGACCGACGAGGCTAGGAGATGTTACTTTTTTCTGTGGCCGACGAGGCCAGAAATATTCAAGTCCTCGCTGACGAGGCTAGACATACTTCTCCTTGCCGACGAGGCCAAGAGATCATTTCCCTTTTCCACGACGGACGAGGCCGGAAATTATTTGTCCTGACCGACGAGGCTGGACGCACTCTCTCCTTGACCGACGAGGCTAGGAGACATTACCTCTTTCCACGACCGACGAGGCCGGAAATCATTTGTCCTGGCCAACGAGGCTGGACGCACTATCTCCTTGACCGACAAGGCTTGGAGACATTACCCCATTCCGGTTCCGACGAGGCCGAAACCCTTTTGTCATGGCCGACGAGGCCGGAGTCACTCTGTTCGCGACCGACAAGGCTGAACACATTTTTTGAGGCTTTACTATGAACCCGGTGCCGACAAGGCCGGATGTCTCATACCAAAGGCCGACGAGGCTTTGGGATATCATTACATGCCACATTTATTTCTGAACACATGAGAATATTTCAGGTTCAAGACGATGACCATCAATGCATCTTAATCGGAGGTGTTCTGCGGTATTTACCAGCAGATGTAATTAACCGGATTGTCTTACAAGGCTCCGGGAACCAGAACCCCTACAGTTGTTGGATATTAGTTAGATATACTTGTCCATGGCACAATATTTGTAATCAGTGGGAAACCATACTTTGTAATTCTCATGAGAACTAATAAATAAATGTTTCCCTATGTGTCCTTGTCCTTTATTTATTTTGTATACTAAAGTATACTGGCACGCCCGCATCCTTATTGCCTTTACGCGCTAGGAAATATCCCCTACCCAGGGACGTTTATTTTTCGTGAAACATCGGGTCAATGGAGTTTTTTCTAAAATTTTTAAGCCCTCGAAATGTATAAGGCAAGGGGATCCTACACTAGTAGAAAAAGGGTCATTTGTCCCGGTTCATAAGGCCCATTTGTCCTGGTTCGGGAACCGGGACTAAAGGGTCGGTCCTAAAGCCCTATACCTTTAGTCCCGGTTCTTATACCAACCGGGACAGATGGGGCTCCACGTGGCTGCTGCGGCTTGCCCAGGCAGGGGGGCCTTTTGTCCCGGTTGGTAGCACCAACCGAACCAATAAACTACCACGCGTTAGCAGTTCAGGGGCTAGGGTTTTTGTTTTTTTTTCTGAAGAGGGGGGGGGGGGTTGAGGGTTTTGGGGGGTTTTGTAGGGTTAACTTAGGTGTTTCATATATTGTGTTAGGTAGCTAATTAATAGAGAGAAGTGTCCTCTCTTATCTACGTTCTTGGTCGACGCTACGTACTATACGTATAGAGAGGACTCGACACGCTAGCTAGTAAGAAAATGAAGGAAACCATTAAGTACAGAAGATCGTCATGAACATATACAGAGAGAAGTGATCGACCTCTCCTTCTCTGAGAGATTGGTCGAACAACAAATTTTCGTATATCTATCCGACGCTACTGGCTACATATATACAATATAAGATCTCTTACAATCCCCTAACATTTGAACTCAACTTCCATGTGGGCAGGACCCTTTCATTCATTTATAACCTGTTCATCATATCACATATAATGGTCCTGATCTCCTCAGGTGACACATTAAGCCAACATGACTCAACACCATGTTCTGCAGATTAACTTGGATGAAATTACAAGATAAATACTCCGTAGCGGCAGACTTGATATCCTGGACAATGGCACTTATATCTTTGCACCTTGTTTATCAGCGTCAGGCTGTTGAAGGCTACCTGCAACTTCTGAAATCCTACTGTAATATTACCTCGGGTGAAGAATAACTTATTCTGCGCCCTGGGTGATGAATAGTAACACTATATATAGTGTTACTATTCATCACCCAGGGCGCAGAATAAGTTAGTCTTCACCCGAGGTAATCTTACGATCATTACCAAATTTGTAGCATTAGATCCATCGTGAAAAGTATCTTCATATTTTATTTTTTGGTATATAGATATTTTATTCTATAAACTTGATCAAACATACACAAGTTTGAATTGCACGAAATCGATACACGTTATATTATGGAACGGAGGGAGTATGGGAGAGCAAGGCGATAATGTGCCAGACATGATATCCAGGAGCACATGATCCCAAAGGCTTCGTTTGATAGAGGGGATTTTCCTAGCCCAACCTCTCTTCCACCCAATCCCCTCAGATCTCCCTCCAGCCACAATCCCCTCTGTATAAAACTTTGGTTTGGTAGGCAGGGATTGCCATATTGAGATAAAATGGTGCAAAACATCTAAACATGCCATCTTTACAAGTAAAACAACATCATATCAAGAAGAGCTTGCTATAGAATTGTAAAGGTTGCATAATAAATGCGACCTAATGAAACTTGCTACACGAAAATAATTATGCGGCAGTTCTTCACACCATCTTCGTATATCATGTCCCATCGAGCCAATTACATGTCCATATGCATGATTTTTAGTATTTACTCGTTTCACCACGAGCATCGCATATTCTTTGTTGGTTTTTATTAGTTTTCTTTGTATTTGTGTTTGTAGGTAATGTGGACATCCCATGGACTTAACATGATGAAAGGAACTCAAATGAAAGACATCTAGGCAATGGACTTACGCATTTCACAAAGTGAAAATGTCAATTTTTCCAAAGTGCTCCAAGTCCAAGATCTAAAAACACATGTTCATCGACGTCGTTGATACGATTACAACGAGCCCAAGAATGTCCAATTCCATGTTTGTATGAAGAAATGGTGGTCCTTTTATCGGAGGAGTTCACAGCGTTCGACGCCGTCTGGTACGATCGCGCGTGGTCATACCAGCACTCGTACTAGGCCCAGACAACTCCGAAACTTGCCCTTTCAGACGGGTTTCTTAGCGGATTACGTCCCCGTTTGTTCCTACGACTTCCTTGGCTTCAAGGGATGTTTCGGGAAAGGATTGGGCTCACTTAGAGCCCTTGGATCAGAGGAGAGATGCCACACCTACGTAGGAGACCCAGAGGCCAGCTATATAATCTCCATCAACCCTAGTCGCCGGCCATCCTCAACCATGAACCATCCACAATTCCTCATTGATGGTGTCTTGCATTAGCGGGTGCTAATCCGGTCAGGCCCCAATCATCGGCTGGGCCGAGGACCCCCAAATAACCTACAAGTGGGCCATGTTTTCCCTACCCCATGGCGTACTCAAGACGGAGTCCTTCGAAGACTTGGTGCATACTCCAAGGCATGATTCATTCATCGACATGTTTATCCTTTGGTGTAATCGATCTACATGTAACCCTAGGTACCCCCGGTGCCTATATAAGCTGAGGGGTTTAGTCCGTAGGGTTAGACTCATTTACATATGATCTCGAGGTTGATCATTCTGTACTTTGTACCCCATCCACAATTAATACAACATAAATAGGAGGTAGGGTTTTACCTCTTCGAGAGGGCCTGAACCTGGGTAAAACATCCTATCCCTCTTTGTCCTGTTACTATTAAGCCAAGATCACCAGCTCGAGACACTCTACCAGAGATTAAAACTCCAACATTGGTGGCCCATGCATGTCCTGTTGTGTGGTCAAAACAGCTTGATGGTCATCCTTCGACGATCAGATCTGCACCGATGTCGATTCTATGCTGGGGAGTCCAAACCTCGTTTCAACCGAAACACCGAAGAAAGCTGAAGATCCAACCTCTCATCGGGACATCGATCTCCTGGATCTACAAAAACTATATTTTGCTTAGTACACTAGACATTCCAACAACAACAATCAACAATCTCTATTTATAGACATCAACACTTTGGCATGTGCACTAAAAGACAATGAAAATTATAGGCAATATTTCTATGTCCGATCATATCAAATTCCTTCAATGTTTACCGAAGGCGCGAGCACAAGGTGAGAACCCGACCAATAACAAATCAGTCAACCAAAGAATTAAGACATGAGTCTTTCTATCAGCAAATAGAAATCTTCAACATAATGAACCAATAAGGCGCGGCGTGCCATCAGGCGCAGCAGGGCTACTTAACTGTTTTTTTGGATTATGTACTTTTCTAGAGTAGAGTTAAGATCAACTACATCCGGCATTGACATCTGGTAACATCAAATGTGACCCCAATAGTGATAACCCACAAGTATAGGAGATCAATTGTAGCCTCTTTTGATAAGTAAGAGTGTCGAACCCAATGAGGAGCTAAAGGTAGAATCAATATTCCCTTCAAGTTCTATTGACCACCGATACAACTCTACGCACACTTAACATTCGCTTTACCTAGAACAACTATAAAACTAGAAGTACTTTGTAGGGGTAAAGTGATAGGTTTGCAAGATAAAACTAGATGTACTTAGTGAGAGTAAAACTACGAGTAATTTACAAGATAATAAAATTTAGTTGTTTACTAGAAAGCTTTTTGTAACACAAGAAAAAGATTTGTCCATAGGCAACCGATAACTAGACATGTAATCATTATTGTAATTTTATATGAGGGAGAGGCATGAGCTAACATACTTTCCACATATGGATCACATGCACTTATGATTGGAACTCTAGCAAGCATCGGCAACTACCAAAGATCATTAAGGTAAAACCCAACCATAACACTAAGTATCAAGTCCTCTTTACTCCCATACGCAACAACCCCTTACTCGGCTGTAACCTTCTGTCACTCTAGCTGCCCACTATAAGCAAACTATGAACTTATTGCGACACCCTACAATGGGAATCCCACGCGCTTGCGTGGCACGGAGGGCACCATAGGACAACACCAAGATAAAACATACAACTCAAACCAATCATGATCATCAATCAACCCATAGGACAAAACGAATCCACTTAAACATCATAGGATGACCATACATCATTGCGTAATAATATATAGCATGAAGCGCCATGTTTAAGTAGATATTACAGTGGGGAGAAGAGGTGTGACACAGATGTCTACTATGCAACCTTCTTCTTGTAGACGTTGTTGGGCCTCCAAGTGCAGAGGTTTGTAGGACAGTAGCAAATTTCCCTCAAGTGGATGACCTAAGGTTTATCAATCTGTGGGAGGCGTAGGATGAAGATGGTCTCTCTCAAGCAACCCTGCAACCAAATAACAAAGAGTCTCTTATGTCCCCAACACACCTAATACAATGGTAAATTGTATAGATGCACTAGTTCGGTGAAGAGATGGTGATACGAGTGCAATATGGATGATAGATATAGGTTTTTGTAATCTGAAAATATAAAAACAGCAAGGTAGCAAGTGGTAAAAGTGAGCGTAAACGGTATTGGAATGATAGGAAACAAGGCCTAGGCTTCATACTTTCACTAGTGCAAGTTCTCTCAACAATAATAACATAGTTGGATCATATAACTATCCCTCAACATGCAACAAAGAGTCACTCCAAAGACACTAATAGCGGAGAACAAATGAAGAGATTATGGTACGGTATGAAACCACCTCAAAGTTATTATGTCCAATCAATCCATTGGGCTATTCCTATAAGTGTCACAAACAGCCCTAGAGTTCGTACTAGAATAACACCTTAAGATACAAATCAACCAAAACCCTAACGTCACCTAGATACTCCAATGTCACCTCAAGTATCCGTGGGTATGATTATACGATATGCATCACACAATCTCAGATTCATCTATTCAATCCAACACAAAGTACTTCAAAGAGTGCCTAAAAGTTTCTACCGGAGAATCAAGACGAAAACGTGTGCCAACCCCTATGCATAGGTTCATGGGCGGAACCCGCAAGTTGATCACCAAAACATACATCAAGTGAATCACGTGATATCCCATTGTCACCATAGATACGCACGATAAGACATACATCAAGTGTTCTCAAGTCATTAAAGACTCAATCCGATAAGATTAATTACTTCAAAGGGAAAACTCAATCCATTACAAGAGAGTAGATGGGGAGAAGAAACATAAGATCCAACTATAATAGCAAAGCTCGCGATACATCAAGATCTTGCCAAATCAAGAACACGAGAGAGAGAGAGAGATCAAACACATAGCTATTGGTACATACCCTCAGCCCCGAGGGTGAACTACTCCCTCCTCGTCATGGAGAGCGCCGGGAGGATGAAGATGGCCACCGGTGAGGGTTCCCCCCTCCGGCAGGGTGCCGGAACAGGGTCCCAATTGACTTTTGGTGGCTACAGAGGCTTGCGGCGGCGGAACTCCCGATCTATTCTCGTCTTCGGAAGTTTTAGGATACGTGGGTATATATGGGTGAGAGGAGTACGTCGGTGCAGCTTTGGAGGGCCCACGAGGCAGGGGCGCGCCCTAGGGGGGGGGGGCGCCCTCCACCCTCGTGGCCACCTCCCTTCTTTCCTGACGTGCACTGCAACCTTTTCCGGTAGCTTTCCTTCCAAAAATAACTTCTCCAGTTGATTTCGTTCCGTTTTGACTCCGTTTGATATTCCTTTTCTTTGAAACACTGAAATAGGCAAAAGCAGCAATTCTGGGCTGGGCCTCCGGTTAATAGGTTAGTACCAAAAATAATATAAAAGTGGATAATAAAGCCCAATATTGTCTAAAACAGTAGATAATATAGCATGGAGCAATCAAAAATTATAGATACGTTGGAGACGTATCAAGCATCCCCAAACTTAATTCCTGCTCGTCCTCGAGTAGGTAAATGATAAAAACAGAATTTTTGATGCGGAGTGCTACTTGGAATAATTTCAATGTAATTCTTCTTAATTGTGGCATGAATATTCAGATCCGAAATATTCAAGATAAAAGTTCATATTGACATAAAAATAATAATACTTCAAGCATACTAACAAAGCAATTATGTCTTCTCAAAATAACATGGCCAAAGAAAGTTATCCCTACAAAATCATATAGTCTGGCTATGCTCTATCTTCACCACACAAAGTATTTAAATCATGCACAACCCCGATGACAAGCCAAGCAATTGTTTCATACTTTTGACATTCTCAAAACTTTTTCAATCTTCACACAATACATGAGCGTGAGCCATGGATATAGCACTATTGGTGGAATAGAATGGTGGTTGTGGAGAAGACAAAAAGAGGGGAATATAGTCTCACATCAACTAGGCGTATCAACGGGCTATGGAGATGCCCATCAATAGATATCAATGTGAGTGAGTAGGGATTGCCATGCAACGGATGCACTAGAGCTATAAGTATATGAAAGCTCAGTAAAAGAAACTAAGTGGGTGTGCATCCAACTCGCTTGCTCACGAAGACCTAGGGCATTTTGAGGAAGCCCATCATTGGAATATACAAGCCAAGTTCTATAATGAATAATTCCCACTAGTATATGAAAGTGACAAAATGAGAGACTCTCTATCATGAAGATCATGGTGCTACTTTGAAGCACAAGCGTGGTAAAAGGATAATAGCATTGTCCCTTCTCTCTTTTTCTCTCATTTTTTTATTTGGCCCTTTCTCTTTTTTTTATGGCCTCTTTTTCTTCTTCTTCTTTTTATTTTTCGTCCGGAGTCTCATCCCGACTTGTGGGGGAATCATAGTCTCCATCATCCTTTTCTCACTTGGGACAATGCTCTAATAATGATGATCATCACACTTTTATTTACTTACAACTCAAGAATTACAACTCAATACTTAGAACAAGATATGACTCTATATGAATGCCTCCGGCGGTGTACCGGGATGTGCAATGACTCATGAGTGACATGTATGAAAGAATTATGAACGGTGGCTTTGCCACAAATACGATGTCAACTACATGATCATGCTAAGCAATATGACAATGATGGAGCGTGTCATAATAAACGGAACGGTGGAAAGTTGCATGGCAATATATCTCGGAATGGCTATGGAAATGCCATGATAGGTAGGTATGGTGGCTGTTTTGAGGAAGGTATATGGTGTGTGTATGATACCGGCGAAAGGTGCGCGGTATTAGAGAGGCTAGCAGTGGTGGAAGAAAGAAAAGTGCGTATAATCCATGGACTCAACATTAGTCATAAAGAACTCATATACTTATTGAAAAAATCTACAAGTTATCAAAGCAAAGTATTACGCGCATGCTCCTAGGGGGATAGATTGGTAGGAAAAGACCATTGCTCGTCCCCGACCACCACTCATAAGGAAGACAATCAATAAATAAATCATGCTCCGACTTCATCACATAACGGTTCACCATACGTGCATGCTACGAGAATCACAAACTTTAACACAAGTATTTCTCAAATTCACAACTACTCAACTAGCATGACTCTAATATCACCATCTTCATATCTCAAAACAATTATCAAGCATCAAACTTTTCTTAGTATTCAACACACTCAAAAGAAAATGTTACAAATCTTTGAATACCAAGCATATTAGGATTATTAAGCAAATTACCATGCTATTTAAGACTCTCAAAATAATATAAGTGAAGCCCGAGAACTCATCTATTTCTTCAAAATAAAACTACCACCATGCTCTAAAAGATATAAGCGAAGCACTAGAGCAAATGACAAACTACTCCGAAAGATATAAGTGAAGATCAATGAGTAGTTGTAGTTATGCAACTATGTGAAGACTCTCCCATTTAAGAATTTCAGATCTTGGTATTTTATTCAAACAGCAAGCAAAGCAAAAGAAAATAAAATGACGCTCCAAACAAAACACATATCATGCGGTGAATAAAAATATAGCTCCTAGTAAAGTTACCGATGAACGAAGACGAAAGAGGGGATGCCTTCCAGGGCATCCCCAAGATTAGGCTCTTGGTTATCCCTGAATTTTACCTTGGGGTGCCTTGGTCATCCCCAAGCTTAGGCTCTTGCCACTCCTTATTCCATAGTCCATCGAATCTTTACCCAAAACTTGAAAACTTCACAACACAAAACTTAACAGAAAACTCGTGAGGACCGTTAGTATAAGAAAATAAATCACCACTAGGTACTGTAATGAACTCATTCTTTATTTATATTGGTGTTAAACCTACTGTATTCCAACTTATCTATGGTTTATAAACTATTTTATAGCCATAGAGTCATCAAAATAACCAAAAAACACACGAAAAACAGAATCTGTCAAAAAACAGAATAGTCTGTAGTAATATGTAACTAACGCAAACTTCTGGAACTCCAAAAATTCTAAAATAAAATGGTGGACCTGAGGAATTTGTCTAGTAATCATCTGCAAAAATAATCAACTAAATAGCACTCTCCAGTAAAAAGTTTTAGCTAATCTCGTGAGCGCTAAAGTTTCTGTTTTTTTACAGCATGATCATAAAGACTTCACCCAAGTCTTCCCAAAGGTTCTACTTGGCACAAACACTAATTAAAACACAAAACCACATCTAAACAGAAGCTATATGGATTATTTATTCCTAAACAGAACCAGAAAGCAAGAAACTAAAATAAAATTGGGTTGCCTCCCAACAAGCGCTAACGTTTAATGCCCCTAGCTAGACATGATGATTTCAATGATGCTCGCATGAAAGATAAGAATTGAAATATAAAGAGAGCATCATGAAGAATATGACTAGCACATTTAAGTATAACCCACTTCCTATGCATAGAGATTTTGTGATCAAACAACTTATGGGAACAATAATCAACTAGCATAGGAAGGAAAAACAAGCATAACCTTAAAATTTTAAGCACATAGAGAGGAAACTTGATATTATTGCAATTTCTACAAGCATATGTTCCTCCCTCATAATAATTTTCAGTAGCATCATGAATGAATTCAACAATATAACCAGCACCTAAAGCATTATTTTCATGATCTACAAGCATAGAATTTTTATTACTCTCCACATAAGAAAATTTCTTCTCATGAATAATAGTGGGAGCAAACTCAACAAAATAACTATCATGTGATTGAAATTTAAGATCAAGATGACAAGTTTCATGGTTATCATTATTCTTTATAGCATAGGTGTCATCACAATAATCATCATAGATAGGAGGAATGCTTTCATCATAGTAAATTTGCTCATCAAAGCCCAGGGCACAAAAATATCATCTTCATCAAACATAGCTCCCCCAAGCTTGTGGCTTTGCATATCATTAGCATCATGGATATTCAAGGAATTCATACTAACAACATTGCAATCATGCTCATCATACAAAGATTTAGTGCCAAACATTCTAATGCATTCTTCTTCTAACACTTTGGCACAATTTTCTTTTCCATCATACTCACGAAAGATATTAAAAAGATGAAGCGTATGAGGCAAACTCAATTCCATTTTTTTGTGATTTTCTTTTATAAACTAACTAGTGCTAAAATAAGAAACAAAAAGATTAGATTGCAAGATCTAAAGATATACCTTCAAGCACTCACCTCCCCGGCAACGGCGCCAGAAACTGCTTGATGTCTACTACGCTACCTTCTTCTTGTAGACGTTGTTGGGCCTCCAAGTGCAGAGGTTTGTAGGACAGTAGCAAATTTCCCTCAAGTGGATGACCTAAGGTTTATCAATCCGTGGGAGGCGTAGGATGAAGATGGTCTCTCTCAAGCAACCCTGCAACCAAATAACAAAGAGTCTCTTGTGTCCCCAACACACCCAATACAATGGTAAAGTGTATAGGTGCACTTGTTCGGCGAAGAGATGGTGATACAAGTGCAATATGGATGGTAGATATAGGTTTTTGTAATCTGAAAATATAAAAACAGAAAGGTAGCAAGTGGTAAAAGTGAGCGTGAACGATATTGCAATGATAGGAAACAAGGCCTAGGGTTCATACTTTCACTAGTGCAAGTTCTCTCAACAATAATAACATAGTTGGATCATATAACTATCCCTCAACATGCAACAAAGAGTCAGTCCAAAGACACTAATAGCGGAGAACAAACGAAGAGATTATGGTAGGGTACACAACCACCTCAAAGTTATTCTTTCCAAGCAATCCATTGGGCTATTCCTATAAGTGTCACAAACAGCCCTAGAGTTCGTACTAGAATAACACCTTAAGATACAAATCAACCAAAACCCTAATGTCACCTAGATACTCCAATGTCACCTCAAGTATCCGTGGGTATGATTATACGATATGCATCACACAATCTCAGATTCATCTATTCAATCCAACACAAAGTACTTCAAAGAGTGCCTAAAAGTTTCTACCGGAGAATCAAGACAAAAACGTGTGACAACCCCTATGCATAGGTTCATGGACGGAACCCGCAAGTTGATCACCAAAACATACATCAAGTGAATCACGTGATATCCCATTGTCACCATAGATACGCACGGCAAGACATACATCAAGTGTTCTCAAGGCATTAAAGACTCAATCCGATAAGATTACTTCAAAGGGAAAACTCAATCCATTACAAGAGAGTAGAGGGGGAGAAGAAACATAAGATCCAACTATAATAGCAAAGCTCGCGATACATCAAGATCGTGCCAAATCAGGAACAAGAGAGAGAGAGAGAGAGAGAGAGAGAGAGAGAGAGAGAGAGAGAGAGAGAGATCAAACACATAGCTACTGCTACATACCCTCAGCCTCGAGGGTGAACTACTCCCTCCTCGTCATGGAGAGCGCCGAGTTGATGAAGATGGCCACCGGTGAGGGTTTCCCCCTTCGGCAGGGTGCCGGAACAGGGTCCCGATTGACTTTTGGTGGCTACAGAGGCTTGCGGCGGTGGAACTCTCGATCTATTCTCATCTTCGGAAGTTTTAGGATACATGGGTATATATGGGTGAAAGGAGTATGCTGGTGGAGCTTCGAAGGGACCATGAGGCAGGGGGGCGCGCCCTCCACCCTCGTGGCTACCTCCCTTCTTTCCTGACGTGCACTCCAAGCTTTTTCGGTAGCTTTTCTTCCAAAAAATAACTTCTCCAGTTGATTTCGTTCCGTTTCGACTCCGTTTGATATTCCTTTTCTTCGAAACACCGAAATAGGAAAAAAAACAACAATTATGGGCTGGGCCTCCGGTTATTAGGTTAGTCCCAAAAATAATATAAAAGTGGATAATATAGCATGGAGCAATCAAAAATTATAGATACGTTGGAGACGTATCAGACACCACTGCATAGAGGGAGGGAGAGTTGGTGATGACGGCAGCAAAGTTGTTGGTGTAGATCACCGTCACGATGGTTGCCCGGCGGCGTTCCGGCACCACCGGGAGAGAGGGGAGAGAGCCCCCTCCTTCTTATTTCTTGGCCCCCCCTAGATGGGAGGAGAGTTTCCCCTCTGGTCCATGGCCGCCATGGCTCCCGGAGGGCAGAAGCCCTCTGAGATTGGATCTCTCTCTGTTTCAATTCTGTTTCGCGTTCCTGTTTTCTAACCTTTCACTATTTCTTAAATTCCCGGAGATCCGTAACTTCGATTAGGCTGAAATTTTGAGAGGATTTTTATCCGGAAATTATCTTTATTTCGGCGAAAGAAGGGAACCAACCACCTTAGAGGGGCCCAACAAGCCTTCTCGGCGCACCCTGGGTAGGGGGCACGCCCCTCGAGCTTGTGGGCCCCTCGGACATTGTCTCGCATTAATTCTTTTTCCCAAAAATCACATATATTCCAAAATAAATCTCCGTAAATTTTTATCACGTTTGGACTTGTTTGATATGGATATTCCGTGAAACAAAAAACATGCAATAAACAGGAACTTACACTAGGCACTGAATCAATATGTTAGTCTAAAAAATAATATAAAATGTTGTCGAAAGTATATGAAAGTTGTAGAATATTGGCGTGAAATAATAAAAAATTATAGATACGACGGAGACGTATCAGCGTCCCTAAGCTTAATCCTGCTTGTCCTCGAGTAGGCAAATGATAAAAATAGTTTTTTTGGGTCCAACCAGCGGTCCAGACACTGATAGGCAGGTGCGTCCCACCACAAAGGCCCCAGCCTCGACACACCAAAACGCTGGCTATCCAGGGAGCTTAGAGTTTTAGCTGATAGTTGGAATGCTCAAAAAATGCATAGAAGAACAGTGATATAATATTCATTTATTATTTAATTTAGATAATTTTGATGTAAATTTAAATATACATATCAAGTAGGTCTACAAATTTGGTATTTAACTTTTTATGAGAATCCAAATAATATACTTTCCCTTCATTCGTAAATATAGCATCAAGAACCCAGTGAAAACTACAAAACATATACAACATTTAGTTAATCAATGTTTATCAAGGTTTAAAAGGAAGAAACTGTACAAGATAGAACTAGATTTACCCTTTGTAGAATGGAAAAAAGGATCATGTGATCATCCTGGCTTATCTTCATCAAGTGGAAAATGTAATCCTTGGCATGCCTCTCACACTTCAGTATGTTAGCATGGAAAATAACTCCTGGATCCAGGGAAATTATATTTTGCTTCAACTCTCACTGTTGAATGACATTGCTTAGTACAGTGGACATCCCAACAACAACAATCAACAATCTCTATTTATAGACATCAACACCTTGGCTCGTGCACTAAAACACAACAACAACTATAAGCAATATTTGCCATGTCCAATCATATCAAATACCTGCAACATTTATCGAAGACGCGAGCACAAAGGTGACAACCCGACCAACAACAAATCAATCAACCAAAGAATTAAGACATAAGTTTTTCTGTCATTAAATAGAGACCTCGAACATAATAAACCATGCACGCGTCCGCGGACAATGGTCGGTCACCCCTCATTCTCCGTGTCCACAATCGTGCCACTCATATTTGCACCCCACCCCGTTAGATATGTGGTAGCCATGCAATGTCATGCAAGGAACGTAGATCAACAACACAAACATTTGAACAACACAAACATATCAACACTCATCCATCACAACCATAGCACAAACCATACATATTCGAGAAAGTATTGTACATTCAGACCCAAAAGTTAATCACATGATGATAACTACCTGAGAAATAGGTATAAAAGGATAGCTAAATGGAGAGGGGCAGGGGGGTGTTGGGGAACGCAGTAATTTCAAAAAACGTTCAACACACATTCCAAGTACCGAACGTACGGCACCTCTGCGTTCAACACACGTTCAGCTCGATGACGTCCCTCGTGCTCTTGATCCAGTTGAGGATGAAGGTGAGTTCCGCCAGCACGACAGCGTGGCGACGGTGATGATGATGTTATCGGTGCAGGGCTTCGCCTAAGCACTACGATGGTATGATCGAGGTGTGTAACTGTGGAGGGGGCACCGCACCCGGTTAAGAGAAACTTGTGTGTCCTTTGGGGTGCCCTCTACCCACGTATATAAAGGAGGGAGGAGGAGGAGGCTGATACGTCCATTTTGCATCATGCTTTTATATCGATATTTATTGCATTATGGGCTGTTATTACACATTATGTCATAACTCTTATGCCTATTCTTTCTTATTTTACAAGGTTTACATAAGGAGGGAGAATGCCGGCAGCTGGAATTCTGGGCTGGAAAAGGAGCAAATATTAGAGACCTATTCTGCGCAACTCCAAAAGTCCTGAAACTCCACGAAAGTTATTTTTAGAATATATAAAAAATATTGAGCGGAAGAAGTACGTGAGAGGCGGCCCCACCTGGCCACGAGGGTGGGGGCCGCGCCCTACCCCCCAGGGCACGCCCCCTGCCTCATGGGCTCCTGTTGGCCCTCAGGTGGCCATCTGCTGCTATATGAGGTCTTTCGTCAAGGGAAAAATCAGAAGCAACCTTTCAGGACGAGACTCCACCGCCACGAGGCGGAACCTTGGCGGAACCAATCTAGGGCTCTGACAGAGCTGTTCTGCCGGGGACACTTCCCTCCGGGAGGGGGAAATCATCGCCATCGTCATCACCAATGCTCCTCTCATCGGGAGAGGGAAATTGATGGGTAACGTAGCAGAAGTTCAAAATTTTCCTACGTGTCACCAAGATCTATCTATGGAGAAACCAGC
Organism: Aegilops umbellulata; assembly: GCA_032464435.1. Lineage (NCBI taxonomy): Eukaryota > Viridiplantae > Streptophyta > Magnoliopsida > Poales > Poaceae > Aegilops > Aegilops umbellulata. The sequence continues at coordinate 2,115,530 of CP136057.1, read as the reverse complement.
AACGAGGGGAAGAAGAGTGCATCTACATGCCCTTGTAGATCGCTAAGCGGAAGCGTTCAAGTGAACGGGGTTGATGGAGTCGTACTCGCCGTGATCCAAATCACCGATGACCAAGTGCCGAACTGACGACACCTCCGCGTTCAACACACGTACAACCCGGTGACGTCTCCCATGCCTTGATCCAGCAAGGAGAGAGGGAGAGGTTGAGGAAGACTCCGTCCAGCAGCAGCACAACGGTGTGGTGGTGGTGGAGGAGCGTGGCAATCCTGCAGGGCTTCGCCAAGCACCGCAGGAGAGGAGGAGGGAGAGAAGCAGGGCTGCGCCATGGAGAGGTCAGAACTCATGTGTTGGCAGCCCCAAAACCCTCAAGTATATATAGGGGAGAGGGAGGGGGTGCGCCCCCTTTAGGGTTTCCAACCCAAGGAGAGGGGAAACTTGCCCCCCAAGCTAGGTGGGGCGCCCCTCCCCAAACCCTAGGCGCCTTGGGCCCTTGTGGGGGGGGGGGCGCACCAGCCCACCTGGGGCTGGTCCCCTCCCACACTTGGCCCATGCAGCCCTCCGGAGCCGGTGGTCCCACTTGGTGGACCCCCGGACCTCTCCGGTGGTCCCGGTACACTACCGATGATGCCCAGAACACTTCCGGTGGCCAAAACCATACTTCCTATATATAAATATTTACCTCCGGACCATTCCGGAACTCCTAGTGACATCCGGGATCTCATCCGGGACTCCGAACAACATTCGGTAACCGCGTACATACCTTCCCTATAACCCTAGCGTCATCGAACCTTAAGTGTGTAGACCCTACGGGTTCGGGAACCATGTAGGCATGACCGAGACAACTCTCCAGCCAATAACCAACAACGGGATCTGGATACCCATGTTGGCTCCTACATGTTTCACGATGATCTCATCTGATGAACCACGATGTCAAGGATTCAATCAATCCCGTATACAATTCCCTTTGTCTAGCGGTATTGTACTTGCCCGAGATTCGATCGTCGGTATCCCGATACCTTGTTCAATCTCGTTACCGGCAAGTATCTTTACTCGTTCCGTAACACATCATCCCGTGATCAACTCCTTGATCACATTGTGCACATTATGATGATGTCCTACCGAGTGGGCCCAGAGATACCTCTCCGTCACACGGAGTGACAAATCCCAGTCTCGATTCGTGCCAGCCCAACAGACACTTTCGGAGATACCCGTAGTGCACCTTTATAGCCACCCAGTTACGTTGTGATGTTTGGCACACCCAAAGTATTCCTACGGTATCCGGGAGTTGCACAATCTCATGGTCTAAGGAAATGATACTTGACATTAGAAAAGCTTTAGCATACGAACTACACGATCTTGTGCTATGCTTAGGATTGGGTCTTGTCCATCACATCATTCTTCTAATGATGTGACCCCGTTATCAATGACATCCAATGTCCATGGTCAGGAAACCGTAACCATCTATTGATCAACGAGCTAGTCAACTGGAGGCTTACTAGGGACATGGTGTTGTCTATGTATCCACACATGTATCTGAGTTTCCTATCAATATAATTCTAGCATGGATAATAAACGATCATCATGAACATGGAAATATAATAATAACCTATTTATTATTGCCTCTAGGGCATATTTCCAACAGTCTCCCACTTGCACTAGAGTCAATAATCTAGTTCACATCGCCATGTGATTAACACTCACAGGTCACATCGCCATGTGACCAACAGCCAAAGAGTTTACTAGAGTCAATAATCTAGTTCACATCACTATGTTATTAACACTCAATGAGTTCTTGGTTTGATGATGTTATGTCTGTGAGAGAGGTTTTAGTCAACGGGTCTGCAACATTCAGACCCGTATGCACTTTGCAAATCTCTATGTCATCTTGTAGATGTCGCTACTACGCTATATTTCAAACAACTGTTCTACTATACGAATCCGGTTTACTCTACTTAGAGCTATCCGGATAGGTGTTAAGCTTGCATCGATGTAACTCTTTACGTCGAACTCTTTATCACCTCCATAACCGAGAAACATATCCTTATTCCTCTAAGGATAATTTTGACCGCTATCTGGTGACCTACTCCTAGATCACCTTTGTACCCTCTTGCCAGACATGTAGCAAGGCACACATCAGGTGCGGTACTCAGCATGGCATACTGTATAGAGCCTATGACAAAAGCATAGGGGACGACCTTCATCCTTCCTCTTTCTTCTGCCGTGGTCGAGTTTTAAGTCTTAACTTCATACCTTACAACTCAGGCAAGAACTCCTTCTTTGACTGATCCATCTTGAACACCTTCAAGATCATGTTAAGGTATGTGCTCATTTGAAAAGTACCATTAAGCGTTTTGATCTATCCTTATAGATCTTGATGCTCAATGTTCAAGTAGCTTAATCCAGGTTTTCCATTGAAAAACACTTTTCAAATAACCCTATATGCTTTCCAGAAATTCTACATCATTTCGGATCAACAATATGTCATCCACATATACTTATCAGAAATGTCGTAGTGCTCCCACTCACTTTATTGTAAATACAAGTTTCTAACAAACTTTGTATAAACCCATAAACTTCGATTACTCCATCAAAGTGTATATTCCGACTCTGAGATGCTTACTCCAGTCCTTAGAAGGATTGCTGAAGCTTTGCATACTTGTTAGCATCTTTCAGGATCGACAAAATCTTTTGGTTGTATCACATACAACCTTTCCTCAAGAAAATCATCAAGGAAACAATATTTTGACATCCTATCTGCAAGATTTCATAAATAATGCAGCACCTGCTAATTCCAACAGACTCTTAGCATCGCTACGAGTGAGAAAGTCTCATCGTAGTCAACTCCTTGAACTTGTCGGGAAACCACTTAACGATAAGTCGAGCTTTCTCAATGGCGACACCTACCATCATTGTCCGTCTTCCTTTTAAAATCCATATGTACCTAATAGTCTTACGACCATCAAGTAGTTCTTCCAAAGTCCACACTTTGTTTTCATACATGGATCCTCTCTCGGATTTTATGGCCTCGAGCCATTTTTCGGAATCCGGGCCCACCATGTCTTCTCCATAGCTCGTAGGTTCATTGTTGTCTAGCAACATGACTTCCAAGACAGAATTACGTACCACTCTAAAGTAGTACGCATCCTTGTCGTCCTACGAGGTTTGGGAGTGACTTGATCCGAAGTCTCATGATCACTATCATAAGCTTCTACTTCAATTGGTGTAGGTGCCATAGGAACAACTCCTGTGCCCTGCTACACACTAGTTAGAAGTGACGGTTCAATAACCTCATCAAGTCTCCACCATCCTCCCACTCAATTCTTTCGAGAGAAACTTTTCCTCGAGAAAGGACCCGATTTGAGAAACAATCCCTATTGCTTTCGGATCTGAGACAGGAGGTATACCCAACTGTTTTGGGTGTCCTATGAAGATGCATTTATCCGCTTTGGGTTCGAGCTTATCAGCCTGAAACTTTTTCACATAAGCGTCGCAGCCCCAAACTTTTAAGAAATGACAGCTTAGGTTTCTCTAAACCATAGTTCATACGGTGTCATCTTATCAGAATTACGTGGTGCCCTATTTAAAGTGAGTGCGGTTGTCTCTAATGCCTAACCCATGAACGATAGTGGTAATTCGATAAGAGACATCATGGTATGCATCATATCCAATAGGGTGCAGTTATGATGTTCGGACACACCATCACACTATGGTGTTCCAGGCGGTACTAGTCATGAAACAATTTCCACAATGTCTCAATTGTGTACCAAACTCGCAACTCAGATATTCATCTCTATGATCATATCATAGATATTTTATCCTTTTGTCACGACGATCTTCAACTTCATTCTGAAATTACTTGAACCATTCAATAATTCAGACTTGTGTTTCATCAAGTAAATATGCTCAGTATCTACTCAAATCATCTGTGAAGTAAGAGCATAACGATATCCACTGCGTGCCTCAGTACTCATTGGACTGCACACATCAAAATGTGTTACTTCCAACAAGTTGCTTTCTTGTTCCATTTTACTGAAACCGAAGCTTTCAGTCATCTTGCCCATGTGGTATGATTTGCATGTCTCAAGCGATTCAAAATCAAGTGAGTCCAAACGGTCCATCTGCATGGAGTTTCTTCATGCGTATATACCAATAGACATGGTTCACATGTCTCAATCCTTTTCAAAAATGAGTGAGTCCAAAGATCCATCACCATGGAGCTTCTTCATGCGTTTTATACCAATATGACTTACATGGCAGTGCCACAAGTAGGTGGTACTATCATTACTATCTTATATCTTTTGGCATGAACATGTGTATCACTATGATCGAGATTCAATAAACCATTCATTTTAGGTGCAAGACCATTGAAGGTATTATTCAAATAAATAGAGTAACCATTATTCTCCTTAAATGAATAACCGTATTGCGATAGACATAATCCAATCATGTCTATGCTCAACGCAAACACCAAATAACAATTATTTAGGTTTAACACCAATCTCGATGGTAGAGGGAGCGTGCGATGCTTGATCATATCAACCTTGGAAACACTTCCAACACATCTCGTCAGCTCACCTTTAGCTAGTCTCCGTTTATTCCGTAGCTTTTATTTCGAGTTACTAACACTTAGCAACCGAACCGGTATCTAATACCCTGATGCTACTAGGAGTACTAGTAAAGTACACATTCACATAATGTATATCCAATATACTTCTATCAACAACCTTCTCATCTACCAAGTATCTAGGGTAATTCTGCTCCAGTGGCTGTTCCCCTTATTACAGAAGCACTTAGTCTCGGTCTTGGGTTCAACTTTGGGTTTCTTCACTTGAGCAGCAACTGACTTGTCATTTCATGAAGTATCCCTTTCTTGCCCTTGCCCTTCTTGAAACTAGTGGTTTTTAACTAACCATCAACAATTGATGCTCCTACTTGACTTCTACTTTCACGGTGTCAAGCATCGCGAATATCTCAAGGATCATCATATCTATCCCTGATATGTTATAGTTCATCACGAAGTTCTAGTAGCTTGGTGGCAATGACTTTGGAGAAACATCACTATCTTATCTGGAAGATCAACTCCCACTCGATTCAAGTGATTGTTGTACTCAGACAATCTGAGCACAAGCTCAACGATTGAGCTTTTCTCCCTTAGTTTGCAGGCTAAGAAAATCGTCGGAGGTCTTATACCTCTTGACGTGGGCACGAGCCTGAAATCCCAATTTCAGCCCTCAAAACATCTCATATGTTCCGCGACATTTCAAAAATGTCTTTGGTGCCTCAATTCTAAACCATTTAACATTACCGAACTATCATGTAGTCATCAAAACGTGTATGTCAGATATTCGCAACATCCACAGACCACGTTCGGGGTCCAGCACACCGAGCGTTGCATTAAGGACATAAGCCTTCTAGTGTCCGCATAATTGCTACTATCAACTTTCAACTATATTTTCTCTAGGAACGTATCTAAAACAGTAGAACTAAAGCACGAGCTACGACATAATTTGCAAAAACCTTTTGACTATGTTCAGGATAAACAAGTTCATCTTATGAACTCCCACTTAGATAGACATCCCTCTAGTCATCTAAGTGATTACATGATCCGAGTCAACTAGGCCGTGTCCGATCATCACGTGAGACGGACTAGTCATCATCGGTGAACATCTTCATGTTGATCGTATCTACCATACAACTCATGCTCGACCTTTCGGTCTCTTGTGTTCCGAGGCCATGTCTGTACATGCTAGGCTCGTCAAGTCAACCTAAGTGTTTCACGTGTGTAAATCTGGCTTACACCCGTTGTATGTGAACGTAAGAATCTATCACACCCGATCATCACGTGGTGCTTCGAAATGATGAACTTTCGCAACGGTGCACAGTTAGGGGGAACACTTTCTTGAAATTTTAATGAGGGATCATCTTATTTACTACCGTCGTTCTAAGCAAATAAGATGTATAAACATGATAAACATCACATGCAATCAAATAGTGACATGATATGGCCATTATCATTTTGCTCCTTTTGATCTCCATCTTCGGGGCTCCATGATCATCATCGTCACCGGCATGACACCATGATCTCCATCATCATGATCTCCATCATCGTGTCTCCATGAAGTTGTCTCGCCAACTATTACTTCTACTACTATGGCTAACGGTTTAGCAATGAAGTAAAGTAATTACATGGCGTTATTCAGTGACACGCAAGTCATACAATAAATAAAGACAACTCCTATGGCTCCTGTCGGTTGTCATACTCATCGACATGCAAGTCGTGATTCCTATTACAAGAACATGATCAATCTCATACATCACATATCATTCATCACATTCTTTTTGGCCATATCACATCACATAGCATACCCTGCAAAAACAAGTTAGACGTCCTCTAATTGTTGTTTGCATGTTTTACGTGGCTGCTATGGGTTTCTAGCAAGAACGTTTCTTACCTACGCAAAACCACAACGTGATATGTCAATTGCTATTTACCCTTCATAAGGACCCTTTTCATCGAATCCGATCCGACTAAAGTGGGAGAGACTGGCACCCGCTAGCCACCTTATGCAACTAGTGCATGTCAGTCGGTGGAACCTGTCTCACGTAAGTGTACGTGTAAGGTCGGTCCGGGCCGCTTCATCCCACAATGCCATCGAATCAAGATTGGACTAGTAACGGTAAGCATATTGAACAAAATCAACGCCCACAACTACTTTGTGTTCTACTCGTGCATAGAAATTACACATAGACCTAGCTCATGATGCCACTGTTGGGTAACGTAGCAGAAATTCAAAATTTTCCTACGTGTCACCAAGATCTATCTATGGAGAAACCGGCAACGAGGGGAAGAAGAGTGCATCTACATACCCTTGTAGATCGCTAAGCGGAAGCGTTCAAGTGAACGGGGTTGATGGAGTCGTACTCGCCGTGATCCAAATCACCGATGACCAAGTGCCGAACGGACGGCACCTCCGCGTTCAACACACGTACAGCCCGGTGACGTCTCCCATGCCTTGATCCAGCAAGGAGAGAGGGAGAGGTTGAGGAAGACTCCGTCCAGCAGCAGCACAACGGCGTGGTGGTGGTGGAGGAGCGTGGCAATCCTGCAGGGCTTCGCCAAGCACCGCGGGAGAGGAGGAGGGAGAGAAGCAGGGCTGCGCCATGGAGAGGTCAGAACTCATGTGTTGGCAGCCCCAAAACCCTCAAGTATATATAGGGGAGAGGGAGGGGGGTGCGCCCCCTTTAGGGTTTCCACCCCAAGGGGTGCGGCAGCCCCAAACACATCTAGGGTGGCGGCCAAAAGGGGGGGGGGAGAGGGGAAACTTGCCCCCCAAGCTAGGTGGGGCGCCCCCTCCCCAAACCCTAGGCGCCTTGGGCCCTGGGGGGGGGGGGGCGCACCAGCCCACCTGGGGCTGGTCCCCTCCCACACTTGGCCCATGCAGCCCTCCGGGGCCGGTGGTCCCACTTGGTGGACCCCCGGACCTCTCCGGTGGTCCCGGTACACTACCGATGATGCCCAGAACACTTCCGGTGGCCAAAACCATACTTCCTATATATAAATCTTTACCTCCGGACCATTCCGGAACTCCTCGTGACATCCGGAATCTCATCCGGGACTCCGAACAACATTCGGTAACCGCGTACATACCTTCCCTATAACCCTAGCGTCATCGAACCTTAAGTGTGTAGACCCTACGGGTTCGGGAACCATGTAGACATGACCGAGACAACTCTTCGGCCAATAACCAACAGCGGGATCTGAATACCCATGTTGGCTCCTACATGTTTCACGATGATCTCATCTGATGAGCCACGATGTCAAGGATTCAATCAATCCCGTATACAATTCCCTTTGTCTAGCGGTATTGTACTTGCCCGAGATTCGATCGTCGGTATCCCGATACCTTGTTCAATCTCGTTACCGGCAAGTCTCTTTACTCGTTCCGTAACACATCATCCCGTGATCAACTCCTTGATCACATTGTGCACATTATGATGATGTCCTACCGAGTGGGCCCAGAGATACCTCTCCGTCACACGAAGTGACAAATCCCAGTCTCGATTCGTGCCAGCCCAACAGACACTTTTGGAGATACCCGTAGTGCACCTTTATAGCCACCCAGTTACGTTGTGACATTTGGCACACCCAAAGTATTCCTACGGTATCCGGGAGTTGCACAATCTCATGGTCTAAGGAAATGATACTTGACATTAGAAAAGCTTTAGCATACGAACTACACGATCTTGTGCTATGCTTAGGATTGGGTCTTGTCCATCACATCATTCTTATAATGATGTGATCCCGTTATCAATGACATCCAATGTCCATGGTCAGGAAACCGTAACCATCTATTGATCAACGAGCTAGTCAACTGGAGGCTTACTAGGGACATGGTGTTGTCTATGTATCCACACATGTATCTGAGTTTCCTATCAATACAATTCTAGCATGGGTAATAAACGATTATCATGAACAAGGAAATATAATAATAACCTATTTATTATTGCCTCTAGGGCATATTTCCAACAGAAATCTCCATCAACATCTTCACCAGCACCATCTCCTCTCAAAACCCTAGTTCATCTCTTGTAGCCAATTCTTGTCTCCAAATCCGGGATTGGTACTAGTAGGTTGCTAGTAGTGTTGATTACTCCTTGTAGTTGATGCTAGTTGGTTTATTTGGTGGAAGATCATATGTTCAGATCCTTTATGCATATTAATACCCCTCTGATTATGAACATGAATATGCTTTGTGAGTAGTTACGTTTGTTCCTGAGGACATGGGAGAAGTCTTGCTATTAGTAGTCATGTGAATTTGGTATTCGTTCGATATTTTGATGAGATGTATGTTGTCTAACCTCTAGTGGTGTTATGTGAATGTCGACTACATAACACTTCACCATTATTTGGGCCTATAGGAAGGCATTGGGAAGTAATAAGTAGATGATGGGTTGCTAGATTAACAGAAGCTTAAACCCTAGTTTATGCGTTGATTCGTAAGGGGCTGATTTGGATCCATATGTTTCATGCTATGGTTAGGTTTACCTTAATACTTTTGTTGTAGTTGCGGATGCTTGCAATAGAGGTTAATCATAAGTGGGATGCTTGTTCAAGTAAGAACAGCACCCAAGCACCGGTCCACCCACATATCAAATTATCAAAGTACCGAACGCGAATCATATGAACGTGATGAAAACTAGCTTGACGATATTCCCATGTGTCCTCGGGAGCGCTTTTCTCTATATAAGAGTTGTCCAGGCTTGTCCTTTGCTACAAAAAGGATTGGGCCACCATGCTGCATTTTATTTACTTTTGTTGCTTGTTGCTCGTTACAAATTATCTTATCACAAAACTATCTGTTACTACTTATTTCAGTACTTGCAGAGAATACCTTGCTGAAAACCGCTTATCATTTCCTTCTGCTCCTCGTTGGGTTCGACACTCTTACTTATCAAAAGGACTACGATAGATCCCCTATACTTGTGGGTCATCAAGACTCCTTTCTGGCGCCGTTGCCGGGGAGTGAAGCGCCTTTGGTAGGTGAAATTTGGTAAGGAAAAATTTATATAGTGTGCTGAAATTTTCTGTCACTTGTTACTATGGAAAGTAATCCTCTGAGGGGCTTGTTCGGGGTATCTTCACCCCGACCAGTAGAGCAAAGAGTTGCTCCTCAACCTACTGAACCTACTGAAAATGAAAATGTTCCCTTTGAAGTTCCTTCGGGTATGTTAGAAAAACTGCTAGATAATCCTTTTGCAGGAGATGGAACAAAGCATCCTGATGAGCACCTAATCTATGTGGATGAAGTTTGTGGATTATTTAAGCTTCCTGGTATACCCGATGATGTTGTTAAGAAGAAGGTCTTCCCTTTATCTTTGAAGGGAGATGCATCGACATGGTATAGGCTGTGTGATGATACGAAGTAATGGAACTATAAACGGATGAAATTGGAATTTCATCAGAAGTATTATCCTATGCATCTTGTTCATCGTGATCACAATTATATATATACTTTTTGGCCTCGCGAAGGAGAAAGCATCACTCAAGCTTGGAGGAGGCTTAAATCAATGTTATATTCATGCCCCAATCATGAGCTCTCAAGAGAAATAATTCTTCAAAAAATTTATGCTCGGCTTTCTCATAATAATCAATCCATGCTCGATACTTCTTGTGCCGGCTCTTTTATGATGAAGACTATTGAATTCAAGTGGAATTTATTGGATATAATTAAACGCCACTCTGAAAATTGGGATCTCGACGAAGGTAGGGAGTCAGGTATGACACCTAAGTTTGATTGTGTTAAATCTTTTATGGATACCAATGTTTTCCGTAAATTTAGCACTAAATATGGACTTGACTCTAAGATAGTAGCTTCTTTCTGTGAATCTTTTGCTACTTATGTTGATCTCCCCAAGGAGAAGTGGTTTAAATATCATCCTCCCATAGAAGTAAAAGTAGCTGCACCTATTAAAGTTGTAGAAAAGAATGTCACTTATAATATTCCTATTCTTCCTACCTCTTATGTTGAGAAACCACCTTTCCCTATTAGAATAAAGGATCATGCTAAAGCTTCAACTGTGGTTCGTAAAAGCAATATTAGAACTTATACACCTCCTGAGCAAGTCAAAGCTGATCCTAATATTGCTATTGTGAAAGATCTCTTGGCTGATAATATTGATGGGCATGTTATTTATTTCTGCGGTGAAACTGCTAGAATTGCCAAACCTTGTGCCAAAGATAAACAAAGACCTGTGGTAGGCGTTCCTGTTATTTCTGTTAAAATAGGAGATCATTGTTATCATGGCTTATGTGATATGGGTGCTAGTGTTAGTGCAATACCTTATGACTTATATAAAGAAATTATGCATGATATTGCACCCGCTGAGATAGAAGATATTGATGTCACAATTAAACTTGCCAATAGAGATACTATTTCACCAATGGGAATTGTTAGAGATGTTGAAGTCTTGTGTGGGAAAACTAAATATCCTGCTAATTTTCTTGTACTTGGTTCCCCACAAGATAGCTTTTGTCCCATTATATTTGGTAGACCTTCTTGAACACCGTTAATGCTAACATAGACTGCGAAAATAATGTTGTTACTATTGGCTTGGGTGGTATGTCTCATGAGTTTAGTTTCTCTAAATTTAGTAGACAACACTGTGAAGAAGAATTGCCTAGTAAGGATGAAATTATTGGTCTTGCTTCTATTGCCGTACCTCCTAGTGATCCTTTAGAACAATATTTTGCTAGACCATGAGAATGATATGTTTATGAATGAAAGAAGGGAAATAGATGAAGTTTTGTTTAAACAGGAACCTATCCTGAAACACAATTTGCTTGTTGAAATCCTAGGGGATCCTCCTCCACCCAAGGGTTGATCCTGTGTTTGTGCTTGAACCATTGCCTGATACTCTTAAATATGCTTATCTTGATGAAAAGAAGATATATCCTGTTATTATTAGTGATATATCTTGGGTACAGGGTTGATCCTGTGTGGCGCGCCAGATCCCGTGCAGGATACACTGCCCATCAATGTCGATGTAGATCATATGGTGCCAACTTGGCCGTGCTGGCTGTACCCAAGCATGTTCTACTCCGATGGCCGATGATCCGTGCCTGCCGCTGCCGACCAACTAACCGCCAGCTTCTTCTGGAGTTTCCTTTCCCTTGGAGATGCAAGATTGATTGTTGCTGCATGGATAGGTTTATATATGGCTTGAAACATTTGGTATGTAGGAGTGCGCCCTCCCGCGCGCTCGTGTGGTTAGTTTGTTGAATTTGGTTTCAGTCGCCCAGCTTTTAGGAACTATTGCTCATGTCTCATGCCGTTGGTCCTAGTTTAATTTTCCACTGAGAGTGTAGTTGACAACTTATGCTTTTCTTGTGATGGAAGTGGCATGTTCAGCACGTCCACTGCCGTGAGCTTACTATGTGGTGTACTTGGGCACTATTTTTTTTTCTGCGATGGAAGTGTCATGTTGAGCGTCTCCCCTGTTTCAGTGAGTGAAAAGCAAGAGTATTTTTCTGCTGCCCTGTCTTGTTCGTCATTGTTTGCTAGCTGTAGCACCAGGACGATGGAGAAGATGAATTAGTTGTATCCCCTTTATTTGAAGCTACAAATATCCGCTTGATAGTTTCATCCAAGCCTGCAGTTTATTGCAGTTTAGTCTTGAGCCTAGAATGCACAAAGTCGAAATCTGAGAACTACTATATGATAACAACTGAATGCGTCGGGAACTTGTCTCGATTTTTATCCGTTGCATCTAGAGAAGTATGTATATGTAGAACCCTGGATCAGATGATATGAAGAGAAGGACATATTTTGGTACAGTTGCAGTGTATAATGAAGGATGCCTAGTTGCCTATATATATATACCATTGGGTGTCACAAGAGCTTGCATCATCTCTCTGTTGCAAGTCAAACATCTGCCATGCCTAAAGGAAAATATTTAAACTGCTGCTACTATTTGTTGTTCTCCTTTTCTTCTCTAGATTCTCATTCGTGGTGTGGCTGTGATTAACTGGTAGCAGCAGGTGCTGCAAGTACACATATTATGCATAGGCCTATGTTTATTTCCAGTTGTGATGTTACCATGATTCCTTCCATATAGACATTGTTGCAGAATTTAAGATTAAGATTCTATCTCGGCAGCGGAGTTTTTACGTAGTACGAACAAGATCTTAAGAGGAATTTTTTAAAAAGAAAAACAATATTTTAGATGGGTTCTCATCTTCTCGGTAGCCGTGTTCGCGTTGAAGCGGCAGCGCCCTCCCATTCGGCCACGTCGTAGTGATTGGCATTGTCCAGTCGTGTCCGCTCTAGAGCTTCAGACCGACATAAATGCGCAACGAATGTTTGAGAGCTGTACCCGCGGTGATGATTTTAGGGTGGGCAAAGATTGCCAGACGTGTGTCCGCAAACCTCCCTAGATCTAGTGCCGATTTACGGAAATTCGGACGCGCAGACGCGACACCGCGTTGGATGAAAAAAAAATGGTCCGAACACGATGGTTGGTACATTTGTGGTACAGCGTTTAGAGATGCCCTAAGTCGGATAACAAGGGGTAATCAAGGCAGTGATGCTTGTTCGCCGTTGATCTGCCAGCTTGTGCTTGGATAAATCTGAGCCGTTGGTTATCTGAACCCAAAAGTGCGTTTGTTTTTCAGAGCACGCTCTGTTCCGTCAGTGTCTCAAGCTGGATTCAGTTTCAGTGCTTACATCGGCCCGAAGAGGAGGAGCCTGAGAGAGCGGATTCTCCCCGGCGAGGCGGCGGCGACACCGCACCACACGGTGAAGACGTCCGCAACAGGCAGCGTCCGCATCACCGTCTCGTCCCCCATCCACAAGGCCTGATCTCCATCCCAATTCCCACCCCTTGCACCAAAACCCTAGCTAGATCCATCTCTAGCTAGATCCATCTCAAAAAAAAAAAAAAACCCTAGCTAGATCCATCTCTTCTTGTTTGCCCACTTCCTTTGATGAATCCCATCGCTTCTTGGTTAGATAATCTTCTCCTTGTTTCGTATATTTGAGAACTAGCGTTGCAGTTCTGGATAATTGGCAAAGATATTTTTAGGGGACTGATGTGTGGATACGGGCTACCTGAAGCTGGAATTGGTCTGACAACTAGCGTTGCAGTTTTGGATAATTGGCTACATTTCCTGCCACCCAAAGGCTACATCGAGAAAGCGTCATATCTGCTAGCCGGGCAATACGGGCAATCCGTTTGCTATTAATATTATGACCTGAATGTACAGATGTGCATCACATTTTTATTTTTAAATCTCCAAGTTTAACAATTCAACTGAAGCGAGAAATTTCCATAAGCAAGTTTCTTCTTGCCCTGGGTGCTACTAGCTTTTTCTGAACCCGAAGACGACATGCCGACACACCAAAATGTAATCAGATCAAATTTGTTATTTGTATTGCATGACAAGTTCGTTTGATTGTCATGTCTACTAGCCGAGTAATGCGTTTGCTACTATTATTATGTTCTGAATGTAGAGATGTGCATCACTTTTTCTAAAATCTCTAGGTTTAAACAATTCAAATGAAGCGAGAAATTTCCATAAGCAAGTTTCATCTTGTCCTGAGTGCCACTAGCTTTTTCTGAATCTGGACATGACATGACGACACACCAAAATATAATCAGATCAAATTTATTATCTGCATTGCATGACAAGTTCGTTTGATAGATATTTCATCGGAAAAAAAGATCGTATATTTATCCATGCTTCTCATTCGTGCATAACAAGTTTCTTTGATAGATAGATAGGCACATATATATATTTAGCCAAACGGTAGTATATATGGTACTACATATGATTATCAGCAACTGTTGGGGACAAAACCGATCTTCTCCGCAGCAACGTTGTATATCACCTCGGTCGACCGCTGCTGCGTATTGCCAATGATGGAGAACGGGGTCGACGCTGGCCGCGGCATGAACGCGAGGCAGCCGATGGTCGGCTGTGGGAATGTCAAGATCCCGTAGAAGTTGAGGTCAAAAACCGCGCCATCACTGAATATGAGTGACACCGCCGGTATCAAGATTCCACTCTGGCCGCCAAAGTCATAGCACGTGTCGAGGTTTTCTTGCGGCGGCGCTGTTTTGCTCCCCTGCATGGTGAACTTGAACCGGTCGCGAAGCGCGGTGTATGCCTGCCCCGGTAGATGTGTAAGGATCGTGCCGGAGTCCAAGATGGTGCCGGTGCTCGTGAATATTGAGGGTGGCACCGGGAGGACGTAACCACCGATGTTGATGGAGACGAGCTCGACGAAGTACAATGACGGGTAGCTAGACTTCTGTATCATCGCCGTGTACTGGACTTCTTGGGCGGAGACCGCCTGCGTGGAGCCGATGCTGAGGTACCCGGTCGTGGTGCTGTTGTCAGACGGCAGACAGTAGGAGAAGGTGCCGCCGAACGAACGATCCGCCTGTGAAGACAGTGAGAGTTGGCCACGGCCAAGGCCGAGCAGCCCATCGACATAGCCGAACTTACCCATGTTTCGCTGGCCACATCCGAACGGTATGCCGGAGAGTTTGGTTGAGGGAGTGAACGTCAACGTCTCCTGGGAGAGGACGCCAGATGTACTCCATTTGGACGAGCCGTCGACATAGTCCATGGAGTATAGGCAGGTGGTGCCGTTGCACTTGCTGCCGGTGTGTGAGCACAGCGGTTGGCCGCAGGGCACGGCGGCGTAGGTGGTGGATCTGGTGGGGTCGAAGACGGGGTCATGCTGCGGATGGCAGTAGCCGGAGCACGGCTTGCACTGGATCCACGACATGTCGCTGCCGGTGTCAAACGTGACGGAAGATGGCTGGGCCGGCGTTCCGAAGCCGACAACGACGATGAACTCCGGCGAGTCGAGGAAATCCCCTGAGCGGTCCGGGATGGCAACGGATGGCGCCTCTGCTGGTGCTGGAATGGGCGGTGCGGCTTGTTGCACGGGAACGAGTGACCTCTGGAGTAGGGTGCTCAGCCGGGCTTTGTCGTGGATGTCGCGCCTCGGCCGCTTCGGGGGACAATATGGCGGGCAGAAGCAGGGATACTTATGGATAGGGAGCTTGTTGCCGGAGCTTGCCTCTGTTTGTCATTTGCATGTAGTTGAGAGACACAAGTTAATCAAGGAGCATGACACATAGTAGCATAGAATTTATTATGATACGGTATCATAATATGATACTCAACCCTCTCTTTCTTCATTTAATTGTACGCCACCTCACGAAAATTACCTAGTTGACATGCATGATACTAGTTATGATACTCTCACTACGACCAGACTTGGAATAGCATGTCTATAACTCGAAATCATTATTTGCTGTTTAGAACGACGTTTTTAGTACTTAATTGCAACAGGTTCGGAGAGCATGCATAACTCATCGCTGCTTACACCAAAATTTCAGGCGGGCTGTAATCCGTACCGGGGGACGTTAAGGGAGGGCAGTCGACGTGAGCCTTGTCGAGGCTGACGGAGAGGTAGCGCGGCGAAGCAGCCAGGGAAACGCCACAGAGAAGAAGAAGCACGAGCAGACACAAGATGGACCTTTCGGACGCCATTTTGCACGCGCGAATACACTTATTCTGTACGGTAGCTACTGAATACTTTGGCTCCGGCTGGTTTGGATCTCATCTTTAAATAGGCGTGCGTGAATGATCAGTTCCAACAGAAATGGCGAGGCTTGCAAGGCTGCACTTTGGATGTCAGCGTCAGCTGGGCGGGAATCTGCATGGCTGGGAGATTAAAAATGTGTGTGTCTCCAAGAACAGCACGGTGCAAACGATGTGCGGGAGTTGGCGCGGTGCTGCATGAAAGGTCGGACCTTTTTGTTTGCTTGTTTCTAAGGCAGACGTGTCTATGTAATAAGATCTTTAATATAAACTGGATTTCAAGTTATACCACCTTAATGTAATCATGGAATCCATTAAAAAGCTTTTTATTGAAGAATATCTTGTCCTAAAGTAAAATGCATGCACTTATTAAGGTTCCTTACTTTAACCACTTATAATTATATATTACTCCCTCTGTCCCCAAAACAGCTTCGTGAATGAGTGTACTTGACCACTTATGCTTTTCTTGTTGTGGATGTGAGCTTACTAGAACTACCAACTTGTGGTGTTGGCTTCAGTTTGTACTTTTGCTCTCTGCCTTGTCAATCTTCCAACAAGTGTACTTGGCCATTTGTGCCTTTTCTGTCTTAATTCAGGGTCTCTCTAATGTTTCAGTGAGCAAAAAGCAAGAGAATGTTTCTGGTGCCCTGTCTTGCTCGTCACTGTTTGCTAGCTGCAGCACAAGGGTGATGGAGAAGATGAATTAATTAGTTGGTTTCCCCTTATTTTGAAGATACAAATATATGTTTGATAGTTTTTCATCAAGGCCTGGCCACTGTAGTTTAGTTTTGGGCATCATTCTAGTTAATTGCCCAAGTAGCTAGAATGCATGAAGCCGAAATCTGAGAAGCACTTATATGGTAACAACTGAATTTGTCCGGAACTTTGTCTCAATTTTCGTTGCATCTAGAGCAGTATGCATATGTAGAACCCTGGATCAGATGATACGAAGGGAATGCCATATCTTGGTACAGTTGCAGTGTACTCCATTGGGTCAATTAATTTGGATCGAAGGGAGTACTACTATTTGTTGCTCGATGTCTCGTTTCCTTTCTCTAGATTCTAATTCCTGTGGTGACTGTGATTAGCTACTAGTAGGTTTATTTGGTCTTGCGCAAACAAGACCTCATGTGGTTGGTTTTAGTTTGGTTAGATGTAGGCAATGGTGCCGATGCTTCTATGTACCATTACATTCGCGCCACTCACATTGTGCTGTTGAAGTTGAATGTGTATGTTTTCAGCCGGTGCATAATTTGGTCGTCATCTGTGTGAGATCAGCCATCATCCTGGTTAGGTGACACTCAATTTGCTCTAGAGTACCCAACGCTGTATGATATTGTGATCATAAAAGAGGATTCAGTGGCTTATGTTCTTTGGGTTAGCCCTTCGAACATCCAATTTTGCAGGGCTCTATTGGGTGACAAATGACTAAGTGGATCCATTTGGTTTCTAGGTTGATGTCAACCAATCTAACTCAGCTGCCACATTAGCTCTAGTGGATTTAACCACTAATATTGTCTTCATTGTGAAGTCTTTGTACGCGGATCTCATGGATTTTGGACATGTTTTTCGCCGAAAACATATTTGGAAAACAAAGATTCCTTCCAAGATTAAATATTTCATGTGATTTTTCCATAACCTTGATAAACATAACTGGCATGATAGCAAAAATCTTGTTTCTGTGATCAATAGGAGTGAGCTCTTCTGTTTTCGTAAGGCCAAAGAAGAGGAGAGTCAGTATAGGCAACTGTTTGTCTGTGAGGTGTGATCCCTTCTGTTTACGTTCCTCGAAGTTCCCATTCATCACCGTAAGCTCACCAACAAGGAACACAAAATTATTGAAGACTGCTTAAAAAAGAAACCAACGGTTGGAAGGGTTAACCATTTTCATATGGAGGACGGCTTACCCTTATCGAAGTTGTCCTTACTAGTTCTACCCATTTTCATGCTATCCTTTTTTGAGATACCTAAGGGGTGTTGAAAAGGCTAGATTTTTATCAGTCTAGGTTCTTTTGGCAGTGCCAGAAGCAGAAGAGAAAGTATAGACTGGCTAAATGGGACATTGGTGTAGGCCTAAGGATCAAGGTGGTTTGGGCATTGAAATCCTCAAAAAGAAAAAACAAGTTCTTACTCAGCAAATGGTTGTACAAGCTACTTAATTAATGAGGAAAGTGTTTGGCAAGACTTAATACATAACAGTTAGCTGAACTCCAAATAAAGCATTATCCCAAGTAGACAACATGCCTTCCAATTCACTGTTTTGGAGGGGCTTGATGAAGGTCAAGTCATCCTTTTTTGAAGAGAGGTTCTTTAAGGTTGGTCGACGAGTTTCTGGGAAGATACCCGGTTAGGTAACATTCCTTTAGCTCAACAATACCTGACCTTGTATAATATCGTGCCTAGGATTCCATGGCTTCTGTTCTTGGGGCTAACCCTTTGAACATCCAATTTTGTAGTGCTCTAGTGGGTGATAAATGGACTAAGTGAATCCATTTGGTTACTAGGTTGATGTCGATCAATCTAACTCAGCTGTCATATTCGTTCCAGTGGAGTTTTTAACCACTAATGGTGTCTTTAATGTGAAGTCTTTGGATGTGGATCTTATGAATTCTGGACCTAATTTTTTGCTGAAAACATATTTGGATCTTATGAATTCTGGACCTATTTTTTTGCTAAAAACAAATTTGGAATTGCCGGAATGACTGCATTTTTAACCGATCATCTACTCCTAGTTTCTTGCAGGCAGGGCTACGGTTTCAATCCATATGTGCTCATCACTGTAACATGTGGACGCGCGAGCAGTTTTGGTTTCTGGGCACAGCCGGTTGGAAATGGTTGCTCGGGGTTTATTCAATGAGTTTTGCTGGCGAGCTACTTGTAGATTATGTGGATGAGCTATGTAATTTCGGGTACGATCGATTTTGGTCGTATTTTCTGTACTTTCCACTTTTGTCTAGTATTCATGACATGAAGGTGATCCACGTTTAATAAAATGGCTATGTGCATCATGTGATGCAGAGCCGGGGTAATCCTCTTTCGGAAAAAAAAATACTCCAGTGTCGAGAACAGCTTTATCTTCTTGAAGATAAGTTATAACTTGCAGATAAAATATCCTAGATATTCTGAATGCTGAGAAGTGATGACGAAGCAGCAACCACAAATGTTTGGATATAATTAACAAACTTTTTTCATAGGTCTCACTTTATTCTTACATAACTAGCTAGTATATATATTATGTTACACAAGCAGCCTCACTTTATTCTTAGGCACTGACTAGTTGAGGAAGGAGATGATGACGGTGGTGTACGTGCCAGTGTCGCATGCTTCCCTCAAGGAGCCCTCGTCCTTGTGCCGGCCCCAGAAGACGGTCACCTGCCCGGTCTTCCCCGCGGCCGAGGCTGGGACGGCTTCCAAGCTAACTAGTGCCACGGCGAACACAAACACAAATACCGGTAGCAGATTCCGCCGTAGGAGCGCCATTGTTGATGTTGGCTTGCCAACTAAAGCTCTTGCTTGCTTGCTGCTTGCTTATATTAGGCTGAGCGTCATGTACACATGTATATATAGATCGATATGTTGTCGATCGCTGAATTCATGGTACACGTTTTATGCTCTAGGTTTTGTTCCTTCCTTTGTGCGGCGCACGCACAGATGAGGGTGCATCGTAGCTTACTGGATTTGACCGAAATAATTAATAGGAAGAACAGCTCACAAGCTCGCTAGGCAAACAGGGGCAAGCAAAAGCTGCGTGCCTATATATGTACGTGGTTATTTACCCCAAATAAACGGAACTGGATCCTCTAACGTGAAGTAGAGAAGTAAGGCAAGTCACCGTGCAAAGCTAGTGTAAAACAGAGAAGGAAAGTCACAGGCAATGAACACTGTATGGATCTACTATAGCAGACACTGCATGCAGTTACTGTTGATAAAAATAAATCTAAAATTTAATTTATTGCATCATAATTTTGTTTGTATGTAATTTTTGTAAATGTACACTCTTCGGTCCTTTTTACTCCGCGTATTACATTTGTGCAAGTCAAACTTTGTAAAGTTTGACTAAATTTATATTAAAAATATATCAACATCTACAATACCAAATATATATGCTATGAAACTACATTTCATAATGAATCTAACAATATTATTTGACGTGTGAATGTTGATATTTTTTTTTCTATAAGTTTGTCAACATGGAGATACTTTGAATTCGGACAAAACTTATATGCAGACTAAAAAGGACTGGAGTGAGTATATAGTAGATTTGTAATTTGACAATTAATTCAAGTCATATTAGATTTAATCATATGGATGCGAAGGACGAAAGTTAGGGCACTGTAGCTTACCCCACTTCTCTCCTTCATGTTATAGGATCCAGTTCCGAAGGAACCCGCTGCTAGCGTTTGCGGACCGTAATGGGCCACACACAAAGTAACATCGAAGCTAAATGGCTAATTTGGGAGTTTTATTTGTAAAGGTCACTCCCACCTTCGCAGGTTAAGACAAGTGGTGCACTGCATGTTCGCCACGTGTCGCAACATGAGAGTTTTCCCTTTTTTTCATAGATTTGTTTGTTCAAAACTCGAGCAGTCTTCACCGTTCAATTCCTTGCATTGAGATGTTCAAAACTAGATCCCATGGTCATAAGTCTCGATGAACTGTTCTTTACACACAAAAAAAATCAGAGAAAAATCCTGAAGCGGGAGCACTTTTTTCCCCTTTCAGAAGAGGGCACGACTGTGCCTCTCACAGGAGCAAATCAATGCCTCCACGAGAAGCAAATTTGTACCTCTCGTGGAAGAAAAAAATGCATTCTTTCTTTCCTTTTTCCTGAGAGGCATGACTGTGTCTCTTGCGGAAGCAAATTCGGGCCTCCACGAGAAGTAAATGTGTGCCTCTCGCGTAAGAAAAAAACGTGCTTTTTCCTTTTCCGAGAGGCACGACTGTGTCTCTTGCGGGAGAAAATCCGTACATCCACGAGAAGTAAATATGTGCCTCTCGCAGGAAAAAAACGTGTATTTCTTTTATTATTATTTTTTGCTTGACAAAAATCGAAGAAAATCCGGGGAAAAATTGAAAATAATAATTAAAAAATCAACTAAAACCAAAAACACATAAAGAAAATAGAAAGAAACAAAATCAGGAGGGAATGCCCAGAGCATGACACATGGCGACTGTCGTGGTTCTAAGTCTGACAGTGAGAATGGGGGGTAAGTATGGAGAGGCAAGATCCTAGCTATGGAGTAGTTGTATGCGCAAGGAGTTTTACGAGTTCGGGCCCTTCTCTGAGGAAGTAACAGCCCTACGTCTCGGAGCCCGGAGGCGGTCGACTGGATTATATGTGTATGTGTTACAAAGTTCCGAACCCCTGTCCTAGTGGAGGGGGGTGGCTTATATAGAGTTCGCCAGGACCCCAGCCAGCCCACGTTACAAGGAGTTTAATGTACATAAAGAGAGGGGGTTACTGGTAACGCCTGTAATAAAGGACCATGAAGGCCATAAAAGCTACTTATGAGGTGACCGTTTGTAGGTAGGGCCTGTAGGTCTTCTTATGATCGAGTGGTTGTCTTCATGGTCGACTGCTTGTACTTCTGGTCGAGTACGCTCGTGTCCGTCGACTGGGCTGACCAGGTCGACTGACCTGTCGATACTTCTTAGAATGTCTTTCATTGTAGGAGTCATGTCCTTGATTGGGTACCTCGGGTATGATAAGTTACCCTACCCTAGGTACGTATCCTCGTCATTAGCCCCCGAATGGGTCAGGGGTTAAGTGAGAATGGGGCCGAGCCTATGCTTCCGACTCAACCTCCGTGCTCCGGTTGCATCTGTCTTCGGATAAATGGAAGTTACGGTGGGATCTCATTCTTCAGTTGCCTTGATCCATTCAGATGTCCGTCGAGTGGTTTCGGATTACCGTCGAGTGCGTTTACGTGACGAGTCCCTTGGGAGACTTAAGGAAACGGATCTTTTTGTCTGACAAACCGTCCTGTCGATCGCGGATCTTGCGGGATTTGAAAATTGAGAAGCGCACCGGACGGAGAAAATCGCGCGAATCGGCTGGATAAGGCAAGGGCGCCTCGATCTCCGCGCCACCTTTTTCGCCACGTACTGCGCGCGCGCCTGTTGCGGGATCTGACTGGGAGGCGCAGGCCCACTGATCAGCCACTCGGGTGTGGCCTTATATAAAGCAAAGAATCTGATTTTTTTTTCTCTGTGCGCCCTCGTTCTTCTTCCCCCTTCCTCCATAAGCTTCCGCCTCGCTCTCCGCCGCAACCTCGACACCGCCGCTCGGCCAAGACCTCGTTCGAGACGATGGGGACGGACAAGACGGCGGCGGCGGAACACGCGAAGAAGGTCGCGGCAAAGGGCAAAGGGAAGAGATCCGGCCGAGGCGGGTCGTCCTCGCGGGCCACTCTGCCGCCCGGCTGGTTGCAGGGGGATTGGATGCCCTCCATCCTCACTCAGGCGGATATCGACGACATGGTGGAGGGGGGACTCATTCCCCACAAGGCTGCTCGCCTTCCTGGGAAGGAGACGGAGCCGAAACCTCGCGAGGGTGAGCGCGTCCTGATAGCCACCCATGTCGACCGGGGGTTTTCCCTGCCCCCGAGTCCTTTCTTTAGGGCTTTCCTGAACTTCTTCGGAGCGCAGCTCCACCATTTCACGCCCAACTCCATAGTCTATCTCGCTGCGTTCGTGTCTCTGTGTGAGTGTTTCTTAGGTTGTCGACCCCACTGGGGCCTCTTCAAGCATATCTTCACTTGCCGATCCCAGTCGGTTAAAAAGCTTAACCCGGACGGGGAAAGGACGCAGGTGATCCAGATGTGCGGGGGCCTCGGGATCCAGACGAGGGGTAAGAGTTGTTTTCCTCCCATGACACTTCCCGATTCCGTGCGCGGGTGGCAGTCGACTTGGTTCTACTGCAAAGACCAGCCGACCCCTGGCCACTCGACCGGCCTTCCTCCTTTTTCCTTGGACCGAGTGCAGAAACCCGCTTCTTTGAAAGTGGTTCCAGAGGAGAAGGCTCAGGTGAAGGTACTAGTCAGTCGAGTGGTTGAGTTGGTTCGGGAAGGCGTGACCGGCATGGACTTGCTCGAAGTCTTCCTCCAGCGACGAATCCAACCTCTCCAGGCTCGGGATCACTCGATGTGGTTGTATTCCGGGCCCGACGACTCCACTCGGATCCACCCGGAGGGGGTCGAGGCTTCCGTGCTGGAGAGCTGGCTGACCAGCATGACCGGGAATAAGGACAACCCCAGGGGTTCCAGGAGGATTGCTCCGCTTGATGGGATGATGGAGACAGATCAGGTACGTTTTATTTCTTCCGACTGAAATTTTCACTCCGTCTAGTAACTGGCTTGCGATAAGTCGACTGATCCTTGTTCTGCCCGTTGTTTTGCAGGAGATCAACGACATGTATTCGATGCCGAATGGGAACCAGGAGCAAGTATCTGAAGGAGGAGGGAGTGGAGGCGAAGGAAGTGAGAATGAAGTTGAAGTCGAGGGTGAAGTCGAGGAGTGGGAATCTGACGATGACGTAGAGGAGGAGGCCAGCGACGACTCGGGTGACGAAGACGAAGAGGTGGAGGTCGAGCTTCCTCGACGCGAGAGACGCTCCAAGAACGCTCAGGATCCCGCCGTGGAGCGCGGTCAGTCGAGTGCTCCGGCGGGCCAGTCATCCAAGCGCCCTCGGACCGCGTCGCCGGCCCCAACTGAGAAGGCATCCAAGCAGCCCAGAGCCCTCCCGACCAAGCCACCCAAGGCCTTGCCCAAGATCAGGGTCGCCATCCCGGTCATCTCTGGGTAAGTGACTGTTTTCATCTTTCTTGAGTCGACTAGAACGGATTCTTAGCCGATTCACTTTCAAATTGTTTGCTTGGGATCGTGCAGCGCCGCTACTTCCGAGACTTCCATCCAGAATGTTGATGAGACGATGGAGGACGCCGTCACTTCCAACTTAGGTATAATCTTTGACATGATCCGACTGTTTAACTGTTGAGTCGATTGGATATTCATTTCTGAACTTTTGTAGCTCCGACCAACATCATTGACCTTCCGGATGATGAGGAGGAGGAGGAAGTGCCGCTCAGGCCTTTTGGGAGGAGAGGCCGGAGGGCCCCGGTCGACAAGGCTCCTCAGATCGCGTCGACTGCCGAGGCGGTGGTCCAAGGAGGCGACAATACCGCCCGGACTACTGTGACTTTTGCTGAACCACTGATGACTGCCCGGCCTTCGTCGTCGACTGCTCCCCCACTGGTCGACCCGCCCTCGTTCTTCGCCGCCTACCAGACCCCGGAGGATCAAGTGAGTGCTGCTAAGGAGGCTATACGTCAGGCGGGGCTCGTGATGGAGCAGACCAAAGCGGCTCGGGATGCCAGTCAAGCGGCCTATGACATCAGCTCGGCGTTGCAGCAGAACGTCCAGGTTAGTTGGTCTTCACTTGCGTTGTACACCCACTGGGTGCTGTTGATCCGAAATTTCTCATTGGTGGGGGCACGCTGAGTGCACCCACTGGGTGTAGTCCCCGAGACCACGGTCGACTGCTGGTAGTCGACTGTGGTCTTTATATTGCCTTTCTGTAGTTGTCCTTCTTCACTCGGTAGGGTTTTCTGAGAACGGTTTGGTCAGGCCATGTCGGATGAAACTGTAGCCGGTCGACTGCGGGCAGTCAACTTTCTCTTTTTTTTTGAAAACCAGTGGGGGCACGCTGAGTGCACCCACTGGGTGTAGTCCCCGAGGCTACTGTCGAATGTTTTGATTCGGCTGTAGTCTTAGAAGTGTTGTGCTCTTTCTTTCAGTCACTCGGGAGTAACTTATCTTTGATACCCTTTGTCGATTGACTCTTTGCAGAAGTCTTGTGAGCTTGTTGCTCAGCTCGCCGATCTGAAGAATAAGCAAATCCAGCTTAATCTTGATTTACAGTTTGCTCAGGAAAACGTGCAGAAGGCGAAGGATGAAGCAAAAGGTATGGCTGGTGAGGACTCGACGGCTGTCTCTGTTCTCCTGCCTGTTCTCAACTCTGTGCTCATTGTTGTTTTGCAGACGAACTGGAGAAGGCCCTGAAGAAGAAAGATCTTGACCTTGCGGAGGCACAAAAGGCGGCTGCGGAGAAGCTGAAGCTTGCTGAAGAGAAACTTGCTTCAGTCGATCAACTTGAGAGCGAGAACGCTAGGCTGAAGTCTGCTCTTGACTCGGCCAACAAGGA
Organism: Aegilops umbellulata; assembly: GCA_032464435.1. Lineage (NCBI taxonomy): Eukaryota > Viridiplantae > Streptophyta > Magnoliopsida > Poales > Poaceae > Aegilops > Aegilops umbellulata. Next base: position 2,090,211 of record CP136057.1, on the reverse strand, counting down.
AGCGAGTCGACTGAAGACTGACAAGAGTACTCTGAACGACAAGCTCGGCCAGCTGGCGGGGAAGCACAAGGACCTGGAGGATTATCTTGGGGGTCTTGCCAAGAAGCTATACCTCATGCTTGAAGGTAACCCTCTTTGTGCGATTAATCTTGTTGTTGTCGACTCACCATTTGGTTACAGTTTTGATCTGTCGAAACTTCTTTCAGAATTCTGCCGGAATTTTGAGGAAGAGACCAGTCGAGTGGAAACCCGCCTGGACCCTATCAACTCTCCTGTGAAGGACGAAGTGGCCATGAACGTCTTCCGGTTGGAATCTCGTGTCGCTGGTGTGGTGGACTACCTGGCTCGACTGAAAGCTGCAGTGTCACGGATCGACTCCGCACTCTGGCCCAAGGAGACGCTTCAGAACGACCTTGAATCCTTGGTCACTCGACTAAGTGAGGTTCCAGGTCGAGTGCAAGAATGGAAGAAGTCCTCTGCTAGGTGCGGTGCTGATGTGGCTCTGTCACTGGTTCGTGTCCACTGCAAGGAGGCGCGAGAGGAGAAGCTGGCCGCTCTCCAGGTTGCCAATACCAGGAAGCATAACTTTCAGGATTTCATGGAGACCTTCATCGCTGCTGCCACTCGGATCTCTAAAGGGATCGACTTGGACGAATTTGTTGCACCATCCAGTCCTCCACCGGAGGAGTAAAAAACTGATGTTCCTTGCCTTAAATTTGCCTCGGAATGCCGAGTGGTTTATATAACCGATAAACTCCGTCGAGCTTATAGCTCGAGTACTTTTATTTGCGATCTAGAATCTTTTGATTTTATCCGAACATGGCTCGACGTTGAATGTCTTCGTGACTTGATCCGCCGATCTACTATTCGTTGTTCCCTCAGAGCATCGGGCTGCAGCTAAGTCCCCGAGTGGGAGGTTCGCTCTCCACTCGGTAGGATTCCCATTACTTAGTCGAGTGCTTGGACTGCAGCTAAGCCCCCGAGTGGGAGGTTCGCTCTCCACTCGGTAGGATTTTAATTTCTTAGGCGAAACGGGTTCGCAGCTAAGCCCCCGAGTGGGAGGCTGGCTCTCCACTCGGTAGGATTTCAATTACTTAGGCGAGTACTTGGACTGCAGCTAAGCCCCCGAGTGGGAGGTTTGCTCTTCACTCGGTAGGATTTCAATTACTTAGGCGAGTACTTGGACTGCAGCTAAGCCCCCGAGTGGGAGGTTTGCTCTCCACTCGGTAGGATTTCAATTACTTAGGCGAGTACTTGGACTGCAGCTAAGCCCCCGAGTGGGAGGTTTGCTCTCCACTCGGTAGAATTTCGATTACTTAGGCGAGTACTTGGACTGCAGCTAAGCCCCCGAGTGGGAGGTTTGCTCTCCACTCGGTAGGATTTCAATTACTTAGGCGAGTACTTGGACTACAGCTAAGCCCCCGAGCGGGAGGTTTGCTCTCCACTCGGTAGGATTTCAATTACTTAGGCGAGTACTTGGACTGCAGCTAAGCCCCCGAGTGGGAGGTTTGCTCTCCACTCGGTAGGATTTTTTCAAACTTAGGCGAGTCCTTGGACTGCAGCTAAGCCCCCGAGTGGGAGGTTTGCTCTCCACTCGGTAGGATTTTTTTCAATCTTAGGCGAGTCCTTGGACTGCAGCTAAGCCCCCGAGTGGGAGGTTTGCTCTCCACTCGGTAGGATTTTTTTAAACTTAGGCGAGTCCTTGGACTGCAGCTAAGCCCCCGAGTGGGAGGTTTGCTCTCCACTCGGTAGGATTTTTTTCAATCTTAGGCGAGTCCTTGGACTGCAGCTAAGCCCCCGAGTGGGAGGTTTGCTCTCCACTCGGTAGGATTTTTTCAAACTTAGGCGAGTCCTTGGACTGTAGCTAAGCCCCCGAGTGGGAGGCTGGCTCTCCACTTGGTAGGATTTCGATTACTTAGGCGAAACGGATTCGCAGCTAAGCCCCCGAGTGGGAGGCTGGCTCTCCACTCGGTAGGATTTTCTGAAAACTTAGGCGAAGCGGATTCGCAACTAAGTCACCCACTGGGGGAAATTTAGACAAACAGAAAAAGAAATAGCAGTCTTTTGCTTGAAACGAAAGAATTACAGAGGTACTTTTATTACATCTCAGTCGAGTGAGTTTTTAAGTGTAAAAAGGACGGAGCAGGTCTGCGTTCCATGCTCGAGGCTCGTCGATCCGTCGATCGATGTTGTAGAGGTGATACGCTCCGTTGTGCAGGACTTTGGTGATGATGAAGGGGCCTTCCCAGGTCGGGGCAAGTTTGTGAGGTTTTTGCTGATCCACGCGAAGGACCAAATCTCCTTCCTGAAAGGCTCGACCCTTCACATTTCTGGCGTAAAACCGACGCAACTCTTGCTGGTAGATGGTCGAGCGGATTAGAGCCATCTCTCTTTCCTCCTCTAAGAGGTCGACTGCATCTTGCCGGGCCTGTTCTGCTTCTGCTTCGGAGTATAACTCAACTCGAGGCGCGTTGTGGAGCAGGTCGCTTGGCAAAACCGCTTCGGCTCCATAGACCAGAAAGAATGGTGCTCTTCCAGTCGACCGGTTAGGGGTGGTCCTCAACCCCCATAGAACTGACGGAAGTTCGTCGACCCAGGCGCCTGCTGCGTGTTTGAGATCACGCATCAGTCAGGGTTTTAGTCCTTTGAGGATGAGGCCATTCGCGCGTTCGGCCTGTCCATTCGACTGAGGGTGAGCAACTGAAGCGTAGTCGACTCGAGTGCCCTGAGAGGCGCAGAAGGCTTTGAATCTGTCATTATCAAAGTTTGATCCGTTATCCGTGATGATGCTGTGCGGAACTCCATATCTGAATATCAATCCCCTGATAAAACTGATGGCGGTGCTTGCATCGAGGTCCTTTATGGGTTTGGCTTCTATCCACTTTGTGAACTTGTCGACTGCAACCAACAAGTGGGTGAAGCCACTCCTACCAGTTCTTAGTGGTCCGATCATGTCTAGACCCCAGACAGCGAAAGGCCAGACGAGTGGAATGGTCTTCAAGGCGGAGGCGGGCTTGTGAGACATGTTGGAATAAAACTGGCCCCCCTCGCACTTGTCGACTATATCCTTTGCCATTTCGTTCGCCTTTGGCCAGTAAAAACCCGCTCGGTATGCTTTAGCCACGATGGTCCGAGAGGACGCGTGATGGCCGCAGGTCCCCGAGTGGATGTCCTCGAGAATTATCTGTCCTTCTTCAGGTGTGATGCACTTCTGACCAACTCCAGTCACGCTTTCTCTGTATAGCTGCCCTTTGATTATTGTAAAGGCTTTGGATCGACGGACGATCTGCCGAGCCTCTTCTTCATCTTCTGGGAGCTCTTTTCTCATGATATACGCAATGTACGGCACTGTCCAATCGGGAGTGGTGGTCATAACTTCCATAATCAGGTCGACCACAACTGGTATCTCCACTTCGGTCGAGTCAGAGGCGCTTTTTGGTTGTGGGGGCTCTTCTGTGAAAGGATCTTCTTGCACTGATGGTGTGTGAATGTGCTCCAAACACACATCTTTAGGGATGGCCTCCCTTTTGGACCCTATCTTCGCCAGATCATCTGCAGCTTGATTTTTCAGTCGGGGTATATGATGGAGCTCCAACCCCTCGAATCGTTTCTCCAGCTTCCTCACAGCGCTGCAATATCCCGTCATGGATGGGCTTCGGACGTCCCACTCCTTCATCACTTGATTAACAACCAGATCTGAGTCGCCGTAGACCATGAGGCGACGGACGCCGAGTGAAATGGCCATACGTAATCCGTATAGAAGCGCCTCATACTCTGCCTCATTGTTGGAGGAATCAAAGTGAATCTGGAGGACATACTTGAGCTTATCTCCTCGGGGGGAAACCAGTACAACCCCCGCACCGGATCCGTTCAGCATCTTCGAGCCATCGAAAAACATAGTCCAGTGCTCCGAGTGAACTTGAGTCGGAAGCTCCTGCTCGGTCCACTCGGCGAGGAAATCAGCTATTGCCTGGGACTTAATAGCTTTCTTTGCCTCGAACTTGATATCAAGAGGAAGAAGTTCAATTGCCCATTTCGCCACTCGACCGGTTGCATCTCTGTTATGAAGAATCTCTGATAATGGAGCGTCGCTGACGACTGTGATAGAGTGATCAGAGAAATAATGAGCAACCTTCTTCGTGGTCATGTAAATCCCGTAAACGAGCTTCTGATAGTGGGGATATCTTTGCTTCGACGGGGTCAGAACTTCGGAGAGATAATAAACTGGGCGTTGAACTTTGAAGGTCTTTCCTTCCTCTTCCCGCTCGACCGTAAGAACGGTACTAACGACTTGTCCCGTGGCTGCTATGTAAAGCAACAATGGCTCTTTGCTGACAGGAGCAGCAAGCACCGGCTGGGTGGAGAGCAGAGCTTTTAGCTCTGCAAACGCTGCATCAGCTTCTGGAGTCCACTCGAACGTGTCTGACTTCTTCATCAGTCGGTAAAGAGGGAGCGCCTTTTCACCGAGCCTGGAGATGAATCGACTTAGGGCGGCCAAGCATCCAGTAAGTTTCTGGACGTCGTGCACACGCACGGGGCGTTTCATCCGGAGTATGGTGCCAACTTTTTCAGGGTTAGCGTCGATTCCTCGTTCGGAAACAAGGAAACCGAGTAACTTTCCTCCAGGGACTCCAAATGTGCACTTCGACGAATTGAGCTTGATATCATAACTCCTGAGATTGGCAAAAGTTTCAGCTAGGTCAGTCAGCAGGTCGGAACCTTTCCGTGACTTGACCACTATGTCATCCATGTATGCTTCTACATTCCGACTGATTTGAGTGATTAGGCACTTCTGAATCATTCTCATGAATGTAGCTCCGGCGTTCTTGAGACCGAAAGGCATGGTAACATAGCAGAAACACCCAAAAGGGGTGATGAAGACTGTTTTTATTTCATCGGGTCCATACAGACGGATCTGATGGTATCCAGAGTAAGCATCTAAAAAAGATAACCTCTCGCATCCTGCAGTCGAGTCGACTATTTGATCGATGCGAGGGAGAGGAAAATGATCTTTCGGGCAGGCCCGATTGATATGCTTGAAATCGATGCACATGCGCAACGATCTGTCCTTCTTAGGGACCATCACAACATTAGCGAGCCACTCGGAGTGGTAGATCTCACGAATGAATTCTGCTGCTAGGAGTCGGGCCACTTCTTCGCCAATGGCCTTTCTCTTCTGAACGGCGGACCGTCGGAGATGCTCCTTGACTGGTTTGGCCTTTGGGTCGACTTGAAGGCGGTGCTCGGCCAGTCCCCTGGGCACACCTGGCATGTCAGTAGGCTTCCATGCAAAGATGTCCCAGTTCTCACGGAGGAACTGGACGAGCGCTTCTTCCTATTTGGGGTCGAGTGTAGTGGAGATGTTGGTTGGAGCCGCATTTGGATCGGTCGGGTGAATGTGGACTTGCTTGGTCTCACCAGTCGACTGAAATGCCGACTCCGTGGCGGGCTTCTTGGCTCGTAACAACTCACTCGGATCCGCAGTCTTCTGGTACTCTTGCATCTCTATCTTGGCCATCTGAGCGTCAGCAATTTTGGCGCCTTTCTGGAAGCACTCCTCTGCCTTTTTCCGATTGCCAACGATGGTGATTACACCTTTGGGGCCAGGCATCTTCAGCTTGAGGTATACGTAACATGGTCGAGCCATGAAACGAGCATAGGCTGGCCTCCCAAGAATGGCGTGGTACGCACTCTGAAAATCCACGACCTCAAAGGTTAACTTTTCTTTCCGGAAATTCTTCGAGTCACCAAAGACGACGTCGAGAGTGATTTGACCGAGTGACTCAGCTCTCTTCCCAGGAATGACTCCGTGGAAGCTCATGTTGCTGGGGCCGAGTCGGGACATCGGAATGCCCATCCCCTTCAATGTTTCTGCATACAACAAGTTTAGCCCACTGCCGCCGTCCATTAGAACCTTGGTCAGTCGAGTGCCTTCAATAATTGGGTCGACCACCAACGCTTGCCTCGCTGGGGTGGCAATATGAGTCGGATGATCGGACTGGTCGAAGGTGATGGCGGTCTGGGACCACTTCAGGTAATTGGGCGTCACCGGAGCGACCTTGTTTACTTCGCGATTGATGACCTTCAGTCGACTCTTACTTTCGACATCAGCGAAAATCATCAGAGTGGAATTGACTTGGGGGTATTCTTCACCGCTGTCTTCTCGGTCTTCGCCTTTGTCTGACTCTTTCTCTTTGTCCTTGGCTTGCTTCCCTTGGAACTGTTGCATCAGGAGTCGACATTGTCGAGTGGTATGCTTAGGGTAAATGAGATTTCCCTCTTCATCTTTCTTCGTGTGAATGTGGCATGGTAAGTCCATCACATCGTTCCCGTCCTGGTCTTTCACTTTCTTGGGGTTCCAAGGACCTTTGGGTTTCCCCTTAAATTTCCCTGGAGTCACAGCTAAGGCTTCCCCGGGGGCGACTGGCTCGGCCTTGCGCTTCTGCTTCCGACTGGAGTGTCCTCCGCCGGCCTCATTGGCGGCCGCCTTATACTTGCCACTCCGGAGTCTATCTTCCTCTTCTTCGTTCGCGTACTTGGTGGCAATTTCCATCATTCGACTCAGGGTCATATCTCCGGTTCGACCAAACTTCAAAGTTAACTCTCTGTTTCTGACGCCTTCCTTGAAGGCGCAAACTGCCTGATGGTCGGATACATTCTCGACCGTGTGATTCAGAGTGATCCACCTCTGGATATAATCCCTCAGGGTTTCACTCGACTTCTGAACACATGACTGCAATTCTGTCAACCCTGCCGGTCGCTTGCAAGTCCCTTCGAATGTCCTGACAAACACCTGGGCCAGATCTTCCCAAGTATAAATACTACTGGGAGCCAACTGATTCAACCACGCTCTGGCTGATCCTTCCAACATGAGGGGCAAGTGCTTCATGGCCACCTCGTCGTCGCCGCCTCCGATCTGAACAGCCACTCGGTAATCCTCGAGCCATGTGTCCGGCTTGGACTCTCCGGTGAACTTGCTGACTCCAGCCGCCAACCTGAAGTTGGGAGGAATCACTGCAGCTCTGATTGCTCTGCTGAAACACTCAGGACCTGAGACGCGAACTCTGCTGCTGGACGGTGCGCCTCTATCACGGTCTTCTCGGTGAGCTCTATTTCGGTCGACCAGACCTTGAACGATGATGGATCTCGCATCAAAGCCCGGTTCTCTGGGGTCGACTGGGACCCTCCGCCCAGTACTGAACTGGCGTCTGTCCTCTTGCCGCCGAGGAACGTACGACCCCGCTCTTGGGGGAGGAGAAGGCACTCGACGTTGATCGCGGCGATCGAATCGGTGCTCATATCGCTCGTGCCCTTGGTATTGATCCTCGCGTCGGCCTCTGTGTCCTTCACGCCTCGGGGGCGACCTTGGACTATGAGCCGACTGAACGGAATTCGCAGTGACGGATCGACTGTGAATCCTGTTGCGCGACTGAGATACGGCTGAATTCTGGTCACCCGCTGCACGAAGCAAATCTCTGATCTGCAATAGACCTCTCCCTGCCTCTGACTGTGAAGGCTGGATCGACTCCGCTATGCGAGCCGCAGCTGCCAAATTCTGAATCAGGGTACGGTATACCTGGGTCGGCGGCTGGAAGACGCGACGACGACTGGACTCGGGAGCGGGCGGTCGTGCGCGCTCGTCGAGTGCTCTCTGGAGATTCTCCAATCGAGTACGTTCAGCCAAGTTGGCCAAGCGCGCCTCCTCCAGGGCTCGCGCCTCAGGGGTTTCTCCAACGATAGGAGTGTGAAGGGCGTCCATGTTCCGGCGACGGAGTTCCTCCCTCTGCACGGAGGTAAGGGGCTCGGGCCTGTACTCTTCGTGGCCCCGCGCCGGAATCCCCCCTGCGGCGATTTCTTCGGTGTGGGGGAATCCGGGGGGACTACGTAGTCCGTCGACCATTAGTACTTCCGCCGCTGGATCACTGCTGTCGCACTCGGACGCAGTCTCTACGGAGCCAGTCGAACAGGCCGTAGAGTGACTCGTCGGGCTCGATTGCCGCGACTTGGGGGATGGCCGACTGGCGGGCCAGTGCGTGCTTCACCCACCGCTGGAGTCTCGACCGACCGGTGCGCTTGCACCGGTAGGAAACTGACGACGATGATGACGATGACGGCGCAACGAATGCCGACCCGTACTGGGTCGACGGTTGCCGCAGGAGGACGCCGCGGACGCATGCGCGAAAATGCGTGGCTCCGCGGGCGGGAAGCGCGTCCACGTCGAGTGGAGCCTCCTGCAGCCAAGCAGAGTTGTCGACGATGAAGGAGAGAGCGCCGAGACGGATCTCGCGGCTCTCGACCATGACTCTGCTCGAAAACATGATGTGGGTTGAAAGAATCCCAACTCCTCCAACAAATCGCTAGAACACCTGCCCCACGGTGAGCGCCAACTGTCGTGGTTCTAAGTCTGACAGTGAGAATGGGGGGTAAGTATGGAGAGGCAAGATCCTATCTATGGAGTAGTTGTATGCGCAAGGAGTTTTACGAGTTCGGGCCCTTCTCTGAGGAAGTAACAGCCCTACGTCTCGGAGCCCGGAGGCGGTCGACTGGATTATATGTGTATGTGTTACAAAGTTCCGAACCCCTGTCCTAGTGGAGGGGGGTGGCTTATATAGAGTTCGCCAGGACCCCAGCCAGCCCACGTTACAAGGAGTTTAATGTACATAAAGAGAGGGGGTTACTGGTAACGCCTGTAATAAAGGACCATGAAGGCCATAAAAGCTACTTATGAGGTGACCGTTTGTAGGTAGGGCCTTTAGGTCTTCTTATGGTCGAGTGGTTGTCTTCATGGTCGACTGCTTGTACTTCTGGTCGAGTACGCTCGTGTCCGTCGACTGGGCTGACCAGGTCGACTGACCTGTCGATACTTCTTAGAATGTCTTTCATTGTAGGAGTCATGTCCTTGATTGGGTACCTCGGGTATGATAAGTTACCCTACCCTAGGTACGTATCCTCGTCAGCGACGGCTGAGAACGCGACGCGCTCTTGGCACACCAAAAGTGACCCCTTTGAGGGCTCCCAAATTAAGGAGTACTCGCTTATTAGCTACTCTCGCACTTCAGGCACCCGAACTCCTCCCTACCGCTCACGCGCCCGCAAACTGGGCCGGCCCAGGTCACCTCAGTTGGCTTGATCTCTCGCCTAGTTCGTTCGATATCGGTTCACCAGTCGATAGTTGACCAATTGGCCGGTCAACTATTGACTTTGGAAGAAAAATATGAATAATAAATCTGAAAAAAAGTAACATGAATTCAAAAATGTTCATGAATGTTGAAAGAAAAGCTCATAAACTTTAGAAAAGTTCAGCAATTTACAAAAAAAATCATAAATTTGAAAACAAAGCATCAAATTAAAAAGAACACAAATTTGACAAAAGTTCATCAATTTTGAAAAACATTCATCAAATTCAAAAATAGTTCGTTGATTTTGAGAAAATTTCGAAAATTTGGAAAAACAATCATCAATTTAAAAGAAGTTCAACATTTTTTCAAAGTTGACGATTTTTTAAAAATCATATATTTTCATAATAGTTTCACAAATTTGAAAATAATTCAAACACTTATCAAAAAGAAAACAAAAAAAAAAAAATCAAAAACCGTTACAAGAAAAAAGAAAAAACCAAAAGAAAACCGTTCCAAGAAATAAGAGAAAAGAAAAGAAACAATAAAGAAGAAAAGATGGGAAAAGCTCTAAGTAAAGATAACAGTTTTTGTGGCTGGGTGGTTCGTGCATTTTCCGAACCACGCCATCATGCGCATTTTTTTTTGTTTTTGCTTTTTAAGAATCAGAAAAAGGAATGGGGATAGGCCAGCCCGGCGCCAGGAATAGGGTGTGCGCCCGGAACGGGTGCCTTAAGCGCCGTTTAGGATTTCCCCCTGAAAAGCAGCAGTTTGCCTTTTTATCAGGTACCTTCACCTAAAGTTTTTACCAGGTACCTGTTTTTTCTTCTAGCGTCAGTTGATATTTTTCTTACTCAAAAAAAAGTTGATATTTTTCATATTGCCGTAAAAAAAGTCGATAATTGTTATTCTTTCTTGAGCACAACGCACTGAATAGCTGGAGCACAGCCACGCCGCATGTAGTCAAACTTTTTTCGGAAAAACATGCATACAGGGCAGGCTTGTTAGGTTATGCACTCCCTAGTCTGGTTGGTGGAAGGGACCCGAGAGTATTAATCAATATATTAAAGATTTTTTATATGAATTAGGCAGACTAATCCCGAGGTGGAACAACAACAACTCTTGGCTTCTATCCGGGTCTGCTATATGACTAGGAGAAATGATATTCTACCATGCACCCGGATATTCTGTGCATGGATATATCGTCTGTGGTTGCTTTGAGATTCATGCTACTAGTTTGCTTATTGTCGAATTTTATCTTGTTTCAATGTGTTACATAGGTTTGTCCTCTCATTCCAAAGTGTATCATAATATTTTGTTGTGTATCGTCGTGTATTAGCAAATCTGATCTGAATTTCCGCAAAAAAAAAGTAAAAATAAAACAAATCCGATCTGAAGGAAGTTCATTTTTTTGTTGGCGCACAATGAAACATGATGATACACTTTGGAACAAGACAAAAACTGAATCAAACATTACAAAACAAATAAATTTTGACAACAACAGAAAAAATAGCATAAATCTCAAAGTGACCACGGACGGTGGATCCATACATGGGACATCCCATGCATGATAGAAAAATCAATCCCGTATGACTAGACCTAGTATGAGTTCTCCCATAATCACACTCTTACGACTTTGGGTTCTATATTCCCCATGTATATTTACCTCAGAAAACTTGCTTTTTTTTTAGACAAACCTCAAAAAACTTGCTGATAAGCTTAAGCTTGCATGCCCTCTATTTACAGGAGATATTGCATGCTGCACCTACACGAATCTCACAGCCACAAGGCAACCGTACAATGATGTGTATTGTATTGGTGTCTTGTTACCATGTAGAATTCACGTTACATGGTACGCACGCGTGTGTGTCCACGACGCTAGGAATTTTTGTTGAGGCTTCCGAGGCCTCATGTGGCAGACACTCATTTTACCACTTACTGGTTACTGCGTATGTGTATATACTGTGATTAATCAAACACGGTTGGTGGGAATGAACACTCTTGTTCTCCCAACTAGGCCAATGACCTGTAAAGATTTACATTTTATTTAGTTGACTTGAGACTAATTAATTAGTCAGATGCCAATTATTTTACCTGGTACTAATTCATGATTCAAAACTAAAAAAATATGTTTATTAAAAAATGATCTACATGTGAAAAATATTGCTAGTTTATTAGGAGTATAAAGTAAGCAAAATCGAAGTATTAGGTAAACATAAACTGATATTGATAAGCAAGTAATAGCTCAACCTAAACTCTAAATGATGTATTTTCTAAACATAGATTAATGTGCCTACTATCAGCAAATCATGTTCGTTGAGATATGGGCTTCATACACATAAATATTCTTAGTAATTCTTACATGGAGGTAATTTCTGTATGGTTAAGACACTAGTTGCCACTTGTCAAAAACAAGGCTTGGAATATGAGTGCAGTCTCAAATAGATAAAACAGGCACTTGTACAGGGTGACCGCCCTTACTCACCGCCGGTGCCACCCAGCACCACCACAGACCCCATCCGCCGCCGCCCGAAAATCCCAAATCAAGCCTGTAGCCATCCAGATCTCCACCGCTACTGCCCAGATGTACATCATGATGGTTCGGTGGTTGCAGACAATCTGGACATAGTATTCTATGAGCGTCGGATCTAGCTCACCATCGCAACGCTGGCACCCAATTCAAAGGAGGGGGGGGGGATAGAGGAGGACGAGGCCAAGGAGGAGGAGGAGGAGGGGAGAAGATGGATGAGGTTGAGGATGATGACATGGAGGAGGAGGCCGTTGATGTGCACGTCTCGTCGAAGCTTGCCGAGCGGTAGTTCGGGCTGCCGCTTGGGGACGCCAAGCGGAGCGCGCCGACGCCACAACCATTACCATCATCCGGGCCAATCCATTCGCTCCTGAGGAGCACCTCGTGTTTGAGGCGTTGATCGAGTCTGAGAGTGAAGTAGAAGCCAACTGCGTAACATTGACGATGATGGACAGGGACCAGGAGGCGCTGTTGGTCGAACTCTGCCCCGAAGAATCCGGTGACTTAATTATGTGGTAGCTTAGTTTAATGTAAGTACACTGAGATCCAGCTATGTGCATTCATTCATTTGCACCGACTTCTCATTAAACCCTGCTGCAGAGTTCAGCAAAACACAAAGTAAAGCTGACTACTTCAATGTGTACCTACTGTCCAGATGAGTTCAGCAAAACACAAAGTAATTATGAGAAGGGTCCAACAACTCTCTACGCTCCCTGTTGCTTAGTTCTGTTATTATCATTTCGGGTGTGACTTGCCAGTACATTTAATGTACTTATCTGCAACCTATTATGTAACAACAATTTCTAGCGATGAGTAAAGGTGTGAAGTAATGTCGCGAGTCTACACTCAAATTTGTCAGTTGCTTAGTTCTGTTACTATCATTTCGGGTGTGACTTGCCAGTACATTTAATGTACTTATCTGCAACCTATTGCGATGAGTAAAGGTGTGAAGTAATGTCGCGGGTCTACAATCAAATTTGTCAGTTGCTTAGTTCTGTTACTATCATTTCGGGTGTGACTTGCCAGTACATTTAATGTACTTATCTGCAACCTATTATGTAACAACAATTTCTAGCGATGAGTAAAGGTGTGAAGTAATGTCGCGAGTCTACACTCAAATTCGTCAGTTGCTTAGTTCTGTTACTATCATTTCGGGTGTGACTTGCCAGTACATTTAATGTACTTATCTGCAACCTATTATGTAACAACAATTTCTAGCGATGAGTAAATGTGTGAAGTAATGTCGCGAGTCTACACTCAAATTTTTCAGTTGCTTAGTTCTGTTACTATCATTTCGGGTGTGACTTGCCAGTACATTTAATGTACTTATCTGCAACCTATTATGTAACAACAATTTCTAGCGATGAGTAAAGGTGTGAAGTAATGTCGCGAGTCTACACTCAAATTTGTCAGCTGCTTAGTTCTGTTACTATCATTTCGGGTGTGACTTGCCAGTATATTTAATGTACTTATCTGCAACCTATTATGTAACAACAATTTCTAGCGATGAATAATGGTGTGAAGTAATGTCGCGAGTCTACTCTCAAATTTGTCAGTTGCTTAGTTCTGTTACTATCATTTCGGGTGTGACTTGCCAGTACATTTAATGTACTTATGTGCAACCTATTATGTAACAACAATTTCTAGCGATGAATAAAGGTGTGAAGTAATGTCGCGAGTCTACACTCAAATTTGTCAGTTGCTTAGTTCTGTTACTATCATTTCGGGTGTGACTTGCCAGTACATTTAATGTACTTATCTGCAATCTATTATGTAACAACAATTTCTAGCGATGAGTAAAGGTGTGAAGTAATGTCGCGAGTCTACACTCAAATTTGTCAGTTGCTTAGTTCTGTTACTATCATTTCGGGTGTGACTTGCCAGTACATTTAATGTACTTATCTGCAACCTATTATGTAACAACAATTTCTAGCGATGAGTAAAGGTGTGAAGTAATGTCGCGAGTCTACACTCAAATTTGTCAGTTGCTTAGTTCTGTTACTATCATTTCGGGTGTGACTTCCCAGTACATTTAATGTACTTATCTGCAACCTATTATGTAACAACAATTTCTAGCGATGAGTAAAGGTGTGAAGTAATGTCGCGAGTCTACACTCAAATTTGTCAGTTGCTTAGTTCTGTTACTATCATTTCTGATGTGACTTGCCAGTACATTTAATGTACTTATCTGCAACCTATTATGTAATAACAATTTCTAACTATGAGTAAAGGTGTGAAGTAATGTCGCGAGTCTACACTCAAATTTGTTAGTTGCGTTGACCTACGCAAGTTGTAAACTACTCTCAGGATTTGCGAACTTATGAAGTGTGATTTTAATGGCATTGCATTTCATACTGTGTGTGCTAGATAATGATCCAGAGACTAGCATAGTAAAGAATAGATATGCGAATCCTATCAGGTTCGAGTTGGTACAGTGATATGCACTTTACGGTAGTTGAGTGATGAATCACACACTTTTCTGATTTTGCTTGACAACAGTACAGATGGGCCGGAAAGTTAAATAAACACATAAGATATAAAATGGGAATTGAAAATTGGAGGTTTCATAGCTAGAACCTCACATACAAGGGAAACAAATTTTATTCCAAACAAATTGCACCAAATCTATTGAATATCGAGGGAGAGCCCCTAGTTGTTTTTCATGGTCTACTAGACTGGCCGCAGATGCTGGCGTGGACGCCCTCCAACTGCTTCTTCATGGCATTAATCTCGCGGGCGGTAAGCTCGTTGTTTTCGAGCCACTTTGTAGCACCATCAGCAGCGTCCTGGAGTTTCTTGATACTAGTGTTGCGCATAGTGTAGATGTAGTTCTCAATGTCGTTCCGTGCTTGTGCCTTTCTCTTGTGCTCCTCATCCTCGGCCTTGTACTCCTGGGCCTCCTGCAACATTCGCTGAACTTCCTCCATCCTAAAATACCCCACGTCGTTGGTGATGGTGATCTTGTTCTTCTGACCAGACACCTTTTCTTCCGCCGAGACGTGGAGGATCCCGTCCTGGTCAATCTGAAAGCGCACCTGCATTTTAGTGACTCCCTTAGGAGCCACTGTGATGCCAGAAAGCGTGAACTTGCCGCGCAGTCTGTTATACTTTACCATGGACCTCTCACCCTCGTACACGTTGAAGCCTACGCTGGACTGGTTGTCCTGAGATGTGATGTAGTTCTTCTCCACCATTGTGGGGATGGCGGTATTCCTCGGAATCAGCACATCCATGATACCTCCCTTCACCTCTATGGCCTGAGAGAGCGGCACAATGTCGATGAGATGCTGGAGGATTTCATGCTTCTTGTCTCCCATGAGGATGGCGGCCTGGATGGTCGCCCCGTATGCAACGGCCTCATCACCGTTGATGTCCTTGCAGGGCACCTTTCCATGGAAGAAGTCCCTGAGGAGCTGCTGCACGCGGGGGATACGTGTTGAGCCCCCAACGAGCACAACGTCGTCCACTTTGGTCTTGTCCATCTGGGCATCCCTCAAGCAGATTTCAACGGGCTCCATGCATTTGCGGAAGAGGTCCACGCTGAGCTGCTCGAACCTGGCACGGGTGATGCTGGAGTAGAAGTCGATGCCCTCGAAAAGGGCGTCGACCTCCACCACGGTCTGGGTCTGGGAGGATAGCATCCTCTTGGCCTTCTCGCATGAGTTCCTGAGGCGCCGGAGTGCCCTCTTGTCGCCACTCATGTCTCTCTGGTTCCTCCTCTTAAACTCACCGGCGAAATGGTCGACCATATGGTTGGTCAAATCCTCGCCTCCCAGGTGAGTGTCGCCGGAGGTAGCCTTGATCTCCAGCACACCTTTCTTGATGACGATGAGCGAGACATCGAGCGTTCCACCGCCCCAGTCATAGATGACCACAACCCTCTCCTGGGTGTGGCTCCACTTCCCGTCGATGCTGTAAGCCATGGCCGCCGCTGTAGGTTCATTGATGATGCGCATGACATTGAGGCCGGCGATGGCGCCGGCATCCTTGGTGGCCTGGCGCTGGGAGCTGTTGAAGTAGGCTGGCACGGTGACGACGGCGTTCGTGATGGTCCTTCCAAGGTAGGCCTCAGCCGTCTCCTTCATCTTGACGAGCACCATAGAGGAGATCTCCTCCGGCGAGAACTCCTTCTTCTCGCCACGAAAACTCACCCTGATCATGGGTTTGTCGTCGGCGCCCCGGAACATCTCAAACGGCCAATGCTTCGCATCGCTTTGCACTGTCGGGTTGGAGAAATTCCGGCCCATGAGCCGCTTGACATCTATGTACGTACATTACATGGAGGAGCAGTCCAGTTAATCTTGTGATATTAGTAGCAAAATGTCATATAAACTCTTGTTGTGCACACAAGTTTCAGATTTTATGTTTGAGCACAAACTTTGTTTTTTTACAGAGCTCCTTGGATATCATTTGGCCACAAAATTTTGCAAGATCCTAAAACATTTGATCATAATCAAAGCCGCAAAGTTTCAGAATTTGTTGATTTGTTTTGTTAAGTTTTTGATCGTGGGTGTAGGGCGGGTGCAATGTCCCCAGGTGTACAACAACCACACTCATGTATAAATATATCTACTAAAGTGATTATTGAGCAGCACACATGCTTGAAGAAATACAAAGAATATATTAGCTGCCAGGTAGCTTGAACATGTCATCAAATGGACGAACCTAACTACAAATACTTACCGTAGACGGTGTTGGACGCGTTTCTTACGCCCTGATTGGTGGCTCCCTCGCCGATGAGCCTCTCTGAGTTGGTGAAGGCGACACATGACGGCGTGGTGCGGTTCCCCTGGTCGTTGGCGACGATCTCCACACGACCATGCTGCCATACTCCGACGCACGAGTAGCTGGTTCCGAGATCGGTGCCAATTGCGCGCCCGTTTCCTTGTCGCTCACCTTCCATGGCCAGGACAAAGGTAGCTAGCTAGAGAAATTCAGAACCGAGCAAAGCACCATGTGGTGCACACCCGAAAGGGGTTGGATTTATAGGTGCCAAGTCCTTGGCGGGGAATGGATCATCATGACATGGGTGCGTCGGTCGGACTCTTTACTAGCTCAACCGAATGAAATCTGTGTGGTACGGGGTAGCTGTCAGAGAATGAACGGTGTATTTGTTAGTATAATATAGATAAATGGTGATTTATTAACCGTGTAGTCGTACGGGATTAGATTCAATATATTATTTTTTCTGATAAATGGTGATTTATTAGGTCAAAATATAGTATCAAGCGGATAAAAGCTCACACATATTTTTTAACGGCTTTTATTTTATTTATTTGTTAGAAGCTCACACACCGAACTCCTCTGACTTGGCGCGTAACTTAATTGGTGCCAATTGAAAACCACAATTTTCACAAATCAACTATCAAATTGCATCTAACCGTCCTTCCGTGTGATGGATATGCCTAATCGTACATCATCATCGTGAAGCTTTGCACAGTCGAGCTCGCGAATCTGAGTTTCCTAAAATTCAACGGCACCCCGTTCCCGTGAAGCTTTGCACAAGGAGTGATCAACACGACCTTGAGCTCAACCACAGCTAGGTTCTGGCCAGCGTATGTCGTGGCACCAACGCCGAACGACATGTACATGTCATGCGGCTTGCAGGCGCCTACTAATTCGTTGGCCAACCTGTCAAGATCGAAACTCATGGAGTTGCTGACCTATATTGATGGCTCACGGTGAGCCATTGCGGTCGGGATCCTGGGATGCCACCATGTTCTATGTCTTTCAGAGGTTTTCGGTCCACGATAGGTGCCAACAGGTAGAATGTGTGTGTGTGTGTGTGTGGGGGGGGGGGGGGTAATGGGGCCATGGTTAGCTGCACAACATGAGCATGCCAGTAGGGTCCCTATGATGATAGAGTAGGTTGAATCATACACGATGAGATGATGTGATGAGAGCATGGCACGCTAGCTTTGCTGAACGAGTGGCGCCGCAATGCAAAAACAAAGCACATGAAATTCTTTTGAACTATATGCCCACTTAAAATGTCATCAACATATTTCAGACAAAAGTTGTAAATTCTCTTCCCTTGCAATAATGCGAGAGAGATGCTGAGACAAAGAGTAGGGTATCTATGATGATCGAGTAGGTTGAATCGTACAAGATTAGATAATGTGATGAGGCCATGGCGTGCCAGCTATGCTGAAGAAGTGGCGCCACAATGCAAGAGCAAATCCATTAGCCTGTTTCACACAAACATGAAACTCTTTTGAACTATGTGCCCACTTAAATATCATCAAAATATTTCACACAAAAGTCTGTAAATCCTCTTCCCTTGCAATAATGCGAGATATATACTGAGATGGAAAGTAGAGTCTCTATGATGATCGAGTAGGTCGAATCGTACTAGATGAGGTGATGTGATGGTACCATAACGCTCTAGCTATGCCAAACAAGTGGCGACGCAATGCAAGAACTAAGCAATGATCCAGTTTCACACTAACATTAAACTCTTTTGAACAATATACCCACTTAAAATATCATAAACACATCACACGCAAAAGCCTATAAATCCTCTTCCCTTGCAATAATGCAAGAGAGATATTGAGACCGAGAGTAGGGTCTCTATGATGATCGAGTAGGTTGAACAGTACATGATGAGATGATGTGATGAAACCATGGAATGCCACCTTTGCCAAATGATTTGCGCTGCAATGCAAGAACAAAGCCATAAGCCCGTTTCACATAAACATGAAACTCTTTTGAACAATATGCCCACTTAAAATGTCATCAACACATTTCACCCAAAAGTATGTAAATCCTCTTCCCTTGCAATCATGCGAGAGAGACACTGAGACGGAGAGTAGGATCTCTACCATGATTGAGTAGGTTGAGTCGTACACGATGAGATAATATCATGAGACCATGGCGCACTAGCTTTTCCGAACGAGTGGCGCTACAATGCAAGAACATAGCCACGAGCCTGTTTCACAGAAACATGAAACTTGTTGGAACAATATGGCCACTTAAAATATCATCAACATATTTCACACAAAAAGCTGTAAATCCTCTTCCCCCGCAAACATGCAAGAAAGAGACTCAGACAGAGGGTAGGGTC
This sequence comes from Aegilops umbellulata, assembly GCA_032464435.1. Lineage (NCBI taxonomy): Eukaryota > Viridiplantae > Streptophyta > Magnoliopsida > Poales > Poaceae > Aegilops > Aegilops umbellulata. Next base: position 2,071,502 of record CP136057.1, on the reverse strand, counting down.
TCTACGACGACCGAGTAAGTTAAATCATAAACGATGGATGATATGACGAGACATGGTGGGCCAGATTTACCGAATGAGTGGTCACAGTGGGAGTGACAGCATGATCTGAAGCTCAGCCATGGCCATGTTCTGGCATGCGCATGTGTGGGCACCAACGCCAGAAGACATGTACATGTGATTGAGCTTGCAGTTGCAGGCACCTACTACTGTCAGTTGTTGTCCTATACGAATGGATCACGTTGAGCCATCGCGATCGGGATCCTAATCAAGATGCCACCTAGTTTTATGCCTTTCATAGATTCCTGTGCCACGAAAGGTGCTGACAGGTACAATGAAAGGGTCTCATCGATCACCATCATTAGCTGCAGAACATTAGCATGAGCATAGTGTCCCTATATATGATGATCCAGTATGTTGAAACGATAAGACCATGGTACATAAATTATCTAAAACGTTGTTGCTATGGGCAAGGTGCGGTCTCCTCTCTGCAACTCACAGTGGGATCGCGTGAGGGGCGATGATGAGGTGTATCTGCTCAGGATGCATAGGAGATCAAGCGTTGGTCGCACACAACCATTCAAGGACGACTGCATCATGGCCAGTACATGAAGTTTTGCATTTGGATAGTCAGTAGTGGTTTTATAGGAAATGTCTTTGATGACTGTTTTTCTGTAGCTATTATAGTTGTCCATGCTATTACTTTGTCTCTCTTGCTCCCCATCCCTATTGGCCCCCTTGTATTTTTTTGTCAAATTTTGAACATATATACGACTAACAAGATACAGTTGTATGCTACAAAATGTATACCATTAGATTTTTAGTCAAATGAACATTCTCACATTATAAAGGTTGTTACATATATTTTATATTTAATTATATTTAAGGCCAATTTTGACACTAATTATAAGGGGAACCAATAAACCCAAATGAAGGGAATATTCTTATACAAAATCAAACTATTGCCATCCTTCTTAAGATCTAGCATATTCCTACGAGCATAATAATCAACATAAACTATTTGTTCCATCGATAGCTAGCATGCTCACGACAAAGTAAAAAGGTACAAAGGCACACACCATTAGTTGAATTTCAGGTTCAAAGACATGATTCATAGGTGTGATATTAATAGTACCCTTAAATATGATGTATGGTTATATTATGATTAAATTACTAGATTTTTTATATAATTTAATCAATAATGCCAAAATGGATGGGCGCAGTGATGTGCGCCATTGAGGATCTAGTAAATCCTAAAATGACCGCATCCCCCTCGTCGCAGCTTGACGTCTATGCGTCTTGTGTTCCCTTCCACCAGGGCACGGGCTCATCGTGAATTCTTTGGGCAGAGCTCAAACAACAATGCCTTCTGGTCCCTATCCATCATCACTGAACTTGCACGGTTGGCTTTCACCTCACGCCAGAAAGACAAAAAGAAAACTAGGCATCATCCAGCAGCCTAGAATTTTCAACACGTAACCAAAACATGCCAACCTAATCAAACTACCTATGCAAAAAGTAGGGAAACTCATAACCCAAAGACTACTATGATCCAATATGAAAGGTCCTAGAATCAATAAAAAAATACTGAGGGTGAATCATGTCGTTGCCATGAGAGCTGGACAAAGACAACGAGGCCAAGCCAAACCTACATGGTTGGTTGCCACACACGACGGAGGCCATTGACCTCAGACGCAAGCTAAACCGGCAAGGGTAGCAATGTATTGGTTATTAGATTAAAAAAGTCAAAATCTGTAATGCAGTTAGAACACTAAACTCAAAAGGATACTCGATAAATAATGGACAAATAGATATGAAATTACACTTAAATTGTTCATATTTTTTTATATCAAAAAATATATAAGAAATACTTTGTAGATCACAAACCGAAACCATATGTGCATAAAAGTTCTTCAAAATAAAGATGCTTCAGTTTTTAAGCTAGTACATGGAAAATCCTAAACTAATGGCAAATTTTAACATAGTCCATCTTACCTCCTCTTTTCACATGTGAGGTAAGAATGTAAGAGTTAATCGGGCCACTAATTAATGAGATCACCAGATCAGATCTATTTTATACTCTTACCTCTCATGTCAAAAGAGGTGGTAAGAGGGACCATGCTAACACTGCGCCGAACTATTATACATTTCAAATATAAAGGTGGTTTCTTAAGAATCCAGCTGCAATACATGTCCAGGCAACAGTAAATTGTGATATGAACAGTAAATAATCAAGGCACAAGAAGTAACCCCATGTGACACTAGCTCATTAGATCAACGCCAGGGACATAACTCAAGCACGGATCAAAGATGATGATCAAACCAACAATTCACAACAGCCATAAAACTACCAAGGCAACAATCTACTCAAAGCTACACTCTTTAGTCGCTTAGAAACCCTACAACACAAGCTCATTACAAGAAAATCCCATAGTTCAGTAAAGAGGTTTGCCTACAGATTAAATCCAGTGAACCTATAAAGTGAATAGTTTCGACAATATATTGTTCCGTTTTTCTGAAAAATAAAGGATAAGTAGTATCTCTTCTTCTCAGATTTAGAGGAAATCCTCAGCGGAGATAAGAAAATGCTACATGGTTAGAACTGCTAGTTTTGCAGCAATAAAGTTACCGCCTAAACTAAAATATTACCAAATTCAGAAGCCTGACTTGTATTCCCTAGTAATATTTCTGACATGATAGAAACAAGTTACATCCATTCAACAAAACAACCTCCACAACATTTATCCTAACAAGAGGACACCGACAGCACATGATCATGTCTGCACCAAGGCCACGACAGGGCGTGACTGAAAACAATAATGCATCTAGGAAAGATAAATTGCACCGACCGTTAACTCAGACTAAGCAGCACGTAAATCAAAGGAGCAATGATTTGATTCCAGTTTTAATTTAAAGAAAACCCTACAGCACAAGCTCCATATCAGAAAAAGTCCACCTGATTAATAGAGATTTGCCTTTCACATGAAATCCAGCTAATCTGAGATTTTCCATAATTCTAATGAGTGAAGCCATTGTCAATGCCAAGTTTTGGAAAATGGAGTTCCACATATCCTACCGACAGGAGAAGCACTATCCATTTCAGAAAGACAAGTATAACCTCAAGTTGGTGCTTACCGGAGATTGAAAATGGGTCCTCCTATGATCGGCCGCGTGAAGATCTCATTGATCAATAGATAGAAGAACCAGCAAGTAAAATTGTTTGCGATGCCCTTTTGACGTCCATGTGTTGTGTTTACACGTCGCATCCACAACCTCCAAGAAGTGATGCAGTGCTCTCTTTATCAACCAACTTCAAGCCCACTGTGGTTGGTATTTTGTTTTCGTTAATTATTATAAAGTGAGTATCTCATTAAGAAAGACTGGAATTTGGGCATCGTGGTGATTCATGATTAGCTTCTAGCCAGGACAGCTTATAACGGGGTTTGCTCAAGCTTTGCATCAAAGTTCCAGCACGAAAACATTATACGGTTGTTGTGATTGGCTATAGCAGTCGTCCATCCACGGAGCCGTTTAAGTCAAAATGATCTTTGACCAACTGTGAGCTGAGGCAGAAACTTTCACTTGTAACCTCACGAGCCATCCAGGCACATGTGATTTTTCTGGCGACTAGCTGCTTGGTGCTACGTGGTGCGGAGCCGAGACTATGGCGTGGTTCACGGTCTGATCTTGGCATACAGCACCATGAACCACTGAGCCATTGTCTCCCTTATGTACTGATCTGCGCATCAACCACTGCGACAGAGCTTAATTATTTGACTGGTCAGTGCACATGTACCGGCTGCTCACTTGTTCACCTAGCTAGCTAGCTAGCGCTTGGGAGTTACTCATTCTGCGCTGTGTGCGTGACTTAGAGAGAATGAGGCGCGCTAGCCTTAGGCTGGTTATAGTGGAGAGTATCATATACTAGTATCATGCATATGATACTAGTGTATAATATTACGTTCATAATGCATAGTGCTATCATAGATTAGTATCATAGATGGTCTCATTTATTGCCATGCATGGCACATAATAGCTTAATATATATTATGACACAATATTTACCTATGTTACTATAATCCTTTCTTTCTTCTTTAATTGGCCGCCACATAAGCATGTTTGTGAGTCCGAAGTGCATGATACTAGTTATGTCGTTACCATCACTATGGCCAGCCTTATGCATGCTTGCTGAGACTGATGCAACTTGTACTCACATGCTCCTTGCTTATTTGAAGCAGAACTTGTACTTAAATGACATTGTGAGACATAGCTTTGTATCAAGCATGGCAGAAGGAACATAAACTGACACATCTATTTGCTTTTTTTGGTACACTTTTACATCAAACTGGGACCATCCTTTATTTTTTTGTTAATGAAGTGCCTCTTTTACTTCATTGACAATATCTTTGTATACTTTCAACCATTCCTGTATTAAGCATTTTTTCAAGATCATCGGACATCACACTCGTACAATTGTACATACCATCAAGATTCAGGTCATAACATAATGAACCATACCATGATTTTAATTGAGCATGAGTGGGGTCACTATGATGATCGAGTAGGTTGAATCAGACATGATGAGATGATGTGATGAGACCATGGCGCGCCAGCCTTGCCGAATGAGCTGGCACAACAATGCAAGGCCAAAGCCTTGAACACTTTTCACACGAACATGAAACTCTTTTGGACAATATGCCCACTTAAAACATCATCAACATATTTCACACAAAATCCTGGAAATCCTCTTCTCTTGCAATAATGTGTCAGAGACAAGGTGTTTACGATGAGCGAGTAGATTGGATCGAGTGGATTGGATTTCATCTACGCAATGGGATGATGTGACGACACATGGTGTGCCAGCTTTACCGAATGAGTGGCGCCGCAATGCAAGACCAAAGCCTGGAACCCTTTTCAAACGAGCACCAAATACTACCAGACAAAGTCTCCCCGGCCTCACATGCACTTCAACTATACTTCCATTGTTAGTATGGCCCTTGTGTGTTAAGAAGATGATGCATATAATCTCGATCATCAGATCTACTATGGCGTTAGTCTTATGTGCCAACACATCAAAATCTACTTGCAATTCTAAAAGGCAAGGTATGTGTGAGTACAACTTGTATCAGTCTTAGCTAGCTAGCATACATAAGGCTAGCACGCCTCATTCTCTTTAACTCACGCACACAGGGCAGAATGAGTAACTCTCAAGCGCTAGGTGAACAAGTGAGCAGTCGGTACATGTGCACCGGCCAGTCAAATAATTATGCCCTGTCGCGGTGGTTGATGCGCAGATGAATACATAAGGGAGACATGGCGCAGTGGTTCATGGTGCTGCATGCAAAAATCAGACCGTGAACCTGAACCACGCCATCGTCGCAGTGGAGCATGGAGCTAGTCGCCAGAAAACTCATGTGTCTGGATGGCTCGTGAGGTTACAAAAAGAGTGACAGTTTCTGCCTCAACGCACAGTTGGTCACAGATCATAGTCGTTCAAGATGCGCGCAGGAGTGTACAGTGCACATATAATTGAGGAGGACGCTCCATGGATGGACGACAACTATGTCCAATCACAAAGCCCGTGATAAGCTGTCCTAGCAAGAATCTAATCATGGATCGCCGCTATGGCCAAAGTCCAGTCTTTCTTAATGAGACGAGAGACTCACTTTATAATAATTAAAGTCAATTAAACTACCGGTGCTTGAACATGACAAGAAAAGTCACTTTAGTGCTAAAACTTGCGGCATACTGTGAACGGATACCACAACTTGGCTCGGACGTGCATATACGGTGTAAATTGTGTTTGGATACGAACACAGTGCTGACGAGGCGCGCCAGCATGGCGTGGGGTCCGTTGTCATTGACTGGACGGCGGGCATGAGGCGTGTGGCCTATTTTCTTGGGAAAATACTTGAAATTATTTTTCATCATGAAAAAAGACCGTGGCCCACCTAACGAAGACCAACAACAATTATAAAAACCAAATGAAAATATGCTCCCGCACGGGTGCACGTCCATCTGTGTAGCCACTCGACACATGACCTTTTTTTGTAAACCAGTAAGGATACTTTTTCTTTATATCCTTTCCAGAAAATAAAAGGTTTCTTCTAAAAAAAAGATGACTGTGAGAATTGATCTAACACGCTAACCTGCTCCTATGCGTGCCACTCCAACCAAGAACATTTAATGCTATAATAAATTAACCTTCATGTTACCCGCAAAAAAATATTAACCTTTATGTATATAAATTATAATCATGCATTATAGATAATATATACACAAATAATGAATTACATTTAAAAATCATGTAATTTCAGAAAATATTCACTTATTAACTTTAGTTATATCCATCTATTTAAATTAGGAAATATAATAATTGTCTGCAGTAACTGCAGCCCATTTTCCACAAGTTAGACTTTTTTATTTTCTTAGATATTTGTAAGAAGGTAAGAAATATATAAATTAGAATCACATAAATAACAATAAGCTTATAATATTTGTGTGTTTGAAAATTATATACATAGAAATTAATTTAATTAAAAATGTTGTGTTTTTAAAAATCACGTAATCTTCTTAAAAAATATTCATATAACAAAAACATGTTTTTATAAATTAAATAATATTGATTTGAGGATCCACGGTCTGGGGCACAGTAGGCCCATATTTTTGTTTACCTATTTTTATATTTAATTTTCTTTAGCATATACATTTTGAGAAAACACAAAAAATATTAAATAAAATTTTAGAGAAACATAAATATCTGAGCATGAATATTTATTAAAATCATGAACATCTTTTAATTCTTATGGCCATTTGTTTAAATATATAGGATTTTTTAAATTTTACTTATGCAGATATTTTTATATTTAATTATTTAATTATATGGATATAATTAAAGTTAATAAGTTAATACATGAACATGGCTGAAATAACGTTCTCGGTTGTAGTGGCATGCACGGGTGCAGGTTTACATGAGGTTGCTGGATCAATTCTCAAAGTATTTTTGTCATCTTAAATAAAATTCTTATTTACCAGAAAGGATATAAAGCTCCAGTTCATAAGTTACATTACCAATGTTATGTCTGGGGTGGCTACGCGCCCGCGCGCACTCTGCGTGTTCGTTGTTCTAACACCAATTTTTGTTTGGTTCTTATTGTAATTTTTGTAGGTGGCTGGCGGGTGCGCTAGTTGCTTTTTGTGGGATAAAAAATATCAGGGAGGTTTTCGCAAAAAACAGAGGCTATTTTGTGAACAAACTTTTTTTGAGAGGGGGGGGGGGTTGACAAAAATACAGGCCACACGCCGGGTCCCCATACATATTCTATTCACTGACGGTGGGTCCCACGTCATGCTAGTGCGCCACATCAACATTGTTTTCGTATCCAAACGTAATTTGCACCGTATATGCACGCCCGAGCCAAGTTGTGGTCTCCGTTCAATGTACATATGCCGCAAGTTTTAGCATTAAAGTGACTTTTCTCGTCAAGTTTAAGCACCGGTGATGTAGTTGACTAATAATTAATGATTACAAACTCCCAACCACAGTGGCTTGAAGTCGCTTGATACAGAGAGCACTCAATATTTTTTGGGAGGCTGCCGATGCGACGTGCAAACACAACACATGGCGTCAAAAGGGCATTGTCCATAATATTGTTTGTTGTTTCTTCTATCTACTCTAGTACAAGTCGTCATTGCCGTGAGGACTGAGTTGATTAGAGCTAGTCGCCCAGTTCTATTCAAAAGTTTTCTTTTCCATGGCTTGACTTTTCCAGCAGCCTTGTCTATAATTGGTTGCAATTCAGCACGCGTCGGCTTCCTCCTGTTCAGTGGTAAACCTAGGTATTGGCAGGGGAACAAACCCTCATTTTCCTCCAAAGTCCTGCAGAACCTCTCCATGCTCCTCATCATTGCATCGAATCTTGTATGCCGTGCACTTCCCCAGGTTGATCATCAAGCCAGAGATCTCCCCAAATCTAAGCAGAATTCTCTATGTAGCCGGAGATCTCCCCAATTTCTTTTATTCCATTTAACTTTTTTATCGGGGAATTCTAGATCCGCCACCCCCTCCATTTTCCTGTTGTCTTCCTTTTCTCACCAATCGTTTCTTCTTGGTTTACACTGCGGTTTTTCCACCGATGGATAACATGTAAGTGATTCAATATACTGAGTGGGCCACAAGTACCAGCATTTTGTAGCGTTTCTGTGTGGTGCTCAACTCATGAGCCTGTTTCACACTAACATGAAACTCTTACGAATAATATGCCCACTTAAAATATAATCAACATATTTCACGCAAAAGTTGCAGGTCCTCTTCCCTTGCAATAACGCGAGAGAGATACTAAGACAGAGAGTAGGGTGTCTACGAGGAGCGAGTAGGTTGATCAGTACAAGATGAGATAATGTGATGAAACCATGGCGCACCAGCTACGCCGAACGAGTGGTGCCGCAATACAAGAACTAAGCCATGAGCCCGTTTCACACAAACATGAAACTCTCTAAGCCATGAGCCCGTTTCACACAAACATGAAACTCTTTTAACAAATATGCCCACTTAAAACATATTTCACACAAAATCCTGTAAGTCCTCTTGCATCGCAATCATACGAGAGATATATTAAGACCTAGAATATGGTCTCTAGTGGGTTGAATTGTACACGATAAGATGATGTGATGACACCAGGGTGCGCCAGCTTTCCCAAATGAGTGGTGCCGCAATACAAGAACAAACCCATAAGCCTGTTTTCAACAAACAATAAACTATTTTGAACAATATGCCCACTTAAAATATCATCAACGTATTGCACACAAAAGCCTGTAAAGCATCTTCCCTTGCAATCATGTGAGAGAGACATTGAGATGGAGAGTATGATATTTATGATCGAGTAGGTTGACTCGTACATGACGAGGTAATATGATGAGACCATTGCGCGCCAGCTTTGCCGAACGAATGGCGCCATGAGCCTGTTTCACAGAAACATGAAACTCTTTGGAACAATATATGGCCACTTATAAATATGATCAATATATTTCACACAAAAAGCTGTAAATCCTTTTCCATTGCAAACATGCGAGAAAGAGACTCCAACAGAATCGAGTAGGTTAAATCGTAAACGGTGGATGATATGACAAGACATGGCGCGCCAGCTTTGCTGAAGGAGTGGCACCGCAATGGATGACCAAAGCCTTGAGGCCGTTTCACAGTGGGAGTGACAGCACGATCTGGAGCTCAACCATGGCGATGTTCTAGTCTGTGCATGTGTGGGCACTGACGCCGAAAGGCATGTACACGTGATGGGGCATGCAACTACTACTTGTTGCCGTACCTTCCTAGATCGGAACTGCCAGAGTTCTTGTCCTATACTGATGGATCATGTTGAGCCATCGCGATCGGGATCCTAAGATGCGACCTAGTTTTATGCCTTTCACAGATTTCCGAGCAACGAAAGGTGCTGACAGGTACAGCGGGAGGGTCTCATGGATCACCATCATTAGCTGCACAACATTAGCATGAGCATGGTGTCCCTACATATGATGACCCAGTATGTTGAATCGTACACGATGAGACCATGGCGCGCTAGCATTGCCGAACGAGTGGCACCACAGTTCTAGAACCAAGCCTTGAGCCTATTTCACACAGCACCAAATACTATGTGTCCCCGGACTCTCGTGCACTTCAACTATTCTTCTGTTTTAGTAGGGCCCTTGTGTGTTAAAAAGATGATGCATATAATCTCGATCGCCAGATCTACTACTGCATTAGTTTTATCTATGTGACAACAGATTAAAATTCTACTTGTAATCCTAAGAAGCAAGGAGCGTGTGAGTACAAGTGGCATCAGTCCCAGCTAGCATACATTAGTACGCCTCATTCTCTCTAACTCACGCACACAGGGCAGAACGAGTAACTCTCATCAAGCGCTAGCTAGCTCGCTAGGTGAACAAGTGAGCAGCCTGTACATGTCCACTGGCCAGTCAAATAATGATGCCCTGGCGCAGTGGTTCATGGTGCTGCATGCGAAGATCAGAACGTGAGCCTGAATCACGCCATAGTCCTGACAAATCATGTGTCTGGATGGCTCGTCAGGTTACAAAAAGAGTGACAGTTTCTGCCTCAGCACACAGTTGGTCACAGATCACAGTCGTTCAAGATGCGCGCAGGAGTGCACCGTGCACACGCAGATGCATGCATGCATGAGAGAGGGCCTGCACAGTGCACATATAATTGAGGAGGACGCTCCATGGACACGACAGCTATAGCCAATCACAAAGCCCGTGATAAGCTGTCCTAGCAAGAATCTAATCATGGATCGCCGCGATGCCCAAAGTCCTGTCGTTCTTGATGAGACGAGACACTCACTTTATAATAGTTAACGATGACAAAATCCCAACCACAGTGGCTTCTTTTTAGAACAAAGACGCGAGGGGCGTCCGGCTTTAAATTAACAAAGCCCACAACCGAACAGGCAGAGTCTCAAACGGACTGGCATTACACGTACGTAGCAAAAGCCCGTGGCGACACTAGAATACTAAAGTCTGGTAAGGGTTCAAAGTCAGGCTGCGAGCATATTACAAGGCCGTAGCTCAAGATTAAAGCACGCAGGCTCGCAAACAAAATAACACGCCCACCCTTAGATAGGTGGCATCGGCTCTCTAGCCACCACATGGACTTGATGCACTCATTCTTGCGCCGTGTTCAGGATCTCAGCGTCCTTCTGCTTCGCCAACGGACTCCAATGCTGCAAGAGGATAGAGCATTTGTATATGATATTAGCCGGGTGCGACGGAAACGATCCTTCTATGGTAAGTTTGTTACGCGTGAGCCATAAGGACCATAACATCGCCCCTATACTAGACCAGAGCACCTGCTTGTGTTGGCCCTGAACCGAATCAAGAAGGTTTACTAGCTCGGCGGAGGAGCGGGGGTCCCAGGGGACACCAGCAGCCTCACGAAATGCGCTCCAAGCAAACCTCGCAAGCGGACAGAGGAAGAATACGTGGTTTGCGTTCTCGGGGTTCCCGCATAGCGCGCAAGGACCCGTTGCCGGACCATGCCGTTTAGCTATGTTGATGGACGTGGGGAGACGGTCCCGGAACAGTTGCCAAAGAAAAACTTTGATCTTCAGCGGAACGCGAGCTAGCCAAAGTCCTTTCACCTCTCTCTGTACCGTCCCTTGGCACAGTTTGTGGTATAAGGACTTGACGGTGGAACTTCCCGGAAGCGTTAAGGTGCCACGCCACCCTATCGGGCTCCTCTGATAACGCCGCGGTGGTCACCAGGTCCAGCAAGGCACCCCACCTTGCTGACTCCTGATCGGTAAGGTTTCGGCAGAAGGCGATGGCCTGTGGGGCAGCCAGAGCCTCTGCCACCTTTTGGTTTGGATGCACCGCGAGGGCATACAACTCAGGGAATTATTCCCAAGGGGGCGAGTGCCCACCCAGAAATCTAACCAAAACCGGGCGGACTGTCCGTTGCTGACGCTAAATTTGGCCCCTTGGTCAAAAGCCGGTCTGATAGCCTGCAGGTCTTGCTAGAAAGGGGAGCACCTTGCACCCCCTTCAAAGAAATTCCCGTAGGGAAGTACTTGGCCCTAAGGATGTCAGCTCATAAGCCAGTCGCCCCTTGCAAAAGCTTTCAGATCCACTTGCACATGAGCGCGATGTTTTGTAGTCTGATGTTGGTGATTCCTAGACCTCCCAAGGGTTTGGGCCTACAGACCGCAGCCCATTTTACCATATGATATTTGCGTTTGAGGCCCGTTCCTTCCCAAAAGAAACGGGCACGCGGCGTGTCCAATTTGGCATGAACCCCTTCAGCCAACAGGAACAGGCCCATGGCAAACATAGGAAGCGAGGAAAGACTCGAGTTGGTCAGAACCACAGTGGCTTGAAGTCGCTTGATACAGAGAGCGCTCAATATTTTTTGGGAGGCTGCCGATGCGACGTGCAAACACAACACATGGCGTCAAAAGGGCATCGTCCATAATATTATTTGTTGTTTCTTCTATCTACTCTAGTACAAGTGGCCACAGGTTGTCGTCCGGCGTCGGACAGTGCAACTTGTTGCAAGAGTCCAGTAGTCCTCCATCACTTGTTGGAAGCTATCTGTGCACATGTACTGCTTGAATCTGGCACAACAGTCGGGAGGCGTCCCACAAGGGAACTCGGTGATTGCATGGGCTATAATCAGGAACACTACAGTTTTGAAAGCAACCTCATCGCATTCCACATCGCCATAGACATTTTCCTCTTGCGCAGGCCCTGGGGATAGAAAGTGAAGCGTCGGTCAAATATGTGATGAAGATCCACACGGTATGATTCTGGAAGGGATCCAATGTCTGGCAGGTACATTCACAGACTTGAAGATTTCATTGTGGTATTCACTGAAGAGGCACAAACCAATATGAAACGGTATAGGGACAGCGGGGCACAATGGGAGCTTCTCAATTACATATTGAAGCTAATTCTTGATTCATGGGTACGTTTTCTCAGCTTCACATCCCAAAAATGCAGCAGGAAATCCCATGCCAAGCAGCTCAGCTGTGGTGGTGAGCTCTTTACCATTGTCTGGTTGATGAAACAACTGTCGGGACAAACCTGGTCCGGCGACGAACGCCGAGTAGCCTCCGGTGGCACGACCGCCGGACGAACCTCTTTTTGTCTCTCTCGCTCGAACGGAGATAGAAGAAGAAGTGCTAGACATATATTTTCAGACGACGTGCGCCTCGCCGCACGAACGGCGCCACGCCGACGAACGGCGCAACGGCCGCACGCACGGCCTTTCTTTTTCTCTTGACCGGGCACATACCCCCACATCACAATGGACTGGATTACATGGCTTAAATAGCCAGACTCACCGGCCACCCCACAGCCTGAACGCACACATAGCTAACTACCCTGGAGTCTTTAGTCTAAGAAACTCTATCCATGCACACACACGGACGCTCACCTCCTAGAATATCTCAACCACACGCACCCATATCCATCCGATGCATGCACGTAGGTAACAACTTAACCAGCTAACTCACGCCATGCGTAGACTAACCAACTCATCGCACGCATGTAGCTAGCTTATCCATGCAACAAAGTCATGATTATCCTAACAACAACACGTTGCACGGAGTCTCATTTCCAAGGGCGAATAAACTGTCCATCATCATATTTTCTCTAATCTGCTCTCCTGATCGGCTTCTTTGTGTACGAGTAGGACTCTTGCAGATGAACCCGAATCTGCCACTGTAATTGTCATGCCTATTCTACATTAAAATATCTCTCTCTCTCTCTGTGTGTGTCTTAGTACTGTAGTAGGGTCGTTCAAATAAATCCTACGCATGACCTGATGTCTTTGCCTGATTTGATGGCTATACGACGTTGTGTTCGCTGTGCAGTGCGATTACCTTCTAGCATTATCTTTTATCAAATCTTACTTGGTAACATCTTCACTATATGATGAAGCTTTTCTTTCTTTTCTTTCGTTTAATTTTGTGTCGGGTAATTCTAGATCCCCCTCCTCTATTTTGCTGTTGTCTTCCTTTTTCCCTCAATCGTTTCTTCTTGGTTTACACCGGGGTTTTGTCTACCGATGGATAACATGTAAGTGATTCGATGTAGTGAGCAGGCCACGCGTACCGGGATTTTGTAGCGTTTCTGGGTGGTGCTCAACTCAAGCAAGTATTGGAGTAGATGTTTCCAGGCTGTTATTGTCTGTTTTTCCAAAAGGGGCGCTTTATTACTTAAAAGATTTAAGCATTACACCCGGCCTCTGCATAGATAAGATGCACACAGCCAAACAATATCCTCTCATTCAAAAAATAAATAAATAAATAAAGGCGAAATACAAGGAAAACATGCAGTATCCGTATAACGCCTAAAGCGGAGGGAGGCCAATCCTAAGATCATGCTGCCATCCATGTTGGGTAAAAGTATCTCTCGCCGTAGCCTCCAATCGTGTACACACCTCCATAAACAGGTCTCGATTCTCCACACGTTGTAGAGAGGACCATAAACGAAGAGTCCCGGTACATCTGTAGATAACCTGCATAAGAGAAGTACTTTTATCGTTAAAAACCTTATCATTTCTACAGAGCCAAAGCGACCAAATAACGGCAAGCGCTCCCACTCTGAGAAGGGTTCTAAACCTGTGATCAATCCCATGTAGCCAGTTGCCAAATACATTAGCAACACTACAAGGAGGATACAAGCCAGAAGCTATTTGGATGACCGACCAAATAGAACGAGCCAATTTGCATTGAAAGAATAAATGTTTTATTGTCTCATCATGGGGACAAAAGACACACTGCGGATTTCCATGCCAATTCCTCTTAATAAGGTTATCTTTAGTAAGAATGACTCCACGACGAAGATACCATGCGAAGATTTTATTCTTAAGCGGTATCTTCATCTTCCAGATCTTCTTGTTATTATCAACTGACACATCAGACTGGATTAATGCTCTATACATAGACTCTACAGAGAACTGTCCATTCCCATGTAGGTTCCATCAGAATACATCAGACCCATGTGACAATTGCACTGTGGACAACCGCTGGAGCAGGATGTTCCACGATTGTAGTCTGGGTCCAAATAAATCTCTTCTGAATGTCACATTTGGCGGAAATGATTCCATTACCGTGGCGATAGTATCGCCCTTGTGACGTACAATGTTGTATAGAGCCGGATATTGTTCCCGGAGAGTGGCATTTCCTAGCCACATATCCTCCCAGAATCTAATTTCCGAGCCATTCTTAATCGAGAAAGATCCATAGCAAAAGAAATATTTCTTCGTAGCCATTAGACCCGCCCAAAGTGAGAATCCCCAGGCTTCCAATATACTTGGGATACTGCCTTGGAGCCCACATATTTCCGTCTGAGGAGGGTTTGCCATACACCATCTTCCGTTAGTAATTTAAACAACCATTTGCCGAGTAGGGACCTATTCTTAACCTCAAGGTCATGAATGCCCAACCCGCCTTGGTCTTTGGGACGGCAAACCACACTCCATTTAGCCAATCGATATATCTTTTTCTCGCTATCTCCTTGCCAAAAGAATCTTGATCGGAAATAATCCAATCTATGTAAAACTCTTTTTGGCAACTGGAAGAAGGAGATCATATATAGTACCATATTACTTAGTACTGAATTTATTAGGACCAATCTTCCTCCTAGAGACAACAGCTTACCTTTCCAACTGCTAAGTCTTTTTTGCAGCCTCTCCTCGACGTGTTTCCATTCAGCATTTGTAAGTCTCCGATAATGTATCGGTATCCCCAAATATGTGATCGGAAACTGGCCCAACCCACATCCGAACAGTTCGGCATACAGGTGAGCCTCGTCTTGTGCCTCGCCAAAGCAAAACAATTCACTTTTATGAAAATTGATCTTAAGACCTGAGAGTTGCTCGAATGCTAATAAAATTAATTTCAGATTTCTCGCTTTCTCGAGGTCATGATCCATGAAGAGAATTGTATCGTCGGCATACTGAAGTATGGAGAGGCCACCATCAACTAGATGATTTACTACCCCATCAATTTTTCCATCAGCCTTGGCACGCTCAATCATGACTGCTAGCATATCCGCCACTATATTGAATAGCATGGGCGATATCGAGTCACCTTGTCGCAATCCCTTCTTCGTTTGAAAATAGTGGCCAAGGTCATCATTGACCTTAATGGCAACACTGCCTCCTGAAACAAAGCTATGGATCATTGCGCGCCACTCTGCAGAAAATCCTTTCATTCTGAGAGTCTGTTGAAGAAAGGGCCATTTGACTTTGTCATAAGCTTTTTCAAAGTCTATTTTAAGTACGACCCCATTCAACTTTTTTCTATGTAATTCATGGACAGTTTCATGAAGGATAACAACTCCGTCTAGGATATGTCTACCTTGCATAAAAGCTGTCTGTGAAGGACGAACCACATGTTCAGCAACCGAATTCAGCCTAATAGTTGCAACCTTCGTGAATATTTTAAAACTAACATTAAGGAGGCAAATAGGTCTATATTGTTGTATCCTTTCAGCCTCATTAACCTTAGGTAATAAAATAATCTCACCGAAGTTTAAGCGAAACAAATCTAGTTGGCCAGCATGTAGATAGCTAAACAAGAGGAGGTGATCCGGTTTGATGACTTCCCAGAAGTTCTGATAGAACTTTGCGGGAAAACCATCCGGACCCGGGGCTTTGTTGTGCTCCATTAGGAAAACTGCCTTTCTAACTTCCTCCTCGGAGTATGGTGCTGTTAGAAGGTTGTTTTCCTCATCAGAGACCTGAGGGACGTCATCTGTTCGAGACTCATCCATCGAGAAGTTTCCTTCCTCTGGGGCTCCAAACAATTTTTTATAATAATTAGTGATATAAGATTTAAGTTGCTCATGTCCCTCAATTGTGCCCTCGTCCTGTTGACGTGAATGAATAAGTTTCTTCCGGTGTATGCCATTGGCGACGCCATGGAAATATCTAGTATTCGAATCACCTTTCAGGATAAATTAAGAGTTAGAGTGTTGGTACCATTTGAGTTCCTCTTCACGCAGCATGCTAGCTATCTGTGCATTCGATTGACTCTTGATCTCGATTTCATGCTCAGATAATGGTCTAACCTCTGCCAAAGCTTCTAATTCATCAATGATAGATGAAAGACGAAGCTTCTCCTTTTTGAGGATACCCACTGTATGCCTAGCCCAACCACCAAGGAATTTACGTAATGCACGCATTTTGTTATTCCATTTGTGATTGGGGTATCCCCGGCCACCGGTTTCTCCCATACCTTCTTGACCATGTCATGGAAGCCACCCCGGAGCAACCAACCAAGTTCAAACTTGAACTTGCGTCTATGTTGTGGTCGTGGCAAACCAGTAGTTAGGAGAATTGGTGCGTGATCTGATATGGCCTCGATACGAGGTAGAGCACGAACTGACACCATAGGAAATTTAGATTCCTAGTCAGTATCCATTAAAACGCGATCTAGTTTCTCGTATGTTGGTTCCAGAAGACTGTTCGCCCAAGTGAATTGTCTTCCAATCATGGAAACCTCTCGCAGATCGAGACTGTCGATGACAGCATTAAAAAGGAAAGGCCAATGATTATCAAACCTACCACGGCTTTTCTCATTTGGAAAATGAAGCAAATTGAAATCCCCTCCTATAAGAATGGGGTAGGGATTATCTTTCGCCAGATTAACCAATTCACGGAGAAAATCAGCCTTGAGTTCATCCTGGGTTGCCCCATACACGGCGACGAGGGTCCATGTGAAGTTGTCGGCCTTGTTGCGAATATGGAGTTTAACGTGAAACTCACCATCCGAACTAGCCAAAACATCCATAGTCCCCGTGTTTACGCCAAGTAAGATGCCCCCAGAGCGACCTCTAGGCGGTCGTGAAACCCAAGTGTATTCTATCCCGCCAGAAAGACGGTTAAGCAGACTTACTGAGAAGTCACGTCTCCCCGTTTCAGAGATAGCCAAAAAATCTAAATTGTATTCCCTATTACACTCCGCAATGAATAAATGCTTAGCCAAGTCACGAAGACCTCTGCTGTTAAAAAACATTCCATTCATGGGGAAACAATAGGAGATTTAGAAAATTTCGCCCTCTTATGGGACTTACTAACTTTTTTCGAACGTGCGATCTTTGATTTACGTCCGGAGGCTGTAAGCTCAATCAAAGAACTAAGCCCGGGTTCATCTAGACCCACATCCGAAACCGCTCCAACTAAATGAGAGAGTAGCTGACCATCTGATGTGGCATGCAGCTCCTCCTCATCAGTAGGAGAGGCAAAAGGCTTGCTAGAAACATGTGGAACAACTTTTAATCAATCATATTCCAAATGTTTCAGAGCCTTTGTCGAAATAGAAATATCCTTCTCATTCTTTCCCAGACTAACACCCACATTATTCAACTTAGAAACGATGCTAGTATTGGAAAAAGCTAAAAAGGATTTGGGTGGCGACGTAGTACCTTGGTGATCGAGGTTCTGCGTTGCTTTACGCCGCATAGCCTTGGCCAAGGAGTCCTCATCTGTGGCTGAAGTACCATCGTCGGCAACCGTATGCCGACTACTTCGGCGTGAAGGTGTCACCCCCCTCGATGGTGGAGGCGCCAGCTCTACTGTCGGTGGAGGGGATGATGATGGAGAAGCAACCTACTCCCCGATAGTCTCAACAGCAGGATGGAGCGACGAGGTCACCATCTCACGTGTGTCAGGCACCGGACCAGACGTACCAGCGGATGCCGGAGGGGTGGACGTGGCTAGCTCTACCTGCGGCTGGGGCCGAAGCGCAGCCACGGATGCATGCATGCATGCCTGCACACCCACGGCCAGCTCTTCAGGATCACGTCCATGCATGCATGTGTGTACACCAGTGGTCGGCCCTTCACGACCACTCCCAGCTGGAGCAGGTAGCTGGGCGGCCACCTCCAGCACATCCGGTGGCCGGTGCTTTGAAGCCTCAGCCAGGCGCCCAGCCGTGCCGTCGCTGCCCTGCACCGTCATGGTAACAGCCGACTGCGTCGCTGTCGTCAGTGTTTGCAACGACGGCTGCAACACCACCCGACCTGCAGGCTGCTTGTGCTTGGAAGATGAGTCCAGGCGCCCCGCCGAGCCGCCAGTGGCCGGCACCGACTTGAGTACCGTGGGATGCGACGCTGCCGTATGAGTTGGTGACGACGGCTGCGATGCAAAATCGACCCGTGGCGTGGACTGTTCAAGACAACCACCTAACGTGGAGTTGGCTCTAAGATGGGCGGCAAGTTCCAAGCCTCTCGGTGTCTGCGGTGAAGAGTTGAACGGAGTGACTGCAATAATCATAGGGCCGCCTTCCGGTGCACCACCAAGGCTAGGACTCGCGAGTTCCCGGCGCTGCACTTGAGGCACCTGAATGTGTGTCGCTGGGGCAGAACTAGAGGACGAATTGATGGATGGATTCCCGTTGTGTTCTGAGGTGCCCATCTCGTCGTCTTTCTCCTTCGCACCACTACCATCGTCAGCATCATCACCCTTGGGTCTCCAAATAAACGGAATAAAGTCTGGATCTGGAGTGTATCCTGCTGGCTCCCTCCTGAACGTGAATGCGTAGCCCTTGAGCTTGACAAGCACATCCGTCAAGACAAAAGGCCCAACATCATCCTTGTCCTTTGCCAAAATCTGAGTGTTGGTCATAGCCACGAGAATACGGACAACTCCACGACGTCGCAGGCTAATGAGATCGACATCCAAGGTCTTACCCATAAGAGTACCAACGGCCCATAAGCCCCAAAAATGGCGCACCGTATGGGGAACACCATCGACATGGAGCCAAATCTGCTGAAGTTCTATCTTATGTGGAACCTCCTGTGATCTCCATACGGTAACCGTCATCTGGGCATTAACTGATGGCACGTTCATCTGGATTCCATCCACCCTATCCAAATCCTCAAAAGACGGGAAGCTAACAAGGTAAGCATCGGACCCATGCTGAATAGCCTCCCACTTCCATTGATCATGTACCGGGCATCTCCTAGCAATCTGGCTCTCGACAACGGTAGCCGGTACCATGAGGCCACTAACCTGAACACGGGCGATCGGTGTCTGTGTTGGCGCCAAGTGATCTTTCACCACACAATCTGGCAACTGTGCAAAGTAAGTCTCCTCTGCACCAACTCCCGAAACAAAAGCATTGGGCTTGGGGACTTTAAGAACCGGGCACTGCAATGTCGGATGAGCTATTTTGTCACATATATAACAGTAATGTTGCACAGTGCAGTCTTTTACTGCATGTGTATCAACCGCGCACTTCCAACATCGAACCCGCTTCTTAGCCTTGGTCTTTTATTGTCTGTTTATGATGTTTATATCTTTTTCAGTAATATACATGCTCTATGCCGTTGCTGATGAACTATTTCTCTGTATGGCCATGCTATGGTACTACTATCATATCTCTTTTTTGTTTTTACCTTTGTTTGCTCAGTTGTAAACCTGTGCTGAAGTTGCGTGGCTGTGCAAGCAAGGAAACACTGAGGACGTGACCGTGTGTGTGCTGAGGTTGCGTGACTGCGTGTGTGCTCAAGAAGGAAAGTAATCATCTATGAGCGATGTACGTATCGTACGGGGTCTGTGCCAACATTGTCTTCCTTTTCCCACCAATCGTTTCTTCTTGGTTTAAACTAGGGTTTTTGCCACCAATGGATAACTTGTAAGTGATCCAATATACTGAGCAGGCCATACGTACCAGGATTTGGTAGCGTTTTTGTGTGGTGCTCAACTCAACCAAATATTGGAGTAGATGTTTCAAAGCTGTTATTGTCTGTTTATGGCGTTTATGTCTTTTTCAGTACTATACATGTTCTATGCAGTAGCTGATGAACAACTTCTCTGTATGGCCATGCTATGGTACAACTATCAATATCCCTTATTTTTTGTTTTTACCTTTGTTTGCTCAGTTGTAACCTGCACCGAGCCAAGCGAGGAAACACTGAGGACTGGTCTCGCGTGAGATTGCCGGCTGATCGGCAATTTACTCTTCACTTATCACAAATTATAGACCTGGAAGCGGTTTTGAATTATGTAGTGGTAGGAAAGGTGCTCCCTCCATACTCGAATTTCTTCCAGATTAGTTGGTCTTGCGATCTTTGCGGACTTGATTGACCCGTAATTAATTGCCACAAAAGTCATTGTCTGTAAACATGGAACTTGACATTTTTAACAAGATAATATCAGACTTATTGAAAGAATTAAATATCTTCACCAACACGTCCCAGTCAATAAGTAGTTCTCATCGAAAGGAAGCATAGTATGAATGGCCATTTCCCTAGAATCATTTTATCATGGACGAAATTAAGTAATTGTAGCGACCAGAACTCAAACAGTCCGATCTCTGTGCATAAGTGTCATCCCTGGATCGGTAATGCTGACACACACAGTACTTGAAGGATTTATAACAAAGTACTCCCTCCGTTCGGAATTACTTGTCTTGAAAATGAATGTATCTAGAACTAAAATACGTCTAGATACATCCATTTCCGCGACAAGTAATTCCGAACGGAGGGAGTAGCAATCACACACTTATTACATCAAATGTCTCAAAAGAGAACTTATAACAATAAATATGGCTTAACGCCATCTAATATGATAACAGCGGAAGGTTTGGAAGATAAAGTGAGTCCATCAACTCCAACGGCATCACTGAGTGAAAGACCACGACCTAAGGCTCCTTACTCGTCGTCCGAAAAGTCTGCAACATGATATGTTGCAGCCCGAAAACGGGTCAGCACATGGAATATGCTGGCAAAGTAACACCAAAAGATAATCAACAGAATAATGCTATCACTACATGCATAAATGGCTGGTGGAGGCTGTAAGGTTAATATGTTTTGTGAAAAGCCAATTTTCTCTACTGCAAAAGAATATCTTTTATTAACTATCATGGTGGTTGATAAACATTGAGAAGGTAAACCCCCTCTCAATCCCAATTAAAAGTAATTAACAATAACCCATCAAATTAAATTAAGTGGTGATGAGATCCACATGATAATCCAAGAACTAGATACTCAAAATGTCCATAACTGGGGACACGGCTAACCATGATTAGTTTGTACACTCTGCAGAGGCTTGTGCACTTTTCCACACAAGACTCGATCTCCTCCGTTGGATTTCTCTCACTACATGATGTTTGAGAAACGGATGACCGAGACACAGTCTTTCAGAAGCGTTAGCACCTTACGATGGGTAGACCGGTACACATACTTTTCCCTACATCTGCTAGTCTACCACTGTAAGAGTTCACACAACTTAATCAACTATGCTAGAGCCCATAATAGCTTGTGGCTGCACACGAAAGTTTCCAGTATGAATAATCTTATGATCCCTTTGAGTCTGGGGGGCGGTCCATAGGAGAATCACACGGTATCCCGGGATTTCCAAAAAAATACAAGCAATCACTGGAATACCCAGGTGCCTCAATCCACCCAGATGTGTATTTAAGTTGCCACCTTAAGCTAAACATTAATTTAACAACCTCACATCTGTCATGAAATACAAGCAAACCCAATCCACGTCTACGAGCATAGCATAGCAATATAAGCATAACGTAGAAGTATCTCCCAGGGTTTGATAATAAACAGGTGAATAGGTACTACCTCATCTACTTCCCAATCCCACAATTTAATTCAGATCCTAACTAATGCAATTGTTTGAGGATTGATCTAATGCAATAAAACTGGTAGTAAGAGGTATGATCAAAGTGTTACTTGGCTTGCTGATGATCCGCGAAACCTAGAGACTCGTAGTAGCACGCTTCGCACTCCGGGTACTCTATCGCAAACAAACAAGCATACAAAAGCAATCAAGCAAAAGCACGTGTAAAACTCAAATAAGAGATCTAACCAGAAAGTTTAACTTAAGAACTCCGGTTTGCAAAAAGAATCAAATCAAATGAAGCAACAAAACTCGAACGGCGAAAGAAACAAACTTCGTTTACTAATCTAGACTAAAGTCAAATTTTATAGTAGCAAAAACTTGTTTAAGTTGGTTAAACAGAAAGAGGGTTTCGAGACGAAACTCTAGGCGCTTGAATCGCCTGATTCCGATAAACGAGCGAAAAGAACCGGGACTAAAGGTATTGGGCTTTAGTACCGACCCTTTAGTCCCGTTTCCCGAACCAGGACAAATGGGCATTTTTCTACTAGTGGGTAATCGAGCTGCCGGAACAGCAGCCGGCGATCACCATCTGTTTAGCTAAAGAAGGGTTTGGTCCCCCTTTAAACGTATTTGGTTCGGCGCCCACGTGTTTTGTGTATTGTATATTTGATCCAACTGGCAGAAGAAAAACTATACCTATTACAGAGTTAAGCGGCAAAGGAAGCAATTGATCGATCGTTTGATTCCTTGATCCCCGCAATGGTGGAGTCATGGCAAGCGGCGATGGACATCTTCATCTTCCGCGGCGGCGAGGCCGAGACCGAGGGGGACACCGGTGCCCGAAAGCAGATGGGGGAGGATGCGAGGACAGAGGACTATGAGTTTATCTGCACACCTCCTCCATGTCCATCTCCTTGCGCCGACGAGGAGCAGCAACCACCGGATGAGACGATGAAGTAGCAGGAGGAGGTTTACAGGTAGGAAGATTGGTTCACGAGGTATCGCAAGTTGTAGGAGAGCCGCTTTGCAAATTCGGCTCCTTCGACGATCAGTGTAATAATAATGCTAGTATATAACAACACCTCTCCCCTGTTCTCGTAAAATTTGCCTCCCTGTATATATTTATTCATTGTAACTAGGAAGAAAACAATTGCAGTTTCCATCCGTTCATGGAGAAAGAAATTAAACAACCACAAATCAATGGATGATAAGATGATTGAATGAGCCAACATTTTTTAAACATGTCTTTATAAAGTTTTTTCAAGAAACGTTTGCGTGTTGATTATATTGACAACAACAACAAATCTGTAGTAGGCCTTGCAACATATAGCTTAATTCTGTTTCATGCGACATTTAAGCGACTCTTGGTACTCGGCGCACGTCAAAGATGAAACAATGTATATTAGTGTAGAGAATTTCGATACCATTGAATAAGTTGTCGAAGCCCGAGAGGAGGTGGTCCTCAATCTTAGGTCGAAGAGAAAGAAGCTGGTTGACATCGGAATTTTGTGTGGATTCAAGACTGCTATCTTCTTTGCGAAATTATTATACACTGCATTTTTGGAAAACTGAAGGAGGAAATGGAATTGTGCCCTGCGTATAATTTTAGCATGTATAATTTTGTACTAAACTTCTATACCTATTTAAACTAATTATACCTACTACAATTTTAGTAGGTATAATTTTATGTTTTACTTAGTTGTTCTATCCATGCAATTATGGCACATCAACAGGTCCTACATGTCAGTCATAAGTAACATATTTTATTTTTATGTGTTATAATGGGTGGTGTATGTGTTGGACGCTTGCAACATATTATATGGTTAGTGCTTCACATTTTTTAAAATAAGAAACGAGAACATATTTTGTATGTGCAAAAGCTTAGTTGGGAACTTATATAATCCCAGTCGAGAACTTATATAGTTATATTATATAGTCCAAAATATTTGTTTTCTAGACACGATTATGTTACATATTTCGTATGTCAAATATTTTAAAATATGAACTGAGAACAATCTTACATTGTCCTTTTTAGTGGTTTTATAGCACCAGTTCATACATTACTTTTAACAAGTTTACCCCGACAACATATGGGATATCATGTAGTGTGTTATAGTGAGTTTGTATGTGCCATTAAATATCTAAAATGAGTTGTAGAGTGTTTTAGAGCACATCTATAAAATAATTCGGTAAAGGATTCTACAGTATAAGGTTGGGTTTAGTTCACATACCCATATTTCCCAACTTGGCCACATTTTTTGCAACTACACATGGTCAATTTTTGTTATCACTACAACAACTACAAAAATGTCTCCAATATAGTGCTCTTTACTTTTTTGTGACCAATTTTGCAGTCAATTTTTTATGGCTTGCCACAATATAATAGGACAGTGTGGCAAAAGTCAATTATGAACCAAACGTATTCTAAGATTACCAAATTAATATACAGAGTATACTAGGTTCTACCAGTAGTTTAGACTCGGAATACCATCTTGGTTCTTCTTGTTGGTGTGCCCTTTTCTTGTTCAAATTCCCGTTATTAAAAATATCAACCAAGGTGAGGTGTGACAATCATTATACATTGTTATTTGTTGATCATCTTTGTCAACCTCATCATTGTTGTTGGTCTTGACTTGGCAGTCAACCTCTATCTTTATTTTTATTCCAATACTCTTTCTACTTTCTTGTGCATGTACCCCCTCTAGTTCTTTTTAGTTTGCATATAAGTTTGGTCCGAAGTCAAAGTATCTCTGCTTTGACCAAACTTATTATAAAAAGTATCAACATTCACAATGCCAAATCAATGTTATATTCGTTTCTGAAGCCATGGGATTTCTTTTTTGGAGTACTCTTTCTTCCCCTTGGCCCTGTACGTCCAAGTTGAGAAGTGTTTCATCGTCGAATTTTCTCCTCTCCTCCTCCCAATAATCCATTCCAAATTTGATACCAACCTGAATTAGGCGAAACATCATGAAGAGTACAAGATCGAATCAGGTAAATATAGGGGACTAGGTGCTACTAAAAGTCCAAGTTGACATCTCAACGGAGAGGAACCATCACTGGATCTTGTAATTATTTATCAGCAAGAGGTGTATGTATATTCTCAAAAAAAAAAAAAAGCAAGAGGTCTATGTATACTGCACATATGTTTCTTACTGGTGAGATGCAGCAATCTTTGTGAGATCGGGCGTTCGCCGTTCGCGTTTCCGAGAGGGGAATCGAGCTGCCGGAACAGCAGCCGGCGGTCGCCACCGGAAGCGGAGGGAGGTCCATGGTTCAACGAAAGAAAGGTTTGGTACCCCGGCCGTGTCCATGCGGAGATTCCCTTAGCCGCGTTTGGTTTGGTTCGTGACCACGTACGTGTTTACTACGTTTGATCCAACTGTCAAAAAAAAATCTAAACCTAATTACAGAGTTAAGCGGCAGAGGAAGGAAGCGATAGATCGATCGTTTGATTCCTCGATCCCGGGCGATGGAGGAGCTGATCAGCAGCGCGCTGGCGGGGATGGACATCTCCATCTTCCGCGGCGGCGACGGCGAGGCCGAAGCGGAGGGGGACGCCAGTGCCACAAGAACGCAGAGGGAGGAGAAGACCAAGGATGTGAGGAGGGAGAACCATGATGAGGATATTAACAGCAAACCTCCTCCATGCCCATGTCCGCTGCCACCGCCGCTGCCGGCGGAGACGACGACGCAGGAGGAGGAGGAGGAGGAGGAGGAGGAGGAGGTTTACAGGGAGGAAGATCGGATCGCCAGGTACCGCGGGCTGTGGGAGAGCCGCTTCGCCGGCAAATTTGGCTCCTTTGACGACCAGAGTAATCACCTCTAGCTCCCCTGTTTCGCTTGCATCACTACCTATTTTTCATCCATTAGATTGTAGCTAGGAAGAAAACAACTGCAATTTCATTCGTTCATGGGAACTTGCTCTACTGATGCCACAAATCCGCCTCACTCATAGATTAATTACGACCAGTTGTTAACTGTGTGCAATGTTCTTGTTAATGTAGAAAAAGAGATCAGAGACCCTATCTAACCAGCTTTATTTAGCATGGATGTGTCTTGTTTGCTGATGACAACAAGCTCTATTCGTTCCCGTGACACATAGTTTAACTTTGCTTCCTGCCATGCAGCAAGTCTTGGTCCCATGCGCTTTACATTCGGACCCATCCCGAGCTACGCGAGGCCTCATTGTACCATGCAGATCTTCAGCGTTCGGGTGGCTGACCTGGAAGACGGCCTCCGGTGGCCGCTGCATGTCCACGGCCTGGTCGCCGCCAGGGACACCTCGGATCACAATCGCAACTTCCTATTCAGCCGCACCAGGGATAACTGCCAGGTCCTCACCCAAAAGGCAAGCACCGTGCATCATTTGTTGTCTGTTGTTTTATGTTAAAATATATTTCCTCTGATTCTTCATCTTCATCGAGTTGGAGCATGAATTTGATATATTCACCATAGTTCTCGTCTTCGTTACATGATAGTCTGCCAGCCATTTTGTTGACATGCATGTGTTGCTTGCATTGCAGGATCCATACCTACTGCTGACAGGCCCGTCGCGCGCGATTGTGATCATCGACCCGATCACGATCGAGTTCCAGCTGAAGGTGAAGAGCAAGATGGACCCCGAAGAGGACGAGATGCTGGCCTTCGGGATCTTCAACTACCCCCAGACCTACCTCGCCACACATGTGATCCGCTCTGGTATCCTCCGCGACCGGTGCATGATCCAGCTTGCCTACGCGCCGCTGGACCCCTCGGTTGAGGCAACCGTCATCGGTGTCCGGATCATCGACGGTGTGTGGCCAGAAGGTCTCCGGGGGCGCGTCGTCGCCGAGGTCACCACCGTGAGGGAAGGAGAGGTGCTGCTGCTCGACTCCCGGGACGGGAAGATGCCGATCAGCCCTTCGACTGGCGCGGTCGAGCTCTCGAGGCGCGTCGTGTCGGTGGACCTCCAGGGAGGGAAGCTGGTGATCTCCGTGGTGGCCTCCTCTCAGACTGGTGGCAAAGAAGACGATTATGATGGTGGCAGTGACGTCGTTGTTGCACGAGGCGAGGCCGTGTTCACGCCGGAGAGGGCCGGCACGAGCAATGGCACCTGTGATCTTTGTTTCTGCAAGGTGGAGATTGCTGTTGCATGGTCCCTTGTTTCGAGCTTGTGGAATGAGCGGCGCGCCCTCGCGAAACTCGCCGAGGAGAGGCCATGAATGAGTGTTCTTTGTGTTCCTGTGTACTGATCAGCTCATGGTTGATCTAGTCTACTTAATTACTGTATGTTGATGTTGTCTGCTAGTTTATTCAGTCTACTTATAATTACCGTCTCTTTTTTTTTTCATTTGTCTTTGTTCAATTATAAGTAAGTTTTGTGTTGACCTACTTTGGTCTGTTACCTGTTGTCTTGCAAGAAGCAAGACCTCAAAGATTCAAGTGTTCCAGCAAAAACATACACATACAGTGATAAGTGCACATACAGGTAATTTGATTCCCTTGAGGAGACAAATCCACTCATCATGTCATTTCAGGTTTTGCACTACAACCTAACATCCTGGCACATTGCACATTTCAAGGTGGAGGTCACCGTTGCCTGGTCCCTTGTTTCGAGCTTGGTGAATGAGCGGCGCGCCGCGGCGAAAGTCACAGAGGAAAAACCATGAATGGATTTCTTTGTTTCTTGCGGTGCTCCACCCAAGCAATCATGGGAATGGAGAAGTTTTTCTCTCTGTGTTTAGCCTTGTTTCAGAGCTGCTTAGTTTCTTTGGTTCTACTTTTCTGTCCTCTGGAGCTGGTGAATTGTTTCTCTGAATTTTTACTTATCTTTGCTCAGTTGTAAGTAAGCCTGTGTTAGCCTACTTTGGTTTGTTACCTGTTGGTACAAGAAGTAAAACCTGAAAGATGTGTTCCTGCAAAAACACAACACTTGCTAACATGAAGAATTCTGCCTTGTGTTACATCAATTAATCTAACCTTCCCAGGGAGTTAACCAGTGATAAATGTACATACAGTTAATTTGATACCCCCAAGAGACAAAGCACATGCGTCACGCAAGTTAACCTACATATGCACTGTTTGCCTCATCATCTTCTCTGCATAGGCTTCAGCAGATCTCTGAGGGTTCCCGGCCGCCCCGCGTCCTTGGCCTGCAGACGAGGCACAGACCCTTGCAGGTGCTGCTGCAGAAGGCGTCCAACGTGATCTCTAGGTGGATGATGTCCCGGAGGTTCTTCGAGATGTCGATCTCCTTCTCCCTGGCCGGGAAATGCAGGCGGTCATCCCAGTCTATGTCTTCATCGTTCTCGTTCTCACTGCCAGTCATCGAATGGAACTTGGTCCTGTCTTCCTCATACACGGTGCCAAGGTCGACCACGTCGGGTTCCTCCACTGGGTCCTCTGTCAGTAGGAGGGATAAGTTTGCAAATATGCTTTCAGCAGCTGGCTCAGCACACCTGCATAAGGAAGCATAATAATTAATGATGGGTTTCAGAACCAACAACAAAACTGCAAAGTTGTACCCTCAAATCAGCCATGTCGAAATTCAGGCCATAATTTGAATGCTAGTTTTACCAGGAGAAAAACTCTGTTGCGGTTGTTTCATAAAGAGTCAAGATTGTTGCAATTAACTAGAAACAGAGTATTTTCATATCGAAAATGCCAGAATATAGTATCCCCCCTTAACAGCCAACAGTGGATCTAATGACCAATAACAGCCTTGATAATAATATTGTCCACAGATCACTGAAGTCAGATGTAGCTATATCAGTTGCGGTACTAGAACCAAAGTATCTCCATGTTTTACATTTTCGTTGAACTATATCTTATTGCTTATCATCTCTGGCAAATGCATCAGTACATGCCACCATATGTCAGCTCCAACTGAAAGATCGGTATATATGATGCCTTTGAGCTAAAGTAAGGAAATAATACTCTACGAGAAACAGCGCAACTTTTCTTGCTTGGAGAAATATAGCACATTATATCACAAAGTCACGGCCAAGGAGGAAGCCTTGCTGCCAGATTGTACATGATGTCTTCCCTTAGTCCTAGCATGCCAGATTAAACTTGGTCGAGCTAGCCAGTTGTGAAATGTGGCCTTTTGAATGAAACCCTGTAGGCTGTCTGTAAATGGGCAAGGGACATGGTTTCAGAAGTGTGGCGGCTGGGCAGATTAAGCACCCGCGCCGGTGCGCGGCGGTAACAACGGGCAGATTACCCATATAGCCAGATTATAGCCAGTTCACCTTGGTCGAGCTATCTAGTTGTAAAATGTGTCGGTTTGAAACGCTGTAGGCTGTTTGTGGATGGGCAAGGGACATGGTTTCAGTTCAGAAGTGCGGCGGCCGGGCGGATTAAGCACTCGCACCGGGCGGTGCTGGTGATTCGGGTGATTGCTAAGCAGCTAGCGCGCAATCAGAGCTATGATGGAGTAGTAGGATTCAGAATGGTGGTGTCAAGATTTTCTGAAATTTGTGTCCATGATGCATTGCAGACAGTCAGACATACAGCAACAGCAGATAAGATAAGACGAAAAGCAGCAGGGGGAGGAGGTGGTTGCTCACCGGTAGCAGTCGAGGGTGATGACGGTGCGCAGGATGCCGTCGAGCCGGAGCGGCCGCGGCGCCGGGCCACGTCGACGGAGCGGTACACCACCGCCCCCTCCCACGGCGACGGGCCCTCCTCCGCCTCCTCGTCGGCGAGCCCCTCGAAGTCCTCCAGGTCGAGGGTGAGGAAACCGTCGTCCTCCTCGGGGTCGACGGCGTGGCAGCGGCCCCGTGTCCGCCGTCCGGCCGAGGAGGCGAGCGGGCGGAGCTGGAGCAGGGGCTGGCGACGGACCAGGGTGGACGCCGTCGCCAGCGGGGCGCGGCGGTGGAGGAGGATGGGCGGGCAGTGGCAGCGACCGGCGGCGCCGACGCCGAGCAGATAATACACCATCTTTCTTCTCTCTCTGCAGTGAGCCTTTTTTTTTGAGGGGTAAAACTTGCCGCTGATTTATTGACTACGTAAAGTTTGGAATATCATCCGAAATTACAGACAAAATAAAATTAGGAGGAGTATGAAACCAAGACTCTGATCTCTCCTCTCCTACCCCTACTCTAGCAAGCTTGTGTACAGCGACATTGGCTGATCTCCTAACCCACAAAACCTTGAACTCTGTAAAAGAATTGAGCATGTCCTTGATTTCCTGAATCCAGGGACCGACAGCAGACAACGCCTTCTCCTCTTGGCGAATCATCTTCACCAGCGTTTGGCTATCCAACTCCACCTGAACCCTTACCACATTCATATCTAATGCCAACTGTAGAGCACGACTACACGCAAGGGTCTCCACCGCCTCTGGGTCTGCTATGTGAGGAAAGAATTGACAGAAGCCCGCCCGGAACGCCCCATTATGATCCCGGATAACCGCACCACCACTTCCTTTGTCACCATGTTTCGAAGTAGCTCCATCAGCGTTGATCTTGAGCCAACCATCGTCAGGAGGGTTCCACTTCTCAACAACCCTGGTAGCCGGCTTTCTCGGCTTTGTTACATGAACCTGCTTCCATTCATGCATGTGATCATACACAGACATCACTATCTCATGTGGAGAAGTAATCTTGTCGGGGTAAATGACCACGAGTAGCCTAGCCGGCTCCCCTTGGCACTTCAGAAAAAATTACGAGCCGATCCGGCCTCCAAGAAACCAAGACGTGGGGCCGCCTTTCCCCTGCCGACTGCCTCTCAGGCCGACTGTCGGAAGGCGGCCCGGCCTTAACCCTCATGAAGAAGGCCGCGGGAGGGCCGGCTCCGAGAAGCCGGCCATGAGAAGGCCGACTCCAAGAAGACGGCTCCCACGACGCGGTCAAGGTCGCACCCTCGAGGCCCGCACCCACATAACGGCGATGGGACGGGGCGTGGCTATAGTAAAGCCTACCACCCTCGAAACCCGGAGCACGCCTGGCACAGTGCGCCGTACGGGGTAGCCCTGACCCGTCCGGCGCGGCACTGTTGCCATGATGACTATGGCGCCATCCACGGCGGGCTGTCAGCGCAGCCCACGGGCGGCGGGCCCCTTTGGGAAGAGAGACATCCGAAGGCGGCCGGGCCTCCCGCAGTCGGCCCAAGACATGGCCGGCTTTCCCAAGCCGGCTCGCTCCTTCCCTCGAAGGAGGCGCCCCATTAAGAAGACAAGACGACGTGAGGCTACATCGATCGCCCGCCAGGCGGCGGTGTTGTAGCCACGCTTACCTTGATAAAGCCCTCATCATCAGGATTAAGGCAACAGTAATCGGCCGCCGACAGGGCCCTAGGCAGTAGGGCCTGCCTGTCGACCAAGATGCCGGCAGTCGGCGGGGCCCACCAGCCGGCGCAGAAGCCGGCGAGCGTAGACACTGACGGCTGGGACCCGCTCCCAGCCAGATTACCATTGTACCCCTGGGGGGTAGGCCTATATAAACCCCCCGGGGCACCCATGCAAAGGGTTGATCCCATCTAGTGTTGATCTGATCTAGGTTTTATCACACATAGAGAGAGGAGTAGAGCTAGCCTTGCCCTTCTTCTTCCTCTCGCCAAACAGCTCGAGGAGCACCTTGTAGCTACTTGTTCATCGAGTGATCATGCGAAGACCCCGCAGAGTAGCAGTAGGGATGTTATCTCCACGGAGAGCCCCAAAGCTGGGTAAGATTCGCCGGCGTGCATGTCTTCGCCATATCCCGCTTCCAGGCACCGGCGACGTCTTACTGGCTCCCACACAGATAAGCCACCCGTTGGCATATGTCGCACCAACCACCTGACATTTGGCGCCCACCATGGGGCCAGGTGCACCGTCGTCCGAAGACCTGTTCTGGACGGGAACCTTCTTCCTCCCCAGCGAGCGTAGCCAGCCCGGCACGCCCGATGGCGCTTGCCACGACGCGCTGCAAGGCGTCACCAACGCTTGCCCAGCAAGTGACCTTGCCGGTCCCCTTGGCGAGGCCCTCATCTCCGACGAGCCTGCCTCCGACGCGGGCACCGACCGCCTCGTCGACCACCTCGGCCAGCTACACATCTCCAGCGAGCCTGCTGTGGACTAGGAGTCCGCTGGCTCCACCGATCCGATGCATGTCGACTCCGACACTGCCTCGCCCGACGCCTTCCCCACCAACGCCGTGATCTACGACGACCCGCTTCCCCGAGCCGATGGCTGTGACATTACCACCGCCGAGGTGATGGTCATCAGCCACGGCGACGCCTCTGGCGAGAACGCCCACGACGCCCTGCAAGCGGCGATTCGCGATCTGTCTATCCCCCTCCCGGCCGATGCCGACGCCGAAGCACTGGAGGATCGCCGCCTCGCCCTCCTCGCGGAGGGCCGGAAGCTAGCTCCCGTGAGACGCCTCACCGAGGCTCACCAGCGCGAAGTCGACCGCGCCGCCTTCGGCACGCCACCTCCTGGCGGGCCAAGCCGGGTCGGCGTCGTCAGGCAACGCGGCGCCGTCATCGCCGACTTGCTTAGAGTCGACCGCCCAGTCTATGCCACCCCACTCGAGAACCTGCGCGCCGCCCAGGCGGCCGTAGACGAGCTGGATGGACTGGGGGCCGAAGAGCTCCCCTACATGACCAGACGCATCCATCAGCTAATCGATGCAGCCACGCAGCGGCACGAAGCCGACGCCCGCGAGGAAAACCCTCCACCACGCCGAGAGCACGGCGCGACGTCCCGGACGCCGACTGCGGGTAAAACCCGCGCACGACACGAAAAAGAGCCGGCTGCCAGCCGAAGCCGAACCCGGATCTCCATCGAGCGAGACGCAGAAGGCCACCCTCGAGCCGTGGAGCGGCTCTCAGTGGCCGACTAGGTCTCCGCGAAGGAGTCGGCGAGAACGACGCCCGCCATCGGATCGACCGCCTAGCGCGATCCCTGGCGCTAGAAGAAGAAGATGATGTCGGCCCGCCTTGCTTCGGCCCCCGCATCCGCGACGAGCCCTTCCCCAAAGGGTTCTCACTCCCGAGAGACACGCCCAAGTACAACGGCTCTGTGAAGCCGGAAGATTGGCTGATCGACTACTCCACCGCGGTACGCATCGCGAACGGCAACAGGCACGTTGCCGTGAAGTACGTGCCCCTCATGCTCCAAGGCACGGCGCGGACCTGGCTCAAAAGCCTCAAGCCATACAGCGTCAACAGTTGGCTAGACTTCACAGAAGCCTTCGTCCGCAACTTCACCAGCACCTACAAGCAGGCTCCCAAGCTCAGACAGCTCTCCTTGTGCGTACAAGGCCCCGCCGAGTCCACTCGCGACTACCTCACGCGTTGGGCCGAGCTTCGCAACTCTTGCGAGGGAGTGCATGAGGTGCAAGCCATCGAATACTTCACAGCCGGGTGCCGAGAGGGCACCCTCCTCAAGCACAAGCTCCTCTGCGACGAGCCGACTACCCTCGACAAGCTTCTGGTCATAGCGGACAAGTACGCCACCGCCTATTCCTCGATGAAGACTGAACTACGGGTTGACGCGTCCAGGAAGGTACTCAACCCGGCGCCCAAGACACCGGCTGGGGACTCCGGCCGGCGCCCGTACCAAAACGACCACAAGCGCAAGGGTCCCATGCCGCCTTCCACCAGTCGGCAGGTGGCACGGTCGAGGGCGAGCAGCCTGAAGGGCGGACCACACCCAAGAAGCAGAAAGGCGGCCGGACGGCTTGGCAGCCGGCCTTCTCCTACGAGCAAACCCTCGACGCCCCATGCAAGTTCTACAGCGGCGCGAAGCCGTCCAACCACACAACCCGGAAGTGCCACTGGCTCACCCGAATCTCCAAAGGCAAAGGGCTGGCGCCGCCTCCACCTGCTCGTCCGCCGCCTCCGGCTCCGCAGCAGTCGGCTGCTCGGCCAGCAGTCGGAGCCGTGCACGACGAGTTCCCCGACGAGCATGCCGCCTATGTCGTCTTCACCAGCCAGCCTGAAGACCGGCGCAGCAGGCGCCGGGAGCACCAGGAAGTCAACGCGGTTGCCTCCAACCCCTCTGAGCACATGCACTGGTCAGAAAAACCCATCAGCTGGAGCCGGGCCGACCACCCAGAGGTGATGCCATCTCCCGGCTCTTATGCACTGGTTCTGGATGCCACCCTTGCAACAGACAGACGCGCAGCCTGTTTCTCCCGTGTGTTGATAGACGGCAGGAGCAGCATCAACATCCTGTACCTTGACACCCTGAAGAAGCTCAACGTCAAGACGAAGCAGCTCACGCCTACCCGGACTGTGTTCCACGGCATCGTACCCGGCCTGTCCTGCTCCCCCATTGGCAAGATCAAGATTGATGTCCTCTTTGGGGACAAGGATAATTTCCGCAGGGAGGCCATCTGGTTTGAAGTGGTGGACCTTGAGAGCTCTTACCATGCACTACTTGGCCGACCTGCCTTGGCCAAGTTCGTGGTTGTTCCCCACTATGCTTACCTCAAGATGAAGATGTCGAGCACCAAGGGCATCATCACCATAGTCGGCGATTACAAGAAATCGGCCGAGTGCGCGGCAGCCAGCAGCCGGCTGGCCGAGTCCCTAGTGATTGCCGAAGAGAAGAAGAAATTCGACCGGGTCGTGGCCATGGCTGGCAAGCAGCCGGCCCTGTCCCCCGATCCCAAAGAAAGTGATGCCCAAGGTCCCTTCCAGCCGGCCAAGGAAACGAAGAAGATACCTCTTGACCCCGAGCACCCAGAAAGGTTTGCCGTCATTGGGGCAAACCTAAGCAGCAAATAGGAAGGCGAGCTCGCCGATTTCCTCTGTGAGAATCGGGACATCTTTGCATGGTCCCCCAAGGACATGCCGGATGTTCCGAAGGATTTCGCCGAGCACAAACTACACGTCCGAGAAGGTGCAAAACCAGTCAAGCCACCCCTCCGCCGACTGTCGGAGGAAAAGAGGAGGATTGTAGGAGAAGAGATAGCCCGGCTTCTGGCTGCCGGCTTCATCATGGAAGTTTTCTTTCCGGAGTGGCTCGCCAACCCGGTCCTCGTGCTGAAGAAGAACAACAAGTGCTGCATGTGTATAGACTACACGAGCCTCAACAAGGCCTGCCCCAAAGATCCTTTTGCCCTGCCAAGGATAGATCAAGTGATAGACTCCACAGCCGGATGCGAGCTGCTGGGTTTTTTGGATGCTTACTCCGGGTACCACCAGATAAAGTTGGATCCGGCCGACCGCCTGAAGACCGCCTTCATCACGCCATTCGGAGCCTTTTGCTACCTGACTATGACATTCGGCTTGAGAAATGCCGGTGCCACTTTTCAGCGTTGCATGCAGAAGTGCCTCCTCAAGCAGCTCAGCAGAAATGCCCACGTCTACGTGGACGATATTGTGGTGAAGACGGAGAAGCGCAGCACCTTGCTGGATGACCTCAAGGATACATTCGAGAACCTGCGCCGATTCCGGATCAAGCTCAACCCCGAGAAATGTGTGTTCGGAGTGCCAGCCGGCCAGCTCCTAGGCTTCCTGGTCTCCGAACGCGGCATCGAATGCAACCCAGTGAAGATCAAGGCCATTAAGAGAATGGCGATTCCCACCAAACTGCGAGACGTCCAGAAGTTCACCGGATGCTTGGCTTCCCTGAACCGCTTCATCAGCCGGCTCGGAGAAAAGGCTCTCCCCCTCTACCGCCTCATGAAGAAGACCACTCACTTCGAGTGGAACGACCAAGCCGACCAAGCTTTTCACGAGTTGAAGAAGATGCTGACCACGCCGCCTGTCCTGGCAGCGCCGACTAAGAAAGAGCCCATGCTCCTTTACATTGCTGCGACCAGCCGGGTGGTCAGCACCGTCATCGTAGTCCAGCGCCCAGAAGAGGGCCGGGCTCAGCCGGTCCAGAGGCCGGTGTACTATTTGAGCGAGGTGTTGTCTACCTCGAAGAAGAACTACCCACACTACCAGAAGATGTGCTACGGCGTGTACTTCGCCGCCAAGAAGCTGAAGCCCTACTTCCAAGAGCACCCCATCACGGTCGTATGCACCGCCCCACTTGCCGAGATCATAGGCAGCCGGGATGCATCCGGCCGGGTGGCGAAATGGGCCATCGAGCTGGCCCCTTACACGATCTTCTACCAGCATCGCACCGCCATCAAATCCCAAGCATTGGCCGACTTCCTCATCGACTGGGCCGAGACCCAGTACATGCCGCCGGCTCCCGACTCCACTCACTGGCGCCTGCACTTCGACGGGTCCAAGATGCTCACTGGCTTGGGAGCCGGCGTCATCCTCACCTCTCCCAAAGGCGACAAGCTCAGATACACGCTGCAAATTCACTTTGCCGCCTCCAACAACGTGGCCGAGTATGAGGCGCTCGTACACGGGCTCCGGCTTGCCAAAGAGCTCGGCATACGCCGGATCCTGTGTTACGGCGACTCAGACTTGATAGTCCAGCAGTCATCCGGCGATTGGGACGCCAAGGACGCAAACATGGCAAGCTACTGCTTCCTCGTCCAGCAGATCGGCGGGTACTTCGAGGGATGCGAGTTCCTCCATGTACCACGAGCCGACAACGGGCCAGCAGATGCCCTGGCCCGATTAGGCTCCACTCGGCAGGCAATACCAACCGGCGTCTCTCTGCAACGCCTCCTCAAGCCGTCTATCAAGCCGTCTCCAGAGTCCGATTCCATCTTCGTGCCGCCTAGCCCCGATGCAGCTGGATATGGCTTGAAGAGCCAAGCAGGCGGCCCGGGGACTTCGATAGGCGGCGCGGGGACTTCAGCAGGCGGCTCGGGGACTTCCGTAGTCGCACCCGACCCGGGGACTTCTGAACCCGGCTCGGGGACTGCGGTAGTCGGCCCGGGGACTGCACAAGCACCACAGGCGGCGGCCGACTCCAGCATCTCACAACCCAGCCCGCCCACCCTGGTTGCAATAGCCGCGTTGGCAATAGAAGAAGTCACAGCTCCATCATGGGCCCAGCCCATCCTCAACTTCCTGACAAACCAAGAACTGTCGGCTGACGAGACAGAGGCAAGACAAGTCCAACGCCGAGCCGGAGCATACACAATCGTCAACAGAGAGCTCGTTAGGCACAGCGTCACTGGAGTCTTCCAGCGATGCGTTGAACAAGAGAAGGGCATAGCAATCCTCAGAGACATCCACCAAGGTGAAACGCGGCCACCACGCGGCTTCAAGATCATTAGTCGCCAAAGCTTTCGGCCATGGATTCTTTTGGCCGACTGCTTTGCATGACGCCAAGGAATTAGTCAAGCATTGCAAAGGGTGCCAAGTCTTCAGCTCCAAGCAACACCTGCCGGCTTCGGCACTCAAGACCATTCCCCTCACTTGGCCCTTTGCCGTTTGGGGTCTGGACATGGTGGGCCCATTCAAGACGGCGCGCGGCGGCATGACACATCTGCTTGTCGCCGTGGACAAGTTCACCAAGTGGATCGAAGCAAAGCCGATCAAGAAGCTGAATGGGCCGACTGCCGTGACATTCATCACAGACATAACAACTCGGTACGGCATGCCGCACAGCATCATCACCGACAACGGCACAAATTTTGCCAAGGGAGCATTGGCACGTTTCTGTGCGACAAAGGGCATCCGACTAGACTTAGCGTCCGTTGCCCACCCGCAGTCAAACGGCCAAGTCGAACGAGCCAACGGCCTCATCCTTTCCGGCATCAAGCCCCGACTGGTCGTGCCACTGGAGCGTTCGGCCGGCTGCTGGCTCGATGAGCTACCGGCCGTCCTCTGGAGTCTGCGCACTACCCCAAATAGGTCAACCGGCTTCACCCCTTTCTTCCTCGTATATGGTGCCGAGGCGGTCATCCCAACCGACATCGAGTTCGACTCGCCTCGGGTGACCATGTACACGGAGGCGGAGGCCAAGGAAGCACGAGAAGACGGCGTCGACCTTCTGGAAGAAAGCCCGCTGTTAGCCCTCAGCCGGTCCGCCATCTACCAACAGGGTCTGCGTCGCTACCACAGCCAGAAGGTCAAGCCAAGATCCTTCCAAGAGGGCGACCTTGTGCTCCGGCTGATCCAGCGAACAGCCGGCCAGCACAAGCTCTTGGCCCCTTGGGAAGGCCCCTTCGTCATCAGCAGAGCGCTAGGAAACATTCAACTAACGGACTAATATAACAAAAGACAGTTTTTTCCCACCGCCGACCGACTACAAGAGTAGCCGGCTGGCCGGTTTCCATTCACTTCGCTACAATCTAAGAAAGCTCGAGTACTTGCCTTCCCCAAAAAAGATAGTCGAGTCCTTCCTTAGCCACAGACTGCAGAGCTGCTGCCGGCTAGGAAGGCAGCAATCAGGGGAAGACGGCAGAGGAAACAGCCTAAGGATAAAAAGCATACGAGAATGGAAGCCAAACACATGCATGATTATATTTACACAAAAGGCCTTGAAAAGGCCAACATTCAACATAGTTTGAATACACCCCCAGTGGGTGGAATTGCGCAAGCTTAATAGAAATTGTTCAAAGAGTAAAAAGCAGGAAAAGCAAGGACGGCAGATCAAGCCAAGGGAACGACTGGCGAGTCGGGCAGGTCGGTGGAGACAATTGCGCCGGCTGGAGGAGTGGCCGGCTGGTGAACCTCGGCATGATCACCGCCTCCCGCACAGGGCGCGCTAGCACGCGCCTCGTTGCTGGAGGCACGGTCATGCTGAGGCGGGCTGGTTGCTTCACCAGCCGGCTCGACGTCTTCGCCCGCCTCCCCTTCCTCGTCTTCACCTTCATCGCTAGAGGCGATCTCCTCCGCCGAGTCTTCACCCTCCGTCGGGTTCAGCCCGAACCACTCCTCCGGCTGGGCGACGCCGTTGTCGTCCACCTCAGGAGCGAAGACGCTGGTGTCAGTGAAATCGGCAAGAGCCGAAGCACGCTGGATGATAGCCGGCCACACCTCCACCAGCTCTTCGTCAGCCTCCTCCCGCCAAGTCCTCAGCTGTTCCAGATTCAGCCCAGGGTACCAGGCCCGGACGAACTCCAGCGCCCGCCTGGCGCTGGATCGAGCAGCGGAGGCCTTCCAGGCCTCAAAGCGGCCAACTGCCACCTCCAGCCAGTCGGCAGTCCGGCTCGGGGTGCGGGGAATCGCTTCGCCTGGCCAGAAGGCGGCCAGCACGCTGGAGGCGGCGGAGCATGCGGTGTGCCGGCTGCAGCCGGGCTTGGATCGCCAAGAGCTGCTCCTCAAGTGTCCGGCTCGCATCCGGCGCGATCTCAACCCCCGCCTGCCGGCGTGCCTCGCGGTAGGCCTCGATGGCCTGAGTGGCTGCGACGGAGTGGCGGGGGAATAGTTTGCGCAGAGAACGAAAGCAACACAAATCAGAGGACGAATCAGAGGGCAAGAGGGCGAGCAAGGAGTAAGGGAGGCGGCTTACCGTCGATCAGATCCTCGATCTGGCTGTAACCCTCGCTCAGCACTTGCTTCGCCTCAGCCCAGCCTGCCGCTTCGGTCTCGAACTCAGCTTTGAGGGCGGCCTCGCTATCCCGCGCCTCCTTCAGGGCCGCCTTGTGGCTCTCCTCCTGGTCGGCCAACTTCTTGGCCAGGCGGTCGCGCTCCTGGACTAAGGCATTGAGCTCGGCCTCCTTGGCGCGAAGGGCGGTCTGGCCCCGCCGAGCTGCTCCCTGAAATCGGCATTGGCCCCTGCAAGGATGAAGACAAAGGAAGAAACAATAAGAAAGAAGTCGTTGGGGAAGATCCA
This sequence comes from Aegilops umbellulata, assembly GCA_032464435.1. Classification (NCBI taxonomy): domain Eukaryota; kingdom Viridiplantae; phylum Streptophyta; class Magnoliopsida; order Poales; family Poaceae; genus Aegilops; species Aegilops umbellulata. The sequence goes on along the minus strand of CP136057.1, from coordinate 2,031,789 downwards.
ACCCGACTGCTCAGCAGTCAGCCCGGATCTCGGGGACTACACCCAGTGGGTGCGCTGACGCGCCCCCATAGGATATGAACAAAACCAAGCACGTACTCCAGCTATTGGTCAGATCCTCGCTCTTCTGGCGCAGCTCCCGAGCCTGGGAGTCGAAGGCAGCAGCACTCCGGTTATGGTACTCCTGGAAGATCAGACAGGATGCAAGAATAAGATAACTATCAGGACCTAGTAAGTTCCGAGCCGCGTGCTCAGCAGCCGACTCGGAACTCGGGGACTACACCCAGTGGGTGCGCTGACGCGCCCCCACGGAGGAAATCAAAAAAGCAAAACAACCAAGGCTAGAAGACTCACCCGGACGACGGCCCGCATCGCGAGGAAATCTCGGGTATATCGCTGCAGCGCAGTAGCATGAGCCTGAAGCTGGCCCCGGACCTCCTGGGTCGACGCGTTCAGCTCGCCCGTCTCCTCGTTAGGCTCCCACTCGGACGTGCTGGAGCCGGCCGCCTCCAAGGCCTCCGCCGTCTGGCTGGCGGTCGCAGCTCTGTCCGGCTCCGGCACGAAGGTAGTTTCCTCCGCGCGCTGGCGTGATGACGGCTGCACCACCCGGCCGGCGCCTGCTGCCGGCTCGCTCCCGGCCGGCTGCATCGGCGCCGCAGCCGGCTGGCCGCCCTGGCCCGCCCCAGTCGGCGCCGTCCGCGGCACCTCGTCCAAGAGGATCACATCATCCTCCCTCCGCTCCGCCGCCGCCTGGCCGCGGTTGGCTTCCTCATACGGAGGCACAGGGGCGTTGGGAGCCACACTGCGCAGCGGGATGATGAGCTGTGGAGGCCGGTTGCGCGAGGCCTCCGCCTCCCTCTCCGTGGCCGTCGCCTCTGCCTGGGCCTTGGCCGTCGCGTCGGCCTGCTTCTTCGCTGCCTGGGCGGCCCTCCGCTCCGACGCTTCCCGCTCCTCCTGCGCCTCCCGCGCGTTCCTCGCCGTAGCCTCCATAAGGTCGGCGCGGGGGTCCACGCGGCGGGAGCTCGAAGAACCTCCGACTGATTCAATCACGGAGCCGGCAAGACCCCGTTCAAGGGAAAGCGGCGCCCTGGCCGGTCAACCAATAAAGGATTTAGAAGAACTCCAATCAAAAAGCGCGACAAGAATACAAGACGATTAACACTTACGCCGAAACCGCCTGCGGCCGCTTCATGACCTTCCGGAAGCGGGCCGCCTTCGCGGCCGCCTCATCCCGTTTGGTTGCCGCGTCCGTGCCCCTGGGCTTCTTCGGCCGGCTACCGAAGTAGGTCGACGCGGCCCGGCGCTTCGGTGCGGCGCCACGGGCGGCCGGTGCGGCAGAGGGGCCCGTGCCTTGAGGATCCGACGCCGGCTGGCGGTGCGGGACGACTTCGCCCTCGTCGTCGTCCGCCCAGCCCTGGAGGCCGGCTCCGAGCCCGGCGCCGCCTGCCTCGCCGCCTTCCCCCGCGGCGGCGTCCTCCATGGCGGCCGCTCCAAGGTCCGTATCGTCGATGTTATCTACCGTGCGGTCGGGGTGAACGGGCGCTCTGTCCCCGCGGCCCCCGCCGCCGGCGGAAGTAGAGGATTCTGCAGAAAGCAGGCCGGCGGATCAGAGGCCGGCCATATCAAAGCCGGCAACACAAAAGAAAGGAAAGAAGAAATACTTACGACAGGCGGAGGGTTGGCGCGAGAGTACGGCTCCTTGCCGAATCGCCAATCCTCGGCGAGCTTGCAGTTGGCGATGTAGTTCACCAGGTAGGACACCTCGGCATGAGGCATCTCCCTGGTGCTCAGCCGGCATGGGTCGAAGCGGCCGCTCATCTGGCAGATCATGTGCGGCCGACCTTGGAGCGGGAGTACCCGGCGCTCCACGAAGGCGGCCACCAGGTCGGCTCCGACCAGGCCCTCCGACTGGACCATCACCCAGAGGCGGGCGACGGCGGCGTTCCCGGCCTATGACAGCGTCCAGGCCCAGTAGCTCCACGAGGCCGGCCTCGAAGCCGGTGGGCCGGCTACGTAAGCCGGTAGATTGACAAAGTCGCCTTGCGGGGCGACGTTCCTCACATAGAAGTAGGACTTCTACCAGAGCTTCACCGACTGGATTAGCGGGATGGACGGGAACGGATTGTTCTCGCCCATCCGCCTCATAGCGATGTAAGATCCGCATGGGGCGGGCACGCCCGCGACGACAGTGCCGAGTTTGCTCTGGAAGAACTCTCCCCAGAGCTCCAGGGTGGGGAGGACGCCAAGAAAACCTTCGCAGAGGGTGACGAAGGCCGATAGCAGCATCACGACGTTGGGGGTGAGATGATGCGGCTGAAGGTGGTAGAATTCAAGGAACGAGTGGAGGAATCCGCTCGCCGGGAGGCCGAAGCCGCGTATGCAGTGCGAGCGGAAGACCACCCGCTCGCCCTCCTCCGGTGCCGGCGAGATCTCCTCCTCCGGCGCGCGTCGGACCCGCATGTAGTTCTCGCCGGGCAGACGCCGCGTCCGGCGGAGGAACTCGATGTGCTCGTCGAGGACGTTGGAGCCGTCCCACGAGCTCGACAACACCATTGGAGCGGTGCGGCAAAGAACAAGATGCGGTGGTGGCGAAGGCGCGTGTGACCCCGCTGTGGCGGAACGGAGCAGTGAAGAGGCGTTGCGGCGGCGAAGAGAGTGAGGAAAGAAGACGAGGAAGGGTGGAGCGAGGGAAAGCGTGCGAGCCTTTGCTGCTCCCTCTCCTCCCCCTACTTATAGACCCTCGCGGCGGAGCCGAGGAGGCGTGGTGTGGGGGACGTGGGATTAACTGTGCCCACTCCCCCACGTCCCGCTATTACTGCGCCTTGACGGCGTGGCGAAACCGCCGCGGGAAGGCAAACCGCCCACCTTGGGCCGCAGAAGATCCGCGCCTGGGCCCAGGCCAGGAGTGGCGGGCCCGGGCCTGCGGCGGCGTCCCGTCGCGCACGCGCCATGGCAGGCCTTTTCTGCCACGTGACACGCAGGGAGGCGCGCGGTCAGCGCGTGAGTTGTCCCACATTCCCGTTGACGAGGCCATGGCGCCCATCCAAGGCGGCGCGCATAAGCAGAGCCGGCTCCTAGCTGCCGACTCCTCAAGATAGGAAGCTGACCGAGCTTCTCGTCTCCCTTGCCGACCTCGAAGCACGACCAGCTTCTGGGACTACTGTCGGGGTAAATGACCACGGGTAGCCTAGCCGGCTCCCCTTGGCACATCAGAAAAAATTATGAGCCGATCCGGCCTCCAAGAAACCAAGACGTGGGGCTGCCTTCCCCCTGCCGATTGCCTCTCAGGCCGACTGTCGGAAGGCGGCCCGGCCTTAACCCTTATGAAGAAGGCCGCGGGAGGGCCGGCTCCGAGAAGCCGGCCACGAGAAGGCCGACTCCAAGAAGTCGGCTCCCTCGACGCGGTCAAGGTCGTACCCTCGAGGCCCGCGCCCACATAACAGCGATGGGACGGGGCGTGGCTATAGTAAAGCCTGCCACCCCCGAAACCCGGAGCACGCCTGGCACAGTGCACCGTACGAGGTAGCCCTGACCCGTCCGGCGCGGCACTGTTGCCATGATGACTATGGCGCCATCCACGGCGGGCTGTCAGCGCAGCCCACGGGCAGCGGGCCCCTTTGGGCAGAGAGACATCCGAAGGCGGCCGGGCCTCCCCCAGTCGGCCCAAGACATGCCCGGCTTTCCCAAGCCGCCTCGCTCCTTCCCTCGAAGGAGGCGCCCCATTAAGAAGACAAGACGACGTGAGGCTACAGCGATCGCCCGCCAGCCGGCGGCGCTGTAGCCACGCTTACCTCGATAAAGCCCTCATCATCAGGATTGAGGCAACAATAATCGGCCGCCGACCGGGCCCTAGGCAGTAGGGCCTGCCTGTCAACCAAGATGCTGGCAGCCAGCGGGGCCCACCAGCCGGCGGGCCCCAGCAGTCGGCGCAGAAGCCGGTGAGCGTAGACACTGACGGCTGGGACCCGCTCCCATCTGGATTACCATTGTACCCCCGGGGTAGGCCTATATAAACCCCCCGGGGCACCCATGCAAAGGGTTGATCTCATCTAGTGTTGATCTGATCTAGGTTTTACCACACATAGAGAGAGGAGTAGAGCTAGCCTTGCCCTTCTTCTTCCTCTCGCCAAACAGCTCGAGGAGCACCTTATAGCTACTTGTTCATCGAGTGATCATGCGGAGACCCCGCAGAGCAGCAGTAGGTGTGTTATCTCCATGGAGAGCCCCGAAGCTGGGTAAGATTCGCCGGCGTGCATGTCTTCGCCATATCCCGCTTCCAGGCACCGGCGACATCTTACTGGCTCCCACACAGATAAGCCACCCGTTGGCATATGTCGCACCAACCACCCGACAAATCTTCTTGCCATCTCTAGCCTCATTGCGTGCAAGCCAAAGGCCATAAATTGACTGTATCGTCGCCTCCTTTTCCTTGTCGGCTGCCCCCGCGAACCATCCCAACAACCAGCTTGCTAATGCACTCTGAGAGTTCATCGGACTCGGTGGGATCGCCACCGAAACTCCCTTTTTCGCTTGCATCAACTGCCAGAATTGTGATGAATGCTGACATGTCCAGAATCTATGAAGGATCGTCTCCTCTCTGCCACATGCAACACAAAAAATGCCGGGTTTTATCCGACGACGGTGGAGTTCCGCCCCTACAGCCACACCATTTCTGATGACTCTCCACATGTGAATCTTTGCTTTGCCCGGAGCATTTGTACTCCATAGTCCCATATACCCTTTGTGGCCCTGAACAGAGTTTGAGTGACCCGGCTGTCCGGTCCTCGCTCGTTTCATTGCCATCCTCAAATGATATGCAGACCGCACTGAGAACACGCCACTTTTCGTGTAATTCCACGCCAAAAAATCATCACCTCCCGGCCCGCCTACAACAATTTGCCTTATATCACTAGCATCCGCCGGTGTGAACATCTCCTGTATTTTATGTGCATCCTAGCTCTTCCCATCTGGTAGTAGCAGGTCCGCGACCTTGGTTTGCCCTGCATATATGTTTGTCCAAGGGGGTGTAAACAGGTCGCTCGTGGAAACCAGTTGTCGTGGTTAATATTGACTCTGGAGCCATCCCCAATCCTCCAAACCAACCCCTCTCGGAGTAAGTTCCTGCCATGGATGATGCTCTTGAAAGTGAAGGAACCCGCCGCAGGACAACTAGCCGTCATGATCGATTGATCTGGGAAGTATCTCGCCTTGAGTACTCTTGCACACAGAGACGTTGATACCTGTAGGATGCGCCACGCTTGCTTTGCCAGGAGGGCTTGGTTGAAAGCCTCAATGTCACGAAATCCTAGTCATCCACTCCTCTTTCCTAAGCACATCTTCTCCCAAGCAATCCAGTGTACTTTTCTCTCACCATTCGTTGCCCCCCACCAGAATTTCGAAGAGATTGAGTTCAGGTTCCGGCACGTTTTCTTTGTGATTTGAAAGCAACTCATGGTGAAAGTTGGTACAGCTTGAAGCCCTGACTTGACTAACACTTCCCTTGCAGCCTTTGAGAGACCCTGTCCTTTCAGTCCATTCACTTTACCTTTGGAGCTCTCCGTAACATATTTGAAAGTACCCTCCTTGGATTTTCCAACCAATGTTGGCAAACCCAAATACTTCTCACTAAGGGCCTCCGAGGTGACTCCCAAAGTCTCTTTTAGAGCAGCCTTATCCTCATCACTACTGCCCCTGCCAAAGAAAATTGACGATTATCTAAATTCACTTTTTGACCAGAAGCCAGTTCATACTCCTGCAAGATCTGCTTGAGTGTGTGCATATTCTCATGTGTCCCCTCAAGAAAAACAATACTGTCATCCGCAAACAGTAGGTGTGTAACACGAGGCCAGTGCCTCCAAACGCCACCCCTTTTAATCTATTCTCGCTTTGTGCTTTCTTGAGCAGCGCCGAGAAGCCCTCCACACAGAAGAGGAATAAGTAGGGTGAGAGGGGATCCCCCTGGCGAAGACCGCGGGAAGGAGAAAAACTCCTAGAACACCCACCATTAAGCTTAACTGAGAAACGCGCTGATGTCACACACCTCATTATCATGGCCACCCACTCTGGTGCAAAGCCAAATCGCAGCATCATCCGTTCCAAAAAGACCCACTCCACTCTGTCGTACGCCTTCATCATGTCAAGTTTCACCGCACATAGAGGTTTTTTCCTCTTCCTCTTCCGAATTGTGTGAACACATTCGTATGCCACCAAAACATTGTCCGTAATGAGCCGTCCCGGTACAAAGGCACTCTGCTCTTCAGAAATAAGAATTGGAAGGATACCTTTAAGCCTGTTAGCAAGAACCTTAGTGGCAATTTTGTATAACATGTTGCACAGGCTTATGGGGCGGAATTGGGTTAGCAACTCCGGTGAGTTGACCTTAGGTATCATTACAAGCACAGTGTCGTTAAAGGTAGCCGGAGCCGGTGCCCCATTTAGGAAGTCGCGTACAGCCCGGCAAACATCCTCGCGCACCAACGACCCGTGTCGTTGATAAAAGAGGGCGGGTAGTCCGTCCGGTCCAGGAGCTTTTGTCGGTCCCATCTGGAATAAAGCAGCTTCAATTTCTTCGTCGGAAAACTGAGAAACCAACTTTGCATTCATATCTCCTGTGACCACCTCGTTTATGTTCTGAAGAAGTGGCTCAGCCGCGCTTGAGCCCTCCGACGAGAAAAGGGTCTCGTAGAAGGTAGCAGCCAGCTCCCGCATCTCCTCATCCACTGTACATCGAGTGCCGTCCTCCTTTCGCAAGGCCTTCACGGTGTTTTTCCGTTTCCTATGGGTCGCTCGGTTTTGGAAATATTTCGTATTCATGTCCCCTGCTGACAGCCAGTCGACCCGAGACCGTTGTCGGTACAGGATCTCCTCCCGCTCATAGGTCTCACGCAGCTGCTCTTCAATTTCCCGGATCTCCAGTGAGACACCGGTCGACGCAGCCCTAGTTTTTGCATCTGCTAGCTGGCCTTTCAGCTTTGAAATTTTCTGTCTAATAGATCTGAAGACCTCACGTGCCCACCTTTGCATACAGCTCGTTAAGTTGCCAAGGCGCTGCCACACAGCAGCCAAGTCGTGCTCGCCTGTCCCCGCTGCAGCCCAAGCTTCCCGCACCATCTCATCGTATTTCTCATGTTTTGTCCATGCCTCCTCAAACCTAAAAGTCGATCCCCTCGTTCTGGACGACGTGGAGCTGTCTCCAGCGCCCTCACAAGGATTGCTTGATGATTTGACTCCTCTGTAATGAGATGCTCCACCAATGTCTCAGGGAATAGCTCAAGGAAAGAATCATTGCAAGTGGCTCTATCCAGCCTTACCTGAATGTTCTCCCCACCGTCTCGTTTATTATCCCACGTGTACGGGTATCCTACAAAGCCCAAGTCAGCCAGCCCGCTCTCTGCCAGACAGTCCCTGAAGTCCTCCATCTGATTGAAACTTCTCAGGTTACCGCCTATTTGATCCGTCTGAAAAAGAGCCTCGTTAAAATCCCCCGCACATAACCACGGCAGGTTGTCTTGCCTTGTGAGGTATCTTATTGCATCCCATGATTTTTTGTGTAGCTCGGTCTTGGGCTCACCGTAGAAACCAGTGAATCTACATGTTTTGCCCTCCCAAGATAACTCAGCATCAATGAAATATTGGCACCAAGGCCTCACCTTCACCTCAATATGCTCTCTCCACCACAAGGCTAGTCCTCCGCTTCTCCCCACACAGTCCACCGCTATCCCACTCTTGAACCCAAGGCTCCACTTCAACTTCTCCATCGGCCTAGATTTCTTTTTTGTTTCACAAAGGAACACCACCGCTGGGTTGTGCAACCTAATTAGGTCCCGGAGCTCGCCAACTGTCGAGGTCAACCCCAACCCTCGACAGTTCCAGGCTAACAGATTCATGGTGACCAGCAGCCCCGCCTCGCGGGGTCCGCCATATCCTTGTTCTCGGAGATACGGTCAAACACAGTCGACGTCTTACGCGGCGTCTCGCGAATGAACGCATCGTTTGATGTTTGTCTGTCAGGGTCATCTTTGGCCACCCAAATCTACTTCGGTCCCCTCTTCCTGCTCTCCTGCTCCCCCCTTGGGTTACTCCTATAGTGGCGTCCATAATCATAATCAGGATGCGGCTTCCTCACATATGTACCCGTTCTCTTGTCTTTAGGATCCCGAGCCCCGGAGCCAGTGCCCTCATCTAGTCCTCACTATAGTATGTCTCCTGCTGCTCATAACCGTGCCGCACATCATCCTTGCCCTTCCGCTGCCACTCCCCGTCATATTTAGCATGGCCCTGTTGTTGATCAAAGAGTTTTTTCCTAAGCTCTCTCTCCCTCCTTTGTTCTAAACCATGGCGCCAATCATTCTCCTGGGGTGGAACAGGATTTGTATTTCTCTTATTAGGGCTGGTAACCTCCGTTTCACCCGTGGCCCGGCCATGACCCTCGCCAGTGCGATTGTCTACCGATCCACTAAAATCACCATATAAGTTCCGTTTGACTGGGACCTCTGCCTTCTTGTTGCCCGAGCGCCCCGCATCTGCATTTCCTTTGCCCTTGAAGTCCATGTTTCCACTGCTACTACTCCCTCCCGCTCCAAGTGAGCTTTCCTTTATATTGCTATTTCTGCCAGCAGAAACCCTGAGCCATTCACCCCATTGGAGTGATGAGTCCACCGGAGGGTCACATCTCCCCCTACATGCACCAGCCTTCCACACTCGAAGCAGAAGTGTGGTATTTTCTCATAGTGAAAGTCGAACCAGGTCCCGGTCTTGTCGTTCCGTGAGGTTCTAAGAAAGAATCCTCTGACAAGTGGTTCAAAAACTGAAATTTTCGCCCGAACCCTTAGTTCATTCCCTCGTGCACGGCCCTCCTTGTCCACATCCACCTTTACCACCTCACCCAACCAGTTACCCAGCGCCTTCCCAAAGACTTCTGTCCTTCTGTCCGGTGGCAGATCGGTGACCCTAACCCATACGTCTATCTTGTCAAAAATCATCTCAGAGGGTCTTTTATCACCTTCATACTCCTTCATAATCAAAACATTGAAATCATACTGCCACGACCCATTATTTAGTGCATGGCGCCAGTCCCCCTCACAGCCAAACTGCACCTCAAACACGTTTGAGCCCAACTCTCTGAACTTTGCTTCCTTGTGTAGTCCCCAAGCCCTGTGCATAGTCTTCTCTAGAACACTTCTCACGAGCGGTCTAGAGGAGCATACCTTGCCTACTGCCAGCCACTTGGGTGATTTGGCCACTGGTTCATCCTCCCCAAAAACAATGCCTTCCGCTTCCTTGTCCAGCAAAACCATCCCTCCCAATCTAGCCGAAAGGCTCGACGTGGGATACGGGGTCCTGCTCTCGATCGGATATTCAGATGCAACCCTACTCAACGTGCCATCCGATCTGCACGCCACCGGTGTGGCTCTCTCCTTCCAGGCGTCCGTTCCGGCCGCGTGCGAGGCTCCCACCTTCGTCTGGTTCGTCGAACCCCCTGCTCCCACCGGTTGAACAGGTGCCTTCTTTGGGGTAGCCGCCGCCGTCGGTGGAGAAGATGCCATCTTCCCCGGAATTCCCGACGTCTTTCCCGAAGTCTTCTCCGCCATCAGCTCCGCCCCCTGGTGGAGAAGCAACTTCGCCGGTCGGTGTCCCGGATTGCGCCGTCGCCGTCCAGTCCACCACCGTATCTTCACCACCCCCGCACATGAAACCCTAACCCTAGCACAGGTTCGCGATCGCCAAGCAATCGCCTTCCTGTCGCCTTAGCGAATCGTTACGTGGTGGACCCTCGTGAGACCCGCAATTATCTTATCGGTTGGTGGATCTACAGTGAGCCTTTCTTTCTTTCCAAGCTGGTATTTTTAAGAGTTTCTTCCATCACTTAATCAAGGTAAACAAACTATTTCTAACAGTATATTTTAAGAAGGACCATAAATGTATGACAGTAACGAGGCACAGAATGGAAGCGGATTTGTAGCACCCGGATGCTCCACACCCATATACAACTATTAAATTCGAAGAGATACTGTACCAAGAAATTTGAAAACTAAATCTAGAATTTTGGGGTATTAAACATGGGTTTCCGATCTACTTCCGTGTGAAATTTTTTATTCTATTTTAGGTTTTATATTTCCGAAATGCTTGGCAACGGGTGTGTTTTCCAAGTGCCCGATAAAATGCATGCGGCAAATTACTCAACGCCAGGCAAACTTGTCGATCCCAGTTGTGAATATAGGTTGTACTTAATATTAATATGTACACTTATTAAAATCAAAACAATTTAGTTGCCAAGAATTGAATAAATATATCTCCTATTATATTAGAAAATATAAATATCTCTTCCTTTTTGTGACCTATACCCATCACAACGAAACAATGCCAAATTGGATATCACTGGTGTTGGATTTGAATCTATTGATATGGACAATGTCAATTTTTTGGTAAAAGATACGAAATAAGTCCAGTAAACTAATTTCATTGGCCAGAAATCAAAGTGTATGCAGCGAGGGAATGGGAAATGGGAAATAGGTCGTGAGGACGATCAACAATGGGGTTAGCAAGGTGTGTGTAGCGTTTGTAGATGCTTATAACAAGTTGGTTTTCATTATATGAATTTGGAGGGGGAGAGCCTCTCTTTTGCTCAAAAGAAAAACAAACAATGGAGTTAGCCATTGTGCATGTTAGAGGAGGGGGTGACGGGGCGGTGTTGGATGATAACGTTGCGGGGGATAGTTGGACGCATGTGGCGTTGGAGGAGTCCTTGTGGCGGCGTTGGAGGAGGTCACAGGGAAGCGTTGAAGAAGAGAGGGAGCCACACATCGTCGGGCAGCGAGTTGCAGAAGGAGGCTGGGAATTAGGGCTCCAGCACGAGCGTGGGAGGTGGCGTTCGACACGGAGAGCTCCACTTGGACTCCTCGGGCGGTGGTCACATGATATTTGAGGATCTCTGTAGCCTGCGGTTCCTAATGCAAAAGTGAGAAAGGAGATTTGGGCTCCACCAACAGGTGATTGCGTTAAGATAAACGTGGATGCTTCATTTGATACAGACTATTTGAGGGGAATTACTGGCGCTGTCATTCGAGATAAAAAAGGAAAATTTATCGCTGCGAGTAATGTAAAGTTGGATCTAGTTCAAGATGTTCTTTCTGCTGAAGCGTTAGCCCTCAAGAATGGTTTGCTCTTAGCGGAATCAATAGGGTGTAATAGAGTTATTGCGAGCACAGACAATCTAGAATTAATAGAAGTTTTGAAGAATGAGAGACCACCTATAGGTATTGCTGCAGCGATCTTGCATGATTGTTTTTCCATGGAGCATGATTTCGCTAGGGTTAAATACGAGCATGCCATTAGGGAAACAAATTATGTAGCTCATGAACTGGCACAATTGGCAAAGTTCTAAGTTTGTAGAGTCTGGCTTGATGATCCTCCCCCCTCTATTGTACCTCTTATGGTGAACGATGGAACATTATTTTCTAATGAATAAAGAGGTTTTTTGAGGTCAGAAAAAAAAAACTCCGCACATGGGTCTCTAGGTTTTTTTTAGGGATAAAGCCTATTGTTTATTGATCAAAGTCCACAATGAGTGGGATTTTGTTTACATCATGTGGTTGGCCAAACCACACATGATGCCCAGGGGCTAAATTTAAAGCGTATCTAGCTAACTTATGAGCTTCCATATTACTTTCACGACCTTCATGAATGAAACTACAAGAAAAACTGGTAGACCGAAGTTTAATCTCATTGATAATTGCGCCATGCCTTCCCTGCAAACCTCGGTTGATGTCCTGGACTACCCCTTTTGCATCTGAGGATATGACAAAACGCTGTAGGAGAAGGTCATCGGCAATGCAAAGTGCCTCCCTGCAAGCCAATGCTTCCAGCGTCATCGAGTCATCTACGCCTTGCACCACCAGTGTGCAGCTGCCTAGATAGTTCCCCGTTGAATCACGGCATACCACCGCTACAGAACCCCCCTGCCTGTCCTCACAGCTGCATCAACATGGACCTTAGCATGATTTGCGGGTGGGGCTCGTGGTCGAGCTCGCCTGTTTCTTTCCACATGTATCCTTGGCGCCCCTTCCAGTTTGCTTTCCTTTATTTGTTCAAGCTCACGAATGAACCTTGTTGTGAAAGAGTACAACGATTGTGGGCTCTGGAAGATCCCTTCATGGATGGACTTTCTTCTGGACGTCCACATTGCCCATAACGTGGCTGACAGTTTGACAAACAGGGCATGTGATAACGATTCCATCTGGGCAAACAACCAGTGTTTTGCGTTGGATTCCATATTTGCAACAAGTGACTGCCCAATTTCATTTTCTACTAACGCCCAAACACACCTGGATGTCGTACACTCAAGTAGGGAGTGGCACCATGAATCCGGAGACCCACATAATCCGCATGTCGAGGAGTTTGATGAGACCGAACATCTTCGATCGGCAGAGAATGCTTTGAGAGCCGCCATAGAAACATGCGAATTTCCCCCGGAACTTGGGTCCTCCAAAGTGTTTTCCACTCTTCCTCTTCCACTCATGCTCCTGATGAGCCTGCATGACCATCCAGCCAGGCTTCCCGACATTGCCTCGTCTCCACAAGCATATTGTATGCCGATCTCACACTGAAAAGACCATTTTTCTCAAGGTGCTAAGCCCAAAAATCTGATATGTTTCGGGTGCATAGGGGTATGCTGGTTATTACTTTGGCATCAAAAGGCAAGAAGACTTGCTAGACCCTCTGAATGTCCCATGTAGTTGTTGTTGCAGCGATGATTTCTGAGACGAACTGGGGTGAGTCTCTAGATGATGTGTGTGCCTGCTGATGGATGGTGCGCATCTGTGCTAGCTTAGTTCTGAATGTGTGTGTGTCTCGGGATTAGTAGTGTGTGTGGTGGATTGGTGATGGATTAGTGACGAAATGCCTCTTTTGGAATGCACACTATAAAGCTTTCTGGATTGGAAATGTGATTTTAGTGCAATCTTTTTTTGAAATGGTGAAAGAGTGAAAGTTTACAGAGGTCACGTATTACGTGAGGAGAGGAAATCACGCCACAGTCCGGCATGATCCTTTAAAGTTTCCGTCTTAAGACCGCGAGAACATAAAATAAGATGATCTAGAATAGCCATAACAGAACCTCTCGCATCAATCTCTAAATCCTGAAAAACCTTTTCGTTCCTTGCATCCCATATTTTCCAGATAATGAGGAGGAACATAAAGGGACGAATCGAGCTGGGCAAGGCATCCGGCAAGATGGTGGTAAAAAACTCGGTGATCGGACTGAAGCGTGGCCGAATGCCGGTGCGACGCCAGATTCGGCGAGCCACAGGGCAAGTGAAGAACAGGTGCTCCCTATCTTCAATGGAGCTGTTGCATCTAGGACAAGTATCATAGGAGAGAATATGCTTCTTGCGAAGGTTTTTCCGAGTGTTCAGATGGTCCAAGACAAATAGCCAGCCAAAGATCATGACCCTCTTCGGCACCATTTCGACAGTCGCTGCGTTTGCGTCGTTTGTGACTGAGTTGTACTCTAGCATCATTGTCAAATAATGGACATTGATTTCCAGTAATAAAATCTTGCGACATGCATGCAAGGACACTGGTCACCAATTTTGGGTGGTATGTCTGATTTGATTCTTACGTGCGTAATCTTAGATTTAGTGATTTTGTGTTTGGCTGGCCTGGCGGTTATTAAGAGAATCTCTAGCAGACCCCTTAAATCGTGTTGAAATGCAAAACAACCGCCAGTTTACAATTTTACACGGAATAAATGACCCGAACAAACACCTTAGACGCCCGCAATCCTTTAAAAATATTGAGGGACGTGGTAAATTGTCCCATTGACCCGCGAAAACGCTGCAAATCCGACTCAAACACCCACCACCAGCTTCAACATGATCTCATTGTGCACAATTGGCAAAGGCATGGGCAGCAATAAAACCAACCATTTTTACATTTATTTAATTTAATTCATGAGTGATTTGTATCATTGTTGTATGCGGAACAATTCTTGTATTGAATTATAAGTTTAATTCTTAGATTTGAATAATTATTGTAATTTGGATGACTGTTGCATTGTAATATTCAGATTTTAATTTATATTGATTTCATATTTCTATATATACTATGGTACATGTATCAAGTTGAGAAAAAACTATGTGTTTTGAGAGCTGGCGCAGGCTGCGGCCGAACAAAGCAGCCTGCGCCAGCACTCAAAACACGTTTTCACCAGCCCTTATACTCACTTTAAAAGTCTGCGCGATGAAGGGTCTATTAAAGATGCTCTAGCCGAAGGCTTCTCCTTTATCAGCATGCCCGGGACGTAACTCACGGTCTCGTGCTCCTTGTCGGATTCACGGTCCTACCACGACGAGCTGCATTGTGCAGCGTTCTTTCTTACACTTATCCACACATCCACACAACACATGTGCATATACGAAAGAAAGAAGGCAGAGCTGCAAATAAGGAACGAACAAATGCCATTTCTTTTACATTGAACATGTCACATGATACATCGTCGTTACATCAAAATAGTCCAGTTCTTCGCAAATGGCAGAGAAAACATGTAATCCTATGGTGGTACTAACATCTCAGACTCTCACTTCATGTAATCCAATCTAGTACAAAACACATGCCAGCTACATGCTTCGTTTGCTATTTGATTTGTTTATGGCTCAGATTAATTATACGGCTGAGAAGCTCGCGTCGACAAGATATGAAGCTCTGATATGCACCACCATAGGCCAGGGCCTCCCTCCTCTGCTTCCCAGGACGTGCAGCTCCTTCACCTTCCAGAGATGGTGGCGCCCGATCTACCTGGAGCGTCAAGCACCTAGGGCGACGGCGGCGTCATCGGCCTGGTTGAGGCGGCGGCGAACCCTAGCCTAAACGGGCCGCCGGCGCGCGGCCTGCGCCTTGGCTGCTCGTCACCAGGTCTGATCTCATATCATCCTTTTTGCGGCCGCAAGGAGCTGCAATCGGTAAGGATCGAGGTTGAACGCAGGTAACCGGCCCGGCGAAATAGCCCACAGGGGCACCTAGCATGGCGAGGACCCCCCTCTCTGGTATGTCTGCTCTCTGCCGCTTGTACCAAATCTCTCTCTCAAGCTATTTTCAGATCCGTGCCAAGTTGATGTTGGTAGTGTATAATACAAGTGTGATTGTGTTCTTGTATCCAGATCTCATTCAGCAACAAGCTCCACCACGGCGGCCTTTGGCATGGGCTGGCTTTGCTGAATATGTTTACCCAACAACATCGAAGGTAGTACATACATACAGAGAACTAAACTATGCTACCTTAACTGAATATTATTACTCGTATCAGTTTGCAGCAGGGAGAGAGGCACACCTTGATTCTTCTACGTGTGGTGCTGACATGCTTCTCTTGCTGCTTGGTTGTTTATGGCTCAGATTATATGTACGAGAAGCTTGGCGTTGACAAGAGATGAAGCCCTCCGTCATCCTCTACAAGCACTCAAGCAGAACGGAACCACCTTGGTCGTGCCTCTCGTGCGTATGATTTGAATCCGCAGTAAAAACCGGTTCATTTTTTGACCATGTGTCTCTTGTGTTCCTCGATGCAGCCCGTCGACTATTATGCTTTTGGAATGAAGATGACAAACAATTTTTGTTGGGTCTGCAGAGTGTGTCGTCGTCATGTTTGTTAGCTCAGGTGTTGGGTTGTTTATGATGAAGCTCAACACTGGGAAGCTTAAGAAGGTTGGCAAGTCTGGAGTGTACTATAGCGTCCTACCCTACACGAGCTTCTACACTCCAGGTATGATACGGTCCTTGCTTGTCTATTGTCATGTATGTTTTCTTATTTGTTGGTTCTGGTTCTTGAACAATTATCCACACAGTTTGGTGTATGCTTGTTAAAATTGAATATGTGGCATGGGAAAATAGAATGTAATTTTGTTATCATGTTGTGGTTGCTAAGGGCCATGACTTGCATCGGTCGTTTGGTAAAGGTGCACATAAACTTGATGATCTTGTAGTATCTTGCAACCTTGTTTCAGATTTTCTTTTTGTCAAAGAACATGCCTTTTATTTTCTAGCATAGCTGTAGCTCATGTATCAGGTCAGTCTTGTGACCTTCACAGTTAGTACTCAGTACTAGTACATGTACCTCATCATAGTGGACTGCTGATTTTAACTCTTGGTTATTACTTTTGGGCATGGTGTCTGATTAGATGAGGGCACATTGTTATCGTCACAATAACTGATCTCTGAGTTGTTTACATACATACCTCAATCAATGGCAGTCTCTACTCTACACGATGTTCTCTGGCATCGGCTGGCTTCACTCAATATTTTTACTGAAGAACATCCAAGGTACATACACAAACCAAACTATGCTGGCTTCACGGGATATTTTTAGAGACATTTTACGGTGCATCAACTTATTATGGATCGTTTATTTCTGCTCGTTGTACGGCTGAGATGAGCCAATACTACACCAGATATTTGATAGTATATTAAGTAATCAGGGGCATATTGGGTAGTTCACATTTATCCATCCCCAAGCAGGTAATTTACTCATCCCGCACTGTACATTCCCGTCGCCATCGCTGGTCGCCCCATCCAGCCTGCCCTGCGTTGGCGCGGTGGCGCCCCCGTCCTTGCCTAGCCGGCCGTCATCGGCAGTAAGATGCCCTGCATTTCTTTTTCATTTCTTGCTTGCCGGATCTGGAGCTGGTAACCAGCTGAGAATCGAGGGTGAGTCGTCGCCCCGGCCGCATGCCCCGTCGCCATCACGGCCCTCCCCGGCGCCGACCTCGACGAGTTCCTGGAAGGTACGTGCCCGCTCCACCCTAGTGAAAAAGCTTTATTAGTAGTAGTGAAAGAGCAACGAGATCATGCCATCAGCTGAAAACTGACCATGCCCATGAGGCCATGACGAGGACGGAGGACCTTGTTCAAACCGTCCCAGGTATGACTCGCTAATACTGGAATATATAGTGGCTAGAACTCCATTGAACTCTCGTCTTGACATCATGGCATGTGTCTTCTTTTCTGAAAACGATGGCTAATTAAGTTGCTACATCGAAATGGCAGCGGCAGCGGCGGCTGCGGCGGCGGCAGCTGTAGCGGCATCGAGATGGCGGGGCACCGGGAGGATTGCAAGCGGCGGCGGGATGGCGGAGCTCTCGAAGGCGGCGGCCTACAGGCACAGTCAAGAAGGCTGAGATCCAGGGTTGGCGACTACAGGCTGCGTCCGGTGATTATGGCCGGCATTGGGCTGGCTGATATTGGGGACGGTGGCCTGCAGATGCATCGGCTGTGATTAATTAGATGAAACATATTTTAATTAATTAGATGAATCGTTATTGTTGAACCTGGGAATGGACAACTCTATCCCTAATAGAAAATCTGACGGACTCATGTTGATCGTTGGATTAACTTAATACTACCCATTATAACGAGTGGTACGGTGCACCGTAAAAAGTCTCTATTTTTACCCATGTTAGTTTGCAGCAGAGAGAGATGCTCAGATGGTTTTTCTATGTGTGGTGCTTATGTGCCTATATTGCTGTTCGGTTGTGTATGGTTCAGTCTGTATGGTTGATAAGCTCGGCGTCCACAAGACCAGAAGCTCTGCATCATCCTCTACAAGCAAAACAGAACCACCATCACTGTGTGCCGCTGGTGCGTATGATTTGAAACTACAACAAAAACTGGTTCTTTGTTCGCCTCTAGTACTGACCATGTATCTCTTGTGATCCTTGATCCAGGCTGTCGAGTACCAATTCTACTACGATGATTTCCACCGGTACTGCCTCCTGGCTTCTCTCCAAACTTGTTGTTACCTCTTTCTTGTCTTTGTCGGTAATTCATTGTCGCGATGGTGCTCCTCTGGACCATGGTGTGAAGGTTCTTCATATCCTTCCAATCCGGTGGCGCTTAAGCAAGGGCAGTGGTTGGTGACAATTGATGGATGTTCATTGCAAAAGTGACCCCCTAGGGCTTGTTTTCAGGCTGCAGGTTGAGGTGGGATTATATCGGACTAATCCACCCTATCCCCCTTAATCTGCTCTAGTGGGATCCCGTTCCTAGCCTAGCCCAGCCTAGCCCTCCTTCCTCAGATGCATACATACATATGGTTTACCTTCACCAGTGGTTTCAGTTGCTGTTAGTAGAGAGAGGACGCTTGACCGAGCATTTGACCATATCTCCTCGTTAAACAACCCATCATTACAGATAGAAGATTGTGTTCAGAGTAGAAGAATTATTCGATACCGTAACCCAACTCGTGCTGAAATCTGGAACAAGAAGGAACGAGAAAAGATGGCGTGTTCGAGTGACGGACCGAACGACAACGCAAACGTGAGATGGCGGGCCTCCTTCGCCGCCGATCTCACGACGAGCACCCTCATGTTCCACGACGGCGTGATCCTGCTGCGTCGAGACGCACTCTGCCTGGTCCTTTTGGATTCTCGTGGCGTGGTAGTGGATGCGCGATTCCTGCGCGAGGCGGAGCAGGTTGACATCGGCGATGTCGTGGGGTTCCCCTGCCACTTCGCACGGGTGCGGGATCGACTGCCGCCGGCGAGCAATCTGGCGCGTGCCACGGCGGCTTCGGATGAGGCGACTCGGGCGGTTCGGGAGGAAAAAACCAAGACAACGGCGCCGAGCCGGTTCGGGACGGGTCCGAGATCCACCCATCGCCCGCCAGTGGCGGATGAGAGACACGTGGGGGGGGGGGTGATCCAGCCCTTCATCCCCATCCCCATCCCCAGCCCCGCGGCGGAGGTATAAACAGTGCCCCTCGCCCCATCCTTGACCTAGAAACTGCTTTCTCCCACTTCTGGGTGGCAGAGAGAAACCCTAGATCGAAATCTCCAGAGTCGTTCGGGTGGTGGAGAGGAAAGGTGGGGGGAGACGCGAGATCCTTCGCCGCTGTGGCAGCTTCTCCTCCTAAGGCGATGGAGGGGGGACGAGGCTATCACGGGGAGCGGCGAGAAGCGGCCGACGCAGGTCGGGCTGGTCGCGGGGCGGGCTGAATCCCTGGGCGAGGCAACGGCGGTGGTGGAGATCGGAGCAAGTTCTCATGGAGGCGCGGCGAGGACGGTGGCCAAACCAACTCCAACTCATCCAAGGGCGCGTCGGAGTCGGACGACACATCCAAGTGGGAGGCGGCGGCGGGGAGGCGTCGCGAGATCCAGGACGGAGGGATCTGGGTGCAGAAGACGCCGGCCTCGTCGGGCTCGGGCGACCTCGACGCAGATCAACACGCTCCTCCACCACAGAAGCGCCCCCATGGGAAAGCAAATCAGGTGCAGCCTACCAAAAACTCTGATCTGTGCCCCATTTGCAAGTCTCCTGATCATCATCCTGCGCGATGTCCTCAAGCTTTTTGCGAGTGTTGTAATAAGTTAGGGCATCTGGCATATGTATGTGTCGAGTTCCTTCCATGGGAATGCATTGCGCCCATGTGTGCTTTCCAGTCCAAGGGACAGGGGTTCTACTACATTCACGATTCGTGTACTGCTAGTCAGGTGAAGGAGAGGGCGAACAGTATTGTGGTGACGATTGTTGAGGGGGAAACTTCTACCCGTCAGATGGAACTTGATTTGAGCGATTACCTCGCAACGGGCTGGAGATGCTCAGCTCATGCTATAGGCCCTGGTGTGTTCGTAGTGAGATTCCCCAACCCTAGGGCTGTAGCTCAAATATGCTATGTGGGAAAAGTCACCTTAAAGAAAAGTGGTGCTGTGATTCATGCCACACAGTGGTCTTCTGCTGTTGCGGCAAAGGGAGTGATGGAAGTAGCTTGGGTGAGAGTTAGCAATGTTCCTTTAGACAAGGGAAGTGAAAGAAATCTTGCGTATGTCACATCTTTGGTGGGTGTCCCCCTGGAAATTGATAATGCCACACTGCATCGCCCTAGCTCTGTTAGGGTCAAAATGGGGTGCAGAAAATTGGATGAAATCCCTGTTGTTGTTGAGGCAGTCCTGGGGGGATACTTCTATGATTTTTACTATGAAGTGGAGCAGATTTTGGTTAAAGACCTGACAGGGAGAAAGATACAGTGAGCGTTACTCAGAATTGTGGGGGAAACATTGAAAAAAAGATGGTTGGACAGGGGACTCCTGGAGCTAAAGTGGGCAATCCCTCTCTTGGAATTGGGCTGGCTCCTTCCAGTTCCAAGGGTGAGAGGATTGACACTATTCAGGAGTCTCAAGAAAGCATTGAGTCAGATGATTTTCCTGCACACTACTCTACTCCTTGAGACTATGGCTCAGGAGCAGAACTTTGAAGAAGGAAAGTGAGTAACCTTGCTAATGTTAAACCTGATAATCATCAGAGAGAGATGAAACAGAAAACCTACTCTGATGTTGTTAAATCATGTGCACAGGTGGAAAACCACAAACAAGATGTTCTCGAGGGGGGGAATGGATACAGGGTGGAACTTCCTGAGGAAAATACAGATGAAGAGGTGATCCCTACCCCTCCTCTGGTCACTGAAGAAAACTTGCGCTTCAGCGTGCGTAATGTGCAGAACAAGATGGACATGATGGAGGACAGAGCGGTGGCTGCTGTGAAGAACCTTGAAGGTATACAACAGAACTCAAACTCGTTTGATACATTATCGAATCCTGAGTTAATGCTTAGAGCTTTTAAAATGGGGGTGAACGTACCTGATAATGACTTTGCTTGCATTGATGTGCTTAGAGAACTTAAAAAATGTCGTTACATGGAGTCTCAGAATGAGAATGATAAAATAACTCTATACTAGAGAAGCCTTTGATCCTGACTAATGCTAAAGGTGATCAAACACATCTGAATATGAAATGGGGGGATGAAAGTGAGATAGAGGAGGAGTGTTTTACTATGGTCAGGTCTAGGAAGAAAAGAGAAAAAAGAGTTAATGTAGTGATATCGAGGCCTGTCACCAGAAGCCAAAAAGAAAAGGATGTTGCAAAAGAAAAAAAAGGGTAATCCTGTATTGCCTCCTAACAGGATTACCAGGAGGGGGGGGAATAATAATATCAAATGAATGGCATCTTTTGGAACTGCAGAGGAGCAGGGAAGAAAGGAATGGCTACCTGCTTCTCTGATTTAATAAAAGACCATTCCCTTGACTTTATAGGCCTTCAGGAAACTATGAAAAAGAAAATTTCCCCTAAATTTGTTAGGAACATTGACCACCTGGATAGATATGCGTGGAACAATATCCCTTCTGTAGGCAAGTCTGGAGGGATTTTATGTGGTATCAAAAAAGAGACTTGAAGTAGTATCCTGGGTACCAAAAAACTTCCTTCTGCAGGCTAACATCTATGATTTTAAGCAAAAATGCATGTGGACCTTCATAGTGGTGTATGGGGCTGCCCAGGATGATAGAAAATATGATTTCCTAGAAGAACTGATATCTGTATGCTCTCAACTACCTGTCCCCTATATAGTGGGTGAAGATTTCAATATCCTTCGCAATAGTGGTGAAAAAAACAAAAGTATGACTTACTCCCAATATACAGATAAGTTCAACTCAATTATTCAATCCCTCAAATTGAGAGAAATAAATATGGGAGGAGGTAAATACACATGGTCGAATAAACAGAAACACCCTACTCTAGAGAAGTTGGATAGGATCCTTATGAGCTTTGATCGGGAGGACTTGTTCCCTTTGGTTACCGTCCGAAAACTAGTTCGGGACGTCTCAGATCATAATCCTTTGCTCCTAGAAATGGAGGCTATGAAACTAGGCCCATCTCATAATCGTGAGTTCAGATTTGAGCTGACATGGCTTAATAATGAGGATTTCTATATAAAAGCCAAGAAAATTTGGGAACAACCTGTTAAATCCGAGGATCCTATTGATGTACTCAATATCAAGCTTAAACGTATTAAAAATATTTCAAAGGATGGGGGGCTCACTCCTTCGGGCATGCCAAAAAAAGAAAAAATGTATTAAGGAAGAGCTAGAAGAGATCGAGAGGCTAGAAGAAGAGGGGCCTCTTGAGCCAGATATATATGACATAAGGGCCAACCTGAATGCGGAGTTGAATGAGTTGTTGTTCACAGAAGAACTTTTCTGGTTACAACAATCTAATGAGCGCCGGTTGCTCAAAGGAGACCGAAATACAGCCTTGTACCATTGGGTAGCTAATGGCAGAAAACGGAAAAATACCATACACTCTTTCACGGCGGGGGATGTGACCATTGAGGGCACGCAAAACCTGTTGGCTCACGCCACTTCCTTTTATAAGGATCTATTTGGTCCTGCTAGAGGTAATTTGTTTCAGTTGTCTCCTGATACATGGTCAGACGAGGAGAAACTTAGTGAGGAAGATAATATCTTACTCACACAAGAATTTACTGAGGAAGAGGTGAAAAAAGCTTTATTTGGCATGAAAAGCAATAGAGCTCCGGGCCCGGACAATATACCGGCTGAGTTCTATATGCATTGCTGGGAGTTTGTAAAAAATGACATCATGCGGTTATTTGAGGCTTTTCATGCAAATAAAGTTGATATAGCTCGCCTAACTTACGGGACAATAACCTTGATACCAAAAATGAAAGGGGCTAGCAAGATCCAGCAATATCGCCCCATTTGTCTACTGAGATGTCCCTATAAACTGATTACCAAAGTTATGGACAATCGGGTGGCACTATATCCTGATAAATTGATTAGCAGGCATCAGAATGCGTTTATCAAATAGAAAAACATTATGGATGGGATCATATCCCTTGATGAAATTTTGCATCATACCCATCAAAAAAAGAGAGTTGGTGTGGTCTTGAAACTAGACTTCAAGAAAGCCTACGACAAAATCATCTGGGATTTCCTACTAACTTGTCACCGAGATCGGGGATTTAGTCCAACCTGGTGCGGTTGGGTGAAAAATATCTTGCATAACGGCACTGTGAGTGTTAAGTTGAACAATGAGAAAGGCCCGTACTTCCAGAGTTACAAAGGGGTACGACAAGGTGATCCCCATTCCCCATTCTTGTTTAACATGGTTGTGGAAGCCTTATCAAAGATGGTCCGCAATGCTCAAAAAGAGAAACTCATAACTGGGTTAGCTTCTGACCTGATTGAGGATGAGGTGGCTATCCTTCAATATGCAGACGATACGGTCATTTGCTTTGAACATGATAGAGAGGCGGCGATGAACTTGAAATTGTTACTTTACTTGTTTGAACTCATGTCAGGTTTGAAAATTAACTTCATGAAAAGCGAAATCCTATGCATTGGAGGGGACGATGATATACTGGCATTCCATGCCGACCTGTTCAACTGCCAGATAGGTCATTTTCCTATGAAGTACCTGGGTGTACCTATTAGCTATTCCACACTTAGGGGCTTACACTGGGACTTTGCTGATGAATGCTTTTTGAAATGCTGTGAAACATGGATCGGTAATGCGGCATCCTCTAGAGGGAGGCTGATTCTTCTCAATTCCTCACTCACCAGTATCATATACTTTTATATGTCTATGTTCTTGCTTCCTAAAATGGTCATTGCAAAGTTAGACAAGCATCGTAAACGTTTCTTTTGGCAAGAACACGATGGCCGCAAGAGATACAATCTGGTGAGGTGGCCTAGAATTTGTAGATCCAAGAATAAGGGTGGGTTGGGAGTGAAAGACCTCCAGAAACAAAATATCAGTTTACTCACCAAGTGGTGGTGGAAACTGGAGACACAACAAGGGATGTGGCAAGATATTATCCGTGCTAAGTACCTGAACAAAGACACAGTGGTTTCAGTTAGGTGCAAATTCAATGATTCGCCTATTTGGAAGGCGATTATGAAAGTAAAAGAGTACTACCTAGCTAGGAGAGGAATTGAAATGAACTCTGGCAATATTGCCAGACTTTGGAAGGACCCTTTAAACAATGAGCCTCCACTGCAACAAAAGTATCCTGTGCTTTATAGCATTTGCAATGATCAAGATATCACGGTTGCAAAGTTTAAAAATGGTGTGGGGGCAGATTTCTTTCGCCGGCAACTCCATTCCCCACTGGTTACCCAATGGGATGAGCTGAGAGCTACTGTTGCCTCTTGGCACCTTGCAGACAGCTCGGACCAAGTTGTGTGGACCCTAGGGGGAAATAAGAGATTCACAACCAAATCTGTATATGAATACTTAGAAAAGAATCTAGCTGGGTGCAACGAGAAGTGGATTTGGAAGGCTAAAATCCCACTTAAAATCCAAATTTTCCTTTGGCAGTTGTTCCAAGATGCTATCTTAACTAGGGATATCATGAAGCGGAGACGCTGGGCTGGTAACCCGAATTGCTCCTTTTGTAAAGATAGAGAGACTTCTCAACATTTGTTTTTTACATGCCCTGTAGCTAGAGTGATTTGGAGGACAGTGGGCTGTGTTTTGGGCACTGATAAATGCCTAAACAATATTTGGCAGTTCTTCTCCTGGTGCTACATGTTTTTACCTGATGGTGAAAGATTCTACACTTTCAGTTTAGCAGCCATTTGTTGGGCAATTTGGAATTGTCGCAACCAAGCTACCTTTGAACAGAAAAAGCTTAAAACCCCCTTTGTTGTGAGCTTTTCAGCATGTGGTTTCATGTCTTATTGGGCAGGGATGATGAATGGAGAAGATCGGGCGATGATGGAGCGGGGTTCCAAGATGCTGAAGGCCAGTACTGCAGCCATGATGAGGATCTGCGCGGCGCCGGGTGAGAAGACACTGAACTGATGGGAGATCTTGGTGTGCGCTTTGAAGTTGGGAAGACTGGGCCCCGTTGTCACATCAAGTTGTTTTGCTGCTCCTACGTGGGCATAATCGTGTTGCTCCTGCGTGAACCCTGCTGGTGTCTCCTCTGATCTATATTTTGTCTGAGGTTTGTTGCTTACAGTACTTTGGTGTCTATGGGTTTTCGCCCCACGGCAGGCTGCTCAATGACGAGTGCCTGTAGTGGGTTTCCCATAGATGCGTTGGACTCGTGTCCCCCTTTCTAGTTTCCTTGGGTAGTAGTAGCTTGAACCAAAACTATTTCTATTTCCGTTATGTCAAAGTAATGGAAAGGGGTGATGCCCGGTTCAAAAACAATTACGGTTAACCCTTTCCCTAAAAAAAACAACGCCACGCACGCGCAACATGCATACAAGCCCATCCGCTGAGTTGAGTGGGACCCACCCACCCGAACGAATTAATCCAGGGCTACCTTCTCTCTCTTCCTCTTCCTGGCTCGATCGATCGACCACCCAGGTCACCTCCGGCCGGGAATCTCGCCGACGACCTCCGCTCCGTCCGTAAAAAAACCCTTTTCTCTTCTTCTTTTGCCTCCTTTGGATTGATTGGAACACCTACGGACGCTAGCTGCTTGCGGGGGTGTGGCCGGGAGAACAAGAAGAAGGTGCAGAAGAGAGCAAGAAGGAGAACGGCGCTCTGGCCACTAGGCAAAATCCGGGTCGATCCCCCAAATTTCTGGCAAAAGGGGAGCGAAGATCACTGACTTAGTCGATCGCTCTGATCCCGACGTCAGGGGGCACCGATGCGCAAAGCATGGCCACGAGGCAGCAGAGGAAGAAGCCGAACCTCCCGCAGACAACACCACACGCGAGAGATCTTGAAACCATTCCTAGAAAATTAGAGATCAAAGCTCATTAGGTCACCGCAGTATGCAGAATAGCATATGGTTCTTGTAGCTGAGCTAGCTAGAGATCTCACCTCCGCCGCCGCCGCCGCCGTGGGATATCAATGTAGCGCCTCGGGTGGAACTCGACTGTGATAGCGATGGTAAACTGAGGTGAAGAGGAGCGGCGTGCGGTGGAAAGACAGATGTGCCGTGTGCGCCGAAAGCATGGGACGAACACAGGGAACGGGGAGGACGAAAGGGGCCGGAGAGACGATGGACAAACTTACACGAAACACTCGAGCATGGTGGCCAGTGGCGGAGCTATGTTGGGGCCAGGGGGCCGATGCCCCCCCCCCCCCCTAGCCTTTGACCAATTTCTGAAGAATTTTTTTTAGGGGGACTTAGATTAGAACATTTTTAGCATTTGGCCCCCAGACACTGATGATTTGTGTTTCACCCCCCGGAGTTTTTCGGCTAGCTCCGCCAGTGATGGTGGCCCTCACAAAAACCCGCTCCACCCCCGCATTGGGAGTGTGATGGGTCGAAAGGATCACGCGGCCTCCCACAGGCTAGATGCTCACTGCAAGTCCGCACATGGGTCTCTAGATTTTTTTTTGAGTGTTGTGTTCAAATTTTAGGTCTGCTGCGGTCTGTACAAAAAAGCCAAAGTTATTAAAAAATACTTTTGTGAAAAAGCAAATCACATTTGAATTTTTCATTAATAAATATCGCTCAGCTGGTAATGTTACACAACAAATCTATGAACTACAGTGTCACTGGCTAGTCAGGTGGTTCCCTCACGGGAGGTCATGTGTTCGATAGCACAAAAACATGTTTTGGGGAAACATTCTTTAAGTTTTTCCGCAAGTGTTCTTTTCTTTGTAAACCGCGCTGTAAATGTTAAATTAAAGTCTGCAGGTCAGACTGGCTAGCAGCGCGTGCGTGCATGCGCCTGATCGTGGGATCGATTCCCACCATGCAACCTATTTTTATTGATTTCTAACAGTGCGCCAAGCAAATGGGCCCGCCTAGGTCAGCTAACTCCTATGCGAATCCTCGACTGTTTCTGCCGGCGTACAGGAGGTCCCCGGAACATCGCCGACATCATAACCGCCATCGTTGTTTCCTCTAATCCATAACACCCAATACCCACACCCATACTAGCCACCAGATCCAGAGACCAGAGGCCAAGATCCACACCCACCGTCGGTGCGGCCAATAGCGACACCCAGTAGCATCAGCACCACCCCTGCGCTGCTAGGAAGGAGACACCGTCTCTGACAGTGGGTGCTGCCACGCAACCACTTGCTCGCAACACGTCAAGTTCTAGATTGCGGCGACACCGACAAAGCCTCCGCCGCCACCGTCGTGGGGCCGCACCGCCTCATCCCAGTCCAACAACAGCCATATCCGTCGCCCCAATGAGTCGCTGATCCACGCCACCGAGATCTCAACTATGGGAGGGAAGATGGAGCCCGGTCGCCGCCAGCACCGCATGGTCATCACTCGGCGGACACTCTCTGGCTACGACTAGGATGTGGGATGGGGGAGGGTGAGCACCAACAGTGGAGCAAGTACTCCCATGACGTGGAAACGGGGCACGTCATGGGAGGGGGATGGGAGGGAGAATGTCCTGATAACAAAGACTAAATCTGTTGGGGTGCTCAAAGGAGGCTTTCTCTACCCAGAAGAAAACCCACTTCTGATAAGATCACGGTTCAGTTGAAGATTTGATGTTTTTTCATGCTGTCTAGTATCATTTAAGTTTTCACAACACCATGCCAAACCCCGTAGTCCAGTGTTCCCAAGCCACCGAAACAAATATAGATGTTATAACAACCGATATACTCATATATTGGTTGTAATAACATAACATGTTATATTATGGGACTGACGAGTATTTACAAAGTTTCGGGAGAACCAGGGAACAACCTAAATATGTGGAAAACTGAAAAGATGGAAAAACCAAGCCTCAATACCCAAACAAAAACAGCACGATATTACCATCTTCGCCAAGCTCTAAGCTTTTGAGGAGGATAGTATTAACCCAAAAGAGAACTTCATCTTGAATTTGCATGAGAAATATCCACCCAAAAGAGAACTTCATCTTGAATTTGCATGAGAAATATCCTGGATGTCTTTTTTCGCAATTTTGTTTAATTTTGCAAAATAGTAACAGTCCAAGAATGTAGAAGATCTAAGCTCATGCATCAGATGAATTTTTGGTTGTTTTCTTGACGATATGTTATGTCAAAATTCGGGCAAGCCTGATATATGAAAGGAAATTCAGAAACGCGCCAAAAACTTGTGGACATGCGCTAAATTCAGAAACGCACCTTAAAGTTGTGGACATGCTTCGGATTTGCATTGACATACTACAAGTCTACAAGTAAATGTAAATCAACCAATGAAACAAACAGTACTTGTTACTACTATATCAGTAACCTTCTCAAAGCAGCAGAACCCAACGGTTGCTTCGTGATTTAGCGTTTCCACAAAATGAATCGGATGAGAATAAAGAACAACATGCCAGCACGGATCTGGAACAACATGCCAACATGACAGCAGTGAAAGGCAGCGAGATGAGACGGAAGATGAAGCCGTACCAGGTGTGCACCACCGCAGCCTTGGTGTACAAGAGGTCGTACATCATCGTGAGCTGCATCTCGACCACTTTCAACTTAAAGTCTGTGTCATAACTTGTCTCGTTCTCAATTTTGACATAACGTGTCGGTCCCTCAAACATTTTCTTAGGGATGTCCAACAGTGAGTGAGCCACGTCTAGCACTTTAACCTCTGCAGGTAGTGTACCCCCAGGATAGCCTTCACGAACCCAATAACTAGCTTGCTCACCGCCAAAATCCATGTAGCTAGTGATGGATAGGCTACTACTGGCACAACTATTGGCACCAATGAGCGCCCATACTCTTTCCCTGTACTTGAGAACCCCGACCACAGACATGAGGATGGCGGCCGAGCGGAGCAAGGATTGGTGTAAGAGAATGGAGGACGCATACAACACATAGCCAGCTGCAAGGAGCTGCACTCCAAAAGCCTGCAGGTGACGGAGCCACAGCCGGTTGTCCTCGATGGCATAGGCAGTGATGTTATCTTGACCGCCAAGGTGCACCAGCAGCAGGGCTGATACATCTTCTGCAACTCCGTAATGAAAATTTGCGGCGCGATTCACCGAGTGGAGATAATTTGGCCATTGGGATCATCAACCATCGTCACCGTAAGTTTTGCTTCTTATTGCGCTACATGTTGGTTAATTCATTCATCTACTCAATGTCACTTTACACGTTGTATAGCCTGCACATGCTGTCGAGCTATACTACATGAGCGAAGGCATGCCACTCACATACATACATGGTTGGATGAAGTTCAAGGCGCACCATGTCTGGGATGGACGTCGATTCTGACTCGAGTTATCTCTATTGTGGGTAGTGATGGCGCTCAAATTCCAGATCGATTGCAAGTGACAGTGTCTATCAAAACTATTAAATTATGTAAGACTTTAATAGATTCAATACACCGCCACTACCAGTTGTTTGGAAGTTTGAGCATTATCATTGCAAAACTTACTAAACTATTAAATTATGTAAAACTTTAATAGATGCAATATTTATTTGAACTATTGTCGTACCGTGGATATTTGCATGTTATTTATTGATGAATCATGGTATTTACTATAATTATTTTTGAGTGTTGTGAACTTAGAATGAATACAGTGAAACACATTGAAGAGTCATGGTTGGATGATCGGCTTCCGCATCAATATCCGCAGAGAAAAAGTATGTCCATTTTCGAGGCCGGCATTGGAGATGGCCTGAGAAAATATGGCCGAACATGGCCAAATATTTAGGGCATCTCCAACGCCGACACCAAACCGCCCGCATCCGTCCAGTCCCAGCTGTCTAAATGCCAAAAGCCATCCAACGGCGTCCTCCATCGGTCCACGGAACAATCTTGACCACCATTTTTCCAAAACTCGGAACCAAACCAGGGGCTTTGTAGGAGTCCAGACACCAGCCACGTAGGACTTCGACACCCTAGGCCCACCCAAAACTAAGGCGGAGCCCGCACTTTATAGCTGGCCGCACTATTTCCATGGCAAAATACCCAAGTCTCCCCTTCCATCCCACCACTCTCCATCCAATTCGCGCCCATTTTCGCCGCCTCCGATGAATGGAGTTGTACGAAAAGCTGTTGGAGACGGAAGTGGTGGAGGATCCAGCGATCACGCTCACTCGATCCAAAGCCCATAGCTACAATCCCGAACACGGTCTGGACCCAACCCACCAGCAGATTCCCTCTGGTTCTACCGGGCGCGCACAATTCACCCCTCCAAGTGTAGGCGGCAGCGACGCCTGTGAGTGGGAGGGGGCACACCCCGGAGCCCCAAGGCGGACGTCTACGCGTGCCACATCACTTTCACACATACATCGGAACCCGATGCGGTGTTTCGGTGGCATAGCTACACCCGGAAGGCCACCATGAAGCCACGCTGACCAGGAGATCTATCCCTTCGACTTTTGCCAGACGGGGTTTGACGATGGACCTTTTCACCGGGATGTCATAGCCCAGCCCATAGCTACAACCCGGAACATGGTCTGCACCCAACACACCACTAGATTCCCTCCGGTTCTACCCGGCGGCCGGCGCGCATGATTCCCCCTCCAAGTGTCGGCGGTAGCAACGCCCGTGAGGGGGGGGGGCACACCCCGGAGCCGCATGCCACCACGCTTTCACACGCGTAGGAGGGCCCACCACAACACCTGACATGTTTCCTACCGCCCAGGTACCCCATTTCGTTTCACCCTCCGTGGCAGGCCGACAACGACGTCCGTGAGGGGGGGGGGCAATCGATATCAAATTTAAGGTAATCAAATTAGTTTTGAAAAAAAGAGGAAAAAATAAAAATTATAAATATAAAAATTAGCACAAATCTATGTCGACGGCAAAGTCGTCGGCATAGCTACGGCCACGGATTGGTAGAGCCCGGGATCGATGATGCGACGTAGGACGCAGATTGATGCCGTGGCAGCGGCCATGGGCCAGGCCGTCGGCATACCTATGCCACCCCATGGTGTGGCGAGGGCTCGGATCGATGACGTGGCAGAGCACGCGGATCAATGATGTCGGCTAAGCTATGCCGACGGCCTTGCCGTCGGCATAGCCATGCCAACGGCACCCGTTAGCTCCGTCGGTGTAGGACACACACTGTCAAACGACCGGTGTGGCCCGGGTAGCCGGGCACACTTCTATGCCGACAGCCTCGTCTTCGCCGACGGCCACCATAGGCATCTACACATCGCCGCCGACAGCCTATCTATGTCGACGGCTCCGTGGGCATAGGTCGAAATATGCTGACGGCTTGTCTACGCCTACGGCTTGACCTAGGCCGTCGACATATCTCCACCATGTACGCCCATGGGGGCCGTCGGCATAGATTTGGCTGTCGGCATATGCATTTATTCCGGTTGTGAGAGCATCTCTATGCTTTTCACAGTTAGTTGAACCGTAGTTTCTACTGCTTATCATCTCTATGCTATTCACAGCTCGGTAGTTGTTAAATGTGGCAGTTTGAAACCCTGTAGGCTGTTTGTAAACGGGCAAGCGACATGGTTTCAGAAATCAGAAGTGCGGCGGCCGGGCAGATTAAGCACTCGCACCGGTGCGCGGCGGTAACAACGGGGCGATGCTAGCGATTCGGGCAGCAGATGATTGGTCATTGCACGCAATCAGAGCTATGATGTAGTATTCAGAATGGCGGTGTCAAGATTTTCTGAAATTTCTGTCCATGATGCATTGCATACATATAAAAATTTCTGTCCATTTTTTGTAGACATTATTAACGTTTTATACTTTTTTGACATTGTATATTTTTTAACACGTAAAAAAATTTGTGAAATATTTATGTAGTATATTTTTGTATTATACATATTTAGGACATTTCTGAATGTAAGAAATTGAAACATAAAGAAAAAACAATAAAAAGTGAATAAAAAGGAAGAAAAAACTAAACCAAAACAAAATTTCTTTTTTGAGACAAACCAAAATAAAAAGTAACATCACGTCATCTGTTGAGCCGCCGTTACTGGGCCGCGCCCTCACGTTCATACCTCTGGCGAGCGCTTCACGTTGATTGCCTGTCATGAGCTGTCGCAAAAATTCGTGATTGCGCTTCGATTCGTCAATCTGTCTTCCTCTCTAAGGCAAATCTTTCATTTCTTCTATTTTTTTCCTTTTTTATTCCATCTATTATGTACATTTTGACATTTTAGTATTTAAAAAATATTCAATTTATTTATCAAATATTCATTGTGTTTTAAAATTAATGTTTGATAGTGTTCAACGTGCATGAAAAATATTCAACATTATATGCAAAATGAACGTATTTGGAAAATGGTCAGTGTGTAATTCAACTCCTTAAACGACTACAGTAACAGTACTCGTACATTAATTAGGAGTTAAAGTCCTAGCCAATGCCAGTCATTTCACCGAATATATTGGTGGATCCAAATTCATATAAACTATGATAACAGTTAGAAATGAACACCTGTTATAAAAATTGCCTTTGCTTAAAGAAATTTACCTCGTTACCGAAAAAGGCTTTCGCCCCGCTTTATATTATAAAGTCAACCGCACAATAAGCATCCAACAGAGATCAACAAACCAAACACACAAACACAAAACGGAGGTCCACAGGAGCCCAAGATAAAATCCAAGGGTTACAGCTGAGGGCACAGCACAACACGCCCTAAATAACAAAAAAACGCACACCACAGGCCGCACAAACGTCAGGCGGACTAATCAGGCTCAGGGGGCGGGGGCGGCCGCGGGGGAGCCAAGCTGAGCGCCATCGAGCGGAGATCGGAGAAGAGGGCGGAGATGGTGTCCCGGTCCTGTGGGTGGCTAAGCGGCCGCCAAAGCTGCAAATAACCACACAATTTAAAAATTGCGTCAGTCGCACGACGAAGGGGCACTTTCTGAATCACAATCTTATTACGGATGTTCCAAAGCGTCCAGGCAATGACCCCTACGCACAGCCATCTAATATGGCGGGAGCGGGCAGGGCAGGCGTTAAGCTCCGCAAGCAGGTCAGGGAAGGTAGTATTACACCACAGTCCACCAACCGTTTCGCGGAAACAGGCCCAAAGGAACTGGGCAGAGTGGCACGAGAAGAAGATGTGGTTCTTCGACGGTGCCACAGATGGGGCACATTCCATCACCCGGGCCATTTCGCTTGAGGACCTCAACACCCGAGGGGAGCCGGCCACGGATCCATTGCCACAGGAAGATCCGGATCTTCAGCGGAAGACGGATATCCCAGATTAGGCTGAATGGTTCCGGGGCCGACGAGGGCGCAATGGCACCGTATAAGGACTTCGTGGAGAATCGCCCGGAGGGCTCGAGGTGCTAGGACAGCGTGTCCCTGTCCTCCGCCACCTCCATCGGAAGGAGAGCGATGTCCTGGAGGAGGGCGTCCCAGGCGGCCGTCTCAGGGGGACCAAACGGCCGCCGGAAGGCGAGACGCCCTAAGTCAATAAGGGCCGTCTCAACCGAAACACGGGGGTCAATAGGTGCTCTAGCCCCTAGCCGCCGACGGTCGCTGGACCCCTCCTTCGCGCTGCCGCCGGTCGCCAGACCTCTCCTTCGTGCAGCCGCCGCCAGCCCACCTCCCCAAATCGGCGCTCGGACTGCTCTCCCCTAATATGGTCATTTCCCCTCCCCAAAACGGCGCCAGACTGCATCTCCATCTGACCCGTGCCCTCCCTAGCGTGGCCGTGGATTAGAGGAGGGGGGGCTTAGTTGATTGTTGGGCGCCTAGGCTATCCGAGCTGCTGCGCCATCCGGTTGTTGCTCGCTGCTCTACTCGACAACTCCTGAACCTGAAGGTTGTATTCTGTACTGTAGTCTGTAGTTCTATACTCTGTAGTTATGTCTAGCTAGCTATTTGGTTTCCTATTTGGCTACTAATTCATGCTAATGAACTAATGGTAGCTAGTTGTTAAAAGTGGTTAGTTAAATTGTTCAAGTACTAGAAAAGAGAACCAATATGGCTAGCTGTGTATATAAGATTAACCTAGTACTAATCGCCATTCTTGTTTGTAGAAATGAAGAGAAAAAGAACTTTGCACAACTGGTTTGCAAGCAATTCAAATGCTCCCCTTGTTGTTTCCGAACCCAATGCTCGTCCAGTTGATGTTGTTGTTCAACCAGCCCCTATTGAGAACATAATTTATCCTACTCCAACAAATGAGAGCACTAATCCCTCAACCGATGTCGATGAGAGCACTAATCCCCATGCAAATGAGAGTACCAATCCCCCAACTAATGAGAGCACAAACCAACCACCAAAGCATCATATACTGGAATTCCATCCAAGTCAGATTTTTGGTGATCTGGCTGATCGAATACCAATAGAAGATTATGCCCCTGAAATTCAAAGTGAAGTGAGAAGAGCTTATTTGTTGAAACAAAGAAACAAAGCTACTGGGCATAAATTTGAAGTGGGATTGGATGGTAAAATTTGGAGATCCTTTCAACCACAATGGCTAGATAAGTTTGATTGGTTGGAATATAGTGTGAAAAAGGAGGCTGCCTTTTGTTTCCCTTGTTTTCTTTTCAAGAATCCATCACAAGCGGCTAGATTTGGCAATGATGTATTTACAGTAGATGGTTACAAGCGTTGGAAAACTGCTTTGGGAAATTTTAGGAAACATGTTGGTGGTCCATCTAGTTACCACAACATTGTTGTGGGCTTATGTGTTGATTTCAGCAATCAAAGGGCCAATGTGGCTACCAAAATGCGAGTTTACAATAAAGAGGCTGATATAAAATATAAAATCCGCTTGACTGCATCATTGAATTGTGCAAGGTATCTCATAGCTCAAGGGGAAGCTTTTCGTGGACATGATGAATCCTCCAATTCCGTCAACAAAGGCAATTTCAGGGAGTTCTTGGATTGGTATAAGGACAAGAATAAGGATGTGAAAGATGCATTTGATAAGGGGCAAGGCAATGCACTTATGATAAGCCCAGATATTCGAAAGGACCTTGCTACATGTTGTGCATTGGAGGTAACCAAAGTCATCAAGGTGGAGCTTCAGGTTTGATCATACAGATGGAATGCTTCCAGTTTGTGTTCATCATGCTATTCTTAATAAACTTGTTGAGCATCACTAATTTGCTATCACAAGCTTTGCAAAAGAAAGAAACAAGATGTTGTTGAAGCCTTGCGTTTGATCTTGGATGTGAAAGAAGCTTTGCAAAATATGAGGGATAATGGGTATGAGTCATTATGTGACCAAGCAAAAAAATTCTATGAGGAACATGGCATTGAGGTGCCAAATATAGATGATCTTGTTGGAGCTATGGGGCAATCTATTCGCAGCAAGAATAAGGTGACTCGACATCATTATTTCAAGGTTGGCATATTCAATGTTGCTCTTGATGCAACTCTCACCGAGATGAATAATTGATTCAATGAAGTTAACACCAAGTTAGTGGATTGCATGGCTTGCCTTACTCCAACCAACAACTTCTCAAAGTTTAATGTTGACAAACTTATTCGACTTGCTGAAATTTATGCTGAGGATTTTACACAATCTGCACGGTTGTTGCTGAGAACTCAACCTCCAACATTTCTTACAAATATTAGGAGAAGTGATGAATTCAATGGATGTTCGGATGTTTCTACCCTTGCTCGGTTGATGGTTCAAACAACAAAACATAGAACTTTCCAATTGGTATATCGCCTCATCGAGTTGACATTGATTCTTCCAGTGGCAACTTCCTCGGTCGAGCGAATTTTTCAGCAATGAAGATCATTAAAACTGATTTGCGCAATAAGATATCGGATGATTGGCTCAATCATTTAATGGTGTTCTATTGCGAGAAAAGGATATTTAAAAGTATTCCTGATGATCAAATTATGATACGATTCCAGAAAATGAAAGATCGTAATGGACATTTGCCTCGTGAGTACAATGTGATTTCTTAGAGGTATATCTCAGTTTTACAAGTGTTAGTAGTCACTTATTGATGCCTTATATTGGTATACCATTATATTGCTAATACTTATGCTAATTTTGACAGATGGCTTCCAGTTGGATAATTGGGCATCTATTTCTATATATTGGTTTCTAGTTGTTCTGCAATACCATTAGTAAGCAACATTACTATCATTGTTGTTACTTCTCTAGTCTTTTGTATTGGTGTGTGCCCAGCAGTATTCTGGAAAATTCTGAGCTAATTTGGGGTACAAGATTTCATATTTCAAAAAATTCTGGCAAATTTTAACCTTCTTTGGGCAAAAGAATTAGGAGTTAGTGGCTTTTTTTCCCACCCCGTTAACTTTGAGCCCGCCCTCGATTTTCTTCCAAGATTCGCCACTGGCGCCGACATGGTGTCGTCGCGCTGGATTTCATGCAAGGGGGTGGCGTTGAAATTAGGCGGCAATAAGCTGGAACCTGCAAGCGAAGACAGAACTACGACGGTCAACAAGAGTGAGGTGGGGGAAGGAGAGTGTTTTTTTTCAAATACATTGAAAAAAAATGCTGGAACATTTTCCAAAAATAGGTTGGGCATTTTTTAAACACAATTGTTTTTCAAAAATATTTTAAAAAAATGTGAATACTTTTTCCAATTTAAAACATTTTTGGAAAGAACTTATTTTAAAAACATGATTTGTTTTAAATTTTATTAAGATGTCTGAACGCTTACTGAAAATCTGAAAATGTGAACAATTTTTTTAATTCGAACAAATTTGAAGCTTCTTTAACAACTGTGGAAAATAGGAAAGAAAGAATCACGAAAACACAGCAGCGAAAAACAAACAGAAAAGCAAACCAAACACAAAATGTTCTATAATGTTCCAAAAACTTAAGTAGCAGTTGCATGGAAATGGACTGGCCCAAATCCGAGCGTCCTGTGTGAAACGGCCATGTATTGGACGCAGTAAAGTCCTATCTGCTGCCATGAGCGGCATATAAACAAGGCTTCACACAGAGATATAACCCGAGTGCGAGAGTTGAGCCAGCCCACATTTGGTTTTTCTTTCAATTTCTTCTATTTTGTATTTAGGTTTTTAGTTGTTTTAGTTCTCTTTTCTTTTTAGTTTGTTCTGTTTCTTGTTTTGTTTATTTTTTTGTATTTTCATATTTCCTGTTTATTTTTTGTGAAACAATATTCCTTTTATAAAAAATAGAGAAATTTCATAAATTGTTCACGTTTTTCATATATTTCTCAAATATTTAAATAATGTTTTAAGTTTCATAATTTATTCTAAACTCTAAAAATCTTATTTCAAAAAATATTTGGGGATTTTAAAAAATATTCATGGTTTCCGAAAGTTATTTTGAATATCAATAAAGCTCTCATAAATTCAAATCAAACGCATTCTCGAAATATATTCAGAATTTTCCAAGAAAATTCCGTGTTTTTATACAAATTCTCGGTATTTGATTTTTTTTTCTCATTTCAAATCATTCTCGCATATTAAAAAATGTTCAGGAATTTCAAAGAATATTTGCCTTTCTATACCTACTATTAAAGGGAGGTGATATTCTTGGTTTCGTCCAGCTTTGTTTGGTCTCGCTTTAATTAATTTCACGTACGCCATTTGATTTCGTTACTTGCCACCTGTATTGGCCCAACGGAGGAAGTCCATCTGGCGGCGCACTGTGGCCCAGGTTTGGAGAAAAAAAATTGCCGATGGGAGGGGTCGATCTCATAACCTGCCAGCCGACCACACATAGTTTGTTCAACTAACCCAGCTAGAGATATGAGTGAATTTTTTTTCCCGTTGCAACGCACGGGCCTTTTTGCTAGTAAAAGATCAATATCAAAAACATTAAAAACTGGGTCATTATAGTGTACGGTTCACTACAGTTACCCGGTCGCTACTCTTGTCTTTATAAATCAAAGTAATATTGCGACATAGAGAATTCAATCGTCAGAGAGAGCAACAGTACGCACTAATTCTGTTACAACCTCATATGCTCAGACTCCTGTGACTGTGAGCCAGTAGCCCCTTTACACAGGACCTTTCGCTTCGGCCTGAACCCGATCTCTGAGAAAATCACAGCGGCCGGCGCGCCCGATGAAAGCATCTTGGAGAAAATTACAATGCATTGCGAAAGAACTAATCCAAGAGAGAGATCGAACTGTCTTTCCTAATTGAACCACTATTTTTGGGTGTGGGCGTGCATAGTTTCACAATAGAATAAGGGACACGCTACACGTCGAGCGGCGGATCGTTTTTAAAGATCTGCCGTCTCCACAGCTGTTCAATCTATCTCATCTTGACAATTGCAACAATGAATGTGCTGCAGAACCTTTTGCAACAGAGGTCATGTTGCAGAAACTTCTGTAACATTTGGAAAAACTTCTGCAACAGAGGTCATATTGCAGCTTTTTTGTTTTGCAACAAAGGTCTTGTTACGGATTTTTTTTTTCTGAACATTTTTTCTTTTTGCAGAATCTTTGTGCAACATAGGTCCTGTTGCAGAACCTCCTTGCAACACATCACTTGTTGCAAGCACTTCACGGCATCGAACACATGATGCTTCTGGTTCTAAGGGAATAGATTGAGTGTGCCCCTCAGGAAAGCACGTGGCAACTAGAGCAGGCGATCTGCCGGCTGATTGTAAGTGTTTTCTATAGAATAATTACCTATCCGCTGAGGGCTTCAGCTTCTCAATCTTCATTCTCATTCAGAACTTTATAAACAAATTCAGTAAGGCCTCCGGACGGAATAGTGCATTTGATGGAGGTACACCATGTTTCCAAGTGTGAGGAAGAGATTGGGACAGAACTACTTTTTTGTATTGAGGAGAACATGCATATGAAAGGTCACAATGGACATATACTCAAGACTATGACTATGGTGCTGTACAAGACACGCAATATATACACTGAACACGCACCAAACAACATGCCAAATGGGAACGAACATCGGTGACCATCTGTGCACACAACTAAGCCGGTGGCACCACCGCTAACTCGACGCCTTCTTCTGGTGGTGGTGGTGACACTTCCTCCCCGTTATCGCCGCCTCCTTGGTCCTCTTTGGCAGACCTCTCTATTTCTCTGATGAAAACAGGAGGGTGCTGGCCAGTAAAAGGAGCAGTGGAGGGATCTTGCCGTCCCCTTGCTCCAACACCTGTGAAAACAGAGTATATATAGTTGCAACCCATCCTTCAGCTCTCGATTCGTCCAACAAACCGGAATGCAGATATATAACCAATCCCATCGCTACCTGGGCAACTTGTTGAACCATCTGCTGCTCGAGATCAACGCCTCCGGCGCCATCCATGGCAGCTCCGGCGGCTTGTGCTTCTCCCCGATGGGTGTATGCCTTGTATAGTATCCACAAGACCTGGCAATGGCCACTTAGCACGACCAAGCAGCCACCGACCTGTGAGTGTAAAAGATGCATGTCACTAGTTCATTCTCCAGCCAGCTACTCCTTGATTGTTGGAACAAAAAAACAACATAAAAATGCTCTGCTTACCAAATGTAGAACCTTCTCTGCATCCCAGTGGCTCTGTGTTTTCGCCACGTACTCGGCAAACATGTAGACATTAACAAGTGTCTCGGCGGATACCATGAACAGATCCCGGAGAAAGTTTTCATTGCATCCGCGCTCTTTTATCTGCGCCACAAACAAATCAGTGTCCCCCGCAAAAAAAAAATCAGTGTAAATACAACCAGTATGGCAGTAATATGTATGCTCTGCTTTTTTGCTTAAAGATCACATGCTCTGCTTTGGTCTCATACCTTGCTAAGTAATAAGAGAGTAGTCTCAAGACAGGTAAACAAATCAAGGATGACTTCGACTGCAGTATTGTGCCAAGCATAATCATCAGGTATTTCCATCCCAAGCAAGAAGCCTCCAGCCGTCAGTAAGATTGCCATGCCGCACATCTGCGAAAATTTATGCAAAAATCTTAGCCAACATGGTCACATCATTAATTCTTCTTATGATATGAGAACTGCACAAAGGCTTGTTGATCCTATCTTACCCATGCTGGAGTCCGAGACCTGTGGTTACTGTAGAGATGAATGACAATAGTAAACAAGTGAAGGGACACCCCAATCAAACATGAGGCCGCGAACATCGCAAATCCATCGGTATGAACTTGACGATAGGCAGCGACGAACAACTTGATGCAGGTGACAGATCTGTCCGGGAGCAAGAAGTTTTCAAATACCTGTGAATCGCCAGCTCCATTGGATGGGAAGTCGATGCACCTAGAGAGAAGAGAAGGGTCCATGTAAATACCTTCATGTATTGTACAGGAGCTGAATGAAATGAGAGGAAGAAAAGCTCATGCGGTTTGAGGCTTATTACGTCTGTGCGAAGCGGAGGCCGATGGAGAAGGTGTTGACGATGAACCTCATGATCGCAGAGGCATCAACCCCACCTCCAGCGAATGCTAACACCATTTTTGCTTGCCGTGTTGATATTTTGCCGATAGAGATCCAGAGGGGCGGTGTATACACCTGATGTGTCGGCCATTGTTACCAGCCGCATGTGTCGGTCATTGTAACCGACGCAGTCGGAGATGTGTTTGCAACTAGCCGCCGGGTATTATGAATTTCTACTGTCACTGTGCTCTCACGAACTGGAGAGATACTGACATTTCCCTTGCGTTTTACTCTTTCTTGGGCTGGGTGGAAGCAGAGTTTCTATCGGGGTGTCGGGGTGGCCCCAAGCGGTTTTTTTTTTACGGATTTGCTAATTCTCATTTAGATGAGAAATAATTATGTCTCATCTAAATTTTTTTTATGTCTTGGGCTTGTTAGACCAGGTCAACTACCAATTTTTTCTTTTGCATTTTGAATTCTGCGAACACTTGTTAAAATTCATGAGTTTTAAATTTGTGACCATTCTTTGAATTTGTTGTTTTTAAATTCACTACCATTTTAAAAAATATGAACATGTTTTGAATCGGGTTTGTCTGAAGTGTGCGAACACAACTCACAACTGGGTTCGATGTTTCTTTTATATCGCAACTCAGCCGGCTCTTTTTTTCATTGTTTGCAAGTCCATCCTCAACTTGGGTCTGACTATTTTTCTGTCTCAATTGTAAGTCCACCATCGACTCCCAACTAGGGGTTGACATTTTTTTATCCGGGTACAACTTCACCATTGACACGCAGCAGATGGCAGGATCTACCACAACATGACAGCAGATAGCAGGATATGCCTCCACGCCGTCGTGGAAGCCGCGGATAGGCGGATCTGGCACAACACTACATCGATGGCAGGATCTGCCTCCACGCCATCGCGGCAACCGCGGAAGGCTGTGAGCACCGTCGGCCTTCCGCTGATGGGCAGCTCTGCCACCGTGCCGATGCGGAAGCCAATGATGTGGACGG
The DNA here is from genome assembly GCA_032464435.1 of Aegilops umbellulata. Classification (NCBI taxonomy): domain Eukaryota; kingdom Viridiplantae; phylum Streptophyta; class Magnoliopsida; order Poales; family Poaceae; genus Aegilops; species Aegilops umbellulata. The sequence continues at coordinate 1,990,878 of CP136057.1, read as the reverse complement.
AAGCACCACCACGTTGAGTGGAATCCGGAGAGGGATGGTTGTACCACGATGTAGACCGAGATGGTCGGGTGTACCGACGCACCATCATGGAAGCCACGGGTGGGCGTGGCCACCGTTGCTTCTAGGGTTTGGCCATGGATCGGACAAGGGCAATGATTTCGGAGTGAAGGGTAGTTCCTGAGAACCCGTGGAAAGATAAGGGAAAATTTGTGCATAGTCAACAATGTTACTTATGATAGGCGTTAGGATTTCCCCGAAGAGGAATAGTGAAGTAGTATAGTAGGAGAAAATATTTCCCTTAGTTAAGAACCAACATTTAGCAGTACCTACACACAAGAGAAAATACTTGCTCCCAACACGGGAAGAGGATTGGCAATCCCCTTGTACTCGTTAATTGCAAGGATCAAATCTGATAGTGGAAGATATATAAATTGTAAAAGAAAATAAATAATTGCAGCAAGATTTTGAGGTTTTAATAATATGATTTAGATGGACTCGGGGCCCAGAACTTCCACTAAAGGCATCTCTCTCAACAAACAGTGGGTACACAAATTACTATTGGACAATTGATAGAAAAGCGCATAATTATGATGTTATTCATGCCATGATCAGTACATAGGCATTACAACCATGACAAGTAGACCGTTAAACTTACTGACCTCTACTACTATTACTCCACTTTGAGAGAGCTTCTATGCTCGCCTCTCTAGGTATTAAGTTGATGACAAAAAAAGTAATGCATGAAGTATGATGACATAACATGGACAGAATAAAACCAAACAAGATGATCAAACCTCGTCATTTTATCCTTAGTAGCAACAATACAAATACGTGTCTCGCTACTACTCCTGTCACATAGTGAGTACACCACAAGATTTAACCTACCACAAACACCTCTCCCACTCAAGATAAATACATCTAGTTGGCCAAGCCAAACGCATAGATTGGAGAGAAATACAAAACTATAAGAATCACATATAATAAAGTTCAGAAAAGACTCAATTACTTTCAATGAATAATCTGATCATAAACGCACAATTCATCGGCTCCCAACAAACGCGCCGCACAAGATTACATTGAATCGATCTTCGAAGAGAACATTGTATTGAAGATAAAAAAGAGAAAGAGGGTCTTCTAACTACTGCTATGTACCATAGGTCCTGTGGGGTACTCCTCACACACCATCGAAGGTGCAGTAAGATTGATGTAGAAGCCCGCCGTGATCGATTCCCCCTTTGGCGGAGTACCGGAGAAGGCCTCCAGATGGGATCACGGAAGAACAGAGACTTGCGGCGGCGGAATAATTGTTTGGGTTTTGCTCTGGGGATTTTAGAATATTTGAGAATTTATAGCGCTGGAATTAGGTCAAAAGGGTCAATGTGGGGCCCATAAGACATCAGGGCGCGCCCAGTTGTCTTGGCGCCTCCTCGTCTGGCTTCCGACCCTTCCCCGAAGCTTCCAGGTCCCTCCCGGTCGAGAAAAAATCGTCAAAAAGTTTTCTAGCATTTGGATTCCATTTGGTTAGGATTTTCTATAAAATCAAAAATAAGCAGAAAACAACAGCTAGCACTAAGCACTGGGTTAACAGGTTAGCTCCCAAAAATGATATAAAAGATGTAAAATTGATAATACAATAGAATGAAACAATAAATATTATAGATACGTTGGAGACGTATCAAACAGCCAAGATGAACAGCTTGATGCAGGCGGTGCAAGAAGTCTTGGAAGACTATGTCGATAGTCCCATTGGATGGGAAGTCGATGCACCTACAGAGAAGAGAATGATGCATGTAAGCGCCTTCATGCACCAGGCGTTTGGTGTTTGATGCTTAGGTACGTCTGTGCCAGGCGGAGGCCGATGAAGAAGCTGTTGACGATGAACCTCATGATGGTAGAGGCATCAACTCCACCTCCAGCGAATGCTAACGCCATTGCTGCAGTGTTGGTGTTTCTAGGATTTGGCCGCGAGGAGCTCATCAGGGAGAGGGAGAGAGAGATCGAGAGGGGTGCTTTCTTCAGAAACAGCGGACGGTCGGCTATTTGTGGACTTGCGTCCAGACGCGTTTATGCTGTGCATAAAATAAGCTGGAGTGTCGCTGTTAGCATAAAATAATCTCATGGGGTGACTCCCCCGCCCCGATTCGGCCAATAATGCTACACCTAAGTAACCTCATGGGGTGGGCCTGGGGTAGGCTCTTATACGGACCTACCCACCGGCTCCAGCGATGGGGAAGTCCTATATGACGCTCTTTGCGTCAAAATATTTTTGACAGCACGAACATTATTTGAGATTCCGAATCTTTTTGAAAAAGTTGTGAACCATTTTTAGAAAAACATACCGAATAAAATTATTAAAATGAACATTTTTGTAAAATCGCGAACAATTTTTGAAACGTGAACATTTTTTGAACTGCTGAATATTTTTGAAACTTGAACATTTTTTTAAAATTGAGAACAAATTTTGCAACATTAACATTTTGTAAAATTATGAACAATTTTTTATAATGGGAACATTTTTTGAAATTGTGAATAGTTTTTTGTAATTTCCAATCATTTTTTGAAAATCTTGGAAATTTTTAGGATTTATGAACAAAACAAAAAACATAACGATTTTAAAAATAAGTAAAAATAAAATAAAAATAAAATGAAAGGAAAGAAAAGATAAAATGAAATAGGAGCAAAAGAAAAAAGAAATAGAAGGGAAAAGGAGAGAAAAGAAAAAAAAAAACAGGGGAAAACGAAAAAAATACAGAACAAGAAAAAAATCAGTTCAAGAACCTTCTAAAAGTTTTGTAAAACCAGAAAAAACTGGCTGAGAACCTCGAGAAGGTTCCCAAAACCATGGACGTTGAAGCGCTTAAACGGGCTGGCCCAGTTGAACGATCGCTCGATCTGTTCTGTGCGAAACCTCGACATCTTCAAATAGGAAATTCCCCAGGAATGGGACAAGCACTCTGCTTTTACCTGGTCATTATTTTTATTTATCTGGGGAAAAACTTCCGAACTATGCATGTTCAATCATAATAGTATAACGAACACTAGAAATAATAAAAATGCATTCAGAGCCATGCTGGAGTACCCGCTTCCTGGGGCATCCGTGCTCTCACCCGCGCCGGTACCTTTCTGGTGCATTCCCAGCCGTTCGATCGGGCCCGGCCATTTCTCACTACTCTGACCACCTCAGGATCCATGAGGCATGGGCCGAGAGCACGCACGGGGTCAACTCCTTTGCCACTCATTGCCTTCTTCCTGCGTGCGCCACTTCGTGCGCTTGTGTGCATGGGTCGGGTTGTGACGCGTGTGACTGGCCGGCCTTGTTTGCTTATGCTCAGATGGCAAATGTTGTCGGGCCTGCCATGTCGTCGGCTAACGTCTCGTGTCTACTCTACAACAAAAAGAAACAATTATGTAAACCACCCTCATATAATGGAACCTGTGCTAACACACATAACTGGACCATGGCAACTCCGCCTAAACAAAGAATCAAATTCAAACAAAGTGTGGCAAAAGATCCAACACACACAAGCAAGACCTTGGCCCAAATATGTTAAGAAGGACATGAGACACGGCAAAAATAACCATAATAAACAAGATAACCATGACAAATATGCATTAAACGACATCACACGAGCATGGCAGAAATAACAATAACACACATAAAGCCATGGCAAATTAAATTTGCAATAAACAAAAACAGAAAGAGCATAGCAAGAATTGGTATCACACATAAATGCTTCAAGGGAAATATAACCTAGCTAGATAATGATAGCATGTCAAAAATTACCATCACACGCGCAAATGCCATGGCAAACCTACATTACACCAGCGACGGGGAGAGCATGGCAAAAAAAGGAGTAAATTCACCCACAACATAACACATGAGGCCTTCGAAAAAGTGCATTAACAAAAGTAAAGATAGAATGACAAGTCTCTAACAATAAACATAAAGTCACAAAATATCAGGATAACATGGAAACTTCCCCTGCACATCATTTATTGAAAAATTATTAAGAAATACAAAACTTGCTAAAAAACCTGAAAATAAGAAGGAAAAACCTGAAAATAATTGACGCCATGCATCCATGTTACAGTATATACACAACCCAATAGAAATTGCCACCCTAAATTCGTCCAAATCTAACACTTGTGCCGAGGTAGTGATGGATCTGCATTCCCCTTGCACGATCAATCAAGAGATGAAGGATGAATTAAAACCATGCTCTGTTTTGGTCGCAGGTGGTGGGAGAAGAGGACAGCCTTGGCACCTCCAGTTTCCACAGAGACGACTGCCATAGAGGACGATGCAGGTGGCGAGGAGGGGGAGGAAGTGCCGCTGCCGCGAGTCAAAGGCGGCGTCGAGGTGGTGGTGCCATTGACGCCGGCATAGGTCACCGATGTATTCATTACACAAGAGTGTTGTTGTATAGATTTTGCGTTGTACTAGCTGAACAGAATTCCCAGGATTTCCCAGGATTTCCTTGCTTGAAAGAACTCTATGGTTTTAGCATCACCAATACTTTTCAGTATCTGAACTAATACAGAATTTTTTTAATACACTCATTTTCATCATAATTAATACACTCCATTTAAAAAAAAGATTGGACTATTAGAATTAGACTGATGCGCACAATTAGACAATTTCTTCAAATTGTACTTCACCACTTCTTTACATAGGCTTGGCTACACTTGTCTGAATTACTTGCAAATTAAATTAGCACAAGTAAAAAGGAGACCCGACATCTCTTTCACCTACATACATACATGGGGTGAGCAACAAGAGACAGCTAGGCTAAGTAGTAGTAATTTATATAACTAACTCCCAAGCATTTTCATCGTCACGGAATTTCCGATTTGGCGCATGTTCTGCCGGGATACAAGGTGTCTGTCCTGCGGGATCTGATGCAAGGGGGTGGTGTTGAAATTAGGTGGCAACAAGCTGGAACCTGCAAAGAAGACAGAACTACGATCGTCGACGAGAGCGAGGCGGGGCAAGGATTATGTTTTTTTCTCAAATACATTTTTTAAAAGAGCCGGAACATTTTTTGAAATGTGAACATTTTTTAAAACAGTAACTTTTTTACATAGGTTGGACATTTTCTAAAAACACCATTTATGTAAGAAAATACAAACACATTTTGAAAATATAAAAACTTTTTGAAATTCTATACTCCCTCCGTTCCAAAATATAGCGCGCCCACGCTTTTTGAGGTTCAACTTTGACCATAAATTTAACCCACGAGACCGACTGCGGCGGGATCAAAAATTATATAATTGAAAACTTTGTTTGAATACGAATTCATTGGTATAATTTTTTCGCCCGCCGCAGTCGGTCTCGTTGGTTAAATTAATGGTCAAATTTGAAGCACGGAAACCGAGAACGCGCTATATTTTGTAACGGAGGGAGTACAATTTTTTTAAAAAACTTACTTTTTAAAAAGACATGGTTTGTTTTTAAATTTTATTAAAATGTCTAGACGCTTTATGAAAATGCGAGCAATTTTTTCAATTGGAATAAAATTTGAAGCTTTTTAAGAACTGTGAAAAATAGGAAAAATGGGATCTGGAAAACCCAGCAGCGAAAAACAAACAGAAAAGAAAACCAACACGAAATGTTCTAGAATGATCCAAAACCTGAAGTCAAACCTGAAGCCTAATTGGACGCTGGAAAGTCATATGCGAGGCTTTTCACAGTGACATAACCCGAGTGCGAGAGATTGGCCAGCCCACTTTTGGTTTTTTACTTTAATTTCCTATATTTTGTATTTTTTTCCATTTTCTTCATTTATATTTTCTTTTTAGTTGTCTTTTTAATTTTTTCATGTTTAGTTTTTCCAAAAAATATCCTTTTATTCTAGAAAAATAAAAAAAATCAAAAAATGTTCACGTTTTTCATGAATTTCTCAAAATTATATGTAATATTTTATATTTCATAATTTTTCCAAATTAAAAAATTTTCATATTCCAAACAATATCTGTTAAGTTTCAAAACTATTCATGTTTGTCAAAAAATATTTTGAATTAAAAAATGCTCTCATAAATTTAAGCAAATTCATTCTCGAAATATATTCAGGATTTTTCAAGAAAAATCCTTGTTCTGATAAAAACACAGTGTTTAAAAATGTTATCATTTAAAAAAATCGCGCAAATTAAAAATGCTAGGGAAATTAGAAAAACAGCGTGGGTTTCCCAACTTTGGGGACATTCTAGAATATTCCTCAACCTATTTTTTTATATTTCCTATGTTTTATCAGTTTATCTTTCCTATGTTTTCAAGGAGGAAGGTTATACAAGCATAGAGCCACAGGCCAGGTGCTATGGTTGCTGCTCTGCCCCCCAAAAGGTTAATGCCATCTGCGCTTAGACCAAACCATACGTTCCTTGCGTCATCTGCAAACTCCTTCCCGTACTTTCTTTCGATTTTTCTCCACTGCGACCCGTCAGCGGGTACTCTCAACTTTCCGTCTTTCTTACGGTCTTCTCTGTGCCATCGCATCGCCTTGGCATGCACTTTGTTTTGGAACAAACGTTTCAACCGTGGTATTATAGCAGCATACCACATTACCTTGGCAGGAATCTTCTTCCTGGGGCGCTCGCCCTCGACATCACCAGGGTCATCGCGGCTGATCTTATAACGCAATGCACCGCATACCGGGCAAGCGTTCAAATCCTCGTACTCACCGCGGTAGAGGATGCAGTCATTAGGGCATGCATATATTTTCTGCACCTCTAACCCTAGAGGGCAGACAACCTTCTTTGCTTCGTACGTACTCTCGGGCAATTCGTTGTCCTTTGGAAGCATATTCTTTATCATTACCAGCAACTTTCCAAATCCCTTGTCAGATACACCATTCTCTGCCTTCCATTGCAGCAATTCCAGTGTGGTGCCCAACTTTTTCTTGTCAGCTTCGCAATTCGGGTACAACAATTTCTTGTGATCCTCTAACATGCGCTGCAACTTCTTCTTCTCCAAATGACTTGCGCAGTTTCTCTTTGCATCGGCAATGGCCCGACCTAGATCATCAGCGGGCTCATTTGATGCCTCTTCTTCAGCTTCTTCCCGCATTGCCGGCTCAGCTTCTTCCCGCATTACCGGATCAGCTTCTTCCCGCCTTGTTGTATCATCGTATTCAGGGAACCCATGGCCAGGATAACTATCGCCGTCCTCTTCTTCTTCATTGTCTTCCATCATAACCTTCTTTCTCCGTGCTTGGTCCAAACATTATAGTGGGGCATGAAACCGGACTTAAACAGGTGGACGTGAATGGTTCTTGACTTAGAGTAATTATTATCATTCTTACAGCCAACACATGGACAAGGCATAAAACCAACCGCCCGCTTGTTTGCCTCAGCCGCAAGCAGAAAAGTTTGCACGCCATTAATGAACCCGGGAGAGCATCGGTCATCGTACATCCATTGCCGGCTCATCTTCAATACACATCACCGAAAACACCAAATTAATACAAGTTCATACATAAAGTCCATACAACACTTAAATACAAAAAACAAATAACTCTCTAGCTAAAGCATTTAAATGCAACAACAAATGCGGTCAAGATCGCAACTAAGGTAACAATTGATCCAACAGCATAATGATACCAAGCCTCACTATCAATGGCATATTTTCCAATCTTTCTAATCTTCAAGCGCATTTTCTCCATCTTGATCTTGTGATCATCGACGACATCGACAACATGCAACTCCAATTCCATCTTCTCCCCCTCAATTCTTTTCAATTTTTCTTTCAAATACTCGTTTTCTCTTTCAACTAAATTTAACCTCTCGACAATAGGGTCGGTTGAAATTTCCGGTTCACATACCTCCTAGATAAAAATATCTATGTCAACTTGATGGGCATAATTTGTCATAAACACGAAATGCAACAAATAGTTTTAAAAGAGAGTATACCACATCCGAATCATAACAAGGACGAGGGCCGACGGGGACGGATATCAAAACCATGGCACTATGTATAACAAACAACGTACGGGTAAGATAATTATACGAGTAACTATATATCCAAATCACAGAAACATCAATTTTTTATATCAAATTTCATGAACAAGAGGCTCACCACAAGGTGGTGCCAGCGACGGGACGGTGCGGGCGATCGACGGTGGTTACGACGGAGATTTAGAAGGCACTAAGTAAATCACACCTACATATGCAAACTAAGTGTTATTTTGACCTTAAATTGCATATAAATCAAATACTACCACATATAATTCCTCCCAAATTAGTAAAACCCACAATTAATCACTATATAAAACAATGCAAGAGCTAATCTAGCAATGAGAGATGAAAGGACAAAGTTGCTAACCTTTGTGATCATTTGAATGGATGGGGGCCTGCAAATCTTGACAAATTTTGGGTAAAATTGGTGATGAACTCGAGAGGAAGAAGGGAAGAACAGAGGAGAGGGAGAGGGGAAAGGGGGAAGAACAGAGTGCGGGTGGACGAAGGGTTTATATAGGACGACCTTTAGTACCCGGTACTAAAGGTGCTGGAAGGGCCCCACTCTGACAACATCCTGCCACCACTTTCTTTAGTACCGGTTCGTGGCACGAACCGGTGCTGAAGGTTCGTCACGAACCGGTACTAAAGAGCTCCTCCCGCCTAGCCGTTGGAACCGGCACTAATGGACACATTAGTGCCCGTTCTGTTACAAACCGGGACTAATGCGTCTCACATTTGACCCTTTTTCTACTAGTGTCTCAATGCCAAACCCGCATATGGCCCCACTTGTGATATACCTCTCTCAACCCGACATATGGCCCCATGTGTAAGATATCTCTCCCTCTCCTTAACACTAACGCGACGGTTGTTGGTGATGGTACAACGGCGACACGTTGGTCCAGCGGCGAAGGAGAGCCACTCCACCTTCATATAGGTGGTGGTGCGGGGGGGGGGGGGGGGGGGGTTGGGGAGTGTGGCGTTATGGTGTATAGGCACCATGGTGCTCTTTTTTTTGAACAAAATTCCGGCCCAAAACAAACAAAAGGCGGCCCATTTGAAAATACATATTTGTCTCTTTTTTGGTACGCCACATGTGAAAGTAAAATGTTATGAAAATTTACACATACATATTATGCATGTTTGTGTTCGTGTTTACAAAAAAATCAATAATTTTTACGTTGTAGAAAATGTTTTCTTGAAACGGGCACCATGGTTCCCGTGCACCCGTGCACCATTTGTATTTTTCGGAGTTTGGGTTGTTTCTCAAGCTGTTGAGGTGGTGGTGGTGCCATGGCGGAGGACAGCCAATTCCACCTTCGTATAGGGGGGAGTTGGGCGAAAGTGCCTTTCTACACCCAGGAGCAAATGCTCCTGGAGTGAACAGTAAAATCAAAAAAATAGAAAAAAAATCAAAAAATTCTGAAATTCTTTTGTGACATACTTACACAAATGTTTGTCGTGCACGCAAAAATTCATCGCGAAATCACATTGGTGAAAGCCGTGCCAAAAAAAACAAAATCGGAGGTCCAAAATGCATTTGTAAGTAACATTTTCAGAGCATTGATTTTGTTTTTTTTACCACACCTTCCACCAATGTGATTTTGTGATGAAAGTTTGCATGCACAACAAACATGTGTGAAAGTATTCCTCAAATAAATTTCAGATTTTTTTGAACTTTTTTCAATTTTTTTGATTTTACTGTTCACACCAGGAGCATTTGCTCCTGGGTGTAGAAACTTCACGTCCGGAGTTGGGTTGTTTTTCAAGTTGTCGGAGCACGTAGGTGTAGCAAAGCTCGTGGGGAGAACCAACTCCACCTTCCCGGTGCTTCATGGTATACAGATGCTAAGCATGTCACATAAAAAAATGACACGGCACAATAATTAAGAAGGATAGAGAGCACTTTGATGACCCAGGAAGAACCAATGCCAAGTAGGTCAACCTAGGCAAAACACTTAAATGAAAGAAGCTCACCAATGAAGGAAAGAGTTTACTACTAAATCATTAAACTCCACTTACATGGTGCTCACCAATGGAGAGAGAGCACGGAGGGGCTGTTTTCAAGATGTTGGAGCCGAGTGTTTTGGGCCCAACTTCTCCAATTCCACCTTCATTGTTGTTGGGAACTTGGAGATACTCTGAACTTATTTTTTTTTTCACCAAGTTGCTGAAGAACATCCCCAATACGGGTGTAGTACAAGGCTGCTGAAGAGGTTGAGCGTGTTAGCTGATCAGGTGGATCACAAATCATCTTGGCAACGACGAGCAGAAGAAGACAGACGAAGAAACATCGAGTGTTTGAACACACAGATTACACACGTGAAGTTGAAAAGAATTTATAGACAGACAGAAACATGTACATACACACGCGTACCGTACATGATTTACAGACATACAAAACGTGAACACTTGTAGAACATGTTTTGCCCAAAATATACGAACGATGAAGCAGCTTAAGCCCTAGATGAACCCAAACATTAGTGGTATTTGTACACCTGAACCAACCAAGCAGGCGACTTATTCCAGCGATCCCACGCTGCACTTCACATCGCATTCGTGTTGGTCCTTGGAGCCGCGCCGTGAAGCACCGCGGTGCCGGCCGATGTCGTCACCTGCTGGGCCTTGCTCGCCACGGCCGTGCCGACGCCGGCGACCTTCTCGTACACCATGCTCGCTAGCTTCTTGCCGTACTCCGTGGCGCCCGCCACCGCGGACTTGATCATGTCGTACACCGTGCTCGCCAGCTTCTTGCCGTACTCCGTGCTGCCCGCCGCCGCGGACTTGATCATGTCGGTGTACGTCGCGCCAGGCGCGCCCTCCGTGCCCGTCGCGTCCGTGGCCGCGTTCTTCAGCCCCTCCGTGCCCGTCGCGCCCGTTGCCGCGTTCTTCAGCCCCTCCGTGCCCGTCGCGTCCGTGGCCGCGTTCTGCAGCCCCTCCGTGCCGGTGTAGGACGCCCGCGTTCCCTCTTGCGGCAAGTCGGGGTCCCTCTTCCCGGCACCGGCGGTCACCGATTCAGGGGCGGCAGTTGCGCTGGAGTCGTCCTGCGCGTTCCCGCCGGCGCCGAAGCCGGGGGTGACCTCCTGCGCCTTGCTCGCCATGACCGTGCCGACGCCGGCGACCTCCTCATATACCGTGCCAGCTGCCGCGTTCTTGAGCCTGTCCGTGTCGCTCCCGGTGTACTCGGCGTCCGTGGGTGCGTCCCCGGTGCCGTCCGACACCGGCATTGCCTCATACTCTTTGCTCACGTCGACGTCCATCTTCCGTGCGCCGACTTGCTTGGGGTCGTCTGGCACAGTCATCGCCTCGAAGTTACGGACGGCGTCCGTCGTGCCGATGTCTTCGCCACCTCGCGGCGTGGGCGTCCTCGAGTTCGGCACGGCCGGGTCCTCGCCGACAGGGCTGCCGAGATCGCCGAGCGGCACCCCGTGGGTATCGTCCAGCTTCACCTCCTTCGCCGACGGCGGGCCGCCCAAGTCGCCGAGCGGCACCCCCTGGGTGTCGTCCAGCTTCACCTCCTGCGCCGCTGCCGGGGCGCCAAGGTCACCAAGCGGCACCCCCGGAGCGTCGACGCGCTTCACCTCCTGCGCCGCAGCCGGGGCGCCAAGGTCACCAAGCCGCGCACTCGGAGCGTCGTCGCGCTTCACCTCCTTCGCCGCTGCCGGGGCGCCAAGGTCACCAAGCCGCACACCCGGAGCGTCGTTGTGCTCGGGACTGGAGTCCGCGAGGATGGGCCTGTCCTCGACGTCTTGCTGCTGGTATCCGCCCTTGTCCACCTCGGCTTCCCTCGTCGCCGCATCCTCCTCGTCCTCGCCGGTGCTGTTGCTATCACCGCCACCGGTGTCCTGCTCGTGATCGTGATCGTGATCGTGGCCGTGGCCGGCCATGGTGTTCTTGATCTTCCTCATCTTGTCCTTGACTCTCCTGAACATCGGCCTGTGCTCCTTCTCGTCGTGGTGCATCTGTTGCTGCCCGCCCTCCTCAGCTGCAGGCACACACAGTTGCAAGCAAATCAATAACGGATATAGCAATGGCGACGCCGTGCCGGGGGGAATCCAGAGACGAAATTCGGTGTCGCACTAATACTCACCGGCGATGCTGTCGGGGGCCGGCGCGTCCATCGTCGGATGCACTTACGTCGGTGCAGCTGCTAATACTACTAAGCAATCTCACTCTTTGATCACTGTGACGAATTGTGTGTGTGTGTGAGACGGTGAAAGCGTAGATGGATCGAGGATGGATGGATATGATATAAGCGGAGCAGAACGGGTGGGCGCACACGTGTACGTGGGGTGGGTGGAGACGCGTGGTCCTGCTGCTCCGTGCCGACTGGATTTAAGTTTGCTGCTCCGTGCCGACTGAAATTGCTGTGCCGACCATACTTGCCAGCCGACCAGGATATTTTGGCTGGTGATACGTCGCGTCGGGGTTTGCCTCTTTGGTCGGTGTTTTTTTTTTGAGATGGGAGAAAAGAAAATATCTACTACTCGCTCTATTTTTTTGACATGGTACAATCGAAGTCGGTCACATACTCACATACACGAGCATCTTCAAGAAACTGGGCCGACATAGCATCTTAAGATCTTACAAAGTCATCACAGACGCCTTATAGTTGACGCGAACGTCTCCTCCCACTGAACGAACATCACCGAAAGTCTGAAATAAATCCAGAAATAATGCAAGCACCAATGTCAAGTCTATGACTTCAATCCTGATAGGCTGGGGGTATCCACTATCCTCCTAACCATCACATGTTGGTTCGCGCTACTCTCTATTCTATAGTGTACTATGTAGTGTGTATAGATTTTTATTGAATGTCAAACTTTGACCAAATTAATAGAGAAAACTATTTCTATCTACAATATCAAATATATAGATATATTGATGACTCATTTTCTACACTCTGGCTACCTTAAATCTGGTTGACCAGATTTGCTCATGAGCCCTTCTCTCGCGACTCCGCGGCACTCCCCACCTCGGTTGACCACCGCCTTAGGCTATGCTCCAGCGAGCCCCAGCCCACCCCTATCGGGGTTAAATCCGGCGGATCTCGGGTAGGGGGTCCCGAGCTGATAATCTTGGCTAGATGGTAACAGGATGAACGAGGGACACGATATTTACCCGGGTTCGAGCCCTCTTGAACAGGTAAAACCCTACGTCCTGCTTCTGTTGTACTGATTGTGATGGAGTAGAAAGTACATGATGTTCTACCTCGAGATCGTATGAATGAATCTAACTGAACTTAGCTTAACCCTACGGGCTAAAACCCCTCGGCTTGTATAGGGACCGAGGGTACCTAGGGTTACATGTAGGTCGATTACATCTAGGGATAAGCTTCCCGATGATTTGAACATGTATTGAAGTGTGCACGAAGTCTTTGGAGGATTCCATCTTAAGTACGTCGAGGGCCATAGTAAGAATGGCCCATTCTTTGGTTATCCGGGGTCCTCGGCCCCGCCCATGACTGGCAGGTCGACGTGGTTAGCACCCCTAGCCTATGACACCGTCAGTAGCCCCTAAACTGGTCTTCAAGCCGAGGACATTGATCGACTCCTCGGAACGGCTTCAACTTCGGTCTTTGGCTTCGTAGGCGAGTTCAACATACTTGATGCTTTTGTATTGATTCCTGTCTGAGGACACCTCTGGATCTGAAGTCCTTACAAATCCCTTTTCCGGCATCTTCCTCTACTGTAATCGTGCTTCAATCCGAGAAGTAAAGTTCTTTGGATATCCGAGGAGTTTTAACAACGCCCTTTTCAAAATGCTTAATGGAGAAGTTTTGTAGTGCATGCACAATGGGTCGATTGGGTCGTGTTCTGACAACTTTGACCAAAGACCGAACCGCCACCATGTACTATAGGACTGAAAGGTCCCGTCAGTGGTCATTATGCCGAGTTTATCATGGCTCAAGGCCGTTAACATTGGCACATCCCATCAATAAATGGATCATGCTCCAGTTTTTCGGCAACATCGTCAACAAAAATCCCTCGATCTCGTGCATATAATGCACGTCGTGTTGGGAAACGGCGAAATTACCGCGCGAGATCGGGTCCTTTGGTATATTTTACTGGCGTATAAAAAGACGGGGATGGATCTAATTCATTTCACGCTTTCACCATTGCCTCCAGCTCCCAAATCTCCCAAGCTCAAGTGCTCAGAGAACAGAGCCAAACCCCAATCTTCATCCCCTTACCATCTCCTTTTCCTTCCTCAATGGCCAGAAAGGGCAACCGTGGATGCCTTCGATCGCCACCGCCGGCAACATCGCCGAGCTGCAGGCGAGCAGCTAACTCCCATCGTCGGACAAGGTCAAATGCCGCTCGACCCTCGTCGGAGACAAGATCCACTTTGCCTCCCTAATTCCAGAACCTCGGGGCAGGCGAGTGTGTCGTGTTCATTCCCCACCTCGCCTGAGGTTGATAACCCACAAGTATAGAGCATCACAATAGTTTTTGAGGGTAGAGTATTCAACCCAAATTTATAGATTCGACACAAGGGGAGCCAAAGAATATTTGTAAGTATTAGCAGCTGAGTTGTCAATTCAACTACACTTGGAGATTCATTATCTGCAGAAATGTGATCAGTAGCAAAGTAGTATGATGGTTTTGATAGTAGTGACAGCAGCAATAGTAACGGTAACAGTGATAGCAGTATTTTTGTAGCAAGTGCAACAGTAACTATAGCAGTAGTAACTTAGCAAGAACAATATAGGATAAATTCGTAGGCATTAGATCGGTAATTTTTTGGATGAAACTCATCATGTGACAGTCATAACCTAGGGCGGTAATGTCTACTACACAACCTTCTTCTTGTAGACGTTATTGGGCCTCCAAGTGCAAAGGTTTGTAGGACAGTAGCAAATTTCCCTCAAGTGGATGACCTAAGGTTTATTAATCCGTGGGAGGTGTAGGATGAAGATGGTCTCACTCAAACAACCCTGCAACCAAATAATAAAGAGTCTCTTGTGTCCCCAACACACCAAATACAATGGTAAATTGTATAGGTGCACTAGTTCGGCGAAGAGATGGTGATACAAGCGCAATATGGATGGTAGATATAGGTTTTTGTAATCTGAAAATATAAAAACAGCAAGGTAACTAATGATAAAAGTGAGCGTAAACGGTATTGCAATGCTAGGAAACAAGGCCTATGGTTCATACTTTCACTGGTGCAAGTTCTCTCAACAATAATAACATAACTGGATCTTATAACTATCCCTCAACATGAAACAAAGAGTCACTCCAAATTTACTAATAGCGGAGAACAAACGAAGAGATTATGGTAGGGTACGAAACCACCTCAAAGTTATTCTTTCCAATCAATCCGTTGGGCTATTCCTATAAGTGTCACAAACAGCCCTAGAGTTCGTACTAGAATAACACCTTAAGACACAAATCAACCAAAACCCTAATATCACCTAGATAATCCAATGTCACCTCAAGTATCTGTGGGTATGATTATACGATATGCATCACACAATCTCAGATTCATCTATTCAATCAACACATAGAACCTCAAAGAGTGCCCCAAAGTTTCTACCGGAGAGTCAAGACGAAAACGTGTGCCAACCCCTATGCATAGGTTCATGGGCGGAACCCGCAAGTTGATCACTAAAACATACATCAAGTGAATCACGTGATATCCCATTGTCACCACAGATACGCACGGCAAGACATACATCAAGTGTTCTCAAATCATTAAAGACTCAATCTGATAAGATTATTTCAAAGGGAAAACTCAATCCATTACAAGAGAGTAGAGGGGGAGGAGAAACATAAGATCCAACAATAATAGCAAAGCTCGCGATACATCAAGATCGTGCCAAATCAAGAACACGAGAGAGAGAGATCAAACACATAGCTACTGGTACATACCCTCAGCCCCGAGGGTGAACTACTCCCTCCTCGTCATGGAGAGCGCTGGGATGACGAAGATGGCCACAGGTGAGGGTTCCCCCCTCCGGCAGGGTGCCGGAACAGGGTCCTGATTGGTTTTTGGTGGCTACAGAGGCTTGCGGCGGCGGAACTCCCAATCTATTCTGTTCCTCGATCGTTTTAGGGTATATATATGCATCACATATGCATCACACAATCTCAGATTCATCTATTCAATCAACACATAGAACCTCAAAGAGTGCCCCAAAGTTTCTACCGGAGAGTCAAGACGAAAATGTGTGCCAACCCCTATGCATAGGTTCATGGGCGGAACCCGCAAGTTGATCACTAAAACATACATCAAGTGAATCACGTGATATCCCATTGTCACCACAGATACGCACGGCAAGACATACATCAAGTGTTCTCAAATCATTAAAGACTCAATCTGATAAGATTATTTCAAAGGGAAAACTCAATCCATTACAAGAGAGTAGAGGGGGAGGAGAAACATAAGATCCAACAATAATAGCAAAGCTCGCGATACATCAAGATCGTGCCAAATCAAGAACACGAGAGAGAGAGAGAGAGAGAGAGAGAGATCAAACACATAGCTACTGGTACATACCCTCAGCCCCGAGGGTGAACTACTCCCTCCTCGTCATGGAGAGCGCTGGGATGACGAAGATGGCCACCGGTGAGGGTTCCCCCCTCCGGCAGGGTGCCGGAACAGGGTCCTGATTGGTTTTTGGTGGCTACAGAGGCTTGCGGCGGCGGAACTCCCAATCTATTCTGTTCCTCAATCGTTTTAGGGTATATATATATATATATATATATATATATATATATATATATATATATATATATATATATATATATATATATATATATATATATATATATATACTACCAAAAAAAGAGTATGCTCGTTTTAGGGAAAATGCATCCTACTACCGGGTGTAGCTACACCCATTTCTTATATACTACCATGTGGTAGTATATACTCTACTTTATTATTTTTAATATGTTCATATATTATTTTTAAGATACTCCAGAGTGAGTTATAAGAAAAAATCGCAAGTGAGCTCATGATTTTATTGTATTTGTGAAATACGTACATATTTGTACGTGAAATAGAGTATGCACAAAATATGATACATACTACCAAAAAAATAGTATATATACTACCTAAACATTATTATATACTACATACTACGCGTACATACTCTCCGATATGATAGATACTACCTAGAACGCATGAAACAAAAGTGGGAGTAACTACACCCGGTAGTAGGAAAAATTTGTCCTATATAGGGAAAATGCATCCTATATATATATATATATATATATATATATATATATATATATATATATATATATATAGGACGACAGTTTGGGAGACCTAGGTGCCCATGCTCCTTGCCTATCCATCGTTGGATCGTGTTCAACGGTTGATTTGGCAACCAATGTAAATGCCTTAATTACTAGTTAATTTGGCAGGCTTCAATTGTTTAATCATCCCATGCATGCATGTCACCTCATAGAAAAGGAAAGAGATTAAAATAACAGACTGAATAAATATCAACATTTATTACCTCCTTATATAGCTCTTATTGTTTCGTAGAATAAATCACTAGGTATGTAAATACCCGTGTATTTTATATAATATCAGTAGTAGGTATACACATACCCACCACATAATTGGGTATACACGTACTCGTACATATAATGTTTTTGCATGGTACCCACATATATACATCATTTCATTAGTTGATATATGCATACCCGTATATGTACATATTATTTTAGTATGTATATGCTACCCACTATTTATATAATTTTGTTAGTAGGTATATGCATGCCCGCGTATGTATATAAATTCGTTACTAGATAGAACCTAGAATAATTTATTTGATATATACATACCCGCGTATTTGATACTCATCTTTAATTGTTAGAAAACAGAAATAGAACATAATAGTTCAGAAAATTATTTACTAGGTATATATACCCACGCATGGACATAATTTTGTTAGTAAGTATTATATACCCGTATTGGATAATTAGGTGACAAAAATACATATATTAGATACCCATAGTAGTTTAGAAAAATAAAACATTAATACGATTTATTATATGGCAAGTCTTGCATGCCTAATAGTTAAAAATAGAAAAATAAAACGTAAACATGAAAAGTCTTGCATGAAGAATAGTTAGGAAGCAAATCAAACATTCATTGTGCAGCGATACTTACCTAAAACAATCAAGGTGCCCGGACACCTAGGTGTCCCACATAATTTACATATATATATATATATATATATATATATATATATATATATATATATATATATATATATATACACACACACGGTGGTGCTAAAGTGAGCCTGAGCGCAGAATGGCTAATTCTACGCTCCGGCAGGACTTAAACGCACCGCTTGGCCGAACAAACTAATCATCGTTCAACTCCTAGTAAAATCCCTTGCAAAATAAAGTAATGATATTAAATTCATTACCGGCCGCATGCATCAAACCTCCGCGTCGTGTTGTACTATCTGTTCACCAAATCCCTCCTAGTAAATTCCATTGCAATAACATCATTACGGACAACCTGCACTAGTATTCCGTCACATACGAGAGAGGGATTGCAGCACCCGAGCTCCACTGCTCCCTATATTTAAACATTTTAAAATTTGTATTTTTGAAGTTTCAAAATAATGTGAAATGTTTCATGGGGATACATATAAACATTTCGAATACCCGTGGCAAGTTTTGGTAGAAATCTCGTTTTGTTTGGGGCTATAGAAAAAAAACAAATTTTTGACACTATATAGGAGAAACGGTGTGCCATTTTCTGTCAGAAATTTCTCTTTTTTGTATTTCCCAAAATACAAAGTATTTTGTTTTCAGCTTTTTACCAGGCCTGAGGAATGTGTGTATGTATTCACTTATTTAATATAAGATTTTTCGAAGCAACGAAAAATGTGTTTTTCAAAAATTTCAAATACCAAGAGCCCTGGAGCCCGGTTGCTGCAGCCACTTTTCGGTCTCGTACTAGCTATTCATATAGTAACATAATTAAAATGGTTACCACTGCATGCACCAATCCTTTGCCGCGCTAGATTCTGCTAGTAAAATTCTTTGTAAGCATCGTAAACAATTACCGGATGCATGCATGAATCCCCGCAGCCCCTAATTCTACTAGTAAATTTCCTAGTACACATGGTAAAAGAAGTGAAATCCTTACCAGATGCATGCTAGTATTAGTACTGCGTACTCTTTGTAAAATCATCAATGATTAGGAAGAAGATGTAATTGGCAAGTCGTATCGTAAAAGGGTGTACCGACTGATAGAACTTTATTAGGTCCTTTTACAAGAATAAATTGATCTTTCTACGTATTGCTCAAATTTTTTACTATATAAAATTATTGTGTTACTACATATTGCTTAATTTTTACTATCAACAAGGTTTGCATGGCGTGCATTGGTTGTGCTGGCTAGAATCGTAACGTGCGCGTGGAGTTGGTTCGAACGGCTGCCTGATTAGCGCACGACGGCTGGAGCGTAGAATAAGAGTAGTGCGCTCAGGCTCAGTTTAGCGACCCTATATATATATATATATATATATATATATATATATATATATATATATATATATATATATATATATATATATATATATATATATATATATATATATATATATGAGGAAGAAGTACGTTAGGGGAGCCACGAGGGGCCCACGAGGGTGGAGGGCGCGCCTAGGGGGGTGGGCGCCCCCCCTGCCTCATGCCTCCCTTGTTGCTTCCTCGACGTGGACTTCAAGTCTTCCGGGTTGCTTTCCTTCCAAAAGTAACTTCTCCAGAAGGTTCCATTCCGTTTCGACTCCGTTTGATATTCCTTTTCTTCGAAACACTGAAACAAGGAAAAAAACAGGAACTGGCACTGAGCTCTGGGTCAATAGGTTAGTCCCAAAAATAATATAAAAGTGGATAATAAAGCCCAATATTGTCCAAAACAGTAGATAATATAGCATGGAGCAATAAAAAATTATAGATACGTTGGAGACGTATCAAGCATCCCCAAGCTTAATTCCTGCTCGTCCTCGAGTAGGTAAATGATAAAAAAAAAGATATTTTTTGATGTGGAATGCTACTTGGCATAATTTCAATGTAATTTTTATTAATTGTGGTATGAACATTCAGATCCGAAAGATTCAAGACAAAAGTTTATATTGACATAAAAATATTAATACTTCAAGCATACTAACAAAGCAATCATGTCTTCTCAAAATAACATGGTCAAAGAAAGTTATCCCTACAAAATCATATAGTCTGGCTATGCTCTATCTTCACCACACAAAACATTTAAATCATGCACAACCCCGATGACAAACCAAGCAATTGTTTCATACTTTTGACATTCTTAAAACTTTTTCAATCTTCACGCAATACATGAGCGTGAGCCATGGATATAGCACTATATGTGGAATAGAATGGTGGTTGTGGAGAAGACAAAACGGGAGAAGGTAGTATCACATCAACTAGGCGTATCAACGGGCTATGGAGATGCCCATCAATAGATATCAATGTGAGTGAGTAGGGATTGTCATGCAACTGATGCACTAGAGTTAAAAGTATATGAAAGCTCAACAAAAGAAACTAAGTGGGTGTGCATCCAACTCGCTTGCTCACGAATACCTAGGGCATTTTGAGGAAGCCCATCATTGGAATATACAAGCCAAGTTCTATAATGAAAGATTCCCACTAGTATATGAAAGTGACTACATAGGAGATTCCCTATCATGAAGATCATGGTGCTACTTTGAAGCACAAGTGTGGTAAAAGGATAGTAACATTGTCCCTTCTCTCTTTTTCTCTCATTTTTTTATTTGGGCCTTTTTTTTTCTCTTTTTATGGCCTCTTTTCTTTTCTTCTTTTTTTATTTTTCGTCTAGAGTCTCATCCCGACTTGTGGGGGAATCATAGTCTCCATCATCCTTTCCTCACCGGGACAATGCTCTAATAATGATGATCATCACACTTTTATTTACTTACAACTCAAGAATTACAACTCGATACTTAGAACAAAATATGACTCTATATGAATGCCTCCGGCGGTGTACCGGGATGTGCAATGACTCATGAGTGACATGTATGAAAGAATTATGAACGGTGGCTTTGCCACAAATACAATGTCAACTACATGATCATGCAAAGCAATATGAAAATGATGAAGCATGTCATAATAAACGGAACGGTGGAAAGTTGCATGGCGATATATCTCGGAATATCTATGGAAATGCCATGATAAGTACGTATGGTGGCTGTTTTGAGGAAGGTTTGTGGTGGGTGTATGATACCGGTGAAAAGTGCGCGGTATTAGAGAGGCTAGCAATGGTGGAATGAAGAAGAGTGCGTATAATCCATGGACTCAACATTAGTCATAAAGAACTCACATACTTATTGCAAAAATCTATAAGTTATCAAAGAAAAGTATTACGCGCATGCTCCTAGGGGGATAGATTGGTAGGAAAAGACCACCGCTCGTCCCCGACCGCCACTCATAAGGAAGACAATCAATAAATAAATCATGCTCCGACTTCATCACATAACGGTTCACCATACGTGCATGATACGGGAATCACAAACTTTAACACAAGTATTTCTCAAATTCACAACTACTCAACTAGCATGACTCTAATATCACCATCTTCATATCTCAAAACAATTATCAAGCATCAAACTTTTCTTAGTACTCAACACACTCATAAGAATTCTTACAAATCTTGTATGCTTAGCATATTAGGATTATTTAAGCAAATTACCATGCTATTTAAGACTCTCAAAATAATCTAAGTGAAGCATGAGAGATCAATAGTTTCTATAAAACAAATCCACCACCGTGCTCTAAAAGATATAAGTGAAGTACTAGAGAAAAAACAAACTACTCCAAAAGATACAAGTGAAGATCAATGAGTAGCCGAATAATTATGCAACTATGTGAAGACTCTCTAACATTTAAGAATTTCAGATCTTGGTACTTTATTCAAACAGCAAGCAAAGCTAAAGAAAATAAAGTGACGCTCCAAGCAAAACACATATCATGTGATGAATAAAAATATAGCTCCAAGTAAAGTTACCGATGAACGAAGACGAAAGAGGGGATGCCTTCCGGGGCATCCCCATGCTTAGACGCTTGGTTATCCTTGAATATTACCTTGGGGTGCCTTGGGCATCCCCAAGCTTTGGCTCTTTCCACTCCTTATTCCATAGTCCATCGAATCTTTACCCAAAACTTGAAAACTTCACAACACAAAACTTAACAGAAAACTCGTGAACTCCGTTAGCGAAAGAAAACAAAACACCACTTCAACGTACTATAATGAACTCGTTCTTTATTTATAATGGTGTTAAACCTACTGTATTCCAACTTCTCTATGGTTTATAAACTATTTTACTAGCCATAGATTCATCAAAATAAGCAAACAACACAATGAAAACAGAATCTGTCAGAAACAGAATAGTCTGTAATAATCTGTAACTAACGCAAACTTATGGAATTACAAAAATTCTAAAATAAATTGGTGGACCTGAGGAATTTGTCTAGTAATCATCTGCAAAAAGAATCAACTAAATAGCATTCTCCAGTAAAAAGTTTTAGCTAATCTCGTGAGTGCTAAAATTTCTGTTTTTTATAGCATGATCATAAAGACTTCACCCAAGTCTTCCCAAAGGTTCTACTTGGCCCAAACACTAATTAAAACACAAAACCACGTCTAAAAAGAAACTATATGGGTTATTTATTACTAAACAGATCCAAAAAGCAAGAAACTAAAATAAAATTGGGTTGCCTCCCAACAAGCGCTAACGTTTAACGCCCCTAGCTAGGAATGATGATTTCAATGATGCTCACATAAAATATAAGAATTGAAACATAAAGAGAGAATCATGAAGAATATGACTAGCACATTTAAGTCTAACCCACTTCCTATGCATAGGGATTTTGTGAGCAAACAACTTATGGAAACAATAATCAACTAGCATAGAAAGGTAAAACAAGCATAACCTCAAAACTTTAAGCACATAGAGAGGAAACGTGATATTATTGCAATTCCTACAAGCATATATTCCTCCTAATAATTTTCAATAGCATCATGAATGAATTCAACAATATAACCAGCACCTAAAGCATTCTTTTCATGATCTACTTGCATAGAAATTTTACTACTCTCCGCACAAGCAAAATTCTTCTCATTCGGAATAGTGGGAGTATCATAAGAGACTTGAATACTATAAATTGTTTCCACATTAAAAGAGTAATGTTCAGAGAAAGGGTACTCATAATCATAACAAGTTTTATAAATATAATCATCACTGCTCTTTATAGCATAAGTTTCATCACAATAATCATCATAAGTAGCAACTTTGTTCTCATCATAATCAATTGAAACCTCTTCCGAAATAGTGGATAACGCTAAATAAAGTCATGACCTCTCCAAATCCACTTCCGTAAATATTATAAGATTCAACATCCTCCAAAATAGTGGGATTATTACTTTCTAAATTTGACACTCTTCCAAACCCACTTTCATCAATATAATCATCATAGGTAGAAGGCATGCTATCATCATAACAAATTTGCATATCAAAACTTGAGAGACTAAAAATATCATCTTCATCAAACATAGCTTCCCCAAGCTTGTGGCTTTGCATATCATTAGCATCATGGATATTCAAGGAATTCATACTAACAACATTGCAATCATGCTCATCATACAAAGATTTAGTGACAAACATTTTAATGCATTCTTCTTCTAACACTTTGGTACAATTTTCCTTCCCATCATACTCACGAAAGATATTAAAAAGATGAAGCGTATGAGGTAAAGTCAATTCCAATTTTTTTGTAGTTTTCTTTTATAAACTAAACTAGTGCTAAAACAAGAAACAAAAAGATTCGATTGCAAGATCTAAAGATATACCTTCAAGCACTCACCTCCCCGGCAACGGCGCCAGAAAAGATCTTGATGTCTACTACACAACCTTCTTCTTGTAGAAGTTGTTTGGCCTCCAAGTGTAGAGGTTTGTAGGACAGTAGAAAATTTCCCTCAAGTGGATGACCTAAGGGTTATCAATCTGTGGGAGGTGTAGGATGAAGATGGTCTCTCTCAAACAACCCTGCAACCAAATAACAAAGAGTCTCTTGTGTCCCCAACACACCCAATACAATGGTAAATTGTATAGGTGCACTAGTTGGGCGAAGAGATGGTGATACAACCGCAATATGGACGGTAGATATAGGTTTTGGCAATTCGAAAATATAAAAACAGCAAGGTAACTAATGATAAAAGTGGCCGTAAACGGTATTGCAATGCTAGGAAACAAGGCCTAGGGTTCATACTTTCACTGGTGCAAGTTCTCTCAACAATAATAACATAACTGTATCTTATAACTATCCCTCAACATGCAACAAAGAGTCACTCCAAAGTTACTAATAGCGGAGAACAAACAAAGAGATTATGGTAGGGTACGAAACCACCTCAAAGTTATTCTTTCCAATCAATCCGTTGGGCTATTCCTATAAGTGTCGCAAATAGCTTTAGAGTTCGTACTAGAATAACACCTTAAGACACAAATCAACCAAAACCCTAATGTCACCTAGATACTCCAATGTCACCTCAAGTATCCGTGGGTATGATTATACGATATGCATCACACAATCTTAGATTCATCTATTCAATCAACACATAGAACCTCAAAGAGTGCCCCAAAGTTTCTACGTGAGAGTCAAGACGAAAACGTGTGCCAACTCCTATGCATAGGTTCATGGGCGGAACCCGCAAGTTGATCACCAAAACATACATCAAGTGAATCACGTGATATCCCATTGTCACCACAGATACACACGTCAAGACATACATCAAGTGTTCTCAAATCATTAAATACTCAATCCGATAAGATTACTTCAAAGGGAAAACTCAATAATCCATTACAAGAGAGTAGAGGGGGAGGAGAAACATAAGATCCAACTATAATAGCAAAGCTCGTGATACATCAAGAACGTGCCAAATCAAGAACACGAGAGAGAGAGATCAAACACATAGCTACTGGTACATACCCTCAGCCCCGAGGGTGAACTACTCCCTCCTCGTCATGGAGAGCGCCGGGATGATGAAGATGGCCACCGGTGAGGGTTCCCCCTCCGGCAGGGTGCCGGAACAGGGTCCCGATTGGTTTTTGGTGGCTACAGAGGCTTGAGGCGGCGGAACTCCCGATCTATTCTGTTCCCCGATCGTTTTAGGGTATATTGATATATATATAGGAGGAAGAAGTACGTCAGGGGAGCCACGAGGGGCCCACGAGGGTGGAGGGTGCGCCCAGGGGGGTGGGCGCGCCCCCTGCCTCGTGCCTCCCTCGTTGCTTCCTTTACGTTGAGTCAAAGTCTCCCGGGTTGCTTTCCTTCCAAAAATAACTTCTCCGGAAGGTTTCATTCCGACTCCGTTTGATATTCCTTTTCTTCGAAACACTGAAACAAGGGAAAAAACAGGAACTGGCACTGGGCTCTGGGTCAATAGGTTAGTCCCAAAAATAATATAAAAGTGGATAATAAAGCCCAGTATTGTCCAAAACAATAGATAATATAGCATGGAGCAATAAAAAATTATAGATACGTTGGAGACGTATGAGGCGCTACGACACTAGCTCCAGTTCATAAATATAATGTAGGCATGTATTCCGTAAATAGTCATACGTGCTTATGGAAAGAATTTGCATGACATCTTTGTCCTACCCTCCCGTGGCAGCAGGGTCCAATTGGAAACTAAGGGATATTAATGCCTCCTTTTAATAGAGAATCGGAACAAAGCATTAACATACGGTGAATACATGAACTCATCAAACTACGGTCATCACCGGGAGTGGTCCAACTATTGTCACTCCGGGGTTGCCGGATCATAACACGTAGTAGGTGACTATAACTTGCAAGATCGGATCTAGAACATGGATATAATGGTGATAACATAAACGATTCAGATCTAAAATCATGGCACCTGGGCCCAAAGTGACAAGCATTAAGAATGGCAAAGTCATAGCGACATCAATCTCAGAACATAGTGGATACTAGGGATCAAGCCCTAACAAAACTAACTCGATTATATGATGAATCTCATCCAACTCCTCACCGACCAACGAGCTTATGAAGAAATACTCACTCCCGGTGGGGAGTATCATGGAATTGGCGATGGAGAAGGGTTGGTGATGACGAAGAACGAAGATCCCCCTCTCCGGAGCCCCAAACAGACTCTAGATCTGGCCTCCCGATGAAGAACATGAGGTGACGGCGGCTCCGTCTCATGGATCGCGATAATTCTTTCTCCCTGATTTTTTCTGGAAAAACAGGATTTTATAGCGTCGGTTTCAGGATCTGCGGGGCCACCAGGTGGGGACAACCTGTTGGGGAACGTTGCAGAAAACAAAATTTTTCCTACGGTTTCACCAAGATCCATCTATGAGTTCATCTAGCAACGAGTGATCGGATGCATCTACATACCTTTGTAGATCGCGAGCGGAAGCGTTCAGAGAACGGGGATGAGGTAGTCGTACACGACGTGATCCAAATCACCGGAGATCCTAGCACCGAACGGACGGCACCTCCGCGTTCAACACACGTACGGAGCGGATGACGTCTCCTCCTTCTTGATCCAGCAAGGGGGAAGGAGAGGTTGATGGAGATCCAGCAGCACGACGGCGTGGTGGTGGATGCAGGGCGTCACTGCAGTAGGGCTTCGCCGTGCACTACGAGAGGGAGAGGTGTAGCAGGGAGAGAGGGAGGCGCCAGGACTCAAGGGTGCGGCTGCCCCTCCCCCCCTTTATATAGGCCCCCTGGGGGGGCGCCGGCCCTTGGGAGATCCAATCGCCAAGGGGGCGGCGACCAAGGGGGTGGAGTGCCCCCCAAGGCAAGTGGCCCCCCCACCCTAGGGTTCCAACCCTAGGCGCAGGGGGTGGGCCTTGGGGGGTGCACCAGCCCACTAAGGGCTGGTCCCCCTTCCCACTTCAGCCCATGGGGCCCTCCGGGATGGGTGGCCCCACCCGGTGGACCCCCGGGACCCATCTGGTGGTCCCGGTACAATACCGGTGACCCCCAGATCACTCCCAATGGCCGAAACTGCACTTCCTATATATAATTCTTCACCTCCGGACCAATCCGGAACTCCTCGTGACGTCCGGGATCTCATCCGGGACTCCGAACAACATTCGGGTTACTGCATATACATATCTTCACAACCCTAGCGTCACCGAACCTTAAGTGTGTAGACCCTACGGGTTCGGGAGACATGCAGACATGACCGAGACGGCTCTCGGGCAATAACCAACAGCGGGATCTGGATACCCATGTTGGCTCCCACATGCTCCACGATGATCTCATCGGATGAACCACGATGTCGAGGATTCAATTAATCCCATATGCAATTCCCTTTGTCAATCGGTATTTTACTTGCCCGAGATTCGATCGTCGGTATCCCAATACCTTGTTCAATCTCGTTACCGGCAAGTCACTTTACTCGTACCGTAATGCATGATCCCATGATCAAACACTTTGATCACATTGAACTCCTTATGATGATGCATTACCGAGTGGGCCCGGTGATACCTTTCCGTCATGCGAAGTGACAAATCCCAGTCTCGATCCGTGTCAACCCAACAGACACTTTCGGAGATACCCGCAGTATACCTTTATAGTCACCCAGTTACGTTGTGACGTTTGGCACACCCAAAGCACTCCTACGGTATCCGGAAGTTACACGATCTCATGGTCTAAGGAAAGGATACTTGACATTGGAAAACTCTAGCAAACGAACTATACGATCTTGTGCTATGTTTAGGATTGGGTCTTGTCCATCACATCATTCTCCTAATGATGTGATCTCGTTATCAATGACATCCAATGTCCATAGTCAGGAAACCATGACTATCTGTTGATCAACGAGCTAGTCAACTAGAGGCTTACTAGGGACATGTTGGTGTCTATTATTCACACATGTATTACGATTTCCGGATAACACAATTATAGCATGAATAAAGACAATTATCATGAACAAGGAAATATAATAATAATGCTTTTATTATTGCCTCTAGGGCATATTTCCAACAGTCTCCCACTTGCACTAGAGTCAATAATCTAGTTACATTGTGATGAATCGAACACCCATGGAATTCTGGTGTTGATCATGTTTTGCTCTAGGGAGAGGTTTAGCCAACGGATCTGCTACATTCAGGTCCGTATGTACTTTACAAATATCTATGTCTCCATCTTAAACATTTTCACGAATGGAGTTGAAGCGACGCTTGATGTGCCTGGTCTTCTTGTGAAACCTGGGCTCCTTGGCAAGTGCAATAGCTCCAGTGTTGTCACAGAAGAGTTTGATTGGCCCCGACGCATTGGGTATGACTCCGAGGTCGGTGATGAACTCCTTCACCCAAATTGCTTCATGTGCTGCCTCTGAGGCTGCCATGTACTCCGCTTCACATGTAGATCCCGCCACGATGCTCTGCTTGCAACTGCACCAGCTTACTGCTCCACCATTCAAAATATACACGTATCCGGTTTGTGACTTAGAGTCATCCAGATTTGTGTCGAAGCTAGCGTCGACGTAACCCTTTACGACGAGCCCTTCGTCACCTCCATAAACGAGAAACATTTCCTTAGTACTTTTCAGGTACTTCAGGATATTCTTGACCGCTGTCCAGTGTTCCTTGCCGGGATTACTTTGGTACCTTCCTACCAAACTTACGGCAAGGTTTACATCAGGTCTGGTACACAGCATGTCATACATAATAGAACCTATGGCTGAGGCATAGGGGATGACACTCATCTCTTCTATATCTTCTGCCGTGGTCGGACATTGAGCTGAGCTCAATTTCACACCTTGTAACACAGGTAAGAACCCCTTCTTAGATTGATCCATATTGAACTTCTTCAATATCTTATCAAGGTATGTGCTTTGTGAAAGACCTATGAGGCGTCTTGATCTATCTCTGTAGATCTTGATGCCTAATATATAAGCAGCTTCTCCAAGGTCCTTCATTGAAAAACTCTTATTCAAGTAGGCCTTAATGCTGTCCAAGAGTTCTATATCATTTCCCATCAAAAGTATGTCATCTACATATAATATGAGAAATGCTACAGAGCTCCCACTCACTTTCTTGTAAACGCAGACTTCTCCATAAGTCTGCGTAAACCCAAACGCTTTGATCATCTCATCAAAGCGAATGTTCCAACTCCGAGATGCTTGCACCAGCCCATAAATCGAGCGTTGGAGCTTGCACACCTTGTCAGCATTCTTAGGATCGACAAAACCTTCTTGTTGCATCATATACAATTCTTCCTTAAGGAAACCATTAAGGAATGCCGTTTTGACGTCCATTTGCCATATTTCATAATCGTAGAATGCGGCAATTGCTAACATGATTCGGACGGACTTCAGCTTCGCAACCGGTGAGAAAGTATCATCGTAGTCAACCCCTTGAACTTGTCGATAACCCTTAGTGACAAGCCGAGCTTTATAGATGGTCACATTACCATCCGCGTCCGTCTTCTTCTTAAAGATCCATTTATTTTCTATGGCTCGCCGCTCAACGGGCAAGTCAGTCAAAGTCCATACTTCGTTTTCATACATGGATCCTATCTCGGAGTTCATGGCTTCCAGCCATTTGTCGGAATCCGAGCCCGCCATTGCTTCTTCATAGTTCGAAGGTTCACCGTTGTCTAACAACATGATTTCCAAGACAGGGTTGCCGTACCACTCTGGTGCGGTACGTGTCCTTGTGGACCTACGAATTTCAGTAGGAGCTTGATCAGAAGCATCTTGATCATCATCATTAATTTCCTTTCTAGTCGGTGCAGGCACCTTAGAAACGTTTTCTTGAGTTGCGCCATTTTCCGGTTCAAGAGGTAACACTTCATCAAGTTCTACTTTCCTCCCACTTACTTCTTTCGAGAGAAACTCCTTCTCTAGAAAGGATCCATTCTTGACAACAAAGATCTTGCCTTCGGATCTGAGGTAGAAGGTATACCCAATAGTTTCTTTAGGGTATCCTATGAAGACGCATTTTTCCGACTTGGGTTCGAGCTTTTCAGGTTGAAGTTTCTTGACATAAGCATCACATCCCCAAACTTTTAGAAATGACAGCTTAGGTTTCTTCCCAAACCATAATTCATACGGTGTCGTCTCAACGGATTTCGACGGAGCCCTATTTAAAGTGAATGCGGCAGTCTCTAAAGCATAGCCCCAAAAAGATAGCGGTAAATCGGTAAGAGACATCATAGATCGCACCATATCTAATAGAGTGCGATTACGATGTTCGTACACACCATTACGCTGAGGTGTTCCAGGCGGCGTGAGTTGTGAAACTATTCCACATTTTCTTAAGTGTGTGCCAAATTCGTGACTCAAGTATTCTCCTCCACGATCTGATCGTAGAAACTTGATCTTTCTGTCACGTTGATTTTCAACCTCACTCTGAAATTCCTTGAACTTTTCAAAGGTCTCAGACTTGTGTTTGATTAAGTAGATATACCCATATCTACTCAAGTCATCAGTGAGGGTGAGAACATAACGATAGCCACCGCGAGCCTCAACACTCATTGGACCGCACACATCAGTATGTATGATTTCCAATAAGTTGGTTGCTCGCTCCATTGTTCCTGAGAACAGAGTCTTGGTCATTTTACCCATGAGGCATGGTTCGCACATGTCAAATGATTCATAATCAAGAGACCCTAAAAGTCCATCTACATGGAGCTTCTTCATGCGTTTGACACCTATGTGACCAAGGCGGCAGTGCCACAAATATGTGGGACTATTGTTATCAACTTTAACTCTTTTGGTATTCACACTATGAATATGTGTATCATCACGTACGAGATTCATTAAGAATAAACCATTAACCATCGGAGCATGACCATAAAACATATCACTCATATAAATAGAACAACCATTATTCTCGGATTTAAATGAGTAGCCATCTCGAATTAAACGAGATCCAGACACAATGTTCATGCTCAAACTTGGCACTAAATAACAATTATTGAGGTTTAAAACTAATCCCCTAGGTAAATGTAGAGGTAGCATGCCGACGGCGATCACATCGACCTTGGAACCATTCCCGACGCGCATCGTCACCTCGTCCTTCGCCAGTCTTCGTTTATTCCGCAGCTCCTGCTTTGAGTTACAAATGTGAGCAACTGCACCGGTATCAAATACCCAAGAGCTACTACGAGTACTGGTAAGGTACACATCAATTACATGTATATCACATATACCTTTTGTTTTGCCGGCCTTCTTGTCCGCTAAGTATTTGGGGCAGTTCCGCTTCCAGTGACCACTTCCCTTGCAATAAAAGCACTCAGTCTCGGGCTTGGGTCCATTCTTTGGCTTCTTCCCGGCAGCTTGCTTGCCGGGCGCGGCAACTTCCTTGCCGTCCTTCTTGAAGTTCTTTTTACCCTTGCCCTTCTTGAACTTAGTGGTTTTATTCACCATCAACACTTGGTGTTCCTTCTTGACTTCTACCTCTACTGATTTCAGCATAGCAAATACTTCAGGAATGGTCTTTTCCATCCCCTGCATATTGAAGTTCATCACAAAGCTCTTGTAGCTTGGTGGAAGCGACTGGAGGATTCTGTCAATGACCGCGTCGTCCGGGAGATTAACTCCCAGCTGAGTCAAGCGGTTATGTAACCCAGACATAGTGAGTATGTGCTCACTGACAGAACTATTTTCCTCCATCTTACAGCTGAAGAATTTTTCGGAGACTTCATATCTCTCGACCCGGGCATGAGCTTGGAAAACCATTTTCAGCTCTTCGAACATCTCATATGCTCCGTGTCTCTCAAAACGCTTTTGGAGCCCCGGCTCTAAGCTGTAAAGCATGCCGCACTGAACGAGGGAGTAGTCATCGGTACGTGCCTGCCAAGCGTTCATAACGTCTTGTTCTGCAGGGAGAATAGGTGCGTTACCCAGCGGTGCTTGTAGGACATAATCTTTCTTGGCAGCTATGAGGATGATCCTCAGGTTCCGGACCCAGTCCGTATAGTTGCTGCCATCGTCTTTCAGCTTGGTTTTCTCTAGGAACGCGTTGAAGTTGAGGACTACGTTGGCCATTTGATCTACAAGACATATTGTAAATATTTTAGACTAAGTTCATGATAATAAAGTTCATCTAATCAAATTATTTAATGAACTCCCACTTAGATAGACATCCCTCTTCTAGTCATCTAAGTATAACATGATCCGAGTCAACTAGGCCGTGTCCGATCATCACGTGAGACGGACTAGTCAACATCGGTGAACATCTTCATGTTGATCGTGTCTTCTATATGACTCATGCTCGACCTTTCGGTCTTCTGTATTCCGAGGCCATGTATGTACATGCTAGGCTCGTCAAGTCAACCTAAGTGTTTGCATGTGTAAATCTGTCTTACACCCGTTGTATGTGAACGTTAGAATCTATCACACCTGATCATCACGTGGTGCTTCGAAACAACGAACTGTCGCAACGGTGCACAGTTAGGGGGAACACTTCTTGAAATTATTATGAGGGATCATCTTATTTACTACCGTCGTTCTAAGTAAACAAGATGCAAAACATGATAAACATCACATGCAATCAAATAATAAACGTGACATGATATGGCCAATATCACATAGCTCCTTTGATCTCCATCTTGGGGCTCCATGATCATCTTTGTCACCGGCTTGACACCATGATGTCCATCATCATGATCTCCATCATCGTGTCTCCATGAAGTTGCTCACCAACTATTACTTCTACTACTATGGCTAACGCGTTTAGCAATAAAGTAAAGTAATTTACATGGCGTTTCTCAATGACACACAGGTCATACAAAAAATAAAGAAAACTCCTATGGCTCCTGCCGGTTGTCATACTCATCGACATGCAAGTCGTGATTCCTATTACAATAGCATGAACATCTCATACATCACATATAGATCATTCATCATTCATCACAACTTTGGCCATATCATATCACAAAGCACTTGCTGCAAAAACAAGTTAGACGTCCTCTAATTGTTGTTGCAAGTTTTACGTGGCTGAATTAGGGTTCTAGCAAGAACGTTTTCTTACCTACGTGAAAGCCACAACGTGATTTGTCAACTTCTATTTACCCTTCGTAAGGACCCTTTTCATCGAATCCGCTCCAAATAAAGTGGGAGAGACAGACACCCGCCAGCCACCTTATGCAACTAGTGCATGTTAGTCGGTGGAACCGGTCTCACGTAAGCGTACGTGTAAGGTTGGTCCGGGCCGCTTCATCCCACAATACCGCTGAAGCAAGATAAGACTAGTAGCGGCAAGAAAGTTGACAAATCTACGCCCATAACAAATTGTGTTCTACTCGCGCAAGATGAACTACGCATAGACCTAGCTCTGATACCACTGTTGGGGAACGTTGCAGAAAACAAAATTTTTCCTACGGTTTCACCAAGATCCATCTATGAGTTCATCTAGCAACGAGTGATCGGATGCATCTACATACCTTTGTAGATCGCGAGCGGAAGCGTTCAGAGAACGGGGATGATCCTAGCACCGAACGGACGGCACCTCCGCGTTCAACACACGTACGGAGCGGATGACGTCTCCTCGGTTGATGGAGATCCAGCAGCACGACGGCGTGGTGGTGGATGCAGGGCGTCACTGCAGCAGGGCTTCGCCGTGCACTGCGAGAGGGAGAGGTGTAGCAGGGAGAGAGGGAGGCGCCAGGACTCAAGGGTGCGGCTGCCCCTCCCTCCCCCCTTTATATAGGCCCCCTGGGGGGCGCCGGCCCTTGGGAGATCCAATCTCCAAGGGGACGGCGGCCAAGGGGGGTGGAGTGCCCCCCAAGGCAAGTGGGCGCCCCCCCACCCTAGGGTTCCAACCCTAGGCGTAGGGGGTGGGCCTTGGGGGGCGTACCAGCCCACTAAGGGCTGGTACCCCTTCCCACTTCAGCCCATGGGGCCCTCCGGGATGGGTGGCCCCACCCGGTGGACCCCCGGGACCCATCTGGTGGTCCCGGTACAATACCAGTGTACCCCAGATCACTCCCGATGGCCGAAACTGCACTTCCTATATATAATTCTTCACCTCCGGACCAATCCGGAACTCCTCGTGACGTCCGGGATCTCATCCGAGACTCCGAACAACATTCGGGTTACTGCATATACATATCTTCACAACCCTAGCGTCACCGAACCTTAAGTGTGTAGACCCTACGGGTTCGGGAGACATGCAGACATGACCGAGACGGCTCTCGGGCAATAACCAACAGTAGGATCTGGATACCCATGTTGGCTCCCACATGCTCCACGATGATCGCATCGGATGAACCATGATGTCGAGGATTCAATTAATCCCGTATGGAATTCCCTTTGTCAATCGGTATTTTACTTGCCCGAGATTCGATCGTCGGTATCCCAATAACTTGTTCAATCTCGTTACCGGCAAGTCACTTTACTCGTACCGTAATGCATGATCCCGTGATGAAACACTTTGATCACATTGAGCTCATTATGATGATGCATTACCGAGTGGGCCCGGTAATACCTCTCCGTCATGCGGAGTGACAAATCCCAGTCTCGATCCGTGTCAACCCAACAGACATTTTCGGAGATACCCGCAGTATACCTTTATAGTCACCCAGTTACGTTGTGACGTTTGGCACACCCAAAGCACTCCTACGGTATCCGGGAGTTACACGATCTCATGGTCTAAGGAAAGGATACTTGACACTGGAAAACTCTAGCAAACGAACTATACGATCTTGTGCTATGTTTAGGATTGGGTCTTGTCCATCACATCATTCTCCTAATGATGTGATCTCGTTATCAATGACATCCAATGTCCATAGTCAGGAAACCATGACTATCTGTTGATCAACGAGCTAGTCAGCTAGAGGCTTACTAGGGACATGTTGGTGTCTATTATTCACACATGTATTACGATTTCCGGATAACACAATTATAGCATGAATAAAGACAATTATCATGAACAAGGAAATATAATAATAATGCTTTTATTATTGCCTCTAGGGCATATTTCCAACACAACCCACCTGGGCGCGCCTGGGGCAGATACAAGCAGAGTTCCCACTTAGTATAGGCGAAGGCTAGCAATTAGATTGAGAAGCGGCCAGCTAGAGAGCAACAACGGTCATGAACACGCATTATGCGTAAGTAACATTGGACACTAGCATGAGTAGGATATGAACACCATGAACATAAATATCATAGAGACTATGTTGGTTTTGATTCAACTACATGCATGAACATGTGTCAAGTCAAGCCACTTGAACATTCAGAGGAGGATACCATATCATCATACTACATCACAATTATTTTAACGCTATGTTGATATCCAAGATAAATCATTATCCACTCTTAGCTACTTATGCGTGGCATGAGAAACTATAATCTCTAATTGTCATTGCAAACATGTTTAATCATAATGGGCTAAATCATGGATACTAGGTTAAACATATTTACACAAACAGAACAAGTCGAGTTCATACTCGTTTCTCTCTACCATGGCCAGTTCATCGAATATCGTCATTATTGCCTTTCACTTGCACAACCGAATGATATGAAAATAATAATAATGCAAGAGTGCCGTGGACTAAGCTGGAATCTGCAAACATTTTATTCAACAGGAGAAGACAAGGTAAAATGGGCTCTTTGTTAGATCAACAATTATGCATATGAGAGCCACTCAACATTTTCATCGTGGCCTTGTCCTCGATATCACTCAAATAAAAAGAAAAGAAATTCGGAGAAACACACTGAAATATTTTTGGAGTTTTTGGTTTTCTTGAACAGACAAATAAAAGGGAAATGCAAAAACGAGAAAAAACTATTTACACGGGAAAGCCCCCAACAAGCAAAAGAAGAACAAAGAAATCTTTTTGGGTTTTCTTTTAGTGCTACAGCTAACTACTCTAGAAAAAAAATCAAAAAGAAGCAGGAACTATTTTTGTGTTTTCTCAAAGTTTTTCAAACACCTAAGAAGAAAGTGAGAAAATAAATTTAACGTGGATAATACAATGAAAAAGTATGAACACCGACAACGAAAATGTGTGAACATGAATGTAATTCGGTGAGAAACACGTACTCCCCTAAGCATAGGCTTTTGGCCTAACTTGGTAAGCAGTCAGTAGCCTGAATAGTAGTCGGCGTGGTAGCTCACGGAGGCTCTCGGTGCGGAAGCTTCGGCCTGCCGTGATGCCTCAACCGTCGTGTTGTGGGCTCGGGCCTCGCTCTCAAGAACAAAATACCTTCCCTTGCTGTGATAATCAAAGAGAGCAGGCGCAGGCAAATATGTGTACACCACAGATGATTGGTTAAGCAACAATTTATAGGTGAAATTATGAATATCTCCTTTGAGGATCTTATGAATTTTCATAGCATCAAAATCTAAATACTGTGTGGGTAGGATAGGGTCAAAGGGCAAAGGTGAAACACCCAGCTCTCTTGCTAAACGCGCGGCATAAATTCCACCATAGAAATAGTCACTAGTAGCGTTGTGCTGCAATCTGCGTGCAACAATTGCTCCAAGATTATAACTCCTATCACCGGTTAGAGCAGTGCGTATGAGGCTCAAGTCTGGAGCACAAAGTGTACTACAAACTTGTTTGCCTACAATACATTTCCCATTAAATAAAGCAAAGTACTGAATTGCAGGAAAATGAATGCTCTCTATTCTACCTTGCGTCACTCCCCTCGTCTCACCGTAGCAAAGACTAGTCAAAAATGATTGGTACTCAGCCCTTGGTGGTTTGTCAAGCGAACCCCAGAACGGGATTTTGCAGTGGTGAGCAAATCTCTCTAGTGATACGGTAAATGAATTTTCATAAAGTTTACATGACACCCTAGACTCATGGGGATGGAATTTAAATCCTTTGACAAATGATTCAGTGAGAGTGTGGTGTTGATTGCAATTATCTGAATTGTAGGGGCCGAGACCGGCATTGCGAACATATTGCTCAAATTCCTCCTTAATGCCCACACACACACCATATAATCATCGCGACGACACCACCAGCTCGACGCCGGCTTGGTCTAGCAGCACTTCCTCCCTCTCCTCGCCGCCTGCACCGTCCTTTATGGCAGTCGTCTCTACTTTCCTGGTGAAAACTGGAGGTGCCAAGGCAACTACTGAAAATGCATGTGGAGCAGTCTTGTTGTCCCCTTCTCCCACCACCTGCGACCAAAATAGAGCAAGCATGATTATAATTCATCCTTCATTTCTTTGATTGATTGTGCAAGGGGGATGCAGATCCATCCCGACAACCTCGACACATTTCTCCACCCTCTGCTGCTCCACATCACCGCTGTCCATGGCAGGTTTAGGGTTTAGAATTTAGGATTTAGGGTCTAGTCTACATGATGATGAGCGTGCTGCAGTATTATGGCTACATGCATCATTCTGATGCAGAGGGCCGAGGGTAATCCTCCTTTTCCAAAAAAAAGAACCACATGTGTACAAGACAAATTCTACTTACGATATGACAATAAGAGCTTCCCCAAGCTCTAGCCAAGGACGTGTGGTCCTTGCAGAGATGAATGACAATGGTAAACAAGTGAATCGTCAACCCAAACAAACACGAGAAGGCAAGCATGCCATGTGACGCCCGGATAGTTAAGCTACAATAACCTTATACTAATGATGTCACGTCACCACGATTACTATTGTTAGTTTCACGATGATTCAAATATCGTTCCGAATTCAAATTCAAAATCAAGTTAAGCAATGAAAGTTTTCCAATATTAAAACTTAAGTGTTCGGAATGTAGCAAATAAATCATAGATGATTATGGTGGTGGAACCACATTTTTATAAATTATTTAAATGCACTGAAATAAATAAAATGACAGCTTAAACAAATTAATAAATGATTTTTATAATTAACAAAATACTAAACTATTTTATTTGGGTCCATATTTAATGTGGCAGTAGTATATTTAGTTACACTAAATTAGAAACTACTTTTGTCTTTTTAGAATTGAAAATAAATTAGAGACTAAAAGAAAACATGATAGAAAAATAAGAAAAAGGGAAAACAAATAAAAAGGAAAAGAAGAAGAGAAAGCAAGCACCCTGGACCAATTGGGCCACGGCCCAGCCTACCACCCACCAGGCCAGCCCACCTCCCCTCCTACCAACACCCCCTGCTACTAACCCTAGCTCCTCCTGTCCCGATCCCCATCTCTCCCTCGTTTCCCCCTGCGCCGCCACCCACGAAACACACGCGCTGACGAACGGGGAGGGGCGCCCCTGTTCGATCCGCTCCTCCCGCACGCCCGCGTCCGATGCAAGTCGCCACTCCGCTAAGGCCGCCCCCGCCGGACCTTCCCCGCCGGATCTCGCCTCCTCGTCTCCTCCTCAAGCCGCTCGCCGGAGCTGCCTCGCCTTCCTCTTCGTCGTCGACTGCGTCCCCGTCACCCACCTCGAGCACCGCTGCCCCGTGCCTTACAGCCCTCCCGTGAGCACCCCATCCATCCATCCATCCCCGTCCCCTTGCTCGTGCTCCGTTGCGCCGCCCCGTGCCGTTTACGTTCCTTCCAGTGGCCGCGGTCATGGCGACCGCGCACCACCGAGCCCGCGTCTAGTCCATGCCCCTAGTGTGCCCTGCGCCCGCCCGCGCGTGCGGCCTCCGCGCCCACGCCGCATCCGCGCGCGCCCCTGTCCTCGCCGACGCTCCCTGCCGCCTCCATCCCGTCCATGGCCGCGTCGTGATACGCGTGCCCTGCTCGGCTACTGCTTTGTCGCTGATGTTGCTTTGCCGTGCTGCTGCTAGCTACTCCCGCCACTTCCTGCTGATGCTGCTACTGCACCACTACTGCTGCTACGACTTCGTCTGCTGCTGCTCGCCTCGCATGCGCGCGCCCGCAACCGCCGACTGCCGTCGCTGCTTGTTGTTGCCCGGTGCAGCGCACTGCTGCTGCCGCCCTTGCACTGCTACCCTGTGCTGCTGCTGCCCATGCGCTACTGTTGCTCATGCCGCCGCTACTCCACTAGTGCCGTTAGCTTCTGCTGGTCCTTGGCCATGGCCGCTAGTGCCCCATGTGTGTGCTTGTGCGTGAGCACAGCCACACAATGGATGGCAAGTGCCACTGCTATATGGGGCTGGGCCTAATTAGATTAGGATCTAATTACTGTTAATGCCATACTGCTACTAATAGTCACTGATGTTGGGCCCCCTGCCTAAAGAAAATAATTAAAATCATCTAAAGACACATGGGACCCATGGCACTGTTCATATGTTGACCGGTCAACCCTTGACTGGGTCAACACAGCCCCGCTGGCCCCACTGTCATACAGACGGACTAGAGTAACACTAGGTAACAAAAGTTTATTCTGTGAATAATTCGAATTATTAATAATTCTAGAATATTGTTGAAACTTTAGAAAATTAATATAAAATAATCTGTAACTCGGATGAAAATACTTTGTACATGAAAGTTGCTCAGAACGACTAGACGGATCCGGATATGCAGCCCGTTCGTCCGCCACACATACCTAACCTATCGAACTCGCAACTTTCCCCCTCCGGTTCATCTGTTTGAAAACGCGAAACACCGGGATACTTTCC
Organism: Aegilops umbellulata; assembly: GCA_032464435.1. Lineage (NCBI taxonomy): Eukaryota > Viridiplantae > Streptophyta > Magnoliopsida > Poales > Poaceae > Aegilops > Aegilops umbellulata. The sequence continues at coordinate 1,951,409 of CP136057.1, read as the reverse complement.
CGGATGTTTTCCAACTTCGCCGGTATCACCTCCTATTGCGTTAGGTCACCCCTAGCACCGCGTATCACCATGTTATGCTTTGTGTTGCTTTGATTGCTCTGTTATTTATTATGTTCCCCCTCCGTTACTTCTTTCCGGTAGATTCCGAGACTACTGCCGATGTCCATCTGTTCGACTACATTGAAGATGACCATTCCTTCTTGCCAGAGCAACCAGGCAAGCCCTCCCCTTGATCACCAGATATTCTTTTTTTATTTGAGTAGTGTAGCATGTTACTGCTTTTCCGTTATTCCTATCCTGATGCATAGCATGTCCTTGATACTACTGTTGTTACCTTTACCTGCAATCCTACATGCTTAGTATAGGATGCTAGTTTTCCATCAGTGGCCCTACATTCTTGTCCGTCTGCTGTGCTATACTATCGGGCCGTGATCACTCAGGAGTTGATCACGGGTATATACTATACATTAAACATGATACATGTGGTGACCAAAGTCGGGTTGGCTCGAGGAGTACCTGCGAGTGATTCACGGATTGGGGGCTGAAAGGACCTTTGTCCCGACGGCCCTCTGTGTGGATTTTGTGGCGGAGCGGCAGGGCAGGTTGAGGCTACCTGGGTGAGAGGTGGGCCTGGCCCTGTCGGCGTTCGCGGATACTTAACACGCTTAACGAGATCTTGGTATTTGATCTGAGTCTGGCTACTGGCCTATAAGCACTAACCAGCTACGCGCGAAAGATATGGGCACTCGGCGTCGTGGTATCAGCCGAAGCACTTTGTGACGTCAGCGACGGAGCGGCGCGCGCCGGATTGGACTGGAACGCCACTAGGCTAGGTCTGCTTCCGGCCGCCCTCGCAACGTGCAGGTGTGCTCAGGGCGATGGGCCCAGACCCCTGCGCGCTTAGGTTTAGACTGGCGTGCTGACCTCTCTGTTGTGCCTAGGTAGGGCTGCGACGTGTTGATCTTCCGAGGCCGGGCATGACCTAGGAAAGTGTGTCCGGCCAAATGGGATCAAGCGTGTTGGGTTATGTGGTGCATCCATGCAGGGAAGTTAATCTATTCGAATAGCCGTGTCCCTCGGTAAAAGGACGACCCAGAGTTGTACCTTGACCTTATGACAACTAGAACCGGATACTTAATAAAACACACCCTTCCAAGTGCCAGATACAACCCGGCGATCGCTCTCTAACAGGGCATCGAGGAGGGGATTGCCGGGTAGGATTATGCTATACGATGCTACTTGGAGGACTTCAGTCTACTCTCTTCTACCTGCTGCAAGACGGAGGCGACCAGAAGCATAGTCTTCGATAAGACTAGCTATCCCCCTCTTATTCTGGCATTCTGCAGTTCAGTCCACTGACATGGCCCTTTACACATATATCCATGCATATGTAGTGTAGTTCCTTGCTTGCGAGTACTTTGGATGAGTACTCATGGGTGCCTTGTTTTCCCTTTTCCCCATCTCTCTACCCGATTGCTGCAATCAGACGATGGAGCCCAGGAGCCAGACGCCACCGTCGATGACGACTACTACTCCGGAGGTGCCTACTACTACGTGCAGCCCGCTGACAACGACCAGGAGTAGTTAGGAGGATCCCAGGCAGGAGGCCTGCGCCTCTTTCGATTGTATCCTAGTTGATGCTAGCCTTCTTAAGGCAAACTTGTTTAACTTATGTCTGTACTCAGATATTGTTGCTTTCGCTGACTCGTCTATGATCGAGCACTTGTATTCGAGCCCTCGAGGCCCCTGGCTTGTATTATGATGCTTGTATGACTTATTTTATTTGTAGAGTTGTGTTGTGATATCTTCCCGTGAATCCCTGATCTTAATCGTACACATTTGCGTGCATGATTAGTGTACGATTGAATCGGGGCGTCACATGCCAACTCCCTCGGCATGGAATTGGTGGTATGCTGAGAAGAAGAGCTTGAAGCAGGTGACCGATTTGTCCATGGGAAGGAAGTTTTGGAAGACCATCTCACCGGCTCCATTGAAGTCCAAATCGAAGCACCTAGAATTGAAGTGAAGAGACTGATCCATCTTTTGAAATACTCCCTCCATCTCATTAATATAAGAGTGTTTTTTATACTACAATGAAAGAACAACTGAGAAAAGCAAAGGATCATGGGAGGTGGTGCTCACAGTTGTGCCAAGCGGAGCCCGGCGGCGAAGATGCCGACGATGGAGGATGAGGCTGCAATTCGGCCTCTAGCAAATGCATGCGCCATTTCTTTTCGTCATGCGAGGAGAGGGGTGGTTGTTGCCAGTCGATATATCTCGCTTAAAGCGAGTATGGCATTCCTCTCCCTTGAAGCGCGCGCATATCGGGCGACCCATTCGCTTAGGTCGCTTGCTCGCTTCAGAGCGCTTGCTTGCTTGGTGAACGTACTGGTTTATTTTTTTATTCTTTTACGTTTTATTTTCTTTCTTCAGATAGTTTTTTATGTCTTCCTTTGTTTTTACGTGTTTTCTTTGTTTCTTTCATAGTCTTACTGATTTTTCTTTCTTTTTTCCTTTTTGTTTGTTTTTGTTTGGTTCTTTCTTGATTTTTCACTGGATTTTCGTTCTTTCTTTGTTTTCTACATTTTCATTGTTTATTTTCATGGTTTTCTTCATTTTTATCTTTGTTTCCTTCTCGGGATCATTCTTTTGCATTGGTTTTTCTTTGGTTTTATTTTATTGCCTTTTATTGGTTTTATTTGTTTTCCTGTGTTTTTTGTCGATTTTCATCAGTTTCAATTTTTTCAAGACATGTTTTTTCCGGTACTCATTCAACATTTTTTGTACATTAAAACAATTTTATGTACACCTTTAATATTTTCCCAATATAAGATTAACAGACTTAAGAAATTATAATTTTATGTGTATACTTTTATTATATATGTTCTGATGTCTAATTTTTTTTATAGACCTTGAACGTTTTTTCTATACATATAAAATATTATTTTTAAATATGTTCAAAATTTTTAAATATGCGATTAACATTTTCTATAATGTATTTTTTATGCCTACATTTATTACATACATCATGAACAATTTTTTTCTTTGTTTTTCATCAGGTTTCTTTTTTCTTTCTTCGGTTTTCATTGATTTCTTCAGTATTCTTCATTTATTTTTCTTTTCATCGATTTTATTTAGGTTTTTTCTTTCTTTCGAAGTGTGTTTGTTCATGGTTTTCTTCTTCATTTCTGTGTGTTGTTTTGTATTGTATTTCCTGGCTTTTCTATGCGCATTATCCATGTACACGTGAAACATTATTTTTTATAGATGTTAATTTTTTCAAACACAAAATTACCATTTTGTAGAATAATTGTTTTTGTGTCTATAGTTTTCATGTATGCCAAGAATTTTTTATACACATTTAACATGTTATTAATGCATGTTTAGCATTTTAAATAAAATGCATAAGATTTCATTCAAATGCATGTTGGATATCTACTTTTTTTATAAATATTGTACATTTTTCATATACGTCTGAAACATTTATTAATATACATTTAATATTTTCTAAATACATGTTTAAATATATTTCTATAATGTCACATAATTGTTTTGAACCACGTGAACATTTTTAAAATGACTCAAACATGTTTTTGTAGGCCATGAACAATTTTCATATACATTTGAAACATTTATTTTCTATATTTACTTATTTTTAAAATATTTGATTAAGAATTTTTTATAATGTCACATACAGTTTTTGGGAAACACGTGAACAAATGTATAATGTCACAATTCGTTTTCAATATGCTATCAACATTTTTTTAGTTAAGCCAACATTTGTTTTACATTGTATTAACATTTTCCAAATCACAATATTTTTTATGTTTTGAAATGTATGTATTTATACCATTTTCAAAAAAATAATAACATAAATGAAAATCAAACTGACTAAGGAAAAAATCAGAGAAAAGGCGAACTTACCTGAAACCTACCTGAGCCGGCCTATTCCGTGACACCTAATATGAGCGCTCGTTCCAACTCGCATTATGTGAGATATAGATGCGCCCCGCAAAGAGCGAAATCACTAATTAAGGAGTACCCTTCGCAAAGGTAGGCTAAGTGCAAGTAATTTACTAAAACAAATTCACATGGCTTGGAGAAGACATCATCACGGAATTTCAGATTTGGCGCATGTTTCGACGGATACTTGGCATCTGATTCTGGTACAAAAACTCTTACCTCCAATCCAGCTTTTCTCGTAACAGGCTGGCCCATATAACAAAAGAACAGTGTGGGTTTCCCGGCTTTGGTAACATTCTAGAGGATTTCTTCACCCTTTTTTGTGTTTTTATAATTGCCATGTTTTATCAGCCAGATTAACATTTTTCGTTTTTGTTTTCTTGTTATTTTTGTTCTATATTTATTTATAGATTCAGAGATGTTTTTTCCCAAATTCATGAACTATTTTCAAATGTGTGTATTTTAAAATTTGCAAAAAAAATGTAAATTCATGAATACTTTTTAAATTTATGAAATATATTCAAACTTATGAAGATATATATTTTTTGAACATTTTCATAAATTCTTGTAAATTTTGTTGATGATATCTTTAGAGTTTTCGGATGTTTGTTTGAATTATGAATATTGTTTTTATTCATGAACATTTTTTCAAATTAGTGTGAGTTTTTTCAAAACTACGATATGCAGAAGGGACCAGACAAGATTTGAGATGGCTAGGCACTTACAGCGAAGATCCGGCATGAAAAAGTTGATGCACGTCGATGAGGATGATGTGGCCTCTCGCGTCGAGGAAGGTGGCGTCGGCTCAGGGAAGGAGGGGATTAGCGGCTCGTCGAAAGATCTGGCGCCGCGACCTGAGGGGGGTGACTCGCGATGGAGGGGGGTGGGGGAGGAGTTGGAGGAGGAGGAAGGAGTGACACGGCGAGTGCGATCGGCGGTGATCGAGGGCGCCGGAGGTTAGGGCTTGAGTGGAAGAGAGAGGACGAACCACTCAAACCAAAATTCAAATGAGTACGCACGATGATTTGTGTTATAATAAAGTGCAATGTTAATGCAATTAATTTAATCAAAAAATTTAGGACCGGAATACCCCTGGACCTAATTGGGCCAATTAAAGGTATTAAAAAATTTAGGTCGAAAATACTCTTGGGCTCTAAAAAGGCTCAGTTAGTATCATCCGTTAGATCATCCATATAATACACGTGCTCAGGTGTATTATAATGTACCGTAAAATCTCTCGATTTATAAACAAACAACTTAAATGTAACATCATTTAGATACAAGACTTAAGAAATAATGCATTGGCAACCATATGATACCACACTTAAGATACAACACTAAATAAACCATGCGTTTAGAGCATCTTCAGCCGCGCCCCAACAGGCCCTCCCCAGGCGTTTTTGCCGCACCGGGGTCAAAAAATCGATCCAGTCATGCCCCCAGTAGCCCGTTTTCCGCCGGCTTGGGCCGAAACTGGCGCCGGCGGACCCGAGCTGAACCCGGCGCGCTAGGGGGCGCCTGGGGGCGCCGACACAAGTGAAAAGGGGCGTGGGGCCGCTCTGTCGGCGAGTCGAGAGCCTCTTCCCGCCGTTTCTTCCCGCTTTCCCCCCACTTCCCTCTCATTCTCTCCATTCCTCCCCCCAACCTCCCTCCCGCTCGCCTCCCAGCCGGTCGCCTGTTGGGGAACACAGTAATTTCAAAAAAATTCCTACGTACACGCAAGATCATGGTGATGCATTGCAACGAGAGGGGAGAGTGTTGTCTACGTACCCTCGTAGACCGTAAGCGGAAGCGTTATGACAACACGGTTGATGTAGTCGTACGTCTTCACGATCCGACTGATCCTAGTATCGAAAGTACGACACCTCCGCGATCTGCACACGTTCAGCTCGGTGACGTCCCACGAACTCTTGATCCAGCTGAGTGTCGAGGGAGAGCTTCATCAGCACAACGGCGTGATCACGGTGATGATGATGCTAGTGGAACAGGTTTTCACCTAAGCACCGCTACGATATGACCGAGGTGGATTATGGTGGAGGGGGGCACCGCACACGGCTAAGGGATCAATGATCAACTTGTGGGGTGCCCCCTGGCCACGTATATAAAGGATGGAGGGAGGAGGAGGCCAACCCTCATAGGGCGCGCCCAAAGTGTGGAGTTCTACTAGGACTCCCTAGTCCTAGTAGGATTCCACCTCCCACATGGAATAGGAAAAAGGGAAGGGAGAAGGAGAAGAAAGGAAGGGGCACCCCCCTTTCACTAGTCCAATTCGGACTAGTCGATGGGGAAGGGGCGCAGCCACCCTTAAGGCCTTTCTCTCCTTTCCCGTATGGCCCATTAAGGCCCAATACGAATTCCCTAACTCTCCGGTACTCCGAAAAATACCCAAATCACTCGGAACCTTTCCGATGTCCGAATATAGCCTTCCAATATATCGATATTTATGTATCGACCATTTCGAGACTCCTTGTCATGACCCTGATCTCATCCGGGACTCCGAACAAACTTCGGTCATCAAATCACATAACTCATAATACAAATCGTCACAGAATGTTAAGCGTGCGGACCCTACGGGTTCAAGAACTATGTAGACATGACCGAGACTCATCTCTGGTCAATAACCAATAGCGGAACCTGGATGCTCATATTGGTTCCTACATATTCTAGAAGATCTTTATCGGTCAAACCGCATAACAACATACGTTGTTCCCTTTGTCAACGATATGTTACTTGCCCGAGATTCGATCGTCGGTATCTCAATACCTAGTTCAATCTCGTTACCGGCAAGTCTCTTTACTCGTTCCGTAATGCATCATCCCGCAACTAACTCATTAGTCACATTGCTTGCAAGGCTTATAGTGATGTGCATTACTGAGAGGGCCCAGAGATACCTCTCCGATAACGGAGTGACAAATCCTAATCTCGATCTATGCCAACTCAACAAACACCATTGGAGACACATGTAGAGCATCTTTATAATCACCCAGTTATGTTGTGACGTTTGATAGCACACAAGGTGTTCCTTCGGTATTCGGGAGTTGCATAATCTCATAGTTAGAGGAACATGTATAAGTCATGAAGAAAGCAGTAGCAATAAAACTGAACGATCATGATGCTAAGCTAACGGATGGGTCTTGTCCATCACATCATTCTCTAATGATGTGATCCCGTTCATCAAATGACAACACATGTCCATGGCTAGGAAACTTAACCATCTTTGATTAACAAGCTAGTCAAGTAGAGACATACTAGGGACACTCTGTTTGTCTATGTATTCACACATGTAGTAAGTTTTTGGTTAATACAATTCTAGCATGAATAATAAACATTTATCATGATATAAGGAAATATAAATAACAACTTTATTATTGCCTCTAGGGCATATTTCCTTCAGTCTCCCACTTGCACTAGAGTCAATAATCTAGTTCAGATCGCTGTGTGATTTAACACCAATAGTTCACATCACCATGTGATTAACACCCATAGTTCACACCGCCAGGTGACCAACACTCAAAGGGTTTACTAGAGTTAGTAATCCTAGTTCACATCACCATGTGATTAACACCTAAAGAGTACTAAGGTGTGATTATGTTTTGCTTGTGAGAGAAGTTTAGTCAACGGGTCTGCCAAATTCAGATCCGTATGTATTTTGCAAATTTCTATGTCTACAATGCTCTGCACGGAGCTACTTTAGCTAATTGCTCCCACTTTCAATATGTATCCGGATTGTGACTTAGAGTCATCCAGATTGGTGTCAAAGCTTGCATCGACGTAACTCTTTAAGAAGAACTCTTTATCACCTCCATAACCGAGAGATATTTCCTTAGTCCTCTAAGGGTAATTTTGACCGCTGTCTAGTGATCCACTCCAAGATCAAAAACTGTACTCCCTTGCCAAACTCAGGGCAGGGTATACAATAGGTCTGGTACACACCATGCCATACTTTATAGAACCTATGGCTGAGGCATAGGGAATGACTTCCATTCTCTCTCTATCTTATGCCCTGGTCGGGCTTTGAGTCTTACTCAACTTCACACCTTGCAACACAGACAAGAACTATTTCTTTGACTGTTCCATTTTGAACTACTTCAAAATCTTGTTAAGATATGTACTCATTGAAAAATATACCAAGCGTCTTGATTTATCTCTATATATCTTGATGCTTTATAGGTAATTATTTCTTTGAAAAACTCCTTTCAAATTATCCTTTATGCTTTCTAGAAAATTCTACATCATTTCTGATCAACAGTATGTCATTCACATATACTTATCAAAAAGGCTGTAGTGCTCCCACTCACTTTCTTGTAAATACAGGCTTCACCGCAAGTCTGTATAAAACTATATGCTTTGATCAACTCAACAAAGCGTATATTACAACTCCGAGATGCTTGCACCAGTCCATAGATGGATCGCTGGAGCTTGCACCTTTTGTTAGCACCTTTAGGATTGACCAAACCTTCTGGTTGCATCATATACAACTGTTCTTTAAGAAATCCATTTAAGGAATGTAGTTTTGATGTCCATTTGCAAGATTTCATAAAATATGGCAATTTGCTAACATGATTCGGATAGACTTAAGCATCGCTATGAATGAGAAAATCTCATCGTAGTCAACACCTTGAACTTGTCAAAAACTGTTTTTCGACAATTCGAGCTTTGTAGATAGTAACACTACTATCAGCGTCCGTCTTCCTCTTGAAAATCCATTTATTCGTAATGGCTCACCGATCATCGGGCAAGTCAATCAAAGTCCATACTTTGTTCTAATATAAGGATCCTATATCAGATTTCGTGGCTTTAGGACATTTCGCGGAATCTGGGCTCATCATCGCTTCCTCATAGTTCGTAGGTTCGTCATGGTCTAGTAACATGACTTCCATAAAGGATTACCGTACCACTCTGGTGCGGACCATACTCTTGTTGTCCTACGAGGTTTGGTAGTAACTTGATATGAAGTTTCATGATCATCATCATTAACTTCCTCACTAATTGGTGTATGCATCACTGGAACTGATTTCTGTGATGAACTACTTTCCAATTCGGGAGAAGGTACAATTACCTTATCAAGTTCTACTTTCCTACCACTCACTTCTTTCGAGAGAAACTTCTTCTCTAGAAAGGATTCACTCTTTAGCAACAAAGATCTTGCCTTTCGGACCTGTGATAGAAGGTGTACCCAACAGTTTCTTTTGGGTATCCTATGAAGACACACTTCTCGGATTTGGGTTTGAGCTTATCAGGTTGAAACCTTTTCACATAAGCATCGCAACCTCAAACTTTAAGAAACGACAACTTAGGTTTCTTGCTAAACCACAGTTCATATGGTGTCGTCTCAATGGATTTAGATGGTGCCCTATTTAACGTGAATGCATCTGTCTCTAACGCATAACCCCAAAACGATAGGGATAAATTGATAAGAGACATCATAGATCGCACCATATCTAATAAAGTACGGTTATGACGTTTGGACACACCATTACGTTGTGGTGTTCCAGGAGGCGTGAGTTGCGAAACTATTCCGCATTGTTTCAAATGAATACCAAACTGGTAACTCAAATATTCTACTCCATGATCAGATCGTAGAAACTTTATTTTCTTGTTATGATGATTTTCTACTTCACTCTGAAATTCTTTGAACTTTTCAAATGTTTCAGGCTTATGTTTCATCAAGTAGATATACCCATATCCGCTCAAGTCATCTGTGAAGGTAAGAAAATACCGATACCCCTGCGAGCCTCTACACTCATCGGACCGCATACATCAGTATGTATTATTTCCAATAAGTCAGTTGCTCGCTCCATTGTTCCGGAGAACGGTGTCTTAGTCATCTTGCCCATGAGGCATGGTTCACAAGCATCAAGTGATTCATAATCAAGTGATTCCAAAAGTTCATCAGCATGGAGTTTCTTCATGCGCTTTACACCAATATGACCTAAACGGCAGTGCCACATATAAGTTGCACTATCATTATTAACTTTGCATCTTTTGGCTTCAATATTATGAATATGTGTATCACTACGATCGAGATTCAATAAACCATTTATATTGAGTGTACGACCATAGAAGGTTTTATTCATGTAAATAGAACAACAATTATTCTTTGACTTAAATGAATAATCGTATTGCAATAAACATCATCCAATCATATTTATGCTCAACGCAAACACCAAATAACATTTTAGGTTCAACACTAATCCCGAAGGTAAAGGGAGTGTGCGATGGTGATCTTATCAACCTTGGAATCACTTCCAACTCACATCATCACCTCGCCCTTAACTAGTCTCTGTTTATTTTGCAACTCCCGTTTCAAGTTACTACTCTTAGCAACTGAACCGGTATCAAATACTGAGCAGTTGCTATAAACAGTAGTAAAGTATACATCAATAACATGTATATCAAATATACTTTTGTTCACTTTGCCATCCGTCTTATCCGCCAAGTATCTAGGGAAATTCCACTTCCAGTGACCATTTCCTTTGCAGTAGAAGCACTCAGTTCTAGGCTTGGGTCTAGCTTTGGGCTTCTTCATGGGAGCAGCAACTTGCTTGCTATTCTTCTTTGAAGTTCCCTTTCTTTTCCTTTGCCCCTTTTCTTGAAACTAGTGGTCTTGTTGACCATCAACACTTGATGCTCTTTCTTGATTTCTACCTTCGCCGATTTTAGTATCGCGAAGAGCTTGGGAATCGTTTTCGTCATCCCTTGCATATTATCACTACTAGGAAAAGGCCTACTAATGGCGCACTGGTTTTGCCTACTAATGGCGCATTACCAGTGCGCCATTAGTAGCACGCCACTAGTATATCTTACTAATGGCGCAGGTGCGCCATTAGTATCTGGTATACTAATGGCACACCCACTAGTGCGCCATTAGTATGTAACAGCATGCGCCATTAGTGTGCCTCCCGGGGGGCCATACGTAGGCATGGCTTTGTCATACTAATGGCGCATTCTCCGCTGATGCGCCATTAGTATCCTTTGGCATACTAATGGCGCACCTGGTGGTGATGCGCCATTAGTATGAATATTTGGTTTATTTTTTTTCCTTTTCTGATTTTTGCGCAGGTTACAAAATATATTATTAGACAGAATATAAAATATATCATTATACTGAATATAAACAGCAGCACACAGCAACATCAGATTCATCGAATACAATAGAAGATTAGTCTCCGAATACAATTCATCATATTAGTCTCCGAATTCAAAAGACCGAACAAAGATAAAACATTACAAGTCTCAAGACCGCGAGTATCGAGTTTGTCTTCACATTACAAGTCGATATCGATCATCTAAACTACCATCACATAGAAGAGAGCTGTGGTCATCACGATGAGCATCATTGCGATCAAACTGGTCTTCATCCGGTTCCTCCAACGCTCCCTCCTCTCTCCCGCTAGATAGCGGGCGTATCTAGATTCGGCCTCCGCCCTAGTGCTGTACCCTTTGTAACTGTTACCGCTGAAACGGTGAACCTGTCTCCGACACACCTCCCAGTCATCATAGACTCCGGGAACCTTACCCTTGTACACGGCATACGACAGCATCTCTATGCACAAGCCAAACAACAGACAATACATAAGCAATATGTAAGTATGCAACAAAAGGATCGGAAGAGAAAAGCAAGACATTAATAGCACGATTCATGGTCCTACTAATAAATAGCATCGATTACATCTAAGTTGAACAACTGTCCAAACCAAAGAGACATACGAATTCATTAAAGTTTAATTACAACATGAGCCAATCAATGTTTCAGAACTACACATCACTACTTTCGACTCGACTCATCGGACAGGAGCGTGGGTGAAGCCGCCGTCTGTCGTGATGGTCATGAAATCGCGGTTGTTGTCACCCTGCATTTGTAGCGTTTCATCTATCTCACTGTTTGACGGTTGATATCTGAGGAAGAACTGCCCCGAGGTATGAAGGACATCTTGATGGATGATGTTCGCAAACTCCGACTGGATGCGAAAGAATTCTTGTCTGAGGTCCGCGTCCTGGATTGCCGACAAGCTCGCGGCCCAATCTTTGAGATTATCTGGTAGCAGAAGGTGATGATGGTTCCTTACGATCGCCCGCATGTGATGGAGGGCATAGTAGCCATCCTTTTGACCGCCAGACGGCTGCTTGACACAGTAGAATTTCGTATTGTGTGAGAACATGTGCTTGCCGTACTTACGAACTGGCCTGGTGAAGGTGCCTCCAGATTTGGCGTAGCCGGGGAGAACATCATCAAGAACTTTCTTGACATTTGTGTAGTCTATCTTGGAGTTACGGTTCGGGTCTAAATACGTGGCCATGGAATATTTCGGGCTTAAGAGGATGAGTGTGCAATGTGTGTCATTGCACAGAACACAAAATGTTAGAAAGAAAAAAGAACGATCGAAATCTAAGAAATCATATCAAACGGGGCGGTTAAGGGATGACTTACTCGGGAAAGTAAGCCACAAGGAAGTTATCCTTATCTGCGTTTGCCAGTGACGCCTTCGAGGTGTGAACTCGCAACTCGGCGGTCCCCAGCGCTGCTCAAGTGCTTGGCACGCATGTAGAAGGGGTCGACTATCACGATGTCCGGGGTCTTGTCTCTAATGATTCGCATCTGCATACTCAGCGAAAATAGCCGAACGAAGGTGTAGTGCAGCGGATGAAGGTTAAACATAGCAAAGATGTCATCAAACCGCAGGACGATCGTACCCCCGATGTCGCCATCCACAAAGCCCTTGCCGTCTGTCACCTTGGCCACGAAAACCGGGTATGCCACATCCTTCTCTCTGAGAGGCCGCTTCTCCAAAGAAAGAACACTGTCGTGCAGACTCCGCATAGCACCGGTTGCAGCATTCAGCATATTTGGCGGTAGCATCGCCCTACCCGCCACATGCACCGTCCTTGAGATATCCTTAGGTGAAGGTGGCCCGTCCTGAGCACGGATCGAACTCGGTGCCGGCTGGCTCGCACCGGCGCCCTTGTTAGTCTTTCGTTTCCGTCCCTTCTTCTTGATCTCCTGTAATGGGACCGAGTTCTGCTCACAGACCGCCTTCTTGAGCGTGTTGGGGCTGATAATATTTCGCACCTCAGCTATCTGAGGCTCGGTGAAGGCGGGAGCTGGAGGCGTGTCCTGAGAACTGAACGCTAGACGACGCCTGTTGCAATTGGATTTCTCCACCGTACCAGCTAGATCACGGTCGTCTTGGTTGGGTTCTTGAGAAAGAGGCCCGCAGAACTCGTCAACGTACCCATGTTCGGCAAAGTACTTATCAACTTTGGTAAATGTACCGTCGTCGTTGTCGTCGCCGTCCGGATCCTGTGCCATAGGGCTGTCCGGATCCTGTGCCATAGGGATGTCCGGCAGGTCCGGTAGCGTTGCGGCGTTCTTGCCATGGCTTGGCGCCGGCACGACTGGCGGTCTTGTCTGTGGGGTGGTGTCCCCCGCCCCCAAACGAATCTGGCTCTTCAGCCAAAGCAGGGGCCAGTTTACGCAGGTGCTGAGGGTCATCTCATCTTCTTCGTCGGCCCCAGCGGGTCGAATTGGAGGTAACAGCTCGTCGCAGCCTGGCAGCACCCGAACCACTTCAACCCTATACATTGTGGGTGGCATCGGATTACCGTGGAACATGGGGTTGCCCGGTTGAACGATTCTGCCCTTGGCGACATCGACCAACTCGGCGCCCACGAAGTGCAGAAGAGTGCAAGGAACGTCGCCGGTGCCCTGCGAAAACATGTACAGGACGTCAGGGATGCCCAGTCAAAGGCAAGGAGATGAAGTCATCGGCCAAGAGGCTTAGTTACCGTGATGCCGTCGAGCTCGGCTAATGTCGAGGCACTGCCAACGGTGGGCGTGCAACTGACGGAGGGGGCGCTTGCTGGCGAGGTGCCGGCCGGCGTACACCCGGGTGCATTAAGCTCCAATGCCCGTGCCGGCGCCGGAGACACTAATACCGCCTCCGCCGGAGACACCAATGGCGCCACCGCCGGAGACACCAGTGGTGCCGTCGGAGACACCAATGGCGCCGCCTGCGCGCTGTGCGAGTTGCTGGCCGTGAAGTTGGGAACCGAGGGAGGCCCCTGTTGGCCGCCCGCAATCCACGTCGTCAGCCCATGAATCAACGTAGGCACCATGGCGTTGAGCGTCGTTCCAAGTTGTTGTTGCACTTGCTCTTGGACAAGCTCCGGAATCCGCGCCACTTGTGCCTTGAGTTCTTCAACCTCGCGCGTCTGGCTTTCCGAGCTAGTCTTTTTCTCCTTCCGCACACCAGCGGTATAGTATGACCCCCATTTTGTGGACAAGCCTTTGCCGGCCACACAACCAGCTGACGTCGGCTTAGTGATCTTATCCTTGTTTTTCATTACGTTCAACGCCCTATTTAAAGGGGTGTCGATAGGGGAGCTCTGAGACGACCCCGCGCTACTGCTTTCATTGTCCTGTGAAAGGAACATGAACCATTTAGAAATATTGGGGCTTAATTAGAGTGCCACCATATGGAGCTAATTACGCGGGGGTGTATTCCTTACCAGAAGAAGCTCAAGCGCCCTGGTCTTCGGATCCGTGGTAAGCTCCTTTGTTATCGGGTCCTCCTTGTACCGGGCCCTGACATAGTTCCTAGTCTGCTTGTCACCGCTGTATTTCTCGAAGCGGGGCGGTAGGCCTTGCTTGGCACGCTCCGCGTCCTCCTTGTCCCATATAGGCTCCGCCACTCTGTAACCGCCGGGACCGAGTTTGTGTTCCCCTAAGTTCAACTCCCGCATTTCTTTCCCCCACTGACTTGATTCGGAGGTTGCGGGGCTCTCGCACTTGATCCTGAACTCCTTGTAGTCATGTTCGCTCATCAAAGGATATTTCGCCTTGATCTTGTCATAACTATCACCTTTATCAATCATTCTCTTCACCGCGCTTCTCCAAGTAGACAGGGCCGTGCTCATCTTCGTGAGGGCGGCACTGTTCACTTTATTCCCTGAGAGGCATGTGTTTTCAAATTCGGCAGGGAACTTGTATCGTTTGTGCAGCTTCGTGAAGAGGAGGTTGCGCAAATTCCCTCGGTCCTTATGCCTAAGGTTCTCGGTGTTGATCGAGACGGTGCTCCGGAGAATGCACCCGAGCTGAAGCGAGTACCCCTTGACTATATGTTTGGGCTCCGTTGGATTCCCGTCGGAGTCCACTTGAGTGAATTCCTCCTTGAGGGTGAGGAGCGCATTCGGGCGCCGGTCCTTCCTTTGCTTCTTCGGTTGGCTGCCATCTGTGTGTGCGCCGCCATCATCAGTGGTGGCATCCTCGGCGGCACCATCAGTGGTGTCATCCCCGACTCCACTAGGGGTTGTGTAACCAGGATCGGTGTCTTCCGCGGCGTCCTCATAGCGGTGAGGTTGTTCCTCCAACTCCTGGGACAACTCCCAGAATTGCTTGCCGCCCGAACCGCCGGCCTCATCGTTGTGGGCCATGTTTCGCTCTAAATAGGAAAAAAAGTTTGGTCAAAAAGTTGGTTATTGTCAAGGAACAAGATCATGGTCTCATCATTTAGGGTTTGTCGACACCGAGGCATCCTAAAAGCTAAGCTTTTATCATTTAGGGTTTGTCGACGCCGAGGCACCCTAAAAGCCTAAGCGTACATCATTTAGGTTCTCATCGACACCGAGGCACCCTAAAAGCCAAGGTTTCATCATTTAGGGTTTGTCGACGCCGAGGCACCCTAAATGCTAAGTTAATTTTTCATCATTTAGGGTTTGTCGATGCCGAGGCACCCTAGGTTGGGCCTAATCACTTGGCACTAATCACTTGGCTCTATTGCTACCTATGTTGGGTTTATCATCTAGGGTTTATCGATGCTGAGGAGAATTCTAAGTTGGGCCTAATCACTTGGCTCTATTGCCACCTATGGTTTAATGCAGCAAGAATAAAGGGGCAGTTGATCCTACTTAATTAAGTACTAATATACCCTGGCCCATGCATTAGTAGCAAGTACCTCATATGTCCGATTTTTAGCAAAGTCATGCTAAAATTCACGGAAAATTTTAGCATGACCTTTGCTGAAAATAGGACATATGGAGTACCTGAATTTGCCGGAACGGAAGTTAATCGACATTCCGGCAAACTCAAGGGCCTCTCGGGGTACCTGCAAAATCATCACGACACGACGGTCGGAGACAAAACCCAGCAAACTAGCACCACAATGTGCCTCTACTTTCATATGGATGAAAAGGCCACAGACCATATGGTCCTCTGCTTTCATATGGACAAAAATCAGCTCAACTTATGTGAGCTTCCATTCCAGATCTAATAGGTCACCCAACAAAAAATCATCAATAGTTTTAGCTGAAAAAAAATCATGGATTGTTGTTAACTGAAAATTAGTGAAAGAAACTGTTGCTGATCATGGATTACTGTTAATTAAAAATAGAGCATCTGGCTTGTCTTATCATGTTCACTAAGTCCACAAAAATGAATAGGTTCAGTAAACTTGAAGTACTCAACACTGAACATGGTTCAGAGCTCACTACACTACACTACATCGTGCAATGGTTCAGACCTCACTACACTAGAACAAGCTCACTACACTACACTACACTACACATGCTTAAACTCTAAACATAAACAAACACTAGCAATGCCAGACCAAGACTTTGCTAGAAAATTCTAAGAAGTATTTATGAGTTTTAGCTGACCTGAGGAACTCTGCAAGAATGGTTAGGTACCCCTGATAAAGGCAGTAAAACAGAAGGCAATGCAATATGTAAACTACCTCTGTTTCTAGGCAACAAGAGTTATCATCAGTTTAGTTTGGTTACACCTCAAAATTCAGTTTAAAATTTGTTCTTCTACTCAAATACAGAGCACTTTTCTGAATATGAAATTTACAGTCGAAGCAAATAAACTTCTAGCTGTTGGTTATGGTTGATGTTTAAAATATAGAGTACTTATGACAATAAGCAACATGTATATCCATGCTAGCATCTCTAGATGTTGGTCTTATACTTGTTTTTTTAATGCAACTATGCAGGTACCTATGGCAAGAACCTCTCCACTGAAAGAACATGAGAAAAACGTGTGCTATTTAATTAGGAAAGTAGGACCAAACTACATTCACCTGTCAAATGATGTTCCCATTCATCTAGCAATACAAAAAAACACAGAAATTGCAAGGTCTGGACTGAATGCTTTTGAGTTTATTAAGTACCTTCAGTTCTGAGCTTTAAATGTCAAAAGAGCTTCACAGAATCTTGAATCCTCCAAATCACTCTTAACAGTTCCGCATTGCACAAAGGCAGCAATGAGCCAATGATATCAGTAGAAATAATAGGTGCTGCAGTTATATAACTTATCAAACAGGCCCAACTTAGTTAGCATTCTATCTGCACAACTGGCCAAAGAAAACAGATGAACTATTCATAAACCCATGGAAGTTTATTGGACCACTGTTCATAAACAAATCATTGGACCATTGTTCATCTGTTTGTTTATCAGTATTTCTAGGTTTACAAACTCCAGCATTCAAGCAAAACAAACATTGAGTAAACACACATTCAATCAAAACAGGAGTTGACTTAACCTACAACATTCTGTGTAAACACACATTCAAGCAAAATACACATTCACTTTTTGAACTCCCAGAAAAGCTAGACTCCTGGTATGAACAACTAAACAAATCTTGTTCATTTGAATGGGGTTACACAGATCATGCACACCGGAAAAAAGCTTATCCATGCGGAAACACTATAACTTTACATGGAAACAAGCAGTGGCATGAACTATATACCCCCTAGTACGAAAAAAGCTTCACTCATTAGTGCAAAAAATACACTATTATTGCTGGACATGAATACACTGCACTAATACTGATAGTAGTTCACCGTTCCAACAAGAAAAAACACAGAAATTGCAGTACACCGACGGGAATGGAGAGGAAGGGTGGAGAGGGAGGAAGGAGGAAGGAGGAGAGGTACCTGGGCGGGCGCGGCCGGTCGCCGGAGGGGTCGGGGTCGGGGTTGGGGTCGGGGTCGGCGGCGGCGGCGGCGTCGAAGGGATGCCTCGGTTGGTCGTGGGGAGGCCGGCGGCCACGGCGAGGTCGCGGAGGCGTCGGCGATGGAGGAGCTGCAGTGGTGGGGGGCGGTAATGAAGAAGCATTGGTCCACTTGGGAAGCCAGTACCCATGGCTCATTTTTCGCTGTGACGTTTGCGCCCACGGTCTTGGATTTGGCTTCGGGTATAACCATGGTGGTGGAATACCGGTCTTCTTTTAGGACGCTCTTGGCCCATCTGACACGGAACATCGGGACCTTCTCTCCAGCGTAGCTCAGCTCCCAGATCTCCTCGATCCTTCTATAGTATCTGTCCTTGTCGTTGCCGGTGTAGGATTCCATCGTTACCCCGGAGTTCTGATAACCATCGCTCTTCATGTCCTTGTCCTCGGTGTAGAATGTGTAGCCATTGATATCGTACGCCTCATAGGTCATCAGGTTGTGCTCGGCGCCCTGTGACAAGGCGAATATGAGTTGTTCTTCCAGGAAAGAATCCTCATGTAAAGGGTACGACAGAAGCTTCTGCTTGAACCAACGCGTGAAACATGAGTTGTGATCTTTGAGTATATCTCCGCCAGTCCTCTGTTGGCCTCGGTCATTGTACGTCTTCTCAATAAAGGTCTTGTGCTCTACCACCCAAGGATCGACCACGTCTATGTGTTGTAGCGCGACTAGGTTTCCTCTTTCAAAGTCGGCGAGTCGACCCTCGAAGTCGACATGCATTTCGCGGCGACCCTCATGGTGACCCCATCTAGCGAGCCTGCCGAGGTGCCTGTTGACGGGCAGACCAACGGGGTTCTCGATGCCTAGATAATTCGTGCAGTAGGAGATGCACTCTTCGGTCAGAAAGCCCCTGGCTATACTTCCCTCTAGACGTGACATGTTGCAAACATATCCTTTGATGACACCATTCATCCTTTCAAACGGCATCATGCTGTGCAGGAACGTCGGCCCGAGTTGGATGATATCCTCCACGATATGGACCAGCAGATGCACCATAACGTCGAAGAATGCGGGCGGGAAGTACATCTCAAGCTCGCATAGTATCACCATGATCTCTTCCTGTAGCCTTCTGAGTTGCCTCACGCTAATCGACTTCCGAGAGATGACGTCGAAAAAGTTGCATAGGCCAATTAGCGTTTCACGGACGTGCGCGTCCGTGATCCCATGGATTGCAACTGGAAGTATCTGCGTCATCAGCACGTGACAGTCGTGAGACTTCATCCCGCTGAACTTCTGCTTCGCTGGGTCTAGGTATCTGCTTATCTTCCCCGCGTAACCGTAAGGAAGTTTTACTCCTAGGAGGCAGGTGAAAAACTTCTCGATCTCCTCCTGACTTAGAGTGAAGCACGTGGGAGGGTAGTCATTTCCGGTCTTCTTGGCCTTTTTGCCTTTGCGACGACTTTCTGTGTCCTGCTTCGCCTCATCATCATCATCATCATCATCATCATCATCATCATCATCATCATCATCATCATCATTAGCGTGAAGCTCCTGCCTGATGCCCATTGATTTCAAGTCTGCCCTTGCTTTCGGCCCATCTTTGGTCCTCTCTGGCATGTTGAGCAGGGTACCAAGCAGACTCTCGCACACGTTCTTCGTGATATGCATGACATCAAGGCTGTGAGGCACACGGTGGATCTTCCAGTACGACAAGTCCCAGAAAACAGACCTCGTTTTCCATACCTTCAGCAGCGGCTCTGGCGCCTTTCGCTTCTTTCCCGGCTCTGGCGCCTTTTGCTTCTTTCCCGGCAGTGGGCAGTCTTTCCAATTTTTCAACAGCTTGTCTATTTCCTCGCTGCTCCTTGTACACGGGCGTTTTCAGGGTTCGGTTTCACCATCGAACAGATCCTTGCATTTCCTCCACGGGTCATCGTCGTGAAGCCACCTTCGATGTCCCATGAACACGGTTTTCGAAGACCCGGGATCTCTATCTAGCTGGTGATACGTTGTGTCATCCATGCACCTTACGCATCCAGAAAATCCGTGGACTACCTGCCCCGCGAGATATCCGTAGCCGAGATAGTCGTGCACCGTCGTGAGCAGTGCGGCTCTCATAGGGAAATATTCTTTCTCTGCGGTGTCCCACTGTCACAGCCCTAGAATTGCTAGTGGTTAGTTGCATCTGTGAGCATCCATGCATCATGTTAAATTCAAATTAATTTGAAATGGGGATGACAGAACCCCAGCACCTTCCCTGAAACTAACTAGGGCTTACTAAAACTGGTTTCAATGAACCCAAAATGCCCTTCAAAAATGTTCGTTATTTATGGAAAAAGGTTAAAACCTTTACCAGAGGTCATGCACATTTTTCCAATGCATTTATGGTCTTTGAATTAACTCATATTGTATTTGAATTGGAGCTATTAATTCCTATAAAATATTCGGTAGCTCCAAATATTCTGAAACATTTTGTAGAGCTTTGGAATAATCCATATTGCCTCTACAATAAATCTCAGAAGCTACAAAAATATTTGGTTAGCAAACCAAATTCAAAACAATTACAGAAATAGAAAACAGAAACTAAATTAACAGAAAAGAGAGAGAGAAGGAACCTCACCTGGACCTACCTTCGCAGCCCACCTGGCGGCCCAAGTGGCCAGCCCAACCCACCACCGCCACCTCCCCTGTCGTCTTCCTCCTCTGCCAGGAGGACGGAGACGCGTGCCCGCCCCGCGCCGGCCACCTCCTCCCTGCCTGGCTGCCTCCTCCTCCCCCTGGACGTCTCCCGCGGCGCCACGACCCCCCCTCCGGACCTCTGCACCGCTCCCCTCTCTCCCTGTGCTCCTCCCCCTCCTCTGTTTCTTCCTCCCGAACACACCGAGCGAAGCTCGTCGCCGCCGACAAGCCCCACCGCGGCCACTTCCTCCCCCTCGCCCCCTGGACATGCCTGCGAGCTCCGTCTCGACGTCCTCGACCCCCTCAACGAGCCACGAGGCCCCGGACGCGCCGCAACACCGCCACTGCCGCCGTTTCCCTCGCCGGCCACCGAAGGTCGTCATCGTCGATTCGCCGTCTCCCGAGCGTCCCCAAGCCCGCTAACCATCCCTACGGCATCTCTGTGAGCTCCGCCACCGTTTCCCCCTCTTCCCCGCTTCATTTGATCGCCGTAGCCGTCGCCCCCTTGATGACCGAACTGCGGCGCCGTCGAGCTCGCCGGCGACGAGGCACCGGTGACCAAATGGTCCCGTGCATATGCCCGTTGGCCTTGCGAGCTCTTGTAGAGCCCGTAGGTACTAACTACTAGCTTCTCCGCGCGCTGCATCATCGGTTCCGTCGACGTCCGAGCTCCGGTCGCCGCTGACCTCGACTCCGTCGTCGTTTCCGGCCAGCCCAGCCCCAACCGCCGCCACCATTGGATGCGCCACTTCTCCAGCTGTCCGTAGAGACCAACCGCGGCTTAAACCGCAGCCTGTACGCGAAACCCGAGCATTTCCGGCGAGCCACCGCCGTGTTTTTGGTCGCCGGCGGCGAGCCGTGGACCAAGCCCGGCGGGTTTGACCCCGGGTGGGCCCAGTTGACCCCTCCGGGTCGATGACAAATGGGACCCAGCCCTGCTAATTTTTAGGATTAGTATTAATTAAATTTAGTTAGTCTAATGACACTGACACGCGGGCCCCACCGTCCAGGTTTGACCTGGTCAGCTCAGTTGACCTGCTGACATCATCATGACGTCAGGATGACGCAGTAAATATTTTCTGGAATTTAAATAAATCTTAAATGATTTATTTATTTCAGAAAATACCCAAAACTTTGAAAAATCATAGAAATTAATCTATAACTCCAATGGAAATAATTTATATATGAAAAATTATCAGAAAAATTCAAGGAATCCATCTGTACCATTTTCATGCATGTTAGAACAACTTATAGTTGCTTCTTAGCACAAATCATATAATGGCATTTAAATATCCACATATGGAGTTTGAATTTGAATCATGTATTCAAACCAACTTCATTTAAATCATAGCTAGATGCATTAGCTCAAATCACAGCATATTGCCATGTCATGATCATGCATCATATTGTGGCATTGCATTGATTGTGTTCTTTCTCAGTTGCCGGTGTTTGTCCCCTCTCGATAGACGTGGTTCCGACAATGAGATCGATGACACCGATGAAGAACTATAATATCTTCAGAAGTGCCAGGCAAGCAAAACCCCCTTGTTCATTCCGATAAAATCCCACTCTCTCGCCCCTGCTCTCTTTTATTGCATTGGGACAACAACGATTCATGTGTTACTTGCTGCGGTAGCTGAACCCCTTTATCCTTTGCATGACCTGTCATTCCACAGTAAATAGATGAAACCCACTAGCATGAGTAGGAGTTGTTTGAGCCCATGTTGTGCCTACTCATTCATGCTTGTTTGTCATGCCTGCTACTGCTTAGAGTTGAGTCGGGTCTGATTCATCGGGAATGAATTGGAATGGTGATGAACATGTCCTATTGTGTGTGAAGTAAGTGTGTGAACACGATTTGGTAAAGGTATTGGTGAGAGGCCATGTAGGAGTACATGGTGGGTTGTCTCATTGAAGCCGTCCTCAGGAACTGAGTTCTGTGTTTGTGATCCATGAACAGTTACTACCACACATTGGGATCCTTAATTGACTCTCTCGGCTTCTTGATCACCCTTGTCCTCTGTCCAGGAGTTGCAAGTAGTTTCTGGTGTTTGTAGTATGCTGGGGGCCGCACGCAGTGCTGACCATAGGGGTGGGCTGTGTTGCGGTAGGCACGTGGCACGGTGTACCGGGCGCCCGTTTGGTGTTCCGGGAACCCTGTACACATCGTTTGGGGCTGTGAGCGAAACTCCGGCCGGATCTCCTCATGGATGGAACCCGAATAGGCGATAAACCTGGACTAGAGACTTGAGTGTTTAGGTAGGCTGTGGCCGACACCCTCGCTGGGCTTCCGCTTGAAGGTTGCCGAGTACATGTCGTGTAAACGGCGGTAAGTGGTGAGAGCGTGTGTGAAGAAGTACACCCCTGCAGGGTTAACATCATCTATTCGAATAGCCGGATTCCTCGGATATGGAAACTTGGACCCCTTGCATAGTTCATAGACAAGTGAAAGTGGATACTCTAAAATGCGCAAGATAAGCGTGAGTGCTATGGATGGCCTTCTCGTAGGGAGACGGAAGTGAATCCATAGTGGTGTATTGATATGGTGAATATGTGGACTCGTGTGCGCCACCTCAAAAGAGTCGCTTGTAGTCGTAGTTCAGGATAGCCACCGAGTCAAAGCTGGCTTGCTGCAGTTAAACTCCACCACCCCTTTTATTGAAACTGATGCATATGTAGTTAGTTCTGATGTAAGTCTTGCTGAGTACGTTTGTACTCACGTTTGCCTATTTTATGTTTTGCAGAGAGAGACGTCAGTCTCGCTAGTAGTTCCGTGTGGACTTCGACGTTTAGCTTGATACCTCAGCTACGATCTTGTGCCCTCGGCCGGATCTGGTAGATAGTCAGGCTACTCAGCCTTTTCATTTGTAGATGTCTGTACTCAGACATGTTAAGCTTCCGCATGTGCTTTGATTTGTATGCTCTGATTGTTGGGTCATGAGACCCATGTTTGTAATATTTCGCTCCTCGGAGCCTAATGAATAAATACTGGAGTCGTAGAGTCTTGTTGTGATGCCATGTTGTATCTACACATATCGAGCATATTGTGTGTATGATTGCAATGCTTGCTATGTGTGGGATCCGACTATCTAGTTGTTTATCCTTGGCAGCCTTTCATATGAGGAAATGTAAGTCTAGTGCTTCTGAGCGATAGTAGTCCGCTACAGCCCGGTTCACCGGAGTCCTGCTAGCCCAGCACTACTGCTCGGAACACTTGACTGGCCGGCATGTGTTTCACGTCGTCCCTATGTCTGTCCCTTCGGGGAAATGTCACGCGGTGACATCCGGAGTCCTGCCTAGCCTGCTACAGCCCGGGTTACCGGAGTCCTGTTAGCCCAGTGCTACAGCCCGAATTCACACGTTGATGACCGACATGCTCGATGTGATTCATGTATGCCTGTCCTCATAGGTTAGCGCCGCTTTGGGTTCACGGCTAGCCATGTCGGCCCGGGTTCTTTGTCATATGGATGCTAGCGACACTATCATATACGTGAGCCAAAAGGCGCAAACGGTCCCGGGCCAGGTAAGGTGGCACCCGTGGGAATACCGTGCGTGAGGCCGCAAAGTGATATGATGTGTTACATGCTAGATCGGTGTGGCTTAGGATCGGGGTCCTGACAGCGTTGGTATCAGAGCCTGACTGCCTGTAGGATTACCAAGCCAAACTGGTCGAAGTTGAGTCTAGAAATGCTTTAGTTATGTAAGGGAATTGATTGTGGAAGGGATCGTAAGGCTCTTTTTACTTCTTATACCTCATGGCCTTCTGATCTGAGTCATTCTCTTCCTTTCCACGGGGATTAAGAACTAGGCCTTCTCATCTATCTATCAGGATGACGTGTTACTAATCCATAGACTTATAGAATTGATAGTTTCAAGCCTCTGTTCAGTTTCTACTACTCCCATGTGTTCTTAGTTGATCTCAGAACATTGATATTGTGGTGTTGAGTGGTTATGCCACCATTTTGCATGATGTCTCAATCTTTTTGAGCATTTACAGCCGTTATGCTGTCCGAGTCATCCCAGGTTTTGACTAGTCTGATGCATTTGCAAATCCTTTCTTCCTGTTCCGATGTTCTTTTGGTCAGAATAAGCACACTAATCGGTCAGTTGAGGTACTCTATTGCCTCGACATATATGTTGGAACTACTATTATGACCCTAGGTGTTTTAGGGAGTCATCTAGTAATCTAGCAATGCTATGTGTTCCTGGTGTGATGATTCTGGCCACCATTCTCGAAAGCGTCCTGTGATGCCATTTAGTTAGTAGGTATTCTATTCCTGGGTTTTCGAACCCGAGATTCACCCTACTTCATGTTGTTAGTATTTGCTAGTTCCCTTAAGATATTAGTAACCTTTGCATTAGTCCTCAAGGTCCGTGGTATTTCCTTCTTCCAAATACCATGAACCGTTATGGCAGGAGTTCCTTTGAACCAAAGGATCACAATAAGAGTGCTCTTGGTGAGTTCTCCATTTTGCATTGTGAATCTGCCGTCCTACCTCTCCGCATGGATTATCCGGAAGAAATTCGTTGAACTCGTTTGACATACTAATCCATGCATCCACAACTCAGAAAATCATATGTTCCTTGAGTTGTCCCCTTTTAGTTGTGTTCTGACCCTCGTCTATCAATTGATAGTCAAGAGTATGTGTGCATTCGTGTCCATCGATGCCTATTATTCTTGTGGTCCGTCAAGCCATTCTATCCGGGAATGACTAGGAGAAACAAACTCCAGTACCTTGTCCATTTCGAGGATTGGGTCAAAGTAATTGTATTCCACAGATCTAAATGCCAATCCAGCTTCTGCTCTGCTCTACCTTGGAGTGTTACCATCTTTATGTCAAGAGAGTCATGAGAATTGCACCATCTCTCATGAATTTTTGACGCAGTGATACTTCTTGCCATCATTTTTCTTTCCTCGTCCCCGTGTTGTCACCACCGGAATGCCGTCGAGTGAACCATGATGTGTGAAA
Source organism: Aegilops umbellulata (assembly GCA_032464435.1). Taxonomy (NCBI): domain Eukaryota; kingdom Viridiplantae; phylum Streptophyta; class Magnoliopsida; order Poales; family Poaceae; genus Aegilops; species Aegilops umbellulata. The sequence goes on along the minus strand of CP136057.1, from coordinate 1,925,850 downwards.
TCAGTACTCCTAGCAACCGTGTTGCCTGGTAGTTAATGGACAATATTCTCATTCTTAGCGTGTTGGTTATTAAATCATCATCCTAAGATTGAACGTGCTACCTAGTCCTTATTCTGGTGCACTCTTCGATCAATGAGTGAGGATTATTCAATTCCTTGCTTATTTGATCATATCATCTTGCTCTGAAAAGCAAGATTGTTCTCGAGCTTAGCAACATATCAGTGGTTTGCGATTTTCCGAATATCTTCTCGGAAGTATTACCAGGTTGTCCTCAGACTGTTATGTTGAGCTCGTGATCAAGTTGGTTCCTTGTGCACCACCCTTTCTCCAAGAATCTGTGTTAGATATCCCTGAGTTAGTTGGTTGAGCTAGACAACAACTTGGAGAGTTGGAAGATAAAGCTTGTCTGACTTAGTTCATGTTAAGGGATATCTTTTGTGGTGTGTGTTGAAGAAAGATGATATCTTCACCAATTGGTCCTCGTGATCAGTTGTTGGATGTATTGTCTTGTCAAAACTTTGATTTGAGTATGGACTATCATCAAGTCAAATCAGAACCAACGATATTCGTAATGTTGTCTTACTCGTGGTTGATCCCTTGAGCATACACCATTATATCATTTGGTCTGACCAATGCTATCACCGTGTTCACATGATGGTGGAAGTCCAGTGATATGGAAATTCCGATGAGTTGTTGTTGAGCCCATCAGCAGCATTTTGTCTCCCCCATGATTCATGTGGAACGCTACACTAGTATTGGAAGCTTTATAAGCATTGTCTTCGTGTTTCCTTCATGAAGTATATGTTTGGATGAAAGCAGATACTTCCTCTAATTCATGTGCTTTAGATGTAAGTTGCCGCCATGAATTTGAGAAGGGTTTGTTTTGCTTACTCTGGAATCATCCCAAGTTAGTCATGCACGTGCGAAGTGCCCTATGGTTTGATAGGTTGGCCGCCTCCACTCCATATGTGTTCCCAGCACACCAAGCCACTGATTGACTTGTTCAAGGAGAAGAAGTTCCTTCATAAGAGCTAATCATATGACTTATGCAAGGGCTTCATACCCACAATGATGGTTCCCAACCAGAACTCGGTAGTGTTTTGTTGTAAGACTCCTACGTGATCATGCTTGTCATGGACATCATGTTCACATGTATGTAGCAGAATCAGCTCATGTTTTGGAGCTTGCTACCGTAGTTCATCTCCCGAGAGTCCCGCAATATCATCTCGTCGATTTGTGTTGCAACCTTTCCTTTTCGGACATGTTGTCTGAAGTATCCTGTTACTAACCAGATCTGAATCTCAGGCGGATATGATGGTTGGAACGTGTCCCGAGAACTAAAATATTGGTCTCTCCGTAACCCGGTAAAGTGGATGTTGTGGCCAACACACCAGCCGGAAGACCTATTATCGTAGTATCTCGATTGAGGAAGTTGGCCACCTCCCCATAAGGATCTCGCAGGATTTACTTCTATAGTTATTCCTTGTGGATTTTTGTGTTCCGAAGTCCGACCTTTTACTTGATGTTCTGGATACCAAACCTTACCTATAACTGGGTTACGCTAGTACACCAAGGAGAACATCAGAAGCGGAGTGCTAAATGTCTCTCGGTCGATCATCCAGATTTTGTTTTCTTGGCCTCGCTAAGGTGAAATCTGAGAAGGTGTTATCTTCCTTTGCATCTGCATCATCCATCACTAATCATCATGGTAGTATGTTGTGTTGCCAGGATCCTTGACACGGATGTTGGTAGAACCTTGATGAATATGGAAATGCTCAAGTTCTTGAGGGCACGCGCAAGCAAATCATTCATTGCGTTGTCTTCAACAAGATAGTCCACATCATCCAACCTAGTCGGAGTATGTCACTTTTCCGAACTCCTTCAAACGATCGTTTGTGATTACCTTAGGCTGGAATAAAGAGTTCCAATGATCTCAGTATCAAAAGTAATTCTTTTTGCCACTTAAGGGAATATCTCTGCGAGTCACCTTCCCTGAGGTGCCCCGTTATGGAATCATGGCAATTTTCCTCGCTACCGTGACACCCTCCACCACCTTTCTAAGTGTGGAATTTTTGCCCATCAAATCAAACCCCGTCGATGTTCTTCCATCCCTCTCGATGTGTTTTGTGTCTCAACTCGAGATGTTCCAACATCTCATTCCACGAATTGATCTGGAATGCTCGATCTTCGAGGAGATCGTTTCCTATAGAGTTTCTTTCTGTCGCCATCGTGTTGGATGAAGATCTCAAAGCGAGGACGTCAAGATCAAGATGATGGAATGGATCAACATCTTCGAGAAGGGCAATTGGATCAAGAAGGTTGTGGTAGCTTGCGACCCCTCTGTCTTCTTACCTCACGTCTTGAATCTCGGGACGAGATTCTTGTTTAGTGGGGGTGAGTTGTCACAGCCCTAGAATTGCTAGTGGTTAGTTGCATCTGTGAGCATCCATGCATCATGTTAAATTCAAATTAATTTGAAATGGGGATGACAAAACCCCAGCACCTTCCCTGAAACTAACTAGGGCTTACTAAAACTGGTTTCAATGAACCCAAAATGCCCTTCAAAAATGTTCGTTATTTATGGAAAAAGGTTAAAACCTTTACCAGAGGTCATGCACATTTTTCCAATGCATTTATGGTCTTTGAATTAACTCATATTGTATTTGAATTGGAGCTATTAATTCCTATAAAATATTCGGTAGCTCCAAATATTCTGAAACATTTTGTAGAGCTTTGGAATAATCCATATTGCCTCTACAATAAATCTCAGAAGCTACAAAAATATTTGGTTAGCAAACCAAATTCAAAACAATTACAGAAATAGAAAACAGAAACTAAATTAACAGAAAAGAGAGAGAAGGAACCTCACCTGGACCTACCTTCGCAGCCCACCTGGCGGCCCAAGTGGCCAGCCCAACCCACCACCGCCACCTCCCCTGTCGTCTTCCTCCTCTGCCAGGAGGACGGAGACGCGTGCCCGCCCCGCGCCGGCCACCTCCTCCCTGCCTGGCTGCCTCCTCCTCCCCCTGGACGTCTCCCGCGGCGCCACGACCCCCCTCCGGACCTCTGCACCGCTCCCCTCTCTCCCTGTGCTCCTCCCCCTCCTCTGTTTCTTCCTCCCGAACACACCGAGTGAAGCTCGTCGCCGCCGACAAGCCCCACCGCGGCCACTTCCTCCCCCTCGCCCCCTGGACATGCCTGCAAGCTCCGTCTCGACTTCCTCGACCCCCTCGACGAGCCACGAGGCCCCGGACACGCCGCAACACCGCCACTGCCGCCGTTTCCCTCGCCGGCCACCGAAGGTCGTCATCGTCGATTCGCCGTCTCCCGAGCGTCCCCGAGCCCACTAACCATCCCTACGGCATCTCTGTGAGCTCCGCCACCGTTTCCCCCTCTTCCCCGCTTCATTTGATCGCCGTAGCCGTCGCCCCCTTGATGACCGAACTGCGGCGCCGTCGAGCTCGCCGGCGACGAGGCACCGGTGACCAAATGGTCCCGTGCATATGCCCGTTGGCCTTGCGAGCTCTTGTAGAGCCCGTAGGTACTAACTACTAGCTTCTCCGCGCGCTGCATCATCGGTTCCGTCGACGTCCGAGCTCCGGTCGCCGCTGACCTCGACTCCGTCGTCGTTTCCGGCCAGCCCAGCCCCAACCGCCGCCACCGTTGGATGCGCCACTTCTCCAGCTGTCCGTAGAGACCAACCGCGGCTTAAACCGCAGCCTGTACGCGAAACCCGAGCATTTCCGGCGAGCCACCGCCGTGTTTTTGGTCGCCGGCGGCGAGCCGTGGACCAAGCCCGGCGGGTTTGACCCCGGGTGGGCCCAGTTGACCCCTCCGGGTCGATGACAAATGGGACCTAGCCCTGCTAATTTTTAGGATTAGTATTAATTAAATTTAGTTAGTCTAATGACACTGACACGCGGGCCCCACCGTCCAGGTTTGACCTGGTCAGCCCAGTTGACCTGCTGACATCATCATGACGTCAGGATGACGCAGTAAATATTTTCTGGAATTTAAATAAGTCTTAAATGATTTATTTATTTCAGAAAATACCCAAAACTTTGAAAAATCATAGAAATTAATCTATAACTCCAATGGAAATAATTTATATATGAAAAATTATCAGAAAAATTCAAGGAATCCATCTGTACCATTTTCATGCATGTTAGAACAACTTATAGTTGCTGCTTAGCACAAATCATATAATGGCATTTAAATATCCACATATGGAGTTTGAATTTGAATCATGTATTCAAACCAACTTCATTTAAATCATAGCTAGATGCATTAGCTCAAATCACAGCATATTGCCATGTCATGATCATGCATCATATTGTGGCATTGCATTGATTGTGTTCTTTCTCAGTTGCCGGTGTTTGTCCCCTCTCGATAGACGTGGTTCCGACAATGAGATCGATGACACCGATGAAGAACTATAATATCTTCAGAAGTGCCAGGCAAGCAAAACCCCCTTGTTCATTCCGATAAAATCCCACTCTCTCGCCCCTGCTCTCTTTTATTGCATTGGGACAACAACGATTCATGTGTTACTTGCTGCGGTAGCTGAACCCCTTTATCCTTTGCATGACCTGTCATTCCACAGTAAATAGATGAAACCCACTAGCATGAGTAGGAGTTGTTTGAGCCCATGTTGTGCCTACTCATTCATGCTTGTTTGTCATGCCTGCTACTGCTTAGAGTTGAGTCGGGTCTGATTCATCGGGAATGAATTGGAATGGTGATGAACATGTCCTATTGTGTGTGAAGTAAGTGTGTGAACACGATTTGGTAAAGGTATTGGTGAGAGGCCATGTAGGAGTACATGGTGGGTTGTCTCATTGAAGCCGTCCTCAGGAACTGAGTTCTGTGTTTGTGATCCATGAACAGTTACTACCACACATTGGGATCCTTAATTGACTCTCTCGGCTTCTTGATCACCTTTGTCCTCTGTCCAGGAGTTGCAAGTAGTTTCTGGTGTTTGTAGTATGCTGGGGGCCGCACGCAGTGCTGACCATAGGGGTGGGCTGTGTTGCGGTAGGCACGTGGCACGGTGTACCGGGCGCCCGTTTGGTGTTCCGGGAACCCTGTACACATCGTTTGGGGCTGTGAGCGAAACTCCGGCCGGATCTCCTCATGGATGGAACCCGAATAGGCGATAAACCTGGACTAGAGACTTGAGTGTTTAGGTAGGCTGTGGCCGACACCCTCGCTGGGCTTCCGCTTGAAGGTTGCCGAGTACATGTCGTGTAAACGGCGGTAAGTGGTGAGAGCGTGTGTGAAGAAGTACACCCCTGCAGGGTTAACATCATCTATTCGAATAGCCGGATTCCTCGGATATGGAAACTTGGACCCCTTGCATAGTTCATAGACAAGTGAAAGTGGATACTCTAAAATGCGCAAGATAAGCGTGAGTGCTATGGATGGCCTTCTCGTAGGGAGACGGAAGTGAATCCATAGTGGTGTATTGATATGGTGAATATGTGGACTCGTGTGCGCCACCTCAAAAGAGTCGCTTGTAGTCGTAGTTCAGGATAGCCACCGAGTCAAAGCTGGCTTGCTGCAGTTAAACTCCACCACCCCTTTTATTGAAACTGATGCATATGTAGTTAGTTCTGATGTAAGTCTTGCTGAGTACGTTTGTACTCACGTTTGCCTATTTTATGTTTTGCAGAGAGAGACGTCAGTCTCGCTAGTAGTTCCGTGTGGACTTCGACGTTTAGCTTGATACCTCAGCTACGATCTTGTGCCCTCGGCCGGATCTGGTAGATAGTCAGGCTACTCAGCCTTTTCATTTGTAGATGTCTGTACTCAGACATGTTAAGCTTCCGCATGTGCTTTGATTTGTATGCTCTGATTGTTGGGTCATGAGACCCATGTTTGTAATATTTCGCTCCTCGGAGCCTAATGAATAAATACTGGAGTCGTAGAGTCTTGTTGTGATGCCATGTTGTATCTACACATATCGAGCATATTGTGTGTATGATTGCAATGCTTGCTATGTGTGGGATCCGACTATCTAGTTGTTTATCCTTGGCAGCCTTTCATATGAGGAAATGTAAGTCTAGTGCTTCTGAGCGATAGTAGTCCGCTACAGCCCGGTTCACCGGAGTCCTGCTAGCCCAGCACTACTGCTCGGAACACTTGACTGGCCGGCATGTGTTTCACGTCGTCCCTATGTCTGTCCCTTCGGGGAAATGTCACGCGGTGACATCCGGAGTCCTGCCTAGCCTGCTACAGCCCGGGTTACCGGAGTCCTGTTAGCCCAGTGCTACAGCCCGAATTCACACGTTGATGACCGACATGCTCGATGTGATTCATGTATGCCTGTCCTCATAGGTTAGCGCCGCTTTGGGTTCACGGCTAGCCATGTCGGCCCGGGTTCTTTGTCATATGGATGCTAGCGACACTATCATATACGTGAGCCAAAAGGCGCAAACGGTCCCGGGCCAGGTAAGGTGGCACCCGTGGGAATACCGTGCGTGAGGCCGCAAAGTGATATGATGTGTTACATGCTAGATCGGTGTGGCTTAGGATCGGGGTCCTGACACCCACGTATTGGCTGGCGTTTTCCACAGCATGTCTAGCTCCTCCTTCAGCAGCCCCAGCTATAGATTGATGTCGTTCCCTGGTTGTTTCGGCCCTTCAATTAGCATACTCATGTGAATGTACTTCCTCTTCATGCACAACCAGGGGGGAAGGTTGTACATCCACACAAACAAAGGCCAGGTGCTATGTGTGCTTCTCTGGCTGCCAAACGGATTGACTCCATCGGTGCTCGCGCGCAGCACGATGTTCCTTGGATCCTTCCCAAATTTTGGGTATTCGAAGTTCAACGCTTGCCACTGGCTCGCATCCTTAGGGTGACTCAGCATCTTGTCTTTTTTATTTATCTCCGGATCATTTCCGTCATCTTCCCGCTTCTTCTCCTCCCTATCCGTGTGCCAATGCAGGAGCTTTGCTACCTTAGGGTCCGCAAAATACCGCTGCAGACGAGGAGTGATCGGAAAGTACCACACCGATTTTCGAGGAGCTTTCTTCCTCTTCTTGTATCGAGTGACGCCGCACACCGGACATATGGTAGACTCCGCGTGATCGTCCCGATAAATGATACAATTGTTCATGCACACATGGCATTTCACGTGCGGTAAATCCAGAGGACACACGATTTTCTTCGCCTCCTCGAAACTGGTCGGGCACTTGTTCCCCTTGGGAAGACGTTCGTGCCAGAATGACATGTTCTCGTCGAAGCATGCGTCGGTCATTTTGTGTTTCACCTTCATCTCCAGAGCCATGAGCGTTACTTTCAGGCGGGTATCCTCGGGCCTGCATCCTTCATACAATTGAGTAACCGCGTCTATCTCCAGTTGATCCAGCTTGGCTTTCTCTCGGGCGGCAGCTCTTGCGTTATCCGTCTGCTTGAGAAGCAGCTCTTGAATATGAGGGTCCTGCACCCAGCCTCCATCGTCGTCTGCTCCGGCATCTTCATCTTCATGATCCTGCCCTTCGTCTTGATCTTCCTCATCATCATGTACGACATCTTCTACATGATGACTGTGTACAACATCACCGTCGTGATCATGTCCTGGAGATTCTTCGTCTTCTCGCCCGCCCTCGCCGCGGTGGTACTTGTCTTGTTGCCCTTCCTCATTTCTTGCCCGGCCCCGACCATGGACGACTTCATAGTCATCTTCATCACCTTGCCACCGATAGCCATCCATGAAACCACACAAGAGCAGGTGGTCCCGCACCTGCCCGGAATCCGGGTCCGAAATAAGGCTCTTCAGCTTGCATCTTCGACATGGACATCTTATCTCTGTCTTGTTCTTTTGAAGCATCTCGGCCTTCGCGGAGCTCAAAAACCTATTCACGATGCCTTCAGTCATCGTGCGGACCATGGTCGCCTGCGGGGTAGAGCAAAACGATATTTTAGAACCAAGAAAAAAATTTGGCATGACCTTCCCTAAAAATAGGACCAAAAAGAATGCATAGTGCCAAAATTCTCGCCGAAACGGAAATGAATCAAAACATTCCGGCAAAATATTGGCAACTATCGCATTTCAAATACCGGTACCTTCAAACACAAACATATATGCAACACCACAAACACATGCAACACCACAAACATACATAGATCTGGCTAGGCCACAAAAAGTGCATGTGCACGTTGTTGGAGCAAGCTAGGGAGAAAAAAGTAGATCTACATCATGAAGATAGCTTTCCCCTTACTTACTTACCTATCAAAAAAAGGTAATTTCACCACTTAATTTTGATGAATCTATGGTGGAAAAGAGGTGAGGAGGAGGAGGCAGCCGAACGCTTGGAGAAGGAGGTGGAGGGAATGAAGTGGGGAAAGTGAGTGGGTAGGTGTGGCTGTCCAAAATATCTTGTTGGGGTCCCAGGTTACTAATGGCGCACCACCTGCAAATGCGCCATTAGTAACCCTGGTTACTAATGGCGCACCTGCAGGTGGTGCACCATTAGTAGTTTTGCAGAAAAGTAAAAAATATAAATATATATACTAATGGCGCATCGTATAATAGTGCGCCATTATTAGTTTAAACTAGTAATGGCGCACTGTGAGACGGTGGGCCATTAGTAGTTTTGCAAAAAAAAGAATAAGAAAAAAATTACAGTAATGGCGCACTCTCTGCCTGGTGCGCCTTTACTAGTTATAACTAGTAATGGCGCATTGTCGACCTGATGCGCCATTAGTATGTATGGAAAAATGAAATAAAATAAAATAATACTAGTGGCGCACCCTGTTTCTGGTGCGCCATTAGTGTCTTCCACACTAATGGCGCATGACCAATAGGTGCGCCAATAGTAGATAGTAGTGGCGCACTACTTCCCCGGTGCGTCATTATTATCAATCCTATCTATAGCCCTTTTCCTAGTAGTGTATAGTTCATCATGAAGTTCCAGTAACTTGATGATAGTGACTAGAGAACTCTTTCAATCACTATCTTATCTGGAAGATTAACTCCCACTTGATTCAAGTGATTGTAGTACTCAGACATTCTGAGCACATGCTCACTAGTTGAGCTATTCTCCTCCATCTTGTAGGCAAAGTACTGTCAGAGATCTCATACCTCTCGACACGGGCATGAGTATGAAATACCAATTTCAACTCTTAGAACATCTTATATGCTCTGTGGAGTTCAAAATGTTTTTGAAGTCCCGGTTCTAAGCCTTAAAGCATGGTGCACTAAACTATCAAGTAGTCATCATACCGAGCTTGTCAAACGTTCATAACGTCTGCATCTGCTCCTGCAACAGTTCTGTCACCTAGTGGTGCATCAAGGACATAATACTTCTGTGCAGCATTGAGGATAATCCTCAGATTACGGAGCTAGTCCGCATCATTGCTACTAACATCTTTCAACTTATTTTTCTCTAGGAACATATCAAAAATAAATGGGAAGCTACATCACGGCTATTGATCTACAACATAGATATGCAAATACTATCAGGACTAAGTTCATGATAAATTAAAGTTCAATTAATCATATTACTTAAGAACTCCCACTTAGATAGACATCCCTCTAATCATCTAAGTGATCACGTGATCCATATCAACTAAACCATGTCCGATCATCACGTGAGATGGAGTAGTTTTCAATGGTGAACATCTCTACGTTGATCATATCTTCCGTACGATTCATGCTCGACCTTTCAGTCTGCAGTGTTCCGAGGCCATATCTGCATATGCTAGGCTCGTCAAGTTTAACTCGAGTAGTCTGCTTGTGCAAAACTGGATTGCACCCGTTGTATGTGAATGTAGAGCTTATCACACCCGATCATCACGTGGTGTCTCAGCATGAAGAACTGTAGCAACGGTGCATACTTAGGGAGAAGACTTGTACCATGAAATTTAGTGAGAGATCATCTTATAATGCTACCGTCGAACTAAGCAAAATAAGATGCATAAAGATAAACATCACATGCAAAATATGTGACATGATATGGCCATGATCATCTTGCGCCTTTGATCCCCATCTCCAAAGTACCGTCATGATCTCTATCGTCACTGGCATGACACGATGATCTCCATCACCTTGATCTCTATCAACGTGTCGTCACATGGTCGTCTCACCAACTATTGCTCTTGCAACTATTGCTATCACATAGCGATAAAGTAAAGCAATTATTTGGCGCTTGCATCTTATGCAATAAAGGGACAACCATAAGGCCTCTGCCAGTTGCCGATAACTTCAACAAAACATGATCATCTCATACAACAATTTATATCTCATCATGTCTTGACCATATCACATCACAGCATGCCCTGCAAAAACAAGTTAGACGTCCTCTACTTTGTTGTTACAAGTTTTACGTGGCTGCTACGGGCTGAGCAAGAACCGTTCTTACCTACGCATCAAAAACCACAACATAATATAGTGATTGCTTTTTGATCTTCAGAAAGAACCTTGTTCATTCAAACCGATTCAACTGAAGTTGGAGAAACAGACACCCACTAGCCACCTGTGTGCGAAGCACAGCGGTAGAACCAGTCTCGCGTAAGCGTACGCGTAATGTCGGTCTGGGCCGCTTCATTCAACAATACCGCCGAATCAAGAATCAACTAGTAATGGCAAGCAATATGTATATACTCACGCCCACAACTCCTTTCTGTTCTACTCGTGCACATAACATCTACACATAGACCTCGCTTGGATGCCACTGTTGGGGAATGCAGTAATTTCAAAAAATTTCCTACGCACATGCAAGATCATGGTGATGCATAGCAACGAGATGGGAAAGTGTTGTCTACGTACCCTAGTACACCGTAAGCGGAAGCGTTATGACAACGCGGTTGATGTACTCGTACATCTTCACGATCCGAACGATCCTAGTACCGAAAGTATGACACCTTCGCGATCTGCACACATTCAGCTCGGTGACGTCCCACGAACTCTTGATCCAGCTGTGTGTCGAGGGAGAGCTTCGTCAGCACGACGGCGTGATGACGGTGATGATGATGCTACCGGAATAGGGCTTCGCCTAAGCACCGCTACGATATGACCGAGGTGGATTATGATGCAGGGGGCACCGCACACGGCTAAGGGATCAATGATCAACTTGTGTGTCTATGGGTTGCCCCCTGGCCATGTATATAAAGGATGGAGGGAGGAGGAGGCCGGCCCTCATAGGGCGCGCCCAAAGTGTGGAGTTCTACTAGGACTCCCTAGTCCTAGTAGGATTCCACCTCCCACATGGAATAGGAAAAAGGGAATGGAGAAGGACAAGGAAGGAAGGGGCGCCCCCTTTCCCTAGTCCAATTCGGATCAGTCCATGGGGAAGGGGCTTGGCCACCCTTAAGGCCTTTCTCGCCTTTCCAGTATGGCCCATTAAGGCCTAATACGAATTCCCGTAACTCTCCGGTACTCCGAAAAATACCCGAATCACTCGGAACCTTTCCGATGTCCGAATATAGCCTTCCAATATATCGTTATTTACATCTCAACCATTTCGAGAATCCTCGTCATGTCCCGGATCTCATTCGGGACTCCGAACAAACTTCGGTCATCAAATCATATAACTCATAATACAAATCGTCACAGAATGTTAAGCGTGCGGACCCTACGGGTTCGAGAACTATGTAGACATGACCGAGACTCAACTTCGGTCAATAACCAATAGCGGAACCTGGATGCTCATATCGGTTCCTACATATTCTGTGAAGATCTTTATCGCTCAAAACGCATAACAACATACATTGTTCCCTTTGTCATCGGTATGTTACTTGCCCGAGATTCGATCGTCGGTATCTCAATACCTAGTTCAATCTCATTACCGGCAAGTCTCTTTACTTGTTCCATAATGCATCATACCGCAACTAACTCATTAGTCACATTGCTTGCAAGGCTTATAGTGATGTGCATTACCGAGAGGGCCTAGAGATACCTCTCCGATAGACGGAGTGACAAATCCTAATCTCGATCTGTGCCAACTCAACAAACACCATTGGACACACCTATAGAGCATCTTTATAATCACCCAGTTACGTTGTAACGTTTGATAGCACACAAGGTGTTCCTTCGGTATTTGGGAGTTGCATAATCTCATAGTCAGAGGAACATGTATAAGTCATGAAGAAAGCAGTAGCAATAAAACTGAACGATCATTATGCTAAGCTAAAGGATGGGTCTTGTCCATCACATCATTCTCTAATGATGTGATCCCGTTCATCAAATGAAAACGCATGTCCATGGCTAGGAAACTTAACCATCTTTGATTAACGAGCTAGTCAAGTAGAGGCATACTAGGGACACTCTATTGGTCTATGTATTCACACATGTACAAAGTTTCCAATTAATACAATTCTAGCATGAATAATGAAAATTTATCATGATATAAGGAAATATAAATAACAACTTTATTATTGCCTCTAGGGCATATTTCCTTCACCGCCATGCCGCCAAAGAAGTACGTGATCCCCCACTACGCGACAACTGCGCCCGCCACCATCGCCCAGCCGAAGCAGAGGAAGCCGAGGGTGCCGCCATCCAAGCCACCGGGCATGCCAAACACCGACTGGGGGGGGGGGGTTGGAAGTTCAGCGCCGGGAGGCTGTCACCGCCGATCGCCAAGAAGGCTCGGGATAACGCGGCACGTGCGGCTGCGGTCGCGGAGGTTCAAGCCGAGGCCGAGGCGGATCGCGTGGGGATGAATTACCCACCCGGCGGCCATGCCCAATACGAGCCCTGGAGCCAGCAAAGCGTCGGCTCTCTGGCCGGCTTCTTGTCGTCGCCGCAACCTTGGGGATGCACGCCGTCGCCGGGCTACTCTGACGGGGACGCGCACGGTGGGTTCAACCCCAACATCACGTTCCCCCATGGACACCCGGACCAGCGCACGCCCTCGCCCGCTTTCGCCGGCGTGCAGTACCCTCCGTACAACTACTCGCCGCCGCCTTACGCGTCCTCCCCAACGCCCTTCTCTGCCGTGGCGCCCTGCCCTTCTCACAAACATCCACGACGCACCTCGGCGATACCGGCGAGACCGACACCGACATGGACGACATCATCACGACAGGCTCGGCCGTGGCTACCGTGTCCCCCGGGTTCGCTACCCAGGATGACACGGTGGACCTTAGCGGCGGCATGGACGGCGAGCTCGAGTACGGCAAGGAGGAGCCGGAGGAGCACGAGGAGGAGGCGCAAGAAGAAGACGGGGGCGACCAGGACCAGTGAGCCGCACATCAAGTGGATGTCCAAGGAACAGGAATGCCTCGCCGAAGCTTGGAAAGTCGTCTGCCTCAACCCGACCACCGGCGTGAACCAGAGCATCAAGACGTACTGGGAGCGCATCAAGGCCTAGTTCGACGAGCGCAAGATCGTCGACCACTACTTTAAAGGCGTCTACATGCAGCGCGGGGCGAAGGCAATGGCGAACCATTGGGGGCTCATCCAGGCGGCGTGCAACAAATGACATGGGATCGTCAAGGAGATCGCGGCTCGCCCGGAGAGCGGCGCCAACATTGAGGATCAGGTATGGCACACGGCCTCCCGCTTCTCTTCGCCGTGTGCGCCCGCCAACTGTTTGTTCCTCGGTGCAGCTGGTGCGCATGTTCGCCTTGTACCGCCTGCGCGACCATGACCAAGAGTTCAAGTACCTCCACGTCTACAAGAGGATCGACAAGTGCGGAAAGTGGGCGGAAGTCCCGCGCACCCTCGACAAGGCCAAGGAGACCTAAAAGCCGGACGTGCTGACGGCGGGCGTGTCAGAAGGGCGGCCGGATGGCAACAAAGGGGCCAAGACGGGGAAACACGCCGACGCGGCAACCGCATGAGTGCAGGAGTCCATCGAACACTGCCTCACCGACGGACAAGCCCGGGCCGCCCTGCGTGAAGAGAAGACCGAGGCGCGGTGGTCGGCATTGACGACGAACAGCGCCGTCAAGCTCGAGCTGCTCCAGACCAACGTCTCCATGAAGAAGAGGTACACCGACCTGGCTTTTTTGATGGGCGGGGCGGACATGCTCTAGAGCAACGATGAGAAGCTCAAGGCATGGTACGACGATGGCGCCGCCAACTCCCATGCCCACGCCGACGCCGCAGTTTTAAAGAATTTGTAGTGATCATGCTTGTGGAAAAAACGTAGAATCCTTTGACGGCCCGACCGCAACCGCATGTCCCTACCCCTAGTGTGCTATCTTACCTGTCTCTACAGCTCTCTCACTTATTTCCTCAATGGATATCTCTTGTCGCTTCGTAAGCCCGCTGCCCCTCCCCATCAAAAAAGAAAAAAAAAGAAAAAATACACCACAAAAAGCTAAAGGAAATATGTCATATGTACATCACAATTCCTCCTCTGATCATCACACACCTATATGAAGTAGATTAATTTACAAAAAAAAATTGTTCAACTTAAGAGGTCAATTTCACAGTTACTGGTAGCACCAGATTACAATCTTACATGACAGAGCTAGAAAGATCGCACCTTTGCTGAATCTAGACCAATAATGATGAACCATTGCACTATTGGAACCATCCAGAACAGATAGCGGACATTACAATTCACACTAGTAGAGAATGGAATAACTTGATTAGCGCCGTAGCGGCCAAATTTGCTAAACGTATCGTTTCTTCAAATACACATAACGGCGCTATAACGACGATATAGCGAGGTATTTTTTATGTTGATACAGATGGATCGTATCCGCCCTTTGATGGTTCGACGGCAACTGGTATGTTGCTCAGAGACTCAAGTGGTGCGATCATATTTACTGCATGTCGCTGATCATGTGTGATAATGCTTTTGAGTCAGAACTATCAGCAATCTTTGAAGGTGTATCTTTGGCTCTGTAGTTGAGTAATCTTCCGATAATTGGACAATCAGACTGTCTTGAGGCCGTCAACTTGTTGAGAACAAGGAAATTGATAGGTTAAGAAACCCTTTCTTGATCTAGGGGATCCAAAGAAAACTACATGAAGGGAATACTAGTATTACTCATATACGTCGCACTCAAAACAATATAAGCCACTCTATGGCAAGTTATGGTAGGGCTCAGAGCCGCACATCTTTTTGGTTAGGTTCAGGACCTGATGAGGTCATAAAAATTTGTAAATTTTACTATAATCCTACTGTTTCAGTAATACAAGTATTTTCCCCGTATAAAAACCCACTCATCTCACTGCTGTCATGAACTACCAGTCTGTGGTTGGAACATTTCAACCATCTCGATCGTATGATCATTATTATTTGACTTTTGCTTCGGTACACCCCCTAATTATTTTCAAAAAGGTAGTTCCATCCATCCATGTAGATTAACTGTTAATTGAGATAAACTTTATTGAGACGAGAAATTGGTTGAATTTCAGTTGACAAATAAGATGATTAGACAGAAAAATATGGAACGGTAACTCAGATCTGTCTTCGTCTATCGTTTCTTGAGTCGTTCGTGGAATAGAAAACCTCCTGCTAGTGCGACCATGCATCTTGCGACAGCTGAACCTTGCTAGGGAGCAGTAGCTTCATGAAGTTGCCTATCCTTGGAAGAGCTTACTCTTCTCCCCAATAACTTGGTTGTCGGTGTGTCGGCATGGTGTTCGTGTGCACAGCCCGACAGGCACCTCCATATGTGTCCCAACGACCCAGCCGATGGCGGCGCTACCAGGGGACTCCTATTACCAAGCACGCATCTCGCTTGATGCATGCATCATGTTATCCTATCATGCAATGCAGTTGCAGATCTCCATCATTTTGCTTGGCACCTTCTCAAAGCTCTCCATCGACAGTAATGGCAGCTTTCTCCTCTCCTCTATTTCAAAATCAAAACTAAGAAAGAGAAGATGTTTTTTCTCGTTTGAAAGGCCTACTTGGTCCTCCTATCTCACATCTCCTCTTCGCTGATGAGAACATCTTCTTTGCAAAGAGTAACACACGTAGTGTGCATGCATTGTGTTCAACTTTGGATGTGTGCTGTCATAGATCTCAATCAATCTATGGTAAGGTTGCCTTGGTTGGTTCATTTGTTGCTATATACACTCATTACTCTTTAATATGTGGTTTAACGTCGCATCCATGTAACTAAGGCTACATTTAGCATTGTGACGTACTCGGGTTACCTCCCTTTCCTTTTCCTACTTTAGTCTTCCTTTGTTGCCTTACTTTTTATCTAGCTACTTTGGTGCCAAACTTCACATCGAATTGAATTATATAAAATAAGTACATCAAATAACATGTAAGCAACTGGTTAAATCGAAACACAAGCTAGTGATCCAAGCTGAGAGTGTGGGTGCCATAAGAGCGGTCAAATCTAGAAGCTATATCATTAGCTTCTGGAACTTAAGGCCTGATAAATATATTTTCGGACCATCTTCCAATCTTGTAAGTCAAATAAGTACCTTTTGACTAGCTGGTTAAAACCGTGCATCTGAAATTAAGAAAGGAACCGGGGGGTGGGGGGGGGATCATCAATTGAGTGTCGATGTACACATCCATCATGGATGGGGCATGCATGAATTATTTGTATACGGGTAGCTCCCTCCCGCCCGCCCGCCCTCCCTCCCTTATTTGGTTAATTAACCACAACATCACCACTGTCGTATGGATTGATCGATCATAACAATCTCGGTGTCTTGCTCGTGCAACACGCCGAGTGGTGGAAGAGCGTTTCCTTCTGCATGCATGTGTAAGTCTGCGTCTGCGTCTGTGTTTTTGAAGAAAAAAAATGGAATGAAGAAACATTCATGATCGAAAAAATCAAGCAGAGCTGGTAGCCGGGTGAGCTGAAAATGACATGTCTACTGTTTCCATGCAACGTGGCATGGTCCAGGGAAGCTCGAGGCTCATATATAGTAGTCCATCTCGTGCACGTGTTAAGAAATTAATAATTGCATTCCATATTCTAGCCGACCGACCTCGCCCACTTAAGTATTAATTCCACTGAGAACCCTAGGTAGCTACTACCTTCTCGTCCTGGTTTATTGGTTCCTTACTATTTTATGCCAAATTTTAATCACAGATTTAATTAAAAATTGTAAATGCATGTTTCAAAGCGACGATTTTTATGGGGATGGGCAGCGGGCTTACTAGGCGACGAGAGATATCCATTGAGGACATAAGTGAGAGAGATGTAGAGACGAGCAAGATGGTACACTAGGGGTTGGGACATGCTGCTATAGTCGGGATGTCAAAGGATTCTACGTATTTTCCACAAGCCTGATCACTAAGCAATTCTGTAAAAAGAACTGACATTGATACTTGAGTATGACTTCAATTCTTTCTAAAAACGCACAACGATGCATTATTTCCTATGAATCAACAGTGATACCTCTATATAACTCGCAGATCCAAAGGAACTTGTAGTGATGACTTTTCTGAATAAATGGGACAATAATCTGTGTTGAAATAATAAATTGAGCAAAAGTATGTTGCAATAAGATGCACTTATTCAAACACACATGTTTCAATGTGGTGATGTTGTGCATACATATATCTAATATAAAAAGGTACATGCTATTTCAACTTACACGCTTATGCATGCATTATTGTGTCATCGACATAGTTACTGTCAACGCAAGTGGGATATGCTGATGTTTCTTAATCAATCAAGTAAAATGCATGGATCTTTGCCATCAACAACGTTTATCTCGACAACAGTGGATATGCTGATGTTTCTTAATTAATGAAGACAAATGAATCCATTGTTATCATCGACATCCTTAATTTGGACAAGGAGAGCATATGCCGATGCTTCTTATCAATTATCTGTGAACGAAATGCATGCATTGTTATAATCGATATGGCGTAAGTTACTCAAATGGGAGTGCACTCATACATTTGTATTTATACGCACACAAACCTTGAGGTTTAGCAGCCTCTTCTTCCCTAAAGGTTGGCATGAATTTTTTTAATTGTTGCATACATTTTCCAATAAATATTTCAGTAGACTGATTACTTGTTTGTCTAGGAGATAATGCTTTCGATTATGACATCTTCCTAGGCTTAGAGCATGTTTCGCATCCCTTTATCAGTTAATACCAGAGATTATTAAGGCATATTATTATTATTATTATTATTATTATTATTATTATTGTAATTATTATTATTATTATTATTATTATTATTATTATTATTATTATTATTATTATTAGAATTATAAAAATGAAACACCATGCATGTTTCTCTTGATTCTCTATGTATTTCTCAATTATTGATGCTTGTCGTTAGTCAACAGTTTGAAAAGGGAGGAAGGCTAGGGTTAGTGCGTGATAAGGGTAGACATGCCTGGTCCGGTACCTGAATCGTGGCCGGGTCTGATTGGTACTGAACTCAATGCTGCAGTTCAGATCATCTCTCAAGAGAGGCCTGATATCAGAATTGCCCGAGTACTCACTCCAGGCGAGGCTCCATCCCCACCGCCACAAGACCAAGTACGCGTTATCATTTACAACGTCGTCGGCCCGGTGCCTGATACATGGGTGGTTGCTCCTCCTGCACCATACATTGTCTAGTTAGCCTGCCTTACATGGCCGGCTTTATCTTTTGTGCCTTTATTATAGGCTAGAATCGATTGAATAAAGTGAGGGAGTGTGATATCGATAGCCATGCATTAGTAATGCTATATGTAGTCTGTGTAGGCATGCGTGCATTATATTGTTTCCTCATATATGTATGAGTGTGATGAATCTACAAATATTTCAATGAGTGTACTATTTGACAACAGAATAATGAATTAAGTGTTTTATTTTTTATGTGTGACTTGCTTTATCTTGTATGCCTCATAATATTAACACCATGTCATACTCAAGTATGAATGTGCGTTTTCAGAAAGAATTGAAGTCATACTCAAGTATCAATGTCAGTTCGTTTTAAAGAATTGGTAGTGATCATGCTTGTGGGAAAAACGTAGAATCCTTTGACGGCCCGACCGCAGCCGCATGTCCCTACCCCTAGTGTGCTATCTTGCCTGTCTCTACAACTCTCTCACTTATATCCTCAATGGATATCTCTTGTCGCTTAGTAAGCCCGCTGCCCCTCCCCATCAAAAAAGAAAAAAAAAGAAAAAATACACCACGAAAAGCTAAAGGAAATATGTCATATGTACATCACAATTCCTCCTGTGATCATCACACACCTATATGAAGTATAGGTAGTTACAAAAAAATTGTTCAACTTAAGAGGTCAATTTCACAGTTACTGGTAGCACCAGATTACAATCTTACATGACAGAGCTAGAAAGATTGCACCTCTGCTGAATCTAGACCAATAATGATGAACCATTGCAGTATTGGAACCATCAAGAACAGATAATGGACATTACAATTCACACTAGTAGAGAATGGAATAACGTGATTAGCGCCGTAGCGGCCGAATTTGCTAAGCGTATCATTTCTTCAAATACACATAACGGCGCTATAACGGCGATATAGCAAGCTAATTTTTTCGTTGATACAGATGGATCGTATCCGCCCTCTGATGGTTCGGCGGCAACTGGTATGTTGCTCAGAGACTCAAGTGGTGTGATCATATTTACTGCATGTCGTTGATCATGTGTGATAATGCTCTTGAGTCAGAACTATCAGAAATCTTTGAAGGTGTATCTTTGGCTCCGTAGTTGAGTAATCTTTTGATAATTGGACAATCGGAGTATCTTGAGGCCGTCAACTTGTTGAGAACAAGGAAATTGATAGGTTAAGAAACCCTTTCTTGATCTAGGGGATCCAAAGAAAACTGCCTGAAGGGAATACTAGTATTACTCATATACGTCGCACTCAAAACAATATAAGTCACTCTATGGCAAGTTATGGTAGGGCTCAGAGACGCACATCTTTTTGGTTAGGTTCAGGACCTGATGAGGTCATAAAACTTTATAAATTTTATTGTAATCCTACTGTTTAAGTAATATAAGTATTTTGTCAGTAAAAAAACCCACTCATCTCACTGCTGTCATGAACTACCAGTTTGTGGTTGGAACATGTCAACCATGTCGGTCGTATGATCATTATTATTTGACTTTTGCTTCGGTACACCCCTAATTATTTTCAAAAGGTAGTTCCATCCATCCATGTAGATTAACTGTTAATTGAGATAAACTTTATTGAGACGAGAAATTGGTTGAATTTCAGTTGAAAAATAAGATGATTAGACCGAAAAATATGGAACGGTAACTCATATCTGTCTTCATCTATCGTTTCTTGAGTCGTTCGTGGAATAGAAAACCTCTTGCTAGTGCGACCATGCATCTTGCGACAGCTAAACCTTGCTAGGGAGCAGTTGCTTCATGAAGCTGCCTATCCTTGGAAGAGCTTACTCTTCTCTCCAATAACTTGGTTGTTGGTGTGTCGGCATGGTGTTCGTGTTCACGGCCCCACAGGCACCACCATATGTGTCCCAACGACCCAGCCGATGGCGGCGCTACTAGCGGACTCCTATTACCAAGCACGCATCTCGCTTGATGCATGCATCATGTTATCCTATCATGCAATGCAGTTGCAGATCTCCATCATTTTTATTGGCACCTTCTCAAAGCTCTCCAATGACTGTAATGGCAGCTTTCTCTCTTCTCTATTTCAAAATGAAAACTAAGAAAGAGAAAATGTTTTTTCTCGTTTGAAAGGCCGACTTGGTCCTCCTATCTCACATCCCCTCTTCGCTGATGAGAACATCTTCTTTGTAAAGAGTAACAAACGTAGTGTGCATGCATTGTGTTCAACTTTGGATGTGTGCTGTCATAGATCTCAATCAATCTATGGTAACGTTGCCTTGGTTGGTTCATTTGTTGCTATATACACTCATTACTCTTTAATATGTGGTGTAACATCGCATCCATGTAAGTAAGGCTACATTTAGCATTGTGATGTACTCGGGTTACCCCCCTTTCCTTTTCCTATTTTAGTCTTCCTTTGTTGCCTTACTTTTTAACTAGCTACTTTGGTGCCAAACTTCACATCGAATTGAATTATATAAAATAAGTACATCAAATTACATGTGAGCAACTGGTTAAATGAAAACACAAGCTAGTGATCCAAGATGAGAGTGTGGGTGCCATAAGAGCGGTCAAATCTAGAAGCTATATCATTAGCTTCTGGAACATAAGGCCTGATAAATATATTTTCGGACCATCTTCTAAGCAGGTTAAAACCGTGCAGCTGAAATTAAGAAAGGAACGCGGGGGGGGGGGGGGGGGGAATCATCAATTCAGTGTACATGTACACATCCATCATGGATGGGGCATGCATGAATTATTTGTATTCGGGTAGCTCCCTCCATCCGCCCTCCCTCCCTCCCTTAATTGGTTCATTAACCACAGCATTACCACTGCCGTATGGATTGATCGATCATAATTAGTCCGACTCAATCTTGGCGTCTTGCTCGTGCAACACGCCGAGTGGTGGATGAGCGTTTGCTTTTGCATGCATGTGTACGTCTACGTATGCGTCTGTGTTTTTGAAAGAAAATATGGAATGAAGAAACATTCGTGATCGACAAAATCAAGCAGAGCTGGCATTCGGGCGCCGGTCCTTCCTTTGCTTCTTCGGTTGGCTGCCATCTGTGTGTGCGCCGCCATCATCAGTGGTGGCATCCTCGGCGGCACCATCAGTGGTGTCATCCCCGACGCCACTAGGGGTTGTGTAACCAGGATCGGTGTCTTCCGCGGCATCCTCATAGCGGTGAGGTTGTTCCTCCAACTCCTGGGACAACTCCCAGAATTGCTTGCCGCCCGAACCGCCGGCCTCATCGTTGTGGGCCATGTTTCGCTTAGGAAAAAAATTTGGTCAAAAAGTTGGTTATTGTCAAGGAACAAGATCATGGTCTCATCATTTAGGGTTTGTCGACACCGAGGCATCCTAAAAGCTAAGCTTTTATCATTTAGGGTTTGTCGACGCCGAGGCACCCTAAAAGCCTAAGCATACATCATTTAGGTTCTCATCGACACCGAGGCACCCTAAAAGCCAAGGTTTCATCATTTAGGGTTTGTCGACGCCGAGGCACCCTAAATGCTAAGTTAATTTTTCATCATTTAGGGTTTATCGATGCCGAGGCACCCTAGGTTGGGCCTAATCACTTGGCACTAATCACTTGGCTCTATTGCTACTTATGTTGGGTTTATCATCTAGGGTTTATCGATGCTGAGGAGAATTCTAAGTTGGGCCTAATCACTTGGCTCTATTGCCACCTATGGTTTAATGCAGCAAGAATAAAGGGGCAGTTGATCCTACTTAATTAAGTACTAATATACCCTGGCCCATGCATTAGTAGCAAGTACCTCATATGTCCGATTTTTAGCAAAGTCATGCTAAAATTCACGGAAAATTTTAGCATGACCTTTGCTGAAAATAGGACATATGGAGTACCTGAATTTGCCGGAACGGAAGTTAATCGACATTCCGGCAAACTCAAGGGCCTCTCGGGGTACCTGCAAAATCATCACGACACGACGGTCGGAGACAAAACCCAGCAAACTAGCACCACAATGTGCCTCTACTTTCATATGGATGAAAAGGCCACAGACCATATGTTCCTCTGCTTTCATATGGACAAAAATCAGCTCAACTTATGTGAGCTTCCATTCCAGATCTAATAGGTCACCCAACAAAAAATCATCAATAGTTTTAGCTGAAAAAAATCATGGATTGTTGTTAACTGAAAATTAGTGAAAGAAACTGTTGCTGATCATGGATTACTGTTAATTAAAAATAGAGCATCTGGCTTGTCTTATCATGTTCACTAAGTCCACAAAAATGAATAGGTTCAGTAAACTTGAAGTACTCAACACTGAACATGGTTCAGAGCTCACTACACTACACTACATCGTGCAATGGTTCAGACCTCACTACACTAGAACAAGCTCACTACACTACACTACACTACACATGCTTAAACTCTAAACATAAACAAACACTAGCAATGCCAGACCAAGACTTTGCTAGAAAATTCTAAGAAGTATTTATGAGTTTTAGCTGACCTGAGGAACTCTGCAAGAATGGTTAGGTACCCCTAATAAAGGCAGTAAAACAAAAGGCAATGCAATATGTAAACTACCTCTGTTTCTAGGCAACAAGAGTTATCATCAGTTTAGTTTGGTTACACCTCAAAATTCAGTTTAAAATTTGTTCTTCTACTCAAATATAGAGCACTTTTCTGAATATGAATTTACAGTCGAAGCAAATAAACTTCTAGCTGTTGGTTATGGTTGATGTTTAAAATATAGAGTACTTATGACAATAAGCAACATGTATATCCATGCTAGCATCTCTAGATGTTGGTCTTATACTTGTTTTTTTAATGCAACTATGCAGGTACCTGTGGCAAGAACCTCTCCACTGAAAGAACATGAGAAAAACGTGTGCTATTTAATTAGGAAAGTAGGACCAAACTACATTCACCTGTCAAATGATGTTCCCATTCATCTAGCAATACAAAAAAACACAGAAATTGCAAGGTCTGGACTGAATGCTTTTGAGTTTATTAAGTACCTTCAGTTCTGAGCTTTAAATGTCAAAAGAGCTTCACAGAATCTTGAATCCTCCAAATCACTCTTAACAGTTCCGCATTGCACAAAGGCAGCAATGAGCCAATGATATCAGTAGAAATAATAGGTGCTGCAGTTATATAACTTATCAAATAGGCCCAACTTAGTTAGCATTCTATCTGCACAACTGGCCAAAGAAAACAGATGAACTATTCATAAACCCATGGAAGTTTATTGGACCACTGTTCATAAACAAATCATTGGACCATTGTTCATCTGTTTGTTTATCAGTATTTCTAGGTTTACAAACTCCAGCATTCAAGCAAAACAAACATTGAGTAAACACACATTCAATCAAAACAGGAGTTGACTTAACCTACAACATTCTGTGTAAACACACATTCAAGCAAAATACACATTCACTTTTTGAACTCCCAGAAAAGCTAGACTCCTGGTATGAACAACTAAACAAATCTTGTTCATTTGAATGGGGTTACACAGATCATGCACACCGGAAAAAAGCTTATCCATGCGGAAACACTATAACTTTACATGGAAACAAGCAGTGGCATGAACTATATACCCCCTAGTACGAAAAAAGCTTCACTCATTAGTGCAAAAAATGCACTATTATTGCTGGACATGAATACACTGCACTAATACTGATAGTAGTTCACCGTTCCAACAAGAAAAAACACAGAAATTGCAGTACACCGACGGGAATGGAGAGGAAGGGTGGAGAGGGAGGAAGGAGGAAGGAGGAGAGGTACCTGGGCGGGCGCGGCCGGTCGCCGGAGGGGTCGGGGTCGGGGTTGGGGTCGGGGTCGGCGGCGGCGGCGGCGTCGAAGGGATGCCTCGGTTGGTCGTGGGGA
This sequence comes from Aegilops umbellulata, assembly GCA_032464435.1. NCBI lineage: Eukaryota > Viridiplantae > Streptophyta > Magnoliopsida > Poales > Poaceae > Aegilops > Aegilops umbellulata. The sequence goes on along the minus strand of CP136057.1, from coordinate 1,901,556 downwards.
GGCCGGCGGCCACGGCGAGGTCGCGGAGGCGTCGGCGATGGAGGAGCTGCAATGGTGGGGGGCGGTAATGAAGAAGCATTGGTCCACTTGGGAAGCCAGTACCCATGGCTCATTTTTCGCTGTGACGTTTGCGCCCACGGTCTTGGATTTGGCTTCGGGTATAACCATGGTGGTGAAATACCGGTCTTCTTTTAGGACGCTCTTGGCCCATCTGACACGGAACATCGGGACCTTCTCTCCAGCGTAGCTCAGCTCCCAGATCTCCTCGATCCTTCTGTAGTATCTGTCCTTGTCGTTGCCGGTGTAGGATTCCATCGTTACCCCGGAGTTCTGATAACCATCACTCTTCATGTCCTTGTCCTCGGTGTAGAATGTGTAGCCATTGATATCGTACGCCTCATAGGTCATCAGGTTGTGCTCGGCGCCCTATGACAAGGTGTCGTGGATTTGTCACGGCAGATGTCCTTAGTGTCAGGACTTAGTCGCGAGGCCAACGCATCTATGTGGTAGCTTGAGAGGGGTTAAGCGGGACGAGAGACGCAGGGCGGATCAACACGCAAGACAAGGGTTTAGACAGCTTCGGGCCCCGGGAAACATCATCCGGTAATAATCCTACATGCTGTTTGTGGCTAGGTCTCATTATCATCCCGAGGGAGACGCCGTAAACCGGCTCTTGTGTCTAGCCCTAGAGATTATTGATTGCTTGTAGCTTGTCCCTTCTAACTCGTCCCGCTTTGGGGAGCCCCGCCCCTCCTTATATATGTTGAAGGGGCGGTTTACATGTGGAGTCCTATTACGATTAGGACTAGCCTATCTTTGATACAAACCGGGTACAACTCTCGGTCTTAACTCCTTGTAAGGTAAATATTCCTTTCCTGTTAAAACGGCCCATAGTAGTTGAACCGGCCCTCTGGGCCTTGGGCCTTGCCATCCGTCTAATCCGCCCATCGGGTCACCAGTGAGTCATAACGACCAAGCGGGATCTTGTAAAACGCCAAGGTCAGGGCAGGTCTTCCGGTAAACCGCCAAGTCCGGCCGGGTTAACTTCCGGCCGGTTTACACCGCGGGGTATATCCCCGACATTAGCCCCCAAGTTTAGCTTGGATTTATCCATGGTAAACTTATGCTGCGAATAAACATAAGAACAAATTTGACAAGCTACGCTCCGGGTTAAGAATTCTTGTAAACCGGCACCTGATCATCCTTAAGTCCTTGTCATTCCTCCTTCTAGAAAATCCAGGTCAATAAGCCAGCGTCATGCTCAATTTGCTGGCATTAGTTTATCACAGAAAAATATTGTGAAGAATAATCCACTTGAGTTGGCTTCCAAAACGTCGGTTTAAGAAATATTGGTCTTGACATACTCATCTGATACTCAGCCGGTTTGAAAATAATCCCGGTCTTGAAAACTTGCCGGTTTAACATTACCAAATGGCCGGGTCATGAAAGCTGATGATCCCGGATTTTGATTGTTGCAGACACCGGTTCATGATTGTTGCCAACACCGGTTTATGATTATTGATGATACCGGGTCAATCTAGTTTGCTCAACAGAGAATTTGAAAATATTCCTTCAATAATAATATAATACCTGTAGCCCCCAAGTGCCGGGTTGTCATGCTTGCAGCAACTTGGGACTTGTATTTGACTGATGCCCATAAAATTTCAACCAATGCAACCCCCAAGGGCCGGATCATTATGTAATAATCAGCAGGGACTTTGTAAATATAATCTTGTAAACTTTGAACAGCAACGTGTAGCCCCCAAGGGCCGGGTCAATAATTTAATATTGAGCTGGGACTTTGATATATACTTCAATGAAAATAACATCATATGATGTAACTCCCATCATAGGGCTTGAATCCACGTCCACAAGGTTAAGAGCCTTGTGCTTTACCAACTGAGCAGTGGACCCTTCAATATAATGGATAAAAAGCTTTGTACCTTGAATAGTTGATAGGAGCAATTGATAGCCCCCAAAGGCCAGCTCATTACGATGTGATGAGTTGGGTCTTCCATAAGATGAGCAAAAATGACCTTGCATATCTGATGTAATCTCAATTTTGAATAATGTAGCCCCCAAGTGCCGGGTTGTAAGCCTGCAGCAACTCGGGACTATTCCTTCAATTGTAGAAAATGATGACCATTGCGCTAAAGCGATTTTGAAAACCTTAATCATAACATTAATACCCATAATAAAAATCCAGCCATGTTGGCTATTCCAGATAACATAATCTGGTATAAAAACCTAATTCATCCAATATCATAATGAAAATTCAGCCAAGTTTGGCTATTTGAATAATGTGATCCAATAATATATAAGCGCATGATTCCAATGGCGCAATCCAAATATATACTGGCGACTTATAGTCCAAAGCCAGTCCGGTTTAATAAACACTGGGTAATTTATCATCATACTGGCGACTTATCGTCTTAAAGCCAGGCCGGTTTAACAAACACCGGATAAGTTATCACCATGCGTTATTCAACCTGTTTCTGCATACAACAAGTTTAAAGTGTCCTGGCGGTTTACCGCCGGACGGGTCATAATGCTCAACATATAACCTGGGTTTATAACCAGGGCTGCACTTAAAAATATGAAATATATCATACCTGTGATATAGTCAGTTTACCAACTTCTTGTAGTAAGAGTGATAACCCCAATCTTGAGTAATGATAACTCCTTCCATGTTGCGCCGGTTTATGATAGAACCGTACCGGGCTGTGATAAACACCGGTTTAGCAATATATAATACTAGTGACTTGTAGTCAAACCAGACCGGGCTGATAATCTCCGGATTATAACTTGATCATGCACTCACAACTTGTAGTTGAAAGCCGAGCCAGGTTGATAACCACCGGTTTACTCCATAATAGGATGGTAACAGAAAATCAAACCGGGCAGATAATCTCCGGTCTAAAGATGGACCGTGTTCCGCCAACTTAGCTGTTTGAACCGGTACAAAATACTGTCGGTTTAAAAAACGCAAATAAAATAGCAACTTCTCAAGAAAGGCTATTAAAGCAAAAGCAATGGCAACAATTTTTTGCAAAAGAAGAGCTCTACTGAGCTTGGTCAGATGGAATTACCATGGTCGGACGCAACCAAGCCCCCCGAAGGCGTAGCAATGGTGCCGGTCAGCCAGGACCCCAAAATGACTCGTGGCATTACGCCGGCCAAGTGGCATTGCATTGGTTCGTCAACCAAGCCCCCAAGTGACTCAATGGCCAAGGGCCGATCAAGTGGCATTGCGTTGGTTCGGACACGACCAAGCCCCCAAATGATTCATTGGCTAAAAAGCCGACCAGAAGGCATTACCATCATCAAGACATGACCGAGTACCCATAAGGCGTAATCCACGGTTCAAGTCGATTAGGTCCCCAACTGATTCAGTGGCAAATGTGCCAGCCAGAAGGCATTACCGTCGTCAAGGCATGACCAAGCCCCCCGAAGGTGTAGCTACGGTTCAGGCCGACTAGGTCCCCAACTGACTTTATAGGGATAGCTACGTTCTCTTTGGTTCGAATACGACCTATGTTTGAACAGCTGTGTTCTCTTTGGTTCGAATACGACCTATGTTTGAACAGGAACCCCCATGTTTGAATAGCTATGTTCTCTTTGGTTCGAATACGACCTATGTTTGAACAGGAAGCCTCATGCTTGAATAGCTATGTTCTCTTTGGTTCGAATACGACCTATGTTTGAACAGGAAGCCCATGTTTGAACCATGCATCGTAGCAGCAGGTCTTCTTTGGTAACTTTTAACTTTTTTGCAAGAGGTAAATTCTTCTTGAACCGGAATCTTGAACCGTATATTGAAAGCTTCAAAGCTGTGGGAGACATCTTCCCCTTGAACCGGATTTTAAACCGGAATCTTCATGTTCAGCCTGAAATTTTCTGATGGCCTTTAAACTCGAACTTGCGAGAAGTTAATTCCTTTTTGAACCGGAAATTGTTAAACCGGATCTGAGCGCTTCAGAATTTTGCGGGAAAATAGATTTCTCTTGAACCGGATTGTAAACCGAATATTTGAGAGCTTCAGTGATACTGACTTCCCTTCAGCCAGGCTTCAAACCGGAACCCTTTCTGATGATCCGAAACTTCTTCATTGAGTCGGGATTTTGTGACTGTCATATACTTTCTAAGCCGGAAATTTTCTGACGGCCTTTAAATTTTCATCAACATAACAGTAGCCTCCGGGATCGGGTTATCTTTCCCTCCATCGTTCTGGGGTTCTTAAACCGGCTGAAACTGGCAAGACTTGCTACGTCATATCATTGTAGCCCCCAAGTCTCAAGGTGACTCGAGGAGTTGGCCTGAGATTCTCCATATTTGACCGTGATATAAACCGGCATAACTTGTATATCATTTGTGTTGATAGCATGATGTGAATCCACAGAAGGTTGAGGTGACTGCGGCGGGTTGTAAATGATCCCGTATGAACCGTGTCAGCAACTCGGCCAATGGTCCCTTCCAACTGGTGATTTGAAGTTTAACCAAACTGTAGCGGCGGTGACTTGTGCGCCTGCCCATTGATCCATCCAGTGCAGACGGCGGTTGATGATAATTTGCTTCCAATTTGAAAGAAAACCGGGCTACCCAAGCTGTGACTTGTTCATACCCAATAAATGGCTCGCGCAGACAGGTGCGGCCCGGTATGTTGATGTAAACCGGACCACCGGCGGTTTGCGCGCGTCCGTTAAGCAGTGTGGAATGGTCAAAAGCCAGTATATAATGACGCCGGTGCACGCTCCATATGCATGGTGTAACACCGATGTTGTGGCGAATAATTGTCCTGCATATAAAAATATGCAAAACCAACGTAATTGTTCTTTTTACAAAAACAATATATGTCAAAAAATAGATTTAGATGGATATCACCTGATTCGTTTAGGCCGAAAATAACCCGCCATGAAGTTGATGATAACTGTATGAAGCTGAAATAAATCACGGGTGAACCGGCCGCGGCGTGGTAAACCGGTGCGGACGGGTGAGTCGGCCGTGATGTTTGTAAACCGGCGCGGACAATGAATCATCCGCATGCCTTGGACGGATGTAAACCGAACAGCGGGGGCGGCGATTTGCATGTGTATCTGTCGAGCAGCATGGCCCGAAAGAACACCACTGCAAAACTATACTGGCACGCGCTCCATGTCCGCGGTATAACAATACCTTTGTCATAAGTAATTATCTTGCATAAAAATATTTACAGTGCAAAGTAATTGTTCTTTTGACAAAAACAATAAGTATTAATAAGAGAAATTTAGATGGATATCACCTGATGCTTGTGAACGACAGATGATCTGTGTGTAAAGTCCGTCAGTCAACCCAGCACTTTGAATAGGCCGGACTGCAGGGCGGACAGTAAAAACAACCGCAACATCAGAGGCGGCTCAGAGAGGTGGGTCGGCCGCGGCATTGTAAGCCGGTGCGGACGGGTGAGTTGTTCTCCTCGTTGTAAACCGGCGCGGTCGTAAAGGACGGCCACGGTGCTTTAAGCCGGTGCAGTCGCGAGAGATGGCCAAGGCGTTGGAAATGGCCCGGAAACGGGCGAGACAAACATGGACGCAGACGATGAGTCAGTCACGCGTGTGGATGTAGCGGGAGCAGCGATTTGCCCATGTATCCGTCGTGCAGCATGGCACCGACAAACACCAGCGCACAGTAATACTGGCTCGTGCTCCATATCCACATAGCATTTGTGTGATGGATAATTATCCTACATTCAAAACACACATACCAGAGTAGTTTGTTTTTTGAAGAAACTAATATGCATTAAAATAAACCGGACAAATATCACCTGGTATTTTTATATCTCAGGCGCTCATACTGGATAAGCACATTTTCTTCCGCGGATAACTCAGCCCCGGAACCTGGACTATGTACGCGCTTGGTCCGGTGACTTATGCCCGGGTTTCTTCTGAATGCGTGAAGGGTATGGCAGCCCGCGCCAGCGGCGACTCGAGGTAGGAGCGGTGACTCGGCGCGGCAGCGACGCGCGGCAAAGCGGGAAGCAGAGCAGACCCAGCAATGACCGGCGCACGCGGACCCGGCAATGGTAGGGAGCTAGCGGCGCGGTACGGCAGCTGTGGAAACGGGCGGCCGCGGTTGCAGTAGGCGGAGGTGACTGCTCACGGCGGCTCAAGTGCCGTAGAGGAGACGGCGGTTTGGTGCACAAGCGCGGCCGGCTTGACGAAGCAGCGTCAGGGCCGGTTCAATCCGGCGGGTCGATGAGGGGTGTTTGTGGCAGTGCCGCGTTGGAGAGGCACAACCTGGTGAAAGGCGAGTCCCGGCGACTGTTCTAAGGCACGGTTGCAATCGCGGATGGCGGTTTAGCTGGGCCGCGTGAATCCGCAGTTTGGGCGAGACAGCTGCTGTCCACGAAGCGTACGACCAGGCGATCACTCGGATTGGCGTCAGGTTGCTGCTGTCCACGAAGCGTAGAGACCGTGGTGATCCGAGGCGCGGCGGGTCAAGGCGCAGCCGCAGCTGCCGTAGTGGCAGAGACCGTGAAGGTTTCAGACTGGAGTTCTTCTCCGTTTTGTAGTTACTTTGACCAAAGTCAACTGCATTGGATGGTTAGCAATTGTTGCACCGAGTCCTTAGTCACGCTGGCCCCTCCAGGCTCTGGTGGGTGTAACAGCAAGGGATTTTGAACCCAAAAAACTGATTTTGCTTCTCATGGCCGAAACTCACTAAACAATCTGAAGTAGATTAAACTTGTAGGGAGTATTATTTGCTTCCGGCCAGCGAGTAGTTGTACTAGTTGTAATCGGTCAAAATTCTCTGTACTTGGCATCCTGCGGTAGGTCGACGAGGTGAGGGCGGCCTGGAGCGAAGATGACGAAGCGGTCAAGGCGCGTTTTCCCTCCTTCGAGTTGTGGTAGTTTTGGACGAATCCATCCCCGCCTCTTCCGGGTCATGGCCCTTCTATTTTATTTTTCTTTTTAATCTCCAACCGATCGTGCAGGACAGGCCAGATTCCTTCTGACACCCGATCTTGTCTGGACCATATCTTTCAAGCCGGCTTGTACCATATTGTTATGCTGGAACCTCTCCTTGATGTTTCTTGAGTCTTCACGTGATGCGTCGGAATTGATCAATCCAAACTTGCTCTGATTAGAGCTCATATACTAAAAGTAGTATATAGGGCTATTCCAAAATCAACCAGATCTCGTAAATCGTGCGACTACTAGTACTTGGCCATAATTTCTGAGAGTGTAGCAGCTGCAAGGATTCAAATCCTCTTGGGAGTTGACGTAGATGAAAACCATGATCTCGGCGACTTGCGATGGCGTACAGGAGTAACCCTAATTTCTTGAATTTTCTTCATCCGATGAATTGCCAACTTCTCGATCCTTCAGAGAGAGATCCCTCCAAGAACTCAACACCACCGTGCGCGAGCCCCACGGTGGGCGCCAACTGTCGTGGATTTGTCACGGCAGATGTCCTTAGTGTCAGGACTTAGTCGCGAGGCCAACGCATCTATGTGGTAGCTTGAGAGGGGTTAAGCGGGACGAGAGACGCAGGGCGGATCAACACGCAAGACAAGGGTTTAGACAGCTTCGGGCCCCGGGAAACATCATCCGGTAATAACCCTACATGCTGTTTGTGGCTAGGTCTCATTATCATCCCGAGGGAGACGCCGTAAACCGGCTCTTGTGTCTAGCCCTAGAGATTATTGATTGCTTGTAGCTTGTCCCTTCTAACTCGTCCCGCTTTGGGGAGCCCCGCCCCTCCTTATATATGTTGAAGGGGCGGTTTACATGTGGAGTCCTATTACGATTAGGACTAGCCTATCTTTGATACAAACCGGGTACAACTCTCGGTCTTAACTCCTTGTAAGGTAAATATTCCTTTCCTGTTAAAACGGCCCATAGTAGTTGAACCGGCCCTCTGGGCCTTGGGCCTTGCCATCCGTCTAATCCGCCCATCGGGTCACCAGTGAGTCATAACGACCAAGCGGGATCTTGTAAAACGCCAAGGTCAGGGCAGGTCTTCCGGTAAACCGCCAAGTCCGGCAGGGTTAACTTCCGGCCGGTTTACACCGCGGGGTATATCCCCGACACAAGGCGAATATGAGTTGTTCTTCCAGGAAAGAATCCTCATGTAAAGGGTACGACAGAAGCTTCTGCTTGAACCAACGCGTGAAACATGAGTTGTGATCTTTGAGTATATCTCCGCCAGTCCTCTGTTGGCCTCGGTCATTGTACGTCTTCTCAATAAAGGTCTTGTGCTCTACCACCCAAGGATCGACCACGTCTATGTGTTGTAGCGCGACTAGGTTTCCTCTTTCAAAGTCGGCGAGTCGACCCTCGAAGTCGACATGCATTTCGCGGCGACCCTCACGGTGACCCCATCCAGCGAGCCTGCCGAGGTGCCTGTTGACGGGCAGACCAACGGGGTTCTCGACGCCTAGATAATTCGTGCAGTAGGAGATGCACTCTTCGGTCAGAAAGCCCCTGGCTATACTTCCCTCTAGACGTGACATGTTGCAAACATATCCTTTGATGACACCATTCATCCTTTCAAACGGCATCATGCTGTGCAGGAACGTCGGCCCGAGTTGGATGATATCCTCCACGATATGGACCAGCAGATGCACCATAACGTCAAAGAATGCGGGCGGGAAGTACATCTCAAGCTCGCATAGTATCACCATGATCTCTTCCTGTAGCCTTCTGAGTTGCCTCACGCCAATCGACTTCCGAGAGATGACGTCGAAAAAGTTGCATAGGCCAATTAGCGTTTCACGGACGTGCGCGTCCATGATCCCACGGATTGCAACTGGAAGTATCTGCGTCATCAGCACGTGACAGTCGTGAGACTTCATCCCGCTGAACTTCTGCTTCGCTGGGTCTAGGTATCTGCTTATCTTCCCCGCGTAACCGTAAGGAAGTTTTACTCCTAGGAGGCAGGTGAAAAACTTCTCGATCTCCTCCTGACTTAGAGTGAAGCACGTGGGAGGGTAGTCATTTCCGGTCTTCTTGGCCTTTTTGCCTTTGCGACGACTTTCTGTGTCCTGCTTCGCCTCATCATCATCATCATCATCATCATCATCATCATCATCATCATCATCATCATCATCATCATCATCATCATCATCATTAGCGTGAAGCTCCTGCCTGATGCCCATTGATTTCAAGTCTGCCCTTGCTTTCGGCCCATCTTTGGTCCTCTCTGGCATGTTGAGCAGGGTACCAAGCAGACTCTCACACACGTTCTTCGTGATATGCATGACATCAAGGCTGTGAGGCACACGGTGGATCTTCCAGTACGACAAGTCCCAGAAAACAGACCTCGTTTTCCATACCTTCAGCAGCGGCTCTGGCGCCTTTCGCTTCTTTCCCGGCTCTGGCGCCTTTTGCTTCTTTCTCGGCAGTGGGCAGTCTTTCCAATTTTTCAACAGCTTGTCTATTTCCTCGCTGCTCCTCGTACACGGGCGTTTTCAGGGTTCGGTTTCACCATCGAACAGATCCTTGCATTTCCTCCACGGGTCATCGTCGCGAAGCCACCTTCGATGTCCCATGAACACGGTTTTCGAAGACCCGGGATCTCTATCTAGCTGGTGATACGTTGTGTCATCCATGCACCTTAAGCATCCAGAAAATCCGTGGACTACCTGCCCCGCGAGATATCCGTAACCGAGATAGTCGTGCACCGTCGTGAGCAGTGCGACTCTCATAGGGAAGTATTCTTTCTCTGCGGTGTCCCACGTATTGGCTGGCGTTTTCCACAGCGTGTCTAGCTCCTCCTTCAGCAGCCCCAGCTACAGATTGATGTCGTTCCCTGGTTGTTTCGGCCCTTCAATTAGCATACTCATGTGAATGTACTTCCTCTTCATGCACAACCAGGGGGGAAGGTTGTACATCCACACAAACAAAGGCCAGGTGCTATGTGTGCTTCTCTGGCTACCAAACGGATTGACTCCATCGGTGCTCGCGCCTAGCACGATGTTCCTTGGATCCTTCCCAAATTCTGGGTATTCGAAGTTCAACGCTTGCCACTGGCTCGCATCCTTAGGGTGACTCAACATCTTGTCTTTTTTATTTATCTCCGGATCATTTCCGTCATCTTCCCGCTTCTTCTCCTCCCTATCCGTGTGCCAATGCAGGAGCTTTGCTACCTTAGGGTCCGCGAAATACCGCTGCAGACGAGGAGTGATCGGAAAGTACCACACCGATTTTCGAGGAGCTTTCTTCCTCTTCTTGTATCGAGTGACGCCGCACACCGGACATATGGTAGACTCCGCGTGATCGTCCCGATAAATGATACAATTGTTCATGCACACATGGCATTTCACATGCGGTAAATCCAGAGGACACACGATTTTCTTCGCCTCCTCGAAACTGGTTGGGCACTTGTTCCCCTTGGGAAGACGTTCGTGCCAGAATGACATGTTCTCGTCGAAGCATGCGTCGGTCATTTTGTGTTTCACCTTCATCTCCAGAGCCATGAGCGTTACTTTCAGGCGGGTATCCTTGGGCTTGCATCCTTCATACAATGGAGTAACCGCGTCTATCTCCAGTTGATCCAGCTTGGCTTTCTCTCGGGCGGCAGCTCTTGCGTTATCCGTCTGCTTGAGAAGCAGCTCTTGAATATGAGGGTCCTGCACCCAGCCTCCATCGTCGTCTGCTCCGACATCTTCATCTTCATGATCCTGCCCTTCGTCTTGATCTTCCTCATCATCATGTACGACATCTTCTACATGATGACTGTGTACAACATCACCGTCGTGATCATGTCCTGGAGATTCTTCGTCTTCTCGCCCGCCCTCGCCGCGGTGGTACTTGTCTTGTTGCCCTTCCTCATTTCTTGCCCGGCCCCGACCATGGACGACTTCATAGTCATCTTCATCACCTTGCCACCGATAGCCATCCATGAAACCACACAAGAGCAGGTGGTCCCGCACCTGCCCGGAATCCGGGTCCGAAATAAGGCTCTTCAGCTTGCATCTTCGACATGGACATCTTATCTCTGTCTTGTTCTTTTGAAGCATCTCGGCTTTCGCGGAGCTCAAAAACCTATTCACGATGCCTTCAGTCATCGTGCGGACCATGGTCGCCTGCGGGGTAGAGCAAAACGATATTTTAGAACCAAGAAAATTTTTTGGCATGACCTTCCCTAAAAATAGGACCAAAAAGAATGCATAGTGCCAAAATTCTCGCCGAAACGGAAATGAATCAAAGCATTCCGGCAAAATATTGGCAACTATCGCATTTCAAATACCGGTACCTTCAAACACAAACATATATGCAACACCACAAACACATGCAACACCACAAACATACATAGATCTGGCTAGGCCACAAAAAGTGCATGTGCATGTTGTTGGAGCAAGCTAGGGAGAAAAAAGTAGATCTACATCATGAAGATAGCTTTCCCCTTACTTACTTACCTATCAAAAAAAGGTAATTTCACCACTTAATTTTGATGAATCTATGGTGGAAAAGAGGTGAGGAGGAGGAGGCAGCCGAACGCTTGGAGAAGGAGGTGGAGGGAATGAAGTGGGGAAAGTGAGTGGGTAGGTGTGGCTGTCCAAAATATCTTGTTGGGGTCCCAGGTTACTAATGGCGCACCACCTGAAAATGCGCCATTAGTAACCCTGGTTACTAATGGCGCACCTGTAGGTGGTGCACCATTAGTAGTTTTGCAGAAAAGTAAAAAATATAAATATATATACTAATGGCGCATCGTATAATAGTGCGCCATTATTAGTTTAAACTAGTAATGGCGCACTGTGAGACGGTGGGCCATTAGTAGTTTTGCAAAAAAAAGAATAAGAAAAAAATTACAGTAATGGCGCACTCTCTGCCTGGTGCGCCATTACTAGTTATAACTAGTAATGGCGCATTGTCGACCTGATGCGCCATTAGTATGTATGGAAAAATGAAAAAAAATAAAATAATACTAGTGGCGCACCCTGTTTCTGGTGCGCCATTAGTGTCTTCCACACTAATGGCGCATGACCAACAGGTGCACCAATAGTAGATAGTAGTGGCGCACTACTTCCCCGGTGCGTCATTATTATCAATCCTATCTATAGCCCTTTTCCTAGTAGTGTATAGTTCATCATGAAGTTCCAGTAACTTGATAATAGTGACTAGAGAACTCTTTCAATCACTATCTTATCTGGAAGATTAACTCCCACTTGATTCAAGTGATTGTAGTACTCAGACATTCTGAGCACATGCTCACTAGTTGAGCTATTCTCCTCCATCTTGTAGGCAAAGTACTGTCAGAGATCTCATACCTCTCGACACGGGCATGAGTATGAAATACCAATTTCAACTCTTAGAACATCTTATATGCTCTGTGGAGTTCAAAATGTTTTTGAAGTCCCGGTTCTAAGCCTTAAAGCATGGTGCACTAAACTATCAAGTAGTCATCATACCGAGCTTGTCAAACGTTCATAACGTCTGCATCTGCTCCTGCAACAGTTCTGTCACCTAGTGGTGCATCAAGGACATAATACTTCTGTGCAGCATTGAGGATAATCCTCAGATTACGGAGCTAGTCCGCATCATTGCTACTAACATCTTTCAACTTATTTTTCTCTAGGAACATATCAAAAATAAATGGGGAGCTACATCACGGCTATTGATCTACAACATAGATATGCAAATACTACCAGGACTAAGTTCATGATAAATTAAAGTTCAATTAATCATATTACTTAAGACCTCCCACTTAGATAGACATCCCTCTAATCATCTAAGTGATCACGTGATCCATATCAACTAAACCATGTCCGATCATCACGTGAGATGGAGTAGTTTTCAATGGTGAACATCTCTACGTTGATCATATCTTCCGTACGATTCATGCTCGACCTTTCAGTCTGCAGTGTTCCGAGGCCATATCTGCATATGCTAGGCTCGTCAAGTTTAACTCGAGTAGTCTGCTTGTGCAAAACTGGATTGCACCCGTTGTATGTGAATGTAGAGCTTATCACACCCGATCATCACGTGGTGTCTCAGCATGAAGAACTGTAGCAACGGTGCATACTTAGGGAGAAGACTTGTACCATGAAATTTAGTGAGAGATCATCTTATAATGCTACCGTCGAACTAAGCAAAATAAGATGCATAAAGATAAACATCACATGCAATCAAAATATGTGACATGATATGGCCATGATCATCTTGCGCCTTTGATCCCCATCTCCAAAGTACCGTCATGATCTCTATCGTCACTGGCATGACACGATGATCTCCATCACCTTGATCTCTATCAACGTGTCGTCACATGGTCGTCTCACCAACTATTGCTCTTGCAACTATTGCTATCACATAGCGATAAAGTAAAGCAATTATTTGGCGCTTGCATCTTATGCAATAAAGGGACAACCATAAGGCCTCTGCCAGTTGCCGATAACTTCAACAAAACATGATCATCTCATACAACAATTTATATTTCATCATGTCTTGACCATATCACATCACAGCATGCCCTGCAAAAACAAGTTAGACGTCCTCTACTTTGTTGTTACAAGTTTTACGTGGCTGCTACGGGCTGAGCAAGAACCGTTCTTACCTACGCATCAAAAACCACAACATAATATAGTGATTGCTTTTTGATCTTCAGAAAGAACCTTGTTCATTCAAACCGATTCAACTGAAGTTGGAGAAACAGACACCCACTAGCCACCTGTGTGCGAAGCACAGCGGTAGAACCAGTCTCGCGTAAGCGTACGCGTAATGTCGGTCTGGGCCGCTTCATTCAACAATACCGCCGAATCAAGAATCAACTAGTAATGGCAAGCAATATGTATATACTCACGCCCACAACTCCTTTCTGTTCTACTCGTGCACATAACATCTACACATAGACCTCGCTTGGATGCCACTGTTGGGGAATGCAGTAATTTCAAAAAATTTCCTACGCACATGCAAGATCATGGTGATGCATAGCAACGAGATGGGAAAGTGTTGTCTACGTACCCTAGTACACCGTAAGCGGAAGCGTTATGACAACGCGGTTGATGTACTCGTACATCTTCACGATCCGAACGATCCTAGTACCGAAAGTATGACACCTTCGCGATCTGCACACATTCAGCTCGGTGACGTCCCACGAACTCTTGATCCAGCTGTGTGTCGAGGGAGAGCTTCGTCAGCACGACGGCGTGATGACGGTGATGATGATGCTACCGGAACAGGGCTTCGCCTAAGCACCGCTACGATATGACCGAGGTGGATTATGATGCAGGGGGCACCGCACACGGCTAAGGGATCAATGATCAACTTGTGTGTCTATGGGGTGCCCCCTGGCCATGTATATAAAGGATGGAGGGAGGAGGAGGCCGGCCCTCATAGGGCGCGCCCAAAGTGTGGAGTTCTACTAGGACTCCCTAGTCCTAGTAGGATTCCACCTCCCACATGGAATAGGAAAAAGGGAATGGAGAAGGACAAGGAAGGAAGGGGCGCCCCCTTTCCCTAGTCCAATTCGGATCAGTCCATGGGGAAGGGGCTTGGCCACCCTTAAGGCCTTTCTCTCCTTTCCAGTATGGCCCATTAAGGCCTAATACGAATTCCCGTAACTCTCCGGTACTCCGAAAAATACCCGAATCACTCGGAACCTTTCCGATGTCCGAATATAGCCTTCCAATATATCGATATTTACATCTCAACCATTTCGAGAATCCTCGTCATGTCCCGGATCTCATTCGGGACTCCGAACAAACTTCGGTCATCAAATCATATAACTCATAATACAAATCGTCACAGAATGTTAAGCGTGCGGACCCTACGGGTTCGAGAACTATGTAGACATGACCGAGACTCAACTTCGGTCAATAACCAATAGCGGAACCTGGATGCTCATATCGGTTCCTACATATTCTGTGAAGATCTTTATCTCTCAAAATGCATAACAACATACATTGTTCCCTTTGTCATCGGTATGTTACTTGCCCGAGATTCGATCGTCGGTATCTCAATACCTAGTTCAATCTCATTACCGGCAAGTCTCTTTACTTGTTCCATAATGCATCATACCGCAACTAACTCATTAGTCACATTGCTTGCAAGGCTTATAGTGATGTGCATTACCGAGAGGGCCTAGAGATACCTCTCCGATAGACGGAGTGACAAATCCTAATCTCGATCTGTGCCAACTCAACAAACACCATTGGACACACCTATAGAGCATCTTTATAATCACCCAGTTACGTTGTAACGTTTGATAGCACACAAGGTGTTCCTTCGGTATTTGGGAGTTGCATAATCTCATAGTCAGAGGAACATGTATAAGTCATGAAGAAAGCAGTAGCAATAAAACTGAACGATCATTATGCTAAGCTAACGGATGGGTCTTGTCCATCACATCATTCTCTAATGATGTGATCCCGTTCATCAAATGACAACGCATGTCCATGGCTAGGAAACTTAACCATCTTTGATTAACGAGCTAGTCAAGTAGAGGCATACTAGGGACACTCTATTGGTCTATGTATTCACACATGTACAAAGTTTCCAATTAATACAATTCTAGCATGAATAATGAAAATTTATCATGATATAAGGAAATATAAATAACAACTTTATTATTGCCTCTAGGGCATATTTTCTTCACCGCCATGCCGCCAAAGAAGTACGTGATCCCCCACTACGCGACAACTGCGCCCGCCACCATCGCCCAGTCGAAGCAGAGGAAGCCGAGGGTGCCGCCATCCAAGCCACCGGGCATGCCAAACACCGACTGGGGGGGGGGGGGTTGGACGTTCAGCGCCGGGAGGCTGTCACCGCCGATCGGCGGAACAGGGCCATCGCCAAGAAAGCTCGGGACAACGCGGCGCGTGCGGCTGCGGTCGCGGAGGTTCAAGCCGAGGCCGAGGCAGATCGCGTGGGGATGAATTACCCACCCGGCGGCCACGCCTAATACGAGCCCTGGAGCCAGCAAAGCGTCGGCTCTCTGGCCGGCTTCTTGTCGTCGCCGCAACCATGGGGATGCACGCCGTCGCCGGGCTACTTTGACGGGGACGCGCACGGTGGGTTCAACCCCAACATCACGTTCCCCCATGGACACCCGGACCAGCGCACGCCCTCGCCCGCCTTCGCCGGCGTGCAGTACCCTCCGTACAACTACTCGCAGCCGCCTTACGCGTCCTCCCCAACGCCCCTCTCTGCCGTGGCGCCCTGCCCTTCTCACAAACATCCACGACGCACCTCGGCGATACCGGCGAGACCGACACCGACATGGACGACATCATCACGACAGGCTCGGCCGTGGCTACCGCGTCCCCCGGGTTCGCTACCCAGGATGACACGGTGGACCTTAGCGGCGGCATGGACGGCGAGCTCGAGTACGGCAAGGAGGAGCCGGAGGAGCACGAGGAGGAGGCGCAAGAAGAAGACGGGGGCGACCAGGACCAGTGAGCCGCGCATCAAGTGGATGTCCAAGGAACAGGAATGCCTCGCCGAAGCTTGGAAAGTCGTCTGCCTCAACCCGACCACCGGCGTGAACCAGAGCATCAAGACGTACTGGGAGCGCATCAAGGCCTAGTTCGACGAGCGCAAGATCGTCGACCACTACTTTAAAGGCGTCTACATGCAGCGCGGGGCGAAGGCAATGGCGAACCATTGGGGGCTCATCCAGGCGGCGTGCAACAAATGACATGGGATCGTCAAGGAGATCGCGGCTCGCCCAGAGAGCGGCGCCAACATTGAGGATCAGGTATGGCACACGGCCTCCCGCTTCTCTTCGCCGTGTGCGCCCGCCAACTGTTTGTTCCTCGGTGCAGCTGGTGCGCATGTTCGCCTTGTACCGCCTGCGCGACCATGACCAAGAGTTCAAGTACCTCCACGTCTACAAGAGGATCGACAAGTGCGGAAAGTGGGCGGAAGTCCCGCGCACCCTCGACAAGGCCAAGGAGACCTAAAAGCCGGACGTGCTGACGGCGGGCGTGTCAGAAGGGCGGCCGGATGGCAACAAAGGGGCCAAGACGGGGAAACACGCCGACGCGGCAACCGCATGAGTGTAGGAGTCCATCGAACACTGCCTCACCGACGGACAAGCCCGGGCCGCCCTGCGTGAAGAGAAGACCGAGGCGCGGTGGTCGGCATTGACGACGAACAGCGCCGTCAAGCTCGAGCTGCTCCAGACCAACGTCTCCGTGAAGAAGAGGTACACCGACCTGGCTTTTTTGATGGGCGGGGCGGACATGCTCTAGAGCAACGATGAGCAGCTCAAGGCATGGTACGACGATGGCGCCGCCAACTCCCATGCCCACGCCGACGCCGCAGTTTTAAAGAATTGGTAGTGATCATGCTTGTGGAAAAAACGTAGAATCCTTTGACGACCCGACCGCAACCGCATGTCCCTACCCCTAGTGTGCTATCTTACCTGTCTCTACAGCTCTCTCACTTATTTCGTCAATGGATATCTCTTGTCGCTTCGTAAGCCCGCTGCCCCTCCCCATCAAAAAAGAAAAAAAAAAGAAAAAATACACCACGAAAAGCTAAAGGAAATATGTCATATGTACATAACAATTCCTCCTCTGATCATCACACACCTATATGAAGTAGAGTAATTTACAAAAAAAAATTGTTCAACTTAAGAGGTCAATTTCACAGTTACTGGTAGCACCAGATTACAATCTTACATGACAGAGCTAGAAAGATCGCACCTTTGCTGAATCTAGACCAATAATGATGAACCATTGCACTATTGGAACCATCCAGAACAGATAATGGACATTACAATTCACACTAGTAGAGAATGGAATAACGTGATTAGCGCCGTAGCGGCCAAATTTGCTAAACATATCGTTTCTTCAAATACACATAACGGCGCTATAACGACGATATAGCGAGGTATTTTTTATGTTGATACAGATGGATCGTATCCGCCCTCTGATGGTTCGGCGGCAACTGGTATGTTGCTCAGAGACTCAAGTGGTGCGGTCATATTTACTGCATGTCGCTGATCATGTGTGGTAATGCTTTTGAGTCAGAACTATCAGCAATCTTTGAAGGTGTATCTTTGGCTCTGTAGTTGAGTAATCTTTCGATAATTGGACAATCAGACTGTCTTGAGGCCGTCAACTTGTTGAGAACAAGGAAATTGATAGGTTAAGAAACCCTTTCTTGATCTAGGGGATCCAAAGAAAACTGCCTGAAGGGAATACTAGTATTACTCATATACGTCGCACTCAAAACAATATAAGCCACTCTATGGCAAGTTATGGTAGGGCTCAGAGCCGCACATCTTTTTGGTTAGGTTCAGGACCTGATGAGGTCATAAAAATTTGTAAAATTTTTATTATAATCCTACTGTTTCAGTAATACAAGTATTTTCCCCGTATAAAAACCCACTCATCTCACTGCTGTCATGAACTACCAGTCTGTGGTTGGAACATTTTAACCATCTCGATCGTATGATTATTATTATTTGACTTTTGCTTCGGTACACCCCCTAATTATTTTCAAAAAGGTAGTTCCATCCATCCACGTAGATTAACTGTTAATTGAGATAAACTTTATTGAGACGAGAAATTGGTTGAATGTCAGTTGACAAATAAGATGATTAGACAGAAAAATATGGAACGGTAACTCAGATCTGTCTTCGTCTATCGTTTCTTGAGTCGTTCGTGGAATAGAAAACCTCCTGCTAGTGCGACCATGCATCTTGCGACAGCTGAACCTTGCTAGGGAGCAGTAGCTTCATGAAGTTGCCTATCCTTGGAAGAGCTTACTCTTCTCCCCAATAACTTGGTTGTCGGTGTGTCGGCATGGTGTTCGTGTGCACAGCCCGACAGGCACCTCCATATGTGTCCCAACGACCCAGCCGATGGCGGCGCTACCAGCGGACTCCTATTACCAAGCACGCATCTCGCTTGATGCATGCATCATGTTATCCTATCATGCAATGCAGTTGCAGATCTCCATCATTTTGCTTGGCACCTTCTCAAAGCTTTCCATCGACAGTAATGGCAGCTTTCTCCTCTCCTCTATTTCAAAATCAAAACTAAGAAAGAGAAGATGTTTTTTCTCGTTTGAAAGGCCTACTTGGTCCTCCTATCTCACATCTCCTCTTCGCTGATGAGAACATCTTCTTTGCAAAGAGTAACACACGTAGTGTGCATGCATTGTGTTCAACTTTGGATGTGTGCTGTCATAGATCTCAATCAATCTATGGTAAGGTTGCCTTGGTTGGTTCATTTGTTGCTATATACACTCATTACTCTTTAATATGTGGTTTAACGTCGCATCCATGTAACTAAGGCTACATTTAGCATTGTGACGTACTCGGGTTACCTCCCTTTCCTTTTCCTACTTTAGTCTTCCTTTGTTGCCTTACTTTTTATCTAGCTACTTTGGTGCCAAACTTCACATCGAATTGAATTATATAAAATAATTACATCAAATAACTTGTAAGCAACTGGTTAAATCGAAACACAAGCTAGTGATCCAAGCTGAGAGTGGGGGTGCCATACGAGCGGTCAAATCTAGAAGCTATATCATTAGCTTCTGGAACTTAAGGCCTGATAAATATATTTTCGGACCATCTTCCAATCTTGTAAGTCAAATAAGTACCTTTTGACTAGCTGGTTAAAACCGTGCAGCTGAAATTAAGAAAGGAACCGGGGGGTGGGGGGGTGGGGGGATCATCAATTGAGTGTCGATGTACACATCCATCATGGATGGGGCATGCATGAATTATTTGTATTCGGGTAGCTCCCTCCCGCCCGCCCGCCCTCCCTCCCTTATTTGGTTAATTAACCACAACATCACCACTGTCGTATGGATTGATCGATCATAACAATCTCGGTGTCTTGCTCGTGCAACACGCCGAGTGGTGGATGAGCGTTTCCTTTTGCATGCATGTGTACGTCTGCGTCTGCGTCTGTGTTTTTGAAGGAAAAAAATGGAATGAAGAAACATTCATGATCGAAAAAATCAAGCAAAGCTGGTAGCCGGGTGAGCTGAAAATGACATGTCTACTGTTTCCATGCAACGTGGCATGGTCCAGGGAAGCTCGAGGCTCATATATAGTAGTCCATCTCGTGCACGTGTTAAGAAATTAATAATTGCATTCCATGTTCTAGCCGACCGACCTCGCCCACTTAAGTCTTAATTCCACTGAGAACCCTAGGTAGCTACTACCTTCTCGTCCTGGTTTATTGGTTCCTTACTATTTTATGCCAAATTTTAATCACAGATTTAATTAAAAATTGTAAATGCATGTTTCAAAGCGACGATTTTTATGGGGATGGCCAGCGGGCTTACTAGGCGACGAGAGATATCCATTGAGGACATAAGTGAGAGAGATGTAGAGGCGAGCAAGATAGTACACTAGGGGTTGGGACATGCTGCTATAGTCGGGATGTCAAAGGATTCTACGTATTTTCCACAAGCCTGATCACTAAGCAATTCTGTAAAAAGAACTGACATTGATACTTGAGTATGACTTCAATTCTTTCTAAAAACGCACAACGATGCATTATTTCCTATGAATCAACAGTGATACCTCTATATAACTCGCAGATCCAAAGGAACTTGTAGTGATGACTTTTCTGAATAAATGGGACAATAATCTGTGTTGAAATAATAAATTGAGCAAAAGTATGTTGCGATAAGATGCACTTATTCAAACACACATGTTTCAATGTGGTGATGCTCTGCATACATATATCTAATATAAAAAGGTACATGCTATTTCAACTTACACGCTTATGCATGCATTATTGTGTCATCGACATAGTTACTGTCAACGCAAGTGGGATATGCTGATGTTTCTTAATCAATCAAGTAAAATGCATGGATCTTTGCCATCAACATCGTTAATCTCGACAACAGTGGATATGCTGATGTTTCTTAATTAATGAAGACAAATGAATCCATTGTTATCATCGACATCCTTAATTTGGACAAGGAGAGCATATGCTGATGCTTCTTATCAATTAACTGTGAACGAAATGCATGCATTGTTATAATCGACATGGCGTAAGTTACTCAAATGGGAGTGCACTCATACATTTGTATTTATACGCACACATACCTTGAGGTTTAGCAGCCTCTTCTTCCCTAAAGGTTGGCATGAATTTTTTTAATTGTTGCATACATTTTCCAATAAATATTTCAGTAGACTGATTACTTGTTTGTCTAGGAGATAATGCTTTCGATTATGACATCTTCCTAGGCTTAGAGCATGTTTCGCATCCCTTTATCAGTTAATACCAGAGATTATTAAGGCATATTATTATTATTATTATTATTGTTATAATAATAATAATAATAATAATAATAATAATAATAATAATAATAATAATAATAATAATAATTATAAAAACGAAACACCATGCATGTTTCTCTTGATTCTGTATGTATTTCTCAATTATTGATGCTTGTCGTTAATCAACAATTTAAAAAGGGAGGAAGGCTAGGGTTAGTGCGTGATAAGGGTAGACATGCCTGGTCCGGTACCTGAATCGTGGCCGGGTCTGGTTGGTACTGAACTAAATGCTGCGGTTCAGATCATCTCTCAGGAGAGGCCTGATATCAGAATTGCCCGAGTACTCCCTCCAGGCGAGGCTCCATCCCCACCGCCACAAGACCAAGTACGCGTTATCATTTACAACGTCGTCGGCCCGGTGCCTGATACATGGGTGGTTGCTCCTCCTGCACCATACATTGGCTAGTTAGCCTGCCTTACATGGCCGACTTTATCTTTTGTGCCTTTATTATAGGCTAGAATCGATTGAATAAAGTGAGCGAGTGTGATATCAATAGCCATGCATTAGTAATGCTATATGTAGTCTGTGTGGGCATGCGTGCATTATATTGTTTCCTCATATATGTATGAGTGTGATGAATCTACAAATATTTCAATGAGTGTACTATTTGACAACAGAATAATGAATTAAGTGTTTTATTTTTTATGTGTGACTTGCTTTATCTTGTATGCCTCATAATATTAACACCATGTCATACTCAAGTATGAATGTGTGTTTTCAGAAAGAATTGAAGTCATACTCAAGTATCAATGTCAGTTCGTTTTAAAGAATTGGTAGTGATCATGCTTTTGGGAAAAACGTAGAATCCTTTGACGGTCCGACCTGAGCCGCATGTCCCTACCCCTAGTGTGCTATCTTGCCTGTCTCTACAACTCTCTCACTTATTTCCTCAATGGATATATCTTGTCGCTTAGTAAGCCCGCTGCCCCTCCCCATTAAAAAAGAAAAAAAAAGAAAAAATACACCACGAAAAGCTAAAGGAAATATGTCATATGTACATCACAATTCCTCCTGTGATCATCACACACCTATATGAAGTATAGGTAGTTACAAAAAAATTGTTCAACTTAAGAGGTCAATTTCACAGTTACTGGTTGCACCAGATTACAATCTTACATGACAGAGCTAGAAAGATTGCACCTCTGCTGAATCTAGACCAATAATGATGAACCATTGCACTATTGGAACCATCAAGAACAGATAATGGACATTACAATTCACACTAGTAGAGAATGGAATAACGTGATTAGCGCCGTAGCGGCCGAATTTGCTAAGCGTATCGTTTCTTCAAATACACATAACGGTTCTATAACGGCGATATAGCAAGCTAATTTTTTCGTTGATACAGATGGATCGTATCCGCCCTCTGATGGTTCGGCGGCAACTGGTATGTTGCTCAGAGACTCAAGTGGTGTGATCATATTTACTGCATGTCGTTGATGATGTGTGATAATGCTCTTGAGTCAGAACTATCATAAATCTTTGAAGGTGTATCTTTGGCTCCGTAGTTGAGTAATCTTTTGATAATTGGACAATCGGAGTATCTTGAGGCCGTCAACTTGTTGAGAACAAGGAAATTGATAGGTTAAGAAACCCTTTCTTGATCTAGGGGATCCAAAGAAAACTGCCTGAAGGGAATACTAGTATTACTCATATACGTCGCACTCAAAACAATATAAGCCACTCTATGGCAAGTTATGGTAGGGCTCAGAGCCGCACATCTTTTTGGTTAGGTTCAGGACCTGATGAAGTCATAAAACTTTATAAATTTTATTGTAATCCTACTGTTTAAGTAATATAAGTATTTTGTCAGTAAAAAAACCCACTCATCTCACTGCTGTCATGAACTACCAGTTTGTGGTTGGAACCTGTCAACCATGTCGGTCGTATGATCATTATTATTTGACTTTTGCTTTGGTACACCCCTAATTATTTTCAAAAAGGTAGTTCCATCCATCCACGTAGATTAACTGTTAATTGAGATAAACTTTATTGAGACGAGAAATTGGTTGAATTTCAGTTGAAAAATAAGATGATTAGACCGAAAAATATGGAACGGTAACTCATATCTGTCTTCATCTATCGTTTCTTGAGTCGTTCGTGGAATAGAAAACCTCTTGCTAGTGCGACCGTGCATCTTGCGACAGCTAAACCTTGCTAGGGAGCAGTTGCTTCATGAAGCTGCCTATCCTTGGAAGAGCTTACTCTTCTCCCCAATAACTTGGTTGTTGGTGTGTCGGCATGGTGTTCCTGTTCACGGCCCCATAGGCACCACCATATGTGTCCCAACGACCCAGCCGATGGCGGCGCTACTAGCGGACTCCTATTACCAAGCACGCATCTCGCTTGATGCATGCATCATGTTATCCTATCATGCAATGCAGTTGCAGATCTCCATCATTTTTATTGGCACCTTCTCAAAGCTCTCCATCGACTGTAATGGCAGCTTTCTCTCTTCTCTATTTCAAAATGAAAACTAAGAAAGAGAAAATGTTTTTTCTCGTTTGAAAGGCCGACTTGGTCCTCCTATCTCACATCCCCTCTTCGCTGATGAGAACATCTTCTTTGTAAAGAGTAACAAACGTAGTGTGCATGCATTGTGTTCAACTTTGGATGTGTGCTGTCATAGATCTCAATCAATCTATGGTAACGTTGCCTTGGTTGGTTCATTTGTTGCTATATACACTCATTACTCTTTAATATGTGGTGTAACGTCGCATCCATGTAACTAAGGCTACATTTAGCATTGTGATGTACTCGGGTTACCCCCCTTTCCTTTTCCTATTTTAGTCTTCCTTTGTTGCCTTACTTTTTAACTAGCTACTTTGGTGCCAAACTTCACATCGAATTGAATTATATAAAATAAGTACATCAAATTACATGTGAGCAACTGGTTAAATGAAAACACAAGCTAGTGATCCAAGATGAGAGTGTGGGTGCCATAAGAGCGGTCAAATCTAGAAGCTATATCATTAGCTTCTGGAACATAAGGCCTGATAAATATATTTTCGGACCATCTTCTAAGTACCTTTTGACTAGCAGGTTAAAACCGTGCAGCTGAAATTAAGAAAGGAACGCGGGGGGGGGGGGGGGGGGATCATCAATTCAGTGTACATGTACACATCCATCATGGATGGGGCATGCATGAATTGTTTGTATTCGGGTAGCTCCCTCCATCCGCCCTCCCTCCCTCCCTTAATTGGTTAATTAACCACAGCATTACCACTGCCGTATGGATTGATCGATCATAATTAGTCCGACTCAATCTTGGCGTCTTGCTCGTGCAACACGCCGAGTGGTGGATGAGCGTTTCCTTTTGCATGCATGTGTATGTCTACGTATGCGTCTGTGTTTTTGAAAGAAAATATGGAATGAAGAAACATTCGTGATCGACAAAATCAAGCAGAGCTGGTAGTCGGGTGAGCTGAAAATGACATGTCTACTGTTACCATGCAACATGGCATGGTCCAGGGAAGCTCGAGGCTCATATATAATAGTCCATCTCGTGCACCTGTTAAGAAATTAATAATTGCATTCCATGTTCTAGCCGACCGACCTCGCCCAATTAAGTCTTAATTCCACTGAGAACCCTAGGTAGCTACTACCTTTTCGTCCTGGTTTATTGGTTCCTTACTATTTTATGCCAAATTTTGATCACAGATTTAATTAATAAATTGTAAGTGCATGTTTCAAAGCGACGATTTTTTATGGGGATGGGCAGCGGGCTTACTAGGCGACGAGAGATATCCGTTGAGGACATAATTGAGAGAGATGTAGAGACGAGCAAGATAGTACACTAGGGGTTGGGACATGCGGCTACAGTCAGGATGTCAAAGGATTCTACGTATTTTCCACAAGTCTGATCACTGAGTAATTCTATAAAAACAACTGACATTGTTACTTGAGTATGACTTCAATTCTTTCTAAAAACGCACAACGATGCATTATTTCCTATGAATCGACAGTGATACCTCTATATAACTCGCAGATCCAAAGGAACTTGTAGTGATGACTTTTTTGAATAAATGGGACAATAATCTGTGTTGAAATAATAAACTGAGCAAAAGTATGTTGCAATAAGATGCGGTTATTTAAACACACATGTTTCTATGTGGTGATGCTCTGCATACGTATATCGAATATAAAAAAGGTACATGCTATTTCAACTTACACGCTTATGCATGCATTATTGTGTCATTGACATCGTTACTCTCAACGGAAGTGGGATATGCTGATGTTTCTTAATCAATCAAGTAAATTGCATGGATCTTTGCCATCAACATCGTTAATCTCGACAACAGTGGATATGCTGATGTTTCTTAATTAATGAAGACAAATGAATGCGTTGTTATCATCGACATCCTTAATTTGGACAAGGAGGGCATACGCTGATGCTTCTTATCAATTAACTGTGAACAAAATGCATGCATTGTTATAAGCGACATGGCGTAAGCTACTCAAATGGGAGTGCACTCATACATTTGTATTTATACGCACACATACCTTGAACACAATATCATCACCACGAGAAAAGCTAAGGATCTGTTAGGTATAGCAGCCTCTTCTTCCCTAAAGGTTGGCATGATTTTTTTATTGTTGCATACATTTTCCATTAAATATTTCAGTAGACTGATTACTTGTTTGTCTAGGAGATTATGCTTTCGATTATGACATCTTCTTAGGCTTAGAGCATGTTTCCCATCCCTTTATCAGTTAATCCCGGAGATTATTAAGGCATATTATTATTATTATGACTATTTATTATTTATTATTATTATTATTATAAAAACGAAACACCATGCATGTTTCTCTTGATTCTGTATGTATTTCTCAATTATTGATGCTTGTCGTTAATTAACAGTTTCAAAAGGGAGGAAGGACAGGGTTAGTGCGTGATAAGGGTAGACATGCCTGGTCCGGTACCTGAATCGTGGCCGGGTCTGATTGGTACTGAACTAAATGCTGCGGTTCAGATCATCTCTCAGGAGAGGCCTGATATCAGAATTGCCCGAGTACTCCCTCCAGGCGAGGCTCCATCCCCACCGCCACAAGACCAAGTACGCGTTATCATTTACAACGTCGTCGGCCCGGTGCCTGATACATGGGTGGTTGCTCCTCCTGCACCATACATTGGCTAGTTAGCCTGCCTTACATGGCCGACTTTATCTTTTGTGCCTTTATTATAGGCTAGAATCGATTGAATAAAGTGAGCGAGTGTGATATCAATAGCCATGCATTAGTAATGCTATATGTAGTCTGTGTGGGCATGCGTGCATTATATTGTTTCCTCATATATGTATGAGTGTGATGAATCTACAAATATTTCAATGAGTGTACTATTTGACAACAGAATAATGAATTAAGTGTTTTATTTTTTATGTGTGACTTGCTTTATCTTTTATGCCTCATAATATTAACACCATGTCATACTCAAGTATGAATGTGTGTTTTCAGAAAGAATTGAAGTCATACTCAAGTATCAATGTCAGTTCGTTTTAAAGAATTGGTAGTGATCATGCTTTTGGGAAAAACGTAGAATCCTTTGACGGTCCGACCTGAGCCGCATGTCCCTACCCCTAGTGTGCTATCTTGCCTGTCTCTACAACTCTCTCACTTATTTCCTCAATGGATATATCTTGTCGCTTAGTAAGCCCGCTGCCCCTCCCCATTAAAAAAGAAAAAAAAGAAAAAATACACCACGAAAAGCTAAAGGAAATATGTCATATGTACATCACAATTCCTCCTGTGATCATCACACACCTATATGAAGTATAGGTAGTTACAAAAAAATTGTTCAACTTAAGAGGTCAATTTCACAGTTACTGGTTGCACCAGATTACAATCTTACATGACAGAGCTAGAAAGATTGCACCTCTGCTGAATCTAGACCAATAATGATGAACCATTGCACTATTGGAACCATCAAGAACAGATAATGGACATTACAATTCACACTAGTAGAGAATGGAATAACGTGATTAGCGCCGTAGCGGCCGAATTTGCTAAGCGTATCGTTTCTTCAAATACACATAACGGTTCTATAACGGCGATATAGCAAGCTAATTTTTTCATTGATACAGATGGATCGTATCCGCCCTCTGATAGTTCGGCGGCAACTGGTATGTTGCTCAGAGACTCAAGTGGTGTGATCATATTTACTGCATGTCGTTGATGATGTGTGATAATGCTCTTGAGTCAGAACTATCAGAAATCTTTGAAGGTGTATCTTTGGCTCCGTAGTTGAGTAATCTTTTGATAATTGGACAATCGGAGTATCTTGAGGCCGTCAACTTGTTGAGAACAAGGAAATTGATAGGTTAAGAAACCCTTTCTTGATCTAGGGGATCCAAAGAAAACTGCCTGAAGGGAATACTAGTATTACTCATATACGTCGCACTCAAAACAATATAAGCCACTCTATGGCAAGTTATGGTAGGGCTCAGAGCCGCACATCTTTTTGGTTAGGTTCAGGACCTGATGAGGTCATAAAACTTTATAAATTTTATTGTAATCCTACTGTTTAAGTAATATAAGTATTTTGTCAGTAAAAAAACCCACTCATCTCACTGCTGTCATGAACTACCAGTTTGTGGTTGGAACCTGTCAACCATGTCGGTCGTATGATCATTATTATTTGACTTTTGCTTCGGTACACCCCTAATTATTTTCAAAAAGGTAGTTCCATCCATCCACGTAGATTAACTGTTAATTGAGATAAACTTTATTGAGACGAGAAATTGGTTGAATTTCAGTTGAAAAATAAGATGATTAGACCGAAAAATATGGAACGGTAACTCATATCTGTCTTCATCTATCGTTTCTTGAGTCGTTCGTGGAATAGAAAACCTCTTGCTAGTGCGACCGTGCATCTTGCGACAGCTAAACCTTGCTAGGGAGCAGTTGCTTCATGAAGCTGCCTATCCTTGGAAGAGCTTACTCTTCTCCCCAATAACTTGGTTGTTGGTGTGTCGGCATGGTGTTCCTGTTCACGGCCCCATAGGCACCACCATATGTGTCCCAACGACCCAGCCGATGGCGGCGCTACTAGCGGACTCCTATTACCAAGCACGCATCTCGCTTGATGCATGCATCATGTTATCCTATCATGCAATGCAGTTGCAGATCTCCATCATTTTTATTGGCACCTTCTCAAAGCTCTCCATCGACTGTAATGGCAGCTTTCTCTCTTCTCTATTTCAAAATGAAAACTAAGAAAGAGAAAATGTTTTTTCTCGTTTGAAAGGCCGACTTGGTCCTCCTATCTCACATCCCCTCTTCGCTGATGAGAACATCTTCTTTGTAAAGAGTAACAAACGTAGTGTGCATGCATTGTGTTCAACTTTGGATGTGTGCTGTCATAGATCTCAATCAATCTATGGTAACGTTGCCTTGGTTGGTTCATTTGTTGCTATATACACTCATTACTCTTTAATATGTGGTGTAACGTCGCATCCATGTAACTAAGGCTACATTTAGCATTGTGATGTACTCGGGTTACCCCCCTTTCCTTTTCCTATTTTAGTCTTCCTTTGTTGCCTTACTTTTTAACTAGCTACTTTGGTGCCAAACTTCACATCGAATTGAATTATATAAAATAAGTACATCAAATTACATGTGAGCAACTGGTTAAATGAAAACACAAGCTAGTGATCCAAGATGAGAGTGTGGGTGCCATAAGAGCGGTCAAATCTAGAAGCTATATCATTAGCTTCTGGAACATAAGGCCTGATAAATATATTTTCGGACCATCTTCTAAGTACCTTTTGACTAGCAGGTTAAAACCGTGCAGCTGAAATTAAGAAAGGAACGCGGGGGGGGGGGGGGGATCATCAATTCAGTGTACATGTACACATCCATCATGGATGGGGCATGCATGAATTGTTTGTATTCGGGTAGCTCCCTCCATCCGCCCTCCCTCCCTCCCTTAATTGGTTAATTAACCACAGCATTACCACTGCCGTATGGATTGATCGATCATAATTAGTCCGACTCAATCTTGGCGTCTTGCTCGTGCAACACGCCGAGTGGTGGATGAGCGTTTCCTTTTGCATGCATGTGTATGTCTACGTATGCGTCTGTGTTTTTGAAAGAAAATATGGAATGAAGAAACATTCGTGATCGACAAAATCAAGCAGAGCTGGTAGTCGGGTGAGCTGAAAATGACATGTCTACTGTTACCATGCAACATGGCATGGTCCAGGGAAGCTCGAGGCTCATATATAATAGTCCATCTCGTGCACCTGTTAAGAAATTAATAATTGCATTCCATGTTCTAGCCGACCGACCTCGCCCAATTAAGTCTTAATTCCACTGAGAACCCTAGGTAGCTACTACCTTTTCGTCCTGGTTTATTGGTTCCTTACTATTTTATGCCAAATTTTGATCACAGATTTAATTAATAAATTGTAAGTGCATGTTTCAAAGCGACGATTTTTTATGGGGATGGGCAGCGGGCTTACTAGGCGACGAGAGATATCCGTTGAGGACCTAATTGAGAGAGATGTAGAGACGAGCAAGATAGTACACTAGGGGTTGGGACATGCGGCTACAGTCAGGATGTCAAAGGATTCTACGTATTTTCCACAAGTCTGATCACTGAGTAATTCTATAAAAACAACTGACATTGTTACTTGAGTATGACTTCAATTCTTTTTAAAAACACACAACGATGCATTATTTCCTATGAATCGACAGTGATACCTCTATATAACTCGCAGATCCAAAGGAACTTGTAGTGATGACTTTTTTGAATAAATGGGACAATAATCTGTGTTGAAATAATAAACTGAGCAAAAGTATGTTGCAATAAGATGCGGTTATTTAAACACACATGTTTCTATGTGGTGATGCTCTGCATACGTATATCGAATATAAAAAAGGTACATGCTATTTCAACTTACACGCTTATGCATGCATTATTGTGTCATTGACATCGTTACTCTCAACGGAAGTGGGATATGCTGATGTTTCTTAATCAATCAAGTAAATTGCATGGATCTTTGCCATCAACATCGTTAATCTCGACAACAGTGGATATGCTGATGTTTCTTAATTAATGAAGACAAATGAATGCGTTGTTATCATCGACATCCTTAATTTGGACAAGGAGGGCATACGCTGATGCTTCTTATCAATTAACTGTGAACAAAATGCATGCATTGTTATAAGCGACATGGCGTAAGCTACTCAAATGGGAGTGCACTCATACATTTGTATTTATACGCACACATACCTTGAACACAATATCATCACCACGAGAAAAGCTAAGGATCTGTTAGGTATAGCAGCCTCTTCTTCCCTAAAGGTTGGCATGATTTTTTTATTGTTGCATACATTTTCCATTAAATATTTCAGTAGACTGATTACTTGTTTGTCTAGGAGATTATGCTTTTGATTATGACATCTTCTTAGGCTTAGAGCATGTTTCCCATCCCTTTATCAGTTAATCCCGGAGATTATTAAGGCATATTATTATTATTATTACTATTTATTATTTATTATTATTATTATTATAAAAACGAAACACCATGCATGTTTCTCTTGATTCTGTATGTATTTCTCAATTATTGATGCTTGTCGTTAATTAACAGTTTCAAAAGGGAGGAAGGACAGGGTTAGTGCGTGATAAGGGTAGACATGCCTGGTCCGGTACCTGAATCGTGGCCGGGTCTGATTGGTACTGAACTAAATGCTGCGGTTCAGATCATCTCTCAGGAGAGGCCTGATATCAGAATTGCCCGAGTACTCCCTCCAGGCGAGGCTCCATCCCCACCGCCACAAGACCAAGTACGCGTTATCATTTACAACGTCGTCGGCCCGGTGCCTGATACATGGGTGGTTGCTCCTCCTGCACCATACATTGGCTAGTTAGCCTGCCTTACATGGCCGACTTTATCTTTTGTGCCTTTATTATAGGCTAGAATCGATTGAATAAAGTGAGCGAGTGTGATATCAATAGCCATGCATTAGTAATGCTATATGTAGTCTGTGTGGGCATGCGTGCATTATATTGTTTCCTCATATATGTATGAGTGTGATGAATCTACAAATATTTCAATGAGTGTACTATTTGACAACAGAATAATGAATTAAGTGTTTTATTTTTTATGTGTGACTTGCTTTATCTTTTATGCCTCATAATATTAACACCATGTCATACTCAAGTATGAATGTGTGTTTTCAGAAAGAATTGAAGTCATACTCAAGTATCAATGTCAGTTCGTTTTAAAGAATTGGTAGTGATCATGCTTTTGGGAAAAACGTAGAATCCTTTGACGGTCCGACCTGAGCCGCATGTCCCTACCCCTAGTGTGCTATCTTGCCTGTCTCTACAACTCTCTCACTTATTTCCTCAATGGATATATCTTGTCGCTTAGTAAGCCCGCTGCCCCTCCCCATTAAAAAAGAAAAAAAAAGAAAAAATACACCACGAAAAGCTAAAGGAAATATGTCATATGTACATCACAATTCCTCCTGTGATCATCACACACCTATATGAAGTATAGGTAGTTACAAAAAAATTGTTCAACTTAAGAGGTCAATTTCACAGTTACTGGTTGCACCAGATTACAATCTTACATGACAGAGCTAGAAAGATTGCACCTCTGCTGAATCTAGACCAATAATGATGAACCATTGCACTATTGGAACCATCAAGAACAGATAATGGACATTACAATTCACACTTGTAGAGAATGGAATAACGTGATTAGCGCCGTAGCGGCCGAATTTGCTAAGCGTATCGTTTCTTCAAATACACATAACGGTTCTATAACGGCGATATAGCAAGCTAATTTTTTCGTTGATACAGATGGATCGTATCCGCCCTCTGATAGTTCGGCGGCAACTGGTATGTTGCTCAGAGACTCAAGTGGTGTGATCATTTTTACTGCATGTCGTTGATGATGTGTGATAATGCTCTTGAGTCAGAACTATCAGAAATCTTTGAAGGTGTATCTTTGGCTCCGTAGTTGAGTAATCTTTTGATAATTGGACAATCGGAGTATCTTGAGGCCGTCAACTTGTTGAGAACAAGGAAATTGATAGGTTAAGAAACCCTTTCTTGATCTAGGGGATCCAAAGAAAACTGCCTGAAGGGAATACTAGTATTACTCATATACGTCGCACTCAAAACAATATAAGCCACTCTATGGCAAGTTATGGTAGGGCTCAGAGCCGCACATCTTTTTGGTTAGGTTCAGGACCTGATGAGGTCATAAAACTTTATAAATTTTATTGTAATCCTACTGTTTAAGTAATATAAGTATTTTGTCAGTAAAAAAACCCACTCATCTCACTGCTGTCATGAACTACCAGTTTGTGGTTGGAACCTGTCAACCATGTCGGTCGTATGATCATTATTATTTGACTTTTGCTTCGGTACACCCCTAATTATTTTCAAAAAGGTAGTTCCATCCATCCACGTAGATTAACTGTTAATTGAGATAAACTTTATTGAGACGAGAAATTGGTTGAATTTCAGTTGAAAAATAAGATGATTAGACCGAAAAATATGGAACGGTAACTCATATCTGTCTTCATCTATCGTTTCTTGAGTCGTTCGTGGAATAGAAAACCTCTTGCTAGTGCGACCGTGCATCTTGCGACAGCTAAACCTTGCTAGGGAGCAGTTGCTTCATGAAGCTGCCTATCCTTGGAAGAGCTTACTCTTCTCCCCAATAACTTGGTTGTTGGTGTGTCGGCATGGTGTTCCTGTTCACGGCCCCATAGGCACCACCATATGTGTCCCAACGACCCAGCCGATGGCGGCGCTACTAGCGGACTCCTATTACCAAGCACGCATCTCGCTTGATGCATGCATCATGTTATCCTATCATGCAATGCAGTTGCAGATCTCCATCATTTTTATTGGCACCTTCTCAAAGCTCTCCATCGACTGTAATGGCAGCTTTCTCTCTTCTCTATTTCAAAATGAAAACTAAGAAAGAGAAAATGTTTTTTCTCGTTTGAAAGGCCGACTTGGTCCTCCTATCTCACATCCCCTCTTCGCTGATGAGAACATCTTCTTTGTAAAGAGTAACAAACGTAGTGTGCATGCATTGTGTTCAACTTTGGATGTGTGCTGTCATAGATCTCAATCAATCTATGGTAACGTTGCCTTGGTTGGTTCATTTGTTGCTATATACACTCATTACTCTTTAATATGTGGTGTAACGTCGCATCCATGTAACTAAGGCTACATTTAGCATTGTGATGTACTCGGGTTACCCCCCTTTCCTTTTCCTATTTTAGTCTTCCTTTGTTGCCTTACTTTTTAACTAGCTACTTTGGTGCCAAACTTCACATCGAATTGAATTATATAAAATAAGTACATCAAATTACATGTGAGCAACTGGTTAAATGAAAACACAAGCTAGTGATCCAAGATGAGAGTGTGGGTGCCATAAGAGCGGTCAAATCTAGAAGCTATATCATTAGCTTCTGGAACATAAGGCCTGATAAATATATTTTCGGACCATCTTCTAAGTACCTTTTGACTAGCAGGTTAAAACCGTGCAGCTGAAATTAAGAAAGGAACGCGGGGGGGGGGGGGGGATCATCAATTCAGTGTACATGTACACATCCATCATGGATGGGGCATGCATGAATTGTTTGTATTCGGGTAGCTCCCTCCATCCGCCCTCCCTCCCTCCCTTAATTGGTTAATTAACCACAGCATTACCACTGCCGTATGGATTGATCGATCATAATTAGTCCGACTCAATCTTGGCGTCTTGCTCGTGCAACACGCCGAGTGGTGGATGAGCGTTTCCTTTTGCATGCATGTGTATGTCTACGTATGCGTCTGTGTTTTTGAAAGAAAATATGGAATGAAGAAACATTCGTGATCGACAAAATCAAGCAGAGCTGGTAGTCGGGTGAGCTGAAAATGACATGTCTACTGTTACCATGCAACATGGCATGGTCCAGGGAAGCTCGAGGCTCATATATAATAGTCCATCTCGTGCACCTGTTAAGAAATTAATAATTGCATTCCATGTTCTAGCCGACCGACCTCGCCCAATTAAGTCTTAATTCCACTGAGAACCCTAGGTAGCTACTACCTTTTCGTCCTGGTTTATTGGTTCCTTACTATTTTATGCCAAATTTTGATCACAGATTTAATTAATAAATTGTAAGTGCATGTTTCAAAGCGACGATTTTTTATGGGGATGGGCAGCGGGCTTACTAGGCGACGAGAGATATCCGTTGAGGACATAATTGAGAGAGATGTAGAGACGAGCAAGATAGTACACTAGGGGTTGGGACATGCGGCTACAGTCAGGATGTCAAAGGATTCTACGTATTTTCCACAAGCCTGATCACTGAGTAATTCTATAAAAACAACTGACATTGTTACTTGAGTATGACTTCAATTCTTTCTAAAAACGCACAACGATGCATTATTTCCTATGAATCGACAGTGATACCTCTATATAACTCGCAGATCCAAAGGAACTTGTAGTGATGACTTTTTTGAATAAATGGGACAATAATCTGTGTTGAAATAATAAACTGAGCAAAAGTATGTTGCAATAAGATGCGGTTATTTAAACACACATGTTTCTATGTGGTGATGCTCTGCATACGTATATCGAATATAAAAAAGGTACATGCTATTTCAACTTACAAGCTTATGCATGCATTATTGTGTCATTGACATCGTTACTCTCAACGGAAGTGGGATATGCTGATGTTTCTTAATCAATCAAGTAAATTGCATGGATCTTTGCCATCAACATCGTTAATCTCGACAACAGTGGATATGCTGATGTTTCTTAATTAATGAAGACAAATGAATGCGTTGTTATCATCGACATCCTTAATTTGGACAAGGAGGGCATACGCTGATGCTTCTTATCAATTAAATGTGAACAAAATGCATGCATTGTTATAAGCGACATGGCGTAAGCTACTCAAATGGGAGTGCACTCATACA
The DNA here is from genome assembly GCA_032464435.1 of Aegilops umbellulata. Classification (NCBI taxonomy): domain Eukaryota; kingdom Viridiplantae; phylum Streptophyta; class Magnoliopsida; order Poales; family Poaceae; genus Aegilops; species Aegilops umbellulata. Next base: position 1,866,379 of record CP136057.1, on the reverse strand, counting down.
TTTGTATTTATACGCACACATACCTTGAACACAATATCATCACCACGAGAAAAGCTAAGGATCTGTTAGGTATAGCAGCCTCTTCTTCCCTAAAGGTTGGCATGATTTTTTTATTGTTGCATACATTTTCCATTAAATATTTCAGTAGACTGATTACTTGTTTGTCTAGGAGATTATGCTTTCGATTATGACATCTTCTTAGGCTTAGAGCATGTTTCCTATCCCTTTATCAGTTAATCCCGGAGATTATTAAGGCATATTATTATTATTATTACTATTTATTATTTATTATTATTATTATTATAAAAACGAAACACCATGCATGTTTCTCTTGATTCTGTATGTATTTCTCAATTATTGATGCTTGTCGTTAATTAACAGTTTCAAAAGGGAGGAAGGACAGGGTTAGTGCGTGATAAGGGTAGACATGCCTGGTCCGGTACCTGAATCGTGGCCGGGTCTGATTGGTACTGAACTAAATGCTGCGGTTCAGATCATCTCTCAGGAGAGGCCTGATATCAGAATTGCCCGAGTACTCCCTCCAGGCGAGGCTCCATCCCCACCGCCACAAGACCAAGTACGCGTTATCATTTACAACGTCGTCGGCCCGGTGCCTGATACATGGGTGGTTGCTCCTCCTGCACCATACATTGGCTAGTTAGCCTGCCTTACATGGCCGACTTTATCTTTTGTGCCTTTATTATAGGCTAGAATCGATTGAATAAAGTGAGCGAGTGTGATATCAATAGCCATGCATTAGTAATGCTATATGTAGTCTGTGTGGGCATGCGTGCATTATATTGTTTCCTCATATATGTATGAGTGTGATGAATCTACAAATATTTCAATGAGTGTACTATTTGACAACAGAATAATGAATTAAGTGTTTTATTTTTTATGTGTGACTTGCTTTATCTTTTATGCCTCATAATATTAACACCATGCCATACTCAAGTATGAATGTGTGTTTTCAGAAAGAATTGAAGTCATACTCAAGTATCAATGTCAGTTCGTTTTAAAGAATTGGTAGTGATCATGCTTTTGGGAAAAACGTAGAATCCTTTGACGGTCCGACCTGAGCCGCATGTCCCTACCCCTAGTGTGCTATCTTGCCTGTCTCTACAACTCTCTCACTTATTTCCTCAATGGATATATCTTGTCGCTTAGTAAGCCCGCTGCCCCTCCCCATTAAAAAAGAAAAAAAAAGAAAAAATACACCACGAAAAGCTAAAGGAAATATGTCATATGTACATCACAATTCCTCCTGTGATCATCACACACCTATATGAAGTATAGGTAGTTACAAAAAAATTGTTCAACTTAAGAGGTCAATTTCACAGTTACTGGTTGCACCAGATTACAATCTTACATGACAGAGCTAGAAAGATTGCACCTCTGCTGAATCTAGACCAATAATGATGAACCATTGCACTATTGGAACCATCAAGAACAGATAATGGACATTACAATTCACACTAGTAGAGAATGGAATAACGTGATTAGCGCCGTAGCGGCCGAATTTGCTAAGCGTATCGTTTCTTCAAATACACATAACGGTTCTATAACGGTGATATAGCAAGCTAATTTTTTCGTTGATACAGATGGATCGTATCCGCCCTCTGATAGTTCGGCGGCAACTGGTATGTTGCTCAGAGACTCAAGTGGTGTGATCATTTTTACTGCATGTCGTTGATGATGTGTGATAATGCTCTTGAGTCAGAACTATCAGAAATCTTTGAAGGTGTATCTTTGGCTCCGTAGTTGAGTAATCTTTTGATAATTGGACAATCGGAGTATCTTGAGGCCGTCAACTTGTTGAGAACAAGGAAATTGATAGGTTAAGAAACCCTTTCTTGATCTAGGGGATCCAAACAAAACTGCCTGAAGGGAATACTAGTATTACTCATATACGTCGCACTCAAAACAATATAAGCCACTCTATGGCAAGTTATGGTAGGGCTCAGAGCCGCACATCTTTTTGGTTAGGTTCAGGACCTGATGAGGTCATAAAACTTTATAAATTTTATTGTAATCCTACTGTTTAAGTAATATAAGTATTTTGTCAGTAAAAAAACCCACTCATCTCACTGCTGTCATGAACTACCAGTTTGTGGTTGGAACCTGTCAACCATGTCGGTCGTATGATCATTATTATTTGACTTTTGCTTCGGTACACCCCTAATTATTTTCAAAAAGGTAGTTCCATCCATCCATGTAGATTAACTATTAATTGAGATAAACTTTATTGAGACGAGAAATTGGTTGAATTTCAGTTGAAAAATAAGATGATTAGACCGAAAAATATGGAACGGTAACTCATATCTGTCTTCATCTATCGTTTCTTGAGTCGTTCGTGGAATAGAAAACCTCTTGCTAGTGCGACCGTGCATCTTGCGACAGCTAAACCTTGCTAGGGAGCAGTTGCTTCATGAAGCTGCCTATCCTTGGAAGAGCTTACTCTTCTCCCCAATAACTTGGTTGTTGGTGTGTCGGCATGGTGTTCCTGTTCACGGCCCCATAGGCACCACCATATGTGTCCCAACGACCCAGCCGATGGCGGCGCTACTAGCGGACTCCTATTACCAAGCACGCATCTCGCTTGATGCATGCATCATGTTATCCTATCATGCAATGCAGTTGCAGATCTCCATCATTTTTATTGGCACCTTCTCAAAGCTCTCCATCGACTGTAATGGCAGCTTTCTCTCTTCTCTATTTCAAAATGAAAACTAAGAAAGAGAAAATGTTTTTTCTCGTTTGAAAGGCCGACTTGGTCCTCCTATCTCACATCCCCTCTTCGCTGATGAGAACATCTTCTTTGTAAAGAGTAACAAACGTAAGGTGCATGCATTGTGTTCAACTTTGGATGTGTGCTGTCATAGATCTCAATCAATCTATGGTAACGTTGCCTTGGTTGGTTCATTTGTTGCTATATACACTCATTACTCTTTAATATGTGGTGTAACGTCGCATCCATGTAACTAAGGCTACATTTAGCATTGTGATGTACTCGGGTTACCCCCCTTTCCTTTTCCTATTTTAGTCTTCCTTTGTTGCCTTACTTTTTACCTAGCTACTTTGGTGCCAAACTTCACATCGAATTGAATTATATAAAATAAGTACATCAAATTACATGTAAGCAACTGGTTAAATGAAAACACAAGCTAGTGATCCAAGATGAGAGTGTGGGTGCCATAAGAGCGGTCAAATCTAGAAGCTATATCATTAGCTTCTGGAACATAAGGCCTGATAAATATATTTTCGGACCATCTTCTAAGTACCTTTTGACTAGCAGGTTAAAACCGTGCAGCTGAAATTAAGAAAGGAACGCGGGGGGGGGGGGGGGGGGGGGATCATCAATTCAGTGTACATGTACACATCCATCATGGATGGGGCATGCATGAATTATTTGTATTCGGGTAGCTCCCTCCATCCGCCCTCCCTCCCTCCCTTAATTGGTTAATTAACCACAGCATTACCACTGCCGTATGGATTGATCGATCATAATTAGTCCGACTCAATCTTGGCGTCTTGCTCGTGCAACACGCCGAGTGGTGGATGAGCGTTTCCTTTTGCATGCATGTGTACGTCTACGTATGCGTCTGTGTTTTTGAAAGAAAATATGGAATGAAGAAACATTCGTGATCGACAAAATCAAGCAGAGCTGGTAGTCGGGTGAGCTGAAAATGACATGTCTACTGTTACCATGCAACATGGCATGGTCCAGGGAAGCTCGAGGCTCATATATAATAGTCCATCTCGTGCACCTGTTAAGAAATTAATAATTGCATTCCATGTTCTAGCCGACCGACCTCGCCCACTTAAGTCTTAATTCCACTGAGAACCCTAGGTAGCTACTACCTTTTCGTCCTGGTTTATTGGTTCCTTACTATTTTATGCCAAATTTTGATCACAGATTTAATTAATAAATTGTAAATGCATGTTTTAAAGCGACGATTTTTTATGGGGATGGGCAGCGGGCTTACTAGGCGACGAGAGATATCCGTTGAGGACATGATTGAGAGAGATGTAGAGACGAGCAAGATAGTACACTAGGGGTTGGGACATGCGGCTACAGTTGGATATCAAAGGATTCTACGTATTTTCCACAAGCCTGATCACTGAGTAATTCTATAAAAACAACTGACATTGTTACTTGAGTATGACTTCAATTCTTTCTAAAAACGCACAACGATGCATTATTTCCTATGAATCGAGAGTGATACCTCTATATAACTCGCAGATCCAAAGGAACTTGTAGTGATGACTTTTTTGAATAAATGGGACAATAATCTGTGTTGAAATAATAAACTGAGAAAAAGTATGTTGCAATAAGATGCAGTTATTTAAACACACATGTTTCTATGTGGTGATGCTCTGCATACGTATATCGAATATAAAAAAGGTGCATGCTATTTCAACTTACACGCTTATGCATGCATTATTGTGTCACCGACATCGTTACTCTCAACGGAAGTGGGATATGCTGATGTTTCTTAATCAATCAAGTAAATTGCATGGATCTTTGCCATCAACATCGTTAATCTCGACAACAGTGGATATGCTGATGTTTCTTAATTAATGAAGACAAATGAATGCGTTGTTATCATCGACATCCTTAATTTGGACAAGGAGGGCATACGCTGATGCTTCTTATCAATTAACTGTGAACAAAATGCATGCATTGTTATAATCGACATGGCGTAAGCTACTCAAATGGGAGTGCACTCATACATTTGTATTTATACGCACACATACCTTGAACACAATATCATCACCACGAGAAAAGCTAAGGATCTGTTAGGTATAGCAGCCTCTTCTTCCCTAAAGGTTGGCATGATTTTTTTATTGTTGCATAGATTTTCCATTAAATATTTCAGTAGACTGATTACTTGTTTGTCTAGGAGATTATTCTTGCGATTATGACATCTTCTTAGGCTTAGAGCATGTTTGCCATCCCTTTATCAGTTAATCCCGGAGATTATTAAGGCATATTATTATTATTACTATTTATTATTATTATTATTATTATTATTATTATTATAAAAACGAAACACCGTGCATGTTTCTCTTGATTCTGTATGTATTTTTCAATTATTGATGCTTGTCGTTAATTAACAGTTTCAAAAGGGAGGAACGACAGGGTTAGTGCGTGATAAGGGTAGACATGCCTGGTCCGGTACCTGAATCGTGGCCGGGTCTGATTGGTACTGAACTAAATGCTGCAGTTCAGATCATCTCTCAGGAGAGGCCTGATATCAGAATTGCCCGAGTACTCCCTCCAGGCGAGGCTCCATCCCCACCGCCACAAGACCAAGTACGCGTTATCATTTACAACGTCGTCGGCCCGGTGCCTGATACATGGGTGGTTGCTCCTCCTGCACCATACATTGGCTAGCTAGCCAGCCTTACATGGCCGACTTTATCTTCTGTGCCTTTATTATAGGCTAGAATCGATTGAATAAAGTGAGCGAGTGTGATATCGATAGCCATGCATTAGTAATGCTATATGTAGTCTGTGTGGGCATGCGTGAACTATATTATTTCCTCATATATGTATGAGTGTGATGAATCTACAAATATTTCAATGAGTGTACTATTTGACAACGGAATAATGAATTATGTGTTTTATTTTTTATGTGCGGCTTGCTTTATCTTGTATGCCTCATAATATTAATGCCATGTCATACTCAAGTATGAATGTGCGTTTTCAGAAAGAATTGAAGTCATACTCAAGTATCAATGTCAGTTGGTTTTAAAGAATTGGTAGTGATCATGCTTGTGGGAAAAACGTAGAATCCTTTGACGGCCCGACCTGAGCCGCATGTCCCTACCCCTAGTGTGCTATCTTGCCTGTCTCTACAACTCTCTCACTTATTTCCTCAATGGATATATCTTGTCGCTTAGTAAGCCCGCTGCCCCTCCCCATCAAAAAAGAAAAAAAAAGAAAAAATACACCACGAAAAGCTAAAGGAAATATGTCATATGTACATCACAATTCCTCCTGTGATCATCACACACCTATATGAAGTATAGGTAGTTACAAAAAAATTGTTCAACTTAAGAGGTCAATTTCACAGTTACTGGTAGCACCAGATTACAATCTTACATGACAGAGCTAGAAAGATCGCACCTTTGCTGAATCTAGACCAATAATGATGAACCATTGTACTATTGGAACCATCAAGAACAGATAATGGACATTACAATTCACACTAGTAGAGAATGGAATAACGTGATTAGCGACGTAGCGGCCGAATTTGCTAAGCGTATCGTTTCTTCAAATACACATAACGGCGCTATATCGGCGATATAGCGAGCTAATACAGATGGATCGTATCCGCCCTCTGATGGTTCGGCGGCAACTGGTATGTTGCTCAGAGACTCAAGTGGTGTGATCATATTTACTGCATGTCGCTGATCATGTGTGATAATGCTTTTGAGTCAGAACTATCAGAAATCTTTGAAGGTGTATCTTTGGCTCCGTAGTTGAGTAATCTTTTGATAATTGGACAATCGGACTATCTTGAGGCCGTCAACTTGTTGAGAACAAGGAAATTGATAGGTTAAGAAACCCTTTCTTGATCTAGGGGATCCAAAGAAAACTGCCTGAAGGGAATACTAGTATTACTCATATACGTCGCACTCAAAACAATATAAGCCACTCTATGGTAAGTTATGGTAGGGCTCAGAGCCGCACATCTTTTTGGTTAGGTTCAGGACCTGATGAGGTCATAAAACTTTATAAATTTTACTGTAATTCTACTGTTTCAGTAATATAAGTATTTTGTCAGTAAAAAAACCCACTCATCTCACTGCTGTCATGAACTACCAGTTTGTGGTTGGAACATGTCAACCATGTCGGTCGTATGATCATTATTATTTGACTTTTGCTTCGGTACACCCCCTAATTATTTTCAAAAAGTTAGTTCCATCCATCCATTTAGATTAACTGTTAATTGAGATAAACTTTATTGAGACGAGAAATTGGTTGAATTTCAGTTGAAAAATAAGATGATTAGACCGAAAAATATGGAACGGTAACTCATATCTGTCTTCATCTATCGTTTCTTGAGTCGTTCGTGGAATAGAAAACCTCTTGCTAGTGCGACCGTGCATCTTGCGACAGCTAAACCTTGCTAGGGAGCAGTTGCTTCATGAAGCTGCCTATCCTTGGAAGAGCTTACTCTTCTCCCCAATAACTTGGTTGTTGGTGTGTCGGCATGGTGTTCGTGTTCACGGCCCCACACGCACCACCATATGTGTCCCAACGACCCAGCCGATGGCGGCGCTACTAGCGGACTCCTATTACCAAGCACGCATCTCGCTTGATGCATGCATCATGTTATCCTATCATGCAATGCAGTTGCAGATCTCCATCATGTTTCTTGGCACCTTCTCAAAGCTCTCCATCGACTGTAATGGCAACTTTCTCTCTTCTCTATTTCAAAATGAAAACTAAGAAAGAGAAAATATTTTTTCTCGTTTGAAAGGCCGACTTGGTCCTCCTATCTCACATCCCCTCTTCGCTGATGAGAACATCTTCTTTGTAAAGAGTAACAAACGTAGTGTGCATGCATTGTGTTCAACTTTGGATGTGTGCTGTCATAGATCTCAATCAATCTATGGTAACGTTGCCTTGGTTGGTTCATTTGTTGCTATATACACTCATTACTCTTTAATATGTGGTTTAACGTCGCATCCATGTAACTAAGGCTACATTTAGCATTGTGATGTACTCGGGTTACCTCCCTTTCCTTTTCCTACTTTAGTCTTCCTTTGTTCCCTTACTTTTTAACTAGCTACTTTGGTGCCAAACTTCACATCGAATTCAATTATATAAAATAAGTACATCAAATTGCATGTGAGCAACTAGTTAAATGAAAACACAAGCTAGTGATCCAAGATGAGAGTGTGGGTGCCATAAGAGCGGTCAAATCTAGAAGCTATATCATTAGCTTCTGGAACATAAGGCCTGATAAATATATTTTCGGACCATATTCCAATCTTGTAAGTCAAATAAGTACCTTTTGACTAGCTGGTTAAAACCGTGCAGCTGAAATTAAGAAAGGAACCGGGGGGGAGGGGGGATCATCAATTGAGTGTCCATGTACACATCTGTCATGGATGGGGCATGCATCAATTATTTGTATTAGAGTAGCTCCCTCCCTTCCGCCCGCCCTCCCTCCGTTAATTGGTTAATTAACCACAACATCACCACTGCCGTATGGATTGATCGATCATAATTAGTCCGACTCAATCTCAGCGTCTTGCTCGTGCAACACGCCGAGTGGTGGATGAGCGTTTCCTTTTGCATGCATGTGTACGCGTATGCATCTGTGTTTTTGAAAGAAAAAATGGAATGAAGAAACATTCGTGATGGACAAAATCAAGCAGAGCTGGTAGCCGGGTTAGCTGAAAATGACATGTCTACTGTTTCCATGCAACGTGGCATGGTCCAGGGAAGCTCGAGGCTCATATATAATAGTCCATCCTGTGCACCTGTTAAGAAATTAATAATTGCATTCCATGTTCTAGCCGACCGACCTCGCCCACTTAAGTCTTAATTCCACTAAGAACCCTAGGTAGCTACAACCTTCTCGTCCTGGTTTATTGGTTCCTTACTATTTGATGCCAAATTTTGATCACAGATTTAATTAATAAATTGTAAATGCATGTTTCAAAGCGACGATTTTTTACGGGGATGGGCAGTGGGCTTACTAGGCGACGATAGATATCCGTTGAGGACATAATTGAGAGATGTAGAGACGAGCAAGATAGTACACTAGGGATTGGGACATGCGGCTACAGTCGGGATGTCAAAGGATTCTACGTATTTTCCACAAGCCTGATCACTGAGCAATTCTATAAAAACAACTGACATTGATACTTGAGTGTGACTTCAATTCTTTTTAAAAACGCACAACGATGCATTATTTCCTATGAATCGACAGTGATACCTCTATATAACTCGCAGATCCAAAGGAACTTCTAGTGATGACTTTTCTGAATAAATGGGACAATAATCTGTGTTGAAATAATAAATTGAGTAAAAGTATGTTGCAACAAGATGCATTTATTTAAACACACATGTTTCTATGTGTGGTGATGCTCTGCATACACGTATAACTAATATAAAAAAGGTACATGCTATTTCAACTTACACGCTTATGCTTGCATTATTGTGTCATCGACATCGTTACTCTCAACGGAAGTGGGATATGCTGATGTTTCTTAATCAATCAAGTTAAATGCATGGATCTTTGCCATCAACATCGTTTATCTCGACAACAGTGGATATGCTGATGTTTCTTAATTAATGAAGACAAATGAATGCATTGTTATCATCGACATCCTTAATTTGGACAAGGAGGGCATATGCTGATGCTTCTTATCAATTAAATGTGAACAAAATGCATGCGTTGTTATAATCGACATGGCGTAAGCTACTCAAATGGGAGTGCACTCATACATTTGTATTTATACGCACACATACCTTGAACACAAGATCATCACCACGAAAAAAGCTAAGGTTCTGTTAGGTATAGCAGCCTCTTCTTCCCTAAAGGTTTGCATGAATTTTTTTATTGTTGCATACATTTTCCATTAAATATTTCAGTAGACTGACTACTTGTTTGTCTAGGAGATAAACCTATCGATTATGACATCTTCCTAAGCTTAGAGCATGTTTCCGATCCCTTTATCAGTTAATACCAGAGATTATTAAGGCATATTATTATTATTATTATTATTATTATTATTATTATTATTATTATTATTATTATTATTATTATTATTATTATTATTATTATAAAAATGAAACACCATGCATGTTTCTCTTGATTCTCTGCGTATTTGTCAATTACTAATGCTTGTCGTTAATTAACAGTTTCAAAAGGGAGGAAGGCTAGGGTTAGTGCGTGATAAGGGTAGACATGCCAGGTCCGGTACCTGAATCGTGGCCGGGTCTGATTGGTACTGAACTCAATGCTGCAGTTCAGATCATCTCTCAGGAGAGGCCTGATATCAGAATTGCCCGAGTACTCCCTCCTGGCGAGGCTCCATCCCCACCGCCACAAGACCAAGTACGCGTTATCATTTACAACGTCGTCGGCCCAGTGCCTGATACATGGGTGGTTGCTCCTCCTGCACCATACATTGGCTAGCTAGCCAGCCTTACATGGCTGACTTTATCTTATGTGCCTTTATTATAGGCTAGAATCGATTGAATAAAGTGAGTGAGTGTGATATCGATAGCCATGCATTAGTAATGCTATATGTAGTCTGTGTGGGCATGCGTGAATTATATTGTTGCTCATATATGTATGAGTGTGATGAATCTACAAATATTTCAATGAGTGTACTATTTGACAACGGAATAATGAATTATGTGTTTTATTTTTTTATGTGTGGCTTGCTTTATCTTGTATGCCTCATAATATTAACGCCATGTCATACTCAAGTATGAATGTGCGTTTTCAGAAAGAATTGAAGTCATACTCAAGTATCAATGTCAGTTCGTTTTAAAGAATTGGTAGTGATCATGCTTGTGGGAAAAACGTAGAATCCTTTGACGGCCCGACCGCAGCCGCATGTCCCTAGCCCTAGTGTGCTATCTTGCCTGTCTCTACAGCTCTCTCACTTATTTCCTCAATGGATATCTCTTGTCGCTGAGTAAGCCCGCTGCCCCTCCCCATCAAAAAAGAAAAAAAAATACACCATGAAAAGCTAAAGGAAATATGTCATATGTACATCACAATTCCTCCTCTGATCATCACACACCTATATGAAGTAGAGTAATTTACAACAAAAATTGTTCAACTTAAGAGGTCAATTTCACAGTTAGGCAGCACCAAATTACAATCTTACATGACAGAGCTCGAAAGATCGCACCTTTGCTGAATCTAGACCGATAATGATGAACAATTGCACTATTGGAACCATCCAGAACAGATAATGGATATTACAATTCACACTAGTAGAGAATGGAATAACGTGATTAGCGCCGTCGGCCGAATTTAATAAACGTATCGTTTCTTTAAATACACATAACGGCGCTATATCGGCGATATAGCGAGCTATTTTTTCGTTGATACAGATGGATCGTATCCGCCCTCTGATGGTTCGGCGGCAACTGGTATGTTGCTCAGAGAGTCAAGTGGTGCGATCATATTTACTGCATGTCGCTGATCATGTGTGATAATGCTTTTGAGTCAGAACTATCAGCAATCTTTGAAGGTGTATCTTTGGCTCTGTAGTTGAGTAATCTTCCGATAATAGGACAATCGGACTGTCTTGAGGCCTTCAACTTGTAGAGAACAAGAAAATTGATAGGTTAAGAAACCCTTTCTTGATCTAGGGGATCCAAAAAAACTGCCTGAAGGGAATACTAGTATTACTCATATATGTCGCACTCAAAACAATATAAGCCACTCTATGGCAAGTTATGGTAGGGCTCAGAGCCGCACATCTTTTTGGTTAGGTTCAGGACCTAATGAGGTCATAAAACTTTGTAAATTTTACTGTAATCCTACTGTTTCGGTAATACAAGTATTTTCCCCGTAAAAAACCCACTCATCTCACTGCTATCATGAACTACCAGTCTGTGGTTGGAACATGTCAACCATCTCGGTCGTATGATCATTATTATTTGAATTTTGCTTTGGTACACCCCGTAATTATTTTCAAAAAGGTAGTTCCATCCATCCATGTAGATTAACTGTTAATTGAGATAAACTTTATTGAGACGAGAAATTGGTTGAATTTCAGTTGAGAAATAAGATGATTAGACAGAAAAATATGGAACGGTAACTCAGATCTGTCTTCATCTATCGTTTCTTGAGTCGTTCGTGGGATAGAAAACCTCCTGCTATTGCGACCATGCATCTTGCGACAGCTAAACCTTGCTAGGGAGCAGTTGCTTCATGAAGTTGCCTATCCTTGGAAGAGCTTACTCTTCTCCCCAATAACTTGGTTGTTGGTGTGTCGGCATGGTGTTCGTGTTCACGGCGCCACAGGCACCACCATGTGTCCCAACGACCCAACCGATGGCGACGCTACCAGCGGACTCCTATTACCAAGCACGCATCTCGCTTGATGCATGCATCAATTTTATCCTATCATGCAATGCAGTTGCAGATCTCCACCATTTTTCTTGGCACCTTCTCAAAGCTCTCCATCGACTGTAATGGCAGCTTTCTCTCTCCTCTATTTCAAAATCAAAACTAAGAAAGAGAAAATGTTTTTTCTCGTTTGAAAGGCCGACTTGGTCCTCCTATCTCACGTCCCCTCTTCGCTGATGAGAACATCTTCTTTGTAAACAGTAACACACGTAGTGTGCATGCATTGTGTTCAACTTTGGATGTGTGCTGTCATAGATCTCAATCAATCTATGGTAAGGTTGCCTTGGTTGGTTCATTTGTTGCTATATACACTCATTACTCTTTAATATGTGGTGTAACGTCACATCCATGTAACTAAGGCTACATTTAGCATTGTGATGTACTCGGGTTACCCCCCTTTCCTTTTCCTACTTTAGTCTTCCTTTGTTGCCTTACTTTTTACCTAGCTACTTTGGTGCCAAACTTCACATCGAATTGAATTATATAAAATAAGTACATCAAATTACATGTGAGCAACTGGTTAAATAAAAGCACAAGCTAGTGATCCAAGATGAGAGTGTGGGTGCCATAAGAGCGGTCAAATCTAGAAGCTATATCATTAGCTTCTGGAACATAAGGCCTGATAAATATATTTTCGGACCATCTTCCAATCTTGTAAGTCAAATAAGTACCTTTTGACTAGCTGGTTAAAACCGTGTAGCTGAAATTAAGAAAGGAACCAGGGGGGGGATCATCAATTCAGTGTCCATGTACACATCCGTCATGGATGGGGCATGCATGAATTATTTGTATTCGGGTAGCTCCCTCCCTCCCGCCCGCCCTCCCTCCCTTAATTGGCTAATTAACCACAGCATCACCACTGCCGTATGGATTGATCGATCATAATTAGTCCGACTCAATCTCGGCGTCTTGCTCGTGCAACACGCCGAGTGGTGGATGAGCGTTTCCTTTTGCATGCATGTGTACGTCTGCGTCTGCATCTGTGTTTTTGAAAGAAAAAATGGAATAAAGAAACATTTGTGATCGACAAAATCAAGCAGAGCTGGTAGCCGGGTGAGCTGAAAATGACATGTCTACTGTTTCCATGCAAAGTGGCATGGTCCAGGGAAGCTCAAGGCTCATATATAATAGTCCATCTCATGCACCTGTTAAGAAATTAATAATTGCATTCCATGTTCTAGCCGACCGACCTCGCCCACTTAAGTCTTAATTCCACTGAGAACCCTAGGTATCTACTACCTTCTCGTCCTGGTTTATTGGTTCCTTACTACTTTATGCCAAATTTTGATCACAGATTTAATTAATAAAATGTAAATGCATGTTTCAAAGCGACGATTTTTTATGGGGATGGGCAGCGGGATTACTATGCGACGAGAGATATCCATTGAGGACATAATTGAGAGAGATGTAGAGACGAGTAAGATAGTACACTAGGGGTTGGGACATGCGGCTACAGTCGGGATGTTAAAGGATTCTACGTATTTTCCACAAGTCTGATCACTGAGCAATTCTATAAAAACAATTGACATTGATACTTGAGTATGACTTCAATTCTTTCTAAAAACGCACAACGATGCATTATTTCCTATGAATCGACAGTGATACCTCTATATAACTCGCAGATCCAAAGGAACTTCTAGTGATGACTTTTCTGAATAAATGGGACAATAATCTGTGTTGAAATAATAAATTGAGCAAAAGTATGTTGCAACAAGATGCACTTATTTAAACACACATGTTTCTATGTGTGGTGATGCTCTGCATACACGTATATCTAATATAAAAAAGGTACATGCTATTTCAGCTTACACGCTTATGCATGCATTATTGTGTCATCGACATCGTTACTCTCAACGGAAGTGGGAGATATGCTGATGTTTCTTAATAAATCAAGTAAAATGTATGGATCTTTGCCATCAACATCGTTAATCTCGACAACAGTGGATATGCTGATGTTTCTTAATTAATGAAGACAAATGAATGCATTGTTATCATCGACATCCTTAATTTGGACAAGGAGGGCATATGCTGATGCTTCTTATCAATTAACTGTGAACAAAATGCATGCATTGTTATAATCGACATGGCGTAAGCTACTCAAATGGGAGTGCACTCATACATTTGTATTTATACGCACACATACCTTGAACACAAGATCATCACCACGAAGAAAGCTAAGGTTCAGTTAGGTATAGCAGCCTCTTCTTCCCTAAAGGTTGGCATGAATTTTTTTATTGTTGCATACATTTTCCATTAAATATTTCAGTAGACTGATTACTTGTTTGTCTAGGAGATAATGCTATCGATTATGACATCTTCCTAGGCTTAGAGCATGTTTCCCATCCCTTTATCAGTCAATACCAGAGATTATTAAGGGATATTATTATTATTATTATTATTATTATTATTATTATTATTATTATTATTATTATTATTATTATAAAAATGAAACACCATGCATGTTTCTCTTGATTCTCTACGTATTTGTCAATTATTAATGCTTGTCATTAATTAACAGTTTCAGGCCTCCTTTGGTTTAGAGGAATCTTGTAGGAATTTCATAGGATAGGATTTTTATAGGAAAAATTCCTTTAGAGCCCTTTGGTTTGTAGGAATAGAATCCTATTTCTATGGAGGAATTCTTCCTATCCTCCACATTTCATAGAAAAATAAACATTAGCCTAGACTCAATGGAAAAAATCCTATGATGTGAATCAAAGGACATCCCCTTTCCTATTCCTACTCATAGGATTTGAGATACATGTCATCTCATTTCCTATGACTTTCCTATTCCTACGATTTTCCTAACCTATGAACCAAAGAAGGCCTCAAAAGGGAGGAAGGCTAGGGTTAGTGCGTGATAAGGGTAGACATGCCTGGTCCGGTACCTGAATCGTGGCCGGGTCTGATTGGTACTGAACTAAATGCTGCAGTTCAGATCATCTCTCAGGAGAGGCCTGATATCAGAATTGCTCGAGTACTCCCTCCAGGCGAGGCTCCATCCCCACCACCACAAGACCAAGTACGCGATATCATTTACAACGTCGTCGGCCCGGTGCCTAATACATGGGTGGTTGCTCCTCCTGCACCATACATTGGCTAGCTAGGCAGCCTTACGTGCCCGACATTATCTTCTGTGCCTTTATTATAGGCTAGAATCGATTGAATAGAGTGAGCGAGTGTGATATCGATAGCCATGCATTAGTAATGCTATATGTAGTCTGTGTGGGCATGCGTGCATTATATTGTTTCCTCATATATGTATGAGTGTGATGAATCTACTGTTTCGGTAATACAAGTATTTTCCACGTAAAAAAACCCACTCATCTCACTGCTGTCATGAACTACCATTCTGTGGTTGGAACTTGTCAACCATCTCGGTCGTATGATCATTATTATTTGACTTTTGCTTCGGTACACCCCCTAATTATTTTCAAAAAGGTAGTTCCATCCATCCATGTAGATTAACTGTTAATTGAGATAAACTTTATTGAGACGAGAAATTGGTTGAATTTCAGTTGAGAAATAAGATGATTAGACAGAAAAATATGGAACGGTAACTCAGATCTGTCTTCATCTATCGTTTCTTGACTCGTTCGTGGAATAGAAAACCTCCTGCTAGTGCGACCATGCATCTTGCGACAGCTAAACCTTGCTAGGGAGCAGTTGCTTCATGAAGTTGCCTATCCTTGGAAGAGCTTACTCTTCTCCCCAATAACTTGGTTGTTGGTGTGTCCGCATGGTGTTCGTGTTCACGGCCCCACAGGCATCACCATATGTGTCCCAACGACCCAGCCGATGGCGGCGCTACCAGCGGACACCTATTACCAAGCACGCATCTCGCTTGATGCATGCATCATGTTATCCTATCATGCAATGCAGTTGCAGATCTCCATCATTTTTCTTGGCACCTTCTCAAAGCTCTCCATCGACTGTAATGGCGGCTTTCTCTCTCCTCTATTTCAAAATCAAAACTAAGAAAGAGAAAATGTTTTTTCTCGTTTGAAAGGCCGACTTGGTCCTCCTATCTCACATCCCCTCTTCGCTGATGAGAACATATTCTTTGTAAAGAGTAACACACGTAGTGTGCATACATTGTGTTCAACTTTGGATGTGTGCTGTCATAGATCTCAATCAATCTATGGTAAGGTTGCCTTGGTTGGTTCATTTGTTGCTATATACACTCATTACTCTTTAGTATGTGGTTTAACGTCGCATCCATGTAACTAAGGCTACATTTAGCATTGTGATGTTCTCGGGTTACCTCCCTTTCCTTTTCCTACTTTAGTCTTCCTTTGTTGCCTTACTTTTTATATAGCTACTTTGGTGCAAAACTTCACATTGAATTGAATTATATAAAATAAGTACATCAAATTACATGTGAGCAACTGGTTAAATCGGAACACAAGCTAGTGATCCAAGCTGAGAGTGTGGGTGCCATAAGTGTGGTCAAATCTAGAAGCTATATCATTAGCTTCTGGAACATAAGGCCTGATAAATATATTGTCGGACCATCTTCCAATCTTGTAAGTGAAATAAGTACCTTTTGACTAGCTGGTTAAAACCGCGGAGCTGAAATTAAGAAAGGAACGGGGTGGGGGGGATCATCAATTGAGTGTCGATGTACACATCCATCATGGATGGGGCATGCATGAATTATTTGTATTCGGGTAGCTCCATCCCTCCTGCCCGCCCTCCCTCCCTTAATTGGTTAATTAACCACAACATCACCACTACCGTGTGGATTGATCGATCATAATTAGTCTGACTCAACCTTGGCGTCTTGCTCGTGCAACACGCCGAGTGGTGGATGAGCGTTTCCTTTTGCATGCATGTGTATGTGTACGTATGCGTCTGTGTTTTTGAAAGCAAAAATGGAATGAAGAAACATTCGTGATCGACAAAATCAAGCAGAGCTGGTAGTCGGGTGAGCTGAAAATGACATGTCTACTGTTTCCATGCAACATGGCATTGTCCAGGGAAGCTCGAGGCTCATATATAATAGTCCATCTCGTGCACCTGTTAAGAAATTAATAATTGCATTCCATGTTCTAGCCGACCGACCTCGCCCACTTAAGTCTTAATTCCACTGAGAACCCTAGGTAGCTACTACCTTTTCGTCCTGGTTTATTGGTTCCTTACTATTTTATGCCAAATTTTGATCATAGATTTAATTAATAAATTGGAACTGCATGTTTCAAAGCGATGATTTTTTATGGGGATGGGCAGCGGGCTTACTATGCGACGAGAGATATCCGTTGAGGACATAATTGAGAGAGATGTAGAGACGAGCAAGATAGTACACTAGGGGTTGGGGCATGCGGCTACAGTCGGGATGTCAAAGGATTCTACGTATTTTCCACAGGCCTGATCACTGAGTAATTCTATAAAAACAACTGACATTGTTACTTGAGTATGACTTCAATTCTTTCTAAAAACGCACAACGATGCATTATTTCCTATGAATCGATAGTGATACCTCTATATAACTCGCAGATCCAAAGGAACTTCTAGTGATGACTTTTCTCAATAAATGGGACAATAATCTGTGTTGAAATAATAAATTGAGCAAAAGTATGTTGCAACAAGATGCACTTATTTAAACACAGATGTTTCTATGTGTGGTGATGCTCTACATACACGTATATCTAATATAAAAAAGGTACATGCTATTTCAGCTTACACGCTTTTGCATGCATTATTGTGTCATCGACAACGTTACTCTCAACGGAAGTGGGATATGCTGATGTTTCTTAATCAATCAAGTAAATTGCATGGATCTTTGCCATCAACATCGTTAATCTCGACAACAGTGGATATGCTGATGTTTCTTAATTAATGAAGACAAATGAATGCATTGTTATCATCGACATCCTTAATTTGGACAAGGAGGGCATATGCTGATGCTTCTTATCAATTAACTGTGAACAAAATGCATGCATTGTTATAATCGACATGGCGTAAGCTACTCAAATGGGAGTGCACTCATACATTTGTATTTATAAGCAAACATACCATGAACACAAGATCATCACCACGAGAAAAGCTAAGGTTCTGTTAGGTATAGCAGCCTCTTCTTCCCTAAAGGTTGGCATGATTTTTTATATTTTTGCATACATTTTCCATTAAATATTTCAGTAGAATAATTACTTGTTTGTCTAGGAGATAATGCTTTCGATTATGACATCTTCCTAGGCTTAGAGCGTGTTTCCCATCCCTTTATCAGTCAATACCAGAGATTATTAAGGGATATTATTATTATTATTATTATTATTATTATTATTATTATTATTATTATTATTATTGTAAAAACGAAACACCTTGCATGTTTCTCTTGATTCTCTATGTATTTCTCAATTATTGATGCTTGTCGTCAATTAACAGTTTCAAAAGGGAGGAAGGACAGGGTTAGTGCGTGATAAGGGTAGACATGCCTGGTCCGGTACCTGAATCGTGGCCGGGTCTGATTGGTACTGAACTAAATGCTGCAGTTCAGATCATCTCTCAGGAGAGGCCTGATATCAGAATTGCTCGAGTACTCCCTCCAGGCGAGGCTCCATCCCCACCACCACAAGACCAAGTACGCGTTATCATTTACAACATCGTCGGCCCGGTGCCTAATACATGGGTGGTTGCTCCTCCTGCACCATACATTGGCTAGCTAGGCAGCCTTACATGCCCGACATTATCTTCCGTGCCCTTATTATAGGCTAGAATCGATTGAATAGAGTGAGCGAGTGTGATATCGATAGCCATGCATTAGTAATGCTATATGTAGTCTATGTGGGCATGCGTGAATTATATTGTTTGCTCATATATGTATGAGTGTGATGAATCTACAAATATTTCAATGAGTGTACTATTTGACAACGGAATAATGAATTATGTGTTTTATTTTTTCATGTGTGGCTTGCTTTATCTTGTATGCCTCATAATATTAACGCCATGTCATACTCAAGTATGAATGTGCGTTTTCAGAAAGAATTGAAGTCATACTCAAGTATCAATGTCAGTTTGTTTTAAAGAATTGGTAGTGATCATGCTTGTGGGAAAAACGTAGAATCCTTTGACGGCCCGACCGCAGTCGCATGTCCCTACCCCTAGTGTGCTATCTTGCCTGTCTCTACAGCTCTCTCACTTATTTCCTCAATGGATATCTCTTGTCGCTGAGTAAGCCCGCTGCCCCTCCCCATCAAAAAAGAAAAAAAAAGAAAAAAATACACCACGAAAAGCTAAAGGAAATATGTCATATGTACATCACAATTCCTCCTCTGGTCATCACACACCTATATGAAGTAGAGTAATTTACAACAAAAATTGTTCAACTTAAGAGGTCAATTTCACAGTTACTGGCAACACCAAATTACAATCTTACATGACAGAGCTCAAAAGATCGCAACTTTGCTGAATCTAGACCAATAATGATGAACAATTGCACTATTGGAACTATCCAAAACAGATAATGGATATTACAATTCACACTAGTAGAGAATGAAATAACGTGATTAGCGCCGTCGGCCGAATTTAATAAACGTATCGTTTCTTTAAATACACATAACGGCGCTATAACGGCGATATAGCGAGCTATTTTTTTCGTTGATACAGATGGATCGTATCCGCCCTCTGATGGTTCGGCGGCAACTGGTATGTTGCTCAGAGACTCAAGTGGTGCGATCATATTTACTGCATGTCGCTGATCATGTGTGATAATGCTCTTGAGTCAGAACTATCAGCAATCTTTTAAGGTGTATCTTTGGCTCTGTAGTTGAGTAATCTTCCAATAATTGTACAATCGGACTATCTTGAGGCCGCCAACTTGTTGAGAACAAGGAAATTAATAGTTTAAGAAACCTTTTCTTGATCTAGGGGATCCAAAGAAAACTGCCTGAAGGGAATACTAGTATTACTCATATACGTCGCACTCAAAACAATATAAGCCACTCTATGGCAAGTTATGGTAGGGCTCAGAGCCGCACATCTTTTTGGTTAGGTTCAGGACCTAATGAGGTCATAAAACTTTGTAAATTTTACTGTAATCCTACTGTTTCGGTAATACACGTATTTTCCCCGTAAAAAAACCCACTCATCTCACAGCTGTCATGAACTACCATTCTGTGGTTGGAACTTGTCAACCATCTCGGTCGTATGATCATTATTATTTGACTTTTGCTTCGGTACACCCCCTAATTATTTTCAAAAAGGTAGTTCCATCCATCCATGTAGATTAACTGTTAATTGAGATAAACTTTATTGAGACGAGAAATTGGTTGAATTTCAGTTGAGAAATAAGATGATTAGACAGAAAAATATGGAACGGTAACTCAGATCTGTCTTCATCTATCGTTTCTTGACTCGTTCGTGGAATAGAAAACCTCCTGCTAGTGCGACCATGCATCTTGCGACAGCTAAACCTTGCTAGGGAGCAGTTGCTTCATGAAGTTGCCTATCCTTGGAAGAGCTTACTCTTCTCCCCAATAACTTGGTTGTTGGTGTGTCCGCATGGTGTTCGTGTTCACGGCCCCACAGGCATCACCATATGTGTCCCAACGACCCAGCCGATGGCGGCGCTACCAGCGGACACCTATTACCAAGCACGCATCTCGCTTGATGCATGCATCATGTTATCCTATCATGCAATGCAGTTGCAGATCTCCATCATTTTTCTTGGCACCTTCTCAAAGCTCTCCATCGACTGTAATGGCGGCTTTCTCTCTCCTCTATTTCAAAATCAAAACTAAGAAAGAGAAAATGTTTTTTCTCGTTTGAAAGGCCGACTTGGTCCTCCTATCTCACATCCCCTCTTCGCTGATGAGAACATATTCTTTGTAAAGAGTAACACACGTAGTGTGCATGCATTGTGTTCAACTTTGGATGTGTGCTGTCATAGATCTCAATCAATCTATGGTAAGGTTGCCTTGGTTGGTTCATTTGTTGCTATATACACTCATTACTCTTTAATATGTGGTTTAACGTCGCATCCATGTAACTAAGGCTACATTTAGCATTGTGATGTTCTCGGGTTACCTCCCTTTCCTTTTCCTACTTTAGTCTTCCTTTGTTGCCTTACTTTTTATATAGCTACTTTGGTGCAAAACTTCACATTGAATTGAATTATATAAAATAAGTACATCAAATTACATGTGAGCAACTGGTTAAATCGAAACACAAGCTAGTGATCCAAGCTGAGAGTGTGGGTGCCATAAGTGTGGTCAAATCTAGAAGCTATATCATTAGCTTCTGGAACATAAGGCCTGATAAATATATTGTCGGACCATCTTCCAATCTTGTAAGTGAAATAAGTACCTTTTGACTAGCTGGTTAAAACCGCGGAGCTGAAATTAAGAAAGGAACGGGGTGGGGGGGATCATCAATTGAGTGTCGATGTACACATCCATCATGGATGGGGCATGCATGAATTATTTGTATTCGGGTAGCTCCATCCCTCCCGCCCGCCCTCCCTCCCTTAATTGGTTAATTAACCACAACATCACCACTACCGTGTGGATTGATCGATCATAATTAGTCTGACTCAACCTTGGCGTCTTGCTCGTGCAACACGCCGAGTGGTGGATGAGCGTTTCCTTTTGCATGCATGTGTACGTGTACGTATGCGTCTTTGTTTTTGAAAGCAAAAATGGAATGAAGAAACATTCGTGATCGACAAAATCAAGCAGAGCTGGTAGTCGGGTGAGCTGAAAATGACATGTCTACTGTTTCCATGCAACATGGCATTGTCCAGGGAAGCTCGAGGCTCATATATAATAGTCCATCTCGTGCACCTGTTAAGAAATTAATAATTGCATTCCATGTTCTAGCCGACCGACCTCGCCCACTTAAGTCTTAATTCCACTGAGAACCCTAGGTAGCTACTACCTTTTCGTCCTGGTTTATTGGTTCCTTACTATTTTATGCCAAATTTTGATCATAGATTTAATTAATAAATTGGAACTGCATGTTTCAAAGCGATGATTTTTTATGGGGATGGGCAGCGGGCTTACTATGCGAGAGAGATATCCGTTGAGGACATAATTGAGAGAGATGTAGAGACGAGCAAGATAGTACACTAGGGGTTGGGGCATGCGGCTACAGTCGGGATGTCAAAGGATTCTACGTATTTTCCACAAGCCTGATCACTGAGTAATTCTATAAAAACAACTGACATTGTTACTTGAGTATGACTTCAATTCTTTCTAAAAACGCACAACGATGCATTATTTCCTATGAATCGATAGTGATACCTCTATATAACTCGCAAATCCAAAGGAACTTCTAGTGATGACTTTTCTCAATAAATGGGACAATAATCTGTGTTGAAATAATAAATTGAGCAAAAGTATGTTGCAACAAGATGCACTTATTTAAACACACATGTTTCTATGTGTGGTGATGCTCTACATACACGTATATCTAATATAAAAAAGGTACATGCTATTTCAGCTTACACGCTTTTGCATGCATTATTGTGTCATCGACAACGTTACTCTCAACGGAAGTGGGATATGCTGATGTTTCTTAATCAATCAAGTAAATTGCATGGATCTTTGCCATCAACATCGTTAATCTCGACAACAGTGGATATGCTGATGTTTCTTAATTAATGAAGACAAATGAATGCATTGTTATCATCGACATCCTTAATTTGGACAAGGAGGGCATATGCTGATGCTTCTTATCAATTAACTGTGAACAAAATGCATGCATTGTTATAATCGACATGGCGTAAGCTACTCAAATGGGAGTGCACTCATACATTTGTATTTATAAGCACACATACCATGAACACAAGATCATCACCACGAGAAAAGCTAAGGTTCTGTTAGGTATAGCAGCCTCTTCTTCCCTAAAGGTTGGCATGATTTTTTATATTTTTGCATACATTTTCCATTAAATATTTCAGTAGAATAATTACTTGTTTGTCTAGGAGATAATGCTTTCGATTATGACATCTTCCTAGGCTTAGAGCGTGTTTCCCATCCCTTTATCAGTCAATACCAGAGATTATTAAGGTATATTATTATTATTATTATTATTATTATTATTATTATTATTATTATTATTATTATTATTATTACTATTATTATTATTATTGTAAAAACGAAACACCTTGCATGTTTCTCTTGATTCTCTATGTATTTCTCAATTATTGATGCTTGTCGTCAATTAACAGTTTCAAAAGGGAGGAAGGACAGGGTTAGTGCGTGATAAGGGTAGACATGCCTGGTCCGGTACCTGAATCGTGGCCGGGTCTGATTGGTACTGAACTAAATGCTGCAGTTCAGATCATCTCTCAGGAGAGGCCTGATATCAGAATTGCCCGAGTACTCCCTCCAGGCGAGGCTCCATCCCCACCGCCACAAGACCAAGTACGCGTTATCATTTACAACGTCGTCGGCCCGGTGCCTGATACATGGGTGGTTGCTCCTCCTGCACCATACATTGGCTAGCTAGGCAGCCTTACATGGCCGACTTTATCTTCTGTGCCTTTATTATAGGCTAGAATCGATTGAATAAAGTGAGCGAGTGTGATATCGATAGCCATGCATTAGTAATGCTATATGTAGTCTGTGTGGGCATGCGTGAACTATATTATATCCTCATATATGTATGAGTGTGATGAATCTACAAATATTTCAATGAGTGTACTATTTGACAACGGAATAATGAATTATGTGTTTTATTTTTTATGTGCGGCTTGCTTTATCTTGTATGCCTCATAATATTAATGCCATGTCATACTCAAGTATGAATGTGCGTTTTCAGAAAGAATTGAAGTCATACTCAAGTATCAATGTCAGTTCGTTTTAAAGAATTGGTAGTGATCATTCTTGTGGGAAAAATGTAGAATCCTTTGACGGCCCGACCGCAGCCGCATGTCCCTACCCCTAGTGTGCTATCTTGCCCGTCCCTACAGCTCTCTCACTTATTTCCTCAATGGATATCTCTTGTCGCTGAGTAAGCCCGCTGCCCCTCCCCATCAAAAAAGAAAGAAAAAGAAAAAAAAAACACCACAAAAAGCTAAAGGAAATATGTCATATGTACATCACAATTCCTCCTCTGATCATCACACACCTATATGGAGTAGAGTAATTTACAACAAAAATTGTTCAACTTAAGAGGTCAATTTCACAGTTACTGGCAGCACCAAATTACAATCTTACATGACAGAGCTCGAAAGATCGCACCTTTGCTGAATCTAGACCAATAATGATGAACAATAGCACTATTGAAACCATCCAGAACAGATAATGGATATTACAATTCACACTAGTAGAGAATGGAATAACGTGATTAGCGCCGTCGGCCGAATTTAATAAACGTATCGTTTCTTTAAATACACATAACGGCGCTATAACGACGATATAGCGAGCTATTTTTTTCGTTGATACAAATGGATCGTATCCGCCCTCTGATTGTTCGGCGGCAACTGGTATGTTGCTCAGAGACTCAAGTGGTGCGATCATATTTACTGCATGCTGCTGATCATGTGTGATAATGCTCTTGAGTCAGAACTATCAGCAATCTTTGAAGGTGTATCTTTGGCTCTGTAGTTGAGTAATCTTCCAATAATTGGACAATCGGACTGTCTTGAGGCCGTCAACTTGTTGAGAACAAGGAAATTGATAGGTTAGGAAACCCTTTCTTGATCTAGGGGATCCAAAGAAAACTGCCTGAAGGGAATACAAGTATTACTCATATACGTCGCACTCAAAACAATATAAGCCACTCTATGGCAAGTTATGGTAGGGCTCAGAGCCGCACATCTTTTTGGTTAGGTTCAGGACCTAATGAGGTCATAAAACTTTGTAAATTTTACTGTAATCCTACTGTTTCGGTAATACAAGTATTTTCCCCGTAAAAAAACCCACTCATCTCACTGCTGTCATAAACTAGCAGTCTGTGGTTGGAACATGTCAACCATCTCGGTCGTATGATCATTATTATTTGACTTTTGCTTCGGTACACCCCCTAATTATTTTCAAAAAGGTAATTCCATCCATCCATGTAGATTAACTGTTAATTGAGATAAACTTTATTGAGACGAGAAATTGGTTGAATTTTAGTTGACAAATAAGATGATTAGACAGAAAAATATGGAACGGTAACTCAGATCTGTCTTCATCTATCGTTTCTTGACTCGTTCATGGAATAGAAAACCTCCTGCTAATGCGACCATGCATCTTGCGACAGCTAAACCTTGCTAGGGAGCAGTTGCTTCATGAAGTTGCCTATCCTTGGAAGAGCTTACTCTTCTCCCCAATAACTTGGTTGTTGGTGTGTCGGCATGGTGTTCGTGTTCACGGCCCCACAGGCACCACCATATGTGTCCCAACGACCCAGCCGATGGCGGCGCTACCAGCGGACTCCTATTACCAAGCACGCATCTCGCTTGATGCATGCATCATGTTATCCTATCATGCAATGCAGTTGCAGATCTCCATCATTTTTCTTGGCACCTTCTCAAAGCTCTCCATCGACTGTAATGGCAGCTTTCTCTCTCCTCTATTTCAAAATCAAAACTAAGAAAGAGAAAATGTTTTTTCTTGTTTGGAAGGCCAACTTGGTCCTCCTATCTCACATCCCCTCTTCGCTGATGAGAACATCTTCTTTGTAAAGAGTAACACACGTAGTGTGCATGCATTGTGTTCAACTTTGGATGTGTGCTGTCATAGATCTCAATCAATCTATGGTAAGGTTGCCTTGGTTGGTTCATTTGTTGCTATATACACTAATTACTCTTTAATATGGGGTTTAACGTCGCATCCATGTAACTAAGGCTACATTTAGCGTTGTGATGTACTCGGGTTACCTCCCTTTCCTTTTCCTACTTTAGTCTTCCTTTGTTGCCTTACTTTTTATCTAGCTACTTTGGTGCAAAACTTCACATCGAATTGAATTATATAAAATAAGTACATCAAATTACATGTGAGCAACTGGTTAAATCGAAACACAAGCTAGTGATCCAAGCTGAGAGTGTGGGTGCCATAAGAGTGGTCAAATCTAGAAGCTATATCATTAGCTTCTAGAACATAAGGCCTGATAAATATATTTTCGGACCATCTTCCAATCTTGTAAGTGAGATAAGTACCTTTTGACTAGCTGGTTAAAACCGTGCAGCTGAAATTAAGAAAGGAACGGGGTGGGGGGGATCATCAATTGAGTGTCGATGTACACATCCATCATGGATGGGGCATGCATGATTTTTTTTATTGTTGCATACATTTTCCATTAAATATTTCAGTAGACTAATGACTTGTTTGTCTAGGAGATAATGCTTTCGATTATGACATCTTACTAGGCTTAGAGCATGTTTCCCATCCCTTTATCAGTTAATACCAGAGATTATTAAGGCATATTATTATTATTTATTATTATTATTATTATTATTATTATTATTATTATTATTATAAAAACGAAACACCATGCATGTTTGTCTTGATTCTCTATGTATTTCTCAATTATTGATGCTTGTCGTTAATTAACAGTTTCAAAAGGGAGGAAGGACAGGGTTAGTGCGTGATAAGGGTTGACATGCCTGGTCCGGTACGTGAATCGTGGCCGGGTCTGATTGGTACTGAACTAAATGCTGCAGTTCAGATCATCTCTCAGTAGAGGCCTGATATCAGAATTGCCCGAGTACTCCCTCCAGGCGAGGCTCCATCCCCACCGCCACAAGACCAAGTACGCGTTATCATTTACAACGTCGTCGGCCCGGTGCCTGATACATGGGTGGTTGCTCCTCCTGCACCATACATTGGCTAGTTAGCCTGCCTTACATGGCCGACTTTATCTTTTGTGCCTTTATTATAGGCTAGAATCGATTGAATAAAGTGAGTGAGTGTGATATCGATAGCTATGCATTAGTAATGCTATATGTAGTCTGTGTGGGCATGCGTGCATTATATTGTTTCCTCATATATGTATGAGTGTGATGGATCTACAAATATTTCAATGAGTGTACTATTTGACAACAGAATAATGAATTAAGTGTTTTATTTTTTATGTGTGGCTTGCTTTATCTTGTATGCCTCATAATATTAACGCCATGTCATACTCAAGTATGAATGTGCGTTTTCAGAAATAATTGAAGTCATACTCAAGTATCAATGTCAGTTCGTTTTAAAGAATTGGTAGTGATCATGCTTGTGGGAAATACGTAGAATCCTTTGACGGCCCGACCGTAGCCGCATGTCCCTACCCCCAGTGTGCTATGTTGCCTGTCTCTACATCTCTCTCACTTATTTCCTCAATGGTTATCTCTGGTCGCTTTGTAAGCCCGCTGCCCCTCCCCATCAAAAAAGAAAAAAAGAAAAAATACACCACGAAAAGCTGAAGGATATATGTCATATGTACATCACAATTCCTCCTGTGATCATCACACACCTATATGAAGTATAGTGATTTACAAAAAAAATTGTTCAACTTAAGAGGTCAATTTCACAGTTACTGGTAGCACCAGATTACAATCTTACATGACAGAGCTAGAAAGATTGCACCTTTGCTGAATCTAGACCAATAATGATGAACCATTGCACTATTGGAACCATCAAGAACAGATAATGGACATTACAATTCACACTAGTAGAGAATGGAATAACGTGATTAGCGCCGTAGCGGCCGAATTTGCTAAGCGTATCGTTTCTTCAAATACACATAACGGCGCTATAACGGCGATATAGCGAGCTAATTTTTTCGTTGATACAGATGGATCGTATCCGCCCTCTGATGGTTCGGCGGCAACTGGTATGTTGCTTAGAGACTCAAGTGGTGTGATCATATTTACTGCATGTCGCTGATCATGTGTGATAATGCTCTTGAGTCAGAACTATAAGAAATCTTTGAAGGTGTATCTTTGGCTCTGTAGTTGAGTAATCTTTTGATAATTGGACAATCGGACTGTCTTGAGGCCGTCAACTTGTTGAGAACAAGGAAATTGATAGGTTAAGAAACCCTTTCTTGATATAGGGGATCCAAAGAAAACTTCCTGAAGGGAATACTAGTATTACTCATATACGTCGCACTCAAAACAATATAAGCGACTCTATGGCAAGTTATGGTAGGGCTCAGAGCCGCACATCTTTTTGGTTAGGTTCAGGACCTGATGAGGTCATAAAACTTTATAAATTTTACTGTAATCCTACTGTTTCAGTAATATAAGTATTTTCCCAATAAAAAAACCCACTCATCTCACTGCTGTCATGAACTACCAGTCTGTGGTTGGAACATGTCAACCATCTCGGTCGTATGATCATAATTATTTGACTTTTGCTTCGGTACACCCCCTAATTATTTTCAAAAAGGTAGTTCCATCCATCCATGTAGATTAACTGTTAATTGAGATAAACTTTATTGTGACGAGAAATTGGTTGAATTTCAGTTGACAAATAAGATGATTAGACAGAAAAATATGGAACGGTAACTCATATCTGTGTTCATCTATCGTTTCTTGAGTCGTTCGTGGAATAGTAAACCTCTTGCTAGTGCGACCATGCATCTTGCGACAGCTAAACCTTGCTAGGGAGCAGTTGCTTCATGAAGTTGCCTATCCTTGGAAGAGCTTACTCTTCTCCCCAATAACTTGGTTATCGAGTGCTGAACTGGGTTGTGAGCAATCTTGATGGCACTCTCATTGTCACAAAGGAGAGGCACATTCTTTACGTTGATGCCACATTCCTTGAGTGTTTTTTTTCATCCATAGCAGTTGAGCATAGCAAGAACCAGCAGCAATGTACTCAGCTTCAGCAGTAGACAGTGATACGCAGTTCTGTTTCTTCGAGGACCAACAGACCAAGGATCGTCCGAGGAAATGACATGTACCAGATGTTGACTTGCGGTCCACACGATCATGAGCATAGTCAGAATCAGAATATCCAATGAGATCAAAATCCGAGCCCTTGGGATACCATAATCCTAGTGTTGGTGTGTGAGCTAGATATCGAAGAATATGCTTCACAGCCTTATGGTGTGATTCCTTCGGTGCAGCTTGAAATCGGGCACACATGCAAACACTAAGCATTATATCTGGCCTAGATGCACATAAGTACAATAAAGAGCCAATCATGGAGCGGTATACCTTATGATCGAAGTCAATACCATTTTCATCAGTGCATAGTTGACAATTTGTGGGCATAGGAATTTTGATGCCTTTGCAATCTTGCATGCCGAATTTCTTCAGGACATCCTTGCGGTATTTCTCCTGAGATATGAACATGCCATTTCCATGTTGACGAATTTGGAGACCTAAGAAGAATTTCAACTCTCCCATCATAGACATTTGATATTCTTCACTCATCATATAGGCAAATTCATCACTATATTGTTGGTCAGTACTGCCAAAGATAATATCATCAACATATATTTGGCACACAAACAGTTCACCATCATAAGATTTAGTAAAGAGAGTAGGATCGAGTGAACCGGGTGTGAAGCCTTTCTACATGAAGAATTCCTTCAAAGTATCATACCACGCCCGTGGAGCTTGCTTGAGGCCATAGAGGGCCTTATTGAGTCTGAAGACTTTGTTAGGATTCTTTGGATCTTCAAAACCTGGGGGTTGAGCAACATATACTTCTTCCTCAAGCTTACCATCGAGGAATGCACTTTTCACATCCATTTGATATAAGATGATATCATGATGGTTAGCATAAGCAAGTAATATGTAAATAGCCTCAAGTCTAGCAACAGGTGCAAAAGTTTCATCGAAATCAACTCCTTCAACCTGTGTGTAGCCTTGAGCTACTAAACGTGCCTTATTCCTCACCACAAGGCCGTTTTCATCTTGCTTGTTGCGGTAGATCCATTTTGTGCCAATGATATTATGCTTGCGAGGATCTGGACGATTGACCAGTTCCCAGACGTTGTTGACCTTGAACTGATGTAATTCTTCTTGCATGGCCTGAATCCACTCAGGCTCCAGAAATGCTTCATCTACCTTAGTGGGCTCTGTGATAGAGACAAAATCAAAGTGCCCACAAAAGTTAGATAAGTGTGAAGCTTTTGAGCGTGTGAGAGGACCTGGTGATCTAATGTCATCGATGATTTTCTCCACTTGCACTTCTTTTGCAACGCGAGGATGAGCTGGTTGTCGTTGAGGAATTTGATCAGCATTTTCTTCAGCATCAATTTCCTCAGCATTTTCTTCAGGTGCGTCAGCTTGACGTTCTTCACGTTCTGGAATGAATTCTTCAGTAGGAATGACATCTTCAGTAGCTTTGTGCTTGATAGAATCCTCAGGTGTTGGATCATCTAACACAGAAGATAGGTGCTCTCTTTGCGAGCCATTAGTTTCATCGAACCGCACATCTACAGTTTCAACAATCTTGTGAAGAACATTGTTGAAGACTCTGTAGGTGTGCGAGTCCTTTCCGTAACCAAGCATAAAACCTTCATGTGCTTTCGGTGCAAATTTAGAGTTGTGATGAGGATCTCTAATCCAGCATTTAGCACCGAAGACTTTGGAATAACTCACATTGGGTTTCTTGTCATTGAGGAGTTCATAGGCAGTCTTCTTGAAGAAATTGTGAAGATATACTCTGTTGATGATATGGCACGCAGTATCAATTGCATCAACCCAAAAATGATGAGGGGTTTTGTACTCATCGAGCATAGTGCGGGCCATCTCAGCAAGAGTCCTGTTCTTGCGCTCCACGACACCATTCTGTTGAGGAGTATAAGGAGCAGATAACTCATGAGTAATACCAAGTTCATCAAGATAGTCATCGAGACACGAATTCTTGAACTCAGTGCCATTGTCACTTCTGATGTGCTTGATCTTCACACCAAAGTTGGTTGAAGCCCCCGAGGAAAATCGTTTGAAGACTTCCTGCACTTCATGTTTGAAAGAGACAAGGTGTACCCATGTGTAACGAGAGTAACCATCAACAATAACAAAGCCATATTGAGATGCTTCATTTGAAACAGAAGAATAATGATTAGGACCGACGAGATCCATGTGAAGCAATTCAAATGGACGAGTGATGGTCATGATAGTCTTCGCTGGATGCTTGGCCTTGGTCATCTTTCCAGCTTCACAGACACCGCATAAGTGATCCTTGAGGAATTTGACATTCTCGATGCCAATGACATGCTTCTTCTTCGCAAGCGTGTGCAAATTCCTCATACCTGCATGACCAAGTCGTCAATGCCATAGCCATCCTTCTGAAGCTTTTGCAAGTAGGCACACGGCTGGTTGTGAATCTGCAGAGAAATCAACAATATACAAGTCTTCTCTCCTAAAGCCTTCGAAGACTTTGGAATTGTCAGCTTCCATAATCACAACACAACGATACTTGCCAAAGACAACAACCATATCAAGATCACAAAGCATTGAGACAGACATAAGGTTGTATCCTAAGGACTCAACAAGCATGACTTTGTCCATGTGACGATCCTTTGTGATAGCAACCTTACCTAGACCCAATACCTGACTTTTGCTCTTGTCAGCGAAGATGATATGCTTCAGATGTGCTGACGATAAGGGAGCATCCATCAATAGATTCTTGTCACCAGTCATGTGATTTGTACATCCACTATCGAGGACCCACTCAGTGGCTTTGGGTTGATCATCCTGCAGATGAATTAGTGCAACTTACGAACCTCATATACTTCAGCAGTGAAGAATATGATATCACAATTCATCAGATCAATTTCATCAAGCAGTAAAACGGATATAGCAGTGTGAGGACGTGAGAAATGAAAATTCATTTCTTCATGATTAGCATGCGTCCTTTCAGACAACTTGTCAGGTCCCCAGCAAATTCTTCAGACGTTACAGTACGTCTGGAGACCTGACCCCGCAGAAGAGATTAGTTCTTTTTCTTCACCACCCACATTTGAAGGGGTGGCAAAGAGTTCATCACTCTGCGAGCTCCATATGAGAATGGTGGCATGGAGGCCAATCCATTTTGTTTCACGTAAGAGTGGTTAGGGTAAGCATATGAGTATAATAATTAGAAGAATAATGCTCATATTCATAGCCCTTGGTTCTTCCCTGCGAAAAAGAGTTGTTAGCACGATGATGTTCATATGAGGACTTTGATCCATGTGAGGAATTTGATCCCCTTGAGGAATATGGTCCATACGAAGAATTGGATCCATATGAATAATTTGGTCCATATGAAGAATTTGATCTAGGGTTCCTATTCTTCACAGGCGGTGTCATGAGGACATTCACCTGAAGACTTTCAAGGCACCTTTTGGGAACCCAGATTTTCTTCATAGGGGAACCATTCCTGCAGTTAGTGCCAACATATCTAGCAAACACTTCACCATTCTGATTTTTGAACAGTTTATAGTTGGAGTCAAATGACTCATCAGAAGAATGAGAAGATTCACATGTATAGCCAGATAAATTAGATGGATCAACTGGAGGTCCCTTTGCAACAACCCATGAGGTTTTCGGGTACTGCTCAGGCTTCCAATATGTACCATCAGCATTGAGTTTCCTCTCAAAGGCAATACCCTCTTTCCTAGGGTTCCTATTGAGGATCTGCTTTTTAAGCACATCACAAAGAGTCTGATGCCCTTTGAGGCTTTTGTACATGCCTGTCATGTACAATTTCTTCAGCCCTGCATCGTCAGTGATACTAGCAATGTCCTCAGATGAGGAATTGGTGATAGCAGAGGCAGGTGAAGAGTTTGTAACATTAGAAGCATTTGAACATTCAGGTGAAGAATTAGCAGATTCACGTTCAATGCATTTCAAACATGGAGGAACAAATTCTTCCTGAGCAGCGCTGATTTGTTGAGCAAGTAATGAATCACGTTCCTTCTGAAGATCTTCATAACTCACTCTTAGCTTCTCATGGTCAGATAAGAGAGAGTTAAGCTGATCTTGAAGGGAGTCATACTTAGAATGAAGTCTCTGAAGACTTTCAGCCAAAGCTTTTGACTGATCCATTTCTTCGCCCAACATATTATTGCTCTTACTAAGCATTTGTGAGCCTTTTCCAAAGCTCCTTGTTGTTTTGCAGCAAGGGAAGCAAGTTTGACGTAACTGGGTCCAAATTCATCACTAGATTCAGACATATAGCATTCAGTTACCTTTTCACCATCTGCCATAAGACATGGTGACGAAGATGATGATTCTTGTTCAAATGTCATTGACTTGAGAGAGTCCTTGAAGTACTCGAACCAAGGATCATGACGGGTTCGATGACCCTCATAGACATCAGAGATACGGTCCCAGATAAGCTTCACCTGATCGAGATGCATGACGTTCCTGAACTGATTTCGAGACAGATTGGAGCAGATGACAGCCTTTGCTATGAGGTTGAGATGGGTGTACTTGCGAATGTCATCAGCTTCCACCATCTTGCACAGATCGGTCAGACCAATCTCAGTGACGGTCCACAGCTCGCTGTTCATCGCCATGAGACGCTTCTTCATCATGGCCTTTCATTTGGGATACTCGTGACCGTCAAAGATGGGGCATGTCACTTTCTTCATATCTGCGGTCGACATAACTAAAACTCTAGACCGTTAAACCAAAATCACACAGAACAAGGGAGTACCTTGCTCTGATACCAATTGAAAGTGCCTTATATCGACTAGAGGGGGGGTGAATAGGCGATTTTTATGAAATTCTTCACCGAGGAATTTGCTAGTGAGGAAATTCTTGAGCGAAGAACTACTAGCAGCAGAATAAGTACTCAGATGAAAACAAAGCAGAACACAAGCATGGTCATCATGATGAAATGAAGACTAGCACAGAGTACAGAAAGCGTAAACACAGGATAACACAAAATGAAGACAAACAGACTGAAGAATTTGAACTGAGGAAATTGAAGAAGTCTTTAGTCAAAGTCTTCAAACACAGATATGATAAACGAACAGCACAATACTGAGGAAATGAAAGAGTTGAGGAAATGAAACCAGTAAGCTTGGTGAAGACAATGATTTGGTAGACCAGTTCCAACTGCTGTCTTAGTTGTACATCTGGTTGGAGCGGCTGAGTATTTAAACTCGAGGACACACAGTCCCGGACACACAGTCCTGAGCACGCAGCTCGGGACACCAAGTCCTCGCCGTATTCTCCTTGAACTAAGGACACACAGTTCTCGTCCAATCACTCGTGGTAAGTCTTTAGGTGACTTCCAAACCTTGACAAACTCGGCCACTCGGCGATCCACAATTCCTCTTGGATGCTCTAGACCATGACGCCTAACCGTCTGGAAGAAGCACAGTCTTCAAAGGTAACAAGCATCGGATCCACACAGGATCAATCTCTTCGGTGATGCTCAATCACTTTGGGTTTGTCGGTGTTTGGGTTTGGTTTTTGGATTTTCCTCACTTGATGATTTTCGCTCAAAGTCCTCGGAGGATGGGTTGCTCTCAAATGACAAGTATCAGTTTCTCTCGGAGCAGCCAACCAGCTAGTGGTTGTAGGGGTTGGCTATTTATAGCCTAGGGAGCAGCCCGACATGATAAGACATAAATGCCCTTCAATGATATGACCGTTAGATGGATAAAATATTTTGGGACAGATGGCGCGTAGCACAGCAACGGTCAGAAATTTGAGGTACAAATTCCTCAGGGCTATCATGTTCCTCACAGTGTAGGCAATCCACACTGGCGAATTCGTAACACCTCAGTCAGAACAAATTTCTCAGTGAACAGAAGAACTGCGTCTCTGTCACTGAAGAAATTAACTGAACTGTATGAGATTTCCAATGGCTTCACTCGAAGGGATTGGTAGGTGTAGGATTTGAGTTGAGCATCAAATGGAAATTTTTCCTTAGTATTTCCTCGACCCCCTTTAACAGTACGGTGTTTCCTATGACTCAAGAAAGAGAAAATGAAACTACGAAAACAAAAGTCTTCACGCTTCATGTTCCTCGAATGAATACCAAGTTTTCAAGGTCACACCAATTTCTTCACTTTCAAAGTCTTCAGAAAGTCTTCAGTATATCAAAGTCTTCAGTTGAAGAACTTCATTTTTAGGGGGTCGACTTTCTCTGTAAATATCAAACTCCTCATAGACTTATAGACCTGTGTACACTCATAAACACTTTAGATACTTAACCTATAAGTCTTCAATACACCAAAATCACTAAGGGGCACTAGATGCACTTACAACAGCAACAACAATTGTTCAACTTAAGAGGTCAACTTCACAGTTACATGACAGAGCTAGAAAGATTGCACCTTTGCTGAATCTATACCAACCATGATGCACCATTGTACTATTGGAACGATAGAGAACAGATAATGGACATTAGAATTCACACTAGAAGAGAATAGAATAAAGTGATAGTGCCGTAGCGGCCGAATTTGCTAAAACGTTGTGTTTCGTCTTCAAATACGCTGTAACGGCGCTATAACGGCGAAATAGCATGCTAGTTTTTTGGTTGATACATATGGATCATATCTGCCTTCTGATGGTTCATCGGCAACCGGTATGTTGCTCAGAGACTCAAGTGGTGCGATCATATTTACTGCATGTCGACATCTTAGCAGGTGTGATAATGCTCTTGAGTCAGAACTATCAGCAATCTCTGAAGATGTATCTTTAGCTTTGCAGTGGAGGAATCTGCCTTTAATTGAAGAATCGGACAGTCTTGAGGCCTGTTGGCGCCGTCTCTCGCAGCGCCGCTCTTCTTCCACCTCTCGTTGTCTTTCACAACTCTCTCTTTTCTCAATAGCACAAGAACGCGCACACACATGGGAATAGACACACATGGTGACATAAACCAAGGAGAAAACTAGCCGCTGCTTTGCCGAGAGGCTCCGTCCTTGATGAACATACTGACTAGTACATCTTTGGTGCTGCGCTCACCACACCTTTTCCATTCACTCAAAGGGAACTATTTATACAAGGACACGATGCATGCAGCAACAACCACCATGCACTACTCACGCCACTAACTTTTTGGTTAGGTTCAGGACCTGATTAGGTCATAAAACTTTGTGAATTTGACTATAATCCAACTGTTTGAGTAATACAAGTATTTTCCCCGCAAATATTTTTTTCACATCTCACTGTCGTCATGAACGACGAATTTTCAGTCCGAACATGTCCATCATTTATGTCGTATGATCATTATTATTTGACTTCTGCTTCGGTACACCCCCTAGTTATTTTGAAAATGGTAATTCCATCCATCCATGTAGATTAACTGTTAATTGAGATAAACTTTATTGAAACGAGAAATTGGTTGAATTTCAGTTAACAAATAAGATGATTAGACCAAAAATAAAGGAACGATGGCTCAGACCTGTCTTCGTCTATCGTTTCTTGAGTCGTTTGTGGAATAGAAAACCTGCTGCTAGTGTGACCATGCATCTTGCGACGGCGAAACCTTGCTATGCAACAACTGCTTCGTGAAGTAGCCTATCCTTAGAAGAGCTTACTCTTTTCCTTAACAAATTGGTTATTGGTGTGTTCACATGCTGTTCGTGTGCATGGCCGCACGTGCACCACCATATGTGTCGCAGCGACCCAGCCGATGGCGAGGCTACCAGCGGAGTCCTATTACCAAGCACGCATCTCGCTTGATGCACACATCATGTTATTCTATCATGCAATGCAGTTGCAGATCTCCACCATTTTTCTTGGCACCTTCTCAAAGCTCTCCATCGACTGTAATGAAAGCTTTCTCTCTCCTCTATTTCAAAATCAAAACAAAGAAAGAGGAGATGTTTTTTCTCGTTTGAAAGGCCGGCTTGGTCCTCCTATCTCACATCTCCTCTTCGCTGATGACACCATCTTCTTTGCAAAGAGTAACAGACGTAGTGTGGATGCATTGTGTTCGACTTCGGATGTGTACTGTCATATATCTCAATCAATCTAAGGTAAGGTTGCCCTGGTTGGTTCATTTGTAGCTATATACACTCATTACTCTTTAATATGTGGTTCAATCTCGCATCCTTGTAACTAAGGCTTCATTTGGCATTGTGATGGAGTCAGGTTACCTGCCTTTCCTTTTCCTACTTTAGTCTTCCTTTGCCGCACTTTTTATCTAGCTACTTTGGTGCCAAACTTCACATCGAATAGAACTGTATAAAATAAGTACATCAAATTACATGTCAGCAACTGTTTAAATCGAAACACAAGCTAGTGATCCAAGCTGAGAGTGTGGGTACCATAAGAGCGGTCAAATCTAGAAGCTATATCATTAGCTGCTGGAACGAAATGCCTGATAAATATATTTGCGTACCATATGAGCTGGTTAAAACCGTGCAGCTGAAATTAAAATGGAACCCGGGGGGGGGGGGGGGGGGGAGATCATCAATTGAGTTTCTGCATACACATCCATCATGGATGGGGCATGCATGAATTACTTGTATTCAGGTAGCTCCCTCGCTCCCGCCCGCCCTCCCCCTCCCTTAATTGGTTAATTAACCACCGCATCAGCATGTCTGTATGGATTGGTTGATCATAATTAGTCTGACTCAATCTCGGCGTCTTGCTCGTGCAACACGCCAAGTGGTGGATGAGCGTTTCCTTTTGCATGCATGTGTACGTCTACGTCTGCGTCTGTGTTTTTGAAAGAAAAAAAATGGAATGAAGAAACATTTGTGATCGACAAAATCAAGCAGAGCAGTTGGGTGAGCTGAAAATGACATGTCTACAGTTTCCATGCAACATGGCATGGTCCAGGGAAGCTTGAGGCCCATATATAATAGTTCATCTCGTGCACCTATTAAGAAATTAATAATTGCATTCCATGTTCTAGCCGACCGACCTCGCCCACTTAAGTCTTAATTCCACTAAGAACCCTAGGTAGCTACTACCTTCTCGTCCTGGTTTATTGGCCCCTTACTATTTTATGCCAAATTTTGATCACGAATTTAATTAATAAATTGTAAATGCATGTTTCAAAGCGACGATTTTTTATGGGGAGGGGCAGCGGGCTTACTAAGCGACGAGAGATGTCCGTTGAGGACATAAGTGAGAGAGATGTAGAGACGGGCAAGATAGCACACTAGGGGTTGGGACATGCTACT
The DNA here is from genome assembly GCA_032464435.1 of Aegilops umbellulata. Classification (NCBI taxonomy): domain Eukaryota; kingdom Viridiplantae; phylum Streptophyta; class Magnoliopsida; order Poales; family Poaceae; genus Aegilops; species Aegilops umbellulata. The sequence goes on along the minus strand of CP136057.1, from coordinate 1,828,313 downwards.
ACGGTCGGGATGTCAAAGATTTCTATGTATTTTCCACAAGCCTGGTCACTAAGCAATTCTATAAAAGAACTGACATTGATACTTGAGTATGACTTGAATTCTTTCTAAAAACGCATAATGGTGCATTATTTCCTATGAATTGACAGTGATACCTCTATATAACTCGCAGATCCAAAGCAACTTGTAGTGACGACTTTTCTGTATAAATGGGACAATAATCTATGTTGAAATTAATAAACTGAGCAAAAGTATGTTGCAATAAGATGCACTTATTTAAACACACATGTTACTATGTGGTGATGCTCTGCATACGTACATCTAATATCAAATACGTACATGCTACTTCCACTTACACGCTTATGCACGCATTATTTTGTCATTGACATCGTTACTCTCAAAGAAAGTGGGATATGCTGATGTTTATTAATCAATCAAGTAAAATGCATGGATCCTTGACATCAACATCGTTAATCTCGACAACACTGGATATGCTGTTGTTTCTTAATTAATGAAGACAAATTAATGCATTGTTATCATCGACGTCCTTAATTAGGACAAGGAGGGCATATGCTGATGCTTCTTATCCATTAACTGTGAGCAAAATGCATGCATTGTTATAATCGACATGGCGTAAGCTACTCAAATGGGAGTGCACTCACACATTTGTATTTATACACACACATACCTCGAACACAAGATCATCACCACGAGAAAAGCTAAGGTTCTGTTAGGTATATCAACCTCTTCTTCCCTAAAGTTCGGCATGTATTTTTTTATTGTTGCATAAATTTCCATTAAATATTTCAGTAGACTGATTACTTGTTTGGCTAGGAGATAATGCTTTCGATTATGACATCTTCCTAGGCTTAGAGCATGTTTCCCATTACTTTATTAGTTTAGACCAGAGATTATTATTATTATTATTATTATTATTATTATTATTATTATTATTATTATTATTATTATTATCAGAGATTATTATTGTTATTGTTATTATTATTATTATTATTATTATTATTATTATTATTATTATTATTATTATTATTATAAAAACAAAACACCATGCATGTTTCTCTTGATTATCTATGTATTTCTCAATTATTTATGCTTGTTGTTAATTAACAGTTTCGAAAGGGAGGAAGGCTCGGGTTAGTGCGTGATAAGGAGAGACATGCCTGGTCCGGTGCCTGAATCATGGCCGGGTCTGATTGGTACTGAATTGAATGCAGCAGTTCAGATAATCTCTCGGGAGAGGCCTGATATCAGAATTGCTCGAGTACTCCCTCCAGGAGAGGCTCCATCCCCACCGCCACAAGACCAAGAACGCGTTATCATTTACAATGATGTCGGCCCGGTGCCTAATACATGGGTGGTTGTTCCTCCTGCACCATACGTTGGCTAGCTAGCCTGCCTTAGATGGCCGGCTTTACCTTTTGTTCCTTTATTATTAAAGGCTAGAATCAATTGAATAAGGTGAGCGAGTGCGATATCGATCGCCATGCATTAAGAATGCTATGTAGTCTATGTGAGCATGCCTGAATTGTATTGTTTACCCATATATGTATTAGTGTGATGAATCTACAAATATTTCAATTAGTGTACTATTTTGCAATGGAATAATGAACTATGTGTTTTATTCTTTTTCGATGAGTGGCTTGCTTTATCTTGTATGGCCTATAATATTAGCACCATGTCATACACAAGTATCAATGTGTGTTTTTCAGAAAGAATTGAAGTCATATTCAATTACCAATGTCAGTTTTTTTTAAAGAATTGGTAGTGATCATGCTTGTGGAAAATACCTAGAATCCTCTGATATCCGGACCGCAGCCGCATGTCCCAACGCCTAGTGTGCTGTCTTGCATGTCTCTACATCTGTCTCACTTATGTCCTCAATGGATATCTCTCGTCGCTTAGTAAGCCCATGCCCCTTCCAATAAAAAAAGAAAAAATACACCATGAAAAGCTAAAGGAAATATGTCATACGTATATCACAATTCCTCCACTGATCATGGCACACCTAGATGTAGTAGAGCAATTAACAGCAACAATTGTTCAACTTAAGTGGTCAACTTCACAGTTACTGGTAGCACCAGATTACAATCTTACATGACGGAGCTACAAAGGTTGCACCTTTGCTGAATCTATACAAACCATGATGCACCATTGCACTATTGGAACGATAGAGAACAGATAATGGACATTAGAATTCACACTAGAAGAGAATGGAATAGTGTGATAGTTCCGTAGCGGCCGAATTTTCTGAAACGTAGTGTTTTCTCTTCAAATACGCTGTAACGGCGCTATAAAGGCGAAATAGCATGCTAGTTTTTTCGTTGATAATTCGGATCATATCGGCCCTGCGATGGTTCGTCGGCAACCGGTATGTTGCTCAGAGACTCAAGTGGCGCGATCATATTTACTGCATGTCGACATCTTAGTACGTGTGATAATGCTCTTGAGTCAGAACTGTCAGCAATCTCTGAAGATGTATCTTTAGCTTTGCAGTGGAGTAATCTGCCTTTAATTGGAGAATCGGACAGTCTCGAAGCCTGTTGGCGCCGTCTCTTGCAGCGCCGCTCTTCTTCCACCTCCTGTTGTCTTTCACGACTCTCTTCTCTCAATAGCACAAGAACGCACCCACACATGGGAATAGACACACATGGTGACATAAACCAAGGAGAAAACTAGCCGCTGCTTTGCCGAGAGGCTCCGTCCTTGATGAACATACTGACTAGTACATCTTTGGTGCTGCGCTCACCACACCTTTTCCATTCATTCAAAGGAAACTATTTATACAAGGACACGATGCATGCACGAACAACCACCATGCACCACTCACGCCACTAATCTATTGCCTAGCGTGCACACACGCATCTAGACATGCATGCAATCCACGGTCAAGCCACGCAGTGACTGATCCGATTAGTACTCTCCACTAACTACACGCATGCACAGGTCCTGGGCTTGTATTGCGTCTCCACAACGACCGGAAGACCCAGCGAGAAAGCATCCATGCAGCCAGCCGGTACTAACAAACTTTATGCAGATTAGGCACACAACCACACTAGCTACACGTTTGATACATGTCCACTTGTTGGTTGGCTCACACTTGACTAATCCTAACAATGCGTGCATGTATATACTCAAACTAATGGCTGCCAATCCGTCCGCTGCACTGCACACTCTATCCCTTTGTACTGCGCTCTCTGCCGATTCGCCCCCTCTGCCTACAACTAGTGTGAGGCGAACACAAATAAACATGAAGTAATCACCTAAACAACAAGGTTAACTCTAATAAGGCCGTCAATTGAGAAGCTAAAAAATTGATAGGTCAAGAAACTCCTTCTTGATCTAGGGGATCCAAAGGAAACTGCTTGAACGGAATACTAGTATTACTCATATACGTCGCACTCAAAACAATATAAGCCACTCTATGGCAAGGTATGGTAGGGTTTAGAGCCGCACAACTTTTTGGTTAGGTTCAGGACCTGATTAGGTCATAAAACTTTGTGAACTTGACTGTAATCTAACTGTTTGAGTAATACAAGTATTTTCCCCGCAAATTTTTTTCCACATCTCACTGTCGTCATGAACGACCAATTTGTGGTCCGAACATGTCCATCATCTCTGTCGTATGATCATTATTATTTGACTTCTGCTTCGGTACACCCCCTAATTATTTTCAGAATGGTAATTCCATCTATCCATGTAGATTAACTATTAATTGAGACGAGAAACTGGTTGAATTTCAGTTAACAAATAAGATGATTAGACCAAAAAATAAAGGAACGAGGGCTCAGACCTATCTTCGTCTATCGTTTCTTGAGTCGTTCGTGGAATAGAAAACCTGCTGCTAGTGTGACCATGCATCTTGCGACGGAGCAACCTTGCTATGCAACAGCTGCTTCGTGAAGTAGCCTATCCTTAGAAGAGCTTACTCTTTTCCCTAACAACTTGGTTATTGGTGTGTGTGTGCACGGCCGCACGTGCACCACCATATGTTTCCCAGCGACCCAGCCGATGGCGAGGCTACCAGCGGACTCTTATTACCAAGCACGCATCTCGCTTGATGCACACATCATGTTATTCTATCATGCAATGCAGTTGTATATCTCCACCATTTTTCTTGGCACCTTCTCAAAGCTCTCCATCGATTGTAATGGCAGCTTTCTCTCTCCTCTATTTCCAAATCAAAACAAACAAAGTGGAGATATTTTTTTGTCGTTTGAAAGGCCGACTTGGTCCTCCTATCTCACATCTCCTCTTCGCTGATGACAACATCTTCTTTGCAAAAAGTAACACAAGTAGTGTGGATGCATTGTGTTCAACTTCGGATGTGTACTGTCATAGATCTCAATCAATCTAAGGTAAGGTTGCCTTGGTTGGTTCATTTGTTGCTATATACACTCATTACTCTTTAATATGTGGTTCAATCTCGCATCCTTGTAACTAAGGCTTCATTTGGCATTGTGATGGACTCGGGTTATCTGCCTTTCCTTTTCCTACTTTAGTCTTCCTTTGCCGCACTTTTTATCTAGCTACTTTGGTGCCAAACTTCACATCGAATAGAACTATATAAAATAAGTACATAAAATTACAAGGTAGCATAAGAGCGGTCAAATCTAGAAGCTATATCATTAGCTGCTGGAACAAAATGCCTGATAAATATATTTGCGTACCATATGAGCTGGTTAAAACCATGCAGCTGAAATTAAAACGGAACCCCCCCCCCCCGGGGGGTGAGGGAGATCATCAATTGAGTTTCTGTATACACATCCATCATGGATGGGGCATGCATGAATTACTTGTATTCGGGTAGCTCCCTCCCTCCCGCCCGCCCTCCCCCCTCCCTTAATTGGTTAATTAACCACTGCATCAGCACTTCTGTATGGATTGATTGATCATAATTAGTCTGACTCAATCTTGGCGTCTTGCTCGTGCAACACGCCAAGTGGTGGATGAGCGTTTCCTTTTGCATGCATGTGTATGCCTACGTCTGCGTCTGTGTTTTTGAAAGAAAAAAATGGAATGAAGAAACATTTGTGATCGACAAAATCAAGCCGAGCAGTTGGGTGAGCTGAAAATGGCACGTCTACTATTTCCATGCAACGTGGCATGGTCCAGGGAAGCTCGAGGCTCATATATAATAGTTCATCTCGTGCACCTGTTAAGAAATTAGTAATTGCATTTCATGTTCTAGCCGACCGACCTCGCCCACTTAAGTCTTAATTCCACTGAGAACCCTAGGTAGCTACTACCTTCTCGTCCTGGTTTATTGGCCCCTTACTATTTTATGCCAAATTTTGGTAAATGCATGTTTCAAAGCGACGATTTTTTATGGGGAGGGGCAGCGAGCTTACTAAGCGACGAGAGATGTCCGTTGAGGACATAAGTGAGAGAGATGTAGAGGCGGGCAAGATAGCACACTAGGAGTTGGGACATGCGGCTACGGTCGGGATGTCAAAGGATTCTACATATTTTCCACAAGCCTGATAACTAACTAATTCTATAAAGGAACTGACATTGATACTTGAGTATGACTTCAATTCTTTCTAAAAACGCACAATGATGCATTATTTCCTATGAATTGATAGTGATACCTCTATATAACTCGCAGATCCAAAGCAACTTGTAGTGATGTCATTTCTGTATAAATGGGACAATAATCTGTGTTGAAATTAATAAATTGAGCAAAAGTATGTTGCAATAAGATGCACTTATTTAAACACACATGTTTCTGTGTGGTGATGCTCTGGATACGTACATCTAATATCAAATACGTACATGCTATTTCCACTTACACGCTTATGCACGCATTATTTTGTCATCGACATCGTTAGTCTCAAAGGAAGTGGGATATGTTGATGTTTCTTAATCAATCAAGTAAAATGCATGGATCCTTGCCATCAACATCGTTAATCTCGACAACAGTGGATATGCTGATGTTTGTTAATTAATGAAGACAAATTAATGCATTGTTATCATCGACGTCCTTAATTTGGACAAGGAGGGCATATGCTGATGCTTCTTATCCATTAACTGTGAGCAAAATGCATGCATTGTTATAATCGACATGGCGTAACCTACTCAATGGGAGTGCACTCATACATTTATATTTATACACACACATACCTCGAACACAAGATCATCACCACGAGAAAAGCTAAGGTTCTGTTAGGTCTAGCAGCCTCTTCTTCCCTAAAGGTTGGCATGTATTTTTTTTATTGTTGCATAAATTTTCCATTAAATATTTCAGTAGACTGATTACTTGTTTGGCTAGGAGATAATGCTTTCGATTATGACATCTTCCTAGGCTTAGAGCATGTTTCCCATCCCTTTATTAGTTAGTACCAGAGATTATTATTATTATTATTGTTATTATTATTATTGTTATTATTATTATTATAATAATTATTACTATTATTATTATTATAAAAACAAAAGAACATGCGTGTTTCTCTTGATTATCTATGTATTTCTCAATTATTTATGCTTGTTGTGAATTAACAGATTCGGAAGGGAGGAAGGCTCGGGTTAGTGCGTAATAAGGGTAGACATGCCTGGTCCGGTGCCTGAATCGTGGCCGGGTCTGATTGGTACTGAACTGAATGCAGCAGTTCAGATAATCTCTCGGGAGAGGCCTGATATCAGAATTGCTCGAGTACTCCCTCCAGGAGAGGCTCCATCCCCACCGCCACAAGACCAAGAACGCGTTATCATTTACAACGATGTCGGCCCGGTGCCTAATACATGGGTGGTCGTTCCTCCTGCACCATACGTTGGCTAGCTAGCCTCCCTTACATGGCCGGCTTTACCTTTTGTGCCTTTATTATAAAAGGCATAATCAATTGAATAAGGTGAGCGAGTGTGATATCGATCGCCATGCATTAATAATGCTATGTAGTCTATGTGGGCATGCCTGAATTATATTGCTTACTCATATATGTATTAGTGTGATGAATCTATAAATATTTCAATGAGTGTACTATTTGGCAATGGAATAATGAATTATGTTTTTTGTTCTTTTTCGATGAGTGGCTTGCTTTATCTTGTATGGCCTATAATATTAGCACCATGTCATACACAAGTATCAATGTGCGTTTTCAGAAATAATTGAAGTCATACTCAATTATCAATGTTAGTTCTTTTTAAAGATTTGGTAGTGATCATGCTTGTGGAAAATACATAGAATCCTCTGATATCCCGACCGCAGCCGCATGTCCCAACCCCTAGTGTGCAATCTTGCATGTCTCTACATCTCTCTCACTTATGTCCTCAATGGATATCTCTCGTCGCTTAGTAAGCCCGCTGCCCCTTCCCCTAAAAAAGAAAAAATACACCAAGAAAGCTAAAGGAAATATGTCATATGTATATCACAATTCCTCCACTGATCATGGCACACATAGATGCAGTAGATTAATTGACAGCAACAATTGTTCAACTTAAGAGGTCAACTTCACAGTTACTGGTAGCACCAGATTACAATCTTACATGGCAGAGCTATAAAGATTGCACCTTTGCTTAATCTATACCAACCATGATGCACCATTGCACTATTGGAACGATAGAGAACAGATAATGGACATTAGAATTCACACTAGTAGAGAATGGAATAATGTGATAGTGCCGTAGCGGCCGAATTTGCTAAAACCTAGTGTTTCCTCTTCAAATACGCTGTAACGGCGCTATAACGGCGAAATAACACGCTAGTTTTTTTCGTTGAGACAGATGGATCATATCTGCCCTCCGATGGTTCGTCGGCAACCAGTATGCTGCTTAGAGACTCAAGTGGTGCGATCATATTTGCTGCATGTCGACATCTTAGCACATGTGATAATGCTCTTGAGTCAGAACTGTCAGCAATCTTTGAAGATGTATCTTTAGCTTTACAGTGGAGTAATCTGCCTTTAATTGGAGAATCGGACTGTCTTGAGGCATGTTGGCGCCGCTTCTCGCAGCGCCGCTCTTCTTCCACCTCTCGTTGTCTCTCACAACTCTCTCTTCCCTCAATAGCACAAGAACGCACACACACATGGGAATAGACACACATGGTGACATAAACCAAGGAGAAAACCAGCTGCTGCTTTGCCGAGAGGCTCCGTCCATGATGAACATACTAACTAGTACATTTTTGGTGCTGCGCTCACCACACTTTTTCCATTCACTCAAAGGAAACTATTTATACAAGGACACGATGCATGCAGCAACAACCACCATGCACCACTCACGCCACTAACCTATTGCCTAGCATGCACACACGCATCTAGACATGCATGCAGTCCACGGTCAAGCATCCATGCAGCCGGCCGGTACTAACAAACTTTATGCAGATTAGGCACACAACCACTCTAGCTACACGTGTGCCACATGTCCACTACGTGCTTTGTTGGTTTGCTCACACTTGACTAATCCTAACAACGCATGCATGTATATACTCAAACTAGTGGCTGCCAATCTGCCCGCTGCACTGCACACTCTCTATATCTTTGTGCTGCGCTCTCTGCCGAATCGCCCGCTCTGCCCCTGTGTGTGAAAGAAATGGTGTAGTTTGTGTTTAGAGTGCTTTGTACTTTTATAGTGGACTCAGATGATCATGCAAAAAAAGTTGCGTTTCCTCTTGTTGCTGCTAATTAGCAAGAGATTCAGACAATAGAAGTAATATTAGCTAGTTTCCGGACGTATGTGATGAACAAGATTAGCAAAATACCCATTCAAGACGAACAAGATTCGCAAGATGCTGTCAGAGGAATTAAAAAAACTGGTGACGCCAAAACCATAGAGTGCTTCCAAGCAACGAAATCTCACAAAAGACATTCATTTGCGTCTAAACAAGAGCATCTCTAGCAGACCCCGCAAAACCGGTCAAACCCTTATAATTGTCAGATTTTAAGGGTTTGGTCGAAAAAAGTGTGCAGAACAGAAACCGTAAAAGTCGTCCGACACTTAAATATTTTAAGGGGCACCGTAAACCCACACCCGAAACCCATATATTTGAAGGTTCGAAGGCCAAACTGAGGGCGACCCTTATACCGGGCAAACCTCGTCGGGAAGGACGCGCCGCCGCAATTCCACCACATAGCTCATCGGAATCGTCTGCTGCCCACCGCAATCGGCCTCCGTCCGCCGGAATTAGCTGCGGGTTGTTCAAATTGGGGCCGGAGAAGGGTGGGGCGGGGAGGCCGGGATGAGTGCCACCTCACGGATGTGACCGGCCGCCGCCGGGGGTGTTCGGGGGACGGCGGGGAACGAGGAGGGAAGGCGGAGGAGGACGACGACGGGGAGCATCTCTAAGAGGAATATTCGTTTTTACAGTGCTGTTTATAGGGTCTGTTCTGCGGGAGGTAAAGTTGACCCTTAAAACACGTTTTTTGCGACCCTTATAACGGTTTTAAGGGTCCGCGATATAAGGGGTCTGCTAGAGATGCTCTATGGAAATAATTGTAGGGGAATCTCGGTGGTATACATAATGCAGACATTTCCCTAACTGGGAAGTTGAGAGTGTTGTGCCAACCAAACGGAGCAGTCCGGTGCCGCCGCAGCGGGCTACCGACGGAGCCCGACGACGACGAGCGGCTCCTCGCTTGGGTCTACCGCCGGTCGTTGATGACAATGGAGATGGAAGCTCGCTGCCTACGTCGATAGAACACAAAGGCGCTCCGGCATGCCATTGAGCAGTCGGGGCGCGAGGTGGCGGAGGCGGCTCGGGTAGCCAAGCTCATGCGACAACAGGGCAGGGTCGTCCGACGGATGAAGGGGCTCATCATCCTCTCGAGGACTCCGACTCCTACGGCGAAGACCACAGCTCCACCTCCTCCGACTCCAATGGTCCACCACCTGCCGCCGACGCCTATAGCTGCACCGGCGACCAGAAGAGCAAAGGCCCGTCGATGAAGTGGTGAATTTCCGCCATATCTGTCGTTAATTTTCAGTTATTTATGTCTCTAGTTAGAACATGCCCATCTTATGTGGATTATGTAACTTCGACTAGGTTTTGAAGATCCGTCTGTGGTCTTTTGGTGATCGGAATCTGCATATCTATGTCCGCACGTGGCCAAGCTCAAACGGCAGTAGGACAGGATTGTCCAGCGGATGAAGGGGCTGATCGTCCTCTCTGAGGACTCCGAGGACGACAGCGACGACCACAACTCCACCTCCAAGGACTCCAATGGTCCATCACCTGCTGCCGACGCCTACAGCTGCACCGGCGACCGGAAGAGAAAAGGCCCGGCGAGGAAGTGGTGAATCTCCGCCATCTCCGTCGTTAATTTCTAGTTATTTATGTCTGTAGTTAGAACCTGCCCGTCTTATGTGGATTATGTGAACTACGAGTAGCTTTTGAAGATCCATTCCTAATGTTCTGGCGATCGGAATGTGCATACACTAGTAGAAAAAGGGTCAAATGTGAGACACATCAGTCCCGGTTTGTAACAGAACCGGCACTAATGTGTCCATTAGTGCCGGTTCCAACGGCTAGGCGGGAGGAGCTCTTTAGTACCGGTTCGTGGCGAACCTTTAGCACCGGTTCGTGCCACGAACCGGTACTGATGAAAGTGGTGGCAGGATGTAGTCAGAGTGGGGCCACCCGGTGGACCCACCCGGTGGACCCCCCGGGACCCTCCGATGGTCCCGGTACAATACTGATAACCCCGAAACTTGTTCCAATGGCCAAAACAACACTTACTATATATAATTCTTTACCTCCGAACCATTCCGAAACTCCTCGTGGCGTCTGGGATCTCATCCGGGACTCTGAACAACATTCGGGTTACTGCATATACATATCTTCACAACCATAGCGTCACCGAACCTTAAGTGTGTAGACCCTACGGGTTCGGGAGACATGCAGACATGACTGAGACGGCTCTCGGGCAATAACCAACAGCGGGATCTGGATACCCATGTTGGATCCCACATGCTACACGATGATCTCATCGGATGAACCACGATGTCGAGGATTCAATTAATCCCGTATACGATTCCCTTCGTCAATCGGTATTTTACTTGCCCGAGATTCGATCGTCGGTATCCCAATACCTCGTTCAATCTTGTTACCAGCAAGTCACTTTTCTCGTTCCGTAATGCATGATCCTGTGATCAAACACTATGATCACATTGAGCTCATTATGATGATGCATTACCGAGAGGGCCTGGTGATACCTCTTCGTCAAGCGGAGTGACAAATCCCAGTCTCGATCCGTGTCAACCCAACAGACACTTTCAGAGATACCCGTAGTATACCTTTATAGTCACCCAGTTACGTTGTGACGTTTGGCACACCCAAAGCACTCCTACGGTATCCGGGAGTTACACGATCTCATGGTCTAAGGAAAGGATACTTGACATTGGAAATTCTAGCAAACGAACTATGCGATCTTATGCTATGTTTAGAATTGGGTCTCGTCCATCACATCATTCTCCTAATGATGTGATCTCGTTATCAATGACATCCAATGTCCATAGTCAGGAAACCATGACTATCTGTCGATCAACGAGCTAGTCAACTAGAGGCTTACTAGGGACATATTGTTGTCTGTTATTCACACATGTATGACGATTTCCGGATAACACAATTATAGCACGAATAAAGACAATTATCATGAACAAGGAAATATAATAATAATGCTTTTATTATTGCCTCTAGGGCATATTTCCAACAGTCTCCCACTTGCACTAGAGTCAATAATCTAGTTACATTGTGATGAATCGAACACCCATAGAGTTCTGGTGATGATCATGTTTTGCCTTAGGGAGAGGTTTAGTCAACGGATCTGCGATATTCAGATCCGTGTGCACTTTACAAATTTCTATGTCTCCATCTTAAACATTTTCACGAATGGAGTTGAAGCGACGCTTGATGTGCCTGGTCTTCTTGTGAAACCTGGGCTCCTTGGCAAGTGCAATAGCTCCAGTGTTGTCACAGTAGAGTTTGATTGGCCCCGACGCATTGGGTATGACTCCGAGGTCGGTGATGAACTCCTTCACCCAAATTGCTTCATGTGCTGCCTCCGAGGCTGCCATGTACTCCGCTTCACATGTAGATCCCGCCACGACGCTTTGCTTGCAACTGCACCAGCTTACTGCCCCACCATTCAAAATATACACGTATCCGGTTTGTGACTTAGAGTCATCCAGATCTGTGTCGAAGCTAGCGTCGACGTAACCCTTTACGACGAGCTCTTCGTCACCTCCATAAACGAGAAACATTTCCTTAGTCCTTTTCAGGTACTTCAGGATATTCTTGACCGCTGTCCAGTATTCCTTGCCGGGATTACTTTGGTACCTTCCTACCAAACTTACGGCAAGGTTTACATCAGGTCTGGTACACAGCATGACATACATAATAGAACCTATGGCTGAGGCATAGGGGATGACACTCATCTCTTCTATATCTTCGGCCGTGGTCGGACATTGAGCTGAGCTCAATTTCACACCTTGTAACACAGGTAAGAACCCTTTCTTAGATTGATCCATATTGAACTTCTTCAATATCTTATCAAGGTATGTGCTTTGTGAAAGACCTATGAGGCGTCTTGATCTATCTCTATAGATCTTGACGCCTAATATATAAGCAGCTTCTCCAAGGTCCTTCATTGAAAAACTTTTATTCAAGTAGGCCTTAATGCTGTCCAAGAGTCCTATATCATTTCCCATCAAAAGTATGTCGTCTACATATAATATGAGAAATGCTACAGAGCTCCCACTCACTTTCTTGTAAACGCAGGCTTCTCCATAAGTCTGCGTAAACCCAAACGCTTTGATCATCTCATCAAAGCGAATGTTCCAACTTCGAGATGCTTGCACCAGCCCATAAATTGAGCGTTGGAGCTTGCACACCTTGTCAGCATTCTTAGGATCGACAAAACCTTCCGGCTGCATCATATACAATTCTTCCTTAAGGAAACCATTAAGGAATGCCGTTTTGACGTCCATTTGCCATATTTCATAATCATAGTATGCGGCAATTGCTAACATGATTCGGACGGACTTCAGCTTCGCTACGGGAGAGAAAGTCTCATCGTAGTCAACCCCTTGAACTTGTCGATAACCCTTAGCGACAAGTCGAGCTTTATAGATGGTCACATTACCATCCGCGTCTGTCTTCTTCTTAAAGATCCATTTATTTTCTATGGCTCGCCGCTCAACGGGCAAGTCAGTCAAAGTCCATACTTCGTTTTCATACATGGATCCTCTCTCGGATTTCATGGCTTCTAGCCATTTGTCGGAATCCGGGCCCGCCATTGCTTCCTCATAGTTCGAAGGTTCACCGTTGTCTAACAACATGATTTCCAAGACAGGGTTGCCGTACCACTCTGGTGCGGAACGTGTCCTTGTGGACCTTCGAATTTCAGTAGGAGCTTGATTAGAAGTATCTTGATCATCGTCATTAATTTCCTCTCTAGTCGGTGCAGGCACCTCAGAAACGTTTTCTTGAGTTTCGCCATTTTCCGGTTCAAGAGGCAACACTTCATCAAGTTCTACTTTCCTCCCACTTACTTCTTTCGATAGAAACTCTTTCTCTAGAAAGGATCCATTCTTGGCAACAAAGATCTTGCCTTCGGATCTGAGGTAGAAGGTATACCCAATAGTTTCTTTAGGGTATCCTATGAAGACACATTTTTCCGACTTGGGTTCGAGCTTTTCAGGTTGAAGTTTCTTGACATAAGCATCGCATCCCCAAACTTTCAGAAACGACGGCTTAGGTTTCTTCCCAAACCATAATTCATACGGTGTCGTCTCAACGGATTTCGACGGAGCCCTACTTAAAGTGAATGCGGCAGTCTCTAAAGCATAGCCCCAAAAAGATAGCGGAAAGTCGGTAAGAGACATCATAGATCGCACCATATCTAATAGAGTGCGATTACGACGTTCGGACACACCATTACGCTGAGGTGTTCCAGGCGGCGTGAGTTGTGAAACTATTCCACATTTTCTTAAGTGTGTGCCAAATTCATGACTCAATTATTGTCCTCCACGATCTGATCGTAGAAACTTGATCTTTTTATCACGTTGATTTTCAACCTCACTCTGAAATTCCTTGAACTTTTCAAAGGTTTCAGACTTGTGTTTCATTAAGTAGATATACCCATATCTACTCAAGTCATCAGTGAGGGTGAGAACATAACGATAGCCACCGCGAGCCTCAACACTCATTGGACCGCACACATCTGTATGTATGATTTCCAATAAGTTGGTTGCTCGCTCCATTGTTCCTGAGAACGGAGTCTTGGTCATTTTACCCATGAGGCATGGTTCGCACGTGTCAAATGATTCATAATCAAGAGACTCTAAAAGTCCATCTGCATGGAGTTTCTTCATGCGTTTGACACCTATGTGACCAAGACGGCAGTGCCACAAATATGTGGGACTATTGTTATCAACTTTAACTCTTTTGGTATTCACACTATGAATATGTGTATCATCATGTACGAGATTCATTAAGAATAAACCATTAACCATTGGAGCATGACCATAAAACATATCTCTCATATAAATAGAACAACCATTATTCTCGGATTTAAATGAGTAGCCATCTCGAATTAAACGAGATCCAGATACAATGTTCATGCTCAAACTTGGCACTAAATAACAATTATTGAGGTTTAAAACTAATCCCGTAGGTAAATGTAGAGGTAGCGTGCCGACGGCGATCACATCGACCTTGGAACCATTCCCGACGCACATCGTCACCTCGTCCTTCGCCAGTCTCCGTTTATTCCGCAGCTCCTGCTTTGAGTTACAAATGTGAGCAACTGCACCGGTATCAAATACCCAAGAGCTACTACGAGTACTGGTAAGGTACACATCAATTACATGTATATCACATATACCTTTGGTTTTGCCGGCCTTCTTGTCCGCTAAGTATTTGGGGTAGTTCCGCTTCCAGTGACCACTTCCCTTGCAATAAAAAAACTCAGTCTCGGGCTTGGGTCCATTCTTTGGCTTCTTCCCGGCAACTTGCTTACCGGGCGTGGCAACTTCCTTGTCGTCCTTCTTGAAGTTCTTTTTACCCTTGCCCTTCTTGAACTTAGTGGTTTTATTCACCATCAACACTTGATGCTCCTTCTTGATTTCTACCTCTGCTGATTTGAGCATAGCATATACCTCGGGAATGGTCTTTACCATTCCCTGCATATTGTAGTTCATCACAAAGCTCTTGTAGCTAGGTGGAAGCGACTGGAGGATTCTGTCAATGACCGCTTCATCCGGGAGATTAACTTCCAGTTGAGTCAAGCGGTTGTGCAACCCAGACATTTTGAGTATGTGTTCACTGACAGAGCTATTTTCCTCCATCTTACAGCTAAAGAATTTGTCGGAGACTTCATATCTCTCGACCCGGGCATGAGCTTGGAAAACCATTTTCAGCTCTTCGAACAACTCATATGCTCCATGTCTCTCAAAACGCTTTTGGAGCCCCGGCTCTAAGCTGTAAAGCATGCCGCACTGAACGAGGGAGTAATCATCGCAGCGTGACTGCCAAGCGTTCATAACATCTTGTTCTGCAGGGAGAATACGTGCGTCACCCAGCGGTGCTCGTAGGACATAATCTTTCTTGGCAGCTATGAGGATGATCCTCAGGTTCCGGACCCAGTCCGTATAGTTGCTGTCATCGTCTTTCAGCTTGGTTTTCTCTAGGAACGCGTTGAAGTTGAGGACTACGTTGGCCATTTGATCTACAAGACATATTGTAAATACTTTGGACTAAGTTCATGATAATAAAGTTCATTTAATCAAATTATTTAATGAACTCCCACTTAGATAGACATCCCTCTTCTAGTCATCTAAGTATTACATGATCCAAGTCAACTAGGCCGTGTCCGATCATCACGTGAGACGGACTAGTCAACATTGGTGACCATCTTCATGTTGATCGTATCTTTTATACGACTCATGCTCGACCTTTCGGTCTTTTGTGTTCCGAGGCCATGTCTGTACATGCTAGGCTCGTCAAGTCAACCTAAGTGTTTTGCGTGTGTAAATATGTCTTACACCCGTTGTATGTGAACGTTAGAATCTATCACACCCGATCATCACGTGGTGCTTCGAAACAACGAACTGTCGCAACGGTGCATAGTTAGGGGGAACACTTCTTGAAATTATTATGAGGGATCATCTTATTTACTACCGTCGATCTAAGTAAACAAGATGCAAAACATGATAAACATCACATGCAATCAAATAATAAACGTGACATGATATGGCCAATATCACATAGCTCCTTTGATCTCCATCTTGGGGCTCCATGATCATCTTGTCACCGGCTTGACACCATGATCTCCATCATCATGGTCTCCATCATCATGTCTCCATGAAGTTGCTCGCCAACTATTACTTCTACTACTATGGATAACGCGTTTAGCAATAAAGTAAAGTAATTTACATGGCGTTTCTCAATGACACGCAGGTCATACAAAAAATAAAGACAACTCCTATGGCTCCTGCCGGTTGTCACACTCATCGACATGCAAGTCGTGATTCCTATTACAATAGCATGAACATCTCATACATCACATATAGATCATTCATCATTCATCACAACTTTGGCCATATCATATCACAAAGCACTCGCTGCAAAAACAAGTTAGACGTCCTCTAATTGTTGTTGCAAGTTTTACGTGGCTGAATTAGGGTTCTAGCAAGAACGCTTTCTTACCTACGTGAAAGCCACAACGTGATTTGTCAACTTCTATTTACCCTTCATAAGGATCCTTTTCATCGAATCCGCTCCAACTAAAGTGGGAGAGACAGACACCCGCCAGCCACCTTATGCAACTAGTGCATGTTAGTCGGTGGAACCGGTCTCACGTAAGAGTACGTGTAAGGTTGGTCCGGGCCGCTTCATCCCACAATACCGCTGAAGCAATATAAGACTAGTAGCGGTAAGAAAAGTTGACAAATCTACGCCCACAACAAATTGTGTTCTACTCTCGCAAGAAGAACTATGCATAGACCTAGCTCATGATGCCACTGTTGGGGAACATTGCAGAAAACAAAAATTTTCCTACGGTTTCACCAAGATCCATCTATGAGTTCATCTAGCGACGAGTCATGGGAGAGAGATTGCATCTACATACCACTTTGTAGATCGCGAGCAGAAGCGTTCAACGAACGGGGATGAGGTAGTCGTACATGACGTGATCCAAATCACCGGAGATCCTAGCACCGAAAGGACGGCACCTCCGCGTTCAACACACGTACGGTCAGCGTAACGTCTCCTTATTCTTGATCCAACAAGGCAAAGGAGAGGTTGGGGAAGAAGGCTCCAGCAGCAGCACGACGGCGTGGTGATGGTGGAGCTGCAGTACTCCGACAGGGCTTCGCCGAGCTCTACGGATGAGGAGGAGGTGTTGGAGAGGGAGAGGGAGGCGCCAGGAGCAAGGGGGTGCGCTGCCCCCCTCCCCTCCCCCCTTTATATAGCCCCCTAGGGGGGGGGCGCCGGCCCTAGGAGATGCAATCTCCTAGGGGGCGGCGGCCAAGGGTGGGGCTTGCCCCCCAAGCAAGGGGGCTCCCCCCCTCTTTAGGGTTTCCCCCCCTCTAGGCGCATGGGCCTCTAGTGGCTGGTTCCCCCGGACCATGTAGGCCAAGGCGCACCCCTAGAGCCCATGTGGCCCCCCGAGGCAGGTGGCCCCACCCGGTGGACCCCCCGGGACCTTCCTGGTCCCGGTACAATACCGATAACCCCGAAACTTGTCCCGATGGCCAAAACAGCACTTTCTATATATAATTCTTTACCTCCGGACCATTCCGAAACTCCTCGTGACGTCTGGGATCTCATCCGGGACTCCGAACAACATTCGGGTTACTGCATATACATATCTTCACAACCCTAGCGTCACCGAACCTTGAGCTACTAAACGTGCCTTATTCCTCACCACAAGGCCGTTTTCATCTTGCTTGTTGCGGTAGATCCATTTTGTGCCAATGATATTATGCTTGCGAGGATCTGGACGATTGACCAGTTCCCAGACGTTGTTGACCTTGAACTGATGTAATTCTTCTTGCATGGCCTGAATCCACTCAGGCTCCAGAAATGCTTCATCTACCTTAGTGGGCTCTGTGATAGAGACAAAATCAAAGTGCCCACAAAAGTTAGATAAGTGTGAAGCTTTTGAGCGTGTGAGAGGACCTGGTGATCTAATGTCATCGATGATTTTCTCCACTTGCACTTCTTTTGCAACGCGAGGATGAGCTGGTTGTCGTTGAGGAATTTGATCAGCATTTTCTTCAGCATCAATTTCCTCAGCATTTTCTTCAGGTGCGTCAGGTTGACGTTCTTCACGTTCTGGAATGAATTCTTCAGTAGGAATGACATCTTCAGTAGCTTTGTGCTTGATAGAATCCTCAGGTGTTGGATCATCTAACACAGAAGATAGGTGATGTCTTTACGAGCCATTAGTTTCATAGAATCGCACATCTATAGTTTCAACAATCTTGTGAAGAACATTGTTGAAGACTCTGTAGGTGTGCGAGTCCTTTCCGTAACCAAGCATAAAACCTTCATGTGCTTTCGGTGCAAATTTAGAGTTGTGATGAGGATCTCTAATCCAGCATTTAGCACCGAAGACTTTGGAATAACTCACATTGGGTTTCTTGTCAGTGAGGAGTTCATAGGCAGTCTTCTTGAAGAAATTGTGAAGATATACTCTGTTGATGATATGGCACGCAGTATCAATTGCATCAACCCAAAAACGATGAGGGGTTTTGTACTCATCGAGCATAGTGCGGGCCATCTCAGCAAGAGTCCTGTTCTTGGGCTCCACGACACCATTCTGTTGAGGAGTATAAGGAGTAGATAACTCATGAGTAATACCAAGTTCATCAAGATAGTCATCGAGACACGAATTCTTGAACTCAGTGCCATTGTCACTTCTGATGTGCTTGATCTTCACACCAAAGTTGGTTGAAGCCCCCGAGGAAAATCGTTTGAAAACTTCCTGCACTTCATGTTTGAAAGAGACAAGGTGTACCCATGTGTAACGAGAGTAACCATCAACAATAACAAAGCCATATTGAGATGCTTCATTTGAAACAGAAGAATAATGATTAGGACCGACGAGATCCATGTGAAGCAATTCAAATGGACGAGTGATGGTCATGATATTCTTTGATGGATGCTTGGCCTTGGTCATCTTTCCAGCTTCACAGACACCGCATAAGTGATCCTCGAGGAATTTGACATTCTCGATGCCAATGACATGCTTCTTCTTCGCAAGCGTGTGCAAATTCCTCATGCCTGCATGACCAAGTCGTCAATGCCATAGCCATCCTTCTGAAGCTTTTGCAAGTAGGCACACGGCTGGTTGTGAATCTGCAGAGAAATCAACAATATACAAGTCTCCTCTCCTAAAGCCTTCGAAGACTTTGGAATTGTCAGCTTCCATAATCACAACACAACGATACTTGCCAAAGACAACAACCATATCAAGATCACAAAGCATTGAGACAGACATAAGGTTGTATCCTAAGGACTCAACAAGCATGACTTTGTCCATGTGACGATCCTTTGTGATAGCAACCTTACCTAGACCCAATACCTGACTTTTGCTCTTGTCAGCGAAGATGATATGCTTCAGATGTGCTGACGATAAGGGAGCATCCATCAATAGATTCTTGTCACCAGTCATGTGATTTGTACATCCACTATCGAGGACCCACTCAGTGGCTTTGGGTTGATCATCCTGCAAATGAATTAGTGCAACTTACGAACCTCATATACTTCAGCAGTGAAGAATATGATATCACAATTCATCAGATCAATTTCATCAAGCAGTAAAACGGATATAACAGTGTGAGGACGCGAGAAATGAAAATTCATTTCTTCATGATTAGCATGCGTCCTTTCAGACAACTTGTCAGGTCCCCAGCAAATTCTTCAGACGTTACAGTACGTCTGGAGACCTGACCCCGCAGAAGAGATTAGTTCTTTTTCTTCACCACCCACATCTGAAGGGGTGGCAAAGAGTTCATCACTCTGCGAGCTCCATATGAGAATGGTGGCATGGAGGCCAATCCATTTTGTTTCACGTAAGAGTGGTTAGGGTAAGCATATCAGTATAATAATTAGAAGAATAATGCTCATATTCATAGCCCTTGGCTCTTCCCTGCGAAACAGAGTTGTTAGCACGATGATGTTCATATGAGGACTTTGATCCATGTGAGGAATTTGATCCCCTTGAGGAATATGGTCCATACGAAGAATTGGATCCATATGAATAATTTGGTCCATATGAAGAATTTGATCTGGGGTTCCTATTCTTCACAGGCGGTGTCATGAGGACATTCACCTGAAGACTTTCAAGGCACCTTTTGGGAACCCAGATTTTCTTCATAGGGGAACCATTCCTGCAGTTAGTGCCAACATATCTAGCAAATACTTCACCATTCTAATTTTTGAACAGTTTATAGTTGGAGTCAAATGACTCATCAGAAGAATGAGAAGATTCACATGTATAGCCAGATAAATTAGATGGATCAACTGGAGGTCCCTTTGCAACAACCCATGAGGTTTTGGGGTACTGCTCAGGCTTCCAATATGTACCATCAGCATTGAGTTTCCTCTCAAAGGCAATACCCTCTTTCCTAGGGTTCCTATTGAGGATCTGCTTTTTAAGCACATCACAAAGAGTCTGATGCCCTTTGAGGCTTTTGTACATGCCTGTCATGTACAATTTCTTCAGCCCTGCATCGTCAGTGATACTAGCAATGTCCTCAGATGAGGAATTGGTGATAGCAGAGGCAGGTGAAGAGTTTGTAACATTAGAAGCATTTGAACATTCAGGTGAAGAATTAGCAGATTCACGTTCAATGCATTTCAAACATGGAGGAACAAATTCTTCCTGAGCAGCGCTGATTTGTTGAGCAAGTAATGAATCACGTTCCTTCTGAAGATCTTCATAACTCACTCTTAGCTCCTCATGGTCAGATAAGAGAGAGTTAAGCTGATCTTGAAGGGAGTCATACTTAGAATGAAGTCTCTGAAGACTTTCAGCCAAAGCTTTTGACTGATCCATTTCTTCGCCCAACATATTATTGCTCTTACTAAGCATTTGTGAGCCTTTTCCAAAGCTCCTTGTTGTTTTGCAGCAAGGGAAGCAAGTTTGACGTAACTGGGTCCAAATTCATCACTAGATTCAGACATATAGCATTCAGTTACCTTTTCACCATCTGCCATAAGACATGGTGAGGAAGATGATGATTCTTGTTCAAATGTCATTGACTTGAGAGAGTCCTTGAAGTACTCGAACCAAGGATCATGACGGGTTCGATGACCCTCATAGACATCAGAGATACGGTCCCAGATAAGCTTCACCTGATCGAGATGCATGATGTTCCTGAACTGATTTCGCGACAGACTGGAGCAGATGACAGCCTTTGCTGTGAGGTTGAGATGGGTGTACTTGCGAATGTCATCAGCTTCCGCCATCTTGCACAGATCGGCCAGACCAATCTCAGTGACGGTCCACAGCTCGCTGTTCATCGCCATGAGACGCTTCTTCATCATGGCCTTTCATTTGGGATACTCGTGACCGTCAAAGATGGGGCATGTCACTTTCTTCATATCTGCGGTCAACATAACTAAAACTCTAGGCCGTTAAACCAAAATCACACAGAACAAGGGAGTACCTTGCTCTGATAGCAATTGAAAGTGCCTTATATCGACTAGAGGGGGGTGAATAGGCGATTTTTATGAAATTCTTCACTGAGGAATTTGCTAGTGAGGAAATTCTTGAGCGAAGAACTACTAGCAGCAGAATAAGTACTCAGATGAAAACAAAGCAGAACACAAGCATGGTCATCATGATGAAATGAAGACTAGCACAGAGTACAGAAAGCGTAAACACAGGATAACACAAGATGAAGACAAACAGACTGAAGAATTTGAACTGAGGAAATTGAAGAAGTCTTTAGTCAAAGTCTTCAAACACAGATATGATAAACGAACAGCACAATACTGAGGAAATGAAAGAGTTGAGGAAATGGAACCAGTAAGCTTGGTGAAGACAATGATTTGGTAGACCAGTTCCAACTGCTGTCTTAGTTGTACATCTGGTTGGAGCGGCTGAGTATTTAAACTCGAGGACACACAGTCCCGGACACCCAGTCCTGAGCACGCAGCTCGGGACACCAAGTCCTCACTGTATTCTCCTTGAACTAAGGACACACAGTTCTCGTCCAATCACTCGTGGTAAGTCTTCAGGTGACTTCCAAACCTTGACAAACTCGGTCACTCGGCGATCCACAATTCCTCTTGGATGCTCTAGACCATGACGCCTAACCGTCTGGAAGAAGCACAGTCTTCAAAGGTAACAAGCATCGGATCCACACAGGATCAATCTCTTCAGTGATGCTCAATCACTTTGGGTTTGTCGGTGTTTGGGTTTGGTTTTTGGATTTTCCTCACTTGATGATTTTCGCTCAAAGTCCTCGGAGGATGGGTTGCTCTCAAATGACAAGTATCAGTTTCTCTCGGAGCAGCCAACCAGCTAGTGGTTGTAGGGGGTGGCTATTTATAGCCTAGGGAGCAGCCCGACATGATAAGACATAAATGCCCTTCAATGATATGACCGTTAGATGGATAAAATATTTTGGGACAGATGGCGCGTAGCACAGCAACGGTCGGAAATTTGAGGAACAAATTCCTCAGGGCTATCATGTTCCTCACAGTGTAGGCAATCCGCACTGGCGAATTCGTAACACCTCAGTCAGAACACATTCCTCAGTGAACAGAAGAACTGCGTCTCTGTCACTGAAGAAATTAACTGAACTGTATGAGATTTCCAATGGCTTCACTCGAAGGGATTGGTAGGTGTAGGATTTGAGTTGAGCATGAAATGGAAATTTTTCCTTAGTATTTCCTCGGCCCCCTTTAACAGTACGGTGTTCCCTATGACTCAAGAAAGAGAAAATGAAACTACGAAAACAAAAATCTTCACGCTTCTTGTTCCTCGAATGAATACCAAGTCTTCAAGGTCACACCAATTTCTTCACTTTCAAAGTCTTCAGAAAGTCTTCAGTATATCAAAGTCTTCAGTTGAAGAACTTCATTTTTAGGGGGTCGACTTTCTCTGTAAATATCAAACTCCTCATAGACTTATAGACCTGTGTACACTCATAAACACTTTAGATACTTAACCTATAAGTCTTCAATACACCAAAATCACTAAGGGGCACTAGATGCACTTACAACAGCAACAACAATTGTTCAACTTAAGAGGTCAACTTCACAGTTACTGGCAGCACTAGATTACAATCTTACATGACAGAGCTAGAAAGATTGCACCTTTGCTGAATCTATACCAACCATGATGCACCATTGTACTATTGGAACGATAGAGAACAGATAATGGACATTAGAATTCACACTAGAAGAGAATAGAATAATGTGATAGTGCCGTAGCGGCCGAATTTGCTAAAACGTTGTGTTTCGTCTTCAAATACACTGTAACGGCGCTATAACGGCGAAATAGCATGCTAGTTTTTTGGTTGATACATATGGATCATATCTGCCTTCTGATGGTTCATCGGCAACCGGTATGTTGCTCAGAGACTCAAGTGGTGCGATCATATTTACTGCATGTCGACATCTTAGCACGTGTGATAATGCTCTTGAGTCAGAACTATCAGCAATCTCTGAAGATGTATCTTTAGCTTTGCAGTGGAGGAATCTGCCTTTAATTGAAGAATCGGACAGTCTTGAGGCCTGTTGGTGCCGTCTCTCGCAGCGCCGCTCTTCTTCCACCTCTCGTTGTCTTTCACAACTCTCTCTTTTCTCAATAGCACAAGAACGCGCACACACATGGGAATAGACACACATGGTGACATAAACCAAGGAGAAAATTAAACTAGCCGCTGCTTTGCCGAGAGGCTCCGTCCTTGATGAACATACTGACTAGTACATCTTTGGTGCTGCGCTCACCACACCTTTTCCATTCACTCAAAGGGAACTATTTATACAAGGACACGATGCATGCAGCAACAACCACCATGCACCACTCACGCCACTAACTTTTTGGTTAGGTTCAGGACCTGATTAGGTCATAAAACTTTGTGAATTTGACTGTAATCCAACTGTTTGAGTAATACAAGTATTTTCCCCGCAAATATTTTTTCCACATCTCACTGTCGTCATGAACGACGAATTTTCAGTCCGAACATGTCCATCATTTATGTCGTATGATCATTATTATTTGACTTCTGCTTCGGTACACCCCCTAATTATTTTGAAAATGGTAATTCCATCCATCCATGTAGATTAACTGTTAATTGAGATAAACTTTATTGAAACGAGAAATTGGTTGAATTTCAGTTAACAAATAAGATGATTAGACCAAAAATAAAGGAACGATGGCTCAGACCTGTCTTCGTCTATCGTTTCTTGAGTCGTTTGTGGAATAGAAAACCTGCTGCTAGTGTGACCATGCATCTTGCGACGGCGAAACCTTGCTATGCAACAACTGCTTCGTGAAGTAGCCTATCCTTAGAAGAGCTTACTCTTTTCCCTAACAAATTGGTTATTGGTGTGTTCACATGCTGTTCGTGTGCATGGCCGCACGTGCACCACCATATGTGTCGCAGCGACCCAGCCGATGGCGAGGCTACCAGCGGAGTCCTATTACCAAGCACGCATCTCGCTTGATGCACACATCATGTTATTCTATCATGCAATGCAGTTGCAGATCTCCACCATTTTTCTTGGCACCTTCTCAAAGCTCTCCATCGACTGTAATGAAAGCTTTCTCTCTCCTCTATTTCAAAACCAAAACAAAGAAAGAGGAGATGTTTTTTCTCGTTTGCAAGGCCGACTTGGTCCTCCTATCTCACATCTCCTCTTCGCTGATGACACCATCTTCTTTGCAAAGAGTAACAGACGTAGTGTGGATGCATTGTGTTCGACTTCGGATGTGTACTGTCATATATCTCAATCAATCTAAGGTAAGGTTGCCCTGGTTGGTTCATTTGTAGCTATATACACTCATTACTCTTTAATATGTGGTTCAATCTCGCATCCTTGTAACTAAGGCTTCATTTGGCATTGTGATGGAGTCAGGTTACCTGCCTTTCCTTTTCCTACTTTAGTCTTCCTTTGCCGCACTTTTTATCTAGCTACTTTGGTGCCAAACTTCACATCGAATAGAACTGTATAAAATAAGTACATCAAATTACATGTCAGCAACTGTTTAAATCGAAACACAAGCTAGTGATCCAAGCTGAGAGTGTGGGTACCATAAGAGCGGTCAAATCTAGAAGCTATATCATTAGCTGCTGGAACGAAATGCCTGATAAATATATTTGCGTACCATATGAGCTGGTTAAAACCGTGCAGCTGAAATTAAAATGGAACCCGGGGGTGGGGGGGGGGGGGTGGGGGGAGATCATCAATTGAGTTTCTGCATACACATCCATCATGGATGGGGCATGCATGAATTACTTGTATTCAGGTAGCTCCCTCGCTCCCGCCCGCCCTCCCCCTCCCTTAATTGGTTAATTAACCACCGCATCAGCATGTCTGTATGGATTGGTTGATCATAATTAGTCTTACTCAATCTCGGCGTCTTGATCGTGCAACACGCCAAGTGGTGGATGAGCGTTTCCTTTTGCATGCATGTGTACGTCTACGTCTGCGTCTGTGTTTTTGAAAGAAAAAAAATGGAATGAAGAAACATTTGTGATCGACAAAATCAAGCAGAGCAGTTGGGTGAGCTGAAAATGACATGTCTACAGTTTCCATGCAACATGGCATGGTCCAGGGAAGCTCGAGGCCCATATATAATAGTTCATCTCGTGCACCTATTAAGAAATTAATAATTGCATTCCATGTTCTAGCCGACCGACCTCGCCCACTTAAGTCTTAATTCCACTGAGAACCCTAGGTAGCTACTACCTTCTCGTCCTGGTTTATTGGCCCCTTACTATTTTATGCCAAATTTTGATCACGAATTTAATTAATAAATTGTAAATGCATGTTTCAAAGCGACGATTTTTTATGGGGAGGGGCAGCGGGCTTACTAAGCGACGAGAGATGTCCGTTGAGGACATAAGTGAGAGAGATGTAGAGACGGGCAAGATAGCACACTAGGGGTTGGGACATGCGACTACGGTCGGGATGTAAAAGATTTCTATGTATTTTCCACAAGCCTGGTCACTAAGCAATTCTATAAAAGAACTGACATTGATACTTGAGTATGACTTGAATTCTTTCTAAAAACGCATAATGGTGCATTATTTCCTATGAATTGACAGTGATACCTCTATATAACTCGCACATCCAAAGCAACTTGTAGTGACGACTTTTCTGTATAAATGGGACAATAATCTATGTTGAAATTAATAAACTGAGCAAAAGTATGTTGCAATAAGATGCACTTATTTAAACACACATGTTTCTATGTGGTGATGCTCTGCATACGTACATCTAATATCAAATACGTACATGCTACTTCCACTTACACGCTTATGCACGCACTATTTTGTCATCGACATCGTTACTCTCAAAGAAAGTGGGATATGCTGATGTTTATTAATCAATCAAGTAAAAT
Source organism: Aegilops umbellulata (assembly GCA_032464435.1). Taxonomy (NCBI): domain Eukaryota; kingdom Viridiplantae; phylum Streptophyta; class Magnoliopsida; order Poales; family Poaceae; genus Aegilops; species Aegilops umbellulata. The sequence continues at coordinate 1,801,776 of CP136057.1, read as the reverse complement.
GCATGGATCCTTGACATCAACATCGTTAATCTCGACAACACTGGATATGCTGTTGTTTCTTAATTAATGAAGACAAATTAATGCATTGTTATCATCGACGTCCTTAATTAGGACAAGGAGGGCATATGCTGATGCTTCTTATCCATTAACTGTGAGCAAAATGCATGCATTGTTATAATCGACATGGCGTAAGCTACTCAAATGGGAGTGCACTCACACATTTGTATTTATACACACACATACCTCGAACACAAGATCATCACCACGAGAAAAGCTAAGGTTCTGTTAGGTATATCAACCTCTTCTTCCCTAAAGTTCGGCATGTATTTTTTTATTGTTGCATAAATTTCCATTAAATATTTCAGTAGACTGATTACTTGTTTGGCTAGGAGATAATGCTTTCGATTATGACATCTTCCTAGGCTTAGAGCATGATTCCCATTACTTTATTAGTTTAGACCAGAGATTATTATTATTATTATTATTATTATTATTATTATTATTATTATTATTATAAAAACAAAACACCATGCATGTTTCTCTTGATTATCTATGTATTTCTCAATTATTTATGCTTGTTGTTAATTAACAGTTTCGAAAGGGAGGAAGGCTCGGGTTAGTGCGTGATAAGGAGAGACATGCCTGGTCCGGTGCCTGAATCATGGCCGGGTCTGATTGGTACTGAATTGAATGCAGCAGTTCAGATAATCTCTCGGGAGAGGCCTGATATCAGAATTGCTCGAGTACTCCCTCCAGGAGAGGCTCCATCCCCACCGCCACAAGACCAAGAACGCGTTATCATTTACAATGATGTCGGCCCGGTGCCTAATACATGGGTGGTTGTTCCTCCTGCACCATACGTTGGCTAGCTTGCCTTCCTTAGATGGCCGGCTTTACCTTTTGTTCCTTTATTATTAAAGGCTAGAATCAATTGAATAAGGTGAGCGAGTGCGATATCGATCGCCATGCATTAAGAATGCTATGTAGTCTATGTGAGCATGCCTGAATTGTATTGTTTACCCATATATGTATTAGTGTGATGAATCTACAAATATTTCAATTAGTGTACTATTTTGCAATGGAATAATGAACTATGTGTTTTATTCTATTTCGATGAGTGGCTTGCTTTATCTTGTATGGCCTATAATATTAGCACCATGTCATACACAAGTATCAATGTGTGTTTTTCAGAAAGAATTGAAGTCATATTCAATTACCAATGTCAGTTTTTTTTAAAGAATTGGTAGTGATCATGCTTGTGGAAAATACCTAGAATCCTCTGATATCCGGACCGCAGCCGCATGTCCCAACGCCTAGTGTGCTGTCTTGCATGTGTCTACATCTCTCTCACTTATGTCCTCAATGGATATCTCTCGTCGCTTAGTAAGCCCATGCCCCTTCCAATAAAAAAAGAAAAAATACACCATGAAAAGCTAAAGGAAATATGTCATACGTATATCACAATTCCTCCACTGATCATGGCACACCTAGATGTAGTAGAGCAATTAACAGCAACAATTGTTCAACTTAAGTGGTCAACTTCACAGTTACTGGTAGCACCAGATTACAATCTTACGTGACGGAGCTACAAAGGTTGCACCTTTGCTGAATCTATACAAACCATGATGCACCGTTGCACTATTGGAACGATAGAGAACAGATAATGGACATTAGAATTCACACTAGAAGAGAATGGAATAGTGTGATAGTTCCGTAGCGGCCGAATTTTCTGAAACGTAGTGTTTTCTCTTCAAATACGCTGTAACGGCGCTATAAAGGCGAAATAGCATGCTAGTTTTTTCGTTGATAATTCGGATCATATCGGCCCTGCGATGGTTCGTCGGCAACCGGTATGTTGCTCAGAGACTCAAGTGGCGCGATCATATTTACTGCATGTCGACATCTTAGTACGTGTGATAATGCTCTTGAGTCAGAACTGTCAGCAATCTCTGAAGATGTATCTTTAGCTTTGCAGTGGAGTAATCTGCCTTTAATTGGAGAATCGGACAGTCTCGAAGCCTGTTGGCGCCGTCTCTTGCAGCGCCGCTCTTCTTGATCTAGGGGATCCAAAGGAAACTGCTTGAACGGAATACTAGTATTACTCATATACGTCGCACTCAAAACAATATAAGCCACTCTGGCAAGGTATGGTAGGGTTTAGAGCCGCACAACTTTTTGGTTAGGTTCAGGACCTGATTAGGTCATAAAACTTTGTGAACTTGACTGTAATCCAACTGTTTGAGTAATACAAGTATTTTCCCCGCAAATTTTTTTCCACATCTCACTGTCGTCATGAACGACCAATTTGTGGTCCGAACATGTCCATCATCTCTGTCGTATGATCATTATTATTTGACTTCTGCTTCGGTACACCCCCTAATTATTTTCAGAATGGTAATTCCATCCATCCATGTAGATTAACTATTAATTGAGACGAGAAACTGGTTGAATTTCAGTTAACAAATAAGATGATTAGACCAAAAAATAAAGGAACGAGGGCTCAGACCTATCTTCGTCTATCGTTTCTTGAGTCGTTCGTGGAATAGAAAACCTGCTGCTAGTGTGACCATGCATCTTGCGACGGCGAAACCTTGCTATGCAACAGCTGCTTCGTGAAGTAGCCTATCCTTAGAAGAGCTTACTCTTTTCCCTAACAACTTGGTTATTGGTGTGTGTGTGCACGGCCGCACGTGCACCACCATATGTTTCCCAGCGACCCAGCCGATGGCGAGGCTACCAGCGGACTCTTATTACCAAGCACGCATCTCGCTTGATGCACACATCATGTTATTCTATCATGCAATGCAGTTGTATATCTCCACCATTTTTCTTGGCACCTTCTCAAAGCTCTCCATCGATTGTAATGGCTGCTTTCTCTCTCCTCTATTTCCAAATCAAAACAAAGAAAGTGGAGATATTTTTTTGTCGTTTGAAAGGCCGACTTGGTCCTCCTATCTCACATCTCCTCTTCGCTGATGACAACATCTTCTTTGCAAAAAGTAACAAAAGTAGTGTGGATGCATTGTGTTCAACTTCGGATGTGTACTGTCATAGATCTCAATCAATCTAAGGTAAGGTTGCCTTGGTTGGTTCATTTGTTGCTATATACACTCATTACTCTTTAATATGTGGTTCAATCTCGCATCCTTGTAACAAAGGCTTCATTTGGCATTGTGATGGACTCGGGTTACCTGCCTTTCCTTTTCCTACTTTAGTCTTCCTTTGCTGCACTTTTTATCTAGCTACTTTGGTGCCAAACTTCACATCGAATAGAACTATATAAAATAAGTACATAAAATTACATGTCAGCAATTGTTTAAATCGAAACACAAGCTAGTGATCCAAGCTGAGAGTGTGGGTAGCATTAGAGCGGTCAAATCTAGAAGCTATATTGTTAGCTGCTGGAACAAAATGCCTGATAAATATATTTGTGTACCATATGAGCTGGTTAAAACCGTGCAGCTGAAATTAAAACGGAACCCCCCCCCCGGGGGGGGGGGGGGAGATCATCAATTGAGTTTCTGTATACACATCCATCATGGATGGGGCATGAATGAATTACTTGTATTCGGGTAGCTCCCTCCCTCCCGCCCGCCCTCCCCCCTCCCTTAATTGGTTAATTAACCACCGCATCAGCACTTCTGTATGGATTGATTGATCATAATTAGTCTGACTCAATCTCGGCGTCTTGCTCGTGCAACACGCCAAGTGGTGGATGAGCGTTTCCTTTTGCATGCATGTGTACGCCTACGTCTGCGTCTGTGTTTTTGAAAGAAAAAAATGGAATGAAGAAACATTTGTGATCGACAAAATCAAGCCGAGCAGTTGGGTGAGCTGAAAATGGCACGTCTACTATTTCCATGCAACATGGCATGGTCCAGGGAAGCTCGAGGCTCATATATAATAGTTCATCTCGTGCACCTGTTAAGAAATTAGTAATTGCATTTCATGTTCTAGCCGACCGACCTCGCCCACTTAAGTCTTAATTCCACTGAGAACCCTAGGTAGCTACTACCTTCTCATCCTGGATTATTGGCCCCTTACTATTTTATGCCAAATTTTGATCACGAATTTAATTAATAAATTGTAAATGCATGTTTCAAAGCGACAATTTTTTATGGGGAGGGGCAGCGGGCTTACTAAGCGACGAGAGATGTCCGTTGAGGACATAAGTGAGAGAGATGTAGAGGCGGGCAAGATAGCACACTAGGAGTTGGGACATGCGGCTACGGTCGGGATGTCAAAGGATTCTACATATTTTCCACAAGCCTGATCACTAACTAATTCTATAAAGGAACTGACATTGATACTTGAGTATGACTTCAATTCTTTCTAAAAACGCACAATGATGCATTATTTCCTATGAATTGATAGTGATACCTCTATATAACTCGCAGATCCAAAGCAACTTGTAGTGATGACATTTCTGTATAAATGGGACAATAATCTGTGTTGAAATTAATAAATTGAGCAAAAGTATGTTGCAATAAGATGCACTTATTTAAACACACATGTTTCTGTGTGGTGATGCTCTGGATACGTACATCTAATATCAAATACGTACATGCTATTTCCACTTACACGCTTATGCACGCATTATTTTGTCATCGACATCGTTAGTCTCAAAGGAAGTGGGATATGCTGATGTTTCTTAATCAATCAAGTAAAATGCATGGATCCTTGCCATCAACATCGCTAATCTCGACAACAGTGGATATGCTGATGTTTGTTAATTAATGAAGAGAAATTAATGCATTGTTATCATCGATGTCCTTAATTTGGACAAGGAGGGCATATGCTGATGCTTCTTATCCATTAACTGTGAGCAAAATGCATGCATTGTTATAATCGACATGGCGTAACCTACTCAATGGGAGTGCACTCATACATTTATATTTATACACACACATACCTCGAACACAAGATCATCACCACGAGAAAAGCTAAGGTTCTGTTAGGTCTAGCAGCCTCTTCTTCCCTAAAGGTTGGCATGTATTTTTTTATTGTTGCATAAATTTTCCATTAAATATTTCAGTAGACTGATTACTTGTTTGGCTAGGAGATAATGCTTTCGATTATGACATCTTCCTAGGCTTAGAGCATGTTTCCCATCCCTTTATTAGTTAGTACCAGAGATTATTATTATTATTATTATTATTATTATTATTATTATTATTATTATTATTATTATTATTATTATTATTATTATTATTATTATTATTATTATTATTATTATTATTATTATTATTATTGTTATTATTATTATTATTATTACTATTATTATTATAAAAACAAAACAACATGCGTGTTTCTCTTGATTATCTATGTATTTCTCAATTATTTATGCTTGTTGTGAATTAACAGATTCGAAAGGGAGGAAGGCTCGGGTTAGTGCGTAATAAGGGTAGACATGCCTGGTCCGGTGCCTGAATCGTGGCCGGGTCTGATTGGTACTGAACTGAATGCAGCAGTTCAGATAATCTCTCGGGAGAGGCCTGATATCAGAATTGCTCGAGTACTCCCTCCAGGAGAGGCTCCATCCCCACCGCCACAAGACCAAGAACGCGTTATCATTTACAACGATGTCGGCCCGGTGCCTAATACATGGGTGGTCGTTCCTCCTGCACCATACGTTGGCTAGCTAGCCTCCCTTACATGGCCGGCTTTACCTTTTGTGCCTTTATTATAAAAGGCATAATCAATTGAATAAGGTGAGCGAGTGTGATATCGATCGCCATGCATTAATAATGCTATGTAGTCTATGTGGGCATGCCTGAATTATATTGCTTACTCATATATGTATTAGTGTGATGAATCTACAAATATTTCAATGAGTGTACTATTTGGCAATGGAATAATGAATTATGTTTTTTATTCTTTTTCGATGAGTGGCTTGCTTTATCTTGTATGGCCTATAATATTAGCACCATGTCATACACAAGTATCAATGTGCGTTTTCAGAAATAATTGAAGTCATACTCAATTATCAATGTTAGTTCTTTTTAAAGATTTGGTAGTGATCATGCTTGTGGAAAATACGTAGAATCCTCTGATATCCCGACCGCAGCCGCATGTCCCAACCCCTAGTGTGCTATCTTGCATGTCTCTACATCTCTCTCACTTATGTCCTCAATGGATATCTCTCGTCGCTTAGTAAGCCCGCTGCCCCTTCCCCTAAAAAAGAAAAAATACACCAAGAAAGCTAAAGGAAATATGTCATATGTATATCACAATTCCTCCACTGATCATGGCACACATAGATGCAGTAGATTAATTGACAGCAACAATTGTTCAACTTAAGAGGTCAACTTCACAGTTACTGGTAGCACCAGATTACAATCTTACATGGCAGAGCTATAAAGATTGCACCTTTGCTTAATCTATACCAACCATGATGCACCATTGCACTATTGGAACGATAGAGAACAGATAATGGACATTAGAATTCACACTAGTAGAGAATGGAATAATGTGATAGTGCCGTAGCGGCCGAATTTGCTAAAACCTAGTGTTTCCTCTTCAAATACGCTGTAACGGCGCTATAACGGCGAAATAACACGCTAGTTTTTTTCGTTGAGACAGATGGATCATATCTGCCCTCCGATGGTTCGTCGGCAACCAGTATGCTGCTTAGAGACTCAAGTGGTGCGATCATATTTGCTGCATGTCGACATCTTAGCACATGTGATAATGCTCTTGAGTCAGAACTGTCAGCAATCTTTGAAGATGTATCTTTAGCTTTACAGTGGAGTAATCTGCCTTTAATTGGAGAATCGGACTGTCTTGAGGCATGTTGGCGCCGCTTCTCGCAGCGCCGCTCTTCTTCCACCTCTCGTTGTCTCTCACAACTCTCTCTTCCCTCAATAGCACAAGAACGCACACACACATGGGAATAGACACACATGGTGACATAAACCAAGGAGAAAACCAGCTGCTGCTTTGCCGAGAGGCTCCGTCCATGATGAACATACTAACTAGTACATTTTTGGTGCTGCGCTCACCACACTTTTTCCATTCACTCAAAGGAAACTATTTATACAAGGACACGATGCATGCAGCAACAACCACCATGCACCACTCACGCCACTAACCTATTGCCTAGCATGCACACACGCATCTAGACATGCATGCAGTCCACGGTCAAGCATCCATGCAGCCGGCCGGTACTAACAAACTTTATGCAGATTAGGCACACAACCACTCTAGCTACACGTGTGCCACATGTCCACTACGTGCTTTGTTGGTTTGCTCACACTTGACTAATCCTAACAACGCATGCATGTATATACTCAAACTAGTGGCTGCCAATCTGCCCGCTGCACTGCACACTCTCTATATCTTTGTGCTGCGCTCTCTGCCGAATCGCCCGCTCTGCCCCTGTGTGTGAAAGAAATGGTGTAGTTTGTGTTTAGAGTGCTTTGTACTTTTATAGTGGACTCAGATGATCATGCAAAAAAAGTTGCGTTTCCTCTTGTTGCTGCTAATTAGCAAGAGATTCAGACAATAGAAGTAATATTAGCTAGTTTCCGGACGTATGTGATGAACAAGATTAGCAAAATACCCATTCAAGACGAACAAGATTCGCAAGATGCTGTCAGAGGAATTAAAAAAACTGGTGACGCCAAAACCATAGAGTGCTTCCAAGCAACGAAATCTCACAAAAGACATTCATTTGCGTCTAAACAAGAGCATCTCTAGCAGACCCCGCAAAACCGGTCAAACCCTTATAATTGTCAGATTTTAAGGGTTTGGTCGAAAAAAGTGTGCAGAATAGAAACCGTAAAAGTGGTCCGACACTTAAATATTTTAAGGGGCACCGTAAACCCACACCCGAAACCCATATATTTGAAGGTTCGAAGGCCAAACTGAGGGCGACCCTTATACCGGGCAAACCTCGTCGGGAAGGACGCGCCGCCGCAATTCCACCACATAGCTCATCGGAATCGTCTGCTGCCCACCGCAATCGGCCTCCGTCCGCCGGAATTAGATGCGGGTTGTTCAAATTGGGGCCAGAGAAGGGTGGGGCGGGGAGGCCGGGATGAGTGCCACCTCACGGATGTGACCGGCCGCCGCCGGGGGTGTTCGGGGGACGGCGGGGAACGAGGAGGGAAGGCGGAGGAGGACGACGACGGGGAGCATCTCTAAGAGGAATATTCGTTTTTACAGTGCTGTTTATAGGGTCTGTTCTGCGGGAGGTAAAGTCGACCCTTAAAACACGTTTTTTGCGATCCTTATAACGGTTTTAAGGGTCTGCGATATAAGGGGTCTGCTAGAGATGCTCTATGGAAATAATTGTAGGGGAATCTCGGTGGTATGCATAATGCAGACATTTCCCTAACTGGGAAGTTGAGAGTGTTGTGCCAACCAAACGGAGCAGTCCGGTGCCGCCGCAGCGGGCTACCGACGGAGCCCGACGACGACGAGCGGCTCCTCGCTTGGGTCTACCGCCGGTCGTTGATGACAATGGAGATGGAAGCTCGCTGCCTACGACGATAGAACACAAAGGCGCTCCGGCATGCCATTGAGCAGTCGGGGCGCGAGGTGGCGGAGGCGGCTCGGGTAGCCAAGCTCATGCGACAACAGGGCAGGGTCGTCCGACGGATGAAGGGGCTCATCATCCTCTCGAGGACTCCGAATCCTACGGCGAAGACCACAGCTCCACCTCCTCCGACTCCAATGGTCCACCACCTGCCGCCGACGCCTATAGCTGCACCGGCGACCAGAAGAGCAAAGGCCCGTCGATGAAGTGGTGAATTTCCGCCATATCTGTCGTTAATTTTCAGTTATTTATGTCTCTAGTTAGAACATGCCCATCTTATGTGGATTATGTAACTTCGACTAGGTTTTGAAGATCCGTCTGTGGTCTTTTTGTGATCGGAATCTGCATATCTATGTCCGCACGTGGCCAAGCTCAAACGGCAGTAGGACAGGATTGTCCAGCGGATGAAGGGGCTGATCGTCCTCTCTGAGGACTCCGAGGACGACAGCGACGACCACAACTCCACCTCCAAGGACTCCAATGGTCCATCACCTGCTGCCGACGCCTACAGCTGCACCGGCGACCGGAAGAGAAAAGGCCCGGCGAGGAAGTGGTGAATCTCCGCCATCTCCGTCGTTAATTTCTAGTTATTTATGTCTGTAGTTAGAACCTGCCCGTCTTATGTGGATTATGTGAACTACGAGTAGCTTTTGAAGATCCATTCCTAATGTTCTGGCGATCGGAATGTGCATACACTAGTAGAAAAAGGGTCAAATGTGAGACACATCAGTCCCGGTTTGTAACAGAACCGGCACTAATGTGTCCATTAGTGCCGGTTCCAACGGCTAGGCGGGAGGAGCTCTTTAGTACCGGTTCGTGGCGAACCTTTAGCACCGGTTCGTGCCATGAACCGGTACTGATGAAAGTGGTGGCAGGATGTAGTCAGAGTGGGGCCCCTCTGTCGGTGTCAAAACCGGCGGATCTCGGGTAGGGGGTCCCGATCTGTGCGTCAAGGTCAGATGGTAACAGGAGACAAGGGACACTTTATTTTACCCAGGTTCGGGCCCTCTCGATGGAGGTAAAACCCTACTCCTGCTAGATTAATATTGATGATATGGGTAGTACAAGAGTAGATCTACCACGAGATCAAGGAGGCTAAACCCTAGAAGCTAGCCTATGGGTATGATGATGGTTATGATGTGTTCGTCCTACGGACTACAACCCTCCGGTTTATATAGGCACCGGATAGGGTTAGGGTTACACAGAGTCGGTTACATTGGTAGCAGATCTTGAATATCCGCATGCCTAGCTTGCCTTCTACGCCAAGGAAAGAACCTTCCGGACACGGGACGAAGTCTTCAATCTTGTATCTTCATAGTCCTGGAGTCCGGCTGAAGATATAGTTCGGCTATCCGAACACCCCCTAATCCAGGACTCCCTCAATAGCCCCCGAACCAGGCTTCAATGACGTTGAGTCCAGCGCGCAAATTTGTCTTCGGCATTGCAAGGCGGGTTCCCCCTCCGAATCTTGTGTACCTGTATGAATAATGTCCGTAGTGCTCCTCGGTCTCGGTACCCAATAATTGCCGTCTTCCACGTGTTGAATGAATGCGAAAAGCCCGGGGGTGTTTTTATATTCACACCCTTGGTCATATAAACGAGCCGCCTATTTAACGGGATGGGGATCTAGATCCAAACCACATCTTCTTCTCCCCGCGAGTTATCATCACAGCGTCTCCAGCAAAGGTCCATTCCAACATGGCCAGCCATTGTAGCTCCTCCCCTCGCCCCTCCAGCCCCAAATCCGGAGACTGGGAGAGTTGCCCATCCCACACAGCGAGCTAGTGTCACTGCAGGCCAAGGGATTCCTTCCCCAAGCATATATGGTCCCGGTCCGAGCCGGACTCGCCACCTACAATCGGCGGCAAGCAAGCGGAGAGCACCCCCAATCCTTCTAAAGGAGAGCGGGTGTGCCTCGTCCCTTATTTATTAAGGGGTCTGGGATTTCCAATTCATCCATTCCTCCGCGGGCTTCTGGAGTTCTACGGCCTCCAGCTGCACAATCTCACGCCTGGCTCCGTGCTACATATTGCAGGCTTCGTTGCCCTCTGCGAGCTATTTTTAGGCATCGGGGCTCATTTTGCGCTGTGGAAGAGGTTGTTTTGCTTGGTGCCCCGTTCTCAGAAGGGGTCTATATACCAAGTGGGCGGAGCCGAAATATGGCGCATCGCCGGGACCGGATACCTATCCGGAACCCCAAAGAAGGCGTCCGAGGACTGGCCTTCAGAATTGTTCTACATAGACGACGTCCCGCTGCCGGACCCTGTCCGGGTCGGCCTCCCTGAGTTCAGCATGGCTCCCTTAGAGAAACGCTTAAGTTGGCGTCCGCGGAGCTCTCAGAGAGAAAGCAACAGATGTTGGGGAACGTTGCAGAAAACAAAAAATTCCTACGGTTTCACCAAGATCCATCTATGAGTTCATCTAGCAACGAGTCATGGGAGAGAGATTGCATCTACATACCACTTTGTAGATCGCGAGCGGAAGCGTTCAACGAACGGGGATGAGGTAGTCGTACACGACGTGATCCAAATCACCGGAGATCCTAGCACCGAAAGGACGGCACCTCCGCGTTCAACACACGTACGGTCAGCGTAACGTCTCCTTCTTCTTGATCCAGCAAGGCAAAGGAGAGGCTGGGGAAGAAGGCTCCAGCAGCAGCACGACGGCGTGGTGATGGTGGAGCTGCAGTACTCCGACAGGGCTTCGCCGAGCTCTACGGAGGAGGAGGAGGTGTTGCAGAGGGAGAGGGAGGCGCCAGGAGCAAGGGGGGTGCGCTACCCCCCTCCCCTCCCCCCCTTTATATAGCCCCCTAGGGGGGCGCCGGCCCTAGGAGATGCAATCTCCTAGGGGGCGGCGGCCAAGGGTGGGGCTTGCCCCCCAAGCAAGGGGGCGCCCCCCCTCTTTAGGGTTTCCCCCCCTCTAGGCGCATGGGCCTCTAGGGGCTGGTTCCTCTTGGACCATGTAGGCCAAGGCGCACCCCTAGAGCCCATGTGGCCCCCCGAGGCAGGTGGCCCCACCCGGTGGACCCCCCGGTGGTCCCGGTACAATACCGATAACCCCGAAACTTGTCCTGATGGCCAAAACAGCACTTTCTATATATAATTCTTTACCTCCGGACCATTCCGAAACTCCTCGTGATGTCTGGGATCTCATCCGGGACTCCGAACAACATTCGGGTTACGGCATATACATATCTTCACAACCCTAGCGTCACCGAACCTTAAGTGTGTAGACCCTACGGGTTCGGGAGACATGCAGACATGACTGAGACGGCTCTCGGGCAATAACCAACAGCGGGATCTGGATACCCATGTTGGATCCCACATGCTCCACGATGATCTCATCGGATGAACCACGATGTCGAGGATTCAATTAATCCCGTATACGATTCCCTTCGTCAATCGGTATTTTACTTGCCCGAGATTCGATCGTCGGTATCCAAATACCTCGTTCAATCTTGTTACCGGCAAGTCACTTTTCTCGTTCCGTAATGCATGATCCTGTGATCAAACACTTTGATCACATTGAGCTCATTATGATGATGCATTACCGAGAGGGCCCGGTGATACCTCTCCGTCAAGCGGAGTGACAAATCCCAGTCTCGATCCGTGTCAACCCAACAGACACTTTCAGAGATACCCGTAGTATACCTTTATAGTCACCCAGTTACGTTGTGACGTTTGGCACACCCAAAGCACTCCTACGGTATCCGGGAGTTACACGATCTCATGGTCTAAGGAAAGGATACTTGACATTGGAAAACTCTAGCAAACAAACTATGCGATCTTATGCTATGTTTAGGATTGGGTCTCTTCCATCACATCATTCTCCTAATGATGTGATCTCGTTATCAATGAGATCCAATGTCCATAGTTAGGAAACCACGACTATCCGTCGATCAACGAGCTAGTCAACTAGAGGCTTACTAGGGACATATTGTTGTCTGTTATTCACACATGTATTATGATTTCCGGATAACACAATTATAGCACGAATAAAGACAATTATCATGAACAAGGAAATATAATAATAATGCTTTTATTATTGCCTCTAGGGCATATTTCCAACAGTCTCTCACTTGCACTAGAGTCAATAATCTAGTTACATTGTGATGAATCGAACACCCATAGAGTTCTGGTGCTGATCATGTTTTGCCTTAGGGAGAGGTTTAGTCAATGGATCTGCGACATTCAGATCCGTGTGCACTTTACAAATTTCTATGTCTCCATCTTGAACATTTTCACGAATGGAGTTGAAGCGACGCTTGATGTGCCTGGTCTTCTTGTGAAACCTGGGCTCCTTGGCAAGTGCAATAGCTCCAGTGTTGTCACAGAAGAGTTTGATTGGCCCCGACGCATTGGGTATGACTCCGAGATCGGTGATGAACTCCTTCACCCAAATTGCTTCATGTGCTGCCTCCGAGGCTGCCATGTACTCCGCTTCACATGTAGATCCCGCCACGACGCTTTGCTTGCAACTGCACCAGCTTACTGCCCCACCATTCAAAATATACACGTATCCGGTTTGTGACTTAGAGTCATCCAGATCTGTGTCGAAGCTAGCGTCGACGTAACCCTTTACGACGAGCTCTTCGTCACCTCCATAAACGAGAAACATTTCCTTAGTCCTTTTCAGGTACTTCAGGATATTCTTGACCGCTGTCCAGTATTCCTTGCCGGGATTACTTTGGTACCTTCCTACCAAACTTACGGCAAGGTTTACATCAGGTCTGGTACACAGCATGACATACATAATAGAACCTATGGCTGAGGCATAGGGGATGACACTCATCTCTTCTATATCTTCGGCCGTGGTCGGACATTGAGCTGAGCTCAATTTCACACCTTGTAACACAGGTAAGAACCCTTTCTTAGATTGATCCATATTGAACTTCTTCAATATCTTATCAAGGTATGTGCTTTGTGAAAGACCTATGAGGCGTCTTGATCTATCTCTATAGATCTTGATGCCTAATATATAAGCAGCTTCTCCAAGGTCCTTCATTGAAAATCTTTTATTCAAGTAGGTCTTAATGCTGTCCAAGAGTTCTATATCATTTCCCATCAAAAGTATGTCGTCTACATATAATATGAGAAATGCTACAGAGCTCCCACTCACTTTCTTGTAAACGCAGGCTTCTCCATAAGTCTGCGTAAACCCAAACGCTTTGATCATCTCATCAAAGCGAATGTTCCAACTCCGAGATGCTTGCACCAGCCCATAAATCGAGCGTTGGAGCTTGCACACCTTGTCAGCATTCTTAGGATCGACAAAACCTTCCGGCTGCATCATATACAATTCTTCCTTAAGGAATCCATTAAGGAATGTCGTTTTGACGTCCATTTGCCATATTTCATAATCATAGTATGCGGCAATTGCTAACATGATTCGGACGGACTTCAGCTTCGCTACGGGAGAGAAAGTCTCATCGTAGTCAACCCCTTGAACTTGTCGATAACCCTTAGCGACAAGTCGAGCTTTATAGATGGACACATTACCATCCGCGTCTGTCTTCTTCTTAAAGATCCATTTATTTTCTATGGCTCGCCGCTCAACGGGCAAGTCAGTCAAAGTCCATACTTCGTTTTCATACATGGATCCTATCTCGGATTTCATGGCTTGTAGCCATTTGTCGGAATCCGGGCCCGCCATTGCTTCCTCATAGTTCGAAGGTTCACCGTTGTCTAACAACATGATTTCCAAGACAAGGTTGCCGTACCACTCTGGTGCGGAACGTGTCCTTGTGGACCTTCGAATTTCAGTAGGAGCTTGATTAGAAGTATCTTGATCATCATCATTAATTTCCTCTCTAGTCGGTGCAGGCACCTCAGAAACGTTTTCTTGAGTTTCGCCATTTTTCGGTTCAAGAGGCAACACTTCATCAAGTTCTACTTTCCTCCCACTTACTTCTTTCGAGAGAAACTCTTTCTCTAGAAAGGATCCATTCTTGGCAACAAAGATCTTGCCTTCGGATCTGAGGTAGAAGGTATAACCAATAGTTTCTTTAGGGTATCCTATGAAGACACATTTTTCCGACTTGGGTTCGAGCTTTTCAGGTTGAAGTTTCTTGACATAAGCATCGCATCCCCAAACTTTCAGAAACGACAGCTTAGGTTTCTTCCCAAACCATAATTCATACGGTGTCGTCTCAACGGATTTCGACGGAGCCCTACTTAAAGTGAATGCGGCAGTCTCTAAAGCATAGCCCCAAAAAGATAGCGGTAAGTCGGTAAGAGACATCATAGATCGCACCATATCTAATAGAGTGCGATTACGACGTTCGGACACACCATTACGCTGAGGTGTTCCAGGCGGCGTGAGTTGTGAAACTATTCCACATTTTCTTAAGTGTGTGCCAAATTCATGACTCAAGTATTCTCCACCACGATCTGATCGTAGAAACTTGATCTTTTTATCACGTTGATTTTCAACCTCACTCTGAAATTCCTTGAACTTTTCAAAGGTTTCAGACTTGTGTTTCATTAAGTAGATATACCCATATCTACTCAAGTCATCAGTGAGGGTGAGAACATAACGATAGCCACCGCGAGCCTCAACACTCATTGGACCGCACACATCGGTATGTATGATTTCCAATAAGTTGGTTGCTCGCTCCATTGTTCCTGAGAACGGATCTTGGCCATTTTAGACATGAGGCATGGTTCGCACGTGTCAAATGATTCATAATCAAGAGACTCTAAAAGTCCATCTGCATGGAGTTTCTTCATGCGTTTGACACCTATGTGACCAAGACGGCAGTGCCGCAAATATGTGGGACTATTGTTATCAACTTTAACTCTTTTGGTATTCACACTATGAATATGTGTATCATCACGTACGAGATTCATTAAGAATAAACCATTAACCATCGGAGCATGACCATAAAACATATCTCTCATATAAATAGAGCAACCATTATTCTCGGATTTAAATGAGTAGCCATCTCGAATTAAACGAGATCCAGATAAAATGTTCATGCTCAAACTTGGCACTAAATAACAATTATTGAGGTTTAAAACTAATCCCGTAGGTAAATGTAGAGGTAGCGTGCCGATGGCGATCACATCGACCTTGGAACCATTCCCGACGCACATCGTCACCTCGTCCTTCGCCAGTCTCCGTTTATTCCGCAGCTCCTGCTTTGAGTTACAAATGTGAGCAACTACACCGGTATCAAATACCCAAGAGCTACTACGAGTACTGGTAAGGTACACATCAATTACATGTATATCACATATACCTTTGGTTTTGCCGGCCTTCTTGTCCGCTAAGTATTTGGGGCAGTTCCGCTTCCAGTGACCACTTCCCTTGCAATAAAAACACTCAGTCTCGGGCTTGGGTCCATTCTTTGGCTTCTTCCCGGCAACTTGCTTACCGGGCGCGGCAACTTCCTTGCCGTCCTTCTTGAAGTTCTTTTTACCCTTGCCCTTCTTGAACTTAGTGGTTTTATTCACCATCAACACTTGATGCTCCTTCTTGATTTCTACCTCTGCTGATTTCAGCATAGCATATACCTCAGGAATGGTCTTTACCATCCCCTGCATATTGTAGTTCATCACAAAGCTCTTGTAGCTAGGTGGAAGCGACTGGAGGATTCTGTCAATGACCGCTTCATCCGGGAGATTAACTTCCAGTTGAGTCAAGCGGTTGTGCAACCCAGACATTTTGAGTATGTGTTCACTGACAGAGCTATTTTCCTCCATCTTACAGCTAAAGAATTTGTCGGAGACTTCATATCTCTCGACCCGGGCATGAGCTTGGAAAACCATTTTCAGCTCTTCGAACATCTCATATGCTCCATGTCTCTCAAAACGCTTTTGGAACCCCGGCTCTAAGCTGTAAAGCATGCCTCACTGAACGAGGGAGTAATCATCGCAGCGTGACTGCGTGACTGCCAAGCGTTCATAACGTCTTGTTCTGCAGGGAGAATAGGTGCGTCACCCAGCGGTGCTCGTAGGACATAATCTTTCTTGGCAGCTATGAGGATGATCCTCAGGTTCCGGACCCAGTCCGTATAGTTGCTGCCATCGTCTTTCAGCTTGGTTTTCTCTAGGAATGCGTTGAAGTTGAGGACTACGTTGGCCATTTGATCTACAAGACATATTGTAAATATTTTAGACTAAGTTCATGATAATAAAGTTCATTTAATCAAATTATTTAATGAACTCCCACTTAGATAGACATCCCTCTTCTAGTCATCTAAGTATTACATGATCCAAGTCAACTAGGCCGTGTCCGATCATCACGTGAGACGGACTAGTCAACATTGGTGACCATCTTCATGTTGATCGTATCTTTTATACGACTCATGCTCGACCTTTCGGTCTTCTGTGTTCCGAGGCCATGTCTGTACATGCTAGGCTCGTCAAGTCAACCTAAGTGTTTTGCGTGTGTAAATCTGTCTTACACCCGTTGTATGTGAACGTTAGAATCTATCACACCCGATCATCACGTGGTGCTTCGAAACAACGAACTGTCGCAACGGTGTACAGTTAGGGGGAACACTTCTTGAAATTATTATGAGGGATCATCTTATTTACTACCGTCGATCTAAGTAAACAAGATGCAAAACATGATAAACATCACATGCAATCAAATAATAAACGTGACATGATATGGCCAGTATCACATAGCTCCTTTGATCTCCATCTTGGGGCTCCATGATCATCTTGTCACCGGCTTGACACCATGATCTCCATCATCATGGTCTCCATCATCGTGTCTCCATGAAGTTGCTCGCCAACTATTACTTCTACTACTATGGCTAACGCATTTAGCAATAAAGTAAAGTAATTTACATGGCATTTCTCAATGACACGCAGGTCATACAAAAAATAAAGACAACTCCTATGGCTCCTGCGGGTTGTCACACTCATCGACATGCAAGTCGTGATTCCTATTACAATAGCATGAACATCTCATACATCACATATAGATCATTCATCATTCATCACAACTTTGGCCATATCATATCACAAAGCACTCGCTGCAAAAACAAGTTAGACGTCCTCTAATTTTTGTTGCAAGTTTTACGTGGCTGAATTAGGGTTCTAGCAAGAACGCTTTCTTACCTACGTGAAAGCCACAACGCGATTTGTCAACTTCTATTTACCCTTCATAAGGACCCTTTTCATCGAATCCGCTCCAACTAAAGTGGGAGAGACAGACACCCGCCAGCCACCTTGTGCAACTAGTGCATGTTAGTCGGTGGAACCGGTCTCACGTAAGAGTACGTGTAATGTTGGTCCGGGCCGCTTCATCCCACAATACCGCTGAAGCAAGATAAGACTAGTAGGGGCAAGAAAAGTTGACAAATCTACGCCCACAACAAATTGTGTTCTACTCGCGCAAGAAGAACTACGCATAGACCTAGCTCATGATGCCACTGTTGGGGAACATTGCAGAAAACAAAAATTTTCCAACGGTTTCACCAAGATCCATCTATGAGTTCATCTAGCAACGAGTCATGGGAGAGAGATTGCATCTACATACCACTTTGTAGATCGCGAGCGGAAGCGTTCAACGAACGGGGATGAGGTAGTCGTACACGACGTGATCCAAATCACCGGAGATCCTAGCACCGAAAGGACGGCACCTCCGCGTTCAACACACGTACGGTCAGCGTAACGTCTCCTTCTTCTTGATCCATAAAGGCAAAGGAGAGGTTGGGGAACAAGGCTCCAGCAGCAGCACGACGGCGTGGTGATGGTGGAGCTGCAGTACTCCGACAGGGCTTCGCCGAGCTCTACGGAGGAGGAGGAGGTGTTGGAGAGGGAGAGGGAGGCGCCAGGAGCAAGGGGGGTGCGCTACCCCCCTCCCCTCCCCCCTTTATATAGCCCCCTAGGGGGGGGGCACCGGCCCTAGGAGATGCAATCTCCTAGGGGGCGGCGGCCAAGGGTGGGGCTTACCCCCCAAGCAAGGGGGTGCCCCCCCTCTTTAGGGTTTCCCCCCCTCTAGGCGCATGGGCCTCTAGGGGCTGGTTCCCCTTGGCCGATGTAGGCCAAGGCGCACCCCTAGAGCCCATGTGGCCCCCCGAGGCAGGTGGACCCACCCGGTGGACCCCCCGGGACCCTCCGGTGGTCCCGGTACAATACCGATAACCCCGAAACTTGTCCCGATGGCCAAAACAGCACTTTCTATATATAATTCTTTACCTCCGGACCATTCCAAAACTCCTCGTGCCGTCCGGGATCTCAGCCGGGACTCCGAACAACATTCGGGTTACTGCATATACATATCTTCACAACCCTAGCGTCACCGAACCTTAAGTGTGTAGACCCTACGGGTTCGGGAGACATGCAGACATGACTGAGACGGCTCTCGGGCAATAACCAACAGCGGGATCTGGATACCCATGTTGGCTCCCACATGCTCCACGATAATCTCATCGGATGAACCACGATGTCGAGGATTCAATTAATCCCGTATACGATTCCCTTCGTCAATCGGTATTTTACTTGCCCGAGATTCGATCGTCGGTATCCCAATACCTCGTTAAATATTGTTACCGGCAAGTCACTTTTCTCGTTCCGTAATGCATGATCCTGTGATCAAACACTTTGATCACATTGAGCTCATTATGATGATGCATTACCGAGAGGGCCCGGTGATACCTCTCCGTCAAGCGGAGTGACAAATCCCAGTCTCGATCCGTGTCAACCCAACAGACACTTTCAGAGATACCCGTAGTATACCTTTATAGTCACCCAGTTACGTTGTGACGTTTGGCACAGCCAAAGCACTCCTACGGTATCCGGGAGTTACATGATCTCATGATCTAAGGAAAGGTTACTTGACATTGGAAAACTCTAGCAAACGAACTATGCGATCTTATGCTATGTTTAGGATTGGGTCTCGTCCATCACATCATTCTCCTAATGATGTGATCTCGTTATCAATGACATCCAATGTCCATAGTCAGGAAACCATGACTATTCGTCGATCAACGAGCTAGTCAACTAGAGGCTTACTAGGGACATATTATTGTCTGTTATTCACACATGTATTACGATTTCCGGATAACACAATTATAGCACGAATAAAGACAATTATCATGAACAAGGAAATATAATAATAATGCTTTTATTATTGCCTCTAGGGCATATTTCCAACAACAGAGACGTTCTTTACCTGATGGGCCGAATAAGACTATTGGCTCATTCCGGACTAACCATGATTGGAGTCATGGCCGCATGTATTATGCGGGGGGTCCAGCCGCTTCAATATAGGATCCACCCCATGTGGGATTTCAACGGGGAGGATGACGCCACCCGTTACGGCCGCAAAGGGCCAGACACAGCTGCCGCTCTAGTAAAGATTCTAACATCTTTGTACAAGGGAGAAAAGGAGGACTTCCTCCGCGTCAACCCGCGGGCCGAATTCACTATGTATGAACCTCCAAATTGGGTAAGTGAACAATTGTACTTGCCTGTTTATTTAATGCTCCCATGACTAGATACGTAATCTGATGATTTCAATGCAGGAGCTGCGACAGGAGGTAAAGGATATCAACAGCTTCCCTCCACAGCCTGAGGACCCAGAACGTTCCCTCGATCCGGACTCCGAAGAGGATCCGGACATATCGGTGGAGCTCATCGACGGGGTGTTCCACCAGTTAAGCAAGGATAATACCTTGGTGGCCATTACGGCTGATTATCCCGGGTTAATCCCGGCCTCCCAGGTGACATAAACTGGAGTGTTTTATTCCCGCAAGAGAGATTCTGTCCTTACATATTCCGGTGTTTCTGACGACAACCGTATTTTACAGGGGAGATTTCCGAGGAGGGAGGCCGAACCTGCGGCGACTAGCCAACGAGGAGCCACCGGGCCCCGTGGGGTAAAAAGGGATGAAGTCCGGACTGAGAGTTCGGCACAAAGATATAACGTGCCCTCTGTCTTCCTGGCGTTATTCTGTCAGGGCATGTTAACATCCGTACTGTTTCCAGGATGAAGAGGCCTCGCCGGACTATATCCGGAGGGGCCGCCAACCGCGCCTCTACCAGCCAGGCTCCAACGTCTGGTCCGGAGGCGGGGACGAACACCAGGCTTGCGTCGGACGCTCCTCCAACAGAGGATGCAGACCGGCTATCTGCCACAAATTCAGAAGAGTGAGAGCGCCATGAACCATAGGCGTCGCCGGACAGTTCTACGCGACGCTTGTTTCTCCCGAGAGCCTTAGACGCCTTCAATTC
Organism: Aegilops umbellulata; assembly: GCA_032464435.1. Classification (NCBI taxonomy): domain Eukaryota; kingdom Viridiplantae; phylum Streptophyta; class Magnoliopsida; order Poales; family Poaceae; genus Aegilops; species Aegilops umbellulata. The sequence goes on along the minus strand of CP136057.1, from coordinate 1,781,046 downwards.
GGGACATGCGTACCTTCGTGCTGCTCAAGATGGTTTAGCCAGAGCCACGGAGCAGTATGTGAAAGACATACGGGTAAGAAAATTTAAATATATATATATATACCAGTAGCCCCCGAGACTTGAAACAGTTAGGCTAACTGATTTAAGGATCTTATAATATGTAGGTTCCTACTAAGAAGAACACCATGCTGTCCCAGGAGCTGGAAAAGTGCAAGGCCCAACTAGAGGCCGCACTAGCCGCAAAAGGGGAGCCCAAAGGGACCCCCTCAGGTATGATATACTTTGAGAGATTAGTATTGTGCGGCTTATGTGCGAATCTGACAATTAATGTTACAGATGGTGCCGGACTAGATCCGGAGAGGCAACAACTCTTACGTCAGTTAAAGGCTGGCGAGAGTACGTTGTCAAGGGTGAGGCGAGAGAAGAATGATCTTCAGGATGCCAACACCAAGCTGGATGTTGAACTGAAAGACGTTCGTGGCCAGCTATCTGACTTCACGAAGGAGAATCAGCGTCTTCGACGCGGCATATTTAGTAAGTGCTTGAGCGAACCCTTTGAAAAAAAACGAGTTCGGCGAGGAAGACGAATAACAGAATTATGTCTGTAGGTACGCTCACAGGTCGTCCTGCAGTGGAGATGCCCGGTTCTACGGGTGACCTTCTCCCCGAACTCCTGCAACTGCACGAACGAATTCGGCAGGCAATGCAAGGGTTTCCCCGGGCCTTATGGCCTGCCCACTCCACGCCCGAGGGCCTTGGAGAGCTTGCGGAGAAGCTGACGGGAGCTCGGCGGCGCATCCGGTTGTGGAAGATATCAGCCTGCCGACAAGGCGCGAGGGAGGCCTGGGCCATGGTGAAGACCCGCTTTACGAAGTCTGGCCCCAATCACATGGCCGAGGTCGGACCAGTGGGGCCTGACGGGAAGGAGATCCCTATGAGCTTGGTGTATGGCCAGGTAGAGCTGGCCGCAAAGTATTCCCAGCAGGACTGTAAATTAGACAGCCTGTTAGATGGTATAGAGGAGGAATACGATCAATCAAGATGACTATGTAATTTATAATTGACATGTGTAATGCCTTCTAGCCGTATTGTAGATCGTTTGTCGTTGTCGACCTTTTCACTTTGACCTCGGGACCTGACGGTCCGGAGTGTGTCAGAATACCATAACGGCTATATAAAAGCCGGGGTATGCATGGAGACCAGGCGTAGGGGTCATTAGTGCTTTATCAGACAAGTGCCCAACTAGTTATGTTATATTACATGGTTAGTAAGAAACATCTTCCAGAGAGAGTAGTTCCGTTAAGGGTTCCTTTCGCTGGGGTGGCGTGCCCTAAAGTGCACGTCCGGACAGCAAATGCAGAACATCATCTGGGGGCATGTATAAAATAAAAAGGTTCATCTTTAGTTCACCGACCGAATATTCCCTTAAGAACGCTAGCTTTCGGCTTCACCCAGTCTGAGGTACACATCCGGCTTATCCGGCAGTAACAATCGCAGAGGTGCTCCCTTTACCGCCTAGCCGAACAATCGGGAACGTAGGGGTAAGCACAGGAGCCAGGCAACCCAGCTTGGCCAAAACTTAAGTCATATCGATGCATATAATGGCGAAAAAAAGGTGCATGCGGAAGTCTGACGCATGCGTTGGGTGTGAAACCCATATAGACAAGCTTCTGTTAAAGAAGCCCCCAGGTTTAAGGAGCGCGGATAGCGCGTCACATAATGAGCCTTTTAAGGGCTAGAAAATAAAAGAGTAGTAGACAAAGTAAAAAAAAGGTATAAATGTAAATAATGGACAGAGGAAGGAGACAAACACAGAGTCTGGCGCTAGGCATAGAATCTTCGGAGACGTGTGGCGTTCCATGGGTTCGGCTCGAGTCGGTTGTCCAACGCATCTCGCAGGCGGTACGCTCCACCAGTTAGGACTTCGATTATGAATGGACCTTCCCATTTGGGCTTGAGTTTGTTCTTTTGCTTATCCGGCAGGTGCAGAACTAGTTCACCAACGTTGTAATTTTTGGCCCGTACTTCTCTGCTTTGATATCTTCGAGCTTGCTGTTGATAGAATGCGGAACGGGCCTTAGCCACGTCACGCTCTTCCTCTAAGGCGTCCAGGTTGTCCTGCCGATCAAGCTCGGCTTCTCTTTCTTCGTATATGCGCACTCGAGGTGAGTCATGAATTATGTCGCAGGGCAGAATCGCCTCAGCGCCGTACACCATAAAGAATGGCGTGAATCCGGTGGTACGATTTGGCGTGGTTCGCAGCCCCCAGAGTACGGAGTCGAGCTCCTCTACCCAGTGCATATCAGATTCCTTGAGGGACCGCACTAGTCTAGGTTTGATGCCGCTCATGATGAGACCATTTGCACGTTCGACCTGACCGTTAGTTTGTGGGTGATAGACAGAAGCATAGTCGAGCTTAATGCCCATGTTTTTGCACCACAACTTTACTTCATCAGAGGTGAAGTTTGTGCCGTTATCGGTGATAATGCTGTGGGGGACACCATAACGGTGTACGACCCCGGATACGAAGTCTATCACAGGTCCGGATTCAGCCGTCTTGACAGGCTTGGCTTCTATCCATTTGGTGAATTTATCCACCATGACCAATAAGTATTTTTTCTTGTGGGTTCTGCCTTTAAGGGGTCCCACCATATCGAGCCCCCAGACCGCGAAAGGCCAAGTGATGGGGATAGTTCGGAGGGCGTTGGGTGGCATATGGCTTTGGTTGGCAAAGAGCTGGCAACCGACGCACCGTTTGACTTGGTCCTGAGCGTCTGCTCTAGCCGTCGGCTAAGAGAACCCAGTACGGAAAGCCTTGCTTACAAGGGACCGAGCCGCGGCGTGATGGCCACCGAGTCCGGCATGAATTTCAGCCAACAGACTCCACCCTTCCTCTTCGGAGATACACCTTTGAAGGACTCCTGTAGTGCTTTTCTTATATAGCTCTCCCTCGTGGACTTTATAGGCTTTAGATCGCCGCACTATGCAGCGTGCCTCGTTTTGGTCCTCGGGGAGTTCCTGCCTAGTAAGGTAGGCTAGGAATGGTTCCGTCCACGGGGCGATGACCGCCATTATTGCGTGGGCTGATGGTGTAATTTCGGTGGCGGGGCCGCCGATTATGTCTGATTGTTCGGCATTGGGTTGTGCGGTTATGCCCGGGCTATTATCCGAGGGTTCCCCCTCCCATGTTACAGATGGTTTGAATAATCTTTCTAAGAAGATGTTGGGGGGGGGACTGCATCTCGTTTTGCACCAATGCGTGCCAGGACGTCCGCTGCCTGATTATTTTCTCGGGCTATGTGATGGAACTCCAGTCCCTCGAACCGAGCTCACATTTTTAGTACGGCATTGCAATAAGCTGCCATTTTTTGGTCTTTGGCGTCGAAGTCGCCATTTATTTGGGATATCGCGAGGTTTGAGTCCCCGCGTACTTCCAGGCGTTGAATGCCCATGGATACCGCCATCCGGAGGCCATGTAGAAGGGCCTCGTATTCGGCTGCATTGTTGGAGTCCGTGTACATAATTTGGGGTACATATTGGACTGTATCTCCTGTAGGGGACGTCAAAACGATGCCAGCCCCCAGTCCGGCCAGCATTTTGGAGCCGTCGAAATGCATGATCCAGTTTGAGTACGTGCCGTACTCTTTAGGGAGTTCGGCCTCTGTCCATTCGGCGACGAAGTCAGCTAGGACTTGCGATTTAATTGCTCGCCGTGGCTTGTAGGTTATATCGAACGGGAGGAGCTCTATGGCCCATTTTGCTATCCGGCCTGTTGCATCGAGATTGTTGATAATATCGTTGAGTGGTACTTTCAATGCTACTGTAATAGAACACTCTTGAAAGTAGTGTCGTAGCTTCCGGGATGCCATGAATACCGCGTATGCGATTTTTTGAAAATGCGGGTACGGTGATTTGCATGGTGTGAGGACAGTGGACACGTATTAAACCGGCCTTTGAAGGGGTAATTTATGTTTGTCTGTTATCCGTTCAACGACGAGTACTGCGCTAACAACTTGATGGGTTGCGGCAATGTACAATAGCATGGGTTCGCCGGTATTCAGCGCGGCCAAGACGGGGTTTGTTGCCAAGATGGCCTTTATTTCCTCGAGTCCGGCCGTGGCAGCGTCCGTCCACTCGAAGTGTTCGGTGCGCCTAAGGAGGCGGTAAAGGGGTAGTGCCTTTTCTCCCAAGCGGGAGATGAAGCGGCTTAAGGCCGCCACGCATCCGGTGAGTTTCTGAATTTGCTTGAGATCTTTTGGGACATCCAATTGTGACAGAGCTCGGATTTTAGCTGGATTTGCTTCAGTTCCTCTGCCGGATACAATGAAGCCCAGGAGCTTTCCGGCTGGGACGCCGAAAACACATTTTTCCGGATTGAGCTTGATGTCGTATTTTCGCAGGTTGTCGAATGTAAGTCTCAAGTCGTCTACTAGATATTCGACGTGTCTTGATTTAACGACCACATCATCTACGTACGCCTCCACTATTTTGCCGATCTGGTTTGCCAAACATGTTTGAATCATGCGCTGATATGTCGCGCCGGCGTTTTTGAGCCCAAAGGGCATTGTGTTGAAGCAGAATGGGCCGTATGGCGTGATGAATGCTGTTGCAGCTTGGTCGGATTCTGGCATCTTTATTTGATGGTAACCGGAGTATGCGTCGAGGAAACACGGGGAATCGTGTCCTGCGGTGGCATCGATGATTTGATCAATTCGAGGGAGGGGAAAGGGATCCTTTGGGCAGGCCTTGTTAAGGTCTTTGAAGTCGACACACAGGCGCCAGGATTTGTCCTTCTTTGGTACCATTACCAGGTTTGCTAGCCAGTCCGGGTGTTTGATATCTCTAATGAATCCGGCCTCCAATAATTTGGCTAGCTCCTCTCCCATGGCCTGTCTCTTTGGTTCGGAGAAACGCCGAAGGGTTTGTTTGACAGGTTTGAATCCTTTCTGGATATTTAAGCTGTGCTCGGCCAGCCTGCGTGGGATTCCTGGCATATCTGAGTGGTGCCAAGCAAAAATATACCAGTTCTCTCGTAGGAACTCGCGCAGTGCGGCGTTTACATCAGGGCTCAATTGTGACCCGATGGAGGCTGTTTTATTCGGGTCCGTTGGGTGGACCTGGAATTTGACTATTTCGTCCGCTGGTTTGAAGGATGTGGATTTGGATCTCTTATCGTGTATCACATCATCCCTGCTAACCGTGGATTGCAGCGCCGTCAGCTCTTCGGCCGCTAAGGCTTCAGATAGTGCCTCCAGGGCCAATGCGGCTGTCTTGTTTTCGGCGCGGAGTGCTATGTCCGGATCACTAGCGAGAGTGATAATTCCGTTTGGCCCAGGCATCTTAAGCTTCATGTACCCGTAATGGGGTATGGCTTGGAAAACTGTGAATGCCTCTCGTCCTAATATAGCGTGATATCCGCTTCTGAACGGGGCCACCTGGAACGTGATTTGTTCGGACCTGTAATTATCCGGCGTGCCGAATACCACATCTTGTGTGATCTTTCCGGTGCAGCGCGCTTCCTGACTGGGGATTATTCCTCTAAAGGTTGTGCTGCTTTTCTCAATGTGGTTCCAGTCTATTTCCATCTTTTGGAGGGTTTCCTTGTAGATGAGGTTCAATCCGCTGCCTCCGTCCATAAGTACCTTTGCGAGGCGACAGCCGTCCACTATGGGACTGAGAACCAATGCGGCTGGCGCTCTGGCTGTTCGGAATTTAGGTTCGTCGCTCGCATTGAAGGTGATGGCAGTATTGCTCCAAGGATTTATGATCGCTACTTGGTAGACTTCGGCGAGGCTGCGAAGTGTTCTTTTTCGCATGTTATTTGATGCGAAAGTCTCGGAGATTGTGAGAACGGTACTGAAATTCTCGGGCTGGTTTCCTTCGACCTCTGGATTTAGGAGGTCCTCGCCAATTTTGGCCACCTGCCGGAGTATCCAACATGCCCTGAGGCTGTGAGTTGGGGTGGCATCCTCTGTACTATGAATCTTGCAGGGTCCATCGAGCCACCTTTCTAGCACGGTTCCGTGCCCCCTAGAGGGTTTTGATTTTTTATTTAATCCGGGCGCTTTGCTGTAGTGCGCCCTTTTGATTCGGACGGGATTGCTATTCAAGGCCGGATTATCCCAAAATTTAATTTCGGTTTTCCGAGCACTTTCCATCGCACAGTATTTTTGTACTATGGACGCCATGTCACCAAAGCGCGTAATATTACGACGACTTATGGCGTTGAGTATCCCCTTTTCCGTGCAGTTACTGCAGAAGATTGAAATCGCGTCTCCCTCGTGGCAGTCCTTTATCCTGTTCATAAGCAGGAGGAATCTGGCCCAGTAATGATGTACTGTTTCTTCGGGCATCTGCTTGATTTGGGAGAGATCGCTTAAGATCGGACGGGCGGAATTCATTAGATCTGATACTTCGCCCGGTTTGTTGTTCGGAGGCCGAACGACCTCGGATTCCGAGATCCGGAGTCCTGTATGTTTTCCGGTTTGCCTGGTTCCAAGCCCAGGTCTTGGGTTGTATCCTCCCCTCCGTGGATATCCGGCATGGAGGGTTCCGGAATTCGGACGTAACTGGTCCTTAAGATTGATGAAGGGTCACCGCATTGTGTTTCCACCACAGCAACATGATGGGTGGCTTGGGGAGAGTTGATTTCCCTTAGATCGGGTTTAGGCCCAACCTGGTCGTAGTTTGTAGCGACCCCCAAGGCGGCGGTGCGATCCAGGAGCTCGTTTATGGAGGAGAGCTCCACCGGATCTAGCTGCTCGGCCAATTCTGAGCTGACGCGGAGATTGTTTTCGATGACCCGAGAGGTCACCGTCGGCGTAATGGCCAAACGGGCGGTCATGAGAAAACCACCCAGCCGGAGGGGTTGGCCGATAGCCAAAGCTCCCTCAGTGACGGCGCCGTCTTTAAAGACGGGAAAAGGCATCCTTTCTGATCGCGACGGCACAGAGGAACTCTGAATGAAAGCACCAATGTCGGTGTCAAAACCGGCGGATCTCGGGTAGGGGGTCCCGATCTGTGCGTCAAGGTCGGATGGTAACAGGAGACAAGGGACACTTTATTTTACCCAGGTTTGGGCCCTCTCGATGGAGGTAAAACCCTACTCCTGCTAGATTAATATTGATGATATGGGTAGTACAAGAGTAGATCTACCACGAGATCAAGGAGGCTAAACCCTAGAAGCTAGCCTATGGGTATGATGATGGTTATGATGTGTTCGTCCTATGGACTACAACCCTCCGGTTTATATAGGCACCGGATAGGGTTAGGGTTACACAGAGTCGGTTACATTGGTAGGAGATCTTGAATATACGCACGCCTAGCTTGCCTTCTACGCCAAGGAAAGAACCTTCCGGACACGGGACGAAGTCTTCAATCTTGTATCTTCATAGTCCTGGAGTCCGGCTGAAGATATAGTTCGGCTATCCGAACACCCCCTAATCCAGGACTCCCTCACCCTCCAACACCTTTAGTAGCGATTCGTGGCGCGAACCGGTACTAAAGGTCGTACTATATAAACCCTTCGTCCACCAGCACTCTGTTCTTCCCCCTTTCCCTCTCCCTCTCCTCTGTTCTTCCCTTCTTCCTCTCGAGTTCATCACAAAATTTTCCCCAAATTTGTCAAGATTTGCAGGCCCCCATCCATTCAAATGATCACAAAGGTTAGCAACTTTGTTCTTTCATCTCTCATTGCTAGATTAGCTCTTGCATTTGTTTATATAGTGATTAATTGTGGGTTTTAGTAGTTTGGGAGGAATTATATGTGGTAGTATTTGATTTATATGCAAATTGAGGTCAAAATAACACTTAGCTTGCATATATAGGTGTGGTTTACTTAGTGCCTTCTAAATCTCCGTCGTAACCACCGTCGATCGCCCGCACCGTCCCGTCGCTGGCACCACCTTGTGGTGAGCCTCTTGTTCATGAAATTTTATATAAAAATTGATGTTTGTGTGATTTGGATATATAGTTACTCGTATAATTTTCTTACCCGTACGTTGTTTGTTATACATAGTGCCATGGTTTTGATATCCGTCTGCGTCGGCCCTCGTCCTTGTTATGATTCGGATGTGGTATATTCTCTTTTAAAACTAGTTGCATTTCGTGTTTATGACAAATTATGCCCATCAAGTTGACATAGATATTTTTTCTAGGAGGTATGTGAACCAGAAATTCCAACCGACCCTATTGTTGAGAGGTTAAATTTAGTTGAAAGAGAAAACGAGTACTTGAAAGAAAAATTAAAAAGAATTGAGGGGGAGAAGATGGAATTGGAGTTGCATGTTGCCGATGTCGTGGATGATCACAAGATCAAGATGGAGAAAATGCGCTTGAAGATTAGAAAGATTAGAAAATATGCTATCGATAGTGAGGCTTGGTATCATTATGCTGTTGGATCAATTGTTACCTTAGTTGCGATCTTGATTGCATTTGTTGTTGCATTTAAATGCTTTAGCTAGAGAGTTATTTGTTTGTTGCATTTAAGTGTTGTATGAATTTTATGTATGAACTTGTATTAATTTGGTGTTTTTGGTGTTGTGTATTGAAGATGAGCCGACAATGGATGTACGATGACCGATGCTCTCTCGAGTTCATTAATGGCGTGGAAACTTTTCTGCTTGCGGCTGAGGCAAACAAGCGGGCGGATGGTTTTATGCCTTGTCCATGTGCTGTCTATAAGAATGGTCAAAATTACTCTAAGTCAAGAACCATTCACGTCCACCTGTTTAAGTCCGGTTTCGTGCCCCACTATAATGTTTGGACCAAGCACGGAGAAAGAGGGGTTATGATGGAAGACAATGAAGAAGAAGAGGACGACGACAGCTATTCTGGCCATGGGTTCCCTGAATACGATGATACAACAATGGGGGAAGAAGCTGAGCCGGTAATGCGGGAAGAAGCTGAGCCGGCAATGCGGGAAGAAGCTGAAGAAGAGGCATCAGATGAGCCCGTTGATGATCTAGGTCGGGCCATTGCCGATGCAAAGAGAAACTGCGCAAGTGATTTGGAGAAGAATAAGTTGCAGCGCATGTTAGAGGATCACAAAAAAATTGTTGTACCCGAATTGCGTAGGTGACAAGAAAAAGCTGGGCACCACACTGGAATTGCTGCAATGGAAGGCAGAGAATGGTGTATCTGGCAAGGGATTTGGAAAGTTGCTGGTAATGATAAAGAATATGCTTCCAAAGGACAATGAATTGCCTAATATGAACTATTTAATAACCCTTTTATTCATTTTCTTTGTCGGCGGGCAGGGCTTGGGCAAGGTTCATCAGAGTCACTCCAGGCCAATGGAAACCAAAGCTGAAATGGTTTCGACCCAAGGTAAGTAATTAAGTAGTACTAGCTAGCTGCTAGCTAGCTAGCTAGCTGCCATCTCTTTAATTATCATGCTTGATTAATTATTATCTGATCAAATTCCATTCTCGTAAAGGCCATTCAGTAGGCGCAGGGGACTAATCGGTGTGCATACTGCGTTTGCGAGAACATTCGCATGATGTCATCCGAAAAGAGCAGATCTCAAAGACAGGAATGGGTACGTTTGTCAGAACAGTATTCACAATTTTTACACCGTTGTCGATATCTAGTCACACAACTAATACACATGCATATTTTGATCTCCTTCTTAACAGTTCACAGAGGTGCGGGACAAGCTCCTACAAACGGAGCACGTACAAGCACTTCAAGAGGAAATAGCGGGATTTTTGTTCGACCAGGTCATAGATCTGAAGGGAGAATACTATTACCTGCTACCGCCCCATGAACCACTTCCAATTGTCATCGTGCTCCGAAGGCACCAATTAGCCTAATGCCACTGGCTCATGTGTGTATGTCTGAATTTATATGATGGTTTGTGAGACATTTGATGATATATATAGAGTAGCACTATTCTGATCCTGGGATCAGAATAGCTATTCTGATCACGATCAACCATATATAGGCCCGATGAGATTTTCCTGAGATCCAGAACCGAGAAAAACGAAGCAACCTACTAGCCCATTGTGCACATCCCGGACGGCCCATTGCCACCCACGCGACCTTCTTCTCCCCGTGGACACCTCCACCATCATGGATCCCCGACGAGCAAGGCCCCGCGCCGCCCCTGCCCGCTGGTCCCGCGAGTCCCCCTACCCAGCGCGCATGCCGCCGTCCTCCACCCCAACCACCTCCACCGCTGCAGTCCGCCCCGACCAGGCCCACCGCCGCCGTCCTCCACCCCAACCACCTCCACCGCTGCAGTCCGCCCCGATCGGGCCCACCGCCGCCGTCCTCCACCCCGACAACCTCCGCCGCTGTAGTCCGCCCCGACCACGCCCGCGCCGCCGTCCTCCACCCCGACCACCTCCGCCGCTGTAGTCTGCCCCGACCACGCCCGCCGCCGCCGACTTCCCCCAGGCCTCTACCACTTCCACCACCGCCCTCCGCCCTCCGCCCCAGCCACCTCCGTCCCCGCCCTCCGGCCGAACCACCTCCGCCCATGTCTGCCCAAAACACCTCCTCCATCGCTGCCCTCCGCCCCGACCCCAACCTCCCCTCGGGCACCACCTTTCCTCCACTCTCGCGCGGCCTTCCATCACCTCCGACGCGGCCTGCCTTCTTCTCCGGCGCGCCTGCGCTCTGCTTCGTCGGCCCCGTCCCGACCGACCACCCGCATAGCGACCGACATCCCGCGCCACCGTCGCTCTGTACCCACCCTCCATGGTGGACTCCCGATGTCGCCAACAGCAGTTCGCTCCTGCACTGCCTATCTAGGGTCGTGGCTGCCCATCCTTCTGTCCCTCATATCGCTCACCACCAGCCGCGCGTTGTTCTGCCTCCCCTACCCAGCGCGCTACAACTCCCGATTCCAACAAGATAGTGGCGACTCATGGACACTCTGGCAACAACGACATTTTGTTGTGCGAGAATATTTTCTCTAAGCCTAAGCTCTACAGAATATTTTCCTGTTGTGCCATGTAGGTTATGGCAGCGACAAGATTTCTCCCATCCGGCTGTCCTAATGTGTGCATTACTGTTGCAGACAGAGAGTGAGAACGGCAGGGGCATTTGTCTTTGAACTTCCATCTAGAGGTGTTGATGCTATCTATAATTGTTTGTTCTAAACTGTATCTCTCTGAATTTTCTTTTCTTATTGGCATTGAAAGCAAGGGGCCAACAGTCTCAGCTTCACACACCTTATTTCTCTCTCTGTAAGATTTTACCAAGGATTGCTGGACCGACAAGGATTACTTCATGCTTCTCTTGCAGACCAAGTCGAACTTCACCAAAAACTAGAAAAAAGATGAGCACGGATGCCTGTCGATGTCTGTTGTCTTATCCTGCTGACCAAGCAATTCAAAAGGAGCAGGTGATTTCGTTTGCCTAAAGTACAAACATAAAACGTTCAGTTTTAATTCTCTGTAGTTATTCCCCCTAACTCGAGGGAGCACTAACCATCAAAATATGTGCTCGTATACCTTTTTCTGTTCAAAGTGTGGTGAGGAATGAGAGGTACAGTATGTCTTCTTTTATATGAAAAATGTTCGTATGGCAACAAGCTGAGGAAACAATTGAAACTATGTCCTTTTGTTTGATTGTTTCTGTATTTGGCTTATGAAAAAATTTACTTGAGTTCCGTCTAGAAAATTTCAAAAAGATCAAATTGAAAAGAAGTTAAAACTTCAAATAGTTAAAAATAAATAAATCATATTTCCATGTTTCTAAAAAAATAAACGAAGATGTTGTAATAAAAAAAAGAGTTTGATGTTCACGCGCGAGGCACGGCTGCTGCGTCGTCCTGCTCCGCCGCCGCCGTCGTCCTGCTCCGCGCCGCCGTCGTGGAAGATGACCATAGTATTGTGTGTAATGCTTGCACATAGTGTAAGCACATAGTGTTGTGTGTAATACGAATTGGTGTTGCACTGTGCATGTATATTCTCGTGTAATTTTCTTCTTTTCGAACATGAAGTTCATGTTTCAGAAAAATCTAAGTTCAAAGGTATCACATACCAAAAAAATTCATCAAAAAAATGCCAAAGGTCATTAAAAAAAGCATCTCAAACAATTTTGTAAAAAAGATTTTCTCTGTTAAAATAAACCTAGAAGTTCAAATTTATAAATGGAGCGGCTCGATGTCTATCAGAAAGTATGATTTTTTTCGTTACTAAAATAAACAAAACCAAGAAGTCCATATTAAAAAGAAGGACAAGTTCGATGATTATAAAAAATTCAGATTTTCCTCGTTATTAAAGAATGGAAACAATAAGTTTAAAAGTAAAATAACAAGAAGTTCAACTTTTAGAAATAGAGCGCTTCAAAATTTCATAAAAAAGATTAGGAAAATAAAACCAGGAAGTCCATATTAAAAAGATGAAGAAGTTCGATGATTACAGAAAACTCAGATTTTTCTCGTTATTAAAGAACGGAAACAAGAATTTCAATAATAAAATAACAAGAAGTTCAACTTTTAACAATAGAGCGCTTCAAAATTTCATCAAAAATATTAAGAAAATAATACCAGGAAGTCCATATTAAAAATATGGAGAAGTTCGATGATTATAGAAAACGCAGATTTTCCTCTTTATTAAAGAATAGAAACAAGAAGTTCAAAAATAAAATAACAAGAAGTTCAACTTTTAAAAATAGAGCGCTACAAAATTCATAAAAAAAGAATTGAGAAATTCAAATTAAAATTTATAAAAAATTCAGATATTTTCACGTAACCTTGAGAAGTTCAGATTGATAACTGCAGAAGTTCATGTACTACACGGGCGTGCATTTGTATTAAGAAAAGAATAAAAGAAGCAAAGGCTAATTTTGTTGTTGTTATAAGTTCAAGTCCTTCGTCAGACAAGGTTCAAAAAATTATTGTGAGAGAGATTTGTACAAAAGGAATATCATTTGTGTGACACTAACGAATGGATGAAACAATTACAAGCGAAAATACGTCACAGAAGACTAACTGAAAACAACAAGAAGTTCAACTACTACACTGAATGAATTTCACATGAAAAACTTTTAAAACCATTGCGAATATGAAAAAGTGATAAACACGGGAAAGTTGCGTGTCTGTAGCAGCTTCCCATTGGTATATCACTTGCTCAATTCCGGTGAGTGTTCCGGTGCGTGGATGGAGAGCCACGGGCAAAAAAAGCACGTGAAAAACAGAGTGAGGTTCAAGGTTTCATATCGAGAAGTTCATGTACTTCACGCGATGCATTTCCGAAGAATTTGTTTCGCGATAAAGGCAGAACGAATGATCTGGCCGTTTTCAAAATTACTTGAAAACGACAAGGAATTAGAGAAAACCATCAACATGAAAAAGTTTCGCATTTTCCGTAGCTTTTTAGTGGTATATAATTTGTCCCATTCCGATAAAGTTTGTAAAAATTATGGCGAAAATACGTTTTTATCCATTTTCAAAACTGACTTAAAACAGTAAGGAATTGGGAGAAAAAATATATACCAAAACGTTTCGCATTTCCTCAAGCTTTCCAACGCCATATCATTTGCTACATTCAGATGTACTGTTACAAAATTAGCTATAAAATACATACTCGGTGTAATTTGGACCGTTTTATAAATCACTTTTAAACCATTTAAAATTAGAAAAAACTTTCAACATGAAAAATTAGCGCAATTTCATAAGCTTTCCAACACCATATCATTTGCCTCAAATGGATTAGCCGTTTAGAGGTGACATCGAAAATACGAACACGGCTATTCGGTTTCAGAAATTTTACGATTTTTCAAATTACTCTTTAACCGTAGGGAATTAGAGAAAACTTTTAACATGTGGAAGGAGCGGTTTTCCAGCAGTTTTCCAACGCCATATTACTTGCCTCATTCCAATAAACAGTTTAGAAATGCGATCGAAATTATGATTCACGTTTTTTGTGTGAAGAGAAAACGGTTTTCAAAACTGCTCTTAAACTGCTTACATTTTGCGAAAAATTTAACTTGGGTCATGATACTCGTGTCCATAGCTTTCCAACGGTATATACCAAGCCCTATTTGTGCAATGTTGCGGGAAGTTCAACCTAGCACAGGGGAAGTTCACAGTAAAATCGCGAAAAACGCGAGTTCTTCCCGACCCGAGTGGAAAATCCGCCTATTAGCGAGATTCCTATCTAAAACGAGTATTTAGTTGCTAAAAATCGTTTGAAAATTACACTTACATCACATGGAACACGAGTAACTAGAAAAACTCGCGGTAGAAGGCACGGTTGCGAAGATAGCCCAAAGGTCGGGTTCGTACTGAGAGAAATTCAGGTGCGTTACTCAGGCAGTTCAGGTTGTGATCAGAATATTATTCTGATCCCGTGATTAGAATAGTGTTTATATATATAGTGATGCTATTCATCACCTAGGGTGCAGAATAAGTTATTCTTCACCCGAGGTAATCTTACGATCACTTCATAATTAAATTACATTTGGAATTCAAATAGTTACATTCCTATTGATTCACTAACATTAAATTACATTTTGGTATAAGAAAATAAAAATATAGGTCATAAGACAAGAAAATTTGGAGTTTATGTATATTTTACACTATGTTTTTACGTTTGTAATTTTATATAACATAAAATATTTTTACGGTGATTATATATTTTCTTACGGTCTCTTTTTACGTCAGAAATAAGACAAAACTTACGAAACATAAAGTTACAGTGCATAGGTGGTAAAATAGATGGGGGTGAAGAATAACTATTCCTCACCCAGGGTGACCAATAGTCAATCCCTATATATATATATATATATATATATATATATATATATATATATATATATATATATATATATATATATCTGGGCTATTCTGTTACGCGTAACAGAATATTATTCTGTTACCCTACTCGAATTGACGATTTCAGGCGGTTGTATTGACATCTTCAAAGCGGTTGTACTGACGTTTTCAAAGTGGTTGTACTGATGCAATTTTTTTGTCGGAAAGGGGCGTGTAATATATCGTTGGAAAGCTCTTGACAACCATATTTCAAGTATATTGAAAGTTTTTGCAAAATCATTATGATTTAAGAGCAGAATTAAGCAAATAAGATGGCATTGGAAAGCTGGTGAAAATCCGCATCTTCCATATATGTATAGTTTTTTCTAATTCTATATGATTTAAAAGTAATTTGGAAAACGGTGAAATTCTGGGCGAAACGTATTTTCGTGATTTTTTGCAAACGGTTTGTCGGATTGCCGCAAATGATACGGCGTTGGAAAGCAACGGAAAATGCATAACTTTTTCGTATATAAATGTTTTTCTAATTCCTTACGGTTTAAAAACGAATTCGAATACGGTCAAATTTGATTTTGAACGCGATTTTTTAAAAAGTTTGTCGAAATATGGCAAATAATAGACCGTTGGATAGCTATCGAAAATGCGAAACTTAGTCATGTTGAACATTTTCTCTATTTCGCAACCGTTTAAGAGTAATTTTGAATACGGCATGACGGATCATTCTGTTTTCTCATCTGAAAAACAGAGTAGTCGTACTGATATATGTGTATGTTTGTACTGAGCTATTTTTTGCCCCTGTACTTGCATGGCTCATATCATCGAACTGAACGCGCGGGGGGGGGGGTAACAGAATAGTCCAACCCTATAAATATGGTTCATTTTCGATATGCATAACGTGTACAATGTGTAGTATCTAAAATACCAGCAAACAAAAAGGAATTAAATGGAAAACACAAAATTAAATCAAAAAGAAATCATAAACCCAAACCCCCCCAACCTTTTAATACCGGTTGGTGTCACCAACCGGTACTAAAGGGCTCCCTGCCCCCGGAGTTGGCTCGTGCCACGTGGTTGCCCTTTAGCACCAGTTCGTGCTGAAAAGGTACTAAAGGGGGGCCTTTAGTGCCCACACGCCGATTCAGATAGCCAGAATGGAGATCTTGAGCATTCAGAGTGGCATATGTTAACAAATCAGCATTCCATTTCCCTTTCCCAACCACAGAGAATTCCTGTTTGGCAGTATGTCTTGACAAAGCAACAGGATTACTTGGTTTTGTATGGCCAAAGCTAGTAATAAGGACATCATTATATTTTTCTTCACCGGTTTGTACTGGGGTTGCCGGTTTGTCAGTATTCTTTGCTGGACTAGCCGGTTTATCAGTCGCCATGGAGCTGGTCGGCTGATCAACAGGGCCTGTGGTGTCAACCTCTACCTGTTCAGCAACAATGTAATGGTTTTGTGGTGGTGGGTCATTCAGCACATCATCAAGATTGGTCTCTTCAGGGTTTGGTATTCTCTCCGGTTCAGCAGCTGTATTTTCCTCTGCCATTTTGCTCAGGCGAGCTTTCTTGCTTGGTTTGGGTTGGCACTAAGTAAGTAAAGCGTGAAGGTCAATATAACGTATAAAATACATGTTAAAAATGAGGCAAGTGAACAACTTACCCAACGACCATTTTGAGAGGTGGAAGCTTGGTAGCTGACGACTCACCAAAGGAGGAATGAGAAGTGCCCTGATAATTGGAATCAGACGGATTAAGAGGTTGACGAAAACAACCCGCTTTAGGGCGAGAAGTGACAAGGCAATTAGAGACCTCTGAACGGTGTTTTCGAACCGGACTGTTTGGTAAACCGGCGGAGGTAGCTACCTGGCCGTTGTGCCAGGTCGTGCGGCGAGCTTCGTGCTGTTGTGTCTTCACAAGAAAGTTTGGATCCAAGTAAGCAAGAGGATGAGAAAATTTAACTTTCCGGTTTGCCCGACGGGTCTTTAATGAAGGCAAAGGGTCTGAATCGGAGGAAAGAATGATTACCTCTGCAGCATCGGCGTGACTAAATTCAGCGTCGTCCTGGCAATAGTCATCATCAATAAGGCGTATGAAAAATAAACCAATTGAGTCAAGTTCTACCTCAAGATCCGGGTTACCCACATCATCATCAGCCGGTGGATTGGAGGATGCAGTGGTTCTCTTCCTGATAGCAGGATTCTTCACAGCTTTGGTCTTTTGTCGGGTTGGCTTCACCGGTTTATCTTGTGGAGGTTTCTTGTTCCAGAACGGATCATCGCCCTGTCAAAAATAATAACGCTTTCAGATAATGTTTGGACAGAAGCTGCAGATGGTATGATTCATACCGCTGGCGGTTTGTTGATGTCGCAAAAGGGGAGTAGGCCGGTTTGAGCACAGAATCCTCCGGTTCATTCAACATCTTTTTCACAGCTTCAGTAACTTCATCGTTTGTAAGCTTGATATCAATGTGCCGCTGAGCATCCTTGACATCTCCTGTATACTCGCACATCAAACCAGGGCGCTGGCTTAAGGGCAGTACGCTCCAAGATCTCCAGCAGCGAGCAAAATCAACCCATGTCAACCCGTTTGCCATGAAGGCCCTAAGCTTGGATAGTTGAGGAGCATATTTGACTCTCTCCTTGGCAGTCAGCCTCTGTGGAAAAGGGTGTGTATTGCTCAGACGTTCCGGACGGTAACCCGGCAGGGGATTTTCTTCAGAAGGAGAGGTGTATTTGCAATAAAACCATGTTTGGTTCCATTCTTTGGGGTGGCTGTGAAGATTGGCATGAGGGAAGGTGACTTCTTTCCTTTTCTGAATCGCCGTACTGCCCAGTTCTATATTGGGTCTGTCTTTGAACTCTGTGTGACGATTCAGGTGAAAACAGTCCCTGAATAGCTCTACTGAAGGTTCCTCCAGAAGGTAAACCTCACTCAAGACTTGGAAGTGGCAGATATTGGTTACGGAGTTAGGACCGATATCTTGTGGGCGAAGTTGAAAGTTGGCTAAGACATCCCGGAAAAACTTTGAACCGGGAGGGTTGAAACCCCGGCTTAAATGATCAGCAAAAAAATAACTTCTCCCTCTTTGGGAGTAGGAGGACATTCCGTGCCAGGGACCCTCCAGTGAATGGCGTTTTTCTCGCTTAAAGCGCCCGTTTTGACAAGATTCTTCAGCTGGCCCTCAGTCACTCGAGAAGGGACCCAGTTGCACTCATACGCTTGTTTGGACATGGCGAGATCTACAATACAATAATTGCCGGTTCAAGAATATGTTGGACAGTTATATGATGATGCATATTTGCTAAACCGGGGTCAGCTATCTACAAACCGGAGTTCAACAATGCAACAGTGATTTAGTAAAGGGTTTGGCAGTTCAACAAGGGGACTAATGGTGTATACCGAGTTGTCATTTTTGGCAGATAGTTAAACCGCCTAGTCTAAACATCGAAGAGTCAAGACTGTAGATGTGTAAGCTAATGAAAACAGGTTTCACAAGTTGATGTTGCAGTTTTGGATCAAAGGCATATCAGAAAAGGGAAATATAATCAAAACCTAAGAAGCAGTACTGGACCAATGAGTGAAGGTTCGGATGAGATCTACTGTTTTGAGATGCATAAGTGGAAACAGAGGCTAAAGGCTACCATTATACAGAGCAGATGTTCAGGAGTTTATCAAGAACCATCGTATGAACAAAGAACGACTGATGAACACCGAAGAACGTTGAAACCCTAGAATAGATCTATGGCGGAAAGGGAAGAGAACTTACCGGAGCTGAGGAAGAAGCGGAAGGGCGCCGCGGTATTCTGGTGCGTTCAGGGTGATGCAGCGGCCAAGGTCGGAGCAGAGACGATGGTCGACGGTGGCGGCGGAGCTCCAGAGCCTGAGCGGCGCAAGGAGGACGACGCGAAGAGGCACGAGGGGGAAAAGAAAATGACCCCTCGGTCCTGTTTATAAAGGCAGGGGATAAGTGTCAGGCGCGAAAATCAAGGGGCCGCAAATCTGGAAGTGAGGCGGAGCTGTCGCCTCGATTGTTGGAGACACATTAATGAGGAGGTGTCATACACAGTTTTTAATAAATGACGTCACGATGGTTTGCCATGATGTGACAAGATGATGTCACGACGGTTTACCAAATTATGAGAAGATGTTGAAAAGGAAGTTTTTACTAAGGATCGACATGAACCTGTTCAAATCAATCTGGGGCCTAATGTTGGGGATATTACTACTGGGCATAAACCGGCCAGGAGAGGCCGGGTTAACTTCATCAGTAATTCATTATACTTGAAGCCCATGAAGACAGACAGTGACGCTGTGTGTAGAGACCCAAGGCACAGAACCGGTTTAAGGCCTGTAGCTGTAAACCGGCATTAATATGTAACTTGTAGTGTAAGGTAGAAAGAACAGAGTCCGAGCCGGACACGTTTATGAGCCGGCCTCGGGACTCTGTAAACCGACGGGCGTCAACCCATGTATATAAGGGGACGACTCGGCGACGGTTCAGGACAACAAACAACAACTCAAGACTTAGCCACATCATATTCGCTCCCTAGTCATCGAAACCCCATCAATTCCATCACAACTAGACGTAGGCTTTTACCTTCATCGAAGGGGCCGAACTAGTACAAACTCTCTTTCATCCCTTGTCCACTTTAACCCCTTCAAGCTAACCCGTAGCGATGGCTCCACGACTAAGTCCTTTCAAGAGGACATCTGCCGTGAGAAAACCACAACACTCGGGTTAGTGCGTGAGAAGGGTAGACATGCCTGGTCCGGTGCCTGAATCATCGCCGGGTCTGATTGGTACCGAACTGAATACAGCAGTTCAGATTATCCTTCGGGAGAGGCCAAATATCAGAATTGCCCGAGTACTCCCTCCAGGAGAGGCTCCATCCCCACCACCACAAGACCAAGAACGTGTTATCATATACAATGATGTCGGCCCGGTGCCTAATACATGGGTGGTTGTTCCTCCTCCACCATACATTGGCTAGCTAGCCTGCCTTACATGGCTGGCTTTACCTTTTGTGCCATTATTATTAAAGGCTAGAATCAATTGAATAATGTGAGCGAGTGTGATATCGATCACCATGCATTAATAATGCTATGGAGTCTATGTGGGCATGCCTGAATTATGTTGTTAACTCATATATGTATTAGTGTGATGAATTTATAAGTATTTCAATGAGGCATTGGAATAATGAATTATGTGTCTTATTCTTTTTCGATGAGTGTCTTGCTTTATCTTGTATGGCTTATATTATTAGCACCATGTCATACACAAGTATCAATGTGCGTTTTCAGCAAGAAATGAAGTCGTACTCAAGTATCAATGTCGGTTCTTTTTAAAGAACTAGTAGTGATCATGCTTGTGGCAAAAACATAGAATCATTTGACGCCCCGACTGCAGCCACATGTCCCAACCCCTAGTGTGCTATCTTGCATGTCTCTAAATCTCTCCCACTTATGTCCTCAACAGATATCTCTCGTCTCTTAGTAAGCCCTCTACCCCTCCCCATAAAAAAATACACCACGAAAAGCTAAAGGACATATGTCATACGTACATCACAATTCCTCCACTGATCATCAGACACCTACATGAAGTAGATGAATTTACAACAACAATTGTTTAGCTTAAGAGGTCAACTTCGTAGTTACTGATAGCACCGGATTACAATCTTACATGACTGAGCTAGAAAGATTGCACCTTTGCTGAGTCTAGACCAACAATATTGCACCATTGCACTATTGGAACCATCCAAAACAGATAATGGACATTAGAATTCACATTAGTAGAGAATAGAATAACGTGATTAGCGTCGTAGCGGCCGCATCTGCTAAAACATAGTGTTTCCCTCTTCAAATACGTTGTAACGATGCTATAACAGCAAAATAGCGCCCTATTTTTTTATTGAGACAGATGGATCATATCTGCCCTCCTATGGTTCGGGGGCAACCGGTATGTTGCTCAGGAACTTAAGTGGTGTGATTATATTTAATGCATGTCGACGTCAGAGCATGTGGCCAAGCTAAAGCGGCAGCAGGACAGGGCCGTCCGGTGGATGAAGGGGCTCATCGTCCTCTCTGAGGACACCGGCGACGATGGCGACGACCACAGCTCCACCTCCGACGACTCAAATGGTCCAGCCCCTGCTGCCGACGCCTATAGCCGCACCGGCGACCGGAGGAGCAAAGGCCCAGCGAGGAACTGGTGAATCTCCGCAATCTCCGTCGTTAATTTGTAGTTATATATGTCTCTAGTTAGAACCTGCCCGCCTTATGTGGATTATGTGAACTACGAGTAGCTTTTGATGACGCACCCATGATGTTCTGGCGATCGGAATGTGCATATCTATGTCTGTTTCATAGTCTGTTCGATGATCTACGTAATTTCTTGACCTTGGTCGTAGATGCTCTTACGTCATCCAGCGAGCTCACGTCCGGGACAAGTTTTGCGCTTTCGCCTAGAGATTTCGTAATTAATCTATTAGCCAGCTAGATGACGTTAGATTTAGTCAATAATGAATCAACCCAGGACTATTCTTTGCAAGTTGTCTAAAGAAGCAGACAAAATGAAGCGATGCGTTCCCGAGCTTGTATATTCGCAGCACCTTGTTTCTTTCATGTTTCTTTTCGTAGTTAATTTTTTTAAAATATAATGAACTAAATTTTGATTTCATGAATAATACTTGAGTTTAATGAAAAATACTGAAGTGTCATGAACGCAATTTGAATCAAATGTTGAAGACTTTGCATTTAATGAAAAGTTCTTGAACATCATGAACACGATTGGAATTTGGTGATTATTGAGGAGATATCATGAACGCAAGTTGAATTTTGGGAACTATTTTAAATATCCAGAAATAAATTAGAATTTCATGCACAATATTTGAATTTGTTGATCTTTTTCCAAAAAACTGAATTGAATGAAATTTTAAATTCGGTAAACTTTTATTAAATATGATGAACAAGATTTGAATTTGATGAACTTTTTTAATATAATAATATTATAATTTAGTTAACTTTTTTGAATAATTGGAGCAAGATTGGAATATAATGAAGCATTTTCGAAAATCTCATTAACTATATTTGAATTCTGTGACTAATGTTTCAATTTAGTAAGTTTTTAAAATAGCATGAATTAAATTTGAATTTTGGTTTGAGTATTTTAAATTTGGTGAAATATTTTTGAATATCTGGGACAAGATTTGAATCGGGTAAAATCTTGGAATAATGGCTTTTCTTGGTGTATTTTTCTGTTCTTTTTTAGTTTTTCGACAGGGAGGCGCAGCGGGCTTACTAAGCGACTCGAGATATGCATTGAGGACATAAGTGAGAGAGATGTATAGACAGGCAAGATAGCACACAAGGGATTGGGAAATGCGGCTGCGGTCAGGACGTCAAATGATCCTACGTATTTTCCACAAGCCTGATCACTACCTATTCTTTAAAAAGAACTGGCATTGATACTTTAGTATGACTTCAATTCTTTCTAAAAACAGGCAACGATGCATTATTTCCAATGAATCGACAGTGGTACCTCTATATAACTCGCAGATCCGAGGTAACTTAGAGTGATGACTTTTCTGTAACAATGGGATAATAATCTGTGTTCAAAAAATATAAATTGAGCAAAAGTATGTTGCAATAAGATGCACTTTTAACACACAGGTTTCTATGTGTCGAGATGCTCTGCATACATATATCAAAAATCAAATGCGTACATGCTACTTCAACTTACACTCTTATGCATGCGTTATTGTGTCATCGGCATTGTTCTCTCACCAAAAGGGTGATATCTTGATGTTTCGTAATCAATGAAGTAAAATGCATGGATTCTTCTCATCGGCATCGTTAATCTCGACAAGAAGTGGATATGCTGATGTTTCTTAATTAATGAAGACAAATGATTGCATTGTTAATTTCGACAAGGAGTACATATGCTGATGCTTCTTATTAATTAACTATGAACAAAATGCATGCATTGTTATAATCGACATGGCGTAAGTACACAAATGGGTGTGCACTCATACATTTGTATTTATGCACACATGTACCTCGAACACAATATCATCGCCACGAGAAAAGTTAAGGTTCTATTAGGTATAGCAGCCACTTCTTCCCTAAAGCTTGGCATGTATTTTTTTATATTATTTCGTACATTTTGCATTAAATATTTCAGTAGACTAATTACTTGTTTGGTTAGCAGAAAATGCTTTCGGTTATGACACCTTCCTATGCTTAAAGCGTGTTTCCCATCCCTTTATCAGTTAATACAAGAGATTATTATGGCATATTATTATTGTTATTACTCTTATTATAATAAAACCAAAACATCATGCATGTTTCTCTTGATTATCTATGTATTTCTCAATTACTTATGCTTGTTGTTAATTACCAGTTTTGAAAGGGAGGCAGGCTCGGGTTAGTGCGTGATAAGGGTAGACATGCCTGGTCCGGTGCCTGAATCATGGCTGGGTCTGATTGGTACTGAACTGAATGCAGCAGTTCAGATCATCCATCAGGAGAGGCCTGATATCAGAATTTCCCAAGTACACCCTCAAGGATAGGATCCATCCCACCGCCACAAGACCAAGAATGCGTTATCATTTACAACGGTGTCGGCCCAGTGCCTAATACATGGGTGGTAGTTCCTCCTGCACCATACATTGGCTAGCTAGCCAGCCTTACATGGTTGGCTTTACCTTTTGTGTCTTTATTATTAAAGGCTAGAGTCAATTGAATAATGTGAGCGAGTGTGATATCGATCGCCATGCATTAATAATGCTATGTAGTCTATGTGGGCATGCCTGAATTATATTGTTTACTCATATATGCATTAGTGTGATGAATCTACAAGTATTTCAATGAGTGTACTATTTGCCAATGGAATAATGAATTATGTGTTTTATTCTTTTTCGATGAGTTGGTTGCTTTATCTTGTATAGGTTATATTATGAGCACCATGTCATACACAAGTCTCAATGTGCGTTTTCAAAAAGAAATGAAGTCATACTCAAGTATCAATGTCGGTTCTTTTTAAAGAACTAGTAGTGATCATGCTTGTGGAAAAAACGTATAATCATTTGAAGTCCCGACTGCAGCCACGTGTCCCAACCCCTAGTGTGCTATCTTGCATGTCTCTACATCTCTCTCACTTATGTCCTCAACAGATATCTCATGTCGCTTAGTAAGCCCTCTGCCCCTCCCCATCAGAAAAAACAAAAAAATACACCACGAAAAGCTAAAGGAAATATGTCATACGTACATCACAATTCCTCCGCTGTTCATCACATACCTACATGAAGTAGATGAATTTAAAACAACAATTGTAAAGCTTAAGAAGTCAACTTCATAGTTACTGATAGCACCGGGTTAAAATCTTACAGGATAGAGCTAGAAAGATTGCACCTTAATTTGCTGAATCTAGACCAACAATGATGCACCATTGCACTATTGGAACCATCCAGAACAGATAATGGACATTAGAATTCACATTAGTAGAGAATAGAATAACGTGATTAGCGTCGTAGCGGCCGCATCTGCTAAAACGTAGTGTTTCCCTCTTCAAATACGCTGTAACAGCGCTATAACAGCAAAATAGCGTGCTATTTTTCGTTGATATAGATGGATCATATCTGCCCTCCTATGGTTCGGGGGCAACCGGTATGTTGCTCAGACACTTAAGTGGTGTGATCATATTTACTGCATGTCGACATCAGAGCATGTGGCCAAGTTAAAGCGGCAGCAGGACAGGGCCGTCTGGCGGATGAAGGGGCTCATCGTCCTCTCTGAGGACACCGGCGACGACGGCGACGACCACAGCTCCACCTCCGACGACTCGGATGGTCCATCCCTGCTGTCGACGCCTATAGCTGCACCGGCGACCGGAGGAGCAAAGGCCCGACGAGCCAGTGGTGAATCTCCACCATATCCGTCGTTAATTACTAGTTATTTACGTCTCTAGTTAGAACATGCCCGTCTTATGTGGATTATGTGAACTACGAGTAGCTTTTAATGATGCATCAGTGATGTTCTGGTGATCGGAATGTGCATATCTATGTCTGTTCCATAGTCCGTGCGATGATCTACTTAATTTGTTGACCTTGGTCGTAGATGCTCTTACGTCATCCAACAAGTTAATGTCCGGGACAAGTTTTGCGCTTTCGCCCAGAGATTTCGCAATTAATCTATCAGCCAGCTAGATGATGTTAGATTTAGTCAATAATGAATGAACCCAGAACTATTCTTTGCAAGTTGTCTAAAGAAGCAGACAAAATGAAGCGATGTGTTCCCAAGCTTCTATATTCACAGCACGTTGTTTCTTTCATGTTTCTTTTCGTAGTTAATTTTTTTAAATATAATGAACTAAATTTTAATATCATGAATAGTGAAAAATACTGAAGTGTCATGAACGCAATTTGAATCAAATGTTGAAGACTTTGCATTTAATGAACAGTTCTTGAACATCATGAACACGATTGGAATTTGGTGATTATTGAGGAGATATCATGAACGCAAGTTGAATTTTGTGAACTATTTTAAATATCGAGAAATAAATTAGAATTTCATGCACAATATTTGAATTTGTTGATCTTTTTCCAAAAAACTAAACTGAATGAGATTTTAAATTTGGTAAACTTTTATTAAATATGATGAACAAGATTTGAATTTGATGAACTTCTTTAATATAATAATATTATAATTTAGTTAACTTTTTTGAATAACTGGAGCAAGATTGGAATACAATGAAGCATTTTCGAAAATCTCATTAACTATATTTGAATTCTGTGACTAATGTTTCAATTTTGTAACTTTGTTAAATATAATGAATTAAATTTTAATTTTGGTTTGAATATTTTAAATTTGGTGAGATATTTTTGAATATCGGGGACAAGATTTGAATCTGGTAAAATCTTTGAAGAATGGCTTTTCGTGTTGTATTTTTCTTTTCTTTTTTTGTTTTTCGACAGGGAGGGGCAGCAGGCTTACTAAGCGACTCGAGATATGCATTGAGGATATCAGTGAGAGAGATGTAGAGATGGCAAGATAGCACACAAGGGATTGTCAAACGATTCTACGTATTTTCCACAAGCCTGATCACTACATTTTCTTTAAAAAGAACTGGCATTGATACGTTAATATGACTTCAATTATTTCTAAAAACAGGCAACGATGCATTATTTCCTATGAATCGACAGTGATACCTCTATATAACTCGCAGATCCGAAGCAACTTAGAGTGATGACTTTTCTGTATCAATGGGATAATAATCTGTGTTGAAAAAATATAAATTGTGCAAAAGTATGTTGCAATAAGATGCACTTTTAAAATACAGGTTTCTACGTGTGGAGATGCTCTTCATACATAAATCAAAAATCTAATACGTACAAGCTACTTCAACTTACACGCTTATGCATGCGTTATTGTGTCATCGGCATTGTTCTCTCAACAAAAGAGTGATATCTTGATGTTTCTTATTCAATGAAGTAAAATGCATGGATTCTTGTCATCGGCATCGTTAATCTCGACAAGAAGTGGATATGCTGATGTTTCATAATTAATGAAGACAAATGATTGCATTGTTAATTTTGACAAGGAGTGCATATGCTGATGCTTCTTATTAATTAACTGTGAACAAAATGCATGCATTGTTATAATCGACATGGCTAAGTACACAAATGGGTGTGCACTCCTACATTTGTATTTATACACACACGTACCTCGAACACAATATCATCTCCACGAGAAAAGCTAATGTTCTATTAGGTATAGCAGCCTCTTCTTCCCTAAAGCTTGGCATGTATTTTTTTTATTATTGCATACATTTTGCATTATATATTTTAGTAGACCAATTACTTGTTTGGTTAGCAGAAAATGCTTTCGGTTATGACATCTTCCTAGGCTTAGAGCGTTTTTCCCATCCCTTTATCAGTTAATACAAGCGATTATTGTGGCATATTATTATTATTACTCTTATTATAATAAAACCGAAACATCCTGCATGTTTCTCTTGATTATATATGTATTTCTCAATTACTTATGCTTGTTGTTAATTAACCGTTTTGAAAGGGAGGAAGGCTCGGGTTAGTGCGTGATAAGGGTAGACATGCCTCGTCCGGTGCCTGAATCGTGGCCGGGTCTGATTGGTACTGAACTAAATGCAGCAGTTCAGATCATCCATCAGGAGAGGCCTGATATCAGAATTGCCCGAGTACTCCCTCCAGGCGAGGCTCCATCCCCACCGCCACAAGACCAAGAACGCGTTATCATTTACAACGATGTCGTCCAGTGCCTAATACATGGGTGGTTGATCCTCCTGCACCATACATTGGCTAGCTAGCCTGCCTTACATGGCTGGCTTTACCTTTTGTGCCTTTATTATTAAAGGCTAGAGTCAATTGAATAATGTGAGCGAGTGTGATATCGATCGCCATGCATTAATAATGCTATGTAGTCTATGTGGGCATGCCTGAATTATATTGTTTACTCATATATGTATTAGTGTGATGAATCTACAAGTATTTCAATGAGTGTACTATTTGGCAATGGAATAATGAATTATGTGTTTTATTCTTTTTCGATGAGTTGGTTGCTTTATCTTGTATGGCTTCTATTATTAGCACCATGTCATACACAAGTATCAATGTGCGTTTTCAGAAAGAAATGAAGTCATACTCAAGTATCAATGTCAGTTCTTTTTAAAGAACTAGTAGTGATCATGCTTGTTGAAAAAACGTAGAATCCTTTGACGTCCCGAACGGAGCCACGTGTCCCAACCCCTAGTATGCTATCTTGCATGTCTCTACATTTCTCTCACTTATGTCCTCAATAGATATCTCACGTCGCTTAGTAAGCCCTCTGCCCCTCCCCATCAGAAAAAAGAAAAAAATACACCACGAAAAGCTAAAGGAAATATGTCATACGTACATCACAATTCCTTCACTGATCATCACATACCTACATGAAGTAGATGAATTGAAAACAACAATTGTTCAGCTTAAGAGGTCAACTTCATAGTTACTGATAGCACCGGGTTAAAATCTTACAGGAAAGAGCTAGAAAGATTGCACCTTTGCTGAATCTAGACCAACAATGATGCACCATTGCACTATTGGAACCATCCAGAACAGATAATGGACATTAGAATTCACATTAGTAGAGAATAGAATAACGTGATTAGCGTCGTAGCGGCCGCATCTGCTAAAACATAGTGTTTCCCTCTTCAAATACGTTGTAACGGCGCTATAACAGCAAAATAGCGCGCTATTTTTTCGTTGATATAGATGGATCATATCTGCCCTCCTATGGTTTGGGGGCAACCGGTATGTTGCTCAGACACTTAAGTGGTGTGATCATATTTACTGCATGTCGACATCAGAGCATTTTGCCAAGCTAAAGCGGCAGCAGAACATGGCCGTCCGGCGGATGAAGGGGCTCATCATCCTCTCTGAGGACACCGGCGACGACGGCGACGACCACAGCTCCACCTCCGACGACTCGAATGGTCCAGCCCCTGCTGTCGACGCCTATAGCTGCACCGGCGACCGGAGGAGCAAAGGCCCGACGACGAAGTGGTGAATCTCCGCCATCTCCGTCGTTAATTACTAGTTATTTATGTCTCTAGTTAGAACCTGCCCGTCTTATGTGGATTATGTGAACTACGAGTAGCTTTTGATGATGCATCCGTGATGTTCTGGTGATCGGAATGTGCATATCTATGTCTGTTTCATAGTCCGTGCGATGATCTATGTAATTTGTTGACCTTGGTCGTAGATGCTCTTACGTCATCCTGCGACCTGATGTCCGGGACAAGTTTTGCACTTTCGCCCAGAGATTTCGCAATTAATCTATGAGCCAGCTAGATGACGTTAGATTTAGTCAATAATGAATCAACCTAGGACTATTCTTTGCAAGTTGTCTAAAGAAGCAGACAAAATGAAGCGATGCGTTCCCGAGGTTGTTTATTCGTAGCACGTTGTTTCTTTCATGTTTCTTTTCGTAGTACATTTTTTAAATATAATGAACTAAATTTTAATTTCATGAATAATACTTGAGTTTAGTGAAAAATACTGAAGTGTCATGAACGCAATTTGAATCAAATGTTGAAGACTTTGCATTTAATGAACAGTTCTTGAACATCATGAACACGATTGGAACTTGGTGATTATTGAGGAGAGATCATGAACGCAAGTTGAATTTTGTGAACTATTTTAAATATCCAGAAATAAATTGGAATTTCATGCACAATATTTGAATTTGTTGATCCTTTTCCAAAAATCTAAATTGAATGAGATTTCAAATTTGGTAAACTTTTATTAAATATGATGAACAAGATCTGAATTTGATGAACTTTTTTAATATAATAATATTATAATTTAGTTAACTTTTTTGAATAGCTGGAGCAAGATTGGAATATAATGAAGCATTTTCGAAAATCTCATTAACTATATTTGGATTCTGTGACTAATGTTTCAATTTTGTAACTTTGTTAAATATCATGAATTAAATTTGAATTTTGGTTTGAATATTTTAAATTTGCTGAAATATTTTTGAATATCGGGGACAAGATTTGAATCTGGTAAAATCTTTGAATAATGGCTTTTCGTGGTGTATTTTTATTTTCTTTTTTTTTGTTTTTCGATGGGGAGGGGCAGCGGGCTTACTAAGCGACTCGAGATATCCATTGAGGACATAAGTGAGAGAGATGTAGAGACATGGAAGATAGCACACAAGGGATTGGGAAATGCGGCTGCGGTCGGGACGTCAAACGATTCTACGTATTTTCCACAAGCCTGATCACTACCTATTCTTTAAAAAGAACTGACATTGATACTTTAGTATGACTTCAATTCTTTCTAAAAACAGGCAACGATGCATTATTTCCTATGAATCGACAGTGATACCTCTATATAACTCCCAGATCCGAAGCAACTTAGAGTGATGACTTTTCTGTATCAATGGCATAATAATTTGTGTTGAGCAAAAGTATGTTGCAATAAGATGCACTTTTAACACACAGGTTTCTACGTGTGTTGATGCTCTGCATACATATATCAAAAATCAAATACGTGCATGCTACTTCAACTTACACGCTTATGCATGCGTTATTGTGTCATCGACATTGTTCTCTCAACAAAAGGGTGATATCTTGACGTTTCTGAATCAATGAAGTAAAATGCATGGATTCTTGTCATCGGCATCGTTAATATCGACAAGAAGTGGATATGCTGATGTTTCTTAATTAATGAAGACAAATGATTGCATTGTTAATTTCGACAAGGAGTGCATATGCTGATGCTTCTTATTAATTAACTGTGAACAAAATGCATGCATTGTTATAATCGACATGGCGTAAGTACACAAATGGGTGTGCACTCCTACATTTGTATTTATACACACACGTACCTCGAACACAATATCATCGCCACCAGAAAAGCTAAGGTTCTATTAGGTATAGCAGCCTCTTCTTCCCTAAAGCTTGGCATGTATTCTTTTTATTATCGCATACATTTTGCATTATATATTTTAGTAGACCAATTACTTGTTTGGTTAGCAGAAAATGCTTTCGGTTATGACAACTTCCTAGGCTTAGAGCATTTTTCCCATCCCTTTATCAGTTAATACAAGAGATTATTATGGCATATTATTATTATTATTACTCTTATTATAATAAAACCGAAACATCATGCACGTTTCTCTTGATCATATATGTATTTCTCAATTACTTATGCTTGTTGTTAATTAACAGTTTTGAAAGGGAGGAAGGCTCGGGTTAGTGCGTGATAAGGGTAGACATGCCTGGTCCGGTGCCTGAATCGTGGCCGGGTCTGATTGGTACTGAACTGAATGCAGCAGTTCAGATCATCCATCAGGAGAGGCCTGATATCAGAATTGCCCGAGTACTCCCTCCAGGAGAGGCTCCATCCCCACCGCCACAAGACCAAGAACGCGTTATCATTTACAACGATGTCGGCCCAGTGCCTAATACATGGGTGGTTGTTCCTCCTGCACCATACATTGGCTAGCTAGCCTGCCTTACATGGCTGGCTTTACCTTTTGTGCCTTTATTATTAAAGGCTAGAGTCAATTGAATAATGTGAGCGAGTGTGATATCGATCGCCATGCATTAATAATGCTATGTAGTCTATGTGGGCATGCCTGAATTATATTGTTTACTCATATATGTATTAGTGTGATGAATCTACAAGTATTTCAATGAGTGTACTATTTGGCAATGGAATAATGAATTATGTGTTTTATTCTTTTTCGGTGAGTTGGTTGCTTTATCTTGTATGGCATATATTATTAGCACCATGTCATACACAAGTATCAATGTGCGTTTTCAGAAAGAAATGAAGTCATACTCAAGTATCAATGTCGGTTCTTTTTAAAGAAATAGTAGTGATCATGCTTGTGGAAAAAACATAGAATCCTTTGACGTCCCGACCGTAGCCACGTCTCCCAACCCCTAGTATGCTATCTTGAATATCTCTACATCTCTCACACGTATGTCCTCAACAGATATCTCACGTCGCTTAGTAAGCCCACTGCCCCCCCCCCCATCAGAAAAAAGAAAAAAATACACCACGAAAAGCTAAAGGAAATATGTCATACGTACATCACAATTCCTCCGCTGATCATCACATACCTTTATGAAGTAGATGAATTTAAAACAACAACTGTTCAGTTTAAGAGGTCAACTTCATAGTTACTGATAGCACCGGGTTAAAATCTTACACGACAGAGCTAGAAAGATTGCACCTTTGCTGAATCTAGACCAACAATGATGCACCATTGCACTATTGGAACCATCCAGAACAGATAATGGACATTATAATTCACATTAGTAGAGATTAGAATAGCATTATTAGCGTCGTAGCGTCTGCATCTGCTAAAACATAGTGTTTCCCTCTTCAAATACGTTGTAACGGCGCTATAACAGCAAAATAGCGCGCTATTTTTTGTTCATATAGATGGATCATATCTGCCCTCCTATGGTTCGAGGGCAACCAGTATCTTGCTCAGACACTTAAGTGGTGGTGTGATCATATTTACTGCATGTCGACATCAGAGCGTGTGGCCAAGCTAAAGCGGCAGCAGGAGAGGGCCGATCGGTGGATGAAGGGGCTCATCGTCCTCTCTGAGGACACCGGCCACGGCGGCGACGACCACAGCTCCACCTCCGACGATTCGAATGGTCCAGCCCCTACCGCCGACACCTATAGCTGCACCGGCGACCGGAGGAGCAAAGGCCCGGCGAGGAAGTGGTGAATCTCCGCCATCTCCATCGTTAATTTCTAGTTATTTATGTCTCTAGTTAGAACCTGCCCGTCTTATGTGGATTATGTGAACTACGAGTAGCTTTTGATGATGCATCCGTGATGTTTTGGTGATCGGAATGTGCATATCTATGTCTGTTTCATAGTCCGTGCGATGATCTACGTAATTTGTTGACCTTGGTCGTAGATGCTCTTACGTCATCCAGCGAGCAGATGTCCGGGACAAGTTTTGCACTTTCGCCCAGAGATTTCGCAATTAATCTATCAGCCAGCTAGATGACGTTAGATTTAGTCAATAATGAATCAACCCAGGACTATTCTTTGCAAGTTGTCTAAAGCAGCAGACAAAATGAAGCGCTGCGTTCCCGAGCGTGTATATTCGCAGCACGTTGTTTCTTTGATGTTTCTTTTCGTAGTTAATTTTTTTTAAATATAATGAACTAAATTTTAATTTCATGAATAATACTTGAGTTTAGTGAAAAATATTGAAGGGTCATGAACACAATTTGAATCCAATGTTGAAGACTTTGCATTTAATGAACAGTTCTTGAACATCATGAACACGATTGGAATTTGGTGATTATTGACGAGAGATCATGAATGCAAGTTGAATTTTGTGAACTATTTAAATATCTAGAAATAAATTAGAATTTCATGCACAATATTTGAATTTGTTGATCTTTTTCCAAAATTCTAAATTGAATGAGCGTTTAAATTTGGTAAACTTTTATTAAATATGATGAACAAGATTTGAATTTGATGAACTGTTTTAATATAATAATATTATAATTTAGTTAACTTTTTTGAACAACTGGAGCAAGATTGGAATATAATGAAGCATTTTAGAAAATCTCATTAACTATATTTGGATTCCGTGACTAATGTTTCAATTTTGTAACTTTGTTCAATATCATGAATTAAATTTGAATTTTGGTTTGAATATTTTAAATTTGCTGAAATATTTTTGAATATCGGGGACAAGATTTGAATCTGGTAAAATCTTTGAATAATGGCTTTTCGTGGTGTATTTTTCTTTTCTTTTTTTGTTTTTCGACGGGGAGGGGCAGCGGGCTTACTAAGCGACTCGAGATATCCATTGAGGACATAAGTGAGAGAGATGTAGAGACATGCAAGATAGCACACAAGGGATTGGGAAATGCGGATGCGGTCGGGACGTCAAACGATTCTACGTATTTTCCACAAGCCTGATCACTACCTATTCTTTAAAAAGAACTGACATTGATACATTAGTATGACTTCAATTCTTTCTAAAAACAGGCAACGATGCATTATTTCCTATGAATCGACAGTGATACCTCTATATAACTCCCAGATCCGAAGCAACTTAGAGTGATGACTTTTCTGTATCAATGGCATAATAATTTGTGTTGAGCAAAAGTATGTTGCAATAAGATGCACTTTTAACACACAGGTTTCTACGTGTGTTGATGCTCTGCATACATATATCAAAAATCAAATACGTACATGCTTCTTCAACTTACACGCTTATGCATGCGTTATTGTGTCATCGGCATTGTTCTCTCAACAAAAGGGTGATATCTTGACGTCTCTGAATCAATGAAGTAAATTGCATGGATTCTTGTCATCGGCATCGTTAATATCGACAAGAAGTGGATATGCTGATGTTTCTTAATTAATGAAGACAAATGATTGCATTGTTAATTTCGACAAGGAGTGCATATGCTGATGCTTCTTATTAATTAACTATGAACAAAATGCATGCATTGTTATAATCGACATGGCGTAAGTACACAAATGGGTGTGCACTCCTACATTTGTATTTATACACACACGTACCTCGAACACAATATCATCGCCACCAGAAAAGCTAAGGTTCTATTAGGTATAGCAGCCTCTTCTTCCCTAAAGCTTGGCATGTATTCTTTTTATTATCGCATACATTTTGCATTATATATTTTAGTAGACCAATTACTTGTTTGGTTAGCAGAAAATGCTTTCGGTTATGACAACTTCCTAGGCTTAGAGCATTTTTCCCATCCCTTTATCAGTTAATACAAGAGATTATTATGGCATATTATTATTATTATTACTCTTATTATAATAAAACCGAAACATCATGCTTGTTTCTCTTGATCATATATGTATTTCTCAATTACTTATGCTTGTTGTTAATTAACAGTTTTGAAAGGGAGGAAGGCTCGGGTTAGTGCGTGATAAGGGTAGACATGCCTGGTCCGGTGCCTGAATCGTGGCCGGGTCTGATTGGTACTGAACTGAATGCAGCAGTTCAGATCATCCATCAGGAGAGGCCTGATATCAGAATTGCCCGAGTACTCCCTCCAGGAGAGGCTCCATCCCCACCGCCACAAGACCAAGAACGCGTTATCATTTACAACGATGTCGGCCCAGTGCCTAATACATGGGTGGTTGTTCCTCCTGCACCATACATTGGCTAGCTAGCTTGCCTTACATGGCTGGCTTTACCTTTTGTGCCTTTATTATTAAAGGCTAGAGTCAATTGAATAATGTGAGCGAGTGTGATATCGATCGCCATGCATTAATAATGCTATGTAGTCTATGTGGGCATGCCTGAATTATATTGTTTACTCATATATGTATTAGTGTGATGAATCTACAAGTATTTCAATGAGTGTACTATTTGGCAATGGAATAATGAATTATGTGTTTTATTCTTTTTCGATGAGTTGGTTGCTTTATCTTGTATGGCATATATTATTAGCACCATGTCATACACAAGTATCAATGTGCGTTTTCAGAAAGAAATGAAGTCATACTCAAGTATCAATGTCGATTCTTTTTAAAGAAATAGTAGTGATCATGCTTGTGGAAAAAACATAGAATCCTTTGACGTCCCGACCGTAGCCACGTCTCCCAACCCCTAGTATGCTATCTTGAATATCTCTACATCTCTCACACGTATGTCCTCAACAGATATCTCACGTCGCTTAGTAAGCCCACTGCCCCCCCCCCCATCAGAAAAAAGAAAAAAATACACCACGAAAAGCTAAAGGAAATATGTCATACGTACATCACAATTCCTCCGCTGATCATCACATACCTATATGAAGTAGATGAATTTAAAACAACAATTGTTCAGTTTAAGAGGTCAACTTCATAGTTACTGATAGCACCGGGTTAAAATCTTACACGACAGAGCTAGAAAGATTGCACCTTTGCTGAATCTAGACCAACAATGATGCACCATTGCACTATTGGAACCATCCAGAACAGATAATGGACATTATAATTCACATTAGTAGAGATTAGAATAGCATTATTAGCGTCGTAGCGTCTGCATCTGCTAAAACATAGTGTTTCCCTCTTCAAATACGTTGTAACGGCGCTATAACAGCAAAATAGCGCGCTATTTTTTGTTCATATAGTTGGATCATATCTGCCCTCCTATGGTTCGAGGGCAACCAGTATCTTGCTCAGACACTTAAGTGGTGGTGTGATCATATTTACTGCATGTCGACATCAGAGCGTGTGGCCAAGCTAAAGCGGCAGCAGGAGAGGGCCGATCGGTGGATGAAGGGGCTCATCGTCCTCTCTGAGGACACCGGCCACGGCGGCGACGACCACAGCTCCACCTCCGACGATTCGAATGGTCCAGCCCCTACCGCCGACACCTATAGCTGCACCGGCGACCGGAGGAGCAAAGGCCCGGCGAGGAAGTGGTGAATCTCCGCCATCTCCATCGTTAATTTCTAGTTATTTATGTCTCTAGTTAGAACCTGCCCGTCTTATGTGGATTATGTGAACTACGAGTAGCTTTTGATGATGCATCCGTGATGTTTTGGTGATCGGAATGTGCATATCTATGTCTGTTTCATAGTCCGTGCGATGATCTACGTAATTTGTTGACCTTGGTCGTAGATGCTCTTACGTCATCCAGCGAGCAGATGTCCGGGACAAGTTTTGCACTTTCGCCCAGAGATTTCGCAATTAATCTATCAGCCAGCTAGATGACGTTAGATTTAGTCAATAATGAATCAACCCAGGACTATTTTTTGCAAGTTGTCTAAAGCAGCAGACAAAATGAAGCGCTGCGTTCCCGAGCGTGTATATTCGCAGCACGTTGTTTCTTTGATGTTTCTTTTCGTAGTTAATTTTTTTAAAATATAATGAACTAAATTTTAATTTCATGAATAATACTTGAGTTTAGTGAAAAATACTGAAGGGTCATGAACACAATTTGAATCCAATGTTGAAGACTTTGCATTTAATGAACAGTTCTTGAACATCATGAACACGATTGGAATTTGGTGATTATTGACGAGAGATCATGAACGCAAGTTGAATTTTGTGAACTATTTAAATATCCAGAAATAAATTAGAATTTCATGCACAATATTTGAATTTGTTGATCTTTTTCCAAAAATCTAAATTGAATGAGCGTTTAAATTTGGTAAACTTTTATTAAATATGATGAACAAGATTTGAATTTGATGAACTGTTTTAATATAATAATATTATAATTTAGTTAACTTTTTTGAACAACTGGAGCAAGATTGGAATATAATGAAGCATTTTAGAAAATCTCATTAACTATATTTGGATTCTGTGACTAATGTTTCAATTTTGTAACTTTGTTCAATATCATGAATTAAATTTGAATTTTGGTTTGAATATTTTAAATTTGCTGAAATATTTTTGAATATCGGGGACAAGATTTGAATCTGGTAAAATCTTTGAATAATGGCTTTTCGTGGTGTATTTTTCTTTTCTTTTTTTGTTTTTCGACGGGGAGGGGCAGCGGGCTTACTAAGCGACTCGAGATATCCATTGAGGACATAAGTGAGAGAGATGTAGAGACATGCAAGATAGCACACAAGGGATTGGGAAATGCGGCTGCGGTCGGGACGTCAAACGATTCTACGTATTTTCCACAAGCCTGATCACTACCTATTCTTTAAAAAGAACTGACATTGATACATTAGTATGACTTCAATTCTTTCTAAAAACAGGCAACGATGCATTATTTCCTATGAATCGACAGTGATACCTCTATATAACTCCCAGATCCGAAGCAACTTAGAGTGATGACTTTTCTGTATCAATGGCATAATAATTTGTGTTGAGCAAAAGTATGTTGCAATAAGATGCACTTTTAACACACAGGTTTCTACGTGTGTTGATGCTCTGCATACATATATCAAAAATCAAATACGTACATGCTTCTTCAACTTACACGCTTATGCATGCGTTATTGTGTCATCGGCATTGTTCTCTCAACAAAAGGGTGATATCTTGACGTTTCTGAATCAATGAAGTAAATTGCATGGATTCTTGTCATCGGGATCGTTAATATCGACAAGAAGTGGATATGCTGATGTTTCTTAATTAATGAAGACAAATGATTACATTGTTAATTTCGACAAGGAGTGCATATGCTGATGCTTCTTATTAATTAACTATGAACAAAATGCATGCATTGTTATAATCGACATGGCGTAAGTACACAAATGGGTGTGCACTCCTACATTTGTATTTATACACACACGTACCTCGAACACAATATCATCGCCACCAGAAAAGCTAAGGTTCTATTAGGTATAGCAGCCTCTTCTTCCCTAAAGCTTGGCATGTATTCTTTTTATTATCACATACATTTTGCATTATATATTTTAGTAGACCAATTACTTGTTTGGTTAGCAGAAAATGCTTTCGGTTATGACAACTTCCTAGGCTTAGAGCATTTTTCCCATCCCTTTATCAGTTAATACAAGAGATTATTATGGCATATTACTATTATTATTACTCTTATTATAATAAAACCGAAACATCATGCATGTTTCTCTTGATCATATATGTATTTCTCAATTACTTATGCTTGTTGTTAATTAACAGTTTTGAAAGGGAGGAAGGCTCGGGTTAGTGCGTGATAAGGGTAGACATGCCTGGTCCGGTGCCTGAATCGTGGCCGGGTCTGATTGGTACTGAACTGAATGCAGCAGTTCAGATCATCCATCAGGAGAGGCCTGATATCAGAATTGCCCGAGTACTCCCTCCAGGAGAGGCTCCATCCCCACCGCCACAAGACCAAGAACGCGTTATCATTTACAACGATGTCGGCCCAGTGCCTAATACATGGGTGGTTGTTCCTCCTGCACCATACATTGGCTAGCTAGCCTGCCTTACATGGCTGGCTTTACCTTTTGTGCCTTTATTATTAAAGGCTAGAGTCAATTGAATAATGTGAGCGAGTGTGATATCGATCGCCATGCATTAATAATGCTATGTAGTCTATGTGGGCATGCCTGAATTATATTGTTTACTCATATATGTATTAGTGTGATGAATCTACAAGTATTTCAATGAGTGTACTATTTGGCAATGGAATAATGAATTATGTGTTTTACTCTTTTTCTATGAGTTGGTTGCTTTATCTTGTATGGCATATATTATTAGCACCATGTCATACACAAGTATCAATGTGCGTTTTCAGAAAGAAATGAAGTCATACTCCAGTATCAATGTCGGTTCTTTTTAAAGAAATAGTAGTGATCATGCTTGTGGAAAAAACATAGAATCCTTTGACGTCCCGACCGTAGCCACGTCTCCCAACCCCTAGTATGCTATCTTGAATGTCTCTACATCTCTCACATGTATGTCCTCAACAGATATCTCACGTCGCTTAGTAAGCCCACTGCCCCCCCCCCATCAGAAAAAAGAAAAAATACACCACGAAAAGCTAAAGGAAATATGTCATACGTACATCACAATTCCTCCGCTGATCATCACATACCTATATGAAGTAGATGAATTTAAAACAACAACTGTTCAGTTTAAGAGGTCAACTTCATAGTTACTGATAGCACCGGGTTAAAATCTTACACGACAGAGCTAGAAAGATTGCACCTTTGCTGAATCTAGACCAACAATGATGCACCATTGCACTATTGGAACCATCCAGAACAGATAATGGACATTATAATTCACATTAGTAGAGATTAGAATAACATTCTTAGCGTCGTAGCGTCCGCATCTGCTAAAACGTAGTGTTTCCCTCTTCAAATACGTTGTAACGGCGCTATAACAGCAAAATAGCGCGCTATTTTTTGTTGATATAGATGGATCATATCTGCCCTCCTATGGTTCGAGCGCAACCAGTATCTTCCTCCGACACTTAAGTGGTGGTGTGATCATATTTACTGCATGTCGACATCAGAGCGTGTGGCCAAGCTAAAGCGGCAGCAGGAGAGGGCCGATCGGCGGATGAAGGGGCTCATCGTCCTCTCTGAGGACACCGGCCACGGCGACGACGACAACAGCTCCACCTCCGACGATTCGAGTGGTCCAGCCCCTACCGCCGACACCTATAGCTGCACCGGCGACCGGAGGAGCAAAGGCCCGGCGAGGAAGTGGTGACTCTCAGCCATCTCCATCGTTAATTTCTAGTTATTTATGTCTCTAGTTAGAACCTGCCCGTCTTATGTGGATTATGTGAACTATGAGTAGCTTTTGATGATGCATCCGTGATGTTCTGGTGACCGGAATGTGCATATCTATGTCTGTTTCATAGTCCGTGCGATGATCTACGTAACTTGTTGACCTTGGTCGTAGATGCTCTTACGTCATCCAGCGAGCAGATGTCCGGGACAAGTTTTGCACTTTCGCCCAGAGATTTCGCAGTTAATCTATCAGCCAGCTAGATGACGTTAGATTTAGTCAATAATGAATTAACCCAGGACTATTCTTTGCAAGTTGTCTAAAGCAGCAGACAAAATGAAGCGCTGCGTTCCTGAGCGTGTATATTCGCAGCACGTTGTTTCTTTTATGTTCCTTTTCGTAGTTAATTTTTTTTAAATATAATGAACTAAATTTTAATTTCATGAGTAATACTTGAGTTTAGTGAAAAATACAGAAGTGTCATGAACACAATTTGAATCCAATGTTGAAGACTTTGCATTTAATGAACAGTTCTTCAACATCATGAACATGATTGGAATTTGGTGATTATTGAGGAGACATCATGAACGCAAGTTGAATTTTGTGAACTATTTTAAATATCCAGAAATAAATTAGAATTTCATGCACAATATTTGAATTTGTTGATCTTTTTCCAAAAAACTAAATTGAATGAGCGTTTAAATTTGGTAAACTTTTATTAAATATGATGAACAAGATTTGAATTTGATGAACTGTTTTAATATAATAATATTATAATTTAGTTAACTTTTTTGAACAACTGGAGCAATATTGGAATATAATGAAGCATTTTGGAAAATCTCATTAACTGTATTTGAATTCTGTGACTAATGTTTCAATCTAGTAACTTTGTTAAATATCATGAATTAAATTTGAATTTTCGTTTGAATATTTTAAATTTGGTGAACTATTTTTGAATATCAGGGACTAGATTTGAATATGGTAAAATCTTTGAATAATGGATTTCGTGGTGTATTTTTCTATTCTTTTTTTGTTTTTGACAAGGAGGGGCAGCGGGCTTACTAAGCGACTCGAGATATCCATTGAGGACATAAGTGAGAGAGATGTAGAGACAGGCAAGATAGCACACAAGGGATTGGGAAATTTGGCTGCGGTCGGGACGTCAAACGATTCTACGTATTTTCCGCAAGCCTGATCACTACCTGTTCTTTAAAAAGAACTGGCATTGATACTTTAGTATGACTTCAGTTCTTTCTAAAAACAGGCAACGATGCATTATTTCCTATGAATCGACAGTGATACCTCTATATAATTCGCAGATCCAAAGCAACTTAGAGTGATGACATTTATGTATCAATGGGATAATACTCTGTGTTGAAAAAATATAAATTGAGCAAAAGTATGTTGCAATAAGATGCACTTTTAACACACAGGTTTCTACGTGTGGAGATGCTCTGCATACATATATCAAAAATCAAATACGTACATGCTACTTCAACTTACACGCTTATGCATGTGTTATTGTGTCATCGGCATTGTTCTCTCAACAAAAGGGTGATATCTTGATGTTTCTTAATCAATGAAGTAAAATGCATGGATTCTTTTCATCGGCATCGTTAATCTCGCCAAGAAGTGGATATGCTGATGTTTCTTAATTAATAAAGACAAATGATGGCATTGTTAATTTCGACAAGGAGTGCATATGCTGATGCTTCTTATTAATTGACTGTGAACAAAATGCATGCATTGTTATAATCGACATGGCGTAAGTACACAAATGGGTGTGCACTCATACATTTGTAT
Organism: Aegilops umbellulata; assembly: GCA_032464435.1. NCBI lineage: Eukaryota > Viridiplantae > Streptophyta > Magnoliopsida > Poales > Poaceae > Aegilops > Aegilops umbellulata. The sequence goes on along the minus strand of CP136057.1, from coordinate 1,739,838 downwards.
TTATACACACACGTACCTCGAACACAATATCATCGCCACCAGAAAAGCAAAGGTTCTATTAGGTATAGCAGCCTCTTCTTCCCTAAAGCTTGGCATGTATTTTTTTTATTATTGCACACATTTTGCATTAAATATTTCAGTAGACTAATTACTTATTTGGTTAGCAGAAAATGCTTTCGGTTATGACATCTTCCTAGGCTTAGAGCGTGTTTCTCATCCGTTTATCAGTTAATACAAGAGATTATTAAGGCATCTTATTATTATTATTATTATTATTATTATTATTATTATTATTATTATTATTATTATTATTATTATTATTATTATTATTATTATTATTATTATTACTACTACTCTTATTATAATAAAACCGAAACATCATGCATGTTTCTCTTGATTATCTATGTATTTCTCAATTACTTATGCTTGTTCTTAATAAACAGTTTTGAAAGGGAGGAAGGCTCGGGTTAGTGTGTGATAAGGGTAGACATGCCTGGTCCGGTGCCTGAATCGTGGCCGGGTCTGATTGGTACTGAACTGAATGCAGCAGTTCAGATCATCCATCAGGAGAGGCCTGATATCAGAATTGCCCGAGTACTCCCTCCAGGAGAGGTTCCATCCCCACCGCCACAAGACCAAGAACGCGTTATCATTTACAACGATGTCGGCCCAGTGCCTAATACATGGGTGGTTGTTCCTCCTGCACCATACATTGGCTAGCTAGCCTGCCTTACATGGCTGGCTTTACCTTTTGTGCCTTTATTATTAAAGGCTAGAGTCAATTGAATAATGTGAGCGAGTGTGATATCGATCGCCATGTATTAATAATGCTATGTAGTCTATGTGGGCATGCCTGAATTATATATTTTACTCATATATGTATTAGTGTGATGAATCTACAAGTATTTCAATGAGTGTACTATTTGGCAATGGAATAATGAATTATGTGTTTTATTCTTTTTCGATGAGTTGGTTGCTTTATCTTGTATGGCTTATATTATTAGCACCATGTCATACACAAGTATCAATGTGCGTTTTCAGAAAGAAATGAAGTCATACTCAAGTATCAATGTCGGTTATTTTTAAAGAAGTAGTAGTGATCATGCTTGTGGAAACAACGTAGAATCCTTTGACGTCCCGACCGCAGCGACGTGTCCCAACCCCTAGTGTGCTATCTTGCATGTCTCTACATCTCTCTTACTTATGTCCTCAACAGATATCTCACATCGCTTAGTAAGCCCTCTGCCCCTCCCCAGCAAAAAAAAGAAAAAAATACACCACGAAAAGCTCTAGGAAATATGTCATACGTACATCACAATTCCTCCGCTGATCATCACATACCTACATGAAGTAGATGAATTTAAAATAACAATTGTTCAGCTTAAGAGGTCAACTTCATAGTTACTGATAGCACCGGGTTAAAATCTTACAGGACAGAGCTAGAAAGATTGCACCTTTGCTGAGTCTAGACCAACAATGATGCACCATTGCACTGTTGGAACCATCCAGAACAGATAATGGACATTAGAATTCACATTAGTAGAGAATAGAATAGAGTGATTAGCATTGTAGCGGCCGCATCTGCTAAAACGTAGTGTTTCCCTCTTCAAATGCGTTGTAACGTCGCTATAACAGTAAAATAGAGAGCTATTTTTTCGTTGATATAGATGGATCATATCTGCCCTCCTATGGTTTGGGGGCAACCGGTAGGTTGCTCAGACACTTAAGTGGTGGTGTGATCATATTTACTGCATGTCGACATCAGAGCATGTGGCCAAGCTAAAGCGGCAGCAGGAGAGGGCCCACCGGCGGATGAAGGGGCTCATCGTCCTCTCTAAGGACACCGGCGACAACGGCGACGACCACAGCTCCACCTCCGACGACTCGAATGGTCCAACCCCTGCCGCCGACGCCTATAGCTGCACCGGCGACCGGAGGAGCAAAGGCCCGGCGAGGAAGTGCTGAATCTTCGCCATCTCCGTCATTAATTTCTAGTTATTTATGTCTCTAGTTAGAAACTGCCCGTCTTATGTGGATTATGTGAACTACGAGTAGCTTTTGGTGATGCATCCGTGATGTTCTGGTGATTGAAATGTGCATATCTATGTTTGTTTCATAGTCCGTGCGATGATCTACGTAATTTGTTCACCTTGGTCATAGATGCTCTTACGTCATCCAGCGAGCTGATGTTCGGGACAAGTTTTGCGCTTTCGCCCAGAGATTTCGCAATTAATCTATCAGCCAGCTAGATGACGTTAGATTTAGTCAATAATGAATCAACCCAGGACTATTCTTTGCAAGTTGTCTAAAGAAGCAGACAAAATGAAGCATTGCGTTCCCAAGCGTGTATATTCGTAGCACGTTGTTTCTTTGATGTTTCTTTTCGTAGTTAATATTTTTTAAATATAATGAACTAAATTTTAATTTCATAAATAATACTTGAGTTTAGTGAAAAATACTGAAGTGTCATGAACACAATTCGAATCAAATGTTGAAGACTTTGCATTTAATGAACAGTTCTTGAACATCATGAACACGATTGGAATTTGGTGATTATTGAGGAGAGATCATGAACGCAAGTTGAATTTTGTGAACTATTTTAAATATCCAGAAATAAATTAGAATTTCATGCACAATATTTGAATTTGTTGATCTTTTTCCAAAAATCTAAATTGAATGAGATTTCAAATTTGGTAAACTTTTATTAAATATGATGAACAAGATCTGAATTTGATGAACTTTTTTAATATAATAATATTATAATTTAGTTAACTTTTTTGAATAGCTGGAGCAAGATTGGAATATAATGAAGCATTTTCGAAAATCTCATTAACTATATTTGGATTCTGTGACTAATGTTTCAATTTTGTAACTTTGTTAAATATCATGAATTAAATTTGAATTTTGGTTTGAATATTTTAAATTTGCTGAAATATTTTTGAATATCGGGGACAAGATTTGAATCTGGTAAAATCTTTGAATAATGGCTTTTCGTGGTGTATTTTTCTTTTCTTTTTTTTGTCTTTCGACGGGGAGGGGCAGCGGGCTTACTAAGCGACTCGAGATATCCATTGAGGACATAAGTGAGAGAGATGTAGAGACATGCAAGATAGCACACAAGGGATTGGGAAATGCGGCTGCGGTCGGGACGTCAAACGATTCTACGTTTTTTCCACAAGCCTGATCACTACCTATTCTTTAAAAAGAACTGACATTGATACTTTAGTATGACTTCAATTCTTTCTAAAAACAGGCAACGATGCATTATTTCCTATGAATCGACAGTGATACCTCTATATAACTCCCAGATCCGAAGCAACTTAGAGTGATGACTTTTCTGTATCAATGGCATAATAATTTGTGTTGAAAAAAATATAAACTGAGCAAAAGTATGTTACAATAAGATGCACTTTTAACACATAGGTTTCTACGTGTGGAGATGCTCTGCATACATATATCAAAAATCAAATACGTACATGCTACTTCAACTTACACGCTTATGCATGCGTTATTGTGTCATCAGCATTGTTCTCTCAACAAAAGGGTGATATCTTGACGTTTCTGAATCAATGAAGTAAAATGCATGGATTCTTGTCATCGGCATCGTTAATATCGACAAGAAGTGGATATGCTGATGTTTCTTAATTAATGAAGACAAATGATTGCATTGTTAATTTCGACAAGGAGTGGATATGCTGATGCTTCTTATTAATTAACTGTGAACAAAATGCATGCATTGTTATAATCGACATGGCGTAAGTACACAAATGGGTGTGCACTCCTACATTTGTATTTATACACACACGTACCTCGAACATAATATCATCGCCACCAGAAAAGCTAAGGTTCTATTAGGTATAGCAGCCTCTTCTTCCCTAAAGCTTGGCACGTATTCTTTTTATTATTGCATACATTTTGCATTATATATTTTAGTAGACCAATTACTTGTTTGGTTAGCAGAAAATGCTTTCGGTTATGAAAACTTCCTAGGCTTAGAGCGTTTTTCCCATCCCTTTATCAGTTAATACAAGAGATTATTATGGCATATTATTATTATTACTCTGATTATAATAAAACCGAAACATCATGCATGTTTCTCTTGATCATATATGTATTTCTCAATTACTTATGCTTGTTGTTAATTAACAGTTTTGAAAGGGAGGAAGGCTCGGGTTAGTGCGTGATAAGGGTAGACATGCCTGGTCCGGTGCCTGAATCGTGGCCGGGTCTGATTGGTACTGAACTGAATGCAGCAGTTCAGATCATCCATCAGGAGAGGCCTGATATCAGAATTGCCCGAGTACTCCCTCCAGGAGAGGCTCCATCCCCACCGCCACAAGACCAAGAACGCGTTATCATTTTCAACGATGTCGGCCCAGTGCCTAATACATGGGTGGTTGTTCCTCCTGCACCATACATTGGCTAGCTAGCCTGCCTTACATGGCTGGCTTTACCTTTTGTGCCTTTATTATTAAAGGCTAGAGTCAATTGAATAATGTGAGCGAGTGTGATATCGATCGCCATGCATTAATAATGCTATGTAGTCTATGTGGGCATGCCTGCATTATATTGTTTACTCATATATGTATTAGTGTGATGAATCTACAAGTATTTCAAAGAGAGTACTATTTGGCAATGGAATAATGAATTATGTGTCTTATTCTTTTTCGATGAGTTGGTTGCTTTATCTTGTATGGCATATATTATTAGCACCATGTCATACACAAGTATCAATGTGCGTTTTCAGAAAGAAATGAAGTCATACTCAAGTATCAATGTCGGTTCTTTTTAAAGAAATAGTAGTGATCATGCTTGTGGAAAAAACATAGAATCCTTTGACGTCCCGACCGTAGCCACGTCTCCCAACCCCTAGTATGCTATCTTGAATGTCTCTACATCTCTCACACGTATGTCCTCAACAGATATCTCACGTCGCTTAGTAAGCCCACTGCCCCCCCATCAGAAAAAAGAAAAAAATACACCACGAAAAGCTAATGGAAATATGTCATACGTACATCACAATTCCTCCGCTGATCATCACATACCTATATGAAGTAGATGAATTTAAAACAACAACTGTTCAGTTTAAGAGGTCAACTTCATAGTTACTGATAGCACCGGGTTAAAATCTTACACGACAGAGCTAGAAAGATTGCACCTTAGCTGAATCTAGACCAACAATGATGCACCATTGCACTATTGGAAACATCCAGAACAGATAATGGACATTATAATTCACATTAGTAGAGATTAGAATAACATTATTAGCGTCGTAGCGTCCGCATCTGCTAAAACGTAGTGTTTCCCTCTTCAAATACGTTGTAACGGCGCTATAACAGCAAAATAGCGCGCTAATTTTTGTTGATATAGATGGATCATATCTGCCCTCCTATGGTTCGAGGGCAACCGGTATCTTGCTCAGACACTTAAGTGGTGGTGTGATCATATTTACTGCATGTCGACATCAGAGCATGTGGCCAAGCTAAAGCGGCAGCAGGGGAGGGCCCACCGGTGGATGAAGGGGCTCATCGTCCTCTCTGAGGACACCGACGACGACGGCGACGACCACAGCTCCACCTCCGACGACTCGAATGGTCCAACCCCTGCCGCCGACGACCACAGCTCCACCTCCGACTGGCATTGATACTTTAGTATGACTTCAGTTCTTTCTAAAAACAGGCAACGATGCATTATTTCCTATGAATCGACAGTGATACCTCTATATAATTCGCAGATCCAAAGCAACTTAGAGTGATGACATTTCTGTATCAATGGGATAATACTCTGTGTTGAAAAAATATAAATTGAGCAAAAGTATGTTGCAATAAGATGCACTTTTAACACACAGGTTTCTACGTGTGGAGATGCTCTGCATACATATATCAAAAATCAAATACGTACATGCTACTTCAACTTACACGCTTATGCATGTGTTATTGTGTCATCGGCATTGTTCTCTCAACAAAAGGGTGATATCTTGATGTTTCTTAATCAATGAAGTAAAATGCATGGATTCTTTTCATCGGCATCGTTAATCTCGCCAAGAAGTGGATATGGTGATGTTTCTTAATTAATAAAGACAAATGATGGCATTGTTAATTTCGACAAGGAGTGCATATGCTGATGCTTCTTATTAATTGACTGTGAACAAAATGCATGCATTGTTATAATCGACATGGCGTAAGTACACAAATGGGTGTGCACTCATACATTTGTATTTATACACACACGTACCTCGAACACAATATCATCGCCACCAGAAAAGCAAAGGTTCTATTAGGTATAGCAGCCTCTTCTTCCCTAAAGCTTGGCATGCATTTTTTTATTATTGCACACATTTTGCATTAAATATTTCAGTAGACTAATTACTTGTTTGGTTAGCAAAAAATGCTTTCGGTTATGACATCTTCCTAGGCTTAGAGCGTGTTTCATATCCGTTTATCAGTTAATACAAGAGATTATTAAGGCATATTATTATTATTATTATTATTATTATTATTATTATTATTATTATTATTATTATTATTATTATTATTATTATTATTATTATTATTATTATTATTACTCTTATTATAATAAAACCGAAACATCATGCATGTTTCTCTTGATTATCTATGTATTTCTCAATTACTTATGATTGTTCTTAATAAACAGTTTTGAAAGGGAGGAAGGCTCGGGTTAGTGTGTGATAAGGGTAGACATGCCTGGTCCGGTGCCTGAATCGTGGCCGGGTCTGATTGGTACTGAACTGAATGCAGCAGTTCAGATCATCCATCAGGAGAGGCCTGATATCAGAATTGCCCGAGTACTCCCTCCAGGAGAGGCTCCATCCCCACCGCCACAAGACCAAGAACGCGTTATCATTTACAACGATGTCGGCCCAGTGCCTAATACATGGGTGGTTGTTCCTCCTGCACCATACATTGGCTATCTAGCCTGCCTTACATGGCTGGCTTTACCTTTTGTGCCTTTATTATTAAAGGCTAGAGTCAATTGAATAATGTGAGCGAGTGTGATATCGATCGCCATGTATTAATAATGCTATGTAGTCTATGTGGGCATGCCTGAATTATATATTTTACTCATATATGTATTAGTGTGATGAATCTACAAGTATTTCAATGAGTGTACTATTTGGCAATGGAATAATGAATTATGTGTTTTATTCTTTTTTGATGAGTTGGTTGCTGTATCTTGTATGGCTTATATTATTAGCACCATGTCATACACAAGTATCAATGTGCGTTTTCAGAAAGAAATGAAGTCATACTCAAGTATCAATGTCGGTTCTTTTTAAAGAAGTAGTAGTGATCATGCTTGTGGAAACAACGTAGAATCCTTTGACGTCCCGACCGCAGCGACGTGTCCCAACCCCTAGTGTGCTATCTTGCATGTCTCTACATCTCTCTTACTTATGTCCTCAACAGATATCTCACGTCGCTTAGTAAGCCCTCTGGCCCTCCCCAGCAAAAAAAAGAAAAAATACACCACGAAAAGCTAAAGGAAATATGTCATACGTACATCACAATTCCTCCGTTGATCATCACATACCTACATGAAGTAGATGAATTTAAAATAACAATTGTTCAGCTTAAGAGGTCAACTTCATAGTTACTGATAGCACCGGGTTAAAATCTTACAGGACAGAGCTAGAAAGATTGCACCTTTGCTGAGTCTAGACCAACAATGATGCACCATTGCACTGTTGGAACCATCCAGAAGAGATAATGGACATTAGAATTCACATTAGTAGAGAATAGAATAGAGTGATTAGCATCGTAGCGGCCGCATCTGCTAAAACGCAGTGTTTCCCTCTTCTAATGCGTTGTAACGTCGCTATAAGAGCAAAATAGAGAGCTATTTTTTCGTTGATATAGATGGATCATATCTGCCCTCCTATGGTTCGGGGGCAACCGGTAGGTTGCTCAGACACTTAAGTGGTGGTGTGATCATATTTACTGCATGTCGACATCAGAGCATGTGGCCAAGCTAAAGCGGCAGCAGGAGAGGGCCCACCGGCGGATGAAGGGGCTCATCATCCTCTCTAAGGACACCGGCGACAACGGCGACGACCACAGCTCCACCTCCGACGACTCGAATGGTCCAACCCCTGCCGCCGACGCCTATAGCTGCACAGGCGACCGGAGGAGCAAAGGCCCGGCGAGGAAGTGGTGAATCTTCGCCATCTCCGTCATTAATTTCAAGTTATTTATGTCTCTAGTTAGAAACTGCCCGTCTTATGTGGATTATGTGAACTACGAGTAGCTTTTGATGATGCATCCGTGATGTTCTGGTGATCGAAATGTGCATATCTATGTTTGTTTCATAGTCCGTGCGATGATCTACGTAATTTGTTCACCTTGGTCATAGATGCTCTTACGTCATCCAGCGAGCTGATGTTCGGGACAAGTTTTGCGCTTTCGCCCAGAGATTTCGCAATTAATCTATCAGCCAGCTAGATGACGTTAGATTTAGTCAATAATGAATCAACCCAGGACTATTCTTTGCAAGTTGTCTAAAGAAGCAGACAAAATGAAGCATTGCGTTCCCAAGCGTGTATATTCGTAGCACGTTGTTTCTTTGATGTTTCTTTTCGTAGTTAATATTTTTTAAATATAATGAACTAAATTTTAATTTCATAAATAATACTTGAGTTTAGTGAAAAATACTGAAGTGTCATGAACACAATTCGAATCAAATGTTGAAGACTTTGCATTTAATGAACAGTTCTTGAACATCATGAACACGATTGGAATTTGGTGATTATTGAGGAGAGATCATGAACGCAAGTTGAATTTTGTGAACTATTTTAAATATCCAGAAATAAATTAGAATTTCATGCACAATATTTGAATTTGTTGATCTTTTTCCAAAAATCTAAATTGAATGAGATTTCAAATTTGGTAAACTTTTATTAAATATGATGAACAAGATCTGAATTTGATGAACTTTTTTAATATAATAATATTATAATTTAGTTAACTTTTTGAATAGCTGGAGCAAGATTGGAATATAATGAAGCATTTTCGAAAATCTCATTAACTATATTTGGATTCTGTGACTAATGTTTCAATTTTGTAACTTTGTTAAATATCATGAATTAAATTTGAATTTTGGTTTGAATATTTTAAATTTGCTGAAATATTTTTGAATATCGGGGACAAGATTTGAATCTGGTAAAATATTTGAATAATGGCTTTTCGTGGTGTATTTTTCTTTTCTTTTTTTTGTCTTTCGACGGGGAGGGGCAGCGGGCTTACTAAGCGACTCGAGATATCCATTGAGGACATAAGTGAGAGAGATGTAGAGACATGCAAGATAGCACACAAGGGATTGGGAAATGCGGCTGCGGTCGGGACGTCAAACGATTCTATGTTCTTTCCACAAGCCTGATCACTACCTATTCTTTAAAAAGAACTGACATTGATACTTTAGTATGACTTCAATTCTTTCTAAAAACAGGCAACGAGGCATTATTTCCTATGAATCGACAGTGATACCTCTATATAACTCCCAGATCCGAAGCAACTTAGAGTGATGACTTTTCTGTATCAATGGCATAATAATTTGTGTTGAAAAAAATATAAATTGAGCAAAAGTATGTTACAATAAGATGCACTTTTAACACATAGGTTTCTACGTGTGGAGATGCTCTGCATACATATATCAAAAATCAAATACGTACATGCTACTTCAACTTACACGCTTATGCATGCGTTATTGTGTCATCGGCATTGTTCTCTCAACAAAAGGGTGATATCTTGACGTTTCTGAATCAATGAAGTAAAATGCATGGATTCTTGTCATCGGCATCGTTAATATCGACAAGAAGTGGATATGCTGATGTTTCTTAATTAATGAAGACAAATGATTGCATTTTTAATTTCGACAAGGAGTGGATATGCTGATGCTTCTTATTAATTAACTGTGAACAAAATGCATGCATTGTTATAATCGACATGGCGTAAGTACACAAATGGGTGTGCACTCCTACATTTGTATTTATACACACACGTACCTCGAACACAATATCATCGCCACCAGAAAAGCTAAGGTTCTATTAGGTATAGCAGCCTCTTCTTCCCTAAAGCTTGGCACGTATTCTTTTTATTATTGCATACATTTTGCATTATATATTTTAGTAGACCAATTACTTGTTTGGTTAGCAGAAAATGCTTTCGGTTATGACAACTTCCTAGGCTTAGAGCGTTTTTCCCATCCCTTTATCAGTTAATACAAGAGATTATTATGGCATATTATTATTATTATTACTCTTATTATAATAAAACCGAAACATCATGCATGTTTCTCTTGATCATATATGTATTTCTCAATTACTTATGCTTGTTGTTAATTAACAGTTTTGAAAGGGAGGAAGGCTCGGGTTAGTGCGTGATAAGGGTAGACATGCCTGGTCCGGTGCCTGAATCGTGGCCGGGTCTGATTGGTACTGAACTGAATGCAGCAGTTCAGATCATCCATCAGGAGAGGCCTGATATCAGAATTGCCCGAGTACTCCCTCCAGGAGAGGCTCCATCCCCACCGCCACAAGACCAAGAACGCGTTATCATTTACAACGATGTCGGCCCAGTGCCTAATACATGGGTGGTTGTCCCTCCTGCACCATACATTGGCTAGCTAGCCTGCCTTACATGGCTGGCTTTACCTTTTGTGCCTTTATTATTAAAGGCTAGAGTCAATTGAATAATGTGAGCGAGTGTGATATCGATCGCCATGCATTAATAATGCTATGTAGTCTATGTGGGCATGCCTGCATTATATTGTTTACTCATATATGTATTAGTGTGATGAATCTACAAGTATTTCAAAGAGAGTACTATTTGGCAATGGAATAATGAATTATGTGTCTTATTCTTTTTCGATGAGTTGGTTGCTTTATCTTGTATGGCATATATTATTAGCACCATGTCATACACAAGTATCAATGTGCGTTTTCAGAAAGAAATGAAGTCATACTCAAGTATCAATGTCGGTTCTTTTTAAAGAAATAGTAGTGATCATGCTTGTGGAAAAAACATAGAATCCTTTGACGTCCCGACCGTAGCCACGTCTCCCAACCCCTAGTATGCTATCTTGAATGTCTCTACATCTCTCACACGTATGTCCTCAACAGATATCTCACGTCGCTTAGTAAGCCCACTGCCCCCCCCCCCCCCATCAGAAAAAAGAAAAATACACCACGAAAAGCTAATGGAAATATGTCATACGTACATCACAATTCCTCCGCTGATCATCACATACCTATATGAAGTAGATGAATTTAAAACAACAACTATTCAGTTTAAGAGGTCAACTTCATAGTTACTGATAGCACCGGGTTAAAATCTTACACGACAGAGCTAGAAAGATTGCACCTTTGCTGAATCTAGACCAACAATGATGCACCATTGCACTATTGGAACCATCCAGAACAGATAATGGACATTATAATTCACATTAGTAGAGATTAGAATAACATTATTAGCGTCGTAGCGTCCGCATCTGCTAAAACGTAGTGTTTCCCTCTTCAAATACGTTGTAACGGCGCTATAACAGCAAAATAGCGCGCTATTTTTTGTTGATATAGATGGATCATATCTGCCCTCCTATGGTTCGAGGGCAACCGGTATCTTTCTCAGACACTTAAGTGGTGGTGTGATCATATTTACTGCATGTCGACGTCAGAGCATGTGGCCAAGCTAAAGCGGCAGCAGGAGAGGGCCCACCGGTGGATGAAGGGGCTCATCGTCCTCTCTGAGGACACCGACAACGACGGCGACGACCACAGCTCCACCTCCGACGACTCGAATGGTCCAACCCCTGCCGCCGACGACCACAGCTCCACCTCCGACTGGCATCGATATTTTAGTATGACTTCAGTTCTTTCAAAAAACAGGCAACGATGCATTATTTCCTATGAATCGACAGTGATACCTCTATATAATTCGCAGATCCAAAGCAACTTAGAGTGATGACATTTCTGTATCAATGGGATAATACTCTGTGTTGAAAAAATATAAATTGAGCAAAAGTATGTTGCAATAAGATGCACTTTTAACACACAGGTTTCTACGTGTGGAGATGCTCTGCATACATATATCAAAAATCAAATACGTACATGCTACTTCAACTTACACGCTTATGCATGCGTTATTGTGTCATCGGCATTGTTCTCTCAACAAAAGGGTGATATCTTGACGTTTCTGAATCAATGAAGTAAAATGCATGGATTCTTGTCATCGGCATCGTTAATATCGACAAGAAGTGGATATGCTGATGTTTCTTAATTAATGAAGACAAATGATTGCATTTTTAATTTCGACAAGGAGTGGATATGCTGATGCTTCTTATTAATTAACTGTGAACAAAATGCATGCATTGTTATAATCGACATGGCGTAAGTACACAAATGGGTGTGCACTCCTACATTTGTATTTATACACACACGTACCTCGAACACAATATCATCGCCACCAGAAAAGCTAAGGTTCTATTAGGTATAGCAGCCTCTTCTTCCCTAAAGCTTGGCACGTATTCTTTTTATTATTGCATACATTTTGCATTATATATTTTAGTAGACCAATTACTTGTTTGGTTAGCAGAAAATGCTTTCGGTTATGACAACTTCCTAGGCTTAGAGCGTTTTTCCCATCCCTTTATCAGTTAATACAAGAGATTATTATGGCATATTATTATTATTATTACTCTTATTATAATAAAACCGAAACATCATGCATGTTTCTCTTGATCATATATGTATTTCTCAATTACTTATGCTTGTTGTTAATTAACAGTTTTGAAAGGGAGGAAGGCTCGGGTTAGTGCGTGATAAGGGTAGACATGCCTGGTCCGGTGCCTGAATCGTGGCCGGGTCTGATTGGTACTGAACTGAATGCAGCAGTTCAGATCATCCATCAGGAGAGGCCTGATATCAGAATTGCCCGAGTACTCCCTCCAGGAGAGGCTCCATCCCCACCGCCACAAGACCAAGAACGCGTTATCATTTACAACGATGTCGGCCCAGTGCCTAATACATGGGTGGTTGTCCCTCCTGCACCATACATTGGCTAGCTAGCCTGCCTTACATGGCTGGCTTTACCTTTTGTGCCTTTATTATTAAAGGCTAGAGTCAATTGAATAATGTGAGCGAGTGTGATATCGATCGCCATGCATTAATAATGCTATGTAGTCTATGTGGGCATGCCTGCATTATATTGTTTACTCATATATGTATTAGTGTGATGAATCTACAAGTATTTCAAAGAGAGTACTATTTGGCAATGGAATAATGAATTATGTGTCTTATTCTTTTTCGATGAGTTGGTTGCTTTATCTTGTATGGCATATATTATTAGCACCATGTCATACACAAGTATCAATGTGCGTTTTCAGAAAGAAATGAAGTCATACTCAAGTATCAATGTCGGTTCTTTTTAAAGAAATAGTAGTGATCATGCTTGTGGAAAAAACATAGAATCCTTTGACGTCCCGACCGTAGCCACGTCTCCCAACCCCTAGTATGCTATCTTGAATGTCTCTACATCTCTCACACGTATGTCCTCAACAGATATCTCACGTCGCTTAGTAAGCCCACTGCCCCCCCCCCCCCCCCCCATCAGAAAAAAGAAAAATACACCACGAAAAGCTAATGGAAATATGTCATACGTACATCACAATTCCTCCGCTGATCATCACATACCTATATGAAGTAGATGAATTTAAAACAACAACTATTCAGTTTAAGAGGTCAACTTCATAGTTACTGATAGCACCGGGTTAAAATCTTACACGACAGAGCTAGAAAGATTGCACCTTTGCTGAATCTAGACCAACAATGATGCACCATTGCACTATTGGAACCATCCAGAACAGATAATGGACATTATAATTCACATTAGTAGAGATTAGAATAACATTATTAGCGTCGTAGCGTCCGCATCTGCTAAAACGTAGTGTTTCCCTCTTCAAATACGTTGTAACGGCGCTATAACAGCAAAATAGCGCGCTATTTTTTGTTGATATAGATGGATCATATCTGCCCTCCTATGGTTCGAGGGCAACCGGTATCTTTCTCAGACACTTAAGTGGTGGTGTGATCATATTTACTGCATGTCGACGTCAGAGCATGTGGCCAAGCTAAAGCGGCAGCAGGAGAGGGCCCACCGGTGGATGAAGGGGCTCATCGTCCTCTCTGAGGACACCGACAACGACGGCGACGACCACAGCTCCACCTCCGACGACTCGAATGGTCCAACCCCTGCCGCCGACGACCACAGCTCCACCTCCGACTGGCATCGATATTTTAGTATGACTTCAGTTCTTTCAAAAAACAGGCAACGATGCATTATTTCCTATGAATCGACAGTGATACCTCTATATAATTCGCAGATCCAAAGCAACTTAGAGTGATGACATTTCTGTATCAATGGGATAATACTCTGTGTTGAAAAAATATAAATTGAGCAAAAGTATGTTGCAATAAGATGCACTTTTAACACACAGGTTTCTACGTGTGGAGATGCTCTGCATACATATATCAAAAATCAAATACGTACATGCTACTTCAACTTACACGCTTATGCATGCGTTATTGTGTCATCGGCATTGTTCTCTCAACAAAAGGGTGATATCTTGACGTTTCTGAATCAATGAAGTAAAATGCATGGATTCTTGTCATCGGCATCGTTAATATCGACAAGAAGTGGATATGCTGATGTTTCTTAATTAATGAAGACAAATGATTGCATTTTTAATTTCGACAAGGAGTGGATATGCTGATGCTTCTTATTAATTAACTGTGAACAAAATGCATGCATTGTTATAATCGACATGGCGTAAGTACACAAATGGGTGTGCACTCCTACATTTGTATTTATACACACACGTACCTCGAACACAATATCATCGCCACCAGAAAAGCTAAGGTTCTATTAGGTATAGCAGCCTCTTCTTCCCTAAAGCTTGGCACGTATTCTTTTTATTATTGCATACATTTTGCATTATATATTTTAGTAGACCAATTACTTGTTTGGTTAGCAGAAAATGCTTTCGGTTATGACAACTTCCTAGGCTTAGAGCGTTTTTCCCATCCCTTTATCAGTTAATACAAGAGATTATTATGGCATATTATTATTATTATTACTCTTATTATAATAAAACCGAAACATCATGCATGTTTCTCTTGATCATATATGTATTTCTCAATTACTTATGCTTGTTGTTAATTAACAGTTTTGAAAGGGAGGAAGGCTCGGGTTAGTGCGTGATAAGGGTAGACATGCCTGGTCCGGTGCCTGAATCGTGGCCGGGTCTGATTGGTACTGAACTGAATGCAGCAGTTCAGATCATCCATCAGGAGAGGCCTGATATCAGAATTGCCCGAGTACTCCCTCCAGGAGAGGCTCCATCCCCACCGCCACAAGACCAAGAACGCGTTATCATTTACAACGATGTCGGCCCAGTGCCTAATACATGGGTGGTTGTCCCTCCTGCACCATACATTGGCTAGCTAGCCTGCCTTACATGGCTGGCTTTACCTTTTGTGCCTTTATTATTAAAGGCTAGAGTCAATTGAATAATGTGAGCGAGTGTGATATCGATCGCCATGCATTAATAATGCTATGTAGTCTATGTGGGCATGCCTGCATTATATTGTTTACTCATATATGTATTAGTGTGATGAATCTACAAGTATTTCAAAGAGAGTACTATTTGGCAATGGAATAATGAATTATGTGTCTTATTCTTTTTCGATGAGTTGGTTGCTTTATCTTGTATGGCATATATTATTAGCACCATGTCATACACAAGTATCAATGTGCGTTTTCACAAAGAAATGAAGTCATACTCAAGTATCAATGTCGGTTCTTTTTAAAGAAATAGTAGTGATCATGCTTGTGGAAAAAACATAGAATCCTTTGACGTCCCGACCGTAGCCACGTCTCCCAACCCCTAGTATGCTATCTTGAATGTCTCTACATCTCTCACACGTATGTCCTCAACAGATATCTCACGTCGCTTAGTAAGCCCACTGCCCCCCCCCCCCCCATCAGAAAAAAGAAAAAATACACCACGAAAAGCTAATGGAAATATGTCATACGTACATCACAATTCCTCCGCTGATCATCACATACCTATATGAAGTAGATGAATTTAAAACAACAACTATTCAGTTTAAGAGGTCAACTTCATAGTTACTGATAGCACCGGGTTAAAATCTTACACGACAGAGCTAGAAAGATTGCACCTTTGCTGAATCTAGACCAACAATGATGCACCATTGCACTATTGGAACCATCCAGAACAGATAATGGACATTATAATTCACATTAGTAGAGATTAGAATAACATTATTAGCGTCGTAGCGTCCGCATCTGCTAAAACGTAGTGTTTCCCTCTTCAAATACGTTGTAACGGCGCTATAACAGCAAAATAGCGCGCTATTTTTTGTTGATATAGATGGATCATATCTGCCCTCCTATGGTTCGAGGGCAACCGGTATCTTGCTCAGACACTTAAGTGGTGGTGTGATCATATTTACTGCATGTCGACGTCAGAGCATGTGGCCAAGCTAAAGCGGCAGCAGGAGAGGGCCCACCGGTGGATGAAGGGGCTCATCGTCCTCTCTGAGGACACCGACAATGACGGCGACGACCACAGCTCCACCTCCGACAACTCGAATGGTCCAACCCCTGCCGCCGACGACCACAGCTCCACCTCCGACTGGCATCGATATTTTAGTATGACTTCAGTTCTTTCAAAAAACAGGCAACGATACATTATTTCCTATGAATCGACAGTGATACCTCTATATACTTCGCAGATCCAAAGCAACTTAGAGTGATGACATTTCTGTATCAATGGGATAATACTCTGTGTTGAAAAAATATAAATTGAGCAAAAGTATGTTGCAATAAGATGCACTTTTAACACACAGGTTTCTACGTGTGGAGATGCTCTGCATACATATATCAAAAATCAAATACGTACATGCTACTTCAACTTACACGCTTATGCATGTGTTATTGTGTCATCGGCATTGTTCTCTCAACAAAAGGGTGATATCTTGATGTTTCTTAATCGATGAAGTAAAATGCATGGATTCTTTTCATCGGCATCGTTAATCTCGCCAAGAAGTGGATATGGTGATGTTTCTTAATTAATAAAGACAAATGATGGCATTGTTAATTTCGACAAGGAGTGCATATGCTGATGCTTCTTATTAATTGACTGTGAACAAAATGCATGCATTGTTATAATCGGCATGGCGTAAGTACACAAATGGGTGTGCACTCATACATTTGTATTTATAAACACACGTACCTCGAACACAATATCATCGCCACCAGAAAAGCAAAGGTTCTATTAGGTATAGCAGCCTCTTCTTCCCTAAAGCTTGGCATGTATTTTTTTTATTATTGCACACATTTTGCTTGTTCTTATTAAGGCATATTATTATTGTTATTATTACTCTTATTATAATAAAACCGAAACATCATGCATGTTTCTCTTGATTATCTATGTATATCTCAATTACTTATGCTTGTTCTCAATAAACAGTTTTGAAAGGGAGGAAGGCTCGGGTTAGTGTGTGATAAGGGTAGACATGCCTGGTCCGGTGCCTGAATCGTGGCCGGGTCTGATTGGTACTGAACTGAATGCAGCAGTTCAGATCATCCATCAGGAGAGGCCTGATATCAGAATTGCCCGAGTACTCCCTCCAGGAGAGGTTCCATCCCCACCGCCACAAGACCAAGAACGCGTTATCATTTACAACGATGTCGGCCCAGTGCCTAATACATGGGTGGTTGTTCCTCCTGCACCATACATTGGCTAGCTAGCCTGCCTTACATGGCTGGCTTTACCTTTTGTGCCTTTATTATTAAAGGCTAGAGTCAATTGAATAATGTGAGCGAGTGTGATATCGATCGCCATGTATTAATAATGCTATGTAGTCTATGTGGGCATGCCTGAATTATATATTTTACTCATATATGTATTAGTGTGATGAATCTACAAGTATTTCAATGAGTGTACTATTTGGCAATGGAATAATGAATTATGTGTTTTATTCTTTTTCGATGAGTTGGTTGCTTTATCTTGTATGGCATATATTATTAGCACCATGTCATACACAAGTATCAATGTGCGTTTTCAGAAAGAAATGAAGTCATACTCAAGTATCAATGTCGGTTCGTTTTAAAGAACTAGTAGAGATCATGCTTGCGTAGAATCCTTTGATGTCCCGACCGCAGCGACGTGTCCCAACCCCTAGTGTGCTATCTTGCATGTCTCTACATATCTCTCACTTATGTCCTCAACAGATATCTCACGTCGCTTAGTAAGCCCTCTGGCCCTCCCCAGCAGAAAGAAGAAAAAAATACACCACGAAAAGCTAAAGGAAATGGTAAAATACACCACAAATCTCATTAATTGTATTTGAATTCTGTGACTAATGTTTCAATTTAGTAACTTTGTTAAATATCATGAATTAAATTTGAATTTTCGTTTGAATATTTTAAATTTGGTGAAATATTTTTGAATATCAGGGACAAGATTTGAATATGGTAAAATCTTTGAAGCTTTTCGTGGTGTATTTTTCTTTTCTTTTTTTGTTTTTCGACTGGGAGGGGCAGCGGGCTTACTAAGCGACTCGAGATATCCATTGAGGACATAAGTGAGAAGCTAAAGAACCTTTTTCATCCGCAGCTCCACCTCCGACGACTCGAATGGTCCAGCCCCTACCGCCGACACCTATAGCTGCACCGGCGACCGGAGGAGCAAAGGCCCGGCGAGGAAGTGGTGAATCTCCGCCATCTCCGTCATTAATTTCTAGTTATTTATGTCTCTAGTTAGAACCTGCCCGTCTTATGTGGATTATGTGAACTACGAGTAGCTTTTGATGATGCATCCGTGATGTTCTGGTGATCGGAATGTGCATATCTATGTCTGTTTCATAGTCCGTGAGATGATCTACGTAATTTGTTGACCTTGGTCATAGATGCTCTTACGTCCTCCAGCGAGCTGATGTCCGGGACAAGTTTTGCACTTTCGCCCAGAGATTTCGCAATTAATCTATCAGCCAGCTAGATGACGTTAGATTTAGTCAATAATGAATCAACCCAGGACTATTCTTTGCAAGTTGTCTAAAGCAGCAGACAAAATGAAGCGCTGCGTTCCCGAGCGTGTATATTCGCAGCACGTTGTTTCTTTGATGTTTCTTTTCGTAGTTATTTTTTTTAAAATATAGTGAACTAAATTTTAATTTCATGAATAATACTTGAGTTTAGTGAAAAATACTGAAGTGTCATGAACACAATTTGAATCCAATGTTGAAGACTTTGCATTTAATGAACAGTTCTTGAACATCATGAACACGATTGGAATTTGGTGATTATTGAGGAGACATCATGAACGCAAGTTGAATTTTGTGAACTATTTTAAATATCCAGAAATAAATTAGAATTTCTTTCACAATATTTGAATTTGTTGATCTTTTTCCAAAAACTAAATTGAATGAGCGTTTAAATTTGGTAAACATTTATTAAATATGATGAACAAGATTTGAATTTGATGAACTGTTTTAATATAATAATATTATAATTTAGTTAACTTTTTTGAACAACTGGAGCAAGATTGGAATATAATGAAGCATTTTGGAAAATCTCATTAACTGTATTTGAATTATGTGACTAATGTTTCAATTTAGTAACTTTGTTAAATATCATGAATTAAATTTGAATTTTCGTTTGAATATTTTAAATTTGGTGAAATATTTTTGAATATCTGGGACAAGATTTGAATATGGTAAAATCTTTGAATAATGGCTTTTCGTGGTGTATTTTTTTTTCTTTTTTTTCGACAGGGAGGGGCAGCGGGCTTACTAAGCGACTCGAGATATCCATTGAGGACATAAGTGAGAGAGATGTAGAGACAGGCAAGATAGCACACAAGGGATTGGGAAATGCGGCTGCGGTCGGGACGTCAAACGATTCTACGTATTTTCCGCAAGCCTGATCACTACCTGTTCTTTAAAAAGAACTGGCATTGATACTTTAGTATGACTTCAGTTCTTTCTAAAAACAGGCAACGATGCATTATTTCCTATGAATCGACAGTGATACCTCTATATAACTCGCAGATCCGAAGCAACTTAGAGTGATGACTTTTCTGTATCAATGGGATAATAATCTGTGTTGAAAAAATATAAATTGAGCAAAAGTATGTTGAAATAAGATGCACTTTTAACATACAGGTTTCTACGTGTGGAGATGCTCTGCATACATATATCAAAAATCAAATACGTACATGCTACTTCAACTTACACAATTATGCATGCGTTAAAGGGTGATATCTTGATGTTTCTTAATCAATGAAGTAAAATGCATGGATTCTTGTCATCGGCATCGTTAATCTCGACAAGAAGTGGATATGCTGATGTTTCTTAATTAATGAAGACAAATGATTGCATTGTTAATTTCGACAAGGAGTGCGTATGCCGATGCTTCTTATTAATTAACTATGAACAAAATGCATGCATTGTTATAATCGACATGGCGTAAGTACACAAATGGGTGTGCACTCATACATTTGTATTTATACACACACGTACCTCGAACACAATATCATCGCCACGAGAAAAGCTAAGGTTCTAGTAGGTATAGCAGCCTCTTCTTCCCTAAAGCTTGGCATGCATTTTTTCATTATTGCACACATTTTGCATTAAATATTTCAGTAGACTAATTACTTGTTTGTTTAACAGAAAATGCTTTCGGTTATGACATCTTCCTGGGCTTAGAGCGTGTTTCCCATCCGTTTATCAGTTAATACAAGAGATTATTATGGCATATTATTATTATCATTACTCTTATTATAATAAAACTGAAACATCATGCTTGTTTCTCTTGATTATCTATGTATTTCTCAATTACTTATGCTTGTTCTTAATAAACAGTTTTGAAAGGGAGGAAGGCTCGGGTTAGTGTGTGATAAGGGTAGCCATGCCTGGTCCGGTGCCTGAGTCGTGGCCGGGTCTGATAGGTACTGAACTGAATGCAGCAGTTCAGATCATCCATCAGGAGAGGCCTGATATCAGAATTGCCCGAGTACTCCCTCCAGGAGAGGCTCCATCCCCACCGCCACAAGACCAAGAACGCGTTATCATTTACAACGATGTCGGCCCAGTGCCTAATACATGGGTGGTTGTTCCTCCTGCACCATACATTGGCTAGCTAGCCTGCCTTACATGGCTGGCTTTACTTTTGTGCCTTTATTATTAAAGGCTAGAGTCAATTGAATAATGTGAGCGAGTGTGATATCGATCGCCATGCATTAATAATGCCATGTAGTCTATGTGGGCATGCCTGAATTATATTGTGTACTCATATATGTATTAGTGTGATGAATCTACAAGTATTTCAATGAGTGTACTATTTGGCAATGGAATAATGAATTATGTGTTTTATTCTTTTTCGGTGAGTTGGTTGCTTTATCTTGTATGGCTTATATTATTAGCACCATGTCATACACAAGTATCAATGTGCGTTTTCAGAAAGAAATGAAGTCATACTCAAGTATCAATGTCGGTTCTTTTTAAAGAACTAGTAGTGATCATGCTTGTGGAAAAAACGTAGAATCCTTTGACGCCCCGACCGCAGCCATGTGTCCCAACCCCCTAGCGTGCTATCTTGCATGTCTCTACATCTCTCTCACTTATGTCCTCAACAGATGTCTCACGTCGCTTAGTAAGCCCTCTGCCCCTCCCCAACAGAGAAAAGAAAAAATACACCACGAAAAGCTAAAGGATATATGTCATACGTACATCACAATTCCTCCACTGATCATCACATACCTACATGAAGTAGATGAATTTAAAATAACAATTGTTTAGCTTAAGAGGTCAACTTCATAGTTACTGATAGCACCGGGTTAAAATCTTACAGGACGGAGCTAGAAAGATTGCACCTTTGCTGAATCTAGACCAACAATGATGCACCATTGCACTATTGGACCCATCCAGAACAGATAATGGACATTAGAATGCACATTAGTAGAGACTAGAATAACGTGATTAGCGTCGTAGCGGCCGCATCTGCTAAATCGTAGTGTTTTCCTCTTCAAATACGTTGTAACGGCGCTATAACAGAAAAATAGCGCGTCGACATCATATCTGCCCTCCTATGGTTCGGGGGCAACCGGTATGTTGCTCAGACACTTAAGTGGTGGTGTGATCATATTTACTGCATGTCGACATCAGAGCATGTGGCCAAGCTAAAGCGGCAGCAGGACAGGGCCGTCCAGCGGATGAAGGGGCTCATCGTCCTCTCTGAGGACACCAGCAATGACAGCGACGACCACAGCTCCACCTCTGACGACTCGAATGGTCCAGCCCCTGCTGCCAACGCCTATAGCTGCACGGGCAACCGGAGAAGCAAAGGCCCGGCGAGGAAGTGGTGAATCTCCGCCATCTCCGTCGTTAATTTCTAGTTATTTATGTCTCTTGTTAGAACCTGCCCGTCTTATGTGGATTATGTGAACTACGAGTTGCTTTTGATGATGCATCCGTGATGTTCTGGTGATCGGAATGTGCATATCTATGTCTGTTTCATATTCCGTGCGATGATCTACGTAATTTGTTGACCTTGGTCGTATATGCTCTTACGTTATCCAGCGAGCTGATGTCCAGGACAACTTGTGCGCTTTCGCCCAGAGATTTCACAATTAATTTATCAGCCAGCTAGATGACGTCAGATTTACTCAATAATGAATCGACCCAGGACTATTCTTTGCAAGTTGTGTAAAGAAGCAGACAAAATGAAGCGCTGCGTTCCCAAGCGTGTATATTCGTAGCACGTTGTTTCTTTGATGTTTCTTTTCGTATTTAATTTTTTTTAAATATAATGCACTAAATTTTAATTTCATGAATAATACTTGAGTTTAGTGAAAAATACTAAAGTGTCATGAAGACAATTTGAATCAAATGTTGAAGACTTTGCATTTAATGAATAGTTCTTGAACATCATGAACAAGATTGGAATTTGGTGATTATTGAGGAGATATCATGAACGCAAGTTGAATTTTGTGAACTATTTTAAATATCCGGAAAGAAATTAGAATTTCATGCACAATATTTGAATTTGTTGATCTTTTTCCATAAAACTAAATTGAATGAGATTTTAAATTTGGTAAACTTTTATTAAATATGATGAACAAGATATGAATTTGATGAACTTTTTTAATATAATAATATAATAATTTAGTTAACTTTTTTGAATAACTCGAGCAAGATTGGAATATAATGAAGCATTCTGGAATAAGACAAATGATTGCATTGTTAATTTCGACAAGGAGTGCATATGCTGATGCTTCTTATTAATTAACTGTGAACAAAATGCATGCATTGTTATAATCGACATGGCGTAAGTACACAAATGGGTGTGCACTCATACATTTGTATTTATACACACACGTACCTCGAACACAATATCATCGCCACCACAAAAGCAAAGGTTCTATTAGGTATAGCAGCCTCTTCTTCCCTAAAGCTTGGCATGTATTTTTTTTATTATTGCACACATTTTGCATTAAATATTTCAGTAGACTAATTACTTGTTTGGTTAGCAGAAAATGCTTTCGGTTATGACATCTTCCTAGGCTTAGAGCGTGTTTCCTGTCCCTTTATCAGTTAATACAAGAGATTATTAAGGCATATTATTATTATTATTATTACTCTTATTATAATAAAACCGAAACATCATGCATGTTTCTCTTGATTATCTATGTATTTCTCAATTACTTATGCTTGTTCTTAATAAACAGTTTTGAACGGGAGGAAGGCTCGGGTTATTGTGTGATAAGGGTAGACATGCCTGGTCCGGTGCCTGAATCGTGGCCGGGTCTGATTGGTACTGAACTGAATGCAGCAGTTCAGATCATCCATCAGGAGAGGCCTGATATCAGAATTGCCCGAGTACTCCCTCCAGGAGAGGCTCCATCCCCACCGCCACAAGACCAAGAACGCGTTATCATTTACAACGATGTCGGCCCAGTGCCTAATACATGGGTTGTTGTTCCTCCTGCACCATACATTGGCTAGCTAGCCTGCCTTACATGGCTGGCTTTACCTTTTGTGCCTTTATTATTAAAGACTGGAGTCAATTGAATAATGTGAGCTAGTGTGATATCGATCGCCATGTATTAATAATGCTATGTAGTCTATGTGGGCATGCCTGAATTATATTGTTTACTCATATATGTATTAGTGTGATGAATCTACAAGTATTTCAATGAGTGTACTATTTGGGAATGGAATAAAGAATTATGTGTTTTATTCTTTTTCGATGAGTTGGTTGCTTTATCTTGTATGGCTTATATTATTAGCACCATGTCATACACAAGTATCAATGTGCGTTTTCAGAAAGAAATGAAGTCATACTCAAGTATCAATGTCGGTTCTTTTTAAAGAATTAGTAGTGATCATGCTTGTGGAAAAAACGTAGAATCCTTTGACGTCCCGACCGCAGCCACGTGTCCCAACCCCTAGTGTGCTATCTTGCATGTCTCTACATCTCTCTCCTAGCCATGGCGCTTCTTATTGGCAGTGACTTTGATCTGCAGGGGGTGCCCGGTGTGGGTCTTCAGACCGCACTTGCGTTTGTGCAATTATTTCATGAAGACCATATTTTGGATGAGTAGGCATCTCATCTACATTCTACTCTTGTTTCTCTAATTTTATTTTTAGATGTCCTTCATTTTGGAGTCTAATGTATAGCTCCTTTTTATATATCCAGATTTACGTGCAATCGGTAAAGGAATCTATCCACCTGCAGCTTTCGCATGTCAATGTCCTAGCTTTGAGAAGGTACGCAGTGGCGGAGCTTAGTGGAACCCTGCAGGGGCCACGGCCCCCCAGGTTTGAGTAAATTAGTAAAGAATTTTTTTCTGAACAACATAGATTAGAGGAAACAATCTGCTTGGCCCCCCCAAATCTTCATATTTTCTAATTGCCCCCCCCCCCCCCCCCCCCCCATTGATCCTTGTCAAGCTCCGCCACTGAAGGTACGTACCACTACTTGTTGAATTACATATATAGATTATGCAATTAAGAATCAAAATTATGAAATGTGCATACATAAGAATGAATCTTTTCTTAAATGCTAGGCGCGTGATCTGAATTGGGGATTCAATATCTGCAAATTATTAGCTGCTCACCCAAATTTCCCAAATGAGGAGATAATTAAACTATATCCATGTGATGACAATCTGGATACAGGTATTCACACTCCCCTGCTTCTATATATAATTCAAAAAAAGTTGTTCACGAATTACTATTTGCTTGTGCTAAAAAAAACCGAGTGACGACCACATGCAGAATGGGATGCTCCATTGCTTGTGTGGAATAGGCAGCCTAATGTTGAGGCTTTGGTCGACATGTTATCGTATGGGAAGTGGGGGAAATTAGATATCCGACGCCACATGCTGCCGATGCTATCAACCATTTATTTACGTGGGATGGCGTCTCCATCCAATTCCAAATCACTGCTTCTTCTTGATAATGACCAATATGAATTCCATTCAGTTAAACGGATCAAGATAATACATGGCCAACCTTATTACTTGGTCCAATGGAAGAGCCATGCTGACGATCGTACATTTGTACACACTGATGAAGATGTCCAGCTTGTGGATGAGGCATTTCCTAATGAAGCACGACGGCGTAAGGACTGCACTTCCTTTACCCTGTCATCTTTTCTGTTCCGTTAAAAACATGATGCTGCTTCCTTGACATTATTAATTTATTATAGTATAATGAGACTTACAAGATTAATTTGTTGAGCAACCTATTCATATTTTTGTTCACTGTGCACGCATGGTTAACATACTAGCAAACAGGAATTGTGGATCCAGTGGCTCAAAGGACGAGAGAAATCAGGAGCAAACAGGAATTGGTTGCTGGTGCCAAAAGAAGAGAAATCAAGATCCAAGCTTAACATACTAGCAAACAACATGTCCAAGACACCGAAAGGTGCAAGACCCAGACCCAGCTGGGTGCAGCTTAGCATCAAGGATTTCTACTGCTCGAAGAAGCCTCACGTAGAAATGGGCTAGACGTCGACAAGAAAATCCTCACCCGTGTCTCAAAGACGCCACTTGATGTTGGGCTGAAACATATATCTCTCCTTGCTGCCACCGCGGCGGAGGCATGCATATCTATGTATGGCAAATCAGGAGGTGCATGCACATACGCCTTGTAACAGTCATTGTAATATACTACCTCTATAACTAAATATAAGTCGTTTTCTCAGTTGAAAACTAAATATAATACGTTTTTGCAGTTCAATTTAAACTGCAAAAATGTCTTATATTTAGTTAGAGAGGTAGTGCCATTTAATCTTACCCAAGCTCTAGCCCGAGACCTGTGGTTGATGTAGATCGAGATGAATTGCGATAGTAAACAGGTGAATTGATAACCCAAACAAACACGAGATCACAAACAACATGCCAACTCCCTCCACATGGACTTGACGGTAAACTGAGGTGAAGATCTTGAAACAGGTGACTGATAGCTTTCAAAAAAAAAACAGGTGACTGATCTGCCGTTAGCAAGAAGTTTTGTATAAGACTATCTCGCTAGGTCCATTGGATTCAAAACCGATGCAGCTACAAAGAGGGAAGAGAAGGATCCATCTACGTAAGCGCTTTCATGTACAGACATAAGTGACAGAAAGAGAAGCTCGTGGGGCTTCATCCTTACAGCCGTGTGAAGTGGAGCCCAGTGGAGAAGATGATGATGATGATTGATGAAGCTCATAATGGTAGAGGCAGCAACTCCACCTCCAGCGATTTCAGGCGCCATTTCTTCAGTCTAGATGTTGGTAGCGCGGGTCAAGGTGCCAAATGCACGAGAGTGCTACTGGCTTATACATGCTAGTAATGGATGTAATCTTAACTCTCAGTGTTTAGCTCGTCGCTGTCATCTTGCAATGCATTCCATTCAAAAGGATGGACTTGGTTAAGTCTCAGTCGACTGAGATTTAGCAATCCCGTTCCAACAAATGTTGTTGGCATTGTTAGACTTTCATTCAGTTCTACGTCGCCCTATTCCCTTGGCTGCTGGCTACACCCGCCTCATATCCATGCAACCACATGCATGCATGGCTATCCGTCGGCATGCTCATGTGATCACACTGTAATGCTAGGATCTCTAGCCTATGTTAGTTGTGAGTATTATGTGTGCTCCTCTTCCCATCTCCTATACTCTCTATACACCACTGTATACACCCCAATGATAAGGAGTACATGTGTGCAGTGTTTCGCTGGGTTTGCAATTCAACATGGTATCTGTCTGAACGATCCTCTCCAGCTTCTGCCATTATCGCACCCTCCAGTGCGCCCGACAATCCCTCTGGGGGCAAGGGTTTGCAATCATTCAACCGGGGAATAATTAGCCCAAACTCTTCACCAATAATGGCGGCTATGGTGCGTCCCCGTCGTCTCGGTGGACTGGCCATAAGACGGTTTGACTTCCAAAAGAAAAATATTAACCCACTTTATATTTTGAAACAAAAGGATTATGTTTCATCTAAATCGTTGGTGGCAAGGTCTACCGTCTTAACTGCCAGCTGATCTTTTGAAAATATCGACCGGGTCACAAGCTGTTGGATCTGCCCATGACAGCCGTACGATCCGCGTCTCCCAGCTAATGAGTGTTTGCAATTTGACCCATGCCATGCTCGGAGAGTTGCAACATGAGCCATATTGTGCTCGATTGTTTGCGACATGACCCGTGATGAGCTTGAAGATTTGCATGGCGGGTGCTTTGCAACATGAGCCGTGTTGCACTTGGAAGTTTGCAACATGACCCACGTTGCAAATCTCAACATACTCATGACCTACACTCGGAGGTTTGCATCCAGACCTTTGCACCACAAGGCAATGTTGCCATCGCAACACGAATATGCAGCCAGAGCAGCAATGCCTTCCAAACATAACTCAGTACATGGCCGCGCTCCCAGTGCAACCCGACCAGCACAACACTGGCAACAACGCTTTTGCTGCAAAAAGATGACGGCGCCTTGCATCTAAGTTCATGATCCCTTGACCTGGCAGGCGATGGAGCAAGTGTCTGTGCCAACAAGTGACCTTGCAGCATGCGCCATTCGCCTCTTGTAGCCGCGTTGTGGCGAGGGGTCGACGTGCCTGCAGCATGGCTCCCTGCCCTGCAGCATCGACTGTCCTTGCCGACTTGCGGCAATCACCCCCACCCCCACTTGCAATGGTGGTGCTTCAGCGGCTCCACACCAACTTGGTCGCCTAGGATTTGCAATTGGGGATATGGGATTGGGAGGTACAACGTGATTGTGGATATGGGAGATAGAGAGCGAGAGAGAGCAGAGCAAAGGGGGTCATTTGAGGGAAGAAGACAAGCGGCCGAGAAGTTTCGGGAGGATAAGGATAAGAACATGCGCTGGCCTGGTGGGATAGTGACGTAGGGACACATGGCCTTCACCCGAAGTGACTGATGCGAGCCCTTAATCACCTAGCAGAATTGAAGTGTTTTCCTTTGGTCCATCTATGTCACATCTAGATGTGAGATAATACCTCACGTCTAAATATAATGTCAGCGTCGCCTCATTCTTCTTTGGATATCTCATCTAGATGTGAGATAATATCTCAAATCTAACATAACCTCTGCTCCCTTCCTCCCCTTTCCAACTTCGTTACCCCAGGCCTGTTTGTTTGTCAAGGGCTTATTTGTTTGTTTAGGTTCATATTAATCCAGCCCACGACGGGTTTCCCGCCGGTGTACTGTAGGCTTAGGTCTGTTAAACACATGCATTGAGTGGACATAGTACTACTACAAGACAACTTTTGTCGTAAATAAATACTACAAGATAGCTCGTGTCCCTCCTCTTCTTACACACATGTGAAATTTTGCTAAAGAAAAAAAATGGCCCAAAGCACATGGACAGAAACTACATGCAAAACGCCCATGCAAAATGGCCAGGCCACATGCAGATCGAGGAAGACATATAGGACCAGCCTAAAAAAGCTAAAAATACAAAGCTTAAAGCGTAACTAATCCCTTTTTAAAATGTTCAACCGTTTCAAAAATACGTTTATGACATTTAAAAAAACAATTATACAATGTAAAAAACGATTGGTCTTTGTTCCTGTTGCAAGTTGAGGTGGACTTGCAACTCGGGCAATTGAGACAGAAAAAACATAGGGCCCAGCAGCAGCAGTACTTCAAATTTCTGGACATTTTTCAAAACAGTGAATAACATTTAAAATTCCATAAGATTTTTTGAATTTTTAAACAAAACTTGAAAATGAGAACATCTGTTGAAATTCTAAAAAAAATTGGCAAATATTTTTTGAATTGGGGAACACAATTTTTAAAAACACAAACATTTTTTCAAAATTCTTGAACATTTTAAAATTTGGTGAACAAATTAGCTTTACATATAAAAGGATATGACTCAAAAAGGGTGTGTCTCTTTTTTACAAATTCATGAAATTGACAAATGTTCAAAAATTTGTTAGACTGAAGTTGCGAGTTGATGGTGAACTTGCAATTGGGACTAAAAGAGATCAGGCCCCAGTTGCAGGTAGAGGGGGTACTTAAAACTCGGACAAAAAAAGATTGGCCCCAGTTGTGAGTCCGGGATGGACTTGCAACTAGGACAAAATAGGTCAGGGCTCAGTTGTGAGTCAATAGTGGACTTGCAACTGGGACAAAAAAGTCGAGACCCAGTTGCAAGTCCAGGGTGAACTTGCAACTAGGACAAAAGAATGTTGGACCCATTAGCGAGTTGAGGGTGGGATTGCAACTGGGACAAAAAAGGTCAGCCCCAGTTACGAGTCGAGGATGGACTTGCAACTGGGACAAAAAAGGTTGGGCCCGGGTTGCAACTCGTGACAAATAAATGTTGCCCCCGATTGCGAGTGGAGGGTGGACTTGTAGCTGGGGCAAAAAAAAGGTTGGCCCCAAATGTGAGTCGAGGGCAGGATTACAACTAAAATAATGTCGCACTCTAGTTGCGGGTCGAGTGTGAACTTGCAACCGGAAAAAAGGGCTTGCGTCTGGGTAAAAAAAGGTCGGGCCCCAATTACGAGTCAAGGGTGGACTTGCAGCCTGGACAAAAAAAAGGTCGGGCCTGAGTTGCGAGTCGAAAGTGGACTTGCAACTGGTACAAAAAGTGTTGGGCCCCAGTTGTGCGTCAAGGGTAGACCTGAAACAAAGACAAAAAAGATTGGCTCCTAGTTGCGAGTCAAGAGTGGACTTGCAACTGGTATAAAAAAAGGTTAGGCCCAGTTGCGAGTCGAGATGGTGGCTTGCAACTAGGACAAGAAAGGTTGGTCCCAGTTGTGAATCGAGATTGGACTATCAACTTGGACAAAAAAGGGTCGTCCCAGTTGCAAGTCAATGATAGACTTGCAACTATGACAAAAAAGGTTGGGCCTCAGTTGCGAGTCGAGGGTGGACTTGCAGTTGGAACGAAAAAGATCAGGTCCCAGTTACGAGCGGAGGATGAACTTGCAACCGGGAAAGAAAGGTTGAACCCCAGTTGCGAGTCGATGGTGGATTTGCAATTGGGAAAAAATCGGGCCCCAGTTGCGAGTCGAGGTTGGACATGCAACTGGGGCAAAAAATTAGTGGTGCCGAGTTGCGAGTCGAGGGTGGAATTGCAACTGGATAGAAAAGGTATGACCCCAGTTGCGAGTTGAGGATGAACTTATAACTGGGACAAAAAAGATCGGCGCCCCAATGCGAGTTAAGGGTGGAGTTGCAACTCCGAAAAAATTGAGAAAAATTGGTCGGGCCCTCGAAGTTAGACTTACAACGGCCCGACCACGATAGAACTTTTTTTGTCTCTTCCAATTCTACGTTGCAGTCTAGAAACAACATAGAAAGCAGGTTGGCAGTGGGTTGTCATAATGGGCCGGCGAAATGCAGCCAAACAAGCCTAGACCAACAATATGATACACAACAAACAAACAACGACAAGCAAGGCCGAAGATGCGCAAAAATTGCGGAAACTATATCAAACAATCACAAACTTAGATGAGACATCATTTAAAAATGTTGTCAATTAAAAAATATACTTATGGAATTTAAAAAATCATGGATTTTATGAAAAAAAAGTTTCTAAAACCAATTTTTATTTAGAAAAAACAAAGGAAAAAACAAAAGAAAGAGAGTATAGAGAGTGGCGAACAAGAAGTACTTGAAAAAATTGCTTGCCCCTTACTCTTCTAATTCTCCCGCGAAGCCCACTGAAAACAAAGCACAAAAAGAGAACCAGTATCCAGACGGACACAGAAAGAAAAAGAGCAGCCCAAGCCAGGCCCAGGCACAAACAAAAGGACCAGCCGTACACACACATACGCAACCAATAGGCCGTACGCGCACGCAAACTTTGGAAGAAAGTCAGGCACAACGAACGATCACAAAATTTGCACGAAAATTGCAGATAAATATATCTCATCTAAATGTGATTTAAGAAATTTAAAACTAAATTCCACAAATTTAAAACAAAAATTGGAAAGGAGAAAATAAAAAGAAAAAGAAAAAAGAAATAGGAAAAGCAAAAACATAAATAAAAAAAGAATAGAGAGTGAGAAGGCAAGTGACCAGCGTCAGACCCTTCTTTTATGAGTGGAGCAGGCCAACACGAGATCAAAACTGGCCGTTTTCTTCTTTCTACTCATTCTGCTCGTGGAAGGATGAGAAGTTAAATAGGAATCACAAGATAGAAATGGAGCCTAGTTGAAAACACAAAGAAAAAACAGACCCAAGTTTACGCAGGGACGACAGCCAATACATAAAAAAGCGTCGAGCGATGGATGCGATAAACATACGGGCACGCCCAGGCACAAACAAACAAACGATGTACGGGGCAAACATACGAAACAACGATGACACGAGACGCAGCCAGCGACGCAAATCAAGTCTTGCATAAAAAATAGCAATAGATGGGACCGGACTTAGATGTGAGATAATTATATTATATCTAGATGTGAAATAGCAATGCCCTTTTTTTAATCATTTTTTGAACTATTTATTTTTAGAAACACGTTGTTCGAAATGACTGGGGGCAATCAGCTCGGTCTCTGGCACATTTGTCGATAAATCCTATATGAAGCATATTGCGTCAAGTAATCGGCAAGTCACGGAAGCGATTGAGCTGGGCCAACCCATTTAATGCCACGAGATTCGGATTTGGAAACCTTCTAGAAGGTTCCTGAATGGTTTAGATCCATTTTTTTCAAAAAACAAATGTTTTCCCTGTTTTTTTACCTATTTGTTCTCAGATTTTCCGTGTTTCTTTTCTCAAAATAGTTCCCTTTTTAAAAAATATTCAAAAATTTCAATATTTGTCCGGAATTTTGGAAAATGTTTGGGATTTTCAAATATTTGCCTTCCCGATTAAAATAGGACTACACCAGGGGTCGGCTTTGAGCCCTTATCTTTTTGCTCTGGTGGTGGGTGAGGTCATAAGGGATATATAAGGGGATATCCCTTGGTGTAACCTCTTTGCAGATGATGTAGTGCTAGTCGATGATAGTCGGACGGAGCTCAATAGGAAGTTAGAGCTATGGAGACAAATTTTGGAATCCAAAGGTTTTAGACTTAGTAGAACATAAAGTATTCCTCCGGTATCCGGGAGTGACATAATCTCATGGTCTAAGGAACTGATACTTGACATGATGAATATAAACCTGTAGCAAATAACTAAATGATCTCATGCTAAGTTTATGGTTGGGCATGTCCATCACATCATTAGGCCGTTATCAAATGACAACTCATGTCTATGGTCAGGAAACAATAACCATCTTTGATCAACGAGCTAATTTAGTAGAGGCTTACTAGGGACGACACGGTATAGTTTATGTATTTAAGTTTCTATTCAATACAATTCTAGCATGAATAATAAACATTTATCATGAACGGGAAATATGATAATAACCATTTTATTATGGCCTCTAGGGCATATTTCCAACACAAACCCCTCCCCCCTTGTAACCCTCCCGTCCACGGAAGGCCGGCCCCGGCCCCGGCCAGCTCCAGACTACCCAATGATGATGCCGCCGCCACTACTGCTTCACCGGCGGCGGTTGTTCCTGCTTCACCCGCGGTTGTCTCCATCTCTGTCCACCCTGCTCCTCTCGCTTCGCCGAATGCCGCCGCACTCTCCTCCTCGACCTCAGTGCTGGAGCGAGAGAGCTCCTGCAGCCCTGGTGCCCAAGCCAACGCATTTCGACCTAACTCTAAATCAAGAGCGATAGGGCGTGCGTTGGATCCATTGTTTCTGGACGTTCGTCAAGGCATGTAAAAGCTACCCAGCTATCCTCGCCAACCACCTTCACTCGCGGTTGTACTCCATAGATATGACTAGTTAATTTTCATGAGATCAAGGTTTCTGATATATCAATTTTGGACGGGCTTTTAAAATCACAATGTCGAATTATTTATACTAAACTTTATTACTTGTTTATAAATTATTTATGTATAATCACAAACATTGCTAATGAATCATGATAATTTAAATCTATTTTGAGAAGATATATATCTGTGTGTGTGTGTGTGTGTGTGTGTGTGTGTGTGTGTGTGTGTGTGTGTGTGTCTAAAATATTTTATCTTAAAACATAATTGAACGAAATCCAAATGTCAAAAAAAGAAGGAAAAATCGCATGCTTTTTAGAGTAATTAGTGACACATGCATAAATATAGTGTATATGTGTTTGCGTATTCTTAAATATATTAATAGAGACTCTAACAGTGAAGGCTATAATAAATAGCATGATAGTGATCTATAATTAGATATGTACATAAACAAAAAGATCTAGACTGTATGGGAGGGCTTGGGAATCTTCCAGCTGGATGATGCTTACACCAGTCTTATTTGGATGTAAGGTATTTAAGCCCCAAGTGCAGGAATTAGCAGCAAGAAGTAAGTTTCCAGTGAGAAGTAACTTTCAATTCAGGAGGTACAAGTTTCCAACACGAACGATAAATTCTACAATACTAACAAAACTTTATTTGTGCCCGTAAGAACTCTAGCAAGGGTTACAACATTACTAGCTTTACTAATTTACAAGATTTTAATATATAAAGTGGAAATAAGTATTTTTATGTTTTTCGAATAAATAATGACTTGAGAGTACATCTTCATTTTAACATATGATTTTGATGATTTATGACAAAGTCATTGAGAAGACTAATGTTCAAAGTTGCTTGGATTATTCAGGCTTAATTAGAGTAGTCCTTTATGAAGCTCCAACTTAGCAAATTATGCATTAGGCATACCACTAAGATTCTATACTTCTTTATTAGGGACGTTAATTCTTTTGTGCTTGGAGACACTCTAATCTATGATTGTAGCACCATATATTTTCTTAATGCCGGCATAAGTTATGCCCATTCTATTAGAAGGAGAAAGAATAATAAGCTTTGCATTTAGGTACAACCTGGTGCTGAGAAAATGCCTCAAACACCAACACCCAGCTAAAGTAAGGCTTACCCATATCATCACTAACAACTCGCCTAAATGACATGGCCCTTGTCATTGGTGCATCGTTAACAAACTAACGCGCCAGCTGTGATGTAGCAGGTATGGTGATACTCTCTCCAAATTTTTGACACCGTGTATGAAATGATTATTGATATTTTTAAATTTCTCTTGCTCGGTTTAGAAAAGGATCCCATTCATCTAAAAAATACCCATTGCCAAAAACATTGAGCCATCGGAAGGATCAATGTGAACTCGTCAAGCTTATATTTCAATAGAAAACAGTGTACTGTCATTTTTGTTTCAACCATCATTGAGCAAATTGTAAATCCACTAACAAATCAAAAAATATATCGATCC
Organism: Aegilops umbellulata; assembly: GCA_032464435.1. Classification (NCBI taxonomy): domain Eukaryota; kingdom Viridiplantae; phylum Streptophyta; class Magnoliopsida; order Poales; family Poaceae; genus Aegilops; species Aegilops umbellulata. The sequence goes on along the minus strand of CP136057.1, from coordinate 1,704,964 downwards.
CTCAATATACTTCAACCCCTTTTTCTAAGAAAAGGGCTCCCGCACTGGCTCCATTTTATTGAATAAAACAAAGCCAAATTTAGTTTTACAATGCATGCAGAGGTTGAGAGTACTGCCTCAGTAAACATAGAAATGATAAAACAGACAGAGTACTAAGTCTGGTTAAAACTACAGCAGGCTGAACGACACCAACATCATATTATGGAGATGCTACCAGCACATCACTTTTGCAGACATTGGACGTCACTCGACATATGAAAAATATATAACAACAATGTGTATGGAAAAAATTGAATATCATGTATTTAAAAAAAATCAAACGTGTATTAAAAAATTCGGTGCATATGAAAAATATACATTACGTGGGAAAAATATTTATTGCCATTAGAAATAAATATTCACCATGTATTTAAAAATATGTTGCCCTTGTATAAAAAATAGTATTATATTTAAACATGTATTACAAATATATTAGATATATACCAAATATGTGCAATGTATATGGAAAAAAGCAGCCATAAAAAATTATTTTCAAAAATGTTTACCGTGTATATAAATATGTTTCTGATGTTTAAGAAAATGTTGCATGTGTACTAAAAAAATGTTGACATCTATTAAAAAAACAAACCTGTGAAAATCAACAAAAGAAACAAATAAAAATGAAGAAAACCCATAAAACAAATGCAAAAGAACGAGAACAGTGAAAACCAAAAAAAAATCATGAAAATTCAAATGTAGACACCAGGTGACCGAGACTCGGGCACCAACATAACAGTTATTGTCATTTTAATTCTGAAAAATTGAAACGAAGCCTAAAAATTATGAAATTTGGAATGATATCATGATATGACACCTAGGGGCTAGGATAAAAAATTTGAGAATGTTTCGCAAGAGTTTTCACATAGACTGCTTACAAAGCGAACCATCTCCTTCGAAGAAACTAGGTTTCGAGAGAGAACGGGTCAAGTTTGCATGTGAATCGAGCGCGTTTCTTTGTCGGTTGACCATGATTTTTTTTCCAGACTCAGTCACATCATTACATGTATTATGTCTAAATTTGGCATTTTGGGGATCCCTTTGTTATATTTAAGCACTTAAATGCATTTAAAGAAACAGACCGGTTTGCAAGCGAAGTGTCCGCTCCTTGCTTATTTAGTTTTCAAACTTTCTCCGCACTCAACATACACTATTACATGTGACATGCCAAAATTTGGCACTGTTTCAGGTCTGTCTGCTATATTTAAGTCTTTAAGTGGATCCCAGGTAAGTGCTCATATAAAGTGATTTCGCCAAAAGGAAGATGCAGACTTCGTTGGATTTCCGAGCTGATGGACATCAATGGTGCTTGGGACACAAATATTGTTCGCCGGTACTTCCCGCAGGACTGTGATGAGATTCTGAAAATAAAAACTTCTCCCCAACACTCTGAAGATTTCATTGCTTGGACAAGGGAAAAATCTGGCAACTTTATGGTCTGGAGTGCATATCAGATGGCATTGGAAGAGCAAAGTCACGCTGCTCAGAGTTCTTCGAGCTCCTCACCTAGCGGTGACAGGTCTATATATGTGGAAGCTTGTATGGCAGGATTAGCACCTTCGAAGGTCAACGTTTTTGCCTGGAAACTTGCTTCAAATTCGCTGCCAACTTGGGAGATTAAGTGCTCTAGGAACATGGACGTGAATGATGTCTGTCCATTTTGTTCAGCTGATCGGGAGGATTCTTTTCATGCCATGCGCCGCTGTACTTTGGATAGAGCCCTGTGGAAGGAGATGTCGAGCTCCTGAACTTTACCGGATGTTTCACGCTTGCTGAACACAAGACCGGAATGGATTTTCCATCTGTTGTGTGACATGACAGAGACCATGAGTCTCAAGATACTGATGCTGTTTTGGAGAATATGGTATGTACGTAATGAGATTATTCATGGGAAGGCTGCACCACCTTTTGATGTATCCAGAAGGTTTCTTTGCAGCTATGTTTCCTCGATTCTTAACATCTCTCAAAACCATGAATATGATCTAGTGAAAGGAAAGGGCGTTCTGGATGAGGGCCAAGCACCTGGACTCTGCGTGCCACATTCTGCTCCTTCATTCATGGACTTAAAATGGAAACCATCGGATGATGGTTAGGTGAAGTTATAGCGCCGTGTAGCATGCTAATAACGTGATTAGCACCGTAGCGGCCAAATTTGCTAAAACATATTGTTTCCTCTTCAATGTCCATTATGTGTTCTCGATGGTTCCAATAGTGCAATGGTGCATCATTATTGGTCTAGATTCAGCAAAGGTGCAATCTTTCTAGCTTTCTCCTGTAAGATTGTAATATGGTGCTACCAGTAACTGTGAAGTTGACCTCTTAAGCTGAACAATCGTTGTTGTAAATTACTCTAGTGCATGTAGGTGTGTGATGATAAGAGGAGGAATTGTGATGTACATATGACATATATTCGTTAGCTTTTCGTGGTGTATTTTTCTTGACGGGGAGGGACAGCGGGCTTACTAAGCGACGAGAAATATCCATTGAGGACATAAGTGAGAGAGATGTAGAGACAGGCAAGATACCAATACCACTATATCTGGGGAAGTTTAAGCTTTCAGTTTGACCACTTGGTTGATTGCAACGTGCAGGCGTATAGAGCGCAGGCACGTGTATTAAATTGGGCTCCCACGGTGTACGTTTACCTGGTGACTGCAGGCTTTCAGTGAAAATTTTGTTAACGTGGTTGGCGATTTCGTGTGTACGTCTAGCGATTTTCACACGTGTGGGCCGTGCTGGTCCGCTGATCTGGCTGCGTACGGCTCCTTCCGTAGTTGCATGCATGTGCGGTGTGGTTGCCTGTGCTATTGATCGGTGCGGCCGCCCCACATCGCTGCATGGACGCTCTCATTTGTCTACATTCTTCATTTTGGCCGTTTTCTATTGGGCCGATCCCTGCATGGCGTGATCCTCTGCATGTGCCCTGGTCTGGTCAAAGGTTGTAACGGTTTTCTTTTCTTTTGTGTTGGCTTATGGCGAGGGTGGCACGTCGTGGATTGGCTGGATTTCCGTTCGACAGATTGGCACGTGTGTATTATGTGGAATCTACCGGTGCCGCTTTAGACCTATTTCTGGAGGATGCCTCTATCGGTGGTTCCAATCGTTTCTCGCCGCTTAATTCGTGATTTGGGTGTTCTCTCGCTGCTTGCATTATAGCCACAAATATCAGCGTATGTTTGGAACCCATCGCCTTGCCGCATCCATGCCATCCTTGGGTGGAGCTCGCCATGCTATTTGGGCGGCAAGGGATGGCAGCCATGGCACTGTCCCGTCGAAGCCCACGTCCACTGTTAGCCCACGATGCACCACACTGGCGCTACATGCAACCAGCAAGTACAAGGAGATGGCGCCGCATGAGATGAGTGGGTGGATGGAGTTGAGGAAGCCAGGTGGAGGTGTGAACACTATGCCGGCGTGCATGCCGGATCTCAAGCTGCGGCTGATGCTCACCAGCCCTGCTGTCGGCGCTGCAAAGAAGGTCGACAAGGAGAAGGAGGCCTCGGGCAGCGGCAGGGCGTCGCCGACGGCCAAGGAGTGGTGGCGGCGCCTATACATGAAGCCAAGCGGCGGGCACCAGCAGATGCGCAGACTCCGACGGCGTCCACCGAGCCGCAGAGGCTACGCATGAGGCACCAGCTCTGACTGCAGGAGAGCCTCGTGGTTTTGAAAGAGTCGGCGGACCCGGAGGTTTCCGGGCGAGCATGGCATAGATGATCGAGGCGAATGACGACGTTCGCCCTCAACGCCGCCGAGCACCACCGCGCCATCGTCGCCATGTTCCAGAACACCTAGCCCAAGTACCGGTCTGATAGGCCATTAAAGGTGGACCATTCCGACGAGGCGTCGTCGCGGATGCATGTGGTGTTGACGTTTCTGACCTCGAGTTCGCCCAGCTTACGGGCGGTGCAAGCTTACGCCGGCCCAAACCACCGGCACCCCACCGTCCTATGTCGGCCAGGTGTACCTCGCGCTTGACGTGGGAGGCGTCCGCCGTGCGTTGTCGTCATCAAGAGACGCGGCCTCAGTTAGGTTACCGACGAAGCGGACGCGAGAAGGCGCCCCCAGCTTCTGTCTGTGCACCTCCGCATCAGATGCAGGAAGGTAAGCCCACACTGACTGCCTCTAGCTCGCTCTTGGCCGTGCCCCTCACGCTGCCTCGCATGCGCAACTTGCGTTCTTCGGCTGCGTCGTGTGTGGTACGTGAGCTAGATGTGCGTGCACTGGGTGGGTGCATGTGTTCCGTGTTTGTGATGTGCTCGGCAGCGGCAAAATACAGTCATATACAGCCGATGTTATCTTTTTTTTTCCGTGTCTATGCCTCTCGCCCTCCATTCGGCTTCTACATCAGGCAGTACCGAGAGAGACCGAGATTTTCTACGTAATCAGGGGCTGCAAATATCCTCTACTAATCATGATTTTTTGAAACAAATTTTCAACCACGTAGTCTCATCACCATTCCTATTCTCATGCATGGATGTTATCAAGTCGTAGCCAACCACTGCATGCATACGGAAGCGATCAATGGCAGCAACCAATCCGATACTAGTGACAGGCCGGCACTCCGGGCTGACCAAGCAACAAATCAAAAAGGAAAGGGAAATGCTACATGCACACAAAGAGTGTACCAGCCTATGTACCTAAATTTACCAATTGCAGCATCTCGAGCTTCACAAGGATTCTAAAATAAAAATCAAAAAGAGATGAGAAAACTCAAACCCTTCGGTAGGCATGATGCAATGATTTTCCGGTGTATGAATATGTTTCATAGTTTAATGATATTTTTGTGTATGAATGGAGTGGAAAAAATTCTGGAATTTGCAAAAGCAGTCTATCACTTTTATCTCAGGCACTAATCTTGCTGGAAGCTACACTAGATGATCTGATCTAGCAAGTAATCGTCTATGCTTCTTCTATCTCGCTGTAGTAGTGTTATCGCGTAATGTTTGTTCTATAATCCGGACTATGCGCAGTTCCAATAAGTAGATTTTATCAGATATGTATGGGTGTGTGTTCTCCTGTTTAGTATAGCATGTATGTGCATGAGGACAACAATTGTACTTGCTTTCATCATATCATCCTATATTGGTATTTTATACATGTATCAACATCTATTTCCTTTTTTTGTGAAATATCAACATCTATTTTCACCCCATCTTATTTTTGTTTGATCCTATATCAGCACGACCCTAAAAGTACTTACCATAAATATATCACACCGCATATAGATATGTTGTATCAATGGGCGCGGCGTTCCGCCATGCGGGCTATGCTAGTAGCACACTAGGGGTTGGGACATGCTGCTGCGATCGGGACGTCAAAGGATTCTACGTATTTTCCACAAGCTTGATCACTACCAATTCTTTAAAAAGAATGACATTGATACTTGAGTATGACTTCAATTATTTCTAAAAACGCACAACGATGCATTATTTCCTATGAATTGAAAGTGATACCTCTATATAACTCGCAGATCCAAAGCAACTTGTAGTGATGACTTTTCTGTATCAATGGGACAATAATCTGTGTTGAAAAAAATAAACTGAGCAAAAGTATGTTGCAATAAGATGCACTTTAAGCACACAGTTTTCTATGTGGGGAGGCTCTGCATACGTACATCTATGATCAAATACGTACATGCTATTTCAACTTACACACTTATGCATGCATTCTTGTGTCATCGGCATCGTTACTCTCAACAGAAGTGAGATATGCTGATGTTTCTTAATCAATCAAGTAAAATGCATGGATCCTTGCCATCAACATCGTTAATCTCGACAACAGTGGATAAGCTGATGTTTCTTAATTAATGAAGACAAATGAATGCATTATTATCATCGACATCCTTAATTTGGACAAAGAGTGCATATGCTGATGCTTCTTATCAATTAACTATGAACAAAATGCATGCATTGTTATAATCGTCATGGCGTAAGCTACGCAAATGGGACTACACTCATATATTTGTATTTATACACACACATACCTTGAACACAAGATCATCGCCACGAGAAAAGCTAAGGCTATGTTAAGTATAGCAGCCTCTTCTTCCCTAAAGGTTGGCTTGTATTTTTCTTTATTATCGCATACATTTTCCATTAAATATTTTAGTAGACTGATTACTTGTTTGGTTAGCAGATAATGCTTTCGATTATGACATCTTCCAGGCTTAGAGCATGTTTCCCATCCCTTTATCAGTTAATAACAAAGATTATTATGGCATATTATTATTATTATTATTATTATTATTATTATTATTATTATTATTATTATTATTATTATTATTATTATTATTATTATTAAACACCATGCATGTTTCTCTTGATTATCTATGTATTTCTCAATTATTGATGTTTGTCGTTAATTAACAGTTTCGAAAGGGAGGAAGGCTTGGGTTAGTGCGTGATAAGGGTAGACATGCCTGGTCCGGTGCCTGAATCATGGCCGAATATGATTGGTACTGAACTGAATGCAGCAGTTCAAATCATCTCTCAAGAGAGGCCTGGTATCAGAATTGCCCGAGTACTCCCTCCAGGCGAGCCTCCATCCCCACCGCCACAAGACCAAGTACGCGTTATCATTTACAACCACTTCGGCCCGGTGCCTAATACATGGATGGTTGTTCCTCCTGCACAATACATTGGCTAGCTAGCCTGCCATTCATGGCTGGCTTTATCTTTTATGCCTTTATTATTAAAGGCTAGAATCGAGTGAATAAAGTGAGCGAGTGTGATATCGATCGCCATTCATTAATAATGCTATGTAGCCTATGTGGGCATGCCTGAATTATATTGTTTACTCCGATATGTATTAGTGTAATGAATCAACAAATATTTCGATGAGTGTACTATTTGACAATGGAATAATGAATTATGTGTTTTATTCTTGCTTGCTTTATCTTGTATGCCTCATAATATTAGTGTCATTTCATACTCAAGTATCAATGTGCGTTTTCAGAAAGAATTGAAGTCATACTCAAATATCAATGTCAGTTCTTTTTAACTAATTGGTAGTGATCATGCTTGTGGAAAATACGTAGAATCCTTCACTTCCTGGCCGCAGCCGCATGTCCCAACCCCTAGTGTGCTATCTTGCCTGTCTCTACATCTCTCTCACTTATGTCCTCAATGGATATCTCTCGTCGCTTAGTAAGCCCGCTGCCCCTCCCCATCAAAAAAAAAAGAAAAAAATACAGCACATAAAGCTAAAGGAAATTTGTCATACGTACATCACAATTCCTCCTCTAATCATCACACACCTACATGAAGTAGAGTAATTTACAACAAAAATTGCTCAACTTAAGAGGTCAATTTCACATTTACTGGTTGCACTAGATTACAATCTTACAGGACAGAGCTAGAAAGACTTCACGACTTCACGTTTGTTGAATCTAGACCAATAATGATGCACCGTTGCACTATTGGACCCATGAACAGATAATGGAGAATAGAATTCACACTATTAGACAATGGAATAACGTGATTAGCGGCGTAGCGACCAAATTTGCTAAAACATAGTGTTTCCTCTTCAAAAACGCTATAACGGCGCTACAGCGGCGAAATAGCGCGCTATTTTTTTCGTTGATACAGATGGATCATATCTGCTCTCTGATGGTTTGGCGACAACTGGTATGTTGCTTAGAGACTCAAGCGGTGCGATCATAACTGCATGTCGACATCTGATCACGTGTGATAATGCTCTTAAGTCAGAATTGTCAGTAATCTCTGAAGGTGTATCTTTAGCTCTGCAGTGGAGTAATATATCTGCACATAATTGGAGAATCGGACTGTCTTGAGGCCGTCAACTTGTTGAGAAGCAAGGAAATTGATAGGTAAAGAAACTATTTCTTGATCCAGGGGCTTCAAAGGAAACTGCTTGAATGGAATACTAGTATTACTCATATACGTCGCACAACTTTTTGGTTAGGTTCAGGACCTAATGAGGTCATAAAACATTGTGAATTTGACTGTAATCCTACTGTTTGCGTAATACAAGTATTTTCGCCGCAAAAAAAAAACACTCATCTCACTGCCGTCATGAACTCAGCCGCTGGAGGAATGGAGTCGATGGAGATCCGTGGCTACTTGCATGAATGGCCCAAGCCCATTAGAGGCTTAATGCTTTGAGCCCATGTACGCAATAGTCCAAGTAACCCATCCATATAGCAGTGAGATGTTTCTCACCACTAAAAAAAAGCAGTGTGAGGCTTTTTCCAAAGAAATGAATAGCTTTCCCTCCCCAAATGTGGACAACGTAAACACCCCCTCCGCCCGGCGAACTTTCAAACCGGTTTTTAGGCCCCCAAAATCTGTAAAGCGGCATAAATTTTCCCTAGGGTGGTAATGGTCTTTATTTGAGCTGGTTTTCTCTTAAATGTTGCTGACTTGGCAAAAGCGCTCGTGTCATCGCACTCTTCTCCCTTGGCTCGCCATTGCTGCACCCAAAGCTCCTGCGACGGCAGCCTCCCATCATTCTTGCAGTTGCATCCTCTTCTTCCTCTTCTTCTTATTATTCCGTCGTGCTCTGGCAGATCCTTCAGTGCCTTCACGTTGCTAGGGACATGAACGACTGCGACTTGCCAACGTAGAACCTTGACAGCCCTCTCCTTCAAGTTAACAACAATTCATCCATCCATGATCACGTAATTGAAACATATGGCTGATGATGGAATTAATGGTAGGACTTGCCTCACTGGAGGCAGTTCAGTTAAGCCATGAGGCTCAGAGCACGTGGCCAGCTCAACTGGCAGGCACTGTGATGCTGACTCAGCCGAAGAACCATCAGCGCCGGAACCGGAGCCCGAGAAGACAGGAATGGAGCACATACCATCCATGATCTTCCTATGTAGCCTGGTGTGTTAGACAAGGCAGTGGAGTATATATCCTACCGTCTCTGTTTCCATCTACTAGTTTGTACTGCCTTATGTTCCAACAAAAGAGTGGAACAAGACGGAGTATGTTCCAGTTCATTGGATTGGACATTGGAGCACAAGTACAAGTGGGGCAAAGAAATGGGACAAGCAGCAAGATAAGCATTCTGTACAAAATTAAAAACCATGTGGTGTGGGCATTTCTCAGCCATATAACAATAATCCGTTGACATTCCAGTTCTATTATAACCACCTTTTTTCTCCTTCATTCCATCTTGCTCTTTTTATCTCTTAAAATCATTTAGAGATATGCTTTCTAAACTACCATTACTGAAGTCTCTAAAATCTTGTTGCCGATACACCATCCGTTCTGCAATTTCATTCTGAATGGTATCACATAGAAATAGCAAGTCACTTGGAAGCCTCGAAAATCTTACATGTCAAAGAAAGAGTGATGCATCTGCAAAAAAAAAAAAAAAAGAGTGAATGCAAAGTTACAAACTATGAGAAAAATTCACTGCCAATCTGATGCGAACTACGTACCATTTTGAGGGCAGGACTAGCAGGACTGGAAAAGAAAACAAGGCAGCTACCTCCATTGTCGAGCTTCCATGGAACTCAAACATCAAGGAATCAACCAGCAGAGATATATCCTCTTGAAAGCACCAAACACTACCGCAGCTGCACGCAACTCGACAACAACACATAACAAGATTTGACACTCCAGATCTGACATGGGCAAGAGAGCAGCTAGGAACAGGATATATGAGTATGGGGCTTGTCCATGATGCAGCAGGCAAGGGAGACATGGATCGTGGTGATGCTAGAGATAGCCGGATAATTACTTGTCCTGGCGTGCCCAGGTGTTGCCTCTTCTGCGGAGCCACTACTTGGAGGGATATGTTGACGGGTTCATACCGTGTCCACCCCCCCCCACCACCCGGCATACCACACCTGGGTGGCTCAGGATCAGGCCATCCTCTCCGCCATCCAGTCCTCGCTCACCCCGAGCGTCTCGTCGCTGGTCATCTTCGCCGCTACGTCCCGGGAGGCGTGGGCGGCGCTTCACACCAGCTTTGCCTCTCAGTCTCAGGCGCGTGCTCACTCTATACGCACCGAGTTGGGTGAGACGAAGCTTGGCGACCTCAGCATCACCGACTACTTCAACAAGATGCGGGGTCTCGCCGACACGTTGGCCTCAGTCGGACAGTCGCTGCAGGATGAGGAGTTCACCACCTTCGTACTGAATGGGCTTGATGATGATTATGACAATCTCATCGAGAATGTTCATGGTCGCGATGACCCGCTTCCACCTCATGAGCTCTATGCCCGTCTGCTTGTCCGTGAGCAGCGCATTAAGGCGCGCCGAGCCTCCCCTAGTTTTGCCTCCGCCAATGCCGCAACACGTGGCAAGCCTCAGCGGTCATCATCGTCAGGGGGCAAACCGGCGTTGCCTTCATCACCAGCCTCGAGGGGCAGTGCTCCGACCATCACAGGTGGTAACCGGCCAGTGGCGTGTTGTTCTTCTTGTGGTGCCCAACAGGCCTGCCAGTTGTGTGGCTTGGAGCGCCACATTGCTTCTCGCTGTCATCGTCACTACAAGTAGGACTTTCTGGGCCTCGGCAACAACGGCAAGGGGAACGACAAGCAGGCCGCCGCTGCCATGACAAGTCATGATCATGGTCGTACTCCGTCATACTCCATTGATCCTTCATGATACATGGACACTGGAGCTACCAACCACCTAACCAGTGAGATGGGTAAGCTCTCTACTCAGGAGCCATATCGCGTTCATGATCAGGTGCACACCGCTAGTGGAGCAGGTATGCGCATCTCCCATGTTGGTCAGGCTTCTCTCCTTGCACACAACTTTCGCACATTGCATCTATCTAATGTCCTTCGTGTTCCTTCTGCTACACGTAGTTTGTTGTCCATTCCTCAACTTACTCGAGATAATAATGTCCTTGCTGAGTTTCACCCTTTTCGTTTCTTTATCAAGGATCGGGACACGAGGGCCGTTCTGCTTAGCGGTCGTCTTCACCATGGCCTGTATGCACTTGATGCGCCGCGCTCATCTTCCACGCCGTCTTCTCCTCAGGTGTTCAGTGGTGTTCGTGTGTCGCCTACACACTGGCATGCGCGCCTTGGTCACCCGGCGGCTCCCATAGTTCGACATGTTTTGCATCGTCATGATCTACCAGTTGTGTCCAATAAAACTGCTGAAACTATTTGTGATGCCTGTCAGCAGGGCAAGAGTCATCAGCTTGCGTTTTCAGAGTCTAGTCGTGTTGTGAAACATCCTCTTGAGCTTGTGTTTTCTGATGTATGGGGCCATGCCCAGACATCTGTTAGTGGTCACAATTATTATGTCAGTTTCATTGATGCTTACAGCCGTTTCACTTGGTTATATCTTATTAAGCGTAAGTCTGATGTGTTTGATGTCTTCATTCAGTTTCAAGCACACGTTGAGCGTCTTCTTAAGTAGAAAATCATCCATGTCCAATCCGACTGGGGGGGTGAATACCACAACCTCAACTCGTTTTTTAACAAACTTGGGATTTCGCACCGCGTGTCATGCCCCCACACACATCAGCAGAATGGTGCTGCCGAGCGTAAGCATCGTCATCTTGTTGAAACTGGCTTAACCTTGCTAGCTCATGCGTCTGTCCCGTTTCGGTTCTGGATTGATGCTTTCTCTACAGCTTGTTTTCTTATAAACAGGCTTCCCTCGAGGCTTCTGAATATGCAAACCCCGCTTGAGCTCCTGCTTAATGAGATTCCGGACTACACTTTCTTCAAAGTGTTTGGGTGTGCATGTTGGCCTCACCTCCGTCCATACAACAAGCGCAAGCTAGAGTTTAGGTCTAAGAAGTGTGTTTTTCTCGGGTACAAGTGCTTACATGTTCCTACCAACCGCATCTACATCTCTCGTGACGTTGTGTTTGACGAAAATGTATTTCCTTTTCATGCACTTCCGACGGACCTTACCACTTCCACTTCCACACCGCCAGTGCTTGTGTCTACACCTACGCCTGATCAGTTTGTGGATGTTGCATATGCCCCTGCGTTGCTCCCTAATCATGCTGCAGGTATTGGACGCGGTGCTCGGCTCGAGCTGCTTGATGAACAGGTCGTAGATGATCCTCCTGGTCGGGACGTGCATGCGCCATGCATGACGGGCGGCACCCGCCAACCCATTCTCCTGTCGCCTGAGGTGGCCACCCCGACTGCCTCTCGGGTGCCGGGTCCGTCTGGCTCCATGCTGGACCCGGCCACGCCAGCGCCAGCAGCGTCCTCTGGCTCACTGGCCCTGCCTGCACCAGCGGTCGCCTCGCCCGGCTCGCGGGCCCCGTCCACACCAGCGGCCGTCTCGCCCGGCTCGCCTGGCTCGCGGGCATCGCCAGCCCTGCGTGGCTCGCCCGCGCCACTGGCGGGTGCGTCTCCTGGGCCGGCTGCCGCTGCCGCTAGCCCGGTGGTCCCGTCGCCTGCTTCGGCGACTGATGAGCCCGACTCGTCGGACTCGGCTCCGGCCTCGTCCACGTCCTCTGCTGCACCATCTTTGCCGGCAGATTCTGCTGTCGCACTTCGGCCGCGCACACGGAGCCAGTCCAGTGTTTTTCGCCCGAAGGAGTGGACGGATGGCACGGTTGCGTGGCTCGCTGCGTGCATGGCTCACACTGTTGGCGATCCTACTACAGAGCCTCGTCACTTTCAGGCTGCGTTGAGTATTCCTCATTGGCGTGCTGCAATGGAACAAGAGTTTCATGCCCTCCAACAGAATGATACTTGGCGTCTTGTTCCTCCAAAGTCTGGCGTCAACATCATTGATTCCAAGTGGGTTTTCAAAGTCAAGCGACATGCTGATGGCTCCATTGAACGTTACAAGGCACGGTTAGTCGCCAAGGGCTTCAAGCAGAGGTATGGTCTTGATTATGAAGACACGTTCAATCCAGTCATCAAGCCTACTACCATTCGGTTACTACTGTCTCTTGCGGTTACTCGTGGATGGTTCCTTCATCAGCTTGATGTGCAGAACGCTTTTCTCCATGGCATTCTGGAGGAGGAGGTTTATATGCGTCAGCCGCCTGGTTTTGTTGATCCGACACGACCTCACCATCTCTGTCGTCTGGTTAAGGCACTGTATGGACTCAAACAGGCTCCTCGTGCATGGCATGCTCGCCTTGGATCTGTTCTTCGGGCTCTTGGGTTTACTCCCTCCACTGCTGATACGTCACTGTTTCTCCTCCAGCGCCCTGAGGTTACGATGTATATCTTGGTTTATGTTGATGATATCATCCTTGTCAGTTCCTCGGCTGCTGCTGCTGATCGCCTTGTGATTGCTCTCCGTGATGATTTTGCTGTCAAGGGTTTGGGTGTTCTTCACTTTTTTCTTGGTCTTGAAGTTTCACGGTCCTCTGCTGGTCTGACTCTCACTCAGAAGAAGTACTCCTTGGACTTGTTGCGTCGTGCTGGAATGCTCAAATGCAAACCTGTTTCCACTCCGATGTCTGCTACTGATCGGTTGTCTGCCCTTGATGGTGACTCTCTCTCGTCTGATGATGCTACTGAGTATCGCAGTATCGTTGGTGGTCTGCAATATCTTACTATTACCAGGCATGATATCTCCTATGCAGTTAACCGTGTCTGTCAGTTTTTGCATGCACCCAGGACGTCTCACTGGTCAGCTGTGAAGCGTATTTTGCGCTATGTCAGTATTACTGCTGCCTATGGTCTGCATCTTCAGCCTGCACCGTCGTATGAGCTCTCGGCCTTCTTTGATGCCGACTGGGCTGGTAGTCCGGATGACAGGCGATCCACGGGGGGCTATGCGGTGTTTCTGGGTCCTAACTTGATCGCCTGGAATGCTCACAAGCAAGCAACTGTGTCTCACAGTAGTACTGAGGCTGAATACAAAGCTGTTGCTGATGCAACTGCTGAGATCATATAGGTACAGTCTCTGTTGAGAGAGTTGCGTGTTCCTCAAGCTCGTCCTCCAGTCCTGTGGTGTGACAACATTGGTGCTACATATCTTTCTTCTAATCCAGTGTTCCATGCGAGGACAAAACACATTGAGGTGGATTATCACTTTGTTCGGGAACGTGTTGCACAGAAGCTACTCTGTATCAAGTTCATCTCATCAAAGAATCAACTTGCTGACATCTTCACGAAGCCTCTACCACAACCACAGTTTGTAGGCTGTAGGCGCAATCTTAACTTGCTTTGTACTTCAGGACATAGTTAAAATTGAGGGAGGGTGTTAGACTGTATATACATAGCCTCTGTATATCTGTATTGTAACATTGTATTGTACCCCTTGGATACTCTATATAATAAGATAGCCACACCCCGAGTTAGGGTTGTCATGCAGTTCCCAAAATACTTTGTTCTACACAACACACAGATTTCCGCACGCAAAATCTGATTACCGATAGCTTCTAGTACAGCAGGTGCGCTCATACTTGCGTGAAGACTACCGGAATAGTAATAACCTCAATTACTTTTCATTGAGGAGATGAAGAAGATATGGCGTAGAATAGGAAGAGGGTGAAGGAAATCAATCAGCCAGGAGTTTTTTTCTTTGTTATTAAGGGAATCAATGGGGGTTAATTTTTTTTAGAAATGGAGAAGGACCGCGGCCTCTGCATCTGAACGATGCATGCAGTCACTTTATTAATTATTCACACAAGACCTTATAAAATCATACAACAGTAAGACCGAAGCCACCGTCTAGACAACAAACTGTCGCTACTCCTATCCAATTGACGAATGGATGCTAATAGTCTGAGCCTAATACCAAACAGACCTCGCGGCCAAACCTAACATCTAACACCAGAGGTCCCAACCAGGACACCTGCCGGGTATGGGGCACCCACCAGTCCGACGCACTCCTCAACCAGGACGTCTGCCGGGTATGAGGCCGCCGCAACCACCTGCCACCAATCAATCCTCAGTGTTGTACTGTTGCATCTACCTCTTGCACGGTCTAGCTGCCTCGACGTCACCACGACGCCAGACAACGCCACCATCCTGTGCGAGTCCATCTCCGCGCATCGGGCGCCGAGTCTCCACCGCGCCACGCCGCCGAGATCCGCCGCCATAAATGGGCAATATGAAACACCGCTCTTCCTCTTGTCCCCTCCAGCCAGCACTTGCTCCAAAACAATGCCCCCAGAAGCGAGAACGACATCGACCCAGATCTAGGGTTTCCCTCGGAACATCCGGATCAGGTTGACGTGACCTGCAACGACGATGCCTCGAGAAGGTAACGGCGTCCGAGACGCCGCCATCGTCCGCCAAGACCGCAGTCAGACGCGATTTTCAACGGAAGCCACGTCGTCCCGATCTCTCTCGGCTGGTTGGAACCGAGCGGAGCCTCGCCACGAAGACATACTCCGCTGTCGGTACTCCGGCAGAGATTCGTCATCTCCTCACCGATCCCTCCACGCGCCGCCGGTCAGCGCAAGGCCACCCTGTGGCGGATCCGATCGGGGCGTTGGACCCACAGCCACCGCCGTCACCATCTCCGCACAGATCAGCCAACCCTGCCGGATGGGGCGCTGAATGGGGGTGGGGGGGTTTAATTGGGGAGATTAAAGGGCCATAGCACTGGCTTAAGAGACTACTACTACCTCCTCGGTTTCTTTTTTGTGTGTGTGTGTGTGGACTGCCTCTTCGGTATTGTTCAGGGAGAAAAGCAAATGACAGAATCGTTATTCTTTATTGATGATTGAAGGCAATATATACAATCTGAGGGGGTGAGTTGTATGGACGCGACCCTTACAAAGGAGGGCAACCAATGACAGTTACCAAACATAAGTCGGTTGCTAATAAGCAGGGATTGTCCCTTAATTATCCTAATTAATTTATTCCTAACAGGTACTACAGGGATTAAAATCATGCGATTTGTTTGGTTGAAAAAATAATATTGACGTGGCAGATTTGCTGAGGTGGATGTTAATTGCATGTTGATTGGAGATGTGGGTAGGCTGCATCTCAAGAGAAATCATGTAGTGGACAGCTTCTATTTAGATATAGTAGATTTAGGATTAATTAGGAGTGTCCTTTATCGAGCTCCAACTTAGGAAATATCTGCATTAGGCATACCATTAAGATCCTACACTTCGTTTTTAGGTAGATTAAATGCCTTTTGTGCGTTGAGACAATCTAATGCATGGTTTTAGCATCATCGATATTTTCGAAACTCTCCTGCTCGGTTTAGCACATGATCCAGACCATCTTGACAATACTCATCGAATAAACTATTTAGCCGTGAACCAACCTGTGGTTGGATGGTTAGAGGGACTGTGGTATCTCAGCCTACCAGGGTTTAAATCCTGGTGCTCGCATTTATTCCTGGATTTATTTCAGGATTTCCGGCGATGCGCATTCAGTGGGAGGAGACGTTCCCATCGACGACGAGCCTACGGTGACTTCGTAAATTTTAAAATGATATGCCGGCTCAGTCTTTTGAAGGTGCCCATAGGGATAGGGTGTGCGTGTGTGCGTTCATAGGGGTGAGTGTATGCGCGTGTATATGAGCGCTTGCGTCTGTACTGTGTATTGTGTTCAAAAAAGAATAAACTATTTAGCCATCGGAAGGATCAACTGAACTCGTCAACATGGTATATCAGAGGAAACAAAAGTTGTATCATCCTTTTAGTTTCAACCATCAATTGAGCAAATTCGAAAATCTATTGACAAATCAAAAAAAAAATCAATCACTGGATATACTTCAGTCCATACTTTTTTGAAATGGAAGAAAGCATTAGTCAATTTTCGTATTGTTGCCTTCTAATCTCTAGTCTATTTTCTTTGGGCCATCCAGCCATGAACTACATGTGCACCGTCGCTTGGTTCCCTTGGGTAGCTCCCTTTATAGAAAAAGAATGTTATTTACCAATAAGCAAAGTAGTCTTGTACTCCCTCCGTCCCACAAAGCTTGAAAAAATGTTCTTAATTATATTATGAAACGGAGGGAGTATTTCTGTACTTAAAGCTTGTTACTAATTATTAAAATACCCAAAAATAAATTAGTTAACTTTATAATTAAGTCGCCACGATAGGTAGCACTGAAGACCTCGTGGTGACTCACGCTTCTTTTGAAGACCTCGTGTGTGACGCCCGGATAATTAAGCTACAGTAACCTCTGCTAATAATGCCACGTCACCTCGATTACGGTTGCTAATCTCGCGATAGTTCGAAACTGATTCAAATTCAAATTCAAAAAAAAGCTCCATGTATATCTCCTCCTCTAGGTCACCATGTAAGAATGTTGTCTTCACATCAAGTTGTTCAATTTCCAAGTCCATGGTGGCAGCCATGCCAAGCACAACTCGGATCGAAGACATCTTGACCACCGGAGAGAATATCTCACTATAATCAATGCCCTTTTTTTGACTGAATCCTTTCACAACCAATTTGGCCTTGTACCTTGGATGTGAGGTGTTTTCTTCAGTCTTCACTCTGTACACCCACTTGTTCTTGAGTGCTTTCTTGCCTTTTGGCAGATTCACCAACTCAAAAGTATCATTCTCATACAGGGAATTCATCTCATCCTGCATGGCTTCTGACCATTCTTCTTTGTTCTCATCAGACATTGCTTCCTCATAGCATGAGGGCTCACCTGCATCTGTCATCAACACATATTGATGTGGTGGATATTTAGAAGAAGTAACGTGACCTCTTTCACTTCTTCTTTGCTGCTGCACTGGTGGTGAATCAGGTGGATTTTCGTTGGCATCATCATTACCAACTTCATCATCATCATCACTTGATGGCTACTCGCCACTTTGACTTGTACTTCCTTGATCAGTTGCATCTCCACTGTCTTCAGTGACATCATCTCCCCCATGATTGTCATGCATGAGAGGAGGACGGATTGGATCCATGTCAACCTGAGGTGTGTTGGTCATTGTCTTCTCTGGTTTCCCAATATCTTTTATTGTTTCATCTTCAATGAACACCACATCTCGGCTTCTCACAATCTTCCTATTTGCTGGATCCCACAACATGTAGCCAAACTCTTCACTTGGTTGGCTGAGGTAGATGCACTGCTTTGTCTTGCTATCAAGCTTGGATCTCTCGTCCCTTGGAACATGTACAAATGCCCTGCAACCAAAGACCTTCAAGTGCTTGTATGATACCTCCTTTCCTGACCAAACTCTCTGAGGAATATCACCTGCAAGAGGAACTGAGGGAGATAGGTTAACAACATACATAGCATTTATCAATGCTTCAG
Source organism: Aegilops umbellulata (assembly GCA_032464435.1). Taxonomy (NCBI): domain Eukaryota; kingdom Viridiplantae; phylum Streptophyta; class Magnoliopsida; order Poales; family Poaceae; genus Aegilops; species Aegilops umbellulata. The sequence goes on along the minus strand of CP136057.1, from coordinate 1,686,824 downwards.
CCCAAAATGAATTAGGTAAATGAACATGAGAGATCATAGTTGTAACCCTCTTTGTGGGTGTCCTGTTCATTCCCTCTACAAGACCATTGAGCTGGGTGTCTTTGGTGGACTCTTCTCAAGCCTGATGCCAAACTTTCTGCAATACCTTTCAAAAGGACCTCTGTATTCACCACCATTGTCTGATCTCACACACTTCAATTTCCTGCCGGTTTCTCTTTCAACCTTGGCATAGAACTCCTTGAAGGCTTCAAGCGTCTGGTATTTGTGTTTCAGCACATACACAAAAACCTTTCTGGAATGGTCATCAATAAAAGTCACAAAGTATAATGCTCCACCATGAGATTTTTCAGTCATGGAGCAAACATCAGTATGCACAATATCAAGAACATTTTCTGCACAATGTGGAGGGAGTGTACGAAATGCAGCCCTATGTTGTTTGCCAGCAAAACAATGTGCACAGGGTTTCAAGGATATACCTTTCAACTCAGGGAGGTACTCCATGCGAGCAAGAGCGTGCATGCCCTTCTCACTCGTATGCCCAAGCCTCTTGTGCCACAATTCAACCGAAGTGTCTTTTTCAACAATGTTCAACACCTCATTGCACAACTTGGTTTTAGTCACATAGAGATTACCTTGCTTACTTCCTCGAGCCACAATTAAAGAGCCTTTGGTGAGCATCCATTTTCCTTCACCAAAATAACTAGGATGTTTGATATCATCAAGCTTGCCCACTGACAACAAATTCAGCCTTATGTCGGGAACATGCCTCACATCATCGAGCACCAATCTGCAACATGTGTTTGTTTCAATGCATATAGAGCCCTTGCCAACAATTGTTGATGAACCACTATTTCCCATCCTCACTTGGCCAGTAACACCACTAGTGTAAGATGTGAAATACTCCTTGTGTGATGTGATGTGGAAGGACGCACCTGAATCCACAACCCAACTCATGGCATCATCACGAACAGCACTATAGCAATCTTCATCTTCTATGACTAGATAGTCCTCATCTGTTGCGGTCATGGCTGAACTGCTCTCAGCCTTTTGCTCGGTTTTCTTTGTGAGTTTCCCCTCTGCAAGCCCTCTTTTGTACTTCCTGCACTCGCTCTTTATGTGTCCCGGATTGCCACAATGAAAGCAAGTAATATCTTTTCTCTGTTTTGACTTTGATCTCCCCCTGGATTTGCTTTTGCCTTGCTGAAATCTTGTATTGCTGCGTCCACTGTTCTCATTCTTCCCATGGGTTTCAGCCACATATGCATCAGAAGAAGAGGCATCAACCTTTTCCTTCTTTCTGGCTTCTTCATTCAGCATACTGTTCTTCACCATCTCCAAAGCCAGCTTCCCATCCGGAGCTGAATTGCTAAGTGACACAACAAGCGTGTTCCAACTATCAGGCATGGAACTCAGCAGCAATAATGCTTGCACCTCATCCTCAAAGTTGATCTTCATGGCTGAAAGTTGATTTATATGGCATTGGAAGACATTTAAGTGCTCAATCACACTTGTGCCATCTCGGTACTCAAGCTTTGCAAGTCTTTTGATCACCGAGGCCTTGTTCATTGATGTCTTCCTCTCATACATAGACTCCAACTTCTGCCACATCTCATAAGCATTTGTGTCATTTGCAACATGGTGGAAAATATTGTGGTTGATGTACAACCGAATCATACCTACTGCCTTTCTGTGCAACACTCTCCATTCTTATTCCGTGACACCTGTGGGTATCTTGTCTTTCACAATTGGCTCATACAAATCCTTGCAATAAAGGATGTCTTCCATCATGGGCTTCCATAACGAGTAATTGGAAGAATCAAGTTTTATCATGCCACTTGTAGTAGCGCTTTGTTCCAAAGCCATTGTGAGCAGCACTTCCAGCAACAATCAAGCAACTGAGATTTGCAACCTTCTAAGCAACCAAGGCTTTGATGCCACTCTGTTGGGAATTAGCACACAAATGCACTTGTGGTTAACTGAAAACTACAGCGGAAACAAGTAATCTCAGCACCACATCATGTACTAATTCAAGGATTGTTGCTTAGCACGGAAGGAAACATATGCAGCAACATATATGGGGGCAGAAAATGTTACTCAGCAGGCAAGACACTCCTCAGCCTAGTGTCTTGTGGTAGGAGTAAGTTTCTGGACAGCACCAAGCATCAACAAGAGACAGCAGATTTTTACGTGGAAAACCCCTCAACTTGAGGGGAAAAACCACGGGCCGAAGCCACCCAAATCCTCTTCCACTATTATCAAATGTGGGATACAACAAGTTCTTCTCTAGACAACACTAGAGGATCTCATACATCAAGGTTTCTGAATCTTGGATGAACACAACAAGATTTGGGGCTCAAGAAGTAGGGATTGGAACAATCTCACCAAAGATGGTGGAACTGAAGCTTGAAGGAGACAAGGTAGGGGATCTGGACCATCACAACCTTGGGGAGGAGCTCCCTTGCTTCTTCCTTCAATCTTCCTCTTCTTCCCTTGCTCTCTTGGTTTTCTCTCTTCTTCCCTCTTGGAGGATGAACTGATTTTCGTCACTCTTGGTGGTGGCTGCTGGATGGAGGGTAAAGCATCCCCATCCGCACATGTGCAAAGTCCAAAATGACCTAATGGGTAGTGGGCTTATGCACCTCTTTGGGCTGCCTAAAAGGCCTCAAATGGTCATCTCCTCACAACCCACATGAGGAGGATATCCCAACACCATGATCATCCTACCCTCTTGTGTTGTTAGACGAGGCAGTCGAGTATACATCCTACATTCTTTGTTTCCTTCTACTCCCTCCGTTTGGAATTACTTGTCACAAAAATGGATGTATCTACAACTAAAATACATCTAGATATATTCATTTCTTGGACGAGTAATTCCGAACGGAGGGAGTACTACTTTGTACTGCCTTATATTCCAACAAAGAGAGTGCAATAAGATGCAGTATATTCTAGTCTACTGGATTGGGGCACAAGTACAAGTGGAGCAAGGGAATGGAATAAGCAGCAGCATAAACATTCTGCACAAAATTAAAAACCATGTGGTGTGGGCATTTCTCAGCAAGACAATAATAATTTGTTGACATTACAGTTCTATTACATACACAGGCCAGTGTAGAATACCATCATGTCGTTTAAATTAACAAATACTCTCTTCCTTCACAAACATAAGATATTTAACTTTTTTTTGAATCGGATGTATACTGACCCGTTTTAGTGTGCTTGTTCACTCATTTCAGTTCGTATGTAGTCCATATATTAAACTATCCAAACTTCTTATATTTGTGAATGAAGGGAACTTCTTATATTTGTGAATGAAGGGAGTAGTATATATATAGCACTGCGGAATTAGGTTTGTGCTCTGTTTTTAGCTCATTCAGAGATATGTTTTCTGAACTACCAATACCAAAGTCTCTAAAATCTTGTTGCCGGTACATCTTCTTGCTACCTCACCTGTATCTGTATCTGTATGTATGCAAGCCATGGATGACGTGAGAGTGCCGTCTTTCCATGGACAAGAGAGCGGCTAAGAATATATGTACATCGACCGATATTTACAGCACAGCTCAGGTCAAACGCGTTCGCTGAGATGGATAATATACGTCTTCAGGATGTCGAACCAGGCACGATACATCTGCCCGACACAAGTTTACCCTTCCTGCAAAAAACGCCGCAGTATTGACAGCCAGGGAACAGAGAAGTGATATAGAGACACGACGAACTGGCCACAATAAGCGTCGAATCAGCGCCTTACACGCCCATCACCAGACACAAAACTACCAAGATAATACTACTAATTTTGTCATGAAAGGATCATGATATGATAGACACAGGCAGCTGCCAAGACAAGCGGAAGAAGAAGGCGGAAAACGCAGGCTACATATGACCGAGGAGGTTCTACCGACAAGAACCAACCAAATTAACCCAGCAAGTTAGTCCGATCGACCAGGCAAGCAGCGAGCGACGATGCCTAGCTAAGGGGTAGTTGTTCAGTTCACTTCAGTTTAAGCCATCCAGAGGAGAATGCCGGGACGGCCAGCTTCACTTCTTATGCACCCTGCAGTCCGGAGAGTTTGGCTGCAAGGGCAGCAGGGGCTGCCTCGACGCGTCCGCGCTGTTGAAATCGATGGCCAGGCCGACCGGGCTCGTGTCCTTCAGGCTCGACGACTTGCGTTTCTGCTGCAACACAAAGGACGGCATTGTTAATATAGTCACCAAGGTAACCAGACTGACACTGACAGTAGGGTAGGTAATTCATGGTTTCGACTAACAGCTCTACTGCCTGTGTGTGTGCGTGTACTAAATTAAACTAAATCAGTACACACTTGAGGTTGGTGTTTTTACCTTGGTGGAATTACTGGCGGAGTGCTTTCTTTCGGACCGATGCTTCTGCTCCTTCTCCAGCAAGCACAGCAGCCTCTTGTTTGCTTCGTCAAGGGCTCTGTTCTCCTCGAATAGCAACTTAACCTTGAATTGAAACACCGTCAGAACCACGCTAGTTTCGCACAAATCAAATCTATTGACATTCGCTGAGAAGGTGATAAGAGTCGCAGGTGCAGAACATGGCTGCTGCAAGGACAAGAGAGAGGTTCAGTATCTTAATTACCTCCTCCTCTGCTTTGTTCAGGTTGGTCTTGAGTATCTCCTTGTCCCTCTGCAGCGCTTGCACTTGCTCAGTAAGCTGCGCGTGAGTAAGTAAGATGAATGTTGGAGGATCAGTCAGGTTGGTTAAACAGCAAAGCACTACTAGTAATTACTCCCTCCGTTCTGAATTACTTGTCGTAGATATGGATGTATCTAGATGTATTTTAGTTTTAGATACATTCATTTCTATGACGAGTAATTTGAAACGGAGGGAGTACAAAGCAGCCACTGCAGTAGCATATAGGATTATCATGCAAGCAAGCAGAGTGTTGAATGATGGTGACAGAGCTCTAGAGTTGATCCAACACCAAATCACCTCACCTGATTGATGGTGATGGAGCTCTACTAGAGTTGCCAGATCAAAAACAGACCATGTAACAAGCAAGACCAGTCGTCAAACTGAATTATGCATGAAGTGATTGAAAACTGTGGATGATACAATTCATCAACTGACTCAACTAACCAATTTTCCTTTGCCAATGGCAGAACACGCAATCAGTGGATAGTACGAGCGAGGGAAGGGAGACGGGGTGTGGTGGGTGTTACTGACGTCGGGGGCGTCCCGGAGGCGCTTGCGCAGGTCGTCGCTCTCCCTGGCGAGCTCGTCGCAGGACTCCATGGCGCGCTCCAGGTCGCGCTCGTAGAGGCCGCACTCCTTCTCGAGCCTGGCGGCGTGGGCGGCGAGCTGGTCGCGCGCGGCCGCCACCGCCTCCTTCTCCTCCACGCAGCGCCGGATCCCCTCCGCGTTCATCGCCGACTCGTTCTGCACGCGCGCACGCACGGGGGCCGTCCCGATCCGTCAGGTAGGCATTCCGTCGAACATCTTGAGTACGCGAGTAACCGCCGCAGCGGAACAGACAGGGGAAACGGGGAAGGGGGAAGAGGCGGACGGACCTTGAGGAGGTCGATGCGGCGGGCGGCGGCGTGGAGGTCCTCCTCGAGCGCGAAGACGCGGTCCTGGAGGCGGCGGCGCAGGTCCTCGTAGGCGGCGAGCTTGGCGCGGATCGAGCGGTCGGGCACGGGGAGGCCGAGGGAGGACTCGATGGAGCCGCGCACGTACTCCTCCGCGCCGCCGGGGAGGGCCGGCCCGGCGGGGGGAGGCGGGGGGCGGGGAGGAGGGGACGCGTCCTTGACGTCGGCCGGCGCCATGGACGGATCGATCGGTCGGTCGGCAGGTGGCTTCGCCGCCGGCGAGGGGAGGAGGTGGGGGTGGGATTTGGATTTTGAATTTCTGCGGAAGGAACGGGAAGGGGAGACAGGAAACCGACCTGCCTGCTTGCTAAGTAACCGTTGGCGGGCCACCGGGCCGTTCGCTTGCCTGGGCCACCTTCTCTCACTGCGCTGCTGGCCCGTTGCGGCCCGTTCTCGGCCTTTTCTCAGCTTCCTTACCGCCAGCTTCGATTCGGATTTTTTTTTTCTCTGAGGTGTTATATACAGAATTTTGTTATCGTTGACACCCGATGTCAAGCGATGAACCCATGTCGATCCACGTGTTTTAGAGAATTTCTTTGTTTAACTCGGCTTTCATAAATCTTGTCCTAATTTGTGAGATTAGAAACCATATAATTTGACCTACAAGAAAGGAACAATTATATAGGAGTAAAAAACGTAAACGTGTACCCGTCACACAATAAAATCTGCTTCATCTCGCCAAAAAAAATCTGTTCCATATGTATATTTTCTAAATTCTTTTCAAAAATGTTTCAATGAGTCTCCATAGTTACTAAGCTGCCACAAAATAGGGCTCTTTCCTCGATCGGGGCTGCGAAGGGCGCGTGTGTCCGCCTTGGCAGCCAGTGGATGGGTCGGTTCTTTATTGACCACGTGTGTTGTCTGCCCCCCCGCCCCCCCGGTCCATACGTGTCGGCGCTGACTCCTTTTAAAGTGAGAAACAACAAGCTTAAGATGCGGTCGACGCGCTCGTCGTCGGCTCAACGAAGGTCCGAATTGACGGTTATGCTTGTGTGCACTCGGGGCATTCACGCGGAATGCTTCTAGTACAACACCATGATCTATGGAAATCATATGAAAAGGTGGCGGTAAGAAATCATATGAAATTCAAAATCTTTTCAAGTTGAGTGTGTCTATTGGGGGGGGGGGGCATCAGCCCCCTATGCATACCTCTACCTCTGGACAGTGGCAAAGTCAGCAATATGGCGGTTTGGCGCCCACCGTACCTAAATTACGATGCAAATACTAGGTGCTAATGAAGAAGTTTTGACCCAAGTGTGCTTCCTGCTAGGCCTGATTGCTGACCGTGTGTCACGGCTGCTTGCGATTTATCAACTCCGACTAACCCAACTGCCTGTTGGAAATATGCCCTAGAGGCAATAATAAAAGCATTATTATTATATTTCCTTATTCATGATAATTGTCTTTATTCGTGCTATAATTGTGTTATCCGGAAATCGTAATACATGTGTGAATAACAGACAACAAACATGTCCCTAGTGAGCCTCTAGTTGACTAGCTTGTTGATCGACAGATAGTCATGGTTTCCTGACTATGGACATTAGATGTCATCGATAACGGGATCACATCATTAGGAGAATGATGTGATGGACAAGACCCAATCCTAAACATAGCATAAGATCGCATAGTTCGTTTGCTAGAGTTATCCAATGTCAAGTATCCTTTCCTTAGACCATGAGATCGTGTAACTCCCGGATACCGTAGGAGTGCTTTGGGTGTGCCAAACGTCACAACGTAACTGGGTGACTATAAAGGTATACTACGGGTATCTCTGAAAGTGTCTGTTGGGTTGACATGGATCGAGACTGGGATTTGTCACTCCGCTTGACGGAGAGGTATCACCGGGCCCTCTCGGTAATGCATCATCACAATGAGCTCAATGTGATCAAAGTGTTTGATCACGGGATCATGCATTACGGAACGAGAAAAGTGACTTGCCGGTAACGAGATTGAACGAGGTATTGGTATACCGACGATCGAATCTCGGGCAAGTAAAATACCGATTGACAAAGGGAATCGTATACGGGATTAATTGAATCCTTGACATCATGGTTCATCCGATGAGATCATCGTGGAGCATGTGGGAGCCAACATGGGTATCCAGATCCCGCTGTTGGTTATTGCCCGAGATCTGTCTCGGTCATGTCTGCATGTCTCCCGAACCCGTAGGGTCTACACACTTAAGGTTCGGTGACGCTAGGGTTGTGAAGATATGTATGTGCAGTAACCCGAATGTTGTTCGGAGTCCCGGATGAGATCCCGGACGTCACGAGGAGTTCCGGAATGGTCCCGAGGTAAAGAATTATATATAGGAAGTGCTATTTTGGCCATCGGGACAAGTTTCGGTGTTATCGGTATTGTACCGGGACCACCGGAGGGGTCCCGGGGGTCCACCGGGGGGTCCACCTGCCCCGGGGGGCCACATGGACTATAGGGGGTGCGCCTTGGCCTATATGGGCCAAGGGCACCAGCCCCAAGAGGCCCATGCGCCAAGAGAGAAAAAAAGGGGAGAGTCCTACAAGGGGAAGGCACCTCCGAGGTGCCTTGGGGAGGATGGACTCCTCCCCACCCTTGGCCGCACCCTTCCTTGGAGGAAGGGGCAAGGGCTGCGCCTCCCCCTCTCCCTTGGCCCTATATATAGTGGGGAAAAAGGAGGAGCAAACCAACCCTAATGCCCTGGCGCCCCTCCTCCCTGCAACACCTCCTCCTCCTCCCGTAGTTGCTTAGCGAAGCCCTGCCGGAGTTCTGCTGCATCCACCACCACACCGTCGTGCTGGATCTTCCTCAACCTCTCCTTCCCCCTTGCTGGATCAAGAAGGAGGAGACGTCTCCCGTCCCGTACGTGTGTTGAACGCGGAGGTGCCGTCCGTTTGGTACTAGATCATCGGTGAATTGGATCACGGCAAGTACGACTACCTCATCCACGTTCACTCGAACGCTTCCGTTGCGATCTACAAAGTGGTATGTAGATGCTATCTAATCTGAATACTCGTTGCTAGATGAACTCATAGATGGATCTTGGTGAAACCGTAGGAAAATTTTTAATTTTTTGCAACGTTCCCCAACAGTGGCATCATGAGCTAGGTCTATGCGTAGTTCTTCTTGCGCGAGTAGAACACAATTTGTTGTGGGCGTAGATGTTGTCAACTCTTCTTGCCGCTACTAGTCTTATCTTGCTTCAGCGGTATTGTGGGATGAAGCGGCCCGGACCAACCTTACACGTACGCTTACGTGAGACCGGTTCCACCGACTAACATGCACTAGTTGCATAAGGTGGCTGGCGGGTGTCTGTCTCTCCTACTTTAGTTGGAGCGGATTCGATGAAAAGGGTCCTTATGAAGGGTAAATAGAAGTTGACAAATCACGTTGTGGTGGTTTCACGTAGGTAAGAAAACGTTCTTGCTAGAACCCTAATTCAGCCACGTAAAACTTGCAACAACAATTAGAGGACGTCTAACTTGTTTTTGCAGCAAGTGCTTTGTGATATGATATGGCCAAAGTTGTGATGTATGATGAATGATCTATATGTGATGTATGAGATGTTCATGCTATTGTAATAGGAATCACGACTTGCATGTCGATGAGTATGACAACCGGCAGGAGCCATAGGAGTTGTCTTTATTTTTGTATGACCTGCGTGTCATTGAGAATCGCCATGTAAGTTACTTTATTTTATTGCTAAACGCGTTAGCCATAGTAGTAGAAGTAATAGTTGGCGAGCAACTTCATGGAGACACGATGATGAAGATCATGATGATGAAGATCATGGTGTCAAGCCGGTGACAAGATAATCATGGAGCCCCAAGATGGAGATCAAAGGAGCTATGTGATATTGGCCATATCATGTCACGTTTATTATTTGATTGCATGTGATGTTTATCATGTTTTGCATCTTGTTTACTTAGAACGACGGTAGTAAATAAGATGATCCCTCATAATAATTTCAAGAAAGTGTTCACCCTAACTGTGCACCGTTGCTAAGGTTCGTCGTTCCGAAGCACCACGTGATGATCGGGTGTGATAGGTCCTTACGTTCGCATACAACGGGTGTAAGACAGATTTACACACGCAAAACACTTAGGTTGACTTGACGAGCCTAGCATGTACAGACATGGCCTCGGAACACAGAAGACCGAAAGGTCGAGCATGAGTCGTATAGAAGATACGATCAACATGAAGATGTTCATCGATGTTGACTAGTCCGTCTCACGTGATGATCGGACACGGCCTAGTTGACTCGGATCATGTAATACTTAGATGACTAATAGAGGGATGTCTATCTAAGTGGGAGTTCATTAAATAATTTGATTAAATGAACTTTATTATCATGAACTTAGTCTAAATATTTACAATATGTCTTGTAGATCAAATGGCCAACGTAGTCCTCAATTTCAACGTGTTCCTAGAGAAAACCAAGCTGAAAGACGATGGTAGCAACTATACGGACTGGGTCCCGAACCTGAGGATTATCCTCATAGCTGCTAAGAAAGATTATGTCCTAAGAGCGTCACTGGGTGACGCACCTATTCTCCCTGCAGAACAAGACGTTATGAACGCTTGGCAGTCACGCTGCGATGATTACTCCCTCGTTCAGTGCGGCATGCTTTACAGCTTAGAGCCGGGACTCCAAAAGCGTTTTGAGAGACATGGAGCATATGAGATGTTCGAAGAGCTGAAAATGGTTTTCCAAGCTCATGCCCGGGTCGAGAGATATGAAGTCTCCGATAAATTCTTTAGCTGTAAGATGGAGGAAAATGGTTCTGTCAGTGAACACATACTCAAAATGTCTGGGTTGCACAACCGCTTGACTCAACTGGAAGTTAATCTCCCGGATGAAGCGGTCATTGACAGAATCCTCCAGTCGCTTCCACCTAGCTACAAGAGCTTTGTGATGAACTACAATATGCAGGGGATGGTAAAGACCATTCCTGAAGTATATGCTATGCTGAAATCAGCAGAGGTAGAAATCAAGAAGGAGCATCAAGTGTTGATGGTGAATAAAACCACTAAGTTCAAGAAGGGCAAGGGTAAAAAGAACTTCAAGAAGGACGGCAAGGAAGTTGCCGTGCCCGGTAAGCAAGTTGCCGGGAAGAAGCCAAAGAATGGACCCAAACCCGAAACTGAGTGCTTTTATTGCAAGGGAAGTGGTCACTGGAAGCGGAACTGCCCCAAATACTTAGCGGACAAGAAGGCCGGCAAAACCAAAGGTATATGTGATATACATGTAATTGATGTGTACCTTACCAGTACTCGTAGTAGCTCTTGGGTATTTGATACCGGTGCAGTTGCTCACATTTGTAACTCAAAGCAGGAGCTGCGGAATAAACGGAGACTGGCAAAGGATGAGGTGACGATGCGCGTCGGGAATGGTTCCAAGGTCGATGTGATCGCCGTCGGCACGCTGCCTCTACAGTTACCTACGGGATTAGTTTTAAACCTCAATAATTGTTATTTAGTGCCAAGTTTGAGCATGAACATTGTATCTGGATCTCGCTTAATCCGAGATGGCTACTCATTTAAATCCGAGAATAATGGTTGTTCTATTTATATGAGAGATATGTTTTATGGTCATGCTCCGATGGTTAATGGTTTATTCTTAATGAATCTCGTACGTGATGATACACATATCATAGTGTGAATACCAAAAGAGTTAAAGTTGATAACAATAGTTCCACATATTTGTGGCACTGCCGCCTTGGTCACATAGGTGTCAAACGCATGAAGAAGCTCCATGCAGATGGACTTTTAGAGTCTCTTGATTATGAATCATTTGAAACGTGCGAACCATGCCTCATGGGTAAAATGACCAAGACTCCGTTCTCAGGAACAATGGAGCGAGCAACCAACTTATTGGAAATCATACATACCGATGTGTGCGGTCCAATGAGTGTTGAGGCTCGCGGTGGCTATCGTTATGTTCTCACCCTCACTGATGACTTGAGTAGATATGGGTATATCTACTTAATGAAACACAAGTCTGAAACCTTTGAAAAGTTCAAAGAATTTCAGAGTGAGGTTGAAAATCAACGTGATAGAAAGATCAAGTTTCTACGATCAGATCGTGGAGGAGAATACTTGAGTCACGAATTTGGCACACACTTAAGAAAATGTGGAATAGTTTCACAACTCACGCCGCCTGGAACACCTCAGCGTAATGGTGTGTCCGAACGTCGTAATCGCACTCTATTAGATATGGTGCGATCTATGATGTCTCTTACCGACTTACCGCTATCTTTTTGGGGCTATGCTTTAGAGACTGCCGCATTCACTTTAAATAGGGCTCCGTCGAAATCCGTTGAGACGACACCGTATGAATTATGGTTTGGGAAGAAACCTAAGCTGTCGTTTCTAAAAGTTTGGGGATGCGATGCTTATGTGAAGAAACTTCAACCTGAAAAGCTCGAACCCAAGTCGGAAAAATGCGTCTTCATAGGATACCCTAAAGAAACTGTTGGGTATACCTTCTACCTCAGATCCGAAGGCAAGATCTTTGTTGCCAAGAATGGATCCTTTCTAGAGAAAGAGTTTCTCTCGAAAGAAGTAAGTGGGAGGAAAGTAGAACTTGATGAAGTGTTACCTCTTGAACCGGAAAATGGCGAAACTCAAGAAAACGTTTCTGAGGTGCCTGCACCGACTAGAGAGGAAATTGATGATGATGATCAAGATGCTTCTGATCAAGCTCCTACTGAAATTCGAAGGTCCACAAGGACACGTTCTGCACCAGAGTGGTACGACAACCCTGTCTTGGAAATCATGTTCTGAGACAACGGTGAACCTTCGAACTATGAGGAAGCAATGGCGGGCCCGGATTCCGACAAATGGCTAGAGGCCATGAAATCCGAGATAGGATCCATGTATGAAAACGAAGTATGGACTTTGACTGACTTGCCCGTTGAACGGCGAGCCATAGAAAATAAATGGATCTTTAAGAAGAAGACAGACGCGGATGGTAATGTGACCATCTATAAAGCTCGGCTTGTCGCTAAGGGTTATCGACAAGTTCAAGGGGTTGACTACGATGAGACTTTCTCACCGGTAGCGAAGCTGAAGTCCGTCCGAATCATGTTAGCAATTGCCGCATACTATGATTATGAGATATGGCAAATGGACGTCAAAACGGCATTCCTTAATGGTTTCCTTAAGGAAGAATTGTATATGATGCAGCCGGAAGGTTTTGTCGATCCTAAGAATGCTGACAAGGTGTGCAAGCTCCAACGCTCGATTTATGGGCTGGTGCAAGCATCTCGGAGTTGGAACATTCGCTTTGATGAGATGATCAAAGCGTTTGGGTTTACACAGACTTATGGAGAAGCCTGTGTTTACAAGAAAGTGAGTGGGAGGTCTGTAGCATTTCTCATATTATATGTAGACGACATACTTTTGATGGGAAATGATATAGAACTCTTGGACAGCATCAAGGCCTACTTGAATAAGAGTTTTTCAATGAAGGACCTTGGAGAAGCTGCTTATATATTAGGCATCAAGATCTATAGAGATAGATCGAGACACCTCATAGGTCTTTCAAAAAGCACATACCTTGATAAGATATTGAAGAAGTTCAATATGGATCAATCTAAGAAGGGGTTCTTACCTGTGTTACAAGGTGTGAAATTGAGCTCAGCTCAATGTCCGACCACGGCAGAAGATATAGAAGAGATGAGTGTCATCCCCTATGCCTCAGCCATAGGTTCTATTATGTATGCCATGCTGTGTACCAGACCTGATGTAAACCTTGCCGTAAGTTTGGTAGGAAGGTACCAAAGTAATCCCGGCAAGGAACACTGGACAGCGGTCAAGAATATCCTGAAGTACCTGAAAAGGACTAAGGAAATGTTTCTCGTTTATGGAGGTGACGAAGAGCTCGTCGTAAAGGGTTACGTCGACGCTAGCTTCGACACAGATCTGGATGACTCTAAGTCACAAACCGGATACGTGTATATTTTGAATGGTGGGGCAGTAAGCTGGTGCAGTTGCAAGCAAAGCGTCGTGGCGGGATCTACATGTGAAGCGGAGTACATGGCAGCCTCGGAGGCAGCACATGAAGCAATTTAGGTGAAGGAGTTCATCACCGACCTCGGAGTCATACCCAATGCGTCGGGGCCAATCAAGCTCTTCTGTGACAACACTGGAGCTATTGCACTTGCAAAGGAGCCCAGGTTTCACAAGAAGACCAGGCACATCAAGCGTCGCTTCAACTCCATTCGTGAAAATGTTCAAGATGGAGACATAGAAATTTGTAAAGTGCACACGGATCTGAATGTCGCAGATCCGTTGACTAAACCTCTCCCTAAGGCAAAACATGATCAGCACCAGAACTCTATGGGTGTTCGATTCATCATAATGTAACTAGATTATTGACTCTAGTGCAAGTGGGAGACTGTTGGAAATATGCCCTAGAGGCAATAATAAAAGCATTATTATTATATTTCCTTATTCATGATAATTGTCTTTATTCGTGCTATAATTGTGTTATCCGGAAATCATAATACATGTGTGAATAACAGACAACAAACATGTCCCTAGTGAGCCTCTAGTTGACTAGCTTGTTGATCGACAGATAGTCATGGTTTCCTGACTATGGACATTAGATGTCATCGATAACAGGATCACATCATTAGGAGAATGATGTGATGGACAAGACCCAATCCTAAACATAGCATAAGATCGCATAGTTCGTTTGCTAGAGTTATCCAATGTCAAGTATCCTTTCCTTAGACCATGAGATCGTGTAACTCCCGGATACCGTAGGAGTGCTTTGGGTGTGCCAAACGTCACAACGTAACTGGGTGACTATAAAGGTATACTACGGGTATCTCTGAAAGTGTCTGTTGGGTTGACATGGATCGAGACTGGGATTTGTCACTCCGCTTGACGGAGAGGTATCACCGGGCCCTCTCGGTAATGCATCATCACAATGAGCTCAATGTGATCAAAGTGTTTGATCACGGGATCATGCATTACGGAACGAGAAAAGTGACTTGCCGGTAACGAGATTGAACGAGGTATTGGTATACCGACGATCGAATCTCGGGCAAGTAAAATACCGATTGACAAAGGGAATCGTATACGGGATTAATTGAATGCTTGACATCGTGGTTCATCCGATGAGATCATCGTGGAGCATGTGGGAGCCAACATGGGTATCCAGATCCCGCTGTTGGTTATTGCCCGAGATCCGTCTCGGTCATGTCTGCATGTCTCCCGAACCCGTAGGGTCTACACACTTAAGGTTCGGTGACGCTAGGGTTGTGAAGATATGTATGTGCAGTAACCCGAATGTTGTTCGGAGCCCCGGATGAGATCCCGGACGTCACGAGGAGTTCCGGAATGGTCCCGAGGTAAAGAATTATATATAGGAAGTGCTATTTTGGCCATCGGGACAAGTTTCGGTGTTATCGGTATTGTACCGGGACCACCGGAGGGGTCCCGGGGGTCCACCGGGGGGTCCACCTGCCCCGGGGGGCCACATGGGCTGTAGGGGGTGCGCCTTGGCCTATATGGGCCAAGGGCACCAGCCCCAAGAGGCCCATGCGCCAAGAGAGAAAAAAAGGGGAGAGTCCTACAAGGGGAAGGCACCTCCGAGGTGCCTTGGGGAGGATGGACTCCTCCCCACCCTTGGCCGCACCCTTCCTTGGAGGAAGGGGCAAGGGCTGCGCCTCCCCCTCTCCCTTGGCCCTATATATAGTGGGGAAAAAGGAGGAGCAAACCAACCCTAATGCCCTGGCGCCCCTCCTCCCTGCAACACCTCCTCCTCCTCCCGTAGTTGCTTAGCGAAGCCCTGCCGGAGTTCTGCTGCATCCACCACCACACCGTCGTGCTGGATCTTCCTCAACCTCTCCTTCCCCCTTGCTGGATCAAGAAGGAGGAGACGTCTCCCGTCCCGTACGTGTGTTGAACGCGGAGGTGCCGTCCGTTCGGTACTAGATCATCGGTGAATTGGATCACGGCAAGTACGACTACCTCATCCACGCTCACTCGAACGCTTCCGTTGCGATCTACAAAGTGGTATGTAGATGCTATCTAATCTGAATACTCGTTGCTAGATGAACTCATAGATGGATCTTGGTGAAACCGTAGGAAAAATTTTAATTTTCTGCAACGTTCCCCAACACTGCCATATTCAAGATTAATCGTAAAACACTCAACCATCAAGGTTTTTTGAAACACCGACCCCTGAATTGGTAGTTATCGATGAAAAAAATCCAGTAGTTTTTTGGAACCCTAGCCCGAATTGTATTAATTTTATGCTATTTACTCTAACAAAAACTTAGATGTGTCGTAGGGAGATACCATCATGCATGTGTTATGAGACGTGCGGGAGGAGCAAGACACTCACAATTTTCAGGACTTGTCCCTTGTTATTCTAGATGTTCCTTTTCTTGCAAGAGAGACATGGATGAGAAAGCGGTTCCTCTTTCCCTCCCTTACGCTTTCCCTTACACATGGCGGCGGCTATGACCTGTGCTTTGGTGTTCATGGGTTTTGCAAGAGCGATGCACGTGCCCAACTCGGTAGCGGAAAAGCATTTCTTATCTGCGCCCACACTGCCAAATAAGCAGATGGGCCTTCTGGTACACAATGAAATTATCTGAAAGAGAACCTTAAGCTTTTGTTAATGTGACGCCCCCGATTTAATCGTACACTAATCATGCACGCAAATATGTATGATCAAGATCAGGGACTCACGGGAAGATATCACAACACAACTCTACAAATAAAATAAGTCATACAAGCATCATATTACAAGCTAGGGGCCTCGAGGGCTCGAATACAAGTGCTCGATCAAAGACGAGCCAGCGGAAGCAACAATATCTGAGTACAGACATAAGTTAAACAAGTTTGCCTTAAGAAGGCTAGCACAAACTGGGATACAGATCGAACGAGGCGCAGGCCTCCTGCCTGGGATCCTCCTAACTACTCCTGGTCGTCGTCAGCGGGCTGCACGTAGTAGTAGGCACCTCCAGAGTAGTAGGAGTCGTCGTCGACGGTGGCGTCTGGATCCTGGGCTCCATCGTCTGGTTGCAGCAACCGGGTAGAAGGGAAAGGGGTAAAAGGGGGAAGAAAAGCAACCGTGAGTACTCATCCAAAGTACTCGCAAGCAAGGAGCTACACTACATATGCATGTATATATGTGTAAAGGGCCATATCGGTGGACTGAACTGCAGAATGCCAGAATAAGAGGGGGATATCTAATCCTGTCAAAGACTACGCTTCTGGCAGCCTCCGTCTTGCAGCATATAGGAGAGAGTAGACTGAAGTCCTCCAAGTAGCATCGTATAGCATAATCCTACCCGGCGATCCCCTCCTCGATGCCCTATTAGAGAGCGATCACCGGGTTGTATCTGGCACTTGGAAGGGTGTGTTTTATTAAGTATCTGGTTCTAGTTGTCATAAGGTCAAGGTACAACTCTGGGTCGTCCTTTTACCGAGGGACACGGCTATTCGAATAGATAAACTTCCCTGCAGGGGTGCACCACATAGCCCAACACGCTTGATCCCATTTGGCCGGACACACTTTTCTGGGTCATGCCCGGCCGCGGAAGATCAACACGTCGCAGCCCCACCTAAGCACAACAGAGAGGTCAGCACGCCGGTCTAAACCTAAGCGCGCAGGGGTCTGGGCCCATCGCCCTGAGCACACCTGCACGTTGCGAACGCGGCCGGAAGCAGATCTAGCCCCCTTAATACAAGAGCGAGCTTACGATCCAATGCGGCGCGCGCCACTCAGTCGCTGACGTCACGAAGGCTTCGGCTGATACCACGACGTCGGGATACCCATAACTACTCCCGCGTAGATGGTTAGTGCGTATAGACCAAATGGCCAGACTCAGATCAAATACCCAGATCTCGTTAAGCGTGTTAAGTATCCGCGAACGCCGACCAGGGCCAGGCCCACCTCTCTCCTAGGTGGTCGCAAACCTGCCCTGTCGCTCCGCCACAAAGTAACAGTCAGGGGCCGTCGGGAACCCAGGCCCACCACTACCTGGGTGGAACCACCTGCCCCTTCAGCCCCCAATTCCGAACAGTATCACAGTTAATGTAACAGTGTAAAGTATATAGCATATGTCCGCGATCACTTCCCGGAGTGATCACGGCCCAGTAGTATAGCATGGCAGACGGACAAGAGTGTAGGGCCACTGATGGAACACTATCATCCTATACTAAGCAAGTAGGATTGCAGGTAAAGGTATCAACAGCAGTATCAAAGACAGGCTATGCATCAGGATAGGAATAACGAAAGCAGTAACATGCTACACTACTCTAATGCAAGCAGTATAGAGGAGAGTAGGCGATATCTGGTGATCAAGGGGGGGGGGGCTTGCCTGGTTGCTCTAGCAAGAGAGAGGGATCGTCAACTCCGTAGTCGAACGGGGCACCAGCAGCGTCGGTCTCGGTGTCTAGCGGAAGAAGAGGGGGAAGAAACAATGAATATTTAAACAAGCAGATGCATAGTGATGCATGACATGACAAGTAACGGCGTTAGAGGTGCCCTAACGCGGTATTGGATGATACCGGTGAAGGGGGGGAAACATCCGGGAAAGTTTTCCCGGGGTTTTGCGTTTTCGAGCAGAGGAACCGGAGGGGGGAAAAGTTGTGAGTTTGATATGTTAGGAAAGTGTAGTGGACGAACGGGCTGCGTATCCGGGTTCGTCTCGTCGTTCTGAGCAATTTTCATGTTGAAAATATTTTATTCCGAGTTACGGATTAAAAGATATGATTTTCTAAAGTTTTAAATCATTTTTAGAATTTATTTAATTAATTTAATTCGAAATTAGATTTATGACATCAGCATGATGTCATGCTGACGTCAGCAGTCAACAGAGTTGACTGGGTCAAACTGACATGTGGGTCCAGTGGGACCCACCTGTCATTGACACACCATCCTAACTAAAAGATTAGTTAGGTTAATTAGATATTTAGGTTAATCAAGTTTAATTAGTTTAACTAAACAGGATTAATTAAGTTAATTAATTAATTACTAAATTAATTAATTAATAATTATTTTTATTATATATTTATTTTTAATATTTTTTTTAAAAAAATCCCCTTTTTTTATAACGTTCCAGGGGCTGGGCCCCATTTGTCTGTGGCACAGAGGCCTTGGCGGGTTTGGCCCAGCGGGTGCGGGCGCACCCTAATGAGCACTCGCCCGCAGGGCGGGACGAGGCCGCCGGGGCAACGACGGCGGGGCAACTGGCGCGGCCAGCCGGGGCCACGGCGAGCGGAGGCGAGGGGTAGCGCTGGCGGCATCAGGAGGTGGTGCTGGAGCGTGGTCAGGCGAGGCCAGGGCTGGGCGGCGCCGGGGTTGGGCGTGGCCCGGCGGAGGCGAGCAGAGGTGCGGCAGTGGCCGCGAACGGGCGAGGCCGGGAGGGCGCAAGCCGGCGCGAGGACGCGCACGAGCGCGACCAGGGCGCGGCCCGGCCACGGTGCCGGAATAGACAGGGGGTGCGAGGAGAGGGGGCGAGATGTGGGGTGGCAACGACGGAGGGTGCGGCGACGGGACGGAGTGGCGCACGGGAACACGGCGAGGGCAGGACGCAGCCACGGTGGGCACGCGCACAGACGAGGCGGGACGGCGGGGCAGGAACCGCGGCGGGCGTAGCCGTGCGCGTGCGCGCGGACGATGCCGCGGCCACGGTGGGCGCGCACGGGGAGGAGGCCGCGGCGGAGCATGCGCGAGCTCGGGTGCGGCATGAGGAGCAGAGAGGGGAGCGAGGAGGGGCAGCTCACGGGGCGGCGTAGGGTCTAGAGCGCGTGCTCGGGGATGCTCGGGGTGGGGGGATGGGGACGAGACGACGCAGGGGAGGAGGCGGTCCGGCGAGGAGGGGGAAACAGGCCGGCGGGGAAGGAGCTCCGGGTGGCGGCGACGACCGGGTCCGACCCGGGCGACGGCGTCGGGGACGGGATCGGCCCTCCCGATCCAGATCCAACGCGAGAGAGGGGGGAAAGTGGGGGAGTGGGAGGAGGCGGCTAGGGTTTCCCCCTGGTGGGGATTTGGGGAGTGGGGGGGTTGGCCGGTTAGGCCGGACTGGTGGTTCGTGGCCCAGTTGGGCCGGTGCCTGCTGGGCCGGAGCCCGGGGGGTGAGTGCTCTTCTTTTTTTTGGTTTGTTTTGTTTTCTTATCTTTTATTTATTACTTTTCTGTTTAAATTCATTTAAAAGTAATTAGGCATTTTATAAAAAGGTGTTTGCTGCACCATAATTACCTTTGTATTATTTGGCGCACTGCGAACATTTTTGTTTTAATTTTTGGAAACTTTTATTGTTATCAATAATTTGAATTTGAAATTCGAACGGTTTCGAATTATTGCGAGGATAGCAACAGTAACCGAGGTGTCATGGCCCGATTAGCGTGGGATTACTGTAGCATGATTATCCGGGCGTTACAAATCTTCTCCACTACAAGAAATCTCGTCCCGAGATTTAGGAGGTAGAAGGAAACAGTGCGGGGTATTCATCACGCAGGCGATCCTCGCGTTCCCAGGTGGCTTCATCTTCAGAATGGTGCGACCACTGGACTTTGAGGAACTTGATCGCCTTCTGGCGTGTGCGGCGTTCAGCTTGGTCGAGAATGCGGACCGGATGCTCTTTATAGGAGAGGTCCTGTTGCAATTCGAGCACTTCATGATCCACTGCTCGGATTGGGTCCTTGAAGCAGCGACGGAGTTGTGACACGTGGAACACATCGTGAACCTGAGAAAGGTTCGGCGGAAGCTCCAGTTGATATGCCACTTTTCCACGCCTCTCGAGAATAGTGAAAGGACCAATATAGCGGGGAGCTAGCTTTCCTTTGATCCCGAAGCGGTGTGCACCCTTCATTGGTGTAACTCGAAGATAGGCCTTTTCGCCAGGTTGATAGACCATGTCTTTATGATGGCGGTCATAATTACTCTTTTGGTGTGACTGAGCAGTCTTGAGATTCTCGCGAATAATGCGGACTTGTTCTTCGGCATGTTGGATAATATCCGGACCAAAGAGTGGACGTTCCCCAGTTTCTGACCAGTTCAGAGGGGTTCGGCACTTTCGTCCATATAACACTTCAAGGGGGCCATCTTCAGACTAGCTTGATAGCTATTATTATAAGAGAACTCAGCATACGGGAGAGATTCCTCCCATTTCTTGCCGAAGGAAATAACACAAGCTCGAAGCATGTCTTCGAGAACTTGGTTGACACGTTCAACTTGCCCTTGTGACTGCGGATGAAACGCGGTACTGAAAGGTAAGTGAGTTCCCATAGCTTCTTGGAAACTTGCCCAGAATCTTGAAGTGAATAAGCTGCCACGGTCCGAACTGATAACCAGTGGAATACCGTGAAGTGAAACAATTCTGGACATATAGAGAGTTGCAAGCTGACTAGCAGTGATAGTTTCCTTGACCGCCAGAAAATGTGCAACTTTAGAAAGCCGGTCAAAGACGACAAGAATAGCATCATTACCTTTCTGCGATTTGGGAAAACCAGTGACGAAGTCCATTTCAACATGGTCCCATTTCCATTCAGGAATAGAGATAGGTTGCAGAGTTCCATCCAGCAGGCCTTTGATGTTCTGCTTTGATACGACGGCAAACGTCACACTCGGCAACATAGCGAGCAATGTCTTGCTTCATATTAGACCACCAGAATCTTTGACGAATGTCCTGGTACATCTTAGTACTACCAGGATGGATACATAGAGGCGTATCATGAGCTTCTTTCATAACTTTCCGAGTCATATTCAGGTTTTCCTTCTTACACGGCACCACTAGGCGGCCTTTGAAGTACAAGGCGCCATCACCAGCAATAGTGAAGTATGAGGGCTTTCCTTTCTTGAGGTCACGCTTAATCTTGTGGACTTCAGAGTCGTATCCCTGTATTGTCTTGATGGAGCCCACGAGATCGGTTCGACAGCCAGGGTATAGAGGGAACCCTGGGGAATAACACGGAGGTTCATCTTTTGAAACTCCTCAGGAGGGGGAGCGAGTGCACCCGGAGGAACAATATGGAGGTTCAGCTTTCTGAAATCTTCAACAAGCGAGGGCTGAACTTTATGAACCTGGAGGTGGTTGCAGTAAGACTTGCGGCTCAAGGCATCTACCATTACATTAGCCTTGCCTGGTGTATAGGAAATACCCAAGTCAAAGTATGCTACGGTCTCCATCCATCTCTACTGACGGAGGTTCAGATCTGGCTGAGTAAACAGATACTTCAGACTTTGATGGTCAGTGAATATCTCGCAACGATTACCGAGAAGGTAATGCCGCCACTGCTTTAGTGCATGAATGACAGCAGCAAGCTCGAGGTCGTGAACTGGATAGTTCTCTTCATGAGGGCGCAATTGACGAGAGGCATAGGCAATCACTCTGCGCTCTTGCATTAGGACACAGCCCAATCCTTGGCGGGAAGCGTCGCAGTAAATGACGAAGTCCTTCTTTGTATCAGGTGGAGCTAGCACTGGGGCAGAAGTCAACTTGTCCTTGAGTGCTTGGAAGCTCTCCTGACATTTGTCTGTCCATTGGAACTTGACGCCCTTGTGCAACAGATTGGTCAGGGGCCTGGCAATCTTGGAGAAGTTCTCGACGAATCGACGGCAATAGCTGGCGAGACCGAGAAAACTTCTGACTTGCTTGACATTCTTCGGAGGAGTCCAATCAAGAATAGCCTGAACTCGTTCAGGGTTAATGGCAATACCATCCTTAGAGATGACATGTCCAAGATAGGTTACTTCAGGAAGCCAGAATTCACATTTAGAGAACTTGGCATACAGCTGATGCTCTCGTAGCTTTTCCAACACAAGTCGAAGATGTTCAGCATGTTCTTCTTCGTTCTTGGAAAATACCAGGATATCATACAGATAAACCACGACGAACTTGTCGAGGTAATCCATGAATATATAGTTCATCAGGCGAGAGAAGGTGGCTGGGGCATTGGTTAAGCCGAAGGACATGACAGTGTACTCGTATGAACCATAACGAGTCACAAAGGCGGTCTTTGGGATATCCTCTTCACGAACACGGATCTGGTGGTAACCCAACCTCAAGTCGAGTTTAGAGAACACTGATGAACCAGCCAGTTGATCATACAGATCATTGATCCGAGGAAGAGGATACTTGTTCTGAATGGTAGCTTGGTTAATAGGACGGTAGTCTTGGACCAGTCGGTTTGTCCCATCCTTCTTCTTGACAAAGAGAGAAGGTGCTCCCCAAGGAGAGCAACTTGGGCGAATGAAACCATTTTGAAGAGATTTGTCGATTTCCTCCTTAAGCTCAAGGAGTTCATGCGGCGGCATTTTGTAGGGCCGCTTGGCAATAGGAGTGGTGCCTGGTTTCAAGTCGATGACGAATTCGACAGCTCTAGCGGGGGGAATCCCTGGAAGTTCTTCAGGAAAGACGTCGAGAAAGTCACGCACGACGGGAATGTTTTCAATGCCCTCGAGTGGTGCAGCGTTCAATGCGTTCAAGGCATAAAGCCGTGCCTCGGCATCTTGCACCAGGTGAGCCTGGTACGTAACTATTTCATCTGAAGGGTGTAGCAGATGGACGGTCTTAGTAGCACAAACTATGGAGGCGGTATGCGCTTTCAACCAATCCATCCCCAGAATGAGGTCGATGTTAGACGTCTTCAGGAAAATGGGCGAGGCATAGAATTCCAGCCCTTCGATTTCCACGGGGACGTCGACGCCAACCATGGAGGTTTGACATTGTCCCACGGGGGTTTTTACCACTACCGAAGTGTTCATCTCCTCGTATTTAATGCCATGCTTGAATGCAAATTCTTCTGACATGAATGAATGCGATGCTCCTGTATCGAATAAAACAGATGCAGGTACTGAATTTACGAGGAGTGTACCCATCACAGTAGCAGGTTGGTCTTGAGCTTCGTTCAGATCAACGTGGTTGGCATGAACACGACCATAAGACTTGGCATTGTTGTTGCGGTTCTGGTTGTTTCCACGGCCAGCTGCAGGAAGAGCCAGCTGATTCCGATTGCAATCCCTAGCACGGTGACCTGGTTGACCACACTTGTAGCACAGGCCATTATTTGGAGTGGGAACAGGGGCTTGGGGTGGTGGAGCTGGAAGTCTTGGCTGCCTAGCAGGAGTAGTAGGCAGACGAGGTGCAGCATAGGACTGCCTTGGGGCAGGTGCATTCGGCCGGTACATGCTGTTGGGAATCCATATCCTGCGCTTCTGGGAGGACGGGCCCGAAGATGAGCCCGTGTCACGACTGCGCCTGTGAGAGCTCTGGTATTCCTGCAGACCAGTTTCGACGTTGATGGCTTTGTTCACCAAGGTGGCGAAATCAGCAAAGTCGTGCACTAGAAGTGCGAGCTTGATGTCAGCTTGAAGGCCGTCACGGAACTTCTCCTGTCGGCGTGCATCAGTAGCAATGTCCTCTTCAGCATAGCGGGACAAGTCCAGAAACTCTCGCTGATAAGCTTCAACAGTTTTGTTGCCTTGGATGAGGCTGCGGAACTCACGCTTCTTCCGATCCATGACTCCCTGAGGAATGAAGCGGGCACGGAAAGCAGCTTGGAAGTCTGGCCAGGTGATGATTGTTCCAACTGGCAGAGTACGCCTGTGGCTGTCCCACCATTGAGCTGTGGGTCCCTTCAGGAAGAAGGAAGCAAACGTGACATAGCTGGTAGGGGCTACATCAGCAGACTCCATCTCATAGGTGATGTCACGGAGCCAGTCATCAACGTCCAGAGGCTGAGTTGAGCTGCGGTACGCAGTTGGGTTCAGGCGCATGAAATCCTGCAGAGTTACTGTGTTTGGCTGCTGGTTCATATTGGGGCAAGGGAACTGAGCCATCATGTTCTCCATGAACTGGCGATTCATCTCAAGCTGTTGGATCATACCAGCCATGTACTCAGGCGGTGGTGGGAAGTTGCCACCCCGACCACGACCACCTGGTCTAACCATCCTGCTAATATATAACAGTGGTAGTTCAGCATTTGAGAATATTGCGAAGATAAGAATCATTCAAGATGAAACATGCATAATGAAAGCAGCACGATAGATACCACATAATAGTCGGCACGTCTTACAAAAGAGATCATGCATAGTGTTCGGTACACAGAGTTCAGTACATAGACTAAGACATCATAGGCGGCACGCAGGCTCGCGGCGAATGCATCTAATACTGCTAAACAAGCATACATCAGTCCCACGCGACACTGCGGAGGTAGGTGTAGCCTGAAAGCTGGTAGTGTGGCAACGGGTACACCACGTCGGCAACCTGGGGTCCGCGGGTGCTCTGGTGCTGAACCCGACGCTCAAGTGGTAGAAGAGGACCAAGTGCGGGAGAGTAGCCTCCCACCTCTGGCCAACCAACACCCTGGGGCATCACGGTCCTAGCTGGGTAGATAGCAGAACGCGGCAGCTCCCCAGATCCAACAAAGGGGTGCAACATCGTCAAAGCACGGTAGAGGTGCTGACGAGTGGTGTACAACTCGTGGCGAAGAGCTCGGTTAGCTCGATCCAGCCCATCAGCATGCAGAACAAAGTTCTGATGGTGGAAGGGCTCGCGGGTGACAGTGGAGTAGGAAGCAGTGTAGTAACCCTCCGCACAATTATCAGATGCGATAGCAATGTGCCTGAAGGGGGAGGTGTCCAACTCCCGGTACTCCCTACGAAGGCGTGTCAGCGCAGCATAGGCAACATCATGAACTGCCATATCGATGGTCACTCCAACACCATAAGCGGTGTGCAGCACTTTAGTGGAGTCATACTCCCGAGAGTATATTGGAAATATGCCCTAGAGGCAATAATAAAAGCATTATTATTATATTTCCTTGTTCATGATAATTGTCTTTATTCGTGCTATAATTGTGTTATCCGGAAATCGTAATACATGTGTGAATAACAGACAACAACGTGTCCCTAGTAAGCCTCTAGTTGACTAGCTCGTTGATCAATAGATAGTCATGGTTTCCTGACTATGGGCATTGGATGTCAATGATAACGAGATCACATCATTAGGAGAATGATGTGATGGACGAGACCCAATCCTAAACATAGCATAAGATCGCATAGTTCGTTTGCTAGAGTTTTCCAATGTCAAGTATCCTTTCCTTAGACCATGAGATCGTGTAACTC
The DNA here is from genome assembly GCA_032464435.1 of Aegilops umbellulata. Classification (NCBI taxonomy): domain Eukaryota; kingdom Viridiplantae; phylum Streptophyta; class Magnoliopsida; order Poales; family Poaceae; genus Aegilops; species Aegilops umbellulata. The sequence continues at coordinate 1,661,140 of CP136057.1, read as the reverse complement.
CCGGACACCGTAGGAGTGCTTTGGGTGTGCCAAACGTCACAACGTAACTGGGTGACTATAAAGGTATACTACGGGTATCTCCGAAAGTGTATGTTGGGTTGACACGGATCGAGACTGGGATTTGTCACTCCGCTTGACGGAGAGGTATCACCGGGCCCACTCGGTAATGCATCATCATAATGAGCTCAATATGATCAAAGTGTTTGATCACGGGATAATGCATTACGGTACGAGTAAAGTGACTTGCCGGTAACGAGATTGAACGAGGTATTGGGATACCGACGATCGAATCTCGGGCAAGTAAAATACCGATTGACAAAGGGAATCGTATACGGGGTTAATTGAATCCTCGACATCGTGGTTCATCCGATGAGATCATCATGGAGCATGTGGGAGCCAGCATGGGTATCCAGATCCCGCTATTGGTTATTGCCCGAGAGCCGTCTCGGTCATGTCTGCAAGTCTCCCGAACCCGTAGGGTCTACACACTTAAGGTTCGGTGATGCTAGGGTTGTGAAGATATGTGTATGCAGTAACCCGAATGTTGTTCAGAGTCCCGGATAAGATCCCGGACGTCACGAGGAGTTCCGAATTGGTCCGGAGGTAAATAATTATATATATGAAGTGCAGTTTCGGCCATCGGGAATGATCTAGGGGTCACCGGTATTGTACCGGGACCACCAGATGGTCCCGGGGGTCCACCGGGTGGGGCCACCCATCCCGGAGGGCCCCATGGGCTGAAGTGGGAGGGGGGACCAGCCCTTAGTGGGCTGGTGTGCCCCCCCAAGGCCCACCCCCTGCGCCTAGGGTTGGAACCCTAGGGTGGGGGGGGCGCCCACTTGCCTTGGGGGGCACTCCACCCCCCTTGGCCGCCGCCCCCTTGGGAGATTCAATCTCCCAGGGCCGGCGCCCCCCCAGGGGGCCTATATAAAGGGGGAGGGGAGGGGGCAGCCGCACCCCTTGCCCTGGCGCCTCCCTCTCCCTCTCCAACATCTCCTCCTCCTCCGTAGAGCTCGGTGAAGCCCTGCCGGAGTACTGCAGCTCCACGATCACCACGCCGTCGTGCTGCTGCTGGAGCCATCTTCCCCAACCTCTCCTTTGCCTTGCTGGATCAAGAAGAAGGAGACGTTACGCTGACCGTACGTGTGTTGAACGCGGAGGTGCCGTCCGTTCGGTGCTAGGATCTCCGGTGATTTGGATCACGTCGTGTACGACTACCTCATCCCCGTTCGTTGAACGCTTCCGCTCGCAATCTACAAAGTGGTATGTAGATGCAATCTCTCTCCCATGACTCGTTGCTTAGATGAACTCATAGATGGATCTTGGTGAAACCGTAGGAAAAATTTTAATTTTCTGCAACGTTCCCCAACAGTGGCATCATGAGCTAGGTCTATGCGTAGTTCTCTATTGCACGAGTAGAACACAATTTGTTGTGGGCGTAGATGTTGTGAACTTTCTTGCCGCTACTAGTCTTATCTTGCTTCAGCGGTATTGTGGGATGAAGCGGCCCGGACCAACCTTACACGTACGCTTACTTGAGACCGGTTCCACTGACTAACATGCACTAGTTGCATAAGGTGGCTGGCGGGTGTCTGTCTCTCCCACTTTAGTTGGAGCGGATTTGATGAAAAGGGTCCTTATGAAGGGTAAATAGAAGTTGACAAATCACGTTGTGGCTTTCACGTAGGTAAGAAAACGTTCTTCCTAGAACCCTAATTCAGCCACGTAAAACTTGCAACAACAATTAGAGGACGTCTAACTTGTTTTTGCAGCAAGTGCTTTGTGATATGATATGGCCAAAGTTGTGATGAATGATGAATGATCTATATGTGATGTATGAGATGTTCATGCTATTGTAATAGGAATCACGACTTGCGTGTCGATGAGTATGATAACCGGCAGGAGCCATAGGAGTTGTCTTTATTTTTGTATGACCTGCGTGTCATTGGGAAACGCCATGTAAATTACTTTACTTTATTGCTAAACGCGTTAGCCATAGTAGTAGAAGTAATAGTTGGCGAGCAACTTCATGGAGACACGATGATGGAGATCATGATGATGGAGATCATGATGTCAAGCCGGTGACAAAGATGATCATGGAGCCCCAAGATGGAGATCAAAGGAGCTATGTGATATTGGCCATATCATGTCACGTTTATTATTTGATTGCATGTGATGTTTATCATGTTTTGCATCTTGTTTACTTAGAACGACGATAGTAAATAAGATGATCCCTCATAATAATTTCAAGAAGTGTTCCCCCTAACTGTGCACCGTTGCGACAGTTTGTTGTTTCGAAGCACCACGTGATGATCGGGTGTGATAGATTCTAACGTTCACATACAACGGGTGTAAGACAGATTTACACATGCAAACACTTAGGTTGACTTGACGAGCCTAGCATGTACAGACATGGCCTCGGAACACAGAAGACTGAAAGGTCGAGCATGATTCATATAGAAGATACGATCAACATGAAGATGTTCACCGATGTTGACTAGTCCGTATCACATGATGATCGGACACGGCCTAGTTGACTCGGATCATGTAATACTTAGATGACTAGAAGAGGGATGTCTATCTAAGTGGTAGTTCATTAAATAATTTGATTAGATGAACTTTATTATCATGAACTTAGTCTAAAATATTTACAATATGTCTTGTAGATCAAATGGCCAACGTAGTCCTCAACTTCAATGCGTTCCTAGAGAAAACCAAGCTGAAAGACGATGGCAGCAACTATACGGACTGGGTCCGGAACCTGAGGATCATCCTCATAGATGCCAAGAAAGATTATGTCCTACGAGCACCGCTGGGTGACGCACCTGTTCTCCCTGCAGAACAAGACGTTATGAACGCTTGGCAGTCATATTCCGATGATTACTCCCTCGTTCAGTGCGGCATGCTTTACAGCTTAGAGCCGGGGCTCCAAAAGCGTTTTGAGAGACATGGAGCATATGAGATGTTCGAAGAGCTGAAAATGGTTTTCCAAGCTCATGCCCGGGTCGAGAGATATGAAGTCTCCGACAAATTCTTTAGCTATAAGATGGAGGAAAATGGTTCTGTCAGTGAACACATACTCAAGATGTCTGGGTTGCACAACCTTGACTCAACTGGAAGTTAATCTCCCGGATGAAGCGGTCATTGACAGAATCCTCCAGTCACTTCCACCTAGCTACAAGAGCTTTGTGATGAACTACAACATGCAGGGGATGGTAAAGACCATTCCTGAGGTATATGCTATGCTGAAATCAGCAGAGGTAGAAATCAAGAAGGAACATCAAGTGTTGATGGTGAATAAAACCACTAAGTTCAAGAAGGGAAAGGGTAAAAAGAACTTCAAGAAGGACGGCAAGGAAGTTGCCGCGCCCGGTAAGCAAGTTGCCGGGAAGAAGCCAAAGAATGGACCCCAGCCCGAGACTGAGTGTTTTTATTGCAAGGGAAGTGGTCACTGGAAGCGGAACTGCCCCAAATATTTAGCGGACAAGAAGGCCGGCAAAACAAAAGGTATATGTGATATACATGTAATCGATGTGTACCTTACCAGTACTCGTAGTAGCTCTTGGGTATTTGATACCGGTGCAGTTGCTCACATTTGTAACTCAAAGCAGGAGCTGCGGAATAAACGGAGACTGGCGAAGGACGAGGTGACGATGCGCGTCGGGAATGGTTCCAAGGTCGATGTGATCGTCGTCGGCACGCTCCCTCTACATTTACCTACGGGATTAGTTTTAAACCTCAATAATTGTTATTTAGTGCCAAGTTTGAGCATGAACATTGTATCTGGATCTCGTTTAATTTGAGATGGCTACTCATTTAAATCCGAGAATAATGGTTGTTCTATTTATATGAGAGATATGTTTTATGGTCATGCTCCGATGGTTAATGGTTTATTCTCAATGAATCTAGTACGTGATGATACACATATTCATAGTGTGAATACCAAAAGAGTTAAAGTTGATAACAATAGTCCCACATATTTGTGGCACTGCCGCCTTGGTCACATAGGTGTCAAACGCATGAAGAAGCTCCATGCAGATGGACTTTTAGAGTCTCTTGATTATGAATCATTTGACACGTGCGAACCATGCCTCATGGGTAAAATGACCAAGACTCTGTTCTCAGGAACAATGGAGCGAGCAACCAACTTATTGGAAATCATACATACCGATGTGTGCGGTCCAATGAGTGTTGAGGCTCGCGGTGGCTATCGTTATGTTCTCACCCTCACTGATGACTTGAGTAGATATGGGTATATCTACTTAATGAAACACAAGTCTGAGACCTTTGAAAAGTTCAAGGAATTTCAGAGTAAGGTTGAAAATCAACGTGATAGAAAGATCAAGTTTCTACGATCAGATCGTGGAGGAGAATACTTGAGTCACGAATTTGGCAGACAATTAAGAAAATGTGGAATAGTTTCACAACTCACGCCGCCTGGAACACCTCAGCGTAATGGTGTGTCCGGACGTCGTAATCGCACTCTATTAGATATGGTGCGATCTATGATGTCTCTTACTGATTTACCGCTATCTTTTTGGGGCTATGCTTTAGAAACTGCCGCATTCACTTTAAATAGGGCACCGTCAAAATCCGTTGAGACGACGCCGTATGAATTATGGTTTGGAAAGAAACCTAAGCTGTCGTTTCTAAAAGTTTGGGGATGCGATGCTTATGTCAAGAAACTTCAACCTGAAAAGCTCGAACCCAAGTCGGAAAAATGCGTCTTCATAGGATACCCTAAAGAAACTATTGGGTATACCTTCTACCTCAGATCCGAAGGCAAGATCTTTGTTGCCAAGAATGGATCCTTTCTAGAGAAAGAGTTTCTCTCGAAAGAAGTAAGTGGGAGGAAAGTAGAACTTGATGAAGTGTTACCTCTTGAACCGGAAGATGGCGAAACTCAAGAAAACGTTCATGAGGTGCCTGCACCGACTAGAGAGGAAATTAATGATGATGATCAAGATAATTCTAATCAAGCTCCTACTGAAATTCGAAGGTCCACAAGGACACGTTCCGCACCAGAGTGGTACGGCAACCCTGTCTTGGAAATCATGTTGTTAGACAACGGTGAGCCTTCGAACTATGAGGAAGCAATGGCGGGCCCGGATTCCGACAAATGGCTGGAAGCCATGAAATCCGAGATAGGATCCATGTATGAAAACAAAGTATGGACTTTGACTGACTTGCCCGTTGAACGGCGAGCCATAGAAAATAAATGGATCTTTAAGAAGAAGACAGACGCGGATGGTAATGTGACCATCTATAAAGCTCGGCTTGTCGCTAAGGGTTATCGACAAGTTCAAGGGGTTGACTACGATGAGACTTTCTCACCGGTAGCGAAGCTGAAGTCCGTCCGAATCATGTTAGCAATTGCCGCATTCTACGATTATGAAATATGGCAAATGGACGTCAAAACGGCATTCCTTAATGGTTTCCTTAAGGAAGAATTGTATATGATGCAGCCGGAATGTTTTGTTGATCCTAAGAATGCTGACAAGGTGTGCAAGCTCCAACGCTTGATTTATGGGCTGGTGCAAGCATCTCGGAGTTGGAACATTCGCTTTGATGAGATGATCAAAGCGTTTGGATTTACGCAGACTTATGGAGAAGCCTGCGTTTACAAGAAAGTGAGTAGGAGCTCTGTAGCATTTCTCATACTATATGTAGATGACATACTTTTGATGGGAAATGATATAGAACTCTTGGACAGCATTAAGGCCTACTTGAATAAGAGTTTTTCAATGAAGGACCTTGGAGAAGATGCTTATATATTAGGCATCAAGATCTATAGAGATAGATCAAGACGCCTCATAGGTCTTTCACAAAGTAGATACCTTGATAAGATATTGAAGAAGTTCAATATGGATCAATCTAAGAAGGGGTTCTTACATGTGTTACAAGGTGTGAAATTGAGCTCAGCTCAATGTCCGACCACGGCGGAAGATATAGAAGAGATGAGTGTCATCCCCTATGCCTCAGCCATAGGTTCTATTATGTATGCCATGCTGTGTACCAGACCTGATGTAAACCTTGCCGTAAGTTTGGTAGGAAGGTACCAAAGTAATCCCGGCAAGGAACACTGGACAGCGGTCAAGAATATCCTGAAGTACCTGAAAAGGAATAAGGAAATGTTTCTCGTTTATGGAGGTGACGAAGAACTCGTCGTAAAGGGTTACGTCGATGCTAGCTTCGACGCAGATCTGGATGACTCTAAGTCACAAACCGGATACGTGTATATTTTGAATGGTGGGGCAGTAAGCTGGTGCAGTTGCAAGCAGAGCGTCGTGGCGGGATCTACATGTGAAGCGGAGTACATGGCAGTCTCGGAGGCAGCACATGAAGCAATTTGGGTGAAGGAGTTCATCACCGACCTCGGAGTCATACCCAATGCGTCGGGGCCAATCAAACTCTTCTGTGACAACACTGGAGCTATTGCACTTGCCAAGGAGCCCAGGTTTCACAAGAAGACCAGGCACATCAAGCGTCGCTTCAACTCCATTCGTGAAAATGTTCAAGATGGAGACATAGAAATTTGTAAAGTGCACACGAATCTGAATGTCGCAGATCCGTTGACTAAACCTCTCCCTAAGGCAAAACATGATCAGCACCAGAACTCTATGGGTGTTCGATTCATCATAATGTAACTAGATTATTGACTCTAGTGCAAGTGGGAGACTATTGGAAATATGCCCTAGAGGCAATAATAAAAGCATTATTATTATATTTCCTTGTTCATGATAATTGTCTTTATTCGTGCTATAATTGTGTTATCCGAAAATCGTAATACATGTGTGAATAACAGACAACAATGTGTCCCTAGTAAGCCTCTAGTTGACTAGCTCGTTGATCAATAGATAGTCATGGTTTCCTGACTATGGGCATTGGATCTCAATGATAACGAGATCACATCATTAGGAGAATGATGTGATGGACGAGACCCAATCCTAAACATAGCATAAGATAGTTCGTTTGCTAGAGTTTTCCAATGTCAAGTATCCTTTCCTTAGACCATGAGATCGTGTAACTCCCGGACACCGTAGGAGTGCTTTGGGTGTGCCAAACGTCACAACGTAACTGGGTGACTATAAAGGTATACTACGGGTATCTCCAAAAGTGTCTGTTGGGTTGACACGGATCGAGACTGGGATTTGTCACTCCGCTTGACGGAGAGGTATCACCGGGCCCACTCGGTAATGTCATCATAATGAGCTCAATATGATCAAAGTGTTTGATCACGGGATCATGCATTACGGTACGAGTAAAGTGACTTGCCGGTAACGAGATTGAACGAGGTATTGGGATACCGACGATCGAATCTCGGGCAAGTAAAATACCGATTGACAAAGGGAATCGTATACGGGGTTAATTGAATCCTCGACATCGTGGTTCATCCGATGAGATCATCGTGGAGCATGTGGGAGCCAGCATGGGTATCCAGATCCCGCTGTTGGTTATTGCCCGAGAGCCGTCTCGGTCATGTCTGCAAGTCTCCCGAACCCGTAGGGTCTACACACTTAAGGTTCGGTGACGCTAGGGTTGTGAAGATATGTGTATGCAGTAACCCGAATGTTGTTCAAGAGTCCCGGATAAGATCCCGGACGTCACGAGGAGTTCCGGATTGGTCCGTAGGTAAAGAATTATATATAGGAAGTGCAGTTTCGGCCATCGGGAATGATCTGGGGGTCACCGGTATTGTACCGGGACCACCAGATGGGTCCCGGGGGTCCACCGGGTGGGGCCACCCATCCCGGAGGGCCCCATGGGCTGAAGTGGGAGGGGGGACCAGCCCTTAGTGGGCTGGTGCGCCCCCCCAAGGCCCACCCCCTGCGCCTAGGATTGGAACCCTAGGGTGGGGGGGCGCCCACTTGCCTTGGGGGGCACTCCACCCCCCTTGGCCGCCGCCCCCTTGGGAGATTCAATCTCCCAGGGCCGGCGCCCCCCCCCCAGGGGGGCTATATAAAGGGGGGAGGGGAGGGGGGCAGCAGCACCCCTTGCCCTGGCGCCTCCCTCTCCCTCTCCAACATCTCCTCCTCCTCCGTAGAGCTCGGCGAAGCCCTGCCGGAGTACTGCAGCTCCACGATCACCACGCCGTCGTGCTGCTGCTGGAGCCATCTTCCCCAACCTCTCCTTTGCCTTGCTGGATCAAGAAGAAGGAGACGTTACGCTGACCATACGTGTGTTGAACGCGGAGGTGCCGTCCGTTCGGTGCTAGGATCTCCGGTGATTTGGATCACGTCGTGTACGACTACCTCATCCCCGTTCGTTGAACGCTTCCGCTCGCGATCTACAAAGTGGTATGTAGATGCAATCTCTCTCCCATGACTCGTTGCTTAGATGAACTCATAGATGGATCTTGGTGAAACCGTAGGAAAATTTTTAATTTTCTGCAACGTTCCCCAACAGAGTAGAGGTGGACGGTGGCACGGTACTGCTCCTGGTTAAAGTCCTGGTACTCCTCGGTGACGGTGTACTCGGGGTGCCAGCGATAACCCAGATAGGTCATCATCTCAGCTAGCACGGCCGGGGATCCCGAGGCACCAATGGCCGCCGTGTGGCGCACGACCTGCCTCGTGGGTTCCATCTGAAAACAAAGATGTTTCAAAGGAGTCAAATGGCAGTGTGGAAATTGTGCAAAACACTATACTAAGGAATAACTATGGCTTTTATCCAACTTTGGGGTGAATGTCGTCACGGGATCCTAGTGTCAGAGTTAGTAAATTCGTTTAACCCGAGTAGAAGAGAGTTTAGAGTCCCAGAGTAAAGGTCGAGGAGTAAAAGATCCTAGTACCACCCGATGGCGACGTGGGACCGTAAGGCACACAGCCAAGTTATTAAAAGTTTTTGTAATGTCTAGACTCGACTTCGGCCACGGAGTGTGGAAGGGGGATTCCTATAGGCAGTCGGCTCTGATACCAACTTATGACGCCCCCGATTCAATCATACACTAATCATGCACGCAAATGTGTACGATCAAGATCAGGGACTCACGGGAAGATATCACAACACAACTCTACAAATAAAACAAGTCATACAAGCATCATATTACAAGCCAGGAGCCTCGAGGGCTCGAATACAAGTGCTCGATCAAAGACGAGCCAGCGGAAGCAACAATATCTGAGTACAGACATAAGTTAAGCAAGTTTGCCTTAAGAAGGCTAGCACAAACTGGGATACAGATCGAACGAGGCGCAGGCCTCCTGCCTGGGATCCTCCTAACTACTCCTGGTCGTCGTCAGCGGGCTGCACGTAGTAGTAGGAGCCTCCAGAGTAGTAGGAGTCGTCGTCGACGGTGGCGTCTGGATCCTGGGCTCCATCGTCTGGTTGCAGCAACCGGGTAGAAGGGAAAGGGGTAAAAGGGGGAAGAAAAGCAACCGTGAGTACTCATCCAAAGTACTCGCAAGCAAGGAGCTACACTACATATGCATGTATATATGTGTAAAGGGCCATATCGGTGGACTGAACTGCAGAATGCCAGAATAAGAGGGGGATATCTAATCCTGTCAAAGACTACGCTTCTGGCAGCCTCCGTCTTGCAGCATATAGGAGAGAGTAGACTGAAGTCCTCCAAGTAGCATCGTATAGCATAATCCTACCCGGCGATCCCCTCCTCGATGCCCTATTAGAGAGCGATCACCGGGTTGTATCTGGCACTTGGAAGGGTGTGTTTTATTAAGTATCTGGTTCTAGTTGTCATAAGGTCAAGGTACAACTCCGGGTCGTCCTTTTACCGAGGGACACGGCTATTCGAATAGATAAACTTCCCTGCAGGGGTGCACCACATAGCCCAACACGCTTGATCCCATTTGGCCGGACACACTTTTCTGGGTCATGCCCGGCCGCGGAAGATCAACACGTCGCAGCCCCACCTAAGCACAACAGAGAGGTCAGCACGCCGGTCTAAACCTAAGCGCGCAGGGGTCTGGGCCCATCGCCCTGAGCACACCTGCACGTTGCGAACGCGGCCGGAAGCAGATCTAGCCCCCTTAATACAAGAGCGAGCTTACGATCCAATGCGGCGCGCGCCACTCAGTCGCTGACGTCACGAAGGCTTCGGCTGATACCACGACGTCGGGATACCCATAACTACTCCCGCGTAGATGGTTAGTGTGTATAGACCAAATGGCCAGACTCAGATCAAATACCCAGATCTCGTTAAGCATGTTAAGTATCCGCGAACGCCGACCAGGGCCAGGCCCACCTCTCTCCTAGGTGGCCGCAAACCTGCCCTGTCGCTCCGCCACAAAGTAACAGTCAGGGGCCGTCGGGAACCCAGGCCCACCACTACCTGGGTGAAACCACCTGCCCCTTCAGCCCCCAACTCCGAACAGTATCACAGTTAATGTAACAGTGTAAAGTATATAGCATATGTCCGCGATCACTTCCCGAAGTGATCACGGCCCAGTAGTATAGCATGGCAGACGGACAAGAGTGTAGGGCCACTGATGGAACACTAGCATCCTATACTAAGCAAGTAGGATTGCAGGTAAAGGTATCAACAGCAGTATCAAAGACAGGCTATGCATCAGGATAGGAATAACGAAAGCAGTAACATGCTACACTACTCTAATGCAAGCAGTATAGAGGAGAGTAGGCGATATCTGGTGATCAAGGGGGGGGCTTGCCTGGTTGCTCTGGCAAGAAAGAGGGATCGTCAACTCCGTAGTCAAACGGGGCAGCAGCAGCGTCGGTCTCGGTGTCTAGCGGAAGAAGAGGGGGAAGAAACAATGAATACTTAAACAAGCAGATGCATAGTGATGCATGACATGACAAGTAACGGCGTTAGAGGTGCCCTAACGCGGTATTGGATGATACCAGTGAAGGGGGGAAACATCCGGGAAAGTTTTCCCGGGGTTTCGCGTTTTCGAGCAGAGGAACCGGAGGGGGGAAAAGTTGCGAGTTTGATATGTTAGGAATGTGTAGTGGACGAACGGGCTGCGTATCCGGGTTCGTCTCGTAGTTCTGAGCAACTTTCATGTTGAAAATATTTTAATCCGAGTTACGGATTAAAAGATATGATTTTCTAAAGTTTTAAATCATTTTTAGAATTTATTTAATTAATTTAATTCAAAATTAGATTTATGACATCAGCATGATGTCATGCTGACGTCAGCAGTCAACAGAGTTGACTGGGTCAAACTGACATGTGGGTCCAGTGGGACCCACCTGTCATTGACACACCATCCTAACTAACAGATTAGTTAGGTTAATTAGATATTCAGGTTAATCAAGTTTAATTAGTTTAACTAAACATGATTAATTAAGTTAATTAATTAATTAATTAATTAATATTTTTATTATATATTTATTTTTAAATTTTTTTTAAAATTCCCCTTTTTTTATAACGTTCCAGGGGCTGGGCCCCATTTGTCTGTGGCACAGAGGCCTTGGCGGGTTTGGCCCAGCGGGTGCGGACGCACCCTAACGAGCACTCGCCCGCAGGGCGGGACGAGGCCGCCGGGGCAACGACGGCGGGGCAACTGGCGCGACCAGCCGGGGCCACGGCGAGCGGAGGCGAGGGGTAGCGCTGGCGGCATCAGGAGGTGGCGCCGGAGCGTGGTCAGGCGAGGCCAGGGTCGGGCGGCGCCGGGGTTGGGCGTGGCCCGGCGGAGGCGAGCAGAGGTGCGGCAGTGGCCGCGAACGGGCGAGGCCAGGAGGGCGCAAGCCGGCGCGAGGACGCGCACGAGCGCGACCAGGGCGCGGCCCGGCCACGGTGCCGGAATGGACAGGGGGTGCGAGGAGAGGGGGCGAGATGTGGGGTGGCCACGACGGAGGGCGCGACGACGGGACGGAGTGGCGCACGGGAACACGGTGAGGGCAGGACGCAGCCACGGTGGGCGCGCGCGCAGACGAGGCGGGATGGCGGGGCAGGAACCGCGGCGGGCGTAGCCGGGCGCGTGCGCGCGGACGATGCCGCGGCCACGGTGGGCGCGCACGGGGAGGAGGCCGCGGCGGAGCGTGCGCGAGCTCAGGCGCGGCACGAGGAGCAGAGAGGGGAGCGAGGAGGGGCAGCTCACGGGGCGGCGTAGGGTCTAGGGCGCGTGCTCGGGGATGCTCGGGGTGGGAGGATGGGGACGAGACGACGCAGGGGAGGAGGCGGTCCGGCGAGGAGGGGGAAGCAGGACGGCGGGGAAGGAGCCCCGGGTGGCGGCGACGGCCGGGTCCGACCCGGGCAACGGCGTCGGGGACGGGATTGGCCCTCCCGATCCAGATCCAACGCGAGAGAGGGGGGAAAGTGGGGGAGTGGGAGGAGGCGGCTAGGGTTTCCCCCTGGTGGGGATTTGGGGAGTGGGGGGGGGGGGGGTTGGCCGGCTGGGCCGGACTGGTGGTTCGTGGCCCAGTTGGGCCGGTGCCTGCTGGGCCGGAGCCCGGGGGTGAGTGCTCTTTTTTTTTGGTTTGTTTTGTTTTCTTATCTTTTATTTATTATTTTTCTGTTTAAATTCGTTTAAAAGTAATTAGGTATTTTATAAAAAAATGTTTGCTGCACCATAATTACCTTTGTATTATTTGGCGCACTCCGAACATTTTTGTTTTAATTTTCGAAAACTTTTATTGTTATCAATAATTTGAATTTGAAATTCGAACGGTTTCGAATTATTGCGAGGATAGCAACAGTAACCGAGGTGTCATGACCCGATTAACGTGGGATTACTGTAGCATGATTATCCGGGCGTTACAGTTAACAAGAAAAGAGCTGATGTCTGCTTGATAGTCTATCATGGCTTTGTAGGCTTTTTTTTTTTTGAGGTGATAGTAGGCTTTGCTTGATAAACTGACCTGGTGCCTGCTAGTGGGCCATTCATTTGGGTGCTTTTTGCTTGTCTGGGCCTGCTTCTCTTCTTTTGCTGCTCTGGCCCATCGAAGACAGATTTCAACTGTCTCTTTTGTTATTCTTTCTGCTTTTGTTACCAGCAACTTTCATTCGAAAAAAAACATTATTCTGACCGTTGAAAAAACATATGAAAATTTCCTCATGGACTATTTTGCATTATATACTGAAAAATATATTATTATTTTTTTAGTCCAGAATCATGCAAGGGAAATTCATCTTCAAATCTTACGAACAGTTGAAAGTTCACATGTGGTGCAAAAAAACCACATGTGTTTCACAATAATTCATGTGTTTTTCATTTTATTTCAGGTATAACACGCAGTCATATCTAAAAAGTGGTCAAATTTCTGAAGCGCAGATGTTATAAATTATTATTCCCACTATTATATTTTTTACTCCCTCCGTTCACAAATATAAGATGGTCTAACTTTTTTGAGAATCAGATGTATATATACACATTGTTATTATATTTTCACTCATTTTAGCCCTTACGTACTCCATATTGAAATATCCTAAACATCTTATATTTGTGAACAATGGGATTAATTAATTATTGGCATGTTAATATGACACCCTTCGTACGTCAAAAAAGCCGTCTATTTACGGATAAAAGGGGGGATAACATGCTTTTTTTTTTACAAACGATGCTAATTAATCTGTTTCCCGGAGTTTGTAGACATTTTTGACGATATAACGATATTATAAATGCCAATGGTTATATACTTCACTACAGAAGATACATGGAATACTAAGATTTAGAAGGGAACAAAAATTGAGGACTCTTCACATGGTGAACTTTTTCAGTGCACGAGTGCATAGAATACAAGACTCTTCTTCCGCCTGTAAAGGTAGAAACCCAAAAGGCTAAGCTAGGCTAGGTCAAAGGTAACCTAGCTAGCTTAGTTATCTATGCCACCACGCCAAAGCAAACCTCACAGCCAACAAATCTTCTCCTTCTTTCTTCTACTGTCTCCTCTTAATTTTACTGAACATGGAAACTAACATCTTCCGAGTTCCGACCTGCATTTACAAAGAGTTCATACAATCGTTTCTTTTTCTTTTTTCGCGGACGATTAATCGAATCTTCCATTTCATGATTTGTAACACATGTAAATAGATCGATTAATAATAAGGGAGGGGAACAAAAGAAATGCCTTGCTTAAAGTGTCACCCATCCTTCTTCTTTCATTTGCTTCCTCTCTTGCCTTTCTTCTTCCTCCTCCTCTCTGAAAGAGACAGACAGAGACAGAGACAGATACAAAGGAGAGCATAATTAGTTAACTTGCTATACCATCTTCCTCCCCTTGCCTATAAACTTGCCTTGCCATCACAGAACACCACCACCAAGCCAAACCATCTCCACCGCGGCGCAGCCATGGCCTCCTCCTCCTCCTCCTACATGCCCCTCAAGAGGTCCGACAGCGTCGCCGACATGATGCCCGAGGCGCTGCGCCAGAGCCGCTACCAGATGAAGAGGTGCTTCCAGAGGTACGTCTCCAGGGGCAGGAGGCTGATGAGGAACCAGCAGCTGATGGAGGAGCTGGAGGCGTCGGCGGGCGACGACAAGCCCGAGAAGGCCAGGCTCGCCGAGGGCTTCCTCGGCTACGTCATCTGCTCCACGCAGGAGGCCGTCGTGCTCCCTCCCCTCGTCGCCTTCGCCGTCCGGACCAACCCCGGCGTCTGGGAGTTCATCAGGGTCCACTCCGGGGACCTCTCCGTCGAGGAGATCACGCCATCCGCTTACCTCAAGTGCAAGGAGACCCTCTACGACGAAAAATGGTGATGCACCATTAATTTAATTTATACATACTACAAGAAAGAAACCTGATGAGAAAATGTTGCTGTTTTCTTCAGGGCGCGCGACGACAACTCGCTGGAGGTCGATTTCGGCGCGCTGGACCTCTCGACGCCTCACCTGACGCTGCCGTCCTCCATCGGCAACGGGATGCAGTTCGTCTCCCGGTTCATGTCCTCGAAGCTGAGCGGCAAGCCGGAGAGCATGAAGCCGCTGCTGGACTACCTGCTAAATCTGAACTACCGCGGCGAGGTAAGCAACAACTAAGCACGCATGTTGACTGATCGTTACATTCTGTATGGTCAGTGTCGATGGTAGAATGAGCTCGTCCTCTCCACACTTTGATGCAGAAACTGATGATCGGCGACACCCTCGACACCGCCGACAAGCTTCAGACAGCATTGCTTCTCGCCGAGGTCTTCGTCGCCGGCCTGGAGAAGAGCACACCGTACCAGCAGTTTGAACAAAGGTAAATGGCAGATCATTCTGTAACCAGACATGTACAAACATATTTGTACCTGACCGATCGATGACATGGTCGCCGGCCGTTGCAGGTTTCAGGAGTGGGGATTGGAGAAGGGGTGGGGTGACACTGCCGAAACATGCGGAGAAACACTCAACTTCCTCTCCGAAGTGCTCCAGGCGCCGGATCCTATCAACATGGAGAAGTTCTTCAGCAGGGTGCCGTCGGTGTTCAACATCGTCATCTTCTCCATCCACGGTTACTTTGGTCAAGAGAAGGTCCTTGGGTTGCCGGATACCGGCGGTCAGGTACAGTGATCATTATCTCATCCTGGTATATATAACCTTGAATCAACAGGTATTCATGCTTGAAACAGAAGCCAACATTTCGATCTTTTCTTGACAGGTGGTTTACATCCTGGACCAAGTTAGAGCTCTTGAACAGGAATTGTTGCAAAGAATCAGGAAGCAGGGCCTGAATGTTACCCCGAAGATTCTTGTCGTAAGCTTCGACCGCCTTCATTAAACTACCATGACCTAACACTGCAAGGAGGAAGCTTCTGACAGCTGCTCGAACATTTTGCAGTTAACAAGACTCATACCAGACGCAAAGGGCACCAAGTGCAACGTTGAGCTTGAACCAGTCGAGCACACGAAACACTCGAGCATCCTCCGCGTGCCATTCAAGACTGATGACGGGAAAGATCTTCGTCAGTGGGTCTCCCGGTTTGACATTTATCCTTACCTGGAGAGATATGCCCAGGTATGTCAGCTAGGAATTCTCTGAGTTATTCTGAATTGAATGTAACAACCGATGACAAACTTTTGCCATGCTGCTTCTAGGATTCTTCAGTCAAGATTCTTGACATTCTGGAGGGCAAGCCAGACATGGTCATCGGCAATTACACCGACGGCAATCTAGTAGCATCCCTCTTGTCGAGCAAACTCGGGGTCACCCAGGTGAAAATGAGCTATCGAAATGAAATCTTGAAAAAAATGTTCTTCCGCCACCAAACAAATCTGACATCACAACCAACAGGGAACGATTGCACATGCTCTTGAGAAGACAAAGTACGAGGATTCAGATGTCAAGTGGAGAGAAATGGACCACAAGTACCATTTCTCCTGCCAGTTCACTGCCGACATGATCGCCATGAACACTAGTGACTTCATCATCGCTAGCACCTACCAAGAAATTGCCGGAAGGTCAGTCACACTGTAAACTAAAATCAGTCTGTCAGCGATGTCGCGCAACTGATCCCAGGATTCCCTGACAAAATGCAGCAAAGACAAACCTGGCCAATACGAAAGCCACTATGCCTTCACAATGCCCGGGCTGTGTCGCTACGCCACAGGCGTGAACGTCTTCGATCCCAAGTTCAACATCGCCGCCCCTGGTGCTGATCAATCCGTTTACTTTCCATTCACACAAAAGCAGGCTCGGCTGACAGATTTGCACCCCCAAATCGAGGAGCTACTCTACAGCAAGGAGGATAATGATGAGCACTTGTAAGTATATATATGTACATATTCCTTGGTAATAGGCTTTTTTATTTACTGTTGACAACATAAATTATTAATAACTCTGAACTGTGATATGATTGAACCAGAGGGTACCTAGGGGACAGAAGCAAGCCAATCATTTTCTCGATGGCAAGGCTCGACAAGGTGAAGAACATTACCGGGCTGGTCGAATGGTATGGTGAGAACAGGAAGCTCAGGGACCTTGTCAACCTGGTCATCGTTGGGGGGCTCCTGGAACCGTCACAGTCAAACGACCGAGAAGAGATCGAGGAGATCAACAAGATGCACAGCTTGATGGACAAGTACCAGCTCAAGGGACAGATCCGCTGGATCAAAGCACAGACCGAGCGCGTGCGCAACGGCGAGCTGTACCGTTGCATTGCAGATACCAGGGGGGCCTTCGTTCAGGTAAACAAAAACTCAAATACAGTTAAGCATGAAACCCAAGAGATTCGCAAAAAAAAAAAGCATGAAACCCAAGCACTGACTATGTGACTGAACTCTGTGTCTTTCAGCCTGCACTCTACGAGGCATTCGGACTAACAGTCATCGAGGCGATGAACTGCGGGCTACCAACCTTTGCAACAAACCAAGGAGGACCAGCAGAAATCATTGTCGATACGGTTTCGGGTTTCCATATCAACCCGCTCAATGGCAAGGAGGCAAGCGACAAGATCGCAGCCTTCTTTCAGAAATGCAAGGAGGACCCCACTTACTGGAACAAAATGTCCACTGCTGGACTCCAGCGCATCTATGAGTGGTACTGTACAATCATCATCCTAGAAATCAAATGCACTTATGGACAATTATGCTTCTTCTTCACAAATTATAATATAATAATGCCTTGTCTGTGATTTTAGTTACACGTGGCAGATTTACGCAACTAAAGTTCTGAACATGGGGTCGATGTACGGCTTCTGGAGGACTCTGAACAAGGAAGAGAGGCAGGCCAAACAGCTCTACATACAGATGTTCTACAACCTTCAGTTCAGGCAGCTGGTTAGTTCAGAAGAACCAGTGCAACACCAACACCAACAGAACCCAACCCAATTTTCACTGATGTCATTTGTTACTACTGTTTTCAGGTCAAGACTGTCCCAAATCTTGGTGAACAACGCACACAGCCCACGACGGGAAGCACGGCGCCCACTAGGATTGCACCGAGGCCAAGAGAAAGGCAAGTGTGCCCGCTGTTACGAAATTTACTGAAGAGACCACGGGGAAGCAACTGACTGACCTGACCGTTTGTTGTTTCGACTCTTCAGAAGGCCGCAGACGAGGATTCAGAGGTGAGAATTGCCACCAATCATCAAGCTGCAAAACAGCAAAAGAAGCATCAGGTCATATTGGCATAAAACTGATTAATCTCTGAATAATGTGTTTGCGCAGGATCGCTACCAACTTATTCGGCCCGGTGCTCCCAGCCTCCAACTTCTCCCAGGATGCAGCCTGAAGTGAAGACGAAGCACCATAAACCAGAAATGTGCTTGCTTGAGTGAGAAGTGTATTGCCCTGTGTTCCTGTGTGTGTGCCATTGATTTGGAAAGTTCCAATGAAACCGGAACTGTCCATGACGATTGTGAGAGCAATGCAAAGTGTAAATAAAAAGAGAAATGTGAGCCCCGCACTCATTATCAGTTAACTTCTTCTGCATCTTGCAAAAGCAAGAAAAATACTGATAACTTACCAGTGATGAGACGGCTGCAGAGCAGAACTAGCCAAGCGTCAGAAACGGCTGCAGAAACTAACTTGCAAACTTACACTTGACAGTTGACACCCTCTCCACTGCACATTCATCCTCGACGTCGCCAGGATAGAGCCAAGTGATCTTAATAAAGCAACAAAAATAAGAAGAATAACAGCGCAAGCCGTGGCTTGAATGCTCAGGTTTTCAAGCTCCAGACCCTTAAAAGTACTCGAGATTCAACATTTACAACATAACAAAGTACACGCATAGATGATACTTCAGCAAACATAGACCAGCATAGTACGGCGCGCGAGACAGCGGCTGGCACATTATTACTACTCTCTTCACATAATTACAAGGACAAGGCGCGACACGCCGACTTAAGGAGCATTTTAAGCTCCGCCTTCACGGGCTTCAGCAGTAGAACATGACGTTCTTCACATTGTCCTTCAGAGCTGGAAGGGGCTTGACAGCTGCGCCGCCGGGGGCCTGAGTACCACGTGACGCCGACGAGCCGGACTGCGGTCCACGCCCACCGGGCCCACTTGCCATAGAGCCGCTGTCGGAGCTCTCTGGCTCCATGTAGAAACGGGCGCGGAAGGCGGCCAGATGAGCATAGTATGCAGGTGGAACTGCAATGGAACAGTTCAGGAAAGATGATGGCTTCAGTAAGGAGACAATGCAATAGAAATATTTTTCACCAAAACAAGGCAGTAGAACTTTGAGAGTGATCCCTGGAAGAAGGTGACTTACCAATCGACACCGAACGAGTGCACCTCGCGTAGCTGCAGAAGTGGTTCAAGTTAGAAATGAATTTTCTAAAAAAAAATTAAGACAGAGAGGGGACTAACGTGTAGCAGAGGTTGTTGGTGAGAGTCTGCAACCCATCAGCCGTGAAGTTGTTCTCGTCCCACAGGACGTGATAATGAGCGGGACGGCTGGTGCCCTGGAGACAAGAGGATATTATATAGATTGTCTGTTGGATCATTAGATCACAAGATCAGATGTAAGCAAATTCTGTCGGGTGTTTACCTTGATGCCAGCATGGCTGCACAAGTAGAAGTCGAATTCAGTCGGATGACAGATCTTCGTGTCCACAACGGTACCTTCAGATGCAGAGCATTTGGGAAGGAAGCCCATTTCAGATCAATCAGCACTCAGCAGGCAGCAGCAGCAGAGTACATTGGTGAAACCATAGTAGCATTGTGTGGTGTGAGTTGTTTATAAAATTTACGTACCCGGGAGTATGTTCCCACTCCTGTCCATCGAGTTCTTATCATTGTGATTGTGCGCAAATAGTCTCGTGTGGTGGCGTTTCTGAACCACGATGAAAGTCACCTGTGGTTGGTAGTTTGCCTCCAGAGAAGCACAGGCCTGAGTCACACACAATGAGATCAGAATCTAATGGAAACATCTGAGTACGAATAAATAAAGAACTGGATAAAGTAGGTACTTACTTTTCGGATCGCATTGAGTTCAAACAGCAGAACTTGGTAAAACTGGCCCTCGCTAACGCCATCCCTGGTAAAAGTATATAAGACAGGGCAATTAGTAAAAGCACATAGCACAAGACCTGGTGTTCTCTGATTGGTCACAAACCTGTAGAATATTATCCGCTGGGGCTTCTCACCGGTCGATTTCTTAAAGGATATAAGTAGCTCCCTGCATTTTTGTAGTGTAATGAATAGTTAGCGATGTTCATAAGGAATAACTAATTAAAAAAAAGATCAGTGTACCTAATCATGCCACTGCTGACTGGTCCTTTCTGTGGATCTTGCCGGACCTTGTACAAATCCTCTATCAGCTCTTGCCGGTGCGCCTGAGCAGAAACTAACCCCGCGTACCTCGTAACCTCGGGCCAATCTTGGGAGGCTACAACCTACAAGACATCATACAGTGACTGATTAGCAGAGTACCAAACCCCTCTTGCCAAAAAAATAATAGTCAAAGACTCGAGAACAGGTAGTCAGGTACTAATATTTGTCAACTTACAGCAGCGATCGAGGGACTGCTGTCCTCGCCAGGATGAGGATGGGTCACATCAGCACCAAATATGATTGTAGGTTTGTCGGTGACCAAAGGAATACGCCGCGACAATGCATCCACCAGCACAGTGTTCCTGCCCCCCACCTTACAAAGCGAAAACAGGATAAGGAACATGGAACAAATATGTAAATTGTGAAGAAAAGCAGCATCAGGGCACACTAACCTTGACATTTATCTTCAGTGCAATATTTGCATAAATTTGCTTGTTCAGTTTGAACACCTGCTTCGTACAACAGCATTGCGAAACTATTCCGAGATCTATTTCGCACACGCGCTTCAGATCACCTAGCATCAGATAAAGAGAAGTAATTGTAACAATGAACATCATGTGCACAGTAAACTTAGGAAGGCTGCATTTCTCAGATACCATAAAGCGAGCCGTTGTTATCAGGAAGGATCCCAATAAGCAGATCAAGCTCCCGGCGCTGGGGTCCAAGAATGTTCATTGCCTCATGGTACCGAGCTTTGAGAGCTCGCTCCACTTGATCCGGACGTGCACTCATGGGTGGAAGAACAGGCTCCAGAGCAAAGTCCTATCATGATGATGCATCATACTGTTACTGTTACAGAAGACTAGATGAAGATGACTGAAGTGCAAAGCCTACAATTCATGTTGATGCTTTTATATCTATGGATCTTGGTGTGATTCCTTCATGCTGATATGCGCATTAATTTTGCAGGAAGCATGCCAAGAATACTTGCCATTCCCGAGTCTTGGCACATCTGAGCAAGTTGATGGCAGAAATCACGAGCAAGCTTGTCCGGCACGTTACGGGCGAAATTGACGCACATCCAGCTTCTGACTTTGCCACCATTGACCATTTTCTGGTTAAGAAAAATGAGAAGGGACATTAGATATTTATGGAGAATAAACAAATATATACGTCTATTTGGTTAACAAAACTATCATTAGATATTCCCTCCCATTCGGCTTCTTCCATCTATCAGAGATGAGGCTACTTTAGAGTTGGGTCAGCAAATAAATAAATAAAAAGATAGCCTTTGCTCCCGAAACAAAAGATAAGCGAACTTTGTGAACAGAAGAACATTTATGTGATTACCTTGTTCATCATATTCCACTGACCAACTCTAGGTGTACAATCCTTTTCTCTACCAGTCTCGTTGTACTTAAGCTGCATCAAGAGAAAAGGCAGTATAAAGCATGTCTGTAAAGTCAAAAGTTTACAGGGAAAGGCGCTTAAGGCATCACTTTCTGTACAGCCAATGAGCCAAAGAGAGGATGCCCCATTCGCTTAGCGCAACTGCACTGCCGGGAGATGACCAAGGGTACGCCGGCAAAATAGCGAGTAAAATTCACAGTAAGTGGGACGACCTACCCGTGGGGCCGGCAAAATCCGTGCGTCTACTGATGCCAGACGATCGCTAATCTTAATGCCGAACTCTTTCGCATAAGGATCATCCTGATAAGCGTTGTGTTTGACCATCTGTGTTTCCGAAAAACAAAAAGAGAGTGGCAACAGTTATACTGAAGTTGCACAGACAACTGTATGTAGAAACACATCAGACATGAAAAGCAAGAAATTTCATGCCTGGGTTATATCACGCTCCCGATCACGCGGGTACTGGCATGTCTCATCCAAGAGAGCTCTTATCTGATTCTGATTTAGTCTCTTGGAGTACCTCTGTCCCTCCACTATTTTGCAGACCTGAACAAGCTCAACTCTGGTCAGAAACATATCCAAATGAAAATGGTTCGAACATTTGGTGCAAACATTGAATTGGTTTGGGCACTTGGCTTACCTCCATAGGCAAGTAATTTGGACGCTGCTGATTGCCAACTTGGAGGCAAGGCAGGTACGTGTGCTGGATCGCAAAGCCGTATGTCTCCTGAAAGTACTGCACGACTGACTTTACTGTGCCCCCTTCGTCAACAGGAAAACTGCGGCATGAAGAAAAACAGAGCATTTTCAGAGAATATAGCAAGCAGGGTTCATTTGGTAAATGCTTTCTGGAAATATCATAACAAACTTGCATACGTCAGCTCTCGAGTCGCCTGGGTTGTCAGACCAGATATCCTGTACTTTCTTCGCATGTTGCCACGATGAGTAACTTCCACTTTTACTCCTCTCAGCGCCTTCTTGATCTATGGTATCAACAAGAGCACAGAAATAAGTTTTGGAACAGTAGGCATTGAGCAAATTTCAGCTCAAGAAACCAACATTTTATTTGCTCTCTCTTAAAAGGAAAAGTTAGTTTCGCGGGGAGACCTTAACACGTTCGGCGTCTGAGAGGGGCCTCGAATGGATGTCAGAACGCAGCAGCTGCGCAGCATAATCTATTACAGGCAATGGCTCAATGAAAGCCGTCGCTGACATATCTGCAAAAGCATGAAAGGGAAAATAAATAAACACATTATTCTCTCGAATGGAACAGATAATAAATCCAAAGTGATAAAATCATGCAGAAAAGAATACGATATGAAGGTTTGAGAGATGAGATCCTTTTACCAATATTGAGTGACAGGCCCATCTGAGTAGGCCGGATGCTCTGGTAAAACCCGCGCCAGCTCTCTAATCCGTCGCCGAGGGGCTGCCTCCTGCCCAGGTCGGGCGAAAAGAACGACCGTCCAAATGGCGCATATCTGTCAGAAAAAAACAGTTAGAAAAACTATCTTCCTTCATTTCTTAAAGGGCCTCTGTCGAATATCACTAGTGTGTGTGCATCATTGTTACCTTGCAGAGGGCAGCTCTCGCAGCACAATGTCAAGGACCTGCAACGCCTCCTGAGGAGCTTCCGCGTGCCTCCCGGCCAGAAACATCCCGAGGCGATGGAGGTCGGCTCGTGCGGCGAACTTAATCACCACCTTGAAATTCCTCTGTCGCCTGCATCAAATGGAAGAAAATACATTCAGAAACACTGAGCACATACAGACTGGGGACAAAATAAATACTGACTGAAATGGCAAACCTCTGGGCACCGGAGCCGTCGTCGTCGTCAAGCAGAGTGATCTGAAACTCTTTGGAAGCGAACGGCAACGGGCCCGCCGTGTAGAGGCTCTTCCTGCCGTCGTACGCCGGCAGCCTCCCGCCAAGGTAGGCCGCCCTGTGCAGGTTCACCAGCTCGTTGATGACCGCCCGGTTGACGACGCGCGACGTCACCTCCGGGGTGATCGAAACCTGCTTGCTCAAATTCAGAACAGGACTTTTTTTTAGCAAGACAGTAACAAAAAAAAAATGTAATGCAGCTCTCAAGCCACAAGGATAATAGATAAGATCAAGAGCGACAGACGCACATGGTAGTGGTGGAGGTCCTTGTCGGGGAGCTGCGCGATGAAATGGTTGGCCTTGACCAGGCACCTGGTGCCGGCGCTGCCCTTGCCTGGGCGGAGGGGGAACCGGATCGCCTTGCTCGACGCCGGGATCGCAGCCTGGGCTGTGGCAGCGGCGGCCTCGGCCTGCGCGTGCACTGGCTCCGAAGGGCCTGCCGGCGCCGGCGGCGAAGGGTCTTGTTCCATTGCTTGGCGCAGGTCGGGAGCCAGGCGGCCCAACGGCCCTGCGGCGGGAGCGGACGAGGGTCCGGCCCCGCGCGCGGCGCCCCTGCCGTGGCCGGGGTGCCGCGTGCTGGCGCCACGGGCACCACGGCCCCTGCCTCTTGCCGCGGCCGCATCGTCTCTTGGGTGCTGCGGCGTGGCGCCGGTGAATCCCTGGGTGCCGCGTCCTCCCCCTTGCGGCGCCTGCTGATGCTGAGGGAGTGGGCCTCCGGGCCGCGGGCCCTCGGCGGCGGCGGCGTACTGCTGCTGCTGCGGCCTCCCCCTCCGTGATCCCATGGATTCCGGCCGGCGAATCAGGGACAAAGTGGAACTGCAAAGAGAAGAAAACTGGAGAGACAGACAAATATGTACTAGTCATATTAGGAGCAAACAATTGGTGCATTGCATGAAGAGAACCAAAGGCGATCCGGATCCTAATAGTAGGTAATTGATTGTTGATGGAGCAGAACTTTTGTGTGGTGTGGTGTGGTTATACAAACAAAAGGCAATCAAGGAAGAAGATAAGATCAAGTTGTCTGTCGGAAAACCAACCAAAAAAGGTTGTAAGTGCCTGCCTGCCTGCTCTGTAGAGCAAAAACAAATAAATCTTTGGAAGATGGGGAGGGAAGAAGAGTAGGAGCGGATGATTGATTACCTGCCTCGCCTCGCCTCGATGCTGAAGGAGGAGGAGGAGAATGGCGGTGGGGGAAAGAGGAAAGTGGTGGTGGTGGTGGGAAGGAGGACTGACTCACTTCAGACAGAGAGAGAGACACTGAGTGGAGTGCAGTGGAGCGTGGGGCCCACATCACACTCCCTCGTGCTTCCTTCCTTCCTTCCTTCCTTCCTTCCCCTGCAGCTGCAATGCACTTCCTCGTGCTGACATGTTGCGCACGTGTCACCTCCTCCCGCTTCTCCTCCCTCCACCGTCCCTTCCGCTGCAGTCCAGCCTGGCATCCATATCCATTTCCTCACTATACTGGACTCAACTGGACCAGAGTGGAGGCCCACGTGTCACCACCTAGTATCTACTCCTTCCGTCGGATCTCGACTTGTGGGTGTTCTTGACCGTTGGATCTTCATTTAAGGATTTACTCCCGCTTGGCTTTCATTGACGTCAAGATCGTGCTACTCCCGTGACTAAAATCCGAGATCCGTTGTTTAAATGGCCCTTCTTGCCGGTGTATCAGTCGCCTGTGATCGATTTCCTATCCGTCGTAACGATGGCAACATAAATCGTCACTTTCCCTTCCGCTCCTCTATCACAACATGGCCCACGAGCCCTAACGGAGGCGCTAGTGGTGGTAGATATAAACGTCCCAAAGTGGATAGGGAGGAGACAACTGCCATGCGATCTCCAATTTGGTGACACTTCCACTGACCATGGTTGATGGCTCCACTGTATTCTTCGCCTTCCCAACGACCAAGCGGCACCCTCTAGTGCTGGCATCAATGTGGCAACATCGATCTATCTTTACGATGCTACAGCTGCTACTCTCTGCACCGAGGTGATTAACTCACTCATCAACAACAACCTCGCCTCTTCTACATCCCTACATGTTAGACAAGCTTCGTTCACCATTCAATCAACACATTCATTGTGCGTTGGATCCAGCCATATGCAAACAAAAATGGATGCAGTCCATATGGCACATAACTCCTAGAACAACCAAAGTAGCTATATAGGATTCTTAAGGATCATATGGACTTGCTTATTTATCTTGAAATCGTGACTTCATCAAGCTCATCATAAATTCCTAAAATCAACATACATTATTCTCTCAAATTAATGAAGCACACATTCATGATCTACAAAACTATGTTTTTCAAGATAGCTACTTATACTTTTAGCTCAAATGTTTTCCAGTCCATCAAGCTCGATATTAAAACCTTTGGCATGTTATTAGGCATATTATTTTTGTAGGAATTTGTAAGTGTGTTTCGTCAAATCTAGCTAAAAAAGGAACAATTTCCGATGACTAGTGAGATGATTATTTCTTCATGTTTCACAGTACTAACTGAAAATTGTTCAAATCGTATAGTCAAGAATGTAAATAATAAGTATATTTTCACATTAGTTCCTTTCGGTCCTCCTAGTCCTAGGTTCACCATAATCTCCTAATTGAACAAGCCAACTTTCTCACACGGGAAGAACTCTACTAGCATCACTCATAGCTGGAGCTCTGAAGAACTTAGAATTCTCATTGTAGGATCTAGTGACTGTACAACGTATTTGGCATGGGGACAGTGATAAATGGACGTGTTGAGAACCATTGTGAGGGGTGATGTGACACAAATGTCCATCCTGATCAGATTTTCTGGTTTGTTCTATGAGGAATTTTTTTTGCAGGTTTTATGCTTTTCAGAAGAGGGAGTTTCAATACCGCCTCATGTCGTCCAAGCAGACCCGGAGACCTGGTACTTCTATAAGAAACCGTAGCAATTTGGTACCGCCTCCATAGTGTCTCAAATTTAGTACAACTTTGTACTAAAGTTAGTATAAAGTTGAGGCACTTATTTTGAGATGGAGGGAGTAGTAAATTGTGTCCCAAATTATGTCCATTGCTTTGCTTAGTACTATCAATAAATTAGCTAGAGATGCTTTTATTAGAGCATTAGTGATGTTCTTATTGTCTGATAAAGGCATTGGAGAAAGCAACAATAGAACCTTCCCCATGTTCTCGCTTAATTTTGATAGTAGTGTTATGGGCGGAAGATAGATAAATAACTATGATTTCAATAATGGTTTGTTTTGCTATTTGGTACTCTGTTCTAGTGGCCCTGCTTGAATTTTTCTTTTGAAAGGGTGTGTAATCTGTTCTAGTGACTTTCAATTTTTTTGTTAGACTTTAAGTAAGAACTAATCAGGTTCTATTTTTGTGCTAAAGATAACTTTTCATAGAGGAACAAGTGTTTATCACTCTGAGTGCAAATTTATGCCCATCACTTATAAATATCAAGGTGTTTCCTTCAGCAAATTTGGTTGTATTTTCCTATGTTTTTCTTCCCAATATATTTTAATGTGATTGCTGACTTAGGCTCTGCATGACCCTTCTCCAAGTTTGGAACTTTCATGTTCTATCACAATACGTATTATGTACTTGCAAGACTTAGTTCAAATATCGTATTTTCTCTTCTCTTGTTATGAATACATGTGTTAATTTTTGCAATCTCGTATAACATGAATGCTCATCGATATTTTCAGCAAACTGAAATTCGTTCACATCTTCTCACATATTAATTTCCGACGTCTCATTGTCATAAGGGATTGGCACGGCAAACCTTTCGCACTGCTTCACTGCAAAATGATTAAACTCTCCTCCGTCACTTAAATTTCTCCCATTTGATAACTTACCTTTTTCTATATTTGTTGAAATTCCTAACAATCCATTGGAAAAATATATAGGCCTAAAAATGATTAGAGTGTTTCCAAGCACAAAGGATGTTAATATTAATGTGCCTAAAAAATAACTGTAGAATCTTAGTGGTTTGCCTAATGCAAACCCTTCCTAAATTAGAGTTGATAAAGGACATCCTTAATTATGCCAAAATATTCCAAGTAACTGACCATTAGTCAACTCAATGATTTTTTCATAAATCATCAAAACCAACTAGGGTAATATGGATATGTACTTTTCAAGTTGTTATTTATTACAAAAATATTTAGTGCCACTTTATAAATTAATATCATGTACAATTAGCAAAGCTCGTAGTGTTGACACCCCTGCTGAATTGGTGGGAGGCACAAATAAAGTTTTGTTAATATTGCAGAATTAATTATTGGTTCAGGAAATTTTACTTCCTTGGATTGATACTTAGTTCTCGTTGGAAACTTATTTCCTATTACAAACTCTTGCACTTGGGGCACAACCTCATTACATCCTAATAAGACATCCTTCGGCTGAAATATTCTCAACCCTTCTATATACTCTAGATTTTTGTATTTGCTTTGATGCTAATTATAGATCGGTATCATGATATTTCTTATACCGTTCACCATTAGAGTCTCTACTAACATAGTTCAGTTGTCTACTAATATATTTAAGATCATGCAAAACACATATGCAGTATATTTATGGAAGTGTTACAAATTATTCAAGAAGCATGCTATTTGTCATTTCTTATTACATTTGGATTTTGGTCAATTATGTTTTAAGATAATATATATTGAAATATATAATGTTGCAAAATAAATTTAAAATTATCATGATTCATTATTTGTCTTGTGACATAAATAATTTATAAATAAGTATTAAAGTTTAGTATAAATAATTTGACATGGTAATTTCAAGCTGTCCACTCATAATGTTCTGGAAAAAAAATCACTTGACCTTACTGCACTTGGCATCGTCTCCAGTTTGACTGGAGACGGGGTTGATTCTTACCTGGTTTGGAAAGTTTAAGGTTGTAAAATAGACGGTGTTGGAGTTAAGGGTTGTATCTAAGACTTTGATGGTAATTCAGGGTTGTAATATGGACTTCTCTCTTCTGTGTAGAAGCTAAAAGGACAAGAATGACTTGGACTTCTAGTTAAACCACTTTGATCTAATCTGCATTTCGATATCTTTTGTTTACGCAACGCATGGGGACAGGGATAAAGGGAATTCGCCAGGAGGCCTCCGGCCACTATTCGGCTCACTTGAAGGATGGAAAACGCCAGAAACATTTAGGAACATTTGAAACCATTTAAGAAGCTGTGCATGTTTGGCAGAAGGCTGATCAAAAGCGTCGGTTGATGATAAAGAAGCGACAAAATAAAAAAAAAGCAGGTACTTCTTAATAATTCTGCTCTCTTTGCTGATCCAGGTTGTTCATTTGAGTTCTTGTGTGTGTGTGTGTTGCGATTGTTCGTGCCGTTGTTAGTTCTCTCTGCATGCATGCTTGCTTGCTTAGTAATACTAGCGAGTTTGGTGCCTGGTGTTGGGAGGGCATGTTGCACATGTTTGCAGTGTTCATTCTCTGTCATCTAACATAGCTACAAACTGTCTTACTAATTGAACTTCTTTCACTTATCATGATACATATCATCTGATATAGGAGGATCATTTTGAGAAAAATACAATTCAAGAGGAAGAAGCTGAAGCTAACAAAGTGCAAGATGCTAAACCATTTGACAGTATGTTTCTATTTTGAAGCATCCAAACCTACTTTCATCTCGGATATTCTGCAATTTCAACAATGGTCTTGTTTGTAATTTTAGCTCAGGATATTGTGCATTGCCATGATACTGAGGCAGAAGATAGGAGTGCCACGATCTGGAGTATTAACGCAGATATGCATCCAAAAGTATGAAGCTGCTTCGGGTGCTTGATCTGGAGGATTCGGCAGGTGTGGAGGACACCGATCTGGAGAAAATGGTGAAACATCTGCGTTGCCTCAAGTTCTTGTCTGTACGAGGATGTCGGCAGATCTTCCATTTGCCAAGTTCATTGGGTGATCTTAAGCAGCTCCAGACTTTGGACGTCAGATACACCTCTGTAGTCACCCTGCCGAAGAGCCTCAACAAGTTACAAAACCTACAGTACATACGTGCCGGCAGAAATACCAACTTTGGCCCAGATTTATCCAGCAGCCGGTTTTGCATCACTCGTCATCATCTAGTCGGTGTTGAAGTGCCTGGAGGGGTTGGAGGACTCACAGTGTTGCACACGCTCGGCGTTGTCAATGTCGCTGCTTTAGGGGGCAAAGCTATCCTCAAAGAGCTCAAGAAGCTCACCCAATTGCGCAAACTCGGAGTATCCGGCATCAACAAGAAGAACAAGCGAAGGTTCTTCAGTGCAATGTCAGGCAATGCCCATTTGGAATCTTTGTGAAGCTCGACAAGGACAACCAAGACTGCTTGGATAACATCTCCCTGCCTTGTGGAGACCTGCAGAGTCTTAAACTCTATGAGCTGCTGGCTGTAGGAGATGAGATTGTAACCTGAATGTCTCTGCAGTGTATCGAATACTACGATCTTGCTTCGGATTCGGCCTCCCCCTTCCCCCTGAATGCCTCTGTGAGTGTACCGATATGGGCCGAACCAAAGGGAGAAGGAAAGGGGGGAAGAGAAAGGAAAGGGGGGGATTCGGCCTCCCCCTTCCCTGCTTGGGATTGAACCTCCGGTTGAAGATAGTCTCGACTTGCATCAGTTAACGGCGGGTGAATAGGTGACTATAATTTTTGCAATGAGAAAAGAACAACAATATTTTACATGATAAGGAAAATAAAAACACAAGATTTTTGTTTTGTTAGAATTAAGGATCATCGATTTGCAATGAGCACCCTAGGGTTTTTGTTTCGTTACAAACAATGACAAACTTTTTGCAACGAGCACCCTAGAGTTTTTGTTTTGTTACAAAAAGGACAAAATTTTGACAAGTCGGTGATATTTCCGGCTAGAAATTTTGGCAGCATAACATGTTGAAAGAAATGCATGCAAAAGGGCATTTTGTATTTCACATGGAAGGAGAACAGTGTACTGTCTGCCACTACAACAAGTGTGCCATAAGCTCCTTTACACAAAAACGTATGGAAAACACTACAGAGGCCAAGCATGCAGGGTTGCTATAACAGCCAGCCTTACTACATACACCAGGAAAGAAACGCCCTTTGTCCATGCAGGTCCCATGTCCCGAGCCTGGTTGCTCTTGGCGACGCCTTTGCCTTGAGTCTGAAAACAAACCTTTCTCTTCCCGCGCCACCGGAGCTAACCTTAAATAAATTTGGAGCACCATCTTCTCTTGCCTTTCACAGCTCTTCGCCTGAGCAAAACAAAGAAAACAACTGTCAAACACATCCGAGTTAATTTGCATGCCAAACAAACTAAAAGCAAGCAAGAAACTACTAATGATAAATTTCTGATTCCTTGGTAATCCAAGGCATCCTTGTTTGACCGCCCATTGGTTTTGTGTTCGTAATGAAATGATAGCTAAGGAAGTTTACATCAGTAGTTAACATGATAGAGCTTGTATATGGGGCAGTTGTTCAGCTTCAGTAAGAAAAACAGATTGTTAATGCCTTGCAATTGCTTCCGGCTTTTCACCCCGTAAGGGTCTTATTATGTAAGTTAATAGTATGTCATCCAAATTCATCATAGCTTGATGCATCCATACAATAAATATGAGAAGGGATTGTTCAAAAAAAAAATGAGAAGGGGTTAAAACCATATCTCTAGTATTGATGCCTACATACAACAAATATGATAAGGGGGTAAACCCATATTATTTAGTCTTGATGCTTGCACAGAAAAAATATTAGAAGGGAGTAAATCATGGTCATCCCAAAAACCATATCATCAAATTAACATCAGATGCAGCAAATGACACGGGACCATGAAGAATATATCCCGCACCGGAACCGCCGTGGGTTTAACGGTTGCAAATTCCTACACCAAGGACAGATAGTAAATGTTTGCAGCAATGATGGAAGGGATACTATACCTTAAGAGAACAAAAATGAACCTGAAGCTAAATAACACCAATCAGTTAGTGGCCATCTCTGAACCTTTAGTCTACAAGAAAAGGCTTCAAAATAATCGACAGAAGCAATCCCTATATGGATTATCAAGAAGAAAGAGGATCAGGAGAAACCTTGTCTTATTACATAGCAATGATAGCACCAGAATTTTGACCACTTGCAAATCTCCCTCGTTGTTGAGATGCACAAAAAATATGAGAGAGAGAGAGAGAGAGAGAGAGAGAGAGAGAGAGAGAGAGAGATGATCACACGAACCTGGACGTACGCGAAACCTCATCCGACCATGCAAGGGGATACAACGCGGATGGCATGCATCGCGGTTTGAGTGCACTTCATGTTCAACAGCATCACATAGCAGTGCAGTGCGCAACGCCAGGCCGTGCCTTGCTGATGGACGTTTCACGTTGAGATCCACGTACTCATCCACATGCCCGCAGCATCATCAGCAACAGCCGATCCTGGCTAACAACGGACCACTCCGGCTTCAGTCGCTCCTGCGCAGTGTGGCCGCCTTCGAGACCATCCTACTGTATGCTGCACCGCCTCCCCTCCGGCTCGACGCTGCAACCTAACCCCTTGTCGGCGCCACAGAGCAACTTGCTGTCTGCTACACCAGGAGCATCCGCCCTCGCCACTGTCACACCGCTCGCACTGGCAAGTGATCGTTATCCGGCGGTGGTGATGTCGTCGTCGTTGTCGTAGAGGTTGTTGCCACATGATCTATGCTCCCCAAACAGGGCGTCCTACTACGTCCGAGCGAAGACCATGGCCCCGCCAAGGGGATACGCAAGCGCCGGCCGCCGGGACACCCATTTTCCGCGCAACCCGTAACCAATCGACAACATCTTCGACATAGTCACAGTCGGCCGCGGACGGCCGGTTGGACGGACTCAGGGCGATGCCGGAGCCGAAGCTGTGGCTGATCCTCACCAGGCCCGCCAGCACCGCAAAGAAGGTCAAGGGAGATTAGGAGGCCCGGGGCAGCAGCAGCGAGTTGCCGATAGCCAGAGCTCGGCGGCGGCAACGGCCGATCATCAGAGGACGAAGCATGCTCCATACATACGGGCCGAGCCGAGACAACGGCCGACGCAGCAAGACAACCCGAACCACCACATCGGCCAACCAGAGCTCCCCGCGGCGGAGGAGGCCGAGCAGGACGCCGCGGTCCATTACGACAGGAAGAGGATATACCATAGAAACAGTATATGCTAACCCAAAGAAAACCTAGCACAATGATATGAGAAGAAGGACGATCTATTTATAACCCCCAGAACATAAGCGATGGTGGTATGTGGTGAGGTTTCGAGATCAAACGACTATAGCAGCGCAAACCAGAAACAAAAGGCAGACTCTAGATCGAAACATGAAAGCGGCACCGATCAAAAAACGTAAGAACCCTCCAGATTAGGTGATGGAAGCGGCGCCGTTTTTCACCATAGAGCGGCAAATTCGCTAACCGCACCCAAGAATTCAGCACACAAGTTTAAAAAATTTGAAACTAAACACCGAATCCACAAAGCGTTTGTACACAACCATTTACCAAAATAATACCACGTGCCAAGCCCACAATTCACCATGGGTCACTTTCATCCAAGTGGATGAATGTTGGGGCACAAACCTTGCTTGGAATAGAAGCTTGGGTATTTCTAGCCTATTTTCGTTTTCCCTGATAACCCGTCAAATATTTTTAAGACATACTCCCTCCGGTCCTTTTTACTCTGCACATTGGATTTGGTGAAAGTCAAACTTAGCTAAGTTTGACCAAATTTATATTAGAAATTATTAGCATCTATAATATCTAATAAATATAATATGAAAATATATTCCGAGATAAATCTAATGATATTGGTGTTGTTATCTAAATGTCAATAAATTTTTTATATAAACTTGATCAAAGTTGGATGAGATTGACTTGAGACAAACCTAATATGCAGATTAAAAAGGACCCTTTATACTCTGCGCATGACTTTCTTCCTTTTTTTTTCCTCTTTACTCTGCGCGTCCCTCTTTCTCAGCTATGCTTTTTCCAATTATGCCCCTAAAAGGCTGCTGCATGCAACGGTCGCAGTTAATACTTGCCTTCTCCCGTTGGCCATGCAGAGTAGGAGAGCGAGGCAGTTGAGGGAATCAAGGCGACCGCGTGGAAGAGCCAATCGGCGGCATACAAATTATATAATAACAAACCAGCGCTAAACAAGGGGCAACTTAATTAGTCCGGCTTTTCTTGATATATATGCGTGATGAATGTTATACACAGAGGAAAAAAGAATAGGAGGGAGTACTAATGGCAAAAGACACTGTCAAGGAGCAAACCGCGTGCGCCTGCCTCGTTCTCGCATTGCGCCCCTGCAGCAGAACGAGTTTGGGTGCTACAGGGATTTTGGCTCAAAGCTGAGCAGGCAGCTGATGGCGCTGCAAGCCCGAGCGATGAAGTGAAATCAAAAGGTTTGCCCGCACAAGGTGCAAGCCAGAGTCATGAAGTTGTCAGATCAGATGTACTCCCTCTGTAAACTAATATAAGAGCGTTTAGATCATTATTTTAGTATTCTAAACGCTCTTATATTAGTTTACGGACGGAGTACTTGTCACCAAAGTTTTGCTCGTCCTAGAGACCATGTCGGTGTTGAGGGCCGTGTTTTCCATGTGGACGGCCGCGCCGCACTGTTGTATGAACGGAAATGGTATAAGCTTGGCATTATGTCGGTGTTCAGTTCCTGGAGCTACTACTGTTTTTCATTATGCCAATGATGCTACTTGTAGAAACAACAGGCAACTGATCGGGCAACGTTAGCCAACATGACTTGTTTACGGTGTTGTAACTACAGCACAGGCAGCAGGATCGCAAAATCATCCACTTAATTACGTCCGAGACGAAATCATCGACAAGGTACGGTGTTGGAACTAGTGTCAACAACTGAAGCTAGGCAGTTTGGCATCACAGAATCACGCGGCCGGAATTAATGTCCTAAGGAGACACCACCTATCCTTACTTCCTTAGGGGAGGGCCTGGAATATTAATGGACCATGGAATTGGATCTGGATCTGGATGTCCATATAAGCTGCTTCTTCTATGCAACACAGACGAAAGAACAAAGATTGAAAATGTTGGATCTTCCTAAGGCAACAGAGACTCTCTGCAATTACATGTTTTTTCTGCTGGCCGCCCGTCCTCACATTCTTCCTTACCCTGTTACTCGCCAGAGGTATGTCCAGCTGTGCCATGATTCCATCACTCGTTTGAGATGCTGCCAAGGGAAAGACCTTCTCGGTGCCATATTAGACCACAAGGACGCTTTGATGCTAGGATCTCCACTTCAACCAGATGCTGGGGTGTATCCTCAAACAGAAGAACTGGTCAGTCATCGGCCTTCAATCAATACTACACTCGACAGAGGATGTTGGCTTGCTGCAAAGTATATCCAGGATCTTCTTACTCGTGCGGCTCTTAGTGATGAGCGCACTGCTGAGACTCCTATGGAGCTCAATGTCCATCTTCGTGCTTTTGACGGTGAGCCCTTGTCTGATCCGACACGTTATCGCCATCTTGTTGGGAGTCTTGTGTATCTTGCTGTCACTCGTCCGGATATCTCCTATCCTGTCCATATTCTGAGTCAGTTTGTTTCTGCTCCCACTTCAGTTCACTATAGTCACCTTCTTTGCGTTCTACGATATCTTCATGGCACGATCTCTCATCCTATCTTTTTCCCCGTTCCAGCTTGTTACAGCTCCAGGGCTATTCGGATGCTACGTGGGCTAGTGATCCTATGGATCGCCGTTCACTTTCTGCCTACTGTGTATTTCTTGGTGGTTTCCTCATTTTCTGGAAGACGAGGAAACAGACTGCAGTTTCTCGTTCGAGTGCAGAGGCCGAATTGCGAGTTATGACTCTTCTGACGGCAGAGGTGACTTGGTTACGATGGTTACTGGAAGATTTTGGTGTTTCTGTTACTACACCTACCACCCTCCTATCAGACAGCACAGGTGCTATCAGTATTGCGCGGGACCCCGTGAAGCATGAGCTTACCAAACACATTGGTGGTGATGCTTCTTATGTGCGTGCTGCTGTGCAGGATCATGTTGTTGCTATTCAGTATGTGCCTTCTGAGTTACAGCTAGCGGACTTCTTCACGAAGGCTCAGACTAGAGCGCAACATGGATTTCACCTCTCCAAACTCAGTGTTGTGGACCCACCATGAGTTTGAGGGGGGGGGGGGGGATGTTAGAGTTATATACTTATATTAGTGATGTCCGTTAGCCGTTCACATTCTAGTCTCTTGGCATTCTCTTGTAGCCTTTTGGCATCCTCATGTATGTGTATATATGTTGGCTTTGGCCTCCTAATAATACAAGTTGCTATTCTCAACAATTTAAACATCAAACCACCCTTTAATACATATATTTAGACCACATGCAGGTGGTTGTGTTGTCCCAACCCTCCCTCGCATGGTTTCCGGAGATGAACCGATCTACAAGGTTTGCACGATCTACGCCTTTGACTGGACTCGAGAGGGGTTTGACTGGGGTGAACTCTTCGTGGTTTGTGTTATGATAGACCGTGGTAACATTGTAGGTGCATATCCTTCCTACAATATTCAAGGGTAAATGGAGAGAAATGAGAAAATTGAGGGCATGGAAAATAAGGGTCATGAAAACTGTCGGGATAGAATGGGTGCGAAAGAGAAGAAAGAAATAATATTTAAATGATAAATATATATGCAATGCTAATCATTTTATTACTTATGTTCTTGCAATTTTTTTTGCAAAGGATAAGCCGAGTGTATGCAGGAAGCACTCGGCTTATAAGACATGTAAGCTGTGTGCCTGATGAAAGCACTCGGCTTATAAGGCGTATAAGCTGAGAGCGATGACGGGGCGCACGGTTTATAGGCTGCTCTGTGACGACGCCGTCAACGACCTCCATTGTAGACACATGGCAAATATGTTTACTGAGTGTGCGCTATAAGCCGAGTGCTTTTTTATATAGATACCTTGTGCATTATGTAAGCCGAGGGCTTTTCGTGGCACTCGGCTTACAAGACACTATAAGCCGAGTGCATTTTATTTTGCCGGGTGTTATTTATCCCGCACTCGGTTTAGAGAGAACATAAGCCGAGTACCCGGTAAATAGCTCACCGCTTATAGGCTAACACACGGGACCTGTTGTGTACTATCGGAAAATTAGGCAAGTTTCATGATTAATTCTAGTAAATAATTCATGACTAAGTCCACTTCACAGCGAGAGTATACAACTAGCTTTTCTCATGAAACACACTCACAAGTATTACAACCACGTATGCAAAGTCCAGTTCACACCAAGAGTATATAACTAGCTATGGTAAAATTCACACATACTAAGTTATACAACATCTAACGACCCTCTAGTGTTGTGATGCTCATTGCGTTTATGGTATTTTCTATGTTCTCCCTTGCTTCTCCACCTTCACAGTTACTTAGAGGAAAATATACAGGTTTCTTTGGAGTTGGAAGTGATGTGTTTTCATTCTCTAACATACGCATAACAGATGAAATCAGTGGCCTATTGTTGGGATGATCTTGAACACACAAAAGCCCCACATGAATACACCGTAGAACTTCATGAAAAGGGCAATCCACATCAATTGAAGAGTCCACTAGTTCAGTTGCTTCTCCATCTTCCCATATTCTCCATGCCTGACGAATAAAACAAAGTCATGCTACATTTAATAAATAATTTTTGTGAGGCTAGCGGCCTTGGGTGGGTAGGGGCGATGGGAGGTAGTCGGTAATTACACAGGTTATGCAGTGCTTACATAAGTGATAAGGCTACAAAAGTTTGTTTTGAGCTGAGGTGAGCTGATCTTCAATCCACTAACAATCTCCAACAAAAGAACACCGAAGCTATATGTGTCTGTTTTAACAGAAAAGGCACCTCCCATCGCATATTCGGGCGACATGTAACCACTTTTTAAAACATTCAACAAATTAGCAAGGAATGTACAAAAACGAATCAAACCATGAAAAGTAGTGTTAAGGGTTCTCTAGTTCACCAGTTACTTACTATGTTCCAACGACCCTTGTAGTGTTTGCATGATTCTGGTTTGCACCAAAGATTCTTGCCATTCCAAAATCTGAAATTTTGGGAGTCATTTCCGCATCCAGCAATATGTTACTAGCTTTGAGATCTCTATGAATTATTGTTAATCTTGAATCTTGATGGAGATACAGAAGGCCTCTTGCTATTCCTTTAATTATTTGGAACCGAGTCGACCAATGGAGCATGTGTTTTCGTGCATCATCTTTCATGATCAAATATGAATCAAAGCTTGTCATCATGAATATCACTCTGGTCAATGCAAATATTTAGCGATATATGATCAACAAACTAGAACGTACCAAAAATAAAGGCATCCAAACTTTTGTTAGGTAAGTACTCGTAGATCAATAATTTCTCATCTTCCTGAATGCAACACCCAAGAAGTCTGACTAGGTTCTTGTGCTGCAACTTGGCAATCAGAACTATTTCATTTTTGAACTCAACTATACCTTGTCCAGAACCCTTACTAAGTCTTTTGACAGCAACCTCATATCCACCTTCTAGGATGCCCTGCATGAGAAAATATTTGTTAGTTATGTAAAACTTGGAAACACTTTTTTTACTCCTATAGTTACCCCTACACACGAAGAAGTGCGCTTTAACCAATTTTAACTTTGAGCCCAGAAGATATTTTTCAACTCTAAACGTGTTTCCCGTGTACCCAAAAATATGATAACTAGTACTAATTCAACTCATCTTAAATCTTGCCGATTTGCACAATATCACATCAATATGGACATGTTCCACTCATTCAACATCCACTCCGAGATGTAATAACTACTTGGTCAACAAAGCTTACGGTTGGATAAAAATATTGAGAGTCAAGTGTCTATTCTGTAGTTGAAGAGTAAATAAGATTGGTTTGTTTTTGTACTCCAGAGCATGTTCTACTGTAAGTACCACTTCCTATTACCTTGTAAACTTTTCCAAAACCTCCCTGTCCAAGCAAGTTGGAATCAGCGAAGAACATTGTTGCTGAAAGGATGTCTTCATAGCTAACAAATGGAAATTCTGTATTTTCGCCTTTGAGTTCATCGGATGTGCTAAAGTATCTTTGCATTAGTTTCTTCTGGTTTTCCTGCTCTCGCCATTTTCCTGCAGGTTAAGACATTCATTTTTCCCACAACACTTGCACTGATGTCATATGTGGAAAAAAAAGAGCATATTTGTTACTCCACCTCTGTATTTGTATGTCCAGATGAGGGCTATGCATGTCAGTAGCAACATGAATGTTATAACCGGGAGTAAAATCTTTAGTAAACTGCTCTTCTTGTCGACTACAGAAATGCATGAATCAGAAGTTTAGGATCCACACTTGCATATGAATACCATGTCAGATATGTCAAGCTAATTAAGTACCTATACTATGGTAATTGTCGAGTACCTAAACTACTGTGGTATAAACGAACGACATGATAATCTAGAAAAAGTATTTTATCTTGCAATATGCTCGCACTCCAAATTAAATAGTTCATTGGCTACTGTTAATGCAAGAAAAAAAAATCCATATATTGTCTGATGGCTTTTGCAAGACATGAA
This sequence comes from Aegilops umbellulata, assembly GCA_032464435.1. NCBI lineage: Eukaryota > Viridiplantae > Streptophyta > Magnoliopsida > Poales > Poaceae > Aegilops > Aegilops umbellulata. The sequence goes on along the minus strand of CP136057.1, from coordinate 1,622,237 downwards.
CTCTGAAAATAATTTCCAACGTGCTTGAAAGTGAAGAGTAGGAGCTGTATAGCTTACCTTAGTAATCAGAAAACATATCTTATGTATTTATAGAATGATGTTAAAACGAATGCCATGTTCTATTCAATCAAAAGGATCTTCCAAGTTACCCCCTTTCTGTTCTCGAAAACATAATGTTTTGGATATGGAAAACTTTAACAGGTCACGCGTGATTGTTGCCCGATTCGGTTCAGATTTCTCCTTGTTTTGTTTGGTTTTGTTTCGTAATCCCCTTCAATCTACCTTATCTCGAGATTACCTGCGAACTTAACCTACTATATATTGTTCCATTGCCTCCTCTTTCTCCATAGCTAATGAAACCAATCTAGAAAATATTTTCTTGAGCTTGAGTGCGGGCAAGTCATGGTATAGTCATGGGCTGAGAGGCAAAAACATTCGCACACATTGTGAGGGGCTGCAACAGTGCAGGGTATAGTCCATGCATCCTTGCTTCTGTGTGTCGTTGTGTCGGCCCAATGTGAGGGGCTGCAACAGTACAGGGTGCCCTGCCGCGGAGCTCCTTCCGCTGGGGAGCAGGGTGCAGCGACCTCCTTATTCAGAGGTGCGAGCGGGGGAAGGCCCACGGGCAACAAGCATGTGCGCAAATGAGGAAGCAGAACAGAGTGGCAGCCAGGGAGAGGCGGCGTCGTCCATTGCTGGGTCGCTCCTGTCGTGGTACTTTGTGTACACGATGTCCAAGACGGGAGCACGACAAGCAGCGCGGGGCGAGCAACATCACCAGGGAGTGGCGCCGAGCAGCAGCTTGTGCATGCAACCAATTCAATGGAATGCGGCACAGAGAAAAGGTTGGAAAGAGATGAGTGTAAACGCTGACTGGTGTGCCCCCTGTGCAGCTTAAGTATCTTATGTAACGGTGCAACAATTATGGGTGGCCCCCCATTTTAGTTCTGGTGTCAAACAGTGCTAAGCGCGCGCTCAGTGTTATTTGCAACAATCTTACTATGAGCCAGTGTTTTTTTCTCCAAAAACAAAATCCGGTGGTTATTTGCAATATCCACCACAATTGGGGTGGTTTTGCTCTAAATACTCCCCCACTTCACTTGGTTCACACACATTTTTTTCTTAATTCAGTCCTCCTACATGGTATGCCATATGTCCAGACGTCTAAACTATTTAAGAAAACCATGCTGTTAAATTGATTTATGATGTTTTTCCACAAAATCCAGCTTCATATCACAGCAAGCAAAATAACGTAAGGATAAAATGGGACAGTGCATACCAGGAGACTCAGCAACGCGAAGGTATAGATTCTCGCCAACGTCAATGTACTTTGATGTATCGATAAGCTCCCCTATCCAAACCAAGCACCTTGTCGGGTCAGCCTCATCACCGGCACCTTTCATGTTGGCATAAGCATATGCCGTACATGAGCAGTTGTTGCCGCATTCGGCGGTGCACTCATCGAAGCTTCTGTTCTTTACATGTAAGAACTTGTCAGGGACCTTCATCCCAGGCAAGGTTATGAAGTGACTTTGCTTGCCACAATTCAGTTTTTCTGTTCGCCGACAACCTCTTGAAAAGTTAAGACTGGTAGGCTCGAACCCATAGAAGCATTGACATCTCGGGACAGTACTAGTAAAGTCGCAATAGCTGAATGGGCCACATGCGGCGTAGAGCTCACAAGCAGCTCGGGGCCTCTCAAAAAGGACTGCCCACGATGATAAATGGTGGTTCCAGCTTAGACACTTCAGCATGCCTGTGTAGTCAAGCGTCAAACGTGTGAACGGTAAACCATCAGAGACAGTGAACAAAAGATATGATTCGTCTCCCTGGTTGATGACTGTTTCGGTCACGAAGGAGCTGGCGTTGCTTAGGTATGTGCCACCGGGCACCGACACACCACTCAACACATCGCTGCGAAGATATGGAATGGTCCCGTGCAAAATCAGCCTTTGAAGTGTCGGCGAGCTAGGGTCGGCGCCGCCTGTGAAGTCCCCAGAGGAAGGGTCATCCGAACCCTTCCAAGCAACGAGCCCCCGGATGGCTCGTGCCTTGTACCTCAATAACTCTCTCATTGTTGGAAGTATTGTGTCAGTCGGGTGATCAAAGCTCTGCCATATGTCCGCGGTGTTTGGCAACCGGAGGACAAAGTTCCCCGAGTTGAGTAGCAAAGCGTAAGCTCCGGCCCCTCCCGGGGCGATACTGCTTGTAGCCCTCCAAATATGGCGGCCTTTGGAGTCGGACAACACAAGATCAGAATTGGTGGTGATGGAGAGCATCGCAGATGAAGGGGTGGTGATTGGGTTGTCTCGGTTGGCTACCCACACGACGGTGCGTGGTCCAGGAATGCCGTGGTACCATATGCCAAGGTAAAAGCTCTTGTTGGAGCTGGTTGTGGAGAAGAAGCCGAGAGCAAAATTCCCGCTCTCTGAGATGAGTGTGTCGCCGTGGGTGAGTGGCTTTGCCCCTGTGAGCTGGTCGTCTGATTTGCAGAACGAGCTCAAAAATAGGAGGAAGAAGATGGGAATATAGTGCAAAGCCATTGTGCTGTCTCCTTACACCTTTTTTGTGTCGAGGGAGGAAAATAGCACGCTGATATAGCTGAGGTTCCGCTGCAGCGAGTGGATAGGAAATTTCTGTACGTCCAGCTGAAACTCTTCTCTCGTTAGTGAATGGGGAGAGTTTCAAAGTCTGAAATTAGAAATTAATGTGCCTGGAAACAAAGTCTTCTGAAATTAATGAGACCAGTGATGGATGGATAAAGACAGTGAAGTCGACCTAGACAATAGCATGGAGAGGGACTTTCACGGGCAAAGGACAAAGAAAAATCGTCGACCTAGACAATAGCCTGCACCGTGAAGTGGAGCAGTAAGCCTTCAGAACCTCGCCTCTTGCGATATGGGAGAGAGGCGATCGGGTTTTGAAAAGGCGCTCTCTCGCGGCTGCTGGGCTGTTCTCCATCTTGGCTGAGCATAAGTACTTTCCCAACTACTCCCTCCATTTCATGATGTAGTGTGCCCAAGCTTTTCGAGATTAATGGGGAGAGTTTCAAAGTCTGAAATTAATGTCCTTGGAAACAAAGTCTTCTGAAATTAATGAGACCAGTGATGGATGGATAAAGACAATGAAGTCGACCTAGACAATAGTATTTGGATTAGCCATATAATAATAAAACTAAAGACATATAATTTATTATATTTATTTATTATATAATTATAGAATAATTATTAAATATCAACATCATGATGGTGCATGTTAGAGTGGGCCCTTTTTCATACATGGTGGCATGGTGAGTGAACATAGTTGCATACCATCCTCCGGTTCGGCCATGACAGAGTCTTCCTATACCTTCCTATACCATACGGCGCAGCACACCATGTTCTCTTACATGCGGGCCCATGAGTGATAAATATAGTCCCCATTCACCAGAATGCAACATTTCAGGGGAGCTTAGTATCTGTAGAGATGTTCTATCATAATACATATTATGTACTTGCAAGATTTAATTCAAATATCATATTTTCTCTCCTCTTGTTATGAATATATCGTGTGTTAGTTTTTGCAATCTCGTATAACACTAATTCTCATCGAGCTTTCAACGAACTCAAATTCGTTAACATCTTCTCACATATTTCCGGCGTCTCATTGTCATGATGGATTGGCAGAACAAACCTTTCGCATTGCTTCACTGCAAAATGATTAAAACTCTCGACTAACAATCCATAGGAAAATAGATGGGCGCAACAACGCTCGTCAACATGGTCTAGTGAGACTAAAGATTTGCATCACCTCTTACCATGGGCTTTTAGGATTTACTTTGGATTTTTGGAAAATACACATGGATCAAGCCCATTAATTCTAACAATTTTGAGAACAATTATTAAACATGGAAATTTAGATAATAAAAATTAGGAAATCACTAGTTAAGGGGTTTATCTTACACTGGTCACTCTCTCACCTCCTCTGGTGGTGACAAGTGGCGCATTGCATGTCAGACACTTTTCATAGCCTAGGATTTTCTTTCATACATTCGTTTTTCAACACATTTTATCCTTTGAATTGTATGCCCAAATCACGAATAATTTTCTCTGTTGTGTTTTTCGCATCGAGGTCTTCGAAAGTAGATCCTCATTTTAATAGGTTCGGGCGATTTTTATTCCGAAAAACCAGAAGACGAGAAAACTAATAAGAAAACCAAAAAACCGGAAGGATATTTTGTACCTTTTCACTTTTTGGTGTTGCGCTTCATGCGGAAGCACAACTGTGCTTTTCACTTTTTGAGAAGCACAGATATGCGTCACCATGAAGCATAGCTGTATTTTTCATTTTTCCAGTAGCACAACTGTGCCTCACTGAATCACAACAATGCTTTCCACTTTTTTGAGAAGCACAATTGCGATTTTGCTTTTCACTTTTTGAGAAGTGTAGCCTGAAAGGCGACCGTGCTTTTTTACTTTCCGACAAGCACAACTATGCTTCACTATGAAATACGACTATGTTTTTCACACGGTGCTTTAGATTTTTTTCTCTCTCAAGAAAACCTGCAAAGGGTACCGTGGACTAGGTGGTCTGTGAAAATTATGCACGAAATTAAACTGTAGACCCAATATTTTGTTGTAGCCCATAGATAAACACATATCTTCATCTGTCTAGGCTTACGCGAGGGAAAGGAATGATCCAAAGTTCTACCAAACTCCAAAGTCGTGTTATATTGTTTTCGTATTTCCGAGAATAACGTATTCCCAGAGAAAACAATCTAAGGGTGCGTTCGAAGTGCAGGAAAAATTATAGGAATCGGATCCTACAGGATTTTATGCACTTGGTGCGTTCTGGTTGAAGGAAAGCTCTACAGCAAAATGGAGGAAAGGTTTTGATTCCCTGCAGTTCCGTAAAGATTTCACGGGAAAAACAAAATCCACTCCAAGCTCTTGTTTTCGCGTGGAAGCTCGAGGCAAGGCGTTAGCTCGCTGAATAAAAAAATCATTGCATGGAGCCAGCTCGGTAAAAGAACCTATCACGGGCAATAAAATATTCATAGCTTACTACTTTACACATCGGCCTGTTTCCACTGTTTTCTGAACCTATGTTTTGCACTTTTGCCTCATCCCCGATCATACACTTTTTCCTGTTGCTTTGTTTTAGAAACCTGCAGTCCGAACGGGCCCTAATCTCAAAAGGACAACGGCCCTCACTATAGTTTAAGAAAAGGGGGACGGCCTAGTGGCATTTCCTATTTGGCGCTGCAGGCGCCGGTTACTGTTGTTGCTGCAAACCGGCGCCTGCAGGCGCGTCAGCTGGGCCAGCCCATCTAGGTTTTTCTTCTGTGTTCAAAAAAGAAAATCTCAAGCGAACTGCGCTGCCCTTGATTCGAAAACCTCTCCCCGACTGGGTTGTGTTAGAATTAAACTTTCTACCTTTCTTATTCTTTCTTTTCCCTTTTCAGTTTTTCTTTCCTTTTCCTTTTTCCTTTTTTCAACTTTGGTTTTCTGTTTTTTTCTGTTTTAAATGGGTGATTGTAAATCGATGAACTTTTTCTCCAAAATACGTTTCAAAAATGCATCGTCTGTTTTGAATTTTTGTGAACTTTTCTAAAAAACATGAACTTGTTTTTAAATTCAATGACCTTTTTAAAAAATGATGAACTTTCCTCAAAAATATGATGAACTTTTTTGAAAATTGATGAACATTTTTAAAGAAAATTTGATGACGTTTTTTCAAATACGATGCCTTTTTTCAAATTTGATGTACTTTTTTCAAATTGTATGAACTTTTTTCAAATACGATGAACTTTTTTGAAAATTGATGAACTTTTTTTGTCAAATTCGATGAACATTTCGAAATCACTCAAATTTTTATAAGAATTGATGAACCTTTTTCAAATTTGATGAACTTTTTTGCCAAATTCATGAACATTTCCAAATTTGGTGAACTTTTTTCGAATTTGATGAACATTTTTGAAATTTGATGAACTTTTTTTGAAAATTGATTAACTTTATTTTAAAATTCGATGAACTTTTTTGAAATCATTGAACTTTTTTAACAAAATTGATGAACGTTTTTCCAATTTGATTATTTTTTTCTTTTCAAAATCTGTGAACATTTTTCTAATTTGATGAACCTTTTTTGTAAAATCGATGAACTTGTTTCAGGTTTGCGAACTTTTCTTCCAAAATGAAGAACTTTTTTCAAAATCACGATATTTTTTTGAAATAATTGAAAAAAAATAAGTGATACAGTAGATGAATGGTTCTGTGTAATAAAATAGTGTTGCGACCTTGTTATTAAGTATTTGCCTCTATTAATAATCAGAAACGGGAGGTAGCTCATGTGGCTGCTCACGCTTGTTGCCATGGGCGCTCGAGGAAAACTACGACGGCGTGTTGCGGCTGCCCGAGCCTAAACTGAGGTTCAAGCCCTCCAATCTCCCTGGTGCCCACGGCAACAAGGTCGACCTCTTTCCCTTCTACGGCGGCGCCGGCGGGGGCGAGGGCAGGTTCCTCCATGTCGACGAGTCGGGCATGGCCGCGCTCTACGACGCTGATGCCTCCACCGTCGAGATGGTGCCCGGTCTCGTCGAGCACAAGGGGTGGTGTGAGCCCGTCTCCTTCAGCGTCGCCCATACAGATGCCGACGACCCCACTCGCCCCGACGCGCTCTACATCATGGATGGAGAGAGCCGCAGCTTTGATGCCCTCGTCTATGGCGACCCAGATCCGTCGCCCTACAGGAGGGCCCATTGGCAGGGTTGGCATTGGCGCCAGCTCCCTCTGCCGCCGGCCAACGACGACAACCCTATTCAGTCCTACGCCCTCGTCAATGGTAAAAATGGGGGCGGCACCGTATACATCTCTGTCAGCCGTCCGCGCACCTACTGGTTCGACATCTGCTCTGGCACCGGCAAGTGGACCAAGGCCGGCAACTGGGTGCTTCCTTTCTTTTCTCGCCCCTTGCATGTCCGCGAGCTAGGCGGCGACCTTCTATTCGGCATCAAGAACGAGCATCCCTACCGCTTTTGCGCTGTGGACGTCTCTGGCATTAGGATGAACATAGCTCCTGTGTTGCGACACGCATGGCAGGACGTCGACCCACTTCCTGGTTGGCATCCAACACACAATAGCCTTGTGTACCTTGGGGATGGAAGGTTTTGCATCCACAGAAGCTTCAACATCATCGGCCAGGGTGCATATTCATCAGACTGGGATATCGTCGGTACGGTGGTCCTGCTTACCGGTGTGGAGGTGTTGCACGTGGGATCCGGGCTCCAGATGATCAAGCACAAGTCCAAACGCCTTTCCTCTTGCATCGACTCCGTGATATAGAAATATATAATAGTTTATGCTATGCTTGAGCATGCATCTTTAGCATGGTAAGAATACAGCTCTTTTAGGGCTCTTTGAGCGATTTGGTTTTGTTTGTTTGCATCACATAAAAATTCTTTCAAAAGGTTTAAATGCATGCAAAAATTTCATATGGGTGTTGTCCAAATGAATCTTTAGAAAAAATTCTATAGAAGTCAATTATACAAATCATACGACCCACATTGCAAAAGTTCCTAACCATTCTAGTCCTCCAGAAATCATATAGAAATCCTTTGATTTGGAGAGTATTTATTTCAACTAGAGAATACCCCATGTGTTGCTATGAGAATCAGTTGATAAAAGTTTGGGTTGATAACATTAGAAGCAAAATTGAAAATACATATGACTTATTATATTTCATTATGTATAGTAGTAAAATTTCTATTGAACATAAGTAGAATAACTGAATGGAACATTTTTTTTTCATTTATGGTTGAATGTTTTGGTGGTTTTTTCTCCATGAATGCTTGCAACCATGATTCATGACTGTATAGTGAGGTAACATGCTTGCAAGTTAAGATAATTAAGTTAGTGAAGATGAATTTCTTAGATAATTAGGATACCATAATTATGTGTTTGTTACAAGTTACTTTCAATTAAAATTAGGTGACTAATAAAAACCTCTCCCCGTGTAAATCTAAAGATCTACTTATATCTATATTATCAACGCATGTCGGCTAGTACTCAGATGAGCCGAGGAGCAGAGATATATAAGAAGAAATACAATAATCAGCGCATGCCATACAAAAGAAGAAGATATTCTCAAGTTGGAGAACATGAAAATGGGTCGTAGCAGACATGAAAATGCACACCGGTCCATTTGCGTAGCGCGTTGAACCGTGATTTTTACGACTTGAATGACCGACATAAAATAAAGTCCTAAGCATTTGGATCCTCCAAATTCTGTACGAAAATCCTTTGGTTTGAGAGAGTATTCAACTCTGCTATTGCAGGAATTCTTGTATCCGAAGATGTAATTATATTTTTTAAAAGATGCACCTATAGCCCAGTTTCAAATTGTGCTACTTGATAACAGGCCGGCCACGCACACAAACATAAAATGTAGTCACCATAAACCTAAGTGTACCTGCGTGAAACCCATATGCGCCAGAGATGACCTAGGTAGCTAGCCGCCGCTTGTTCGTCTACCTCCTACCTTTTCTTCTCCGATGGATCTGTCATCCGTGTGTCCCGAGGGAATTACAGGGAGGAGATGAGCAAATCGATATGAAGGCGCGACGGTTCTTGAACGTGGCGATTGGCCAATACTACGACGGAGGCTCGCTGGGCCGCATCACCAACCCCAACAAACACCTCTTCTACCCCCCCACGGCTGAGGCACAGCAGCACCAGATCCAACGAGCGGCGGCTGCCAAGGCGAAGGACAAGCCGAGGAAGAGCGCGGCGGCGGACGACGATTGCGATGGCACGTCGGCGCCGCCGGAGAAGGACTACGATGTCTTGCGCGTGGCCACGCCCAAGTTCAGGTTCAAGGCCTCCTCCCACCCGGGCGGTAGCACGGGGATGCTCGACTTCTTTCCCTTCTACGGCGGCACCGCCGGGGCCGAGGAAAGTATCCTCTGCATGGACAGCAACGGCATGGCCGCGCTCTACAACGCCGACGCCGCCACTATCCAGATGATGCCCAGGCTCGAGGAGCCCAAAAGATGGGAACCTATCTCCTTCTTCGTCACCCACGCCGCCGACCCTGGGGCCCTCTACGTCATGCATGGCGCGGGCTCCAGATTCGAGGCCCTCGTCTACGGCGACCCCAACTCGCCGTGGTCCCGCTTGTTTGCGTGCAATGACAGGCACGTATGGCACTGGCGGGCGCTCCCACCTCCGGCACCACTCGGCGTCGGCCATGGCAGAAGTAAAAGCTCCATCTCCATTGAGTCCTATGCACTTCTTCACCGCCAGGACGGCAACGAAGATGCTTCTAGTGGCAGCAACACCACCATCTGCATCTCGCTCAGAGATTCTCGCTCCTCCAACTCCGGGGGGAAGGCCGTCCCGGCCGGCGGCACCTACTGCTTCGACACGGGCACCGGCGAGTGGACAAAGGCCGGCCGCTGGAGGCTGCCCTTCTCGTCCCGTGCCCTGCACGTCCCAGAGCTTGGCAGCAATCTCCTGTTCGGCATTGATGGTAACAATTCCGACCGTTTTTGCGCCGTGGATGTCTTGGGCGCCATGAGGACGAACGGCTCGGCCCCGGTGTTGCAGCATGAGTGGGAGGACGTCGAACCACTGCCAGACTGGAGCTTGCAGCACCACAGCGTGGCGTACCTCGGGGAAAGAAGGTTTTGTATCCACAGAAGCTTCCAAGTCATGGAAATGGACGGATGGGGCAGTGGCACCGAGTGTGTAGACACGGTGGTCCTACTCACCGGCGTGGAGGTGGTGCGGGAAGGATCCAGACTTCGGATGGTCAAGCACAAGTCCAAGCGCCTCGACCACGACAGCTACTCCGTGTTTTGAAATATTTTGTATCTTTGGCAAACTGCTCACGTAGTCAAATGGATTTTATTAGGCATCTAGGACGAATTCACTTGGAGGCTTCGAACACGGAATAATGCCAAATTGAAATGTTTGTTTCTTCTACAATATCATGGACCGAATTAAATTCATGCCTTTATCGCGTTCTCAATGCCAGAATGATAAAAGGCTTGATTCCTTATTTCTAGCCCGTGAACTTTCTGGACATTAGGATAGATCACAGTGCTTTTAAGTGAAAGAGAACAACTCAATCTCGCTATAACAACTATAGACAGACCAGTTAGATAGATCCTGTTAGGTTGGTTGAAATGGTGGCCTGACATCAACTCTGAAACTAGACCCAGAGCAGCAACGCTTTCATATCCAAAGAGATGTTAAAAGTGTTCCCGCCTGCACTCGAAATTCAACCCCTAGAACAGTAGTTTAGGCTACAACAGCAAACTACCAGCCATCGGATGCCTGGTCGATCTGGACTTCTGGAGTAGCACAGCCCGGCGAAACACTCACGCCGGGCGGGGCTGCCGCCGCCAGTTGGACGGCTCGCCGGCCCAGGGCACTGCCTAGCCACCGGCAACCTCCGCCGGCGTGACGCATTTATTTAGTATCGACGCGCACGTACTGAGTTAGGCAAGGGCCCTAACACACACTGTAGTACATATATGGGAGAGTATGCTGAGATCCTGAAATGACGTTAGCACTCTCATTTTGTGAGACAAGACTTGCATGTTTTTCATATCAACTGAAAGGGAAGGACACGAAGACTCTCTTTCATATCACACTTGTCCTGAGATGAGTTTTTTTAGAGAGAAAAAACATATGGCCCCTCTTTATATAGATATCAACAGAGCAGCAACCATCCGCAGGGGTTACCACCTACAACATTGGCAACATATCATCCACCAAGCGTGCCAACCGCATCGGGAAACAGGCGCTCAAGTGCCAGCTGCCGCTGTTATGTTATGCTCCAAATTCAAGTATAAAGGGAGGCTAACTTCTGACGAGTGAGCGGAGTGAGGCCCGTCGCCGGTAGGCTTGGGCCGAAGTCACAAAATCAGATAATACGAGGCTAATTGCTTCACTGCCAAAGTTTGGCATTGCCAATATTTAGCAAGCCAACATTTGGCAAAACCAAAAGTTGCCAAAAATTGGCAACTTTTTGAGAGGTGGTCAAGAACCAATTGATAGCCAACCAATTGAGAGCCAACTTTTTAGACTTGCCAACAATTGGCATTGCCAATTATTGGCACCAAACCAATTAGGCTCTACAAGTTGCAAATAGTGCAACAACTCCCTTTCCATTTTTTTCGCAAACAACTCCCTTTCCATTAATTGCTCAACGGAATGTACATTCTTTTTCGCGAATACGCAGAGGATGCGTATCTTTGCATTGATAGACGAAGAGTTTTACAACATGGGGTTACAGGAGCTCACTAAGCCATGTACACAAGAAGGCACGGAAGTGAACTAGGAGCAGAACAGACATGGGGTTGCTCAGCCCCAAGAGCCTACAAAGCTATCCCTCGGGAATGATGTTGTCCAGTCCGGTGGCGCCAGCCTTAGCCCACATGCGCGCCTCGTCTCTGATGATGCCGGAAAGCCGGGAGATGGAGGGCTGCTCGCCATCAAATATGCAAGCGCTCCGGTGCTTCCAAAGCCACCAGGCGGTGAGAATGATCAAGGAGGCCAAGCCCTCGCGCGCCGAGGAAGGTGAGCGGTTGCAGGACGTCTCCCACCATGCGTAAAAGTCAGTGTCGCTTCTCGGAATGTTGGCTGTGGAACGAACCCAGCTTAGGATCTCGTGCCAGATTTGCCGTGAGAAAGTATAGCCCGCCAAGAGATGTTGCATGGTCTCCTCCTCTTGGTCGCAGATGGCGCAGGAGTCGTCATGCAGAAGGCCATGTCGAGCGAGGCGTGCAGCCATCCAGCACCTGTCTTGCAACGCCAGCCAGATGAACAATTTTATGTGGAGAGGGGCCCATGGCTTCCAAGTGAGCTGCCAATGTGGGTCTTGGCAGGCACCTAGGAAGAGCGCCTGATAGCATGAGTTCGCCGAGTAGGTAGCGGATGTGGTCCAGCGCCACTGTAGAGAGTCTGGAAAGTACATTATCATGTAACTGAGAAGCAAAACGAACGAGAAGAAAGCATGAGCACAATAATATGTGCCAAAACGTGTTGTATATTTTTCCTTCTTTTTTTTGAGTCCATGTAGATTTTTCCTTTGTGAAAAGAAACGAAAGGAGGCCGGCCCGTGCTCATTATAAGCCTGCCACTTGGTTATGGGCCGGCTGGTCCATGCACCTACAGTCCACAAAGCCATGTATATTCATTCGTCGGTGTTTATGAAAAGACATTGGCGTTCCCTCTAGTTAGGGTTTACTCTCCTCTCGCCGCCATTGGCGACGTTGAGAATCTACCTCTTCCTTCCACCCGATCGGAGCTAGGTTTCGCGGCCAGACTCACATATTGGCTGCGGGCTGTGTCTGTCGGAGCGGTTAGGGTTTTGGGTGCTGTCTAGGGCACAGGAGATCGATCTGCATGGCGACTGGCGGGAGTTCGTCGGGATCAGGCAACAAAGGAAAAGGCAACTTGGAGGATCTGATGAAGGAATTGGCCCTGCAGGAAGATGACCTCGACGACGTGGTCTTCGAGGATGAAGACGAACCGGCGGAAGAGACTCTCCGCTGGATGATTTTGGCCTGAGTCCACATGTAAAAGGGCTTCAGCTCGTACTGGTTCTTCCGGAACATGAAGATTGCGTGGGATCTAGCCAGGCCAGTGAAGATCAAAACCCTCGATGAGAACCTCTTCCAGATGCAATTCGATTGCCTGGGCGATTGGGAGCGGGTCACGCAAGGAGGGCATGGCACTTCAGGGGGAACCCCGTGGTTATTGCCCCGTATGATGGATACTCAAAGCCTTCCTCAATTGAGCTCTCCACGATTGAGATATGGGCGCGGATCATCGAACTCCCTATAGCTTTTCATGGCAAGGTCAAGGCTTTGGCCTCGAAGATAGGCGAGTTTGTGGGCTCAGAACCGTCGTCGTTTGATTTCGAGGGGAACTTCTATCGAGTTAGAGTCCAGCTGGATGTTCGGAAGCCATTGAAGAAAGCAATATCCTTGGTCCGAGGAGGAGAACGACAGATCTTTGCTGTCAAGTATGAGCGCTTGCCGGATTGGTGCCAGGTGTGCGGTATGATGGGACATGAGTTTAAAGAGCACGGGGACGGGGTCATCCCCCTTCTGCATTGGTTTTCAAAAACCTTCGTGCGCCGGCGACTACAGCATGGGGGACCCGACGCAGGACCAGGAACCAGAAAGCAAGGAACGATGATCGCCAATCTACAGCAGAATCTGAACATGATGAGGAGAACATGCAGGAACATGATGTGGATATGGACGGAGCTGAAGCTAACCGCAAGCGATCTTCTGAACAAGTTACTGGCTCACCGATAGCTAAAACGGCTGCAGGTTTGGAACTTGCTCTAGTCCCTAAAACCAGTGGGGAGACGGTGCCTCTCAGCCCCACGCCGAAACAAGAACCGAAGAGGTCAAAGCTGTCAGCCAATAGTGAGAAAGCAAGCACTGGTGGAGTGAAGAAGAACCCTACTGGAGGGAAAAACTCGGACGCGAGAATGGCGGCCTCCCAGGTGGAGGACCGCCGGACGCAATGAGTCTGTTCTGTTGGAATTGTCGGGGGATTGGCAGCGACCCGTCAATTCAAGAACTACATGAATTCGCAAATAAGTTTGCTCCTAGAGTACTTTGTATAGTTGAGACCCAGCTCAGTGGGGACAGAGTTGAAAATTTAAAAAGTACTTTAGGTTTTGATAGTTCTTTTGCTGTGGATGCCTCTGGTAGAAGCGGAGGTTTAGCTATGTTTTGGAATAATGAAATAAACATCGAGATTTTGGGCTACTCGAAGTACCACATCGACGGTAGAGTAACTGGTATAGGTGACCAGCCGTGGAGGCTCTCTTGTTTTTACGGAGAAGCACAAACACATCTCCGTCACCACACTTGGGATACTATGAAAAATTTATCTACACTCCAGGATCTGCCGTGGGTGTGTATTGGAGACTTCAACGAGGTCCTAAAGCATGATGAGCATGATGGCATTGGCTCGAGGAGTCAAGCGCAAATCCAGGGCTTTAGAGATGCAGTGGATGTTTGTGGTTTGGTCGATCTTGGCTTCAAAGGTACAAGATGGACTTTTGAGAAGAAAGTAACTGGTGGCTCATATACCCGTGTCAGGTTGGATAGAGCATTGGGTTCAGTTAATTGGTACGGATTGTTTCCTTCAGCGTCCGTGGAACATATTACGGCGGCTACTTTTGATCACTCAGCGGTCCTTCTACACTTAGCACAACCGGGTGGGGAAGGAAAGCAAATGAAGCAGTTTCGTTATGAAATTATGTGGGATACTCACCCCGACCTTAAGACAGCAGTTCAGTCGGGGTGGGAGCTCAACAGCCACAACCCACGAGTGTGTGGTCCAAGTCCACTTTTGGCAGCGTTAAGGGCGAGATACGTACTTTGAAGAAGGAGTTGGATCGCCTGCGCAATGATGCAGCAAGGCAGGGCCCGTCGCATGCGGAAGTAAAGATAAACGACCGTCTGATTGAGCTTTACCTGCGAGAAGAATTGATGCGGTGACAACGTTCACGGGTGGAGTGGCTATCGGCGGGAGACCGGAACTCGCACTTCTTTCATATGAGAGCCTCTAAGCGGAGAAGGAAGAATCTAATAAAGGCTCTGGAACGGCCATGTGGACAAGTTACGAGTGACCAGACTGAGATGCAACAAATGGCATTGGAGTTCTACAAAAAACTTTATAGCTCGGAGGGGTCCAGGGGGTGGATGAGGTTCTTCAACATGTACCAGTCAAAGTTACCGCGGCTATGAACGAAACCTTGTTGGCCCCCTATGATGCAAATAATTTATGGTGATGAAGAAGGCCAATACAAGATGCTCTGGGACTATGGTAATGAGTTGAGAAGAAGTAACCCTGGGACCTCATTCTTTGTTGCACTAGATAGTAAAGCAAGGTTTAATAAAGCCTATATGTGTCTAGATGCATGCAAAAGAGGGTTCTTGCAAGGATGTAGGCCTATGATATTCCTTGATGGTTGTCATATCAAGACAAGGTACAGAGGACAGCTACTCACTGCTGTTGGGATAGACCCAAATGATTGTATTTTTCCAATTTCAGTAGCTGTAGTTGAAGTGGAAGACAAGCCTAATTGGTGTTGGTTCCTTGAAAGACTAAAGAATGATCTTGCTATCTTTAATACTGCTCCATGGACCATTATGTCAGACAAACAAAAGGTAAACAACATCAATTGTAATATAAGTAGTACTCCATATTTAGTAGTCCATGCTTATGTTTATCTTTTGTTATTATAGGGCCTTATCAATGCTGTGGATGAGTTATTTCCAGAGTCAGAACACAGGTTCTGTGTCAGACACATGTGGCAGAACTTTCAGCAACAATTCAAAGGGGATGTTCTTAAGAATCAACTTTGGAAGATAGCAAGAAGTACCACCTCTGTCAAGTATGAGCAGTACATGGTTGAGATGAAGGATCTCAGCTTGGATGCTTACAAGTGGTTGCATGAGTTGGAACCATATACATGGGTTAGAGCATTTCAAAGTGATCTTCCCAAGTGTGACATATTGCTCAACAATAACTGTGAAGTTTTTAACAAGTGAGAAGCCAATTAACTTGCTATGTGCATGTTCTTACTTCAATGTTTCACACTTAACTCAGTCATGTCTTATACTTGTAGGTACATACTAGATGCTAGAGAGCTACCTATACTTTCTATGCTAGAAAGGATCAAAGGCCAACTGATGCAGAGGCACTACAGCAAGCAGCTTGAGGCAGAGAAGATGAAAGGAAATATTTGTCCAAAGATCAAGAAAAAGGTGGAGAAGCTAACTGAGTGGGCAAACCTGTGCTATGTGGAGGGAGCTGGAGATGGGGTGTTCCAGGTAGGTGACAGGGGTGTGAACTTCCTTGTGGACTGGCACACCAATGAGTGTAGCTGTAAGAGGTGGCAGAAGAGTGGCACACCTTGTGTACATGCCATAGCATGTGCTAGACATGAAAGAGTTGACCCTCTTTCATTGGTGAATCAATGCTATTCTGTGAACATGTTCAAAATGGCATACAAGAACATAATCTATCCATGTAGAGACATCACAGAATGGGAGAAGATGAATGGGCCACCAGTTCTGCCACCATTATACACCAAGCAAGTAGGCAGGCCATGCAAAAGCAGAAGAAAAGCACCAGGTGAAGTAATTTGTAGTAATGGTGGCAAGAAAATGTCTAGGCATGGTGTCATCATGCACTGCAACTACTGTGGAGAGCCAGATCACAACATTAAAGGATGAAAGTACCTGAAGGCAGGAGTATCTCCTCCAAATATGCAAGCACCATCAGCAGCACAAGCAAATCATGAAGCACAAGCAAATCATGAAGCACCTCCAGTAAATAATGAAGCACCTCAAGAAGATGAAGACCCTGTCATTACTCAGGTATGTTTTTGCAGAACATGTTCCAGTTTTGTCATACAACACCACAAGCAAATCATGGATCACTTAAATGTTGCTTCATTTTGAGCAGGAACACAACCCTGCAGAAAATCCTATCATAGAAGATCTCATGGTTGATCAAATGATAGAAAGGGTAAGTTTTGTCATACATGATCTCATATATTTTGCCAAGCCTACTTTCATTGTGTGATCATTTCTACAAATGTTGTGTCATGCAGAGGCCAGTGCCAAGAGTGATTGCACAAGGACCTGTTCCAGAGTCAACATTCCTTTCTGCTGCTCAGTTGTTGATCAATCGAAACCAAGGGAGCACAAGCACCATTCAGCAAGGAGAGATGGCCAAGAAGTTACTTGCATTAAAAAAGCAGAGAGACAAGGAGTTAGAAGACAAGAAAAATGCTATTCTTGCAGCAAGGAGAGAAGAACAGGAAAAGAAGGCTGAAGAAGCTGCCAGGAAGAGACATCTGCAAGAGGAGAAGAAAACAGCAGAGGCAGAGAGGAAGAGACAGGCAGCAGCTCTGAACATAGAGAAGAAGAAAGAAGAAGCAGCAATAAAAAAGCAGGCTCAAGCAGAGACAAGGCAGATTCTTTTGGAGGTTAAGAAAACTGTAGCTGCTGAGAACAAAGCAAAGAAGGAGGCTGAGAAGAAGGCTAAAAAAGAACAAGAAGCTGCCAAGAAGCTAGCAGAGAAAGAGGCTGCTGCAGCAAAAAGAAGAGCAAATAAGAAAGCAGAGAAGGAGGCAGCCGCAGCACAAAGAAAGGAAGAAATGAGGCTGATATCTATTGCAATGGGTAAAAGCCAGGATGATGATTCACAACAGCAAGTAGATGGTCAGCCAAGGAATGCCAGCAGAACATCCATGTTTGATATCTTCAGGTGATGAGACAGTGGACCAGCCATGTAGTATGCAAGCATCTCATTTTGCCCAATCCATGTAGTTTACAATCAGTGGTAATGTAGGAAAATGTTGCAATTGATCCATAATGATGTAGGCACATGAGTATGGATCAATTGTTGCTCATTTTGTAACCAGTTCTACAAGATACTTCTTTGCCCTACTTATGACTATGCTTAATGAACAAGAGTTACTCTTATAACATTTGTCATCTTCAACTTGCAGCAGTTCTATAGTTTTTTTGCATGCAAAATTAACAGGAAAATGGTCTACAAGCATCAACTAGCTTTGCAATGCACACACACGACAAATATGACAATGGTCAAATTGTACTCAGAGTAAAATGTGCCCAAAATGACAGCATCATCAACTAGCTTTGCAATGCACACACACAAGGCAAATATAACATAAAAATGATATCTTCATAACACACCAGGATGATCCATTAACTTCATTTGCAATACAACATTGTCACTTGCATTACATATTGCAAAAGCATCAGATACAATGCAAAAGATTGACACTTGACACTAACAGCACCACCACATAGTACCAGTTCATCTCCTAACATACCAATAGTGAAATAGCTACTGCAAACACTGCATCAACTACATATTGCATCACTCTTGCATCCACTCCATCACTTCTTCAGCACAGAAATAGCTACTAGCACTGCAACTACAATGAGTGATGCCAACAGTGCCTTCATCATCACCAATATTTCAATGCCTAACCCTACGAGTGCTTGTGCTTGCTGATTGCTCATTTCACCTGCAACTCTTCCATGATGTCTATCTTCAAAGCCTGGAAGATCAACTGCACCTACACCTGCACCTCCACATGCATATCTTCGATTCCTTGCTCGAATCAGCTCTTCCCTCTTATCCTCTGCAGCTCCTAATGCATCTACGGCTTCATTGCCAACGAGAAACTGGTTATCCATCAAATATGCAACGTATTCCAACTCCCAATGCCAGAAATGGTCCTGAAGATCAAATGAAAAGAACAAACGCCAGAAATCACCATTACAAGTTTCCCAAAATTCGACCAAAATGAAGAACTAGGGATTCACTCCACTTACACCAACAGGACACCTGTAGAAGACCCAGCCCTCGTGCTTCTCCGTGTTCGACAGATAGAACTTCACACGAGTGCGGCAAGAAGGGCACCTGATGAGCGGCACCACCACCGAACGCCCGCCAATCGATGACCTGACCGAGCTTGTCGACATGGCGGAGTGAAGCAACGGGCGGTGGCAAGCGGCAGGGAGAGGCCGCCGGCAAGTAGCACGGAAGAGGGCGGCGGCAACAGCAGGGAGAGGGCGGCGTCGTCGGCGGCAGAGTGGGGAATTTGGGAGAGGGCGGCGGCGTCGCCAGCAGTGGGGATTTAGGGATTACGCTACAGAGTGGGATATTTCAGGGGGGGTGGATGGATAATTACATCCCCCGGCGTAATTTTCAGAAACAACCCTGAGAGTGCCGACGTGGACGGGCACTGACTGGTCAAACCGAGCGGCGACGGGTGGCATACGATGAACAGTGACCGTACAATCACGTCTTGTCATATTGGGTGACCGTATTGGCCGTATTTCTAAGTACAGTGACCAAAGTGAGCGCTCTTCGCAAGTTCAGTGACTGCCAGTGCATTTTACTCCAAGATGATAGCATCCACACATGCATAAATCGAAGCATGTGCATGCTGAATGTCGGATCTAAGGTCAGCGGTGAAACTCAAGCACAACATATGATATCCCCTGCTCAAGAATTTGTCCGATTCACCAGTTAACTTGCCGATTAATCCCTACTTGTGGGGTCACCAAGTAGCCGATAAACTGATAAATCGATCGATTAATTGATTAACTGGCCGATTAGCCTACACTAGTAGATAAACCACCATTAGTCCCGGTTGGTAAGGGCCTTTTGTCCCGGTTCCTGAACCGGGACTAAAGGTTCATTACTAATGCCCTAGCCCTTTAGTCCTGGTTCAGTCCAGAACCGGGACAGATGGGCCTCCACGTGGCCGATGCGCCGAGCCCAGGCAGGAGGGCTTTTGGTCCCGGTTGGTGAAACTCAAGCACAACCTATGATATCTCCTGCTCAAGTATTCGTCCGATTCAACAGTTAACTTGCCGATTAATCCCTACTTGTGGGGTCACCAAGTAGCCGATAAACTGATAAATTGACCGATTAATTGATTTATTGGCCGATTAGCCTAGTAATCCCCTACTCGTCAGCCAACCGAGGAGCTAGCAGTTAACGATTTCCTCAACAATGATGATATCTATGACATGGTATCCGTGAATCAAATGATTAGTTTTCCAAACATGAAGTATCTATGGGAGGTGGGGGAGGAAGGGAAGTGGAGCATGCTACAGATTACCACTGAATCCTCGTGCACCAATGTTGTCCGTTGTCGCCATCGGCATAAGAATTCCTACCACCAAAGCAAAGCATTCCAGGTCACACATCAACATCCACAAAGCGGCTAAGTGGAAAGAATATATATAATTTCGCCAGCACATATATCTTTAGAGCCCAAGTGTGGGTTTGAATCATTTCAGGCACTCTGTAATCCCAAAACCTTGGAGTAGAGAACTCTAATTTTTAATCGTTTGAGGGAATCTATCATCTTAAATAACCTACCGCGCCCATAAAAAGAAGGTAGCTAATTCATCCAAAGTAAAAAAAATCTCACTTTGAGCAAGACATTACAAGAAAAATGTGGTGGGCAGATCTGTCTGCAGTGCCACCTCCAGCCAGGCGGCTTAATTCATCTTAGCAAACAAAAATCCCATCCTATGATAAAGAGAGAACAAAATCACTAACTAACGCATCTACTCCCTCCGTTCCAAAATAGATGACCCAACCTGTAAC
The DNA here is from genome assembly GCA_032464435.1 of Aegilops umbellulata. Taxonomy (NCBI): domain Eukaryota; kingdom Viridiplantae; phylum Streptophyta; class Magnoliopsida; order Poales; family Poaceae; genus Aegilops; species Aegilops umbellulata. The sequence goes on along the minus strand of CP136057.1, from coordinate 1,602,054 downwards.
AATCAATCTAGAAACAAGGAGAGAGAGAGAGAGAGAGAGAGAGAGAGAGAGAGAGAGAGAGAGAGAGAGAGAGAATGATATGACCTTGCCTCGTCGGAGCTCCGGAACAGTCGTGAAGGGGGAGGGGTCCCGAACCTCGCTCCCGTCGCGGCCCTCCTCCTGCTGTTGTACGTGAAGGGGGGAGAGAGGCGGGGGATGGGGATGGAGGAGCTGGTGCTCGGGCCGCCGCAAGCGCGACAAGGAGGAGCTGGTGGTGGAGGCGGCGGAGGGCAAGGTCGCGTGGGGAGGCCAAACGCGGCTCCGCTGCACTTGTCCTTGCCGCCCGTGTCCGCTTTCTCTTGCCGCTGCGAGCCTCCGAAGGCGGAGAAGACGACGAGCCTCCGAAGGTGGGGAAGGAGTGGCGACGGCTCAATAGAAGATGCTCGTGCAGGAGACTATCCATCATCACGGGTAACAGCAACAGATGAAGAAACATAGCAATAGCAGTTAATTTTGTGATGTATTGGAACAATTAATTGCGCTCACGTTACAACATACTAGTAGTATATACTCCAGTTCACACACATAATGCTCGATCAAGCCTGAACAGAATTTAGCTACTCCCTCCGTTTACTTTTGTAAGACCGTGTAGACATTTAAGACAACACCCAAAACAGTTCAATTTCTGCTATCTAAAACGTCTTATAAAAATGAACAGAGGGAGTAGGAAACACGCACACACGCAGTTGGAAGGGAAAAAGCACACTAATTAAGGCCCTAGAAAACGTACAGGCCATATCAGTCCACTACAACTTTGATCGGATTGGACTCAGTGGAGATATCCTTGAGCTGCTCCACTGCACGTTTCATTGCCGGGTTGCCTTTCCAACCACTAAGCTTGACCTCTTTAAGTTTCTCCAAGTTCTTCAGCCCAACAATCCCCGTCTCCGTGGAAACAAACCGCAATACAAGCATCTCGAGCTTTGTCATTGATCCTTTCTCGAATGTGAGCACGGTGGGACATCCAAGCACCTCCAAGATCCTCAGCGCCGGGAAGATGTGTTCGGTGCCTGCAACCAGTTCTCCATTTTTGCACTCAATTACCACCAGTTTGACGCTCTGCAGGTTGGGCAGCTTACACAAGACACCAAATAACTGGTCGCCAGCAAGTTCTGTCCGTCCCACTTCAAACTTCGTGAGGTGTGCGAGTGATGAGATCCAGTCGGGCAGTTGGCTAATCTGGCCAAACACACTAAGGCATTGGAGGAGTGGCGGTGGGGACACATCATGGAGAAACTCCAAACTGCCGTCCCATCTTGTCAGATTAAGTGATCGGAGAGTGTGCTTCTTGCTCAGGGAGGATGCAAGAGCAGACAAGACCCCCTCTTTCAACTCACTTTCTTTGTACTGGTACCCGATTTGGACACTTAACATCTGCAACTGTGGCAGGTCACCGATCTCTTTGGCAACCTCAACATCATCGCCTGTGAGAACTGCCATATCCACCTCACGCAGCGCCTTCATGTTAACTAGCCCACGTGCCAAAAACCACCCAGTGCACTTTAGGCGCTCTAGTTTGCTCAACTTTGTCACAGTTTGTGGCAGCTTCCCCCCGATGTACGTGCTTCTTGCATCAAGATACTCCAAGTGCTCTAAATTGCCAACATTGCTAGGCATCTTCGAGACATCTGTACCCCTCAAGCTCAAGAACCTGAGAAGATAGAGCTGGCATACATCTCTCAGGTGCTTGCTTCGCAGGGCCTTGCAATCTTCCAAGTCAAGTACCCTCAGCAATTTGAACTCGCCTAGACGATCCAGTAGCTTGCCGAGGCCATAATTGTACTGAAATGTGGTCAGTGACCGGACATGTTGTAGCTTGATCGCCTCAAAGCCATGCCTCACATGACGCCGCTCAACTTGTTTGGGCCTTTGCTCATCATGGTCGTTATCATGGATGGAGAGACGTCGAACCTTACCATGTCCATGTGGCATTCCTCCGTATTGCCGCCCTACCAAGCTAACAAATTTAGACTCCTTGGATTTGGACACCATAACCTCAAGGATCATGTCATGCACCCGGCACCCCACTACCTCCACTATTACAGAGTCTTCAATGGACACAAACTTGTCTAGTTGAATCATGTTCCTACTTATCAGTTCGTTGAAGTATTCTTCTGCAACCTCCAACAAAGTCAACCCGCGCTTCTCAGTGACCAAACCTTCGGCAATCCATCTGTATAGCAGCCTATCCTTGGCAACCACAAAATCCTCCGGGAAAATGCTGAGATACATCATGCAAGCCTTGAGATGATGTGGCAAGTAGTCATAGCTTAGTGTAATCAACTGCCTCATCCCCTCAAGTGTAGGGTGGCTCTCCATATGAGAACCAATTGATCTAGAAACTCTTTCCCACATCACTGTGTCCTCAGCTGATGTATAGCTTGCTAGAAGGCTAGCGATGCTAACGATGGCTAATGGCAACCCACCACATTTTTTCAAAATTGTTTTCATGTGTTCTTCGAGTCCATTGGGGTAAGTACCTTCCTCTATGGAGCCAAACACGCTTTTGACAAACAGTTTTTTAGAGTCCTCTGGTTTCAGAGGGTCCATATGATGGACAAAGTAGACACTAGCTGCCTTGGCCACCGCCTCCATCCGAGTTGTCACAATGATTCTGCTGCCGCCATTATTTTCTGGCAATATGTTGCGGATAGCTTCCCAGGCTGGTAGGCTCCATACATCATCGATCACAATGAGATACCTAGTTTAATTTGGACATATACATGCTTGGAATGAGAAAATTTGTGTACATGCAAAAATAGAATTCTAAATAGTTGTTCAAATAGAAGTGCCAACAACATTTACCGCAAACTATGGAGTTTGATTCCCTTTTGCAAAGAAAACAGAATTTTAGTTTCTCTACAAATGGTAGCTAAGATTCTTTGTCTACGTGTTGCAATTGTGTACTCAGATGTTATATTTTCCTTCGAAATGAGGAAACCGAAGGTATAGTGATTCTTAGCTTAGGTACTGTGGGGCCTTTATAAAAAAAAAGGTACAGCTTTCAATGAAACAGTATTGTAGAGACGTCCAGAAAAATAGCCCAAGGGGAACATTTCTTATGAAGATCGAATGTCCACACGGAAAGAAACCAATAAACAACAACAACTGCAGAAACTTTTCTATCATTTTTCATCCTTTTTTGTGTACTTTATCTCCACTCTACTAGTACGATAAGCAATGTATGAAGTATACAACATACAGAATACAGATACCTAACAGTGTGCTTGTCACTGATTTTTATTTCACCATTCTGCAACAAGCAATTCAGCGATGTTCTGACCAGCCACTTTTTAATTTCTCACTTGTAGTAAATTTACTAAAAAAATGGAAAACCTTTTAGCCCTTATGTGTATTTCAAAATAGCTGCTAGTCCCCGCAAAAAAAGAAAAAGAAATAGTTGCTAGCCTTCGTGCGCATGTGCTGAAGACTAGTAGAAATACGTTACGTACTCCTTAAGAAGCTGATCTCTGAGTTTGTAATATTTATAAAGATGATGTTGATATCTGAATTAATTTTGATTACACCCTCGTATTATGTTTATAAAGATGAAGTTTAGCAGAGTTTAAATTTTTGGGGACGGTAGGGTAGTCTATACCTCTTGTGATCAAGAAGCTCCTTGATCTTGCTGGACAGCTCTTCCACATTCATCTTGTCGATTTGGGCCTCCTCTTCCTTGCTGGTTTGGTTAGCGATAGTATCCGCTTTCCCCTTGAGGATCTGTTGGAGCATTCGCACCAGCAGTCCCTTCATGTCCTTCCCGACATCGAACGCTTGTGATACGGACACCAGCGCCTGGCAGGGAAAGTCTGCATCTAGCTGCCGGCACAACTCCATAGCCAGAGTTGTCTTCCCCAGCCCTCCGAACCCCACAATGGAGAACACCTTGAGACTCTTGTCATGCTGATCATAGACCGACGCGTTGATCTGGTCATCCTCGTCATGGACCAGCGCCTTCATCTTGTCATGCTGATCATGGACCCGCCCCTTGATCTTCTTGGCCAGGTCGTTGGCCTGCTTATCGATGCCGACAAACTGATGAGTGTCGTCGGCACGGCGGAGGGCATTCGCGGAGAGAGACGCTGCCGAGACAGGGGCCAAGTAGGCAGCTCTTGGCAGTGTGGCCCGGTCGATGCCATACCGAGCGCGGCGTTCGCTGACGATGGTGGTACGGGCCAGGAGGTCCTTGATGTCAGCGGCGAGGGTGCGCTGCAGGACAAGCTTCAGGTACGGGTACCTGGCAACGCGCTTGGCGTGGGAAAGCAGGTATCTGGCACAGCTGCCGGCGATGTTATTTGGCGGTCGTGGGGTGGGGCGGACGATGCGGAGCGAGTAGATGTCGATGCAGTCCTGGGCGTCGTAGACGAGGTCGTGCACGTGCTTCTCCCACTCTCGGACGATGTGGTCGACGCAGTTTTGGTCCGCCTCGGAAATGACGCGAAGGACGGCGTTCATGGTCGCCAGCTCGTCCCGCAGGTGGACAACCTTGTCGCCGACGCCGCGGATCTCCTGGATCTCCTCCACTAGCACCTGCCCGACCTTGCTCACGATGGACGGTGCCGTGCTCTCCATTCTCGACGGACAACTTGGTTGCTTGCTTGGTTGGTTGGACGAGGAAGATGGCAAATGGCGACGGGCTGGACTTGTCTTTATAATATAATCTACGTAGCTAGGAAGCACACTGTCTGTCAACATGTAGCAAGTAAACTAGTAACGGTAGTAAACGGGTACATGCGGGCCTCAGTCAGGTCAGAGTCATGTGGCACCTGTTTTCTTTGCTTGTGGGCACATGAATTAACGTTTGCGAGCCCAATGAGTACTCCTAGTCCTACACAACAGCGTATACATTAATTATCCTAAAAAAAGCATATACATTAATTACGGTAGCTTTCATGTCCCTCTTATATTAGGTGGAAAGCCTTCAATGGCCGCCCTATTAGGTGGCTGCTCCTGTCATGTGTTGTACTCTCTCCGGTCCAGTATACAATTAGGCATTAGCTTTCATCCTATTTTGAGTTAAAATTTGACCATTAGTATAAATGAGAAAATACGAGTTGTATGCCCCAAAAACTATACCATCCGATTTCATTCGAAAGATATTTCCAACAGTATAATTTTTTCGGAACGTAACTTTTATTTTCCTGGTTAAATCAGTGATCAAAGTTTGACTCAGAATACGAGTGAGCCCTGTATGCCTAACCGAATGTAGTGACTGTAAGAGAGACATATTGAAAAGACTCATCTATCTATTTACATGTGGTGCTCATTTTAGGCTGTACCTAACCTATTTTTGATGAAAGGTCAATGTTTACTCAAAACTGTGTGGTTGGTTTATTTTTCCAAACAAAAACTCACGCATACTAAAAAAAATGAAAAATAAATGTTCGTCCAAAAAATTATATTTTTTTAGGATGGTTATTAGTGTTTAATGAACCTATTTTCGATGAAATACCAATGACTACTTTAGCATGCTACATTATCCGAGGTCCAGTCCATGTATAAAATTCATTTACACATCGTCGGATATAGTTTTTGGCACATGTTTAACTAAATATTTGTATTTCATCAAAAGTAGGTTCGTTACAACCCTAATAAGCTTAAATAAAAATTATATTTTTTGGACAGACAATTAGTTTTCTAAGTTTTTTTTCTGTTTATTCAGTTTTTAGTCCACAAAAAACTAAGCTGAGCACCCATTTTTATTACACATCAATGTTTCATAACAAATGGGTGTATTTAGTTGTGCATCCACACAAAAATTCATAATTTTATGATAAATAATTTTTTTCCTATGAATTTTTACGCCTTTTTTAGTTTTGATCTATCACAGGACCCACCCATTAGAAATCATGTCGATCCCGTTAAATGCTGTATTAGACCTGACTGCAAACTGGTTACACCAATAGTTGGTGTTTTCTGTAAAAAAAAACCCCCGAAGAGTAGATAATCTGTGCAAAAGCAACCCCAAAAGGTGGTAATTTCGGTCATTTCCTTTGTTAGTGCCCAAAGGATCGCATTTTTTATTACTCCCTCCATTTTGTATACAAGGCCACAAACTTGGATTACAGGTACCAATGTAAAATTTAATGCATGTTTATAAGTCAACTTTTTTTCTTATTTACTGGGATCATTAATACTTCGCATGCATGCAAAGAAACTGAATGATGGAAGTAGATGACTGTCATTATGACTGCATGCATACAAGTATTAAACAGGTTGTTAGTACGAGAAACTACCATTAATTTAGCTTCGATTACTGTTGGTGGCCTTATATGGATGCAAAATGTATATTCCATAGTGGCCTTGTATATAAAAATGAAGGGAGTACCATTTTACTTGTTGTGAGGACTTCGGCAGTGCCAGTAGCTCGCATTTCATGAAACTCTGTTGCAATTCACGAAAAACTTATTCTATCGCAGTTTCAATTTTTTTTAAAGAAACATCAAGGACAAACCCATTCTTAAAAGAAACAGGCAAATTGAAGATAATGCCAATGTGATGCGTCAGTAAGGACATCTCCAATGGTTGTAAGATAGTTATTGGTAGACTTTATCACATAAGATTTTTGATGATGTGTCATACAATAAATGAGGGAAGAGAGGAAGGTTGTATGTACATGAACCAGCACCCCTTGCACAAGCTCCAATGTACAATGAGAGAGCACCTTATTTATTAACTCACATCCTATTGGGCAAACTAGATACAATCCATTGGAGTTGTTGTATGTTAAAATGTTGGTTGATGACATGGAATATTTTACCCACAAGCTAACATACAAACCGTTGGAGATGCCCTAATTGGTTTCACAGGATTTCTTTTTCCAATACCGCTGTCTGGATATTGACGTCAGCACTAATGGCCAACCAACCAACCAACTACTCACTAGTTGAGCTGGCCAAAGGCTTATGGGGACAAGTAGGGAAACATCTTGCATGTACACATCTCAGGCGCATCTCAGCACGTCATGAAAGAGACCGAAGCCCATGTGCGGCACATTGTTATTCGAGAGCAACATGCCAACTACTCTGTGCATCCGTCCGAAACTTAACACTGATGGGTCATGGTTGGAGGAGGAGAGTACAGGTGGAGCTGGCATGATTCTTTGAGACTGTACAGTGGCCATCATCTTTGCCTCATGTCGTTTCATCCCTCGCTGTGCAAGTGGGCTTGAAGTTGAGATCGCAGCTATCATGGAAGGGGTGTCTCTCGCACTGGATAGGAGCACAGACCGGCTGTTGATCGAGACGGACTGCATGGCGGCAGCACGCATGATTACTTCCCAAGCTCCTGATAGATCCCGGGCTGCTGCTATGGTGAATGACATTAAGCAATTACTGAGCTCTAGAACACATGAAATAAAGCTCGTAGGACGTGCCCAGAACAAAGCTAGTAATTTCCTAGCTCGCATGGGCCGATCTCTTTCTAAAACAGCTGTCTGGTTGCGTTGTGCGCCTGAGGAAGTTGAGACTTTATGTCAACTTGAGTGTAATAACTCTATTTAAATAATGATATTGTTCCTTTCGCAAAAATAAAATAAAATGAAAGAGACCGAAGCCCATGTGCGGCACATTGTTACCGGAGAGCAACATGCCAACTACTCTGCATCCGTCCGAAGCTCAATTATTTTCGTACTCATGTTTTGTTTAGTTTTCATCCTGTGGTGTATTTTTTACAAAAAAGATATTCTTGTTTCTTTGGACAAAGGATGTTATTTGTAGCAACCTTTTTTAGATTTGAGTACTATAGTTCTTTTTTTCAATAAATGGATTTTTTATTAACAATATCTGGATTATTATATTAGTAAGGAAACAACACAGTACAGAGGATACATCCAGACACGGGACAGATCCGCCGCCAATCATCTCCTCGCCGTTGCACCGCCGGAGCCGGAGAAGGGCAGAGAGCAAGATGGAGGCCGCTGAACCACCAGCTCAGGACTATACACTAGTAGAAAAAGGGTCAAACGTGAAGCACATTAGTGCCGGTTTGTATTTGAGCCGGCACTAATGTATACATTAGTGCCGGTTCCAACGGCTAGTCGGGCCGCTTTCATTAGTACCGGTTCGTGACGAACCTTTAGCACCGGTTCGTGCCACGAACTGGTACTAATGATAGTGGTGGCAGGATGTTGTCAGACCGGGGCCCCTCCAGCCCCTTTAGTACCGGTTCTTGGCACAAACCGGTACTAAAGGTCGTCCTACATAAACCCTTCGTCCACCCGAGCTCGCTCTGTTCTTCCCCTTTCCCCTTTTCTCTCTGTTCTTCCCCTCTTCCTCTCGAGCTCATCACACATTTCGCCCAAATTTTGTCAAGATTTGAAGGCCCCCATCCATTGAAATGATCACAAAGGTTAGCAACTTTGTCCTTTCATCTCTCATTGCTAGATTTACTCTTGCAATGCTTTATATAGTGATTAATTTGTGAGTTTAGTAATTTGGGAGGAAATATATATATATATATATATATATATATATATATATATATATATATATATATATATATATATATATATATATATATATATATGTGTGTGTGTGTGTGTGTGCTAGTATTTGATTTATATGCAATTTGAGGTCAAAAATAACACTTAGTTTGCATATGTAGGTGTGGTTTACTTAGTGCCTTCTAAATCTCCGTCGGCACCACCGTCGATCGCCTGCACCGTCCAGTCGCCGTCACCACCTTGTAGTGAGCCTTTTTGTTCATGAAATTTTATATAAAAATTGATGTTTGTGTGATTTGAATATATAGTTACTCGTATAATTATCTTACCCGTACGTTGTTTGTTATACATATAGTGCCATAGTTTTGATATCTGTCCCCGTCGGCCCTCGTCCTTGTTATGATTCGGATGTGGTATATATATTCTCTTTTAAAACTAGTTGCATTTCGTGTTTATGACAAATTATGCCCATCAAGTTGACATAGAAATATTCTCTAGGAGGTATGTGAACCGGAAATTTCAACCGACCCTATTGTCGAGAGGTTAAATTTAGTTGAAAGAGAAAATGAGTACTTGAAAGAAAAATTGAAAAGAATTGAGGGGGAGAAGATGGAATTGGAGTTGCATGTTGCCGATGTCGTCGATGATCACAAGATCAAGATGGAGAAAATGCGCTTGAAGATTAGAAAGATTAGAAAATATGCCATCGATAGTGAGGCTTGGTATCATTATGCTGTTGGATCCATTGTTACCTTAGTTGCGATCTTGATCACATTTGTTGTTGCATTTAAATGCTTTAGCTAGAGAGTTATTTATTTGTTGCATTTAAGTGTTGTATGAACTTGTATTAATTTGGTCTATTTGGTGTTGTGTAATGAAGATGAGCCGGCAATGGATGTACGATGACCGATGCTCTCCCCAGTTCGTTGAGGGCGTGCATACTTTTCTGATTGCGGCTGAGGAAAACAAGCGGGCGGATGGTTTTATGCCTTGTCCATGTGCTGGCTGTAAGAATGGTCACAATTACTCTACGTCAAGAACCATTCACGTCCACCTGTTTGAGTCCGGTTTCATGCCCCACTATAATGTTTGGACCAAGCACAGAGAAAGAGGGGTTATGATGGAAGACAATGAAGAAGAAGAGGACGACGACAGCTATCCTGGCCATGGGTTCCCTGAATACGATGATACAACAATGGGGGAAGAAGCTGAGCCGGTAATGCGGGAAGAAGCTGAGCCGACAATGCGGGAAGAAGCTGAATAAGAGGCATCAGATGAGCCCGTTGATGATCTAGGTTGGGCCATTGCCGATGCAAAGAGAAACTGCGCAAGTGATTTGGAGAAGAAGAAATTGTAGCGCATGTTAGAGGATCACAAAAAATTGTTGTACCCGAATTGCGTAGGTGACAAGAAAAAGCTGGGCACCACACTGGAATTGTTGCAATGGAAGGCAGAGAATGGTGTATCTGACAAGGGATTTGGAAAGTTGCTGGTAATGATAAAGGATATGCTTCCAAAGGACAACGAATTGCCCGGGAGTACGTACGAAGCAAAGAAGGCTGTCTGCCCTCTAGGGTTAGAGGTGCAGAAGATACATGCATGCCCTTATGATTGCATCCTCTACCGCGGTGAGTACGAGGATTTGAACGCTTGCCCGGTATGTGGTGCATTGCGCTATAAGATCAGCCGCAATGACCCTGGTGATGTCGAGGGCGAGCGCCCCAGGAAGAAGATTCCTGCCAAGGTGATGTGGTATGCTCCTATAATACCACGGTTGAAACGTTTGTTCCAAAACAAAGAGCATGCCAAGGCGATGCGATGGCACAGAGAAGACCGTAAGAAAGACGGAAAGTTGAGAGTACCCGCTGACGGGTCGCAGTGGAGAAAAATCGAAAGAAAGTACGGGAAGGAGTTTGCAGATGACGCAAGGAGCGTATGGTTTGGTCTAAGCGCAGATGGCATTAATCCTTTTGGGGAGCAGAGCAGCAACCATAGCACCTGGCCTGTGACTCTATGTTTGTATAACCTTCCTCCTTGATTGTGCATGAAGCGAAAGTTCATTATGATGCCAGTGCTCATCCAAGGCCCTAAGCAACCCGGCAACGACATTATGTGTACCTAAGGCCATTAGTTGAAGAACTGTTACAACTGTGGAATGGAACAGGTGTACGTGCGTGGGATGAGCACATGGGGGGAGAATTTGACCTAAAGGCGTTGTTGTTCGTGACCATCAATGATTGGCCTGCTCTCAGTAACCTTTCAGGACAGACAAACAAGGGATACCGCGCATGCACGCACTGTTTGGATGATACCAACAGTATATATTTGAATAGTTGTAAGAAGAATGTGTACCTGGGACATCGTCGATTTCTTCCGAGCAGGCATCCCATAAGAAAGAAAGGCAAGCATTTCAAAGGTGAGGCGGATCACCGGACGAAGCCTGGCCACCGTACTGGTGCTGATGTACATGATATGGTCAAGGATTTGAAGGTGATATTTGGAAAGGGTCCTGGCGGACAACCTGTTCCGAAGGACGCTGACGGACGCGCACCCATGTGGAAGAAGAAATCTATATTTTGGGACCTGCCATATTGGAAAGACCTAGAGGTCCGCTCCGCAATCGATGTGATGCACGTGACGAAGAATCTTTGTGTGACCCTGCTTGGCTTCTTGGGCGTGTATGGGAAGACAAAAGATACACCTGAGGCACGGGAGGACCAGCAACGTGTGCACGGAAAAGACGGCATACATCAGGGTCATGCAAGCTGCGCTCTTACCAAAGAAGAGAAGGAAATCTTTTTTGAATGCCTGCTCAGTATTAAAGTACCGTCTGGCTTCTCGTCGAATATAAAGGGAATAATAAACATGGCAGAGAAAAAGTTCCAGAACCTAAAGTCTCATGACTGCCACGTGATTATGACGCAACTGCTTCCGGTTGCATTGAGGGGGCTTCTACCGGAAAACGTTCGATTAGCCATTGTGAAGCTATGTGCATTTCTCAATGCAATCTCTCAGAAGGTAATCGATCCAGAAATCCTACCAAGGTTACAAAATGATTTGGTGCAATGTCTTGTCAATTTCGAGTTGGTGTTCCCACCATCCTTCTTCAACATCATGACGCACGTCCTAGTTCACCTATGCGAAGAGATTAACGTTTTGGGTCCTGTATTTATACACAATATGTTCCCCTTTGAGAGGTTCATGGGAGTCTTAAAGAAATATGTTCATAACCGTGCTAGGCCAGAAGGAAGCTTCTCATTGGCCGTCAAAATGAAGAGGTCATTGAGTTTGTATTGACTTTATTCCTGAACATAAGCCGATTGGTGTTCCTGAATCGCGGCATAAGGGCAGACTGGATGAAAAAGGCACGCTAGGAGGGGAACAAATAATATGTATGGACGGACATTCTCTCACTGAAGCACACTACACAGTTCTACAGAATTCTGCCTTGGTGGCTCCGTATATGGATGAACACAAGAATTTGCTACGCTCCAAACACCCGGAGCAGTCTCATGACTGGATTACACGTAAACAAACCAGGAGTTTCGCCAGCTGGTTGCAAGCACGTACCATGCGTGACACATCTATTGAAGATGACCTGTACTTGCTGTCCCGGTTACCATCTTCGAATATAATGACTTTCAAAGGGTACGAGATAAATGGTAATACATTTTACACGATCGCCCAAGATAAGAAGAGCACCAACCAAAGTAGTGGTGTCCGCTTTGATGCAGAAACCAAGACGGGAAAGGAAACATATTATGGTTATATACAGGACATATGGGAACTTGACTATCGACGTGGTTTGAAGGTCCCTTTATTTCGGTGCAAATGGGTCAATATGACACGAGGCGGGGTAACGGAAGACCCGCAGTACGAAATGACAACAGTGGATCTCAACAATCTTGCGTATGCAGACGAACCATTCGTCCTAGCCAATGATGTGGCACAGATTTTCTATGTGAAGGACATGTCTACTAAGCCAAGAAAAAGAAAAGATAAGGAAGCGAATGCATCGTACGATGAGCCAAAGCGGCACATAGTTCTTTCTGGGAAGAGAAACATCGTGGGAGTGGATGACAAGACAGACAAGTCAGAAGATTATGAAAAGTTTGATGAAATTGCTCCATTCACAGTGAATATTGACCCGAGCATCCCGTTAAATGATGAAAATTTTCCATGGTTACGGTGCAAAGGGACACATGCGAAGAAAAAGTTTCACACCCAAAGATCTGGGATGTGATCGGCTTCACTAGCTATCATCACTTTCTTCTGTGTTTCACACCCAGAAGGGAATCTCTGTAATAGTTAGGGTAGTTAATTATGTGTTTTGGCATTTGAAACGCAAATAATTCAAAATTTAAACTATTCAAATTTGAAAACTACGGGCACTAACAGAAAGTTTGTAATTTTTTGGAACTAAAGCAAAAATATTCACAAAGAAACTCTAAATACACAAAAAAAATACAACTAAAAAATAAATAAAGCAAAAAAATAAAAAAGCCCGCCTACTAGGCCAGAGGGGTCTGCATACGACCCAGTAGGCCCACGGGGCAGCACAGCACAGGTAGGCCCAGAAGGCCTGCATTTGAGAGGAGCTCGAAGGAGCAGTCGCGGCTGAGTTTATAAACCAGTGCGGCTGCCCTTCGCTAGGCGAGGTGGGACTAAACTTTGCGCCCCTCGCCTGGCAGCGCACCCCCCTTTAGTACCGGGTCGTGGCACCAACCGGTACTAAAAGGGGGGCCTTTAGTACCGGTTGGAGCCACCAACCGGTACTAAAGGGGGTCGGCCTTTAGTACCGGTTGGTGGCTCCAACCGGTACTAAACGTCCATCCTATATAACTAAACACTTTGAAAATTTTCAGTTTCTCATCTCCCACTTTTCTCTGCCGCCGCCCGATCCCGCGCCGTCGCCGCCCCTGTCGCGCCGTCCCCGTCGACTCCGCGACGCCCCCGTCCTCGTCGCGTCGTCCCCGTTGACTCCGCGGCGCCCCCGTCGCCGGCCTGTCGCCGCACCGGCCCATCGCCGTCCCGGTCGCCGTACCGGCCCGTCGCCGATCCCCTCGATCGCTTCGCCATCGCTGTCGCCTTTGGATCGACCTCGCCTCGCCGTCGCCGTCGCCTCAACCTTGCCCGCGCGCGCTGTGAGCCCCTCCCCGGCCCCTCTCCTCCCTCCAATCGATCAAAGCCACACCGTGCGCGCGCCGGCACCGACCGTAGCGCGCACACACGCGCGCGCACACACACACACTACATGCACACACACACACACTACACACACACTACACGCGCACACACACACAATTTTTCTGTTTTTAGCTTTTAGTTTTTTCTGTTTTTCATGCAAAATTTTAGATGAATTAATTAATTAGATTAGATTAATGTCAAATAGTATATAGAAATGTTAGTTATAATATATATAATGTCAAATGTTATAGAAATGTTAGTTATATAGAAATGTTAGAAATTTTGGGAATGTTAGTTTTAGCTAGCTAGATGAATTAGATTAATTTCAAATTGTTAGACAATGATCGATTTTTTTAGTTTCTTAAATTTTTAGTTATAAAATTTAGAATTTGCATATATGAAATCATCACAATATCCATCATTTAAAAAATGTTACTTTACTTTTGCGGCATATAGTATTTGTTGTCGACGATGCCTGGCCCGCATCCTCGCCGTCGACACGTCCGCGACGACGTCCAGCTGACCCATGTCAGGGACTGGGCTCCGCCGGGCTGGCACTGGGAGGTGCTGCCTGGAGGGGCGTGCCGCTTGATGAGGAACCCGGCCCCAGGTCCAGTCGTCGACCCTGATCTTGTTTGGTGGCGTTCGCGTGGGCCAGTTTCGGTGCGGAGGGAGGCGGCCCCGCCGGAGGTGGTACGTCGTCGTGTCAGCTGGGAGGAGGACGAGCACGTCCATCGCTACATGGTTGCGTTAGAGGGCGGCAGGTTCTCCAATACCTGCCAGTTTCTTCAGGGATCTCACTTCAGCTATGATCCTGTGAGGGTTCCTTCTCTTCGGGTGTCCACCGCCCGTGCCGCAGGAACCGCGAGTGTCGTAGATTCTTCTGTAGTATTCGATCTTTAATTAGCTACCTAGCCAGTGATGTACTATTCAATATTGTATATTATTCGAGACGATGTATTCAAGATTAAATCTATTATTCGAGACGATGTATTCGAGATTATATCTATTATTCGAGACGATGTATTCGAGTTATATCTATTATTCGAGATTATACTAAATTGTTTTATATTTCTTTTGGCATAGTTAAAATAAAAGCTATGGCGGACAATACCGACAGAGAGAGAGAGAACAGCCCATGTTCGATATGATACGCGGGACAGATGATGATCAGAATGAAGATGATTATGACGGCTCCGAATTTCTAAACAACACTAGAGAGGGTGATATGATATTCGATCGCGATGACCGAATTGGTGAAGTCATGAGCTACGATTATGAGGATGACGAAGAACATGTTGATCCTGAAACAACAAACACGGGCGAGGTATATATATTTATGTTAGCAGGAATCTGGTGATCATCACATGTTTTAAATGAGTTGAAGATATATTAACGAATCGATCTTTCTTCTTTCAGCCATCCGGATCGAGCAAATCTTCAGGCAAAAGGACGAAACGAGGCCCGAACAAAAAGTTGAAGGAGGGCGTAAAGTACAATATCGAGGCATTCAAACCTAATGGCGAACCATTAGCGCCTAAGAATATTGTGGACAAGTTCGTTCGTCAGTGCGGAGTTCTTGTGAAGGACCAACTCCCGATCTCCCTTCAAGAATGGAGAGAGCCAGCAAAGCCACGTCCAAATGTTACTTTTGTCGACAACAGTAAAAAAAACTGCTTTGGGATACTCTCATGGAACATTTCACCCTACCAGATCATTTCACAGAAGTAGATGTGCAGAAAGTCAAGGACGCTGCTTTTAGGAAGATGGCGGTTGCATTCAAGAACCACAAGAGATGTGTATGGGAGAAGTACGTCAAGGGAGGAAGGAAGACTCCAGTATTCGAGGGAATACTAGAGAATCAAAGTGCTCATTGGGACGATTTCGTGAAATTCAAGGATTCAGAAATAGCTAAGGAACGGTCGAGAATAAACAAGAAGAATGCCGAAAAAAAGGATAAGTTCCATAAGCTGGGGCCAGGTGGCTACGCGGTGGCAATGCCTAAGCGGGATAAGTCTGAGAAAGAGATGGAGGACGCAGGTGTCACTCCGGTTACTAAGAGCTAGCCCCCCAGGTGCAGGAGTTGGTTCTATGCGCATGGGGGGGAGTTGGACCCGAAGACAGGCAAAGTTTCGACGAAGGCTTGTCTGAATGGAGCCGACGATAACATACTTGTTGCAATAGAAAGGCTCGAACGGGGGTGTTCTTGCCGAACAGAGAGAACGACGAGCTTACGTGTGCCCTGGGAAATCCTGAACACCCGGGAAGAACACGAGGCAAGGGCGCTATTCCGTGGTATGAGGGGTTTTCGGACTGGAGTGCCGACTATAGAACCCGTGCGAGAAGGAAGATTGCGGAGGAGAAGCAGAGGAAGATGGAGGAGGAGAAGAGGAAGCTGGACTATGAACTCCTTCAAGGCCTAGAATCAGCGCACGCTGACTTGGCAGACAAATTCCATCGGCAGCAAGAGCAGATCGACTCACTTAGCCACCAAAGGGGGTCTCAGCAGCTGCAGCAGCTAGCGATTGATCAAGCATTGGATAGCACCGCCCCATCCATGCCGAGAAGCAGCGTGGGTTCCGCCCCGGACGACGCAATGCTGGATAGATACCCCGTGGATGACATCACAGAGAACACTAACTGCGAGCTACACGTCAAAATGAAGAACATATCCATGAAGGTGGCGGACGCCGTTGCTTTTACAAATCCCCCCGAAGCAACCTTCCATTGCAACCCGATTCCAGCGGGCTATGCTCGTGTCTTGGTTGATGAGGTGGTGGACCCATATAATTTGGAGCTACAGCTTGACATTCCTGGAGGTGACGACGAGCACTTTCTCGGAGAGGCCAAACATCGTATCATCCTATGGAGAAAGGATTGCATCATCTTTCCAAGGCCACCGACACCGCGTCATCCGACTCCTCGTCGAAGTCCGCCACCGAGTCAGCAGACTCCCGCTCCTCCAAGTCCACCAACGCGTGAGGCCACTCCTCCTCCTCCAAGTCCGGCAAAGTGTCAGGCCACTCCTCCTCCAAGTCCGACACAGCGTCAGACGTCCACTCCTCCTCCAAGTCCGGCAAAGTGTCAGGCCACTCCTCCTCCAAGTCCGGCACAGCTTCAGGCCACTCCTCCTCATCCAACTCAGCCCCGTCAGCCGTCTCCGCCGCCTCAGCAACCGCAGAAGAGACACCCCGCAGCTATGGTGCGTAGCGGTATCAGTCGAGGTCATAGTACATGAAGTACAGGTGGAGGCAAGCGATATAAATATGGTCCAAACCTCACTTCTCCTCTTCCTGAGAGGGCTTACGACAGGACCAAGGAGCAAACCAATGCCATAGTGCGGGCAGAAGTCGACGCCCATTTTGGACCAAAACCGCCACCGCCGCCAAGGGAGAAAGTGCCTGTGGAAGTTCTTGACCACTTTATTCGTATGGCTGAACCACCAGCTCCTAAGCCTGTTGACACAGACTATGAGCGCCACATCAAGAAGTTACATCGACAACATCTACAGAAGGAGGCGAGCTCGAGCTTGAGCAAACAACAAGCAGCTGTCAAAAAATGCGGGAAAACCGTTGCCCAGCTGGGAGAACAGTGGGCGCAACCGATACCCCCGCTTGTTGTGCCGCCAACAACACATGACAGTACGCGCGGCCAATATTATTATGGGCAAACAGTTTACGTTCCCCAGGTGGGCGCTGTGGTAATAACCCAGGAGCATATAACGCAGGCTGAAGAACTCAAGATCACTGTTGGACAACTCCTCGAGATCGAGGACATGCATGTGCTTACAGAGGAAGAAATAAAATGGAAATTTGTCCGGGGCCAACCTTTGGTCAAGCCAGAATATGTCAAGAAGCTCCCAACGGGAATGTATGAATTGCATCAATGGTACATGGACATTACCAAGAGATCCGATCGACAGTCCCTCATGGTGAAAGTCAACAAGGATCATTACTACCATCTGAAACCTGTGACCGTTGAGTATTCTGAACTGTTTCAGTTATGCAATCAAGTCGCACTCGACAAATCTATCGTCAGTTGCTATTGTCTGTAAGTGATTTCTTTTTGTAAGTTAAGTCTCAAGCTAGCTGTATTGATCCTTTTGATCAATCATTACCTGTAATTATCCTCACTATATTCTTTTCTGTGGTATTATGCAGGATGAAGATGTATGAAATGACAAAAGGTGGACGCTATGGCATTGGGTTCATTGACCCAAACACCGTTAATGAATACACATGGAAATTAAGCAAGAATTATGAAAAGCAGGTAGAGGACAGCATGTTCGAGTTCTTGAAGCGCCTCAAATACAATGAAGATATACTATTTCCTTACAACTTCAAGTGAGTCACACTTTCTTGTACTACAAATTCTCTGTTTTTGCCTACTAGCTAGCTAGCTACATGTTTTTGCTTACATATGTCCGCTTAATTAAGACATGCAAACGTATGTGCATGCAGATTTCACTGGATCTTGTGTATCATTAAGGTTGACGAAGGAACAGTTGAAATACTAGACTCACTACTCAAAGAAAATAGTGACTATAACATCTTGTTTGGGATAGTCAACAGGAAATTTCAATCATTATTAACTATATATCTCGGCCTATTTAGTTCGTCATTTCATGATATGAACTATTTAATAACCCCTTTATTCATTTTCTTTGTCGGCGAGCAGGGCTTGGGCAAGGTTCATTAGCGTCACGGAAGGTGAATGGAAACGACAGCTGAGATGGTTTCGACCCAAGGTAAGTAATTAAGTAGTGCTAGCTAGCTGCCATCTTTTTAATATTATCACGCTTGATTAATAATTATCTGATCAAAATAAATTCCTATCTCGTAAAGGCCATAAAGCAGGCACAGGGAATTGATCTGTGTTCATACTGCGTTTGCGAGAACATTCGCATGATGACGTCCGAAAGGAGCAAATCTCAAAGACATGAATGGGTACGCTTGTCAGAACACTATTCACAATTTCTGCACCATTATCGATATCTAGTCACACAACTAATACACATGCATATTGATCTCCTTCTTAACAGTTCACAGAGGTGCGGGACAAGCTCCTAGATACGGAGCGCGTAGAAGCACTTCAAGAGGAAATAGCAGGATTTTTGCTCGACCAGGTCATAAATCCGAAGGGAGAATACTATTACCCCCTACCGCCCCCATCGACCAGGTCATGAACCACTTCCAATTTGTCATCGTGCTCCGAAGGCACCAATTAGGCTAATGCAACTGGCTCCGAAGGCAATATGCATATGTACGGGAAATTGTATATATAGCTATACATGTGTGTATGTGTGAATTAATATGGTGGTTTGTGAGACATTGATGATCTATATATATGATTGGTTCTACTAGCTATCATATATATGCATAACGTGTACAATGTGTAGTATCGTAAAATACCAGTAAACGAAAAAGAATTAAAATAAAAAACACAAAATTAAATGAAAAAGAAATCATAAAACCAAAAACCCCCAAACATTTTAGTACCGGTTGGTGTTACCAACCGGTACTAAAGGCCTCACGGCCCCCGGAGCTGGCTCGTGCCACGTGGTTGCCCTTTAGCACCGGTTCGTGCTGAACCGGTACTAAGGGGGGGCCTTTAGTGCTTAAACTTTAGTGCCGATGGAACCGGCACTAAAGGGCCTTCTGAACCGGTGCTATTGCCCGGTTCTGCACTAGTGATAGAGGACCAAAGTCAAACCCGTTTGAATCGTCGCGTGAGTCACTCGTCGATTGCCGGCGACATCTTGGCACCAAGGAAGGCTCATCAGCAGGGGACACACCCCGCCCTGAACTGGTAGTCGAGCTGGAGACGTCGCCCGAAGGCGGCAGAGCAGCTCGCATGAGAACCGAAGACCGGGACAGCACCAAAAGACCGGCCGCCGCCAAATGCCGGAACAATGGGCGACCAGCAAGCTCCTGTACAACCACCCAGGCAAGCGCTGGGAGGGACCTCCACCAGCTCGCCGGCAACGACGAAGCCACCATCACTGGAGTGGGGAAGAGCCGGGAGGACTTATTCCGAGATGAAGACGACGACCCCGCCTCGCCGGCCTCGATAGTGTACCAAACCCAGGCCCGGCCCATAGGCCCCCGGAAGACAGGGGCCCCAACCCAGGTAGCATTCCTTCTATAAGTACGTAGCAAGCCCAAGAAGTATAGCGAGAAAACAGAGGGACCATTCAGCCGTGAGGCAAAACCATCGTTAATCTTTCTTCTCTTTTCTTCTCCTCGGCTCCTCCACTTCCCAAAGTCCAGAATCCCAGCGCCGTCACTCCCGTGCGTTTCCGATTCCAAGGTCGCCGCCGGCCATTAATGTAGACTAAAGGCGAAAATTCATTCCCGAATCGGCGCTCCTTCCTTTATCAACATTATGCTCGTTTCCGTAATCATGTTCCTCCTCTATTACTCTGGCTCTGACAAGTCCACATCTACCTGCATAGGTGTTCTTCTGCTTTCATTGGATCTAAGTGTGAGAGAGTCAGGAGATTAGGAGAACAGGAGAATGGGAGAAATTATTCAGTTCGTGGTGTCGTCTTCTTGTTCGCGCTGACTACTGCAACCTATGGATCTGGACACCTACATCCATATCCAGGTGCTCTTTTTCCCTATATTAGTCATTGTATACTGCTTATTCTTGTTTAGTGACATATCATCTAGAAAATATTCATCTGGTAGTACTAGAAGGAACAGAAAAGGGCAGAAAGATGAACTGGTAGAATACCAAAAAGGATCAAATGACAAAATTTTCAGAACTAGTAGTTCTTCTAGAGACCCCCTAGAACTGGCCATTGTAAGTGTTGAAGAGCAGCAGATTGTGAATACATATTTTGTAATCATGGTATGATGAACGAGGTTGATAACCCAGCCAGCATGAGAACCTAATTTATTCACCAAATTCAGAAACAACCGAGTGTGGATGACAACAACCATTTACTGTTGACATTTTTGATCCACGAAACTGGGACAATCTGAATGATAGGCTAGGGATATTTTAGTTGAGAAGGGTCCTGTAAGAAGTAATGATATTGCTTTCCTCAAGTTAGTAATCCTAGACATTTTTCACAAACTTATTGTTCCAGAAAGTTGAGCAATGGAGAGGTGCATGACAGGAAATGGTTGGCTTAATATAAACATGTTAACAAAGTGTACTACTTTTGTTACAAGCTTTTCAAATCCCACACCAACAAGTTTGGAAGAACTAAGTTATTATCCGGGTGAAATTTTTTGGCGTGAAGAACATGGCAGATTGGGTAGGAATGTAGGATCCAGAAACAAATCTACGTACAAGTGCCAACTTCTTTTCTAATGGTAACACATTTTTTTAAGTAGCAACTAGTTCAACAGGGTTATTTGTTTTGCAGAACAAAATGAAGTCTCCATTGTTCATACTTAGGAAAGCGAGTTTATGTGGAATTACATTGTTTCATTACTATCATTGTGCAGTTCCCTTGATTGATAAATAAATTGTACTGTCAGTTTTAAAGTCTATGCTATGTGCTAGATATTTACTTTGCTTTTAGAAAATATTTTGAACTTTTGAGTCAACAAGGGCCCCTTGTTGCTGTCTCGCCCCAGGGCCCTGTATATATGTTGGCCGGCCCTGACCAAACCCTACCACTAGGTAGACCTACACCCCTCCCGTCATGGAGGATCCGTGGTCCCCCGCGGCTCAAGCAGCCATAAAGGCCACCTGAGCCGGAGCGGTCCGCCGGGCACGCCGACGGAGGAGAACGAGCTCGAAATTGCCTCTCGGTCGCCTCAGGCACTGTAGTGTAGTAGAGAGGGGAATGGGAGGGTTCGAGAGAGAAAAGTTCCTCACTTTTGAACCTTTCTGATTGCATTCCAAAATTTCTGTTGGGAGTCTCCCTTTCCTCACTCTTTGGAACCTCATGTTTCCTAGATAACGATTTGTACGTGTAAAGCTTGGGTTCATTTCAACATGTAAATGCTTGGGTTCATCATTTCTTCTTGGTGATTTAATTGCTGGATAATGACATATGGGAACGGTGTGATGGCACCCGGGAGCCCCGGCACCCCCTTATCTGGCGCGTCCAGCCGTTTTGAGATTTGTGTAGGAGCACAACGGTAGCAGGCCATTGAGGCGGCGTTTAATTAAGCACCTTTTTGACAGTGATGGACAGGGTTGGTCGTAGGCTGCGGCATGCATAGCAGGCTCTGGCAGAGGTACGCCTGGATGGGAACCCTGAAATGACAGCTCACAGGACGGTGCATGCAGGTCACAATTTTTTATTCTTGCTTGGAGCCACAATTATCTATTACTCCATGTTTCGTCTTCTGCCTCAATCATTCTTTCTTCTTCCTGAGAGGTACCATGCAAGAAAGAGAAAGGTGAGGACGGAGAAAGAGAGTAAGTTTTCTAGTAAGCTTTTTTCTGGATTTGGATGTTTAGGATGTTTTGAAAAAGTGAGGAGAGAGAGAAGGTTTTTAGGATGTTTCTCCTAGAAGAGAGAGAGAGAGGTGTTATGCGTTAGAGAGAAAAGGAAGAGAGAGATGCTGTGAGAGGCAGAATAGTAATATAGAATGGAGAGATGTGTTGCATGCGTGACAGTCTGAGAGGAAAGGAGAGATGTGGACAGCACGTTTACTTCTTTTCTTTACTACTAGCCGACATGTCACGTCCAGCTCCATTTGAAATCCTCCCAAATTCCCTCGGTTCACAATCAGTACGTCTGCTAATCAGTTGTTTGCTACAGTACACTGCACATATCCCTAAACGCTGGAATCTGTACCAACGGTGCTGATAAGGGGGTGACTAGGCACCCGGGTATTGAAAATCCACTCTCATGACATATGTATGTGTGGCCAGATCGGTTGCGTCTACCATAGTGTGAACTCATGCATAGCTAGCAGTACCACAAAACAAAATGTATGGCATGCATGTCACCGGTTCTCATGTCGTACGTTTCTCACCGGCCGTACTCATGCTTTTGGCTCCTAACGAAGAGCAGCAATGAAGTTTTTTTATTTTTTTAGAAATGGAGGAGGACCCCGGCCTCTGCATCTGAATGATGCATGCAGGCACTTTATTAATTATTCACACAAGACCTTATAAAGTCATACCAAAATAAGACTAAAGCCATCGTCCAGGCAACATCTGTTGCTACTCCTATCCAGTTGATGAAGAGATGTTGATAGTCTGGGCCTAACACCAAACAGACCTCGCAGCCAAACCTAACATCTAAGACCTGAGGTTCCAACCAGGACGCCTGCCGGGTATGGGGCACCCACCAGTCCGGCGCACTCCTCAACCTGGACGCCTCCCGGGTATGAGGTCGCCGCAGCCACCTGCCACCATTCCATCTTTAGTGTTGTACTGCTGCATGTACCTTGCACGGTCTAGCTGCCGTCGATGCCACCACGATGCCAGACAATGCCACCATTCTGCGCTCGTCCATCATCACACGCCCACCGGCGAGACCCCGCTGCTCCATGCCGCTGAGACCCGCCGTTGTCGACGTGTCAGATACCACGCCGCTCCTCCTCTTGTCCCCTCCAACCAACACTTGCTCCAAAACGATGCCCCCAGGAGGGAGAACAACATCAAGACGTCGCCATTGTACGATCCAGTAGATCTAGATCTAGGGTTTCCCCGGAACCTTCCGATCAGGTTGACGTGACCTGCAACGACGATGCCTCGAGAAGGGAACGACGTCCGAGACGCCGCCATCGTCCGCCATAACCGCAGTCAGGCGCGATTTTCACCGGAAGCCACGTCGTACCGATCTCGCGGTTGGCTGGAACCGAGCGGTGCCCGCCGCCGATCCGGTCACGCTAGCGCCATGCGACGCCCTCGATGGAGATCCTGATCTAGATCGAAGACGACCCCGACCGAAACCCCACCACCAGCGTTGCCGCACCGCGCCACCTCCTCCTAGTCGCCACCGGATCCAGCCGTCCCCGCCTCCGGGAGACCAGCCGGACGAGGCGCCCCTTTTCCCCGAACAGCCGACCCGCGCCGCCCCCATGAGGACCAGAGGAAGGAGGGAGTGCCCCGCCGCCGCCCGCGCCGCATGGGCTTCCCCCGGCGGGAGCACTCCGGCGGCGGCGAGGGGATGGAGACGTTGATGAGCGGGAGTCGCCGGCGGCCGATCTAGATCTTGGCGAGGAGCGGCAGTAGGTGCGGGGAACCGGTGGTGCTCGACGTCGACCTTGGCGAGGACGAGGATGGTAGCAACCTGCGGTGGAGGGAGTCGGTGGTGGAAGTCGCCGTCGTGCATGGAGGGAGTCGGTGGCGGAAGTCGCCGTCGTGGGCGGAGGGGCTCGGCGGTGGAGGCTTGGTCGTGGCGGCGGCGGCGTTGGTTGGGGATGAGGGTTCGGTTTGGGGGAGACTAGTCGGGCCGGCGGCTATATTTCTTTTGGTGCGAACAGTTTGGGCTTATTCGCGCGCTTGGCCCAATAACTTTAGGTCTCCCGCTATGGGCCTCCCGGCAGACTACGGGCTAGGGTTTCGTTGTGCCGGCAGATAGGGTGACCTTAATTAGTGCCGGCAGTGTGCATGCCTTCTTGTATGTATTTCTCCCGGCAGTTTGTCCGCCTTTAAGTACTTCTGCCAACAGTAACACGATCCCCGTTTGCCCCTGTTCTGATATTTCTCTCGGCAGTTAACTGCCCCCAATCAAGTGTTGTGGTGTAGTGAGAGCTGTGCAATTTATCAATTGGTAGTATAAATTAACGACCCACTAGAATTTATCATTGAGCAACAGATGGGCGAAAGAATATCAGTTTGTATAGTTACTAACTATGAAGATTCTGTAAATCGTGAATCAAATGACAGAGCAAAGTAGACCTAGCAGCAACTGAAAGTCTGAATTCTGAAACCCTCTAGCAACAGAGCAGAGTAGAGCTGGCTCATGTTATCAATCGTGGGCACCATTTGAATGCAAACAATTCAATGTCATGTAGTATTGTGTTCCACTTCCATGGCGGCCTGGTTGAAGAATCTAGACACCATTGTTTCTGAAGCTAGGAAGGTGTGCATGCTACTATGTTGTGCAGTTTATCTAGTGGTATTAAATCAACCACACACAAATTATCATCACTGACTGACACATTGGTGAAAACCATCGGTCCATATATGAAGATCCTGTTAACCGTGAACCAATTGACAGAGCAGAGTAGAACTAGCAACAACAGGAACTCTGAATTCTGAATCTCTCTAGCCTTTGCATCCGCGGCCAGCTTATCTTATTAATCGTAACTACCATCTGAACTTGATATGTCTTCGTCGTATCTACTTTTCCAAACACTTTTGCCCTTGTTTTGGACTCTAACTTACATGATTTGAATGGAACTAACCCGGACTAACGCTGTTTTCAGCAGATTTTTCATGGTGTTATTTATGTGCAGAAACAAATGTTCTCGGAATGACCTGAAACTCCACGGAACGTCTATTTGGAAATAATAAAAAATCCTTGCAAAAGATGAAGACCAGGGGGACCACACCCTGTCCACGAGGGTGGGGGGCGCACCCTCCCACCTAGGGCACGCCCCCCCTACCTCGTGGGCCCCCTGGAGCTCCTCCGACCTCAACTCCAACTCTATATATTTGCTTTCGGGGATAAAAAACCAGAGAGAAGAATTCATTGCGTTTTACGATACGGAGCCGCCGCCAAGCCCTAAAACCTCTCGGGAGGGCTGATCTGGAGTCCGTTCGGGGCTCCGGAGAGGGGGATTCGTCACCATCGTCATCATCAACCATCCTCCATCACCAATTTCATAATGCTCACCGCCGTGCGTGAGTAATTCCATCATAGGCTTGCTGGACGGTGATGGGTTGGATGAGAGCTATCATGTAATCGAGTTAGTTTTGTTAGGGTTTGATCCCTATATAGTATCCACTATGTTCTGAGATTGATGTTGCTATGACTTTGCTATGCTTAATGCTTGTCACTAGGGCCTGAGTGCCATGATTTCAGATCTGAACCTATTATGTTTTCATGAATATATGTGAGTTCTTGATCCTATCTTGCAAGTTTATAGTCACCTACTATGTGTTATGATCCGGCAACCCCGAAGTGACAGTAATCGGGACCACTCCCGGTAATGACCATAGTTTGAGGAGTTCATGTATTCACTATGTGCTAATGCTTTGTTTCGGTACTCTATTAAAAGGAGGCCTTAATATCCCTTAGTTTCCTCTAGGACCCCGCTGCCACGGGAGGGTAGGACAAAATATTTCATGCAAGTTCTTTTCCATAAGCACGTATGACTATATTCGGAATACATGCCTACATTACATTGATGAATTGTAGCTAGTTCTGTGTCACCCTATGTTATGTTTGTTACATGATGAACCGCATCCGGCATAATTCTTCATCACCGATCCAATGCCTACGAGCTTTTCATATATTGTTCTTCGCTTATTTACTTTTCAGTTGCTACTGTTACCATCACTGCAAAACACCAACAAAATTACTTTTTCTACCATTACTTTTGTTACCGTTACCACTACTATCATATTACTTTGCTCATAAATACTTTGCTGCAGATACTAAGTTATCCAGGTGTGGTTGAATTGACAACTCAACTGCTAAAACTTGAGAATATTCTTTGGCTCCCCTTGTGTCGAATCAATAAATTTGGGTTGAATACTCTACCCTCGAAAACTATTGCTATCCCCTATACTTGTGGGTTATCAGAACTCACAAGTCCTAATAGTGCAGTGGTTGTTCATGGCGGTCTGGTTTGACCGATCTAGAATTCGGGACGCTGTTGGTTCTGAACCTAGGTAGGGGATGTTCGATAAACAGCAACTGGATTCACAGGAGGGCCAAAGGCCAATACATATACATGTGTATGGTAAAGTGCAAGAGACCCCTTATACATTGGGGATAAACCGAAAAGGGCTATACACATCTAACACCCCCCTCGAACTCATGGTGGATCAACAAAACTGAGTTTGGAGAGAAGAAAACTATTTTGCGCTCGAGTCTGTGCCTTCGTGAAGAAGTCCGCCAGCTATAACTCAGAGGGCACATAGTGAAGAGCGAGAGTCTGATCTTGCACAGCAGCACGCACAAAGTGGGCATCCACACCGATGTGCTTGGTGAGCTCATGCAATAAGGGAGTCGAGGTAGTAGCAGACACACCAAAATCATCAAGTAACCACCGTTACCAGATCACCTCAGCCGTCAGCATAGCCATGGCTCGCAACTCAGCCTCTGTACTCGAGCGAGAAATGACAGTCTGTTTCTTTGTCTTCCAGGCAATAAGAGAGCCACCAATAAACACACAATAAGCAGACAGCGAGCGTCGATCAGAGGGATCACTAGCCCAGGTAGCATCAGAGTAGGCCTGGAGCTCAAGAGAGCTAGAGAGGGGAAAGAAAAGGCGCCAAGAGATCTTGCCACGAAGATATCATAGAACACGGAGGAGATGACTATAGTGGACAGAGGTGGGAGATGAAATGAACTGACTCAGGATGTGTACAGGATAGGAGATGTCAGGACGCGTAATAGCAAGATAGACAAGATTGCCAACCAGGTGAAGATAGCGAGTGGGATTAGGGAGAGGGTCACCATCAGAGGCACGAAGCTGAACGTTGAGCTCCATAGGAGTCACAATTGTGCGCTCATCACCGAGAGCAGCGCGAGCAAGAAGATCCTGAATATATTTTTCTTGGGAGATGTAGAAGCCATCAGAGGTCGAGGAGATCTCAATCCCAAGAAAATAGCGAAGTGGACCAAGATCAGTCATGAGAAACTGGTCGCGAAGGCGAGCCTTAACAAAGGGAATGTAGTCAGAGTCGTCACCAGTGATGATCATGTCATCAACATAGAGAAGGATAAGAGTCCGACCATGAGGAGACGTGTGAACAAACAACGCGGGATCATGATCACTGGGCAAGAAACCAGCGGCAGTCACCACAGAGGCGAAGCGCTCAAACCAGGCGCGAGGGGCCTGTTTGAGACCATAGAGGGGGACGGCGAAGTCTACAGACCATACCATTAGGAGCATCGTACCCCGATGGTGGCTGCATATAAACCTCCTCACGCAACTCGCCATTGAGAAAAGCGTTCTGAAAATCAAGTTGGGAGATAGACCACTGACAAATAGAAGCCACAACAAGAAGAGTGCGGATAGTGGTCATGTGGGCCACAGGAGCTAATGTCTCATCATAATCGCGCCCCTCCTCCTGTTGAAAACCACGGGCCACAAGAAGCGCTTTGTGGTGCTCAAGAGAACCATCAGAGGGAGTCTTAATATTGTAGACCCACTTGCAGGTGATGGGACGAGCACCAGAAGGGAGAGAAACCAGATCCCATGTGCCAGAGCGCTCAAGGGCAGCAAGCTCTTCGGCCATCGCAAGCTGCCATTCAGGCTGAGTCATGGCAGTCCGATAGGAAGTGGGCTCGGCAAGAACAGAGAGACCTTACCGATTAGGAGAGTAGCGATCAGGCAGAGGGCGAGGCCAAGCACGGAGGTTATGAACCGGGGGAGGCATGAAGGGAGGGGCATCATAGGTGGAAGGCGCGTCAGGAGAAGCATCCTCGGAACGAGGGCGACGAGTATAGTGGAGAGGAAATTGTGAGAGAGGGCGACGGACTAGAGAGGATGGTGGAGAGGTGGAGGAGGAGGATGGGGAAGACGGTGTCGGTGATGAAGGAGAAGGAATGAGAGGTGCAGGAAGTGAAACCTGAGGCACATAGCATGGTGTATCGAGGAGAAGAAGAAAAGGGATATCGTCCATAGAGAACCTCGAGTAAGAAGGACGTGGGTAGAAAGAGCGAGACTCATCAAAGGTCACATCACGCGAGATGCGCAAACAACGACCAACAGGATCCCAACAGCGATAGCCCTTGTGCTCATCACTGTAGCCAAGGAAAACACACTCAATCGACTAAGCACTCAGTTTGGTGCGTTCTGGCGGGGCAAGAAGGACATAGTGCACACATCCAAACATGCGAAGAGCTGAGTAGTCAGGAGAACGACCAGTGAGACACTCCATAGGAATACCACCCTGTAGAGTGCTACCTCTTGAGCACTGCGTTGGTTTTTCCTTGAAGAGGAAAGGGTGATGCAGCAAAGTAGCGTAAGTATTTCCCTCAGTTTTGAGAACCAAGGTATCAATCCAGTAGGAGGTTACGCGCGAGTCCCTCGTAACTACACAAAACAAATAACTCCTCGCAACCAACGCGATAAGGGGCTGCAATCCCTTTACGGTCACTTACGAGAGTGAGATCTGATAGATCTGATAGGATAATATTTTTGGTATTTTTGTGATAAAGATGCAAAGTAAAATAAAAGCAAAGTAAAAGGCAAAGGAAATAACTAAGTGTTGGAAGCTTAATATGATGAAGATAGACCCGGGGGCCATAGGTTTCACTAGTGGCTTCTCTTAAGAGCATAAGTATTTTACGGTGGGTGAACGAATTACTGTTGAGCAATTGACAGAACTGAGCATAGTTATGAGAATATCTAAATATGATCATGTATATAGGCATCACGTCCAAGACAAGTAGACCGACTCCTGCCTGCATCTACTACTATTACTCCACTCATCGACCACTATCCAGCATGCATCTAGAGTATTAAGTTCATGAAAATAGAGTAACGCCTTAAGCAAGATGACATGATGTAGAGGGATAAATTCATGCAATATGATAAAAAGAACCATCTTGTTATCCTCGATGGGAACAATACAATACGTGCCTTGCTGCCCCTACTGTCACTGGGAAAGGACACCGCAAGATTGAACCCAAAGCTAAGCACTTCTCCCATTGCAAGAAAGATCAATCTAGTAGGCCAAACCAAACTGATAATTCGAAGAGACTTGCAAAGATAACCAATCATACATAAAAGAATTCAGAGAAGATTCAAATATTGTTCATAGATAATCTTGATCATAAACCCACAATTCATCGGTCTCAACAAACACAACGCAAAAAGAAGATTACATTCGTATAGATCTCCACGAGAGAGGAGGAGAACATTGTATTGAGATCCAAAAAGAGAGAAGAAGCCATCTAGCTACTAACTATGGACCCGAAGTTCAGAGGTAAACTACTCACACTTCATCGGAGAGGCTATGGTGTTGATGTAGAAGCCCTCCGTGATGGATGCCCCCTCCGACGGAGCTCCGGAATAGGCTCCAAAATGGGATCTCGTGGGTACAGAAGGTTGCGGCGGTGGAATTAGGTTTTTGGCTCCATCTCTGATCGTTTGGGGGTACGTAGGTATATATAGGAGGAAGAAGTACGTCGGTGGAGCAACGTGGGGCCCACGAGGGTGGAGGGCGCTCCCTATGGGGGTAGGCGCCCCTACCTCGTGGCCTCCTGGAAGCTTCTCTTACATAGGGTCCAAGTCTCCTGGATCTTGTTCGTTCCAAAAATCACGTTCCCGAAGGTTTCATTCCGTTTGGACTCCGTTTGATATTCTTTTTCTACAAAACTCTGAAATAGGCAAAAAAACGGAAATTCTGGGCTGGGCCTCCGGTTAATAGGTTAGTCCCAAGAATAATATAAAATTGGATAATAAAGCCCAATATTGTCCCAAACAGTAGATAATATAGCATGGAGCACTAAAAAATTATAGATACGTTGGAGACGTATCAAGCATCCCCAAGCTTAATTCCTGCTCGTCCTCGAGTAGGTAAATGATAAAAACAGAATTTTTGAGGTGGAGTGCTACTTGGCATAATATCAATGTAATTCTTATTAATTGTGGTATGAATATTTAGATCCGAAAGATTCAAGATAAAAGTTCATATTGACATAAAAACAATAATACTTCAAGCATACTAACTAAGCAATTTTGTCTTCTCAAAATAACATGGCCAAAAAAAGTTCATCCCTACAAAATCATATAGTTTAGTCATACTCCATTTTCGTCACACAAGAATGCTCTCATCATGCACAACCCCGATGACAAGCCAATCAATTGTTTCATACTTTAGTAATCTCAAACCTATAAACTTTCACGCAATATATGAGCGCGAGCCATGGACATAGCACTATGGATGGAATAGAATATGATGATGGGGGTTATGTGGAGAAGACAAAAAAGGAGAAAGCCTCATATCAACGAGGCTAATCAATGAGCTATGGAGATGCCCATCGATTGATGTTAATGCAAGGAGTAGGGATTGCCATGCGACGGATGCACTAGAGCTATAAATGTATGAAAGCTCAACAAAAGAAACTAAGTGGGTGTGCATTCAACTTGCTTGCTCACGAAGACCTAGGGCACTTGGGGAGGCCCATTGTTGGAATATACAAGCCAAGTTCTATAATGAAAAATTCCCACTACTATATGAAAGTGACAAAACAAGAGACTCTCTATCATGAAGATTATGGTGCTACTTTGAAGCACAAGTGTGGCAAAGGATAGTAGCATTGTCCCTTCTCTCTTTTTCTCTCATTTATTGCGCCTTTTCTCTCTTTTTTTATGGCCTTTCTCTCTCTTTTTTTATTTTTTTATTCCTCACTTGGGACAATGCTCTAGAAAATGATTATCATCACACTTCTATTTATTTACAACTCAATGATTACAACTCGATACTAGAACAAAGTATGACTCTATATGAATGCCTCCGGCGGTGTACCGGGATATGCAATGAACCAAGAGTGACATGTATGAAAGAATTATGAACGGTGGCTTTGACACAAATACTATGTCAACTATATGATCATGCTAAGCAATATGACAATGATGAACGTGTCATGATAAACGAAATGGTGGAAAGTTACATGGCAATATATCTCGGAATGGCTATGGAAGTGCCATAATAGGTAGGTATGGTGGATGTTTTGAAGAAGATATAAGAAGGTTTATGTGTTAAAGAGCGTATCATATCACGGGGTTTGGATGCACCGGCGAAATTTGCACCAACTCTCAATGTGAGAAAGGGCAATGCACGGTACCGAAGAGGCTAGCAATGATGTAAGGGTGATAGTGCGTATAATCCATAGACTCAACATTAGTCATAAAGAACTCACATACTTATTGCAAAAATCTATCATCAAAAACCAAGCATTACGCGCATGCTCCTAGGGGGATAGATTGGTAGGAAAAGATCATCGCTCGTCCCCGACCGCCACTCATAAGGAGGACAATCAAAGAACACCTCATGTTTCAAATTTGTTACATAACGTTTACCATACGTGCATGCTACAGGACTTGCAAACTTCAACACAAGCATTTCTCAAATTCACAACTACTCAACTAGCACGACTTTGATATTATTACCTCCATATCTCAAAACAATCATCAAGCATCAAACTTCTCTTAGTATTCAACACACTCATAAGAAAGTTTTTACTAATTTTTGAATACCTAGCATATTAGGATTATTTAAGCAAATTACCATGCTATTTAAGACTCTCAAAATAATCTAAGTGAGGCATGAGAGATCAATAGTTTTTATAAAACAAATCCACCACCGTGCTCTAAAAGATATAAGTGAAGTACTAGAGCAAAATTATATATCTCAAAAGATATAAGTGAAGCACATAGAGTATTCTAATAATTTCCAAATCATATATGGCTCTCTCAACAGGTGTGTACAGCAAGCATGATTGTGGTGAACTAAAAATCAAAGACTCAAATCACACAGGACGCTCCAAGTAAAGTTACCGATGGAAGTAGACGAAAGAGGGGATGCCTTCCGGGGCATCCCCAAGCTTTGGCTTTTTGGTGTTCTTAGATTATCTTGGGGGTGCCATGGGCACCCCCAAGCTTAGGCTCTTGCCACTCCTTGTTCCATAATCCATCAAAATATTTCACCCAAAACTTGAAAACTTCACAACACAAAACTCAACAGAAATCTCGAGAGCTCCGTTAGCGAAAGAAAACAAAAGACCACTTCAAGGTACTGTAATGAACTCATTCTTTATTTATATTGGTGTTAAACCTACTGTATTACAACTTCTCTATGGTTTATAAACTATTTTACTAGCCATAGAGTCATCAGAATAAGCAAACAACACACGAAAAACAGAATCTGTAAAAAACAGAACAGTCTGTAGTAATCTGTAACTAACGCAAACTTCTGGAACTGCAAAAAATTAGCCAAAATAGGATGACCTTGGCAATTTGTTTATTGATCAAAAGGAATTGGAATCAGTATTTTATAACGTTTTGGTGATTTTTAACAATTGTTTTCGTGAACAGAAAGTTTCTGAAAATTTCTGCAAGATCAAATAACTATCATCCAAGAAGATCCTATAGGTTTAACTTGGCACGAACACTAATTAAGACATAACAATACATCTAACCAGAGGCTAGATCAAAGATTTATACCTAAACAGAAGAAAAAGCAAAAAAAAACTAAAAATAAAATTGGGTTGCCTCCGAACAAGCGCAACACCCCTAGCTAGGCATAAAAGCAAAGATAGATCTAGGTATTGCCATCTTTGGTTTTCAACTTTTTAGCGGAATCAAGCTCGAATCCGGGAGGTTCTTTAAGTTTCCCTTCATATTCTGAAATTTTTAGATCTAAAGAATCCAACCGCTTATTGCAAAGAGTAATCAACATATTCATACGGTGAATATTTCTGCTAACGTTCTTAAGAGTTTCAAGAGACTTCTCTAAAACTTAGTTACTTCGCAAATTTTTTCAAAAACTTGTGTCTCTTCCTGAGTAGGATGAGGCCCCTTTTGTTGAGGTAGTGTTCCCACTATACCTTCTATAACTTCAAGCGCAATATGAGGATCAATTTAAATAAAATTGTCTTTGGCAACGCAGTCCAAGAGTTGTCTATGAGACATATTTAATCCAACATAAAAATTGCGAAGCAAAATTCTCAGGTTCACTTCAAAGGTACAATTATGATAAGACTCCACTATTCTCAACCAGGCATCTTTTAAGTTTTCTCCTTGTCTTTGTTTGAAGTGAAAGACTTCAAACTCAGGGGACAATGTAGTGGATAGAGGACTAGCCATAACGACAAGCAAGCGAAAAAGAGGCGAACGAAAAAGAGAGGGCGATAAAACGGGAAGGGTGAAGTGGGGGAGAGGAAAATGAGAGGCAAATGGCAAATAATATAATGCGGGAGATAAGGGATTGTGATAGGTACTTGGTATGTTGACTTTTGCGTAGACTCCCCGGCAACGGCACCAGAAATCTTCTTGCTACCTCTTGAGCACTGCGTTGGTTTTTCCTTGAATAGGAAAGGGTGATGCAACAAAGTAGCGTAAGTATTTCCCTCAGTTTTGAGAACCAAGGTATCAATCCAGTAGGAGCCTACGCGCGAGTCCCTCGTACCTACACAAAACAAATAACTCCTCGCAACCAACGCGATAAGGGGTTGTCAATCCCTTCACAGTCACTTACGAGAGTGAGATCTGATAGATATGATAGGATAATATTTTTGCTATTTTTGTGATAAAGATGCAAAGTAAAATAAAAGCAAAGTAAAAGGCAAAGGAAATAACTAAGTGTTGGAAGCTTAATATGATGAAGATAGACCCGGGGGCCATAGGATTCACTAGTGGCTTCTCTCAAGAGCATAAGTATTTTACTATGGGTGAACGAATTACTGTTGAGCAATTGACAGAATTGAGCATAGTTATGAGAATATCTAGGTATGATCATGAATATAGGCATCACATCCGAGACAAGTAGACTGACTCCTGTCTGCATCTACTACTATTACTCCACTCATCGACCGCTATCCAGCATGCATCTAGAGTATTAAGTTCATGAAAACAGAGTAATGCCTTAAGCAAGAAGACATGATGTAGAGTGATAAATTCATGCAATGTGATAAAAAAAACCATCTTGTTATCCTCGATGGCAACAATACAATACGTGCCTTGCTGCCCCTACTGTCACTGGGAAAGGACACCGCAAGAGTGAACCCAAAGCTAAGCACTTCTCCCATTGCAAGAAAGATCAATCTAGTAGGCCAAACCAAACTGATAATTCGAAGAGACTTGCAAAGATAACCAATCATACATAAAAGAATTCAGAGAAGATTCAAATATTGTTCATAGATAATCTTGATCATAAACCCATAATTCATCGATCTCAACAAACACCCCGCAAAAAGAAGATAACATCGAATAGATCTCCATGAGAGAGGGGGAGAACATTGTATTGAGATCCAAAAAGAGAGAAGAAGCCATCTAGCTACTAACTATGGACACAAAGGTCTGAGGCAAACTACTCACACTTCATCGTAGAGGCTATGGTGTTGATGTAGAAGCCCTCCGTGATGGATGCCCCCTCCGGCGGAGCTCCAGAACAGGCCCCAAGATGGGATCTCGTGGGTACAGAAGGTTGCGACGATGGAATTAGGTTTTTGGCTCCGTCTCTGATCGTTTGGGGGTACGTAGGTATATATATAGGAGGAAGAAGTACGTTGGTGTTGAAACATGGGGCCCACGAGGGTGGAGGGCGCGCCCTGGGGGGGCGCCCTAGGGGGGTGGGCGCGCCCCCCTACCTCGTGGCCTCCTTGAAGCTTCCCTTACGTAGGGTCCAAGTCTCCTGGATCTTGTTCGTTCCAAAAATCACGTTCCCGAAGGTTTCATTCCATTTGGACTCCGTTTGATATTCTTTTTCTGCGGAACTCTTAAATAGCCAAAAAACAACAATTCTGGGTTGGGCTACCGGTTAATAGGTTAATCCCAAAAATAATATAAAAATGGATAATAAAGCCCAATATTGTCCAAAACAGTAGATAATATAGCATTGAGCAACAAAAAATTATAGATACGTTGGAGACGTGTCACATAGCAGTCGATGGCTGAATGTTGATGAGGTAGGTGGATGCAGAAACAGCCTCAGCCCAAAAGTGGGGTGGAAGCGAAGAGGCAATCATCAGCGCACGAGCCGTCTCAAGGAGATGAAGATGCTTACGTTCGGCAATACCATTCTGAGCATGAGCACCGGGACATGAGAACTGGGCAAGAGTACCCTGTTCCGCAAGAAAACCACGCAACAGCTGGGAGATAAACTCACCAGCGGAGTCAGCACGAAAAGTACGAATGGGCGTGGAAAACTGTGTGTGAACCATGGCAGCAAAACACTTGTATATAGAGAGAACTTCACTACGAGATTTCATGAAATAGAGACAAGTGTAGCGAGAGAAATCATCAATAAACAAGATATAATAGCGATGACCACCTTTCAAATCAAAGGGAGCAGGACCCCAGACATCATAATGAACTAAGTCAAAAGGACGCTGAGATACCGACTCACTGGTAGGATAAGGTAACTGGGTCTGTTTGCCAAGTCTGCAACCATTATAATGTAAAGAAACATCTTCAGATACAGACCCTAAGAGGCCCTGACGAACTAAAGAAGAGAAGCGAGAGCCCCAGAAGTGACCGAGGCGATGATGCCACTTCTGGAAGGACGCAGACGAAGTGACGACAAGAGCATGGGAGCTGGCAGAAGTGGTGGCAGCGGAAGGAACACAAAGCCAGTCAACCTCCTAAAGGCCCTCTGATTCACGGCACCGGGGCCCAGCACCAATCAAAGACTTGGTGCGACGATCCTGAATGGATCAAGAGTTGGTATCAAGAATGACGCGACAACCAGAATTAGTAAGTTGGACAGCGGAAAAAAGATTCATGGTAAGACGAGGAACATGTGAAAAACTAGGAACAGAAAAAGATGGACTGGAAAGAAGACCACGACTAGCATCAGGAAGAGGTGTGCCATCGGCGGTAAGAACATTAACAGGCGAATCAAGAGGTCGGAGAGAAGACAGCACGGAAGAATCAGAAGACATATGAAAGGAGGCTCCAGAATCCAGAACCCACGAAGATGTACCTGACTGTGTAGATGTTTGCAGTGGTGGAGAAGTGGATGCAGTCACAAGAGTGGCGGAACCAGTCGACGAGGAGCCGGAGGAAGCAAGTAGATGCTTGAGGCGTACAATGTCCTGGTCAGTGAGTGAGGGAGTCGAAGAAGACACTGGAGTGCCGCTGGAAGAGGAGCGCCTCTGGTCTCGCTTCTTCTTGCGACAGTCAGGCTCTGGGTGACCAGACCGGGAGCTGTAACCACAGAAGGTGTCACGACGCGACATGCTCCTCTCAGCATAAGGAGGGCGACTCACCCCCCTGAAGGAGTAGGCAGGAGGGGTGGAGCAGTGAGGCAAGCAGATGACACTGGAGCTCGGGCGGCCAACACTGAAGGAAGCATAAGTAACCCAGCAGAGCGAAGGCGGGTCTCTTCAGCATGAAGCTCAGCAAGCACTTCCGAGATAGAAACACGACCACGGGCAAGCAAGTAAGCACGTCGGGGCTCAAACTCGGAGCGGAGACGAGATAAGAACTCATGAACCCTCTGAAACTCCAAGTCAGACCGCATAGTCTGACAGCAACGGCAAGTGCCACAAACAACAGTCCGCAGTTAGTCAAGCTGACGCCAGATGGCAGAGCACTGTGAATAGAATTCATCAACAGACGAGTCACCCTGCTCAAGAGCATGCTCCTGACGCACCACAGAAAGGTATAGAGCATCACCAGAGGGCTGTTAGCGTTGACGAAGATAGGACCACATCGCCGCAACAGTGCCGAGGCCCATAAACTCCGAAGCAAACTGAGGGAGAACACTCGCAGTGAGAATAGCAGCAGCTCGAGCATCATCATTGCACCACTGAGTGTAAGCAGATAGATCATCCCGGTAGACAGAGAGAGCATCAGAATATGCGGATACCTGCTGATCATAAGCATCAACTGCAGCATCATCAAGAGCCTTGGCTGCATCCCGATTAGCCTGAGAAGCATCAGCAGCAAGCACCGGCAGTACCGGCAGCACAGGAGCCACCGGAGCAACAGGGCAGGGCGGACAGGGTACCTCGCCAGAGAGAACGCCCCACAGCAGAAGGCCGCGCATATGGATACGCGTGAAACCCGCAAACTCAGCATAGTTGATGCCATCAAAGATCACCGAGCAGCGAGAAACAGCCACATAGCCCGAAGATGACATACTGAGATATCCCTCTGTTTTTTTGAAGTCAACGAAGGCAGAAGACCCGTTCTGGATCGAGCGCGAGCTCACGCACTCGCGCGTACAACCGAGGCGAGGGCCAGCGGCTGGCGAGCAGGGGCCAACAACCCGCTCTGTCGGACGAACGAGAGCGGGCGGCGCAGGAGGGGCGAGCGAAGCAGCAGCCTCAGCAGCAGCGCACACGCGGGGGCCGAGCGGAGCAGCAACTCAACAGCAGGCCGGGCGGATCAGCAGCCCAGCAGCAGCGCACGCGCGGGGCTGGTCGGAGCAGCAACCCAGACAGGGCGGTGGCCTGGCGAAGGAGGCGACGGGAGCGAGCAAGGGCCGAGCCGGGCAGCGGAGCAGAGCGGGGCGGCCGGAGTCGCAGCGGGGAGGACCGGGGCGGCCGGATCCGCGGCGAGGACAGCCAGGGCGGCCGGATCCGCGGCGAGAAGAGCCGGACCTGGCAGTGGGTGGATCGGGGGAGGAGATAGCACGGAGTTGCAGCGTGCGGGAGAGAGGGGAACCTAACATCTGATACCATGTTGGATAAATAGCAACTGCATTCACAGGAGGGCCAAAGGCCAATACATATACATGTGTATGGTAAAGTGCAAGAGACCCCTTATACAATGGGAATAAATCAAAAAGGGCTATACACATCTAACAGGGGATATGTATGTACTCCTTCCATCCAAAAAAACTTGTCCCTCAAATGAACGTATCTAGCACTAATAGATACATCCATTTAAGGGACAAACTTTTTGGACGGAGAGAGTACGTAGCTAGTCAATTAGTGCCTTTGCTGTCGGTGCAGTTTATCTAGTAAAAATCAAGTATATGTACTCCGTTTCTAAATATATGTCTTTTGAAAGATTTCGATATGAACTACATACAGATGTATATAGACGTATTATAGAGCGTAGATTCACTCATTTTTCTTCATATGTAGTCCATATTGAAATCTTTAATAAGACTTATATTTAAGAAAGAGGGAGTACATACTATAATTTGTAGTGAGGATTTTGTATCGCAATCGTGAATCAAATTGCAGCTGCATTGTCATTACCAAACGACAGAGCAGCAACTGAAACTCCACCCCACGCCGTACCAGATCACCGCCGCTACCGGAGGCTCACGGTCGCAGTTGAGCAGGACTGGAGAAAGAAGGGTCGCCTCCCTTTCCGCCTTCTGCCAGGTGGGCGTGGAGGAAGAGGAACGCCAGGCGGCCGTGCATGTTAACGATGACCTCAAAGACGGGGGCTCGGAGGAGGTGCGGGCAGAGCTCCTGCGGGTTGGCACGGACGGCACGGTGGTGGTAGCTGTTCGATCAAATTCCAAGCAGCAGAGGAGGGCAATAGCATTGGAATGATACGGAAGATCCAAAGAAACTAGCTACTTGATTTGTCGGCAGCAGCTCTGTCGGAATGATACTGAAGAGTAGTAAGAGGCATTTTATAAATCATGCGAAATACTCGTATACATATAGTACATAGCACTCATGCTTCCTACAAGTTGTTTTATTTGGCACTCCACTTCACACACATGAAAATCAATAGGATAACCAAATGCTGGATCGAGCCTGAGCCCTGAGCAGAATTTAGCTAGGAAACACAGACATACAGACATATGCACTTCAAAGGAAAAGCACACTAATTAAGGCCGTAGAAAACGTACCGGAGCAGCAGTTCGTAATTAAGATGCGCACCTCACCACCAGTCCGCTGCCACTTTGATCTGATTGGAGTTGGGGTGAGTCTTGAGCTGCTCCACTGCACGCTCCATTGCCGGGTTGCCTTTCCTACCACGGAGCTTGACCTCTTTAAGGTTCTCAAAGTTCTCGACTCCAGCAAGGCTCATCTCCACATTATGGAAGTCCAATACAAGTGTCTCGAGCTTTGTCATTGATCCTTCCTCGAATGTGAGCTTTGTCAAGGTGGGACAGTATAACACCTCCAGGATCCTAAGCACCGGGAAGCTGTGTTCAAGGCATGCAACTAGTTCTCCGTCTTTGCACTCAACTCGCTTCAGTTTGACGGTCTGCAGGTTGGGCAACTTACACAGGACATGAAATGACTGGTTGCCATCAACTTCTGTCCATTCCGCTTCAAACTTTGTGAGGTATGTGAGTGATGAGACCCATTCGGGCAGTTCCTTAATGCTCCCACAAATACTAAGGTATTGGAGCAGTGACGGAGGTCGGGAGACGTAATGCAAAAACTCCACACTGCCAGTAGAAACAGCTTGACCATACACCCAGCTTTCCAGATTGAGTGATTGGAGAGCACATGTGTTGCTCAGGAAGGAGGCAAGTTTATCTTTGAGCTCTTCAGTTTGTATCTTCTTGTTACTGACTCGAATACTTAGAACATACAACTGTGCCAGCTTACTGTTGGCAATAATCTTGCCTAATCTCACAATGTCACGTCAAGAGTCTAGTAATGTCCGAGTACTGCTAGGATGTCCAGTCTATGTACGTCTAGATTGTGCAGTGCTTGCCGTGTCCTAATGTACGTAGGAGATAGAGTCCTAGTAGTAACCTAATTAGATTAGGAAAGTCTGATTGATGTCCTAGTAGTATTAGGAATAGGAGTCTGTACGCGTCTAGGTTTAGAGCTGGATTTCGTGTACGTCTAGGAAGTTGTGGGTCGGCTGGTTGTGTGTATATATATACACAGCACGTTGTAAGTTTTGTAATATCGTGGTAGTGAGTCAAAAAGAGAAAAAGAAATAAGGAGAAGAAGGGGCACGACACGTGCCCTTGGTCAAAATTTTTGCGCGCGTGTGTTTGTGTAATTTTATGTGATCGATCCTGTGGGTGGAGTTCCAACACTTACCGATCTCTTCTTGGATAACCTCAACATTATCACTTGTGAGAACTCCCATGTCCACCTCGCATAGTGCCTTCATGTTTCCTAGCCCCCGTGGCAGAAGCCACTCATCCGACCTTAGGCGATCAGACGACGTCCCTTGAGTGCTAGTCGGGTGTGTGGTCTTCATCGGTATTCCTTTATTAACCGTGCAATGTATGGTTTTTGGGTCCGGTTTCCCTTATTAACTGGACCAATTCTTCTGCTTCTTAATACATCCCCGCCCTCTTTTTCGCGAGTACGCAAAAGCTTTGCGTACCTTTGCATTGATAGATAGAGTAGCAATACATGGGAGTCTTACAAGATGAAGGAAAACAATAGTAGTACAAACAAACAAATGTAGTACAAACAAACAAATGCGCGTATCTTTGCATCCCCGCCCTCTGACGAGGTTCTCTCAAAAGAAAAACAATAGTAGTACTCCCTCCGTTCCAAATTACTTGTCTTGGATTTGTCTAGATACGAATGTATCTAGACTCATTTTAATGCTAGATACATCCAAGACAAGTAATTTGGAACGGAGGGAGTACAAACAAACGAATGCTCGATCGAGCCTGAGCAGAATTTAGCTAGCAAACACACACGCATGCAGTTGACAGGAAAAGCGCACTAATTAAGGCCGTACAAAAGCGTACACGAGCAGCAGTTGCTAATTAAAGATGCACACCTCAGTTACCAGGCCCACCAGTCCGCTACGACTTTGATCTGATTGGACTTTGGGGTGAGTCTTGAGCTGCTGCACTACACCTTCCATTGCCGGGTCGCCTTTGAACTTTCATACCACGGAGCTTGTTGACCTCTGAGGCCGCCTATTGCAACATTCTGCCGGTAGCTGGAAGCAAAGGAATTCAGAAATCACAGTAGAATAAACTTCCATAGACTCATCTCTGTTTCTAATGTTCAGAGATGAGACATTCAGCTCCGGTTTGAGTCTGTATTATCTCAGCTATGGATCTAAGGTCAGCAGTGAAACTCAAGCACAACCTATGATATCCTCTCTTCAAGAATTCGTCCGATTCACCAGTTAACTTGCTGATTAATCCCTACTCGTCGGGTCACCGAGGAGCCGATAAACTGATAAATCGCCTGATTAATTGATTTATTGGCCGATCATCACAACATGGGTAACAGCAACAGATGAAACAATTAATTACAACATATATACAGCCTGTTTTGTTTGGTACTGTCCACACACTTAATGCTAGCAAACACACACACACACACACACACACACACACATGCAGTTGAAAGGGAAAAAGCACACTAATTAAGGCCCTTTAAAATATTGATCGGGTGCCCACCAGTCCACTACAACTTTGATCGGATTGGACTTAGTGGAGAGAGCCTTGAGCTGCTCCACTACACTTTCCACTGCCGGGTTGTCTTCCCAACCACTGAGCTTGACCTCTTTAAGGCTCTCCAAGTTCTCGAGGCCCACAATCCTCGTCTCCCCGTCAAAAAACCACAACATCAGCATCTCAGAGCTTTGTCATTGATCCTTTCTCGAATGTGAGCACGGTGGGACAATCGAGTAGCTCCTCTAGGATCCTCAGCACCGGGAAGCTGTGTTCAGGGCGTGCAACCAGTTCTCCGTCTTCCCAGTGAATTCCCACCAGGTTGACGCTCTCCAAGTTGGGCAGCTTACACAAGACACCAAATAACTGGTCGCCAACAAGTCCTGTCCTTCCCACTTCAAACTTTGTGAGGTGTGTGAGTGATGAGATCCAGTCGGGCAGTTGGCTAATGCCGCCAATCAACCTAAGGCATTGGAGGAGTGGTGGTGGGGAGACATCATGGAGACAGTCCAACCTGCCCGACCAACAATCCAGATTGAGCGATCGGAGAGCGCATGTCTTGCTCAGGGAGGAGGCAAGTGCACACAAAAACTCCTCTTTGAGCTCACCTTTGTTCTTGATTTTGATACTTAGCACCTGCAACTGTGGCAGCTCACCGATCTCTTGGGCTTCCTTAACGTCGTTGCCTGTGAGAACTCCAGTGTCCACCTCGCGCAGTGCCTTCATGTTCCCTAGCCCTCGAGGCAGAAGCCACTCGTTGCACTTTATGCGCTCTAGTTTGCTTAGCTTTGTCACGGTTCGCAAACACTTGTTACCCCAAATGCCCGTGCTTTTTATGTCAAGAGTCTCCAAGTGCTCTAGATTGCCAACTTTGCGAGGCATCCTACTGACGTATGTACCCCTCAAGCTCAAGAACCTGAGAAGATACAGTCGGCAGACATCTCTCATGTGCTTGTTTCGCAAGGCCTTGCAATCTTCCAGGTCAAGTACCCTCAGCAATTTGAACTCGCCTAGACGATCCAGCAGATTGCCGAGGCCATAATCATGCTGAAACGTGGTCAGTGACCGGACATGTTGTAGCTTCATCGCCTTAATGACATGCGTCGCATGATGCTGCAGAACTTTCTTACCCCCCTGCTCGGCATGGTCGTTATCATGGATGGAGAGGCGGCGAACCTTGCCATGACCATGTGGCATTCCTCTGTATTTCCGCCCTACCAAGCTAACAAAGTTGGACTCTTGGGATTTGGACACCATGACCTCAAGGATCATGTCATGCACCCGACACCCCTCTACCTCCACTTTTCCTAAATTGTGATCCATGAACACAAACTTTTCTAATTGAATCATGTTCCTACTTATCAACTCAT
This sequence comes from Aegilops umbellulata, assembly GCA_032464435.1. NCBI lineage: Eukaryota > Viridiplantae > Streptophyta > Magnoliopsida > Poales > Poaceae > Aegilops > Aegilops umbellulata. The sequence continues at coordinate 1,558,938 of CP136057.1, read as the reverse complement.
TGAAGTATTCTTCTGCAACCTCCAACAAAGTCAACCCACGCTTCTCATGACCAAACCTTCAGCTATCCATCTGTATAGCAGCCTATCCTTGATAACCACATAATCCTCCGGGAAAATGCTGAGATACATCATCCAAGCCTTGAGATGATGTGGCAGGTAGTCATAGCTGAGTGTAATCAACTGCCTCATCCCCTCGAGTGTAGGGTGGCTCTCCATATGAGAACCAATTGATCTGGAAACCCTTTCCCACATATCTATGCCCCTAGCCGAGTTATAGCTTGCTAGAAGGCTGGCCATGCTAATGATGGCCAACGGCAACCCACCACATTTATCCAAAATTGTGTCCCTGAAAACTTCAAGTTCCTGGGGGCAAGTACCCTTCTTTGTGGAGTCAAATACTCTCTTCATGAACAACTCCTTACTAGCCTCTGGTTTCAGGGACTCCATATGATGGACAAAGTAGGCACTACCTGTCTTGGCCACCACCTTTCACTGGTGGAAAAAGGGCCTTTGGTCGCGGTTCGCAACTGTCATTAGTCGCGGTTGCGCAACCGCGACCAAACAGGCGGGACTAAAGGCTCCACCCTTTAGTCGCGGTTGCTTAAGAACCGCGACTAAAGGCCCGTCCACGTGGGCGCCAGGTGGCCGTCGGGGCGGAGGACTTTTAGTCGCGGTTCTTCTGGCCAACCGCGACTAAAGACCGCCGCAGGTTTAGGGTTTTAGCCCCCCCCCCTAAACCTGCCCCCCCTAAACCTGTTTTCTGTTTAATTTGTATTGTTTTATTTCTTTTATGTTTTATTTTAATTTTGAAGGAGTTTCACATATTCTACGCTACTACATACATGCATATGATTGTACAATTTCAAACAAATTTGAAATTAGAACCAAAAAGAATTCAAGAGGAATATACAGTATATATTAAATATCATCGGATGACCATATACAATTTTGAACAAGTTTCCATACATAATTTAAGGCATATAAAGTTCTACGTCCTCGTAATGGTGTTCTCCTTTAGGATGGAGGACTTCCCTCCTGAACCATCCAGCTAGTTCCTCTTGAAGTGGTCGGAAGCGAGCTTCTGGACTAAGCATCATCCGGAGGTTATTCCTCTGAGCATTGGTATCACTCGGAACCCGCTCAGAGGTGTATCTCCGGATCATCTCACAGACATAGTATCCACATAGATTGGTCCCCGCTGGCTGAATATCCCCAGCATTCTTAGCCTTTGACTTTTTGAATTCTAGCTCTTTTTTGAATTCACCGACCTTTGTATCTACGAACCGTCTCCAAACCCTACGAGGCAAAGAAAATTAAATGAACAAGAGAGTTATTAGTTACTTGATATTAGGAAATGAACGAAATAGGCCGATCGATATAGAGCGCAAATGAATGAAAATAATTACTTCTGCATCATTTTTCTCAGGTCGCCCCAAAGCTTTGGATCCATATTCAGAGAGTCGTGGACGAGACATTCTGAGGTGTCAACTTTAATTACTAGCAGAATCCAGTGGAACCTGCGGACACGATACATGCACAGTACGTCATGCATAACTCATCGATTAGCCGGCCACATACCATGCATGGAGTAAACAAAAGAGAATGTGCTCAAGACAGAAACACTCACCCAAAATGGTAAGGAAATAGAATATCATTTTTGAGTTCCTGCTTTGTAAGAAACTGCCACAGGTCTGCCTCCATGTCGTCGGGGTGATGCCGCAACACATATCCATTAACGATGTGTGGGTCAATGAACCCAACATCATGGATGTTCCTTACTCTGCATTCCTTAATCTTCATTCTGCATGTATAATAGCGGACACAACAATATAGTTAGGACATATATATAGTGCAGGCAATATGAACGAGATGGGGTAGAAATAAATCACTTACAGAACGTAGCAACTGATGATAGATTTGTTGAGCTCGCGCAGATTGAAAAGCTGGAACAATTCACTCAGATGAATTTGTACATAGTAATGTTTGAAGTGATGCTCATATCTAACTTCCGCATAAATATATTCGTTGGCGTTTTTATTTTTTATGTAACCCTTGTACCATTTCAGCAGACCTTTCATTTGTGGAGGTAGATCCTGTTCCTGCGCAGGCTCGACGAGAGGCCCATTCTTCACATATGTAATTACTACCTCCTTCACTGGCGCCTCATCAAGGCCTAACAGTTCACGAAGAGTAATACCTAAGTTGGCCGCTTGTTCTCTGGCACTCGTTGCAGTCAATCCAAGTCCTGCCGCAGCTGCTATGATATCGGGGTCATCCGGACCGGCGGCTTTCACTATAAGCGGGGCAATCGATTGTTTACTTTGTTCCCCGAGCTGGGCAACTCGTTTACTTTGTTCCGGATCGGGGTCATCCGCCCGCCCTTTCTTCTCCTTCAACATGAGTGCCTGCCTACGAAGTTCACGTGCATAGTCCTCAGGCAGATTCTTCGCGGCTTGGGACGGTGTGCTCAAAAATGACTTAGCCCACTTCTTTTGCTCATCAGAAAATACTGGCTTGGGCTCGGGCTCTCTTTTCTTCTTGCAGTCCGCCTTCCATTTCTCAAGATCAGCAGCCGCGGCCGCGGCAGTTTCCTCGGCACTACGTTCCCAAGGCCTTGTGGGGAGAGGCTTCAGTGATGGCTCCGGTACCTTTGTGGTCTTAGGCACATAAGGGTCCGGGTTAATAATCCAGGACTGCTTCTGCTTCTTTGCCGGAGGTGTATTGGGGGGCGGCGTCTGATCACCCGCCGGACGAGGACTGGGGGGCGGCGTCTGATCACCCGCCGGACGTTGTGGACTGGGAGGCGTCGGCTGACGTGACGGAGGTGTAGGTGAACCGCCACCACCACCACCACCACCACCGCCACCGCCACCACCACCACCGTAGGGGGGTGGACTTGTTGTCCTTGGCGCCTCGCCTGGAAACTTGATAAACTTCTTTTGCCATAGAATGAAATGGCGCTTGACATCTCCAAGTCTTTTCTCCCCTTCAGGTGTAGCAATGTCAATCTCCAGGTCCTCAAACCCTTGGACTATGTCCTCCACCGTGACACGAGCATAGCCATCTTGAATGGGGTTGTTGTGGTGGAGTGCTCCAGGTAAACATGGTAAAGCACTGCCGATGGCTACCTTCATGGACATGTTCCCGATAGGATAATACAGATGACATTATTTCCTCTCCTTTATATCGTCCACGGGGTAGCGAGGAGGCTCCGGTGCAGTAATTTCGACCACCAGAGGCTCCGGTGCAGTAATTTCGATCGTCGGTGCATCTGCACCAGCCGGTGGGGCCTCCGTGGAAGCCACGCTGCTTCTCCGCTGCTGGCTATCGAGATCCGCTGGATGATCTTCATGCTGCGCCCAAGCTGCATCTCTTTCGGCTACTAGTACACTCACGGTTTTCTTCATCACATCCATTTCCGATGCCAACCGCGCCACAACATCTGCTTCCCGATCCATCTTTCTCTTACGGCTTCTGTAACCGTACGGGTCATCATTCTGGGGAAACCCTATTTTCCACGGAATGTGCCCCATGCCTCGTACACGTCCTCCGTGTTCAGGATTCCCGAGGGCTTTTGTCAGTGCGTCGTTCTCTCTGTTGAACTTGATCTTCCCCTCTTGAGCATCCCTCATTGCGTCAATAAGGGCTTGGGTGGGTTTCATTATTTTGCCCTGGTAAACACACTCCCCTGTCTCCGGGTTCAGCGTTCCCCCATGCCCGTACCACCAGCTTTTGGCCCTTGGGTCCCATCCCTCCGTACCTGGACGGATTCCTCGCGCCCTCAGCTCATTCTCCATCTTCTCCAACCTAGGCTGCCAAAGGCGATACCCTCCTGGCCCCATAATATGATTGTACTCCTTCTTAGCCGCATTTTCCTTATTTTTTCGATATTTGAATGAACTGCTCCGATTTCTTTTGCTTCACAAATTCTGGCCAATCATGTTTCAGTTTCTCATATTGTCCTTTGAAATCCGGAGTCTTGTTCTGCTTGACAAAGTCATGGTTTAGATTTTGCTTGAATTTCCGGAATGCGTCGGCCATCTTATGAAGAGCGAACTGTTTGACTAGCCTCCTCCTCTCCTTGTTTTCCTCAATCTTGTTACCCTCCTCATCGAATTTGTTGTATTCCGGAGGTAGAACGAAATGTTCCATAAGCTTCTTGAAGCAATCTTTTTTTGTTCTCTTATCGACAAAAGTGAAACCAGCAATTCGTGCCTTCTTTGGCTCATTCCACTCCTGGACGGTGATCGAGACGTTGTCTCTAACAACGGCTCCGCATTGGCTGACAAACTTGATGGCGTTCTTGCGGGGCTCCAGCGGCCTGCCGGTTGCACTGTCGACAACCTCGATGGTGCATGTTTCCCCTTGTTTCATCGTCTTGGTTGCGCCACGCTTTGACGATGTACTCGATTGTTTCGACGATCCGGCCGAGGGCTAAAATAAGAAAGAGAGTCGCGCCCGTTAGTACACACATATTTATTCAAATCAGTTAGTTTGTATCACCAGAGGCTCAATTTATATATATACCTCGGCGCCGGAGGTGGTTGCTACTTCCATTTGAAGATCGTCGTTTATCGACGTTTGTTCGGCATCATCTTGCTGACGGCGCCCTTCATCTTCACCGTCAAGGTTCAGATAAGAAGAGACATCATCTTCTTCTTGTCCGGTCGGCACATATTGAATATCGCCGTTTATGATGCCGAACATATGTGCTTCACCGTCCGGATCATAGTTGTCCATAATCGGGTCAGCTCTATCGTCCGCCATTATGTCAATCCTGAAAACATGTAGTAAAAACAAATTAATTAAGTGAAGAAGGGGGGCGGTGGCGGTGGCGGTGGCGAAAGGGCGGTGGCAAAAGGAGGGGGCGAGGAAGGGGTGGGAGAGGGTGTCGCGGTAGAGCGCGAGACGGGGCGGCAGACGACGGCGTCACGGAGAGGGAGGCGAGGACAACACACATGTATAACCCTCGCCATTTGGTTAATTATCAAATTTTACGGTTTTTTGTTAATTATCAAGTTTTAAGTTATTTTTTTTCTTCTTCCTTTTTCTTTCTTCTTTCTTTTGGTTTTCATTTGGTTTTCAGTTTTTTTTCTTCCTTTTTCTTTCTTGTTTTTTCTTCTTCCTTTTTCTTTCTTCTTTCTTTCTTCTTTCTTCTTCTTCCTCTTTCTTCTTTCTTCTTTCTTCTTTCTTCTTCTTCCTTTTTCCTTTCTTCTTCTTTCTTTCTTCTTCTTCCCTTTCTTCTTCTTTCTTTCTTCTTCCCTTTCTTCTTCTTTCTTCTTCTTTCTTTCTTCTTTCTTTCTTCTTCTTCCTTTTCTTCTTATTCCTTTCTATTCTTTCTTTCTTCTTCTTTCCTTTTTCTTTTTTCTTTCTTTCTTCTTCTTCCTTTCTTCTTCCTTTCTTCTTCTTTTTTTCTTCTTCCTTTTTCTTTCTTCTTTCTTTTGGTTTTCATTTGGTTTTTATTTGGTTTTTATTTGGTTTTCATTTGGTTTTCATTTTTTTTCTTCCTTTTTCTTTCTTGTTTTTTCTTTTTTTCTTCTTTCTTTTTTTCTTCTTCCTTTGTTTTTCTTCTTCCTTTCTTTTTTCTTCTTTCTTTTTCTTTCTTGTTTTTTTTCTTTCTTCCTTTTTCTTTCTTCTTCCTTTGTTTTTCTTCTGTTTTTTTGTTTTCTTTTGTTTTTTCTTCTGTTTAATTTGTTTTTCTTTCTTCTTCTTCCTTTTTCCTTTTTCTTTTTCTTCTTCTTCTTTTTCCTTAAGCAGGGCCGGCCGGCGCCGGCCAGCAGGCGGACGGCAGGGCGCGCGACAGGCGGCGGGCGGCAGGGCGTCGGACGGCGGGCGGCAGGGCGGCGGGCGGCGCGCGGAGGACGGCAGGCAGGGCCAGCGCGGGCGGCGGGCGCGGCGGGCGGCGGGCGGCAGGGCGTCGGGCGGCCGGCAAGGGCAGGCACGGGCGGAGGCGGCGCTCACTGGGGACGGGGGAAGGCGGCGCGCAGGGCTTCGGCGTCGGGGCAGGGCTTCGGCGTCGGCGTCGGCGTCGATCGGCGTCGGGGAAGCGGCGCGCAGGGCTTCGGCGTCGAGAGAGAGGAGAATGGGAAGTGGCAAAACTGCCAAGTGCAGTATTTATAGACGCACCTTTAGTCGCGGTTGGTGTGGCGGACCGCGACTAAAGCCTAGCTTTAGTCGCGGTCCGCCACACCCACCGCGACTAAAGGCTAGCTTTAGTCGCGGTCCGACACACCAACCGCGATTAAAGAGTTTTGGCGCCGCTTCGTTCCCGCGCAGGAAGAGCCTTTAGTCGCGGTTGGTGTGGCTGACCGCGACTAAAGGCTAGCCTTTAGTCGCGGTCCGCCACACCAACCGCGACTAAAGGTCTGTGCTGGCACTGGCGCGGTGCGGTGTGATGTTTAGTCCCACCTCGCTAGCCGAGAGGCTTCGACAGTGGTTTATAAGCGCGGCTGCGCTGACCACTTCGAGCTCCTCTCAAATGCAGGCTTATGGGCCTATTCTGTTACTACTAGCCTGTGGGCCTATTGGGCCTTCCTGCGGGCCTGAATCCTGGCCCAATAATGGGTTTCTAGTCGTATTCAGGCCGTGGTGGCCCAGTAGGTGGCATACTTTTTATTTTTTGCCTGTTTTTTGTTTTCATTTTTGCTTTATTTATTTTGTTTTGTTTCTACTTACAACAAAAAACTTATTTATTTTATTTTATTTTGTTTCTAATTACTTATTTATTTTACTTTATGATAATTATTTTTGCTATTAAAGTTTCTAATTACTTATTTATTTATGTTATCAAAATCTTAAAAATACAATTATATATACAAAAAATCAGAAAATAAAACTAATTCATTTTAAATTCTTGTTTTTCTTCTGCTTTTTTCTTCCTTTTTTCTTCTGTTTTTTTCTTCCTTTTCCTTGTTTTTCTTCTTTTTTTTCTTCCTTTCTTCCCTTTTCCTTTTTTCTTCTGTTTTTCTTCTGTTTGTTTTTTTCTTATGTTTTTCTTCTGTTTGTTTTTTCTTCTGTTTTTCCTTTTTTCTTCTGTTTGTTTTTTTCTTCTGTTTTTCCTTTTTTCTTCTGTTTTTTTTCCCTTTTTCCTTCTTTCTTCTTCTTCCTTTTTCCTTTTAAAATCAGAAAAATAAAACTAATTCATTTTAAAATCTTAAAAATACAATTATATAATGCTTGGGTCAGTGACCAAATACAGTTCATCGACCAAATACAAAGTTTGGTACAATAAATTATTACACATCAATTCTTCCCTTGTGTCCCTGCTTGCTTACGATTGTGCCGTATCCATGGAGCATCCTCATCATTTAACTTAATGCTTGGGTCGGTGTTCACTTTGAAGGGCGGAATTTCAGCAAACATATTATAATCTTCTGACATGTCTGTCTTGTCCTCCACTCCCACGATGTTTCTTTTCCCTGAAAGAACAATGTGGCGCTTTGGATCATCGCATGATGTACTGATCGTTTTCTTATCTTTCCGTTTCCTCGGTTTGCTACTCATGTCCTTCACATAGAAAACCTGAGTGACATCTTTCGCTATGACGAATGGTTCGTCAAGGTAACCAAGATTGTTGAAATCCACCATTGTCATTCCGTATTGCTGGTCCACCTTTACCCCACCTCCTGTTAGCTTGAACCATTTGCACCGGAACAAAGGGACCTTAAAGGAGGGTCCATAGTTAAGTTCCCATATCTCCTCTATGTAACCATAATATGTGACCTTTTGCCCATTCTCGGTTGCTGCATCAAAGCGGACACCACTGTTTTGGTTGGTGCTCTTTTTATCTTGGGCGATCGTGTAAAATGTATTCCCATTTATCTCGTACCCTTGGAAAGTCGTTATAGTCGAAGATGGTGTCTTGGCCAACATGTACAGCTGATCTACAACATCATTGTCATTCATTAAATGTTTTCTCAACCAACTGCCGAAAGTCTCCATATGGGCCTTCCTAATCCAGGATTCAGGCTTCCCCGGGTTGTCCGAGCGTAAAATATTCTTGTGTTTCTCAAAGTACGGAGCCACCAAGCTGGAATTGGTCAGTACAGTGTGGTGTGCTTCAGTCAGAGAATGGCCGTCCATACATATCGTTGATTTCCTTCCGATCGTGCCTTTTCCACTTAGTCTCCCCTCGTGCCGCGATCGAGGAAGGCCAATCGGCTTAAGGTCAGGAACAAAGTCAACACAAAACTCAATTACCTCCTCATTTCCATAGCCCTTGGCGATGCTTCCTTCTGGCCTAGCACGGTTACGAACATATTTCTTTAATACTCCCATGAACCTCTCGAAGGGGACATATTGTGTAGAAATACAGGACCGAGAATGAAAATCTCTTCGACTAGGTGAACCAGGAGGTGCGTCATAATATTGAAGAAGGATGGCGGGAACACCAACTCGAAACTGACAAGACATTGGACCACATCGTTCTGTAACCGTGGTAGATCTTCTGGATTGATTACCTCCTGAGAGATTGCATTGAGGAATGCACATAGCTTCACAATGGCTACTCGAACATTTTCCGGCAGGAGCCCCCTCAAAGCAATCGGAAGCAATTGCGTCATAATCACGTGGCAGTCGTGAGACTTCAGGTTTTGGAACTTTTTCTCCGCCATGTTTATTATTCCCTTTATATTGGACGAGAATCCAGACGGGACCTTCATACTGCTCAGGCATTCAAAAAAGATGACCTTCTCTTCTTTGGTCAGAGCGTAGCTGGCACGACCTTGAAACCATTCCGGATGCCGGTCATCAGGGTCTTTCAAACGTTGCTGGTCCTGCCGTGCTTCCTTTGTATCATTTGTCTACCCATACACGCCCAAGAAGCTTAGGAGGTTCACGCAAATATTCTTCGTAACGTGCATCACGTCGATTGCAGAGCGGACTTCTAGGACTTTCCAATATTCTAGCTCCCAGAATATAGATTTCTTCTTCCACATGGCTGCGTGCCCGTCAGCTCCCTTCGGAACTGATTGTCCGCCAGGACCCTTTCCAAAGATGACTTTCAAATCCTTGACCATATCAAATACCTCAGCACCAGTGCGTTCTGCAGGCTTCGGCCGGTGATCTGCCTTGCCGTTGTAATGTTTGCCTTTCTTTCTTACTGGATGAATTTTCGGAAGAAATCGACGATGCCCAAGGTACACGTTCTTCTTACAATTTGGCAAATGTACACTTTCAGTCTCATGTAAGCAGTGCGTGGATGCATTGTATCCTTTATTTGACAGTCCCGAAAGGTTACTAAGAGCAGGCCAATCGTTGATGGTTACGAAAAGCAACGCTCGTAGGTCAAATTCCTCTTGTTTGTGCTCATCCCACACACGGACACCAGGGCCCCACAGCTGTAAAAGTTCATCAACTAATGGCCTTAGGTACACATCGATGTCGTTGCCGGGTTGCTTAGGACCTTGGATGAGCACTGGCATCATAATGAACTTCCGCTTCATGCACAACCAAGGAGGAAGGTTGTAGATGCATAGAGTCACGGGCCAGGTGCTATGGCTGGAGCTCTGCTCGCCAAAAGGATTCATGCCATCTGTACTTAGACCAAATCTTATGTTCCTTGCGTCAGCTGCAAAATCTTTGAACTCTCTGTCGATCTTTCTCCATTGCGTTCCATCTGCGGTGTGTCTCAACTCCCCGTCCGACTTACGGTCCTCTTTGTGCCATCGCAACAACTTGGCATGCTCTTTGTTCCTGAACAGACGTTTCAACCGTGGTATTATAGGAGCATACCACATCACCTTGGCGGGAACCCTCTTCCTGGGTTTCTCGCCCTCAACATCGTCACCAGGGTCATCGCCTCTGATCTTATAACGCAATGCAGTGCATACCGGGCATTCATTCAAATTCTCGTATTCACCGCGGTAGAGGATGCAGTCGTTGATGCATGCATGTATCTTCAGAACCTCTAAACCTAGAGGGCAGACAACCTTCTTTGCTTCGTACGTACTGGCGGGCAACTCGTTATTCTTTGGAAACATATTCTTCAACATTTTCAGCAAGTTTTCAAATGCCGAGTCAGCTACACCTGCCTGTGCCTTCCATTTCAGCAAATCCAGTGTGCAGCCCAGCTTTTTCAGACCATCATCGCATCCGGGGTACAACGACTTTCTGTGATCCTCTAACATGCGATCCAAATTCTCTCTCTCCTTTTCAGTTTCGCGGCGTCTCCGTGCATCAGCAATGGTCCGACCAAGATCATCAACGATCTCATCACGTGCCTCTTCTTCACCTTCACCTTCCCCTTCACCTTCCCCTTCACCTTCCCCTTCACCTTCAGCATCCTCCATGAAAGTATCACCGAAATCAGCAAGATAGCTTTCATCGATGAAATCATCCCCTTCTTCATCTTCTTTCATTATAACCCCTCTTTCTCCATGCTTGGTCCAACAATTATAGCTTGGCATGAAACCGTGCCGAAGCAGGTGCAGGTGAACTTCTCTTGAGGAAGAGTAACCCTTCTGATTCTTACAGTCAACACATGGACAGATAACAAAACCCTTCTGCTTGTTCGCACTAGCCACTACGAGGAAATCTTTCAAACCCGTAGTGAACTCACGGGAGAGTCGGTTACCGTACATCCATTGCCGATTCAACTGCATTATTATAATATAAAATATATAATTAACCATCATGCATTTGTTAAACTAACTAGCTATAAACAATAGAAATTAAACAATGAACAACACACATGCATATTTAATCAATGACACACATGCATGAAAGGTTTAAGTTGCTAACCGCGATCGAGGAGGAAAAAAATGAATGAGGAACCTCAAGTGTGGCTCTTGGGGCATTTCATCAAACACCTTGTGTGCATAAGAGGAACCAAAAGCAAACCTACACCCCCTTGTGAAGCTTGTGAAGAGAAGTGGCACCAAATGGCTAAGTGAGTGTGCTGAACTGGTATATATAGGGGAGGAGATTTAGTCGCGGTTGGCCTGGCCAACCGCGACTAAAGGCCTTTGGGCACCTTTAGTCGCGGTTGGCCTGGCCAACCGCGACTAAAGCCCCTCACGTGCACCAGCTGGCCACCGAGCGCCCTGGGCGCAGGCATTTGGTCGCGGTTCGTCTGCCGAACCGGGACTAAAGGCTTCATTAGTCGCGGTTCCTACAGTTCCGCGACTAATGGGGCTGGACGGAAGCCTCTTTTTCTACCAGTGTTTGTCCGAGTTGTCACAATGATTTTGCTAGCGCAGTTATTTTTTGGCAATCTGTTGCGGATAGCTTCCCAGGCTTGTAGGCTCCACACATCATCGATCACAATGAGATACCTGGTTTAATTGGACATATACATGCTTGGAGTTAGAAAATTTGTGTACATGCAAAAATGGAATTAGAAATAGTTGTTCAGAATTCAAATAGAAATACCATCAACATTTACAACAAAACTAAGGGCATCTCCAGCTGCGCCCCAGGAAGGCCTCCCCAGGCGATTTTTTCGCGCCGGCGCCGAAAAAACGGCCCAATCGCGCCCCAGGAGCCCGATTTTCGCCGGCTTGGGCCGAAAACAGCGCCGGCGGACCCAGGCCGAACCCGGCGCGCCGGGGGGCGCCCGGGGGCGCCGGGGCGAGCTGTTTTGGCGCGAAAAAGACGTGGGCCAGCCGCGTCAGCGACTCAGCACCTCGTCTTCCCCCAACGGCCTCGGTTCCCGCGGGGAATCAATGGCATGGCAAGGCTGCCGCCGGTCAGCCTTGCCATTGATTCTCACGGGCGGCGCGTCACGGGACGGCGCGCCGACGCCTTCCCTCCCTCGCACGCGTACACACGGGCGCGGCCCCGCTATAAAAAGCCGGCGGCCTCCACTCGGCTGCGCCCACACCAGCCCCGCCCCTCGCCGCCGTCCAGCCCCTCCCTCTCCCTGCCTCTCCCGAGCGCCGCCGCCCAGCCCCTCCCTCTACCTCTCCCTAGCCCCGCCGTCGCCATGACAGAACGCTTCCCGGGAGACGAGGCGGCGGCCAACGGCTTCGGCCGCCGTTCGCTCCGCGAACATGAGTCCTGGCTCCTGTTCCAGGCGAACATCCCGGCGCCGCCGGACATTCGCGCCGGGCCAACGGGGTGGAGGCTCAGCGCCGGGGGAGTGCCCATTCCCCCGTTGCCCGACGCCGTGGCGAAGCCGAAGTACTTCGCCGAGGAGGTCGAGATCGTGCGCGCGTCCCTCACCGACGCCCAACTCTCCCTCCCCCAGTACGCCGCCGACAACCACGCGGCCTGGGCGGCGTATTTCCAACGCCGCCAGCAGCAGTGCTTGGCGTCCACCAATGGCGCGCCGGTTGTCGGCGGCCGGCAGAACAGCGAGGGGCGCCACCTCTGGTGGGGCGTCCCTGGGCGCACACTCGAGGGCGTGCTCACATACCTCGAGGGCGGCAACGACCCGCCGTTGGCGTACCCCCCGGCGAGGGTGGCCGCCCCGGCGCAGCACCGACGCGTCGGGCCATGGGCGCCAAGGAGGTTCGGCGCATCCTCTTCTTCCTCCTCATCACGCTCTTCTTTACATTCCTCCGGCTCTCCGGCGCTGCTCGGCGTCAAGGCCGAGCCCGCGGCGGAGACGCCGCTCGGCCGGCGCACTCGCAGCGCCGGCATCGTCATCAACGAGGGCGGCCAGCGCGCCTCGTCCTCGTCGGCTCCTCCGCGCTTCGTCAAGCCAAAGACGGAGCCGGGGCTGGCGCCGGTGAAGGCGGAGTTCGACGATGATGACGCGGCCCTCGAATGGGCGCGCCAGGACTCCATTGCGATGGAGAAGGCGTGCCGGGAGAAGGAGAAGGAGCGCCAGTGCACCGCCCTACGCCGCTTCGAGGAGCGCCGATGCGGCCGCGAGGAAGGCGGGGTCGTCGTCTTATGCGACAGCGACGACGATGCGCCGCCGCCTGTTCGCCAAGGCGACGCCGGGCAGGGGTCCAGCAGGGGCACCCGCGTCAAGGAGAAGGCCGACGACGATGATGGCGGCGACGACTTGAGCCCCTTTCTTTTTTCAGATTAGGTTAATGTAATGTTTGGACGAATTTTGCCGAAACTTGCCATGTTTAACCGAAATTTAACTAGTTTTTATCATAACTTCACCGAACGTTTTTTTTAAATACGCGCCTGGGGCCGGCCCTGGGGCCGACGGTTGGGGACCGACTCGCCCTCCGGGCCATTTTTTGCGCCGGCTCACCCCCAAGCGGCGCTTTTAGACGCCCCCTGGGGGGCCAACGGCTGGAGATGCCCTAAGGAGTTTCACACTCCCCCCCCCCCCCCACACACAAAGAGGCAGTGATTCCTAGTCAAAGTTTGTGGAGCCCTTGCAAAAAAAGGGTTCAGCTTTCAATGAAATAATATTGCGGAGACATCCTGAAAAAAAACCACGAGAACTCTTTCCTATGAAGATCGAATGTCCAAAGAAACGAACAAACAAATAGCTGCAGAAACATTTCAATCATTTTTTCTGTGTGATTTCTCTCCGCTCTACTTGTATGATAAGCAATGCATACTAGGAAAAGGGCTATAGATGGAATTGACACTAATGGCGTACCAGACATGTGGTGCGTCATTACTATATACTAATGGCGTATCACGTGTTGGTACGCCATTAGTGTCCAAATATTAATGGCGCACCACATCCGCGGGTGCGCCATTAGTAAATTTTTTTTTAATTTTTTTAAAACTACTAATGACGCACCATGGCAGTGATGCGCCATTACTAGTTGAACTAGTAATGCCGCACCACGTCCACGGTGCGCCATTAGTAAAATCTTTTTTTTTAATTTTAAATTTTTGTCAAAACTACTAGTGGCGCCCCGTGGGAATGGTGCGCCATTACTAGTTGAACTAGTAATGGCACACCATGCCACGGTGCGCCATTAGTAACTTGGCCACCACTTCCACCGAATGCACCCCCCTTGGATCGCCTTTTCAGTTTTAGAAAAAAATAAAAGAAAATGATGAAAATGTCAAAAAAATAAAAGAAAATAAGTTTCCCATGTGATATGTGGTCTAGTTGTTGGGAAAATTTGCAAATATGAATTTGGACTTCATTTGCAAAATCTCTCGAGAATTTGTAAAAATGAGCATAACTTTTACATACTAACTCGGATGAAAAAGTTTTTTATACAAAAAATCATCTACTCGAAAAGTTGCATCCGAATTTAACCGGGGGAACCCCGTTAAACATTTTCAAAATCCTCAAAAACCTAACAGAAAAAAAGATACGGGGCTTTTAAGATCTGGAGAGGCAAAAAAATTCAAAAAAATTCAAACTCACTAATGGCGCACCTGCCCATGGTGCGCCATTAGTATCTTCCCGCCTTCAAAATTTAAAATAAGTCAAAAAAATAAAAATAAAAGTTACTAATGGCGCACCTGCCCATGGTGCGTCATTAGTATCTTCCCGCCTTCAAAATTCAAAATAAGTCAAAAAAATAAAAAAGTTACTAATGGCGCACCTTCCCATGGTGCGCCATTAGTATCTTCCCGCCTTCAAAATTTAAAATAAGTCAAAAAAATAAAAAAAAAAGTTAATAATGGCGCACCTGCCCACGGTGCGCCATTACTATGTCGTATATATGGCTGGGCGCACCTCCTCCACTCCACCTCTCCTCCACTCCATCTCCTCCTCTCCTCACCTCCACTCCACCTCTCCTCCACTTCATCTCCTCCTCTCCTCTCCTCCACTCCTTCTCCTCCTCTCCGGCGACCTCCTTCTCCTCTCCGGCGACCTCCTCCTCCTCTCGGGCGACCTCCTCCTCCTCTCCGGCGACCTCCTCCTCTCCGGGAACCTCCTCCTCTCCGGGAACCTCCTCCTCCCTCCTCTCCTTCCCTCCCCTCCCCTCACGGTTTCTCCTCCCTGCTCTCCGGTGAGATCCTCCTCCCTTCTCTCCTCTCATTCCCTCATGGTTTCTCCTTCCTCCTCTCCGATGCTTCGGTGAACTCCTCTCCGGCGACCTCCTCCTCCTCTCCGGCGATGTAGGCGAGCGCCTCTCCGGTGACCTCCTCCTCCTCCTCTCCGGCGAACTCCTCTCCGGCAAAAGAACACGGCAAAAGAACGTACAAGATCCAAAAACAGGAACAAAATTTGAAATAATATCGTGCCAAAAAACGAGCAAAAAAATAGCAAAAAATGGGCAAAAAAATCACGATCCAGATTCAAATTCAAAATTCAAAAATAGCAGTGACGCACGATGGGGGTTAGACGGTGCGCCACTACTATTTTCCCGCCTTCAAAATTCAAAATACTAATGGTGCACCGTGGCCTGTACTAATGGCGCACCAGTGTCCTATACTAATGGCGCACTGTGGCCTATACTAATGGCGCACAAGTTGTGCGCCATTAGTGATACTAATGGCGCATCAGTGATGCGCCATTAGTAAAAATTACTAATGGCGTGCTAGTAATGGCGCACCAGTGATGCGCCATTAGTAGGCAAAACTGGTGCGCCATTAGTAGGCCTTTTCCTAGTAGTGATGTAAGAAGTACGAGACACACATATCATAACAGTATGGTGGTTTATCTCACAATTTTGCAACAAACAATTAATTTAAAGATACCATTACAACACAAACCAGAAAATCCCAAATCAGCCCTGTTCTGACCGGCCATGTTGGCAATTTTGCACATGTAGCAACTTCACTAAAAACTACTCATGTGTATATCAGAATAGCTGCTAGCCTTATGGGGTGAAGACTAGTGGAATTACTCTACTCGAGAAGTTGATCCCTGAGATTGTAATATTTATAAAGATGGCGTTGATATCAGATTTAATTTTGATTCTTTGATTAACTGCACCGTTGTATTATACTCCCTCTGACCCACAATATAAGATCGTTTTACAGGCTAACATAGCTTAAAAAATGATCTTATATTGTGGGACGGTGTTAGCTTGAAAAATGATCATATATTGTGGGACAGAGGGTGTAGTATTTATGATAAAGATGACACAGAGCAGAGTTCAAAGTTTTATTTGGGGGCAGTAGTCTATACTCCCTCTGTCCCGGTGTATAAGTCATTCGCGTAGTTCTAGGTCGACAATTTAACTATCTAAATATGTATTATATGTGACAAAAAATATATATTTAGAAACTACATCCGTGTAAAAATCTAGTGATATACTTTTCATGACATATAACACATATTTAATTCCTCAAATCGATGACCTAGAACTACGCGAATGACTTATACACCGAGACGGAGGTAGTACCTCTTATGACGGAGGAGCTCCTCGATCTTGCTGCTCAGCTCTTCCGCATTCGTCATGTCGATTTGACCCACGGCCTCCTTAGCCTTAGCATCTGTTTTCTCCTTGAGGATCTGCTTGAGCAGTCTTACTAGAAGTCCCTTCATATCCTTCTTAACATCGAACGCTTGTGACATGGACACCTGCGCCTGGCAGGGGAAGTCCGCTTCCAGCAGCCGACACAACTCCATGGCCAGGGTTGTTTTCCCCAGCCCTCCAAACCCCACAATGTAAAACACCTTGAGTCTCTTGTCATCCTCGTCCTCGATCTTGTCAGGATGATCATGGACCCACGCCTTGATCTGGTCATCCTCATCATGGACCTGCGCCTTGATAATGCCATGCTGATCATGGACAGCCGCATTGATCTTGTCATCCTCATCATGGACCGGCGCCTTGATCTTGCCATACTCGTCATGGACCAGCACCTTGACCGCCTTAATCTTCCTGACCAGTACATTGGCCTGCTCCATGATGCCCACAAACTGATCAGGGTCGTCGGCACGGCGGAGAGCATTCGCGGAGACCGACGCTGCCGAGACAGGGGCCAAGAAGGCAGCTCTTGGTAGCGCTGCCCGGTCGATGCCGTAGCGAGTGCGGCGCTCACGGTGGTGGTACGGGCCAGGAGGGCGTTGATGTCAGCGGCGAGGGTGCGCTGTAGCACAAGCTTCACGTACGGGTACCTGGCAACGCGCTTGGCTCGCGAAAGCAGGTATCCGGCCCACGAGAAGATGCACTGGCTGCTGGAGACGTCATTTGGCGGTCGTGGGGTGGGGCGGACGATGCGGAGCGAGTATGTGTCGGTGCAGTCCTGGGCGTCGTAGGCGAGGTCGTGGACCTGCTTCTCCCACACCCGGACGAGGTGGTCGACGGAGTCCTGGTCTGCCTCGGAGATGATGCGTAGGGCGGCGTTCATGGTCTCCAGCTCGTCGCTCAGGTGGACGACCTTGTTGCCAACGCCGCTGATGTCCTGGAGCTCGGCCACTAGCACCTGCCCGATCTTGTTCACGACAGACACCGCCGCTCTGTCCATTCTCAGTGGAGCGGACAGCTTGCTTGCTTGGTTGTTTGGTGGAAGAGGAAGAGCGCAAATGGGGATGCTCCTCACACCCGGGCTGGACTTGCCTTTATCATCTGGGAAGTACATTGTCAACATGTGGTAAGTAAAATAGGGCGGTTGTTAGTGTTACATACGCCGGGCCAAGTAGTAGTAAACTAGGATGGCTGTTAGTGTTTAATGAAACCATTTTTGATGAAATACCAATGTTGACGAAAACGTGCTACAGTATCATCTGAGGTCCTATCCATGTATTCCTAAAAAACAACGACCCTAAAAAACTCCAAAATTACTTTGCTCACAAATGCACCCTTATGCTTCATATAAAAAGAAGGTATATTGCTGCCTAAATTAGACCTGGCTGAAAAATGGTTACACCAATACTTGAGTTTGGATGAGTACTTTCTCTATGAATTTTATGCTTTTTTTAGTTAGTTTGCCTATCATGGGACCCATCAATTAGATAATCATGTTAATCATGCTAAACAAACAAAGGACCAGGGCTGTCAATCTAAGGACCAGGGCGGTATGGGAGTCGTTTCGTCCAAGCGGATGAACATTGCCCTCCTCTCCAAATGGCTCTGGCGTATTCAGACATATGCGGGAGGCCTGTGGCTCGAGATTATCCGCGCGAAGTATCTTCGCGGGCAGCCACTGGCATTCGCCCCCAGATCTGGAGGATCCCAATTCTGGCAATCGGTGATCCGTCTGATGCCGGTCTTGCGCATCGGGACCTCTATTAAAGTTGGCTCCGGGTCCGGCACATTATTCTGGCTCGATCGATGGGCTGGGCCTCGCACATTTGCGGAACACTTTTACGCATTATTCTCGATCTGTGTCCAACCACAGCTCTCTGTAGTTGTGGCTTTAGCTGACTTGGGCGCCATTGCCTTCCACCGTACCTTCGGGGCGGTAGAGCTCAAGCAATGGGATGAATCCCTGGCCCGGTGTATTGCCCTACACTCCCCCTCCCTCGAGCTCGATTCGCTGTCTTGGCATCTCGAGCCAAGCGGCAGATTCTTGACTAGGTCCCTTTACCAGGCGATTGTTCCCACCCCTGGCCCGGTGGAACTATCGGTGCTTTGGGAGGTCAAATTCCCCTTGAAAATCCGCATAATGTACATAATGTATTGGAAAAGAAAATAATGTGCATCTTGCGATTCATAGGGTGATGAAGTAGTTCTTCGTTATTCGTAAAGAAAATAATGCATTCGTCAACTTAGCCTTGTTATTGATCAGAACTACCTTTTGATATAGATTAATAATCGTGTACTTGCAATGCAGGTTGATGTTAGTAATGTTAATTGTTTAATATGGTGGACGCTCAACATTAGAGCAATCAACGTAATTACATTGACGTGGTTTCATGTACAACCTGATCCAGTGAGCATCCATGTTTTATGTTTACTTCATAAATACGTACCGGTAAACAAATAGCCTTGCAGGTAATTAGTGCGGATTGAACGGTTATGGCTTCACGAATGAAAAGAGCGTAACCTCCCAAGGGAGGGGGAAGATGACTCGCCTTTTGTTTGGACAACAACCATTCCGCACTATCATAAGTCGATATGAGCATCAGCCAGCTCTCGATCAACTGGCCAAACATTACTTAACTGTTAAGCAAGACTTGGGGACGTGACACAGACAACTTGGCTCGACTTGACAGGCTTGAGGAATCGATCGAGATCCTAATTAAGAAACTCATTGCTTTAATTGATGAGCCGATCGATGGACACTCTGTTCACGTTAACCGAGCGTGGATCTTGGCCACTTGCTGCTGTTGACACATGCCCACATGGGGTTGGTTTGTAGCTCTGATCGAGATTATTGGACGTTTTTCTTGGCACAATGCAGCTTCCACTCCGTCGTCTCTCATGGAACCAAAAACACATACGTAGTATATACTTAGGAGATGGAAGAGCAATGACAGGCTAACTAATAGTCGTGTTGGTGGCCCTGTGGCGTATGCACCTTGAGATTCACAGGGTGATAAAATAGAACGTCATTATTGGAAAAGAAAATAATTCATTCGTTAACTTAGCCTTAGGGCATCACCAACACCGACACGCAAACCTCCCGCAACCGTCTGGACCAGACTGTCCGGACCGCGGAAGCCATCCAACGCGGTCCTGTATCGGTCCGCGGCGCGGTTCGGACGCGGTTTGTCCCGCAAACCGGAGACAAACGTGGGGAAGGTCCGCGGAAGTCTGGACGCTGTCACGCCCGCTTCTGACTGCCCTGGCGCACCAAAATCCCTTCCCTCCTCCCGCGCGCGCTTCCCGCCCGTCGCCAGCTGCCCGCATTCATGCTGCTGTAGAGCGAATCGCTCCACATTGAAGGCAGCTCAAGGCGGACGCGACCTCTCACTACCTCTGACATTGAAGCGGCGCGCCGGCCGAGGGCGCTGCCCGCTCTCCGCTCGGCTGAGCACGCCTCCTCGCAGCATTCAAACGTCGGCATTAAACCCGCGTGGAAGCCGAGGAAGCTACTCTGGCCACACGTCCGTTCATGAGAGGGCCGACATTAAACGCAATGCCCGACAAGCTCCTCCTGTCCACCCTCTATTTAAACGAGACAAGACGCCGGGCAAGAATCGCACCACTCCGCCGCTCCCCATCTCCTCCTTCCATTATTTTCTCCACTCTTTTGATGGCATCCCACGAGCAGGAAGAGTAGTTCTCTGGCATAAAATCCGGCTAGGTGGCCCGGCGAGCCCAGCAGATACGAGCGAGGCAGCTCGCTGCTCCACCTCCCTCGCCTAGCCTGACGGAGCAAGTTGCCGCCCCAAGCTGGCACGTGGTTCAGCAACTCGCTGCTCCAAGCCAGCTCGCAGAGGAGTGGTGAGTTGCTCCAGGCCGGAATGGCGGGGAGCATGGCGGCACGGGCATCATCGCTGCCGTCGACGACGCTGCGTCGTACTGTGCCTCCAGTGCCTCCTACCGTGCCATCCACCGTCGACGCGTGCGCAGCCACGCCATGCAGACAGAGGAAGAAGCCGGCTGCGCGGATGTCGACGCGGTGGTGGCCAACACGTCCACACCCGCCACCAAGATCGAGGAAAAGTAGAACAGCGGAGGCCGCCGCCGCTTGGGTCCCAGGAAGGCCACCGCTGGCGCGTCGCCAGCTTGTACAGCCGGTGACCTGTCCGGTTTCTTCTTTATCTCAGACCATCGTCGGCCCCGCCTGGGCTTCACGAAAGCGGAGCCCCCCTTCCCCTCCAGCCGAAGCACCCTCTTTGCCACTTCGATGAGTGGCGCAGTCAGACATAGGGAAGATACGGCGAAAGAATATACCTCCGGGGCTCACGGCAGTCCGGCGAGCGGGCTGCCGGGCATGGGGAAGACAAAGGAATCCCCGCGGCTGGCCGTAGACTAGTGTATCCGTGCCATGAGAGTGGAGCTCCGCGCGACCGTACGTGCACATAGTTTTACCTTTTTAGTTGAAAATATGTCCAAAATGTAACCGTTTTCGTCCGGTTTGTATGAAATCCATCATGTTTATATGAAATATGGCCTTGTTTGCACGAATTTCATCCGGTTTGTTGAAAAAGAGTTTGCAATGTATGCGACTAGCGTTGGATGGCGGCCTCCCGCATCCGTGTCCACGGACTGGTTGCCCCTATCCGCGGACGGATGCAGCCTCCCGCATCTACGCCCACGATGGACACTACCGCTCTCTCCCTTCTCAATGGAGCGAACAACTTGGTTGGCTGGTTACTTGGTTGGTTGGCTGGTTACTTGGTTGGGAGAGGAAGGGCGCAAAAGGCGATGCTCCTCTCACCCTGGCTGGACTTGCCTATATAAAACGCTCACATAGGGGCCTCCTCAGGTCAAGTAAAATGGGATGGTGGTTAGTGATATAAACTTATTTTCCATGAAATGCCAATGTCTACTAAAACATGCCACGTTATCCGAAGTTCAAGCAACATATAAATTTTAGTTACACATACCCAGATATAAGTTTGGTCCCAGAAATTTTTGGGGCCCACAATTAGTTTTCTATGGTTTTCTTAGTGTTCAATGATCATTTGGTCCGAGAAAAAATATCGGCCACATGTTACGGAACATCGATGTTCCATAAAAAAAGGGGTCTATATTTTGATTATTGCCTAAACTCTATCCATAAAAGCTTCAATCTTTGTGGATGAATTTTGGTATGAATTTGTACACGTTTTTTGAGCTGCTTTGGCAGTCACGCACTGCATCAGAAATCATGTCAACCGCGCTAAACAAGTTTCTTCGGTAGTAACCAAAGGATCACATTTTTAGTTATCATTTTACTACTCCCTCCATTCCACAATGTAGTGCTTCCTCTATCCTCATGCTTTAACTTTGACCGTAAATTTAACTATCAAGACCGATTGCGGCGGGAGCAAGAGTTATATCAGTCAATTCATATTCAAAAGAAGTTTTCAATTATATATTTTTTCTCCCGCCGCAGTCGGTCTCGTTGGTTAAATTTATGGTCAAAGTTGGACCTCGGGAAGCGTGGGCGCACTATATTTTGGGACGGAGGGAGTACTTGCTATGATGGCCTTCGGCAGTGTGTTATTAGTAGCTCGCATTCCATGGAGCTCTCCCACGAAAAACTTGTGCTAAAATAGTGGAGTATCGAAGAAGCTACCTCCACCATAGCTTTAGCATTGTTTGGCCATGCATCTTCATGCTCACAGATCGTTGGTTTTGCATAAATAAATCTTAACTCCTTCCTGCCTGCCCAAGGCAATAAACTAGCTCTAGCTGCCACATCTCAAGCAAAGGGCGTTGCATTTGGCAGACAAGAATACCTTTTGCCAGTTCATTTAATCTGCACCGCGCGAGACCGGCGTGCATGTGATTAGGTGCATAAGAACGAGGCGCGCGATTCGTCACTGGCATGGAGACCGGCTTAGAGGGTGCTTGGATCCAAGGGACTATTTTTAGTTTAACTAAAAATAGTCTCTTTTAGAGGCTAAAGTTTCAAGCATCCCTGACTAAAAGGAGACTAGAACTAGTCTTGAGGCTAAAAAGTTTTAGTCAAGGGAATCCTACTAAAATATGGATTACCACTCTCTCCCCTCATTTAATTCCTCTACTTTAACACATGCAAGTTCAGAATTGGATGGTTTGGAGAATAATAAATGCTCAATAACTTGATTTTAGTCTCTTTAGTATTTGGATCCAAGTATGGGTGAGGCTAGCAAGTTTTAGTCCCACTACTTTTAGTCATGAGACTAAAACGTATCCAAGCACCCTCTTAAACAACTCAGAAATGAGTGTGATGGTGAACTGTCAATTTAAGCTAGGAGTAGGGTAGGATGCATCATCATTTTTCTTTCTACTTTAACATAATGATTATCTGCCTACTTTAACATAATGATTACTCTTAGTACCAGCTACAACAATTATTCTTATATATCGACCGAGGTCCTAATTTCAAAACTTGTTGCTTTTAGTGAGCCGATCGATGAACCCCTCTCTCTCTCTCTCTCTCTCTCTCTCTCTCTCTCTCTCTCTCTCTCTCTCTCTCTCTCTCTCTCTCTCTCTCTCTCTCTCTCTCTCTCTCTCTCTCTCTCTCTCTCTCTCTCTCTCTCTCTCTCTCTCTCTCTCTCTCTCTCTCTCTCTCTCTCTCTCTCTGTGTCATCACTTTGACCGAACGTGGATCTTGGCCTCTAGCACGTATTGTCACGTGTCTGTCACTTACATGGTCATAGGGTTGGTGTGTAAACTGGACGAGATTGAGTATTGGCATACGATGCTGGAGGAGGCGAAGACCTGGCAGACGGCAGGGTTACTACGTGGTGATATGTGAACGTTCTTCCAGAGGTTGTATGGGCCTAAACAGGGTAACCGGCATATCCTGCCGGCGATGTAAATTGGTTTGGTCTCTGTACCTTTTCTTCTATGAACAGATGATATGCATACTCATGCGTATTCGAGAAAAAAGATTGAGTATTGTACCTTTTCGTCTTTGTTGTCTCTCAAAGATTGCTCCGTGAACTTAAAGAGTTGGCAATCAAGGTGGACTAGGGTCTCTCCCCGAGAGGGGATTTGGGGCACATGGGGGGCATCGATCCCATTTTTTTTTAGGGTTTTTGAGTTTGAATCTATTGTATTTTTTGAACCAAAAGTCTAAATTAAGTTTCATTTGCATATTCATGTTTTTTGAGACGAGTGCTTTGAAATGACACCCATTTTAAAATTTGTTTCCGCTAGTTATGAAAACCTCACTAAGTTTCAGCTGTTAAAACTTAATAGGAACAAATGACAATATCACCAGGTTTCATAAACTAAAATTTAAAACATGTGGGAAATCCCCGAGTTTACAGATAGTGAAGAAATCGTGCGGCCACACAAGTGTGTGCTCTTGCACCTGCGTTCCCCTGAGAACTTCCGGGCTCTTTCGGAAGATGAGCGGAACTTATCGCAGCTTCACGCTTGAGAACAAGCATGTCGGAAGCACAGGGGTGTGGAATAGTAGCTGTAACGTGGGGGATAATAACACATCTTACTGTCGTGGCATCATTTTTCTCTTCTTTGCGGGTCTACTTTCATAGCATCGTTAACTGTCAAAAATGTCAGACAACCATTAGTTCCCCAGAGTATCATTTTGGAGACAGTGGAGCTGAAGCAATATATAGATATTACAAGATGTTATTTGCCAACACCGAAATCGCATGTGCACCTTCACGAGGATGTGTGGCATAACAAAGGTAGTGTCTCGGCATAACAATGTGGAGAGTTTGTTTTGTATGCGTAACACCACCCGGTCTCGAGCTACAACCAATTCTTACATCGCTCCTAATTTAAAACGCATCGCTTTGATGTTCACGTTAAGCGTACGTGGATCTAGGCCACCAGCACATGGTGTCACGTGTCGTCACATGGTCATGGGGTTGGTGTGTTGGACTGATCGAGACCGAATATTGGACCATTTCAGTGGCACAACACAGCCTCGTCTTCGTCGTCTGTCAAAATTGCTCCGTGAACTTAAAAAAGACTCTTCAGTAGAGTTTTTTTCTAGTCCCTGTAGAAAAATCCCTCCCGTTTGGTTCCTAGGGACTTTTTCTAGTCTCCGGGACTAAAAAGTCCCTGAACCAAACACCCCCTTAAAAGAGTTGGGGGTTGAGGTGACCTAGGGGCTCTCTAGGAGGAAGAGCGGAGGCGTCCATATCTGATTGGGCAGCACTTATCACAGCTTTACTTCGGAGAAAGCATATACAGTTAACAGTCGAAAATGGCGGTCTGAATCAAATATAGTATATATCGAATGTTACAAGCCGCCGGGCAACGAGCGAAATTGCATGTGTGCGTCTTCACAAGGACGTGTGGCATAACAAAGGCAGCATCTCAATCTCAATGTGCAGAGTTTGTTTTGCGTGCGTGCCTCTACACTGTCTCGAGCTACAACAGTTATTCTTACGCCGACCGAGGTCCTAAACGCATCGCTTTAATGACCCGATCGACGTACCTCTGCCTGCTCACGTTAACCGAACGTGAATCTTGGCCACCGGCACGTGTTGACACATGGTCACGGGGTTGCTTTCTCGCACCCATCGAGAGTATATTGGACATTTTCTATGGCACGACACAGAGGAAATCGAGAGGAAGATGTCGACTACATAGTACAAAATTTACTGAGACCAAAAATACCAAATTTACTGAGATAAGAAATACTAGTACATACCCAGAAGAAGGGTGAGCAGTGACAGGCCAACTATTTTGCGAGGTGCTCATTTGCATCTTGAGATTCCAAGGGTGATAAAGTAGTGGTACGTCATTATTGGAAAAATAATAATGCATCTATCAACTTAGAGGGTGCTTGGATATGTTTTAGTCTCATGACTAAAAGTAGTGGCACTAAAACTTGCTAGCCTCACCCATGCTTGGATCCAAATACTGAAGAGACTAAAATCAAGTTAATGAGTATTTATTATCCTCTAACCCTCCAATCCAAAACTCGCATGTGTTAAAGGAGAGAAGTTAAATGAGGAGATATAGGACTAATCCACATTTTAGTAGGGGTACCCTGACTAAAAAAATTTAGTCTCAAGACTAGTTTTAGTCTCTCTTTAGTCAGGGGTGCTTTGAATTTTAGCCTCTTAAAAAGACTATTTTTAGTCGGACTAAAACAAGTCCCTTGGATCCAAGCACCCTCTTACCCTTAACATCGAACAGAGATACCTTTTCGCGGACTAGTGATATTGTACAACCCCAAATGCTCCCGTGATGAACAGTAAAATTAAAAAAAAATGTAAAAGCAAATAAAAATTGTTTTTTTCTGAGAACTTATCTATTCATCTACTGTCAAGGTAGTATAAAGAACACGAGAATAAAAATTAAGTCGGGTCTCCATAGAGTAATACCCTACGTCCTTCTCGTTGTTCATATTCATGGTGAAGGGGTACCTCGAGCGAGCGTGTACAATGGTCTAGATGAGATGGCTACCAAGAGTTATTCTACGGGAGAGAAGATGAGAATGAGGCCCCCTAGCTTCAACTTATATAAACGGTGGTGGCTAGGATTTTACAAGGAGGTAGATCCGTAGATGCGAACTAGGGTTCCACCACCACCATGTTGAGGACAGAGGCTATCCCTGTGTGCTTATCCTTTCCTTTGGGCTCCTTCTTGTCGTTGGGCCTCATGGGCCCTCTGGTAGGCCTCCTATCGGTCTCCCGCGTTGGTGAGTCACACCCGGTGTATGGCACTGTCAAACCTTTGTGGAGTATTCTTACTCCTCTAAGTTTTTATAGTTTCTAGTCGATCTCCTAAACTTAGCTAAGTAAAAAAAATTGGTCAAATTCATTTCATTTTCAGCCGTCAGAATAAACTTCACTACTTTTTTATGTTATATATTGAACCACAACTTGGTTACATACTTCAGCAACTCTTCGCTAAGAGGACCGATCCAAAGAAAGGCACAAGAAAAATTTACACACTTTAATAGAAATCCAATTTCCATAACTGCTCCCACTAGTTGGATTAATACTTACTCTATTTCTTCATTGCCTACATTGTAATTTTTCTCAATTGGCTTCTCGAGCTAGCACCTTCTTTATTCTTTGCCTCCACACAATTGGAAATTGCGTCCTCTCTACTATCATCTCTAGTCTCTACTCTAACAAGTAGTGGATGAACATCTAGCAAATTTCTCGCTATCAATAGAGAGTTGTACTCTCTTACCATATATCAAAAGTTGCATCCATCACATACAATTTTGTCCAAACAATAAGTTAGAAATTGCGACGATCCTGGAGAACAACCGCACAAACAAGCACAAACCACATTCTTTTCGCAATTGAAGAACACCCATTCGGGATGTTTTGGCGTGGCCGAGACACAACGCAACACCAGTCGCAGACAATGGTCACTCTTGATGAACGACAGGGGTGAGCTGACTAGCTGATGGGAGCCCAGCTGACGGTAGTTGGACGTGGTTGTGCCGGTGATCAGTCAACGAGAGAGATCCGAGTGCCGAGAGGGGGAAGACATACCAAGATGCGGTGCTGAGGTGTTGCGGGGCAAGGCGATTCGGTCTCCGTCAAGTCCATCTAAAACGCGTCGGCGCCGACGACCGAGATGCTTCGAATCCACCACTGTCGGTGAGGGCCATAGATCTGCCGACTTAGAGCATCTCCAGCCGCGCTCCTAGAAAGGCCTCCCCAAGCGACTTTTTCGCACCGGCGCCGAAAAAACGGCCCAGCCGCGCCCCAGGAGCCTGATTTTCGCCGGCCTAGGCCGAAATCAGCACCAGCGGACCCAGGCCGAACCGGCGCGCTGGGGGGCGCCCGGGGGCGAGCGGTTTTGGCGCGAAAGAGCCACGGGCCAGCCGCGTCAGCGACACCGCGCCTCGTCTCCCCCAACGCCTCGGTTTCCCGCGGGGAATCAATGGCAAGGCTGCCGCCGGTCAGCCTTGCCATTGAATCCTCACGGGCGGCGCGTCACGGGACGGCGCGCCGACGCCTCCCTCCCTCTCCCTCGCAAGAGTACACACGGGCGCGGCGCGGCTATATAAGCCGGTGGCCTTGCTCGCCTCTGCCACACCAGCCCCGCCCTAGCCGTCGAGCTCTACCTCTCCCGAGCGCCGCTGCCGAGCCCTCCCTCTCCCGAGCACCGCCGCCGAGCCCATCCTCTCCCTCCCCCTCTCCTCCCGATGGCCGAGCGTTTCCCCGGAGACGAGGCGGCGGCCATCGGCTTCGGCCGACGCACGCTCCGCGAACAGGAGTCGTGGCTCCTGTTCCAGGCAAACATCCCGGCGCCGCCGGATATGCGCGCCGGGCCGACGGGGTGGAGGCTTAGCAATGGGGGAGTGCCCACTCCCCCGTTGCCCGACGCCGTGGTGCGCCCCTCCTACTTCTCCGATGAGGTCGAGGTCGTGTGCGCCTCCTGTTGGGGAATGTAGTAATTTCAAAAAAAAAAATCCTACGCACACGCAAGATCATGGTGATGCATAGCAACGAGAGGGGAGAGTGTGTCTACGTACCTTCGTAGACCGAAAGCGGAAGCGTTAGCACAACGCGGTTGATGTAGTCGTACGTCTTCATGATCCGACCAATCAAGTACCAAACATACGGCACCTCCGAGTTCAGCACACGTTCAACTCGATGACGTCCCTTGAATTCTGATCCAGCCGAGCTTTGTGGGAGAGTTTCGTCAGCACGACGGAATGATGACGATGATGATGTTCAACCGACGCATGGCTTCGCCTAAGCACCGCTACGATATTATCGAGGTGGATTATGGTGGAGGGGGGCACCGCACACGGCTAAGAGATCCAAGAGATCAATTGTTGTGTCTATGGGGTGCCCCCCTCCTCCGTATATAAAGGAGTGGAGGAGGGGGCCGGCCAAGGGGAGGAGGCGCGCCCAATGGGGGAGTCCTACTCCCACCGGGAGTAGGACTCCCCTTTTCCTATTTGGAGAGGGAGAGAGAAGGAAGAGGAAGGAGGGAGGAAGGAAAGGGGGGGGGCCCTCCTCCCAATTCGGATTGGGCTTGGGGGGGCGCCCCCTCCCTTGCTCCTTTCCCCTCCTTTCCACTAAAGCCCATTAAGGCCCATATACCTCCTGGCGGGTTCCGAAAACCTCCCGGTGCTCCGGTATTATCCCGATCTCAGCCGAAACCATTCCGGTGCCCAAATATAGTCGTCCAATATATGGATCTTTATGTCTCGACCATTTCGAGACTCCTCGTCATGTCCGTGATCACATCCGGGACTCCGAACTACCTTCGGTACATCAAAACACATAAACTCATAATATAACCGTCATCGAACTTTAAGCGTGCGTAACCTACGGGTTCGAGAACTATGTAGACATGACCGAGACACGTCTCTGATCAATAACCAATAGCGGAACCTGGATGCTCATATTGGCTCCCACATATTCTACGAAGATCTTTATGGATCAAACAGCATAACAACATACGTAGTTCCTTTTGTCATCGGTATGTACTTTGCCCGAGATTCGATCGTCGGTATCTCAATACCTAGTTCTGTCTCATCACCGGCAAGTATTTTTACTCGTTCCGTAATACATCATCCCGCAACTAACTCATTAGCTGCAATGCTTGCAAGGCTTATAGTGATGTGCATTACCGAGTGGGCCCAGAGATACCTCTCCGACAATCGAAGTGACAAATCATAATCTCGAAATATGCCAACCCAACAAGTACCTTCAGAGACACCTGTAGAGCATATTTATAATCACCTAGTTATGTTGTGACGTTTGGTAGCACACAAAGTGTTCTTCCGGTAAACGGGAGTTGCATAATCTCATAGTCATACGAACATGTATAAGTCATGAAGAAAGCAATAGCAACATACTAAATGATCAAGTGCTAAGCTAACGGAATGAGTCAAGTCAATCACATCATTCACTAATGATATGGTCCCGTCAATCAAATGACAACTCATGTCTATGGCTAGGAAATTTAACCATCTTCAATTAACGAGCTAGTCAAGTAGAGACATACTAGTGACACTCTGTTTTGTCTATGTATTCACGCATGTATCAACTTTCCGGTTAATACAATTCTAGCATGAATAATAAACATTTATCATGAAATAAGGAAATAAATACTAACTTTATTATTGCCTATAGGGCATATTTCCTTCACCTCCCTCACCGACGCCCAGCTCGCCCTCCCCCAGTACGCCGCCGACAACCACGCGGCTTGGGCGGCGTACTTCGAGCGCCGTCAGCAGCAGCGGCTGGCGTCCACCAACGGCGCGCCGGTTGTCGGCGGCCTGAAGAACGGCTTCGTCCACCAACGGCGTCAAGGCCGAGCCCGCGGCGGAGACGCCGCTCGGCCGGCGCACTCGCAGCGCCGACATCGTCATCAACGAGGGCGGCCGGCGCGCCTCCTCGTGGGCTCCTCCTCCGCGCTTCGTCAAGCCAAAGAGGGAGCCGGGGCTCGCGCCGGTGAAGACGGAGCCGGGTCTCCCCGCCGTAAAGACGGAGCACGGCAACGTGGAGCTCGACGATGACGCGACACTAGAATGGGCACGCCAGGACTCTCTGAAGATGGCGAGGGAGCGCCAGTGCGCCGCCCTGCGGCGCTTCGCGCAGCGCCGCCGGAGCCGCGACGAAGGAGGAGTCGTCGTCATCGACGACAGCGACGACGACGCGCCGCCAGTCCGCCATGGCGACGCCGGGTACAGCAGGGGCGCCCGCATCAAGGAGGAGAAGGCCGACGATGACGACGGCAGCGACGACGGCGACTACTCGGCGTTCAGCCAGTTTCTTTTTTAGATTAGTTATACATTTGCTATGTAATGAAAGATCCACCAACATGTCCAATATATGCCCAAGTTTGCCGATATTTAGTCGTGTTTAGCCGAACTTTGCCGAAATTTGCTATATATATTTTTCTTTTTTAAACGCGCCTGGGGGCGGCCATGGGGCCGGCGGCTGGGGACCAACTCGCCCCCAGGCCGATTTTTTGCGCCGGCTCACCCTCAGGCGGCGATTTTAGGCACCCCCTGGGGGGCCAACGGCTGAACATGCTCTTAGGCGCCGCCTCTAGCGAGAGAGGATCAAATCTAGGTGCGGGAGGTATGCGGCTGGTCCCATAGGGGTCGGCGTTGGCATGTGATGGCCGGCAGAGGCTAGAGAGGAGGCGCCGGAGTATATGGGTTGGGGGTGGGGTGGGTTAGGCCGAGGCGAGAGGGGGCTTTTTTTGCTAGGTCAGGTGGGTGGCAGAGTAAAAATAAGAGCCTTTGGTGCTAGTGAGTAATTTTTTTAGTCTCTTAACCATTTTAAGACTTTGGATAGGTTCCAATGAGAGGATCAAATTGGAGTCTTACTCCTCTAACCCGTCTTAGCGGATCGGCTAGATATAGTCTTAGCAAGAGATATAGGTGTATAGTATACACACATATGCCTGTATACACAACATACCGCTAGCACTCTGCACTGAGTGCTGCAATCAGCGATGCTACACACACGGAGTTTTACGGGCTGATTACGGGGCTGGTGCTGACATGGCAAATGGTTATTGGTTTAAGGGGGATACATGGCCCCACCCACCTGAAATGGGGGGGGGGATGAAAAGTATTAAAGAGAAGGCCCGTAATCAGCCCGTAATGGGTCCGTGCGTTTAGCATTTTTGGTGCTGCAATACTGCTGTTCCAGTTATCCAAATGTTCAGGTTTCAAAAGAATATGCCGAGCTGATAAGTTCGATTTCTGCTGGACGTTGAGAGGATCCAAACGTTGGCCGAAGAACTGGAACATCATCCGATGATGCAAGGGCTAAATCAAGTAGCAACGGCCACAAAACAAGTAGAGGAACCAAAAAAGTCTTGATCCAAAGTCTGGACTGCAAGTTGTAGGCAGAGCTCTCGGCAACGCTGGACAATAGAAAGGCAATAAATTGCACAATTGCACTCATGGTTGTTACTACTAGAAGATATTTTATTGGGTAGTTCCTTTACACAAAAAAAAGTACAAATAAATGCTCTATCGAGTCTGAACAGAATTTCAGAAGTAGTACACAAATGCAGTTGGAAGGAAAAGCACACTAATTAAGGCCGTAGAAAACGTCCAGGATCAGCAGTTTGTAATTAAGATGCAGGCCTCAGTCCCAATCCGCTACAACTTTCATCTGATTGGATGATGCCTTGAGCTGCTCAACTGCATGTTCCATTGCCAGGTTGCCTTTCCGACCACGGATATTGAACTCCTTAAGGCTCTTCAAGTTCTCCAGGCCATCAACGCTCATCTCCATGTTACCAGACTCCAATAGGAGCGTCTCGAGCCGTGGCATTGATTCTTCCTTGAATGTGAGCACGGTGGGGCATCTGACCACCTTGAGGATCCTCAGCTCCAGGAAGCTATGTTCAGTACGTGCAACCAGTTCTGGGCCTTTGTAGCTATTTTCCTTCAACTGGACGCTCTGGAGGTTGGGCAAGCGACACAAGACATTAAATAACTGGTCGCCGACTAGCTCTGCACATCCCAATTCAAACTTTGTGAGGTTTATGAGTGAGCCGATCCAGTTGGGCACTTCGCTAATCCGGCCAAACAGGCTTAGGCATTGGAGTCGTGGCGGTGGTGAGTAGATGTCATGGAGAAAGTGCACACTGCCAGCATGTCCAAGTAATCCACACTCCCAGCATTCGAGATGAAGCGATCGGAGATTGTATGGCATCTGGGAGAAGGCAAGCTTATCCGAAAACCATTCTTCCAGCTCACATCTTTGCTCTCTATGGATTTGGATGCATAGCACCCGTAACCCTGGCAGCTCACAAATGTCTTTGGCAACCCCAAAGTTATCGCTGGTGAGAAGTCCCATGTCGACCTCGCGCAGCGCCTTCATTTTCCCTAGACCTTCTGGCAGAAGCCACTCATTTGACCTTAGCCGCTCTAGCTTGCTCAGCTTTGTGACACTTTGCGGCAGGCTGCTTATTTTCGTGTTTTTTATATCAAGAGTCTCCAAGTGCTCTAGATTTCCAACTTTGCGGGGCATCTTTGAGACGTCTGTACCCCTCAAGCTCAAGAACCTGAGAAGATATAGTCCACATACATCGCTCATGTGCTTGTCTTGCAGGGCCTTGCAATCTTCCAAGTCAAGCACCCTTAGCAATTTGAACTCGCTGAGACGATTCAACAGTTTGCTGATGCCGATGCCATGGTGCTGAAATGTACTTAGTGATCGTACATATTGTACCTTCATCGCATCAATGCCAGGGACCCCATCATGTTGCTCATCATGGTCCTTTCCATGAAAGGAGAGGTGGCGGATCCTTTCAAGTCCATGCTGCATTCCTCTGTATTGCCGCCCAACCAAGCTAACAAAGTTAGACTCCTTGGATTTGGAGACAATGACCTCAAGGATCACGCCACGCACCCGACACCCCTCTACCTCCACCTCCCTATTATAAGGGTCTTCAATATACATAGACTTCTCTAACAGAATCATGTTCCTACTCACCAGCTCATTCAAGTATATTTCTGCAATCTCTAACAAAGTCAACCCCGGGATCTCAGCAACCAAACCTTCAGCAATCCATCTGTATAGCAGTCTGTCCTTGGAAATCACATAATCCTCTAGGAAAATGCTGAGATACATCATACAAGCCTTGAGATGACGAGGCATGTACTCATAGGTTAGTGTAACCATCTGCCTTACCCCCTCAAGGGTAGGGTATCTCTCCAGAGAACCCATTGATCTAGAAACTCTTCCCCACACCTCTTTGTCCTCGGCTGATGTATAGCTTGCCAGAATGCCGGCGATGCTAACGATAGCCAATGGCAACCCACCACAATTTTTCAAAATCTTGTGCATGACTTTTTCCAATCCATCTGAGCAAGCAGGTATGAAGCCAAATACTCTCGTCATGAATAATTCCTTACTGTCCTTTAGTTCTAGGGGCTTCATATGATGGACTAAGTAGGCACTAGCTGCAACGGTGGCCACCTGCTGTATCCGAGTTGTCAAAATGATTCTGCTGCCGCAATTATTTTCTGGCAATTTGCTTCTGATAGCGTCCCAGGTTGATACGCACCATACATCATCAATCACAACAAGATACCTGATTTAATTGGACGTATACATTACTTCAGGTCAGAAATTCTGTGTATGTTCAAAAAAATATTAACAAATAGTTATTCAATTAGAAATACCAACAACATTTACAGCAAATTAAGGAGTTTGGTTTCTCTGCAAATGGCAACTAAGATTATTATTTTCTTGTTCACGAGTTGCGATACTCTAATTGGATGTCGTATTTTCCCTCCTTTTTGGTGATTTCTCTCGAAACTTGTACAATAAGCAATGTGTGAAGGAAGCAACTTAGGGATGGAGAATAGTTTGGTTGTCACATACTGACATTTCATAGTTTTTCAACAATAAGTTCAAAGAAATTCCATTAAAGCACAAAATAGAAAATCTCAATTCTGCACTGTTCTAACCAGTCAATGGCAGTTTCTCAGTAGTAATAGATTTACTAAAAACTGGAAGACCTTTTAGTGCTTATGTGTATTTCAGAATAGTTGCTAGACTGCTTGTGCATGTGGTCAAGACTAGTAGGCGATCCCTCCCTGGTTTGTATTATTTGTAAATGAGTGAAGTGTATTTTTTGTCCCTCAACTTACCGCGAAGTGTGTGTTCCGTCCATCAACTTTTTTGGGGTGGAACCTTCGTCCCTCAACTCTTAATACCAGGTAGATTTAGCTCATGACAGCGGTATTCCTCAATCAAACCCTGTTTGGCTCACGGCCAAAGCGGTATAGGAACATTGGTTTTATGCTCCGACGACGTTTCTCGCAAACAGTGTCCCATTTTTGCCTCTAGGCGTATGCTTGTGCTCGGGGGAAGCCTTGCCACCCCGTAGACCATACCTTGGTCAATGGTGACCATGCTTTGCCATCAGTGGTGGTTCTCTCCATTAATGGTTGCAATCATCTCATCTTCCCTGTGTAGACCGTGCACAACCCCGAAGGAGAGGACAACAGAACACTGGTGGAGAGAAACATAGGGAGAGAGATGTGAGAGGAGCATGACACGGAGTTGCTCATGTGCCTTTGCACTGTACGTGTACCAGCAATGGTCATGGTGGCTCACTGGCCAGGCGATGGTCCAAAGCTCCGGGGGAGGACAAAAACGGAACTATGGTGACGAGAGGGTGCAAGTGGTGTTGTCAGGAAGAGGCAGAATGGCTCGGGCGATCGCCAACATTGACGCCGCTACTCCTTTGATGACTAGCAACGGGGCGGAGTAAAATTTTACTTGGGACTCCTAGTAAGAGTGCACCTCTTGTGATGCAGAAGATCCTTGAGCTTGCCCCACAGCTCTTCCAGGTTCAACTTGTCGATTTGACCCATGGCCCCCTCTCGCTTGGTTGTTCGATTAGCCTTAGCATCTACTTTCTCCTTGAGAATCTGCTGGTGCACTCTTACTAGGAGTCCCTTCAAGTCCTTCTCAACATCGAACGCTTGTGACACAGACACCCGCGCCTGGTAGGGGAAGTCCACGTCCAGGTTCCGACACAATTCCGTGGCCAAGGTTGTCTTCCCCAGCCCGCCGAACCCCAGAATGGAGATAACCTTGAGTCTCTTGTCATCCTCATCATGGAGCGACGCCCTGATCTTCTTGGCGAGGTTGTTGGCCTGTTCTCCGACAAACTCATAAGAGTCATGGGCATGACGGGGGGCACTCATGAAGAACGATGCCACCGAGACAGGGCCGAAGCAGGCAGATCTTGGTAGCGCCACCCGGTCGATGCCGTAGCGAGCACGGCGTTCGCTGACCATGGTGGCGCGAACCAGGAGGGCATTAATATCAGCAGCGAGGGTACGCTGCAGCACAACCTTCTCATACCTATATCTGACAATGTGCTTGGCGCGGGCAAACATGTATCTGGGCCAAAAGGTGACCCGCCTGCCGCCGACGTACGTCATCCCGTGTGAAGGGCGGGATGGGGCGGACGATGCGGAGCGAGTAAGTGTCGGTGCAGTTCTCAGCGTCGTAGACGAGGTCGTGCACCTGCTTCTCACACTCGCGGACGACGTGGTCGACGGAGTCCTGCTCCGCCTCGGAGATGACGCGGAGGACGGCATTCATGGTCGCCAGCTCGTCCCGTAGGTGCCTGACCTTGTCGCCGACGCCGCGGATCTCCTTGAACTCCTCCGCTAGCACTTGCCCGACCTTACTCACGATGGACTGCGCCACGCTCTCCATCCTCGACCCAGATTCAAGAGAACTTTGGTTGGTTGGTTGCTTGAGGAGGAAGAGCGCAGATGGCTATGCTCCTCTCACCCGGCCGGGCTGGGCTTCCCTTTATAATCTGGGAAGCGCAGTGCCAACATGTTTGTTTTTTTTTTTTTTTTTGCATCGAAGTGCCAACATGTATGGTAGGTAAAAAATAGTACTAATAGTCAAATACGAAAGTCTACGTTGCCGGATAGTAGGTACAATAAATGGGTCTATCACTGCCTAAATTGTAAAAATTCACTATGTTTGAACGATTTATTTCTATGAATATGTACATGTTTTATTGAGTATGTGTGCGGGACCCACCCATTAGAAGGGACGGTTTAGACAATTTTTGCTATCTATCATCTAACGATGGTCATCAAAATTGTCTAAACTGGTCCGGATGTCCGAAATCCCATAAACCGGCACCAAACATAGCGAAGGTTTGCGGGCGTCTGGACCTCCGCCACGTAGGACTTTGACACGCCGGCCTCACCCAAAACCAAGGTGGAGCCCACGCATTTGGACATTCCCACCAATGTTTCCACGCGAAAGCCCGTCCTTTCCAGTTGCCTTCCCTTGATCACAGCCTCCCCCACCGTTCGGTCGTCTGTCACCGTCATGAAGCTGCCACCAGATGAAAAAGGCGGGCGATGTGTAGCCGGCCGAATAGCGTGCCGCCAGGCTGGTGTGCCCGGGCAACCAGCTCCCTGGCCATGCCAGCTAAAGCAGCAGCCCGCTTCCTCGTTCACCTCCGGTCACCGATTCACGTTCACCATCAACCAAACTGACTACGTCTTGACGGAGTCACAATCGCCGGGGCTTCTCCGGTCGTGGTGTCCCGTCATTATTTGTCGAAATGCCTTATCCAAGCAGGACAACGGTAGTGGATGAGGCGATTATGAATAGTATTATCCATGACAGAGGCCGCCATGAAGACAGAGAAGTGAAGGACTCCCAACCAAAGGAACAGCTGCAATTGGGCCTGGATCCAGACGAGCACTGGCCATCGGGTGGCGACCAAAAGAAGAAGATGGGACTAAATTTTTCCCCAAAGGAGGAGAAATTATCTTGTGGGGGATGATTGGCCACCAGTATTGATGCGTGTCAAGGCACAGAGCAACGTGGCGGGGCGTTTTGGCAAACTGTGCATGATTGATTTAGTGAGCAAAAATGCCACGGTCTTTACCACACGGAAGTGACCTACGATCACAATCCAAAGTCCCTTAGCCCTTGATGGGACAACACTCAAAGGGTGTCAACAATTTTTTCGGCTTTTGCAAACAAGTGCAGAACCGGCGGCCAACAAATGGCATGGCAACTCACAAGATAGGGAAGAAACACTTCATCTATATGCATTATTAGATGAGGTTGAATGTTAAAAACAAGTGGACCTCCTTGATTGCTAATCCGGTCAAGGCCGTCATGGTCAATGAAGATCCAACCATTCCAACACAAGAAAGGATTGGTCCGGCCAAGAAGGTTATTAGGAACTAGGGGAGGAAGTGAGAGGAGGGGAAGGAGAAGCGAGAAGGGACGGTGACCAAGATGATAGAGAAGGAGGAGGCAAATTTCGCACGCAATGAGGTGTAGGAGGGAAAGAAGGTGAAGAGCTTTGTCATCTTCATGAAGATGCAAGACAAGAAGTTTTTTATTTTACTAACAAAGCATATTTAATGTGTCACACATCAGTGGGGTTAGAACTTTGTTCAATCACGAATGTAAAGATATTTTTTTCTGATATATCACATATATTTACTACTTAAATTGAAGCCCTAAAAATATGGAACTTTGTCACGCTGGAGCATTTTATGGAACTTTTTCACACAAAACATATCACTAGTAGAAAAGGGGGCAACGGTCCAGGGCGGGTTAGTCCATTAGTCCCGGTTCAATCTAGAACCGGGACCAATGGGGGCATTGGACCCGGTTCGTGAGCCCAGGGGGCCGGCCGGGCCACGTGGGCCATTGGTCCCGGTTCGTCTGGACCTTTTGGTCCCGGTTGGTGGGACGAACCGAGACCAATGTGCCTGGCTCCTGGCCCACCACCATTGGTCCCGGTTCGTGGCACAAACCGGGACCAGTGGTGCCGCCTATATATACCCCTCGCGCCGGAGCAGAGCACTGAGTGCTCTGTTTTTCTGGGCCGGCGAGAGGAGGGGCTTGTGGTGCTCTAGCTCACCTCCTATGCACATGAGGTGTTCGATGAAATGCCCGAGCCACACTAGTTAAGCTTTCTCCTCCCGAAGCTCGACCTCAAAGCTCCATTTTCCTCGAGATTTGCCTAGATTTAGCGGTCCGTCACGCCCTACCCCTGTCTTCACCGCCGTCGATCACCCGCGCCGATCTCATCACCGACACCACCGTGGTGAGCCTCTTGCTCTTATCTTCTTTCTGAAAGGAAAAATATTCTTACTTGTATGTTTAGATAGATACTTGTATCATTTTCTTACTTTTATTATTGCATCTTATATAGTGCGGTTGTTTTGGTATCCGCCCCCGTCGGCCCTCGTCCTGTCTATGATTCGGATGTGGTATATATATATATTAATCTTTATAACTATTGGTTCATTTATTGTTTATGATAATTATGCGGACCAACGTGACATAGATTTTATTTATCTAGGATGTATGTGAACCGGAAATTCCAACCGACCCTATTGTCGAGAGGTTAAATTTAGTTGAAGAAGAAAACAATTTCTTGAAGGAAAAAATAAACAAAAATTGAGGAGGAGAAGATGATATTGGAGCTGCATGTTGCGGATGTCGTCGATGATCACAAGATCAAGATTGATGCAATGCGCTTGAAGATTAGAAAGATTAGAAAATATGCCATACATACCGTGGCTTGATATCATTATGCCGTTGGATCAATTGTTACCTTGGTTGCGATTATGATCGCCTTTGTTTTAATTAATGTATGGTTTAATTAATTAGATGCTCTGGAGAGCTATATGTTGTTAGATGAGAACTATGTATGTACTTTGGTTTTAATGTGATGATGAACTTCTATTAATTTGGACACTTAATTATATATAATGCACGCAGATGAACCGACAATGGATGTACGGGGACAGACACACCTCCGAGTACATTAAGGGCGTGCATGAGTTTCTCGATGCGGCTGAGGCAAACAAGCAGAATGGTTTTATGTGTTGTCCATGCACTAAATGTGGGAATACGATGTCTTACTCTAACCGGAAAATCCTTCACACCCACCTGCTTTACAAGGGTTTCATGCCACACTATAATGTTTGGACGAGGCACGGAGAAATAGGGGTTATGATGGAAGACGACGAAGAAGAAGAGTACAATGACAACTACGTTCCCCCTGAATACCGTGATGCTGCAACGGGGGGAGCTGGTGAAGATCAAGAGGAACCAGACGATGTGCCCAATGATGCTGCAACGGGTGAAGCTGCTGAAGATGAAGAGGAACCAGACGATATGCCCGATGATGATGATCTCCGCCGGGTAATTGTCCCCGCAAATCAAAAACAAACGTGGGGGGCTCCGCTCCCAAGCCCGTTTCTGGCTGCCCTGGCCCACCCAAAAACCCCACATGCTTCTCCCGCACTTTCCTTCTGATAAGCGCGTTGTTTACCATGCCGCATTCGTGCCGACCCAGAGCACGCAGCGACGGGCATTGATGCCGCGGTGTGACCGAAGGGAGGGAGGGCGGCGTTGACCAATGCGATATGTCGGCAACCGCATGTTCCCGAGGAACCAACTCCGGCTGCTGTGCCGCATTGAAGCAGACCACCCCTTCACCTGGGCCCTGCCGCAGCAATTTAAACCATGCGCCGACGACGTACAGAGGCGCACTACCCCCCCCCCCCCCCCGAGAACCGGCCCCCTCCCTTCCCCTGTCTCCGTGCCCGAGCCCCTCCCTCCCACTCTTTGACCCAAGCTTAGGCGATGCTGAAGTCGTGGTACTCCGCGCCGAGAGGTGGAGAAGGCGGAAGCTCCTACTCCGGCGGTTCTTGGTGCCGCCGCCAGCGCTCTCCAGGCCCGTCATTGTCCACGGCGGATGGCTCCTCAAGGAGCTGTCGCGACTCCTCAAGGAGGCCGCTTCAACGGACGAAGATATCGAGAAAATGACGGAGTGGTTGCTCCGTTACATGGAGTCGTCGCTGCCATTGCCGGGCACGTGAAGGAGGAGCCGCCAACCCTGCCGCATCACTGCGTGAAGACCGAGTCGGCGTCTACACTCCTGCCGGTGAAGGAGGAGTCGGCCTCACCTTGGCACAACCGCGACGTCCAAATCGGATGCCACGTGGAGCAGGAGCCGGCCTCGACCCCACACCACTGCGGCGTCCAGATCGGACGCCGGGTCAAGGAGGAGCCCGCGTGCCCGCCACACAGCAGGTACGGCTGCATCGACGCGCCGTTGCCGCCTCGCCATCAAGCAGGAGCCGCCTCCCGCTATCAAGAAAGTGAGGGGCCACCTCCTCCACTATCTCGGAGGAGGCAGTTACGGCGGTCCCTCGGCTCGAGGGATGTCGTGTCTGAGGCGGAGCATGCGGCTGGGCAACAGGTGAGGCATGACAGGCACAATGCCAGTCGCCACTCCACGTTTGCCAAGAGCGATGTGGCTCCGGACTTGATCCGCAAAGACCTGGACCTCGCCGCTGTGTGGGCACTGGACCGCTCCATGACCACCGCGGAGACGGCTGCTAAACGTCGCCACCGCCTTGATGGTGAGCTCGCCAAGATGGATGAGGAGGGGTCGCTTAGCGACTACTCTGCCAACGACGGTCGCGACAAGGCCACGTCGGCAGTGGCCGCCGCGGCACTCTACATGGCGCAGCAGGAGGCGCAGCGGCTCCTCCTGAGCCAGTGACTGCCACGGCACTCCAGCGATGTCCCGCCGCTGGAGGGACCACGACGACGACGACATCCGTCGGAGAAGGCGGTGAGGCAAGGCATGGCGGCCATGCGTACGAGGTGGTCGTCCGGTATAGGGTTTAGATTTTTTTTCCTAGTTTTGTAGTTAAATGGTCAAAATATCGACCTTTTATGTACATTTTGTCCGAACTTGAATGAAATCCGTCCGGTTTGATCTAATTTTGTGAGGTTGGTTCGAATTGTTGGTCAGATGTATGCGGCTAGGGTTGGATGATGTCCTCCCACATTTGTGTCCGTGGACTGGTTCCCCTATCCATAGACAGATGCGAGAGGAAATTTGGGGGGTTGCCGTCGGATATTCCCTTAGTACCATGCCCGCAACCCGTACTAGTCTACTTATAGTTAATTTGCTACTACCACTTTAAACGAAACCAAGCTGGAGGGTAAGAATTGTTTTTCCAGTCAGCAACGCATGTTTGTTTGTTTTTTTGCGTGGTAGCAACGCATGTTTTATGTTTGCTTGAATACATACTACTAGTAAACAATAGCTTAGAAGGTAGGTGCGGTTTGAACAATCAATGGCTTAATGACAAACGAAAAGAGCGTAACCACCCAACTAGGAAGAGGGAAGACGAGTCACCTTTGTTTGGACAACAACCATTCTGCCGAACCATCATCAATTAACTGTTAAACAAGACCTACCTTTACGAAAGGCTGTGGGATGTATCAAGGTCCTAATAATTATTTAAGGGGGCTTTGCCTCAGGGCCTGAACGTGATGCCCAAACAACTTGACTGACTAGGCTTGAGGAATAATCGATCCATGTCCTAATTCAAATTCGCATTGCTTTGATGAGCCGATCGACTTGGAACCTTTGTTTTGTCACATGGGGTTGGTTTGTAAGCGTCGACCGAGACTGAGTTTTGGACGTTTTCCATGATACATGCTCGTTTTCCTGGTGTATCAAAGGAATATCTCGATTAGACGATACCCGAAAACTAATGACGCGGGTTGGCATTGGTTCACCCGCCGCAAACTGCTAGTCCAAGTCGTACTGGCCTCGATCTCATTCACATCCAAAGCAATCCATTCCAGAAGGGTGGGCAGTTAGTTACAGGCTAACCATAAAATAGTACTATGTCATTATTGGGAAAGAAAACAATGTACGTATTAGAAAAGTGTAGGAGCGTGTATGATGTACCTGCTCCTCCAATAGTGTTCCACGTGGGAAGCCACAACAGCCAGCGAAGTATGATGTACCTGCCCCTGTGGATCAAAGGATGGTTTCGATGAAGCTGGAAAAGGCTGTCGCCATGGAGGTCGATCAGGCGCTTGCGGATCAGGTGAATATGCTAAAGCCACAACTCACAAAACAGCAGCCAGAGTGCAGCAAGGTCCGCCAGCTAGGCAGACCTTCCCAACCCAGCTTCGAACTCCACCTAGCGAGCCCAAGTCAGAGCATCTCCAGCCGCGCCCCCAACAAGGCCCCCCAGGCGATTTTTTGGCCGCCGGCGTCGAAAAATCGGCCCAGTCACGTCCCCAAAGGCCTTTTTTTCGCCGGCTCGGGCCGAAATTGGCGCCGGCGGACCCAGGCCGAACCCGACGCGCTGGGGGTGCCGGCCGAATCGTTTTTCGCGCGAAAATCGGTCACAAAGTGCAAGAAGACCCCTTATACAATGTGGGTGAACCGAAAAGGGGCTATACACATCTAACAATAACATCAACACACAAATTATCAAGTCACTAGTAGAGTGCCCGTGCGTTGCCACGGGCTCTTGAAATAGTTTGCAAAAGTTATATATGAAATTTCACATGTACAAATAATATAACACAAACACAATTATTGAATAATTGAAGTCCAATTTTGTAATGTAATTTGATAACAAAAATAAAGATTAACCACCGCACCCCTACAAACCTTCTTCCTCGCCTCCGACTATGATGCCACTCCTCACTACCGCTCGAAGTGTCGTCCTTGTCTCCGACGAGGTTCTGGCTCAGCCTCGCAGTGCCATCGACACCTTCGGCATCGCCATTGCAGCTCGTAGTGCCATCAACGACTTCGGCCTCAAGTTGCACTTGTGTTCTCCCAAAAATCAACTTGCAAAGATTCAAAATTCAATCGACTTACGAATAGCTCGTGCACAATACTAATTATGTCTAACTTGTTACCTTTAGACACTCACATGGACATCACATTTCTCCCATTGCCCGTGCGTTGCAACGGAAGCATACTTATTCTGATGATTTAATAGCGATCCTATCCTCATGCACATAAGACGGAACTTAAATCTATCTGGCCCCAATACAATTTTGGCATCACCGTACCCGACTCGCAATCTCTTCTATCCACACCCCCATACAACCAGAATGGTAAAAGTCAATTTCAAACATAAACATTAAACTAAATTAACTAAACTGTTCTTGATATTGACCTCAAACAAGAAGCCGAAAAATCAAACTTCCTTTTGAACAAGAGTTGTTGTACAAAAGGTTTACCTACCTAACCATGAATTTATAAGAGAGTATGAAATCAGTCCAAAAAAATCCTCAAGAAGCGCATCCA
Source organism: Aegilops umbellulata (assembly GCA_032464435.1). Classification (NCBI taxonomy): domain Eukaryota; kingdom Viridiplantae; phylum Streptophyta; class Magnoliopsida; order Poales; family Poaceae; genus Aegilops; species Aegilops umbellulata. The sequence goes on along the minus strand of CP136057.1, from coordinate 1,516,087 downwards.
CCCTGTCCTTCTCCCTCTTTCCATCCGTATCCTCTTTCACCCCTCTTCTCTCCTCTCTCATCCATCCTCTTTCTTTTCACATCCATCCGTGCTCTGCAACCTTCTTCCTTGACTAAAGAAAAACAGATAATAAAATGTTAAGGTAAAAAACACATCAACGTGGAGTCCCAAAGCTGAAAAACGTTATGTAATAAAAATAGATGCATGTAACATTAAAAATCGCAGACACACATAGAGCAAGCATGATCGTAACTAATAGGTTGCTGTATCAACTACTTGCATGTATACATGAATTCATCTTAAATTTCTAAGAAAGGAATGCAGGTTGTGGGGCTTACTGTTATTGTCCTATCAGCAGAACCAGGACAAAACCATTTGTTCCCTGGATCAAATGCTACAGATTGCACCCATCCCAAGTGACCACTAATGACCTGTATTACAGAAATACAAAATATATTTTATCGCTTAGTGAAAACTAAGATTCTCTCATAGTATAATTCCAAGAAAATATGCAAAAGAATCTAGAAGATTTAACTATTTAAACCAGTACATAAAAGCTCAAGGTAGGGTTATTACAATTGCACGCATGATCAAACTAAATCTTATTTTCTAATTTAAATATGACATTGGTATTTCGAGAACTTATCTGAGGTGCCAAACCTTACAGTTACAACAACATAAATTGGAAGGTCGCACTTGAAAATTGTACAACAAACAAAATACTCCGATGGAGCATGCCATGGAGGTTTAGGCTACTGGCACAGATGTCAAGAATTTGAAAGACATATCAAGATATGAGCAATTTAAAATAACAACCAGAAGTGCACATTAGGTCCTAAAAGTACAATGTCCCAAAGTACAATGATCAGACCACCATAGAAGGAAATGTAAGTGATAAAACATGTGAGATGACCAGGAAAACAAGAAGGGAAGACCAAATCTTGCAAATACAATTAATTAAATCTCGCTCCTGTCCTTGCGGTGACACATGGCTTGCTACTCGGCCTTGGCTCCCAATATACTACACTCTACAGGAAACCTATAAAACAATATTTCAGAGAACTAAGAATGAAACTCTAAATTTCGATTAAACTAATCATTTTTTACTATACATGATAGTAGCATGACAAACTGAAGCTCATGCATCTTACATGTGAAAATAACAGCATTAGGATCATCCTACCATCATGCTGCTCCGTTTCCTTGCACACCACCGCCATACGTGATAATAGGATCATCCATCTGCTAGATTATTTTTTGGAGAATCTAAAAGCTATCCAATAACCTCCATTGATTCTTTTAGCATTACGATCTAGCCCACCTTGCACACCACCATCATGGTCCAAAGAGTGAAACTGAAACATATGGTCTGGTTTCCTATGAACCTAAACTACTATGATGGAATAATGAACTCAAAGGAAACGTCAAAATAGAATTATTTTTAAAATATTTTTCTGATGAATGATCCGAGTGATAAGAGACCCAAAGCAACATAAACACACCACTATTATCCTTCTGAAATATGGATGTTGAGGAATCAAAAGGTTTGTCAGGAAAATACTATATATTTTTCACCAATATATATTTGAACTAAGAAATCTTCTCTTATAAAGGGAGAATTATTTTAACAAAGTTAACATTCATATGTACAGCCAAGCGCCGAAATTTTTATTGGTATATTGTTTCAGTTCACCAAAAGCCAAATTTCTCCTTAAGATATCTTGAATGAAATTAGGGGGGGGGGGGGCATTCATTACATGGATGGAGATACCATAGTTCGAGAAATTCTGAAACATAATAGATACTCAAATACCTGTAAAGCAAAAAAAGAGTAAAAAAGGTATTAATCATTACTCAAGTTTATTTTACAATGTACGTGCACACACGTCAAGACCAGCACATCCATATAATTTAGCATGCTAATGGCTTTCAAACTTCAAGCAGAAGGTATTCGGCTACTTCGTGAGTTGACCGTATAATCAACCTGTGTATGAGTGAAATCAGTCTGTCTATTTGTTCCGGTGAGATGCCCATGCGCCTACCCAGCTCAATCGTGTTATCCAAAATAAAGGCACCATCTTGATCACAACGAAATCTACTTCTACTTGGTCATGTCAGTCATATGTTGTTGGATGTAGTCAGTAATCAGTTGAGCCTGAAAAGCAGTCGCTAACCAATCAGGCACTGTAAGGGCGGATGGGCCTTTCTTCTATCATAAGACTAACTTTCTTCTATGAAGCTGATAGGCGTTTCAATTTTTATGGTGTACTCTTGAAGATCTGATAGCTAGATATGTTCTCAAGAAATAAGATGAAGCTAAGATGCTACTACATGACTAATTATACCCACCACCAAATAACAATAGTAAGAATCAAGCTGCAACTAAGAGTTTAATTGCAAATGTACGACAATTTGTGTTTGGGTCACTCTTATTTGTGAGCCTTTTTTCCTGGTAAATTTTCCACGTCTGTTGCTCCAATCCAAGGTGACATCCTCCCATGACGAACTTAGGTTTGCTGTGTGGCATCGTCAGAGATGTTTTGTCCGACGACCGGCAGCCGCACATGAGGGCATTCTTGCGGATCAGGAACTTGTCATTCTCTCATGATCACGAGGTATGCCAATTCATAGTAGTATTGCCAGAAGCAGGATTCTAAGTAATTTTTTAAAAATGGAACACAACTCAATCTTGTCGACAGTCCAGAGTTTTCAGAAGAAAGCACAATATCCTTACCTGAACAATGTACCGCAAAATGCCATCTCTTAAGGTGTAGATCTGTCTGCTTTTCGACGACCATTTTCCTCCTTTCACACTGCACCAAAATTTAAGACTCGCTCAGATTCAGATCACATAAAATAAAGCCACAAAGACAGGTAATCATTCCTACATCACTGAAACCAATGTCTCTCACATGCGTACCCAACAACCCAAAAAGGCGTAGCCGTCGATGTGTTACGACTGTACTTTGTTCTCAGAGTTGTCAAACACAGGAGCTCTGAGCCACTCCACCTTGACATCATACTGCAGCAATAGCAATGTGTAGCACTCAATTCACTACTTGAGAAAGAGGGCATAGGTGCACCCACAAAGGGCGGCGTCTTCCTTGAAGTTGGACGTCACAGAGACACACAGAGAAAGCACAAATCAATGACTATCCATGGAATCGTACCAAGAACACAAGGGAGGGTGGGATTTGAGATGGACACCAAACCTGCTTCGCCCCAAAGCCGAGAGGGCACACGCTCGCCAGCCGTTGCCCCATCCTCCATAGCTACAACACTAACCTGTGGGCGCATGCGAACACGAATCCATAAAAAATGGCGATGCAAACCAGCGAGACCCATCCATGGCGGCAACTGTGTCACAAGCCGAGGAAGATGCACACACATGGGGAGAGGAAGAGCGGCATGTCAGAGTAGCGCACCGTGGGCTGTGCCTCCAGCCTGCCTCCCATGCGCCCCTCAGTTTGTCTCCACCGCACTCGCTCAAGGGCGCAATGGACCAACCGCGCCGCAGTCTTTGCTTCGATGTCCCTGTGGCACACGTCCGCGGCGGCGGTCCCGTACGTGGACGCGATCTCAGCGGCGTCTTATGTGTGACGGCGGGCGCAGCAGCGGCGATCCAGACGGCGGTGGCAGCAATCCGGAGAAACGACCGAGATGGCGATCTGGAGAAACGGCGGAGGAGGCGATCCGGAGAGGGGATCGATGGAGACACGTGTCCCTGCGGCACACGTCGGCGGCGGCAGTCCCGTACGTGGACGCGATTCCGGCGGCGTCTTCTGTGTGACGGCGACCGCGGCAGCGGTGATCCAGACGGGGGCGGCGATCCAGACGGCGGCCGCGGAGGGGGTTTAGGGGTGGATCGGGGCGTGAGATCGGGCGTGAGGTCGGGCGTGCGAAGGTCTGGTCGGCGGCGTAGACCGATCTGCCCTGGGCACGAGGGTTTTTTTGGCAAAGGTTTTTTGGCAGAGGTAGGATGATGACGAAAAAAAACGGTGGTGGAAGGATGACGAAAATAAACCAGTGAAAATAAACCGTGCAGACTATTCACCAACTGCTCCATTAGAAGTAGAGATGAGCGATTTCGTCAACAAAACTTGCATGCCTTCACCTGGATTATGTGACCCCTAACAGGTATATATATGGTTTTGAAGATGACTAGCTTTCTTAGCCATTCATATGACATACTTGGAAGTCAGCGTAGGTACCTTGCAGCAGCATCCGACCACACACACTGTAAAGATATGGAATGCTGATGGCTTCAATTGGAAAAAGCTTTAGTAGGTAATTTTTCTAAGCTTCTCTCTCTCTCTCTGAAAATTCCCTTCAGTTGAAAAGTTATGAAAATCTCTAGTTGAGATCCTGAAATAAGGTTAGCACCCGAATTCTCATATCATCAGCGCTGACAAAACATGCATGCTTCCGCTGAAGCTTAGACAGTGGCAAAGCTTTTCAGCCAATTATACATTATCACCTCAAAACGAAGGACGAGTGGACTTTCTTTTATATCAAACATGTCCTGAGTTTTTCACTAGATTATATTTTAGAGAAAATGTCATATGGCACGGTTTCATATAGACAGCGGTTGCAGCCATCTGCTGGGGTTAGCAGCTACAACATTTGCAACATATGATCCACCAAAGGCATAGTCCGGGCCAAACCAACATCTCATGCAGGAGCCCATCATCACTGGTAACAACAAAAAGATGAAATAGCACGACATGCTCGTAGAATTACGCTCACCTTACAACATAAAAGGTGTTTTATTTGGCACTCAAGTAGTCCAGTTCACACACATGAAAAACCATAGTACAAATAAATGCGCGATCGAGTCTGAACTCTAAACAGAATTTAGCTAGGGAACAAACACACACACACACACACACACAAGCAGTTGAAAGGAAAATTACACTAATTAAGGCTGTGGAAAACGAACAGGAGAAGCAGCCCCCAAGATGCGCACCTCAGTCCCAATACTCCACTACAAGTTTGACCTGATTGGGGCGAGTCCTGAGCTGCTCCACCGCACGTTCCATTTCCAGGTTGCTTTTACTACCACTGAGCTTGGCCTCTTTAAGGCTCACCAAGTTCTCGAGGCCAACAACGCTTGTCTTCTCGCTATAAAAAAGTAACACAAGTGTCTCCAGCATTTGCATTGATCCTTCCTTGAACGTGAGCTTGCTGGAAAATCCAACCACCTTCAGGATCCTTAGCGTGAGGAAGCTGTGTTCGGGGCCTGCAACCAGCACTCCTCCGTCTTTGCAGTCAATGTCCTTTAGACGGACACTCTCAAGTTTGGGCACCTTACACAAGACATCGAATAACTTGTCGCCAGCAAGATTTTTGTCTCTCCCACTTCTATCTTTGTGAGGTGTGTGAGTGATGAGACCCAGTCGGGCAATTGGCTAATGTCTTGGCCAAACACACCAAGGCATTGGAGAAGTGGCGGCGGCGTGGAGACGACATGAAAAAACTCCAGGAAGCTCAAACCCGCCTCGAATTTCAGATTTAGCAATCGGAGGCTGCTTGTCTTACTCAGGGAGAAGGCAAGGTTAGTTGAACACCCATCACCAACTTTCGCATCGATTATGATACTTAGCAACTGCAATTGTGTCAGCTTACCAATCTCCTGGGCAACCGATGGACTGTCAAGAACTCCTACGTCCACCTCACGTAGAGCTTTCATCTTCGAGAACCCTCGAGGCAGATTCCACCTATTGGACCGTAGGCGCTCTAGTTTGCTTAGCTTTGTCACAGTTCGTGGCAGCTCCCAGATGTGTGAGTGTTTTACATCAAGAGTCTCCAAGTGCTCTAGATTTCCAACTTTGCGAGGCATCTTTGAGACGTTTGTATTCCTCAAGCTCAAGAACTTGAGAAGATACAGTCGGCAGACATCTCTGATGTGCTTGTTTCTCAGGGCCTGGCAATCTTCCAGGTCAAGTACTCTCAGCAATTTGAACTCACCTAGGTGATCCAGTAGCTTGCCAAAACCGTCACGCTGAAATGTGGTCAATGACCGGACATGCTGTAGCTTCATCGCCTCAATGCCATGCCTTGAATGATGATGCTCGTCATGGCCATTATCGTGGATGGAGAGGCGGCGGACCTTGCCATGTCCATCTGTCTTCCCTCCAAATTCACGCCCTACCAAGCTAACAAAGTTAGACTCATGGGATTTGGACACCATGACCTCAAGGATCATGTCATGCACCCGGCACCCCTGTACCTCCACTTCTCTAGAATGTTCTAACTGGTACACAAACTTGTCTAGTTGAATCATGTTCCTACTTATCAACTCGTTGAAGTATTCTTCTGCAACCTCCAACAAAGTCAAGCCCCGTTTCTCAGTGACCAGACCTTCAGCAATCCATCTGTATAGCAGTCTATCCTTGGCAATCATATAATCCTCCGGGAAAATGCTCACATACATCATGCAAGCCTTCAGATAATGAGGTAGGTAGTCATAGCTGAGTGTAATCAACTGCCTCATCCCCTCGAGGGCACGGTTGCTTTCCATATGAGAACTAATTGATCTAGAAACTTGTTTCCACATATCTATGCTCTCAGCTGACGTAGAGCTTGGCAGAAGGCTAGCGATGCTAATGATGGCCAACGGCAAGCCACCACATTTTTTCAAAATTATATCCATGGTTTTTTTAAGTTCTTTGGGGCAATCATCCTTCTTTGGGGAGCTAAACACTCTTCTGACAAATAATTTAACAGATGATTCTTTTTCTAGGGGCTTCATATGATGGACAAAGTCGACACTAGAGGCCGCAGCCACTGCCTTTATCCGAGTTGTCACAATGATTCTGCTGCCACAATTATTCTTTGGAAATATGTTCCAAATAGCTTCCCAGGCTGGTAGGCTCCACACATCATCGATCACAATGAGATACCTGGTTTTATTTGACATATGCATGCTTGGAGTTAGAAAGTTTGTGTACAAGCAAAATAATAATTAGAAATATTTGTTAAAATGGAAATACTAACAACACTCATAGAAAATTAAGGAATTGGTTTATTTTTAACAGAAAACAAAAGAACTTTTGTTTCTCTGCAAGCGACAGTTGTTGAGTATCGTGATTATTAGAAAGTATATGATACACTAGGATTTATTTCTACCTTGTCTTGTACTCAAAGTTGATCATATACTCCTATATATATGTCCACGAGGCTCAAGCAATAAACATCAAATTCCACCAATCTCCCTCTCTATTCTTTCTACATGGTATCAGCCTAACTTTGATCCAAGATCCTAGTTGTCGCCACCGCTTCCGCACAGCGCCGTCCTCGGGGCATTCGATCTTCATGATCGTCACCGGGAGCCGCCCGGCCCGTATCTACAGTTCTGGCTGTCGTGCATCCATCTGCGCGCGGCCTCATTGGCTCAGCCACTTCACCATCAAGCCACATCCCCGACTTTGCGGGCGATCAAATTAATCACCTGAATGGCGCTTTGCTCCTCCGGCCGCGTGACTGCCTAGTTATTCGCTTGCGAGCACCTCAGCAGGTCCTATGATGATCGTCCCCGCGTCCAGCGCACCCGTCCACCGACCGAGCAACGGCTTACCGCTGCGTCGCCCCATAGGGCCGCAGTGCCCCCGCCTCATGTTCTTCCTACGGCTGCATCGACTTGCAAGCCGCCGTTGTGTCGCCCCTTCGGGCCATAGCGCCGCGGCACATGGTTCACTCCACTGCCACGAGGCCGTGCCCACGATCGCACCAACCCGTGCGCTGTTGCAGCATCACCCCTTCGGGTCATAGCGCCGCAGCATGCGGTCCATGCCACCACACTGAAGTCATCCCAGCGATCGCACCAACCCGTGCGCTGCTGATACATCGCCACTTCGAGTCATAGCGCCGCATCACACGGTCCATGCTGCCGCCCCGAGGTCTTCCTCGTCGTCGTCCCGACCCACGCACTCTCATTGCATCGCCCCTTCGGGCCATAGAGCTGATACGTCTTCAACATATCTATAATTTTTGATTGCTCCATGCTATTATATTATCAACTTTGGATATTTTATATGCATTTATATGCTATTTCATATTATTTTTGGGCCTAACTTATTAACCCAGTGCCTAATGCCAATTTTTGTTTTTTTCCTTGTTTTTTGGCTTTCGCTGAAAAGGAATATCAAACGGAGTCCAAATAAAATAAAACTTTACGATGATTTTTCTTGGACCAGAAAACACCTATGAGACTTCGAGTGGGGGCCAAAGGACCCATGAGGCGACGACAAGCCGTAGGGGTGCGCTCTAAGGGGGGCGCCCTTGGGCTTGTGGCTCCCTCGGGAGTCCCATGCACCGACTCTTTGGCCTATAAATTCCCAAATATTCCAGAAACCCTAGTGGAGTCGCTAAAGATACTTTTCCACTGCTGCAGGTCTCTGTTCCCGTGAGATTCCATCTTGGGGCCTTTTCTGGTACTCCACCGGAGGGGGTTTCGATCACGGAGGGCATCTACATCAACCTTGTTGCCCTTTCGATGATGTGTGAGTAGTTTACCACAGGCCTACGGGTCCATAGCTACTAGCTAGATGTTTATTTCTCTCTCTTTGATCTTCAATACAATGTTTTCCTCGATGTTCTTGTAGATCTATCCGATGTGATCTCCTTTCGCGGTGTGTTTGTTGAGATCCGATGAATTATGAATTTATGATCAGATCATCTATGAATATTATTTGAGTCTTCTCTAAACTCTTTTATGCATGATTAAGATAGCTTTGTATTTCTCTTCGATCTATTGATTTGGTTTGGCCAACTAGATTGGTTTTTCTTGCAATGGTAGAGGTGCTTTATAATGGGTTCAATCTTGCGGTGTCCTCGCCCACTGACAGAAGGGGTAGCGAGGCCCGTATTGTATTGTTGCCATTGGATAAAAGATGGGGTTTATATCATATTGTGTAAGTTTATCCCTCTACATCATGTTATCTTCCTTAAGGCATTACTCTGTTTTATAACTTAATACTCTAGATGCATCCTGGATAGCGGTCGATGAGTGGAGTAATAGTAGTAGATGTAGGCAGGCGTCGGTCTACTTGTGACGAACGTGATGCCTATATTCATGATCATTGCCTTGGATGCCGTCATTACTTTGTGTTTTTCTATCAATTGCTCAACATTAATTTCTTTACCCACCGTTTCTTTCTCCCAGAGAGAAGCCTCTAGTGAAACCTTTGACCCCGGGTCTATTTTTCATCATATATTTTCAGATCTATAAAACCAAAACCCCAAAAATACCTTGTTGCAATTATTTTGTGTTTACTTTATTTTGCCTTTTACTTTTATTTTAAATCTATCTCTATCAGATCTCACTCTTGCAAGTGACCGTGAAGGGATTGACAACCCATTTTTCATGTTGTGTGCAAGTGTTTGTTAGTTTGTGCAGGTGCATAGATTGGAGACTTGCTTGTGCCTCCTACTGGATTGATACCTTGGTTCTCACCTGGGGGAAATACTTATCTCTACTTTGCTGCATCACTCTTTGCTCTTCAAGGGAAAAATCAACGCAAGCTCAAGAAGTAGAAAGTGCCACGGCGCTTGGTCCACTCCTCCATTCCCGCGCATTGACTTTCGCTTGGTATGCACCGTCAGTCCTGTGCACCGTGTCGCCTCACTAGGCGCGGGAACACCACCGCCCGTGCTCGATCCTTGGCATTCTATCGGGTTCTTCCTTTCCTACTTCGAGTATCGCCGCGGCGCTCACCTAGCCACCGCCGCTCTTTTTCCTCCGCGCGACCATGCTCCTACCGGCGACCGACGTGGCCACCATGGGCTGCCTCTAGTATCGCCGCCTACTTCGTCGTGCACCGTCTTTGTGTCCGTCCTGCACCAACTCATCTCTACCGTCATCTCATCTTCCCCGTCCACTTCATCTACCCCGAAAACCACGGTCGACATCGGCACCTTCTACCCCACGTCAACTGGCATCGCAACCATCGTCGAGTCCTTCTCTATTGGTCCCCTCCGACATGGCGTACAGCTCGTGCATATCCCCTTCTACGCATGCCCGACGCTAGCAACACCGACGCGTGCCCTCGTCCACGACATGTCCCCAGCCTAGCAAGCATGGTGCAACACCTTGTCAACATCAACTTCGTCCGTCTACGCATGCCCGGTGCTGGCAACACTGATGTGTATCCTTGTCCACGATATGTCCTTGGGGTGTCGAACCCGGCGCAACACCTCGTCAACACCGTCTTTTTTTCGGTGCACAATTGCAGCCATGACTAACTCGACGCTGTCGTGCGCCCGCGGCTCCACGGTGACTACCTCGACACCGGCCATCTCGACTTGACATCGACCACGGCGTCCCTCGCATGGCTACGTCAACGACAGCTACACCACCCTACGCTCTCGGCTACATCGACATCGACACAAATTAAAGGGTTGTTGTCTTGCTTGAGCAATCTCGTTGCTTTTTTACTCCAGCCATGACTTCCGCGATGCATCAAATGTTACAACTATGTGAGGGACGGGGGATGTCCATCGGCTTGCATTCAGATTTTTCTTCAGTCTCACTGTCTGCGTCGCTATCGTTGTGATCAGGGCGGACCATTCGGGGGCAGCTGTCTGGGCTCACGAGTCATCTGCAATATAAACTAGGCTATGACGCCGAGTATAATTAGCCTGGTTTACCACGATAGCCCGGGCATATAGCTCTTGGGCCCTACTTAATGATTCTAGGCCCATCTAATTAACTGACCCATGGTTGCACGTAGAGCTACTCGGCAACACGCCTGCACAAAAAAAGTTACAAGGCAGCTAAGTCTCAACCCTTTCCTCTTCCCCTCGCGTAGCCCCCGCCCAAAGCTCTCGAATCCCGATTGCTTAGGCTGCATCTCCCCCTTCCCTCTCCCCTCGCCTCGCCCCCGCGGGCGGCCGAGCGGGCAACCCTATCCATCGGCCTCCCTCTTCCCCTCCTGTCTCCCTCCCCCCGCCGCCGCCAGCTAGCGCCGCTGGGCAAAGCCCTGGTGGCGCCGGCGCCAACGGGAAGCTTCCCCCCCCCCCTTTTCTTAGCCTAGGGTTGGCGCGGGACGATCTGGCCAGGTGGGGCCGCCGCGCTCGCGAGGGGCCGGCGGCGCAGTAGCAGATGCGGGTGGTGACAGCGTGCGCGGCGGCAATGGGCGGTGGGGCCAAGCGCGTGTGCGGGTTGTGCGGCGGTTTTGTGCGGCGGTTTTGTGCGACGGCTCTCTGGCGGATGCGGGCGCCGTCGGGTCGCCCATTCTGGTGGCCTGGCGGGCGGCGCGGGCGGCGGGCCGTGGCGGCCCAGTCCAGGGCGCCACGGGAAGCAGCTGCTCGCTCTTCGGGCGGGCGGCATGGTGGGCGGCGGACTCGGGCCAGCGGCCTGGATCTGGGCCAGATCTGGCAGGGCGGCGCGGGTCCGGCGAGGTGGTGCTGCCGGGATCCCTCGGGCGGCAGTGGGGCGGCCTGCTGCTCCTTGGCAGCGGTGGTCCGTGCTTTAGGAGGTCGGTGCTGGCGGTTTGTGTCTCCGGCGTGTCGTGACGGTGCGGATCCGATATGCAGTGGTGGATGTCGTTCGTCAGCGCGCGGGTGTAGGGAGCCGACTTGGTCCGCACGGGTGCAAGCTTATGCGTTAGTGCTCTTCTCTCTTGTTGCATTGTGGTGGCGTCGGTCCGAGGTTGCTCGTCGGGCGTCGTCGTGCTGTCGGACAGATCGACACCATTGACCACGGACATGGCATCGTTCGAGCGTGCTCGCGGTGGTCGTCGGTAGTCACCGGGTTATCTCCCCCCTGGTCCACCGGGACCAGATGGGGATACAGGCATGGGCGCCTCCTACTGTGGAGGTGCCGACCCAAACCCACTGGCTGATGCCGGGCTAGGGGTGAAAGGTGGTCCGTTTCACTCTTACTACTGTGGTCGGGTGCTCGTGACGGAGATGGTCGGCGGTTCCTAGGGGCATGGATGCAGGGGCGGCGGCCCTAGACGGCGGGACTCACCGTTGTCTTTCTGCTAGGCTCCATGGTGGTGGTGGTGGCTCCATATTTAGGTCGTGAGGGCGACTAGGGATGTAGTGGCGGGAGGCCCAGGATTGCTCTGGCAGTGACCAGATCCGGGGTGGGCAAGCTTGACCCTCGTTGTGGTACTGGTCTGGTCTCCTTGTGGTGGTGCAGGCAAGTGGCCGAGCGAAAGCTCCACGCTTCTGGCGCCGGCGACGACGACGCATGTGGGTGTCGCTTGCTTCTTGAAGACGGCGTCGTGGATCCAGTACCTATGCCAGGGCTCACGGTGAAAATCGTTGTGTTCTCTCAGACTCGGCAGCGCCGACACTTCGCGTTGTAACCCTCCTGGGGCGTTGTCTTTGAGCTTAGGCGTTTATGTCCGTGCCTCGGTGAGGTGTTAGGCTTGTTCTAGGCTTATGTTTTATCTGTTGATCTGCTGTGTAAGGGGGCCTCCCCACCATATTGTATTATTCGGCCATGTACTCTGATTTGTTGTTTTATTTATAAAGCAGGGCGAAAGCCTATTTCAAGCTAAGTCTCAACCACGGCCGTAGCTCTTCCCAGCGGAAAAGACGACAGTCGACAACGGCCAGTCATGCCCACTGATTAGGGCATGTACATTGGTTCAGTCGGCCACCGTACGTCCACAGGATCTGTCCATATTGAGCGCTTTAAGCGCCCCACAAGTCAACTGGCGCCTACAGAAAACGCCAAGTGGATCGGCCCACCAATGCACCAGCGCAGAAGCAGTTTCAAGAAAAAAAAAAAGACACGCAAAAACTTGCGAGTAGGAGGAGTCAAACTTGCATCGCCCCTATAGGAGATGGTTCAGCTAACCACTGCAGCCACTAGACCATTGTGACAAACAACAACGCGGACACTTAAAGAACTACTTCAGCTGCGTTATTTATTATCCAGAACTGACATTCTTATATTTTTTATAAAACAAAGTTTATCAAATTTTGAAAAACGATCACGAATTAGAAAAGTTCATCAAACTTGATAAGAAAAGTTCATCTATTAGAAAAACTTTCACCAATTTTGGAAAAAGTTCACAAGATGTGAAAGAAGTTCATCGATTTTGGAATAAAAAGATTATAGAATTTGAAAAATAATCATCAAATGCAAGAAAGTTCATCGATTTGAGAAAATGTTCATTGAATTAAAAAAAGTTCATTGAATTTGAAAAAAGTTCATCGGATATGAAAAAAAGTTTACCGAATTTGGAAAAGTTCATCGGTTTTAAAAAAAGTTCACCAATTTTCAAAAAAGATCCCCGAATTTGAAAAAAAGTTCATCAATTTGAAAAAAAGTTCGTCGAACTTCAGAAAAAGTCCATTGAAAATAAGTCCATTGAATTTGAAAAAAGTTCATCGACGTTAAAAAATTCAACAAATTTTAAAAATTCATTGAATTTTAAAAAAGTTCATCGAATTGGAAAAAGTTCATCAAATTTGAAAAAAATCATCAATTGTTAAAAATAATTCATTAGAAAAAGTTCATTCATTTTGAAAACAAAATTTCATCAAACTATAATAAAACATCATCGATTTGGAAAAAGTTCACGCATGTAAGAAAATAAAAAAAAACATGAGAATCGATGAGGGAGGAAACATGGAAGAAGAAAAAAATAAAAACAGAAAATGAAAATGGAAAAAAGAAAAAAGAAAAAAAGAAAACAGAGAAGGAATAAAAGCAAAGAAGAGTTGAAGCTCAACAGGTGCCGAACTGTAGTGCGGTGGTTGCTGCGTTGATTGAAGAGAGAGGATGCGGGTATGATACGCAGTGTGGCTGTTTCTTATTTTTTTTGCAAATTAACGTACGCAATAATGGGCCGGACAAGCGCCCGTTCGTAAATTTGCCTATAATGGGCGCCTACAGCGCCAAATAGGATTTGCCCATCCATATGTCATCTGCAGACTATTCCAATGCCCGGGTGTTTTTTCCCTTTCTCTGTCTGTACGTCATTTTTTTCCTTGTGTTTCTGGTGTTACATACGGCTGACTGTACATCATTATACATGCCCTTAGGCGAGGTGAGTTAAGTTCAATTAGATTTGGGGATTTCAATCGGTGTAAGCTGAACGCACACGCAAATTTTTGCGATGGGACTTCACTCCTTTGATTTGGAGATTTTAGTGTTGGTTTGTAATTGCAGGGACATAGGAATTTGGAGATTCCATTGTTCCAAACAGGTTCACCAAAGATAAATCGATCTCCACTCCGCATAGATATTGCTTCTCCTCAACACCCCTAGCCTAATCATTCCAGATCATCAAAATTTAACCAGAAGTTGTTATTATCGGAGCTAGCTAGAGGGAAGGACTATCACCAGTCTTCATTTTTACCAAGTTGAGATTTTTTATGTCATTAATTTATGTTGAGATGAATCATCGCTTTAGACCTTCAGTGACTCAATTCAAGAGGTAATTGTGTGTTTCTTATCCCAAGAACTCTTTTTCCATGTTTGATGTAAAGAATCATTCTTGGCTTAAGTATGTATGACATTTTTCTCAAATAGTTACAGTCAATATTGAGGGACAAACTTGAGACTTATGTTTTTCATTTGATAAACAGTCTTGTTAAGTCTCAGTCGACTAAGACTTAATGAAGTCTCAGTCGATGCTATATCCATAAGATTTTACATTGAGATTCGTGCAAAATATTTTTTCTGGTTTTTCTTTTTTCTCTTGCATGTTATGTCATTTGACTTATACTTGGTTCAAGCTCAGTCGACTGAGACCTAGCCACACCCTTTGATAAATCATGTTGCATTTTCTGGTTGCAAAGATGTTGACAGTCTGACAAAAAAAAGAGGTTGAAATAAGAAGCATGGCATATTCTCTGTTTTTTTAGTTAGTTTGCCCTCCGCCACGCCTCCTAATTTTTCCTGGCCGCCTCTGTCTGTTATTGCGGGTGATGTTGAGTATCATGATTATTAAGAAGTATAGGGTAGATTAGGATTTATTTCTACCGTGTCTTGTACTCCAAGTTGATCATGTACTCCTATATATATGCCCACGAGGCTCAAGCAATAAACATTGAATTCCACCAATCTCCCTCTGTATTCCTTCTACGGTAGTTAAAGTTCTTGGTCTATGTGTTGTGATAGTGTACTCAGATGTTATATTTTTCTTTGGATTGAGGATACTAAGGCCCGTGATTCTTAGTACATGTACAGCTAGCAGGGCCTTCATAAAAAAAGGTTCAGGTTCAAATGAAACAGTAGCGTGAGACGTCCAGAAAATGGCACACAAGGAGCATTGCGTTTATGAAGATCGAATGCCCAAAGACGAAGACCACCCCCGCTCCCCAAAAAAAGCTGCAAAAACTTTTCAATCATTTTGAATTTTGTTTGTGTTTGCTCTACTCTACAAGTACGATAAGCAATGTACCAAAGTGGTTTAATTATTTTGCAATTTTGCAACGAGCAATTGGAAATCCCTATTTAGCGCTGTTCGATGAACCATTTTCTCACTTGTACTAGTAACTAAAAGCTGGAAGACTTTTTAGTGTTTTGAAATGGCTGCTAGCCTTGGTGCACATGTTATGAAGTCTAACAGAATTACATACTCCTTGAGAAACTAATCCCTTGGTTTGTGATACTTTCATTGATACTCACGCATACTAACAGAATTGATTTTTAGTGTTTGATACTCCCTCCTTCCATCTATATAGGGCCTAATGCATTTTTAAGACAACCTTTGACTATTGACAAGATTAATAGTACATGACATGCACAATGTGAAAATTACATCATTGAAAGCTCCTTTCACACACGAATTTAACGGTGTGCTTTGTGTAAGTTGCATGTCATGTATTATTGCTCTAATATTTGGTCAAAGTTAGTCTCGAAAAACGCATTAGGCCCTATATAGATGGAAGGAGGGAGTACATTATATTGCTATATTTATAAAGATGATATTGAGCAGAGTTTAAACTTGTGTTTGGGGATGGTAGTCTATACCTCGTCTCCTTGAGGAGCTTCATGATCCTGCTGGATGGCCCTTCCACATCCATCGGGTTGGTTTGCTTATCATCCCCTTTCTTATTGCTGAGCTGCTGGAGCAGTCGTTTCAGCAGTCCCTCCATGTCCTTGTCTACATTGAATGCTTGTGAGACGGACACCGTCGCCTGGCAGGGGAAGTCCACGTCGAGTTGCCGGCACAACTCCATGGCCAGGGTTGTCTTCCCCAGCCCTCCGAACCCCACAATGGAGAGCACCTTGAGACTCTTGCCATCCTCATCATGGACCTCCACATTGATCTGGCCATCCTCATCATGGACCGGAGCCGTGCTCTCGCCATGCTGAACATGCATAGGCCCCTTGATCTTAGTAGCCAGGGTGTCGGCCTGCTCTGTTATGCCCACGAACTGATGAGGGTCGTTGACACGGCGGAGAGCATTCGTGGAGATAGACGCTGCCGAGACGGGGGCCAAGAAGGCAGCTCTTGGCAGCGTGGCCCGGTCGATGTTGTAGCGAGCACGGCGTTCGCTGACGGTGGTGGTACGCACCAGGAGATCCTTGATGTCTGCGGCGAGGGCGCGCTGCAGCACAAGCTTCTTGTACGGATACCTGGCAACGCGCTTGGCGCGGGCGTAGATGGACGGGCG
Source organism: Aegilops umbellulata (assembly GCA_032464435.1). NCBI lineage: Eukaryota > Viridiplantae > Streptophyta > Magnoliopsida > Poales > Poaceae > Aegilops > Aegilops umbellulata. The sequence continues at coordinate 1,499,500 of CP136057.1, read as the reverse complement.
CGCCATGGGGCGGCTGATGCAGAGCGAGTAGGTGTCGGTGCAGTCCTCGGCATCGTAGACGAGGTCGTGCACCTGCTTCTCCCACTCCCGGACGATGTGGTCGACGGAGCCCTCCTTCGCCTCCGAGATGACGCGGAGGACGGCGTTCATGGTGGCCAGCTCGTCCCGGAGTTGGATGACCTTGTTGCCTACGCCGCGGATGTCCTGGAGCTCGTCCACCAGCACCTGCCCGACCTTGCTCAGGACCGGCACTGCCGCTCTCTCCATTCTCAACGGAGCTTAGTTGGTTGGTTGCTTTGGTTGGAACTTGGAAGAGGATCAACACAAATGGAGACGCTCCTCTCACCCGGGCCGAACTTGCCTTTTAGATAATCTGGGAAGCGCACTGTCAACATACATGTTGTAAGTTAAATACTAATAGATTCGGCCCTCGTCGGGTCAAGTAAAATAGGATGGTTGTTAGTCTAATCAATCTATTTTCAATGAAATTAATATCAATATATACTTAAACTTACTACATTATATCTGAGGCTTAGTCCATGGATAAATTTCATTTACACATCAACGATAAGATTTTTGGCACATGGTTAAGTAAATATTTGTATTTTATCAAAAGTAGGTCCTTTACACACTAATATTCATCAATAAAATATTTTTTGCGAACAATTTGTTTTCTATGTATTTTAATATGTTCATTAGGTTTTCTTGGTTTGACATAACTTATTAACCACACATTTTTAGTCTATTACAGCCTAAATTATTGCCACGAAAGATTTCATTTTTTTGGATGAATGGTTTATTTGTAAGGACTTTTAACGCATTTTGACTCACGATTATGATTACAGTTTACGATTGTTTGTTTGGTGGAAGAGGAAGAATGCAAATAGCGGTGCTCCTCACACTAGGGCTGTGGACTTGCATTAGCATCAGGCAAGAAGTACACTGTCAACATGTGGTAAGTACAATAGTACTATTGGTAAAATAGCTGGTTGTTAGTGTAAATATGCCAGATTAAATAAAATAGGATGGTTATTTGTGTTTATAGTGAACCTATTTTTGATTGAATACCAATGTTTGCTTAAAAATGCTATATTATCTGAGTTCCGATCCTTGTATAAATTTCATTTACATATAGTCGGATATAGATTTTTGCCACAAGTTTAAGTAATTTTTTTTATTTGATCAAAAGTAGGTTCCTTAGAACCTAAAAAATATCTTTCAAATATTGGGCTGACAATTAGTTTTGTGCGATGTTTAGTGTTTTTTCTTTTGAGATTTTTGGTCCAAAACAATCCGAATGTAATATTCTTGAACATTGATGCTTCATATAAGAAACATATCCAAATTTTTTTGGATGAGTACTTTTCCCTATGAATTTTATGCTTTTTGAGATTTTTTTGTCTAGTGTCGGATCCATTAATTAGAAATCATGTTAGTGATGGTAAAAATTAAATTAGACCTGGCTGCAAAATGATTATACCATTAGTTGGTGTTCTCCTGCAATAAACACGACCAGTACTACATAACATGTGCAAAAGCAACCCAAAACACAATGGTTTCTGCATTCTCCTCTGCTAGTGTCCAAAGATGATATGTTTAGTTATCATTTTAATTTCTTTAGCAAAAAGTTATCATTTTAATTTTTTGCAAAAAATATCATTTTACTTGTTACAATGTGCCGGTAGCTTGCATTTCATGGAACTCTGTCAGGAAAACTTATTCTAAAAGTGTTTTGAAGTGACTGCCTGCACCATAACTTTACCTTGTTTTCCCGCAAAAAATAAATAAATACAAACTAGTAAACAAATAGCCTTGCAGGTACTTAAATTAGTGCAGACTGAACTGTCATGGCTTCACAAGCGAAGAGAGCGCGCCTCCCAAGGGAGAGGGAAGATTGAACTGTCATGACTTTCAACTATAAGTAATTTACCGGACTACTCTAATTAATTTGCTACATGCCAAATCTGATGGCCAGTGCCCAACGCTACCACCACCCACCAAATTGGCATGTATTTGGGAGTACAAATCTGATACTATTGTGCTCTAGGGCAAAAGGTTGTTCTCTAATTGCCATCACATAGATCTTTAGTTTGGAAAAGCCTGATGTGCAACCACAGTTGTGCCAAGCCGGATGGGGGAAGATGACTCACCTTCCTTTGGACAACAACCATCCCAGATCCACCATATGTGGAGCTATCAGCCAGCTCTCAATCAATACTCCTACTAGTCATCCTTAATTAACTGTGAAACGAGACCTAGCTTTGAGAAGACCCGGTAGTTAAGGGAGCCTGCAGGACTGAACTTGGGGAATCGATCCAGATCTGAATTAAACAACTCATCATTGCTTTGATGTGTCGATGGATGGGTCATCTGTTGACATTATTAACCGAAGGTGGATCCATGACAGTATCACATGTTGTCACATGGTCATGGGGCTGGTTTGTTGCACTGATCGAGATTATCCCATGGTTTCCATGGCATAGCATAGCCTTGTCTTCGATGTCTCTCGAGTCTCAAGGGAAGATCTTCATTAATGCAGAAACACAAATGACTCGGTTGCATTACGTATTAGTCCAACTCATACCAATCTAGATCTTGATCACATCCGAATAAAAGGTGACTATATTTACCGAGACCAAAAACTCATTAATGATACTTGAGAGAATGGTTTGCAGTGACAGGCTAAATTATTATTTTTTGCGTAAAAGGTGACCGTATTACTCGGAATACATATTACAATCCGCCTGACACAGCTTGTCAACATCACCACATCTAGAGTGGAGCCAGGCAACTATGGTGCAAGCGATGCAGGCAAACCTTCCATATAATCACTAACAGTGTTTTGGAAACCACTAAAAGGAGTTATGCAATCTCCCTACTAGACATCAAGTGCTCTATCTCACTAATCGACCTGGCATAAGCAGAGACGTGGAGTGATCTCTTCCGTACACTTCACCATATTGAGTAACTCCATACAATCGGACTCAATGTAGATCTAGGAGGTACACCATTGGAGAGAAAGGGCAAGGCCTTCCATGCAAGCGGCAATTTCGTCTTTGAGAAGACGACAAGTGATAGGCTAATTAAGTTCCACATTGGTGGTTGTATGCATCTTAAGATACACAGAGTGACAAAGTGTTACATCATTACTATTTTTTAGGGTGGAGACCGAGGGATAGTCCCTCTTTAAAAAAACTATTTATTTAGGAACGTTATGTCACTACTATTGGAAAAGAAAATAATGCATTCTTCAACTTAGCATCATTTGGTAGCTGATATCAAGCATCTTTTTTTAAGACAAAGATCAAGTATCTTATGGTAGATAGGGAGTTTATTCCGCTGAAAATTAAATGTGAGCACAATAGGGTAGTAAGATGGTTGGCATTGTATAGTTATACAAAAAGTACTAATGTTGTATGGATTGATATAGGACCACCGTGTATAGAGGAACTATTACCTCTCAATTGTAACGCTATTTTTATGGAACAAAAACTCCTTTACCCTCACAAAAAAAGATCGGAGGTACATAGTAAGTTCTTTTTTTCAGAACAAGGTACGTACGGGAGGCCCTATTTAGTGTGGGACGCGCTGGCGAACAAGTCAGCGGGCACCCCCCCCCCCCCAAGGCCCATTGGCGATGCTGGACGCATGCCTTTTTTCATTTCGTATATTTCCCTTTTGCTATTTATTTTTATCCTCTTTAAAATAATTCAGGATTTCAAAAAAATTCAAATTTTCAAAAAAAAAATGTTTCAGAAATCATAAACTGTTGGTGGATTAGAGAAAAATGCTCATGATTTTCAAAAATAGTTCACATATTGAAAATTGGGCAGACCCACATATCGATCCACAAGCTGCACACGCTAGGATTCTAGCTTCTTTTACCCACCAAATATTATTGTAATTTTCTTTGACGTAAAAAGAGTTTGGCTATGGAAATAAGTAGGCCTATTAGCCACATCAAGGCCCTGGATGTGTGGGTAACACGAGTCTCTTCGTCAACGTCATCAGTGCCAAATTCTTTGATGGGATATATGTATCGCCCCCACATCCACTCTCAGGACTATACATACATGTGTACACACACCTGTGGATTTTGGGTACATTCCCAATACCCCCTTTAGTGGTAGCAAGTCGAGAGTTTTTGTTGTTCGATGCCCACACAATGTCGTTCCCTCGGTTAATCCGGCAATCCAAAAGCATAGAAGGAAACAATGTTGAGCAAAAGATAAACGAATGTTGTTACCAAATAACACATTACATTAGTAGGAAGTATAAAATGTACCGATATTGTTGTGAAAAAGGTTTTGAAGCTTAATGTACTTTCTAGAAACCTCAAATTCAACCAAAATTCCAGAACTATTCTCAAGAGTAAATAGCATATAGGTAGACTAGAATGGAATTTGGGTCGTCCATTCTCCCAGTGCCTCCATTCTAGTGAAGAGGGACAAAGCGCCGTTGAATGTCTAGGAGCAATGGAAAATGAAAATCGATTGGTTGTGATTTGGGTTTTTTTTTGCCATCTGTAGTTTATGTTGTCCTGATTTCTATATGGTGTGTTTTTTCAAATCAAACTCGCATTAGTTCGTGCATCGTTTGCATGGATAGGATAGTAGCATTTCAAATCTTATTGTCACCGAGTCTCTTTGTGAACGCCCATCACCGCGAGAGTACACGGTAAGATCCATTGTATCGCCCACACCTCCACGCTCTATATTATGCATGCCTCCTATATATTAGGGTCGTGGGTTTCGAGTGTAGACAGCGACCCCCAATATCCCCTTTGGTGGTCGCAAGTTGACGGGGGGTGCCATGTCGGTCGATGCCCACACCGCCGAAGTTTTCCGCCTAATATGGGAGATTCCGGAAGCGTAGAAGGCAACAACAATGTTTAGTAGAAAAAACATGAAACAAATAAATGGAACAAGAGTATTTCGGTTTTAGTTAGTACCTAAAAACAAATCAGTGGGAGGCACACAGATATGTTGAATATTGTTGCGAAAAAGGTTTTGAAGGTTCAGAAGCTCTCTAGAAACTTCAAATTCAACCAAAATTCCACAGTGAGCCAGATGAGTGAGTATAGGCAGGTAGGTTAGGTAGGGCAGGATGGAATCTGGGCCGTCCATTGTGGCCACACGTCCTATATAAGCATCTCGGGTAGGTTCCTCCCCACAGTTTTTCTCCATTCCATTCCATTCCGTAAATCGAAACCCAAATCGAAACCTAATCGAGGAACAGATTTACGAAACGGAACTGCGAACTCACTCCTCCTCCTCTCCCTCGATTCCCTCGCTCGCTAATCCCACCCACCGCCGCAGATTTGGTCGAACTCCGGCGAGGAAGCTCGCCTGCCAGGTAGGGTTAGGATTGGGCCGCCGCGAGTTCTTCCTGCTTGAATAATCTCCGATCCGATCCACCACCGATTCGGTCGATTTGAAACCTCACTAACCCTAGAAACACACCTGAATCCTCCCTGCTTGTGTGCGGCGATGGATCCCAGCCAGATGATGCCGCGGAGCTTCCCCATGTGGCCGCCACCGCCCCCGTCGCCCACCTCCGATGCCATGCCGGTGCCGCTGCCCTTCCTTGCGCCGCCCCGGCCCGCCCCCGCCCCAGCCCTACCGCGGCTGGAAGAGCAACAACAACCTCGCCAGCGACGGCGCCTACCAGCACCCCGCCATCGGTGACCTACGCGCCATACAGGAACAGGCGTCGTTAGTCTCGCTACAAACGAGACAAAGGGAAGCCTCTCGTCAGGGCACCTTCAAAATTGCCAGCCCAACCGAGCGGGAGGCTACAGCCTCTTCTTTTTTCCGTATTCTATTTTATTTTTCTTTATTTTGTACTTCTGTTTATACTTTAAAATATTATAAATATATATTTAAAAAACACTCTATACGAAATATTTCACAAATAATGAATGTGTACAAAAAATGTTTATCATATATACAAAAATTGTACAAAAAATTGATCATATATTCAAAAAATGCCAATCAAGCATTTGAAAAACATTTGAACAAGTATTTGAAATTTATTAATTAAGCATTTGAAAAATGTTAAATGTGTATAGAAAAAGTGCTGACCATGTTTTACAGAAATTATAAATTGTTTTATTATGAATATAAAACATGTTAATGAAGAATTTCAAAAAATTGTTGAACAAGTATTTAAAAAAAAGTTAATCGACCATTTGGAAATGTAATATGTGTATGAAAAAATGTTGACCATGTGTTACAAATGATGAATATTTTATCATGTATAAAAAATGCTAATCAAGCATTTCACAAAATGGTGAACAAGTATTTTAAAATGTTAAAGAATCATTTAAAAATGAAAATTGTGTTTGCAAATAATCAAGCATTTAAAAATTAAAAATGTGCATAGGAAAAGAATTCACCATGTATTCAAAGAATGTTTATCTTGTATTTCAAAAAAGTTAATCAAGCATTTAAGAAATGTTCAAAATGTGTATAGAAATAATGTTGAACATTTGTTACAAAATTTTAAATTATTGTTAAAAAAATTAGAGGTGTATTAGCGAAATGTTGTAGGCATATACAGAAAATGTACAATAGAAATCAAAAGAACAAAGAAAACCATAAAGAAGCAAAATAAACTAAGAAAACAGAAAATGAATAATAAAACCGAAGAAAAAACTAATAAAATAATTAATAAGAAAAAATGGAGAAGACAAAAGAAAAGAAATAAAAGAAGACAAAAAAAGCCCGGCTCAAATGGGCTAAGTAGTACGCGCCCCTACAACTTACCCCTAAGGTGTGATTCCCGGCCGAGTTAAGGAAATCAGCTAGCGTCGATGCCATGGAAGTCCTCGGGCGCAATGGCTTTTTCGTCCTACGGTTACTCAATCTCTCCGTTCTTTTCTAACTGGCCTAGCGCCTGCTAGGGATGGACTCTAATGCGGGCGATCATAGGAGAATATTTTATTTAATTCTTGGTAGTGCCCATCTAAATGCTGAGCATTGGAGATGCCCTAATGGTATTTGAACGGAGTGGCTACCAGCGCACGTTGACTCCGTGGAATACTCGCCGCGTATAGGAATTGTCATTATTAGCGTCCGCGCTCTGCACAAACTGGGTCAGTTCAGTAAACATAGGGAAGCCAGTGCTGGACGTTCTATTCTCTGATTTCATCACCGGTTTTTCTCCGTTATTTTTATTTCAGTTGGTTTCGTATTAAAATATTTGCCCTTCGATTTTTTACAAAAATTAGCAATTCAATTTTTTAGTGATTTCAAAAAATGCCCGTGAATTCAAAAATTGTTCGCAATTTCAGTAAATGGTCATGAATTCAAAAAGTGTTTGTGGATTCAAAAATGCTTGCGAATATAAAGAAATGTCCACTAATTTAACAATAGTTCTTTAATTTGAATTTTTTCCACAATTTTGAAAAATATTAACAGTTTCATACATGTTTGTGAATTCAAAAAATATTCATCAATGCCAACAATCCGAAGGATTCTCAAAAAACATTCATTAAGTGTAAAACTCTTCATAAATTAGAAAAGTATACTTTATTTACAAAAAATTGGCTTCCCAAAGGTTTGTGAGTTAAAAAAATGTTGGTGATTTCAAAGAAAATGTTCGTGAATTTAAAAAATGTTCCCGAACTCAGAAAAGTTGTCGCAGATTCGAAAAATGTTCGCCAACACAAAAAATGTTCGTGAATTAGAAGTGTTCACAATTTTGAAAAATGCCCATGGTTTCCATAAATATTTGTGAATTCAGAAAACGATCATGATTTTTCAGAAGTGTTGTGACGTCAAATAACATTCAAGAATTTGAAAAGTATTCATATAAACAAAAAGTGTTTCTGATTTCAAAAACTTTATGCGGTTTCCAGGAATGTTCGTGAATTGAAAAAAAATGCGTGTTCACATTTTTTGAAAAATGTCCGTGGTTTCCAAAAAAGGTCATGAAGTCAAAAATATTCAAGAATCCAAATAATGTTCGTGATTTTAAGAAGTGTATTAATTAGAAAAAAATTCACGAATTCAAAAAATATGTTGCAAATGTTCAAGATTTCGAAAGTATATTTATATTTGAAAAATGTTGATGGATTCAAAAAATATGTTCACAATTTCAACATATATCCATGTTTTCTAAAATTGTTTGTTAATTGAAAAATTGGATATGAATCAAGAAAATCTGGATTTCTAAAAATGATCATGAATTCATGAAATGTTCAGTAATTACAAAATTGTTTGTGATTTCAGAAAATTGACAAACATTTGGAAAATTGTTTGCAATTCTCGTAACAAATCACAAATAAAAAAATCGTGGATTTAAAAAATGAAAAACAAAAAATGAAAACGAATATGAAAAAAAATGAAATAAAAAACATAGACATAAAAGGAAAGGAAAACAAAACAGAAAATATAATAACCAGAAGAAACCGATAGGAAAACACACACTGAAAAAAAACTGGTTTAGGAATGTCCTAAAACCTTCCCGAAACCGAATGATGTGGATATCCCAAAACAATTCGACCCGAATAAAGTGGGTCGGCCAACAATAGAGTGGACGTGATGTAGGGGGTATGCATCTGTTGTCTATCCATCGACCTACGCGCTAAATAGGCACCGCGTGCAAATGAGTGGATTGAGGAAAAGAACAATGTGCATGGCCCATGAGCCAGATGATTGTTTTCTCTTGCTCTGTCTTTCTGTCGTAAAAAAACTAGGGGCATTCTTTGCAATAAAATGAATCCAGGTTTGGGCACTTTTCTCTGAAAAAGGGTGACTTTTTTTTGACTCGTAATATAACATCATGGGCATACAAACATAATGGGCACACATCCAGACTGTATGAGTAGGATGCACACAGCCAACATGAACACACATGAATGATCACGTTGCCAAAAATGAAGTCATACAAGACCAAAGCTATGCCTAGATGGAGGAAAAATAGGGCACGTAGGCTCTTTTCAGCAACCGACTTTGAAAGGGCAAAAGAGGAGGAGAGACAGGAAATGCACCATAAGCAAATGCGGGTGGTCGTATGTGGCATAAGCATACCACCCCTACCCCGTCCTTTTGCATTTCCAAGCTTCTTTATCATGTGCATCCACAACATGGCCTTGGTCAATTTCATCAGCCACCACATCATCCTCAATCATCACATACCAGCAATACTAAGCCCTAAGAATGCAACATGGAAAACAAACTTAACTTGGGTTGGGAAAAGGTGGAATAGCTTCTGATCAAAGATCTTAAATATATTCTTCAAAGCGCCTAATGTCCTCTCAACTGTAACTTTAAGGCTAGAGATTGTCTGAGATTGAACAATTCCATGACAGTCTTAGAAAAGCTCCTTGCATAGAACTCATTAAGATGGTAACTGATTTTCTTGAATGGTGGAAACCCCAAGCCGACATGCGTACCCAATCACAAACAAGCATGCACGATATTACAGTGAGCAAATACATACATACGGAATTAACCAAACAAAGGTGCATGCATGGACTGATCGTAATCAACATATGTGTGCGGTCCTACAACTATTACATATCATGTACTCCTGCTTTAAATAGTCAGTATTGCTGAGTTTTCATGGAATGGGATATTGGGCAGACAGGCCCTTGGGTCAAAAATAGTTGTTCTTATTGTGGGAGGCTTATGCCTCCTTGATCTTCCGTCGGTATCGTCTCCAGCCTCGGTCCTGACATGTCGGATATGAAATAACATCGCTACAACGACACATGTGAGAGACTATTCGCCTACTTGTTTTGTGTCGAGGCCCAGCGTACCCGATCTTGACACTCGGGCCTCGACACAAGTTAATTTTCTAAAAGTGCATGCATTATGTTACGGTGAGACAAAACATAAAGACAGAATTAACCAAACACAGGTGGATTGAGATGCATGCGTGCATCCGGCCATGATCATAACCAAACGCAGGTGTATCTTGTAAGGCATTGTTGCACAATATAACAATTTGGTTGTGTGTATCGCTTGATGCAGAGGCTGGAAATTCAACCTCCTTTTTCAAAAAAGAAAAAAGAGAGAAAAAAATGGACTGATTGAAATCATTTGATCGTAACCGACAAGCTAGGCTCCAGCATATGGTCCTGCAACAGTACTCATAGTCCTGTTGGCCAAAGCTAGGTAGCTAACCTTGCGTTCTCAGTAAAATTAGGAGCGACATCGGTCGGCTAGAACGTGGTGGAGTTGAATTATTAATTTCTACACGCGTGCATGAGATCGACGTACTATTATTTCCCTGCCACGTTGCTTGCAATAGAGATTGTATTATTTCCAAGGTCCCTGGACAATGTCTGCTTCCTTTTGTCCTCCCAAAATAAAAAGTCTGCTTCCTTTTGTCGATCACGAACATTTCTTCGTTCCATCTTTTTACTCTTTTCTTTCAAAAAGGCAGACGCATCACGCGCACACACACGCAATGATCCTGAAGAAAACGCTCATCAAGCACTCGGTGTGTTGCACGAGCACTTGAGTTGGACTAACACATTACTTAATTATGATCGATCGAGACGGCAGTCGTGATGTGGTGGCTAATTAACCAATTAAGGGAGGGAGGGAAGGAGGCAAAACGAGCTACACGGATGCAAATAATTCATTCATGCCCCCACCGATCATGGATGTGTACGTGGACACTGAATTGATGATCTCTCTCTCTCTCTCTCTCTCTCTCTCTCTCTCTCTCTCACACACACACACACACACACACACACACATACACACATTTACATGGTTCCTCTCTTAATTTCAGCTGCACGGTTTTTACCAACTCATGAAGAAGTACTTATTTGGCTAAGAAGATTGGAAGATGGTACGAAAATATATTTATCGGGCCTTTCGTTCCAGCAGTAATGATATAGCTTCTAGCTTTGACCGCGCACTCTTAAGGTGCTCTCACTCCTAGCTTGGATCACCGAGTTGTGTTTCGATTTAACAGGTTGCTAAAATTGGTGTGATGTGCTAAATTATTTTATATAATTCGATGTGAAACATGGCACCAAAGTAGATAAAAGTGAGGCAAGAAAAACTGAAGTAGGACAGGACATGGGAGGCAACCGGAGTCCATCGCAATGCCAAATGAAGCCTTAGTTACATGAATGTGAGAATGAACCACAGAGTAAAGAGTAATGATCATATAACAACAAATGAACCAACCAAAAACACACCCGTACCATAGATGGATGAAGATGCACAAATCAAAAAAATTGGATCGTAACCAGCAAGCAAGCTAGGCTGCTTGTGCATGTGATTCCATATGTACTTACTCCAGCTGGCCCTAGCTACCTAAGCTAGCGTTCTCAATCAGCATAACTATTGCGAGAGAAGAGAGTGAGATCGGGTGCAACGTGGAGGTGCAACTATTATTTATACATACGTGCATGAGATCGATCGGCCGACCCACACATGCAATTATGCATAATGGAACGGCAGTACGTGTCATTCACCCTCTGTACACTTTATGATCCGTGCACCCTGCTAGCACTTTTCTTCTTCAACACTCCCCATATACTAAAGTGCACACCGAACATTCTTAGAGATACGGGTAAAATGTTGAATTAACGTTATATCAATGAATTTTAAAATATTTTTTCAAAAGCCTAGTTTTTGAAATAAAAGTTTCATAGTTTCCAAAAAACTGAATGAAATTGTTGTGAAATCGCGTATGGAATATTGTTTGAATAAATTGATTGCTATGATTGAAATATGTCTATTTTTTATATTTAAATTGTTGTGAAATTATGTGAAGAATATTTTTGAATTGGTTGATACAAAATATGTGTGAAAAAACTATGAATAGAAACTGACGGGCAGGGCGGAGGTCGTAGGCAGCACGCAACGACACCGTGGAGGAGGAAGAAGAGGTGCGTGGGGAGGGGGGAATGACTGATGTGATTATTTTTCCAGGTCACCGGATGAATACTGTCCCTAATTTACAGCAGCATGAGACAACAGTTATGTATACTACACAAAGCATGATGTCAAGGACGACTCGCATATGTGCAGTGGTTGTTGATTATTATGAGACGAATCATGCATGCATGGTCATCAATCAGTCCATGAATCAACTAACATGAAACGAAGCAGGATCACATGATGTAGTACGTCGAGTATGTATGACGACCCACAACCTTCTTCACTGGTACACACGAGGAATCGACGGTCATGTATAACGACACTACAATAATGTTGGACTTAGACATCTCTTAATGATGATCAAGAAACCAGGTAGGATGATTCCATCACAAAGAACATAACCAACAGAGGTACGATCAGATATTATTATTATTTTCCTTTTATAAAAACACCACATATGAACATACATTTGGTTTTTGGTGTTTTTCCTTATATAGTCCGCTTGATGATCCACGAGAAGGCGCTCATCCAATACTCAAGAGTCTTGCACGAGTACGAGCAGGGAGCGCATATTGACTACGGAGATGCATTTAATGGTTCACGTGGTTGAGTTGGACTAAAGACATCTCTTAATTATGATGGATCGAGACAGCAGTGATACGGCAGTTAATTGACCAATTTCTTTTTTTTTTTGCGAGAAAATTTCCAATCTATTGATATTCGATCATGGTTCTACAATGAATACCAGAAATAATGAAAATTACATCCAGATCCGTAGACCACCTAGCGACGACTACCAGCACTGAAGCGAGCCGAAGGCGCGCCGCCGTCATGGCCCCCCGATCGTCGGAGTCGGGCACAACTTTTTGTGGTAGACAGTCGGGAAGTCATCGTGCTAAGGCCCCGTAGGACCAGCTCAACAGAACAACAACCGCCGCAGATGAAGAATAACGTAGATCAGAAAGATCCAATCCGAAGACACAAGAACGTAGATGGACAACGACGAGATCCGAGCAAATCCACCAAAGATAGATCCGCCAGAGACACGCCTCCACACGCCCACCAACGATGCTAGACGCACCGCCGGAACGGGGGCTAGACGGGGAGACCTTAATTCCATCTTCCGGGAGCCGCCACTGTCTCGTCTTCCTGAGCAGGACACAAACCCTAGCAAAACTGAAAGAAAAGACTAAAAACGGAGCCCTCCCGCCGGCCTTTGCCGAGATCCACCGCGCCCCCATGGCCGTAGGGCCACCGGAGAGGAGGCGGACCTGTGGCGGCGCCGGCGGGAGGCAGAAACCCTATCTTTTTAGTGGAGGAGGAGGCGGCTACGTTTTGTTAGTTAATTGACCAATTAAGGGAGAGAATGATGCAAGGAGCTACACGGATGCAAATAATTCATGCATGTTCATCATTTATGTGCATGAGTAATTGATGGTATCTCAAAACTGATTTAATCTGTGCATGGATCCGTCGTCCATAGTTGCTTTAAGATTCATACTGCATTATTTCTGTTGTTGTTAAAATTTATCTAGTTTCAAAAGGTTTCGCTAGTTTTTTTTCCTTGTTTTGTGTATCATAAAAAAAGCATGCACTTGGTTTTGCATAGGGGTTTGCTAATACACTATCAAACAGTGCACTTTGGAACGAAATGAGGAGGGACCCAATGTAACATTTTGAAATAAGACACTACTAGATGCACTCTTGCAGCTCCCTTATTTTGTAGGCCCCCCTCCACTGCCCGTTCCTTCGCCTTGGCTGGCTTCACCAACCGGGGTGGTGCTCGGTACTTCTGACCAGGGTGTAGTAATGACGTACTAGCAACAAATTAACCAACCTAGAGATGGATCGAGATGCATGCACGACATGAAATTATTTTATCGTAACCAACAAGCTAGCTTTGCTAGGCTACTGCATATGCGGTCCTGCATCTATTGCATAGTACCTAGCGTTCTCACGTACAATTATTTATTTGTAATACACACGTACTACGTGCATGTGATCGGCCAACAACCGACCACCACCACTACTACTATATGTGGACCTCAATTAAGCTCCTTGCCATGTTGCAAGGAAATAAATATAAATACTAGTACTATATGTGGACGATGGGTGTCATATTCAGCTCACCAGCTAGGTAGCGAGCTATATATGTTTGTTTTGATGCATGGGTAAGTATGTAGCCTAGACATTGAACTGTAATTCATGATCGGCTCTGTCTTTTTTTTTTGAATGAAAGGGGTTGCCCCCCTGCCCCAACTTTATAGATTGAAGCAGAACAAACAACATTCAGTTCTTGGACCGAAAATAAAAGCTACTACATGGGGGAGCTGCGCCACCCAAACACCTGAGGGCAGAAGTTCTCTCGCAGCGCACTGAATAACTCCATTTAAACTCTTTTACTTATTACAGGACCCATGAGCAAAAGAAAGAGCGAAAGTGAAGCCAGGCAAAGGATCTCCACAAGCGAGCATCAGCTTCAGCTCTCTTTCCCTCCTCCTTGTTCATGTGCCCCTCCCACGCCTCACCGATTCGCATCAGCTCTCCACGCCGCTTGTCCAGCAAAAGGATACATCTTTGGAGTAGAATTGCTTGAGCATCGTCGCAGAGAACCCTCCATTGGTGCAAATAACAGCTGAGCTTTGCAAGAATGCAGTTCACATTTTTCCATTTCTTCCCCTGAAAACAAAAGTTGTTTCTTAGTCTCCACAGGCTCCACAAGGTAGCAGCAATTACCATGTTCAGAACAGGCTTTTTCTTATGCACATGCCAGAAGGCAAAGATACTTTCAAAGTTAGATATTCTATCTATCTCAAAAAAGTCAGATACAAAGCTCCAAACATGTTGTGCAACCACACAATCAAATAGTAAGTTTTGAACAGATTCAGGTTCAGCACAGAAGAGACAGGAAGGATCTTCCACATTTCTTCTTTTAGCAAGATTATCTCTAGTTAAAATCTTGTTATGCACACATAACCACAAGAACACATGAATCTTTTGAGGGCACAAAATTTTCCATAGATCGTCTCTGACAGCAGAAGCTACCCCCCCCCCCCCAAAGTTAATGTGTTGATAAAAGGATTTAACTGAGTATGTACCACTTGGCTCCAAAGTCCAAATTGGCATATCAGGATCAACTGTCAAAGTATATTGCTGCACAGTGCCCAGTAGCAATTTCCATCGATCTAAACCATCCTGATCAACACATCTCCTAAACGTTAGCTTAAGGTCTTCTCCGTCCCAAACCTGAGCTACAGTGCACTCAATTTGGTTACAAATGCAGAAAAGGTCCCAAAATTAAACCTTCAGGGAACACTCCCCTATCAAGATATCGTGCCAAAAATTAATTAATTGTCCATTGCCCAATTTCTGTTTATAAAAGTTTTTGGCAGCAGCTAGTGCCCAAGTGATGCTCTTCCAGAAGGTAGAGCCCCCATCACCTTTGCCCAAAGGAGGTTGGTTGATTTCACTCTATACTTATGAAGCAAAAAAAAATTCCAATCTGAATCTGTATCATCAAAGAACCTCTTCCCCCATGAAGCAAGCAAGGCCATGTTAAATTCTTTAATGTTGGGTATCCCCAATCCCCCAAACTCTTTTTTCCTTGTAACAAGACCCCATTTAGCTAAATGATATTTGTGTTGTCCCCCTTCATTTCCCCAAAAGAAATGTGCCATCTGAGAGTTGATGGCATTGATTGCCCACTTAGAGAATTTAATAACAGACATAAGATATGCAGGAATACTGATCAAACAGGCACATAACAAAACAATCTTCCCCCTATATGTAAGGTATCTTCCAAGCCACCCAGAAATGCCTTTAATAATCCTGTCAATAATGGGTTAGATATCTTCCCTCTTCAAGTTGTCATAGTGCAAAGGCACTCCTAAATACTTAATAGGGAAGGATCCTTTTTTGCAACAGAAAATCTGAGCAAACTCATTAGCTACTGTGTCTTCCACATTAATAGTCATCAAATCACTTTTATGAATGTTAATTCTCATCCCTGATAATGTTTCAAAGCAAGATAAAAACCACTTGAAATTTCTGGCTTTATGAACAGAATTTTCTAAGAAGAGGATAGTGTCGTCTGCATATTGCAGACTCACCACCCCCTGGTATTAAATTTCTGGCTTTATGATCGGCTATGTTTGTGTCTCTCTCATCGGACAAGCATCAATTGTTGCATCTCCACTCCATCTCTGGCTACGTACGTTCATCTACCTGTTTGTGACAGTACGTGGTTCTTTTCAATTCGTATACGTACATGTCTGTCTGTGGCGAGGGGACATGCTGCATAGTTCCTTCCCATGCAACGGCCCAGGTGTCGTGGTTCTAAGTCTGACAGTAGAATGGGGGGGTAGGAATGGAGAGGCAAGATCCTAGCTCTGGAGTAGTTGTGCACGGAAAGAGTTAACGAGTTCAGGCCCTTCTCGGAGGAAGTAATAGCCCTACGTCTCGGAGCCCGGAGGCGGTCGACTGGATTATATGCGTGAGTGTTACAAAGATGCGAACCCCTGTCCTAGTGGAGGGGGGTGGCTTATATAGAGTTCGCCAGGACCCTAGCCAGCCCACGTTACAAGGGGTTTAATGTACATAAAGAGAGGGGGTTACTGGTAACGCCTGTAATAAAGGACCATGAAGGCCATAAAAGCCACTTATGAGGTGACCGTTTGTAGGCAGCGCCTTTAGATCTTCTTACGGTCGAGTGGTGTCTTCATGGTCGACTGCTTGCGCTTCTGGTCGAGTACGCTTGTGTCCGTCGACTGGGCTGACCAGGTCGACTGACTTGTCGATACTTCTCAGAACGTCTTTCATTGTAGGAATCGTGTCCTTAATTGGGTACCTCCGGTACGATAAGTTACCCTACCCTAGGTACGTATCCTCGTCATTAGCCCCCGAATGGGTCAGGGGTTAAGTGAGAATGGGGTCGAGCCTGCGCTTCCGACTCAACCTCCATGCTTCAGTTGCATCTGCCTTCGGATAAATGGAAGTCACGGTGGGGCCTCATTCTTCAGTTTGCCTTGATCCATTCAGATGCTCGTCGAGTGGTTACGGATTACCATCGAGTGCGTTTACGTGACGAGTCCTTTGGGAGACTTAAGGAAATGGATCTTTTGCCTGACAACCCGTCCTGTCGATCGCGGATTTTGCGGGATTTGAAAATCGAGAAGCGCACCGGACGGAGGAAACCGCGCGAATCGGCTGGATAAGGCAAGGGCGCCTCGATCTCTGCGCCACCTTTTTCGCCACGTACTGCGCGCGCGCCTGTTGCGGGATCCGACTGGGAGGCGTAGGCCCACTGATCAGCCACTCGGGTGTGGCCTTATATAAAGCAATGACCCTGACCTTTTACTGTGCGCCCTCGTTCTTCTTCCTCCTTCCTCCGTAAGCCTCCGCCTCGCTCTCCGCCGCAACCTCGACACCGCCG
Organism: Aegilops umbellulata; assembly: GCA_032464435.1. Taxonomy (NCBI): domain Eukaryota; kingdom Viridiplantae; phylum Streptophyta; class Magnoliopsida; order Poales; family Poaceae; genus Aegilops; species Aegilops umbellulata. The sequence continues at coordinate 1,482,217 of CP136057.1, read as the reverse complement.
CTCGGCCAAGACCTCGTTCGAGACGATGGGGACGGACAAGACGGCGGCGGCGGAACGGGCGAAGAAGGCCGCGGCGAAGGGCAAAGGGAGGAAATCTGGGCGAGGCGGGTCGTCCTCGCGGGCCGCTCTGCCGTCCGGCTGGCTGCAAGGGGACTGGATGCCCTCCATCCTTACTCAGGCAGATATCGACGACATGGTGGAGGGAGGACTCATTCCCCACAAGGCCGCTCGCCTTCCTGGGAAGGAGACGGAGCCAAGACCTCGCGATGGTGAGCGTGTCCTGATAGCCACCCATGTCGACCGGGGGTTCTCTCTGCCCCCGAGTCCTTTCTTTAGGGCTTTCCTGAACTTCTTCGGAGCGCAGCTCCACCATTTTACGCCCAATTCCATAGTCTATCTCACGGCTTTTGTGTCTCGGTGTGAGTGTTTCTTAGGTTGTCGACCCCACTGGGGCCTCTTCAAGCATATCTTCACCTGCCGATCCCAGTCGGTTAAAAAGCTTAACCCGGACGGGGAGAGGACGCAGGTGATCCAGATGTGCGGGGGCCTCGGGATCCAGACGAGGGGTAAGAGTTGTTTTCCTCCCATGACACTTCCCGATTCTGTGCGCGGGTGGCAGTCGACTTGGTTCTACTGCAAGGACCAGCCGACTCCTGGACACTCGACCGGCCTACCTCCTTTCACCTTGGACCGAGTGCAGAAACCTGCTTCTTTGAAAGTGGTTCCGGAGGAGAAGGCTCAGGTGAAGGTACTAGTCAGTCGAGTGGTTGAGTTGGTTCGTGAAGGCGTGACCGGCATGGACTTGCTCGAAGTCTTTCTCCAGCGACGAATCCAACCTCTCCAGGCTCGGGATCACCCGATGTGGTTGTATTCCGGGCCCGACGACTCCACGCGGATCCACCCGGAGGGGGTCGAGGTTTCTGTGCTGGAGAGCTGGCTGACCAGCATAACTGGAAATAAGGACAACCCCAGGGGCTCCAGGAGGATTGCTCCGCTCGACGGGATGATGCAGACAGACAAGGTACATTTTGCTTCTTCCGACTGAAATTTTCACTCCGTCTAGTAACTGGCTCGCCAAAAGTCGACTGATCCTCGTTCTGCCTGTTGTTTCGCAGGAGATCAACGAGATGTACTCGATGCCGAATGGGAACCAGGAGCACGTATCTGAAGGAGGAGGGAGTGGAGGCGAAGGGAGCGAGAATGAAGTTGAACCCGAGGGCGAAGTCGAGGAGTGGGAATCTGACGATGACGTAGAGGGGGAGGTCGGCGATGACTCGAGTGACGAAGATGAAGAGGTGGAGGACGACCCTCCTCGACGCGAGAGACGCTCCAAGAACGCTCAGGATCCCGCCGTGGAGCGCGGTCAGTCGAGTGCTCCGGCGGGCCAGTCATCCAAGCGCCCTCGGACCGCGTCGCCGCCCCCAACTGAGAAAGCGCCCAAGCAGCCTAGAGCCATCCCGACTAAGCCACCCAAGGCCTTGCCCAAGATCAGGGTCGCCATCCCGGTCATCTCTGGGTAAGTGATTGTCTTCTCCTTTCTCGAGTCGACTAGAACGGATTCTTAGTCGATTCATTTTCAAATTATTTGCTTGGAATCGTGCAGCGCCGCTACTTCCGAAACTTCCATCCAGAATGCTGATGAGACGATGGAGGACGCCGTCACTTCCAACTTAGGTATGATCCTTGAAATGACCCGACTGTTTAACTGCTGGGTCGATTGGGTATTCATCTCTGAACTTTTGTAGCTCCAACCAACATCATTGACCTTCCGGATGATGAGGAGGAGGCGGAAGCGCCGCTCAGGCCTTTTGGGAGAAGAGGCCGGAGGGCTCCGGTCGACAAGGTTCCTCAGACCGCGTCGACTGCCGAGGCGGTGGTCCAAGGGGGTGACAATACCGCCCGGACTACTGTGACTTTTGCTGAGCCACTGACGACTGCCCGGCCTTCGTCGTCGACTGCCCCTCCACCGGTCGACCCACCCTCGTTCTTCGCCGCCTACCAGACCCCGGAGGATCAAGTGAGTGCTGCCAAGGAGGCTATACGTCAGGCGGGGCTCGTGATGGAGCAGACCAAAGCGGCTCGGGATGCCAGTCAAGCGGCCTATGACATCAGCTCGGCGTTGCAGCAGAACGTCCAGGTTAGTTGATCTTCACTTGCGTTGTACACCCACTGGGTGCCGTTGGTCCGAAATTTCTCATTGGTGGGGGCACGCTGAGTGCACCCACTGGGTGTAGTCCCCGAGGCCACGGTCGACTGCTGGCAGTCGACTGTGGTCTTTGTACTGTTTTTCTGTAGTTGTACCTCGTCGGATGACACTGTATCCGGTCGACTGCTGGCAGTCGTTTTTTTTTTTTTTTTTGAAAACCAGTGGGGGCACGCTGAGTACACCCACTGGGTGTAGTCCCCGAGGCTACTGTCGAATGTTTTGATTTGGCTGTAGTCTTAGAGGTGTTGTGCTCTTTCTTTCAGTCACTCGGGAGTAACTTATCTTTGATACCCTTTGTCGATTGACTCTTTGCAGAAGTCTTGTGAGCTTGTTGCCCAGCTCGCCGATCTGAAGAATAAGCAAATCCAGCTCAATCTTGATTTACAGTTTGCTCAGGAAAACATGCAGAAGGCGAAGGATGAGGCAAAAGGTATGGCTGGTGAGGACTCGACGGCTGTCTCTGTCCTCCTGTCTGTTCTCAACTCTGTGCTTATTGTTGCTTCGTAGACGAACTAGAAAAGGCCCTGAAGAAGAAAGATCTTGACCTTGCGGAGGCACAAAAGGCGGCTGCGGAGAAGCTGAAGCTTGCTGAAGAGAAACTTGCTTCGGTCGACCAACTGGAGAGCGAGAACGCTAGGCTGAAGTCTGCTCTTGACTCGGCCAACAAGGAAGCGAGTCGACTGAAGACCGACAAGAGTACTCTGAACGACAAGCTCGGCCAGCTGGCGGGGAAGCACAAGGACTTGGGGGATTATCTTAGGGGTCTTGCCAAGAAGCTATACCTCATGCTTGAAGGTAACCCTCTTTGCGCGATTAATCTCGTTGTTGTCGACTCACCATTTGGCTACAGTTTTGACCTGTCGAAACTTCTTTCAGAATTCTGCCGAAACTTTGAGGAAGAGACCAGTCGAGTGGAGACCCGCTTGGACCCTATCAACTCTCCCGTGAAGGACGAAGTGGCCATGAATGTCTTCCGGTTGGAATCCCGTGTCGCTAGTGCGGTGGACTACCTGGCTCGACTGAAAGCTGCAGTGTCACGGATCGACTCCGCACTCTGGCCCAAGGAGACGCTTCAGAACGACCTTGAATCCCTGATCACTCGACTAGGTGAGGTTCCAGGTCGAGTGCAAGAATGGAAGAAGTCTTCTGCTAGGTGCGGCGCTGACGTGGCTTTGTCATTGGTTCGCGTCCACTGCAAGGAGGCGCGCGAGGAGAAGCTGGCCGCTCTCCAGGTTGCCAATACCAGGAAGCATAACTTTCAGGACTTCATGGAGACCTTCATCGCTGCTGCCACTCGGATCTCTGATGGGATCGACTTGGACGAATTTGTTGCACCATCCAGTCCTCCGCCGGAGGAGTAAAAAACTGATGTTCTTTGCCTTAAATTTGCCTCGGAATGCCGAGTGGTTTATGTAACCGATAAACTCCGTCGAGCTTATAGCTCGAGTACTTTATTTGCGATCTAGGATTTTTTGGTTTTGTCCGAACTTGGCTCGACGTTGAATGCCTTTGTGACTTGATCCGCCGATCTACTATTCGTTGTTCCCTCAGAGGCTGCCTGGTTTGCACGATGCTTATCGCCGCGATGGTGTCTTGTCAACCTGGCTTGGGCGAGTATCGGGCTATAGCTAAGTCCCCGAGTGGGAGGTCTGCTCTTCACTCGGTAGGAGTCCAATTACTTTAGTCGAGTGCTTGGACTGCAGCTAAGCCCCCCGAGTGGGAGGTTCGCTCTCCACTCGGTAGAATTTCGATTCCTTAGGTGAGTACTTGGACTGCAGCTAAGCCTCCGAGTGGGAGGTTTGCTCTCACTCGGTAGGATTTCAATTACTTAGGCGAGTACTTGGACTGCAGCTAAGCTCCCGAGTGGGAGGCTGGCTCTCCACTCGGTAAGCTCCCGAGTGGGAGGCTGGCTCTCCACTCGGTAGGATTTCAATTACTTAGGCGAGTACTTGGACTGCAGCTAAGCCCCCGAGTGGGAGGTTTGCTCTCCACTCGGTAGGATTTCAATTACTTAGGCGAGTGCTTGGACTGCAGCTAAGCCCCCGAGTGGGAGGCTTGCTCTCCACTCGGTAGGATTTCAATTACTTAGGCGAGTGCTTGGACTGCAGCTAAGCCCCCGAGTGGGAGGTTTGCTCTCCACTCGGTAGGATTTTTTAAACTTAGGCGAGTGCTTGGACTGCAGCTAAGCCCCCGAGTGGGAGGCTGGCTCTCCACTCGGTAGGATTTTTCCGAACTTAGGCGAGTCCTTGGACTGCAGCTAAGCCCCCGAGTGGGAGGTTTAGGCGAGTACTTGGACTGCAGCTAAGCCCCCGAGTGGGAGGCTGGCTCTCCACTCGGTAGGATTTCAATTACTTAGGCGAGTACTTGGACTGCAGCTAAGCCCTCGAGTGGGAGGTTTGCTCTCACTCGGTAGGATTTTGATTACTTAGGCGAGTACTTGGACTGCAGCTAAGCCCCCGAGTGGGAGGTTTAGGCGAGTACTTGGACTACAGCTAAGCCCCCGAGTGGGAGGCTGGCTCTCCACTCGGTAGGATTTCAATTACTTAGGCGAGTACTTGGACTGCAGCTAAGCCCCCGAGTGGGAGGTTTGCTCTCACTCGGTAGGATTTTGATTACTTAGGCGAGTACTTGGACTGCAGCTAAGCCCCCGAGTGGGAGGTTTGCTCTCACTCGGTAGGATTTTGATTACTTAGGCGAGTACTTGGACTGCAGCTAAGCCCCCGAGTGGGAGGTTTGCTCTCACTCGGTAGGATTTTGATTACTTAGGCGAGTACTTGGACTGCAGCTAAGCCCCCGAGTGGGAGGCTGGCTCTCCACTCGGTAGGATTTCAATTACTTAGGCGAGTACTTGGACTGCAGCTAAGCCCCCGAGTGGGAGGTTTGCTCTCACTCGGTAGGATTTTGATTACTTAGGCGAGTACTTGGACTGCAGCTAAGCCCCCGAGTGGGAGGTTTAGGCGAGTACTTGGACTGCAGCTAAGCCCCCGAGTGGGAGGTTTGCTCTCCACTCGGTAGGATTTCGATTACTTAGGCGAGTACTTGGACTGCAGCTAAGCCCCCGAGTGGGAGGTTTGCTCTCACTCGGTAGGATTTTGATTACTTAGGCGAGTACTTGGACTGCAGCTAAGCCCCCGAGTGGGAGGTTTAGGCGAGTACTTGGACTGCAGCTAAGCCCCCGAGTGGGAGGTTTGCTCTCACTCGGTAGGATTTTGATTACTTAGGCGAGTACTTGGACTGCAGCTAAGCCCCCGAGTGGGAGGTTTGCTCCCACTCGGTAGGATTTTGATTACTTAGGCGAAACGGATTCGCAACTAAGTCACCCACTGGGGGAGATTTAGACAGACAGAAAAAAGAAATAGCAGTCTTTTTCTTGAAACAAAGGAATTACAGAGGTACTTTTATTACATCTCAGTCGAGTGAGTTTTTAAGTGTAAAAAGGACGGAGCAGGTCCGCATTCCATGCTCGAGGCTCGTCGATCCGTCGATCGATGTTGTAAAGGTGATACGCTCCGTTGTGCAAGACTTTGGTGATGATGAAAGGGCCTTCCCAGGTCGGGGCAAGTTTGTGAGGTTTTTGCTGATCCACGCGGAGGACCAAATCTCCTTCCTGAAAGGCTCGACCCTTCACATTTCTGGCGTAAAACCGACGCAACTCTTGCTGGTAGATGGTCGAGCGTATTAGAGCCATTTCTCTTTCGTCCTCTAAGAGGTCGACTGCATCTTGCCGGGCCTGTTCTGCTTCTGCTTCGGAATATAACTCGACTCGAGGCGCGTTGTGGAGCAAGTCGCTTGGCAAAACCGCCTCGGCTCCATAGACCAGAAAGAATGGCGTTCTTCCAGTCGACCGGTTAGGGGTGGTCCTCAACCCCCATAGAACTGACGGAAGTTCGTCGACCCAGGCGCCTGCTGCGTGTTTGAGATCACGCATTAGTCGGGGTTTTAGTCCTTTGAGGATGAGGCCATTCGCGCGTTCGGCCTGTCCATTCGTCTGAGGGTGAGCAACTGAAGCATAGTCGACTCGAGTGCCCTGAGAGGCGCAGAAGGCTTTGAATCTGTCATTATCAAAGTTTGATCCGTTATCTGTGATGATGCTGTGCGGAACTCCATATCTGAATATCAATCCTCTGATAAAACTGATGGCAGTGCTTGCGTCGAGGTCCTTTATGGGTTTTGCTTCTATCCACTTCGTGAACTTGTCGACTGCGACCAACAAGTGGGTGAAGCCACTCCTACCAGTTCTCAGTGGTCCGACCATATCCAGACCCCAGACAGCGAAAGGCCAGACGAGTGGAATGGTCTTCAAGGCGGAGGCGGGCTTGTGAGACATGTTGGAATAAAACTGGCACCCCTCGCACTTGTCGACTATATCCTTTGCCATTTCATTCGCCTTTGGCCAGTAGAAACCCGCTCGGTATGCTTTAGCCACGATGGTCCGAGAGGACGCGTGATGGCCGCAGGTCCCCGAGTGGATGTCTTCGAGAATTATCTGTCCTTCTTCAGGCGTGACGCACTTCTGACCGACTCCAGTCGCGCTTTCTCTGTATAGCTGCCCTTTGATTACTGTAAAGGCTTTGGATCGACGGACGATCTGTCGAGCCTCTTCTTCATCTTCTGGGAGCTCTTTTCGTATGATATACGCAATGTACGGCACTGTCCAATCGGGATTGGTGACCATAACTTCCATAATCAGGTCGACCACAGCTGGTATCTCTACTTCGGTCGAGTCAGAGGCGCTTTTTGGTTGTGGAGGCTCTTCTGTGAAAGGATCTTCTTGCACTGATGGTGTGTGAATGTGCTCCAAACACACATCCTTAGGGATGGCCTCCCTTTTGGACCCTATCTTCGCCAAATCATCTGCAGCTTGATTTTTTAGTCGGGGTATATGATGGAGCTCCAACCCCTCGAATCTTTTCTCCAGCTTTCTCACCGCGCTGCAATATCCCGTCATGGATGGGCTTCTGACGTCCCACTCCTTCATCACTTGATTAACAACCAGATCTGAGTCGCCGTAGACCATGAGGCGACGGACGCCGAGTGAAATGGCCATACGTAATCCGTATAGAAGCGCTTCGTACTCTGCCTCATTGTTGGAGGAATCAAAGTGAATCTGGAGGACATACTTGAGCTTGTCTCCTCGGGGGGAAACCAGTACAACCCCCGCACCGGATCCGTTCAGCATCTTGGAGCCATCGAAAAACATAGTCCAGTGCTCCGAGTGAACTTGAGTCGGAAGCTCCTGTTCGGTCCACTCGGCGAGGAAATCAGCTATTGCCTGGGACTTAATAGCTTTCTTTGCTTCGAACTTGATATCAAGAGGAAGAAGTTCAATTGCCCATTTCGCCACTCGACCGGTCGCATCTCTGTTATGAAGAATCTCTGATAATGGAGCGTCGCTGACGACTGTGATAGAGTGATCGGAGAAATAATGAGCAACCTTCTTCATGGTCATGTAAATCCCGTAAACGAGCTTCTGATAGTGGGGATATCTTTGCTTCGACGGGGTCAGAACTTCAGAGAGATAATACACTGGGCGTTGAACTTTGAAGGTCTTTCCTTCCTCTTCCCGCTCGACCGTAAGAACGGTACTAACGACTTGTCCCGTGGCTGCTATGTAAAGCAACAATGGCTCTTTGCTGACAGGAGCAGCAAGCACCGGCTGGGTGGAGAGCAGAGCTTTTAGCTCTGCGAATGCTGCATCAGCTTCTGGAGTCCATTCGAACGTGTCTGACTTCTTCATCAGTCGGTAAAGAGGCAACGCCTTTTCACCGAGCCTGGAGATGAATCGACTTAGGGCGGCCAAGCATCCAGTAAGTTTCTGGACGTCGTGCACACGCACGGGGCGTTTCATCCGGAGTATGGTGCCGACTTTTTCAGGGTTAGCGTCGATTCCTCGTTCGGAAACAAGAAAACCGAGTAACTTTCCTCCAGGGACTCCAAATGTGCACTTCGACGGATTGAGCTTGATATCATAACTCCTGAGATTGGCAAAAGTTTCAGCTAGGTCAGTCAGCAGGTCGGAACCTTTTCGTGACTTGACCACTATGTCATCCATGTACGCTTCTACATTCCGACTGATTTGAGTGATTAGGCACTTCTGAATCATTCTCATGAATGTAGCTCCGGCGTTCTTGAGACCGAAAGGCATGGTAACATAGCAGAAGCACCCAAACGGGGTGATGAAGGCTGTTTTTATTTCATCGGGTCCATACAGACGGATCTGATGGTATCCAGAGTAAGCATCTAAAAAGGATAGCCTCTCGCATCCTGCAGTCGAGTCGACTATTTGATCGATGCGAGGAAGAGGAAAATGATCTTTCGGGCAGGCCCGATTGATATGCTTAAAATCGATGCACATGCGCAACGACCTGTCTTTCTTAGGGACCATCACAACATTAGCGAGCCACTCGGAGTGGAAGATCTCGCGAATGAATTTTGCTGCTAGGAGTCGGGCCACTTCTTCGCCAATGGCCTTTCTCTTCTGAACGGCGGACCGTCGGAGATGCTCCTTGACTGGTTTGGCCTTTGGGTCGACTCGGAGGCGGTGCTCGGCCAGTCCCCTGGGCACACCTGGCATGTCAGCAGGCTTCCATGCGAAGATGTCCCAGTTCTCACGGAGGAACTGGACGAGCGCTTCTTCCTATTTGGGGTCGAGTGTAGTGGAGATGTTGGTTGGAGCCGCATTTGGATCGGTCGGGTGGATGTGGACTTGCTTGGTCTCACCAGTCGACTGAAATGCTGATTCCGTGGCGGGCTTCTTGGCTCGTAACAATTCACTCGGGTCTGCAGTCTTCTGATACTCTTGTATCTCTATCTTGGCCATCTGAGCGTCAGCAATTTTGGCGCCTTTCTGAAAGCACTCCTCTGCCTTCTTCCGATTGCCGACGATGGTGATTACGCCTTTGGGGCCAGGCATCTTCATCTTGAGGTATACGTAGCATGGCCGAGCCATGAAGCGAGCATAGGCTGGCCTCCCAAGAATGGCGTGGTACGCACTCTGAAAATCCACCACCTCAAAGGTTAATTTTTCTTTCCGGAAATTCTTCGAGTCACCAAAGACGACGTCGAGAGCGATTTGGCCGAGTGACTCAGCTTTCTTCCCAGGGATGACTCCGTGGAAGCTCATGTTGCTGGGGCTGATTCGGGACATCGGAATGCCCATCCCCTTCAACGTCTCCGCATACAACAAGTTTAGCCCACTGCCGCCGTCCATCAGAACCTTGGTCAGTCGAGTGCCTTCAACAATTGGGTCGACCACCAACGCTTGCCTCCCTGGGGTGGCAATATGAGTCGGATGATCGGACTGGTCGAAGGTGATGGCAGTTTGGGACCACTTACTGGAGCGACCGTGTTTACTTCGCGATTGATGACCTTCAGTCGACTCCTACTTTCGACATCAGCGAAAATCATCAGAGTGGAATTGATTTGAGGGTATTCTTCGCCGCTGTCTTCTCTGTCTTCAACTTTGTCCGACTCTTTCCCTTTGTCCTTGGCTTGCTTCCCTTGGAACTGTTGCATCAGGAGTCGACATTGTCGAGTGGTATGCTTAGGGTAAATGAGATTTCCCTCTTCATCTTTCTTCATGTGAATGTGGCATGGTAAATCCATCACATCGTTCCCGTCCTGGTCTTTCACTTTCCTGGGGTTCCAAGGGCCCTTGGGTTTCCCCTTAAACTTCCCTGGGGCCACAGCTAAGGCTTCCCCGGGGGCGACTGGCTCGGCCTTGCGTTTCTGCTTCCGACTGGAGTGTCCTCTGCCGGTCTCATTAGCGGCTGCCTTATACTTGCCACTCCGGAGTCTATCTTCTTCTTCTCCGTTCGCGTACTTGGTGGCGATTTCCATCATTCGACTCAGGGTCATATCTCCGGTTCGACCAAACTTCAAAGTTAACTCCCTGTTTCTGACACCTTCCTTGAAGGCGCAAACTGCTTGATGATCGGATACATTCTCGACCGTGTGATTCAGAGTGATCCATCTCTGGATATAATCCCTCAGGGTTTCACTCGACTTCTGAACACATGACTGCAATTCTGTCAACCCCGCCGGTCGCTTGCAAGTTCCTTCGAACGTCCTGACAAACACCTGGGCTAGATCTTCCCAAGTATAAATACTGCTGGGAGCCAACTGATTCAACCACGCTCTGGCTGATCCTTCCAACATGAGGGGCAAATGCTTCATGGCCACCTCGTCATTGCCGCCTCCGATCTGAACAGCCACTCGGTAATCTTCGAGCCATGTGTCCGGCTTGGACTCTCCGGTGAACTTGCTGACTCCAGCCGCCAACCTGAAGTTGGGAGGAATCACTGCAGCTCTGATTGCTCTGCTGAAACACTCGGGACCTGAGACGCGAACTCTGCTGCTGGACGGGGCGCCTCCGTCACGGTCTTCTCGGTGAGCTCTATTTCGGTCGACCAGGCCTTGAACGATGATGGATCTCGCATCAAAGCCTGGTTCCCTGGGGTCGACTGGGACCTTACGCCCAGTACTGAACTGGCGTCTGTCTTCTTGCCGTCGAGGAATGTACGACCCGGCTCTTGGGGGAGGAGAAGGCACTCGACGTTGATCGTTGCGATCGAATCGGTGCTCATATCGCTCGTGCCCTTGGTACTGATTCTCGTGCCGGCCTCTGTGTCCTTCACGCCTCGGGGGCGACCTCGGGCTATGAGCCGACTGAAAGGAATTCGTAGTGACGGATCGACTGTGAATCCTGTTGCGCGACTGTGACACGGCTGAATTCTGGTCACCCGCTGCACGAAGCAAATCTCTGATCTGCAACAGACCTCTCCCTGCCTCTGACTGTGAAGGCTGGATCGACTCCGCTATGCGAGCCGCAGCTGCCAAATTCTGAATCGGAGTACGGTATACCTGGGTCGGCGGCTGGAAGACGCGACGACGGCTGGACTCGGGAGCGGGCGGTCGTGCGCGCTCGTCGAGTGCTCTCTGGAGATTCTCCAATCGGGCACGTTCAGCCAAATTGGCCAAGCGCGCCTCCTCCAGGGCTCGCGCCTCAGGGGTTTCTCCAACGATAGGAGTGTGAAGGGCGTCCACGTTCCGGCGACGGAGTTCCTCCCTCTGCACTGAGGTAAGGGGCTCGGGCCTGTACTCTTCGTGGCCTCGCGCCGGAATCCCCCCTGCAGCAACCTCTTCGGTTTGGGGGAATCCGGGGGGGCTACGCGGTCCGTCAACCATTAGTATTTCCGCCGCTGGGTCACTGTTGTCGCACTCGGACGCAGTCTCTACGGAGCCAGTCGACAGGTTGAACAGGCCGTAGAGTGACTCGTCGGGCTCGATTGCCGCGACTTGGGGGATGGTCGACTGGCGGGCCAGTGCGTGCTTCACCCACCGCTGGAGTCTCGACCGACCGGTGCGCTTGCGCCGGTGGGAAACTGATGACGATGATGATGATGATGACGGCGCAACGAATGCCGACCCGTACTGGGTCGACGGTTGCCGCAGGAGGACGCCGCGGACGCATGCGCGAAAATGCGTGGCTCCGCGGGCGGGGAGCGCGTCCACGTCGAGTGGAGCCTCCTGCAGCCAAGCGGAGTCGTCAACGATGAAGGAGAGAGCGCCGAGACGGATCTCGCGGCTCTCGACCATGACTCCGCTCGAAAACATGATGTGGGTTGAAAGAATCCCAACTCCTCCGACAAATCGCTAGAACACCTGCCCCACGGTGGGCGCCAACTGTCGTGGTTCTAAGTCTGACAGTAGAATGGGGGGGTAGGAATGGAGAGGCAAGATCCTAGCTCTGGAGTAGTTGTGCACGCAAAGAGTTAACGAGTTCAGGCCCTTCTCGGAGGAAGTAATAGCCCTACGTCTCGGAGCCCGGAGGCGGTCGACTGGATTATATGCGTGAGTGTTACAAAGATGCGAACCCCTGTCCTAGTGGAGGGGGGTGGCTTATATAGAGTTCGCCAGGACCCTAGCCAGCCCACGTTACAAGGGGTTTAATGTACATAAAGAGAGGGGTTACTGGTAACGCCTGTAATAAAGGACCATGAAGGCCATAAAAGCCACTTATGAGGTGACCGTTTGTAGGCAGCGCCTTTAGATCTTCTTACGGTCGAGTGGTGTCTTCATGGTCGACTGCTTGCGCTTCTGGTCGAGTACGCTTGTGTCCGTCGACTGGGCTGACCAGGTCGACTGACTTGTCGATACTTCTCAGAACGTCTTTCATTGTAGGAATCGTGTCCTTGATTGGGTACCTCCGGTACGATAAGTTACCCTACCCTAGATACGTATCCTCGTCACCAGGCAACGAGCTAATTGATCGAGATTGACAAATCATCGTTCACGCCTACATATATGCTTGCATATATTGTATACAATTGGTGTTCTTTCATTTTCTTCCATTCCACGACCCAGAAGAAAACAATCGGCGATCGTACGTGTTGCACGAGCAAATTAAATTTGGTGATGTGACTGATCAATGAAACACACACAGCATGGATGGACCAAGACACAATTTTTTTAACGCAGTACAAACGTAGATGCTCACATACACTCATGTCTATGAAGGCATGCATGCACACCTATCCCTATGAGTACTTCCGAGATACTGAGGTGACCAACATTTTGACCCTGGTGAGCTGGCGGCACAAGAAACCTAACAATTTGAGCTATACTCAGTTCACAAGACATGATCTGCTACTCCCTCCGTTCACTTTTATAAGTCATTTCAGACAACTCAAAATAGGTTATTTTGCACATTGTCTGAAATGTCTTCAAGACTTCAAGGTCTTATAAAAGTGAACAGAGGGAGTAATAATTTTGAGGGCACTCACAATTAATGCACCGACTCTTAACTTGTTGGTACTCCCTCCGTCTTGGTGTGTAAGTCACCTTACGAAAATCAAATAATCCCAAAACACTTAGGCACGGTACATTAACTCCCTCCTCGTTTCTTGTTTTGTGACATATCAACCAATAAGAGATGTGGGCCGTGCATGCTTTCAATGACTTGAGACTACCAAACATGACATGCAGTGGTTAGTTCATTGCATACAATGCTATTAATTAGCAAAAAGACATTAAGTTTTCTTTTTTTCCTCTTCACCTTGGTTGCGGTGCACAACGTAAGATGACTTACACACCTAGGCGGAGGGAGTACCTAGTAGATTCTTAGAGATAACTTCAATGCATAGTTTTTAAGTGTTGTATCTAAATGATGTGCATTTAATTGGTCTATTAAGTGTTTCTTGAGTGTTGTATCATATGGTTCCCAATGCATTGTTTCTTAAGTGTTGTATCTAAATGATGTTACATTTAGTTTTTTTCTGTTTATAAATCATGTAAGTGCAACTCAAGATTGTGGTCTAGCTGTGGAAAGAAGGGTGCAAAAGGCTTTGGGGAAAACGCACATTTAGGTGATCAACTTGTATTGTTTATATATCCATCACGTGCAAACATGCTTTGGGAAGCAAGGATTTACCCAGACGCAAGAATCACAACAACGAAACATAATAAAGGAGAGAGAAACATAGGGAGAGAAGTCACACATATTAGAGCATTAATTATGTCATGTAAAGTGACGCGCTAAGAGACGTATCTCCACTAACCTACAGTTCCCCTCTCTTTCTTCCTTAATTTGATGTGTCACGTCACCATTTTACCTATGAACCCGCGTGCTAAGAGACAAGCATTGAGAGTGCGCTGGTAAATTGAGACAAACAGTGATACCGACCAAGGGAGGGAAGGAGTCAATGAGCTACATGGAGGCAAATAATTCATGCATACCCACCATCATACTATTGCCATGATGATGAGCTCTCTCTCTCTCTCTCTCTCTCTCTCTCTCTCTCTCTCTCTCTCTCTCTCTCTCTCTCTCCCCCATGTATGTGATTCTTTCCTGAATTTCAACAACACGTTTTAACTGGCTGATGAAAAGAAGTACATAACTGACCAAGAAGATGTGAAGGTGGTAAGAAAATGCTCATCGAGCCTCTCATTCCCAGTCATGATGTAGCTTCTAGCTTTCACCCTGGCTTGAATGGTTGGCTTGTTTTCTATTTAACAGGTTGCTAAAATGTGACGTGGCACTAATCTCAAAGTGACGATGGACGGTGGATGTATGGATGGAATATTCTGTGCATGGTAGAAAAACCACTCTTACTCCATCGGAGTCTAGGTACATTATCTACGTGCACCTTGTAATATATTGGTGTATTATGCTCTACTGCCTTAATTTTGACTGCACTATGTTGGGAGTAACTAGTTATGGACGCGAGGTTGATCAGTTGGCCCATCTGAATCATGCTAGCGTGCATATATGGTTGGCCCCATCTGAACCTGATGCTGAGTCGATCTAATCAATCCCCGAATCAATTTTGAGCCGACAAGAAACAAGCTAATCGCACATGACATACGTACGTGGACTATGTACGAATACATACCTCGGTCGTCTGGACTATACATACCCGACGTTGCATGAAGAGGTGGCATGCATGTTCGACGCAAAAAAAGCATCTATGCTTGTAAGCAAGCCATCAAAAGAGCTTAGTTGATCATAATTTGTGCTTTCTGGTTCTTTTTATTTTTGTTTTTGTTTGCTTGAGAGAGAGATATGGTCTGATTCTCTTTCTATTGCTTATTTCACGACCGAGATGTACAGATCCACGTGTTGACATAGCTACATGATGTTTATCGATTAATGAAAAAATGTGTGAGGGTTTTATATGCCTCTATCATTCTATGAGCCGCTTCCTACTTGTGTATCCCCCTACTTGAGCCGCTTTCCTTCCCCTAGTAATTCCACGTTGCTTTTGCCCATTTGCGTCCTTAATGTCGTGTTCTGATCACGGAGTAGTAATGACGTGGCAACAAATCATGAACGGAAATGAGCGAGGCTACTGCATATGCGGTCCTGCGACTGTTAAAAATACTCCTGCAGTTGACCCTAGCTAACTACCTAGCGTTGTCATTGCAATCAAGGTAGCAGATAGTTATCAAGATCAGTGGAGCATGGAGGTGCAATTATTATTTTAACACACGTGCATGAGATCGGCCAGCCGATCGATCACTACCACCATGGACCTCAAGCTCATGCATTGCCACGTTGTTGCGTGGAAACGAACAGAGACTATTACGTATTTCCAAGATCATCCGTGGACGATTGGTCATTTTCATCTCATCGGCTAGCTAACAGTGTTAAAAAAAGGTCTTATATTTTAATACGAAGGTAAATATATTTTTATAGTCACTTGAGCAGTGGTAGTTGTAATTACGGTCATTTCTGGCGTTCTTTCGCTTTCGTGTTGCACGAGTAGGGAGCGAACTACTAATTAATGATATGGTTGGGTTCGAGTAAGACACAAGGTAGATCTAGACAGCATGCAATGGTCAATTAACCAATTAAGGCTGGTCACAATGGGGAGGAACTTAGGAGTAACATCACACACTTTAATATAACTTTGCTTATGTGGCATATATTTAATGAAGAGAGAGGTGCTTGTGGTAACTAGCTAAGTTATCGGAACATCACACACTTCAAGAAACAACGAGTCTATAACCTAATAAATACATCGTTGCATGACACTACATAGATGTTTCTACCCACTATGGAGGTAGTAACATAGTGTAGGGAAGTGTGTAAGTATCGTCGATTCACTTCTCGCTAATGTCCTAGCTAGGCTTTCCCGTCTTTCGACCTTCCTCTTGCTTTGTGCGTTGTGTTTACCCCGGGCTTTCGTCAGCCCCTTCCTTGTAATATCTGCATCTAGCGTGCGCCTATGCTTTGACTGTCATTTACCGCGTGCACCACGGTGCAATCAAATGTTCAAGTGGACGGTTTTGCCCCTCTCCTCCACCTTTCAATTAAAAAAGAAAGAAATCCGTGCATAAAAGATTATTATATACATACAAAAAAAATTCACACCATCGTTTTTATTAGAAACACAGTACAAACAGAGACGCTTAGAAGCACATATATGCACTTGTCTCTATAAACGCACGCACACGTATACTGCCCCTATAAACGCCTCGCTATCGGCGGGAACATCGGTTCCCACTAAAAGAATATTCTGACTCTATAGAACAACAAAGCGTTAACCCAGGGTTTTGATCAGCTAGTATCCTCGTAACCATCCAACTGCAGGTCGACTCTGGTCCTACCATGCCTTCTGTGACCCTTTTAAGGAGCGGTACACATCATGCATATGCCGCACAGTAGTAGTACGTGAATGTCTCCCGCGCCCATGCATGGGTCGAATCATTGGTGCATATGCATATGCATGGGTGGCCGATCTGAATCTGATTATGGCGGCAACAACCACACCATCATCGCCGCCGGTGGCCATCTTCAACCAGCACACAATTCGGCCCATGAATGATGAGTGGTTCGAGCGCACGTGGCATCCATCGTCCATTCTACTATAAATGGCCATCGATGCATGCCGCCTCTTCTTCACTCTACCTAACTATAGACAGAGTCACTCTCTCGCTCCCTCACCATGGGGTTCGTGTCGCTGCTGGCGGTGGCGTCGACGCCGGTGGTGGAGGTGCTGCTCGTCGCGCTCCTCGGCGCCTACCTCGCCTCGCCCCGCTGCGGCCTCCTGGCACCCTCCGCCCGCGCCGACATCAACCGCGTCGTCTACGCCGTCTTCACCCCCGCGCTCCTGCTCGCCAGCCTCGCCTCCACCGTCACCCTCCAGGACGCCCTCTCATGGTCTCTTGCTCCTTCCTTCCTTGAACATTCGCTTCATTCTCTTTTCTTGATCAGCTAGCTGACCACAGATGGTTCGAATTGTATTTACAACCCAAGGTGGTTCATGCCGGTGAACATCGGCATCATCTTCTTCGCCGGCGGGGTCCTGGGGTGGCTGGCCGTGCTCGTCCTCAGGCCGCCGCCGCACCTCCGGGGTCTCGTCGTCGCGTCATGCTCCGCCGCCAACTTCGGCAACCTGCTCCTCATCGTCATCCCCGCGGTCTGCCGCGAGGACGGCAACCCCTTCGGCGGCGACAAGGCTCTCTGCACCAGCCGCGGCCTCTCCTACGCCTCCTTCTCCATGGCCCTCGGCGGGCTGTACATCTGGACGCACACCCACAGCGTCATGAAGCGGTCCAGCGAGGTATGCCGGAGAATGGCCGCCGACCAGGAGGCCGCGGCGCATGAGCATACCGAGAAAGACTGTGTCAGTGTCACTGTCAGTGTCAGGCCAGAGGAGAAAGAAGAAGATGACGAGCCCAGCTGGAACGACGTCGACGGCGAGGAGGAGGAGGAGGACGGGCTTGTCTCGCTGCCGTCGTCGTTGTCGAACCAAAACCAGCAACAAACAGTAAGTAGATGATGAACATGGGTCTATTCAGTTCAGGCTGCACCGTCAGGAAAGAATGGATATCTCTGAATTTTTTGCTTCCATTTTTGTCAGTCGCTGATGCCGCTGCTGTCTAGCTACCATCGTCAGTCCAGCGGTAAGATGACGAGCAGCGGCAAACTGTGGGCGAAGCTGAAGCAGGGCGCGCATCAGATCGTCGAGGAGCTCATGGCGCCGCCGACAGTCGGGGCGGTAAGTTAGTTACAACATCACTATGCTGCTCGCTCGGTGTCTGCTTCTTCTTCAGAAGAAGAAAAAATGTGGTCCATGGAGCAGATCAGCTAAATGAGTTACTACTTGTTGGCTGCCATGGCAGGTTCTAGGCTTCACCGTCGGCATGGTGCCGTGGCTGAGATCGACCTTCATTGGCAATGGCGCTCCGCTGCGAGTCGTCCAGGACTCCCTCAAGCTGCTTGGGTAATATGCATCTCCTCTTCAGTTAAGTTTACAGTGCATTTTTAACTGAAAATTGGTGCCATTGTTTGGTGCAGAGATGGCACCATCCCCTGTGTTACCCTCATCCTTGGAGGAAACCTCACCAAAGGTAAAAATGAACCTCTCTTTTTACTGGACCTCAATGTCTGAATCCATCTCTGTCAGGTGTTTGTCTCTCTGGTGTGACCATCTGAAACTGAAAAATGGACTTCACAGGCCTGCGAAAGACGACGATGTCGCGGTGGGTGATCGCGGCCATCGTCTGCGTGCGCTACGTGATCCTGCCGGTGGTCGGGGTGGCGGTGGTGAGGACGGCGAGGGAGCTCGGCTTCCTGCCGCCCGACCCGCTGTACCAGTACGTGCTGATGCTCCAGTTCGCGCTGCCGCCCGCGATGAGCATCGGCACCATGGCGCAGCTCTACGACGTGGCCCAGGAGGAGTGCTCCGTCGTCTTCCTCTGGACCTACCTCATCGCCGCCCTCGCCCTCACCGCCTGGTCCACCGTCTTCATGTCCATCCTCGCCCCCACCTAGTATATTGCTAGTATGTGTATATAAGATTCCTCCGTCCCAAAATAAGTGTTGTTTCAACCTTAATACAACTTTGTACTAAAGTTAGTACAAAGTTGAGACACTTATTTTGGGAGGGAGGGAGTACAGTATAGGCTTTGCTAGTATATTATTGCTAGTGCTTCATCAATTTTGATTGATTGCTATAAATATACATGTATAAGTAGTACTGTATTTATTCAAGTGAGCTTCAGACAGATATTATGTTCAGCAACACCCAAGAGAAGGAACATATAGTGGTCAGGATGTACCTCAAATCAACTGCATTTTTATTCATCCAGTGTGAGAAGCGAACCCAAAATACAACAAGCCAAGATTTGGCACACATTGTTGTTCTGCCAATGACCATGCCGAATGGCGCTCTATTCAACTAGATCACACCAACTTATTGGGATCAATGGGGCCACAAGCCCAGCGGTTTACTACTACATGGGGAAACAAAACTCAGGGGAGAGGCCGACACACAAATGGGAACAGGAGCTCCGGAATCTGCAAATGAAAGAAACAGGGTGTAAGCAGATATTTCATTATTCATCAAAGGCCACGTGTTCCATTAGGAAGCTATCATAATCGTGTAATGATGAACAATAGACAGGATGAATAGACAACTGTTGACGGAATAACTCGAAATGTAAATATTCTACAATGTTCTCCCAAAGGCTAACCTTTTGTATCTAAACCATTTTTGGTTTCCATTATAGGCGAAGGACAGCCAGGGGAAAGTTTCGCACCTAACACCAGAACATGTAGGCATCACCAACAGTGAGTAAACATGTGTGGACAACTGGTCATCTTTCAGCAATAGCTGCTCAATGACACATCCAATCACTAAATCGCTAAAGTGATCCTAGTGTAAGTACCATTATTGTATTGCACACATGTGAATGATGTACCAACAAGCATAAAAAGCTCAACCTATCGTTAGCTGATGATAGATTCCGTTGCACATCGAGATCAGCATTTGATACATGATAGAGAAGCAGAACTGCAGTCTCCCTCCACACAGCTGTAAACAAGAACAAATTGTGCTGGTTCATACTATCCAAGCCCCTAAACTAGTGTTACATATTATTGTCCTTTTCACTCAATTCTTCTTCTTTTTATCTAAAAATTCTGCTACTCTGTTTTTTGTAGGTTTGCACGAAAAGACGCCAAAATCCATAAGAAAAAACCAAGTATTTGAGGAAACTGGACCTGTTTACACTCCAAGAAAAGGAGCAAGGGTGCAAATGAATGGAGGGATCATCTTTTGCATTAAAGCAAGTATTTGAGGGACTAAACGGGAAAAAGAATGGGGGGAGAGATCAGACCAGGAGGAGAGAGAAAAAGGAAATTGGACAGCAGCTAGAGAGAGGAGGCAGAACAAGCGCAAAGAGGGAGTGAAGGCAGCAAGGAGAGGACGATGGGTGTCGGTGAGATCTGAAGCGAGTATCTGCCAATTCAAGCCTTCAACCTGTAACACTCACTTCTGAACTCTTCTTCCCTCTAAAAATCACTGCAGCTTCCTGTAATCTGTGTAACTGCCTGAACCCATAGCTTCAGAACGTCGCGTTCTCGTTGCTTGATAATGTTTCGCTAAGACCTGTGTTTGTTACTGCTCGTCTAGTTCCTTTAGCTTGCTTAATTCCTGTCCTTGATTACTGATACGAAATTGTATTTTCTTGTTCAGTGTTGCAGCCAGTTTACTAGTTTTATCCTCTAGGTTCTGTTGATCTAGCTTTGAGAAATTTGAAAGTTTTTGTACACATTTCCCTGTGGAGAACACGATTAATTCACCCTAATTTTACTCCGATCACTAGCGCTACCTTGGACTGGACACAACTTGCAGCAAAACCTCAATATATCAATAAGAAAATGGCATAGTGTTCACTACGATAAATACAAGGAGAAGCTAGAGATCCCATGTATTTGGATTCATAAAAAGTTTGAACGATAAAATAGACATGTTGCTGTGAAGCTGCTGTCCAAGACAGACAGTGATTGATAATATGTTTGCAAGTTCACATTAAATCGACCTCCGATGTTCCTTTCACTCAATCAGAATCTTAACAAACATCTACTTATGACACAAGAATCATGAAGAACATGATTCAATCAATACAAAGAGACAAGAAAGGTACCTCTCTGGTTTCTACTCCAATCCAGACGTGGAGATGACCCTGGCGCCGGCTCTGTCGAGCTGAGCGACGGTGGCGGTCGCTTTCAGCTTGCCGACCGACAGGAAGGCGTCGATCATCCTCCGGGCGATCTCCTCCCCCTTCTCCTCTCCCTCAATGACAGCCACGGCGGTCGGGCCTGCTCCGCTGATGGTGCATCCTAGCGCTCCGGCTTCGAGAGCGGCGGCCTTCACCGCGGCCATGCCCGGTATCAGGGGCGCCCTGGTGGGCTCGACGATGAAGTCGGACGACATCGCGGAGCCGATGAGGGCGGCGTCGCCCTGCAGCACGCCGGCGACGAGCGAGGCTGCCTGGCTGGAGTTGCGGACATGGTGGCCCATGGCGATGTTCTTCGGCAGCGCGGCGCGCATCTTGCTCGTCGGCGCCTCGAAGTCCGGGGTGACGAGCACGAAGCAGAGGCGGAGCGCCGGCGGGCAGGGCAGCGACACGAGGCAGAAGGGGTCGTAGCTCCGCACCATGACGAACCCGCCGAGGATGGCCGGCGCGATGTTGTCGGCGTGGAAGCCGCTGACGGCCTTCTCGGACTCGAGGCCGGCGAGCACGAGGCCGTCGCGGGGGAGCAGGGACCCGAAGAGCGCGTCGACGGCCTTGGCGGCGGCGGCGGCGGAGGCGGCCGAGGAGCCGAGCCCGGAGCCGAGCGGCAGGCCCTTGGCGAGGCTGAGCGAGACGCCGTGCGAGCGGACGCCGAGGGCCCGCAGCGCGGCGACGGCGGCGATGCCCGCGCAGTTGCGGAGCGGGTCGCGGGAGAGGCGGTCGGCGAGGCGCGGGCGGGACGGGGAGGTGATGGCGGAGATGGCGACCGCGCCGGCGGGCAGCGAGGGGTCGAGGGTGGCGGTCACGGTGTCGCCGAGGGAGAGCGAGGCGTCGGCGACCGCGCAGCCCAGGAAGTCGAAGCCCGGGCCCAGGTTGGCCACCGTCGCCGGCGCGAACGCCGTGACGGACCTGAAGGCCGGGGCCGGGTCGGCAGATGAGGCCGCGGAGGTGGCTCTGAGCTTGCTCGAGACGCGGAGGGAGAGGAGCGTTGCCTTGTGGGCGCGGGCGGAGGGGAAGGAGGAGGGCGCGGTGGCCGGAGATGCCGCCGCCGCCGCCGCCATTGTGGGGGATGCGCGCGTGGGTGGGTGGGGTTTGGGGGAAAAGGTTTGACCTTTGCGGGCGCGCACGGGACGGGGCGGGCTTGGGCTTTGGCCTTTGGGTGGGAACACTACCTCCAAGAGCGGCTGACAGGTGTGGCCCGTCTCCACTAGGCAGTAGGCACCACCACCAACCGGTGATGGCGATGGGGACGGCGACGGCCGTGCTGCTGGTCGTGTTCCTCCTGCTCGCCGGGGGCTCGGCGGGCGCGTCAAAGCCGCCGCCGCCGCCGCCGTGCAGCCGGTCGTGCGCGACGCTCAACTGCGACTGTGAGACAGCCCCCTCGTCCTCCCCTGATCTGTCAATCGATTTCTTTGTGATCTGAGCATGGTCTGACCATGGAGAGATGGGATGGGTGGCAGCGGTGGGGATCCGGTACGGCAAGTTCTGCGGCGTGGGATGGAGCGGGTGTGAGGGGGAGGAGCCCTGCGACGACCTCGACGCCTGCTGCCGCGACCACGACAACTGCGTCGAAAACAAAGGTACATCACTCTGCATCCCCTAGCTTCAGAAACCAAAGATTGGCATCTAGATTGGTCGCCATGAACAACCTTACTACACCACACTGCATTGTTTGGACCTCTGAATTCAAATGGTGTAGTAAAGATTGATAAGATGAGCCAGCCGTGGGTGAAGTGGCTAGATAGTTTCAGAATTCAGATTTTCAGTTTCAGACTAGAATGAAACAGGGTCTCTGCTGATATCTTGCTGAGTGGCAAATCATGCCAGGTTGAACCCTTTCTCTGGCTTCAGAAAGAGGGGCCCACCATGAGCAATCACACTACACCTGTGAGTTCAGCTGCGAACGATTAGCAAGATGGATAAGACGTGTGTGCAATGGCTAGAGATTTCAGTTGTTGCTTGGATGCTGCCTTATCGTCATTGTGTGATGCTCATCTATTTGATTAACGATTATAGTGCAGAATCTTCATTGGAAGTACCTATATGAAGCGATGTTTTTTTATCCATCTCTTGCTCAGTGGTAGATTCTAGTATGTTGGTACTAATTGACTTAGCTACATGCATCATCCCCTATCTAGCTTCAGAACCAACGGCGTTCAGAATTCTGGATCAGTCAAACCAGACCACCGTGAACATCCACTGCACTGTTAGGACTTGTGAGTTCAGATGGTAGTTACGGTTAATAAGATAAGCCACCCTTGGATGCAAAGGCTATAGAGATTAGGAATTCAGAGTTTCTGCCGTTGCTAGCTGTGCTCTGCTCTGTCATTCAGTTCATGGTTTACAGATTCTTCATTGCAACTACATATGTGAACTGATGTTTTTCGCCCATGTGTCGCTCAGTGATGATAATTTGTGTGTGGTTAATTTACTAGATATAAACTGCACACCTTCCTAGCTTGAGAAACAATGGCACCTGTATTGGTCAGGCCACGCCGCCATGAACAACAATACTATACATCACACTGCATTGTTTGGAGTCAAATGGTACTCATGATTGATAACATGAGCCAGCTCTACTCTGCTCTGTTGCTCAGAGATTTTCAGAATTCAGACTTTCAGTTGCTGCTACCTCTGCTCTGCTTACAATTTACAGAATCTGCATTGCAAGCACAGAATCTTCATTGTTAGTAACTATACAAACTCATGTTCTTCTGCCCATCTGTTGCTCAGAGATGAATTCTAGTGTGTGGTTAATTCACTACTAAAAGATAAACGGCACAGCTCTGCAGCATGCGCACCTGAATGCACTCCAGCAAGTTACAATACTTCCCTTCTACAATATTTTGTCACCCGTTTCCTGTCAGTTTATGGCTTTGCTCTCCAGCAATTTCCTTTCGAAATTCCAGTGTCATGTGCTTTCGAGTCGTAGAACCGCAATTTCCCTTCTAAACTCCAATGTTATGTGCTGTCGAGTCTTAGAGCCACGCGGATTGGACTATATGTACTGCTTTTTCGGTTCAAAGGGGGCAATTGTTTCAAACGACAGATAACGCCCGCCAGATTGATTAGTGCCATCTCCACATTCCTATAATTGCATTTTTGTTTTCATTTACCTTTGGTAGTTTTAATGGGACACCCTCCTAGCTTCAGAAACAATGGCATCTGAATTCCCCTGCACTGCATTGTTTTGACATGGATTTCAAATGTCACTCACGATTGATAAGATGAGCCAGCCATGGGTGCAGTAGCTAGAGAGTTTCAGAATTCAGTTGCAGCTAGCTCTACCCTGCTTTGTCATTTGGTAATGGCAATACCATACTACCATACCTTCAATACAAGTAGTTCACTCCTATGAAACAGGGTCTCTGTTCAATCAGAAAAACAAGCAGTGTCTCTGCTGATTTGTTGCTGAGTGGTAAATTGTACCAGGTTGATGATAAACTGACAGCTTAGTCTGAATGAATTGCGACAATCCACAGTGGCTCTGTCTTCCCAGCTTGCAGTTCCCTGTTAAATTCCACAGTGTACCGTTGAAGAGTCGCATGGATTGGCAGTTACTGAACTGCATTAAGGACCTCACTTCGGTGGCACTTTTTTCACCTTGAAATAGCAGACGACCCCCAACAGATTAATCGGTGCATTCCTCACATTCCTGTCATTACGTTGCTTCATTTGTTTTCTTCAGTTTTAGTGGGAAATGCATGCATGAAACATATAACAACAAATTGCATAAGGACTTCATATGGTCGGCATTTCTTTACCTTCAAATCGCAGATGACTCCTGCCAGGTCAATCCTAGTATAATTGTATTGCTTCATTTATCTTGACCGGGTTCGCTGTTACATGCATGCATGCATGAAACATAACGAAATGTGATGCTTTTGCGGTGCCCAAGCCGTTTATCTGACCGATCTGTACTCTGAATCCTCAATCTCATGTTTTTTCTTTTCCTTTTTGCATAAATGTAAATCGACCAGGTCTGATGAGTATCAAATGCCACGAGAAGTTCAAGAACTGCATGAGGAAAGTGAAGAAGACTGGGAAGGCCGGCTTCTCCAAGAAATGCCCATATGAATTGGCTATGGCGACGATGACTCAGGGGATGGACATGGCGATCATGCTCAGCCAGTTGGGCAGCCAGAAGTTGGAACTTTAGCACAAGTACTCGCCACATTCATTGCTCGGTTGATACAAGGTTGACTTCCTTTGATGATTATACTGTAATTTTACTTCTGTTGGTAAAATTGCATTGTTTTGGGCAGCTGTAGAGATAACTTTAGGTTGCTGCGCTATTTGCAGCATATAGTGCCAGATCCCCTGCCTGGGCATTTTTTGTAAACAAAGTTGTCGTTCAATTGAATTGAAATCTCGTCGTTCTCCAGTTCGAGAATATCTCTTTCTTCTTGGTATCGTCTAATTGTGGTCTGCTTGCATTATTGTATTTCTCCTTGGGTCATGGAAACACACAAGATTGCTAAAATAGCAAAGATAAAGACGCCCAATAATTAATTTACATTGAGGAAGGTGTTCGTAGATCATTCAGATATTATTAGCCCCATAGTTTCAAAGAAACAAAAAAAGTATTGCACCAAAATAAATAAATAAATAAATAAAAGTGGTTCTACTACTATGAATTAAACCGTATGCATATGATGCCACCAAGTATTGGATAGAGTCTATGTAGGTGTCAAGACGTTTGGACTTGTGCTTGACCATCCGGAGCCTCGATCCTTCTCGCACCACCTCCACGCCGGTGAGCAGGACCACCGTGTCGACACACTCGGTGCCGCTTCCCCATCCGTCCGTTTCCATGATGTTGAAGTTCCTGTGGATGCAGAACTTGCCATCCCCGAGATACACCATGCTGCGGTCCGTCTCGTGCCATCCCGATGGTGGGTCGATTTCGACCCACGCATGGCGCAGTGCCGGGGCCGACCCGTCCATCCTCATAGCGCCGGAGACGTCCACGGCGCTGAAGCGTGAGTCTGCGCGGAAGGCTGTATTCTCGAAGCCAAACAGGAGGCCTTTATCGAGCTCGGGGACGTGCAGGGCGCGGGACCAGAATGGCAAATTCCAGTCGCCGGCCTTGGTCCACTCGCCGGTTCTCGTGTCGAAGCAGTAGGTGCCGGCGGTGGGGTTGGGCTCTGGCCAGTCCTCATAGGAAGAGGTGCTGAACGAGACGCATATGGTGTTGCTTCTGTTAGAGGCATCCTCCTCGCCGCCATGGCTGTGGAGGAGCGCATAAGACTCAACGGATATGGCGCCCCACCGTCTACCGTAGTTGTCGCCCTCATCGTCGACAATGGGCGGCGGAGGGAGGTCGCGCCAGTGCCACACGCACCTGTCCGTATGAATGTGCCCGCGGTACCACTCATCCATGAACTTGCTTGGCAATGGCGGGTTGGGGTCGCCGTAGACGAAGGCCTCGAAGCTTTGGCCCTTGCGGTCCATGACGTAGAGCGCGTCGGGACGGGAGGGATCGTCCTCGGCGGCGGCGGCGGCGGTGGTGTGGGTGACGCAGAGAGAGATGGGGTTCCACCATGGATCTGGCTTCTTGTTGAGACGGGGCATCATCTCTATGGCGGAGGCGTCGATGTCGTAGAGCGAGGCCATCCCATTGCCGTCGACGCAGAGGATCCTTTCCTCGCCCTCGCCGGTGCCGCCGTAGAAAGGCAAGAAGTCCAAGTTGGTGACGCCGCCGCCCATGTGACTGGAGGTGTTGAACCTGAGTTTGGGCGTGGGCAGCCGCAGGACGCCGTCGTAGTTGTCCTCCGCCGTGCTCTCGTCCTCCTCCTTCTCCTTGGCCGCCGCCGGCGCTCGTTGGATCTGGTGCTGCTGCGCTTCGGCAATGGTGGGGTAGAAGAGGTGCTTCCTGGGGTTGACGATGCGGCTCAGCCATCCTCCGCTGTATTTGTCCGTCAGCACGTTCAAGAACCGCCGTGCCTTCATCTTTTCCGGCGATCGACCGACTATCCAGGCGACGGCTAGCTTTTTTTTTTTTTTAGAAGAGGCGACGGCTAGTTTTTTTTTTTTTTTGAGCAACTGCACCCTTAATTAAATAGCAAGGTTCAAAGGGATACAAATGATTTCGGGCAGGGTAGAAAGCCACATGTGGCGCCCAGGAGGAAAGGAGGAAACTGCTTTGCCAGAGCATGAGCTTCCCCGTTATGACTACGTTTCTCATGAATGAAAGCTAGTGCTTCAAAAGCCCCTTGGCGATGATTGATATCCTGTAAAATTGCAGCATAACGGCAAGGGGCCATGCTTCTGATATTTTCCACAACCTCTGCACAATCGGAGGCAACACATACAGAGGGAAGGTGCAGATCCGTCACTAAATTCAGAGCTTCATTACACGCATGTGCTTCAAGGGACGCCGGATCAACCAGACCATCGAATACCATTGCTGACGCACCCAGGTAGTTGCCTTCCTTGTCTCTGCATACCACAGCAGCCGCGCCACGTTTCCCGTTCCGAGATAAGCCACCATCAGCATTTATTTTCACTTCAAAGCCAGAAGGCGGAAGCCTATGTGGAAGCCTGTTTGCAGAACCAGTTACCTGCTGATCCTTGGGTGTTGCAGGCATGCCCTTGCCCGCACCTGGTTGGTGAATAACAGCAAGATCGAGATCTTCAAGAAACTTTGTAATGAAGCATGTTGTACTCATAGGACTCTGGAACTGGTCGTCGTGTATGGCTCTCCTTCTAGCCCACCAGATAGCCCACATCGTGACAAGAACTCGCACAACATCGCTAGGGGGAAGGGTGTCCACAAGCCAGAAAATCCACAACTTTGCGTCATCTGATCGATTGGAAATAACCACCTCTGTCAGCTCCTCATCTGCTAAAGCCCACACGCACCTTGCCATCTTACAGTCGAAAAGTGAATGCCTCCAGGAGTCAAGCGCACTATTGCATAGAGAGCACGCAGGTGATTCTGCCATCTCTCTATGGTGACGAACATCACCTGTGGGCAGCGAAGTTTTTGCCAAACGCCATGCGAATACTTTGATCTTCATTGGTATCTTCAGATTCCATAATTTGCCCCAAGAGCGTCTATCCGCCTCTGAATTTGAGTGGCCCGGGACACGTTCGAGCCAGTCGGTCCGCTGTTGTTTTGTACATGAAAGGAGGCGATATGCCGATCTTACAGAGAAAACTCCCTTCTTCTCGTAATGCCAAGACCAAAAATCTTCCTGTGCTCGCAAGCTCAAAGGTATGTTTAGGATTGCTTCCTTGTCCATAGCAAAAAAATGCTCGTCCAGCAGCGCCTCATTCCAAGAGGCCGATATATGGTCGATGAGTTCTGAAACTCTGCTTGGCGGATTTTGAGATTTTGCACACACGGGGCGGAGCTTGAAGTCCCTCGGTATCCAATTATCATACCAAATGTCTGTGTCGTCTCCCGTACCAATTCTCTTAATGATCCCCAACTTGAGGGTGTCTCTCCCCTCCAGAATAGATCTCCAAACCTGGGATGGATTTGAGCCCAATTCTGCACTCAAAACAGTAGTGGTGGGATAATAAACAGCTTTAATGATTCGAGCACTAAGAGAGTTTGGTTCCTGGAGCAGACGCCATGCCTGACGGGCCAGCAAAGTCAAGTTAAACAACTCTATATCTCGGAAGCCCATACCTCCCATGAACTTTGGTTGTGTCATAACTTCCCATGACACCCAAGCTGTTTTCCTTTCTCCCTTTTTTGATCCCCACCAGAACTTGCGTACTAATCCATTGATGTGTTGGCAGAGTCCTCTTGGGAGTTTAAAGCATGCCATCGAATAAGTAGGTATTGCTTGAGCGACTGCCTTAATAAGAACCTCTTTCCCACCAACTGAGAGTGCTTTCTCCATCCATCCTTGGACCTGTTTCCATATTCTATCTTTTAGATATTTGAAGGAACCCTCCTTTGCTCTCCCCACATCAGATGGGAGCCCTAGATATTTTTCAGAGAGCTTCTCATGCTGAACATCAAGCACATTTTTTATTTCCTGCCTTAACAAATCAGTGCAGCCCTTGCTGAAAAAAATAGATGACTTCTCCTTGTTTATTCGCTGGCCTGAAGCATTACAATATTTCTGCAGCAAATCATCAACTCGCCTTGCCATGTCAGGAGTGGCATCAAAAAATAAAAGACTGTCATCAGCGAAAAGGAGATGATTAACTCGTGGGGCACTAGGGGCCACCTGAATACCATTAATGAGCTCACTTGGATTATTAGACTTCAACATACAAGAAAGACCCTCTGCTGCCAACAGAAAAAGATAGGGTGATATGGGGTCCCCCTGCCTTATACCACGTGATGGCTTAAATTCATCCAACGTTCCACCATTGAACATAATTGAGAACGAAACAGATGTCACACACCTCATAATCGTCTCCGTGAAACATGGGCTGATCCCAAGCTTCAGCATCACCTCCTTCAAGTAAGACCACTCGAGTCGATCGTACGCCTTCATCATATCCAACTTCAGAGCATAAAACCTGTTCCCTTTTATTTTCCTAGTTTTCATGTAATGTAAACACTCATATGCAGAAATGAAGTTGTCAGTAATAAGGCGGCCTGGTACAAATGCAGACTGTTCCTCGGAAATGATATCGGGGAGGATTAGCTTGAGCCGGTTAGCCAATACCTTGGATGCAATCTTAAAGATCACATTGCAGAGACTTATCGGTCGAAACTGTCCTAAATTTTTGGACTTGCAATCTTGGGAATAAGAACAATGAACGTCTTGTTTATCTCCTCCGGTGAATCATCCCCCTTGAGAACACGCAACACCATATCAGTTACCTCATCACTGCATAACTCCAAGTGCCTCTGGAAAAAATGAGCAGGGAAACCATCGGGGCCAGGAGCTTTTGTGGGGAACATTTGGAAAAGTGCATTTCTCACCTCCTCCTTGCTGTAGGGTGAGTTGAGCTTACTGTTCATCGTAGCAGTCACTTTAACAGGTATGTGGGATAAGACTTCTTCCATTCCAAGCTTATTGTGATGTTGTAAAACTAACCAAGATCAGATGCCTGACTAATTACTGCCTCCATGGAGGATTGAGGATACCTGATTAAGCTGAACTTCCATGGTAGCCTGTTTGTTACGGCACAGAAAAACAGTCAAGGGGATACATACCTCTGATGTAGAAGACGCAGGCGACATCGCAGTGCTGGACGAATGTTCTTGTACCTCCCGCAAACTCGGCGCTTCTTCCTCCGGCGAACTCGGCAGCGACATTAGATGTTCCTCCAAAATTGATCTGATGGAGATTACAGCCGAGTACCCTTCCTTCTCATACCAAAAAATAGCAATCCGGGTTCGGCACTCCATTGACTTGTGTTCGACCAGGACACGGTCTACAATCAATCCAAATTGGACACGGGACTTGCGCGCGAGCACGACCTGCATTCCTCTGCTCCGCCCGCGCCCGACGCCCGCGCCGGCGACCACCAAGAACCCCGCCACCTCCTCGCCTCTGCTTGCTGCTCGTCGCTAGGAGCGCTGTCACCCTTCTTTCTCCTGACACCGGCGGCCATAGGAGCCCCGTCGTCCCTGGTGGTTGGCCCGCTTGAGCAGGGGAGGCCAACGAGATGGTCATGCGCGAGCAGAGGAGGTCGCGAACATCGACGGAAGGAGGAGGCGTAGGCGAAGTGGGGATGATGGAGCTCGGGGCGCGGCGCGCTCGCGCGGAGGCATGAGGCGCACGGGACTGGGCGAGGTGAAGCAGCAGCACGCGGTGCGAGGGGAGGTCCCGCGGCGACGGGGCACCGGAAACCAGAGGCGGACGGCGGAGGTGCTACAGGAGCGGCACTCAGGCGCGAGGTGAGGAGGCGGAACACAGGAAGGGGATGCCGGAGGTGGTCCTCGCCGACGATGGAGGGGCGCAGGCGCGAGGGGGAGGATGAGCGGAAATGGAATAATGGCCTGCTGGTGGCTGCCGGCGACGGCGGGTGGCGAGGGGTCGTCGGAGCGGCGTCGTGGACGTCGGCGCCAAGCGGCGGCGAGTGGCCGGCGGTGGAGTCTCAGAATGGATAAGGAATATAAGGACTGACTGCGGGCTGAATTCCAACTAATGCAGGGGCTCTTTTGCAAAAATGAAACGTTACCTTAGGAACTCACTTAATATAGGACTGCGGGTTGAATTCAACAAATAACAGGGGCGTTTTTGCAAAAATGGCCACGACGGACGACCAGAAGCAGTACCTGGTTTATTAGTAGGTAAAGATTACACGTTTGGTAGTTTCGAGAAATATTCCAAGCTTTTCTTCAAGAGTGAAATCCTGCCAAGAAATATGGTTATTAGTGGCTCCACAGACAAAACAATTGTGTAGATCTACAATTTGATGTATTTGTTTCTTTATGTATCTCGCAAATTTTAAAAATCTAAAACAAGTTTTGGAGTTTTGAAGAGAGAAATCCAAACTTTTCTTGAAGGTTTTTTTTTTTTGGAAAGGAAGACACCCC
This sequence comes from Aegilops umbellulata, assembly GCA_032464435.1. Taxonomy (NCBI): domain Eukaryota; kingdom Viridiplantae; phylum Streptophyta; class Magnoliopsida; order Poales; family Poaceae; genus Aegilops; species Aegilops umbellulata. The sequence continues at coordinate 1,451,027 of CP136057.1, read as the reverse complement.
GGCCTCTACAGCGCAGTGACGCATACAACCATATTATTAAACGAAATCTCCAGCAAGTATGTAGTGCGGTACAAAAACTCGAAAAGAGTTGAAAAAATGAACAAGACCACAACCAGCAAAAATAAGACTAGATGCCTACACACTTATCCTATTGTTGGACCGCCATCCAAACCGGTTATAGGTATCCCATGGTACTGTCTTCCGACGGTTGCAGCCATAAGCCATATGCTCCTTGACTTTCGCACGGCTGTGTAACGACCACATATGAATCCAGGAAGTTGCTCTTTATAAGAAAAAGTGGCCGAGTTGGATTCATTTTATTTTGGAGAATGACCCCTAGTTTTTTTAGAGAGAGAGTGTGTGTATGTGTATGTATAAGAGAGAGAGAGAGAGAGAGAGAGAGAGAGAGAGAGAGAAATCTTTTGGCTCATGGCCCATGTACACTGTTCTCTTCTCCAATCCCACTCATTCACCCCTCCATTGTCTAAAAAAACTCATTCATCCCTCCTTCGACCATTTATGCTACTTGGGCTAGGTGAAAAAGTCCAAGTTTGACTAACTGCGAGCAACAGACTAATCAGATAGAGAGGGGTGTGCTACATGACGCGGGAGCTATCTCTCGCTTATAGCGAGATGTATACTCCCCTCGCCTCACACGTGGCGTGACTGGGCCGGCTAAACACTTTCTATGTTCTCTTTCTCGGGTTATTCGCTATTTGCGCTGTTTTTTCCTATGTGGTTTCCTTTGTCCTATTTTCACTGCTTGAGTCGGTATTCTAGGGTTTTCTCTTGTTTCTTACTTTTCTTTGTTTTTTCATTTTTTGGAATTTTCAGGTTTTTCACCATCTTACTCTGGTTTCCTTTGTTTTTATTCATTTTCCTCTTTTTAACTCATACTACATTTTCCCATAAACATTGCACATTTTTTATAGACATCAGAACCATTATTTTATATATATTTAAAAAAACCAAATATACTTATTTTTTTCAAATACGTGTTTTAAAATCATTTTTTCATACACATTGTACATTTTTTTTACATACATAAGTTACCATTTTAAAATACATGACTAACATTTCACAAATATATGGTTTTTTTGCCTTCCTTTTTTATACACATTTGTACATATTTTGTATAAATAAAGAACATTTTACTTATACACATTTACCCATTTTCAAATACATGAATAACATTTTTTCATTATGTCGCATACATTTTATTGAAACATGTGGATATTGTTTATATACATAGGTTAGATGTTTTATAAATGTGCTTTTTTTATATACATAGGTAATATTTTTAATACAGACATTTTGAAATACATGATTATTTGTTTAACATAAGTTTTAAATGCCTACTTTTTCAAACTTATTGTACATTTTTTTGTATAAATCAAGAACAGTTTTATACCCTTTTAAACATTTTTCGAATACATGATTAACATTTTGATAATGTCACGTTTCATTGGAATGCATGAAATTTTTAGTTGTCACAAACATTTTTTGTGTGCTACCAACATTTTTCTTGAATTAAGCTAATTATTTTCTAATTTGCTTTAATATTTTTACAAGTTCAGGATTAATTTTTATAGTATATTCTATGTTTTGAAATATATGTATTTGCAATATTTTCAAAAATAAGAGCAAAAGAAAAGCAGAACAAAGGAAAAAAACGGGGGAAGCAAAAAACTCAGTAGCAAAACCTCCAATAGTATGTTGAAGCGAAACATTTAGCCGGTTGTAGCTAAAATTAACATTGGTAGCAAGAAAAAACAAAGACAGAATAGCAAACTCCAAAAAAAAAAAAGGGTTGTAGCAAAAAACTATCATGTTCGAGCTAAAAATCGTCGACGGTGAGGCGCTTGTGCAGCTCCAGCACGCCTAGCCGGTTGCCGTAAATGTCGATGGTTCCAGCAAGTGATGGTTGAGTATGTGATGGATGAGGATAATGTGGCTGTTGATGATATTGAACGAGGCCATGCATGTTGTGAATGCACGTGATAATGAAGCTTGGAAGTGAAAAATGACAGGGTTGGGGTGTCTTGCCTATGCCACATACGACCACCCATGTTTCCATGGCCCCTTTCCCTTCTCTCCTCTATTTACCTTCAAAGTCGGTGCTAAGAAGAGCCTAGATGCCCTCTTTTCCTTCATCTAGGCATAAGTTTCGTCTTGTAGGAGTTTCATATTTGCCGACATGATCATTCGCGTGTTGATATTGACTGTATCTATCCTACTCATGCAGAGTCCAGGTGTGTGTGCTAATTATGTTTGTCTCCCCGTGATGCTATATTATGAGTCAATGAAAAGTCACCCTTTATTAGAAAAAGTGGCCGAGTTGGATTCATTTTATTGTAGAGAATGACCCCTAGTTTATTTTATGAGAGAGAGAGAGAGAGAGTGTGTAAGAGAGAGAAAAATCATTTGGCTCATTCATCCCTCCTTTGACCATTTATGCTACTTGGGCTAGGTCAAAAAGGCCAAGTTTGACTAACTGGTGAGCAACAGACTAATCAGATAGAGAGGGGTCTGCTACATGACGCGGGAGCTATCTCTCGATTACAGCGAGATGTATGCTCCCCTCACCTCACATGTGGCGTGACTGGGCCTGCCAAACACTTTAAAAGTTTTGTGCATTTTTTCTCTGTTCTCTTTGTCGGGTTATTCACTATTTGCATCTGCCTTTTTCTATACGGTTTTGTTTGTCCTTTCAGTTTTCTAGGGGTTTCTCGTGTTTATTTTTTCTTTGGTTTTTTTTTCATTTTTATTTGTTTTAGTTTTTTCACCAATTTACTTTGGTTTCTTGTTTTATTCATTTCCTCTTTTTAACTCACGCTACATTTTTTCCATAAAATTTGTACATTTTTTGTAGACATCAGAATCATTATTTTATACATATTTAAAAATCAAATATGTTGATTTTTTTCAAATATGTGTTTTAAATCTATTTTTTCATACACATTGTACATTTAATATATACATAAGTAACCATTTGAAGAAACATGCTCAAATATATGGTTTTTATGTCTTCCTTTTTACACACATTTGTCCATATTTTGTATAAATAAAGAACGCTTTACTCATACGCATTTAACCATTTTCAAGTACATGAATAACATTTTTTATTATGTCACATACATTTTATTGAAACATGTGAACATTGTTTATATACATATGTTACATTTTTTGATAAATGTACATTTTTTATATACATAGGTAACATTTTTAATACAGGTTTGACATTTTGAAATACATGATTATTTCTTAATATAAGTTTTCAGTGCCTACTTTTTCACACTTATTGTACATTTTTTGTATAAATCAAGAACATTTTTATACCCTTTTAAAAAAATTCAAATACATTATTACCATTTTGATAATGTGACATTTCATTGGAATGCGTGGATTTTTGAATTAACCTAACCATTTTCTAAATTGCTTTAACATTTTTTTGAGTTCAGGATTAAATTTTATAGTTTATTTTATGTTTTGACATATGTGTAGTTGCAATATTTTCGAAAATAAGAGCAAAAGAAAAAGCAGAACAAAGGAAAAGAACAGGGGAATAAAAAAACTTAGTAGCAAAACCTCCAATAGTTTGTTGAAGCAAAACATGTAGCCGGTTCTAGCTAAAATTAACACTGGTAGCAAGAAGAAGAAAAAGCCACAATAGCAAACTCCAAAAAAAAAAGGATTGTAGCAAAAAACTATCATGTTCCAGCTAAAAAACCGTAGACGGTGAGGCGTTCGTTCGGCTCCAGCACGCTGCCTAGCCGGTTGCAGTAAATGTCGATGATGGTTTCAAGAAGTGCTGGCTGTCGTAGCAAAACGCCGATGCCGATTCCAGCAAATGGTGACCGCGGGTGGAGGCAAATCGCCGGACCGGTTCCAGGAAACACTGATCGTTCCCCCGGGCAGGCCCCTCACCCCCTGCACTTTTACGTGGGCTACGAGCCCACCAACTAAACCGTGCCAACCCTTTGGCCCTCCTGTAGGCTGGAGTCTATTTTAAACCTTGAACTCATACAGCTCGTCAAAATTGAACCCTAACCTTTCAATCCCTGAAGTTCATACCCTGTATTTTAATATCCCAGTCAATCTCGACCCCAAACCTGTTTGGCGCACCCGGAAAAGATCCATCCACCAGGAATCAAAGTTTTCTATCACGTGTCATATTTATCTTCATCCTCTGTTTCCAATCCCCTTCTCTCTGGTGAAATCTGCACCTCTCCGACGGCTCTACCTTATGCACCTCCTCGCCAACTGCCCTGCAGCTCCCGTGGCTGGATGCCTTGACGATTGAGCACATCACGTCGTTCAGGGACGGGTGTGGCCCGGCCAGTACAGGGCGCAGTTCTTGCCGCGCGCGGCATCCAGGCCGGCCGATGTCGCCATGGCGTCGATACTTCTATCCAAAATACAGATCCTGAAGGCGTCCCGCGCATCTCCTCCACGCCCAAGGACTACAGCGCTGCCGCGGAGCTAGCACTAGCTTCCGAGTCCTGTACTCAGTGCGCACCTCCGCCTCTATTAGCTAGCTCACAAGCCATTGCTCAATTTATTTTTTGTAATTTTTTTTGGCAAGAACTGATCCGGCAGCCACGGGGATGGGCACTGTGTGAGGGTGTAGGATGCTGCCTCGAAGGATGGGTTGCCGGAGCTCGCAGCTGGATACGGAGGGCGTGTCCCCAGTGCCCACGTCCTCTGCTGGGAGCGACGCGACATGCGAGGGACCGCCGGCCGCCGCGCTTGCGGCCGCGCACGCCACCTACTCCTGACTGCTCCTGCGTGTGGCAGACACACTAGGCTGCTTCCCTGGAATTCGCGCGCTTGGGAGTTGGATGCGGCCTGGGCGAACTAGAGGCAGGCGCCGACGACGGGATGAAGCCAAGAGAGAGAAAGAGAGCAAGATAGATAGACGAAGAAGATGGATATGACATGTGGGCCCGTGATGTCAGTGATGAAAACGGGCTATCCCGACCGGGATTGTACTTACAAACAGGTCTTGGGTCGATTTGGGGTTGAGATTGACCAGGATTAACGAGTATAGGGTGCCAATTTCAGGGATTAGAAGGTCGAGGTCCAGTTTAGACACCCTCTATAAATATAGGGTTTAAAATAGACTTCACTCCACGAGCGCTCGCCACCGCGCCCGGCCGATACGGTCGCCGCGACTCGCGTATTTCTGCCGGTCTTTGCGTTGCACGGTCAGCGGTGTGGGACTAATTAATCACTCCGATCACTCTATATATGTAGAATTTACCTTTACCTTTTGTCAGTAATACAACGGACGACCGATCGTATGTATATAGGGCTAACCTTGCATTGTGTACGTACATATGCCCAGTAAACACAGCATGTGTGGAGCTTTGTATGTGTGAATCTTTTTTTTTCAGAAACCAATGACCTCCCAAGAGAGGCGATTAGGGTACGTGTGGAGTTTTTGCGGCACATGTTGATTTCTTCGACGGGGCGCGGTGATTCTTCTTTGAAGAGATCGGATTCGGGGCTGCCCCCACCTCTCGCTCAGCTTCCTCTCTCGTAGACTTTGTTCGGGGTGACTAAGAGAGGGCCTCCGTACAAAGGCCGGCAAGGGAATAGACGCATGAAGCTCTAGGCAAACTAGATATCACAGAGGAGGAAGCTATTCTGCTGGTGATTGACAACATTGAGAAAGAGGGTGTTGTACGAAAGTTGTCATCACTTGGAGCGCAAATCATATATCGCAATACCTTCCATGTCCAAACGATCACACATGCTTTACGCCCTGCATGGGGTAATCCTAGGGGGTTTGTGTTTTATTTCGTTGCGGAGAACGTGTTTGTTGTGGATTCCGAGACATAGAGAGAACAAGATCGCGTTAAGGATGGGGCACCGTGGCACATCAGCAAGAATCTGGTGAACCACATGGTTCCGTCTGAGATGAAGCCTAATAAGCTACAAATGTGGGCCGGGGTCATAAATTTATGCTTTAATATGAGGAATGGTATTTAGGACTCATGCCCACTCAACACAGCGACAAGGATGATTCAACTTTGTAGATCGGCCCCATTGGAGAGTTCCTGGGCTAGAGTTGCTGTGGATGATGACAAGCCCTTGAGAAGATGGATTCATATTGATTTAGTTACAAGACAAAGTCGGGGCTGGTATTTCCAACAAATTTTCAAATACCATTAAGCAAAGCAAGTCGATTTGGTTAGCAAGCATGATCCCTAGCTCTTATTGTTGTCTCGGTCGATCATAAGTACTCCCTTCATTTTTGTATACAAGGCCACTTCATATTTGTATGTCTAACTTGATCACTAATTTTACCTATAAAAGTGAGTTATAGGCCACAAAAAGTACGTCACTAGATGCATGTTTCAAAGAAATTTTGAAGATTTTTTTATGACATAACACCCATATTCTACTGACCAAAATCATATGTCAAAGTTTGACACAAAAAACAAAGTGGCCATATATATGGAAATGGAGGGAGTAAGGGAAATAAATGTCCCGGTCCAGCTCGAACGTATCACTATGAACCGCATCTCCCTTCCTACATGTGCAACACGCATGTACCAGCTGTTTCAGTGGAGATCCAAAACGACTGTGGGAATATGTATGTTGTTATACGACATTACTTAATTAAATATGTATTTGCTTGGAGTAACCATGAGGAGATCAACAATGTTTGTTTCTCCAAATACTTGATATTATCCATGCTCTCTTAAGCAAGCTAAAGAACATTTAGCCCCTCTATGATGAGATGGAAGCCCCCCCCCCCCTCACAACCCCAATGGTGCCAGAATTTTGTCTCCTTCCCTGACAATAACACCATGTAACACATAGAATGAAACCATTCTCACTGGCATCAATGAGTTCATTTATCCAGCTAGCCTCTCTGTGATTGACGTCCCATGGGTTGTGTTGAAAATCAATGTTTAATTTCTTGCAGAATCTTCTACTTTTGGGAACTGGATAGACCTCTTGTGTACCATTATGAAATCAAGTGCATTCCAGATGGACATATCAAATGAACAAATTTTATTTGCACAAAACAGAATCAACCATATTTATGCTTATCGACGATGTTACTAAAAGACCAAGTACTTGCACATGTTGTCACTTTATGTATGAACCTAACATCGAACACATTTACGAAAAATCCAAATTATATTCTAGAAGCTTCTATAAATATGCTTAGTTAACAACACACTAGAAACCCCGCTAATACATCAACCATACATTACAATATAGAGGTCTTTAACATTATATTTACTATTAACAAAAAATGAATGAACAAAAATAAACACATATGCAGCATATGTTTATGCAATTGTTAAAAATATATTCAAAAGGAACTTTTGTTAAAGTGCGCAATTTGTATTTAACAGGAATAAATTGTTTAGTGATATACATTCTAGTTGTATAACTAGTCAATATTTGGTAATATTGTTATGTGTTTAGCTATGCCAACTTAGTAATATGAATTATAAATTTTAATATGGTAGTATTATATAAATAAGTTTACATAAATGTAGAAGTTTAATATTTGATAATATTATTATGGGAGGTTGGGTTGTGCGCCCAGCGTGATGCGAAGGGTGGGGAGGAGCGAAGATACGCAAGTCCTCCTGGGGCAGAAGGCTGGTTGGGGGACGCGATGCAGATAGCAGGAGGGGCTGCATGGGCGCGCATGAAAGGTTTTTTTTAATTGCTCAAGAATGGATGACGAACCAGTACATAGTGATTAGTTTTTGATTGGTGGTATTAGTGGCTTCTCAGTGCACTCAACATGATTTGTGTTTAACAATGGGAGAATTTGGACCTTCGGATCCCGTTCTTTTATAGGGGTAATAGACTTGATGAGAAGCATGCATGTTTGAACGAACCATATGTGCCTCTGCTTGAAAATCGATTGATCAGGTACATTTAATTACTTTCTCCCACCAACAAATTAAGTACAAGTAGTACATTAGAACCAACGATCGATCAATAGAACTACTCACTCGTCAAGTCTATGGTGAATGAATCGAATCACATCGAGGTCAGCTAAATATAACTTGTTTAAATTAAGATTTATTTGATCGAAACAATTTGAGTTGGATTCACTAGAATTAGTTACATTCAAATGTATACTATTAAAATTTTGAATTTACCACATGATGATGCTCTTACACGATCTAGACGAAATAATAGTTGCGGACATACAATTATTAAAATTTCAGAGGCAATCTATGTTAAAGCATTTATAAAATATAAAATATGGCACCACTTTAAAACACATGATTATAACAAACAAAGGTTTTAAAAATATCCACTATGCTTAATCCATTTCCAAGAACAATGCCCGCGCAAATTCCCGGGCCACTCTGCTAGTTAAGTACAAGTAGTACACTAGAACCAACGATCAATCGATACCACTACTCGGTCTTCAAATCCACGGTAAATGAATCGAATCACATGCGTGTGGAGCTTGTATATATTATAAGTTTCTTCTTCATCATCGTTCTCTTCTTCTTGCTCATCTTCTATTAAATTTCAAGTACAATGTAATTGGCACAACCATGGCGATCGATCGACGGATGGCCGGTGGAGCTATGCTTGTTAGCTGGCTAGCTGTTGAGGCCGCTGCCTGCTCCATGGAGGATGCTACCGTCGGAGGTGTGCCTCATGGTAAGCCTGCCATTGCCGATGATCCCCTTCTTCATCATGGCCACGAACTCCCCATAGTCGATCCGACCATCCTGCATTTGATCCATTCAAATTTCAATTCAAATTTGTAATCAGTAACATAAGATAGATTAATGAAGAGAAAATCGAGTACTCACGTTGTCCTGGTCGACCTCCCTGATGATGTCGTCGATGCCGACGTCGGCCATGTTGTGCTCGCGACACGCCACCTCCAGCTCGTCGACGGTGATGTACCCGCTGCCGTCCTTATCGAAGTAGGAGAAGGCCGCCATGAGGTGCTCCTCGCGGTCCAGCTTGTTCATGTGCACGGTGGCGGCGATGAACTCGTCATAATCGATGGTGCCGCTGTTGTCCACGTCAGCGGCCTCCATGAGGTCCCGCACCTCCGAGTCCCTCAGCTCGGTGGACCCGTAACGGCGCAGCCCCTCCCGGAGCTCCTCGAATGTGATGGCACCGCTGCCGTCCGTGTCCATGGTCTTGAACATCTCCTTGAGCCCGGCCAACTCCTCCTCCGACAACCCGCGCGCGATCACACGTAAAGCCATCTTCTTCAACCGGTTCATGGCTGAGAACTGCTTGAGCCTGGACAGCACAGCAGGGTCCAGCGGCGCGTCGGGGGCCTCGCCGTTCTCGATGATCCATGGGTGGCACAATACCTGGTCGGTTATCAGTTTTGGTTTCAGATATATTTCAACAAATCCGGAAATCACCGAAATCCTGAATTCCAGCGATTTCAAGTTGCATTTTGGCCAAAGGGCCGAAACATTCATCTAATGCAACAAAACAAATTTGTAATTTTTGAAAAATATTCGACTTCCTGCGTACTACCGAAATTGCTGAAATATTTTGACCAAAAGGTAAAAAATATTTAAGCACCTACTAAAATTCAGTGAATTTCATTGAAATCTCGCATTGAAAGTGGAACGGTTACCTGGTGCGCCGTGAACCGCTCCGCCGGCGGCGACTTGAGCATCTTCCGGATGAGGTCCTTGGCGCCGTCGGAGATGTTGGGCCACGGGTCGGAGTCGAAGTCGATGGCGCCCTTGAGCACGGCGTCAAAGATGCCCTGCTGCGTCTCGGCCCAGAAGGGCGGCACGCCGGAGAGCAGGATGTAGACGATGACGCCGGCGGTCCAGACGTCGGCCTCGGGGCCGTAGTGCTTGCAGAGCACCTCGGGCGCGACGTAGTAGGGGCTGCCCACGACGTCGGTGAAGATCTGGCCGGGCTTGAAGAAGACGGAGAGGCCGAAGTCGATGGCCTTGAGGTTGACCTTGTCGCCCGCCGGTTCATTAACACTATTGCCGGAGCCATTGTTGTTGTTGTTGTTGTTATTCTCCTCCTTGTCTTTCAAGAGAAAGTTCTCGGGCTTGAGGTCGCGGTGCATGACCCCGAGCGAGTGGCAGGCCTCGACGACGCCGACGATGACGCGGGCGATCTCGGCGGCGCGGCGCTCGGAGAAGTAGCCGCGCTGGACGATGCGGTCGAAGAGCTCGCCGCCCTCGCAGAGCTCCATGACGATGTGCACGAACTGCGCGTCCTCGTACGCGCCCTTGATGGTGACCACGCTGTCGTGGCCGGCAAGGTGGTGCATGATCTGGATCTCGCGCCGCACGTCCTCCACGTCCTCCGGGGTCAGCAGCTTGCGCTTGGCGATGGACTTGCAGGCGAAGTCCACGCCGGTTGAGATCTCGGTGCAGAGGTAGGTGGTGCCGAACTGGCCCTGCCCGAGCTTGCGGCCGACGTTGTAGAGGTCGCGCAGGAGCGGGGTCTGGTGGCCCATCACGGCCGTCGGGGAGGAGAGCTGGTGCTGGTGGCCGGCGCCGCGGCCCATGATGGTGTTGCGGTGCGGCGCGCGGTCGAGGACGGGGGAGGAGGAGTCGGAGTCCCAGTCGGAGCTGCTGCAGCTGGTGCGGTAGTGGTGGCGGCCGTCACCGGCCGCGGGAACGATGGAGCCGTGGCACGAGTTGCCCATGCATCGTCGTCGTCGTCAACGATATGATGGATCCTCCTCAATGGCGGGCGGCGGTCATGGATGATCCAGGGACCCTCGATGCAGCAGGAAGACGAAGGTGGAGCGGTGGGGAGCGATGGTAGGCTAAGCAGGGATGACGACCTCCATTGTTTCGCGGTGCATGCATGTCCCTCCTAATTTGAGCTCGCTCGCCCGGCATGGCATGTCGAGGAGCGTCGTGCGGTGCACCGCCGCTGTTGACGGCCGGCCGGACGTGCAGTGCACCGCGGTCGACTACGTGCATGACGCTCCAAATTAGTAGGTGCGGCACCACGTACGTCCGCTCCTCAACGTCGTGCGTCCTCGTTATTTCCCAGCCGGGCTTCACAAAAGTACTACTATACTTGTTTGGGCCTGTACAGAATCCTCCATCGGCCCATTGCTCAACACTTATTTAGTCGACCTTACGAAATCACTAATTATTTGTCTCAAAAAAACGAAATCACTAATTATCCTAAAAAAACGAAATCATTAATTAATATTTTTTTTGCTCAAAAAAGCAAAATCACTAATTAAGTAGTACTCTATGCAAATGACACTCTCTCAACCTAGGTTACGACAAGTGTCATATTGCATGTGCGCCACTTGTCGTAAATTGAGAGTTTTCCAAAACAAATCGTATATCGTTTATTCAAAAGGTTTTATCTCTCAAACCGTGCGTTCAAATCTTGAACCGTTTTCACCATTGGATTTCTCGCATACGTTAAGATCTTCAAAACTAGTAGCAAATCGGTGCTTCCATGAGAAGCAAACCCGTGCCTCTCCCGGAAGGAGAAAAACGAAGAAAACGCGTTTTTTGTAGTAAAAAAAATTGGTCCAAATCATACGGAAAACCGAGGGGAAACCGAAAGGCCGAAATTTCGATCTTGTGGGTCGAAATTGCGAAGATTTTGTGTATGAAAGATGGGGAAAATTGTGTGGAAGATAGATCCACTCGAAACACAGCAAATCCATGGACCAAATGCAATAAAACATCATCAAACCAATAAATCACAAAAAAGATTGGGTCTATTCTTGTGGGGATTTTCGGATTTAGGACAAAATCAAGCAAAACAAGGCTAGAAAACGGTGGGGTAGGGACTCCAAATTCGTGATAAACCTTGCTCTGCTCCAAGAAGCAAATCGGTGCTTCCATGAGAAGCAAACCTATGCCTCTCGCGGAAGGAAAAATGTGTGATTTTTTTGGTCCAAATCGTATTAAAAACTGAGCAAAAACCGAAAGGCCAAAAAACCAGAAAAAACCATCTAAAAGCGAAAAACGTGCACAGAAAAGTAAAGCAAATCCAAATGGAGCGCCCAGAGCGCGACTCATGGCGGCGGTTGAGAGTAAGCCAAGTGGCACGCTCTCAGCCCACTCCAAGTGATCCTTGGGGAGGCTCCAGAACGAGTACTCCTCAATAAGTTGCTCTCTCGACCTTGGCCATTTAGCCCAAAACCGGGGATCCTATTCCCTGACCTATGCGGGGAAAGCGAGCAAACACGCACCCATGGAAAGAAATCTTCCCCGACCAGGTCGTACGCTCCACCAGCTAGAACCACTCTGATTCGCAACACGTGTTACCATCGATCTTCAAGCGCGAGTCCCCGACTATGACTCCGACTTCATCCCGATTCCCATCAACCGGCGGCCATTCCTCATCCCACAAAGAAGTCTTTGGTTCTGGCCAACCTCTTATTTAACCCGTGATCCTTGATCTGTGGCCTGGCCTAATTGCTTTGAGATCTGTTTTGCCAAGTGTCATCCACGACACGGGGTCTACTGATTGGGTGGATACGACCGGGTGCATAAGAATCCCCCCCACCCATGTGCCTTGAGCTGGCCCATTGTGAGGTGGCCTAATTGCTTTGAGATATGTTTTGCCAAGTGTCAGCCACGACACAGGGTCTACCGATTGGGTGCATAGGACCGGGTGCATAAGAATTCCGCCACCCACCTCCCCACACGTGCCTTGAGCTGACCCATTGCGAGGTGGCCTAATTTCTTTGAGATATGTTTTGCCAAGTGTCACCCACGACACATGGTCTACTGATTGGGTTCATACGACCGGGTGCATAATAATATTTCCCCACACCCCCACGTGCCCATTGCGGGGCGACGAGCCCCAATTTTCTTCTCTTTGGCTTTTTGTTTTTTGTTGCTTTTACTCTCATTCTTATTTTATTTTAAAATAACATACGGGATTTCTCAAAATAGTTCTGAATTTTATTTTATTTTCACAAATTTTAACAGTATATACAATTTCTAATTTGTTTAGTGAATTTAAACAATATTTTTGGATTTTAAAAACGTTCATACTTTCGAAAAGTGTCAACGGATTCAGAAACATGAATTTGAAAATTGTTTCGTATTTAAAAAATAATTCAAAATTTCAGAAATGTTCATGCATTCTAAAAATTATTAATGGATTTCATTATTTTCATGAATTTGAAAATTATCCCCGATTTCTAGAAAGTAAATAAGTTTTGATTTCTTTCCACATTTCAAAAAGTGTACCTGATTTCAAAAATATTCACAGATATGAAAACAATTCCCCAGATTTGAAGAAATGTTTATGAATTTCGAAAGTGTTCCCGGTACTTTACAAAGTATTGCCGAATATGAAAATGTTCCCACATGTGGAAAATTATTCAAGAATTTGAAGAATTTTTCTGCGTTTTAATATTATTCATGAGTTTGAAAATTGTCCAAAATTTAATAAAACTATAAAAATTTAATAAAATCCCATATTTCAAAAAGTGTTACTGCATTTCAGAAAATCCAATCTATTAAAAAATATATATGAAGTTAGATAAAAAGGGAAAAGAAAAAGGAAAGAAGAAAACACAAACAAAAGAAAAAAAATAAGTAACCAAAAAATGATAAAGGAAGGTTCAGGTAAGGTTAAACCAGTGGAAGAAAGGCTCAATATGGGCGGCCTAATATGTGGTACCTAACTATTCGATGACCTGGTAAGGAAATGAGATGTGCCTTTTAGATCGGCCTAATTAACCGTAATACATCCTTGCACAGATCACTCTCATCTTCTAAGAGAATTTTGTTTTTTATTGTAGATATGTTTATTCAAAACGTTTTATCTCTTAAACGGTGCGTCCAAATCTCAAACCATTTTCATTGTTGGATTCCCCGCGTCGAGATATTCAAAACCAGATCCTATGTTTATAGGTTTTGGCGGACTTTTTTTCCAGAAAATAACCGATCAAAAAAAGCGGACGAGAAAAGCAAACCGAAGCACGTTTTTTTCCTTTTCGAAAAACGTTTGCGAGAGGCACGGCCGTGCCTCTCGCAGAAGCAAATTCGTGTCTCTCGCGAAAGCAAAGTTGTGCCTCTCACGGAAGTAAAAGGAAAAAGGAAACACATTTTTTTTCCATTTCCGAGAGTCACGGCCGTGCCTCTCGCGGAAGCAATATCTCTCGCGGATGCAAAACCGTGCTTCTCATGAAAGAAAAAAAAAAGAAAAAAGGCACTGCCGTGCCTCTCGCGGAAGCAAAATCATGCCTCTCACGAATGCAAAACCGTGACTCTCATGAAAGAAAAAAAGAGAAAACACGTTCTTTTTTAATTTCAGAGAGGCACGACCGTGCCTCTAATGGAAGCAAAACCGTGCCTCTCGCGGAAGCAAAACCATGTCTCTCACAGAAGGAAAAAATAGAGAAAAAACGATTTTGTTTCCGTTTTCGAGAGACACGGTCATGCCTCTCTCGGAAGCTGGACCTTGCCTCTGACGGAAGGAAAAAAACGAGAAACGTGTTTTTTTGTCCAAAAAAATCAATTTTTTTGTGTCGAAAAGCTAAGTAAGGCCCGTAGAAACCCGAAAAGCAAAAAAAAAAAACCATCTAAAAGGCCAAAAATGCATGCGAAAAAATAAAGAAAAAACAAAATCCGAAGGGAGCATCCAAAGCACGCCAAATGTCCCGCTCACCGCCCAACCCAAGTGATTGTTGGGAGGTTTTTGAAGGAGCGTTCCTTAATTAGTTGCTCCCACTATTTCCCATTCATTGCGAGATGTATGTATCTGTCGCCTCTACGGCGGTAATACTGGGTTGGCCCAGTACCGCGTCTGAGTTTTTTTAGCTGTTTTCTTTATCAGATCTTCACTGTTTTTCATCGGTTTCCTTCAGTTTTCCTCTGTTTTTTTTCCTTTTTCCTTTCTTTCTTTTTGTTTATTTCTTTGATTTTTAATAGGTTTTCTTCTTTTTCTTCCCTTTTTGTTTATCTTTTTTCTCTATTTGTCAACACATAAAAAATCATACACATTCTATATATTTTGTATATATCAAGAATATTTTTAATGCGTTTTTTACATTTTTTTAACATGATTAAAAATATTTTCATACACTTTTTAATTTTCAAATACACCTAAAATTTTAATACATGATTAATATTTTTTAAATACATGGTTAAAAAATTTCAAACAGATGTTTTCGGATATGTGTTAACATTTTTCAAATACATGTTTAAACACTTTTTGAATGCTACAACATTTTATTTACATTCGATACACATTTTTTGAAAATTTCACAGACATATTACACATGCTTTTTAATGTAACGCCTATCTTTCTTAATGGTACGAAACAATTTTTTCTTGAGTTACACTAAAAATTTACATCTCATGGACGATCTCATGAAGGGCTAGAATCCCATCATGGATACGCCGACCCTTCAGAAATGCGGTATGGAGAGGATGAGCAATCCGCGACGCCGTAGGAGCCAAACGTATTGCACAGACTTTCGCAAAAATCCGCTCGAGCATGTTAATCATCATGATCGGCCTAAAGTGTCAGATATCCGTGGCCCCAACTACTTCGGGGCAAAACATGTCCAAATATATTATACGTTTTTTTCCAACATCGTATGCAAAAGATATAGTCGTTTTACTTTTTCATCACACTTTTTTGCAAAACATGTCCAAATTTAAGTTTTTAAATTTTCCTAACTAGTAGATGTAGTAACATAACTACATCTTGAAGGATTTTAATTTTTCAAGTTTTATCATTTTCTTTTGTTTTTTTAACTGAAATGGTGATACACGGGAGGGGGGGGGGGTAGAGTTTGAAAATTGCCCTATAGTGCCGGTTTGTGTCTCCAACCGGGACTATAGGTTAAGACCCTTTTAGTGCCGGTTTGTGACACAAACCGGGACTATAGGTTAGACCTTTAGTCCCGGTTGGTGTCACAACCGGCACTAAAGGGACTCGTGGGGCCCCGGCCTAACGCCAGCCTACCACCGCCCCTTTAGTATCGGTCCGTGGCACGAATCGGTACTAAAGATTCAACACGAACTGGCACTAATGCATAGCCGTTCGAACCGGCACTAATGTGCTTCACGTTAGGTCCTTTTTTTTACTAGTGCTAGTTATTACAAAACACAATAGATCTACGGTATATTATAAAACTATTGAGTGGAAACGAAAAGGGGAATATCTAGAAAAGCATAGTTGAATAACACTTGAAGACATTGAGAAAATATGCCACATTTGTAGGAATGGTTCTTGCTGCGGTAACCTTTTTAAAAAAGAATGGATAGAATATTAGTTTTTTGAAAAAAAATAATTGTTAATTGTTTGAGCCTCTTTGGAAAACAGGTATTTCAGACAAAATTTCTTCTTGCAACAAAAAGAATTAGCTACATACGTTTTCCAGAAAGAATTGTAGGGATTGTTGTGTGATTGGAAATTCTTCAATTGAATAACCATATAAAGGGTAGTATCGGTCTTTTTCCAAACCGTACCCACCTCCGTACATATAGGTGGCCGCCGGTCGGCGTACACCAACTAGGCCTGGGCGTTCGGTAGAAACCGAAATTTCGTGTAAATGTTGCTCACTTGCTGCAATGAACATTGTTTCCCACAGATTTAAATGAATATGTTGCTCACTTGCTGCAATGAACCTCATGTAAATGTTGTTGTAATACAAATGTTGTTTCATGAACCTCATGTACTTTGTTTTCAAAAATCTGTGGGAAACTCTTATGAAGAAAAGATCTTCAGATTACTCTTTACTCTTTAGGTACATATAGTCCAACATATTATGTTTTACATATATGTAGTTCTTTTAATCGAATCATGTCAAACCTTGTAATGTGCCATCTGCTATTCTATTTTATCTGAATTCTGCGTCATGTACTATCTATTCTAACCGAATTCTGCACCATTCACACAACATTACAGATTCGCAACGATTGGCTAGAAGCTGGGATGGGCAAGATTCTCTGGACATGTCAAGATGTTCCTGTTCATGATGGCAAATTGGGATTCTTATTTGTGGCTGCTCTTGAAATGCACTTCAATCTCCTTCCTGTGTGCTTGTGTTTGAAGTGTAATAATAAGTAAACTTTAGACTTGGTTGTGTTTTGTTGAACTTGGACTTTGGTTATGTGTCCTGCAACTTGGAAATTGGTTATGTGTTGGGCTGGAAATCTGGAACATGAACTTGGCTCTATTACTTGTCAGTTTGTCACTTATCACTAGGGCTTATCACTTTTCAGTGTGGACTTTGGAAGTTTTACAATTGATGATTGGTTATGCATCTGTCACTGTTCTGAAATCCTTGTATTTGATATTATGTGATATTTGAAAAGATGAGAATATGTTATACGCATTTTACATTTTTGCCTTGTTATGTTGTCAAATTTTTTCTTTCAACCATGCATGTTGATGTTGCTGTCAATATGTCCTGAAAGTGCATTTTTTGTACATGGTACATAATTCAGTTTAAACCGAAAAAATCGGTTAACCGAAATTTCGGTTAGCTAAATTTTTGTACCAAATTCGGTTTTCACTTCTGCAAACCGAATTCACAAAAAAACCAAACAGTAGAAACCGAAATTTAGGTTTCTACCAACGCCCAGGCCTAGTGTCCGTTACAATAGGACGTGACCCATCGGGAGAGAAAACCGCATGTCGGTTTGCTAACAGAGATTTCCATTAATTAAACTAATTAATTAATCCTAACACTCCCCCTAATCTCTGCTCCAATTATTCTTGTAAACATCATCATCATCATGATCAGTCTCCTCCAAAAACCCTGTAGGAAAAATATGAGGAGGTATATACAATATGCCATCAAAAACTCCTTCCAAAAACCCAGTGAGAAAATAAGGAGAAACTGACATATCACAATGCCTGCATTACTATTGCCTCATTAAAAACCTTTCATAAGAAACCACTTAGGAAAACTTATAAAGAAAAAGAGTGCAATATTAAAGATCAGAGGATCACAAACAGATTATCATTCAGGGAGACACTCCCCCTGAACTTTGCAAATCCCGAAGTCGTCTCATACCAATTCCATTGATGTACTTCTCCTTATTTTCAAAATGTTAGGTCCGACAATTCTGCTAGCTAGCTACTACCGTGTACGAGCTGCACGCATGATATTTACCGTGCATGTACGTACAGTACGTAAGAGTATCTGCGGGCTTGACAAATTCGGTTCCTTAAACGCCCGCGGATACTAAATCAGTCACGCTTCAAATTTCCTTCTCACAATCATATTCCTCAATTAATATACCTCAAATTCATACAAACTCATGCAACTACGTGAACGATGCATTAGAGCATCTTCAGCCACATACCTCTAATTCGACCTCTTAAACATCCGCGGACACGCCGCCGAGAGCCCCTATTTGTTCATTCACGCAGCCACAATCCTCATTTTCTTCCTCGTATGTCCGATCACTTGCACATGATTGGTTGAGATGAAGAGAGAGAGAGAGAGAGAGAGAGAGAGAGAGAGAGAGAGAGAGAGAAGAATGAATAAAGAAAGAGAAAAGGTAGTCCGGCGTGAGGCCGTGTCCTACGTGGCGGATTGACCGGGCGTGTCCGCGAGCCCTCATGTCCCCCCCCCCTCCATATTTGAGATGGATATGAGGGTTTGCGGACAGCCCGGACATATAGGGAAGATATATATGAGGGGTCTGGTTGGGGTCATTTTTCCCCTCTCTCCTGTCCAGTCACTGACCGAGCGCGTCCGCGGGTATATGAGAGATGGTTTGAGACGTCCGACTGTAGATGCTCTTACACCCATTAGCTACTACATCAAGACATTGCCATCAGACTATCAAAAATTAGGATGTTTAACCTACAAGCTAGCTATGAAGAAGATCATCCACAACTGCCCTTACTCTTTCCCGGCGCTCTTGCGTCCTTCTCGCAGATGCAGCGGCCGAAGACGCAGTATGGATGGAGTAGGGTCTGCTCATCACTGTCGGACCCGTCACTGACTTCCTTCTCCTCCTTGAGAGGCAGTACAGCCATGACGCGGAACGCCGATTATGCTATTGGGCAAGGGCGCGCGTATTCCTCTGTTGCCGCTTCTTTGGAATGCAGACGCGGACGACTTCCTCCCATGTGGCCACCCGCACAGCCGCACCGCTGCATCGGCCGGCGCCATGTTGGCAGCGAGTCCGGCCTCGACCGCCTTCATCCTCTCCTTCCCACGGGGGCACCATAGTAGATGCTCTAACGCAAGGTGCACATAGCAGTATGGATCGATCATTCGCTGTAGTAGTACTAACGTAAACAGGTTCCAACGTGCGTGTTCTCGTGACGGTTTTGAATCTCCTAAAAAAATCTTTACTTGAGAAAACATGATTAATTAGTCCCACACCGGTAACTGAACATCGCAAGAGCCGGCAGAAATAGGTGAGTGGCAGCGACCGTATCGGCCGGGCGCGGTGGTGCGCGCTCGTGACTCCATCCTAGAGGAGGGCCGAAGGGTTGGTACGGCTTGGTTGCTGGGCTAGTAGCCCGTGTCAGGTTTCACAGTTGAGGGGCGGGCTGTGTAACTCTCTGGCCCAGCGGCCATGTAGCATGGGCTCGTCCAATAACCAACCGTACCAACTCTTTTTTCTTCTTTTTACTAGTTTGCAACGGGCGAAAACATTGCCAAACCTGCTTCGTGTGCCATCAGGCGCAATTTCTTATATCCAATTTTGATAAGCAACGGTAATAAGGTTACACTCTAATTGTTGTTCCGAGCATGAAGTGTGAACATGAAGAAGCCATCCTAAGTTCCTACGTTTGTTGGAAGAATAGTGGTGCATGAAATAGCGTGTCAATCAGTTTTATGTGTTGCTTTTTTGGAAAAACATGAGTGTGTCTTTAGTTTTTAAGAAACTGAACTGTTTTTATTTTTTTATTAGAATTGGAACATGTTTTGGAGACGAATATTTTATGAACACATGATTTTTTAATGATTTTGTGAACAAATTTAAATATTTTTTATTGAACAAATTTTCAGAATTTTTAGCATTTCTTAAAAAGTATGAACATACTTAAAATATGAATATCTTTTTTAAACTAAGAGCAATTAAAAATGCTTATTATCTTAAAAAAAACACGCTCGGTGCCTGTAATTAAAAAATGATGGTTTGTGTCTGGACCATGGAGTATAGAGTTAACGAAGTTCTAGTGGTGTCCTTTGATGGTGCCTCCTTAAGATGAGCACTATCTATCACCGGGTGGAACAGGAGTGCTGTATTTATTTTTTGTGAGACATACAGATGTTGCAATGTTCGATACTATTCAAGAGTTTACAAACTAATTCAACAGTTTTTTTTAGAATTTTCAAAAAGTTTGAATGCAAACAGATTTTTACTGTGTTGGATTTATCTAGAGATAGTTGTTCGTTTGGTTTGGAAGAGATTTTTTTTAATAGCACATACCCACGTGGGTTACAACATGAGAGAAAATTGATGTGTCCCTTGAACCAAAACACCCAACAGGGAAGCACATGTTGAGCTATAGAAGAAATGAATATCCTGTTTTAATGTCCATTACTGCAGTGCATGTATGCGTGCCATACGTGGATTGGTCAGTTTTGATTTAACCCTGAGAAACAATCTTTAGTTTGATGGTCAGGAGCACAGTGGTACCCCAATACCAGCAAGAATTAGAACCTAGATTAGACTCTTTCATTTCTCAGAAATGCGAAATATTATTTAGTGGATGATGATGTTCGCATCGATAGGAAGACGCTTGTAGTGATTTCATCAATCTCAAAGCCTGTTGGCTCAGTCTCTCTAGGGATTAGTGTATGTACGTGTTTGTGAGTCTGCGTTTGTACTGTGTTTTTTCTCCAAAAGAAGGTCCCGTTTAACCTTTTTATGCAACAATTTAATGTGTGCGCAAATGCACCAGAAGATATGCCCTAGAGGCAATAATAAATGTTATTATTTGTCTCCATGTTCGTAATTAAGTTTATAACCCGTGCTATAGCCGCTATAATTCTCGAGTCTACAATAACCACGAGGCTTGGAGGAAAACTCATATGCATGTGTGGAATAATAACGATAAAATGTATTGCTAGTCATATGCATG
Organism: Aegilops umbellulata; assembly: GCA_032464435.1. Lineage (NCBI taxonomy): Eukaryota > Viridiplantae > Streptophyta > Magnoliopsida > Poales > Poaceae > Aegilops > Aegilops umbellulata. Next base: position 1,430,018 of record CP136057.1, on the reverse strand, counting down.
TTTATGCCGACAACTTTGAGGACACAATGTTAGAAGAACACTTGTGATTGAATCGGCCCGATTGATGTTATGTTACGAGGGAGTATTAACTCTGACGGGTGGGTCACACATCGGAAATAACGGTCCTTGCAAACGTTGTTCACTCTTAATGCCATGTGGACTTGACCAGCGGGCCCGATATGTTAGAAATCGATTAAATTGTTCCAAACCGGCCACACCAGTGTTTATTAAAAAATTCACCTCTAGTAAGATAGAATTTCATCACCGAAACAAAAAATAGTGGCAAAAAGGGAACAAAGCGGCAAATGTGTGTGTGTGTGTGTGTGTGTTTGCAATTTACTCGATGAATTAAGATGAGACTATGGAGGGAGTCGTGGCGGAGTTGCCCAAACCTTGATGTTTTGCAGCCAAAAATACGTGCTGCCGATGATTAGTCCCATACCGCCAACCGTACAACGCACTGATCGGCAGAAATACGCACGTTGGAGCGACCGTATCGGCCGGGCGCAGTGGTGCGCGCTCGTGACTCCAGCCCAAGGAGGGCCGGGTTGGTGCGGTTTGGTTGGTGGGCTCGCAGCCCATGTCAGAGTGCAGGTGTACAGTGAGGGGCCGGGCTGGGAAGTAGGCCGTCAGGGACTGCCTGCCTGTGAGTGTGGAGCATGGGTTCGTCCAGCAATCAAACCGTGCCAACTCCTTTTTTTTTATAGTACTAGTTATTATTATCGCTATATAAGTTTATAATAAATTGTCAACTAATGTGTCTTGTTTTGCGAACAGTCTTTTTGGAACTCATGAACATTTTTATCTCTCCATGAACGTTCTTCACATTCATGAACATTTTTAAAATCTGTGTACTTGTTTAAATTAGTGAAAAATTTCGAATTCAGGAACAGTTTTGAATTCGTTGGTCCCGAGCCTGCTGTCGTGCTCCAGTAGGTATTTATTTTTGAGAAATCGCTCCAGTATAGGTGGCGACGTGAGCTAGCGATCTCCTTCCTTCGTACTGGGCCTGGCCCATTCACTGGATCACAGTAAGTGTTGCGTCGCAGATTGCTCGCTAAGTTTATAATAAATTCCTCCACTAATCAACTGCACGTCTAGTATCACGTATCGTGATCGATCTCTTTGAATTTCTACGCATTTACTAAATTCGTGAACTTTTTTTGTGTTCATGAATATTTTTGTGAACAGTTTTTTGGAACTCGTGAACATTTTTCTCTCTCCATGAACATTCTTCACGTTCATGAACATTTTTAAAATTTGTGTACTTGTTTAAATTAGTGAAAAATTTCGAATTCATGAAGAGTCTTAAATATAAAAAAACATTATTTCAAATTGTTTCACATTCATATTTTTTTTGAATTCGTGAAAAAAATTCACATCCAAAAGTTTTTAATAAGTAAACTCGGGAAAAATTAAAAAAAATTGAAAACTAAAACATGTGTTGCTCGCTGGTCCCGAGCCTGCTGTCGCGCTCCAATAGTTTTTTATTGTGACACTCGCTCCAGTAGGTGGCGACGTTAGCTAGCGATCTCCTTCCTGCATACTGGGCCCATTCACCAGATCACGGTAAGTGTTGCATCGCCGATTGCTCGCTTCGAGTGACCAATAGCAGCGGCTGCCTCCTCAACATGCAACATACATTGCAAAATCACACCTCAACATGCAAACATGCATAATAATTTTTATTCTATTAAGCTTTTTATTATAAATACCTTACAACTATACAAATAAACACAATAAATCATATGTATTTAAATTTTAGTTCTAATATTATTTCTCAAAAATTAATTTCCTTGAAATTGTAAAATATTTTCTCAACAACATGTGGGGTATTATCTGGTGGTTTGTAATTTGGTTCTCCATTGAAGAGAGATATTTAATATAAAAAATTTATAGAAAAAAGGGCACATAGCAACCCTTCCACCCCTCATGTGCATGGGTATAAACCCATCAAAGGCGACAAGCAACACACGGAGGTTGGGAGTAACCTTGTTAAGGGGTACCTCTGAACTAGTGATTTTTAAGACATACACATGCGTGACTGGAGAAAATCGTTGGCATCAAGTGAACCCGGTCACAATGCTTAATTTGGTTTTGCCCTTAGTTGTCTGCACAACCTAATGTCCTATGGCCTAACCACAATAAGGTGCATAATGACTTATTTGGTTGGTGGCTAACTTTGTGTAGTTTGGTACAGTAATTTTCCTAACTTACCCAATCTTTGGTGCTCAAATTCTTAGCCACACTTTGGCTTACTTTATGGAATCTTGCCACAATTTTACATGTATGGCGTCTGAGCTTTATTTCTCATTAGAAAATGCCTTCGATGTGGCTAGTACCAAACACCTACCTAAGTTGCTCAAACTTGTCTAACTCGAGGTGTGGAATGCTTTGAACCAAACAACCGTCAAATACTGCCATTAATGGCGGTAACCTATAGTGGCACGCATACTTAGGATTTCACCTACGTGTCACATTCTAGAACAAGATGCTCATCATGAGGCACACCTCTGCCAACAACACCCTTCTTGGAGCATGCGACCTTTTTTGAACGCGGATGTAGGGGAGGGGGGAGCGATGCTCAATAAAACTGGCTTTATAACTTTATAATACCTAAAGTAATATAACATTGCACAATGGACCCCTAACTAAACAAAAATCACAACCAGGTGCTCCGGTTTTGAAAACAAGACCCCAAATGATAGTGATATTTGTTGTACAAAAACGTGACTGGGTCGTGAATACCTTGCAAGAGATGTTATGGCCATGTGACCATCCAACTTGATAGTGGCATTTGCTGTATGTACACACCCGAGGTTTAATAAATAATCCATCTAGGGAAATAAATGAGCATTATGTTCGTCCATATGCATATATACAAGCTCCACATGCGATTTATTTATTTATTGTGCATGAGTATTATTAGGTAAATGTATTCTTGGGTGGAGAATGTGAAGCGTGGATATATGTTGCTGATGTTGAGATGAAAGCTTTTATCATGGAATGTGAAGGGGGAGGTTTTTTCTTACATAGACAGTGGTGCAAAAGGAAGGCGTGAAGCAATGAGAATTTTGCAGAGTGGTCGCTTCTCAATCGTGCAATCTTTCCACGACCTTGGCCCACTGCTCATCCGCCCCCTTGTATTGACGGTCACCCCCTCCACCCATCCAAAGTAGATTACCCTTTTACTAGCAACCTGATCAATTTGCTGACTGAAAATTTACTTGGATACTTGTCACCGAATATGTATACGCATTTTGTAAGAGATTTGAGGGAGTCCTGGATTAGGGGGTGTTCGGGTAGCCGGACAATACCTTCAGCCGGACTCCTGGACTATGAAGATACAAGATTGAAGACTTCGTCCCGTGTCCGGATGGAACTTTCCTTGGCGTGGAAGGCAAGTTTGACGATGCGGATATTCAAGATCTCCTACCATTGTAACCGACTCTGTGTAACCCTAACCCTATCCGGTGTCTATATAAACCGGAGGGTTCTAGTCCATAGGACAACTTCATCATACAACAATCATACCATAGGCTAGCTTCTAGGGTTTAGCCTCCTTGATCTCGTGGTAGATCTACTCTTGTACTACCCATATCATCAATATTAATCAAGCAGGAGTAGGGTTTTACCTCCATCGAGAGGGCCCGGACCTGGGTAAACTTCGCGTCCCTTGTCTCCTGTTACCATCCGGCCTAGACGCAGAGTTCGGGACCCCCTACCCGAGATCCGCCAGTTTTGACACCGACATTGGTGCTTTCATTGAGAGTTCCTCTGTGTCGTCACTTTTAGGCCCGATGGCTTCTTTGATCATCAACGATGATGCGGTCCAGGGTTAGACTTTTCTCCCCGGACAGATCTTCGTCTTCGGCGGCTTTGCACCGCGGGCCAATTCGTTTGGCCGCCTGGAGCAGATCGAAAGCTACTCCCCTGGCCATCAGGTCAGGTTTGGAAGTTTGAACTACACGGCTGACATCCGCGGGGACTTGAACTTCAACGGATTCGAGCCACAGCCAAGCGCGCCGCACTGTCTCGATGGGCATGATCTAGCTCTGCCGCCAAACAGTGCCCTGGAGCCCGCACGCGCGTCGGTTCCGACCCTTAATTCGGAACCTGCGGTGCCGATCGAGGGAGAGCGGTTGGACGCCACCTCAGGGGCTGCGATCTCAAAAGCGATCGAGCCAGATACCAGCCCCGCACTCTGCATGACCCGTGACTCCGAGGATCCGGATTCCCCTCCGGACTCCGAACCCCCCGCGCCCCTGCCAATCGAATCCGATTAGGCACCGATCATGGAGTTCACCGCCGTGGACATCTTTCAGCAATCGCCCTTTGGCGACATCCTGAACTCACTAAAGTCTCTCTCTTTATCGGGAGAGCCCTGGCCGGACTATGGTCAGCAAGGATGGGATACGGACGACGAAGAAATTCAAAGCCCACCCACCACCCACGTCGTAGCCACTGTCGACGAATTAACCGACATGCTCGACTTCGACTCCGAAGACATCGACGGCATGGACGACGATGCAGGAGACGAACAAGAACCAGCACCTGTAGGGCGCTGGAAGGCCACCTCGTCGTATGACATATATATGGTGGACGCTCCAAAAGATGGAGATGGCGATGGAAAAGCGGGATATGATACTTCTAAGAAACATCCCAAACGCCGACATCAGCGGCGCCGCTCTAAATCCCGCCAAAGCAAAAACGGTGATTCCGGCACCGGAGATAATACTACTCCGGATAGCGCTGAAGAACACCCCCTCCAGCAAGATTCGGCACAGGAAGATGGAGAAGTCAGCCCTCATGAGAGGGCGGCAGACCGAGAGGTTGAGGACGACTACATGCCTTCCTCCGAAGACGAGGCAAGCCTCGACGATGACGAATTCGTCGTACCATCAGACCCCGCCGAACGAGAGCGTTTCAAACGCAGGCTTTTAGCAACGGCAAGCAGCCTCAAGAAAAAGCAACAACAACTTAGAGCTGATCAAGATTTGCTAGCTGACAGATGGACTGAAGTCCTTGTGGCCGAAGAGTATGAACTCGAACGCCCCTCCAAGCGTTACCCAAAGCGCAGGCTGCTACCCCGATTAGAGGAGGAAGCACCTACATCACCAGCGCATGACATGGCCGACCGGCCACCTCGTGGCCGCGACAGAGAGGCCTCTAGGCCCTCCACTGAAGCCATGCCCCGACGCCGCTCAAAACATGCTAAGGCACGAGAAAACCCGCTAGACATGCGAGATATACTGGAGGACAAGGCAAGGCAAACAAGATCGATCTACGGACCGCGCGGGCGCCCCACGACACGTGACGGTGATCGTCACTCCGGATACGATAAATCCGGCCGGGCTGAACACAATGGACAAAGCTCCTCTGAGCTGCGCCGTGATATAGCCCAGTATAGAGGCGCCGCACACTCACTATGCTTCACAGATGAAGTAATGGATCATAAAATCCCTGAGGGCTTCAAACCCGTAAACATCGAATCATACGATGGCACAACAGATCCCGCGGTTTGGATTGAGGATTATCTACTTCTTATCCATATGGCCCGTGGTGATGATCTACACGCCATCAAATACCTCCCACTCAAACTCAAGGGACCGGCCCGGCATTGGCTCAACAGCTTGCCAGCGGGCTCAATCGGTTCTTGGGAGGACCTGGAAGCCGCATTCCTCGACAACTTCCAGGGCACTTATGTGCGACCACCGGATGCCGATGACCTAAGCCACATAATTCAGTAGCCAGAGGAATCGGCCAGGCAATTCTGGACACGGTTCCTAACAAAGAAAAAAAAATCAGATAGTCGACTGTCCGGACGCTGAGGCCCTAGCAGCCTTCAAGCATAATATCCGCGACAAGTGGCTTGCCCGGCACCTGGGACAGGAAAAGCCGAAATCTATGGCAGCCCTCACGACACTCATGACCCGCTTTTGCGCGGGAGAAGATAGCTGGCTTGCTCGCAGCAACAACTTAGCGAAGAACCCTGGTAATTCGGATACCAAGGACAAAAGTGGCAGGACACGTCGGAATAAGCAAAAGCGCCGCGTTAGCAGCGACATCAACGAAGACACGGCAGTTAATGCCGGATTCAGAGGCTATAAATCCGGTCAGCGAAAAAAGCCATTCAAAAAGAATACTCAGGGCCCGTCCAGTTTGGACCGAATACTCGACCATTTGTGCCAGATACATGGCACCCCCGAAAGGCCAGCAAATCACACCAACAGGGATTGTTGGGTGTTCAAACAGGCAGGCAAGTTAAGAGCCGAAAACAGAGACAAGGGGCTGCACAGCGATGACGAGGAGGAGCCCAGGCCGCCGAACAGCAGTGGACAGAAGGGTTTTCCCCCACAAGTGTGGACGGTGAACATGATATACGCAACCCACATTCCCAAGAGGGAGCGGAAGCGTGCGCTACGAGACATATACGCGCTGGAGCCAGTCGCTCCAAAATTCAACCCATGGTCCTCCTGCCCGATCACGTTTGATCGAAGGGACCACCCCACTAGCATCCATCATTGCGGGTTTGCCGCATTGGTTCTTGACCCAATTATCGATGGATTTCATCTCACAAGAGTGCTCATGGACGGCGGCAGCAGCCTGAACCTGCTTTATCAGGATTTAGTGCGGAAAATGGGCATCGATCCCTCGAGGATCAAGCCCACAAAAATGACCTTTAAAGGCGTTATACCAGGAGTAGAAGCCAGCTGCACAGGCTCGGTAACACTTGAAGTGGTCTTCGGATCTCCGGATAATTTCCGAAGCGAAGAGTTAATCTTCGATATAGTCTCGTTTCGCAGTGGCTATCACGCCCTGCTCGGGCGAACCGCATTTGCAAAGTTCAATGCGGTGCCGCACTATGCATATCTCAAGCTCAAGATGCCAGGCCCTTGAGGAGTAATTACGGTCAACGGAAACACCAAATGCTCCCTCCGTACGGAGGAGCACACGGCGGCCCTCGCAGCGGAAGTACAAAGCAGCCTTTTTAGGCAATTCTCCAGTCCGGCCGTTAAAAAGCCAAACACTGCCAAGCGCGCCCGGAGTAACCTACAACAATGACCGCCTGGCACGTTCTGAGCAGGCGTAGCAATGCGGCCCCAACCCCAACCCTCGCGACATAGCGAAAACAGTGCCTCGCGTACATAACTACGCTCTTGAAATACCATGGGCGTAGGGGAAGGGGCACAATAATGGCAAGCCCAAAATACGGCCTAAAACGTACTAGGGGCTGCCGAATTTTTCTTCTTCTTACTTTTAGGACTCCATACTTCGGACGACCTGTTCGGCAGTTCAACTGCCGCACGAACGATGCAAGATCCAGGGAAGCAGACAAGCCATGCCGCACTATGGAACTCCCAGGTGGTCTCTGTTACTAGCAGTATACCTGTTTTGAATACAATTCCGCGGCCTGCCCCTGGCCAGGACATGTTAAATAGTCCAATATCTGTTGCTTATCGCACTATTCGTATCGTTCTGCTTTGATAGCAGCCTTTCTATAAACAATGCATAGCTTTTTGTCTATTTTCTGCATTATCCTCTTTTCATATATATGTTTATTAAATGACATGTTGCACCCGTACACCATGGTACGGCAGACACGTCAGGGGCTTCAGTACCCCTCAATATGGTGTGAGAAGCCCGTACACTTTCACAAGTGCGGCACCCCGAACTTATATCACTATATGCATCGGCTTTGAATCATGATTTGGGTCAATAGTTGGGTTTGCCCGGCTCCTATGTTTTGGTGCCTTACGTTCCGCTATATCGGCTAAGGTAGCACTAGGAGAACCACTGCGGTTGTGCCCCGGTTGAGCTGGGTTAAGCACCTCAGTGGAGAAAGCTAAAACTGATTGTCATGATGAGGCGAGAGACCGGTCGCTGTTCGAGAGGTTTTTTCGAGTCCCTAAAGACTTATGCCGCTTCGAGCGAGGAGCCGGCTTTGTCCGGCCAAGGCGTGGATAGCGCCCCGAACTTGGTCTTCCGAACTAGGGGCTTCGCCGAAATTTAAAATTATAAAGTTCTATGGCTAAGTGAGAGTGTTCAAGCATAATAGTCCGATTGCCTGGTTCGTTGTGCTGAGCGCCTCCCTCGAAGGACCCAAACATGGGAAAAAGAGCGCTCAGGTTTATCCCGAACACCCCAGCACTAGTGGCATGGGGGCGGAAGCCGACGACTCGCCATCTCTCAATTTTTTGATAAACGGCCGCACTGAAAATAATATTTTAAATTCAACAAACATTGCTTAGCGCATATGAACGAGTTTTCAGCGTACAGGATAAACACGAGCGAGTTCATTCAAAAATTACATCCTTGGTACATTCATCCGCCACAAGGCGGGCACCCACAAGAACATCCTTATAGTAGTTCTCGGGCTTGCGATGCTCCTTCCCCGGCGGCGGCCCGTCCCTCACAAGCTTCTCACCGTCTAGCTTACCCCAGTGCACCTTTGCACGGGCAAGGGCCCTACGGGCACCTTCAATGCAGACGGAGCACTTGATGACATCGAGCCTTGGACAGGCCTCCACCAGCCGCCGCACCAGCCCGAAGTAGCTCCCAGGTAGGGCCTCTCCGGGCCACAGCCGAACTATGAAGCCCTTCATGGCCTGTTCGGCCGCCTTGTGGAGCTCGACCAGCTGTTTCAGCTGGTCGCTCAAGGGCACAGGGTGTCCGGCCTCAGCATACTGAGACCAGAACACCTTCTCCGTCGAGCTGCCCTCTTCAGCTCGGTAGAATGCGGCGATGGCGGATACGCTGCGGGGAAGATCTGCGAATGCCCCTGGAGAGCTCCGGATTCGGGTAAGTAACAAGTAGTTTACTTTTATATTTCTGCTTTGCATAAAGAATGCCTTACCCACTGCTATCTTTTTTATCTCCTCCAACTCTTGGAGGGCCTTTTGGGTTTCGGCCTTGGCAGACTTGGCAGTCTCAGAGGCCGCCGCGAGCTCGGAGGCTTGCGTTTTTTACTCAAGCTCCAAACTCTCATGTTTTTTCATGAGAGCCTGAAGCTCTTGCCGCACCTCGCCGACCTGGGCCTCAAGTTTCTCTCGCTCGGTGCGCTCCGCGGCCGCTTTTTTTTCGGCCTCGGACAGCGCCTGCTTGAGGGCCGCCACCTTAGTCGTGGCCCCTACAATAAGCAGTACAATCATGTTATTTTTTGCAATCACGTCTTTTTATAGGCATTTTTTCTATAAGGTATTTTTTACCTTCTTTCTCCTCGAGCTGCCGCTTGGCAAGGCCGAGCTCTTGCTCGGTCCGCTCGAGGCCCTGTTTCAGGGCACCCACCTCCGCAGTCAGTGCGGCGGTGGCTAGCAGCGAAGCCTACATACGCATATTGACTCTTTGTTGTTAGACTCGTGCGAAATTTAATAGATCCTCTATTCTGCTTTTCTTTCCGAACGCCCAACATAGCATCAGGGGCTACTGTCTATGCGGTTATATTTTTACATATGTTTTACTTACCTCGAAGCCTGTTAGAAGGCTAGCGCAAGCTTCGTTCAGTCCGCTCTTGGCAGACTGAACCTTCCGGATCACCGTACTCATAATAGTACGGTGCTCCTCGTCGATGGAGGCGCCGTCAAGCACCTCCAGCAGACTGTTCGGCACCTCCGATTGGACGGAGGCCGCTGGCTCAGAAGGCTTGCTCCTCTTGGAAGGAGTTCGCCCACCGCGGTCCGGAACTGTTGAAGATTCCGGCGCGGTGTCCGGCTCAAAGCCGGACTTGGAGCCCTGGGGGGTCTTGTCCCCTTTACTCCTGGAGTCCGGGAGGTCGCCTTGCGGCTCCTCCAGGACCACCTCCTCCTGCCCCGGAACTTGTCGCGATGCCACTTCGGCGTCGTCCGCAGTGCGGGGGGAGACAGCGGGCGGAACTGAGTTCACGTCCGACGAATCCAGAGAGCCGCTCGACGACTCGTTGAGTCTGGCCCGGGGCGGGCTGCATAATTATGTTCGATGTTAGGGAAAGCTGTGCGACAAAGGAATATCATGAGTTACTCTGGTATCCGAATACTTACGATTTCGCCGGACGCTTGGCCCTGTCCGGCCACTCGTCGTCGTCCTCGTCGGCGTTGGGGGAGTAGTCCGGCGGAGGGGTCTTCCTCCTCATGGACCCTTCGGCCTCCCCCGTTGGGGCGGCCTTCCTTTTCTTTCCTCCCCCCGCTGGAGGGGGAGAGGTTTCTTCTTCCTCCTCCTCGTTCTCACGGGAGGAGAGCGTCTCGGACTCATTGGATGACGAGTCCGACACCACCACGTTACGGGCACTCTTTCGAGTCCCCGTGGCCTTCTTCTTCTTGGCCTTCTTCTCCGGCACCACATAAGGCGCCGGAGCCAGCAGCTTCACTAGGAGAGCGGGGGCTGGGTCTTCGGGCAAGGGAGCCGGACAATTAATCAGTCCGGATATCGCCTGCCAAGCCTGTCAAAGGTGAGGGAGTTTAGATCCCGCATAGCGTCAAACTATGAAAAAACTTAACATCCTGTAAAAGGTGAAAATAGCTTACCTCGCTAGCGTGATGCTGCGAGCTGTATCCGCGGTCCTCGGAAGCGGATGTGGGAGCCTCGGCGCCTTTGGTTAGCACCTTCCAGACATCTTCATACGTCGTGTCGAAGAGCCTGTTAAGGGTTCGGTGCTGCGCCAGGTCGAACTCCCACAGATTAAAGTCCCGTTGTTGACACGGGAGGATCCGGCGGACGAGCATAACCTGGACTACATTGACAAGCTTGATCGGCTTCTCCACCAGGGACTGGATGCATGTTTGCAGTCCGGTCACCTCTTTTTCGTCACCCCACGACAGGCCCGTCTCTTTCCAGGACATAAGCCGCGTGGGGGGTCCGGATCGAAACTCAGGGGCTGCGATCCATTTCGGATCGCGTGGCTCGGTGATGTAAAACCACCCGGATTGCCACCCCTTTAAGGTCTCCACAAAGGAGCCGTCGAGCCATAGGACGTTGGCCATCTTGCCCGCCATGGCGCCGCCGCACTCCGCCTAGCTGCCGCGCACCACCTTGGGCTTGACGTTGAAGGTCTTGAGCCAGAGGCCGAAATGGGGGCGGATGCGGAGGAAAGCCTCGCACACGACGATAAACGCCGAGATGTTGAGGACGAAGTTCGGGGCCAGATTATGGAAATCCAGGCCGTAGTAGAACATGAGCCCCCGGACAAATGGGTGGAGTGGAAAACCCAGTCCGCGGAGGAAGTGGGGAAGGAAAACTACCCTCTCGTGGGGCCTTGGGGTGGGAAGAAGCTGCCCCTCCTCGGGAAGCCGGTGCGCGATGTCTTTGGACAAGTATCCGGCCTTCCTTAGCTTTTTGACATGGCCCTCCGTGACGGAGGAGACCATCCACTTGCCTCCCGCTCCGGACATTGCTGGAGAAGGTTGAGGTGGGAAGTGCGGGCTTGGGCGCTGGAGCTCGAGTGCGCAGGAGATGGATAGGCAAAGAAGGAAGAAGGCGTAGGTAAAAAGGTGGATCCTTATCCCCTTATATGGGCGGATGCAGCTGTGCGTCCCCACCAGCCTAGTAAAACTCGCTTGCCTCCCAAGCACCGTGATAAATGGCCCGGTTGGGTTACCCACGTCCGTATTGATGAGAATCCCGTAAAAAGGGACACACGATCTCTGCTTTGACAAGACGTGCCAAGGAAACCGCCTCACAAAACATGCTGAGGTGGAAAAGTAAAAACGATTCGAGTAAAGGACTTGGCCGTAGTGTGATGTCACGCTGCGGAATACGTCAGCAGATTAGATTTGTGTTAATATTATTCTCTCTATGACAATATGTGGAAACTTATTTTGCAGAGCCGGACACTACTCTTGGTGTTTACAAATCTTTTATGAAGAACTTGGAGGAGGAACCCGCCTTGCAATGTCGAAGACAATCAGCGCGCCGGACTCACCGTCATTGAAGCCTGGTTCAGGGGCTACTGAGGGAGTCCTGGATTAGGGGGTGTTCGGGTAGCCGGACAATAACTTCAGCCGGACTCCTGGAATATGAAGATACAAGATTGAAGACTTCGTCCCGTGTACGGATGGGACTTTCCTTGGCGTGGAAGGCAAGCTTGGCGATGCGGATATTCAAGATCTCCTACCATTGTAACCGACTCTGTGTAACCCTAACCCTATCCGGTGTCTATATAAACCGGAGGGTTCTAGTCCGTAGGACAACTTCATCATACAACAATCATACCATAGGCTAGCTTCTAGGGTTTAGCCTCCTTGATCTCGTGGTAGATCTACTCTTGTACTACTCATATCATCAATATTAATCAAGCAGGAGTAGGGTTTTACCTCCATCGAGAGGGCCCGAACCTGGGTAAACTTCGCGTCCCTTGTCTCCTGTTACCATCCGGCCTAGACGCACAGTTCAGGACCCCCTACCCGAGATCCGCCGGTTTTGACACCGACAAGATTTTAAATGAAATAGAGATTTACTTCAATTTAATATGCATTTAATTGGGACTATACGTGTTGAAGGTGCATATATTATGAACACATATATGCGGGAGAAGCTTGGTGTGTACAAATGGAGATACTAGGTACTTGATCTATTAAAGTTCTGGACTGAAAGATACAATTTTGATGGGAGGAGCAATAGTTTTTGTACCTACCAATATAAAAGTTCCATTCACTCAAGTGAGGTACTATAAATACAAAACGTATCATCTTTATCGTTGTTAATTCTAATCCAACCATTCTAGATATCAGCTACATAACTTGTGTCTGAATTTCAAAAACCACCATGGGCCGATGATGGCGCCTCCACCTCTTCCTCTCCATCCAATCAAAGAAAGATAGGGAGCGGGAGATGGTAGGACATGCAGTTTGATGTTTAGCTTATTGCGCACGGTTGTAGTCATTCATTCATGATTATTCCCATGGCTAGAGGTTGGCGAGCAAACAAGGAAAATTAAAGTTACCAATCCAACAGTGAATTGATATTACTCACGTAGAGGTACATACCTATAGTCAAGCAGGCTAATTTTTTTAAAATAATACATTTTTTTATTAATTTACAGAAATATTACGCTGAAAAAAGAATTTTCAAAAATAATACACCGTCGGCCCACTACTGGCCGACTGAGCCCAGTCGGCCCACAGCAAGCCGAGTGGCAGTAGTCGGCCAGTAGCAGGCCGACAGCTGGCCCGCCTGACACGTGTCGGCCCCTGATTGGGCTGGCCACGTCGCGAGGGGGGGGAGAGGGAGCTGTCGGCGCGGTCGTGCCCCTGTCGGCCTGCCGCGGGCCGATCGGCCAGCTACTGCCCGACAGGGCGTGGCCCCACCTGGCGCGCGGCTGGCCCGGCTCTGCCTTATCCTCTCCTCTCTGCCTTTCTCCTCTCTCCACGCGCAGCGCTATTCTTCTTCTCTTCTTCCTTTCTCCTCTCTCTGTACAAAAATGCCACCAATTTATACACCCAAATGAGCCAGTTTTTTGCAGTTTTGGCACCGTGAATGGATTCAACTTAGCTAGGGCAGCCAAAAGAGGTCTCGATCTACTGATTGGGTAGCTCGTGGTGGTTGTGGTGAGCATTTTGGTGGAGGTGGTGGTGGTGAAGTTGGGGCAGTGTGCTGGAGGTGAAGCTCGTTGTTCGTCGTTCGTCGTTCGTCGTTGGAGGCGGAGCACGGGCAGTTTGTTGGCCGCCGTTCGTCGTTCTTCGTTCGCACGCACGCTTCAAGGGTATATTTCAGCAAACATTTTATTTTTCGTAGGTGCTCCGGTAGTATTTGTTAATATGTTTCGATGTGAAATAAATTAGGTGTGCGATTATTGTTATTTGCTCCGTAGTGTACATAAATATATTTAGATGTCAACAAATTATTTATGTAAAAATGTGTAGCTGCTCCGATGATATTCCGTACTATATGTGGATGTGAAGTATTTAGTAGTGTCAGTATTTGCAGTAGCTCCGGTAAAATCCGTATTTAGGAGTGTCAGTATTTGGAGTAGCTCCGGTAAAATCCGTAATATAGTTGTAGTTGTAGGCAGTCAAATATTAAAATATGTAAATATTTGTAGTTGCTCCGGCAAATATTTTGTAATATATATAGACATTTCTAATATTTGATAGTGAATTGTATTTCGTTGTTGAAAAAAAATAGGTGAGCCGAGATGTCTGATGTAGTGAAGGTCAGATTTTACTACGGTCCTGGTACTGTCCAAACAACTGAGATGGGAGCAGATCTGAGTGAATTTACTCACATAGAGGTGCCAATGAGCGCACCTCAAACATGGTCAGTTAGTCAGGTGAAAGAATGGATTGCGGCAAGTTTAGGTCTTGATACTGAAACACACACCGTCGGTGTTCATGCATTATGGACACGGTCAAGTACAATAATTTACTTTTATTTGAGGCCGATAGAGCAAGACTCCGATTGGGTGCGGTGGTTACAAGGTTGTGAACGAAGGAGATGCAATCCTATTGCTTTAGTGCTTCCCGTCGTGAAGGAGGTCACTGCACATGAAGGCGAGGGTGGCTACGATCCTGGTCATAGCAGTGTAGGGAGGCAGTTATTTATGTCAAATGCTGGAGATGATGGTTACGAACAAGGACAGAGCAGTCAGGTAGAAGGAGGAAATGCTTATGGTTATGAACCAGGGCAGAGTAGTTAGGTAGAAGGAGGAAATGCCGATGGTGATTACAATGGCGAGGTGGATGCTGACGAGGTAGATGGGCACATGCAGGACCAGATGGAAGAAGAAGACACCGATGTTGAAAGGGGTCATGCCCATGATTCTGACGAGTCAGATGAAGAAGAAAATGCAGAGGAGGTCCCGAATCCTGCATGGTGGAATCATGACTTCTCATCTGCAATGACCGTGAATGATGGACATGATTCAGCTTGGCAATATCACCAGAACAATATTGCAACGGGTGCTATGTATCCGAACAAGCAAGCCCTGAAGGATGCAATAATTAATTGGGCAATGTCCACGCAAAGGGTTTTCACAGCTCAGGTGTCCAGTCAGAAATTCCTGACAATGGTATGCAAGAACGCAGATTGTCCCGCCAGGGTGCACGGCTTTCTCCCTAAGTATGGCACAAGTTGGGTGATAAGTGACTTAGTTAATCATACTTGTCTTATTCCTTGCATCCCTCAATATCATGCCAACCTTTCATCCACGCTTATTGCGCGGTTTACGATGAGATAGTGCAGGGCAAAGCTATGGAAGTGAAGGCAGTCCAGACAAAAGTCTTCGCCAGGTTCAAGTACAGAATTTCTTATGGAAAGGCTTGGAGGGCTAAGCATGCGGCGCTTGAGAGGAGATTTGGTTCTTATTTTGATGCATATGACTCTGTTGTCCAGCTCCTCCACACCCTGCAGCAGCGGAATCCAGGCACCTATATCGATATCCAAGACATGTTCATGCCAGAGTTCCCAACTGTGAGGGTGCTGCATCGTCTCTTCTTCTCTTTCGGTGTATGCATCGAAGCTTTCAGGCATTGCCGACCGGTGATATGTGTTGACGGTACTTTCCTCACAGGCAAGTACAAGGGTCAGATCCTAACAACCATAGGTCAAGACGGCCAAAATCAAGTCGTCCCACTCGCATTTGCTTTTGTGGAGAGTGAGAACATTGAAAGTTGGACATGGTTCTTCAGGCAGTTGAAAGTATCAGTTGTGAAGGAGAAGCCCAATGTGTGCATCCTTCATGACAGGCATGCAGGTATACACAGTGCGATAAGGACACTGACAAACCCAGGCCCTGAGGAACAAGTTCCATGGCAGGACTTGCAGAGTCGTTGGTGCATGCGCCATCTGGGGGCTAATTTCTTCTCGCAGTTTAGAAATAAGAACCTGATGAATCTATTCAAAAAACTCTGCAAGCAGAACCAGTTATGGAAGTACAATTTGATACGCGACAGACTTAATGTGTGCACGCAGAGACACGTGAGGGACAGGAAAGCTGCAAGAGATGCAGCGGTGAGGGCACATGTTGAAGCAGTAGCTGCACAGTTGGCAACAGGAACAGCGGCCGTGGAGGAGGAGCCTGTTGGGCTATGTGACTTGCCAGGTTTTGACCCACCTGGTACTAGAAGAAGGCTTGGGAGGTCGATTAAAACCTTCGAGCAGTGGATAGAGCATGAGCCTCTGGAGAGGTGGTCTTTGCTACATGACACACATGGAGCAAGGTACGGTGTCATGACAACAAACCTCGCGGAAACATACAATTTTGTCCTCAGAGGAAACCGGGCATTACCACTTACAGCTATCGTTGAGGGTATTTTCTATGGCACCGTCAAGTATTTCAGAGATAGACGTCAAAAAGCAGAGCAGCATATCTTCAACAACCCGAATACACGGTATTGTGAAAGAGTCACAAAGTACATGGACAACAAGATGCAAAAAGCTAGGTCACACACTGTAGTCGCCATCGGTAATCAAGAAAGAAGGTTTGAGGTCCTCTTAGCCAACAACAAATTTGGATGTGCAAATGAGTTGAGGACGCATGAGGTGAAAATTGGTAATGAAGCCTGGCCAACGTGTGAGTGCACATGCAACAAACCGAAATTGCTTCACCTCCCTTGCTCACATGTACTTGCTGCTTGCGGGCAGCTTGGAATGGACGCAATATCGTTTGTGTCTCCATTTTTTCTGAAAGAGTCTGTCATCAATACCTGGACCGGTGAGCTGATGGGTTTTCGATCAATGGGTAATTTCAACAGCGTTAACCCCGCTGAAAGGCGTTACATTCCAAACCCAGAGCATATGCGTACAAGTAGAGGCAGACGACAGTGTCAGCGCATCCAGAATGATATGGATGAATCTGAAGCGGGAGGTCCAACTAGGCAATGCATTCTATGCAATGAATTTGGCCATAGGGATACTAATTGTCCCACTTTCGTCACTGGGCGTGGACGAGGCAACCGGGGAAGAAGAGGAGGTAGAGGCAGTAGAGGAGTAAGGGCGAGAGGAAGAAGCTAAGCTAGCAGTAGTATGTTCTGAATTTGTATTAAGTGTGGCACTATGTTCTGAATTTGTATTAAGTGTGGCACTATGTTCTGAATTTTTATTAAGTGTGGCACTATGTTCTGAATTTGTATTAAGTGTGGCACTATGTTCTGAATTTGTATTAAGTGTGGCACTATGTTCTGAATTTTTATTAAGTGTGGCACTATGTTCTGAATTTTTATTAAGTGTGGCACTATGTTCTGAATTTGTATTAAGTGTGGCACTATGTTCTGAATTTGTATTAAGTGTGGCACTATGTTCTGAATTTTTTTTAAGTGTGGCACTATGTTCTGAATTTTTTTTAAGTGTGACACTATGTTCTGAATTTGTATTAAGTGTGGCACTATGTTCTGAATTTGTATTAAGTGTGGCACTATGTTCTGAAATTTTATTAAGTGTGGCACTATGTTCTGAATTTTTATTAAGTGTGGCACTATGTTCTGAATTTGTATTAAGTGTGGCACTATGTTCTGAATTTGTATTAAGTGTGGCACTATGTTCTGATTTTTTTTTAAGTGTGGCACTATGTTCTGATTTTTTTTTAAGTGTGGCACTATGTTCTGAATTTTTATTAAGTGTGGCACTGTGTTCTGAATTTTTATTAAGTGTGCAGGAATGTCGGGAATGTGGTTGCTGAATGGGGACATTGATAGGGGTCATCGTGCTGCGATATGGTCTGAGCGCAAGCTTGAGCCTCTGGTCACTCGTACTCCTAAGGAAAACTGGATGATACATCGAGGATGGCTTGAGCAGTATGTGCTTTGTTAATTTGCACACTGACATGCATATTAATGGGAGACACTAACCCAAATGTTCTCTGATGAAGGTTGAAATGGGCCGGCCTTTTACCTTTCGCGCGTCTGGTTGAGTCTATCCCGGGTGAGAAACGCCTCGCCATCGACGGGTCCTTGCTGAGCTGCTTAGTGGACCGTTGGAGGCCAGAGACCCACACGTTTCACTTCCGATGGGGAGAGATGGCCCCTACTCTGGAGGATGTGTCACTTTTGCTCGGACTACCATTGGCAGGTCATGCCATAGGACCGTTGGACGCACCGGCTGGTTGGGAGCGAGCTCTTACACAACGTTTTCATGGTGTTTTTCCGGATGCTCCGGATCCGGTATGGGAGCATCACGGACCAAAGTATGAGTGGTTGCTCAATTTCCGGGTAATTTCCCCTACCTCTTATCTTCAAGTTCTCGTGCATACAGTTTTACAGAAAATAATTGCGGCTTACTAAAAGTTTCTCTTTGCTTAATGCAGATCCAGAACTTTCGGGCGCCGTTGACTGCGGAACAGATCACTCGGAGCCTGGAGGCCTACTTACTGATACAGCCCTTCTTGGAACAAATTCAGAACAAGATACGGTCTGCGTACGAGGCTATCACGTGCACCCGGAGAACCGACGTTGTTCAGCACCAGCAGCAGCAGCCGCGTCACTCCACGCACCGACATCAACCACGTCCACGTCTAGCACTTCAGCCGACAGCCAGGCCACCCCGTCCTGATCAACCTGGCAGTTCAACGTGGCAGCAACCACAACACTATGGTCCCACGTCGAGCTTCGTGTTTTCTCCACGGCCACAGCAGCACGGTCCCTCGTCTAGCTTCGTGTTTGAGCCAGAGCAGCCGTCACAGCCAGCAGGTATGTGTCTTCATATGTTATATTAGCAAAAATGTTAAAAATGTATATGAATGTTCATGATTTATACAAAAAATATCAGGAGCCTACGGATATCAGGCGTCTATGGCGGCATCACATGATACGTGGGGGAGTGATCAACATCCCGAGGAGAACATACAGTCTCAGATGCAGCACACCCAGTGGATGAACATGTATTCCACTCCTCCACCAGGCCCCACACATGATACACATCATGACCAGGTAGAGTCTGAGATTCCTCCTCGTCAACTTAGGCCACCCGACAGGTGGGGATGGTCGCCGCTTCCAGATCCGCCTCCCCGTCAGGCCAGACGTCGTCACTGACGCTTCTATCTTTCAGTAGAGACATTACCATCTATTTATGTGTGAGACTTATGTCTATTCTATGTATGAGACAAATGCCTATGTACTTATGTATGAGACATATGATTATCTATGTATGAGTCATTATCTATATTAGTTTCAGACTATTCGCATATGTGAGTCAGTATTCCAGTTACATTTCCAAAGAGACTACAACCGATAATTAAGATACAAGCACATCTGAATTAAACTTAATAAATACAACTTACATACTACAAAATGAAATTAAGGTACAACATAATGCCCTACTTGTTGAGGTACAACTGGAATACAGCTTACATACTACATGAAGTCATCATCGTCATCCTCCGTTGATGTAGAACTCTTGCCCTTCGACGATGAAGAACTTTTGCCCTGCGATGATGCAGAAACCTTGCCCATCGACGATGAAGAACTCTTGCCCTTCGACGATGAAGAACCCGGAAGCGGCGGCATGAAGATATCATCTTCGTCCCCGCTCTCCTCAGTCCATAAACATGGATTATTTCTTGCAGCCCTTCTGAAAGTTTCACTCTTCGGCAGCACTACCCTCTTCCACCTTTCATCCAACCTAAGAAGTTCTTTGCGTACCTCCTCATAGGTCCTTTCAGGCCACCCAGACCTACATAATTGGTCAGCCAACTCATTCATTATGGTGTCACTACCGGTGAGTTCGTCCCATGGAACTATCCTATTGTCCATCCTGAAATCGCTAGCTAGCCTCAGAAGAGTCGCGCTCATCCCAGGGTGAAAACTACGATCGAAAGGATAATGGGACATCTCAACTACACAACACTGGAATGCTTATCCACCTCCGTCTGAAGGGGGTTTTATAGGTGGTGGAGGTGAAGTTTCCCGCCACGTTTCCCGCACCCGTTTCCCGCCACCCGTTTCCCGCCAACCCTTTCCCGCCACCCCTTTCCCGCCACCCGTTTCCCGCCACCCGTTTCCCGCCACCCGTTTCCATCCTCCCATTTCCCGCCAACCCTTTCCCGCCAACCCTTTCCCGCCACCCGTTTCCCGCCACCCGTTTCCCGCCACCCGTTTCCATCCTCCCCTTTCCCGCCAACCCTTTCCCGCCAACCCTTTCCCGCCATTCTCTTCTCTCTACCTATAAAACCCCCTTCAGACGGAGCTGGATAAGCATTGCAGTGTGCTGCTGGTCAAGTTGGGGCACTGTGGTGGAGGTGAAGCTATTGTTCGTCGTTCTTCGTTGGAGCCGGAGCACAGGCAGTTTCGTGGCCGCCGTTCGTCGTTCTTCCGTCGCAGGCACGCTTCAAGGGTATATTTCAGCCCACATTTTATTTTTCGTAGCTGCTCCGGTACTATTTGTTCATATAATAGATGTCAACTAATTAGTGGGATATTAAGGGGTAGGTTAGGTACTCAATGCGATTTGTGTGTTGCAGATGGCTGAGGGTACTTAGTGGGTGCTTAGCCCTATTGTTCATGTCCAAGGCTTTTCTCCAAGTGTTGTGCAAGTTAGTGAAGTGGACCTCACTTTTGATTGGTTGAAGACTAAATTCATGTTGAAGCAAGGGTTGAAGGAAGACGATTTTGTGTACTACGTCAGCAGAAAGCACTCAGATGGCCCTGGGGAAAGAAATTTGATTGACATAACTGATGATGGCAAGATTCAAGAAATGCTGAGCGAATGGCAATGGAAAATGGTTGTTGAGTTGCATTGCTACAGGAAACCGAGTTATATGTGATGAATTTGTCCTTCGAGATCCGCCTCCCCGGCAGGCCAGACGTCGTCATTGACGCTCCTATCTATCAGTATCAGTAGAGACATTACCATCTATTTCTGTGTGAGACTTATGTCTATTATATGTATGAGACAAATGACTATGTACTTATGTACGAGACATATGCCTACTCTATTTTAGTACTCTGTTATCGGAAATACAAGATCATATTTAGTACTCTATGATCATATTTCTGCGGGAAACGGGTGGCGGGAACGGGTTGGCGGGAAATGGGTGGCGGGAAAGGGTAGGCGGGAAATGGGTGGCGGGAAAAGCGCAGTTTGGAAATGTCGATAACTTTCTAAACAAATGTTCATCACAATGAAAAAAGGTTCCCGCCTTTCAAAAAATGCATGCAATTTTTTTGGAAAATATGAACAAATGTTTGCATAATGTAAAAAAATTGTTCGTGCCACTTAAAGAATGTACGTCACCTTTGCTCGAAATATTCTCGTGTTTCCAAAAAATATCCATGACATTGTAAAAAATGGTACTCCCTTCATCCCATAATATAAGATCATATTACAATCAATATACTCACATATCACGTGGGTTAAAAAATGTTTAGATAGATCATGACATTTTTAGAAAATATTCGCGTGTTTCTAAAAAAAGTTTATGAAAATTTCAGAAAAGCTATACAATTTTAAAAAATGTTGTGTGGTTTAAAAAAATGTTATTTCCATTAAAAATGTATTTGAAGAAATGTTACCATGTATTCATAACGTGTTAAAATATATACTTTTAAAAAATATCATCATGTATTCAAAATAAGCATGCACCAGTCGGCCCACAGCAGGCATAATCGGCCAGCTGCAGGCCTATCGGCCAGCTGCAGGCCGACTGGGCTTCCATCTGGTGGCCGACAGCCCAATCGGCCAGCAGCAAGCTGATGGGCCACCAGTCGGCCTGCTGTGGGCCGACTGGGCTCAGTCGGCCAGCAGTGGGCCGACGGTGTATTATTTTTGAAAATTCTTTTTTCAGCGTAATATTTCTGTAAATTAATAAAAAAATGTATTATTTAAAAAAATTAGCGTCAAGCAGTACAGTTTGCACTACAAAAGAGGAGGTGACCCAGATAAAAGTACAACCATTAGACTCCCATTCGCCACTCCACCCAGGAATTTATTTTAGTAGTGACTAATACATTATATGAATATAAGCTCCATGTATAATTGGGGGGGGGGGGCACTGGCCCCTTAAAAGCATTCTAACCCAATACGATACATTTCTATTTCGGATTGTTACTACGTTCATAGTATTTGCATAATCATTTTGCTCTGCGAGCATGTGATGATGCATATGTCACTTGTCATGGAGTCAACATATGTTATGTGCTTCAGACTGCAAAGTATAGATCCCGCTCCTCTTTGTCCTCATCATATGTGTGTTTGCCCGTTTAGTGAGGGCCCTGACTCTAGTATACATCGTGTGTGTTTAATAAAGCTTGCGCCTTTGTGTGTTCATGTGTGTTAGAGAAAATTGAGCTGTGTTGTTTCTAAAACACCGTTGAGACATGCATGCTCTAGTGTTTGTTCCATGTGTTGCAATATGTTAGTGGTAGCCTATGTTTTGTCTCCATAAATACACATCTGCAATGTCCCTGTTGCCCATATTGTAGAAAAAACTTATTTATGGCTGTAGAACAAGGGTACATATGCATGCAACAATATATATTCTTCGTCACAGGCAAAACAATGAACACGATCATCATCTGCTGCATGATAGTGGTTGTCTACTTGATACAATCATTTGCATATCGTGGTTGATTAATTTGGGCACTTGCCATAGATAAAACCATTGGATTCACATTCCCCTAATCCACCCAAGAATTAATTCTAGAATTGCTAAGATAGTATTAGAGTATAAGAGGCAAGTATTGTGGGGGTGGAGGGAGGGGGGCAATGCCCCCTGCACAATAGCTCTATCCCCATGTGGTACATTTTTGCATTCCAGATTGTTAATACATTATAGTCTTCGCACATACAGTTTGCTTTGCGTGCGTCTGGCAATGTCACAATGCTATGGACATACGCTAATCAGGCCAGGCTAAATTCATTAACGATGGATCGTTTGCCAATGGGACTCATCTTTGCTGATATCAAACAGTTGGTGTTGTTCTTTTCGCCTATTCATTTTAGTCATGTATAAATCATTTGTCGAATGTGGCAACACATATTCTAGCTAGATCTTGTGAGTTCTCTAGTGACTCTATTCTTCATGTAACCCTTACCCTGGATTGCATCTGTGAGACACTCACTCCTCATTATCCTTGATCCATAAAGTGTGGCGTTCTCTCTCCAAAAAGAAAACGGACGACACCATCCTATGAGTCGCCAGTGCCACTCCAAAGGAAAGATATTGACATCGGGAAATCCGATGAATGATTATTCCCATTGACGTGCTGCTTCAAGTTCACCTATGACGAATAACTTGAAGACCCTCGAGACACTGACTGGACACCCAGATCCAGAGTTCCCAACGGCGGAGATAGGGGGACCAGCAGGGGCCTTGGGCGACCCTAACATCACTGATTTAAGCCCAATAAGCATCTAAATAGTTATTTTATTTCATCCTAAAATGTTATATTTTGGTGGACTGGCCTTCCCCAACAATGCTTAACATTATTTGGCCCCCCTCATTTGACTTTCTTGTCTCCACCAATGAGTTCCCCCACCTTCCGGTCGTTGTAGAGGGCGGCAGAAGGCAAGGGAACCCACGGCGCGACGACAAGAGATCGAGGGGAAGTGTTGAACGCCTCCTATTCACCTCTTGTTTTCTAAGCCCTAGAAAAATGTTTTGCATCGTGCAAATAGGGTATATACGGAGGTGTTTATTTAGAGTAGTGGTAATGTAAACGTAAAAGGAATCAGATTACAGGGTGGAACTACTCTGTAATGGAAAAATCAAAACCACAAGTCGTATCTATGGATGGTTCGCTACAGCATCTCTAGCAGTAGATTCCGTAAAGCCGCGCGTGTTTCCTGGTTTCAGGGTCACTAATCGTCTGCACAAATATTGACCATGCAGGATAAATGCCATAGGCAAGACTATACCCTATGGTATAGTCATGTCCATGGACGGTATAGTTGTATACCGGAGCTTTCCCACTAGCTAGCTGAGCAAAAGGATGTGATCGAGGCAAGACATTGATATCATTGAGAGACCAGCAAATAAAAAAAACAATGAAAAATCCATAAATCACGTGAAGCCATGGCTTGAAACACAATGGTGAGATTTGTGGCCAGTGTATTGCCCTGCCCAAGCCACCGAGCAATTCTTCCACCTCCAATGCATGGAATCAATACCAGCATGCCCAGCCATCCCATTTCTTCGTTCATTGCCATGAGCTTCTTTGTGTCTTCCTTGTTTGGAGCTCAAAGGTACTCCGGGCCAAAAACTCGAATCATTGTCTTCGCAAAACCCGAACGCATTTGATGGTGGTATCTTCTCTAATGCGAAGATATTCATCGGCGTAGTCGGCGGGAATACCAGATGCAATCACTCACATCGCCGCCGATTTTTTTAGATATGCACTAAACCCAAGCAAACCGGCGGCATTCCTACGCCGAGTGAAAAAACGGCAATTTTGCTCGCAAGCTTCAACGATGCGCACGAAAATGGGCCTATTCATTCGATATCGCCTAAGAAATAGGTGAGCCGGATATGTCGATACCTCCGCGAAGTAGTTATTCATGAGCATCATGTTGCCAAGGGTTCGGTTCCGGGGAATGCGGCGCTTTTTTTCGAGCCCTTCTCAAATTTGTCCACGAGATGCAACAACGCTAGGTTGTCGAAATCCTGGTCTGGTCCAGGATTATCTCTTCTATGCCTGAATCATCCGACGAAGACGATGACGAACTCCAATATATCTTTAAAAAAATCACGCCCATGAATATCACCTGAGTCTCAGCGATCGAAATTGAATCAAAATAGTTGGCGAACATATCTTCCCCCGAAGCAAAGCCGGCCGCCGTTCTTCTCCCCCTCTGGCAACCGGCCGCCCCTTTCTACTCCCCCTCTGGGCGAAGTAAAGCCGACCACCCCAAAACCCTTCCTCCGGCGTGCGCGGCTGTCCCTCGGGCAATTCCGGGGCTCACCGTCACCGGAAACAACCAGATCCGCCAGCTACAAGGTTTTCAACGCCATCCTTACTTGAATAGACTTGTTTTCAAATCCACCTCCATCATAGGATCAATTTCCTCGTTGGGGAAGAATCTGAAGCTTCTTTATTCAGCGCAGCCATCACCGCTGCCGAAGCCAAGACGATGAATGACAGAAAAAAAAACGAAGCTACTTGGGCCTAGCCTAAAGCTACACGATCCACAGGCATAGATTCGGCGACCCTCCCTCAGCACCGATGACCGAGGTCACCGGTGAAGTGGAGCCGCCAAAGAAAGGCGGCGGAGGGACTCTCCTGACAATGGCTAGGGTTTCAAGTCGCCCTCCCAAGAGGAAAAAAGACTCATGTTGTGCTTTTAGATGTATTTGAACAGCAAACTGATCATTCGTTGTACTGGTAGTACTGATTTTCATGCATACATGATGTACGTACGTATGCTTGAATCTCAGCATATAATTTAGTCATGTATATATATAGGGTGTTTGATTTGGTTACAATAAAATAAATAATTAGTCCCATACCGGCAACCGGACACGGCGAGGAGCGGCAGAAATACGCTCATCGCAGCGACCGTGTCGGCCAGGCGATTTGGTTCAGTTTGTGCTTGTTTTTTGGCTGAAATGACCTCCCTCGTTGGGTTTGTTCTGTTATGACTTGGTAACGAGGCAATCCTCATCGAGCACGGAGGATGACATGGGTATTCCACTTGATCTTGAAATTAACATCACTTCTTTGTCACGGTTGTTGCCTCCACTGCGCGCTCGGCCTAGCTCCTGCGCCCCCTGTGGGCTCGACCTCCCGCTGTACCTCTCCTCGACCAACTGGCCCGCCTCCCCACATGCATCACTGTGCTCCCCAATGGTGTCCGCGCCTCCGAGTATGTCCTGGTACTACCTCACCTTCCCCCCTCCTCCTCCTTCTGATGATAGGTTCATAGCATCGTCTGCTGCTGCTGTGGTGGCTTTCTAGGTCCCTAGGCATGCGTCGGGGTGTTTGTGGCGTCGGGCTTGATCAACGAGTTGATGGAGTCTTCCGGCATGACGGACCTGCCGGAGAAGTTGGCGTTCAAGGACACGTCGCACCGGAGCCACTTGCAGATCATGCAGGAGGTGGAGGCCACGGGGGGCAACATCGGCGCCTCCGCGTCCAGGTAGCAGTTGGTGCACAGGATTCTTTGATGATAAGTAACAGATTTCTTCCTCCAGTGGCTGAAACAGGCTTTTGTGATTTACTCTTGATTCTCTTTGGACATGCTGATTAATTCCTCACAATTTTCTAAAGTAAATCCATTCTTACATATAAATTAGTACGCTTCATCCTTGATCTATATATATGATCTATTTATTCGGTTCTCATTTGTTGTCATAATGTCTCATAACCTTGTAGTTCCTTCAGGCTGCTTCTTAACTGATGTTGGCCATGTTGAAGTTTTTTTAATGGAAGCATCGATTTTCAGTTCTAGTGATCTCTGTGTGGTGCTTGGTCACCGAATCTAACATACTTCAAGAGATAGATTTCTCTTGTCCTCTAGTTTTCCTTTTTTCTTTCTACGCTACAATGCCTACGAGAAATAGGAAATATGAATTCATATTAAAAATGCAAGAAACAAATCAGAAGGTGATTTAGTTTTTTTAGCAAAAGATTTGTACCCAGGAATACTGTAAGCCTAGCGAATTTTCACATTCTCCTTTTGCTAACATGTCTCAGGGTCTCCATTTTCTCGAGTATGCCCCTGGTTTAAAAACAAGCGCCAGGCCGCAGGCTATGTCGTGCTCTCTTCGACCACGCCTCCAACATGCTCCTCATGGTCGCACACGCTGCTACCTTCCTTGACGGCCTCTTCACCACCAGTGTGTGCCGTGTTGCTGTCATCTCCATGCCACCCATCAGTAGAGGTGGCGACTCGACTCCTACCTTATGCACCTAGACCCATCTGCTTCTCTGATTTGATTTTATGGGTTGCACTAATCTCTCTTAGTACATGTCTATTTGCAGAGAAATTATTTAGAATTCAGGCTTCAGGGAAGACTGGTCCAGAACTGGCGACACATTTCTAAACATTGTGCTTTTGACATCTGTGGGGAACTTCACTGAACAAATTCCGATCCTTTAGGTTTATGAACTTTGAATTCTGATTTATTTTAAGCCAAACATTTTGTTGCTGCGTCATTTATTACATACATCTCTCTGGTTCTTCCCAGAAAACCAACGTCCTTATCTGCATTTTCGGGCAACTTCACATAGCCTTCCATCTAGCTAGAAGCTGATTGGTCAAGCATGCCACAAAAAAAATAGTTAGGTGCATTTCTCGGAATTAACAGCCCCATAACTTGTGACAATAAACTGATTGCGGGATTGAAACTAGCTGCAATTTACTGCTAGGAAATCTTATAATTGGTCAGCACAATAACAGAGAGGAAAGTTGCTAATTCACTTCTAATGAATGTGCTTTGGGACCCCTAGCTTGATTATTCATTGGGAATAAGAGGGCACTACAGTTCTCATCTGCTATACATTTTTGGAGACTTTCGATTTCCTACCTAGGTGCACGATGTCTATATGAATATTTTTCTGGAAAGTCTTAACCGTCAAGCAGTATGTTGGCACCTTCGATGTAGAGTTGATTATACTGTCTATTCTACTGCAAGTAGGGAAAGATGGACTCTGGATATCCATATCCTTAGGTGTTAATGTACTGCTAGGCCATATAGTATACGACTGAGTTCTTTCACCTCCTAATCCTGAGAGTAATTCAATTCAATGGGTTAGGCATTTGCTTTCTGCCTATAATTGACTCCTGCTTGATCTATGTCCGAGCTCCCTCCTTTGCATAGCTAAATCTGTTGGTGACTTACCGGACTGAACGGAATCGCTAAGTTGAATTCCATGGAGTTGCTAACCACCTCTCAAAGGTTTAATGTTTGATCTCTTTGTTATTGATCTAAGAGAGAAATGGGTTCTGCAGCTCTGATGTGATTGTATTTGTAACAAACACTGACAAAATCAACACCTTAACAGGCAATTACTTTGATGCTTGGAAAAATGTGCCTCTCTTTAAAGTGTACATGTTGTAATATAGCAAAATTAGAGAAACATCTTGAGTACCATGCCCATGTACAGTGTTACTTGCATTGCATATCCCTTAGATGAGAATAATCGAATGTATGCATATATGTATATCTTTAGTAGTCATTTTATACTTTTTTCTCCGTGTGGAGAGTCCAATTTGTGATATTCATCAATGGAACCAAAACATCTTCAGTTCTGTTTCCTATTTCAAACTGATAGTGCATCGTTGATGGCCTACAAAAGTATTTTGTTCCATTAAAAACACAACTACATTTTATTCCTGAGAGAGCAATCTTATAGAGAAAAATAATAATTCTTATATGCATCCGGCATCAATATGTTTCTCATGAGGAAGATTTTCATTCAGATGATCTTATATCCTACACGTTGCAGGTACGTGTTTCTCTCTACTTTATGCCTCAGATTTGTTTCCCCTACAATATGGAATATTAATGTATATTCTTCTGATTTGTATCTTATAAGGTTGTAGTACATACATAGTCTGTGTGTATCCTGTTCTCGGAAGCGATTAAATTTCTCATCGTGTACCTGAGACGAACCTATAATCTACATAGAGCACAAGGAAAATATGATGGGAATCACTTTTGTAATGTACAAATCATATTTCATGTATGGTGATCAGAGTAATTTTATTCGTATATGGTGATCTGTTGTAATGCACATATCATTTCTCATATATGCCGAAAAAGGCTTCCGCCCCACTTTATATATAAAGCACCACAACCAAACTGATACATGGTGATGAGGAGATCCTTTTACAAAGCAGACCAAAGAAAAATACATGAATACATGAGAGACCACACCTTAGCACAAAGCAACCTAGACTACCGATAAGGAGGGAGACTCGCCGCCAATGGAAATCGCCAGACCTTGTTTCGCCGCTCACACCAAGTTACCATTGGAGAGGCCCCCTGCCCTCCCGCTTCGGGTCATGGAACCGAGCCTGCCTGCAGAAAACAAGGGTCGTGAGCAAAACCAACGAGGTCTTGTGTAAAAGAATAAGAGTCAAGTGAACCTGTGTAATAGAATAGGAGGCAAGTGAATCCGCCCATGCCAAAACCGAGGGAGCTCCCAGACAAGATCTGAAAACGTCCGTCGATGACGACACGGCGCGCCAGAGAAACCTAGGCTCCACGACGATGCCCTCAGGAGGGTAGCTGCGCAACACGTCACCATCTCCGAGACCGAGGAGATGGTCAAGGGTTTTCACCCGGAGCCAGGGGCGGACGCACGTTGTAATGAGTGGGGGCCCAGGCGCCCACTCGATTTCCTGTCGTCCCGGTATAAAACGTCTAAGGCCAGCCAGCAGGCCCCCGGTCAGCCTAGAGCTGGTGCCCCCACTCCCTTCGGCCCTTCTCCAAAAGCCCATAAAAAAAAAGCAAACCAAAATACCAAATGCATGCGTGTCCTCCAACACAGCGATAAACGTGAGGAGAAGCTGGCTGCTACTTGCCTCTTCGATCTCTGGGAGATTTAATAGCAAGAAAATTGATGATTAAACCAAGAAGCGAACCGTCAGCCACCGCCCACCGCGCCTGCTTCGAGGATTGGTCAATCGTGGCTCTGCGGCTGCCTTTCGGCCGAAGCCCGCCCCGACGCCTGGTCGCCGGCCTCCGGCAGCCGCGGCGCGGCCGCTAGTCTACGGAGGTCTGGTCTGTAGCAGCAGCAACCTCTGCTCAAGTCCACATCCCCAAGCTTTATTGATCTCAATCCCATCCCAACTCTTAAACTTCCGTAGGAAAACAAAAACTCAGGTACTTCTCGATTTGGTTTTCCTGGACCTCTCCGGTCCTTATTTTTCAGTTGATTTCTTTGTGTTTTCTGTCAAATCAAGTGAAAATATGCTCCCTCAAAAAAAAAGTGAAAATATGCAACCCCGTCCGTACTAGTACTCTATCAGGCATGTTCTGTTTGTTCTAACAATAAATTATAGGATTAGTGTGGCACACCAATAGTAGCTTAATTTGTACCATTTGGGAATTCTCTATGCAATTCAATCCAGCAAACCATTCTACTACCCGTACTTGTGTGCTGGCCTGATAGTCTGCTACTACTAGCATGCTTTCTCTGTGAATTTTTACAATTAGTACTTCAATTATTTGACAGGGAGGAATAAAGAAAATGGATAAGTATATTTTATAAAGAAAGAAAGAGATGACACCACCACCACCAATAGGTCTGCTTTGAGCCCAAGTGATTTACTTTGTCATTTTGACAAGGAAAAGTTGCTCAAATTAGCTAAACTTTATCCTGATAATTTTAATCACAAAAATATGGTGACCCTTGAGCGTGAACTTGGTCTCTACGTACATAGATAATATACTCCATGATACATGGTTTTCTTGCTTTGGACAAAATAGATGATTTGGCTAAACAGACGGTGGATACAAGGAAGCATCTCCCCTATCATAGTATATTGCCTTTTGAAGATAGCGCTGACTCTCCCTGTAACCACTGCCAACGTTGAGAGATGTTTTTCAGCTATGAAGATTGTGAAGTGCGTAACAGAACTGGCGATGATTATTTGAGCCATAGACTAATTTGATTCGTGGAAAAGGACTGCTGGACGAAATTACTGATAAAGATACTTGAGCCATCGTTTCCGTAAGATGAAAGATCACCATGGGAGAAATGAAATGTAATGATCCAATACCTTACACCTCTTGTGTCTTTACCATTTCCATTAGTATTTTAATTGATAATACTAATATGTGTTTTTTCTTCACAGAAAACAACATTTATTTTAGAGATGAATATTCTCTTTTTTGCAAAATATGAACTATTCGGATTTAAAGTCCTTTTTACAAGGTATGTTCACTTTAGTGATAACTTGCTGTGTTACTGTTGGATAAAGTATCTCCTTTTAGAACTTGAATATAATTATCTTATGACTTGCAAGAAAATGTCGATATATAGCATATTTAGACGTTTATAAGCCCGTGTAAAAAAGATCAAGAGTTTTCTATAGCTGGGTGCCCCCGCTCGGTTTTTATCCTTGGTCCGCCCCTGCCCGGAGCCCTGGCTCGGTAAGAGGGCCACAACGATGCCCCCAGGAGGAACGCGACACCCACATGCAGCATCGTCACCGGCGCCGGAGCACAAGGCTTTCGCCCGGCTCCTCTCACCCATGTCAAACCGAGTAGTCCCGATAACCTGCCCACCCCGAGGGAAGGCATGCCGCTGCCAAACAAGACCTCTCAGGGTCGGATGTGACCAATCCTATCCACCATATAGCTCCGCCCTTGGCTGAGGCGGCATTGTTCTCGGTTATTTTAGCTCCATAAATAGCATCATAATATTTTTAAAGCCCGTGGCAACGCACGGGCGTTCTACTAGTCTATTATAAAGATTCATCAGAAGTACAAAGCATCTCAAATATAATAAAAAAGACATCAAGGTCCGTAGACCACCGAACGACCATTGCTATGGCCAGAACGAGCCGCTAATGCGTCGCTGAAACCCGGCAAGTCTTCGTGCATGTACCCCTAAGGACTAGTGCCTCAAAACCGCAATCGTCGTAGTTGAATCCTTAAATCGATCTGAAGAACCTGAGACCAAATATCCATCGATCCAGTATACTAAGTGCACATCTGGGCACACACATTAGCATAGCGTCCGGATTATACTCATTGAAAATATAAGGCAAATTTAGCTCCAGCTCATATCTTTTCATATTTATCTATACTATCTATGTATGAGTCCCAACGACAAGTTCCTGGAAAACCGATATGCAGCCCAACAACAAGTTGTCTTACATTCTAGAGGGAAGGCTTGTTAGTTGGGGGTATTCCATCCTGTGTGACAAGTTTGTAATGAACGGTACTATGAAATTTTCTTAGTTATTATATGTTAAGGATTAAAAAAAAACATGTCATACATTTCATAGGAAACATACAGATTCTAGAATGTTTGATTTGCTCACACTTTGTGATGGGCAACCATGAACAAGAAATATTTATGTAGATGGTTGTTGGGTTGCACTTCAGACCTCTCAAACAAGATTTTAATTTATCTTCAAATAAATATATAGACTAAACTTGATTCTAGCGGTACACTTTATTTTGTGGAGTCTTAATGGAAGAATATCTTAAGGGCCAATTGTTAGCAATGGAGTGACTAACCTTCCTTTCTTTGACAAATAAATTTAAAATTCAGTGCAAATAAACTTTTCAAGTAAATATATTAGAACCACAATATCATAACATTAGAAATCTATTATGAGGTTATCTTGCTAAATATTATTGGAAAATGTTTCATTAATGAGAGTATTGTGGTCCTTCTTACCATACGATGGGCTTTGGGGTTACTCAAATGTCACCAGTAATACAGTGATCATAATGACAACTTACAGGTTCATCTGAAAGTTTGACATGTGTCCGGATAGCTCAAGAGAGGGATTTTCTCCTCCGACAATGGAGAGATATTCTTAGGGTCCTCTTGGTGTAACGGCATCAATCATCGTCTGGCCAGACATAGGTGACTTCGTCACGGGGATGCCGGAACACAATAACGAGAAAGAACAACAAAACTAGTAATGAGGATTTTGGTATAGTGAGCATGGTGATGACTGATGAGGATACCGATGCATCCCGGGTTTAGTATCGCGAAGCAAAGTGAACACCATATGATAACCAAAAGTTCACTCGAATATCATTCATGTGCTCATATGGTCCGATACGTAAGTCCACAGTCCCAATGCCGGTCGTTGAACGGTTTCCGTTCATCTCTATGAGTTACCGAACCAACGGGGTCACAAGCTTAAGACAATCATGATCTCCTGAGTGTTAGTGGGACGGGATATATTTGTGGATTTGTTTCATGAATATTCAGAATAGTTCCGAGTGGATCCGGAAGCGTTTCAGGGTCACCGGAACAGTTTCGGTGAATATCGGGTATTACCCATAAATATATATAGGTGGAAAATGTTTCCGGGCATGTTAAAATATACAAAAATTGATCAAGAGGCATTTAGAACTTTTAAATTTAATTTATATATCAATGGGCCTTAAAAGGCCAAGAGGTGTAAGGCAACTTGGGCCACAAGGGCCCAAGTAGGGAAGGCGCCCCCTTTCCTTGTGTGTGTGTGTGGGTGGGTGGGGGGGGGGGATTGGACAAGGGGAGGGTGTCCCTCCCTCCCCATGGCCGGCGCCCCAAAGGGGACGCCCTCTTGGTGGCTGCCCTCTCCTCCTCCTCCTCCAACCTATATATTAGGTTTTTTTTGCTCTATTGCATACATAGTTTTGGAGCCTCCTCTAGTTCTTCTAGTTCATGTTTTAGTTGATCCTCATTGACTAATTAGAGCGTGCCTAATCCTCTTGGTCTCATAATTAGAAGCCCAGTGTGGTTCTAATATCCTCCCTCTAATTCTCCGATGATGATTAGCTCTGGACGGCGAAGCGCTACCAAATCGTGGAGGTTGCATGCTTGCAACCAAGTAGAGAGGCCGTGCTTTTGGTCTTCGGTTCGAGGGATTGTTTGTAGGCGGTACGTGGGATCGTTCATCAACGGTTCGAGGGACTACAAGTAAGATCTACACTGACACGTTCTTCTTCTGCTATAACTCGATGTCGGTAACGATCGTGATCCCAACCCGTAATGCAACTTCATATTGATCTTGGGTAATCGTAGGTGCGAAATTTTTGTTTTCTACTATGTTTCCCAACTAAAGGTATAATAAATTTTAACTCTGTCTATTTTTTTTACTAAATCAGTTAACTAGAAACTATCAACTAAACCCTAGAAGCTATCCTAAACCAAAGTGTTATATATCAACTAGAAACTATTAACTCTGCCTAATTTTGTACTACTTCGGTTAACCATACCAAATAAGTGTTATATATCAACTAGAAACTATTAACTAACAAATTGTTACATATCAACTAAACCCTACTAATTCAAAATGTCGTAGGGAGGAGGGCTGTGGATGGAGGAGGGAGGAGGGAGGAAGAGGAGTGGTTGGAGGAGGGAGAAGGGGCGGCGTATGGAGGAGGGAGGAGGAGGAGGGAGGAGGGGCGGCGGATGGACGAGAGAGGAGGAGGAGGGACGAGGGGTGGCAGCTGGAGGATGGAGGAGGAGGAGGATGGTGGAGGCTTACCGAGGCCGGGGATGGCGGCAATGCAGTGACGGTGGGACGAGGACGGTTACGACGGCGAGAGAGTGAGGAATGGGCGGCATAGAGGGCATAAGGCTGGCTTAGCAGCAGCGCGGGGCAAGGGCCCATGCTCCTGCTAAGCGCAGTAGCTGTAGCGCGTGCCGTATAACCCCCACTGAGGGAGCCCTGGACTATGGGGTCCTCGGGATGCCGACCTGTCTCACATGGGCCGGACTGGTGGGCCGCACTGAATCCAAACTGAATACCTTTTGTGCCTTGGTGTGTACCCCAAGTCAAGATGGAAGATCCGGCGTTTCCTTGATGTAACCGACTATCTGTAAACCCTAGTACCCCTGGTATCTATATAAACCAGGGGGTTTAGTCCGTAGAGGCCAGGAGAATAATTGCTATCCTACTAGGGTTTGAGCTCATCCGATCTTGTGGTAGATCAACTCTGTAATCCCCATATACACAAGCAATATAATCAAGCAAGAAGTAGGGTATTACCTCTTAGAGAGGGCCTGAACCTGGGTAAATACCGTGTCCCACGTCCCTTGTTCCCCATCGATCCAAGATCCATAGTTTAGGACCCCTACCTGAGATCTGCCGGTTTTGACACCGAGACCCGCTGCTGCTAAGTGGGGCCCACCTGCTGGCCCCGTGTAACAGTAGTAGCACCGCGGGGTATAGAACGCGCGATGTTGCTATCAGTTTAGTTGTGGCGCATGTTTTACACCCGGCGCTGCTACTATGGCTATCTCAGGGGGTAGTATGGGGCCCACTCAGCAGCAACCTCGGGGGGTACTATGGGGCCCACTTAGCAGCAGCGATGTGTGTGCGCACCCGCACTGCTACTAGTGTGTACCCGTAGCAAGGTTAGGCTCGCACTACTACTACTTAATAGTAGCATGGGGCTCTTACCTGGCGCTACTGCTAAGGATCTACCTATAAGCTATTTCCTAATAGTGAGAGTTTATGTCCGGCTGTAGCGTGGACTATTTGATCAATTCATGGTAACGGAAAGGGGTCCTTTGGTAGGCCTTGTTGACGTCCTTGAAATCAACGTAGAGATACCAAGACTTTTCCTTCTTAGGTACCATGACTAGGTTCGCCAACCAATTGGAGTGTTTGATTTCTTGGATGAATCCTGCTTCCAGCAATTTGGCCAACTATTGCCCCATTGCTTGTCTCTTTGGCTTGGAGAGTCTTTGGAGTGCCTGCTTTCCTGGTTTAGTGATGTTGAGGTTGTGTTCAGCGAGCTCTCTAGGTATACTTGGCATTTCACAAGGGGGCCAGGCAAAGATGTCCTAATTTTCGTAAAGAAAACCGCGCAGCGCTTCGTCTAGCGTAGCGTCGAGGTGGGTACCGATTAAGGCCATTTTGGATGTATCCTAGGGATGGACCTGAAATTTCATAATCTCATTGGCTGGTTTGAATTATGTGGATTTGGATTGTTTATCGAGGACAACGTCATCTTTATTGACTGTTGCACGTAGCTCGGATAACTCCTCGGCGTCTAAGGCATGTGTATATTTTACCGAACCTGCAGGGTCACACACTTAAGAACCTTTGATCTTGTTGAGTCGTAGATGAGTTAGGAGTATTTCATAATATCACTTGGAATGTTTTGGAGGTAACATAAATCGTTGAGAGGGAGAACCAGAAGATATGGTGCGTTTGATTTTTTTATAGCACTTTCACCGAAACACCTAAAGGTACATTAAAAGATTGGAATAGAAGACGCCATCTTTGTGACAAAAAATTGGAACGCAAGACCCACCGAAACGGTGTCAATGTTCCCATCATTCGGAGCCGCCACTCCGGCGACCAAGGGGATCCACCTTCACCCATCACGCACCTCGCGGCGGACCGCAAGCAGGCAATCGTCCGACCCCACTACCGCACTGGCGCAACTCCGCCACCCACTACACCCCAAAGCTTGCACATTGCACCCGCATGGAAATGAACCCTAGATCTGGGTACTGAGCGCCCAGAAGTAGCCACAAGGTCCAGCAACAATGGGAAGGCCATGCCCACGGAAGCTAGCAGACGGATTAGGAGCCTATTGGATCTTGGATTTGGCGGATCCAACCTCGAGCGGCTGCCAGGAAACCCTCCATGACTGCTGCCCATCCGCGAGTAGGTGTGCCAACATGACACGGTGGCAGTAGCCTGCCTCACACCCATGCGCTCCGAGCGTCGTGCCGCTACCAAGCAGGGGCATGGCTGGGCGAGATCCGTACCTCGTCTTTGCGTGAGATAGAGGGGGAACGGCCGGGTAGCAGGGGGAAGAGGAGGAGGTGCCTTGCCGCCGCTGTGGCCTGGCTGAAGGTCGGCGGCCATGGCGACCGAGAGGAGCAAAGGAGGAGTTGGTTGGGGCGGCGCCGGCGTTAGCCCCGTGAGTCACATGAGCAACCCACGAGATGCGAGCAAAAACTTGGTTCTGGTATCCTAAACTCAATTGCACATATGATTGTAGTTTGGATTTCTATATCTCTTCTTTTCTAAAATTAGGTGGGGAACGGTGATGAAAATCGCCATGGTAAAGCAACTGAAAATAGGTTATACGCCCTAAAAAAAAGAAAATCGGTTATACTAAATAAGTTTTTTGAGCCTAGAATTATCATTTTTGTCCTTTATACAAAAACAAAATCGTGTTTGTTTGTAACACTGGCAAATCTGATTCATAAAAAGGGATCTTACATTCCTGTGCTGCTACTCCCTCCATTTCTATATACAAGGCCACAAACTCATATTACAGATACCAAGATAAAATTTAATTTCTTGCTTTGTAAACCCGTTTTTCTTTTCGTTTAGTGGGATTATTAATACAACACATGCATGCAAAGAAGGGATTGAAAGCTGATTTTTTTTTTACTTTTGTCTCGATTAGTGTTGGTGGCCTTGTATAGATGCAAAGTGTATTTTTTATAGTGGCCTTGTATAAGTAAATGGAGGGAGTATTATCATGATGGAGCGCCCATCTCATCTAGCAATGTTGTGATGTCATAGAGTTCAGGTTTTGGAGGACATCCTCAATGTAAACTGCTTCCTCCATGAATCTGCTTCCTTGATGGTGCCAATACATGCATGGTGATGCATCAGATCCAAATCTGTCGTTAGTTGTCAATTACAAGGGCAATACTAGCTTCACCATCAGCTTCGGAAATGCGAGGAGTCAACCGCCAGTGGCAAACCGATCGAATGAGAACAGATAAAAAGAAGGAAAACAAGGAAAGGAATTGGTGCAGCCCTTAGGAGATGAATGGAGAGCGTGAGATGTACAGGTAGAGGAAGATGACAAAGGGGGATCTATATATGGATCCCTTCTTCCAAGAGATATATAGACGGATCCTGTATTTGGAGGGCCTTCCGCGGGATAAAATTACCCCTTGCTAATTCTATTTACAGGGAATGACACAACTGCCAAACTTTTATTGTACTGAAGCACAACAATATCTTCTCTGACGACATACCTATATAGATATAGATACCCAATCCGACAC
Source organism: Aegilops umbellulata (assembly GCA_032464435.1). NCBI lineage: Eukaryota > Viridiplantae > Streptophyta > Magnoliopsida > Poales > Poaceae > Aegilops > Aegilops umbellulata. The sequence continues at coordinate 1,392,510 of CP136057.1, read as the reverse complement.
AACCAATCCAGTCAACATGGGCACATTACAGTTACTGGGCAACCAAACATCCTTCCTCGATTGGAAGTTCTTAGGCCAACATCTTTTTGGCTAAAGTTCACAAGGAAGTGAAAGTGCTTCATCTGCACCTTCACCATTTGGGGTACCCCCCGCCTCAACATCTGCCACTGAGTTACTGCCAGTGCTAGTAGACGGGTCAAGTAAGGGAGCAACCGGCTTGTCAGATGGACCTCCTTGATCTGGTGGAATGGGAACCCCGCCCCCGGTCACCTTGTCAGTGTTGACACCCATCATCTCGTGCGGCTTTTCGGCTTTCTGGTGCACTGATCGACGGCATACCTTGCTCAGTGGAACAATCTCCTGTCATGTGAAAAGAAATGCAAAAATAAATTATTTGGTATAAACATAATAAAACAAACTAAACTCATTACTCTGCTTTCCGTTTTATTTGACTACATAGTACTCCCTCCGTCCAAGTGAATAAGTTGTGCACCGCAACCAAGGAGAAGGGGAAAGCGAGAGAACTTTATGTTTATTTGCTAATTAATAGCATTGCATGCAATGAACTAACCACTGCATGTCGTGTTTGATAGTCTCAAGTCAATCTCTTATTGATTGATATGACAAGAAATAAGAAACGAGGTGGAAATTAATGTACCGCGCCTAAGTGTTTTGGGATTATTTGATTTTCGTAAGGTGACTTATACACCTAGACGGAGGAAGTAAGATAAGTAGCCTAGAACAAAAAACATATTACTCCCTTCATTTTTTTATACAAGGCCACTATTGAATATACATTTTGCATCTACTCTCTCCGTCCAGGTGCATAAGTCATTTTACGTTGTGCACCGCTACTAAGGCGGAGGAAAAAACGAGAGAACGTAACATTTATTTGTTAATTAATAGCATTGCATGTAATAAACTGACCACTACATGTCTTGTTTGGTAGTCTCCAGTCATCGAAAGCATAGACGCCCCACATCTCTTATTGGTTGATTCATTTATTTATGTCAAGAAAGAAGAAATAAGGTGAGTTAATGTATCGCGCCTAAGTGTTTTGAGATTATTTAGTTTTCATAAGGTGACTTATGCACCTAGACGAAGAGATTATACAAGGCCACCAACAGTAATCAAGGAAAAATTAATGATATTTTCTCGTACTAGCAACCTATTTAATACTTGCATGCATGCAGTCATAATGACAGTCGGCTACATCATCCACTCAGTTTCCTTGCATGCATGGAGCGTATTAAGGGCATGTACAACGCCGACGCTTAGGCCAGGCACCAGGATTCAAGTCCTGGCCGTTATGGGTAAATCCCGTTCGATCGAAGGATTTTCGCTGGCGTTGATGCCTTTCTAGCGATTGGGCGCTTCCCTTTTGTTCTCCCATACGAACCTTTTTTAACGAGCGCTATCCATTTTTTCCCACACGAAAAAGAATTAGATTAGCGCTGGAGTAGGCGCTCCTCCGTTGGGGAAACATACTCCTACACACACGCAAGTTCCATAATTAATTTATTTTATTGTCTAAGCGCCTGATTAAGCGCTCTTGCATTGTAGATGCCCCAATGATCCTAGTAAATGAAAAGAAAAACCGACTTGCAAAATAGACATTAAATTTTACATTGGTACCTGTAATCTGAATTTTTGGCCTTGTATATAAAAGTGGAGGGACTGTTTTTTCCAATCAATCTTATAGAAACTAGATTCCTTTTGTTGGTCCACAAAAAAATTGCTGATTGGAAATGAAATCACATGGATACTTTGAAGTAAGTTTGGTTTCCTACAGAAAGTGGGATGGATTTTAATGGGTAGAGAAAAGACCGTGGCGAGCTACTCATTTATTGATGTCCAGGCATGTTATGAAGAACAAAACCATAGCCAACTACATATAAATTATAGGGCTGGAGGTCTGATTTGGAACTTCGGTTCTAGGTGGCTAATAACTTTCATGGAGTCCAAGATGAAGTCCAAAATTCATTTTTATTATCTGGCAAACAGCCCGATAAATAATTCCAGGACCCAAGCTTGAATTAATTCTGACATCTAACCATGATGTAACAATGGAACCAGAGTAAATGCATGGACACTCCACAGTGTAGACAGAAGGAGAATTACCTCAGAGTGATCATGATCATAACAAACAAGAAACCTGCAGCGGCACCCCCTTACGTCATGCCTGCGCCTTTGAACTTGAAGAACATGTGCATCAAAATAGCGGGCCTGCTCTTTACCTTCCTGTTCAATTCAGCACACAAATCAACTTGATTAAATGATAACACTACATTACGAGACAGCTAAATCAACTTTCCTAGCGACCAAAACTCCTTACTCAGACCCTCAACAATACTCTAGTTTGAGTATATAATGCTGCCTTGAAAGAGTAGTAAAGTCATGCATTTTTCCTCTCAATGCTCTAATTTATCCACCTTATTTGATGAAACTTGATTTATCCACTTTATAAATGGCCAGAGATAGGTTACATTACAGCCTTCATTTTGAAAAACAAAACGAAGCTTTCAGTGCTTAATTTAATAATGAAGTAATAATAATATTTATTGGATAAATTCACACCCAATTTTAGATTAAAAATCAGTTTTAGTACTCAGAAGTATGACACAATAAAATGCATTGATTTTATGGTCCTTTGGTCATTCGCGTCTCGACTAATAAATAGCCAAATCAATGGTGCCGGTTGGACAAGTGGCATCACAGGTATGTACTATGTAATACGATTACCAAGAATATGGAAAGACACAAGGTTATAGTTAAATGTCCTATGGAATCTTTTTTTTTTGCGAAAAATGATTCATATCTATTATCAAAGTTCACCGGAAGTACAAAACACCTCAAACATAATAAAATTATATCGAGATTCCAAGACCACCGAACGACCACTACCACCGTCAGAATGAGCTGCCGATGCGCCGCTGTCGCTGCTCCCCTACCGGAGACGGCTTGATGTAATCATATTAAAGATTATTAAAGTACTGAAACTTACAATTCTTAAAGATTATTAAAGTAAAGCCATTTAATAAGTGTTGTCAATCACAATAGTTTCAAAACTCGCGAACTGGAATCACAACTTTTATAAGTATATACAAACAAGAAAGAGCCTATATAAACTGCGGAAACTTGAGTGTCAACAAGAAACTTGAGTGAAACCCAAACGACATACCCATCACTACTCTATCATACGCCAACAAGTAACAGTAAGAAAATAACCGTGGAATATTAAGTTAACTAGCAGAATTTTCAAGTGCATAACAACAGCAAAATGGAGCAGCTGTCATGTTTCAGGAAGACATGAATTATCAAGTTGTGAGCTGCTAACTTGCCAAGTCAGGTGAAGAGAAGTTGTTTCAGATGGATACCTTAAAACACATAATGAGATCCCCAGGCAGCACAGCAACACATTGAAGAGAACGCACTCTCACACATTTACAAACATCAACCCATTCATCCTCCTCGGGTCCAAGCCAAGTAAATCGAACTAGTACTTCCTGAAACACAAAAAATAAATAAGTGCAAGCACAGTTCACGTAATGCACACGTACTGAACCCGCAGTGGAGAGTGATTAAACACAAGAGGAACATGGGTATTGCGTAGTTCTCAAAAAGTAATGGAGTCTACTTTTCACCCTTGACTGTGAAAAAAATGCTCAAATCACTTCTAACCACATGTATCACTTAGTACTCGATGGTTTGTGCAACTCCCACCAGCCCATTGGTGTCCGTCAAACACGTTTGCCTTCCGCGCTTGCTACATACACTACACCTACATGATGCAAACTTCTTTCCGTACTATGGCTGTGACTTCTTCCTTTTGTGTGTGTGGAGGCTAAGAGTCTAAAAAAATAATACTACTGCTGTTGTGATTCTCCATGGATGATTGGAAGAAAGAAATACTAGAATTATGGCAAATCATCCAACTTGGGCAGACACATCAAGAAACAAACTTTTGGCAGCTAGTACCGGTACTGCCATGGTGTGGATGACATGTACTCCCTCCGTAAAGAAATATAAGAGTGTTTAGATCACTAAAATAGTGATCTTAACACTCTTATATTTGTTTACAGAGGGAGTAGTAAGCATAGAGGTCAATGGATCAGTTAGTTAATTTGGAAATTAACAGAGAATGGTTGTTAGTTAATTTGGAAATTAAAACAACATAGATGCATATGCTTTACAGTTTGAACGCGCATGAGTATGGGTCTGGAATTTGCGCCTGGCTATCCATTGAAAAATTTCACCTGGTTATTCATTGAAAAAAATCTTATGCAATGATATTTGTACCGAATGTTGTTGCTAGCTCGCTGCACATTTGTTGTATTATATATGTTTTTGCTGGCTTTGCTGCACACTGTATCAACCCTTTCTTCCCTTGTGAAGAAAAGGTTGATAAAACAAAATCCCCATTCACTTCTTTGGGTTTCATTTCCCCCCGTAGAAGATTAAATACAAGGAACCCTCGTTAGTGATACTATGTTTTCGAAAATAACCATATACCCATAGTATTAAAAAATAGTAATGTGGCAATATCTCTAACAATTAATGCCCTTCTTCATATAGGGTAAAATATCAGAAGATAAATAAAACAGCAATCGCGCAATCTACTGTCTGAAAACTAGCAGTCTAGCAAACTAGCAGTACTATTTCTCTTACTTCTTTCCTTAAGGAAATGTACAGTACAAGAACCTAAATAGGCACTTTGGTATGTTATATTGCACGTTCACACCATATAAAAAATCTATTATTTTCCCTATGCTGATTATAGATCATGAGATTGGTAGAGTGGGGTTCCATGGTGGCATGCAGCTGAATGTGCTCAGTACATGATGAAGCTGTCATGAAAGCCACCATTGTAGTTTGATTCGCTTCAATTTCTACAGTTCAAGGATGATAACTGAAGGGGGTGAACTAACATTTTTCTTTCTAAAACTCTGACATGTCTACACAGCTATATAATCATTGAAAGAAACATTCAATTTATATTTTGTTTTACATGATAAAACACAGAGACTGTGAAAGTAAGTTTTATACCACCAAGTATCAGCTTTCCGTATGAGCCTAAAGTAGCAAATACTCAAGATTCTTTATGTCTTCTTAACTGTTCAATATCTTATTAGTACTATCTTGTAGTGATACTTCCCCAACACGCAGGACTCGTACAACATAATGTTCAAAATGTTATAACATCAATACTGTCACCCAGCAATAAATAGAGAAGAAACGAAATCATCTCTAGGAAACTACTTGAATAAAGAATGGCAGAAATGAATTTAGTAGCATCAATCCTATTTAACAAAAAGTTCTATGGTCATTACCGGGTCCCTCGTTTCAATGAACCTGTGGTCCATAAAGGCAGCAACATCGTACCTGTAACAACAAGAATTGGTCAAGCATGTAAAACTGAAAGGTTCATGCAAGTAACCCTCCTACCCCAAACAGACTTACCCACACTCACGTGGAAAATTAAAACAGACATCAAACGCCACAAAAGAGGAAAGCATGGAATATGTATATATATATCTGCATACCATGCGCCATTTCTTGCTGACTTTGCCTCAAACTGGACATGGCCACCATCCGAAGAACTATTCCCTGATTGGCAACGACAGTATCAATAATCCACAATCAACACGATACATGGTATATGTTTTGTCTGTTACAAAACTAAAATCTTCTGAAAGACATCAAATACTAAAATTGCGCCATGTGGCCTAGATTTTTGAATGAATTAAATAAAGGGCACACGGACCACGTGTCCTGCAATTGCCGAAATGAACCTCAATGACTGAGACCGCACGGCGACAAGTGTTGATGGACGTACAAAGACAAAGAACTATGAGCTAGGCTGTAAAGTCCTAGAATCCAACAACATTAACTTGAGTTCGAAATTTTGCCTGCGGTTCTCAATAAAAGTAATGGGCTCACGAATCACGTGTCCTGGAATATCCCAAATGAGCTTGAATGACTAGGACAGCGGGACGACATGTTTTGAAGGGCCCTCAAAAAAGTACAGGCTAGGCTGTATATGAAGTCCTAAAACACATCAAAATAAACTGGGTTGCCATTTTTGCCCGTAGTTCTGCATAAAATTAACTGTATGCGTCAACAACTTATTGAGATAGCATCACTATAAGCTTCACACACATAAGAGTAACGGCGCACGAACCACGTGTCCTGTAATTTCCAAAATGGGCTTCAACAAGTTAACTAGACAGCATTGCAACAGGCTTCACACGCAAAAGAGTAATGGCGCACGAACCACGTGTCGTACAATTTCCCGAATGGGCGTCAACATATATTAGGAGCATAGCACTGATATGCATAAATTCTGCACCACCAGTAGACAGCTTATGACATTGTATGATCAGTGCAGTTATTAATTACATTGTAAGGAAATAAACAGCTTATTAAGTTAAGATGGGGATTCAAGCAGCACCTGAGTAAGATCCGGCCACTGGGTGGTGTTCCTCGGCCACTGGGGGCACCATCGTCTTCCTGGACTGCGCGGACCTCCGGTTCTGGAACCAATTCTTCACCTGCGACCACCCAACACAAATCCACATATTATAGATCTGAATAAGGAAATAGCTAGGGTGGATCCGGATCTTGGGTTTTGGAGGGAAAGCCTGGTACCTGATTGTACTGGACGGGGACCTTACCGTCGCCGGAGCGGTCCGGGGAGGCGTTGAAGTCGTCGGTGAGGCCCTGGATGACAGGATGCTTGGGCATGGCGTTGAGGTCACGGAGGACCTCCTCCATCTTGGCGACCTCCGTGTCGGTGAACCGGAACACGAGACTTGGCGCCTGCCCCATCATACTTGTCCGGCCCAACCGCGGTGTGATGACTGAGAAGATTATTCCCCGCAGATGGAGAAGGAGATGGAGATGGAGAGGGAGAGGGGTGGGTGGGAGGAGAAGCTTATGTTACAACCAGCCGCTCGATCTGCGGTAGTGTGTACAAGCTCGATCACGCGGCCGACGCACCCTCTTTTGGCACTCCTCACACACACGCAACCTACTTTTTCAATTAATATAGTGCAATTCACTCCATTAATTCTCCCGGATAAAACAAGGGGTGCCAGTTCCGGTCAGAATTCGTGCAAGTTCGTGCTAGGTGTTTTGGGGTCCAATGTGGTATGTGGTTCAGTGTGCCAGGTTGTGTACTATGGCACTGAGCTTATTTGCATTGATTTACCCCGTCCCTAGCAAGCGATTCACCATATTGAGATTTACAATTTACCGAAAGGGGTCAAATCATGGTCGCCAGTGACCACACCTAGCCCGCGGGCAGTCATAACTGCCCAGCCCCAGCGAAATTCCGTCGTTGTTCCCAACTGTGAGCCATGCACAGACAGAAATTGACCCGTCCCTCCTCCGTGAACCTCGCTGATAGACGTCCCATCCCTTCACCATTCCTAGATATATGGTTAGTGTATAATTAAACCCTGTCTAAAATAGTGAGATCAGCCATGATGTCATCCTAGGACATGAGATCAGCAGTGGTGTCATCTAGGACATTGACATAAGCACTTAGGTCATCCATCTCATTGACTTAGGTTATTTGTCTTATAATAGCATCTACAGCCATGGACAGCTAATTCGGGTCCTCAAATGCCCGCGGACACGCCCGACCGGTCACGCCTCATATGCTATCTTCCACAGCCGCATCCCTCGTATCCAAAACCCCAAACCCATGGAACGTTACGTATAAACACGATCAACACGTAGTTCATCGGATCACCATTTCATCGCCAGACAAAAGGACCATAGTTCATCGGAGTTCCTCGGCGGACAGTACAAATCCATACTACAAACTACTTAAAACATTGATAAAACATAAATAAAATGGGGAAGGGAGGAGGAAATCACCATTTCCTCGACGGCCCCTTCCTCTTATGGTTGTAGGCGTCGGCGTGCGGTGGTGCATTTTCGTTGGAGCTGGAGGTGCAGCCGTCCGTCAGGTCGGAGTTCTTAGAGCACGCTTGCCCCAAGAGCCTCCGGATCAGGCAGTCCATAAATGAGCCAAAAACCTTCATTATGCATTGCTACTCACGAATGACCACTTCAAAAACCATGCAAGTATGTATGTCATTAACAATTGCAAACATATGTTTCTTTTTACTACATTTGTTGTATCTACTATCACAGTATTCCTCATTTGACCTGTTCCCACTCCAATAATAAGAAAAATGAAAAAGGGAAAATATAGATAATCTGCCGCAACTGCACTTCGGTGTCAAGGATTCAGTTTGCCTCTTCAACATCTCATTATCTTGCAGCACTGGAAATTTGCCCCAAAATTACCTTTTGCAACTCCTCAAATTGCTTCATTGAAGCAGACAGTGAGGTCTTAACCTACAAACAAAGATTGTCCCGTAAGCATTGCAGACTTCAATCATGGGAGAATATAGGACATATACAGAAAATGGAACCAACCTTTGAAAGTTCATATTGTAGCTCCCTATTTTTTTGCCAATTCCGTGTCATATTGTGCGCATCCGTGATAACCTTGAGGTAAGATCTCTGCGCAAAGCTTCCCACTCTGTCGCTACCTTCTACCTATGAATGAAAACAGACCTTACTTGTCAGATAAGCAAATGTGAAAGCTGATTATAACATGTATGCTAAGTCGCTAACCCATAGAGACAACTAGACCAAATGTGAAAGCTTCCCATGTTGCCGAGGAAGTATGAGCACCCCTCAAAACATAAATTAGCACTACTTGACACAAACAAACTTGTACAGGACAAAATAACACTTCCGAATTTAATAGGCTTCAAAGATTGCAAGGAAGGCATACTGATGAGCTGCAATGCAATCTTCAATGTTCAGTACTTGTACACGCTATGCTCCTGCGGTGCAACCCCTAGCTCATCGTGGCTTCACAAAATCTGACATTGTATAGGACGTTTTTTAGCAAAGGGTGAAATTGCATACATATACATCTGTGGTCATATGTAGTACGTGTCTAGTCATCCTACGAATGCCCGAGCTCAGAACTGCATTTCTTATAAAAACTTTAGACATGTTCAGGACACACATGTAGGAAACGACAAGTGTACAGATCACCCATTTTAATAGGTTCAAAGACAAATAACAAAAATTAACTACACAGAGTTAGATGTCAGCGAAGCTTAAAACTGCAGTAAAAACATTAGATATACACATTTGAAAATTAATCTCGGTGGAACAACATAAGATTGCATTTAGATTTCAGAATTAAACACTGGCATATCTCATACTTTAAAACAAAGGCACTCAACAGAAAAGTGCATAAAAGATTCCGAAATAACTCAACACGCTGCTTAAGCTAGCATCATAGGAGGGGATGTAGATGTATAAAAATTGAGAGAAAACCTTTGGCTAGAACAGCAACAGAGCACATGAGCTACATTCGGTGGCCGAGCTCACTGATCAGTGGAGAAGGCCGGAATACCGAGTACGTAGCAGCACGACAGAGGAACACCTATGTTAATGCTGCCCATACAGTTGATTTAACTCTTACTAGTTCTTACAAAAAAAGTGAAGCAAATAGCATGTTCAGTTCAGCAAAAGGCTCTTACTAGTTCATACTGCTAAATTTACATAAACTGAATGTCATGTTTGTTTGTTCGTGTGATTGGCAGTAACAAAAAGCAGATGAATCACATACAACTGACGTAGGTGAACATCCGGACTAATTTAAGTAGTACCAGCTGGTAGAGTCACATACCACTGATTTTGTTCTTGGATACACTACGGCCTTTGGAATTTTCTGCAGAAACCGTAAAATAGAAAGAAAGAAAAATGAGTAAAATCCATTGAATCTTCAGAAATAAACATAAATGCAAAAGTATCACATTAAGACACATCTAAATGTAGTTACGGCCAACGAAGAGACAAGCAAGTGGAGCACTAATTGCTAAGGAGTGGCAATAGACACTGAACTGCGATAAAAAACAAACAGTAGGAACTACTTGCGGTAGTGGCCACCCACATTCTCAACAGTGTCTCTGAACCCAAACCCTTGGTAAATCTCTGGCTTGCCAAGCGCGACACAGTCCAAACCAGAAGAATAATCAAGGCGCTCAACCAGCAAATCAGCTATCCCATCTCCGAAGGCAAGCCCTTGGCTAATAATCTCAGATTCGCGACGCACAAAGCACAGCCCCATCCAATCCAATCAATCTAGCCCTAGGACCGAACCCTCCTCCTAACCCTAGCAACCAACGGGGGCACCGGCCAACACTGACGCTACCAGAATCGCATCGATCACGCGGCACCATAGAGGAAGGAATGCTGCGCGGGTGGGGGCGGGATTACCTTGAGGATGCCGAGCTTGACAGAGCCGTAGAGGATGCCGACGCTGAAGGCGGAGACCCTAGCCACCTGCAAAGCAACATCCATCACGAGGACAAGAAACCGGTCCGTCAGTCAGTCAGCCAGATCTGATCCGCGAGGATGAATCGGGAATCGGGGGAGAGGGACGCGTGGATTGCCAGCGTGGGTGGTAGGGGCAATGACCAGATCGTGGGGGAGAGGAGTTCGACCGAGGGGTGGGGTGTTCACGAAGAGTTTGGTGGGGTGGGAGTGGATCGGGTGGTGGGTGGTGCGGCAGTCACTCAGTAGTAGCATGGGGTGTCTCATTTTAATACATAGTTTCAATCTACACATAGCTACTTGTAATTCTACGTGTGCAATGATTTGAAATATATCCATGGACTTGCAAGTTTAATATTGATGAGATGTACCACTTCACAAACTTGCCTAAATCATAAGATTTCTCTCTTACATGTATCACGTCCAGCATTATAGGCATCTTACCCACTACTTTCTCGTGCGGATATATGAGCTCTCGAATTTTAGCACTTCAATGCAACCAAATGTATCACAACATTTGTTTCCCCTTTTAAAGAAGTATAGATGGATGAATTTTCACACAAGGATAATGAATCATAAATGTGGATCGATATTTGTATGCACATCGGTTACTTCATCATATCTAATATGATAACTTTAGAGCAAAACTTTGTAGCAACATTCTAATGTCATATATCCTATTCAATGCGCTTCTCGACTAACATAGATTCATCAAGTAGAACTGAAGCTATGTAAAAAGACCATTTACTTTATTTGGCTCAAGAACAGTTTTATAAATCAGATTAAACCGTCTAAAAAATCAGATTTAGCAAAGTTTCGATTTGTGCCTACCCCCATACATCAACATCACATGAAAAATAATGGTTTTCACTTATCTTGTAAACATTTTAGATACATATCATCTTCAACATCATAGTATATCAGTACTGCACTCACTCTCAACAACTACAATTGGCGCATCGTATTGGTATCTACAAACAAACAGCAAATAATAGATGGCAATAGGAAAATCAACTGTTAATAACATTTCATGTGCAATAAGCGTAGAGAGATGTGTGAGTAGTCGCTTCCACCTTGGGCTACACTACACCAAGCATCGGCCTTTCTCACTTATATGGCATCGCAAAGCACGCACTGATAATCACTGAAGCAATATGTTAATGTAGATTACAAATAATTTCCAATCTATTTGAGTATAGTGCGCACCACATTACTCCATAGCTATTATGAAATGAACAAGTGAAAAGAGCCATTGACTATATCACCCCCGTTATGGACATGAAGGTCACGCAGATTGGACTTACTTATTTTGTTTCCGAAACCAGAATAGCAAACTTCATAACCTCTTCCATTCACAAAGTTCTGCTCTTAAACAAAAATCATTCAGGAGTTATTCATTATAAAGAAAAGGCAATTTAGGATTTACGTTAAAGAGTGAAACTTCAAATCTCAATAACTGCTTGTGTAATATTATTACACAGTCAGCTGCCCGTGGCACTACTAAACTTCAAATCAAGAAATTATCATTCGAACAGAGGGAAGAGCCCAATAACTGCTTGTCGGCCAAGGAAAAAAACCTAAGCATAGGACTACCTGATGGCTTGGGCAGATGACGCCTCCCACTTCATCCTCGACAAGTCAATGATCACTGCAACCTAATATATAATTACTTCCTGATTGGCTAAAAAATTGGAGAAACTGGAGTTGGCACTATCATGAGAACTCATGATAAACTAAAGGTTATTCATGCAAAATAAGTGTTCTACGACACATGGACATAATTTGTTGTCAACTCTTATTTTGAAGTTTACCGAAAACGATCAAGCAATTCAGATGAGCACCTTATAGTCTAGCTTATTAATTCACTAATTCATAAAAATATTTTGATCATGTATTGAGCATTCTTTATGTCAAGATTGAAAATGACATAAACACATAGATTTTGCTATATAGATGGGAAGTTCCATGTATGTCCATGGGACATGGCGCATATACATACTTGTGTAATAGTTTTGTAAACTGAAATGTTAGAAAGCAACAGAAATCATGACCAATGCAGCAAGAAAACTGCAGAAAGAGGAACAGAAAAACACCAAATTTTACTATTAACTGGACATACACACATATCTAAATACAAATATGCCCTGAGATTACTATGCAAGAATGATTCATCTTGTAAAATATTGTAGTTACACCAAAAAAATCCATATAGAAGAATAATTGTTGTCTAATCCTTAGTTAAAATGTCATATCATGATGAATCAATCTAACAACATCAAGATAAAGAGAGAGGAGGGGTCATAACTGGCTGAGTAGGCCGCGACTTACCTAGTTGTGTGGGTGTCAGGGAGGGTGCTAGCGGTTGCCAACGGGATTGGTTGCGACACAATGTAAGAAAATAAAAGGTATATTAGCTTCATAGATAAGATACACTTGAAATAATAAAAAGTTTATCTTCTAATCCTTGAGCATCCTCGACACTATGTAATGCAATAAATTAATCGATCAGAAGTTTAGAAACTGGTCCAAATAATTAGAGAATGAGGAAATGGGGATGTGACTGCATACATCTGTCAAGATGATAAGCTGAAACCCGCCATATGGATCACAAATAGTATTGACTCGGCTTGACCCTAGAAAATAAGAAGCAAGGTGCTGCTATCAGCCTTGAAACATGCACCTGAGACCTTGGTATTCTCAACCTAGATATTTACCTGGAGAATGGGGAGGACAATGGCAATATTTGCAGCAAAGGACGATTTTTGCAACAGGAAACACTTAGACAGGTTCAAACAGCAGGTACGCAAGAATCAACTTGCATACGTTAATGTAATAAAACACGAACACACATCTATCTCTACTTTTTTTTGTCAAACCACACAAAGATAAGAACTAATGAACGGTAGAAATATGATGTTCGGACAGAAGTAAAACACCAAATTTATCAGGTTGGTGGATTGTGTGGAACTGTGGATGCATATAATGGCCAGGAGCTGCACACAGAAACATTGTCAGCAAGTATATCTCCCGTATGTATGCTAATAAGTTACTAACTTTAGTTTGTATTATCAAATGTTCATTCTAGCTGAGAATTGGATGTAGCGGTAGTTGGTAGGAGCTCAAAATTCAATGAATTACGTGAATGATATAGTAACAAAAAGCTGAACGTTTAATTCCAAACACTTCAGACTAAATTGCCAAAGATTAAACTTGAATCACTAATACACTGGTAATCCTTTTAGAATATACTTGGAGCAACTGTTTCCTTGTTGCATCATGACAGCAGACTACTTACCAATGTACAGAGCAAGAAACTTGTAGCCGAGGGAGCAGTTGGCATCTTGCGTGGAGCACATGATGTAACCGAGGAAGCCTTCCGCAAGGCCTGCTTGAACTTGTCTTCCACCGATCTGTCACGCTATTCACATGCATTTCTCAGAAAACACATAAGTAGCCACCAGCCGGCAACTACTGCAAACTGTCAACACGCTTCCAATTCTGCAAACTGTCAAGACGCTTCCGATTCTGCAAACTATTCCAAATGTGACCAACTATAGCTAACTAGTAGAATGCCCGTGCGATGCTACGGGCCTTTTAATTTTTGTTCTAATCGCATATATATATATATATATATATATATATATATATATATATATATATATATATATATATATATATTGTTGCATAAAACTCGGTGAATTTTGGAATATTATGCTTAAGCCACAAAAGACATACTTTCGAATAAGTAGATGGTCCCGTCCAACATTATTATTCAATGTTTACATAGTATTTCAACTAAAAATATTCAGTTCTTAGAAGTAACACAGTTTTGACCATATTGCAATACTATCAAATAAGTCCTCAAATATGTTGCATGTTGACAAGCAAATAGAATTGTGTACTAAGTGTTCACCTAACCGAGAATTGCTTGAATAATGGTTAAACTCCCTCCTATTTAGATCAGACAAAAGAAAATTAGTCACACTTTGTTGTAGGAGAAGCCTATCATTATCCTAGGTAACACACAAGCAGAAGACAAATCCGTGAGTACGCATGCTCTACATTCAATCAAGCACTACTGCACATTTATCGAATTCCTGATCCTTGCCCGCCAGGAATACATGGTTACCTTACTAATGCTAAATTAAACCGGTGGTTTTGTAAAAAAAATGTAGTCAAGTAATGCAGAATCATACTAAAAGTACAACTGACAAGGTGTAAAGCCATACCTGCAGCAGCTCAATGTCTTTCTGCAACTGAGGGAATTTTTTATTCGAAATGTGAGGGAATGGAATGTGATGGAATTTTTTTGTAGAGAAAAGGCACGAAGGTCCCACTTCAAATTAATGAAGCCATCAAACAGCTACGATACAGTGGTGCTGATGACAAAGGCAAAGACTTGCCAAAAACTGAAAAATTACAAGCCAAATTCACGACACTCAGGGGCAGCAGCGAACAAAGCACCAGGAGACATTGTGATCGAGCCGCCGGAGGTCTCGCGCAGCCAGAACAGCAGGGCCGAAGCCACCTGACGACATCAATTGGCGTGGACATAAAGAGCCAGACCGCTTGAACGAAACCATGCACTCCGCCGCCTGCTGCCTCGGGCCACTGCCGGAGGGAAGACAACTATCTCCCCTTTGTCCAGACCGTGCCAACAGGCGGACACCCACCACCGGCCGGCAACCAACCAGCAAACAAGGCGAGGAGCTGCTGAAAGTTGTGAAAGGACCAACACCGGCAATCAGGGGAGGAGCCGAGCACCGCCACCGCCACCCACCAGGACCACAACCCCCAACCACCCCTTGAACGGCGCCTCGAGGGAGGACCGAGACATGAGAGCGCCTCCGACATCCGGAGAAAGAGGGGGGGGGGGGGGAGGGGCTAGAAGCTCGACCACAGAGATTAATAAGATAAATTATAAATCAAGACAATTAGATACTGATTATAAAGATAGTTGCCCATCTTCTATGTAACATAATTTCCAATAACGTCAGTCATTAATATAAATGCTTGGGGTTGTACTTATGGAAAAATCATGTTCTTCTCTTCAGTCGAGCTGTTTCATGTTTCGACTAAATAAAGTGACTTGAGCGCATTGGTGTCAACCAGGTTGTGAAGAAACATAATTTTAAAATGGGACTTGAGCGCAAGTGTGAAATCAGATAGGTACATGTTGTTTACCTGGTGTATGCTATGTATCCGATCCTTTCACAGTCATGTATCACAACATTCAGATGGTTGAAAGAAAGTTGTCCCAATTTGCACCCTCCTAATCAGTCACATAAAAACCATAACCGTAACCCATTAAAGCAAGTGATAGTATCTTATCTCAGTTTCCTGTATTTACCTCCGAATGAGCCTAATTCACCATCACTATCAACAGAGCTTACAAAACCCATAAAAAGAGTAACTGAAAAAAAAAATCCAATTGTCAAAGATGCTCTAGCAGTTTCTATCATAGATCTTGAAATATAATCCGCGTCTAGAAAATATATTTATATATGTCAAAATAATTTGCTCATGATACAGGATGTGAATAAATTCTTCACAAATAAAAAGAAAATTTATCAACAAAGAGTTAAATTCAGAAAACAAAATATCAAACACACAATATGTAGTTTCTACATGACACCCATTTGCCGTGCAGTCACCTACATGACACCAACACACAACATTATTTGTTTCAGCTAACAATTCCTTTCTTACCACATAAATATGATATGTGTGATCGAGCAGTACAAAACATTTAACCAGTTCTCTAAGTAGTACACAAAATAATTATTGTTACAGAGAGAGAGAGAAAACATACCCTGGGTAAGTCTCCTTACATCTCGGTAATGTCTCCTTACAAAAATTAATTATTGTTAGAGAGAGAATAGCATACTCTGGGTAAGTCTGATTGAGTTTTCCTATTAAGATGGCTGCAGTGTCTTCGGGAGAAGTCATCGAATAACTTCGATTTTTACAAAAATAATAATATCACCTCTATTCTCAGTTCATTCAGTGCACAAATATTTTACCTTCATACGAAGTACTCCCTCTGTCCCATAATGTAGGACATTTTTGGACACTAATGTAGTGTCAAAAAACGTCTTATATTATGGGACGGAGGGAGTATCAGTTTACATACTGAGTTTTCCCACACACAAAAGGTTAGATACCGAGTAGTAGTAATATAGATGTGCTGGAACAAGGTTCGTTCCTATGTTAATTTTGTGTCCTACAT
The DNA here is from genome assembly GCA_032464435.1 of Aegilops umbellulata. Taxonomy (NCBI): domain Eukaryota; kingdom Viridiplantae; phylum Streptophyta; class Magnoliopsida; order Poales; family Poaceae; genus Aegilops; species Aegilops umbellulata. The sequence continues at coordinate 1,375,907 of CP136057.1, read as the reverse complement.
TTAAATAAGATGACCCACACATGTCAGCTATGTATCCATGATACATATTCTTCCACTAATTTACCCGCTTAGAAGGGGATTCACGGACTTCCAGTAATATACCACCACCCTTAGAAGGGGAAAGGGCTTGATCGTCTTTGTCAAGCAATATATTGGTCTTCTCTAATAAATTTTACCTTTTTGAAAGAAGATGTAAGCTTGCAGTAATATGTGTTCCAGCAATGTTATTCTCTGATGCACCAGATCCATATTTGTTATAACTTGCTTCCTGCTATACTCCTTTTCATTCATCCCTTCTCCATCCTGCAACTCTTTTCCGTCTGTCCCTTGTCCATCATGCTCTTCAGCTTCCTTGCTATCGCCCGGATCACGAAATCCATTTGCTCGTCCGTCGGTGGCTCGGTGCTGACAACTTCTTTTATCATGCCATCCTGCGTTGACTGAGAACTGCCAATTCCCACACCAGTCACCTGATCGGCATCCCGCGACAGAGGCTCCTTCCACTGTATTCCAGCACCAATCTTTCCTCAAGGATGGCTCCTGGCTACCTCAACTGCTCGCCAGGTGTCAGCCGCTGATAGCACCCGGTTCTTGTGTTCCCTAGCATCTCAATTGTCAAATCTGCAAAAGCAATTCACCCAGAGTTCCAACAAAAATCAGATGCAGTTACCCATGGACGACTCAACTGTCAGACTGCTTGACCAAAAATGTGCATGAAGTTGGTTTATTTGTTCTTACTGAGCAGACTCAGTCTATCTCTCTACCATTTCACGATCTACAGTCAATGAAACGCATCCATTCCCTTCAACGCGAGATTAGACTAGCAAAACGAAAGATGGAGGAAAAGTAGCCTCACCTTTGGCGAGAGAAAACTCGGACGCGGCCATATGCAGCCGCACCAGATTGAATTTCAACCCATCTCCCCAATCGAAAGCCCCCTCGCCACTCCAAGACAACACCGCCAAATCAAATCAAGAACGAATCTTCGCTGCAACGCCGCCACGCCCTGCCCTGGGGTTACGCGATTGCCTCCACGCCCTTGCGGCGCTACTCGCTGGCCGCAACGGCGCCATGCCCAGCCCTGGGGTTACGGCGCCATGCCCTTGCGGCAGTCTATGCCATCGTCCCACGATTCGGGGCCCTCGACCAGGGCACGCTCGATCAGTCCGACAGAGGTGGCAGCGGTGCGGAGGGGTGGCAGCGGAGGAGAAAGACGACAAGAGGTCGGGCTACAATGCATATAAATGAAACAAACAAATGATTAAGGTTGTCTCCAAGGTCGAAGATCATTTCTCCCTCACATATGGACATTTTCAGACCTCAAAAGGGCGCCCAGTGAGTTCCCTCAACCGTTTAGACAGTCCGGGCTCCCCAAAATGCAGCCAATATGAAAACACCTTTGACAGCTAGCAGTATATAAGCCAACAAAGAACTTAGTGCTTCTCGGCCCCAACCTTCCACCTTGAGACTTCTCTGCTGTCAAAAGAGAAGCACGCTTTGGCGGGAGCAGCGATGCAGGGTCTAACAACAGGTCGTCAATATAATGAGCAATAACAACTCTCTATTCCGCTTCTTTCTTCCCCGGTAGTCGTCCAGCATCAGTGACCATCCTCCTCCTACAAAAAGACAAAGCGTCATCTTTCTCCCTACCTTTACTTTTCCTCCACTTTCATTCTCTTGAACCGCCCATTCTCTAGCACTATTGTCGTTCAAAAGTCTCATCTTGTCTTACCATACACATTTTAGTAACTTTAACAAAATCTATGAAAATAGTTCTCATGTGCACCTCCATTTCTAGTGACACTTTTCCCTTCATCCACCACCACCTGTAATACGAACCGACCCTCATAGTACCTATCTATCCAACAATGCAAATTAGTACTACATTTTATGATTGGTCACTATTTTACAACATATAGTGATGAAATGTTAGTAGGCAAAATTATTATCACTTATCGTGTTACCAATTTGCCATTTATTAGCCACCTTGACATCAACGGATTCAGCGGGTTTTGTATCTTCTTCATCAAAGAAAACTACTTCCTGAAAATGTTAAAAAACATCACTGGAATACATATTAGAAATCTTAATTCATGTCAAACATTTGCAGCCAACATCAATGAAATAAATGATGAAGTGTATACACAACAATGACGGTCTTCTCAGTAAATAAAATCCAAGCACTGTACATGATTTGATGACAATTATTCGTATTTGGCAGATATAGGTTTTAACTCAATACATTTTTTGTTCAGTGCAGAGGGCTTCTCTGTTGTTTATGCTAAGGAAAAAAATATTATTCAGAAAACGTAGAGATGGATGAAAAACAGAAACAACTTTTGCATTTGTCCCCATAATGTTACACGATGATAAGTATAATGGTAGATGCGGATATGAATTTTAGTTCAAATAACAGATTTCATTTTCACAAGGAGTGAATGGGAAAAAAAATACCACAGAACTATCAAAGAAAGGCGTGAAACAGCTGTCAGCGTATTCACCTTATTCTCGTTTCTTGCATTTAACCTCTCATATTGGCAAGTCTGATTCTCGGAATGGTCCGACCTGCACATCAGTAAATTTATCAGAGAAACATAATGTTATGTGGGGTACGCCCCACGTACCAATGGGAGACCGGAAGAACGACTCAAGCAACTGTGGTTTCAAACACGCTTAGCAATATTGGATTCAAACACGCTTAGCACTACCAAGGCCTACTGGATCCATCCATCAACTGTCAATAAAATGTATTTAAGAAGCTGCATTTAGAGAACCTTTTGGTTTTTTTTATTCCCCTCTCCTTTAACAATTCAAGGTACAAATTAATGACCTGAAGACAAGGGATCCCACTTTCCCCATTACGTATAAAAACATCAGTGCAAAGTTTACATGTTTGCAATCAATAAGGATGGTTTAGTACATGTAAGATGAATATCTAGCTCGTCATTTAACCTGCCATGTGGTCTCAAACACTGATTTTTTCCCCTGCTAACCTGAATGTTAGACGGTTCATGCAGCACCAGGACTTTGCTACTGTAAGTGAAAAGGAGCAATGTTGAGTTGTGTTAGCAAGGCACATAGGAAGCTTCAAACAAGATGCAAGCATGTCATGAAACGTACCCTGAACCGTTGCCATACAAACAATAGTGAACTTCATTTTCAGCTTCAGTAGTTAGAGGTTCAAAGAACCGAGAAAGATCAACATACATAAATCAAAGGGTTAATGGAGAATAGAAAGTTGTACAAGCCACAACCAAGCAGGTCAATCAGACACATATTAAATAAAAAAATAGAAGAAGAACTCTGTGGTTGCCGCTTTTAAAATTTGAAGCAGTCAAACCAGATTTGACACTAAGTAGGCCAAAACTATGAAACTATCTGCATCAGTTTGCTACTTATATCCCCAAATAAGTTTCAAGTCACCGGCTAGGCAAAAGGTGCATCCCAACGCACAAGCACGAGGAGGAAGATTGAAAAAAAAACGGGTAGTTACTGCACCGGTGACTTGGAGCAGACTTGGTACTACTGCCGCATCAGATACGCCAAAGCATCAACGTCCACTGACTGGTCCGCGGCACAGGTGATGACAACGTCGACGCATCTGATAGCCAAGGCGAAGAAGGCGTCGACACGCATCTATGGGGCTATGGGAGAAAAGCAAGCAAGCAACACTGACCCCAGATCGGGCAGCAAGATGAGTTGCCCAAAAATAGAGGGAACCAGTTGTCTGTTGTCAAACAAAAAATAAAAAAAGTTTAAAACAGAGCACACCAGCCGTGATCGGAAACCATGAGTCTTTTCCACTTAATATGACACATTCATGCAGCACAAATACAGGAAAACGGTACATTCAAGATTCAGTAATTGTCGCACATATATTGCCACTCGAGAGTCAGAACTAAATTGCAAGAATTATGTATATCAATGGCATCATTTTGACTGAGACGGACCAAACCAAACTGAATGTTATAAGCCACGGATAAACAGAGCACTAAATTTCAATCACAGATAGGGTTGATTGTTGAATCTGGCAAGTTATGGGAAGGTGTGTGCTTACAGGGAAGGAGAAATCCCCAACATGACGACACCGATGAAGCAGGTGAAGAAGGAGACGGTGACCCAGGCCAGCACCAGGCTGGACGGCCTCGCGTACTGGAGGATGCTACGGTACAAAGACGTGATCCCAGTGAAGATCATCATCCTGGAGAAAGTGATGGCCAGCGTCCTGAACAGCGTCTGCACTCTGCAGCACATGCAACAAAAGATCTCCATCTCTTGAGAAACCAGAAAAATACGACTGGCAAAACGGAACGCAATTCGCAAGCCGGTCATGCACAATCGCATCAAGCTTCTACAGGCGAAGAAAATAGCCACCGTTGCCACAGTTTTACTGAAACACGCAACGTAACCAGATCTCATATCTCATCAGAAAATACAAAGTGGATGCAATCCTTCTCCTCCGCCCCAGCACGGCGCCACCGCTGCCACTGCTTCTACAGCCAAGCGGTGACGCCCCAGCCGCTCCACCCCTTCAGTGACGTGCCCGCAACACGAGTTGGCGGCTAGGGTTAGCCGCAGGGGCGCGCATAGGTGGGATTGGGAGCAGCGAGGAGGTGCTGGGGATCGATGGGGGAGAAATTAAGGGGTGGCGGCCAACGCGAGAGCCGGATGGCGGCGGCAGCGGTTCGTGTCGGATCTCAGAGGCGGCCAAGGGCTCCGCGGCTGGGGCGTCCTTGACGATGGAACCACGAAACACATCGAGGGGAGGGGAGGGGAGGCTCGTTGGCTGATTTTTTTCGGCTACGGGCGAGACGTAAAAAAAACCAAACGATGATGGGAGGAGAGATGAAGAAAACCAGACAATGATGGGATAGGGCTTGGAAAACGTTTAGAAACAGCCGGATGAATGCTTGGCTTCGTCAGCCGCGTCCGTCACCGTGTGGATCCGGGTTGTATCACGATTGTCGAAGCACCCACAGCGGCCGTCGCAACATCATTGAGGGAAACAGGTCGCCGTCGTGGCACCGCCTCGGCCGTCGAAGCATAAACGCCATCATATATAGCATCATCGGAGCAGCTGGGTTGTTGTAGCATCCCCGAAACAGCCGTGCCATCATCGCAGAACTGCCATGGCAGGAAAGCTCACTGTCGCAGTAGTTGAGCCTTCCTCAGAGCATCGCCGCAATCATCGAAGCACGTCGTTGCATCATCGACGCGGCCGTTTGAAGCATGTTGTCGTCGTGTTTCATTGCAAATCACCGCGGCCGTCAAAAGCACGGCGTCGCTACATCATCCAAGGAGCCGGGTTGCCATCGTAGCATAGTCACACTCACAGTTCTCGAAGCACCCGCCGCGGCCGTCGCAGCATCATTAAAGCAGACATGTTGTCATCGTGGCTCCGCCGCCACGATCGAAGCACATCGTGGCCGTCAAAGCACGTCGTCGCGCCATCGCCACCGCTGTCGAAGCATGTTGCCGCAAACATCATTGAAACGACCGGGATTTCGTCACAGCACGTCTCGTAGCATCGCCGCCGTCATCGAAGGTGTCGGGCTGCCATCGCAGAGACCGTCGTCCAACGCCGCAACACTGTTCGCGCCCTAACACTACACCCGCAACAACCGGACCACCCCTCCCGACATTGTCGTCTCATCTTGCAGCGCGTATGGCCTCGTATGCAGCAGCCACCCCCGCGCGCTGGTCTTTTGAAGCAGCTCGTGTCGCTGCGTGAGCATGGAGGTTTTGCTTTTTTGGGGGCAATGGCTGACTTGCTACTTAACTGATACTGTACTAGACTAGAGGAGCATAGATGACTTTGCTACTTATACCTAAACTAGGAGCGCCTCTGTGGGTCACGTATGCGTTGATGCGCAAAGCAAGGTTATGTGGAGTCTACCGCTGGACTCGGGTGGATCGAACGGTTAATAGGATGGACAGGTCGAACGAATCGAGTGGCTGGCAACCCGGCTGATCCCATGCATGGATCAGCCGGATGACGCCTAGCATCCGCGATAGGGCTTGGTCAGTGAGAGAAAATTGGATCGGGAGGGATCCTATTTTTCTTGGAGGGGCTATCGACGTGGGGGCGAGGGGGGAAGGAACCGATCGTGGGGTGGGTCGCCGAAGGGAGGGCAAGACGCAGTCATGGGCAGGAAAAGCAACCTTTATTTACACATTAATTTTCTTAAAATTAGTTATTTTCGTTTCCTAATTAATGTGATTGAGCGATTTAAGGTAAGATTAATTAATTTAGATTTGATCTTTAGAGATTGATTCTTTCACATAAAGACATTACTAAATAATTTGCGCCAACATCGAAAGTTTTGATCCGTTCAGATTTTTTTCGTTGTGTGAGAGGGTGACGCGAAACTAAACTGGTGGGGGCGGAGAGGGGACGAAAAAAAAATCAGTCGAGAAAAACCCGGACCAAAGTGATGGGACGAAAAAAAACCCTGGACGCAATTCTACCAACTGCTCCATTAAAAGTAGAGATTATCACAAGAATAACAAAACCAATTGACTAATCTTTTCATCACTAAATTATCTCGAAACTAATTTCTTCTTAATTGCCTAATTGGTGGTGGAAGGAGAGGGGAGGGGAACGGGGAGGCACTCACATATGAAGTCGAGGACGACGTGGCCGTCAGAGTGCTGCCCGGTGGGGTGGTGGAAGAAGGCACGCACCCCTCCAGCGGCGCGATGCACAGCTCCCTTATTGCCGCCACCCCACCAGTGCTCGAGTTGGAGTCGCCGAAGTTGAACACCACCACCTCCATCGGCTTCGTCACCACCTTCGCGGCCGCCTTCGCTAGCGCCGACGCCATGCTCTTCTCTTCTTGTGCTAGCCCATCACGACTCCGGTAGGCGCTGCCGCGGTGGCGAGGGCGGAGGTGATGGAGGGGGACACACCGTTACCGACGGCCGGCATGTAACGGAGCGTGGCGAACAAGATGGCCCCGGCCACCGTACCCAGCACGTAGTAGTACTACAGCCGACGATGGCTCATGTTCTTAATCAGCCCGCCTCTGCTGCCTCCATTACCTCACGTACTCCTCTCGGGCGTTAGAGATTTTACCATTGAAGGATCGCGTTGGGGCAGGGAGCGGGAGCGCGGCGGTTGGGAGGGGTTAAGGCAGGTGTGGGAGGAGCGATGTGGTGAGCGCGAGTAAGACGGCTGTCGTGGGCACCACGGGGGGAAGGGGCCAAGCAGGCGTGGCGGCGGGGGGTTGAGCGCCACGGGGTGAAGGGGCTGAGCGGCGGCGAGCAGGCGCGGCGGCGGGGGGTCGAGCGCCGCAGGGGGAAGGGGCCGAGCGGCGCGAGCAGGCGCGGCGACGGGTGTCGAGCATCTGGCTAGAAGGGCGATGGCGGGGTCGAGCGGTTGGCCAGAAGGGGTGTGCGGGTGGTCAGAGAGACAAAGCGGTAGCGGGGTTCGTTAGCGAAGGGGAGTGATACGTCTCCAACGTATCTATAATTTTTGATTGCTCCATGCTATATTATCTACTGTTTTGGACTATACTGGGCTTTATTTTCCACTTTTATATTATTTTTGGGACTAACCTATTAACCGGAGGCCCAGCCCAGAATTGTTGTCTTTCTGCCTATTTCAGTGTTTCGGAGAAACAGAATATCAAACGGAGTCCAAACGGAATGAAACCTTCGGGAACGTGATTTTCTCATCAGATAAGACCCAGGAGACTTGGACCCACCGTCAAGAAAGCCACGAGGCGGTCACAAGGGTGGAGGGCGTCCCCCCTAGGGCGCGCCCCCTACCTCGTGGGCCCCTCGAAGCTCCACCGACGTACTTCTTCCTCCTATATATACCTATGTACCCCCAAACGATCAGATACGGAGCCAAAAACCTAATTCCACCGCCGCAACTTTCTGTATCCACGAGATCCCATCTTGGGGCATGTTCCAGAGCTCCGCCGGAGAGGGCCGTCATCACAGTGGGCTTCTACATCATCATAGCCTCTCCGATGAAGTGTGAGTAGTTTACCTCAGACCTTCGGGTCCATAGTTAGTAGCTAGATGGGTTCTTCTCTCTTTTTGGATCTCAATACAATGTTCCCCCCCTCTCTCGTGGAGATCTATTCGATATAATCTTCTTTTTGCGGTGTGTTTGTTGAGACCGATGAATTGTGGGTTTATGATCAAGTCTATCTATGAATAATATTTGAATCTTCTCTGAATTCGCCGGTATCATACACCCACCATATACCTTCCTCAAAACAGCCGCCATACCTACTTATCATGGCATTTCCATAGCCATTCCGAGATATATTGCCATGCAACTTTCCACCGTTCCGTTTATTATGACACGCTCCACCATTGTCATATTGCTAGCATGATCATGTAGTTGACATCGTATTTGTGGAAAAGCCACAGTTCATAATTCTTTCATACATGTCACTCTTGATTCATTGCATATCCCGGTACACCGCCGGAGGCATTTAAATAGAGTCATATTTTGTTCTAAGTATCGAGTTGTAATTGTTGAGTTGTAAGAAAAAAAAGGTGTGATGATCATCATTTTTAGAGCATTGTCCCAAGTGAGGTAAGGATCATGGAGACTATGATTCCCCCACAAGTCGGGATGAGACTCCGGACGAAAAATAAAAAAAGAAAAAAATAAAAAATAAAAAAAGAGGCCATAAAGAAAGGAAAAGGCCCAAAATAATAAAAAGAGATAAAAATAGAGAAGGGACAATGTTACTATCCTTTTACCACACTTGTGCTTCAAAGTAGCACCATGATCTTCATGATAGAGAGTCTCTCATTTTGTCACTTTCATATACTAGTGGGAATTTTTCATTATAGAACTTGGCTTGTATATTCCAATGATGGTCTTCCTCAAAATGCCCTAGGTCTTCGTGAGCAAGCGAGTACGATGCACACCCACTTAGTTTCTTTTGTTGAGCTTTCATATACTTATAGCTCTAGTGCATCCGTTGCATGGCAATCCCTACTCACTCACATTGATATCTATTGATGGGCATCTCCATAGCCCGTTGATACGCCTAGTTGATGTGAGACCATCTTCCCCTCTTTTTGTCTTCTCCACAACCACCATTCTATTCCACATATAGTGCTATATCCATGGCTCACGCTCATGTATTGCGTGAAGATCGAAAAAGTTTTGAAAATGTTAGAGTATGAAACAATTGGTTGGCTTGTCATCGGGGTTGTGCATTATTTAAATACTTTGTGTGGTGAAGATAGAGCATAGCCAGACTATATGATCTTGTAGGGATAACTTTCTTTGGCCATGTTATTTTGAGAAGACATAATTACTTTGTTATTATGCTTGAAATATTTTTTTTATGTCAACATGATCTTTTGTCTTGAATCTTTTGGATCTGAATATTCATACCACAATTAAGAAGATTTACATTGAAATTATGCCAAGTAGCACTCCGCATCAAAAATTCTCTTTTTATCATTTACCTACTCGAGGACGAGCAGGAATTAAGCTTGGGGATGCCTAGTACGTCTCCAACGTATCTATAATTTTTGATTGCTCCATGCTATATTATCTACTGTTTTGGACTATATTGGGCTTTATTTTCCACTTCTATATTATTTTTAGGACTAACCTATTAACCGGAGGCCCAGCCCAGAATTGCTGTTTTTTTGCCTATTTCAGTGTTTCGGAGAAACAAAATATCAAACGGAGTCCAAACGGAATGAAACCTTCGGGAACGTGATTTTCTCATCAGATAAGACCCAGGAGACTCGGACCCACCGTCAAGAAAGCCACGAGGCGGTCACGAGGGTGGAGGGCGCGCCCCCTCTAGGGCGCGCCCCCTACCTCGTGGGCCCCTCGAAGCCCCACCGACGTACTTCTTCATCCTATATATACCTACATACCCCCAAACGATCAGATACGGAGCCAAAAACCTAATTCCACCACCGCAACTTTCTGTATCCGTGAGATCCCATCTTGGGGCCTGCTCCGGAGCTCTGCCGAAGAGGGCCGTCATCGCGGAGTGCTTCTACATCATCATAGCCTTTCCGATGAAGTGTGAGTAGTTTACCTCAGACCTTCGGGTCCATAGTTAGTAGCTAGATGGCTTCTTCTCTCTTTTTGGATCTCAATACAATGTTCTCCCCCTCTCTCGTGGAGATCTATTCAATGTAATCTTCTTTTTGCGGTGTGTTTGTTGAGATTGATGAATTGTGGGTTTATGATCAAGTCTATCTATGAATAATATTTGAATCTTCTCTGAATTATTTTATGTATGATTGGTTACCTTTGCAAGTCTCTTCGAATTATCAGTTTGGTTTGGCCTACTAGATTGGTTTTTCTTGCAATGGGAGAAGTGCATAGCTTTGGGTTCAATCTTCCGGTGTCCTCTCCCAGTGACAGAAGGGGCAGCAAGGCACGTATTGTATTGTTGCCATCGAGGATAACAAGATGGGGTTTTTATCATATTGCATGAAACTATCCCTCTACATCATGTCATCTTGCTTAAGGCGTTACTCTGTTTTTAACTTAATACTCTAGATGCATGCTGGATAGTGGTCGATGGGTGGAGTAATAGTAGTGGATGCAGGCAAGAGTCGGTCTACTTGTCTCAGACGTGATGCCTATATACATGATCATACCTAGATATTCTCATAACTTTGCTCAATTCTGTCAATTGCTCAACAGTAATTTGTTCACCCACCGTAGAATACTTATGCTCTTGAGAGAAGCCACTAGTGAAACCTATGGCCCCCGGGTCTATTCTCATCATAACAATCTCCAGCACTTTATATTTGCTTTGTTTTTTTACTTTGCCTTTTACTTTTCACTTTGCATCTCTATACCAAAAATACCAAAAATATTATCTATCATCTCTATCAGATCTCACTCCCGTAAGTGACCGTGAAGGGATTAACAACCCCTAATCGCGTTGGTTTCGTTGAGCTATTGTTTTGTGTAGGTACGAGGGACTTGATTGATACCTTGGTTGTCAAAAACTGAGGGAAATACTTACGCTACTTTGCTGCATCATCCTCTCCTCTTCGGGGAAATCCAACGCAGTGCTCAAGAGGTAGCAAGAAGAATTTCTAGCACAGTTGCCAGGGAGTCGGCGCAAAATTCAACATACCAAGTACCCATCACAATCCCTATCTCTCGCATTACATTAGTTGCCATTTGCCTCTCGTTTTCCTCTCTCCCACATCACCCTTGCCGTTTTATTCACCCTCTCTTTTCCGTTTGCCTTTTTCTCGCTTGCCTTGTCATCATGGCTAGTCTTATATCTTCTCCATTATCTCCTGAGAACGAAGTCCTAAAACTTTAAACAAAGGGAGGGAGAAAATTTAAAAGACGCTTGGTATAGAATTTGCAATGCTCAAAATAGATCTACCAGGAAGCAATCTACTTCAGTTCTTCTTCACAATTTTTATGTAGGTGCTAGTCCTTGGTATAGATATATCCTTGATACCATTACCGGGGGGAATTTCTTGGGTAGCCATACTTTCGATTCTTATAATGCTACGATAGATTTATTTGGCTCACCACCTCTTTTGGTCAATGGAACTATGTTAACTTTGGAGCATGTTATGCAAAGGCTTGAAATTATTGAAAATAAAGTTGCTACCGTTGAATCAATTGAAAATCTAGATAAAAATATCCACAATCAAATTACCCAATATGTGTCTAAGGTAGGAATGACTTTGAAAAATATTAAGGAAAATGAACCCATAGTTAATGATATAATAAATCAAGATTCCACCAGAATCGATAAACTTGAGGGTATTATTACCAACTTGGGAACCGCCTTTTATTCCATAAAAAATACTCCAAGTCCACTTATTAAAAATGCCAAGCTTATGTTTGTTCCTAAAAATAAGGATGAATCATCTAGTAAGGAAACCACGGATCTTAAATCTATAAGTATTCATCCCGACCTTTTTGCTATCATTAAGGAATCATTTGCTCCCAATGAATTTTTAGATCTTGTGCCTTAGAGTTTGATAATTACTAGAAAGAAAGAAATTCCTAAGGAAGGTAGATGCATCATTGAAGAATTGCCTACCAAATATGGCAATACCTAGATCTATTCTCGCTTTTATGCCTAGCTAGGGGCGTTAGACGATAGCGCTTGTTGGGAGGCAACCCAATTTTATTTTTTGTTTTTTTGTTTTTGTTTTTGTTTAGGAATAAATAATCCATCTACCCTCTGTTTAGATGTGGTTTTATGTTTTAATTAGTGTTTGTGCCAAGTTAAACCTATAGGAACTTCTTGGATGATAGTTATTTGATCTTGCTGTAATTTCCAGAAACTTTCTGTTCACGAAAACAATTATTAAATTTCACCAGAACGTGATAAAACAGTGATTCCAATTGCTGCTGATCAATAAACAAATTGCCTAGGTATTCCTATTTTGGATGAAATTTTGGAGTTCCAGAAGTTTGCGTTAGTTACAGATTACTACAGACTTTTCTGTTTTTGACATATTCTATTTTTCGTGTGTTGTTTGCTTATTTTGATGACTCTATAGCTAGTAAAATAGTATATAATCCATAGAGAAGTTGGAATAGAGTAGTTTTAACACCAATATAAATAAAGAATGAGTTCATTACAGTACCTTGAAGTGGTCTTTTGTTTTCTTTCGCTAACGGAGCTCACGAGATTTCTGTTGAGTTTTGTGTTGTGAAGTTTTCAAGTTTTGGGTGAAATATTTTGATGGATTATGGAACAAGGAGTGGCAAGAGCCTAAGCTTGGGGATGCCCATGGCACCCCCAAGATAACCTAAGGACACCAAAAAGTCAAAGCTTGGGGATGCCCTGGAAGGCATCCCCTCATTCGTCTACTTCCATCGGTAATTTTACTTGGAGCTATATTTTTATTCACCACATGATATGTGTTTTGCTTGGAGCGTCTTGTATTATTTGTGTCTTTGTTTGTACACACCTTTAATTTGAGAGCCATACACGAAATGGAATTTGATAGAATACTCTATGTGCTTCACTTATATCTTTTGAGCTTTATAGTTTTGCTCTAGCACTAGTAGAAAAGGGGGCAACGGTCCAGGGTTGGTTAGCCCATTAGTCCCGGTTCAATCTAGAACCGGGACCAATGGGGGCATCGGACCCGGTTCGTGAGCCCAGGGGGCCGGCCGGGCCACGTGGGCCATTGGTCCCGGTTCGTCTGGACCTTTTGGTCCCGGTTGGTGGGACGAACCGGGACCAATGTGCCTGGCTCCTGACCCACCACCATTGGTCCCGGTTCGTGGCATGAACCGGGACCAAAGGCTCCCATTTAGTCCTGGTTCATGCCACGAACCGGGACCAGTGGTGCCGCCTATATATACCCCTCGCGCCGGAGCAGAGCACTGAGTGCTCTGTTTTTCTGGGCCGGCGAGAGGAGGGGCTTGTGGTGCTCTAGCTCACCTCCTATGCACATGAGGTGTTCGATGAAATGCCCGAGTCACACTAGTTAAGCTTTCTCCTCTCGAAGCTCGACCTCAAAGCTCCATTTTCCTCGAGATTTGTCTAGATTTAGTGGTCCGTCACGCCCCACCCCTGTCTTCACCGCCGTCGATCACCCGCGCCGATCTCATCACCGACACCACTGTGGTGAGCCTCTTGCTCTTATCTTCTTTCTGAAAGGAAAAATATTCTTACTTGTATGTTTAGATAGATACTTGTATCATTTTCTTACTTTTATTATTGCATCTTATATAGTGCGATGGTTTTGGTATCCGCCCCCGTCGGCCCTCGTCCTGTCTATGATTCGGATGTGGTATATATATTAATCTTTATAACTGTTGGTTCATTTATTGTTTATGATAATTATGCGGACCAACGTGACATAGATTTTATTTATCTAGGATGTAAGTGAACCGGAAATTCCAACCGACCCTATTGTCGAGAGGTTAAATTTAGTTGAAGAAGAAAACAATTTCTTGAAGTAAAAAATAAAAAAATTGAGGAGGAGAAGATGATATTGGAGTTGCATGTTGCGGATGTCGTCGATGATCACAAGATCAAGATGGATGCAATGCGCTTGAAGATTAGAAAGATTAGAAAATATGCCATTCATACAGAGGCTTGGTATCATTACGCCGTTGGATCAATTGTTACCTTGGTTGCGATTATGATCGCCTTTGTTTTAATTAATATATGGTTTAATTAATTAGATGCTCTGGAGAGCTATATGTTGTTAGATGAGAACTATGTATGTACTTTGGTTTTAATGTGATGATGAACTTCTATTAATTTGGACACTTAATTATATATAATGTACGCAGATGAACCGGCAATGGATGTATAGTGACAGACACACCTCCGAATACATTAAGGGCGTGCATGAGTTTCTCGATGCGGCTGAGGCAAACAAGCAGAATGGTTTTATGTGTTGTCCATGCACTAAATGTGAGAATACGATGTCTTACTCTAACCGGAAAATCCTTCACACCCACCTGCTTTACAAGGGTTTCATGCCACACTATAATGTTTGGACGAGGCACGGAGAAATAGGGGTTATGATGGAAGACGACGAAGAAGAAGAGTACGATGACAACTACGTTCCCCCCTGAATACCGTGATGCTGCAACGGGGGGAGCTGGTGAAGATCAAGAGGAACCAGACGATGTGCCCAATGATGCTGTAGCGGCTGAAGCTGCTGAAGAAGAAGAGGAACCAGACAATGTGCCCGATGATGATGATCTCCGCCGGGTAATTGTCGATGCAAGGACGCAATGCAAAAGTCAAAAGGAGAAGCTGAAGTTCGATCGCATGTTAGAGGATCACAAAAAAGGGTTGTACCCCAATTGCGAAGATGGCAACACAAAGCTCGGTACCGTACTGGAATTGCTGCTGTGGAAGGCAGAGAATGCTGTGCCTAACAAAGGATTTGAGAAACTACTGAAAATATTGAAGAAGAAGCTTCCAAAGGATAACGAATTGCCCGATAGTACATACGCAGCAAAGAAGGTCGTATGCCCTCTAGGATTGGAGGTGGAGAAGATACATGCATGCCCTAATGACTGCATCCTATACCGCGGTGCATACAAGGATCTGAACGCATGCCCGGTATGCGGTGCATTGCAGTATAAGATCAGACGAGACGACCCTGGTGATGTTCACGGCGAACCCCGCATGAAGAGGGTTCCTGCGAAGGTGATGTGGTATGCTCCTATAATACCACGGTTGAAACGTCTATTCAGAAACGGAGAGCATGCCAAGTTGATGCGATGGCACAGTGAGGACCGTAAGAAAGACGGGAAGTTGAGAGCACCCGCTGACGGGTCGCAGTGGAGAAAAATCATGAGAAAGTACTGGGATGAGTTTGCAAAGGACCCAAGGAACGTATGGTTTGCTTTAAGCGCGGATGGCATTAATCTTTTCGGGGAGCAGAGCAGCAATCACAGCACCTGGCAGGTCACTCTATGTATGTATAACCTTCCTCCTTGGATGTGCATGAAGTGGAAGTTCATTATGATGCCAGTTCTCATCCAAGGTCCTAAGCAACCCGGCAACGACATTGATGTGTACCTAAGGCCATTAGTTGAAGAACTTTTACAGCTGTGGAATGGAAATGGTGTACGTACATGGGATGAGCACAATAAAGAGGAATTTAACCTAAAGGCGTTGCTGTTCCTGACCATCAACGATTGGCCCGCTCTCAGTAACCTTTCAGGACAGACAAACAAAGGATACCACGCATGCACACACTGTTTAGAAGACACTGAAAGTATATACCTGGACAAATGCAGGAAGAATGTGTACCTGGGCCATTGTCGATTTCTTCCGACCAACCATCAATGTCGAAAGAAAGGCAAGCATTTTAAAGGCGAGGCAGATCACCGGAGGAAGCCCTCCATGCGTACCGGTGATCACGTACTTGCTATGGTCAATGATTTACACCTAATCTTTGGAAAGGATCCCGGCGCACTAGCTGTTCCGAATGACGCTGAGGGACACGCACCCATGTGGAAGAAGAAATCTATATTTTGGGACCTACCCTACTGGAAAGACCTAGAGGTCCGCTCTTCAATCGACGTGATGCACGTGACGAAGAACCTTTGCGTGAACCTGATAGGCTTCTTGGGCGTGTATGGAAAGACAAAAGATACACCCGAGGCACGGGAGGACCTGCAATGTTTGCACGAAAAACACGGCATGCCTCTGAAGCAGTATGAAGGTCCTGCCAGCTACGCTCTTACGAAAGAAGAGAAAGAAATCTTCTTTGAATGCCTGCTCAGTATGAAGGCCTCGACTGGCTTCTCGTCAAATATAAAGGGAATAATAAATATCCCAGAGAAAAAGTTCCAGAACCTAAAGTCTCATGACTGCCACGTGATTATGACGCAACTGCTTCCGGTTGCATTGAGGGGGCTTCTACCGGAAAACGTCCGATTAGCCATTGTGAAGCTATGTGCATTCCTCAATGCAATCTCTCAGAAGGTGATCGATCCAGAAATCGTACCAAGGCTAAGGAGTGATGTGGCGCAATGTCTTGTCAGTTTTGAGCTGGTGTTCCCACCATCCTTCTTCAATATCATGACGCATGTCCTAGTTCATCTAGTCGATGAGATTGTCATTCTGGGGCCCGTATTTTTACACAATATGTTCCCCTTTGAGAGGTTCATGGGAGTCCTAAAGAAACATGTAGACCCACAGTACGGTATGACAACAGTCGATCTGAAAAATCTTGGGTACACTTATGAACCGTTCGTCCTAGCCAATGATGTGGCACAGGTTATCTATGTGAAGGACATGTCTACCAGATCGAGAAAAAGAAAAGATAAGGAAACGAATACATCATACGATGAGACAAAGCGCCACATAGTTCTTTCAGGAAAAAGGGACATCCTGGGAGTGGAGGGCAAGACAGACATGTCTGAAGATTATGAAAGGTTTCATGAAATTCCTCCCTTCAATGTCAAGGCTGACCCAAGCATCATGATAAACGATGAAGATTATCCATGGTTACGGCGCAATAAGCAAATGACACAAGCGAAGAAAAAGTGAAGACTTTCTCCCGCAACTATTATGATGATACCATGCCAAATTTGTAACAGACGAGTATGTTATGCCAAGTATTTTAGAGTTCATTTGAAAACAGACGAGTCGGTGCATCTATGTTATTTTTTTATTAAAGTTAATCACAAACTTGTGATTCAAACAAATTTCAAGGAATTCAAATTTTAACTATTCAAATTTGAAAACTAATGGCACTAACAGAAAGTTCATAATTTTGCTGACCTAAAAGCAAAAAGAATTAAAAAAATATAGCAAAAACAAAATAAAGCAACAAAGAAAACAAAAAAACTGAAAAAGTGTTTTCAAATTTGAAAACTAATGGCACTAACAGAAAGTTATAATTTTTCTAAAACTATAAAGCAAGAAAGTTTAAAAGTTTATAATTCTTCTAAAACTAAAAAAGTTTAAAAGCTAAAAGAATTAAAAAATAAAGCAAGACGAATAATGATAAAACACAGTAATATTAAATAGCAGAAATTTTCTATAGTAAAGTTATTCATAAACTAGTGATTCACACAAATTTTAAAAAATTCAAAGTTAAACTATTTAAATTTTAAAACTAATGGCACTAACAGAAAGTTTATAATTTTTGTGACCTAAAATAAAAAAGAAATCACTACAAAACTATAAGTATTTAGTTCTAAGTAGAAAAAAAAACAAGAAAATGCCACCTACTGGGCCCCCACGGCCTGAATACGACTAGAAACCCTACCATGGGCCAGGATTCAGGCCCGAGGGAGGCCCAGTAGTGTTGGGGAACGTTGCAGAAAACAAAAATTTTCCTTCTGTTTCACCAAGATCCATCTACGAGTTCATCTAGCAACGAGTCATGGGAGAGAGAGATTGCATCTACATACCACTTTGTAGATCGTGAGCGGAAGCGTTCAACGAACGGGGATGAGGTAGTCGTACACGACGTGATCCAAATCACCGGAGATCCTAGCACCGAAAGGACGGCACCTCCGCGTTCAACACACGTACGGTCAGCGTAACGTCTCCTTCTTATTGATCCATCAAGGCAAAGGAGAGGTTGGGGAAGATGGCTCCAGCAGCAGCACGACGGCGTGGTGATGGTGGAGCTGCAGTACTCCGGTAGGGCTTCGCCGAGCCCTACGGAGGAGGAGGAGATGTTGGAGAGGGAGAGGGAGGCGCCAGGAGCAAGGGTGCGCTGCCCCCTCCCCTCCCCCCTTTATATAGCCCCCTAGGGGGGGCGCCGGCCCTAGGAGATGCAATCTCCTAGGGGGGCGGCGGCCAAGGGTGGGGCTTGCCCCCCAAGCAAGGGGGCGCCCCCCCTCTTTAGGGTTTCCCCCCTCTAGGCGCATGGGCCTCTAGGGGCTGGTTCCCCTTGGCCCATGTAGGCCAAGGCGCACCCCTAGAGCCCATGTGGCGCCCCGAGGCAGGTGGCCCCACCCGGTGGACCCCCGG
Source organism: Aegilops umbellulata (assembly GCA_032464435.1). Taxonomy (NCBI): domain Eukaryota; kingdom Viridiplantae; phylum Streptophyta; class Magnoliopsida; order Poales; family Poaceae; genus Aegilops; species Aegilops umbellulata. Next base: position 1,357,500 of record CP136057.1, on the reverse strand, counting down.
GACCCTCCGGTGGTCCCGGTACAATACCGATAACCCCGAAACTTGTCCCGATGGCCAAAACAGCACTTTCTATATATAATTCTTTACCTCCGGACCATTCCGAAACTCCTCATGACGTCCGGGATCTCATCCGGGACTCCGAACAACATTCGGGTTACTGCATATACATATCTTCACAACCCTAGCGTCACCGAACCTTAAGTGTGTAGACCCTACGGGTTCGGGAGACATGCAGACATGACCGAGACGGCTCTCGGGCAATAACCAAGAGCGGGATCTGGATACCCATGTTTGATCCCACATGCTCCACGTTGATCTCATCGGATGAACCATGATGTCGAGGATTCAATTAATCCCGTATACGATTCCCTGTGTCAATCGGTATTTTACTTGCCCGAGATTCGATCGTCGGTATCCCAATACCTCGTTCAATCTCGTTACCGGCAAGTCACTTTTCTCGTACCGTAATGCATGATCCCGTGATCAAACACTTTGATCACATTGAGCTCATTATGATGATGCATTACCGAGAGGGCCCGGTGATACCTCTCCGTCAAGCGGAGTGACAAATCCCAGTCTCGATCCGTGTCAACCCAACAGACACTTTCAGAGATACCCGTAGTATACCTTTATAGTCACCCAGTTACGTTGTGACGTTTGGCACACCCAAAGCACTCCTACGGTATCTGGGAGTTACACGATCTCATGGTATAAGGAAAGGATACTTGACATTGGAAAACTCTAGCAAACGAACTATGCGATCTTATGCTATGTTTAGGATTGGGTCTCGTCCATCACATCATTCTCCTAATGATGTGATCTCGTTATCATTGACATCCAATGCCCATAGTCAGGAAACCATGACTATCTATTGATCAACGAGCTAGTCAACTAGAGGCTTACTAGGGACACGTTGTTGTCTGTTATTCACACATGTATTACGATTTCCGGATAACACAATTATAGCACGAATAAAGACAATTATCATGAATAACGAAATATAATAATAATGCTTTTATTATTGCCTCTAGGGCATATTTCCAACAGTCTCCCACTTGCACTAGAGTCAATAATCTAGTTACATTGTGATGAATCGAACACCCATAGAGTTCTGGTGCTGATCATGTTTTGCCTTAGGGAGAGGTTTAGTCAACGGATCTGCGACATTCAGATCCGTGTGCACTTTACAAATTTCTATGTCTCCATCTTGAACATTTTCACGAATGGAGTTGAAGCGACGCTTGATGTGCCTGGTCTTCTTGTGAAACCTGGGCTCCTTGGCAAGTGCAATAGCTCCAGTGTTGTCACAGAAGAGTTTGATTGGCCCCGACGCATTGGGTATGACTCCGAGGTCGGTGATGAACTCCTTCACCCAACTTGCTTCATGTGCTGCCTCCGAGGCTGCCATGTACTCCGCTTCACATGTAGATCCCGCCACAACGCTCTGCTTGCAACTGCACCAGCTTACTGCCCCACCATCCAAAATATACACGTATCCGGTTTGTGACTTAGAGTCATCCAGATCTGTGTCGTAGCTAGCGTCGACGTAACTCTTTACGACGAGTTCTTCGTCACCTCCATAAACGAGAAACATTTCCTTAGTCCTTTTCAGGTACTTCAGGATATTCTTGACCGCTGTCCAGTGTTCCTTGCCGGGATTACTTTGGTACCTTCCTACCAAACTTACGGCAAGGTTTACATCAGGTCTGGTACACAGCATGGCATACATAATATAACCTATGGCTGAGGCATAGGGGATGACACTCATCTCTTATATATCTTCTGCCGTGGTCGGATATTGAGCTGAGCTCAATTTCACACCTTGTAACACAGGTAAGAACCCTTTCTTAGATTGATCCATATTGAACTTCTTCAATATCTTATCAAGGTATGTGCTTTGTGAAAGACCTATGAGGCGTCTTGATCTATCTCTATAGATCTTGATGCCTAATATATAAGCAGCTTCTCCAAGGTCCTTCATTGAAATACTTTTATTCAAGTAGGCCTTAATGCTGTCCAAGAGTTCTATATCATTTCCCATCAAAAGTATGTCGTCTACATATAATATGAGAAATGCTACAGAGCTCCCACTCACTTTCTTGTAAACGCAGGCTTCTCCATAAGTCTGCGTAAACCCAAACGCTTTGATCATCTCATCAAAGCGAATGTTCCAACTCCGAGATGCTTGCACCAGCCCATAAATCGAGCGTTGGAGCTTGCACACCTTGTCAGCATTCTTAGGATCGACAAAACCTTCCGGCTGCATCATATACAATTCTTCCTTAAGGAAACCATTAAGGAATGCCGTTTTGACGTCCATTTGCCATATCTCATAATCATAGTATGCGGCAATTGCTAACATGATTCGGACGGACTTCAGCTTCGCTACCGGTGAGAAAGTCTCATCGTAGTCAATTCCTTGAACTTGTCGATAACCCTTAGCGACAAGCCGAGCTTTATAGATGGTCACATTACCATCCGCGTTTGTCTTCTTCTTAAAGATCCATTTATTTTCTATGGCTCGCCGCTCAACGGGCAAGTCAGTCAAAGTCCATACTTTGTTTTCATACATGGATCCTATCTCGAATTTCATGGCTTCTAGCCATTTGTCGGAATCCGGGCCCGCCATTGCTTCCTCATAGTTCGAAGGTTCACCGTTGTCTAACAACTTGATTTCCAAGACAGGGTTGCCGTACCACTCTGGTGCGGAACGTGTCCTTGTGGACCTTCGAATTTCAGTAGGAGCTTGATTAGAAGTATCTTGATCATCATCATTAATTTCCTCTCTAGTCGGTGCAGGTACCTCAGAAATGTTTTCTTGAGTTTCGCCATTTTCCGGTTCAAGAGGTAACACTTCATCAAGTTCTACTTTCCTCCCACTTACTTCTTTCGAGAGAAACTCTTTCTCTAGAAAGGATCCATTCTTGGCAACAAAGATCTTGCCTTCGGATCTGAGGTAGAAGGTATACCCAATAGTTTCTTTAGGGTATCCTATGAAGACGCATTTTTCCGACTTGGGTTCGAGCTTTTCAGGTTGAAGTTTCTTGACATAAGCACCGCATCCCCAAACTTTCAGAAACGACAGCTTAGGTTTCTTCCCAAACCATAATTCATACGGTGTCGTCTCAACGGATTTCGACGGAGCCCTATTTAAAGTGAATGCGGCAGTCTCTAAAGCATAGCCCCAAAAACATAGCGGTAAATCGGTAAGAGACATCATAGATCGCACCATATCTAATAGAGTGCGATTACGACGTTCGGACACACCATTACGCTGAGGTGTTCCAGGCGGCGTGAGTTGTGAAACTATTCCACATTTTCTTAAGTGTGTGCCAAACTCGTGACTCAAGTATTCTCCTCCACGATCTGATCGTAGAAACTTGATCTTTCTATCACGTTGATTTTCAACCTCACTCTGAAATTCCTTGAACTTTTCAAAGGTCTCAGACTTGTGTTTCATCAAGTAGATATACCCATATCTACTCAAGTCATCAGTGAGGGTGAGAACATAACGATAGCCACCGCGAGCCTCAACACTCATTGGACCGCACACATCGGTATGTATGATTTCCAATAAGTTGGTTGTTCGCTCCATTGTTCCTGAGAACGGAGTCTTGGTCATTTTACCCATGAGGCATGGTTCGCACGTGTCAAATGATTCATAATCAAGAGACTCTAAAAGTCCATCTGCATGGAGCTTCTTCATGCGTTTGACACCTATGTGACCAAGGCGGCAGTGCCACAAATATGTGGGACTATTGTTATCAACTTTAACTCTTTTGGTATTCACACTATGAATATGTGTATCATCACGTACGAGATTCATTAAGAATAAACCATTAACCATCGGAGCATGACCATAAAACATATCTCTCATATAAATAGAACAACCATTATTCTCGGATTTAAATGAGTAGCCATCTCGAATTAAACGAGATCCAGATACAATGTTCATGCTCAAACTTGGCACTAAATAACAATTATTGAGGTTTAAAACTAATCCCATAGGTAAATGTAGAGGTAACGTGCCGACGGCGATCACATCGACCTTGGAACCATTCCCGACGCGCATCGTCACCTCGTCCTTCGCCAGTCTCCGTTTATTCCGCAGCTCCTGCTTTGAGTTACAAATGTGAGCAACTGCACCGGTATCAAATACCCAAGAGCTACTACGAGTACTAGTAAGGTACACATCAATTACATGTATATCACATATACCTTTTGTTTTGCCGGCCTTCTTGTCCGCTAAGTATTTGGGGCAGTTCCGCTTCCAGTGACCACTTCCCTTGCAATAAAAACACTCAGTCTCGGGCTTGGGTCCATTCTTTGGCTTCTTCCCGGCAACTTGCTTACCGGGCGCGGCAACTTCCTTGCCGTCCTTCTTGAAGTTCTTTTTACCCTTGCCCTTCTTGAACTTAGTGGTTTTATTCACCATCAACACTTGATGCTCCTTCTTGATTTCTACCTCTGCTGATTTCAGCATAGCATATACCTCAGGAATGGTCTTTACCATCCCCTGCATATTGTAGTTCATCACAAAGCTCTTGTAGCTAGGTGGAAGCGACTGGAGGATTCTGTCAATGACCGCTTCATCCGGGAGATTAACTTCCAGTTGAGTCAAGCCGTTGTGCAACCCAGACATCTTGAGTATGTGTTCATTGACAGAGCTATTTTCCTCCATCTTACAGCTAAAGAATTTGTCGGAGACTTCATATCTCTCGACCCGGGCATGAGCTTCGAAAACCATTTTCAGCTCTTCGAACATCTCATATGCTCCATGTCTCTCAAAACGCTTTTGGAGCCCCGACTCTAAGCTGTAAAGCATGCCGCACTCAACGAGGGTGTAATCATCACAGCGTGACTGCCAAGTGTTCATAACGTCTTGTTCTGCAGGGAGAATAGGTGCGTCACCCAGCGGTGCTCTTAGGACATAATATTTCTTGGCAGCTATGAGGATGATCCTCAGGTTCCGGACCCAGTCCGTATAGTTGTTGCCATCGTCTTTCAGCTTGGTTTTCTCTAGGAACGCGTTGAAGTTGAGGACTACATTGGCCATTTGATCTACAAGACATATTGTAAATATTTTTAGACTAAGTTCATGATAATAAAGTTCATCTAATCAAATTATTTAATGAACTCCCACTTAGATAAACATCCCTCTTCTAGTCATCTAAGTATTACATGATCCAAGTCAACTAGGCCGTGTCCGATCATCACGTGAGACGGACTAGTCAAAATTGGTGAACATCTTCATGTTGATCGTATCTTCTATACGACTCATGCTCGACCTTTCGGTCTTCTGTGTTCCGAGGCCATGTCTGCACATGCTAGGCTCGTCAAGTTAACCTAAGTGTATGCATGTGTAAATCTGTCTTACACCCGTTGTATGTGAACGTTAGAATCTATCACACCCGATCATCACGTGGTGCTTTTAAACAACGAATTGTCGCAACGGTGCACAGTTAGGGGGAACACTTCTTGAAATTATTATGAGGGATCATCTTATTTACTACCGTCGTTCTAAGTAAACAAGATGCAAAACATGATAAACACCACATGCAATCAAATAATAAACGTGACATGATATGGCCAATATCACATAGCTCCTTTGATCTCCATCTTGGGGCTCCATGATCATCTCGTCACCGGCTTGACACCATGATCTCCATCATCGTGTCTCCATGAAGTTGCTCGCCAACTATTACTTCTACTACTATGGCTAACGCGTTTAGCAATAAAGTAAAGTAATTTACATGGCGTTTTTCAATGACACGCAGGTCATACAAAAAATAAAGACAACTCCTATGGCTCCTGCCGGTTGTCATACTCATCGACATGCAAGTCGTGATTCCTATTACAACAGCATGAACATCTCATACATCACATATAGATAATTCATCATTCATCACAACTTTGGCCATATCATATCACAAAGCACTTGCTGCAAAAACAAGTTAGACGTCCTCTAATTGTTGTTGCAAGTTTTACGTGGCTGAATTAGGGTTCTAGCAAGAACGTTTTCTTACCTACGTGAAAGCCACAACGTGATTTGTCAACTTCTATTTACCCTTCATAAGGACCCTTTTCATCGAATCCGCTCCAACTAAAGTGGGAGAGACAGACACCCGCCAGCCACCTTATGCAACTAGTGCATGTTAGTCGGTGGAACCGGTCCCACGTAACAGTACGTGTAAGGTTGGTCCGGGCCGCTTCATCCCACAATACCACTGAAGCAAGATAAGACTAGTAGCGGCAAGAAAGGTTGACAAATCTACGCCCACAACAAATTGTGTTCTACTCGCGCAAGAAGAACTACGTATAGACCTAGCTCATGATGCCACTTTTGAGGAACGTTGCAGAAAACAAAAATTTTCCTACGGTTTCACCAAGATCCATCTATGAGTTCATCTAGCAACGAGTCATGGGAGAGAGAGATTGCATCTACATACCACTTTGTAGATCGCGAGCGGAAGCGTTCAACGAACGGGGATGAGGTAGTCGTACACGACGTGATCCAAATCACCGGAGATCCTAGCACCGAAAGGACGGCACCTCCGCGTTCAACACACGTACGGTCAGCGCAACGTCTCCTTCTTCTTGATCCATCAAGGCAAAGGAGAGGTTGGGGAAGATGGCTCCAGCAGCAGCACGACGGCGTGGTGATGGTGGAGCTGCAGTACTCCGGCAGGGCTTCGCCGAGCCCTACGGAGGAGGAGGAGATGTTGGAGAGGGAGAGGGAGGCGCCAGGAGCAAGGGTGCGCTGCCCCCCTCCCCTCCCCCCTTTATATATCCACCTAGGGGGGGGCGCCGGCCCTAGGAGATGCAATCTCCTAGGGGGGCGGCGGCCAAGGGTGGGGCTTGCCCCCCAAGCAAGGGGGCGCCCCCCCTCTTTAGGGTTTCCCCCCTCTAGGCGCATGGGCCTCTAGGGGCTGGTTCCCCTTGGCCCATGTAGGCCAAGGCGCACCCCTAGAGCCCATGTGGCCCCCCGAGGCAGGTGGCCCCACCCGGTGGACCCCCGGGACCCTCCGGTGGTCCCGGTACAATACCGATAACCCCGAAACTTGTCCCAATGGCCAAAACAGCACTTTCTATATATAATTCTTTACCTCCGGACCATTCCGAAACTCCTCATGACGTCCGGGATCTCATCCGGGACTCCGAACAACATTCGGGTTACTGCATATACATATCTTCACAACCCTAGCGTCACCGAACCTTAAGTGTGTAGACCCTACGGGTTCGGGAGACATGCAGACATGACCGAGACGGCTCTCGGGCAATAACCAACAGCGGGATCTGGATACCCATGTTGGCTCCCACATGCTCCACGATGATCTCATCGGATGAACCACGATGTCGAGGATTCAATTAATCCCGTATACGATTCCCTTTGTCAATTGGTATTTTACTTGCCCGAGATTCGATCGTCGGTATCCCAATACCTCGTTCAATCTCGTTATCGCAAGTCACTTTTCTCGTACCGTAATGCATGATCCCGTGATCAAACACTTTGATCACATTGAGCTCATTATGATGATGCATTACCGAGAGGGCCCGGTGATACCTCTCCGTCAAGCGGAGTGACAAATCCCAGTCTCGATCCGTGTCAACCCAACAGACACTTTCACAGATACCCGTAGTATACCTTTATAGTCACCCAGTTACGTTGTGACGTTTGGCACACCCAAAGCACTCCTACGGTATCCGGGAGTTACACGATCTCATGGTCTAAGGAAAGGATACTTGACATTGGAAAACTCTAGCAAACGAACTATGCGATCTTATGCTATGTTTAGGATTGGGTCTGGTCCATCACATCATTCTCCTAATGATGTGATCTCGTTATCATTGACATCCAATGCCCATAGTCAGGAAACCATGACTATCTATTGATCAACGAGCTAGTCAACTAGAGGCTTACTAGGGACACGTTGTTGTCTGTTATTCACACATGTATTACGATTTCCGGACAACACAATTATAGCACGAATAAAGACAATTATCATGAATAAGGAAATATAATAATAATGCTTTTATTATTGCCTCTAGGGCATATTTCCAACAATAGGCCCACAGGCACAGATTGCAGTGTTAGGCCCGAAAGCCTGCTTTAGAGAGGAGCTCGAGAGGGATGGCGCACCACACCTTATAAACAGGTGCGCCTCCCTCTCAACTAGCGAGGTGGGACTAAATATTTGGGTTCGGGGCAGCACAGGCCTTTGGTCCCGGTTGGAGGGACGAACCGGGACCAAAGGGGTTGTTGGTCCCGCTTCGTGGCACCAACCGGGACCAATGCCCCCTCTTTAGTCCCGGTTGGTTCCACCAACCGGGACCAAAGGCCGCCGCTTCCCGCCCTTTGGGCTGCTGAAAAAGGCCTTTGGTCCCGGTTGGTGGCACCAACCGGGACTAAAGGGGGGCATTAGTCCCGGTTTGTGTCACGAACCGGGACTAAAGGCTTTGCTATATAAGAAGCACTTAGCAGTTTCTCCAAAATCCATCCCTTTCTTCTCCACCCGACGCCCGCTGCTCTGCCTCATTGTCGTCGCTGCCGAGCCGTCAGGCTGCTCCACCTCGTCGTCGCCGCCGCCTCCGCCGCCGTCAGGCTGGTCCACCTCACCGTCGTCGCCGCCTCTGACACCGTCAGGCTGCTCAACTTTGCCGTCGCCGCCGGCCTCGACGCCATCTGCCCCGACGCCGGTGCCGCTCCCCCCGCCCCGATGGCGCCCGCCGTGCTCCGCCACCCCTCTGTGAGCACCTGCCTCGCGCCCCTGCCTTGCCTCTCGCTCCCGTGCCCCTGCCCTGCCCTGCCCCGCCGGCGCCACCGCTGCCGCCATGCCCCTCTGCCCCGCCGGCGCCACCACTTTTTTTATTAGTTTAATTTTTTTCATATATAATGTATGTGTATGTATGTGGCTATATGTTTTTGTTCATATGTTGCAATACATTTTTTTATTTTTATTAGTTTGTTTTTTTGTTCATATGTGATGTATATGTGTATGTGGCTATAATGTATACGTGTATGTGATGTATGTGGCTAGAATTTGCTAAATATATATGTTAAAAATGTTTTTTTGTTCATAGAAAGTTTTTTGTTCATATATAGAAAGTTACAATTTTAGAAAAGTTTTATATATGCAAAAATTACAATTTTAGAAAAAGAAGGATAAGAAAGAAGAAAATAAGAAGAGGAAAGAAAGAAGAAGAGGAGAGGAAAAGAAGAGGAGAAATAAATAAGAAGAAAAAAGAAGAAAAAGAAGAGGAGAAGAAGAAAGGAATAGTGGAGAGGAAGAGAAAGTAGAATATTCTATTTTCTCTTCTTCTCCACTATTCCTTTCTTCTTCTCCTCTTTTTTTTCTTCTTTTTTTTTCTTCGATCTTCTCCGCTAGCTATTCCTTTCTTCTTCTCCTCTTCCTTTTCTTCTTCTTCTTCTTCTTCTTCTTCTTCTTAATTTTTATCGGGAACGAGGGTGTCGAGGATCACCGAGGGGTCGAGGGTCGGGAACTAGGGTAGAGGGTCGAGGGTCGTTAAGGGGTCAAGGGTCGAGGGTTTCAGGGTCAAGGGTTCGAGGGTTCTAGGGTCGAGGGTTCCAGCAGGGTCGTCTAGGGGTCGAGGGTTCGAGGGCCGTCGAGGGTTCCAGGGGTCGAGGATCGCCGAGGGTTCTACGTTTGCCACTAATATATCCATTTGTCATGTTTGAATAATAATTGCCATGTTGTAAATATTTGTAGAAACTATGGACACTATCGCCCGAGACGAAGCAAGAGAAGCGTTGTTGAGGGACATAATCGCAGAAGGAAGTCATGCCGTCTCGTTGTATCTCAACGACACCGATGGTACTCTGGAAGGAGAGCGTGAAGAAGCTGGCTCCGGTGACCTAATGCCGGTGCAAGAAGAAGAACGTGACGACTGGTCCGGCGACCGAAACGAGTCCGGCGACCGAGCCGAGTCCGGCCAGGTATATATATTAGTTAAGCCTGTGCTGACTAGCTAATTGATGCATTCATTGTTTTGGTATGTACACATATTAATTAAGTCTTTGTTCTTTTTTCTAGCCCTTCGGATCGAGCACAACTGAGGTAAAGAGACGAGGCCCGAAGAGAAAGTTGAGCTCGGATGAAAGGTTTGAGATCATAGAAATCGCGCCCGATGGCCAACCTATTGAACCCATCCGAACAAAGAAGGCATTTGTTGCTCAGTGCGGGGTTCTGGTTAGGGACAAGATCCCGATCAGCATCCAGCAATGGAATAAGCCTAAGAGAGAAGACCCTGAGGTGTCTTATGTCAATGATCTGCAGAAAAATGATCTTTGGACTAAGCTGAAGTCAAATTTCACCCTACCGCCAGAGGATGACCCGGAGAAGCCAATTAAAGAGCAATTAATCAAGTCTTTTGCTCTTAAGAGGATGGCAGACCTATTCAGGAGGTGGAAGAAAGACCTGAATAGGTTTGTCGAGAAAAAAGAGACACCAGAATTCAAGGGCATATATGAGAAGATCAGAGATGACTGGCCTGCATTTGTGGCCCACAAGACATCGGAAAAGAGTAAGAAGATGTCGGAGACAAACAAGAAAAATGCTGCGAAGAAGAAGCTTCACCATCGCACGGGGTCAGGTGGCTACCTGGTAGCCCGGCCTAAGTGGGCCAAGGCTGAGAATGATCTGGTTGAAAAAGGGATCGAACCAAAGACAATGAGCTGGCCAGACCGTTGCCGGACTTGGTTCTTCGGGGCTGGCGGAACCTTGGACCCTGTAACAGGGAAGTGCATTTGGACGGACGACCAACTTGACATTCCCTTGAAGAAGCTTCGGTACTATATCAAAGCAGCGCAGGAAGGGACGTTCCTTCCAGACAGAGAGAACGACGAGCTCACAAAGGCCCTCGGGAATCCTGAGCACCCTGGACGGACACGAGGCACGCGAGGCTCCATTCCGTGGAAGGCTGGGTTTCCGGACGCAGGCGGTTACAAAAGCCAGGAGAGGAGGAAGAAAGTGCAACAGTCCGAACTGCAGGCGCTTAAAGAAAGGGTACTCGGGATAGAGGAACGAGAAGCAGACCGGGAGAAACGAACTGCCGAAGCTTCCCCTGAAGCTACCCCGCCATCTCAGCGGAGAAGCAGCGTGGCTTCCACCGAGCTGCTTCAGCCAGAGCTTGTCTTGACGGCTCCTGCCAGCTATCCCGTGGATGCTATCACGGAGGCTCAAAATTGCCACCTTATGACGTAGTGGATGAATATGAAGGTCAAGGCGACTGTTGGCTCTGTTTATCCCAATGAACCCGGCGCAACTTTTCACCGCCGGCCGATTCCAGAAGGATATGCTAAGGTGATGGTGGATGAAATAACGGAGGGATTTGAGGACCTCCCGCTTCACCACCCTACCGGAGAATGGGAGACTCGGCTGGGTTCTGCTCTAAAGACTCCATGCCTATGGCGGAAGGAGCTCATCAACCTTCCAAACTGGACGCCTCCGCCGCCTCCTCCTCCTCCGGCGAGTCAGGGGACTCCGCCTCCTCCACCGCCTCCTCCTCCGGCGAGTGACGATCAGGGCCCTCGGCCGGCTCCTTCTCCGGCGCTTGGCGGCACTCCGCCTCCTTCTCCGCCTACGCCGGCGCGCCCGAGCAGCCAGCCTACTCCTTCTCCACCTCGTCAGCAAGGGCGTAAGAGACCCACCGCCGCTCCGGCAGCTGCTCCGGCGCGTCGTAGTCCTTCTCCTCCGCCTCGTAAGCAAGTCAAGAAGACTGCCGCTTCGTCTGCTCTGCCGGCGTCTAGCAGTACAGCCAGACGCGGGAGAAAATACAAATTCGGTCCTTCTCTGAAGTCTCCAGAGAAGTTACCATACGAGATGAGCCTGGAGGAGAACGCGAGGATCGCGCGAACCGAGAAGGATGACTGGTTTCAAGGGTTGAAAGCACAGAGACATCCACCTCTGAAGGAGAAGGTAGAATCGGTGAAAGTGAAGCGCACTCTGGCTGCCCTGGCAAAACCACCCAAGTCTCCGCCGAAAGGCAACTATGAGCGCATGATTGCAAAGACATGGGCCGAAGCGTCGCGGTCGGGAAGTACAGTCACTGATCAAAGGCTGAAAGAACGATGAGTAGCTGGGAAACAAATTGCGCAGCTCGGCGAACAAGCAAAGCAATCGTGCCCCCCGCTCAAGGTGCCTAGCGTCGATCCGAGGATGGCGCCCGGTTATACCAATCTTGACGATTACCTGCCCGACGATGTAGATTATGATTTCCTGGATGTGCAGATACACAGATATGAGTACGGGAAGCCTCTCGTCAAAGATGAAAGATCTCTAACAACGATGATGCGAAGATTGCATGATTGGTACATGAAAACCTGCAGAGAGTCTGGGGGGAGGAATACTTTGTATATGAGAGTTAAACCGGAGCATGACCTCGTTGGAATTGAACTGTTGCATGTTCCATTTGAGGAGTTCTATCAGTTTTTCAATCAATTGGCCCTCGATAAAGCAACGGTCACCTGCTACTGTCTGTAAGTACTACTACTTCTGTCATTAAGTCTCTCTACATAGCTCAGCTCTTTCATTGCATGTATTTATAATTATCCTCACTATATTATGCAGATTGAAGATCGCCGAATTGAAGAAAAGACAAATCTGTGATATTGGGTTCTTTAACACAAATCTCATAGATGCAGTTCAGGTTAAAGATCATGACGCAGAAACCGAGGCCAACTTGCTACGATCATTCAAAATAAACGAACACAAAAATATAATACTCTTTCCTTACAACTTCAAGTGAGTGTTGTCTTATGCATATTCGGTTTCCCTTATATATTAGTCCAGGTTATAGTAATGTAATTGATGAGTTATGCATGCGTGCGCAGTTTCCACTATATTCTCCTGGAGATTAGGCTTGAGAAGGGAGTAGTAACTGTCTTGGACTCAAGACGAAAAGATCCCCAGGAGTATGCGGACATGACTGAAATCCTCAAGAAGTATGTTAAATCGATCATTATCCACCATATCAGCAAATTTGTTCATTTCCTGATATCAAGTAATTGTTTTCTTTTGTCTGGCAGTGTTTGGAGAAAATTCAGCACAAATTCCCCGGGACTCCCGAAGGAGCTGGAATTCAGATACCCGAAAGTAAGTACTATAGTACCATGTTCCGCGCGCCTCCTAGCTATTGATTCAAGCGCTAGTTTCATCAATACCATTTGGCGTTCTTGCTTATCTGTTTGATTGACCTCTATTTCTTGTAAAGTGGTTGTGGCAGGAACAAGGGAATGATTTCTGTGGATACTACGTCTGCGAGTCCATCCGCCACACGACCTGTGAGCGGGGCGGGTACTCTGAGAAACAATATGAAGTGCGTAAGAAATAATATTCACAATTTTTGTTTATTACCATCATTTGTGTTGAGTTTCATTCATTCATATATATATATATATATATATATATATATATATATATATATATATATATATATATATATATATATATGTATGTATGTATTGACCCCCTTCTTCAAATTAGATGTTTCGGCAGCGGAATGAAATCCTAGGACCAGATCGCATGCGAGAAATTCAAGAGGAATTGGCGGCATTCTTTCTTGACCACGTGATCGCTGAAGACGGAGAATACTATGTGGACCATGCGTCCATAATTTAAGAGATTATATTTGTAAAAGATAATTATTGTATATATGTAGCCGGTAGTGTCGGACGATAGATATACGAGAACTTGTTGTTCGACGAATCTCTCGGAGAAGGAGAGGTGGTCGATATCACTTCTCTCTGTATGCATATATGTTCATGACGATCTTCTGTTTCCTTCGTTTGCTTAGCTAGCTAGCATATGCCTAGTCTTCTCTATACGTATGTTTAGTACGTAACGTCGACCAAGCACGAACATAAGAGAGGACACTTCTCTCTATTAATTAGCTATCTAGCTAACACAATATATGAAATACCTAAATTAAGCACCCAAAACCCCCAAACCCCCTCCCCCCCTTTAAAAAAAACAAAAACCCCAGCCACAGAAATGCTAACGCGTGGATGCCTATTGGTCCCGGTTGGTCCTACCAACCGGGACCAAAGGCCCTCCTGCCTGGCCTCGGCGCACAGGCCATGTGGAGGCCCAGGTTCTGGTTTGAACCGGGACTAAAGGGTGAGGGTATTAGTAACGACCCTTTAGTCCCGGTTCAGGAACCGGGACTAAAGGCCCTTACGAACCGGGACAATAGGCCGGTTTTCTACTAGTGTAGTGCTGCACTTAGATCTTTTAGAGCACGGTGGTGGATTTGTTTTGAAGAAACTATTGATCTCTCATGCTTCACTTAGATTATTTTGAGAGTCTTTAATAGCATGGTAATTTGCTTAATAATAATACGCTTGTTATTCAAGATTTGTAAAACTTTATTTTGAGTGCGTTGAATACTAAGAAAAGATTGATGCTTGATAATTGTTTTGAGATAAGAAGATGGTGATATTAGAGTCATGCTAGTTGAGAGGTTGTGAATTTGAGAAATACTTGTGTTAAAGTTTGTGATTCCCGTAGCATGCACGTATGGTGAACCGTTATGTGATGAAGTCGGAGCATGTTTTATTTATTGATTGTCTTCCTTATGAGTGGCGGTCTGGGACGAGCGATGGTCTTTTCCTACCTATCTATCCCCTTAGGAGCATGCAGGTAATACTTTGCTTTCATAACTTCTAGATTTTTGCAATAAGTATATGAGTTCTTTATGACTAATGTCGAGTCCATGGATTATACGGACTTTTTCTTCCTTCCACCATTGCTAGCCTCTCTAAATACCGCGCACCTCTCGCCGGTATCATAAACCCACCATATAACTTCCTCAAAACAGCCACCATACCTACCTATCATGGCATTTCCATAGCCATTCCAAGATATATTGCCATGCAACTTTCCACCGTTCCGTTTATTATGACACGCTCCACCATTCTCATATTGCTAGCATGATCATGTAGTTGACATCGTATTTGTGGCAAAACCACCGTTCATAATTCTTTCATACGTGTCACTCTTGATTCATTGCATATCCCGGGACACCGCCGGAGGCATTCAAATAGAGTCATATTTTGTTCTAAGTATCGAGTTGTAATTGTTGAGTTGTAAGAAAAATAAAAAAGGTGTGATGATCATCATTTTTAGAGCATAGTCCCAAGTGAGGAAAGGATGATGGAGACTATGATTCCCCCACAAGTCGGGATGAGACTCCGGACGAAAAAGAAAAAAAAGAAAAAAAAGAGGCCATAAAAAAGGAAAAAGGACCAAAATAAAAAAAATGAGAGAAAAAGAGAGAAGGGACAATGTTACTATCCTTTTACCACATGTGTGCTTCAAAGTAGCACCATGATCTTCATGATAGAGAGTCTCTCATTTTGTCATTATAGAACTTGGCTTGTATATTGCAATGATGGTCTTCCTCAAAATGCCCTAGGTCTTCGTGAACAAGCGAGTACGATGCACACCCACTTAGTTTCTTTTGTTGAGCTTTCATATACTTATAGCTCTAGTGCATCCGTTGCATGGCAGTCCCTACTCACTCACATTGATGTCTATTGATGGGCATCTCCATAGCCCGTTGATACGCCTAGTTGATGTGAGACTATCTTCCCCTCTTTTTGTCTTCTCCACAACCACCATTCTATTCCACATATAGTGCTATATCCATGGCTCACGCTCATGTATTGCGTGAAGATCGGAAAAGTTTTGAAAATGTTAGAGTATGAAACAATTGGTTGGCTTGTCGTCGGGGTTGTGCATGATTTAAATACTTTGTGTGGTGAAGATAGAGCATAGCCAGACTATATGATCTTGTAGGGATAACTTTCTTTGGCCATGTTATTTTGAGAAGACATAATTGCTTTGTTAGTATGCTTGAAGTATTTTTTTTTGTCAACATGAACTTTTGTCTTGAATCTTTTGGATCTGAATATTCATACCACAATTAAGAAGATTTACATTGAAATTATGCCAAGTAGCACTCCGCATCAAAAATTCTCTTTTTATCATTTACCTACTCGAGGACGACTAGGAATTAAGCTTGGGGATGCCTGATACTTCTCCAACATATCTATAATTTTTGATTGCTCCATGCTATATTATCTACGGTTTTGGACTATATTGGGCTTTATTTCCCCCTTTTATATTATTTTTGGGACTAACCTATTAACCGGAGGCCCAGCCCAGAATTGTTGTTTTTTTACCTATTTCAGTGTTTCGGAGAAACAGAATATCAAACGGAGTCCAAACGGAATGAAACCTTGGGGAACGTGATTTTCTCATCAGATAAGACCCAGGAGACTCGGACCCTCCGTCAAGAAAGCCACGAGGCGGTCACGAGGGTGGAGGGCATGCCCCCTACCTCGTGGGCCCCTCGAAGCCCCACCGACGTACTTCTTCGTCCTATATATACCTACATACCCCCAAACGATCAGATACGGAGCCAAAAACCTAATTCCACCACCGCAACTTTCTGTATCCGTGAGATCCCATCTTGGGGCCTGTTCCGGAGCTCTGCCGAAGAGGGCCGTCATCGCGGAGTGCTTCTACATCATCATAGCCTTTCCGATGAAGTGTGAGTAGTTTACCTCAGACCTTCGGGTCCATAGTTAGTAGCTAGATGGCTTCTTCTCTCTTTTTGGATCTCAATACAATGTTCTCCCCCTCTCTCGTGGAGATCTATTCAATGTAATCTTCTTTTTGCGGTGTGTTTGTGGAGATTGATGAATTGTGGGTTTATGATCAAGTCTATCTAAGAATAATATTTGAATCTTCTCTGAATTATTTTATGTATGATTGGTTATCTTTGCAAGTCTCTTCGAATTATCAGTTTGGTTTGGCCTACTAGATTGGTTTTTCTTGCAATGGGAGAAGTGCATAGCTTTGGGTTCAATCTTCCGGTGTCCTCTCCCAGTGACAGAAGGGGCAGCAAGGCACGTATTGTATTGTTGCCATCGAGGATAACAAGATGGGGTTTTTATCATATTGCATGAAACTATCCCTCTACATCATGTCATCTTGCTTAAGGCGTTACTCTATTTTTAACTTAATACTCTAGATGCATGCTGGATAGTGGTCGATGGGTGGAGTAATAGTAGTAGATGCAGGCAAGAGTCGGTCTACTTGTCTCAGACGTGATGCCTATATACATGATCATACCTAGATATTCTCATAACTTTGCTCAATTCTGTCAATTGCTCAACAGTAATTTGTTCACCCACCGTAGAATACTTATGCTCTTGAGAGAAGCCACTAGTGAAACCTATGGCCCCCGGGTCTATTCTCATCATAACAATCTCCATCACTTTATATTTGCTTTGTTTTTTTACTTTGCCTTTTACTTTTCACTTTGCATCTCTATACCAAAAATACCAAAAATATTATCTATCATCTCTATCAGATCTCACTCCCATAAGTGACCGTGAAGGGATTGACAACCCCTAATCGCGTTGGCTGTGTTGAGCTATTGTTTTGTGTAGGTACGAGGGACTTGAGTGTAGCCTCCTACTGGATTGATACCTTGGTTCTCAAAAACTGAGGGAAATACTTACGCTACTTTGCTGCATCATCCTCTCCTCTTCGAGGAAATCCAACGCAGTGCTCAAGAGGTAGCAAGAAGAATTTCTGGCGCCGTTGCCGGGGAGTCTGCGCAAAAGTCAACATACCAAGTACCCATCACAATACCTATCTCTCGCATTACATTAGTTGCCATTTGCCTCTCGTTTTCCTCTCCGCCACATCACCCTTGCCGTTTTATTCGCCCTCTCTTTTCCGTTTGCCTTTTTCTCGCTTGCCTTGTCGTCATAGCTAGTCTTATATCTTCTCCGTTATCTCCTGAGAACGAAGTCCTAAAACTTTAAACAAAGGGAGGGAGAAAATTTAAAAGACGCTTGGTATAGAATCTGCAATGCTCAAAATAGATCTACCAGGAAGCAATCTACTTCAGTTCTTCTTCACAATTTTTATGTAGGTGCTAGTCCTTGGTATAGATATATCCTTGATACCATTACCGGGGGGAATTTCTTGGGTAGCCATACATTTGATTCTTATAATGCTATGATAGATTTATTTGGCTCACCACCTCTTTTGGTCAATGGAACTATGTTAACTTTGGAGCATGTTATGCAAAGGCTTGAAATTATTGAAAATAAAGTTGCTACCGTTGAATCAATTGAAAATCTAGATAAAAAGATCCATAATCAAATTACCCAATATGTGTCTAAGGTACGAATGACTTTGAAAAATATTATGGAAAATGAACCCATAGTTAATGATATAATAAATAAAGATTCCACCAGAATCGATAAACTTGAGGGTATTATTACCAACTTGGGAACCGCCTTTTATTCCATAAAAAATACTCCAAGTCCTCTTATTAAAAATGCCAAGCTTATGTATGTTCCTAAAAATAAGGATGAATCATCTAGTATTGAAACTGCGGATCTTAAATCTATAAGTATTCATCCCGATCTTTTTTTCTATCATTAAGGAACCATTTGCTCCCAATGAATTTTTCGATCTTGTGCCTAAGAGTTTGATAATTACTAGAAAGAAATAAATTCCTAAGCAAGGTAGATGCATCATGGAAGAATTGCCTACCAAATATGGCAATACCTAGATCTATTCTCGCTTTTATGCCTAGCTAGGGGCGTTAAATGATAGCGCTTGTTGGGAGGCAACCCAATTTTATTTTTAGTTTTTTTTGCTTTTGTTTCTGTTTAGGAATAAATAATCCATCTACCTTCTCTTTAGATGTGGTTTTATTTTTTAATTATTGTTTGTGCCAAGTTAAACCTATAGGAACTTCTTGGATGATAGTTATTTGATCTTGCTGTAATTTCCAGAAACTTTCTGTTCACGAAAACAATTATTAAAATTCACCAGAACGTGATAAAATAGTGATTCCAATTGCTGCTGATAAATAAACAAATTGCCGAGGTCTTCCTATTTTGGAAGAATTTGTGGAGTTCCAGAAGTTTGCGTTAGTTACAGATTACTACAAACTGTTCTGTTTTTGACAGATTCTGTTTTTCGTGTGTTGTTTGCTTATTTTGATGAATCTATGGCTAGTAAAATAGTTTATAATCCATAGAGAAGTTGGAATACAGTAGGTTTAACACCAATATAAATAAATAATGAGTTCATTACAGTATCTTGAAGTGGTCTTTTGTTTTCTTTCGCTAACGGAGCTCATGAGATTTCTGTTGAGTTTTGTGTTGTGAAGTTTTCAAGTTTTGGGTGAAATCTTTTGATGGATTACGGAACAAGGGGTGGCAAGAGCCTAAGCTCAGTGATGCCCATGGCACCCCCAAGATAATCTAAGGACACCAAAAAGTCAAAGCTTTGGGATGCCCCGGAAGGCATCCCCTCTTTCGTCTACTTCCATCGGTAATTTTACTTGGAGCTATATTTTTATTCACCACATGATATGTGTTTTGCTTGGAGCGTCTTGTATTATTTGTGTCTTTGTTTGTTAGTGTGCCACAATCATCCTTGCTACACACACCTTTTGAGAGATCCATACATGAATTGGAATTTGATAGAATACTCTATGTGCTTCACTTATATCTTTTGAGCTATGTAGTTTTGCTCTATGTGCTTCACTTATATATTGTGAGCGTTATAATTTTGCTCTATGTGCTTCACTTAGATCTTTTAGAGCACGGTGGTGGATTTGTTTTAAAGAAACTATTGATCTCTCATGATTCACTTAGATTATTTTGAGAGTCTTTAATAGCATGGTAATTTGCTTAATAATAATACGCTTGGTATTCAAGATTTGTAAAACTTTATTTTGATTGATGCTTGATAATTGTTTTGAGATAAGAAGATGGTGATATTAGAGTCATGCTAGTTGAGAGGTTGTGAATTTGAGAAATACTTGTGTTAAAGTTTGTGAATCCCGTAGCATGCACGTATGGTGAACCGTTATGTGATGAAGTCGGAGCATGTTTTATTTATTGATTGTCTTCCTTATGAGTGGCGGTCTGGGACGAGCGATGGTCTTTTCCTACCTATCTATCCCCTTAGGAGCATGCAGGTAATACTTTGCTTTCATAACTTCTAGATTTTTGCAATAAGTATATGAGTTCTTTATGACTAATGTTGAGTCCATGGATTATACGCACTTTTTCTTCCTTCCACCATTGCTAGCCTCTCTAAATACCGCGCACCTCTCGCCGGTATCATAAACCCACCATATAACTTCCTCAAAACAGCCACCATACCTACCTATCATGGCATTTCCATAGCCATTCCGAGATATATTGCCATGCAACTTTCCATCGTTCCATTTATTATGACATGCTCCACCATTGTCATATTGCTAGCATGATCATGTAGTTGACATCGTATTTGTGGCAAAGCCACCGTTCGTAATTCTTTCATACATGTCACTCTTGATTCATTGCATATCCCGGTACACCGCTGGAGGCATTCACATAGAATCATATTTTGTTCTAAGTATCAAGTTGTAATTGTTGAGTTGTAAGAAAAATAAAAAAAGGTGTGATGATCATCATTTTTAGAGCATTGTCCCAAGTGAGGTAAGGATGATGGAGACTATGATTCCCCCACAAGTCGGGATGAGACTCCGGACGAAAAAAAAGAAAACAAAGAGGCCATAAAAAAGGAAAAGGCCTAAAATAATAAAATGAGAGAAAAAGAGAGAAGGGACAATGTTACTATCCTTTTACCACACTTGTGCTTCAAAGTAGCACCATGATCTTCATGATAGAGAGTCTCTCATTTTGTCACTTTGATATACTAGTGGGAATTTTTCATTATAGAACTTGGCTTGTATATTCCAATGATGGGCTTCCTCAAAATGCCCTAGGTCTTCGTGAGCAAGCGAGTTGGATGCACACCCACTTAGTTTCTTTTGTTGAGCTTTCATATACTTATAGCTCTAGTGCATCCGTTGCATGGCAATCCCTACTCACTCACATTGATATCTATTGATGGGTATCTCCATAGCCCGTTGATACGCCTAGTTGATGTGAGACTATCTTCCCCTCCTTTTGTCTTCTCCACAACCACCATTCTATTCCACATATAGTGCTATATCCATGGCTCACGCTCATGTATTGCGTGAAGATCGAATTTTTTTTGAAAATGTTAGAGTATGAAACAATTGGTTGGCTTGTCATCAGGGTTGTGCATGATTTAAAGACTTTGTGTGGTGAAGACAGAGCATAGCCAGACTATATGATCTTGTAGGGATAACTTTCTTTGGCCATGTTATTTTGAGAAGACATAATTGCTTTGTTAGTATGCTTGAAGTATTTTTTTTTTTGTCAACATGAACTTTTGTCTTGAATCTGAATATTCATACCACAATTAAGAAGATTTACATTGAAATTATGCCAAGTAGCACTCCGCATCAAAAATTCTCTTTTTATCATTTACCTACTCGAGGACGACTAGGAATTAAGCTTGGGGATGCCTGATACTTCTCCAACGTATCTATAATTTTTGATTGCTCCATGCTATATTATCTACGGTTTTGGACTATATTGGGTTTTATTTCCCCCTTTTATATTATTTTTGGGACTAACCTATTAACCGGAGGCCCAGCCCAGAATTGTTGTTTTTTTACCTATTTCAGTGTTTCGGAGAAATAGAATATCAAACGGAGTCCAAACGGAATGAAACCTTCGGGAACGTGATTTTCTCATCAGATAAGACCCAGGAGACTTGGACCCTCCGTCAAGAAATCCACCAGGCGGTCACGAGGGTGGAGGGCGTGCCCCCCCTAGGGCGCGCCCCCTACCTTGTGGGCCTCTCGAAGCTCCACCGACGTACTTCTTCCTCCTATATACACCTACGTACCCCCAAACGATCAGATATGGATCCAAAAACCTAATTCCATCGCCGCAACTTTCTGTATCCATGAGATCCCATCTTGGGGCCTGTTCTGGGGCTCCGCCGGAGAGGGCTGTCATCGCGGAGGGCTTCTACATCATCATAGCCTCTCCGATGAAGTGTGACTAGTTTACCTCAGACCTTCGGGTCCATAGTTAGTAGCTAGATGGGTTCTTCTCTCTTTTTGGATCTCAATACAATGTTCTCCCCTCTCTCGTGGAGATCTATTCGATGTAATCTTCTTTCTGCGGTGTGTTTGTTGAGACCGATGAATTG
Organism: Aegilops umbellulata; assembly: GCA_032464435.1. NCBI lineage: Eukaryota > Viridiplantae > Streptophyta > Magnoliopsida > Poales > Poaceae > Aegilops > Aegilops umbellulata. The sequence goes on along the minus strand of CP136057.1, from coordinate 1,335,364 downwards.
TTGGTTTATGATCAAGTCTATCTATGAATAATATTTGAATCTTCTCTAAATTCTTTTATGCATGATTGGTTATCTTTGCAAGTCTCTTTGAATTATCAGTTTGATTTGGCCTACTAGATTGGTTTTTCTTGCAATGGGAGAAGTGCATAGCTTTGGGTTCAATCTTGCGGTGTCCTTTCCCAATGACAGAAGGGGCAGCAAGGCACGTATTGTATTGTTGCCATCAAGGATAACAAGATGGGGTTTTTATCATATTGCATGAAACTATCCCTCTACATCATGTCATCTTGCTTAAGGCGTTACTCTGTTTTTAACTTAACACTCTAGATGCATGCTGGATAGCTGTCGATGAGTGGAGTAATAGTAGTAGATGCAGGCAGGAGTCGGTCTACTTCTCTCGGACGTGATGCCTATATAAATGATCATACCTAGATATTCAAATAACTATGCTCAATTCTGTCAATTGCTCAACAGTAATTTGTTCACCCACCGTAGAATACTTATGCTCTTGAGAGAAGCCACTAGTGAAACCTATGGCCCCCGGGTCCATTCTCATCATATCAATCTCCATCACTTTATATTTGCTTTGTTTTTTTACTTTGCCTTTTACTTTTCACTTTGCATCTCTATACCAAAAATACCAAAAATATTATCTATCATCTCTATCAGATCTCACTCCCGTAAGTGACCGTGAAGGGATTGACAACCCCTAATCGCGTTGGTTGTGTTGATCTATTGTTTTGTGTAGGTACGAGGGACTTGAGCGTAGCCTCCTACTGGATTGATACCTTGGTTCTCAAAAACTGAGGGAAATACTTATGCTACTTTGCTGCATCATCCTCTCCTCTTCGGGGAAATCCAACGCAGTGCTCAAGAGGTAGCAAGAAGAATTTCTGGCGCCGTTGCCTGGGTGTCTGCGCAAAAGTCAACATACCAAGTACCCATCACAATACCTATCTCTCGCATTACATTAGTTTCCATTTGCCTCTCGTTTTCCTCTCCGCCACATCACCCTTGCCGTTTTATTCGCCCTCTCTTTTCGGTTTGCCTTTTTCTCGCTTGCCTCGTCGTCATGGCTAGTCTTATATCTTCTCCGTTATCTCCTAAGAACGAAGTCCTAAAACTTTAAACAAAGGGAGGGAGAAAATTTAAAAGACGCTTGGTATAGAATATGCAATGCTCAAAATAGATCTACCAGGAAGCAATCTACTTCAGTTCTTCTTCACAATTTTTATGTAGGTGCTAGTCCTTGGTATAGATATATCCTTGATACCATTACCGGGGGGAATTTCTTGGGTAGCCATACTTTTTATTCTTATAATGCTATGATAGATTTATTTGGCTCACCACCTCTTTTGGTCAATGGAACTATGTTAACTTTGGAGCATGTTATGCAAAGGCTTGAAATTATTGAAAATAAAGTTGCTACCGTTGAATCAATTGAAAATCTAGATAAAAAGATCCATAATCAAATTACCCAATATGTGTCTAAGGTAGGAATGACTTTGAAAAATATTATGGAAAATGAACCCATAGTTAATGATATAATAAATCAAGATTCCACCAGAATCGATAAACTTGAGGGTATTATTACCAACTTGGGAACCACCTTTTATTCCGTAAAAAATACTCCAAGTCCTCTTATAAAAAATGCCAAGCTTATGTATGTTCCTAAAAATAAGGATGAATCATCTAGTATTGAAACTGCGGATCTTAAATCAATAAGTATTCATCCCGATCTTTTTTTCTATCATTAAGGAACCATTTGCTCCCAATGAATTTTTCGATCTTGTGCCTAAGAGTTTGATAATTACTAGAATGAAATAAATTCCTAAGCAAGGTAGATGCATCATTGAAGAATTGCCTACCAAATATGGCAATACCTAGATCTATTCTCGCTTTTAGGCCTAGCTAGGGGCGTTAAATGATAGCGCTTGTTGGGAGGCAACCCAATTTTATTTTTAGTTTTTTTTTGATTTTGTTTCTGTTTAGGAATAAATAATCCATCTACCTTCTGTTTAGATGTGGTTTTATTTTTTAATTATTGTTTGTGCCAAGTTAAACCTATAGGAACTTCTTGGATGATAGTTATTTGATCTTGCTGTAATTTCCAGAAACTTTCTGTTCACGAAAACAATTATTAAAATTCACCAGAACGTGATAAAATAGTGATTCCAATTGCTGCTGATAAATAAACAAATTGCCTAGGTCTTCCTATTTTGGAAGAATTTTTGGAGTTCCAGAAGTTTGCGTTAGTTACAGATTACTACAAACTGTTCTGTTTTTGACAGATTCTGTTTTTCGTGTGTTGTTTGCTTATTTTGATGAATCTATGGCTAGTAAAATAGTTTATAATCCATAGAGAAGTTGGAATACAGTAGGTTTAACACCAATATAAATAAATAATGAGTTCATTACAGTACCTTGAAGTGGTCTTTTGTTTTCTTTCGCTAACGGAGCTCATGAGATTTCTGTTGAGTTTTGTGTTGTGAAGTTTTCAAGTTTTGGGTGAAATCTTTTGATGGATTATGGAACAAGGGGTGGCAAGAGCCTAAGCTCGGGCATGCCCATGGCACACCCAAGATAATCTAAGGACACCAAAAAGTCAAAACTTGGGGATGCCCCGGAAGGCATCCCCTCTTTCGTCTACTTCCATCGGTAATTTTACTTGGAGCTATATTTTTATTCACCACATGATATGAGTTTTGCTTGGAGCGTCTTGTATTATTTGTGTCTTTGTTTGTTAGTGTGCCACAATCATCCTTGCTATACACACCTTTTGAGAGAGCCATACATGAATTGGAATTTGATAGAATACTCTATGTGCTTCACTTATATCTTTTGAGCTATGTAGTTTTGCTCTATGTGCTTCACTTATATCTTTTGAGCGTTATAATTTTGCTCTATGTGCTTCACTTAGATCTTTTAGAGCACGGTGGTGGATTTGTTTTAAAGAAACTATTGATCTCTCATGCTTCACTTAGATTATTTTGAGAGTCTTTAATAGCATGGTAATTTGCTTAATAATAATACGCTTGGTATTCAAGATTTGTAAAACTTTATTTTGAGTGCGTTGAATACTAAGAAAAGATTGATGCTTGATAATTGTTTTGAGATAAGAAGATGGTGATATTAGAGTCATGCTAGTTGAGAGGTTGTGAATTTGAGAAATACTTGTGTTAAAGTTTGTGATTCCCGTAGCATGCACGTATGGTGAAACGTTATGTGATGAAGTCGGAGCATGTTTTATTTATTGATTGTCTTCCTTATGAGTGGCGGTCTAGGACGAGCGATGGTCTTTTCCTACCTATCTATCCCCTTAGGAGCATGCAGGTAATACTTTGCTTTCATAACTTCTAGATTTTTGCAATAAGTATATGAGTTCTTTATGACTAATGTTGAGTCCATGGATTATACGCACTTTTTCTTCCTTCCACCATTGCTAGCCTCTCTAAATACCGCGCACCTCTCGCCGATATCATAAACCCACCATATAACTTCCTCAAAACAGCCACCATACCTACCTATCATGGCATTTCCATAGCCATTCCGAGATATATTGCCATGCAACTTTCCACCGTTCCGTTTATTATGACATGCTCCACCAGTGTCATATTGCTAGCATGATCATGTAGTTGACATCGTATTTGTGGCAAAGCCACCGTTCATAATTCTTTCATACATGTCACTCTTGATTCATTGCATATCCCGGTACACCGCCGGAGGCATTCACATAGAATCATATTTTGTTCTAAGTATCGAGTTGTAATTGTTGAGTTGTAAGAAAAATAAAAAAAGGGTGTGATGATCATCATTTTTAGAGCATTGTCCCAAGTGAGGTAAGGATGATGGAGACTATGATTCCCCCACAAGTCGGGATGAGACTCCGGACGAAAAAAAAAGAAAAAAAAAGAGGCCATAAAGAAAAGGAAAAGGCCTAAAATAATAAAATGAGAGAAAAAGAGTGAAGGGACAATGTTACTATCCTTTTACCACACTTGTGCTTCAAAGTAGCACCATGATCTTCATGATAGAGAGTCTCTCATTTTGTCACTTTCATATACTAGTGGGAATTTTTCATTATAGAACTTGGCTTGTATATTCCAATGATGGGCTTCCTCAAAATGCCCTAGGTCTTCGTGAGCAAGCAAGTTGGATGCATACCCACTTAGTTTCTTTTGTTGAGCTTTCATATACTTATAGCTCTAGTGCATCCGTTGCATGGCAATCCCTACTCACTCACATTGATATCTATTGATGGGCATCTCCATAGCCCGTTGATATGCCTAGTTGATGTGAGACTATCTTCCCCTCTTTTTGTCTTCTCCACAACCACCATTCTATTCCACATATAGTGCTATATCCATGGCTCACACTCATGTATTGCGTGAAGATCGAAAAAGTTTTGAAAATATTAGAGTATGAAACAATTGGTTGGCTTGTCATCGGGGTTGTGCATGATTTAAATACTTTGTGTGGTGAAGATAGAGCATAGCCAGACTATATGATCTGGTAGGGATAACTTTCTTTAGCCATGTTATTTTGAGAAGACATAATTGCTTTGTTAGTATTCTTGAAGTATTATTTTTTTTGTCAACATGAACTTTTGTCTTGAATCTTTTGGATCTGAATATTCATCGCACAATTAAGAAGATTTACATTGAAATTATGCCAAGTAGCACTCCGCATCAAACATTCTCTTTTTATCATTTACCTACTCGAGGACGAGCAGGAATTAAGCTTGGGGATGCCTGATACGTCTCCAACGTATCTATAATTTTTGATTGCTCCATGCTATATTATCTACTGTTTTGGACTATATTGGGCTTTATTTTCCCCTTTTATATTATTTTTGGGACTAACCTATTAACTGGAGGCCCAGCCCAGAATTGCTGTTTTTTTACCTATTTCAGTGTTTCGGAGATACAAAATATCAAACGGAGTCCAAACGCAATGGAACCTTCGGGAACATGATTTTCTCATCAGATAAGACCCAGGAGACTTGGACCCTCCGTCAAGAAATCCACAAGGCTGTCACGAGGGTGGAGGGCGCCCCCCTACCTCGTGGGCCCCTCGAAGCTCCACTGACATACTTCTTCCTCCTATATATACCTACGTACCCCCAAACGATCAAATACGGAGCCAAAAACCTAATTCCACCGCCGCAACTTTCTGTATCCACGAGATCCCATCTTAGGGCCTATTCCGGAGCTTCGCCGGAGAGGGCCGTCATCACGGAGGGCTTGTACATCATCATAGCCACTCCGCATCAAATATTCTCTTTTTATCATTTAACTTAATACTCTAGATGCATGCTGGATATCGATTGATGAGTGGAGTAATAGTAGTAGATGCAGGCAGGAGTCGGTCTACTTGTCTCGGACGTGATGCCTATATACATGATCATACCTAGATATTCTCATAACTATGCTCAATTCCGTCAATTGCTCAACAGTAATTTGTTCACCCGCCGTAGAATACTTATGCTCTTGAGAGAAGCCACTAGTGAAACCTATGGACCCCGGGTCTATTCTCATCATATCAATCTCCATCACTTTATATTTGCTTTGTTTTTTCACTTTGCATCTCTATACCAAAAATGCCAAAAATATTATCTATCATCTCTATCAGATCTCACTGCCGTAAGTGACCGTGAAGGGATTGACAACCCCTAATCGCGTTGGTTGCATTGAGCTATTGTTTTGTGTAGGTTCGAGGGACTTGAGCGTAGCCTCCTACTGGATTGATACCTTGGTTCTCAAAAACTAAGGGAAATACTTATGCTACTTTGCTGCATCATCCTCTCCTCTTCGGGGAAATGCAACGCAGTGCTCAAGAGGTAGCAGGGCGATTTCGGTAACGATAGTTTTCGTTAACGATGATATTAGACCTTTAGATTGTTGATTAGACGGCTAATATGCTTAGTTGGATCTGCCCTCTCGTGCTTTTATAGGGGTACTAGATTCAACTAGTAGTAGCGCACGTTCTACAACCCACGTTACGACTATGCACTATCCACGGAAGATATTTACCATAATGCGTTTCTTTGCCATGCACTACCAGTAATGTTTACTAGTAACAAGTGGTTAATATATCATGTTACTAGTAATTAGCAGTAGCCTGGGTAAATATAGTGCGCTAGTAGTGAGCGTCTATCCATAGGGTTTTCCCTGGTAGTGTCGTCGGGCTCCGCTTCGTGCACTACTAGAAAAAGGGCTATAGATGGGATTGACACTAATGGCGCACCAGATAAGAGGTGCGCCATTAGTATATACTAATGGCGCACCACCTTCTGATACGCCATTAGTGTTGAAACTACTAATGGCGCACCAGGCCTAGGATGCACCATTAGTATCAAATTTTTTTTTGAACTAGCGCGCCTGTCCAAACATACTAATGGCGCACCCAGACACAGTGCGCCATTACTAGTTGTAACTAGTAATGGCGCACTATTCCCAGAGTGCGCCACTAATGTTGTTTTTTTAATTATATTTTTTATTCCTTTTGTTGCAAAACTACTAATGGCGCACTCTTCCATCGTGCGCCATTGCTAGTTCAAACTAGTAATGGCGCACTCTGAATCAGTGCGCGATTAGTATGTTTTTTTTGGCAAAACTACTAATGGCGCATCAGACGTTGGTGCGCCATTAGTAACCTGGATTACTAATGGCGCATTTGTTGTTGGTGCGCCATTAGTAAGTGGGCAGCAACAAGATATTTTGGGCAGACTCTCTTTCCCACACTCACTTTCTCCCCACTTCATTCTCTCCACCTCCTCCTTTTCTCGGGTGCCTCCTCTTTTTCACCTCATTTCCACCATAGATTCATTCAAATTAAGTGGTTAAATTACCTTGTTTTGATAGGTAAGTAAGGGGGAAGCTATATTTATGTTGTTCTCCCTACAACAATGTGCACATGCACTTTTTATGGCCTAGCTAGATCTATGTATGTTCGTGGTGTTGCATATGTTTGTGGTGTTGCATATGTGTTTGTGTTTGGAGGTGTACCGGTATTTGAAATGCGATAGTTGCCGATATTTTGCCGGAATGTTGATTCATTTCCGTTTCGGCGATAATTTTGGCATTAAGCATTCTTTTTGGTCCTATTTTTAGGGAAAGTCATGCCAAATTTTTTCTTGGTTCTAAAATATCGTTTTTCTCTACCCCGCAAGCGACCATGGTCCGCACGATGACCGAAGGCATCGTGAATAGGTTTTTGAGGTCCGCGAAGGCCGAGATGCTTTAAAAGAACGAGACGGAGATAAGATGTCCGTGTCGAAGATGCAAGCTGGAGAGCCTTATTGCGGACCCGGATTCCGGGCAGGTGCGGGACCACTTGCTCTTGCGTGGTTTCATGGATGGCTATTGGTGGCAAGGTGATGAAGATGACTACGAAGTCGTCCATGGGGGCCGGGCAAGAAATGAGGAAGGGCAGCAAGACAACTACCGCGGCTCGGGCGGGCGAGAAGACGAAGAATCCCCAGGAGATGATCACGTAGACGACGGGCATGATGATGAGGAAGTTGTCGGAGCAGACGACGGGCATGATCTTGAAGATGATGATGCCGGCGGAGCAAACGACGGTGGACCATCGATGGGCTGGGTGCAGGACCCTTATATTCAAGATCTGCTTCTCAAGCAGACGGATAATGCAAGTGCTGCCGCCCGAGAGAAAGCCAAGGTGGATCAACTTGAGTTAGACGCGGTTACTCCATTGTATGAAGGATGCAGGCCCGAGTAAACTTCTGCTACCGAGTAAACTCAAAGATTGGGCCGCGAGCGTGTCGGCAATCCAGGACGCGGACATCAGACAAGAATTCTTTCGCATCTAGTCGGAGTTTGCGGAAATCATCCATCAAGATGTCCTTCGTACCTCGGGGCAGTTCTACCTCAGAAATCAACCGTCCAACAGTGAGATAGACGGAATGCTACAAATGCAGGCTGACAACGCCCGTAATTTCATGACTCCCACGATAGACGGCGGCTTCATCCACGCTCCGGACCCTTGAGTCGAGTCAAAAGCAGTGATGCTGTTTCTAGTTCTGAAACATCGATTGGCTCATGTTGTAATTAAACTTTAATGAACTTGTAGTATGTCTCTTTGGTTTCGAGAGTCGTTCAACTTAGATGTAATTGATGCTATTAATGTCTTGCTTTTCTCTTCCGATCGTTCTGTTGCATACTTATATATTGCTTATGTATTGTCTGTGAATTGGTATTAACATTTCGTTTGGCTAGTGCATAGCGATGCCGTCGTATGTCGTGTACAAGGGTAAGGTTCCCGGAGTCTACAACGACTGGGAGGAGTGTCGGAGACAGGTTCACCGATTCAGCGGTAACAGTTACAAAGGGTACACCACTTGGGCCGAGGCCGAATCTAGATACGCCCGCTATCTAGCGGGAGAGGGGAGGGAGCGTTGGAGGAACCGGATGAAGACGAGTTTCATCGTGATGATGCTCATCGTGATGACCGCAGCTCTCTTCTATGTGATGGTAGTTTAGATGATCGATATCGACTTGTAATGTGAAGACAAACTCGCTACTCGCGGTCTCGAGACTTGTAATCACTAGTAGAAAAGAGGGCAACGATCCAGGCCGGGTCAGCCCATTAGTCCTGGTTCAATCTAGAACCGGGATCAATGGGGGCATTGGACCCGGTTCGTGAGCCCAGGGGGCCGGCCGGGCCATGTGGGCCATTGGTCCCGGTTCGTATGGACCCTTTGGTCCCGGTTGGTGGGACAAACCGGGACCAATGTGCCTGGCTCCTGGCCCACCACCATTGGTCCCGGTTCGTGGCATGAACCGGGACCAAAGGCTCCCATTTAGTCCCGGTTCATGCCACGAACCGGGACCAATGGTGCCGCCTATATATACCCCTCGCGATGGAGCAGAGCACTGAGTGCTCTGTTTTTCTAGGCCGGCGAGAGGAGGGGCTTGTGGTGCTCTAGCTCACCTCCTTTGCACATGAGGTGTTCGATGAAATGCCCGAGCCACACTAGTTAAGCTTTCTCCTCTCGAAGCTCGACCTCAAAGCTCCATTTTCCTCGAGATTTGTCTAGATTTAGCGGTCCATCACGCCCCACCCCTGTCTTCACCGCCGTCGATCACCCGCGCCGATCTCATCACCGACACCACCGTGGTGAGCCTCTTGCTCTTATCTTCTTTCTGAAAGGAAAAATATTCTTACTTGTATGTTTAGATAGATACTTGTATCATTTTCTTACTTTTATTATTGCATCTTATATAGTGCGATGGTTTTGGTATCCGCCCCCGTCGGCCCTCGTCCTGTCTATGATTCGGATGTGGTATATATATTAATGTTTATAACTATTGGTTCATTTATTGTTTATGATAATTATGCGGACCAACGTGACATAGATTTTATTTATCTAGGATGTATGTGAACCGGAAATTCCAACCGACCCTATTGTCGAGAGGTTAAAGCAATTTCTTGAAGGAAAAAATAAAAAAAATTGAGGAGGAGAAGATGATATTGGAGTTGCATGTTGCGGATGTCGTCGATGATCACAAGATCAAGATGGATGCAATGCGCTTGAAGATTAGAAAGATTAGAAAATATGCCCTTCATACCGAGGCTTGGTATCATTATGCCGTTGGATCAATTGTTACCTTGGTTGCGATTATGATCGCATTTGTTTTAATTAATGTATGGTTTAATTAATTAGATGCTCTGGAGAGCTATATGTTGTTAGATGAGAACTATGTATGTACTTTGGTTTTAATGTGATGATGAACTTCTATTAATTTGGACACTTAATTATATATAATGTATGTAGATGAACCGGCAATGGATGTACGGTGACAGACACACCTCCGAGTACATTAAGGGCGTGCATGAGTTTCTCGATGCGGCTGAGGCAAACAAGCAGAATGGTTTTATGTGTTGTCCATGCACTAAATGTGGGAATACGATGTCTTACTCTAACCGGAAAATCCTTCACACCCACCTGCTTTACAAGGGTTTCATGCCACACTATAATGTTTGGACGAGGCACGGAGAAACAGGGGTTATGATGGAAGACGACGAAGAAGAAGAGTACGATGACAACTACGTTCCCCCTGAATACCGTGATGCTGCAACGGGGGGAGCTGGTGAAGATCAAGAGGAACCAGACGATGTGCCCAATGATGCTGCAACGGGTGAAGCTGCTGAAGATGAAGAGGAACCAGACGATGTGCCCGATGATGATGATCTCCGCCGGGTAATTGTCGATGCAAGGGCGCAATGCGAAAGTCAAAAGGAGAAGCCGAAGTTCGATCGCATGTTAGTGGATCACAAAAAAGGGTTGTACCCCAATTGCGAAGATGGCAACACAAAGCTCGGTACCGTACTAGAATTGCTGCAGTGGAAGGCAGAGAATGCTGTGCCTGACAAAGGATTTGAGGAACTACTGAAAATATTGAAGAAGAAGCTTCCAAAGGATAACGAATTGCTCGATAGTACATACGCAGCAAAGAAGGTCGTATGCCCTCTAGGATTGGAGGTGGAGAAGATGCATGCATGCCCTAATGACTACATCCTATACCGCGGTGCATACAAGGATCTGAACGCATGCCCGGTATGCGGTGCATTGCGGTATATGATCAGACGAGATGACCCTGGTGATGTTCACGGCGAACCCCGCAGGAAGAGGGTTCCTGCGAAGGTGATGTGGTATGCTCCTATAATACCACGGTTGAAACGTTTGTTCAGAAATGGAAAGCATGCCAAGTCGATGCGATGGCACAGTGAGGACCGTAAGAAAGACGGGAAGTTGAGAGCACCCGCTGACGGGTCGCAGTGGAGAAAAATCGTGAGAAAGTACTGAAATGAGTCTGCAAAGGACCCAAGGAACGTATGGTTTGCTTTAAGCGCGGATGGCATTAATCCTTTCGGGGAGCAGAGCAGCAATCACAGCACCTGGCCGGTCACTCTGTGTATGTATAACCTTCCTCCTTGGATGTGCATGAAGCGGAAGTTCATTATGATGCCAGTTCTCATCCAAGGCCCTAAGCAACCCGGCAACAACATTGATGTGTACCTAAGGCCATTAGTTGAAGAACTTTTACAGCTGTGGAATGGAAATGGTGTACGTATGTGGGATGAGCACAATAAAAAGGAATTTAACCTAAAGGCGTTGCTGTTCATGACCATCAACGATTGGCCCGCTCTCAGTAACCTTTCAGGACAGACAAACAAAGGATACCACGCATGCACACACTGTTTAGATGACACTGAAAGTATATAACTGGACAAATGCAGGAAGAATGTGTACCTGGGCCATCGTCGATTTCTTCCGACCAACCATCAATGTCGAAAGAAAGGCAAGCATTTTAAAGGCGAGGCAGATCACCGTAGGAAGCCCGCCATGCGTACCGGTGATCACGTACATGCTATGGTCAATGATTTACACGTAATCTTTGGAAAGGGTCCTGGCGCACTAGCTGTTCCGAATGACGCTGAGGGACACGCACCCATGTGGAAGAAGAAATCTATATTTTGGGACCTACCCTACTGGAAAGACCTAGAGGTCCGCTCTTCAATCGACGTGATGCACGTGACGAAGAACCTTTGTGTGAACCTGCTAGGCTTCTTGGGCGTGTATGGAAAGACAAAAGATACACCCGAGGCACGGGAGGACCTGCAACGTTTGCACGAAAAAGACGGCATGCCTCCGAAGCAGTATGAAGGTCCTGCCAGCTACGCTCTTACGAAAGAAGAGAAAGAAATCTTTTTTGAATGCCTGCTCAGTATGAAGGTCCCGACTGGCCTCTAATCGAATATAAAGGGAATAATAAATATCCCAGAGAAAAAGTTCTAGAACCTAAAGTCTCATGACTGCCACGTGATTATGATGCAACTGCTTCCGGTTGCATTGAGGGGGCTTCTACCGGAAAACGTCCGATTAGCCATTGTGAAGCTATGTGCATTCCTCAATGCAATCTCTCAGAAGGTGATCGATCCAGAAATCATACCAAGGCTAAGGAGTGATGTGGCGCAATGTCTTGTCAGTTTCGAGCTGGTGTTCCCACCATCCTTCTTCAATATCATGACGCATGTCCTAGTTCATCTAGTCGACGAGATTGTCATTTTGGGGCCCGTATTTTACACAATATGTTCCCCTTTGAGAGGTTCATGGGAGTCCTAAAGAAATATGTTCGTAATCGCGCAAGGCCAAAAGGAAGCATCTCCATGGGCCATCAAACAGAGGATGTCATCGGGTTTTGTATTGACTTCATTCCTGGCCTCAAGAAGATAGGTCTCCCTAAATCGCGGTATGAGGGGAGACTGACTGGAAAAGGCACGCTAGGAGCGGACTCAATAATATGCAGGGATAGGCATTCTTGGTCTCAAGCACACTACACAGTTCTACAGAACTCTACCTTGGTGACCCCGTATGTCGATGAACACAAGAACAGTCTGCGCTCCAAATACCCGGAGCAGTGTGACGACTGGATTACATGTGAACACATCAGGACTTTCAGCAGTTGGTTGGAAGCACGTATCAGAGGTGACAACACTGTTTGTGATGAGTTGTACTTGTTGTCCAGGGGACCATCTTTGACTGTATTGATTTGGAAAGGATACGAGATAAATGGGAATACATTTTACACGATTAACCAAGATCAGAAGAGCACTAACCAAAACAGAGGTGTACGCTTTGATGCAACAACTGATAAGGGAAAGGACACATATTATGGTTACATAGTGGAGATATGGGAACTTGACTACGGACAAGATTTTAAGGTCCCTTTGTTTAAGTGCAAATGGGTCAATCTGTCAGGAGGCGGGGTACATGTAGACCCACAGTACGGAATGACAACAGTCGATCTGAAAAATCTTGGGTACACTGATGAACCGTTCGTCCTAGCCAATGATGTGGCACAGGTTATCTATGTGAAGGACATGTCTACCAGATCGAGAAAAAGAAAAGATAAGGAAACGAATACATCATACGATGAGCCAAAGCGCCACATAGTTCTTTCAGGAAAAAGGGACATCCTGGGAGTGGAGGGCAAGACAGACATGTCTGAAGATTATGAAAGGTTTCATGAAATTCCTCACTTCAATGTCAAGGCTGACCCAAGCATCATGATAAACGATGAAGATTATCCATGGTTGCGGCGCAATAAGCAAATGACACAAGCGAAGAAAAAGTGAAGACTTTCTCCCGCAACTATTATGATGATACCATGCCAAATTTGTAACAGACGAGTATGTTATGGCAAGTATTTTAGAGTTCATTTGAAAACAGATGAGTAGGTGCATCTATGTTAATTTTTTTATTAAAGTTAATCACAAACTTGTGATTCACACAAATTTCAAAGAATTCAAATTTTAACTATTCAAATTTGAAAACTAATGGCACTAACAGAAAGTTATAATATTGCTGACCTAACAGCAAAAAGAATTAAAAAATATAGCAAAAAAACAAAAGAAAATAAATAATGCAGAAAACAAAACAAAAAAAAACTGGAAAAAAAATAAAATAGCAACAATAAGTATTTTGTTGTAAGTAGAAAAATAAATAAATAAATAAAGCAATAAAGAAAAAAAGCGTTTTCAAATTTGAAAACTAATGGCACTAACAGAAAGCTTATAATTTTTCTAAAACTAAAAGCAAAAAGAATTAAAAAATAAAGTAAAAAAACAAAAGAAAATAAATAATGCAGAAAACAAAACTAAAAAACTAGAAAAAAAATAAAAATAGCAACAATAAGTATTTTGTTGTAAGTAGAAACAAAATAAAATAAATAAAGCAACAAAGAAAAAACGTGTTTTCAAATTTGAAAACTAATGGCACTAACAGAAAGCTTATAATTTTTCTAAAACTAAAAGCAAAATGAATTAAAAAATAAAGCAAAAAACAAAAGAAAATAAATAATGCAGAAAACAAAACAAAAAAACTGGAAAAAAAATAAAAATAGCAACAATAAGTATTTTGTTGTAAGTAGAAACAAAATAAAATAAATAAAGCAACAAAGAAAACAATAAAACAAAAAAGTGCCACCTACTGGGCCCACACGGTCTGAATACGACTAGAAACCCTACCATGGGCCAGGATTCAGGCCCGCAGGATGCCCAGTAGGCCCACAGGCAGATAAAGTGACTTTAGGCCCGTAAGCCTGCATTTGAGAGGAGCTCGAAGTGGTCGGCGCAACAGCGCTTATAAACCACTGCTGAAGCCTCTCAGCTAGCGAGGTGGGACTAAACATCCCACCGCACTGCGCCAGTTCCAGCACAAGGCCATTGGTCCTGGTTGGTGGGACGAACCGGGACCAAAGGGGTGCATTGGTCCCGGTTCGTCCCACCAACCGGGACCAATGCGCCCCCTTTAGTCCCGGTTGGTGCCACCACCCGGGACCAAAGGCCGCCGCTTCCCGCCCTTTGGGCTGCTGAAAAAGGCCTTTGGTCCCGGTTGGTGGCACAAACCGGGACTAAAGGGTGGCACTAGTCCCGGTTTAAGCCACCAACCGGGACTAAAGCCTTTTCTATATAAGCAAACACTTAGCAGTTTTCGACCAAGTCACGCACTTCTCCCCCGACGCCCCCTGCTCCTCCTCGTCGCCGTCGCCGCCCGACGCCCCTGCTCCTCCTCGTCGCCGTCGCCGCCCCACGCCGTCAAGCTGGTCGCCTTCGCCGTCGCTGCCGCCACCGACGCCGTCAGGCTGATCGCCTTCGCCGTCGCCGCCGCCCCCTGTGAGCACAGCCCCCTCCCGTCCCGCGCACCTGCGCCCCTCTCCTGCGCAGCCGCCGCGCCGCCGCCCCTGCCCTGTGCGGCTGTCGTGCGCCGCCCCTGCCCTGCCCTGTCGGCGCCACCGCTGCCGCCATATATATATGTTTAATTTTTATTAGTTTAATTTATGTATATGGCTATATGTTTCTGTTCATATGTTGCAATATGTTTTTTTTATTTTTATTAGTTTATTTTTTTTTCATATGTGATGTATATGTGTATATGGCTATAATGTATATGTGTATGTGATGTTAAAAATATATATGTTAAAAATGTTTTATATATAGAAAGTTACAATTTAAGAAAAGTTTTATATATGCAAAAGTTACAATTTTAGAAAAAGAAGGATAAGAAAGAAGAAAATAAGAAGAGGAAAGAAAGAAGAAGAGGAGAGGAAAAGAAGAGGAAAGAAAGAAGAAAATAAGAAGAGGAAAGAAAGAAGAAGAGGAGAGGAAATGAAGAGGAGAAATAAATAAGAAGAAGAAAAAAGAAGAAAAAGAAGAGTAGAAGAAGAAAGTAATAGTGGAGAGGAAGAGAAAGTAGAATATTCTATTTTCTCTTCTTCTCCACTATTCCTTTCTTCTTCTCCTCTTTTTTTTCTTATTTTTTTCTTCGATCTTCTCCGCTAGCCATTCCCTTCTTCTTCTTCTTCTTCTTCTTCTTCTTCTTCTTCTTCTTCTTCTTCTTCTTCTTCTTCTTCTTCTTCTTCTTCTTCTTCTTCTTCTTCTTCTTCTTCTTCTTCTTCTTCTTCTTCTTCTTCTTCTTCTTCTTCTTCTTCTTCTTCTTCTTCTTCTTCTTCTTCTTCTTCTTCTTCTTCTTCTTCTTCTTCTTCTTCTTCTTCTTCTTCTTCTTCTTCTTCTTCTTCTTCTTCTTCTTCTTCTTCTTCTTCTTCTTCTTCTTCTTCTTCTTCTTCTTCTTTCTTCTTCTTCTTCTTCTTCTTCTTCTTCTTCTCTTCTTCTTCTTCTTCTTCTTCTTCTTCTTCTTCTTCTTCTTCTTCTTCTTCTTCTTCTTCTTCTTCTTCTTCTTCTTCTTCTTCTTCTTCTTCTTCTTCTTCTTCTTCTTCTTCTTCTTCTTCTTCTTCTTCTTCTTCTTCTCTTCTTCTTCTTCTTCTTCTTCTTCTTCTTCTTCTTCTTCTTCTTCTTCTTCTTCTTCTTCTTCTTCTTCTTCTTCTTCTTCTTCTTCTTCTTCTTCTTCTTCTTCTTCTTCTTCTTCTTCTTCTTCTTCTTCTTCTTCTTCTTCTTCTTCTTCTTCTTCTTCTTCTTCTTCTTCTTCTTCTCTCTTCTTCTTCTTCTTCTTCTTCTTCTTCTTCTTCTTCTTCTTCTTCTTCTTCTTCTTCTTCTTCTTCTTCTTCTTCTTCTTCTTCTTCTTCTTCTTCTTCTTCTTCTTCTTCTTCTTCTTCTTTCTTCTTCTTCTTCTTCTTCTTCTTCTTCTTCTTCTTCTTCTTCTTCTTCTTCTTCTTCTTCTCTTCTTCTTCTTCTTCTTCTTCTTCTTCTTCTTCTTCTTCTTCTTCTTCTCATTTTTATCGGGAACGAGGGTGTCGAGGATCGCGAGGGGTCGAGGGTCGGGAACTAGGGTAGAGGGTCGAGGGTCGTTAAGGGGTCAAGGGTCGAGGGTTCGAGGGTTCTAGGGTCGAGGGTTCCAGCAGGGTCGTCTAGGGGTCGAGGGTTCCAGGGTCGTCGAGGGTTCCAGGGGTCGAGGATCGCCGAGGGTTCTACGTTTGCCACTAATATATCCATTTGTCATGTTTGAATAATAATTGCCATGTTGTAAATATTTGTAGAAGCTGGCTCTGATGACCTAATGCCGGTGCAAGAAGAAGAACGTGACGACGGGTCCGGTGACCGAAACGAGTCCGGCGACCGAGCCGAGTCCGGCCAGGTAATATATTAGTTAAGCCTGTGCTGACTACCTAATTGATGCATTCATTGTTTTGGTATGTACACATATTAATTAAGTCTTTGTTCTTTTTCTAGCCCTCCGGATCGAGCACAACAGAGGTAAAGAGACGAGGCCCGAAGAGAAAGTTGAGCTCGGATGAAAGGTTTGAGATCATAGAAATCGCGCCCGACGGCCAACCTATTGAACCCATCCGAACAAAGAAGGCATTTGTTGCTCAGTGCGGGGTTCTGGTTAGGGACAAGATCCCGATCAGCATCCAGCAATGGAATAAGCCTAAGAACGAAGACCGTGAGGTGTCTTATGTCAATGATCTGCAGAAAAATGATCTTTGGACTGAGCTGAAGTCAAATTTCACCCTACCGCCAGAGGATGATCCAGAGAAGCGAGTTAAAGAGCAATTAATCAAGTCTTTTGCTCTTAAGAGGATGGCAGACCTATTCAGGAGGTGGAAGAAAGACCTGAATAGGTTTGTCGAGAAAAAAGAGACACCAGAATTCAAGGGCATATATGAGAAGATCAGAGATGACTGGCCTGCATTTGTGGCCCACAAGACATCGGAAAAGAGTAAGAAGATGTCGGAGACAAACAAGAAAAATGCTGCGAAGAAGAAGCTTCACCATCGCACGGGGTCAGGTGGCTACCTGGTAGCCCGGCCTAAGTGGGCCAAGGCTAAGAATGATCTGGTTGAAAAAGGGATTGAACCAGAGACAATGAGCTGGCCAGACCGTTGCCGGACTTGGTTCTTCGGGGCTGGCGGAACCTTGGACCCTGTAACAGGGAAGTGCATTTGGACGGATGAGCAAGCTGACATACCCTTGAAAAAGCTTCAGTACTATATTGCTGCAGCGCAGGAAGGGACGTTCCTTCCAGACAGAGAGAACGACGAGCTCACAAAGGCCCTCGGGAATCCTGAGCACCCTGGACGGACACGAGGCACGCCAGGCTCCATTTCGTGGAAGGCTGGGTTTCCGGACGCAGGCGGTTACAAAAGCCAGGAGAGGAGGAAGAAAGTGCAGCAGTCCGAACTGCAAGCGCTTAAAGAAAGGGTACTCGGGATAGAGGAACGAGAAGCAGACCGGGAGAAACGAGCTGCCGAAGCTTCCCCTGAAGCTACCCTGCCATCTCAGCGGAGAAGCAGCGTGGCTTCCACGAGCTGCTTCAGCCAGAGCTTGTCTTGACGGCTCCTGCCAGCTATCCCATGGATGCTATCACGGAGGCTCAAAATTGCCACCTTATGACGCAGTGGATGAATATAGAAGGTCAGGCGGCTATTGGCTCTGTTTATCCTAATGAACCGGCGCAACTTTTCACTGCCGGCCGATTCACAAGGATATGCTAAGGTGATGGTGGATGAAATAACGGAGGGATTTGAGGACCTCCCGCTTGACCACCCTACCGGAGAAGGGGAGACTTGCTGGGTTATGCTCTGAAGACTCCATGCCTATGGCGGAAGGAGCTCATCAACCTTCCAACTGGACGCCTCCGCCGCCTCCTCCTCCTCCGGCGAGTCAGGGGATTCCACCTCCTCCACCGCCTCTCCTCCGGCGAGTGACGATCAGAGCCCTCAGGCCGGCTCCTTCTTCGGCGCGTGGCGACACTCCGCCTCCTTCTCGCCTGCGCCGGCGCGCCCGAGCAGCCAGCCTACTCCTTGTCCGCCTCATCAGCAAGGGCGGAAGAGACCTGCTGCCAGCTCCGGCAGCTGCTCTGGCGCGTCGTAGTCCTTCTCCCCCGCCTCACAAAAAGCAAGCAGTAAGAAGACTGCCGCTCCGTCTGCTCTGCCGGTGTCTAGCAGTACAGCCAGAGGCGGGAGAAAAACAAATTCGGTCCTTCTCTGAATCTCTAGAGAAGTTACCATACGAGATGAGCCCGAAGGAGAACGCGAGGATCGCGCGAACCGAGAAGGATGACTGGTTTCAAGGGTTGAAAGCATAGAGACATCCACCTACGAAGGAGAAGGTAGATCGGTGAAAGTGAAGCGCACTCTGGCTGCCCTGGCAAAACCACCCAAGTCTCCGCCGAAAGGCAACTATGAGCGCATTATTGCAAAGACATGGGTCGAAGTGTCGCGGTCGGGAAGTACAGTCAGTGATCAAAGGCTGAAAGAATGACGAGTAGCTGGGAAACAAATTGCCCAGCTCGGCGAACAAGCAAAGCAATCGTGCCCCCCGCTCAAGGTGCCTAGCGTCGATCCGAGGATGGCGCCCGGTTATACCAATCTTGACGATTATCTGTCCGACGATGTAGATTATGGTTTCCTGGACGTGCAGATACACAGATACGAGTACGGGAAGCCTCTCGTCAAAGATGAAAGATGTCTAACAACGATGATGCGAAGATTGCATGATTGGTACATGAAAACCTGCAGAGAGTCTGGGGGGAGGAATACTTTGTATATGAGAGTTAAACCGGAGCATGACCTCGTTGGAATTGAACTGTTGCATGTTCCATTTGAGGAGTTCTATCAGTTTTTCAATCAATTGGCCCTCGATAAAGCAACGGTCACCTGCTAATGTCTGTAAGTACTACTACTTCTGTCATTAAGTCTCTCTACATAGCTCAGCTCTTTCATTGCATGTATTTATAATTATCCTCACTATATTATGCAGATTGAAGATCGCCGAATTGAAGAAAAGACAAATCGATGATATTGGGTTCATTAACACAAATCTCATAGATGCAGTTCAGGTTAAAGATCATGCCGCAGAAACCGAGGCCAGCTTGCTACGATCATTCAAAATAAATGAACACAAAAATATAATACTCTTTCCTTACAACTTCAAGTGAGTGTTGTCTTGTGCATATTCGGTTTCCCTTATATATTAGTCCAGGTTATAGTAATGTAATTGATGAGTTATGCATGCATGCGCAGTTTCCACTATATTCTCCTGGAGATTAGGCTTGAGAAGGGAGTAGTAACTGTCTTGGACTCGAGACGAAAAGATCCCCAGGAGTATGCGGACATGACTGAAATCCTCAAGAAGTAAGTTAAATCGATCATTATCCACCATATCAGCAAATTTGTTCATTTCCTGATATCAAGTAATTGTTTTCTTTTGTCTGGCAGTGTTTGGAGAAAATTCAGCACAAATTCCCCGGGACTCCCGAAGGAGCTGGAATTTAGATACCCGAAAGTAAGTACTATAGTACCATGTTCCGCGCGTCTCCTAGCTATTGATTCAAGCGCTAGTTTCATCAATACCATTTGGCATTCTTGCTTATCTGTTTAACTGACCTCTATTTCTTGTAAAGTGGTTGTGGCAGGAACAAGGGAATGATTTCTGTGGATACTACGTCTGCGAGTCCATCCGCCACATGATCTGTGAGCGGGGCGGGTACTCTAAGAAACAATATGAAGTGCGTAAGAAATAATATTCACAATTTTTGTTTATTACCATCATTTGTGTTGAGTTTCATTCATTCACACACACACACACACACACACATATATATATATATATATATATATATATATGTGTGTGTGTGTGTGTGTGTGTGTGTGTGTGTGTGTATTGACCCCCTTCTTCAAATTAGATGTTTCGGCAGCGGAATGAACTCCTAGGACCAGATCGCATGCGAGCAATTCAAGAGGAATTGGCGGCATTCTTTCTTGACCATGTGATCGCTGAAGACGGAGAATACTATGTGGACCATGCGTCCGTAATTTAAGAGATTATATTTGTAAAAGATAATTATTGTATATATGTAGCCGGTAGTGTCGGACGAT
Source organism: Aegilops umbellulata (assembly GCA_032464435.1). Lineage (NCBI taxonomy): Eukaryota > Viridiplantae > Streptophyta > Magnoliopsida > Poales > Poaceae > Aegilops > Aegilops umbellulata. Next base: position 1,315,004 of record CP136057.1, on the reverse strand, counting down.
AGATATACGAGAACTTGTTGTTCGACCAATCTCTCGGAGAAGGAGATGTGGTTGATATCACTTCTCTCTGTATGCATATATGTTCATGACGATCTTCTGTTTCCTTCGTTTGCTTACTAGCTAGCATATGCCTAGTCTTCTCTATACGTATGTTTAGTACGTAACGTCGACCAAGCACGGACATAAGAGAGGACACTTCTCTCTATTAATTAGGTATCTAGCTAACACAATATATGAAATACCTAAATTAACCCCCCAAAATCCCCAAACCCCCTCCCCCCTTTCAAAAAAAACCAAAAACCCCAGCTACAGAAATGCTGACGCGTGGATGCCTATTGGTCCCGGTTGATGCTACCAACCGGGACCAAAGGCCCTCCTGCCTGGGCTCGGCGCACAGGCCACGTGGAGGCCCATCTGTCCCGGTTCTGGTTTGAACCGGGACTAAAGGGTGAGGGTATTAGTAACGACCCTTTAGTCCCGGTTCAGGAACCGGGACTAAAGGCCCTTACGAACCGGGACAATAGGCCGGTTTTCTACTAGTGAATATAATGTTCTATCTTTGTTCGGTCTTTTCAATTCGGAGACTAATATGATGAATTGTATTCGGAGACTAATATGATGAATTGTATTCAGAGACTAATCTTCTATTGTATTCGGTGAATCTGTTGTTGATGTGTGCTGTCTATATTTCGTCCAATTATGCATTTTGTAACCTATGCAAAAAAACAGAAAATTAAAAAATTAAAAATAACCTAATATTCATACTAATGGCGCATCACATAACAGTGCGCCATTAGTATGCCAGAGGATACTAATGGCGCATCCTTAAGCAGTGCGCCATTAGTATGCCGAGGTTACTAATGGCGCATCCTCTTGTCGTGCGCCATTAGTATGCCAAAGCACCTGGCTATACATGGCCCCTGGGAGGCATACTAATGGTGCACCGTGCCCTATACTAATGGCGCACCAGTGGTGCGCCATTAGTAAATATTACTAATGGCGTGCTAGTAATGGCGCACCACTAATGCGCCATTAATGGCCAAATTAGGTGCGCCATTAGTAGCCCTTTTTCTAGTAGTGGTGCAACAGGTTCGCCCAGTCGTTGGTGCCACCAGATTCTGCATGGACTGTTTCCGACGCCGGCCATAGATTTGGATCGGATGGGACTGGATGTGTAGTGGACGGAGAGGGGAATGAAGTGAACTACGGATTGACTGCTATCTAGGGTTTTCTGGATGGAGATATTTGTGGGGCACGGGTGGGCGAGTGGTAGGCCAAGCCGACGTGGCGGATGCGCCCGGGCTGCCCCATATCTGCCCTACATTTGGGCTGGATATGAGGGGCGCTGGACAACCTGGGCGTCTGAGGCTGGTTTAAGGTGTCCGTCTGGGTAGGTTTTTTTTTCAACCAGGCATTGACCAGGGCGTCCACCCAGGCATTTGGTGACGGTTTGGGGTGCCCGGATATAGATGCTCTAAAAGGACTTGTATTTCTTCATCGTAAGCAAGAAAAATCGAGAAAGAAAATATCCCGCTTCAATCATTTGTGTTCAAGTAGTAGCACACGATGAGCTAGCTATTGAGAGTGCTCCAAGGCACTCATAGTTTCGGTCCCGAGAATAGTAGTTGTTGCAAACAATTGGCATCAGAGCATTATACAGGCGACCATTTCAAGCAGAGGAGCACGACAGTGGTCAGCCTCTAGCGGCTATAAGACAACACCGCGTGAACTGTTAGGCTTCAATGGCTAAGACGCTACCGCGGCAACAATGACATCGCTTGCAGAGCCGTGGCGCATTATGACATGTCGCGGCGCTGGCAATAATGAGATCATGGTAAGGAAGGTCATGCGCGAGACCAATGGTGATAGCGTCACTAGCCTGTCCCTCTTGATGCTCAAATGCAGCAACTCTAATAGCTGGGCGCTGGTGATCGAGGTGAATCATCAGTCGGCGTGAATGTAGGATGCCATTAAGGATGGCACTGTCTTGTGAAGACAAAACAACTAGGCACTGGCGTTGCTGATTTATACACCCCCCCACTAGAGATGCACAACATGCTCGTGGGGAAGGGGGAGCACCAAGGAGGCATAGGGTTTCATTAAAACCAAACACCTGGGCAGCAATCGCGTGTGCGAGGCGAACGCATAATTGCTCCAGGTGGAGTGTGAGTCTGAAAGGATCGAGAAGAGGTGTCTAGAGGGGGGGGGTGATGGGACCCTCAACAAAGAAAGGTAGCAGTTTTGAAGTTCTTCAAGTTAAGGTGGAGTTTTAGCACAAGTTTAAACATTCACAATACATTTCAAGCAAGCATGGCAAGAGTATATGGGCAGCGGAAAGTAAAGCATGCAAATTGCAAGAAAGTAAAGGGATGGTAATGGAGTGTGCAAACACAATTGGAGACATGGAGCTTTTTGGCGTGGTTCCGATAGGTGGTGCTATCGTACATCCACGTTGATGAAGACTTCAACCCACGAAGGTTAACGGGTGCATGAGTCCACGGAGGGCTCCACCCACGAAGGGTCCATAAATAAGCAACCTCGTCTATCCCACCATGGTCATTGCCCATGAAGGACTTGCCTCACTTGGGTAGATCTTCACGAAGTAGGCGATCTCCTTGCCCTTACAAACTCCTTGGTTCAACTCCACAATCTTTACGGAGGCTCCCAAGTGACACCTAACCAATCCAGGAGACACCACTCTCCAAAAGGTAATAGATGGTGTGTTGATGATGAACTCCTTGCTCTTGTGCTTCAAATCATAGTCTCCCCAACACTCAACTCTCTCTCTGTCATAGATTTAGATATGGTGTAAAGATGATATGAGTGGAAAGCAACTTGGGGAAGGCTAGAGATCAAGATTATTGTGGCTGGATTGGAATGTCTTAGTCTCAACACATGAGTAGGTGGTTCTCTCTCAGAAAATGAGTAGTGGAAATGTAGGCACGTTCTGATGGCTCACTCTCAAATGGAGAAGGGGGTGGAGGGGTATATATAGCCTCCACACAAAATCAAACTGTTACACACAATTTACCAAACTTGGTGGGATCGAATAGTGAAACTCAGTGAGACCGACCTGGTTCAAAATGTGAATGTTAGGCTTTTCGGTGGGACCGATATGACCAATTCGGTGCGACCGATGTGCTAGGGTTAGGGTAAAACCTAAAGTCGGTTTGACCAATTACACAAACTCATTGAGAGCGATTTTGGTAAGAAGTAAATAGTGAGTTGGCGAAGCAAACTCGGTGGGACCGACTGCATATCTCGGTAGGATCGAAATAATTGCAACAGACAACAGAGAGTTTGCAAGCCCATCTTGGTGAGACCGAGATCCCATCGGTGAGACCGAACTGATTAGAGTTTCTGGTAGTGGCTATGTCAAGTGAACTCAGTGGCGCCAGATAGATCAAATCGGTGGGGCTGAGCTTGACTTTAGGTTTAGCACATATTTGGAATTGAGGAAGTGGTTGACGGCTTTGGAGCATATCACTAAGCCGTTTGAGCAAGTAGACCAGTAAGCAACACGTCATCCCCTTTTAATAGTATTGTCTTTTCCTATGGACTCAATGTGATCTTGGATCACTAAAGTGAAAATGTAGAGTCTTGAGCTTTTGCCAATATGTGTCCTTAGCATCTTGAAGGGGTTCCACATCCTCTTGTCCATGCCACGCCTATGTTGAACTTTCTGAAGTATACTAGATAACAATATTAGTCCAACAAGAGGTATGTTGACATTAATTACCAAAATCACCCAGGAAGCACTTGTCCTTTCAATCTCAACCTGTTTGGTAATTGATGACAACATACTTCAAAGCTTCAGCTAAAGATATGAAGGATAACAAGTAAAGCTTTGGAAGAACATGCAATCATGCATTGGCTCCCCCTACATGTATGTAATCATGTGAAGATAGATTATAAGAGTATGTGAATGCGTAAACATGTCAGAGCAAGCAATGAGTTACATGTATCTTGGCTATATGCGTCAGAGCAAATGATGTGAAGTGAAGAAAATATACCTACATGTTCATGAGTTCTTCTTGCAAACAATGTGTACATCAGCAAGAGATCCTCATGCACATGAGTGTGATGCATATACTTACCTCGTGATCTTGAGCTGACTTTGGAACAGACGATCCTAAGAAAATAAGGTTATATAACACAGTAGCATCTACTAAACAGAGCAAGAACAGAAAACCACAAGAGTTCCAAGACTGGGATGACATGTAGTGAGTGAGTACTTAGTACTCTATTTGGATATTGACATGTCCCCAAGAGATAAATATATGCAATGAATTCCAAAGATTTTCTTCCTCTAAGTGTCTTTCTCCCCTTGAATCTGCTATTTGATAATGGGAGAAGATAGGGAAAAAGAAAATGAGAGCAAAACAATCATAACACATACGAACATGTCTTTCCCCTCTTGAAGACATGTGACTTCTCTCCTCTATGGATAATGAGCATCTGGAGAAGTTTAAGGCATGCTTTCTCCCTTATGTGACAAGCTTTGATGTGCTCTCTCTCCCCCTTTAACATCAATTTCCAAGAAGGGATCTTCTGGAGCATGAGTCAAGTAGGTTTGGTCCTTGAGTCACATTACAAAGCAACATGTAATTTAAGATGCTGGTAGAGGACAAGAATCATCGAGTCAAGCTAGAAGAGATATGCAGGATGCAAATGGAAAAATGTTTTCTTAGTATTGAAATCGGTTACTCCGATTTATTCTCATCAGTGACATCTAGTTGGCAGTGTCATAGATGATGCATATCGGTCAGACCAGGTTTGTCCTTGTTGGATGAACCGATGAACAATCTACAACATAGCATTGTAGTCCGGTCTAGCCGGGATGTATAAATTGGTGAGACCGAGTTCAATACAGAGGAAAGGTTTTGTCATCTCATCTCACTGGGCAAATAAGATCTCACAAAATTTGCAAGGAACTAACTAAAGGATTTGCAATGAATTTGATGCAGGGAATGCAGAACATAACAGAGAAAAGAAAGGAAATCTAGATGAAGTTATTTTCGAAAGGGGAACAAGCATGCAAGAGATAAATGCAAGAACATAGAAAAACACTAGAGAACTTCATCTAGAATTGGTCGGCGACAGTGTCACCTATGTTAGAGTATATTGACTGAGGAGTCAAGTAAGAACACTTGATCGTAGGTCATACTCATCGTTTAAGCTCAAAATTGGGTTGACATTTTTCGTTTAAGCATTTTGATGTATTCACATCTTGTTGAGCTGCTTTGACCCATGTCTTGGGGTAAATCTTCTCTAAGATGGAATAACATACCTTGGGTGGTGGTGTTGATCTTGATCATGTAGTTGAACTTGTGTGGGATGCTCAAGGTTGATGTAGCTCATCAATGGTTGGGAGCACCACTTGTAATTTGAGTTCATCTACCTACATGGGTTAGTCTTGCAGGGAAGAGCACTTGTGTATCCAAAGTGACAATCGTGAAATTTGATACCAAATGAAATTTGATATAAAGAAATTGTCAAAGGATATGTTGAAAGGTTTCATGCTTCCTTGTCTTCAACCACCATATTGTGGAGACTTGGTGATTTAGAGATTGTTCAAGATATGAATGAGTTGCAATCTCATAGATTTGGATTTATCCAAGTACCTACAAGGGTTAGATGACATGCAAGGGTACAAATATAGATCCAAGACATACGATCATCATCATAAGAGAAATATCAAGGATTAGTCAAAGGCTCATGCCTTGCATGCATCCAAATGGAGTTTCTACTCCAAGTTTGAGGCATCAACGATGTTCAATTAACCTCTCAAACGGCAAAATACTTTCTCATCAAGCGGTCTGTTGAATATATCCGCCAATTGCTTGTTGGTACGAACATGCTTAAGATCAATGTCTCCTTTAGCAACATGATCTCAAATGAAATGACGACGAACTTCAATATGCTTAGTTCGAGAATCTTGCACCGGATTGTGAGCAACATCAATAGCACTTTCATTATCACAAAGCAATGGAACATGTTTCACGTAAATCCCATAATCATTAAGAGTTTTGGTCATCCAAAGTAATTGAGCACAACATGAACCAGCGGCAATGTATTCCGCTTTAGTGGTGGATAAGGATACTGAGTTTTGTTTCTTGGAGGATCAAGACACAAGAGATGTACCAAGAAATTGACACGTGCCCGAAGTGGACTTTCTATCAACCTTGTCTTCGGCATAGTCCGAATTGGAGTAGCCAACAAGATCAAAAGAGGATCTCTTAGGATACCATATGCCAAAGTTTGGTGTATGAATTAAGTATCTCACTATCATTTTCACAGCCTTAAGATGACATTCTTTAGGGGCCGCTTGATATCGTGCACACATGCGCACACTTAGCATAATATCGGGACGGGAGGCACATAGATATAAAAATGAACCAATCATAGAGCGGTAAACCTTTTGGTCAACCGGTTTGCCATCCTTAGTCAAGTCAAGATGTCCACTAGTAGGCATGGGTGTTTTCATACCTTTGCTTTCTTGCATGTTGAACTTCTTGAATAAGTCCTTGGTATCTTTGTTTGGGAAACAAAGGTACCCTACTTAGTTTGCCTGATTTGATAACCAAGAAGGAACTTGAGTTCACTCATCATAGACATCTCAAACTTCTCCAAGAATAGCCTTCCAAACTTTTCACTAAAATGAGGGTTATTCGAACCAAATATGATAACATCAACATAAATTTAGCACACAAAAAATTCACCATTAACACTTTTAGTAAAGAGAGTAGAATCAATTTTTCCAATCACAAAGATTTTTTCAACAAGGAACTTGGTCAAGCATTTATACCACGCTCTAGGAGCTTGTTTAAGACCATAAAGAGCTTTGTGAAGTTTGTAAACATGGTTGGGTTTCTTAGGATTAACGAAGCCAGGAGGTAGTTTAACATAAACTTCCTCCTCAATTTCACCATTTAGAAAATCACTTTTAATGTCCATTTGATACAATGTGATATCATGATGATTGGCCTAAGCAAGTAAGATGCGTATGGACTCAAGTCTAGCAACGGGGGCATACGTCTCACCATAGTCAATACCTTTGACTTGAGTGTAGCATTGAACGATGAGACGGGCCTTGTTGCGTACAACTTCTCCATCTTCATCTTGCTTATTCTGAAACACCCATTTGGTACCAATGACATTTTGGTTGTTGTCCAGCTTTTCTACCAATATCCACACTTGGTTCCTTTCAAAGTTGTGTAGCTCTTCATGCATAGCGTTCCCCCGTCCGGATCATCAAGCGCTTCTTCAACCTTCATAGGTTCAATACTAGAGATGAATGGTTAATGTTCACAGAAATTAGCCAAATGAGTTTTAGATCGAGTAATTCTCCCGGTTTGGATATCGTCAAAGATTTGTTCGACGAGATGGTCTCTTGAGGCTCTTGCTCTAACTCATGAGAGATTTTGTTTGGGTCGGGGTGGAACATCCTCTTCATCATCTTGTTCTTCCTCTTGGCCTTCTTCGTTGTTGGTGTTGTTGTTCTCTTGTGGAGGTGGAGAAAGGGGTTGACGAGGTTCATCTTGATGTACTTCCTTGTTTTCTTCATCTTGGCGTGTCCCACTTGTGGATGCCTCTGAGTCAACTCATGGTTCACCTTGTCGTGAGGTAGAGGCTTCCACTTGAATGGACGAGGTACACTCCTTCACCTCCGTTGGGCGAATCTTGCCAATAGACAAGTATTGGTTTCCTTCTGGAAGATCTTTATCTCCTACATCAATTGGCAATTGCTCTACTTGCGAGCCGTTAGATTCATCAAACTATACATATACTGTCTCTTCAACCTTTCGGGTGAAAATGTTGTAGACATGATAAGTGTGATAGTTTGAGCCATAACCGAGTAGGTCACCCTCATGAGATTTAGTAGCAAATTTAGAGCGACGATGCTTATCAATAATATAGCATTTTGAGCCGAATAATCGGAAGTATCCAACTTGGGGTTTGTGACCGGTGAGAAGCTCGTATGCCATCTTGCCGAGTAGCTTGTGAAGATATAGATGATTTGTTGCATGACAAGCTGTCTCAACCGCTTCCACCTAAAAGTGTTTTGGCGTCTTCTACTCATCAAGCATCGTTCTCGCCATCTCAATAGGAGGTCGTTTCTTCCTCTCAACAACTCCATTTTGTTGAGGCGTGTACGTAGCCGAGAACTCATGTGAAATCCCTTCTTCGTCAAGAAAGGTGTCCACATTTGCATTCTTGAACTCTGTTCCGTTGTCGCTCTGAACCTTCTTTATCTTCACTTCAAATTGATTTTGGGCCTTCCTAGCAAAGTTCTTGAAGATCTTTTGGACCTCCAATTTATCATCAAGAAAGAACACCCACATAAATCTTGAAAAATCATCGACTATGACTAAACCAAACGAATTTCCACCGAGACTTTTATAGGCATTTGGACCAAAAAGATCCATATGAAGCAGCTCGAGCGGTCTTCTCGTGGTCACGATGTTCTTCACGGGGTGGCTTCCTCCAACCTATTTTCCTGCTTGACAAGCACTGCACAATCTATCTTTGTCAAATATAACGTCTTTCACTCCAAGAATATGATCACCTTTAATAAGCTTATCAAGATTTCGCATGCCCACATGACCTAACCTTCTATGCCACAACCGACCTTTAGAAGATTTAGCAATTAAGCAAGTTCTAGGTTGAGCCTTTTTAGTGAAATAAACAATGTATAGGTCACCTCTACGTATACCGCTGAAGACCATTTTATGATCATCTCTTGGAAAAACTTGGCAATCTACTTCAGTAAATAGGACATTGAATCCAAAGTCAGCTAGTCTAGATACGGAAAGTAAATTATAGCCAAGAGATTTAATGAGCATAACATTTCGGATGGAGCTGTCATGTGAGATGGCCACCTTACCAAGGCCAACCACCTTACCCTTTGATTTATCATCGAAAGTGACATACTTTCGAGGGTCGTTGTTTTCAGCAAGCTCACGAAACATATCCTTGTCTCTGGTCATGTGATTGGTCCATCCACTATCAAGAACCCATTCCTTTCCTCCAGCCATGTAGCCGCGAAGATTAGCCATAAGACCAAAGTGTCTCATAGACTCATCGAGATCAAGGTCACTATCATCATCCTCATCATAGTATCCATGTTCAACATCGTCTTGTGATTGATCATCACCTAGAGAGAGTGATTCATTAGATTTATGATCATGAAAATGTTCATGTTTATGAATTCTAATGACTTCCGAGATGATACTACTAATGATTCCAACATCTCCTTTGGCACGCATAAGGTCACGAAGCTCAAATAAACAATCACCAAACTTAGGATCATTGGGATTCATCTTACTTAAAGCAATTGACTTTTGAAGAATCACATCTAGATTTTTCAAAGAATAGTTTGGGAATCGTTCCTCAAGAAATCTCCATATGGTGTAAGCACATTCAAGAGTAGGCAAGCGAACAATCAAGTTCCTAGGCAATCCTCTAATGATAAGTGAGGGAGTCCTGGATTAGGGGGTATCCGGATAGCCAGACTATATCCTTTGGCCGGACTATTGGACTATAAAGATATAAGATTGAAGACTTCGTCCCGTGTCTGGATGGGACTCTCCTTGGCGTGGAAGGCAAGCTTGGCAATATGGATATGTAGATCTCCTTCCTTGTAACCGACTCTGTGTAACCCTAGCCCCCTCGGGTGTCTATATAAACCGGAGGATTTAGTTCGTAGAACAACAACAATCATACCATAGGCTAGCTTATAGGGTTTAGCCTCTTCGATCTCGTGGTAGATCAACTCTTGTAATACTCATATCATAAAGATCAATCAAGCAGTAGTAGGGCTTTACCTCCATCGAGAGGGCCCGAACCTGGGTAAAAACATAGTGTCCCCTGTCTCCTGTTACCATCCGCCTAGGCGCACAGTTCGGGACCCCCTACCCGAGATCCGCCGGTTTTGACACCGACATTGGTGCTTTCATTGAGAGTTCCACCGTGCCGTCACCGCAAGGAGGGATGTCTCGTCTCGTATTTAAAGACAACATTACCACTGGGGGAGCCTTGGCTATCGACCAAACTCTGCGGCTAGGCGGTTTCATCATGACCGCCTGTTCGGCTGCTGCACTGACGATGACTTCTCGGGTCATCGGAAACAGCCTCCACGTCAACTCGGAACTTGCCGAGCAGATGGATCCAATGGAGCTCTCTTCCCTAAACGAGCTCTTGGATCGCATCGCCGCCTTGGGAGTCGCTACGGACTATGATCGGATTGGGCTTAAACCCGATCAAAGGGAGATTAACTCTCCACCGGTCACCCATCACATTGTGGTAGTGTAGGAACAATGCGGCGATTCTTCCTCTATCTGGAGGACTAACTATGTCCGGATTCCTGAGCTCTCTGATCCGAACACCCGTTTACGGGAGGACATCACCCAAGCCGTGAACCTAGAGTCAGGCAGTGGGCCAGACTTATCGGGCAACATCCCGGAACCCGAACTTCCAAGATTGGAAACTCCTTGGCCCCTGGGTCTCAGATCGGTTAAGGGTTCGGACTCAATTCCACCCACCCACCCAAACATAAGCGATCTTTCCCACACCAGGCAAGAGCCCCAGGAAACAGTACATCATTATTGGGCCAGATTCCTCCTTGTGATGAACAAGGTTAAGGACTGTCATGAGGAAGACGCAATCTTATTTTTCTGCAATAATTGCACGGACAAGGGAATCCTTAACGCCACAAGTCGCCATGATATATCACGATTTGCTGACTTGGCGTCCATGGTACAAAAGTACTGTGCGATGGAAAGCGCCTGGAAAACCGAAATGAAATTTTGGGATAATCCGGCTCCGAATATGGACCCAGTGTGAAGTAAAAGGTTGCACTATCATAAGACACCCGAGTTAAAACCAAAAAAGCAAAAACTCTCTACAGGGCGTTGAACCATATTGGAGGGATGGCTAAACGGACCCTACAAAATTCATAGTACAGCAGGTACCATACCAACATACAGCCTTAGAGCATGTTGGATACTCCAGCAGGTGGCCAAAAGTAGCGAGGATCTTCTCATCCCAGATGCCACAGAGCACCATCCCGGGGATAACAATACGGTATTAACAGTCTTTGAGACCTTCGCATCAAATAATAGGCGCAAGCGAACACTCTGCAGCCTTGCTGAAATCTGCCATGTGGCAGCAATAAATCCATGGAGTGACATGGCTATTATCTTCAATGCCAGTGACGAACCTAAATCCAGAACAGCCCGGGCACCAGCTGCATTGGTTCTCAGTCCAATTGTGGACAGCTTTCGACTCACCAAAGTACTCATGGACAACGGCAGTGGATTAAACCTCATCTATGAGGAAACTCTTCAGAAAATGGAAATAGACTGGAACCGCATTGAGCAAAGCAGCACAACCTTCAGAGGAATCATCCCCAGTCGGGAAGCACGCTGCGCTGGGAAAATCACACTAGATGTGGTATTCGGCACGCCAGAGAACTATAGGTCCGAAGAAATTACATTCCAAGTGGTCGCGTTTAGTAGCGGATACCACGCCCTTTTAGGGCGGGAGGCATTCACGATCTTCCAAGCCATACCCCATTACGGGTACATGAAGCTCAAAATGCTCGGACCCAACGGAATCATCACTCTCGCTAGTGATCCGAACACAGCACTCTGCACCGAAAACAAAACAACCGTATTGGCCCTCGAGGCATTATCTGAAGCACTTGCGACCGAGGAATTAACTGCGCTACGCTCCATAGTGGACAGGGACGACGTGATACTTGCCAAAAGATCCAAGTCCACCTCTTTTAAACCAGCGGATGAAATAGTCAAATTCCAAGTCCACCTAACGGACGCTACAAAAACAGCCTCCATTGGGGCATAGTTACACCCCGCCGTGGATGCTGTACTACGAGAGTTCCTGCGCGAGAATTGGGACATATTCGCCTGGCATCCCTCAGATATGCCAGGAATCCCACGCAGGCTGGCCGAACACAACCTTAATATCCTAAAAGGATTCAAGCCGGTCAAGCAGAATCTTCGGCGTTTCTCTGAACCTAAGAGACAACCTATGGGAGAGGAACTAGCCAAGTTATTGGAGGCCGGATTCATTAGAGAAATAAAACATCCGGACTGGCTAGCAAACCTGGTGATGGTACCAAAGAAGGACAAATCCTGGCGCCTATGTGTCGATTTCAAGGAACTCAACAAGGCCTGCCAAAAGGACCCCTTCCCCCTCCCCCGCATCGATCAAATTATCGATGCCACCGCAGGACACGATTCATTGTGTTTCCTTGACGCATACTCTGGCTACCATCAAATCAAGATGGCAGAGTCCGACCAAGCTGCAACGTCATTCATCACACCATACGGCCCCTTCTATTTCATCACAATGCCTTTTGGGCTCAAAAACGCCGGCGCAACATATCAGCGCATGATTCAGACATGTTTGGAGAAACAGATCGGCAAAACAGTAGAGGCATACGTAGATGATGTGGTCGTTAAAACCAGACACGTCGACTCTTTAATAGACGACTTGAGGCTCACGTTCGACAACCTCTGAACATACAACATCAAGCTCAATCCGGAAAAATGCATTTTCGGCATGCCAGCCGGAAAGCTCCTGGGTTCCATCGTCTCCAGTAGAGGAATTGAAGCAAATCCGACCAAAATCTGAGCCCTGTCACAGTTGGCTATCCCAACAGACCTCAAGCAAATCCAGAAAACTGGATGCGTTGCGGCCTTAAGCCGCTTTATCTCCCGATTAGGAGAAAAGGCACTACCGCTTTATCGCCTTCTTCGGCGCACCGAACACTTCGAGTGGACGGATGCTGCCATGGCCGGATTGGAAGAAATAAAAGCCATACTGGCCACCAACCCAATCCTGGCTGCACCAAACATCGGCGGACCAATGCTGCTATACATAGCGGCGACTCTTCAAGTCGTAAGCGCAGTGCTCGTCATCGAACGAGAAGCGGATGGACATAAATTCCCCCTTCAAAAGCCGGTATATTATGTATCCACTTTCCTCACTCCATGCAAATCACGGTACCCGCATTATCAAAAGATAGCGTATGCAGTATTCATGGCATCCCGGAAACTACGACACTACTTTCAAGAATGTTCAATTATAGTGGCTTCGGAAGTACCACTCAACGACATAATAAACAACCACGATGCCACAGGCCGGTGATGTCTACTACACAACCTTCTTCTTGTAAACGTTGTTGGGCCTGCAAGTGCACAGGTTTGTAGGACAGTAGCAAATTTCCCTCAAGTGGATGACCTAAGGTTTATCAATCCATAGGAGGCGTGAGGATGAAGATGGTCTCTCTCAAGCAACCCTGCAACCAAATAACAAAGAGTCTCTTGTGTCCCCAACACAGCCAATACAATGGTAAATTGTATAGGTGCACTAGTTCGGCAAAGAGATGGTGATACAAGTGCAATATGGATAGAAGATATAGGTTTTTGTAAACTGAAAATATAAAAACAGCAAGGTAAGAAGTGGTAAAAGTGAGCGTAAACGGTATTGTAATGGTAGGAAACAAGGCCTAGGGTTCATAATTTCACTAGTGTAAGTTCTCTTAACAATAATAACATAGATAGATCATATAACAATCCCTCAACATGCAACAAAGAGTCACTCTGAAGCCACTAATAGCGGAGAACAAACGTATAGATTATGGTAGGGTACGAAACCACCTCAAAGTTATTCTTTAAAATCAATCCGTTGGGCTATTCCTATAAGTGTCACAAACAACCCTGGAGTTTTTACTAGAATAACACCTTAAGATACAAATCAACCAAAACCCTAATGTCACCTAGATACTCCATTGTCACCTCAAGTATCCATGGGCATGATTATACGATATGCATCACACAATCTCAGATTTATCCAACCAACATAAAAGTACTTCAAAGAGTGCCCAAAAGTTTCTACCGGAGAATCAAGAAAGTGTGCCCACCCCTATGCATAGGTTCCCAATGTCACGAAACCCTCAAGTTGATCACCAAGACATACATCAAGTGTTCTCATAAAAGACTCAATCCGATAAGATAACTTCAAAGGGGAAACTCAATTCATCACAAGAGAGTATAGAGGGGGAGAAACATCATAAGATCCAACTACAATAGCAAGTTCCTGATACACGAAGATCGTGTGAAGTCGAGAACACGAGAGAGAGAGATCAAACACATAGCTACTGGTACATACCCTCAGCCCCGAGGGTGGACTACTCCCTCCTCATCATGGAGAGCGCCAGGATGATGAAGATGGCCACCGGAGATGGATCCCCCCTCCGGCAGGGTACCGTAAAGGGGTCCCGATTGGTTTTTGGTGGTTCTGGAGGCTTGCGGCGGCGGAACTCCCGATCTATCTTCTGTTCTGGATGTTTTGCGATACGTAGGTATGTATGGGTGAAAGGGATACGTCGGTGGACCGAAGGGGGGGCCACGAGGCAGGGGGCGCGCCCCAGGGGGTGGGCGCGCCCCCCACCCTCGTGGGCTCCTCCCTTCTTCCCTGACGTGCACTCCAAGCCCATCCGGTAGGTTTCCTACCAAAAATAACTTCTCCAGTTGATTTCGTTCCGTTTTGACTCTGTCTGATATTCCTTTTCGTCGAAACACTGAAATAGGCATAAAACAACAAATCTGGGCTGGGCCTCCGGTTAGTAGGTTAGTCCCAAAAATAATATAAAAGTGGATAATAAAGCCCAATATTGCCTAAAACAGTAGATAATATAGCATGGAGCAATCAAAAATTATAGATACGTTGGTGACGTATCAGCCGGATTGCCAAATGGGCCATTGAGCTCCTTACGTTCGACATAACATATAAACCTCGGCGAGCTATTAAGTTGCAGGTATTGGCCTGTTTTGTCGCCGAATGGATAGAAGCCGAACTCCCTAAAGAGTACGGCGCATACTCCAATTGGATTATGCACTTCGACGGCTCTGAAATGTTGGCCGGTGTGGGGGCTGGCGTCGTCCTGACGTCTCCTACCGGAGATACAGTCCAGTATGTACTCCAAATACTATACACGGACTCCAACAATGCAGCCGAATACGAGGCCCTGTTACATGGTCTCCGGATGGCAGTTTCCATGGGCATTCGACGCCTGGAGTTGCGTGGGGATTGGAACCTTGCAATATCCCAAGTAAATGGAGACTTCGACGCCAAGGATCCGAAAATGGCGGCCTATCGCAACGCCGTCCTCAAGATTTCAGCTCGGTTCGAGGGGCTCAAATTCCACCATGTGGCACGGGAAAACAATCATGCGGCGGATATCCTCGCCCGCATCGGCACAAAACGTGATGCGGTCCCCCCAACATCTTTTTGGAGAGGCTGTTTAAGCCATCCGTGGTATGGGAAGGGGACACCGGTAACAATAGTCCGGACCCGGCCACAATGCCAGATACCGAACACTCTGACATAATCGGAGGCTCTGCCACCGAAATAACACCTTCAGCCCACGTAATAATGGCCATCATCGCCCCATGGACAGAACCATTCCTGGCCTACCTAACTAGGCAGGAACTTCCCAAGGACCGAAATGAGGCACGCTGCATAGTGCGGCGGTCTAAAGCCTACAGGGTCCATGAGGGAGAGCTGTATAAGAAAAGCACCACCGGAGTCCTTCAAAGGTGCATCTCCGAGGAGGAAGGGAGGAAGCTTTTGGCAGAAATTCACACCGGACTTGGCGGCCACCACGCCGCAGGCCGGGCCCTTGTAAGCAAGGACTTCCGTACAGGTTTTTATTGGCCGACGGCCCGGGCAGATGCACAGGACTTGGTCCAACGCTGCATCGGTTGCCAGCATTTTGCAAACCAAAGCCATATGCCACCCACCGCCCTCCAAAGAATCCCCATTACCTGGCCCTTCGCGGTCTAGGGGCTTGACATGGTTGGACCCATTAAAGGGGGAACCCATAAGAAAAAATACTTACTAGTCATGGTGGATAAATTCACCAAATGGATAGAAGCCAAACCTGTTAAAACGGCTGAATCTGGACCGGGGATAGACTTCATATCCGGGGTTGTACACCTTTATGGCGTCCCCCACAGCATCATCACTGATAACGGCACGAACTTCACGGCTGACGAGGTAAAACTCTGGTGCAGCAACATGGGCATCAAGCTCGATTATGCTTCTGTCTATCACCCACAAACTAACGGTCAAGTTGAGCGAGCAAATGGTCTTATCATGAGCGGCATCAAACCCGGATTAGTGCGGTCCTTAAAGGAATATAACACGCACTGGGAAGAGGAGCTCGACTCCGTACTCTAGGGGCTGCGGACCACGCCGAATCGTACTACCGGATAAACACCCTTCTTTATGGTGTACGGCGCAGAGGCAGTTCTGCCCTGCGACATAATTCATGACTCACCTCGAGTGCACATGTACGAAGAAAGAGAAGCCGAGCTCGATCGGCAGGACAGTATGGACACCCTGGAGGAGGAGCGCGATGTGGCAAAAGCCCGTTCCGCATTTTATCAGCAACAAGCTCGGAGATACCAAAGCAGAGAAGTACGGGCCAAAACTTTTAACATTGGCGAACTAGTTCTACACCTGCCGGAGAAGAAAAAGACCAAGCTCGAGCCCAAATGGGAGGGTCCCTTCATTATTGAGTAGGTCCTGACCGGTGGAGCGTACCTTCTGCGGGATGCATCGGATAATCGACTTGAGCCGAACCGATGGAACGCAGCCAGGCTCCAAAGATTCTACGCCTAGTGCCGGACTCTATGTTCGTCCCCTTCCTCTGTCTATTTGTTGCACATACATTATCTGTCTTTTCTTTCTTTCTTTTTTCCTTTTCTCACGGCCTTCAAGGGCCAACTTGTGCCCTGCTTGCACACTATGGACGCACCTAGGGGCTTCTTACACAGAAGCTTAATTATTTATCTGGGGCTTCATGCCCCGCACATGTGTTATTCTTCCGCATGTACCTTTTCTTCGCCATTATATGCATCGATATGACTTAAGTTTTGGCTAAGCTGGGTTGCCTGGCTCTTGTATTTATGCCCTACGTTCCCGTTAATTCGGCTAGGGCATAAGGGGAGCACCTCTGCGATTGTTACTGCCGGGTCAGCCGGATGTGTGCCTCAGACTGGGTGAAGCCGAAAGCTAGCGTTCTTAAGGGAATATTCGGTCGATGAACAAAAGAGGATTTTTATTTATTTTCCATATGTGCCCCCAGATGTTTTTCCCTGCGTCTCTTTTCGCAGTCCGGACATGCACTTTAGGGCATGCGTACCCAGGGAAAGGAACCCTTAACGGAACTATTCTCCCTAGAAGATGTTTCTTACTACCCATGTAATATAACATAACCAGTTGGGTACTTGTCTGTTCAAGAACTAATGGCCCCTACGCCTGGTTTCCACGCATGCCCCGGTTCTTATATAACTGAGCGGGTATTCGGATACACTCCGGACTATCGGGTCCCGAGGTTGAAGCGAAAAGGTCCGCCATGACAAATGATTTACAATCCGGCTAGAAGGCATTTTACATGTCACTTCAATTACATAGTCACTTATACTGACTAAATTCCTCCTCTATACCATCCAACGGGCTGTCTAGCCTACAATCTTGTTGGAAATAGTTTGCGGCTAATTCTACTTGCCCATACACTAAGCTAACGGGGATCTCTTTCCCATTAAGCCCCACAAGTCCGACCTCGGCCATGTGGTTTGGGTCAGCCTTGGTATACCGCATCTTCACCATGGCCCAGGCTTCCCTGGCACATTGACGGCAGGCCGATATCTTCCATAATTGGAAGCGCCACCGCGCTCCCTTGAGCTTCTCCGCAAGCTCTCCAAGGCCTTCGGGCTGGGAGACGGATGGCCACAAGGCCTGGACAATGCCTTGCATCACCTGCCGAACTTGTTCGTGCAGTTGTGAGAGCTCTGGTAGAAGATCACCTGCAGACCTGGGCATCTCATCCGCGGGACGACCCGTCAGCATACCTATAGACATAACTCTGTTAGCTGGCTTCTTCGCCGAACTCTTTTTAACAAGTTCGCTCAAGCACTTACTGAAAATGCCGCGTCGAAGCCGCTTATTCTCCTTCACGGAGTCCGATAGCTGGGCGCAAACATCCTTTAGTTCCACGCTCAGTTGGGTATTGGCATCCTGGAGATTGTTTTTCTCCTGCCTAACTTTTGTAAGCACGCGCTCGCCAGCCTTTAGCCGGCGTACGACATGTTGCTCATCCGAATTCACTCCGGCGTCATCTGCAATATTTATTGTCAGATTTGCAGGCATACCACACTCTATATGGTACCTATCATTCTTTGAAACAAGTGTTACCAGAGGAGGCCTTCTCGGACTCCTTCAATGCGGCAACTGCGGCCCGTAGTTGGGCCTTGCACTCTTCAAGCTTATGAGACAATTGGGTATTCTTTTCTGTAAGAACCTGCACAGTAAATGATCCTTAAATTAGTTATTCTAACTGTTTCAAGTCTCAGGGGCTACTACTATATATAATCATCAAATTTTCTTACCCGTATATCCTTTACATACTGGTCCATGGCTCTGGCTAGAACATTTTGAGCTGCACGGATGTACGCGTCTCCTGAGTTGAAGGCATCAAAAGCCTCCTGGGAGAAACAAGCGTCGCAGAGTATGGCCCGGCGACGCCTGTGATTCATGGCGCTCTCCACTTCGGAATTCGTGGCAAGTATTTTATCCGCATCCTCTATCGGAGGATCAACGGGCGGATGCCTCGTGTTAGCTTCTGCCTCTGTGTCCAGCCCCGGAGCCCGGCTAGTAGAGGCGTGATCGGCGATCTCTTCGGAAATAGTCCGGCAAACGCTTTTGCTTCATCGAAACATGGGCATTACTACGTTTTAAACATGATGATCACGGAGTGAGGTTTTGTAAAATACCTCTGTGTCGGCGTCTCCGTTCGGACCGCCTTCCTTTTCAGCCTGCCCGGCTTCGGCGCCCCTCGTTGGAGATTCACCACGGGCTCAGTGTGGTGTCTCGAGGACCTTCCCTGTAGAACACCGTACAGATACGGTAGATGAAGAGCGTGAAAAGGGATACTTCTCAAAGGTTGGGACCCTTGTCTCACTTACCTGCGAGGCAGGGAGTAGCCCCGGATAGTCGGTTGTAATAGCCACCATGGCCCCATCATGGCTTAATTGATAAAATATCCTTTCAATCAGCTCCACGAATATGTCCAGATCCTCTTGAAGGCCGGGGTCGAGGGACCGTTCAGGATCCTCTGGTTGTGGAGGTGGGCTATTGATCTCCCTAACTACCTTGCCCAGCTCCTGCGGTGAATGGGCAAAGTAAGATATTTGTTACAGAAATGCGGAAGGGAAGGGTATGAAAAGTGGCAGCTTACCCAGCTCGGAGGATTGTACATGGAGAATCCGTCCCGTGGCTTGATGCGGAGGAACTCTTCTTCTTCTCCCTTGTACAGACCGGACATAATTTTTGCCAGAGCAGCAATGGAGTCCGACCCCTTGCGGCCGCAGTGGGTGGCATCGTCTTCCCCGTTAAAATCCCACATAGGGTGGCCTCGATATTGAAGTGGTTGCGCCCCCCGCATAATGCATATTGACATAACCTCGGTTATGGTCAGTCCTGATTGAGCCAATATCTTTATCCGGCCCATCAGGTAAAGAACGTCTCTGTCATCTTCCTCCTGAGGGCTCCGTGGTCGCCAGCTTAGGCGCTTCTTCAAAGGAGCGTTATCAAACTCGGGAAGGCCGATCCGAATAGGATCCAGAAGAGGGACGTCCTCTATATAAAACCACTCTGAAGGCCAGTCTTCGGACGTCTTCTTCGGGGTACCGGATAGGTATCCGGTCCCGGCGATGCGCCATACTTTGGCTCCGCCCACTTGATATATTGATCCCCTCTGCACACAGGGCACAAGGTAGAACAACTTCTTCCACAGCGTGAAATGAGCTTCGCAGCCCAGAAACAGTTCGCAAAGGGCTACGTAACCGGCGATGTGCAATATGGAGGTAGGGGTGAGGTTGTGCAACTGGAGGCCGTAGAACTCTAGGAGCCCTCGAAGAAACGGATGGATTGGAAATCCGAGTCCCCTTAACAAGTAAGGCACAAGGCATACCCTCTCTCCCTTAGAGGGGTTGGGAAAGCTCTCCGGTTGCTCCCCGCCATTATAGGTGGTGAGCCCGGCTCGGACCGGGACCATATACGCTGGGGGGAGAAATCCCTGGGTCTGTAGCTTCACTAATTGGCTGTGTGGGACGGAACACCTCTCCCAATCTCCGGGCTTGGGGCTGCGGGAGCGAGAGGAGGAGCTGCGCTGGCCGGCCATGTTGGAATGGATTTTTTCGGGCGCGCTCTGATGAATGCTCGCCGAGGGAGGATGGTGTGGTTTGGATCTGAGAATCCTTGTCTCTTTAATAGACAATTCATTTACATAGCTAGGGTGGTAAATATAAAAACACCCCAGCTCCTCACATTCGCTTGACACGTGGAAGATGGCCATTATTGGACGCAGAAGCCGAGAAGCGCAACATTTACAAGAAGCCGGACACTATTTAACAGGTACTCGGAGTTTGAAGAAGAACCCGCCTTGCAATACCGAAGACAATCTACGTGCCGGACTCATCGCCATTGAAGCCTGGTTCGGGGGCTACTGAGGGAGTCCTGGATTAGGGGGTATCCGGATAGCCGAACTGTTGGACTATGAAGATATAAGATTGAAGACTACGTCCCGTGTCCGGATGGGACTCTCCTTGGCGTGGAAGGCAAGCTTGGCAATATGGATATGTAGATCTCTGTCGGTGTCAAAACCGGCGGATCTCGTGTAGGGGGTCCCAATCTGTGCGTCAAGGTCGGATTGTAACAGGAGACAAGGGATACTTTATTCGATGGAGGTAAAACCCTACTCCTACTGGATTAATATTGATGATATGGGTAGTACAACAGTAGATCTACCACGAGATCAAGGAGGCTAAACCCTAGAAGCTAGCCTATAGGTATGATGATGGTTATGATGTGTTCTGTCCTACGGACTACAACCCTCCGGTTTATATAGGCACCGGATAGGGTTAGGGTTACACAGAGTCGGTTACATTGGTAGGAGATCTTGAATATCCGCACGCCTAGATTGCCTTCCACGCCAAGGAAAGAACCTTCCGGACACGGGACGAAGTCTTCAATCTTGTATCTTCATAGTCCTGGAGTCCGACTGAAGATATAGTTCGGCTATCCGAACACCCCCTAATCCAGGACTCCCTCAGTAGCCCCCGAACCAGGCTTCAATGACGTTGAGTCCAGCGCGCAAATTTGTCTTAGGCATTGCAAGGCGGGTTCCCCCTTCGCATCTTGTGTACCTGTATGAATAATGTCCGTAGTGCTCCTCGGTCTCGGTGCCCAATAATTGTCGTCTTCCACGTGTTCAACGAATGCGAAAAGCCCGGGGGTGTTTTTATATTCACACCCTTGGTCATATAAACGAGCCGCCTATTTAACGGGATGGGGATCTAGATCCAAACCACATCTTCTTCTCCCCGCGAGTTATCATCAGAGCGACTCCAACAAAGGTCCATTCCAACATGGCCAGCCGTCGCAGCTCCTCCCCTTGCCCCTCCAGCCCCAAGTCCGGAGACTGGGAGAGTTGCTCCATCCCACACAGCAAGCTAGTGTCACTACAGGTCAAGGGATTCCTTCCCCAAGCATATATGGTCCCGGTCCGAGCCGGACTCGCCACCTACAACGACAGCAAGCAAGCGGAGAGCACCCCCAATCCTTCTAAAGGAGAGCGGGTGTGCCTTGTCCCTTATTTATTAAGGGGTCTGGGATTTCCAATCCATCCATTCCTCCGCGGGCTTCTGGAGTTCTATGGCCTCCAGCTGCACAACCTTACGCCTGGCTCCATGCTACACATTGCAGGCTTTGTTGCCCTTTGCGAGCTATTTTTAGGCGTCGAGGCTCATTTTGCTGTGGAAGAGGTTATTCTGCTGGGTGCCCCGTTCTCAGAAGGGGTCTATATACCAAGTGGGCGGAGCCAAAATATGGCGCATCGCCGGGACCGGATACCTATCTGGAACCCCACAGAAGGCGTCCGAGGACTGGCCTTCAGAATGGTTCTACATAGACGACGTCCCGCTGCCGGACCCTGTCCGGGTCGGCCTCCCCGAATTCATCATGGCTCCCTTAAAGAAACGCTTAAGTTGGCGTCCGCGGAGCTCTCAGAGAGAAAACAACAGAGACGTTCTTTACCTGATGGGCCGGATAAGACTGTTGGCTCATTCTGGACTAACCATGATTGGAGTCATGGCCGCATGTATTATGTGGGGGGTGCAGCCGCTTCAATATAGGAGTCACCCCATGTGGGATTTCAACGGGGAGGATGACGCCACCCGTTACGGCCGCAAGGGGCCAGACACAACTGCCGCTCTAGTAAAGATTCTAACATCTTTGTACAAGGGAGAAAAGGAGGACTTCCTCCGCGTCAACCCGCGGGCCGGATTCACTATGTATGAACCTCCAAGTTGGGTAAGTGAACAATCGCACTTGCCCGCCTATTTAATGCTCCCATGACTAGACATGTAATTCGGTGATTTCAATGCAGGAGCTTCGACAAGAGGTAAAGGACATCAACAGCTGCCCTCCACAGCCCGAGGACCCAGAACGGTCCCTCGATCCGGACTCCGAAGAGGATCCGGACATATCGGTGGAGCTCATCGACGGGGTGTTCCACCAGTTAAGCAAGGATAATACCTTGGTGGCCATTATGGCTGATTATCCCGGGCTAATCCCGGCCTCCCAGGTGACAGAAACCGGAGTGTTTATTCCCGCAAGAGAGATTCTGTCCTTACATATTCTGGTGTTTCTGACGACAACTATATTTTACAGGGGAGATTTCCGAGGAGGGAGGCCGAACCGACGGCGACTAGCCAACGAGGAGCCGCCAGGCCCCGTGGGGTAAAAAAGGATGAAGTCCGGACTGAGAGTTCGGCACAAAGGTATAACACGCCCTCTGTCTTCCTGGCGTTATTCTGTCAGGGCATGTTAACATCCGTACTGTTTCCAGGACGAAGAGGCCCCGCCGGACTATATCCAGAGGGGCCGCCAACCGCGCCTCTACCAGCCAGGCTCCAACGTCTGGTCCGGAGGCGGGGACGAACACCAGGCTTGTGCCGGACGCTCCTCCAACAGAGGATACGGACCGGCTATCTGCCACCAATTCAGAAGTGGAGAGCGCCATGAACCATAGGCGTCGCCGGACAGTTCTACGCGACGCTTGTTTCTCCCGAGAGGCTTTAAACGCCTTCAATTCGGGAGATGTGTACCTTCGTGCTGCTCAAGATGGTTTAGCCAGGGCCACGGAGCAGTACGTAAAAGACATACATGTAAGAAAATTTAAATATATATATACCAGTAGCCCCCGAGACTTGAAACAGTTAAACTAACTGATTTAAGGATCATATAATATGTAGGTTCTTACTGAGAAGAACACCGTGCTGTCCCAGGAGCTGGAAGAGTGCAAGGCCCAACTAGAGGCCGCACTAGCCGCAACAGGGGAGCCCAAAGGGACCCCTTCAGGTATGATATACTTTGATAGATTAGTATTGTGCGGCTTATGTGCGAATCTGACAATTAACGTTACCGATGGTGCCGGACTAGATCCGGAGAGGTAACAACTCTTACACCGGTTAAAGGCTGGCGAGAGTACGTTGACAAGGGTGAGGCGAGAGAAGAATGATCTTCAGGATGCCAACACCAAGCTGGATGTTGAACTGAAAGACGTTCGTGGCCAACTATCTGACTCCATAAAGGAGAATCAGCGTCTTCGACGCGGCATATTTAGTAAGTGCTTGAGCGAACTCTTGAAAAAGGAGTTCGGCGAGGAAGACGAATAACAGAATTATGTCTGTAGGTACGCTCACAGGTCGTCCTGCAGAGGAGATGCCCGGTTCTATGGGTGACCTTCTCCCCGAACTCCTGCAACTACACGAACGAATTCGGCGGGCAATGCAAGGGGTTGCCCGGGCCTTATGGCCTGCCCACTCCACGCCCGAGGGCCTTGGAGAGCTTGCAGAGAAGCTGTCGGGAGCTCGGCGGCGCATCCAGTTGTGGAAGATATCAGCCTGCCGACAAGGCGCGAGGGAGGCCTGGGCCATGGTGAAGACCCGCTTTACAAAGTCTGACCCCAATCACATGGCCGAGGTCGGACCAGTGGGGCCTGATGGGAAGGAGATCCCTGTGAGCTTGGTGTATGGCCAGGTAGAGCTGGCCGCAAAGTATTCCCAGCAGGACTGTAAATTAGACAGCCTGTTAGATGGTATAGAGGAGGAATACGATCAGTCAAGATGACTGTGTAATTTATAATTGACATGTGTAATGCCTTGTAGCCGGATTGTAGATCGTTTGTCGTTGCCGACCTTTTCGCTTCGACCTCGGGACCTGACGGTCCGGAGTGTGTTCGAATACCATAACGGCTATATAAAAGCCGGGGTATGCATGGAGACCAGGCGTAGGGGTCATTAGTGCTTTATCAGACAAGTGCCCAACTAGTTATGTTATATTACATGGTTAGTAAGAAACATCTTCCAGAAAGAATAGTTCCGTTAAGGGTTCCTTTCGCTGGGGTGGCGTGCCCTAAAGTGCACGTCCGAACTGCAAATGCAGAAGATCATCTGGGGGCATGTATAAAATACAAAGGTTCATCTTTAGTTCACCGACCAAATATTCCCTTAAGAACGCTAGCTTTCGGCTTCACCCAGTCTGAGGTACACATCCGGCTTATCCGGCAGTAACAATCGCAGAGGCGCTCCCTTTACTGCCTAGCCGAACAATCGGGAACGTAGGGGTAAGCACAGGAGCCAGGCAACCCAGCTTGGCCAAAACTTAAGTCATATCGATGCATATAATGGCGAAGAAAAGGTGCATGCGGAAGTCTGACGCATGCGTTGGGTGTGAAACCCATATAAACAAGCTTCTGTTAAAGAAGCCCCCAGGTTTAAGAAGCGCGGATAGCGCGTCACATAATGAGCCTTTTAAGGGCTAGAAAAGAAAAGAAGAGTAGACAAAGTAAAAAAAGGTATAAATGTAAATAATGGACAGAGGAAGGGGACAAACACAGAGTCCGGCGCTAGGCATAGAATCTTCGGAGACGCGTGGCGTTCCATGGGTTCGGCTCGAGTCGGTTGTCCGATGCATCTCACAGGCGGTACGCTCCACCAGTTAGGACTTGGTCGATTATGAATGGACCTTCCCATTTGGGCTTGAGTTTGTTCTTTTGCTTATCCGGCTGGCGCAGAACTAGTTCACCAATGTTGTAATTTTTGGCCCGTACTTCTCTGCTTTGATATCTTCGAGCTTGCTGTTGATAGAATGCGGAACGGGCCTTAGCCACGTCACGCTCTTCCTCTAAGGCGTCCAGGTTGTCCTGCCGATCAAGCTCGGCTTCTCTTTCTTTGTACATGCGCACTCGAGGTGAGTCATGAATTATGTCGCAGGGCAGAATCGCCTCAGCGCCGTACACCATAAAGAATGGCGTGAATCCGGTGGTACGATTTGGCGTGGTTCGCAGCCCCCAGAGTACGGAGTCGAGCTCCTCTACCCAGTGCATATCGGATTCCTTGAGGGACCGCACTAGTCTGGGTTTGATGCCGCTCATGATGAGACCATTTGCTCGTTCGACCTGACTGTTAGTTTGTGGGTGATAGACAGAAGCGTAGTCGAGCTTAATGCCCATGTTTTTGCACCACAGCTTTACTTCATCAGAGGTGAAGTTTGTGCCGTTATCGGTGATAATGCTGTGGGGGACACCATAACGGTGTACGACCCCGGATACGAAGTCTATCACAGGTCCGGATTCAGCCGTCTTGACAGGCTTGGCTTCTATCCATTTGGTGAATTTATCCACCATGACCAATAAGTATTTTTTCTTGTGGGTTCCGCCTTTAAGGGGTCCCACCATATCGAGCCCCCAGACCGCGAAAGGCCAAGTGATGGGGATAGTTCGGAGGGCGTTAGGTGGCATATGGCTTTGGTTGGCAAAAAGCTGGCAACTGACGCACCGTTTGACTAGGTCCTGAGCGTCTGCTCTAGCCGTCGGCCAATAGAAGCCAGTACGGAAAGCCTTGCTTACAAGGGACCGAGCCGCGGCGTGATGGCCACCGAGTCCGGCATGAGTTTCGGCCAACAGACTCCGCCCTTCCACTTCGGAGATACACCTTTGAAGGACTCCTATAGTGCTTTTCTTATATAGCTCTCCCTCGTGGACTTTGTAGGCTTTAGATCGCCGCACTATGCAGCGTGCCTCGTTTTGGTCCTCGGGGAGTTCCTTCCTAGTAAGGTAGGCTAGGAATGGTTCCGTCCACGGGGCGATGACCGCCATTATTGCGTGGGCTGAGGATGTAATTTCGGTGGCGGGGCCGTCGATGATGTCTGTTTATTCGGCATTGGGTTCTGCGGTTATGCCCGGGCTATTATCCGAGGGTTCCCCCTCCCATGTTACGGATGGTTTGAATAATCTTTCTAAGAAGATGTTGGGAGGGACTGCATCTTGGTTTGCTCCAATGCGTGCCAGGACGTCCGCTGCCTGATTATTTTCTCGGGCTATGTGATGGAACTCCAGTCCCTCGAATCGAGCTGACATTTTTAATACGACATTGCGATAAGCTGCCATTTTTGGGTCTTTGGCGTCGAAGTCGCCATTTATTTGGGATATCGCGAGGTTTGAGTCCCCGCGTACTTCCAGGCGTTGAATGCCCATGGATACCGCCATCCGGAGGCCATGTAGAAGGGCCTCGTATTCGGCTGCATTGTTGGAGTCTGTGTACATAATTTGGAGTACATATTGGACTGTATCTCCTGTAGGGGACGTCAAAACGACGCCAGCCCCCAGTCCCGCCAGCATTTTGGAGCCGTCGAAGTGCATGATCCAGTTTGAGTACGTGTCGTACTCTTTAGGGAGTTCGGCCTCTGTCCATTCGGCGACGAAGTCGGCTAGGACTTGCGATTTAATTGCTCGCCGTGGCTTGTAGGTTATATTGAACGGGAGGAGCTCTATGGCCCATTTTGCTATCCGGCCTGTTGCATCGCGGTTGTTGATGATATCGTTGAGTGGTACTTCCAAGGCTACTATAATAGAACACTCTTGAAAGTAGTGTCGTAGCTTCCGGGATGCCATGAATACCGCGTATGCGATTTTTTTATAATGCGGGTACCGTGATTTGCATGGTGTAAGGACAGTGGACACGTAGTAAACCGGCATTTGAAGGGGTAATTTATGTCCGTCCGTTATCCGTTCAACGACGAGTACTGCGCTAACAACTTGATGGGTTGCGGCAATGTACAATAGCATGGGTTCGCCGGTATTCGGCGCGGCCAAGACGGGGTTTGTTGCCAAGATGGCCTTTATTTCCTCGATTCCAGCCGTGGCAGCGTCCGTCCACTCGAATTGTTCGGTGCGCCTAAGGAGGCGGTAAAGGGGGAGTGCCTTTTCTCCCAAGCGGGAGATGAAGCGGCTTAAGGCCGCCACGCATCCGGTGAGTTTCTGAATTTGCTTGAGATCTTTTGGGACATCCAATTGTGACAGAGCTCGGATTTTAGCTGGATTTGCTTCAATTCCTCTGCCGGATACAATGAAGCCCAGGAGCTTTCCGGCTGGGACGCCGAAAACACATTTTTCCGGATTGAGCTTGATGTCGTATTCTCGCAGGTTGTCGAATGTAAGTCTTAAGTCGTCTACTAGAGATTCGACATGTCTTGATTTAACGACCACATCATCTACGTACGCCTCCACTGTTTTGCCGATCTGGTTCCCCAAACATGTTTGAATCATGCGCTGATATGTCGCGCCGGCGTTTTTGAGCCCAAAGGGCATTGTGTTGAAGCAGAATGGGCCGTATGGCGTGATGAATGCTGTTGCAGCTTGGTCGGATTCTGCCATCTTTATTTGATGGTAACCGGAGTATGCGTCGAGGAAACACAGGGAATCGTGTCCTGCGGTGGCATCGATGATTTGATCAATTCGAGGGAGGGGAAAGGGATCCTTTGGGCAGGCCTTATTAAGGTCTTTGAAGTCGACACTTAGGCGCCAGGATTTGTCCTTCTTTGGTACCATTACCAGGTTTGCTAGCCAGTCCGGGTGTTTGATATCTCTAATGAATCCGGCCTCCAATAATTTGGCTAGCTCCTCTCCCATGGCCTGTCTCTTTGGTTCGGAGAAACGCCAATGGGTTTGTTTGACAGGTTTGAATCCTTTCTAGATATTTAAGCTGTGTTCAGCCAGCCTGCGTGGGATTCCTGGCATATCTGAGGGGTGCCAAGCGAAAGTATCCCAGTTCTCTCGTAGGAACTCGCGCAGTGCGGCATTTACATCAGGGCTCAATTATGCCCCGATGGAGGCTGTTTTATTCGGGTCCGTTGGGTGGACCTGGAATTTGACTATTTCGTCCGCTGGTTTGAAGGATGTGGATTTGGATCTCTTGTCGAGTATCACATCATCCCTGCTAACCGTGGATCGCAGCGCCGTCAGTTTTTCGGCCGCTAAGGCTTCGGATAGTGCCTCGAGGGCCAATGCGACTGTCTTGTTTTCGGCGCGGAGTGCTATGTCCGGATCACTAGCGAGAGTGATAATTCCATTTGGCCCAGGCATCTTAAGCTTCATGTACCCGTAATGGGGTATGGCTTGGAAAACTGTGAATGCCTCTCGTCCTAATATAGCATGATATCCGCTTCTGAACGGGGCCACCTGGAACGTGATTTGTTCGGACCTGTAATTGTCCGGCATGCCGAATACCACATCTAGTGTGATCTTTCCGGTGCAGCGCGCTTCCTGACTGGGGATTATTCCTCTAAAGGTTGTGCTGCTTCGCTCAATGCGGTTCCAGTCTATTTCCATCTTTTGGAGGGTTTCCTCGTAGATGAGGTTCAATCCGCTGCCTCCGTCCATAAGTACCTTTGCGAGGCGACAGTCGTCCACTATGGGACTGAGAACCAATGCGGCTGGCGCTCTGGCTGTTCGGAATTTAGGTTCGTCGCTCGCATTGAAGGTGATGGCAATATTGCTCCATGGATTTATGGTCGCTACTTGGTAGACTTCGGCGAGGCTGCGAAGTGTTCTTTTTCGCATGTTATTTGATGCGAAAGTCTCGGAGATTGTGAGAACGGTACTGAAATTCTCGGGCTGGTTTCCTTCGACCTCTGGATTGAGGAGGTCCTCGCCAATTTTGGCCACCTGCCAGAGTATCCAACATGCCCTGAGGCTGTGAGTTGGGGTGGAATCCAATGTACTATGAATCTTGCAGGGTCCATCGAGCCACCTTTCTAGCACGGTTCCGTGCCCCCTAGAGGGTTTTGATTTTTTATTTAATCCAGGCACTTTGCTGTAGTGCGCCCTTTTGATTCGGATGGGATTGCTATTCAAGGCCAGATTATCCCAAAATTTAATTTCGGTTTTCCGAGCACTTTCCATCGCACAGTATTTTTGTACTATGGACGCCAAGTCAGCAGAGCGCGTAATATTACGACGACTTATGGCGTTGAGTATCCCCTTGTCCGTGCAGTTACTGCAGAAGATTGAAATCCCGTCTCCCTCGTGACAGTCCTTTATCTTGTTCATAAGCAGGAGGAATCTGGCCCAGTAATAATGTACTGTTTCTTCGGGCATCTGTTTGATTTGGGAGAGATCGCTTAAGATCGGACGGGCGGAATTCATTAGATCTGATACTTCGCCCGGTTTGCTGTTCGGAGGCCGCACGACCTCCGGATTCCGAGATCCGGGGTCCTGTATGCTTTCCGGTTTGCCTGGTTCCAAGCCCAGGGCTTGGGTTGTACCCTCCCCTCCGTAGATATTCAGCATGGAGGGTTCCGGAATTCGGACGTATCTGGTCCTTAAGATTGATGAAGGGTCACCGCGTTGTGTTTCCACCACAACAACATGATGGGTGGCTTGGGGAGAGTTGATTTCCCTTAGATCGGGTTTAGGCCCAACCTGGTCGTAGTTTGTAGCGACCCCCAAGGCGGCGATGTGATCCAGGAGCTCGTTTATGGAGGAGAGCTCCACCGGATCTAGTTGCTCGGCCAATTCCGAGCTGACGCGGAGATTGTTTTCGATGACCCGAGAGGTCACCGTCGGCGTAATGGCCGAACGGGCGGTCATGAGAAAACCACCCAGCCAGAGGGGTTGGCCGATAGCCAAAGCTCCCTCAGCGAAGGCGCCGTCTTTAAAGACGGGAAAAGGCATTCTTCCTCATCGCGACGGCACAGAGGAACTCTCAATGAAAGCACTAATGTCGGTGTCAAAACCGGCGGATCTCGGGCAGGGGGTCCCGATCTGTGCGTCAAGGTCGAATGGTAACAGGAGACAAGGGATACTTTATTTTACCCAGGTTCGGGCCCTCTTGATGGAGGTAAAACCCTACTCCTGCTGGATTAATATTGATGATATGGGTAGTACAAGAGTAGATCTACCACGAGAACAAGGAGGCTAAACCCTAGAAGCTAGCCTATAGGTATGATGATGGTTATGATGTGTTCTGTCCTACGGACTACAACCCTCCGGTTTATATAGGCACCGGATAGGGTTAGGGTTACACAGAGTCGGTTACATTGGTAGGAGATCTTGAATATCCGCACGCCTAGCTTGCCTTCCACGCCAAGGAAAGAACCTTCCGGACACGGGACAAAGTCTTCAATCTTGTATCTTCATAGTCCTGGAGTCCGGCTAAAGATATAGTTCGGCTATCCGAACACCCCCTAATCCAGGACTCCCTCAATCTCCTTGCTTGTAACCGACTCTGTGTAACCCTAGCCCCCTCCGGTGTCTATATAAACCGGAGGGTTTAGTCCGTAGAACAACAACAATCATACCATAGGCTAGCTTCTAGGGTTTAGCCTCTTCGATCTCGTGGTAGATAAACTCTTGTAATACTCATATCATCAAGATCAATCAAGCAGGAGTAGGGTTTTACCTCCATCGAGAGGGCCCGAACCTGGGTCGAAACATCGTGTCCTCTGTCTCCTGTTACCATCCGCCTAGACGCACAGTTCGGGACCCCCTACCCGAGATCCGCCGGTTTTGACACCGACAATAAGATTGATAGTTCTAAGATTGCGAATCATGTCAAGGGACTCATCAGGGGTAGGATGCAAGGGGTCAACAAGGGGCGCACAAGGACTAGTAATGTACTTGTTCAAGTGATATTAATTGAAAATATCAAGCATCTCATTTTTCCAAGCATTAAAGAACTCTCCATCAAGCATAGGCATTGTCGGTGTCAAAACCGGCGGATCTCGTATAGGGGGTCCCAAACTGTGCTTCTAAAGTCGATGGTAACAGGAGACAGGGGACACGATGTTTACCCATGCTTGGGCCCTCTCTATGGAGGTAATACCTTACTTCCTGCTTGATTAATCTTGATGGATATGTGTATTACAAGAGTTGATCTACCAAGAGATTGTAATGGCTAAACCCTAGAAGTCTAGCCTGTATGACTATGGTAATGAGTGTATCCTTTCCGGACTGAGTCCTCCGGTTTATATAGACACCGGGAGGATCTAGGGTTACACAAGGTCGGTTACAAAGAAAGGAATCTACATATTCGGTCGCTAAGCTTGCCTTCCACACCAAGGAGAGTCCCATCCGGACACGGGTGCAGTCTTCGGTCTTCGCATCTTCATAGCCCATCAGTCCGGCCCATGGCTTAACAGGCCGAACACCCGAGAACCGCTTAGTCCAGGACTCCCTCAGTAGCCCCTGAACCTGGCTTCAATGACGAGGAGTCCGGTGCGCAGATTTGTCTTCGGCATTCCAAGGCGGGTTCCCTCCTTTCCGAACTCCAAGATAGTCTTCAGACGCGTTGAGTGTATCCGGACCTGTCACTCACACCACACACAACCGCAGAGAGAATATAATACTCCATGAGGCCAATCCACTGACAACTTTTTACAACGTGACATTACGTTCGCCCGGTCATAACTTCAGACTGTTTTGTGTCTGCCGTTCCACTTTTCGAGACACGGTTGCCATTGGCACGTATTGTGGAAGCAGAGATTGTGTCCCCTTATTGCGGGATTCTCATCAATATGGGTATGGGTAACCCAACCATGTTGTTTACACAACCCTCGGGAATAGGCGAGTTTTAAGGCAAGTGAGGAGGCGCTTGGCATTCGCGACCCTTTATATGGGGATAAGGATTCCTCCTTCTTCTCCCACGCCTTCTCTCTTCCACTCTTGAGATCCATCTCCCAAGTTCTCATCTTCTCCCCATTCAAGCTAGCACTCAACCATGTCCGGATCCGGAGGCCAAGGCAAGTGGATGGTCTCCTCCGTCAAGGAGAAGGTCATTACTGAGCTTCAGGCGGCCGGGTACTTGGCGAAGGAGATCGCCCACTGCCTTCCGGCCCAGGGACAAGTTGTCCCCACACTGAAGTCCAACGAGAGGGTGATATTCATCCCTCATTTCTTCCGTGGGCTAGGGTTTCCACTCCACACTTTTGTCCGTGGGCTGATGTATTATTATGGGATAGACTTCCATGATCTATCCCCGAACTCCTTTCACAACATCTCGGCGTTCATCGTCGTGTGTGAGGCCTTCCTCCTCATCCAACCTCACTTTGGGCTGTGTCTCAAAATCTTTAATGTGAAGCCGAAGGTGGTAGATGGCCAACACGCGGAGTGCGGAGGGGCCATGGTGAGCAAGCTGCCCAATTTCTCTTGGCCGAAAGGCACTTTCATGGAGACTGCCAAGGAATGGCAGAAACAATGGTTCTACATCACAGAACCCCGCGGCACCAGCTGGGCCGCAACCGCCGAATTCAACTCCGGTGCTCCAATGCGGCTCACCTCCTGGGTTGAGAAGAGCCCGGACTGGTGTTCGTCAAACGAGCTGATAGCACTGCAGACGCGTGTTCAAAGCATGGTGGACAAGAATGTCAAACTCATTGATATAATCCAGGTGATGCTAGTTCGCCGGATTCTCCCGTGCCAAAGCCGAAGCCTCCCGCTATGGAATTTCAATCCGAAGAAGCACCATACCCTGAAGAGGCTCTTCGAGACCACTCACGAAGATGCCTGGAAACTGCTCTTCAAGGGCAATGAGACACCGCCAGCCATGGATTCGGACCGTGGGCACGACATTAACCACCCTGCTAGCGAGGTGAGTATTCAACACATCCTCTACTTGTCTTCTTTTAAGGAAGATATCCGAACTTTTACTGTCATTGCTTTTTCAGGAATGGATGAAGAGGGCGAAGCGGATCCAGTGTCCGGCTCCGCTGCCTGAAGAACCAGTCATCCCGCGTTTAGTGAAGATGATGGTGCCGGCACCCTATAAGGCGCCGGAGAAAAAGGCCAAGAAGAAGGCCAAGGGGGCCAAAGGTGGCCCCCCGTCATAACGGCACTTCGGACGTGACGTCCGAAGAGATTAAGAGACTCGTTCCTCCGTCCCTGAGGACAACGATGAAGAGGAGGAGGAGATACCTCCCCGCGATGAGGGGAGGGAGAAGAGGGCGGCCTCCATGAATCTAGAGGTGGGGACACCCAAGAAGAGGAAGGGCTCCCTTGCGGATAACTCCGTATGGGATGTCGATAGTAGTCCGGAGCGCCGCTCCCGCACTAATCCTCAGGCCGCATTGTAAGTACTACGATTCATGCATATACATATATCCAACCTCTTCTCTTCATTGTATTAACATGGTTAGTTGTGGTATTTCAGTCCGGCCCACGATAGCTTCCAGTGATCCTCGTCGGGACGTTCGCTGGACTGCAAGGAGATGGCCAGCATGTCACCGCCGAACGCTCACTCTCCCAAGGCCATGGGCGACACCGAGGTGTTGTCCCGAAGGACCATTCCAGGCCGAGGAGAGGCTCCAGACGTTGTCAAGGGGGAGCTGGAGGGCGAAACCTCTACCGCCGGACACATGGGGGAGCAAATCCCCACGGAGACTGGCGAGGAGGGCTATATTCAGTTCGACCCTCAGCCAAATGTTGTTATGGAGACCCATATGGCTCCGGAATCCGGCGAGCGAGCTCATTTGAAAGAGGGGGGTGCGCCCATTCCGCCGGTGGCCCCTGTCCAACCAGGGGTGCCGGATAATCTAGTGGAAGCGCTTCGAGGCGCCTCCATTGTGGATGAGCATCGTATACTTATGGGTCCGGTGATTGAGAGGGTCAAGTCTGCCAAGAGCGGACTGACCAAAGCCTGCAGCAGCCTGCTGACAGGCTTTGAGGAAAGCGACGTAACAATCCCGATATTGTTAGTAGCCCCTGAGACACTGTCCGGTGTTCGAAAAGAAAAGCCAGACAGGGGGTCAATCCTTCATTGTAGGCAACTAATCCGAATTTGTCGGGAATGAATATGCAGGCGTCGCTACTGTCCGTGGCCTCACATGCTACCAAAGTCTCCGAACTTAAGCGGAGACTGAAGAAGGCCGAGGAGGAGCTCGGCCAGGTGAAGAGGCAGCTCCAGGAGAATCAAGGTCGAGGATGTTATATATTGACTGAAGTGTCTTGATATAAATAGGAGCAACGACCAAGGTCGAGGACCTGAAAAAGGCCCTGGGCGAAGCCGAGGGTAAGGCCATCAAGGAGCAGGCTGCCCGTAAAAATCTCAAGGCCCGGGTCAACTAGGTCCAACAAGAGCTCCACGACGCGGTGAAGAAGTGTGATACCTTGGCCTGTGACGCGTCGGCTAAAGAAGCCGAACTCTCCAAGGCTCGTCAGAGCATGGAGAAGGCCCTAAACGAGGCCCAGGGCGCCCTCCAAGAGATCCAGGGCGAGGAAGATTGCGGTGGGTAACGCATTCAGTATGCCGAGCAAATATGCGAAGAGGAAGTATCTTTTACTAACCCGGATTCGGAGTTCTCGAGGGGCTTTTGCTGATCTGCCGCGAAGTGTGTCCAACGCCGCGGAGTTCTTCCGAGCCGAAGAAGGGAGCTCCATGGAGAAGCTATTCTGGTCGCAATATCTTGCGCCACAGCATCTCGTGCCCTTCACCGATCAGCTGAAACAGTTGGTGGAGCTGCATAGGGTGGCCGAACTAGCCATGAAGGATTTGATAATCCGGCAATGGCCAGCCGAAGCTATGCCCGTCAGCTAATTCGGACTCGTGAGGCGGATGGTGAATGCCTGTCCTCGGCTAGACATCGTTAAGTGATCGGCCTGTATTGAAGGTGCTCGTATGGCCTTCGCCCGTCGCAAGATGTGCTGGGCGAAGATAAATGCCGTCGAGCTGGCCAGGGGGCCGCCAGAGGGCAAGGAGCACCGCACACCTGAGCGCTATTTTGCGGATGTCCTGGAGGGGTCTTGCATTGTGGCAACGCAATGTGGGCAGGACATTATTTTTGAATGAATACATTCGTGTTGTCTTTGCCTTGTATGATGAAACAAAGTGGGTTTGTAATATAATGATCGGTATGTTTTTAATTTTACCTCCTGTGCGGCCGTGTTGTATGAAATCTAAGGGTTGGCCAATCGTCAGCTTCTGCCCCCACGTAGGTAGTACGGAGGTGTTCGGGATGGAATCTAAACAATCTTGATCCAAGTATATGGTCCTTGAAGGAGTTGTTTAGCGCAACGAACCAGGCAACCAGACTATTCGGCTTTAACGCCCTCACTTAGCCATAGGAGTTCGACAATAAAAACATGGACGCAACCCCTAGTTTCCAAACTAGAGTGCTATAAGCATCTGATCAGGAAGTACCGATCCTTCGCGTAACGCGGACGAAATCTCCAACGATTTGCAACCTCCGAACAGCTGACCGACTCTCGCCGCATCATGACAGTCAGTTTTTGGCTTTCTCTACTGAGGTGCTCCTTTGGATAAACCATGGCACAATCGCAGTAGTTCTCCCTTTACTACTTTAGCCGATATAGCGGAACGTAAGGTAGCAAGCACAAGAGCCGGGCAACCCAACTATTGACCAAAGACATGATTCAGAGCCAATGCGTATAGTGCTAAATTCGGGGTGCCGAACTATACTGTAAAAAGTGTCCGGACTTTGTTGCCATAGTGCGGGGCGCTATGAAGTCCCTGGCAAAGTGAAACGTACCACAGTGTACGGGTGCTATCTGATAAGCTTATTAATAGTAAAAAAGGAAAACAGAAGAGGAACAAAAGCAATAAGCAAGGGCCCTAAAATTTGGGCCGCAAACTATTTCCATTAT
Source organism: Aegilops umbellulata (assembly GCA_032464435.1). Taxonomy (NCBI): domain Eukaryota; kingdom Viridiplantae; phylum Streptophyta; class Magnoliopsida; order Poales; family Poaceae; genus Aegilops; species Aegilops umbellulata. The sequence goes on along the minus strand of CP136057.1, from coordinate 1,278,913 downwards.
GATTTGATTAATACGTCAAAGCACATTGGTACAAGTAGTGTGATAGGCAACGGGCTATTTGACATGCCACGACCAAGGGAGAGCTGTGCGTGGGACCCTGGAGAGAGGTAGGGTGGTTGTTTAAGAAACCACTTGGAAATTCCCCTCTACGTCCGAGCTGACTGCCGGTTTGGTGTATTTGTCCTTTGAAAGGACCCGCGATCAAGTCGTCAGGGAAGGCTTCTGGAAAAAACCTGAAAAGCAGAAAAGAGACAGTGAAAGTATATGCGTCCAGGAGCGGTCAAGCCGTACTGTGGGTCACAAGCTAGTGCCTCCGTCGATGCCCATGGGATTTCAAGTGCGTAATTATGCATGCGTGGTACGAATGCCACTACCTGATCGGGGCTGGGACGGAGGTCAAATTGCTAATCGAGCTCCTGATGATCCAAGCTGTCCTGTTACAGCGTAGTCCGGTCCCTCTTTATGATGTCTAGGGGCTCGGCAGCCGGATTACGATTCTGCTTGAGAAGGCCGCTCTGTACTTCTGCTGCTAGGGCGGCGGTGTGTTTTGTGTTTCCGTTGACCATTATGACGCCATGTGGACCGGGCATCTTGAGCTTAAGATAAGCATAGTGCGGCACCGCGTTGAACCAAGCAAATGCAGCCCGTCCGAGCAGTGCGTGATAACTACTGCGGAATGGGACGACGTCGAAGATTAATTCTTTGCTTCGGAAGTTGTCCGAGGATCCGAAGACAACCTCTAGTGTGATTGAGCCCATACAACGAGCCTGTACACCTGGTATGACTCCTCTGAAGGTAGTCTTCGTTGGCTTGATCCTTGATGGATAAATGCACATTTTGCACACTGTGTCTTGATAGAGCAGATTGAGGCTGCTACCACCATCCATGAGGACTCGCGCTAGGTGGAATCCATCAATGATCGGGTCCAGGACTAGTGCGGCTGATCCGCCATGCCGGATACTGGTCGGATGATCCTTACGATCAAAAGTGATCGGGCACGGTGACCTTGGGTTGAATTTTGGGGCGACTGGCTCTATCGCATAAACGTCCCTTAGTGCGCGCTTGCGCTCCCTTTTGGGTATGTGTGTAGCATACATCATGTTCACCGTTTTGACTTGAGGGGGTAACTTTTTCTGCCCCCCTGAGTTCGATTGCCGGGGCTCTTCGTCATCGTCCTCACTTTGCGATCCCTTTTCCTTGTTCTTGGCGTTAACTTGCTGGCCTGTTTGAAGACCCAACAGTCCCTATTGGTATGATTGGCTGGTTTGTCTGGGGTGCCATGTATCTGGCACGGACGATCGAGTATGCGGTCCAAGCTGGATGGTCCCTGACCGTTCCTTTTATAAGGCTTTTTTCCACTGACCGGACTCGGAACCGCTGAATCCGGCATTAACTGTAGTGTCATCGGTGTTATCACCAGTGCTTCGGCGCTTGTGTCTATTACGGTGGAGCATGCCATTGCAGTTTTTGACCTCGGAGGGGCCCCCTCGCTGGCCAGCCAACTGTCCTTACCCGCGCAAAAGCGGGTCATGAGTGCTGTGAGGGATGCCATAGATTTGGGCTTTTCTTGGCCGAGATGGCGGGCGAGCCATTCGTCACAGATGCTATGTTTAAAGGCCGCTAGGGCTTCGGCATCCGGACAGTCAACTATCTGGTTCTTTTTAGTTAGGAATCTAGTCCAGAATTTCCTGGCTGACTCTCCAGGCTGTTGGACTATGTGACTTAAGTCATCGGCTTCTAGTGGCCGGACGTATGTACCTTGGAAGTTGTCAAGAAAAGCTTCTTCCAAGTCCTCCCAGCTGCCGATGGAATTTTCAGGCAGGCTATTTAACCAGTGCTGGGCTGGCCCTTTAAGCTTTAGTGGGAGGTAGGTAGCATGGAGGTCATCTCCGCGGGCCATGTAAATCTGGAGAATAAAATCCTCGATCCATACCGCAGGGTCGGTTGTTCCGTCGTATGATTCAATATTGACGGGTTTGAACCCTTCGGGGAATTCATGGTCCATTACTTCATCAGTGAAGCAGAGAGGGTGTGCGGCGCCTCTATATCTGTCCGCATTGCGCCGTAGCTCCGATGGAGTTCATCTGCGGTTATCGGCTCGGGTGTGACTAGGTTTGTCACGACCGAATAGATAGCCATCATCACGTGTCGAGGGATGTCCTCGCGATCCATAAATCAATCAGGTATGTCCCGCTCTACTATCCAGGGTCTGCAGTAGGTCATATGTATGACCCCGAGCTGTTTCGTCTCTATTTTTACGTGGCGGTGGGGCAGGCTGCTGTTCGGCATGAGTCGCCACTCTATCCCGACCACGTGGTGGTCGGTCCGCCGCACTGTCCCTACCGCGTAGTGGTCGATCAGCCGCATTACACGAGGGAGATATGGGCTCCGGCACCTCTTCATCGAACTGGGGTAGCTGCCTTCGCTTTGGATAACTCTTGGCTGGACGTCTGAGGCCGTATTCTTCAGCTGCCAGTTCATCAGTCCATCTGTCGACGAGCAGATCTTGGTCAGCTTGAAGCTGCTGAGCTTTCTTTTTCGGACTCCTTGCCGTTGCTATTAGCTGGCGCTTGAAGCGCTCCTGCTCGAGAGGTTCCTCATGCATGATGAAATCTTCGTTGCCGAGGCTTTCCTCATCCTCGGAGAGCGGACGGTAACTACCGTCCTCCGAGTTGTTGGGCCTGGCCTGTTCGTCGGGGCTAGCTTGCCTGTTTTCTTGCTTCTTCTGTTCGGATGTTACCTCAGCAAGGTCTTCATTGTTTTCGGCCTCTTCCGGAGTATTATTTTCACCGGTGCCAGCATTGTTGTCTTTGGAACGACGTGACTTAGAGCGGCGCCAAGGACGCCGGCATTTTTGCTGTGTCTCAGGAGGTTTATTCTCGTTCATTGTCATCGTCGTTAGTTGTTTTGGGTGTATATATCCACCATGTACACATCGTACGAAGAAGTGGCCGTCCAGCGTCCAGTATATGGTGGATTTTGGTCTTGCTCTTCCTCGGCATCGTCGTCCATACTGTCGATGTCTTCGGAGCCGTAATCAAGCGTGTCGGTTAAATCCTCGACTGTGGCTATGAAGTGGGTGGCGGGTGGGAAGCAAGATTCTCCTTCATCAGCCCCTAGTTCGAAGCGAACATAGTTCGGCTGTGAGTCCCCCGCCAAGGACAGGCTCTTTAATGAGTTTAGCACATCGCCCAATGGCGAGTGCTGGAAGATGTCTGCGGCGCTGAACTCGAAGATTGATAAATGATCAGGTTCGGCATCCGCGGGCTCACATGGTTCGGAACTTATGCCCAGAGATGAGTCCGGAGTTCCGGTGACACAAATATTGTGTGGGGTTAAGTCCATGTGCGGCTCCAACGCCAGGGATTATGTGGCCTACGCAATGGGGTTGAGCCTCCAATCCTTGGACGACGCTGTATGCTCCGGATCTAAGGCCAGAGCTATTGCAGGAGCTATCCCCTAGATGCGGCTTGATGAGAGATTAAAGTCATGTTCATCAAGGTGACCAGGAGTGATTGCCATGGTCTCGAATACGGCGAAGATCAAATCTCCATGGACGTCCGCGACGTAGTTCAAGATCCCAAATCTGACCTGATGGCCAGGGGGGTAGCTATCGATCTACTCCAGATGACCAAACGAGTTGGCCCGCAGTGCGAAGCCACCGAATACAAAGATCTGTTCGGGAAGAAAGGTTTCTCCTTGGACAGCGTCATTGTTGATGATCGAAGGGGCCATCGAAACCTTTTGGGGACGGCACAGAGGAACTCTCAATGAAAGCACCAATGTCGGTGTCAAAACCGGCGGATCTCGGGTAGGGGGTCCCAAACTGTGCGTCTAAGGTTGATGGTAACAGGAGACAGGGGACACGATGTTTACCCAGGTTCGGGCCCTCTCTATGGAGGTAAGACCCTACTTCCTTCTTGATTGATCTTGATGGATATTAGTATTACAAGATTTGATCTACCACGAGATCGTAATGGCTAAACCCTAGAAGTGTAGCCTGTATGACTATGGTAATGAGTGTATCGTTTCCGGACTGAGTCCTCCGGTTTATATAGACACCGGGAGGATCTAGGGTTACACAAGGTCGGTTACAAAGAAAGGAATCTACATATTCGGTCACCAAGCTTGCCTTCCACGCCAAGGACAGTCCCATCCGGACACGGTTTCCGTCTTCGGTCTTCACATCTTCACAGCCCATCAGTCCGGCCCATGGCTTAACAGGACGGATGCCCGAGGACCCCTTAGTCCAGGACTCCCTCAGTCACTCTATGTCTAAAACTCCCCATCATAGACTCATCCATCTTCCTCCAATGACGATTAAACCAAAGCAATGGAGACCAATGCTCTGATACCAACTGAAAGGATCGAAAAGAGGTGTCTAGAGGGGGGGGTGATTAGACCCTCAACAAAGAAAGGTGGCAGTTTTTAAGTTCTTCAAGTTAAGGTGGAGTTTAGCACAAGTTTAAACATTCACAATACATCTCAAGCAAGCATGGAAAGAGTATATGGGCAGCGGAAAGTAAAGCATGCAAATTGCAAGAAAGTAAAGGGATGGGATTGGAGTGTGCAAACGCAATTGGAGACACGGAGATTTTTGGTGTGGTTCCGATAGGTGGTGCTGTCATACATCCACGTTGATGGAGACTTCAACCCATGAAGGGTAACGGTTGCACGAGTCCACGGAGGGCTCCACCCACGAAGGGTCCACGAAGAAACAACCTCGTCTATCCCACCATGGCCATCTCCCACGAAGGACTTGCCTCACTTGTGTAGATCTTCAAGAAGTAGGCGATCTCCTTGCCCTTACAAACTCCTTGGTTCAACTCCACAATCTTGACGGAGGCTCCCAAGTGACACGTAACCAATCTAGGAGACGCCACTCTCTAAAAGGTAATAGATGGTGTGTTGATGCTGAACTCCTTGCTCTTGTTCTTCAAATGATAGTCTCCCCAACACTCAACTCTCTCTCATAGATCTGGATATGGTGGAGAGATGATATGAGTGGAAATCAACTTGGGGAAGGCTAGAGATCAAGATTCTTGTGGTTGGATTGGAATGTCTTTGTCTCAACACATGAGTAGGTGGTTCTCTCTTAGAAAATGAGTAGTGGAAGTGTAGGCATGTTCTGATGGCTCACTCTCAAACGGAGAAGGGGGTGGAGGGGTATATATAGCCTCCACACAAAATCTAACCATTACACACAATTTACCAAACTCGGTGGGACCGAATAGTGAAACTCAGTGAGACCGACCTGGTTCAAAATGTGAACCTTAAGCTTTTCGGTGGGACCGATATGACAAACTCGGTGGGACCGATGAGCTAGGGTTAGGGTACAACCTAAACTTGGTTTGACCCATTACAGAAACCCGGTATGACCGATTTTGGTAAAAAGTAAATAGAGAGTTGGTCAAGCAAACTCGGTGGGACCGACTGCATATCTCGGTGGGACCAAAATAATTGCAACCGACAACAGAGAGTTTGCAAGCCCATCTCGGTGAGACCGAGATCCCATCAGTGAGACCAAACTAATTCATGTTTTTGGCAGTGGCTATGTCAAGTGAACTCGGTGGCGCTGGATAGATCAAATTAGTGGGGCCGAGTTTGACTTTAGGTTTTGGACATATTTGGAATTGACAAAGTGGTTGAGGGCTTTGGAGCATATCACTAAGCAGTTTGAGCAAGTAGACTAGTAAGCAACACCTCATCCCCTTTTAACAGTATTGTCTTTTCCAATGGACTCAATATGATCATGGATCACTAAAATGAAAATGTAGAGTCTTGAGCTTTTGCCAATATGTGTCATTAACATTTTGAAGGGGTTCCACATCTTCTTGTCCATGCCACGCTGATGACCCACAAGCATAGGGGATGAATTGTAGCTCTGTTCTATAAGTAATAGTGTCAAACCCAACGAGGAGCAGAAGGAAATGGCAAGTAGTTTTCAGTAAGGTGTTGTCTGCAAGTGCTGAAATTGTAAGTAGCGGGTAGTTTAATAGCAAAATAATTTGTAACGAGCAAGTAATGATAATTGTAGCAAGTATGCAGCAAGGTAGCCCAATCCTTTGTACACGGGAATAATTTGTAACAAGATAATTTGTAACGAGCAAGTAATGATAATTGTAGCAAGTATGAGGCAAAGGACAGGCCAAAACGGTCTCTTATATTAAGCAAAGCATTCTTGAGGGTACACGGGAATTTCATCTAGTCACTTTCATCATGTTGTTTCATTTGTGTTTGCTACTTTGACAATTTGATATGTGGGTGGACCGGTGCTTAGGTGTTGTTCTTACTTGAACAAATCTCCTACTTATGATTAACCCTCCCGCAAGCATCCGCAACTACGAGAAAAGTATTAAGAATAAATTCTAACAATAGCATTAAACTCTAGGATCCAATCGGTCCCTTACGGAATAGTGCATAAACTAGGGTTTAACTTTCTTTCACTCTTGCAACCCACCATCTATTTACTACTCCACAATGCATTCCCTTAGGCCCAAATATGGTGAAGTGTCATGTAGTCGACGTTCACATGACACCACTAAGGGAATCACACATACATACTATCAAAATATCGAACACATATAAGGTTCACATGATTACATGCAACATTATTTCTCCCATGACCTCAAGAACAAAAGTAAATACTCACAAACAACAAACATGCTCATGATCAGAGGGCTATTAATACGAATAATGGATCTGAACATATAATCTTCCACCAAATAAACCATATAGTAATCAACTACAAGATGTAATCAACACTACTAGTCACCCCCTAGCACCAATCTATAGTTCTGGTAACAAGATTGAATACAAGAGATGAACTAGTGTTTGAGATGATATGGTTCTGGTGAAGATGTTGATGGATATTACCCTCCCCAAGATGGGAGAGTTGTTGGTGATGATGATGACGATGATTTCCCCCTCCGGGAAGGAAGTTCCCTCGGAAGAATCGCTCCGCCGGAGGGAAAAAGTTCTGCTGCCCAAGTTCCGCCTCGAGACAGCGGCGCTTCATCCCGAAATCCTCGTCTTTATTCTTTCTACGTAAAAATGACTTACATACCAACAGATGGGCACCGGAGGTGGGCCGAGGAGGCCACAACCCACCAGGGCGCGCCAGGGGGGGGCAGGCGCGCCCAGGTGGGTTGTGCCCACCTGGTGGCTCCCCTCTGGTACTTATTGGCTCCAATATTTCTTATATATTCCATAAAAAATCTCTGTGAAGTTTCAGCCCATTTTGGAGTTATGCGGAATAGGTGGCCTGACATAGCTTTTTCAGGTCCAGATTTCAAGCTGCCGGAATTCTCCCTCTTGGTGTGTACCTTGCAAGTTATGAGAGAAAAGGCATTAGAATTACTCCAAAAAGCATTATTAAGGATAAAAACATTATAAATAACAGTAAGAAAACATGATGCAAGATGGACATATCAACTCCCCCAAGCTTAAACCTTGCTTTTCCTCAAGCAAAAACCAAAATCGAGAAACATGTCCACATGCTTTGAGAGAGAGGTGTCGATAAAAACAAAATAAAGACATAGAAGCATCATGTTTATTATTATAACAGCCACAAATTTAAACATATGGCTTTTATCATAGAACTTGCATCATATACTTCCCAGGAATAAGTAATAGTTCATCACACAATCGAAGTATAAAGCAAAAGCTCTATTAGAAACCAACAAACTATGTTCTCAGTCAACTTTGCAACTACAATTCATCATCTTTTCAGGAAGGGTCACGTATCAGAGCTCTTAAGCAAGTCCACATACTAAACCATCATATAGTCTTTTATGATTGCTAACACTCACCTTGTACCGCTGAGCAAAACGTTTCAACCGGACACATAGAAAGATATGGGCTTATAGTTTTGCCTCCCAACTTACTCACCTTAAGTGTGATGTCAACAAAAATAACTCATGTTATCTATATTCAACTGGACATATGTGCCTAGATCTTTCCTCACCACATGCGCTTATTTGTTTGCATGCTCAATCCCTTCGTGCAAAAGAACGTCACGTTGTATTGCCCCTTAAGATGACAACCTTTATTATGAAGTCTGTCGCTTTTATTCTTTTTCATCCAAGTTCGTACAATGCTCAATTTTCTCTTATAATAAATGATCTTACATATTTAGAAGCAATTTTTATTGCCTTTTTGCACTAATGAAAACTTACTTGAAAGATCTTGTTCAATCCATAGGTAGGTATGGTGGACACTTGAAAAAGGTTTGGGTTTAAGGGTTTTTCGATGCACAAGTAGTATCTCTACTTAGTGCGGAGTTTTTGGCTAGAAAAGATAGGGGAAAGCATCACATGTTAAAGGATCTATGACAATATGACTTCTATGTGAATATAAACTTACATAAACCATTACGTTGTCTTCCTTGTCCAATGTCAACTATTTTGGCATATAATATTTTGATGAGGGATCACAATCACAAAATATTTCAAGGATAGTATATTTATATGTGAATCTTCCCTTCCCTTATTAATTCTTTCATGAGTTGCATCATTGACTAATGCTATGTTCGTCAATCTCTAATATTTTTTTCTTACTTATACATTTCCTTATGTAGTGTTATCACCTACCATAGGATTAGTATATGATCTTATTGATTTACTTCCTTTCTCTTTTTCTTTCTTTATTATTTATTGTCTTTATTTGCAACATGGAAGTAAAGAAACTAAAAACTCAAACTAACTTTATTATATAACTTACACATGATTATAATGATAGATTACTAAGCAAACTTCTAAAAGAAAAGACCGAACTAAACTTTATTCATGTAAGCAAAAGATTGAACTAAGATAAGTAAAAGTAAAAGATAGTGGGATGATACGATACCGGGGCACCTCCCCCAAGCTTGGCGGAAGCCAAGGGGAGTGCCCATACCCGACACTCAGTTCTCCTTTGGTGGTGAAGAAGATGGTGGTGGTGATGAAGAAGGTGATGCGCCCTTTGCTTCCTTCAGCTTCGTTTCGATCTTCATCAGCCAAGCATCTTCTTCCATGTGGTTGGAGGAGCAGGAAGACATGGTGCTTAGCTTGATAAATCTGACCGCAAACAGCAAGAAAAGAGAACAAAGGATTTTCTCCGCAATACGGTGGTTAACAGGTTCATGAAGTATATATAGAATTTCTATTTTGCAGGACAAGCATATGGAAGAAAAATGGAGTACGGGAGGTGTCCCAGGTGGGTACAACCCACCTGGGGGCGCCTGGCAAGCCTGGCGCGCCCTGGTGTATTGTGCCCACCAGGGGACGCTTCCTGGGAGTTTCTTTATTTCCAAAATTTAAAATATTCCAAAACTGATAAAAAATATTTTTGCAGATTTTTCGAAGTTCGTTTACTTACCGTATCACGTACCTACTTATTTTGATGATTCTGGAGTGTTCCGAAAGGACTCTTTTACCGGTGTCAAAGTTTGGATAATATTACTTTCAACATTAACAGGTGTACCTGAAATATAATGCTTTATTCGTTGCCCATTGACAACCTTCGGGTTAGTGCCTTCGAAATTATTTATTTTGATGGCACCTGACCGGTAAACCTCCTCGATGACATAGGGGCCTTCCCATTTGGAGAGGAGTTTGCCTGCAAAGAATCTAAAACGAGATTTGTACAAAAGAACATATTCTCCGACTATAAACTCACGTTTTTGAATTCTTTTGTCATGCCATCTTTTAGCATTTTCCTTGAATACCTTTAGATTTTCATAAGCTTGGGTTCTCCACTCATCTAATGAGCTTATATCAAATAACCTCTTTTCACCAGCAAGTTTGAAATCATAGTTGAGTTCTTTAACTGCCCAATATGCTTTATGTTCTAACTCAAGAGGCAAATAACAAGCTTCTCCATAAACCATTTTATAAGGAGACATACCCATGGGATTTTTATATGCTGTTCTATAAGCCCAAAGTGCATCATCTAATTTCTTAGAACAATTATTCCCGGACCTATTGACAGTCTTTTGCAAAATTAATTTTATCTCTCTATTGCTAAGCTCAACTTGACCACTAGATTGAGGATGATAGGGTGATGCAATTCTATGGTTAACATCATACTTAGCAAGCATTTTACGGAAAGCACCATGAATAAAGTGTGAACCACCATCAGTCATTAAATATCTAGGGACTCCTAACCTTGGGAAAATAACTTCCTTAAGCATTTTAATAGAGGTGTTGTGATCAGCACTACTAGTTGGAATAGCTTCTACCCATTTAGTAACATAATCAACAGCAACCAAAATATGTGTAAACCCATTAGAGGAAGGAAAAGGTCCTATGTAATCAAATCCCCAAACATCAAATGGTTCAGTATCAAGAGAATAGTTCATAGGCATTTCTTGACGCTTACCGATATTACCTATTCTTTGGCATTCATCACAAGATGAGACTTACTTACGAGCATCCTTGAATAGAGTAGCCGGCCAATAAAATCCAGATTGTAATACATTGTGAGCAGTTCTATCTCCAGCATGATGCCCTCCATACGGTTCGGAGTGACATTTACGTAGGTTTTGTCCCTGTTCATGCTTAGGTACACAACGTCTAATAATACCATCTACTCCTTCTTTACAAAGATGCGGGTCACCCCAAAAGTAATGTCTTAAGTCATAGTATTTTTTTTCTTTTGTTGATAAGTAAAGCTAGGTGGTAAATATTTAGCAACAATATAATTAGCGTAGTCAGCATACCATGGAGTACTATTAGCAACATTTATTGTAGCTAACTACTCATCAGGAAAACTATCATCAATAGGAAGTGGGTTATCAAGCACATTTTCAAGCCTAGACAAGTTATCAGCTACGGGGTTCTCAACTCCTTTCCTATCAATAATATGCAAATCAAATTCTTGTAACAAGAGAACCCAACGAATAAGTCTAGGTTTTGCATCTTTCTTTTCCATAAGATATTTAATAGCAGCATGTTACTTTGGAATCAACAATATAAGGTATAAACTTATCACCAGCAAACACCACTGCTAAGAATTCTTTTTCAGTTGTAGCATAATTTCTTTGAGCACTATCTAGAGTTTTACTAGCATAATGAATAAAATTCAATTTCTTGTCAACTCTTTGTCCTAGAACAGCACCAACAGCACAATAACTAGCATCACACATAATTTCAAAAGGCAAATTCCAATCAGGTGGTTGAACTATAGGTGCAGTAATTAAAGCTTTCTTGAGTGTTTCAAAGGCTTCAAGGCAGTCATCATCAATGACAAAAGGAATATCCTTTTGCAAAATATTAGTAAGAGGCCTAGAAATTTTAGAAAAGTCTTTGATAAATCTCCTATAGAAACCAGCATGACCTAAGAAACTACGAATACCTTTGATGTCCTTGGGACATGGAATTTTCTCAATTGCATCAACTTTAGCTTGGTCCACTTCAATACCTTTTTCAGAAATTTTATGACCCAAGACAATGCCTTCATTAACCATAAAGTGGCACTTCTCCCAATTCAAGATAAGATTTGTTGGTTCACATCTCTGCAAAACTCGATCAACATTGCTTAAGCAATCATCAAAAGACTTCCCATAAACAGAGAAGTCATCCATGAAAACCTCAACAATCTTTTCACAAAAGTCAGAGAATATAGCCATGATGCATCTTTGAAAGGTAGCAGGTGCATTACATAAACCAAAAGGCATACGTCTATAAGCATAGGTTCCAAAAGGACAAGTAAAAGTGGTCTTTTCTAGATTAGGTTGAGAAACAGGTATTTGTGAAAAGCTAGAATATCCATCAAGGAAGCAAAAGTGTGTGTGCTTAGATAATATTTCAAGCATTTGATCAATAAAAGGCAAAGGGTAATGATCTTTTCTAGTAGCCTTATTTAATTTTCTGAAATCAATTACCATTCTATAGCTTGTAACAATTCTTTGTGGAATAACTTCATTCTTATCATTAGGAATAACAGTAATACCTCCTTTCTTAGGGACACAATTAACAGGGCTTACCCATCTACTATCAGCTATAGGATAGATTATACCTACTTCCAGAAGTTTTAATATTTCCGTTCTTACCACCTCTTTCATCTTTGAGTTCCCCTTCTTCCCTTTACCCTTTTTCTTGAAACTGATGGTCTTGTTGACCATCAACACTTGATGTTCTTTCTTGATATTTCTACCTCCACAACCTTTAGCACTGCGAAGAGCTCGGGAATTGTCTTATCCATCCCTTGCATATTATAGTTCATCATGAAGCTCTTGTAGCTTGGTGGCAGTGATTGAAGAATTCTGTCAATGACACTATCATCAGGAAGATTAACTCCCAGTTGAATCAAGTGGTTGTTATACCCAGACATTTTGAGTATATGCTCACGGACAGAACTATTCTCCTCCATTTTGCAGCTGTAGAACTTATTGGAGACTTCATATCTCTCAATCCGGGCATTTTCTTGAAATATTAACTTCAACTCCTGGAACATCTGATATGATCCATGACGTTCGAAACGTCGTTGAAGTCCCACTGAACTATCGAGTAGTCATCAGCTTTGCTCTGCCAAACGTTCATAACATCTGGCGTTGCTGCTGCAGCGGGTTTGGCACCTAGTGGTGCTTCCAGGACGTAATTATTCTGTGCAGCAATGAGGATAATCCTCAAGTTACGAACCCAGTCCGTGTAGTTGCTACCTTCATCTTTCAACTTAGCTTTCTCTAGGAACGCATTAAAATTTAACGGAACAACAACTCGAGCCATCTATCTACAACAACATAGACATGCAAAATACTATCAGGTACTAAGTTCATGATAAGTTAAAGTTCAATTAATTAAATTACTTAAGAAATCCCACTTAGATAGACATCCCTCTAATCATCTAAGTGATCACGTGATCCAAATCAACTAAACCATGTCCGATCATCACGTGAGATGGAGTAGTTTTCAATGGTGAACATCACTATGTTGATCATATCTACTATATGATTCACGCTCTACCTTTCGGTCTCAGTGTTCTAAGGCCATATCTGCATATGCTAGGCTCATCAAGTTTAACCCGAGTATTCTGGGTGTGCAAAACTAGCTTGCACCCATTGTATGTGAACGTAGAGCTTATCACACCCAATCATCACATGGTGTCTCGGCATGACGAACTTTCGCAACGGTGCATACTCAGAGAGAACACTTGTACCTTGAAATTATGTGAGAGATCACCTTAAAATGCTACCGTCAAACTAAGAAAAATAAGATGCATAAAGGATAAACATCACATGCAATCAATATAAGTGATATGATATGGCCATCATTATCTTGTGCCTTCGATCTCCATCTCCAAAGCACCGTCATGATCACCATTGTCACCGGCGCGACACCTTGATCTCCATCATAGCATCATTGTCGTCTCGCCAACTATTGCTTCTACAACTATCGCTACCGCTTAGTGATAAAGTTAAGCAATTACATGGCGATTACATTTCATACAATAAAGCGACAACCATATGGCTCCTGCCAGTTGCCGATAACTCCGTTACAAAACATGATCATCTCATACAATAAAATTTAGCATAATGTCCTGACCATATCACATCACAACATGCCCTGCAAAAACAAGTTAGACGTCCTCTACTATGTTGTTGCAAGTTTTTTACGTGGCTGCTACGGGCTGAGCAAGAACCGTCCTTACCTACGCATCAAAACCACAACGATTTTTCGTCAACTATGTGTTGATTTAACCTTCAACAAGGACCGGGCGTAGCCACACTCGATTCAACTAAAGTTGGAGAAACTGACATCCGCCAACCACCTGTGTGCGAAGCACGTCGGCAAAACCAGTCTCGCGTAAGCATACGCGTAATGTCGGTCCGGGCCGCTTCATCCAACAATACCGCCGAATCAAACTATGACATGCTGGTAAGCAGTATGACTATTATCGCTCACAACTCACTTGTGTTCTACTGGTGCATATAACATCTATGCATAGACCTGGCTCGGATGCCAATGTTGGGGAACGCAGTAATTTCAAAATTTTCATATGCACACGCAAGATCTATGATGGTGATTCATAGCAACGAGAGGAAAGAGTGTTGTCCTTGTACCCTCGTAGACCGAAAGCGGATGCATTATGACAATGTGGTTGATGTAGTCGTACGTCTTCATGATCCAACCGATCCTAGTACCGAAAGTCGGCACCTCCGCGATCTGCACACGTTCAGCTCGGTGACATCCCACAAACTCTTGATCTAGCTGAGTGTCGAGGGGGAGCTTTGTCAGCACGACGGCGTGATGACGGTGATGATGAAGCTACCGGCGCAGGGCTTCGCTTAAGCACTGCAACGATATGACCGATGTGGATTATGGTGGAGGGGGGCAACGCACACGGTTAAGACAATGTCTGTTGTTGTGTTCTAGGGTGCCCCCTGCCCCCGTATATAAACGAGCAAGGGGGGAGGCCGCCCGGCCCTTGGGGCGCGCCAAGGAGGGGAGGAGTCATCATCCTAGTAGGAGTAGGACTCCCACTTTCCTAGTCCAACACGGAGGAGGAAGGGGGAAGGAAGGAGAGGGAGAGAGGGAGGGAAAGAGGGGGCGCCGCCCCCCCCTCCTTGTCCAATTCGGACTCCTCAAGGGGGGGCAGCCCTAAGGCCCCATCATCTCTCTCACACAAGGCCCATGTTGGCCCACTAGTTCCCCCGGGGGTTCCGATAACCCCCCGGCACTCCATAATTATCCGGTGACCCCCGGAACTCATCCGGTGTCCGAATATAGTCATCCAATATATCAATCTTTATGTGTCGACCATTTCGAGACTCCTCGTCATGTCCGTGATCACATCCGGGACTCCGAACTACCTTCGGTACATCAAAACACATAAAATCATAATACCGATCGTCACCGAGCGTTAAGCGTGCGGACCGTACGGGTTCGAGAACTATATAGACATGACCGAGAAACGTCTCCTGTCAATAACCAATAGCAGAACCTGGATGTTCATATTGGCTCCCACATATTCTACGAAGATCTTTATCGGTCAAACCGCATAACAACATATATACGTTGTTCCCTTTGTCATCGGTATGTTACTTGCCCGAGATTCGATCGTCGATATCTCAATACCTAGTTCAATCTTGTTACCGGCAAGTCTCTTTACTCGTTCCATAATGCATCATCCTGCAATTAACTCATTAGTTACATTGCTTGCAAGGTTTATAGTGATGTGCATTACTGAGAGGGCCCAAAGATACCTCTTCGACAATCGGAGCGACAAATCCTAATCTCGATCTATGCCAACTCAACAAGTACCATTGGAGACACCTGTAGAGCACCTTTATAATCACCCAGTTATGTTGTGATGTTTGGTAGCAAACTAAGTGTTCCTCCGGTATTCGGAAGTTGCATAATCTCATAGTCATAGGAACATGTATAAGTCATGAAGAAAGCAATAGCAACATACTAAACAATCAAGTGCTAAACTAACGGAATGGGTCAAGTCAATCACATCATTCTCTAAAGATGTGATCCCGTTAATCAAATGACAACTCATGTCTATGGCTAGAAAACTTAACCATCTTTGATTCAACGAGCTAGTCAAGTAGAGGCATACTAGTGACACTCTGTTTGTCTATGTATTCACACATGTAGTAAGTTTCTGGTTAATACAATTCTAGCATGAATAATAAACATTTATCATGATATAAGGAAATATAAATAACAACTCTATTATTGCCTCTAGGGCATATTTCCTTCAGCAGTTGCGTGGCGACGGAGCCTCGAGCAAAGGTGGTGGCCATGGTCGCAGGCTCCGAGGCAGCGAAAACCAGGCGCAGAAGCTAGGATAGGCCCAACAATAGGGCGAGCTCGATCGGACCGTTCCCGGAAATAGTGAGGACTGGAGCATATGTTAGTATTTCGACATTAAGGGCCACTGTGGGCCTGCGAGTGCTGCAAGAGGCAGCGTTACGGGGCGGTCTCATCCATACTGAGGAAGATGAGGGACTAGGTCTGGTGATGGCCTGCGTCGAGTCAGTCAAGGAGGACTGGACGTCTCTTTGTACTAGCTCCTAGGTCGCGAAACAGAGCTCGGTCGAAACCACGAGCACGGTCCGACCACTGGCGCACACGGGTAGCCATGTTTTCCACAATACGAAGAAGGTGATGATCATGCCCACTTATAATGGCGACAACCGATGTGAGGTGTAGTTCCTAGACAAGTGAGCAGCAAACCACATGACCAGATCGGCCGATGCATTTGCCAAGCTAGACCGGTTGATCTCTGACAAGGTACGGTTCACGTACGGATCGCTTGTTGTGATCCACAGCCGCTGGACTGTCTTCTTGGCCATCGATAGGGGTGACAACCGGGCGCGTGTATGCGTTCTTCATCCTGGTCCTACATAACAGCGATGTCGGGCTCATCCAGCTAGATGAGAACTTGTACGATATCACCAATCGCCGTGAGGTGCTCACTGCACTCCATCAGCTCAACCGCCTCCTCGTCAAAGTAACAGACGCACCGAGTCACCTGTACAAGCTTTTCTTTCACCCTGGTCATCCATTGTGCCTCATCATTCGGTCATTTCACCAGCACACCGACGAGTTTTGTGAGGCGAGCCGAGTCAGTAGGTTGTTGTGGCATATACTATGGCACCGAGCTTACTTGCACCGATTTATCCTGTTTGTAGCAAGCGATTTACCATATTGGGATTGAAGATTTACCGTAAGGGGTCACATCATGGTTGACTTACCGCAGCTAGCCCACGGGTAGTCACATCAGCCTAGCCCCAGCGACCGTGACTTGGTTGTTCCCTATATGCCATGTATTGGTCATAAGGTCAGTGCAACATACCGCTTTATGTAGGTTAACCTTTGGTGTTTAATTTATGTACGATATATGCTCCGAAAAAAAGTTCTGTACCACAAATGAAGATGCGTGACCACAATATGCAAGAAATCTTTTGGTGCGTGTGCTTGTTTTTGTTTTAGAAATTGTGCCAGTCTAGACCTTAACGAACAGATAAATACACCACGACCACAAAATGACATGTTCTCCCATGACATAGTTATGTAGATAGATACCAAAGCCAACAGAATTTTGGAAGTGCAAAACAACACCAATCAAGACAACATCGGCACACTATAGTTGCCGGGCAACCATCCTTCCTCGTTGGAGGTTCATCGACCAACATTTTTGTACTAAAAGTTCACAAAGAAATGCACAGGGAAGCGAAACAACTATGCTCCGACATTCATCTTGTCATCATGTGCTTTGCTTGTAGATTCACCGTTTGGAGCGGCCTCGATATCCCCCATCTGCACATCTGCTACTGAATCTCTGTGGGTGCTATCAGGCGAGATAAGTAAGGGAGTAGCCAGCTTGTCGGATGGCCCTCCTTGATTTGGTGGGCTGGGAACCACGGGGACCTCATCAGGGTTCACATCCATCCTCTTGTGCGACTTTTGAGCTTTCTGCTCAGCTAGGCTATGATCAAATACAATATCAATCTTAACATCAGCAGATGGTCGACGACATACCTTCCTCAGTGAAACAATCTCCTGTCACGTGAAAATAAATGAAAAATCAAGGCACAACTTTTATAAAAATATATATATATCCATGCTAAACATCATAGAAACAAACTAAATTCATCACTCTGCGCTTTCTGTTTTATTGGACTACATGGTAAGATAATTAGCAGAGAACAAAATGCGTAGTACTTTGCACTGTCATTCTTCCCCGTGTATCTTCCTTGAACATTCAGATTTATATTGTATGGTTGCCAAAGAAATTGCAGATTGGAGATGAAATCACAAGGAAATTCCAAAGTAAGTTTGGTTTCCTTCAAAAACTAGGATGGGTTTTGATGAGTTGACAAAGGACCACGGCGAGTTACTCATATATTGATGTCCAGGCATGTTATGAAGAAGAAAACCATACCCAACTACATATAAAACGTATGGATGGAGCTCTGATTTGGCAGCTCAGATTGTAGTTTTCATCAAGTTCTTTCTCGAATCCAGGATAAAGTCCCAAATATATCTCTATATGTGCAGGCAAATAACCCTAGCCCCAATTATGAGATCCAAGCACGGTGTAACACTGTAACCAGAATAAATGCATGCACACACAACAGCGTTAGAAAGGAGAGTTACCTCAGAGTGATCGTGATCATAACGAACAAGAAAACTGCAGTGGCAACCCCTTAAATCATGTGTGCGCCTTTCAACTTGAAGAACACGGGCATCAAAATAGAGGGCCTGCTCTTTTCTTTCCTGTTCAATTCATCACAGAAATGTTTCTTCCTGTGAGAAATCAACTCGAATAAATGATAACACCACATTACAAGACAACTACCTCACATGAAAAATAGATTGGCCCTTTGTTCAACTTTCCCTCACAAATTCCTTTTATGGGACTTTAGTTCACAATATTACTTACACCCAGTGACCAAAACTCCTTACTCCAGCTCTCCATAATACTGCAGTTTGAGTATGATATTGTCTTGAACTAGAAGTAAATAATCGAAAATTAATCTCAACACTCTAATTTGTCGGCCACGCTGTTTGTGTGCAACTACCAATATTAGTATTTATTAGGCAGCCTTATTTGATGAATATCCAATTTATAAATTAAAAAAGGAAAAAGAAAGCATTTCAGCACTCAGTTTAATAATAAAGTACTAATAATAATATTCGTAGAAAAAATTCACACCCATTTTTAGATTAAAAATTAATTCTACTACTCAAAAGTATGATATTTCAATAAATTGTGGCAATTTTACAGTCATTTGCTCATTCACACGAATAATAAATGGTCAAATCAATGCTGCCAGTTGGACCAAGTGGCATCACAGTAAAATTCTATTATATGAAATATGATTATTACCAAGATATGGATAGTGACAGGAAACATATGTTGTACTTAATTAAATGTCCTATTTACTTCAACTACCACGCTGTATATAGCATATATATATATATATATATATATATATATATATATATATATATATATATATATATATAATGCATGCTGAAGCGGAACATACAATTCATAAGGATTAAAAACGGGATTTAATAATTATTGGCCAGCACTACTCTTAAGCACTACTTTTAAAGTCCAGACAAACAAGGAATAGAGCTTATGAATTGAAGAACCTTGAGTGTCAACAGAGTTGAAATATAAGTTCAATTACATCTCTTCAAAACGGACCAAATAAATGAATTGGCTAAGTAACCAACAACATTCTGTTGGTCATGTGCACCACAGTTCAGAAGGCTCGGCACTTTTCGCAGGTGAGACCCGACCAACATACCCAACACGCTTTCACAGGCGAACAAGTAACAGAAAGAAAATAATGGTTGAACCGTAAGTTTATGTACATAATTTCCAAGCGCATAAAAAAGCCAGATTGTAACAGCTGCCAGGAATAAGATAAATATTCTGTGGCTAAAATAAACGGGCTTAGTAATCCAGAAGGATAAATTAAAGCTTGATGAAGACATGAATTATCAGTTGTGCCATGCAAACTTGCTAAGTCAGGTTAAGAGAAGTCGTTTAAGATGACTACCTGATAACAAAGAATAAGATCCCCAGGAAGCACATCAACACATTCTCTGGCTACACATGGGAGAGAACGCAGTCTCACAGATTTACAAACATTAATCCATTCTTCCTCCTCAGCCCCAAATCCAGAAAACCAAACTTGTATTTCCTGAAACAGAAAAAATAAATTAGTGTAAGCACAGTTGGCATAATGCACAGGTAGTGAACCCGCTGTGGAGAGAGATTAAACAATACAGCACATGAGTATTATATAATGATCGAGCCTAGTTTTCACTCTCAACTGCGAAAAGAGGCGCAAATCACCCTAACTTGTCTTGGCAGTAATCTTTGGCATGACGGCAGCGAGATCAACCTATCTGCTTCTCTTTATTTCTCTACGTACATCTCTTGTCAACCCATACTCAAGTCGAATCACAAGGCCACGTCCACTTGCACAACAAGAATCACATGTTCACTTAGGACCCGACGGGTTTGTGCCCGTCAAACATGTTTGCCTTCCATGGTTGCTACATACACTAAAGACTACACCTACAAGGATGCAAAGCGATTTCTAAAACAATGCTACTATTCCTTGTTTCAAGAATTCAGATCTAGGAAATGAATTTACCTGGTACCCAGTTTCAGAAAATCTGGAGGACAGGATGGCAGCAACATCGAACCTGTAACAACAAAGATTGGTCATGCATGTAAAATAGAATGGTTCATGCAAGTAACCCGCCCACTGCATACACAAGAAGGGACCAATTGTGACATCGATCGGCAGAAAAGAAGAAAGAAAGCAAGAAATATGTATATCTGCTGCATACCATGCACCATTTCTTGGTGACTTTGCTTCAAGCTGGACCAGGCCAACATCCGAAGAGGTATTCCCTGATTGGTAGCGACAGTATGTGTTCGGTCGGTTATAAAAAGTTTGAAATCTTGGAAAGTGGAAACAATAAAATTGTGCAATTCTCAACAAAAGGGAATGAAGAGCGCAGCACCTGACTGTGATTCGAGGTTGGAAGGGGAAGATGACTGAACCCAGTAGGAAGCTGGGTGCTGTGCCTCAGCCCCCGTGGGCAGCATCTTCTTCCCTCGTGCCGGCGGCCGCTCACCCCTCCGTTTCTGCGTGTACCTCCGGTTCTGAAACCAGGTGTGCACCTGCGCCGACGCAGATCATCAGATTGGAAATAGAAAATAGGGCGGACTTGCTTGGACTGTATCTTGGGCAACGTACCTGATTGTACTGGACGGGGACCTGGCCGTCGCCGGAGCGGTCCGGGGAGGCGTTGAAATCGTCGGTGAGGCCCTGGATGACGGGACGCTTGGGCATGGCGTTGACGTCACGGAGGACCTCCTCCATCTTGGCGACCTCCGCGTCGGTGAACCGGATTCTCCCCATCGTCCCTCGCTGCCGCCGGTGAGGTGAGATCAGCACAGCACAGCAGATTCGATTTGAGGGAGCATTACAAGACTGGAGATGGAGAAGAGATTCGAGCGGAGGGAGGGAGGAGTACCTTACAAGACCAGATCTGTGTGTGCCTCTGGAATCGATCCCGTTCGATACTAGCTACTCCTGTGTCTGTGACAGTATGCCTCTCGAATCCATCTGTCGGCCTTTTGGTGCTCCTCACACGCAATCGTCACCAACGTGGACGGTAGCCCCACCTTTTGGATGTACTCAAGTGGTGATGGCAGTTTGGCATGTCGTCCCGGCACCCTGTACCATTGAAGTCATATTAATTGTGTTTTCTTCCATGCCATAATCTCGTGTCAACACTTGCATATTTGAAATGGTCATAACTTTCGTATTTAGACTCCATTTTCGACCATCCCCATATTTATATTGATCTTCACAGTGAGGGGCTATCCAATTGCATAAATTTGAATTCATTTTTCCATAGATTCAAGCCACTCATAGGATCATGCCACTTTTGAGCATCAACACCCCGGCCATCACTGATGTATGATGATGATTAGCTTGCCTCAGCTGCTCACGATGATCGGACCTTTGCAGACCTTTATCCCCGTCCACCCTAGCAAGGTACGAAGAACAACCCTCCAAACAAGCGATTGCTGGCCAAGGCGAATAAACAGAGAGGGAAGGTGATTGAAGAAATTGGAACACAATGCCCCAAAATTTTGTTTGAAATCCTGAAATGCTAAAAGTATACTAGCAACGTTAATAAACACGGATTTAAATATTTTAAAATACTAAACAAAATTTCAACGAGCTGGTGTATTTCCTTATTTATATTATTTTGATAAAGAAAACCTAAGAGTACATTAAGAAAAAAAAATAGAACACAAGAATCCAAAATTTCTCTCTCAAACCGGGCACATGTCCCCTTCAATACTACAAATCTCCCAATGGATTTCTGAATCAATTCGGTTTGTAAGCAACATATCACATAACTTTTGTGTAACACTTATTTAAATAATCACATGATGACACCATGCAAACTTTCAATTTTTTAGACATCGTTTACATCATTTTAAAATTGTGCTTAAAATCCTAAATTGGCAATTTACCAATAGAGACGTGAAGCCAAGGAGGGAACATGGCTAGTGGATGATCTAGCAGTGCGACTTGTAGGGTGCACGCTGCTAACTACCAATGCAATAACATTTTCTATGTTCAAAACAAAAATCCAAAGATTTTTATGTTTGATTTTTTATATTACTATCACCAGAACACCTAAAGGTACATTAAAAGATTGGAACAGAAGATACCATCTTTTGGCCAAAAAATTGGAACACAAGACCCGCCAAAATGGTGTCGTCATGCCGATCGTTCGAATCCGCCACTCCGGCAACCAGGGGGATCCACCTTCAGCCACCACACACTATGTGGCAGACTGCAAGCATGCATCCGTCGCCCCTACAGCCGCACTAGCGGAAGTTCGCCACCCACTACACCCCAAAGATAGCAGCTTGCACCCGCACAGGGAATGAACCCTAGATCTGGGTTACTGAGTGCCCAAAAGTAGCCACAACTGCCACCAACAAGGGGTGGCCATGCGCAATGAAGCTCTCAAATGAGATCAGGAGCCTATTGGATC
This sequence comes from Aegilops umbellulata, assembly GCA_032464435.1. Taxonomy (NCBI): domain Eukaryota; kingdom Viridiplantae; phylum Streptophyta; class Magnoliopsida; order Poales; family Poaceae; genus Aegilops; species Aegilops umbellulata. The sequence goes on along the minus strand of CP136057.1, from coordinate 1,256,366 downwards.
TGGTGGATCCAGCCTACAGTGGTGGCCGGGAACCCACTCCACGACCACCACCCACCCACGAGTAGCTGCGCCAACATGACGTTGTGCTAGTAGCCCGCCTCAGACACACACATGCACGACAAGGGCCGCACCTCCACCGAGCAGGCCACGACTGGCCGAGATTGGGGGAGTCCACAGGGGTGAGATCAGTACCTTATTACCGCGTAAGAGAGACGGTGCTTGCCCCGGTAACAGGGGAAGTGAAGGAGATAGTGACACTTTGCGACGAACCCTTTCATATCACCCGCTCCCACGAGCGGGGAGGCGAACCCTAGCGCCTCCAGCCCCTTCTCCCCCTCCCATCCTCCTCCCTCGCCGCAGCCGGCATGCGCCGCCGGGCAAAGCCCGGCCTGCATCGGTGGCGGCGGGGCCTCCTTCCCCTTCCTCATGATGGGTTGGCGAGGGGCAGCTGCATCGAGCGGAGGTGCGCGACTCTACGGGGTGGCGTGCCGCGTCGGCGGCGGGGTGGCCGGTCAGTGGCGTCCTGGTGCGGCAGAATGGGCGACTACTTATCGGGGTGTGGCGGGGCGTGCCCGTGTGTGGTGGCAGCGGCGGTTGTCCCCGGCCCAGATCTGCCTCGGGCGACCTCCCTAGCCGGCGGGCTGTAGATGGCGCGGGCTGAGGGCTCCAAGGCCTGGCATTCCTGGCGGCGGGCGGCGGTGATGGCAGCGAGGTGATCGGCGCTTCGCGGCTTAGTGGCGGTGCGTGCTAGCCAGATCTCACGTTTTCCCGTGGGTTTGTCATGGATCTGGCGCTAGGATTTGGGTGTGTGGTGCGGGTGGGCAGCGGCCTGTAATGGTTGTTGCTCTGGCCTTGGGTGGTGGCGCGCGAAGGTCCGACATGGCGGCCTCCCATGGGTGCGGCGGCTACACGGTGGCTCGGCAGCTCTGCCCGCGGTGACGTCCGGCTTTACTCCGGCGTCAGCTCGTCTTCGGTCGGACCGTGTCTACCTTCGCTCCTTCTCCTTGTCATCCAAGTAATTCTTCAGTCCAAGGGCTGGCCCTCTCCTAGCCGCGGTCCATCGCTCGTCTCATTCCCAGGGCTGCATGGCCGAGCTCGTCTCGCACCCGGTGGCAGGACCAAGCTCGTCTCACGCCCGGCGGCAGGATCGAGCTCATCTTGCGCTCAGGGCTGCAGGACGGGGCGATGGAGGCTACTTTTGGCCGGCCTGTTGGGTGTCGGCGCTGGGGGCCGTCCAGGCGTGCGAAAGGCGGGGCATTTCCGCTCGTCTCTTGGGTTGGGGTAGTGGTGGGTCTCAGGTCAGGTGGTGCCTAGGTCTTGGATGCCAGGGTGGCGGCCCTGTTGGTGGTAGCGCGGTGCATTTTGGCAGAGCCCGCGGCTTGGTGTTGCCCGGTGGGCATTGCCTTGTGGGCGGCGTGGCAGCTGGGGTGTGGCGTTCAATGGTGGTGAGTGTTGGCTGGGGTGAAAACATGTTCTTTCTTCGGACGGACCGGCGACGGCGAAGCTCGTTCCCTTCTTGAAGGCGTCACTGTGGCTTTCATCGCCCATTGTATTGCTCCAGAGGAAATTCTGATCCTCGGATCGGGTGGTGGCGGCGCTTTGGTGTCGTATCCTTCCTAAAGGCGCCGCCTTGGAGTCCACAGATCATCATATGCGGCTTCATCTTTTCGTATAGGGGTGGTGTTGTTGCGCTCAGCGCCTGTGTATCATGCCTTGGGTGTGTGTGTGTTTGTTGTGGTGGCATGCGTTTGTATCAGAATGTTTGGTGATCATTGCTTTATATATGAAGCGGGGCAGAAGCCTTTTTCGATAAGTGAAGGAGGTCAATGAGGTGCCTCGCCGCCACCACGGGCCGGCCAGAGGCTGCCGGCGACCGTGGCAAGGGACAGGAAAGTGAAGGAGGAGTTGGTTGGGGCAGCGGCGGCATTCGTGCCATGAGTCAGAGGAGCGACCCATGAGACGTGAGCAGAAACTTAGTTCTAATATACTAAACACAGTTGCACATATGATTGTACTTCCGATTTCATTATTTCTTCTTTTCTGAAATTACGTGGGGAATGGTAATGAAAATCACCATGTTAAAGAAAATCAAAATCGGGTTATACTACATAAGTTTTTTTGTGTTTGTCCTTTATCCACAAAAAATCGTGTTTATGTGCAACAATGGCAAATCTGATTCACAAAAAGCGGTCATACATTCGAACACCGCCATTATCCCGATGAAAGAGCGCCCAACACATCTAGCAATGTTCTGATATCATAGAATTTCGGTTTTGGAGAACATCCTCAATATACCATCTGCTTCCTCCATGGATCTGCTTCCTCGATGGTGCCAATACATATATGGTGATGCATTCAAATATGTCATTAGTTGTCAAGTGGAATACCAATATTAGCTTCTCCATCAGCTTCGGAAATGCGAGGAGTCCGCCGCTGGTGGCAAATCGATCAATATGTGTGCTACTCCTGTGTCTGTGTGTGCCTCTCGAATCCATCTGTCGGCCTTTTGCGATCTGTGCTCACGCGGCCGACACCCCTGTTTTGGTGCTCCTCACACGCAATCGTGACCAACGTGGACGCTAGGCCCACCTTTTGGATGTACTACTGGTGTAGTTGCGCATGCATGTTTTAGGTCAAATATTGCCAAACAAAGACAAGACACACTGCTCTGGTTGGATCCACCCCGGCGCTGAAGTGGTGATGGCAGTTTGGCATGTCGTCCGGGCACCCTGTACCTCAATCACCCTTCCACTTTTTCTTCCCTTGGAACGGCGATCGCAAGATCGAGGATGGTCAACATTTGCAGCTCTGGGGCGGTTGGGCATCCAGCCGTCCCCCCCCCCCTCCCCCAGGCGCCGATATCGGCCCATTTTTGGCGCAAATGAGCCCGCTTTTCGGCCCACTTTCGGCGAAAAATGGCCCGATATCGGCGCGAATCGGGTCATATTCGGCATGGTTCGGCGTGAATTCTCAATATAAGTAATTTTTTATCACATAGTTCATCACAGAAAATCAATATAAATCAAATAGTTCAATACAAATTATATAGTTCAAGAAATAAAAACTCATACTCCATCACACGTCGAGCTAGGCGTTGCCCTTGAGCCTCCATAGGTGCTCCACAAGATCCTGCTACAGTTGTTGATGCACCTGTGGGTCTGGGATCTCCTGACGCATATTTAGGTAGGCAGTCTAGGTTGCCGGTAGCTGGTGATCAACTTGAGCAAGAGGACCCTGCCTGTACTATGGTTCAGTGTCAAACACTGACTCTTCTTGCTCGCTCTCAATGATCATATTGTGCAAGATGACACAGCAAGTCATGATCTCCCACATCAAGTCATGATCTCCCACATTTGATCTTTCGACCAGGTCTGAGCAGGGTACCGGACAACAGAAAATCGAGATTGCAGCACATCAAATGCCTGCTTGACATCCTTCCTACAGATAAAAAGAAGGAAAACAAGGAGCTGTTAACTGGCAGATGAAAGGAAATAGCTAGATGTCCAGGTAGAAGAAGAGAACAAAGGGCGATCTATATATAGATCCCTTATTCCACGAGATGTATAGATGGATCCTCTATTTGGAGGGCCTTCCGTGGGATAAAATTACCCCTTGCTAATTCCGGTTACAGGAAATGACAAAACTGCCAATATTTTCTATTAAGGGGGTGGACTGAAGGATAACCCTGAACCCTAACCCCAAAAGACAATACCACCACAAGACAATATCTTCTCTGACGACATAGCTATATAGATATAGATACCCAATCCGACACTTTGTGCACCACACAAGCAATCCAGTCAACAGCAACCCTCCTTCCTCGATTGGAAGTTCTTAGGCGAACATTATTCGATTAAAAAGTTCACAACGAAATGCACAGGGAAGCGAAAGAACTACACTCCCAGATTCATCTTGTCGTCATGTGCTTCATTTGCAGCTTCACTGTTTGGGGCAGCCTCCGCATCCCCCATCTCAACATCTGCCATTGAATAGCTGCGTGTGCTAGTAGGTGCGACTAGTAAGGGAGCAACCCCATTGTCAGTGTTGACACTCATCATCTTGGGTGGCTCTTGGGCTGTCTGGTCCATTGATCGGCGGCATACCTTGCTCAGTGGAACAAACTCCTGTCACGGGAAAAGAAATGCCAAAATAAATTATTTGGTATAGACATCATAAAACAAACTATACTCATTATGCTTTCCGGTTTATTTGACTACATATAGTAAGATAACTAGCCTAGAACAAAAAAAGATAGTATTTTACACTATTCTTCCCCATCAATCTTACGTGAACATTCAGATTTCTTTCGTTTGGTCATAAAAAAATTGCATATTGGAAATGAAATCACATGGAAATTTTGAAGTAAGTTTGGTTCCCTACAGAAACTAGGATGGGTTTTAATGGGTAGGGAAAGGATCATGGCGAGCTACTCATTTATAGATGTCCAGACACATTATAAATCATAGGGATGAATGTCTGATTTGGCAAACTCGGGTCATAGTTGTAATAATAACTTTCGTGGATGAAGTCGAAAATCCATTTCTATTGTGAGGCCAACAGCCCTATAACAGAACTGAAGCTCCAGGACCCAAGCCTCAATTAATTCTGATATCCAACCATGGTGTAACAATGGAACCAGAGTAAATGCATGAACACTCAACAGTGTAGAACAGAAGGAGAATTACCTCAGAGTGATCATGATCATAACAAACAAGAAACCTGCAGCGGCACCCCCTTACGTCATGCCTGCGCCTTTGAACTTGAAGAACATGTGCATCAACATAGCGGGCATGCTCTTTGCCTTCCTGTTTAGTTCAGCACAGAAATCAACTTGAGTAAATGATAACACTACATTATGAGACAGCTAAAACAACTTTCCCTCACTGTGTTATTTACACCCAGCGACAGAAAATCCTTACTCAGACCACCCTCAAGCATACTCTACTTTGAGTATATAATACAGTCTTGAAAGAGCAGCAAAGTCATGCACATTTTCTCTCAATGCTCTAATTTGTCGGCATACCGGTGTTTGTGCGCAATTACCAACATGAGGATTTATTGGAAAAGCTTATTTTATGAAACTTGGTGTATCCACTTTATAAATGCTCTAATAATAAAGCTCCAGGACCCAAGCCTCAATTTAATAATAAAGTAATAATAAAATTTATTGGATAAATTCACACCCAATTTGAGAATAAAAAATAGTTTCAGTATTCAAAAGTATGACATAATAAAATGCATTGCTTTTATGGTCGTTTAGTAAGTGTTGTCAACCACAATAGTTTGAAAAGTATCAAACTGGAATCACAACTTTTATAAGTATATACAAACAAGAAATAGAGCTGTAGGACCTTGGGTGTCAACAAGGAAAATCAACGTCTTTGTCATGTGCAGTTGTGCACACAGTCAAAACAGAAACCTTTAAAGACTCTTGGCAGGCGAAATCCAAATGACATACCCATCACTACTCTATCATACGCCAGCAAGTAACAGAAAGAAAGCAACCGTGGAATAATAGTTTAACAAGCTGAATTTTCAAGTGCATAAGAAGCTGTCAGGCATTGGATACATATTGTGTGGTGCTAACTTGCCAAGTCCGGTGAAAAGAAGTCGTTTAAGATGGCTACCTTAAAACAAAGAATGAGATCCCCAGGCAGCACAGCGACACATTGAAGAGAACGCAGTCTCACTCCTTTACAAACATCAACCCATTCATCCTCCTCGGGTCCAAACCAAGTAAATCGAACTAGTACTTCCTGAAACAAAATAAATCAATAAATGCAAGCACAGTTGGCATAATGCACACATATTGAACCAGCTGTGGAGACTGATTAAACACTAGAGGAACATGGGTATTGAATATTTCTCGAAAATGATTGAGGCTAGTTTTCACCCTTGACTATGAAAAGAAGCGCAAACCACCCCTAACCACATGAATCACTTAGGACAGGATGGTTTGTACAACTCCCCACCTGCCCATTGGTGTCCGTCAAACACGTTTGCCTCCCGCGCTTGCTACATGATGCAAACTTCTTTCTGTACTATGGCTTTGACTTCTTCCTTTTGTGTGTGTGGAGGCAACTAAGAGTCTAAAACAGGACTACTACTGCTGTTGTGATTCTCCGTAGATAAATGAAAGAGAGAAATACCTGAATTATGGCAACTCAGGCAGACACATCACGAAACAAAGTTAGAATGATCAGTTAGTTAATTTGGAAATTAACACAGCATGGATGTTAGTTTGAATATGTATGAGTCCGGGTCTGCAATTTGCTCCTGGCTATTCATTGAAAAAGAAACTCTTATGCAATTATATTGGTATTGAATGTTGTTGCTAGCTTGCTGCACATTTGTTGTATTACATGTGATGTTGCTAGGTTTGCTGCACATTTTATCAACCCTTTCTTCCCTTATGAAGAAATGGTCGATAAAACAAAATACCCATTCACTTCTTTGGGTTTCATTTTCCCCGTAGAAGAGTAAATACAAGCAACCCTCGCTAGTGATATTATGTTTTTGAAAATGAGCATATATCCTTAATATTAAAAGAATAGTAATGTGACGATATCTCTAACAATTAACGTCCTTCTTCATCTAGGATGAAATGTCAGAAGAAAAATAAAACAGCAACCCAGCAATCTACTGTCTGAAAACGCATAGATTAAAATATCCAAACTGCAACCTAGCAAATGTCAGAAGGAAATGTACAGTACAAGAACCTAGCTAGGCACTTTGTCTCAGAGATACCCCTCCTTGTGGCTGGCTGTGCAGAAGAGGAGCAGCCAGGACTTGATTGTGAAGACCAGAAGTTAACTTAGTAATCCATTTTGGAAGAGACTACTGTGTGATTGCTGTCGTCAGGGCCATGCCATTGATGATCGGATCATGACATCATGATTATGACAAGCAATGCGTGGTCGGGTGGTGCAGATTGTGTCGCCTGTTGTATGTTATTGCACATTCACACCATATAGAAAGTCAAATATTTTTCCTATGCTGACTATTGAATGGGTAAGTGGGGTTCCATGGTGGCAATGCAGCTGAATGCACTTGGTACATTTCCAAGCTGGCATGAAAACCACCATTGCAGTTTGATTCGCTTCAATTTCTACAGCTCAAGGACGATAATTGAAGGGGGTGAACTAACTTTCTCCTTTTTGAAAACACAGACATGTCTAGAGAGCTATATAATCATTGAAAGAAACATTCAATTTATATTTTGTTTTACATGACAAAACAGAGAAATTGTGAAAGCAAGTTTGATACCACCAATTAGCTTTACATATAAGCCTAATGTACAAATACACAAGGTTGTTAAAGTCTTCTTAACTGTTCAGTACTTTATTAGTACTATCTTGTTTTGTTAAAGACTCCCAACACACAGGACATGTACAACACAATGTTAGATGAGTCAGGTGTTCAAAATGTTCTAACATCAATACTGGCACCAACTATAAAAAGGCAAGAACCGGAATCATCTCTACCTTTAGTGCTAGCTAAGTTCTTGAACAAAGAATGGCAGAAATGAATTTACTAACATCAATCCAATTTAATAAAAAGTTCTATGGTCATTACCGGGTCCCTCGTTTCAATGAACCTGTGGTCCATAAAGGCAGCAACATCGTACCTGTAACAACAAGTATTGGTCAAGCATGTAAAACTGAAAGGTTCACTCAAGTATCCCTCCCACCTCACACAAACCCACTCACACTCACGTGGAAAATTATATCACATACACATAAACAGACCACATGTGACATGAAGGAGGAAATGATGAAATATGTATATATCTTCATACCATTCTCCATTTCTAGCCGACTTTGCTTCAAACTGGACATGACCACCATCCGAAGGAATATTCCCTGATTGGTAATGGCAGTATCAATAAACCATAATCAACATGATACACTATATACGTTTACTCAGTTACAAAACTAAAATCTTATAAACGATAAACATGAAAATTGTGCCATGTGGCCTAGAGTTATGAATAAAAGTAAAGGGCGCACAAACCACGTGTCCTGCAATTGCCAAACTGAGTGTCAACAGCTGAGACAGCGCGACGACAAACTTTGAAGGGCCCAGAAATACAAAGAATTACATTCTAGGCTATAAAGTCCCAGAACCCGCCAACAAGAACTTTAGTCGAAAATTGTAACAACATGCCCTAGACACCGAGAGAGCTCTCATGGGTGAGGCTATGCCTTGATTGCCACTTTTCGCGTGCAGTTGTGCATAAATCTAATGGGCGCATGAACCAGGTGTCGTGCAATTGCCGAAATAGGCGTCAATGGGTGAGACAGCGCGGAGACAAACTTCATGACATGCAAAACCTTGTAAGAACATGCCCTAGACACCGAGAGAGGGACCCCTGCACCCAATGGGTGAGGCTATGCATAACTTCTGCAGCACGAAGCCTTTACCAAATAGACCATCATGTATCATCGTATCAACTTAAGCTTTGTACAATTAAGTACATGGTAAGGAAATAAAGAGCTTATTAAGTTAATATGGGGATTCCAGCGGCACCTGAGTAGGATCCGGCCACTGGGTGGTGTTCCTCGTCAACCGGGGGCAGCAGCATCATCCTGGACCGCTGCGACTGCGCGGACCTCCGGTTATGGAACCAATTCCTCACCTGAGACCACCCAACACAAATCCACACGTATAGATCCTGATTGTACTGGACGGGGACGCGGATCTTGGGCAACGTACGAGGAGGGAAAACCTAGTGGTACCTGATTGTACTGGACGGGGACCCTGCCGTCGCCGGTGCGGTCCGGGGAGGCGTTGAAGTGATCGATGAGGCCCTGGATGACAGGACGCTTGGGCATGGCGTCGATCTCATTGAGGACCTCCTCCATCTTGGCGACCTCCGCCTGGGTGAACCGGAACACGAGCCTTGGCGGCTGCCCCGTCATACTTCCCCTGGCTGCCGCACCTGCCTACGCGGTGAGATGAGCAGAGCCGTCGGAGATGGAGATGGAGATGGAGATGGAGATGAAGATGGAGAGGAGGGAGGAGAAGCTGGATCTACGTTACCAGTTGTGTGTCACCAGCGGCTGTGTCCAGTTGGAGATGAAGAGGGGTGATGCCACTCCTCCTCACACGCACGCGACCTACTTTTGCAATAAATGTAGTGCTATTCATTCCATTAAATCCCCCGGATAAAAACAAATACTTCTACTGGGGGTGCCAATTCCCGTCAGAATTTGTGCAAGTTCCTGCCAGGTGTTTTGGGGTCCAATCCAATGTAGTACGGGTCGGGTAGGTTCAGTGTGCCAGGTTGTGTAGAGCTGAGTCACTAGGTTGCTGCGGCGTATACTTTGGCGTTGAGCTTACTTCTCTTGCAAGCGATTCGCCATATTGGGATTTACAATTTACGTGAAGGGGTCAAATCGTGGTCGCCCGTTTTTTACTTATTATTTTTTTTTGCGGGGAAATCGTAGTTACTCCGCAAAAAAAAATCGTAGTCACCCATGACCGCACCTATCCCACGGGCAGTCGCAACTGCCCAGCACCAGCGATATGCCGTCGTTGCGCTTAACCGTGAGCCATGCGCAAACACAAATTGACCCTCCCCTCCTCCATGAACATCGCTGATAGACGTCCCATCCCTTCGCCATTCTTAGCTGTATAGTTAGTGTAGGATTAAACCATGTCTAAAATAGTGAGGTCAGCCATGATGTCATCATAGGATATGTGATCAGCATTGATGTCATCTAGGAAATGACATAAGCACTTAGGCCATTTGTGTTATAAGAGCATCTACAGCCATGGACAGCTAATTCGGGCCTTCAAATGCTCGCGGACGCGCCCGACCAGTCATGTCTTATATGTTAGCTCCCACAGCCGCGTCGCTCATATCTGAAACTCCAAACTCATGCGACCCACGCAACGCTACATATAAACACGATTAGTACGCAGTTCATCGGAACACCATTTCAACGCCGGACAAAATTACCATAGTACATAGGTGGATCCGTTCGTTAGGTCGCAATTCTTGGCGCACGCCTGCCCCCAGAGCCTCCAGACCAGACGGTCATGCTCCTTCGCATGGCGGGCCGCCTTCACCTTAGCCGCCGCCTCTTTGTATGCCTCATGCTCCGACAAATCGATGCCGAGTTGGAGCGCCTTAGCATTCTTGCGATCGAGGTGCCGCACATCTATCTCCTCCGTCGTGAGAGAGCGTCGGAGGGCCAACGTGAGGAGCACGGCCTTGGGATCGACCGACCTGCTGCTCATGCCTCGGACTCGGGGGTCCTCATGCACACCGACGTTGATGCGGGCACGAGGACCCAGCGGTGCCCGGCTACCACTTCCGGAGCAGAGGCGTCTGTGTCTCCGGCCAGAAGCTCCATGGGGAGGGAGAGTCCGGCGGGATTTGTCCTCCCGTCTTCGGACGAAGTGGTCCGCTCCAGATCTAAGGTCCGGGCGGACATGAGAGTCGACCCCTGGACGGGATCTGAGGGTAGATCCGAAGAACCTCCTTCGTGTGGGTGGGGAACGGCGATCGAGGCCGTGAACCCCTCGAAGATCAGGTCTCCTCCGACATCGGCGATGTAGTTCAAACTTCCAAACCTTATATGGTGACCAGGGGCATAGTTGTCGGCCTGCTCAAGGTGACCGGTCGAGTTGGCACGTAGCACGAAGCCGCCAAACACGAAAAGCTGACGAGGGTGAAAGGTTTCCCCGGAGACACGCCATTGTCGATGACGAGGCGAGCCATCGATTCTTCTGTCGACAACACAATGGGGCTCTCAATGAAAGCACCAGTGTCGTTGTCAAAACCGACAGATCTCAGGTAGGGGGTCCCAAGCTGTGTGTCTAAGGATCGATGGTAACAAGGGAAATAGGGATACAGTGTTTACGCAGGTTCGGGCCCTCTTAAAGTAGGTAAAACCCTACGTCCTTATTGATTGTATTCGAAGAGTATAGGGGTTACAAGAGTTGATCTACCTCGAGATCGTAATGGCTAAACCCTAGCAGTCTAGCCTATTATTCTTCCCCTTCTATGGACCTAACCCTCCAGTTTATATACACATCTGAGTAGCCTAGGGTTGTATAGAGTCAGTTTGCAGAGGAAGGAAGTAGTGCGCCAGGACACCAAACTTGTCGTCCACGCATATAGGAGTCCTACCCGGACACGGGGGATAATCTGCTGCTTTGTCTTCACGGCCCATCAGTCCGGACCATATCGACTAGGCCTGACACCCGAGGACCCCCTAATCCAGGACTGCCTCACCCTTTTCCACCCTTGCGGACATTGCGGACCTTGATTGTGGAGTTATATATTATGATACGCCGCCAATGTCAATACTATCATATCGTTTGTCAACCAACGGTACCGGTGGATGAGTACAACGACCTCGCAAGGGAACTAAAGCCTCTCCATCAGGTCGTTCGAATCTGGGAAGCTGAACAACAAGCCATATTTACACAGTCAAGGTGCAATAGGGTATCAAATTCATCAAAGATTACCTCACGGATAAAATTAGACCATACTTTGCAGGGGTTTCCAATATGTTCAGCCTTTTCATGATTGATGTATGCTTCACAAGGCTTCGGGAACTTTATAATGCCATGAAGGCTACACGTTTGAACTGTAACATCATTGTCATACTTGATCCTTATCACATGCACGAGAGAAAAAAAGCAAGCAAATCATGATAGGGTACCTTTGGAATGGCACACTTGCATATAAGGAGAAGGCAACATACTTGTGCCCTACCGTCTCATTTTAGTAATTTTCTCCTTCACGCTTGCACATATACCGAACATGATGGGTTGATACCACATTGTTTTGTTCACTTGTTTGTGCAACGACATCCAGTTGGTCTTTACAACAATAGTGCAGGAACCCTTATAGGATTTTACTACTACCAGCATGCAGGTAAAGCCAGACGATGCCGCTAAATTGGCGAAATACCAGCCGCGTGCAGAAAGAAAAGGGGCGCTACAGCTGCTTGAAGACTAGAGGCCAGCAGTAAAATCACACACCTCTACTATGTTACACAAAGGGAGCTTTCACGGCCTGAACTACCAGCAACGTGTAGATAGAGGGAGAACGCTGCTAGTGCCCTAAAATTTAGCAGCGTGAGGGCTGCAGCAAATGCCACTAACGATACTTGCATACCACATTTGCAGGCCCACCTTTGTGGCTTCAAACAACTTGCAACGCATACAGATTAGCATCATGTGCACATGTTGCGTGCTAAAGACATGTTCCAAGTTAGCTGCTAATAAACAACGATTTAAATATTTTAAAATAAAAAACCAGCGAGCTGGTATATTTGATTATTTATATTACTTTTACCACAAACACCTAAAAGTACCCAAAATGCAACACAAGAACCCAAAATGTCTCTCCAAAACCGGCACTTCCCCCCCTTCAAAACTACATATCTCAACTGGAAATCTTCATCAATTCGATTTTAAGCAACATATCAAATAACTTTCGTGTAAGACTTTGAAATTTGAAACACATTTTAAATTATCGCATGATGGCAGCATGTAAAGTTGTGTTTGCAATCCTAAAATGGTAATTCCTAGTAGATGTGAAGCCATGGAGGGAACACGGCTAGTGGATGATCTACCCGTGTGATGTGTAGGGTTCACACTGCTAAATTTTATATTACTTTTATCGAAACACCTAGAGGTACATTAAAAGATTGGAACGGAGGATCCCATCTTTGTGACCAAAAAATTAGAACACAAGACCCACCGAAATGGTGTGGTCATGCCCATTGTCCGGAGTCTCCACTCCGGCTACCAAGGGGATCCACCTTCACCCACCTTGCGCCTTGCGGTCAACCGCGAGCAGGCATCCGTCCACCCCAGCTGCCGCAGTAGCGCAACTCCGCCACCCACCACACCCACAACTTTCAGCTCGCGCCCGCACGGAAGTGAACCCTAGTTCTGGGTTACCGATCGTGCCCAGACGTAGCAACAAGGGCACCTACTAGGTGTCGGCCATGCCGAAGTAAGCTATTGGCTCGATTCAAGAGCCTATTGGATTAGACGGATCCAACCTCCAGCGGCAGCCAGGAACCCCCTCAACGACCGCCACCAACCCATGAGTAGCTGTGAAAACATGACCGGTGGTAGTTGCCCGCCTCACACGCATGCCCGACGAGGGCAGTGCCACCACGAAGCAGGCAATGGCTGGCCAAGACCGCGGTACTATGTAGGTGTGAGATCCATACCTAGTTGCCGTGTGAGAGAGAGGGAGCACACCCGAGTAGTAGGGGGAAGAGAAGGTGGAGGAGGTGCCTCGCTGCCGCCGCGGGCTGGCCGGAGGCTATCGGCGGCGAGGGACGGGAGAGCAAAGGAGAAGTTGGTTAGGGTGGCGGCCACATTTGCCATGTGAGTCAGAGGAGCTAGCCAGGAAATGTGAGCAGAAACTTAGTTCTGATATACTAAACTGAATGGCAAATATGATTGTACTTCCGATTTCGGTATCTCTTCTTTTCTGAAATTTGGTGGGGAATGGTGATGAAAATCGCCATGTTAAAGCAATTCAAAATCGTCTTATACTAAATAGGTTTTTCTGGTCTTTGTCCTTTATCCAAAAAATGTGTTTGTTTGCAACATTGGCAAACCTGATTCACAAAAAGGGATCATACATTCGAACGTTGCCATTATCCCGATGAAGGACCGCCCATCCCATCTAGCAATGTTGTGATGTCAAAGAGTGTAGGTTTTGGACACCATTATCCTGATGAAAGGAGAGTGTTAGATGTCCAGGTAGCGGAAGAGGACAAAGGACGTTCTATATAAAGATCCCTTATTTCCCGAGATGTATAGACGGATCATGTATTTGGAGGGCCTTCCATGGGATAAAAATGCAGTTCAACTTCAAATATTCTCTATTTAGATTCTCCAATATTTATTTAAGGGAGCGTGTAGTGAAGCACAACCCACACCCCAAAAGACAATACCACCACAAAACAATATCTTCTCTGACGACATAGCTATAAAGATATAGATACCCAATCCAACACTTTTCACCACACAAGCAATCCAGTCAACATGGGCACGTTATAGTTATTGGGCCACCAACCATCCTTCCTCGAGTGGAAGTTTTTAGGCGAACATTTTTTTGACTAAAAAGTTCACAAGGAAACGCACAGGGGAGCGAAAGAACGACACTTCCACATTCAGCTTGTTGCCATGTGCTTCATTTGCAGCTTCGTCGTTTGGGGCAGCCTCTGCATCCTCCATCTCAACATGTGCCACTGAATTGCTGCGGGTGCTAGTAGGTGGGTCTAATAAGGGAGCAACCGGCTTGTCAGACGCCTGTCCTTCATCTGGTGGAATGGGAACCCCGCCCCTCGTCACCTTGTCAGTGTTGACATCCATTATCTTGTGTGGCTTTTGGGATATCTGGTGCGTGTGATCAGTTTCTGGTCGACGGCATACCTTGCTAAGTGGAAGAAACTCCTGTCACGTGAAAAGAAATGCAAAATTAAATTATTGGGTATAAACATCATAGAACAAAGTAAACTCTTTACTCTGCCTTCTGTTTTAGTTAACTACATAGTAAGATATAACAAGCCTAGAACAAAGAACATAGTATCTTGCACTGTTCTTCCCCATCAATATTACAGAAACTAGTTTTCTTTTGTTTAGTCGCCAACCTAATTGCAAATTGAAAATGAAATCACATTGTAATTTTGAAGTAAGTTTGGTTTCCTGTCGAAACTAGGATGGACTTTAATGGGTAGAGAAAAGACCGTGGTGAGCTACTCATTTATTGATGTCCAAGCACATTATGAAGAACAAAACCATAGCCAACTACACATAAATCATAGTGCTGGAGGTCTGATTGGGAACTCAGATAGTAGTTGTCATAATAATTTTCGTGGAGTAGAGGATGAAGTCCAAAATTCATTTCTATTATCAGGCAAACAGCCCTATAAACAGAATTGCAACTCCAGGACCCAACCCTCAGTTATATAATTCCGACATCCAACCATGGTGGAACCAGAGTAAATGCATGAACACTCAACAGTGTAGACAGAAGGAGAATTACCTCAGAGCGATCATGATCATAACAAACAAGAAATCTGCAGCGGCACCCCCTTACGTCATGCGTGCGCCTTTGGACTTGAAGAACATGCGCATCAAAATACTGGGCCTGTTCTTTGCCTTCCTGTTCAATTCAGCAGAGAAATCAACGTGAGTAAATGATAACACTACATGATGAGATAGCTAAATCACATGAAAATAGGTTGTCTCTTTAATCAACTTTCCTTCACTGTGTTATTTACATGCAGTGACCAAAACTACTTAATCAGACCCTCAACAATACTCTAATTTGAGTATATAATACTGTCTTGAAATACCAGTGTTTGTGCACGTACATTTCCTCTCAATGCTCTAGTTTATCGGCATACCAATGTTTGTGTGCAACTACCGACATGAGGATTTATTAGACAACCTTATTTAATGAAAGTTGGTTTTTATCCACTTTATAAATGACCATAGATAGGTTACAGCCATCATTTTGAAAAACAAAAAGAAGCTTTCAGTGCTCAATTTAATAATAAACTAATAATCATATGATTGGATAAATTCGCACCCAATTTTAGATGTAAAATTAGTTTTAGTGCTCAAAAGTATGACATAATAAAATGCATTGATTTTTACGGTCGTTTGGCCATTCGCGCCTCAACAAATAAATAGTGAAATCAATTGTGCCGGTTGGACCAAGTGGCATCACAGTGATCTACTATGTAATATGATTACTAAGAATATGGAAAGACACAACAAACACCTGTTGTAGTTAAATGCCTTATTTAATCCAGTATATATCGCATATAAAATACATGCAGTACTGAACTTACAATTCCTAAAGATTATTGAAGTAAAGCCGTTTAATAAGTGTTGTCAACCACAATTGTTTGAAAACTCACAAACTGGAATAACAACTTTTAGAAGTATATACAAACAAGAAATAGAGGCAACATAAACTGCAGTACATTAAGTGTCAGCAAGGAACATCAATCTCTTGGTCATGTGCACACAGTCAAAACAGAAACTTTGAAATACTCTGGGCAGGTCAAACCCAGATGACATACCCATCACTAATCTATGACCCGCCAACAAGGAACAGAAAGAAAGTAAACGTGGAATATTAAGTCGACAAGCAGAGTTTCAAGTGCACAACAAAAGCAAAATGGAGCAGCAATCATGGATTGGATACGTATTCTGTGGTTAGTATTCCAAAAGGTAACTTAAAGTTTCATGAAGACATGAATTATCAAGTTGTGAGATGCTAACTTGCCAAGTCAGGTGAAGAGAACTCGTTTAAAATGGCTACCTTAAAACAAAGAATTAGATCCCCAGGCAGCACCGCAACACATTGAAGAGAACGCAGTCTCACACATTTCTGAACATCAACCCATTCATCCTCCTCGGGTCCAAGCCAAGTAAATCGAACTAGTACTTCCTGAAACAAAATAAATAAATAAGTGCAAGCACAGTTGGCGTAATGCACACGTATTGAACCCGCTGTGGAGAGTTATTAAACACTAGAGAAACATGGGTATTGTATAATTCTTGGAAAATGATCGAGTGTAGTTTTCACCCTCGACTGTGACAAGAAGTGCAAATCACTCCTAACCTCATGTATCACCTAGGAATCGACGGTTTTTGGAACTCCTCACCAGCCCATTGGTGTCCGTCAAACACGTTTGCCTTCCGCGCTTGCCACATACACTACACCTACATGATGCAAACTTCTTTCTGTACTATGGCTGTGACTTCTTCCTTTGGTGTGTGTGGAGGCAACCAAGAGTCTAAAACAATAATACTACTGCTGTTGTGATTCTCCATGGATAACTGGAAGTAATAAATACCAGAATTACGGCAAATCATCCAACATGGGCAGACACATCAAGAAACAAAGTTTTGGCAGCTAGTACCGCCATGGTGTGGATGATAGGTAGTAAGCACAGAGTTCGATGGATCAGTTAGTTAATTTGTGAATTAACACAGCATGGATGCATATGCTTTACTGTTTGAATGCATATGAGTATGGGTCTGGAATTTGCGTCTGGTTATTTATTGAAAAATTACACCTGGTTATTCACTGAAAAAACAACTCTTATGCAATGATATTTGTACCCAATGTTGTTGCTAAGTTGCTGCACATTTATTGTATTATATATGTTGTTGCTAGCTTTGCTGCACATTTTATCATCCCTTTCTCCCCTTATGAAGTAAGGGTTCATAAAACAAAATCCCCATTTGCATCTTTGGTTTTCGTTTTCCCCTTTAAAGGAGTGAATACGAGGAACCCTCTTTAGTGACACTATGTTTTCGAAAATGACCATATACCCATAATATTAATAAAATAGTAATGTGGCAATATCATCTAAAAAATAACGCTCTTCTTCATCTACGATTAAATATCAGAAGATAAATAAAACACCAATCTAGCAATTTACTGTCTCAAAACTGGTAGATTAAAATACCCAAACTGCAATCTTGCAAACTAGCAGTACTATTTCTGTTGCCTCTTTCCTTAAGGAAATGTACAATACAAGAACCTAGCTAGACAGTGATTGGTATCTGGCTTGTTTTTAACCTAGAAGGAGGGCACTTTGGCTCAGAGATGCCCGTCCTAGTTGCTGGCTATGCGGAAGAGGAGCAGGCAGGACTTTATTATGAATTGACCTTGCAGGGACGATGACAAAGTCCTGCTGAGCAGACCAGAATTTAACTTATATTAATAACCCATTTTCGAGGAGACTACTGTGTGATGGCCATCATCAGGGCCACGTCATGCCATCATTGATGATTGGATCATGACATCATGATCACGGAATGGAATGTGCGATCAGGTGGTGCAGATTGTGTCGTGTGCGTTAGGATTTTATATTGCACGTTCGCACCATATACATAATCTAATTTTCCCTATGTCAACAATAGATCATGGGATTGGCACAATGGGTCAGTGGTGTTCCATGGTGGCAATGCAGCTGAAAACCACCATTATAGTTTGATTCGCCAACACACAGGACTCGTACAACATAAAGTTAGATAAGACAGGTGTTCAAAATGTTATAACATCAATACTGTCATCGAACTATAAATAGACAAGAACCAGAATCATCTCTAGCTTTAGTGTTAGCAAAGTGCTTGAATAAAGAATGCCAGAAATGAATTTAGTTACATCAATCCTATTTAACAAAAAGTTTTATGGTCATTACCGGGTGCTTTGTTTCCGTGAATCTGTGGGACAGAAAGGCAGCAACATCGTACCTATAACAACAAGAATTGTTCAAGCATGTAGAACTGAAAGGTTCACGCAAGTAATCCTCTCACCCGACGCAAACCGACACACACTCACGCGGAAAATTAACTCACATGCACAAAGACAGACCACATGAGGCATCAAAGGACACAAAAGACGTATTTATGATCATACCATGTTCCATTTCTAGCCGATTTTGCTTCAAACAGGACCTGGCCACCATCCGAAGGAATATTCCCTGATTGGTAACGACAGTATCAATAATCTGTAATCATCATGATACATTGTATGTGTTTGGTCGGTTACAAAAATAAAATCTTGTAAACGACAAACACGAAAATTGTGCCATGTGGCCAAGACTTATGAATAAAAAAGGGGGCACAAACCTCGTGTCCTGCAATTGCCGAAATAAGCCTCAACGGTTGAGACAGTGCGACGACGTGCTTTGAAGGGCCCACAAATACGAAGAACTACATGCTAGGCTATAAAGTCTCAGAACCCGCCAACATTAAATTGAGTTAAAAATGTGTCTGCTGTTCTGAATAAAAGTAAAGGGCCCACAATCAATCATGTGTCCTGGAGTATCCCAAAGGAGCTTCAACGACCCAGGCAATGGGCCATGTTTTGATGTGCCCATAAAAAAGTACAGGCTAGATTATATGAAATCAAAGAACACGCCAAAATTAACTCGATTGCCATTTTTTCTGTGCACACGAACCACCTCTCGTGCAATTTCCCAAATGGCGACAACGACTAATTGATACAGCACGACAACAGGGTTCACGCCATGCAGAACCTTCAAGGAGCCTAGACACCGAGAGAGGTGCCCCTGCCCACAACATATTGAAGGAGCACAACACTGATATGCATAAATTCTCCACCACCAGAGCTTTAGAAATAGACTTCCTAGAAACTGAACTATCAGTTGAATTGTTACATCTGAGTATGTGGAAATAAAACACCTTATTAAGTTAGATGGGGGTTTCAGCAGCACCTGAGTAGGATACGGCCACTGGGTGGTGTTCCTCGGCCACCGGAGGCATCATCATCATCCTAGTACTATGGTTCTGGAACCAATTCCTCACCTGTGACCACACAACACAAATCAACATGTATAGATCCGAATAGGAGATAAGACGGAGCAGATCTTGGGCAACGGGGATGGAAAATCTACTAGTACCTGATTGTACTGGACGGGGACCTTGCCGTCGCCCGAGCAGTGAGATGACTGAGCAGATTCATCGGAGATGGAGATGGAGATGGAGAGGGGTGCGAGGGAGAAGCATACGTTACCAGTTGAGCAGGTTGTGTGTTACCAGCCTCTGATGTAAGATAAGGCAATCTTTTGCGATTAATGTTCTGCAATTAATCTTATTATTAATTCCCTGGGGTAAAAGAAGCAATTACTTAAAGGGTGCTAATTCCGGTCAGAATTTGTGCAAGTCCTACCCAAGGACCCAGTTCCTGCCAGGTGTTTTGGCCGTCCAATGTGGTACGTACAGGTAGGTTCAGTGTGCACACACTCGGCGCCAGGTGGTCCATCTAGAGCCGTATAGGTGTGTCCCATCCCTTCGCCATTATTAGGCGTATGGTTAGTGTAGGATTAAACCATGTCTAAAATAGTGAGGTCATCCAGTGGCGGTGCCAGAAATAAAATCATGCGTAGTCACTCGAAAATTGTGTAGTCAAATGTACATATTTTTATGTTTTTCTGCGTGATTTATACTTGTTGTATTATGTTTTTTTCAATGAGCCGTGTAGTCAAGTGACTACAGAGCCTATGTGTGGCTTCGCCATTGAGGTCATCCATGATGTCATCCTAGGGCATGAGGTCAGCAATGATGTCATCCAGAACATGACATAAGCAATGAGGTCAGTGGCCTCATTGAGCGGTTTATTTGTGCTTGTAAAGGACTAGTATTTCTTCATCTTACGCAAACAAATTCATGAGAGAAAGCATTCAGCCTCTATCAGTTGAGCTTCGAGTAGTAGCACGTGCCGAGCCTTCATAGTTTGGGACCTGAGAACGGTAGTTGCGTTTAACAATTGGCATCAAAGCCTTATTCAGGCGACCATGTCGAGCGGAGGAGGACAACAACAGTTAGCTTCCGGTGGCTCCAAGATGCCACCATGGCAGCATTAACGTTCGGCGGTTCCAAGACGCCGCCGGGGTACTAGCAACATGGCTCTTAGAGCCACGGGCGAATTAGGACATGGCGCACTTTGGGTGTTGAGATGATAGTAAGGGAGATCGTGCATGATACCAGCGCTGGTAGCGGCACCAACCTCTCCTTCCCGATGCTCACCCGCACCAACTATTGTGGCTAGGCACTGGTGATCAAAGTGAACCTGCAGGGGCCATGTCTATGAATACCATTAATGATAACACCGTCTTGCATAGAGAAATGGTAGGAAGGCATGGCCGTGCTGGTCCGCCCCCCCCCCCCCCCCCTTGCTTCCCGCGGAGATGCACAACATGCTCGCGTGGAAGGTGAGCGTCAAGGAGGCATGCGCTTCGTTAAAAACCTAGCGCCTTCGCAGCGATCGCGTGCACGAGGCGAAAGAGTATAGGTTGTGGGTGGAGATTGAGTCCATCGTCTTCAAGTATGCCGAGCGAGTCGACGACTACCCTATGAGGATCACCAGCCTCGCCACCTCGCTCGGCTCCCTCGACAACGACATCGACGACCAAGATAGTCCAAAAATCTCTTTACAGTGTCTCTTCCAGTTTTGCGCAAGTGGCAACCTTCATCGAGATTCTGATTGCTTTGTGCATGTTCTCCATCGAGGAGCTTACGGGGCAGCTCCGGATGGTTGAGGACTATCTGGATGACAGTAGAGAAAGCCCTAGTGGCGGATGTCTAATTCGCACTCAAAAGGAGTGAAAGGCGAAGAAGAGGCAGTCGTGTGGTGGTGGAGCCACGATCAAAGGTGGTGGTCGTGGCCGCAGGCGCCGAGGCAGCGGAAACCATGGGCAGAAGCTAGGACATACGCAGAAATAGGGCGGGCTAGCACCGCTCCCGAAAACAGTGAAGACTAGAACGTATGTTAGTATTTCGGCAATAAGGGCCACTGGGCCTGCGAGTGTTGCAAGAAGCAACATTACGGGGCAGTCTCATATAGACTGAGGAAGATGAGGGACTAGGTGTGGTGATGGCCTGCGTTGAGTCAGTCAAGGAGGACTCGACGTCTCTTTCTACTAGCTCCTAGGTCGCGAAATCGAGCTCGGTCGAAACCACGAGCACGGTCTGACCACCTACGCACACGGGTGGCCACGTTTTCCTCAATGCAGAGAAGGTGATGATCATGCCCATACATAATGGCGAAAACCGATGCGAGTTGTACTTCCTCGACAAGGGCGTGACAAACCACATGACCAGATCGGCCGACGCGTTTGGCAAGCTTGCCCTATTGATCTCCGGCAAGCTACGGTTCATGGACGGATCGCTTGTGGAGATCCACAGCCGCGGGACTGTCGTCTTCGCCATCGATAGGGGAGAAAACCAGGCGCATGGATGCGTTCTTCATCTTGGTCCTACAGATCAGCGTTGTCGGGCTCAACCAGCTAGACGAGAATTGGTATGATATCACCAATCACCGTGATGTGCTCACCGTGCGCCATCAGCTCAACCGCCTCCTCATCAAAGTAACACATGCACCGAATGACCTATACACACTTTCATTTCACCCAGGTCATCCAGTGTGCCTCATCACTGGGTCATTTCACCAGCACGTAAGCGAGTTCTGTGAGGCGAGCCGAGTCAGTAGGTTTTTGTGATCTATACTATGGCACCGAGCTTACCTGCACCGATTCACCATGTTTGTAGCAAGCGATTCACCATATTGGGATTGCCGATTTACCGAAAGGGGTAACATCATGGTCGACTTAACTGCACGTAGTCCACGAGTAGTCTCAACAGCCTAGCCCCAATGTCCGTGACTTGTCATTCCCTAGATGCCATGTATTGGTCATAAGGTAGATGCAACATACCACTTTATGTAGGTCAACCTTTGGTGTTTAATTTATGTACCGTAAATGTTCTGGAAAAAAAGATGTACCATAAATGAAGATGTGTGACCACAATGTGCAAGAAATCTTCTGGTGCATGTGTGCGTTCTTCGTTTTAGAAATTGTGCCTGTCTAGACCTTAACGAACAGTTAAAATACACCACGACCACAAAACGACATGTTCTCCCATGACATAGTTATATAGATATAGATACCAAAGCCAACATAATTTTGGAAGTACACCACAACTCCAATCAAGTCAACATCAGCACACTATAGTTACCGGGCAACCATCCTTCCTCGTTGGAGGTTCATAGGCGAACATTTTTGTACTAAAAGTTCACAAAGAAATGCACAGGGAAGTGAAACAACTACGCTCCAACGTTCATCTCGTCACCATGTTCTTTGCTTGTAGCTTCACCTTTTGAAGCAGCCTCGATATCCCCCATCTGCTCATCTGTTACTGAATCACTGTGGGTGCTATCAGGCATGATAAGTACGGGAGCAGCCAGCTTGTCGGAGGGCCCTCCTTGATTTGGTGGGCTGGGAACCACGGTGACCTCATCAGGGTTCATATCCATCCTCTTGTGCGACTTTTTAGCTTTCTGCTCAGCTAGGCTATGATCAATTACAATATCAATCTTAACATCAGCAGATGGACGACGACATACTTTCCTCAGTGGAACAATCTCCTGTCACGTGAAAACAAATGAAAAATCAAGGGACAACTTTTCCAAAAATATATTTATTCATGCTAAACATGGTAAACTCATCACTCTGCGCTTTCCGTTTTATTTGACTACATGGTGAGATAATTAGCAGAGAACAAAAAATAATAGTATTTTGCACTGTTATTCTTCCCCGTCTATCTTCCTTGAACATTCAGATTTATATTGTATGGTTGCCAAAGAAACTGTACATTGGAGATGAAATCACAAGGAAATTCCAAAGTAAGTTTGGTTTCCTTCTAAGACTAGGATAGGTTTTGATGGGTCCACATAGGACCATGGCGAGCTACTTATCTACTGATGTCCAGGCATGTTATGAAGAAGAAAACCATACCCAACTACATATAAAACATATGGATGGAGCTCTGATTTGGCAGCTTGGGTAGTAGTTGTCATTAAGTTCATTCCCGAATCCAGGATAAAGTCCAAAATATAACTCTATGTGCAGGTAAACAACCCTGGTCCCAATTATGAGATCCAAGCACGGTGTAACATTGTAACCAGAGTAAATGTATGCACACACAACAGTGTTAGAAAGAAGAAGAGTTACCTCAGAGTGATCGTGATCATAACGAACAAGAAAACTGCAGCGGCAACCCCTTATATCATGTGTGCGCCTTTCAACTTCCAGAACATGAGCATCAAAATAGAGGGCCTGCTCTTTTCCTTCCTGTTTAATTCAGCACAGAAATGTTTATTCCTGTTAGAAATCAACTCGAAATTAATGATAACACCACATTACAAGACAAGTAAATAGCATGAAAAATGGATGGGCCCTTTTTTCAACTTTCCTTCACAATTTTCTTTTACGGGACTTTAGTTCACAATGTTACTTACATGCACCCAGTGACCAAACCTCCTTACTCAGGCTCTCTATAATACTCCAATTTGAGTATGATATTGTCTTGAACTGGAAGTTAATTCATGCAAAATTAATCTCTACACTCTGATTTATCAGCCCCGCTGTTTGTGCGCAACTACCAACATTAGTCAGGCAGCCTTATTTGATGAAAGTTGGAATATCCAATTTATAAATTAAAAAAGGAAAAAAGAAGCTTTACAATGCTCACTTTAATAATAAAGTAATAATTATATTCATAGAATAAATTCACACACAATTTTAGCTTAAAATTAATAAAATACTCAAAAGTATGATATTATTAATAAAATGTGGTGATTTTACAGTCATTTGGTCATTCACACGACTAATAAATGGTCAAAACAATGCTGCCAGTTTGACCAAGGGGCATCACAGTAAAATTCTATTATGAAATATGATTACCAAGATATAAAATACATGCAGCAGTGAAACATGCAATTCATAAGGATTAAAAGGGGAATTAATAATTATTGGCAAGCACAATTCTTAAGCACTAGTTTTAAAGTCTAAACAAACATGGAATATAGCCTATGAATTGAAGAACCTTGAGTGTCAACAGAGTTGAACTATCTAATCAATTACATCTCTTCAAAAAGGACCAAATAAATGCTTTGGCTAAGTAAGCAACAACATTCTGTTTGTCATGTGCACCACAGTTCAGAAGGCTCAGCACTTTTCGCAGGTGAGATCCGACCGACATATCCAACACTCTTTCACAGGCCAACAAGTAACAGAAATAAAATAACTGTTGAATAGTAAGTGAATGAAAATAATTTTTAAGCGCATAAAAAAAGGCAAAATTGTAACAGCTTCCAGGGATTAGATAAATATTATGTGGCTAAAATAAACCGGCTTAGTAATCCCGAAGGATAAATTAAAGCTTCATGAAGATATGAATTATCAGTTGTGCCATGCAAACTTGCTAAGTCAGGTTAAGAGAAGTCGTTTAAGATGACTACCTGATAACAAAGAATAAGATCCCCAGGAAGCACATCAACACATTCTCTGGCTACACATGGGAGAGAACGCAGCCTCACAGATTTACAAACATTAATCCATTCTTCCTCCTCAGACCAAAATCCAGAAAACCAAACTTGTACTTCCTGAAACAGAAAACAAAATTAGTGTAAATACAGTTGGCATAATGGACACGTAGTGAACCCGCTGTGGATAGTGATTAAACACTACAGCACATGAGCATTATATAATTCTCAGAAAATGATCGAGCCTAGTTTTCGCCGTCAACTGCGAAAAGAGGCGCAAATCACCCTAAACTGGTTTAAAAGTAATCTTTGCCATGTTGGCAGCGATATCAACAAATCTGCTTCTCTTTATTTCTCTATGTACATCTCTTTTCAACCCATACTCAAGTCGAATCACAAGGCCACAGCCACTGGCACAACAAGAATCACATGTTCACTTAGGACCCGACGGGTTTGTGCCCCTGAAACATGTTTGCCTTCCATGGTTGCTACATACACTAAAGTCTGCACCTACAAGGATGCAAAGTGATTTCTAAAACAATACTACTATTCCTGCTGTAATTCTACATTAATATCTGAAAGAAAGAATGCTATATATAATTATGGAAAATCATCAAACTGACATGAAAACCGCCATTGTAGTTTGGTTCACTTCAGTTCCTATAATATAAGATGTTATTACAACAAAATTATGAGTACATTGACTGTAATAACATGTTATATTATAGGACGGAGGGAGTATATAAGACAGGTGTGTTGAGAATATTTGGACCCCAATACTGTCCCTGCTGTAAGTGTTAGGCCAATCTATCACACAGTGCCATCCATCTATAAATAGACGGGAACCATCTCTAGCTTTAGCAAAATGCTTGAATAAAGAATGAAAGAAATGAATTCAGTAACATAAATCATATTTAATAATAATTAATAAGTTCCCTGTTTCAAGAATTTAGAGCTAGGAAATCAATTTACCTGCTCCCCCGTCTCAGAAAACCTGCAGGACTGAATGGCAGCAACATCGTACCTGTGACAACAAAGGTTGGTCAAGCATGTAAAACTGTAAGGTTCATGCAAGTAACCCGCCCACCGCATGCCGACACACCTAACAGACCCACCCACACTCATGATAAAAATTAGATGACATACACAAGAAGAAATAAAGCAAGAAATATGAATCTGCATACCATGCACCATTTCTTGGTGACTTTGCTTCAAGCTGGACCAGGCCACCATCCGAAGAGGTATTCCCTGATTGGCAACGACAGTATAAATAATCCATAATCGACATGATACATGGTATGTGTTCGGTCGGTTACAAAAAGTTAAAAATCTTCGATACAAGAAACAATAAAATTGTGCCATGTAGCCTGCAATTCTCAATAAAAGGGAATGAAGAGCGCAGCACCTGACTGTGATTCGAGGTTGGAAGGGGAAGATGACTGAACCCAGTAGGAAGCTGGGTGCTGTGCCTCAGCCCCCGTGGGCAGCATCTTCTTCCCTCGTGCCGGCGGCCGCTTCTGCTTGTACCTCCGGTTCTGGAACCAGGTGCGCACCTGCGCCGACGCCGACGCAGATCGGAATGAGAAAAGAAAATAGGGCGGACCTGCTTGTACTGTATCTATCTTGGGCAACGTACCTGATTGTACTGGACGGGGACCTTGTCGTCGCCGGAGCGGTCCGGGGAGGCGTTGAAGTCGTCGGTGAGTCCCTGGATGACAGGACGCTTGGGCATGGCCTTGAGGTTACGGAGGACCTCCTCCATCTTGGCGACCTCCGCCAGGGTGAACCGGATTCTCCCCATCGTCCTAACTTCTCCGCCCCTCGCTGCCGCGCCTGCGTAACCCCGCCGGTGAGGTAAGAATAAGATCACCACAGCACAGCAGATTCGATCTGACGGAGACGGAGAACAGATTGGACCGGAGGGAGGGAGGAGCCAGATCTGTGTGTGCTACTCCTGTGTCTGTGTGTGCCTCTCGAATCCATCTGTCGGCCTTTTGCGATCTGTGCTCACGCGGCCGACACCCCTGTTTTGGTGCTCCTCACACGCAATCGTGACCAACGTGGACGCTAGGCCCACCTTTTGGATGTACTACTGGTGTAGTTGCGCATGCATGTTTTAGGTCAAATATTGCCAAACAAAGACAAGACACACTGCTCTGGTTGGATCCACCCCGGCGCTGAAGTGGTGATGGCAGTTTGGCATGTCGTCCGGGCACCCTGTACCTCAATCACCCTTCCACTTTTTCTTCCCTTGGAACGGCGATCGCAAGATCGAGGATGGTCAACATTTGCAGCTCTGGGGCGGTTGGGCATCCAGCCGTCCCCCCCCCCCCCTCCCCCAGGCGCCGATATCGGCCCATTTTTGGCGCAAATGAGCCCGCTTTTCGGCCCACTTTCGGCGAAAAATGGCCCGATATCGGCGCGAATCGGGTCATATTCGGCATGGTTCGGCGTGAATTCTCAATATAAGTAATTTTTTATCACATAGTTCATCACAGAAAATCAATATAAATCAAATAGTTCAATACAAATTATATAGTTCAAGAAATAAAAACTCATACTCCATCACACGTCAAGCTAGGCGTCGCCCGTGAGCCTCCATAGGTGCTCCACAAGATCCTGCTACAGTTGTTGATGCACCTGTGGGTCTGGGATCTCCTGACGCATATTTAGGTAGGCAGTCTAGGTTGCCGGTAGCTGGTGATCAACTTGAGCAAGAGGACCCTGCCTGTACTATGGTTCAGTGTCAAACACTGACTCTTCTTGCTCGCTCTCAATGATCATATCGTGCAAGATGACACAGCAAGTCATGATCTCCCACATCAAGTCATGATCTCCCACATTTGATCTTTCGACCAGGTCTGAGCAGGGTACCGGACAACAGAAAATCGAGATTGCAGCACACCAAATGCCTGCTTGACATCCTTCCTACAGATAAAAAGAAGGGAAACAAGGAGCCGTTAATTGGCAGATGAAAGGAGAGAGCTAAATGTCCAGGTAGAAGAAGAGGACAAAAGGCGATCTATATATAGATCCTTTATTCCACGAAATGTATAGATGGATCCTCTAATTGGAGGGCCTTCCGTGGGATAAAATTACCCCTTGCTAATCCCAGTTACAGGAAATGACACAACTACCAATATTTTCTTTTAAGGCGATGTACTGAAGGATAACCCTAAACCCTAACCCCAAAAGATAATAGTACCACAAAACAATATCTTCTCTGATGACATAGCTATATAGATATAAATACCCAATCCAGCACTTTGTGCACCCCACAAGCAATCCAGTCAATATGGGCACATTACAGTTACTGGGCAACCATCCTTCCTCGATTGGAAGTTCTGAGGCGAACATTATTCGATTAAAAAGTTCACAACGAAATGCACAGGGAAGCGAAAGAACTACACTCCCAGATTCATCTTGTCGTCATGTGCTTCATTTGCAGCTTCACTGTTTGGGGCAGCCTCCGCATCCCCCATCTCAACATCTGCCATTGAATAGCTGCGTGTGCTAGTAGGTGCGACTAGTAAGGGAGCAACCCCATTGTCAGTGTTGACACTCATCATCTTGGGTGGCTCTTGGGCTGTCTGGTCCATTGATCGGCGGCATACCTTGCTCAGTGGAACAAACTCCTGTCACGGGAAAAGAAATGCCAAAATAAATTATTTGGTATAAACATCATAAAACAAATTAAACTCATTATATGCTTTCCGTTTTATTTGCTTACATATAGTAAGATAACTAGCCCAGAACAAAAAAAAGATAGTGCTTACACTATTCTTCCCCATCAATTTTACGTGAACATTCAGGTTTCTTTTGTTCGGTGATAAAAAAATTGCAGATTGGAAATTTTGAAGTAAGTTTGGTTGACTACAGAAACTAGGATGGGTTTTAATGGTTAGAGAAGCGATCATGGCGAGCTACTTATTTATAGATGTCCAGGCACGTTATAAATCATAGGGATGAATGTCTGATTTGGCAATTCGGGTCGTAGTTGTAATAATAACTTTCGTGGATGAAATCAAAAATACATTTCTATTGTCAGGCCAACAGCCCTATAACAGAACTGAAGCTCCAGTACCCAAGCCTCAATTAATTCTGATATCCTACCATGACGTAACAATGGAACCAGAGTAAATGCATGAACACTCAACACTGTAGGCAGAAGGAGAATTACCTCAGAGTGATCATGATCATAACAAACAAGAAACCTGCAGCGGCACCCCCTTACGTCATGCCTGCGTCTTTGAACTTGAAGAACATGCGCATCAAAATAGCTGGCCTGCTCTTTGCCTTCCTGTTCAATTCGGCACAGAAATCAACTTGAGTAAATGATAATACTACATGATGAGACAGCTAAAACAACATTCCCTTACTGTGTTATTTACATCCAGCAACCATACCCTACTTTGAGTATATAATACAGTCTTGAAACAGCAGTAAAGTCATGCACATTTCCTCTCAATGCTCTAATTTATCGGCATACCGGTGTTTGTGCGCAATTACCAACATGAGGATTTATTGGAAATGCTTATTTGATGAAAGTTGGTTTATCCACTTTATAAATGACCAGAGATAGGCTACAGCCTTCATTTTGAAAAAAAAATCTTTCAGTGCTCAATTTAATAATAAAGTAATAATAAAATTTATTGGATAAATTCACACCCAATTTTAGAATAAAAAACAGTTTTAGTACTCAAAAGTATGACATAATAAAATGCACTGCTTTTACGGTCGTTTAGTAAGTGTTGTCAACCACAATAGTTAGAAAACTTTCAAACTGGAATCACATCTTTTATAAGTATATACAAACAAGAAATAGAGCCTATACAAGTTATAGTAGCTTGAGTATCAACAAGGAACATCGATCTCTTTGTCATGTGCACATAGTCAATAGTCAAAACAGAAACTTTTAATGACTCTTGGCAGGTGAAATACGAAAGACATACCCATCACTACTCTATCATACGTCGGCAAGTAACAGATAGAAAGTAACTGTGGAATGATAGGTTAACGAGCTGAATTTTCAAGTGCATAACAAAAGGAAAATGGAGAAGCTGTCAGGCATCGGATACATATTGTGTGGCTAAAATAAACTGGCCAACATAATGTTTCACGAAGACATGAATTATCAAGTTGTGAGGTGCTAACTTGCCAAGTCAGGTGAAAAGAAGTCATTTAAGATGGCTACCTTAAAACAAAGAATGAGATCCCCAGGCAGCACAGCGACACATTGAAGAGAACGCAGTCTCACACCTTTACAAACATCAATCCATTCATCCTCCTCAGGTCCAAGCCAAGTAAATCGAACTAGTACTTCCTGAAACAAAATAAATAAATAAATGCAAGCACAGTTGGCATAATGCACACGTATTGAACCCGCTGTGGAGATTGATTAAACACTAGAGGAACATGGGTATTGAATATTTCTCGAAAATGATTGAGGCTAGTTTTCACCCTTGACTATGAAAAGAAGCGCAAACCACTCCTAACCACATGTATCACTTAGGACAGGAAGGTTTGTACAACTCCGCACCTGCCCATTGGTGTCCGTCAAACATGTTTGCCTTCCGCACTTGCTACATGATGCAAACTTCTTTCTGTACTATGGATATGATTTCTTCCTTTTGTGTGTGTGGAGGAAACTAAGAGTCTAAAACAGGACTACTACCGCTGTTGCGATTCTCCGTACATAAATGAAAGAGAGAAATACTTGAATTATGGCAAATCATCCAACTCAGGCAGACATATCACGAAACAAAGTTAGAATGATCAGTTAGTTAATTTGGAAATTAACACAGCATGGATGTTAGTTAATTTGCAAATTAACACAGCATGGATGCATATGCTTTACAGTTTGAATATGTACGAGTCCGGGTCTGCAATTTGCTCCTGGCTATTCATTGAAAAAGAAACTCTTATGCAATTATATTGGTATTGAATGTTGTTGCTAGCTTGCTGCACATTTGTTGTATTACATGTGATGTTGCTAGGTTTGCTGCACATTTTATCAACCCTTTCTTCCCTTATGAAGAAATGGTCGATAAAACAAAATACCCATTCACTTCTTTGGGTTTCATTTTCCCCGTAGAAGAGTAAATACAAGCAACCCTCGCTAGTGATATTATGTTTTTGAAAATGAGCATATATCCTTAATATTAAAAGAATAGTAATGTGACGATATCTCTAACAATTAACGCCCTTCTTCATCTAGGATGAAATGTCAGAAGAAAAATAAAACAGCAACCCAGCAATCTACTGTCTGAAAACGCATAGATTAAAATATCCAAACTGCAACCTAGCAAATGTCAGAAGGAAATGTACAGTACAAGAACCTAGCTAGGCACTTTGTCTCAGAGATACCCCTCCTTGTGGCTGGCTGTGCAGAAGAGGAGCAGCCAGGACTTGATTATGATGACAAAGACCTGTGGCGCTGGGAAGACCAGAAGTTAACTTAGTAATCCATTTTGGAGGAGACTACTGTGCGATCGCTGTCGTCAGGGCCATGCCATTGATGATCGGATCATGACATCATGATTATGACAAGCAATGCGTGGTCGGGTGGTTCAGATTGTGTCGCGCGTGGTATGTTATTGCACATTCACACCATATGAAAAATTAAATTTTTTTCCTATGCTGACTATAGATCATGAGATTGGTAGAATGGGTAAGTGGGGTTCAATGGTGGCAATGCAGCTCGATGCAGTTTGATTCGCTTCAATTTCTACAGCTCAAGGACGATAATTGAAGGTGGTGAACTAACTTTTTCCTTTTTGAAACTCAGACATGTCTACAGAGCTATATAATCATTGAAAGAAACATTCAATTTATATTTTATTTTACATGACAAAACAGAGAAATTGTGAAAGCAAGTTTGATACCACCAATTAGCTTTCCATATAAGCCTTCTTAACTGTTCAGTACTTTATTAGTACTATCTTGTTTTGTTAAAGACTCCCCAACACACAGGACATGTACAACACAAAGTTAGATGAGTCGGGTGTTCAAAATGTTCTAACATCAATACTGTCACCAACTATAAAAAGACAAGAACCGGAATCATCTCTACCTTTAGTGCTAGCTAAGTGCTTCAATAAAGAATGGCAGAAATGAATTTACTAACAACAATCCTATTTAAGAAAAAGTTCAATGGTCATTACCGGGTCCCTCGTGTCAATGAACCTGTGGTCCATAAAGGCAGCAACATCGTACCTGCAACAACAAGAATTGGTCAAGCATGTAAAACTGAAAGGTCCACCTCAGACAGATCCACCCACACTCAAGTGGAAAATTAAATCACATACACAAAAACAGACCACATGTGACATGAAATGACATGAAAGAGGAAATGATGAAATATGTATATATCTTCGTACCATGCTCCATTTTTAGCCGACTTTGCTTCAAACTGGACATGACCACCATCCGAAGAAATATTCCCTGATTGGTAATGGCAGTATCAATAAACCATAATCAACATGATACACTATATACGTTTAGTTAGTTACAAAACTAAAATCTTCTAAACGACAAACATGAAAATTGTGCCATGTGGCCTAGAGTTATGAATAAAAGTAAAGGGTGCACAAACCTCCTGTCCTGCAATTGCCAAACTGAGTGTCAACAGCTGAGACAGCGCGACGACAAACTTTCAAGGGCCCACAAATACAAAGAATTACATTCTAGGCTATAAAGTCCCAGAACCTGCCAACAAGAACTTTAGTCGAAAATTTTGCCCAAATTAAAACTGTTGTGAATAAAAGTAATGGGCGCAGAAACAACCACGTGTCCTGGAATATCCCAAATTAAGGGGGTTCAAGGACAGAGGCAATGGCCGGCATATTTTGATGTGCCCACAAAATGTACAGGATAGGCTAACTCGCCAAAATTAACTCGATTGCCATTGTTTGCCTGCAGTTGTGCATAAATCTAATGGGCGCACGAACCACGTGTCGTGCAACTGCCGAAATCGGCGTCAACAGGTGAGACAGCGCGGCAACAAGCTTCATGAGATGGAAAACCTTGTAACAACATGCCCTAGACACCGAGAGAGGGACCCCTGCACCCAACGGGTGAGGCTATGCATAACTTCTGCAGCACGAAACCTTTACCAAATAGACCATCATGTATCATTGTAGCAACTTAAGATTTGTACAGTTAAGTACGTGGTAAGGAAATAAAGAGCTTATTAAGTTAATATGGGGATTCCCGGCTAATCGTGTGAGTTGCTTATTTAAAGCTAATGTCTTTTTGCAGCAGTGGAGATCATTGACTAAGGATGGGGACTTTGAGGCTTTCGACGATATGTTATCCAAGATGAAATGTGCGGCTTCTTTTCTACTGCGGCAGTCCAGGAGGATGGTTTCTTAGTGATTTCGATGTTCGTTTGGCTGGCCTGCGTGCCTTGTTAGGCTGGATGCATTGTACCCATACTTTCTTTCGTGCGATGTTAAACTTATGTCGTTTAGGCTGGTGATTGTGACTCTGCCTGGTGGCTTTATCTATAAAGTCGGGCTCGCGCCTTTTATCTAAAAAAAGTTAATATGGGGATTCCAGCAGCACCTGAGTAGGATCCGGCCACTGGGTGGTGTCCCTCGGCCACTGGGGGCAGCATCATCTTCCTGGACCGCTGCGACTGCGCGGACCTCCGGTTATGGAACCAATTCCTCACCTGCGACCACCCAACATAAATCCATACGTATAGATCCTGATTGTATTGGATCTTTGTTGGCTTAAACCCTGTCTCCCTCGGCCTTCTCTGTGTTTAGTCTGTTTCCTTCAGATAAGTGTCGCTAGACACATTCAGTTTCGACAGTAGCTAGTCGTTTTTTTTTCTGTTAGCGTTTTTTTTCTCGCCAATTGGTTGCGTTTTGTGCGCCTTGGCTCAGTCGTAGTAGGCCCAGCACGAAGCTCGGATCATGGGGATGGACGTGGTCAGTAGTGGAGCACGTTGCTCGGGCACGTTGGTGTTCTCTTGAATTCTTGTTGAATAAGAAGAGCAAAACAGAAAAGCTGCAGGTGTTGAGCGCAGCACAAAAAAAACTTCAGTGTCTCTGCGTGTTCTTCCTCTTAGAATCCCCTCTCTCTCTCTCACGATCGAGCTAGAGTTTAGGGAGACAATCTTGGGCAACGTACGAGGAGGGAAAACCTAGTAGTACCTGATTGTACTGGACGGGGACCCTGCCGTCGCCGGTGCGGTCCGGGGAGGCGTTGAAGTGATCGATGAGGCCCTGGATGACAGGACGCTTGGGCATGGCGTCGAGGTCACGGAGGACCTCCTCCATCTTGGCGACCTCCGCCTGGGTGAACCGGAACACGAGCCTCGGCTGCTGCCCCGCCATAGTTCCCCTGGCTGCTGCACCTGCCTGCCGCGGTGAGATTCCTCGCAGATGGAGATGGCGATGGAGATGGAGAGGGTTGGGAGGGAGGAGAAGCTTACGTTACCAGTTGTGTGTCACCAGCGGCTGGATCACGCGGCCGATGCAAATACTGGGGGTGGCACTAGCGGCTGTGTCCAAGCTCCTCACACGCACGCGACCTACTTTTGCAATTAATGTAGTGCTATTCATTCCATTAATTCCTCCGGATAAAAACAAATACTAGGGGCGCCAATTCCGGTCAGAATTTGTGCAAGTCCAGCCCAAGACACTGGCTCCAGTTTACCTATCCAAGGACCCCGTTCCTGCCAAGTGTTTTCGGGCCCAATGTTGTACGACAAATTTTAGCATGCTTCTTACTATAGGGCAAATAAGCCACAGGTGTCGAGTCGGACGCGACCAGCTCGTGTATGGGCACGAGCTAGACGCGTCGGGCGCGCCGGGTCCGCGGCGAGTAGCGCGTGTGTGCGTGAGTGTGTAGCACGGGCGTGTCCGTGCGGGTGTGCACAGTGTGCGCATGTGTGACCGCAGGCCGTTGGCGAGCCACGCGGGGTGATTGCGTGCGATCCGTGGGATGCCTTCCGTGGCCCGGGCTATTGTCCCGGTTCGTAAGGGCCTTTAGTCCCGGTTCCTGAACCGGGACTAAAGGGTCGTTACTAATACCCTCACCCTTTAGTCCCGGTTCAAACCAGAACCGGGACAGATGGGCCTCCACGTGGCCTGTGCGCCGAGCCCGGGCAGGAGGGCCTTTGGTCCCGGTTGGTAGCACCAATCGGGACCAATAGGCATCCACGCGTCAGCATTTCTGTGGCTGGAGTTTTTGGTTTTTTTTGAAAGGGGGGAGGGGGTTTGGGGATTTTGGGGGGTTAATTTAGCTATTTCATATATTGTGTTAGCTAGATAGCTAATTAATAGAGAGAAGTGTCCTCTCTTATGTCCGTGCTTGGTCGATGTTACGTACTAAACATACGTATAGAGAAGACTAGGCATATGCTAGCTAGTAAGGAAACGAAGGAAACAGAAGATCGTCATGAACATATATGCATACAGAGAGAAGTGATATCGACCACATCTCCTTCTCCGAGAGATTGGTCGAACAACAAGTTCTCGTATATCTATCGTCCGACACTACCGGCTACATATATACAATAATTATCTTTTACAAATATAATCTCTTAAATTACGGACGCATGGTCCACATGGTATTCTCCGTCTTCAGCGATCACGTGGTCAAGAAAGAATGCCGCCAATTCCTCTTGAATTGCTCGCATGCGATCTGGTCCTAGGAGTTCATTCCGCTGCCGAAACATCTAATTTGAAGAAGGGGGTCAATACACACACACACACACACACACACACACACACACACACACACACACACACACACACACATATATATGTGTGTGTGTGTGTGAATGAATGAATGAAACTCAACACAAATGATGGTAATAAACAAAAATTGTGAATATTATTTCTTACGCACTTCATAATGTTTCTCAGAGTACCCGCCCCGCTCACAGGTCGTGTGGCGGATGGACTCGCAGACGTAGTATCCACATAAATCATTCCCTTATTCCTGCCACAACCACTTTACAAGAAATAGAGGTCAATTAAACAGATAAGCAAGAATGCCAAATGGTATTGATGAAACTAGCGCTTGAATCAATAGCTAGGAGACGCGCGGAACATGGTACTATAGTACTTACTTTCGGGTATCTAAATTCCAGCTCCTTCGGGAGTCCCGGGGAATTTGTGCTGAATTTTCTCCAAACACTGCCAGACAAAAGAAAACAATTACTTGATATCAGGAAATGAACAAATTTGCTGATATGGTGGATAATGATCGATTTAACTTACTTCTTGAGGATTTCAGTCATGTCCGCATACTCCTGGGGATCTTTTCGTCTCGAGTCCAAGACAGTTACTACTCCCTTCTCAAGCCTAATCTCCAGGAGAATATAGTGGAAACTGCGCACGCATGCATAACTCATCAATTACATTACTATAACCTGGACTAATATATAAGGGAAACCGAATATGCACAAGACAACACTCAATTGAAGTTGTAAGGAAAGAGTATTA
Source organism: Aegilops umbellulata (assembly GCA_032464435.1). Taxonomy (NCBI): domain Eukaryota; kingdom Viridiplantae; phylum Streptophyta; class Magnoliopsida; order Poales; family Poaceae; genus Aegilops; species Aegilops umbellulata. The sequence goes on along the minus strand of CP136057.1, from coordinate 1,220,042 downwards.
TATTTTTGTGTTCGTTTATTTTGAATGATCGTAGCAAGCTGGTCTCGGTTTCTGCGGCATGATCTTTAACCTGAACTGCATCTATGAGATTTGTGTTAATGAACCCAATATCACCGATTTGTCTTTTCTTCAATTCGGCGATCTTCAATCTGCATAATATAGTGAGGATAATTATACATACATGCAATGAAAGAGCTGAGCTATGTAGAGAGACTTAATGACAGAAGTAGTAGTACTTACAGACAGTAGCAGGTGACCGTTGCTTTATCGAGGGCCAATTGATTGAAACACTGATAGAACTCCTCAAATGGAACATGCAACAGTTCAATTCCAACGAGGTCATGCTCCGGTTTAACTCTCATATACAAAGTATTCCTCCCCCCAGACTCTCTGCAGGTTTTCATGTACCAATCATGCAATCTTCGCATCATCGTTGTTAGAGATCTTTCATCTTTGACAAGAGGCTTTCCGTACTCGTATCTGTGTATCTGCAGGTCCAGGAAACCATAATCTACATCGTCGGGCAGATAATCGTCAAGATTGGTATAACCGGGCGCCATCCTCGGATCGACGCTAGGCACCTTGAGCGGGGGGCACGATTGCTTTGCTTGTTCGCCGAGCTGGGCAATTTGTTTCCCAGCTACTCGTCGTTCTTTCAGCCTTTGATCACTGACTGTACTTCCCGACCGCGACGCTTCGACCCATGTCTTTGCAATAATGCGCTCATAGTTGCCTTTCGGCGGAGACTTGGGTGGTTTTGCCAGGGCAGCCAGAGTGCGCTTCACTTTCACCGAATCTACCTTCTCCTTCGGAGGTGGATGTCTCTGTGCTTTCAACCCTTGAAACCAGTCATCCTTCTCGGTTCGCGCAATCCTCGCGTTCTCCTTCGGGCTCATCTCTTATGGTAACTTCTCTGGAGATTTCAGAGAAGGACCGAATCTGTATTTCGTCCCACCTCTGGCTGTACTGCTAGACGCCGGCAGAGCAGACGGAGCGGTAGTCTTCTTTACTGCTTGCTTTTTGCGAGGCAGAGGAGAAGGACTACGACGCGCCGGAGCAGCTGCCGGAGCGGCGGCGGGTCTCTTCCGCCCTTGCTGACGATGCGGAGAAGGAGTAGGCTGGCTGCTCGGGCGCGCCGGCGCAGGCGGAGAAGGAGGCGGAGTGCCGCCACGCGCCGGAGAAGGAGCCGGCCGAGGGCCCTGATCGTCACTCGCCGGAGGAGGAGGCGGTGGAGGAGGTGGAGTCCCCTGACTCGCGGGAGGAGGAGGAGGCGGCGGAGGCGTCCAGTTTGGAAGGTTGATGAGCTCCTTCCGCCATAGGCATGGAGTCTTCAGAGCAGAACCCAGCCGAGTCTCCCCTTCTCCGGTAGGGTGGTGAAGTGTGAGGTCCTCAAATCCCTCCGTTATTTCATCCACCATCACCTTAGCATATCCTTCTGGAATCGGCCGCCAGTGAAAAGTTGCGCCAGGTTCATTAGGATAAACAGAGCCAACAGCCGCCTTGACCTTCATATTCATCCACTGCGTCATAAGGTGGCAATTTTGAGCCTCCGTGATAGCATCCACGGGATAGCTGGCAGGAGCCGTCAAGACAAGCTCTGGCTGAAGCTGCTCGGTGGAAGCCACGCTGCTTCTCCGCTGAGATGGCGGGGTAGCTTCAGGGGAAGCTTCGGCAGTTCGTTCTCCCGGTCTGCTTCTCGTTCCTCTATCCCGAGTACCCTTTCTTTAAGCGCCTGCAGTTCGGACTGCTGCACTTTCTTCCTCCTCTCCTGGCTTTTGTAACCGCCTGCGTCCGGAAACCCAGCCTTCCACGGAATGGAGCCTGGCGTGCCTCGTGTCCGTCCAGGGTGCTCAGGATTCCCGAGGGCCTTTGTGAGCTCGTCGTTCTCTCTGTCTGGAAGGAACGTCCCTTCCTGCGCTGCAGCGGTATAGTACCGAAGCTTTTTCAAGGGTATGTCAGCTTGCTCATCCGTCCAAATGCACTTCCCTGTTACAGGGTCCAAGGTTCCGCCAGCCCCGAAGAACCAAGTCTGGCAACAGTCTGGCCAGCTCATTGTCTCTGGTTCAATCCCTTTTTCAACCAGATCATTCTCAGCCTTGGCCCACTTAGGCCGGGCTACCAGGTAGCCACCTGACCCCGTGCGATGGTGAAGCTTCTTCTTCGCAGCATTTTTCTTGTTTGTCTCCAACATCTTCTTACTCTTTTCCGATGTCTTGTGGGCCACAAATGCAGGCCAGTCATCTCTGATCTTCTCATATATGCCCTTGAATTCTGGTGTCTCTTTTTTCTCGACAAACCTATTCAGGTCTTTCTTCCACCTCCTGAATAGGTCTGCCATCCTCTTAAGAGCAAAAGACTTGATTAATTGCTCTTTAACTCGCTTCTCTGGATCATCCTCTGGCGGTAGGGTGAAATTTGACTTCAGCTCAGTCCAAAGATCATTTTTCTGCAGATCATTGACATAAGATACCTCAGGGTCTTCGTTCTTAGGCTTATTCCATTGCTGGATGCTGATCGGGATCTTGTCCCTAACCAGAACCCCGCACTGAGCAACAAATGCCTTCTTTGTTCGGATGGGTTCAATAGGTTGGCCGTCGGGCGCGATTTCTATGATCTCAAACCTTTCATCCGAGCTCAACTTTCTCATCGGGCCTCGTCTCTTTACCTCAGTTGTGCTCGATCCGGAGGGCTAGAAAAAAGAACAAAGACTTAATTAATATGTGTACATACCAAAACAATGAATGCATCAATTAGCTAGTCAGCACAGGCTTAACTAATATATATACCTGGTCGGACTCGGCTCGGTCGCCGGACTCGTTTCGGTCACCGGACCCGTCGTCACGTTCTTCTTCTTGCACCGGCATTAGGTCACCAGAGCCAGCTTCTTCACCCTCTCCTTCCATAGTACCATCGGTGTCGTTGAGATACAACGAGACGGCATCACTTCCTTCTGCGATTATGTCCCTCAACAACGCTTCTCTTGCTTCGTCTCGGGCGATAGTGTCCATAGTTTCTACAAATATTTACAACATGGCAATTATTATTCAAACATGACAAATGGATATATTAGTGGCAAACGTAGAACTAGCTACCTAATCATAGTAAGGAATCATATATATTAATTAGTGGCCTAGGCGCTGCTTCTCTAGTGTTTGGGGTGGCCTCGACAACGCTTCAAGGGTTTGGGGTGGCCTCGACAACGCTTCAAGGAGGGGGTAATATCGACCCCCCCCCACGTGTTGAAGCTATCGGGAGGGGGTATATCGACAATGACGACACTACATCTATGTCCCTCGACGACCCTCGTTCCTGATAAAAAAAAGAGGAAGAAGAAGAAAAAAAGAGGAAGAAGAAAAAAAAAGAACTCCTCTATTCTTTCTCCTCCTCTTTTTTTTTCTTCTTCCTCTTCTTTTTTTATCCTCTTCTTCCTCTCATGTTCGAGAGGATCGCCGAGTGGTCGGGAGGTTGCCTAGTGTCAAAGGATTCAACAAAACCATGTCTTCATCATTAGGCGAAAGTAACAGGTGCATGATGGTACGAAGCTCTCCAAAGTTATTTTGGAACGGAGTCCCAGATAGGATAATTCGCTTTTTGGTACAAAGTTCAGCAAGAACCTTCCAAATATCGTTATTTGGAAGGCCTTTGCTGAAATTCATACAAAAAGGCAAATTATCCTATCCGGGACACCATTCCAAAATAACTTTGGAGGACTTCGTACCATCATGCCCTGGTTACTTCCGGCTAATGATGAAGCCATGGATTTCTTCAGTACTTTGACACTAGGAAACCTCTCTCGATCCCTCGAACCCTCGACGACCCTGGAACCCTCGACCCCTAGACGACCCTGCTGGAACCCTCGACCCTGGAACCCTCGACCCTGAAACCCTCGACCCTTGACCCCTTAACGACCCTCGACCCTCTACCCTAGTTCCCGACCCTCGACCCCTCGGCGATCCTCGACACCCTCGTTATATCGACAACGACGCGGCATACATATACATGGGAAAATAATGTTATCGGGGAGGGGGTATCGGTACCCCCCCCCCTCGTGTTGAAGTTTTTCTTCTTTCTCCTCTATTCCTTTCTTTCTTCTTCTCCTCTCCTTTTTCTTCTTATCCCTCGAGAAAGGAAAATAAGGAAAAGGAAGAAAAGAGAAAGAAGGAAGAAGGAAGAAGAAGAAAAAAATAAGAAAAAAAAGAGGAGAAGAAGAAAAGAATAGAGGAGAAGAAGAAAAAATAGAATTTTTTTTTTCTATTTTTTCTTCTTCTCCTCTATTCCTTTCTTCTTCTCCTCTTCTTTTTCTTCTTTTCCCTCTCATTCTTTTTCTTCTTCTTCTTCCTTCTTCCTTCTTCCTCTTTTCTTCCTTTTCCTCTACACTAACCTAATTAAAATGCACTAACCTAAAATCGATATCTACTAACAACCTAAATAAAAAATTAATACATATATGAAAAAACATATATAAACAAAAAATGCTATGAACATTATATTCATACATACATATATAGCCACATCCATTCATCATATAGGTATAAACAAAAAATTAATACATCTATGAAAAAACATATATATATATATATATATATATATATATATATATATATATATATATATATATATATATATATATATATATATATATATATATATATATATATATATATATAATTGCTCGACGGCGGCGGCTCACAACGGGTGCTGCCGGCGAGGGCGACGGCGGCGGCGGCGAGGGCGTCGGCGACGACGACGACGGGCTCGGGGCGGCGCGGGGACAGCGGGCTCGGGGCGGCGGGGGGCAGGGGCGACGGCCGGGCCGGCGACGACGTCGGGGCGGCGCGGGCGACGACGGGGCGACGCGGGGCAGTGGCGACGGCGACGGCGACGACGGGCTCCATCGGGGCGGCGACGGGGACGGTGGGCTCGGGGCGGCGCGGGGCAGGGGCGACGGCGGGGGCAGCGACGACGTCGGCGCGGCGCGGGCGACAACGGGGCGGCGCGGGGCGCGGGCGGCGACGACGTGCACGGGCAACGACGACGAGGAGTAGGGCGTCGGGGCAGAGGGCGGCGTCGGGGCGGGATCGAAGAACTGAACGAAATTTTTCACAAGTCTTGCTTATATAGACGGCGCATTGGTCCCGGTTCGTAGCACCAACCGGGACCAATGCCCCCCTTTAGTCCCGGTTGGCGCCACCAACCGGGACCAAAGGTCCCTTTTCAGCAGCCCAAAGGGCGGGAAGCGGCGACCGTTGGTCCTGGTTGGTGGCACCAACCGGGACTAAAGAGGGGGCATTGGTCCCGGTTGGTGCTACGAACCAGGACCAATGCCTCCTTTGGTCCCGGTTCGTACCTCCAACCGGGACCAAAGGCCTGTGCTGCCCCGAACCCAAGTATTTAGTCCCACCTCGCTAGTTGAGAGGGAGGCGCACCTGTTTATAAGGTGCGGTGCGCCATCCCTCTCGACCTCCTCTCTAAAGCAGGCTTCCGGGCCTAACACTGCAATCTGTGCCTGTGGGCCTACTGGGCCTCCCTCGGGCCTGAATCCTGGCCCATGGTAGGGTTTCTAGTCGTATTTAGGCCGTTGGGGCCCAGTAGGTGGCATTTTTTTTGCTTTTTTCTTCCTTTATAATTTTAGAAAAATTATAAACTTTCTGTTAGTGCCATTAGTTTACAAATTTGAAAACACTTTTTTAGTTTTTTTGTTTTCTTTGTTGCTTTATTTTGTTTTTGCTATATTTTTTAATTCTTTTTGCTTTTAGGTCAGCAAAATTATGAACTTTCTGTTAGTGCCATTAGTTTTCAAATTTGAATAGTTAAAATTTGAATTCTTTGAAATTTGTGTGAATCACAAGTTTGTGATTAACTTTAATAAAAAAAATTAACACAGATGCACCTACTCGTCTGTTTTCAAATGAACTCTAAAATACTTGGCATAACATACTCGTCTGTTAGTAGGTGGCATTTTTTTTGTTTTTTTATTCCATTATAATTTTAGAAAAATTATAAACTTTATGTTAGCGCCATTAGTTTACAAATTTGAAAACACTTTTTTAGTTTTTTTGTTTTCTTTGTTGCTTTATTTTGTTTTTGCTATATTTTTTAATTCTTTTTGCTTTTAGGTCAGCAAAATTATGAACTTTCTGTTAGTGCCATTAGTTTTCAAATTTGAATAGTTAAAATTTGAATTCTTTGAAATTTGTGTGAATCACAAGTTTGTGATTAACTTTAATAAAAAAATTAACATAGATGCACCTACTCATCTGTTTTCAAATGAACTCTAAAATACTTGGCATAACATACTCGTCTGTTACAAATTTGGCATGGTATCATCATAATAGTTGCGGGAGAAAGTCTTCACTTTTTCTTCGCTTGTGTCATTTGCTTATTGCGCCGTAACCATGGATAATCTTCATCTTTTATCATGATGCTTGGGTCAGCCTTGACATTGAAGGGAGGAATTTCATGAAACCTTTCATAATCTTCAGACATGTCTGTCTTGCCCTCCACTCCCAGGATTTCCCTTTTTCCTGAAAGAACTATGTGGCGCTTTGGCTCATCGTATGATGTATTCGTTTCCTTATCTTTTCTTTTTCTCGATCTGGTAGACATGTCCTTCACATAGATAACCTGTGCCACATCATTGGCTAGGACGAACGGTTCATCAGTGTACCTAAGATTTTTCAGATCGACTGTTGTCATTCCATACTGTGGGTCTACATGTACCCAGCCTCCTGACAGATTGACCCATTTGCACTTAAACAAATGGACCTTAAAATCTTGTCCGTAGTCAAGTTCCCATATGTCCACTATGTGACCATAATATGTGTCCTTTCCCTTATCGGTTGTTGCATCAAAGCGTACACCGATGTTTTGGTTGGTGCTCTTCTGATATTGGTCAATCGTGTAAAATGTATTCCTATTTATCTCGTATCCTTTCCAAATCAATACAGTCAAAGATGGTCCCCTGGACAACAAGTACAACTCATCACAAACAGTGTTGTCACCTCTGATACGTGCTTCCAACCAACTGCTGAAAGTCCTGATGTGTTCACATGTAATCCAGTCGCCGCACTGCTCCGGGTGTTTGGAGCGCAGACTGTTCTTGTGTTCATCGACATACGGGGTCACCAAGGTAGAGTTCTGTAGAACTGTGTAGTGTGCTTGAGACCAAGAATGCCCGTCCCTGCATATTATTGAGTCTGCTCCTAGCGTGCCTTTTCCAGTCAGTCTCCCCTCATACCGCGATTTAGGGAGACCTATCTTCTTAAGGCCAGGAATGAAGTCAACACAAAACCCGATGACATCCTCTGTTTGATGGCCCATGGAGATGCTTCCTTCTGGCCTTGCGCGATTACGGACATATTTCTTTAGGACTCCCATGAACCTCTCAAAGGGAAACATATTGTGTAAAAATACGGGCCCCAGAATGACAATCTCGTCGACTAGATGAACTAGGACATGCGTCATGATATTGAAGAAGGATGGTGGGAACACCAGCTCGAAACTGACAAGACATTGCGCCACATCACTCCTTAGCCTTGGTATGATTTCTGGATCGATCACCTTCTGAGAGATTGCATTGAGGAATGCACATAGCTTCACAATGGCTAATCGGACGTTTTCTGGTAGAAGCCCCCTCAATGCAACCGGAAGCAGTTGCGTCATAATCACGTGGCAGTCATGAGACTTTAGGTTCAGGAACTTTTTCTCTGGGATATTTATTATTCCCTTTATATTCGACGAGAAGCCAGTCGGGACCTTCATACTGAGCAGGCATTCAAAAAATATTTCTTTCTCTTCTTTCGTAAGAGCGTAGCTGGCAGGACCTTCATACTGCTTCGGAGGCATGCCGTCTTTTTCGTGCAAACGTTGCAGGTCCTCCCGTGCCTCGGGTGTATCTTTTGTCTTTTCATACACGCCCAAGAAGCCTAGCAGGGTCACGCAAAGGTTCTTCGTCACGTGCATCACGTCGATTGAAGAGCGAACCTCTAGGTCTTTCAAGTAGGGTAGGTCCCAAAATATAGATTTCTTCTTCCACATGGGTGTGTGTCCCTCAGCGTCATTCGGAACAGCTAGTGCGCCGGGACCCTTTCCAAAGATTACGTGTAAATCATTGACCATAGCAAGTACGTGATCACCGGTACGCATGGCGGGCTTCCTCCGGTGATCTGCCTCGCCTTTAAAATGCTTGCCTTTCTTTCGACATTGATGGTTGGTCGGAAGAAATCGACGATGGCCCAGGTACACATTCTTCCTGCATTTGTCCAGGTATATACTTTCAGTGTCATCTAAACAGTGTGTGCATGCATGGTATCCTTTGTTTGTCTGTCCTGAAAGGTTACTAAGAGCGGGCCAATCGTTGATGGTCACGAACAGCAACGCCTTTAGGTTAAATTCCTCTTTATTGTGCTCATCCCAGGTACGTACACCATTTCCATTCCACAGCTGTAAAAGTTCTTCAACTAATGGCCTTAGGTACACATCAATGTCGTTGCCGGGTTGCTTAGGGCCTTGCATGAGAACTGGCATCATAATGAATTTCCGCTTCATGCACATCCAAGGAGGAAGGTTATACATACATAGAGTGACCGGCCAGGTGCTGTGATTGCTGCTCTGCTCCCCGAAAGGATTAATGCCATCCGCGCTTAAAGCAAACCATACGTTCCTTGGGTCCTTTGCAAACTCATTCCAGTACTTTCTCACGATTTTTCTCCACTGCGACCCGTCAGCGGGTGCTCTCAACTTCCCGTCTTTCTTACGGTCCTCACTGTGCCATCGCATCGACTTGGCATGCTCTCCGTTTCTGAACAAACGTTTCAACCTTGGTATTATAGGAGCATACCACATCACCTTCGCAGGAACCCTCTTCCTACGGGGTTCGTCGTGAACATCACCAGGGTCATCTCGTCTGATCTTATACCGCAATGCACCGCATACCGGGCATGCGTTCAGATCCTTGTATACACCGCGATATAGGGTGCAGTCATTAGGGCATGCATGTATCTTCTCCACCTTCAATCCTAGAGGGCATACGACCTTCTTTGTTGCGTATGTACTATCGGGCAATTCGTTATCCTTTGGAAGCTTCTTCTTCAATATTTTCAGTAGTTTCTCAAATCCTTTGTCAGGCACAGCATTCTCTGCCTTCCACTGCAGCAATTCCAGTACGGTACCGAGCTTTGTGTTGCCATCTTCGCAATTGGGGTACAACCCTTTTTTATGATCCTCTAACATGCGATCAAACTTCAGCTTCTCCTTTTGACTTTCGCATTGCGTCCTTGCATCAACAATTACCCGGCGGAGATCATCATCATCGGGCACATCGTCTGGTTCCTCTTCATCTTCAGCAGCTTCACTCGTTGCAGCATCATTGGGCACATCGTCTGGTTCCTCTTGATCTTCACCAGCTCCCCCCGTTGCAGCATCACGGTATTCACGGGGAACGTAGTTGTCATCGTACTCTTCTTCGTCGTCGTCTTCCATCATAACCCCTATTTCTCCGTGCCTCGTCCAAACATTATAGTGTGGCATGAAACCCTTGTAAAGCAGGTGGGTGTGAAGGATTTTCCGGTTAGAGTAAGACATCGTATTCCCACAGTTAGTGCATGGACAACACATAAAACCATTCTGCTTGTTTGCCTCAGCCGCATCGAGAAACTCATGCACGCCCTTAATGTACTCGGAGGTGTGTCTGTCACCGTACATCCATTGCCGGTTCATCTGCATACATTATATATAATTAAGTGTCCAAATTAATAGAAGTTCATCATCACATTAAAACGAAAGTACATACATAGTTCTCGTCTAACAACATATAGCTCTCCAGAGCATCTAATTAATTAAACCATACATTAATTAAAACAAAGGCGCTCATAATCACAACCAAGGTAACAATTGATCCAACGGCATAATGATACCAAGCCTCGGTATGAATGACATATTTTCTAATCTTTCTAATCTTCAAGCGCATTGCATCCATCTTGATCTTGTGATCATCGACGATATCCGCAACATGCAACTCCAATATCATCTTCTCCTCCTGAATTTTTTTTATTTTTTCCTTCAAGAAATTGTTTTCTTCTTCAACTAAATTTAACCTCTCGACAATAGAGTCGGTTGGAATTTCCGGTTCACATACATCCTAGATAAATAAAATCTATGTCACGTTGGTCCGCATAATTATCATGAACAATAAATGAACCAATAGTTATAAAGATTAATATATATATACCACATCCGAATCATAGACAGGACGAGGGCCGACGGGGGCGGATACCAAAACCATCGCACTATATAAGATGCAATAATAAAAGTAAGAAAATGATACAAGTATCTATCTAAACATACAAGTAAGAATATTTTTCCTTTCAGAAAGAAGATAAGAGCAAGAGGCTCACCACGGTGGTGTCGGTGATGAGATCGGCGCGGGTGATCGACGGCGGTGAAGACAGGGGTGGGCATGACGGACCGCTATATCTAGACAAATCTCGAGGAAAATGGAGCTTTGAGGTCGAGCTTCGAGAGGAGAAAGCTTAACTAGTGTGGCTCGGGCATTTCATCGAACACCTCATGTGCAAAGGAGGTGAGCTAGAGCACCACAAGCCCCTCCTCTCGCCGGCCCAGAAAAACAGAGCACTCAGTGCTCTGCTCCGGTGCGAGGGGTATATATAGGCGGCACCACTGGTCCCGGTTCGTGGCATGAACCGGGACTAAATGGGAGCCTTTGGTCCCGGTTCATGCCACGAACCGGGACCAATGGTGGTGGGCTAGGAGCCAGGCACATTGGTCCCGGTTTGTCCCACCAACCGGGACCAAAGGGTCCATACGAACCGGGACCAATGGCCCACGTGGCCCGGCCGGCCCCCTGGGCTCACGAACCGGGTCCAATGCCCCCATTGGTCCCGGTTCTAGATTGAACCGGGACTAATGGGCTGACCCGGCCTGGACCGTTGCCCCCTTTTCTACTAGTGCCCGTCCGCGTGGGAGTGCGTCATGGGCGCGAGTTTGGCGGGCGGATCGTGGGCGCGAGGGAGGAGGGAGCGTGGGTGCGCGCCCGGTCGCAGGCTCCGGGTATAAAGCCACGTCGGTGATCGTTGTAACGGTGCGGTGGGGTTTTGAGTTCGAGCTCAGGGAAATTGGCGTTGATGCGTCGGGAAAAACCACCGTGCACCCGTGTCTCTCTTCTTCTTCTGATCTTCTTCTCCATAAGTTCGAGCTACGGCGACAGAGAGAGCTAGAAGGAGCGAGGCGAGAGACTGGCGGTTCCAACAGTTGGCATCAGAGCCTCGTGGTGATCAGGGCGCGCCGGCGTTGTCGATCGTACCGTATGCCGGTGGATCGGGCGGCGCGGTGGCGCATCCAGTGCCTGTGCTCACGGGGGACAACTACACCACCTGGGCCATCAAGGTGGAGGCGGACCTTGATGCCGCAGGGATGTGGGAGGCGGTGGTGCCGCCGAAAGACGCGGCGTCGGCAGTGATCGCCAAGAAAGATAAGCCGGCGAGGGCTTATTTGCTCCGGGCGCTCGCCGATGGCCTTCTGCTGCAGGTGGCTGCGAAGAAGACGGCGGCGGAGATATGGGTAAGCCTCAAGGCGCGTTTCGTCGGCGCGAACCGCGTGCGCGCGGCGTGGCTCGGCACGCTCAGGGGGGAGTTTGAGCTCCTGCGCATGGCCAGCGACGAGTCGCTGGACGTGTTCGCGGGGAAGATCAGCGGCATGGCTGCGCCGGGCTGGGCTCGACGCTGGAGGACTCGGCAAGATGATGAGAAGCTCTTGGACTCGGTCCCGGATCGTCTGTATGCCGCCGTCGCCGGAATGGAGCAGTTTTGCAATCTGAACACACTGCTGTTCGAGGATGCGCTCGGGCGTCTGAAAGCATTCGACGAGAGGTTGCAGCAGCGTGGGCAGGCGGGTGGCGAGCAGCCAGCCGACGCGCTCATGTACACGGTGGCGCAGTGGCGTGCTCGGGATCGGCAGCGGGGAGGTGCTCGGGACGATGACGACGTGCGCAGCAACGCATCGGGCTTCGACAACAGCCGGCGCGGGCGCTGCTACAAATGCGGCGAGCATGGCCACTTCAAGTGGGAGTGCCCGCAGTTGAAGAAGGCGCTAACGGCAGAGCAGGCGATGGTGATGGACGCCGACGTCGAGGACGGTGGCCTGCTCTGAGCTGCGGCTTAGGGAGGTGAAATGTACGGCAAATAACCGCAAGTGTCGTGCCGGGCGCAACCAGCTCGTGTATGGGCACGAGCTAGACGCGTCGGGCGCGCCGGATCCGCGGCGAGTAGCGCGCGTGTGCGTGAGTGTGTAGCACGGGCGTGTTCGTGCGGGTGTGAGCAGTGTGCGTGTGTGTGACCGCAGGCCGTTGGCGAGCCACGCTGGGTGATCGCATGCGATCCGTGGGATGCCTGTCGTGGCCCGTGCGCGTGGGACTGCGTCGTGGGCACGAGCGTGGCGGGTGGATCGCAGGCGCGAGGGAGGAGGGTCCTCCCTCGCGTGGGTGCGTGCCCGGTCGTAGGCTCCGGGTATAAAGCCGCGTCGGCGATCGCTGTGACGGTGCGGTGGGGTTTTGAGTTCGAGCTCAGGGAAATTGGCGTTGTTGCGTCGGGAAAAACCACCGTGCACCCGTGTCTCTCTTCTTCTTCTTCTGATTTTCTTCTCCGTGAGTTCGAGCTATGGCGACAGAGAGAGCTAGAAGGAGCGAGGTGAGAGACTGGCGGTTCCAACACTTACCTCCCCTTTTCACATGAGAGGTAAGAGTACATAATAGATTTGAGCCATTGATTTGATTAAATAGTGGTGTGATTAATTCTCACCTTCTTACCTTCAATGTGAAAAGAGAGGGTAAGAAGGAGCATGTTGAAATAACTAATGTTGTAAGGGTAGGTTCGGTAGAGCCGACCGAGTGAGTAGGTTGTTGCGGCGTATATTGAGCTTACGTGGGTCGATTCACCCCGTCTCTAGCATGTGATTCATCATATTGGGATTTATGATTTACCGAAAGCGGTCACATTCCTGGTCGCCGTCGCCACATCTAGCCCGCAGGCATTTGCAGCTGCCTAGCCCGAGCAACTTGTCGTCGATGCGCCGGACCGTGGGCCATGCGCCGACGCAAATCGACTTGATCATCCTCATGAACCTCGCCGATTGACGTTCCATCACTTCGGTATTGTTAGACGTTGGGTTGGACGCACTTTGCTGCGACGTTGATGTTATTGGGCTTTCATAATTTTTTTACTCCTTATTTTTCAAAATATTAGGTGCAATGGTTTTTTGAAAAGTTGATCCTCTTTAAGTGTCACCAAATTTGTATAAAAAATACATCAATATCCATAATATCAAACCGGTGTCATTGTATTCGTCATCAAATGAATTTGGTCAAAGTTAAAGAAATTTGTCTTTTCAAAACCTAATACACCTTATATTTTGGAACCGACGGAGTATTTGGTTTGGCGAGTTGGGGAGATGATGGAGTGTGTTTTATATCATTATACTACAGTGTTTTGATGGGCCTTTCACGGTGTGATTCTTGGTTATCTTCTAGGGATAATTGGTTTTATACCCTTAGTTGTGCCCCACTCGTCAGGATTGCCCTTAGTTTCTGAAAACATGTTGTCTTGACCAACCCACTTTGGCATCTTGTGCTTTTTTCCTTTGACCGTTTGACCGTCACTTGGAAAACTTCATAACTAATTGATACTAAATCAGAAAAACGCAAATTAGATACGAAAGTGTTCGGAAAAACATCACATGTATGTCAATGTCACTTGCATTCATGACAAAAGTGTTGGTAAGTGCCCATCCGTGTTTTAGCTCTTATCATAGCACCATGAACACTAAAATCTAAAAAGATTCAAAAAATTCAAAAAAAAATGGTGGCAAAGAATGACAAATTTTATAAGTGCTTGACAAGTTTCATCTGGGAATGGTATTCGTGGAAGTCGTGGCAAAAAAGTAATCAACACTCGAAAATAGATTGTTTTTTTCCACGACTTCCACGAATGTCATTCCCTGATGAAACTTGGCAAGCACTTTGAAAATTTGTCATTCTTTGCCACCATTTTTTTAGATTTTATTTTTCATGGCGGTATGATAAGAGCTAAAACACAGATGGGAACTTACCAACACTTTTGTCATGAATGAAGTGACATTGACATACAAGTGATGTTTTTATGAACATTTTGGTATCTCATTTGCATTTTTTTTGATTTAGTATGAATTAGTTATGAAGTTTTCTAAGTGACGGTCAAACGGTCAAAGGACAAAAGCACAAGACGCCAAAGTGGGTTGGGCAAGACCACGTTGTTTTCAGAAACTAGGGGCAATCCTGACCCGCGGGAGACAACTAAGGGTACAAAACCAATTATCCCTATCTTCTAATCAGCCCATACTTATATTGGTGCTACAGTATCACATGTTTGCGCTCATTTTTTCTAGGTGACTGTCGGTGTCAAAACCGGCGGATCTCAGGTAGGGGGTCCCGAACTGTGCGTCTAAGGTCGATGGTAACAGGAGACAAGGGACACAATGTTACCCAGGTTCGGGCCCTCTCTATGGAGGTAATACCTTACTTCCTGCTTGATTGATCTTGATGAATATGAGTATTACAAGAGTTGGTCTACCACGATATCATAGTGGCTAAACCCTAGAAGTCTAGCTTGTATCACTATGGTAATGAATATCTCCACCTCCGGACTAAGTCTTCCGGTTTATATAGACACCGGGAGGATCTAGGGTTACACACGGTTGGTTACAAAGAAAGGAATCTACATATTTGATCGCCAAGCTTGCCTTCCACGCCAAGGAGAGTCCCATCCGGACACGGGTGCAATCTTCGGTCTTCGTATCTTCACAGCCCATCAGTCCGGCCCATGGCCAACAGGCCGGACGCCCGAGGACCCCTTAGTCCAGGACTCCCTCAGTAGCCCCTGAACCTAGCTTCAATGGCGTGGTATCCGGCGCGTAGATTTTTCTTCGGCATTGCAAGGCGGGTTCCTCCTTCCGAACTCCAAGATCATCTTCGGACGTAATGATCATGTCCGGACCTGTAATACACATACCACACACCACAGCAGAGAATACAATATTCCACGAGTCCAGTCCGCTGACAACTTTTTACAACATGACATCACATCTGCCCGGTCATAGTTTCGAACCATTTTTCGTCTGCCGCTCCACGTTTCGAGACGCGGTTGCCATTGGCACGTCTCGTCGAAGCAGAGGTTGTTTCCCCTTATTGCGGGATTCTCATCAATACGGGCGTGGGTAACCCAACCGTGTTGTTTACACGATCCTTGGGAATGGGCGAGTTTTAAGGCGAGTGGGGAGGCGTTTAATATCCACAGCCTTTATAAGGAGATAAGGATTCCCCTCCTTCACCCACACCTTCTCTTCCTCTCTATCCTTCCATTCTCGAGCTCCAGCGCCCAAGTCCCCATCTTCTCCATCTCAAGGAAGCACTCAATCATGTCCTGATCCGGAGGCCAAGGCAAGTGGATGTTCTCCTCCGTCAAGGAGAAGGACATCGCCCAGCTTCGGGCGGCCGGGTACCTGGCGAAAGGAATCGCCCACCGTCTGCCCACCAAGGGGCAAGTCATCCCCACCCTGAAGCCTACTGAGAGGGTAGTTTTCCTCCCTCACTTCATCCGCGGACTGGGGTTTCCACTTCACCCCTTTATCCGAGGATTGATGTATTATTACGGGCTAGATTTCCATGATCTAGCCCCGAACTCCTTCCTCAACATCTCGGCATTCATTGTCGTGTGCGAGGCCTTCCTCCGCATCCATCCCCACTTCGGCCTATGGCTTAAGGTCTTCAACGTGAAGCCGAAGGTGGTGGATGGCTAGCACGCGGAGTGCGGAGGTGCCATGGTGAGCAAGATGCCCAACGTCACTTGGCCCACATGCACCTTTGTAGAGACTGTCAAGGAGTGGCAGAAACAGTAGTTCTACATCACAGAGTCGCGCGGCACCACTTGGGCGGCGGCTCCCGAATTCAAGGTCGGGGCTCCAATGAGGCTCACCTCCTAGAAGGAGAAGGGCCCGAACTTGTCTGCGTTAGACAAGCTGATAGCGCTGCAAAAGCGCATCCAGAGCATGGTGGATAAAAACATCAAGCTCGCCGAAGTGATCCACGTGATGCTGGTTCGTCGGATTCTCCCCTGCCAAAGCCGAAGCTTCCCTTTATGGGAATTCGATCCGGAGAAGCACCAGACCCTGGGAGAGCTCTTCGGAACTACTCACGAAGATGCCCGGAAGTTGCTCTTCAAGGGCAACGAGAAGCCGCTGGTCATAGATTCAGATCGTGGGCACGCTCACACCCATCTTGCCAATGAGGTAAGTTCTCCTTTTCTTAAGGCGTACCTTCTACATGTTTCTTCAAGGAGGATGCCTAACCTTTGCTGTATTTTTTAGGTGTGGACGGAGAGAGTGGAGCGGATCCATAGTTCGGCTTCGCTGCCCGAAGAGCCAGTCATCCCGCTTTTGGCGAAGATGCTGGTTCCGGTACCCTATAGGCCGCCGGAAAAGAAGGCAAAAAAGAAGGCCAAGGGGTCCAAAGGTGGCCCCTGTTGCAAGGGTGTTTCGGACGTGACGTCCGAAGACGAAGTGACCCTTTCCTCCGCTGTCGGGGACGACGACGAGGAGGAGGAGGAGAAGAACAACCCTCCCCCAGACGAGGGAAAGAAGAAGAGGGTGGCCTCCACGAACTTGGAGGCGGAAAAGTCCAAGAAAGGGAAGGGCTCCCTCGCGGATACCTCCGCGTGGGACGTCGACAGCAGTCCGGAGCGACGCCCCCGCCCTAAGCCTCGGGCTGCGTCGTAAGTGCTAGGACTCATACATACACATATATCAGGCCTCTCCTGTTTATTGTATTGACATGATTAATTATGCAATTGCAGTCCGGCCCACGACAGTTTCCAGCGATCCTCAACAGGAGGATCGTTGGATTCAAAGGCGATGGCCAGCGCGTCACCGCCGACCGCTCACTCCCCCAAGGCCAAGGGCGACGCTGAGGTTCTATCCCAAAGGACTTTCCCAGACCGAGGTGAGGTTCAGGAGGCACCAGAAGGCGAAACCTCCGTCACCGGACACCAGGGGAGCCAATCCCCGTGGAGACTGGTGATGAGGGTCGTGCTCAGTTCGGCTCTCAATTGAATACGATTCCAGAGACCAATACGGCTCCGGAATCTGGTGTGCAACCTCCTTCAAAAGAGGGGGGTATGCCCATTCCGCCAGTGACCCCTGCCCAACTAGGGGCACCGGATAATCTTCTAGAAGCGCTGCGAGGCGCTTCCATCGTGGATGAGCACCGTGCTCTTATGGGCACGGTAATTGAAAGGGTTCAGTCCGCCAAGAGTGGACTAACCGAAGCCTGCAGCAGCCTGCTGACAGGTTTTGAGGTAAGCGACGCAAAAAGAGAAGCTCCACCATATAGACAGTAGCCCTTGAGACACTGTCCGGTGTTCGGAAAGAAAAGCCGGAGAGAGGGTCAATCCCCAACTGCAGGAAACTAACTAAGTATGTCTGAAATGAATATGCAGGCGTCGCTGCTGGCTGTGGCCTCGCATACTGCCGAAGTCTCCGGACTGAAGCAGAGATTGGAGCAGGCCGAGGAGGAGCTCGGCCAAGTGAGGAGGCAGCTTCAGGAGAGTCAAGGTATGCAACAACCAGTTATATATTCAGAAATAGTAAAATGATGTATATTGACTGAAGTGTCATGATATGAATAGGGGTAGCGACCGAGGTCGAGGCCCTTAGAAAGGCCCTGACCGAAGCCGAGGGGAAGGCTGTCAAGGAGCAGGCTGCCCATAAGAATCTCAAGGCCCATGTCAACGAGGTCCAGCAAGAGCTCCAAGACGCGGTGAGGAAGTGCAAGACCTTGGAGAGTGATGCGTCAGTTCAAGAGACCGAACTCGCCAAGGCTCGTCAGAGCGCAGAGACGGCCCGGAATGAGGCCCGGGGCGCCCTCCAGGAGATCCAGGAGGCCAGGAAGATCGCGGCAGGTAAGGCATTTAGTATGCAAAGCAAGAATGTGAAAAGGAAGTATCTTTTACTAACCTGGATTCGAAGCTCTCTAGGGGCTTTTGTTGATCTGCCATGCAGTGTGTCCGACACCACGGAGTTCTTCCGAGCCGAAGAAGGGAGCTCCATGGAGAAGCTGTTCTGGTCGCAATATCTTGCGCCAGAACATCCGGTGCCCTTCAGCGATCAGCTAAAACAGCTAGTCGAGCTACATAGGGTGGCCGAACTGGCCATGAAGGATTTAATAATCCGGTTGTGGCCAGCCGAAGCTATACCCGGCAGTTACTTCGGCCTTGTGAAGCGATTGGTGGATGTCTGCATCGAGGGCGCGCGTCTGGCCTTCTCCTATGTCAAGGTGTGGCGGGCGAAGATGGACGTCGTCAAGTTAGCGACCGAGGGGCCGCCTGAGGGCAAGGAACACCACACACCCGAGCGATACTTTGGAGATGTCTTGGAGGGGTCCCGCATTGTTGTGGATCATTGTGCGAAAGACGTGATCTTTGAATGAATGCATTCATAGTTTCTCTCACCCTGTATTATGGAACAAAGATAATCTATGTAATATAATGCTTTGCGTTAGATTTTTTACCTCCTGCGCGGCCGTTTTCATTAAATCTGAGAGTTGGCGAGTCGTCAGCTTCAGCCCCCATGTAGGTAATACGGGGGTGTTCGGGATGGAATCTAAACACTCTTTATCCAATTATTTGGTCCTTGAAGGAGGTGTTTAGCGCAACGAACAAGGCAGTCGGACTATAATGCCTTATCACCCTCACTTAGCCATAGGAGTTCTACAATGAAATTTTAGGCATGGCCCCTGGTATTCGGAAGGCCGAATTGGGGGATCTTGTAAACACCTGATGAGATAAAGACCGATTCATCACGTAATGCGGGGAAAACCTCTAGTGATTTGAAACCTTTGAAGAGCTGACCGGCTCTCGCCGTATCATGACAGTCAGTTTTCGGCTTTCTCTACTGAGGTTCTCATCCGGATGAACCAGGACACAATCGCAGTAGTTCTCCCTTTACTACCCTAGCCGATATAGAAGAACGTAAGGTAGTAAGCACAGGAGTCGGGCAACCCAACTATTGACCAAAGACATGATTCGGAGCCAATGTATATAGTGCTAAATTCAGGGTGCCGAACTATCCTATAAAGAGTGTTCGGACTTTGTTGCCGTAGTGCGGGGCGCTATGAAGCCCCTGGAAAATATGAAACGTATCAGAGTGTACGGGTATTAACTGATTAGGTTGTTAATAATAAAAAAAGAAAATAAACAAGGAGCAAAAGTAGTGAGCTAGGGCCGCAGAATTTGGGCCGCCAACTGCTTCCATTGCGATCTTATTAATACATGAAAGCGCATTGATACAAATAGTGTGAGAAGCTACAGGCTATTTAACATGCCAAAACCAAGGGAAAGCTGCATGTGGGTCCTGAAAAACAGGTAGAGTGATCGTTAATGAAACCACCTAGAAAGTCCCCCATATGTCTGCGATTCTTGCCGTCTTGGTGTGTTTGTCCTTCAAGAGGACCAATGATCAGGCCATCAGATGGGGCCTGCGGGGTTGAGACCTGAAAAAGGAAAAAAGGGAGGGGTGAAAGTATGTGTGTATCCGGTGCCGGCTGAGCTGTACACGCTAGCTATGCCTCCGTCGATGCCCATGGGATTTTGAGGACGTAGTTATGTACGCGCGGTATGAATGCCGCCACTTGATCGGGACTGAGACGGAGGCCAAATTGCTAGTTGAGCTCCTGACGAGCCATACTGTCCTGATGTAGAATAGTCCCTCTTATTGGAGTCTGGGGGCTCGGCAGCCGAATTAAGGTTCTGCTTGAGAAGGCCGCTCTATACTTCTGCTGCTAGGGCAGCAGTATGCTCTTCTGTACGGAGGGAGCATTCCGTATTTCCATTGACTGTTATGACGCTGCGTGGACCGGGCATCTTGAGCTTGAGATGAGCATAGTGTGGCACCGTGTCGAATCAAGCGAATGCGGTCCGTCCGAGCAGTGCGTGATAGCCGCTGCGAAAGGGGACGATGTCGAAGATTAACTCCTCGCTTTGGAAGTTGTCCGGAGATCCGAAGACAACCTCTAATGTGATTGAGCCCGTACAGCAGGCCTCTACACCTGGTATGTCTCCTTTGAAGGTAGTCCTTTTGGGTTTGATCCGTGATCGGTTGATGCCCATTTTGCGCATTGTATCCTGATAGAGAAGATTGAGGTTGCTACCCCCGTCCATAAGGACGCGCGTCAGTTGAAATCAATCGGTGATTGGGTCAAGGACAAGTGCGGCTGAACCACCATGACGGATGCTAGTCGGGTGATCACGGCGATCAAAGGTGATCGGGAATGACGACCATGGATTGAATTTTGGGGCGACGGGCTCTATCGCGTAGACGTCCCTGAGTGCGCGCTTGCTCTCCCTTTTGGGGATGTGTGTGGCATATATCATGTTCACTGTTTTGACTTGAGGGGGAAACTTCTTCTGTCCCCCTGTGTTCGGTTGCGGGGCTCCTCGTCATCGTCCTCGCTTTGCGATCCCTTTTCCTTGTTCTCGGCGTTTAATTTGCCGGCCTGCTTAAAAACCCAACACTCTCTGCTGGTATGATTGGCTGGTTTGTCTGGGGTGCCATGTATCTGGTACGGACAATCAAGTATGCGGTCCAAGCTGGATGGTCCCTGATTGTTTCTCTTGTACGGTTTCTTCCACTGGCCGGACTTGGAGCCGCTGAATCCGGCGTTGACTGTAGTGTCATCGGTATTATCGCCATTGCTTCGGCGTTTGTGTCTGTTATGTCGGAGCTTGTCGTTGTTGTTTTTGACCTTGGAGGGTCCTGCCTCGCTGGCTGTCTTTTTACTACGAGCCAGCCACTATCC
Organism: Aegilops umbellulata; assembly: GCA_032464435.1. Classification (NCBI taxonomy): domain Eukaryota; kingdom Viridiplantae; phylum Streptophyta; class Magnoliopsida; order Poales; family Poaceae; genus Aegilops; species Aegilops umbellulata. The sequence goes on along the minus strand of CP136057.1, from coordinate 1,199,149 downwards.
TCACCCGCGCAAAAGCGGGTCATGATTATCGTGAGGGCTGCCATGGATTATGGCTTTTCTTGGCAAAGAGGGTGTGCGGCTGATGTGTCTCCAACGTATCTATAATTTTTGATTGCTCCATGCTATATTATCTACTGTTTTGGACTATATTGGGCTTTATTTTCCACTTTTATATTATTTTTGGGACTAACCTATTAACCGGAGGCCCAGCCCAGAATTGTTGTTTTTTGCCTATTTAAGTGTTTCGAAGAAACGGAATATCTAACGGAGTCCAAACGGAATGAAACCTTCGGGAACATGATTTTCTCACCGAATATGACCCAGGAGACTTGGACCCTACGCCATGGAAGCTTCGAGGTGGGCACGAGGTAGGGGGCGCGCCCTACCCCCCTAGGCGCGCCCCCACCCTCGTGGGGCCCACGGAGCTCCACTGACCTACTTCTTCCTCCTATATATACCTACGTACCCCCAAACGATCAGATATGGAGCCAAAAACCTAATTCCACCGCCGCAACTTTCTGTATCCACGAGATCCCATCTTGGGGTCTGTTCCGGAGCTCCGCCGGAGAGAGCTGTCATCACGGAGGGCTTCTACATCATCATAGCCTCTCCAATGAAGTGTGAGTAGTTTACCTCAGACCTTTGGGTCCATAGTTATTAGCTAGATGGCTTCTTCTCTCTTTTTGGATCTCAATACAATGTTCTCCCCCTCTCTCATGGAGATCTATTCGATGTAATCTTCTTTTTGCGGTGTGTTTGTTGAGACCGATGAATTGTGGGTTTATGATCAAGTCTATCTATGAATAATGTTTGAATCTTCTCTGAATTCTTTTATCTATGATTGGTTATCTTTGCAAGTCTCTTCGAATTATCCGTTTGGTTTGGCCAACTAGATTGGTAGTTCTTGCCATGGGAGAAGTGCTTAGCTTTGGGTTCGATCTTGCGGTGTCCTTTCCCAGTGACAGAAGGGGAAGCAAGGCACGTATTGTATCGTTGCCATCGAGGATAACAAGATGGGGTTTATTACATATTGCATGAATTTATCTCTCTACATCATGTCATCTTGCTTAAGGCGTTACTTTGTTTTTAACTTAATTCTCTAGATGCATGTTGGATAGCGGTCGATGAGTGGAGTAAGAGTAGTAGATGCAGGCAGGAGTCGGTCTACTTGTCTCGGACGTGATGCCTATATACATGATCATACCTAGATATTCTCATAACTATGCTCAATTATGTCAATTGCTCAAAAGTAATTTGTTCACCCACCGTAGAATACTTATGCTCTTGAGAGAAGCCTCTAGTGAAACCTATGGCCCCCGGGTCTATTCTCATCATATCAATCTCCATCACTTTAATCTTGCTTTGCTTTTTACTTTGCCTTTTACTTTTCACTTTGCATCTCTATATCAAAAATACCAAAAATATTATCCATCATCTCTATCAGATCTCACTCTCGTAAGTGACTGTGAAGGGATTGACAACCCCTAATCGCATTGGTTGCGAGGAGCTATTGCTTTTGTGTAGGTATGAGGGACTTGCGCGTGGCCTCCTACTGGATTGATACCTTGGTTCTCAAAATCTGAGGGAAATACTTTCGCTACTCTGCTGCATCATTCTTTCCTCTTCGGGGTAATCGAACGCAAGCTCAAGAGGTAGCAAGAAGAATTTCTGGCGCCGTTGTCGGGGAGTCTACGCAAAAAGTCAACATACCAAGTACCCATCACAATCCCTATCTCTCGCATTACATTAGTTGCCATTTGCCTCTCATTTTCCTCTCCCCCACTTCACCGTTGCCATTTTATTCGCCCTCTCTCTCCCAATCTCCTTCTCCTTCTCTTTCTCCGTTTGCCTTTTTCTCGCTTGCCTTTTGTTTGCCCGTGTGTTGGATTGCTTGTTTGTCGCGATGGCTCAAGATACTACTAAATTGTGTGACTTCACCAATACCAACAATAATGATTTCCTTAGCACTCCGATTGCTCCTCTTGCCAATACGGAATCTTGTGAAATCAATACTGCCTTATTGAATCTTGTTATGAAAGATCAATTCGCCGGCCTTCCTAGTGAAGATGCCGCTACTCATCTTAATAGCTTCGTTGATTTATGTGATATGCAAAAGAAAAAAGATGTTGATAATGACGTTGTTAAATTGAAGCTATTTCCTTTTTTTCTTAGAGTTCGTGCTAAAGCTTGGTTTTCGTCTTTGCCTAAAAATAGCATCGATTCTTGGAACAAGTGCAAAGATGTTTTTATCTCTAAGTATTTTCCTCCCGCTAAGATCATCTCTCTTAGAATCGATATTATGAATTTTATGCAACTTGATCATGAACATGTTGCACAAGCTTGGGAGAGAATGAAATTTATGATACGTAATTGCCCTACTCATGGTTTGAATTTGTGGCTGATTATACAAAAAAATTATGCCGGATTGAATTTTGCTTCTAGAAATCTTTTAGATTCGGCCGCGGGAGGCACTTTTACGGAAATCACTTTAGGAGATGCTACTAAACTCCTAGATAATATTATGGTTAATTATTCTCAATGGCATACTGAAAGATCTACTAATAAAAAAGTGCATGTGATAGAAGAAATTAATGTTTTGAGTGGAAAGATGGATGAACTTATGAAATTATTTGCTACTAAGAGTGTTTCTTCTGGTCCTAATGATATGGCTTTGTCTACTTTGATTGAGAATAATAATGAATTTATGGATGTGAATTTTGTTGGTAGGAATAATTTTGGTAACAACGCGTATAGAGGGAATTTTAATCCTAGGCCTTATCCTAGTAATCCTTCTAATAATTATGGAAATTCCTACAACAACTCTTATGGAAATTTTAATAAGATGCCCTCTGAATTTGAGAGTAGTGTTAAAGAGTTTATGAATTCACAAAAGAATTTTAATGATTTTCTTGAAGAGAAATTGCTTAAAGTTGATGATTTGGCTAGGAACGTTGATAGAATTTCTCTCAAGGTTGATTCTTTAAAGATTAGATCTATTCCTCCTAAGCATGATATCAATGAGTCTCTCAAAGCCATGAGAATCTCCATTGATGAGTGCAAGGAAAGAACCGCTAGGATGTGTGCTACAAAAGATGCCTTTATTAAAGCGTGTTCTTCCAATTCCTATGAAAATCAAGATGGAGATCTAAAAGTTATTGATGTGTCCCCTATCAAATATTTGTTTTGCAATATGAATCTTGTTGAAACTGAATATGATCTTCCTTTACCTAGAAGGCGTTCCAAAAATTCGAAGTATTTAGATCTTTATGATGAAATTGATGAAAGTGGGATTGAAATAAATAAAACCCTAGATGTTGCTAAACCCACTATATTGGATTTCAAGGAATTTAATTATGAAAGTTGCTCTTTAATTGATTTTATTTCATTGTTGCAATCCGTGCTAAATTCTCCTCATGCTTATAGTCAAAAGAAAGCCTTTACCGAACATATTGTTGATGCCTTGATGCAATCTTATGAGGAAAAACTTGAGTTGAAAGTCTCTATCCCTAGAAAACTCTATGATGAGTGGGAACCAACTATTAAAATTAAAATTAAATATCATGAGTTTTGTGCTTTGTGTGATTTGGGTGATAATGTCTCCACTATCCCCAAAACTTTGTGTGATTTGCTAGACTTCCGTGATTTTGATGATTGCTCTCTAAACTTGCATCTTGCGGATTCCACTATTAAGAAACCTATGGGAAGAATTAATGATGTTCTTATTATTGCAAATAGGAATTATGTGCCCGTAGATTTTATCGTTCTTGATATAGATTGCAATCCTTCTTGCCCTATTATTCTTGGTAGACCTTTCCTTAGAACGGTTGGTGCGATTATTGATATGAAGGAAGGGAATATTAGATTTAAATTTCCATTAAAAAAGGGCATGGAACACTTTCCTAGAAATAAAATAAAATTTCCATATGAAACTATCATGAGAGCCACTTATGAATTGCCTACCAAAGATGGCAATACCTAGATCTATCATCGCTTTTATGCCTAGCTAGGGGCGTTAAACGATAGCGCTTGTTGGGAGGCAACCAAATTTTATTTTAGTTTTTTGTGTTTTTCTTCTGTTTAGGAATAAATAACGCATCTACCTTCTGTTTGGATGTGGTTTTGTGTTTTAATTAGTGTTTGTGCCAAGTTAGACCTATTGGATCTTCTTGGATGATAGTTATTTGATCTTGCTGTAATTTCCAGAAACTTTGCGCTCAATGCCCGAATTATTAAAAATCATCAGAACGTGATAAAATACTGATTCCAATTGCTGATGATAAATAATCAAATTTTCTAGGTCTTCCAATTTTGGTATATTTTTTGGAGTTCCATAAGTTTGCCTTAGTTACAGATTACTACAGACTGTTCTGTTTTTGACAGATTCTGTTTTTCGTGTGTTGTTTGCTTATTTTGATGAATCTATGGCTAGTAAAATAGTTTATAATCCATATAGAAGTTGTAATACAGTAGGTTTAACACCAATATAAATAAATAATGAGTTCATTACAGTACGTTGAAGTGGTCTTTTGTTTTCTTTCTCTAACGGAGCTCACGAGATTTCTATTGAGTTTTGTGTTGTGAAGTTTTCAAGTTTTGGGTGAATTCTTTTGATGGATTATGGAACAAGGAGTGGCAAGAGCCTAAGCTTGGGGATTCCCATGGCACCCCCAAGATAATCTAAGGACACCAAAAATTCAAAGCTTGGGGATGCCCCGGAAGGCATCCCCTCTTTCGTCTACTTCCATCGGTAATTTAATTGGAGCTATATTTTTATTCACCACATGATATGTGTTTTGCTTGGAGCATCTTGTATTATTTGTGTCTTTGTTTGTTAGTGTGCCACAATCAACCTTGATGTACACACCATTTGAGAGAGCCATACATGAATTGGAATTTGATAGAATACTCTATGTGCTTCACTTATATCTTTTGAGTTATGTAGTTTTACTCTATGTGCTTCACTTATATCTTTTGATTTATGTAGTTTTACTTTATGTGCTTCACTTATATCTTTTGAGAGTTACAATTTTGCTCTATGTGCTTCACTTAGATCTTTTAGAGCACGGTGGTGGATTTGTTTTAAAGAAACTATTGATCTCTCATGCTTCACTTAGATTATTTTGAGAGTCTTAATAGCATGGTAATTTGCTTAATAATAATATGCTTGGTATTCAAGATTTGTGAAACTTTCTTTTGAGTGCGTTGAATACTAAGAAAAGATTGAGGCTTGACAATTGTTTTGAGATATAAAGATGGTGATATTAGAGTCATGCTAGTTGAGTAGTTGTGAATTTGAGAAATTCTTGTGTTAAAGTTTGTGATTCCCGTAGCATGCACATATGGTGAACCGTTATGTGATGAAGTCGGAGCATGATTTATTTATTGATTGTCTTCCTTATGAGTGGCGGTCGGGGACGAGCGATGGTCTTTTCCTACCAATATATCCCCCTAGGAGCATGCGCATAATACTTTGCTTTGATAAATTCTAGATTTTTGCCATAAGTATATGAGTTCTTTATGACTAATGTTGAGTCCATGGATTATATGCACTTTTTCCCAACCTTCCACCATTGCTAGCCTCTCTAATACCGCGCACTTTTTGCTGGTATCATACACCCACCATATACCTTCCTCAAAACAGCCACCATACCTACCTATCATGGCATTTCCATAGCCATTCCGAGATATATTGCCATGTAACTTTCCACCGTTCCATTTATTATGACACGCTCCATCATTGTCATATTGCTAGCATGATCATGTAGTTGACATCGTATTCGTGGCAAAGCCACCATTCATAATTCTTTCATACATGTCACTCTTGATTCATTGCATATCCCGGTACACCGCCGGAGGCATTCATATAGAGTCATATTTGTTCTAAGTATCGAGTTGTAATTGTTGAGTTGTAAGAAAAAAAAAGTGTGATGATCATCAATTTTTAGAGCATTGTCCCAAGTGAGGAAAGAATGATGGAGACTATGATTCCCCCATAAGTTGGGATGAGACTCCGGACGAAAAAAAAGAGGCCATGAAAAAAGGCCCAAATAAAAAAATGAGAGAAAAAGAGAGAACGGACAATGTTACTATCCTTTTACCACACTTGTGCTTCAAAGTGTCACCATGATCTTCATGATAGAGAGTCTCTCATTTTGTCACTTTCATATACTAGTGGGAATTTTTCATTATAGAACTTGGATTGTATATTCTAATGATGGGCTTCCTCAAAATTGCCCTAGGTCTTCGTGAGCAAGCGAGTTGGATGCACACCCACTTAGTTTCTTTTGATGAGCTTTCATATACTTATAGCTCTAGTGCATCTATTGCATGGCAATCCCTACTTACTCACATTGATATCTATTAATTGATGGGCATCTCCATAGCCCGTTGATACGCCTAGTTGATGTGAGACTATCTTCCCCTCCTTTTGTCTTCTCCACAACCACCATTCTCTTCCATATATAAGTGCTATATCCATGGCTCACGCTCATGTATTGCGTGAAGATCGAAAAAGTTTTGAAAATGTTGAAGTATGAAACAATTGCTTGGCTTGTCATCGGGGTTGTGCATGATTTAAATACTTTGTGTGGTGAAGATAGAGCATAGCCAGACTATATGATTTTGTAGGGATAACTTTCTTTGGCCATGTTATTTTGAGAATTCATAATTGCTTTATTAGTATATGCTTGAAGTATTATTGTTTTTATGTCAATATGAACTTTTGACTTGAATCTTTCGAATCTGAATATTCATACCACAATTAAGAAGATTTGCATTGAAATTATGCCAAGTAGCACTCCGCATCAAAAATTCTCTTTATATCATTTACCTACTCGAGGACGAGCAGGAATTAAGCTTGGGGATGCCTGATACGTCTCCAACGTATCTATAATTTTTTATTGTTCCATGCTATATTATCTACTGTTTTGGACTATATTGGGCTTTATTTTCCACTTTTATGTTATTTTTGGGACTAACCTATTAACCGGAGGCCCAGCCCAAAATTGCTGTTTTTTGCCTATTTCAGTGTTTCGAAGAAACGGAATATCAAACGGAGTCCAAACGGAATGAAACCTTAGGGAACGTGATTTTCTCACCGAATATGACCCATGAGACTTGGCCCTGCGCCAAGGAAGCTTCGAGGTGGGCACGAGGTAGGGGGCGCGCCCTACCCCCCCAGGCGCGCCCCCCACCCTCGTGGGGCCCACGGAGCTCCACCGACGTACTTCTTCCTCCTATATATACCTACGTACCCCCCAAACGATCAGATACGGAGCCAAAAACAAATTCCACCACCACAACTTTCTGTATCCACGAGATCCCATCTTGGGGCCTGTTCCGGAGCTCCGCCGGAGAGGGCCGTCATCACGGAGGGCGTCTACATCATCATAGCTTCTCCGATGAAGTGTGAGTAGTTTACCTCAGACCTTCGGGTCCATAGTTATTAGCTAGATGGCTTCTTCTCTCTTTTTGGATCTCAATACAATGTTCTCCCCCTCTCTCATGGAGATCTATTCGATGTAATCTTCTTTTTGCGGTGTGTTTGTTGAGAACGATGAATTGTGGGTTTATGATCAAGTCTATCTATGAATAATATTTGAATCTTCTCTGAATTCTTTTATGTATGATTGGTTATCTTTGCAAGTCTCTTCGAATTATCCGTTTGGTTTGGCCAACTAGATTGGTAGTTCTTGGCATGGGATAAGTGCTTAGCTTTGGGTTCGTTCTTGCGGTGTCCTTTCCCAGTGACAGAAAGGGCAGCAAGGCACGTATTGTATCGTCGCCATCGAGGATAACAAGATGGGGTTTATTTCATATTGCATGAATTTATCTCTCTACATCATGGCATCTTGCTTAAGGCATTACTCTGTTTTTAACTTAATACTCTAGATGCATGCTGGATAGCGGTTGATGAGTGGAGTTATAGTAGTAGATGCAGGCAGGAGTAGGTCTACTTGTCTCGGACGTGATGCCTATATACATGATCATACCTAGATATTCTCATAATTATGCTCAATTCTGTCAATTGCTCAACAGTAATTTGTTCACCCATCGTAGAATACTTATTCTCTTGAGAGAAGCCACTAGTGAAACCTATGGCCCCTGGGTCTATTCTCATCATATCAATCTCCATCACTTAATCTTTCTTTGCTTTTTCACTTTGCCTTTTACTTTTCACTTTGCATCTCTATATCAAAAATACCAAAAATATTATCTATCAGATCTCACTCTCGTAAGTGACCGTGAAGGGATTGACAACCCCTAATCACGTTGGTTGCGAGGAGCTATTGCTTTTGTGTAGGTACGAGGGACTTGCGCGTGGCCTCCTACTGGATTGATACCTTGGTTCTCAAAAACTAAGGAAAATACTTACGCTACTCTGCTGCATCATCCTTTCCTCTTCGGGGAAATCCAATGAAAGCTCAAGAGGTAGCAGCGGCGCCTCTATATCTGGCCACATCGCGACGTAGCTCCGATGGGGTTCGTCTGCGGTTATCGGCCTGGGCATGGCTAGGTTTGTCACGCCCAAATAGGTAGCCATCATTGCGTGACGAGGGACGTTATCGCGATCCGTAGATCGATCTGGTATATCCTGCTCTACTGTTCAGGTCCGGCCGAAGGTCGTATGTATGACCCCAAGCTGTTTTGTCTCTATTTTTGCGTGGTGGTGGGGCGGGCTGCTGTTCGGCCCGAATTGCCGTTTTATCCCGACCGCGTGTTGGTCGGTCTGCCGCACTATCCCGACCGCGTAGTGCTCGATCAGCCGCATTTCGCAAGGGAGGTATGGGCTCCGGTGCCTCCTCATCGAACTAAGGTAGCAATCTGCGCTTCGGGTAACTCTTAGCTGGGCCTCTGAGGCCGTATTCCTCGGCTGCCAGGACATCAGTCCACCTGTCGGCCAGCAGATCTTGGTCAGCTTGAAGCTGCTGCTGCTTCTTTTTCAGGCTCCTTGTGGTGGCTATTAGTTGGCGCTTGAAGCGCTCCTACTCGAGAGGTTCCTCGGACACGATAAAATCCTCGTTGCCGAGGCTTTCCTCATCCTCGGAGAGTGGATGATAACTACTGTCCTCTGAGTCGTTGGGCATGGCCTGTTCATCGGGGCTGACTTGCCCGTTTTCTTGTTCCTCCTGTTCGGATGTTACCTCCACAGGGTATTCATTGTTTTCGGCATCGTCCGGAGTATTATTTTCTCCGGTGCAGTATTGCTGTCTTTTGAACGACGTGACTTAGAGCGGCGCCAAGGACGACGGCGTTTGTGCTATGTCTCAAGAGGTTTATTCTCAACTGGGTTTTCTTTGTCATCGTCAATTGTTGCTTTGGGTGTATCCACCATGTACACATCGTACGAAGAACTGGCCGTCCATCGTCCAGTGAATGGTGGGTTTTGGCCCTACTCCTCGTCGGCATCGTCATCCATACCGTTGATGTCTTTGGAGCCGTAATCAAGCATGTCGGTTAAGTCCTCAACAGTGGCTATGAAGTGGGTGGCGGGTGGGAAGCAAAATTCTACATCATCAGCACCTAGTTCGAACCGAACATAGTTCGGCTGTGAGTCCCCCGCCAAGGACATGTTCTTTAATGAGTTTAGCACATCGCGCAAAGGCGAGTGCTGGAAGATGTCTGCGGCGCTGAATTCGAAGATCGATACACAATCAAGTTCGGCGTCCGCGGGCTCGTTCGGAACTTATGACCAGAGACGTGTCCGGAGTTCCGGTGGCACAGGTATCGTGTGAGATTATGTGTATGTGCGGCTCCAACGCCGGGGAATCTGTGGCCTCCGTAGCAGGGTTGAGATTCCTGTCCTTGGATGGCGCAGTCAGCTCCGGATCTAAGGCCAGAGCGGTTACAGGAGTCGTCCCCTGGATGCGGCCCGAGGAAGATTTAGGTCATGTTCTTCGGGGTGACCAGGAGTGGTTGTCGCGGTCACGAATCCGGCGAAGATCAAATCTCCACAGAAGTCCGCAACATAGTTCAAGCTCCCAAATCTGACCTGGTGGTCAGGGGCGTAGCTATCGAAATGCTCCAGATGGCCAAGCGAGTTGGCCCGCAGTGCGAAGCCGCCGAACACGAAGATCTGTCCGGGGAGGAAGTTCTCGCCTTGGACAGAATCGTCCCTGATGATTGAAGGGGTCATCAAACCAATGAAAGCACCAATGTCGGTGGCAAAACCGGCGGATCTCGGGTAGGGGGTCCCAAAGTGTGCGTCTAAGGTCGATGGTAACAGGAGACAGGGGACACAATGTTTACCCAGGTTCAGACCCTCTCTATGGAGGTAATACCCTACTTCCTGCTTGATTGATCTTGATGAATATGAGTATTACAAGAGTTGATCTACCATGAGATCATAGTGGCTAAACCCTAGAAGTCTAGCCTGTATCACTATGGTAATGAATATTTCCCCCTCCGGACTAAGTCCTCCGGTTTATATAGACACCGGAAGGATCTAGGGTTACACACGGTCGGTTACAAAGAAAGGAATCTACATATTTGATTGCCAAGGAGAGTCCCATCCGGACACGGGTGCAGTCTTCGGTCTTCGTATCTTCACAACCCATCAGTCCGGCCCATGGCCAATAGGCCGGACGCTCGAGGACCCCTTAGTCGAGGACTCCCTCAGTGACCAAGGGGTGCGCGAGATTGTTATGTTTTCAAAAACTGGTTGATGCCGATTGATTCGAAAAAATCATTGACCTGGACAAAATGTGAACCAAATCCAAATTTGAGTACCTCAATCGGATGGGAGAGCTTCAAAATTATGAAGCATAGTGAATTAGAAGAATATAATTTGAGAGCTCTTTAAGAAATTGTTGACCCTGTCAAAATTCAGTGCCCAATTTTAAATTGGAGACCTCAATTTATTGTGAGGCCTAAAAAATTAGGGAGCATGGTGTATTAGATATGGTTAGTGTAGGATTAAACCAACTAGAAAAGGTGAGGTCAGCCATGATGTCATCTTATGACATTTGGTTAGTAGTCATGTCATCTAGGACATGACATAAGCAATGAGGTCATCATCCTCATTGAGTCGGTTTGTTTGTGGTATTAATGGACTTGTATCCCTTCATCGTAAGCAAGCCAATTCAATAGAGAAAGCATCCAACTTCAATCAGTAGAACTTCAAGTAGTAGTACGGCTACACACTAAGCAGCTATTGAAAGTGCTCCGGAGCATTCATAATTTGGGCCCCGAGAGCCTTATCTAGGCGACCATGTCTAGTGCAGGAGCACGGCAACGGTCAGGTATCGGTGCCTCTAAGACGCCGCTGCAGCAGCAATTAGCCTCTGACGGCTTCAAGACGAGGCCGCGGCAGCAGCGACATAGCTTGCAGAGCTGCGGGCACATTAGGACACGTTGCAGCGTGGACGATGAGATCATGATAAGGGAGGTCGTGCATGAGACCGATGGTGGAAGAGCCACTAGCCTCTCCTTCCCGCTGATCACATACACCAACTATACTACTCGGCGCTAGTGATCGAAGTGAACCTACAGCCGGTGTGCCGGTGGGACGGCATTAAGGATGACACCACCATGCAGAGAGACGACAAGTAGGCACTGGCAGCACTGATCTGGTCCCCCCCCAAAAAAATTCACAATATGCTCGCGGGGAAGGTGAGCGCCAGGGAGGCGTGGGCTTCGATCAAAACCCAACACCTCTACAGTGACCATCTGCGCAAGGCGAATGCTTAGCAACTGCGGGTGGAGTGTGAGTCCATCATCTTCAAGGATGCCAAGCGAGTCGACGACTTCACCATGAGGATCACCAGCGTCAGAACCTAGCTCTGCTCCATAGATGATGGCACCCACGACCACGATAGTCTAAAATGTTCTTTCCATCGTCCCATCCCGTTTTGCACAGGTGGAAATTTCGATCATACTCCGCTTGATATGCGCACACTCTCCATCGAGGAGCTTATGTGGTGGCTCCGGCTAGTCGAGGACTACCTGGACAACAGCTAGGACGCCCCGGTGGCAAATGTCTCCTTCTCACTTAGGAGGAGTGGAAGACAAATACGAGGCAAACATGTGGCGGCGGAGCCTCAAACAGTTGTGGTGGCCGTGACCGCAAGCGCGGAGGCAGTGGTAACTGAGTGCAGAAGCTAGGATAGGCCTAACAGCGGGGCAGGCCAGCTCACGCTCCAGCCAGTTGTGATGATCCGGACATATTGGTATTGCGGAAATAAGGGTCAGTGTGCCTGCTTGTGCTGGAAGAAGCAACATTACGGGGCAGTCGCTGCAGTGGCAAATCTCATCTCACTGGTACAGCGACGTGCTATACAAACGGATTTTAACCCCTTTTCGCGATGGCGTTTGGAACTGTCAGCAAGTGAGTGTGGGCGATAGGGGGGTCCTTACCACACGACCCAGACCGTCAGGGATAGGCCCTGCCTGGGGCAAAATGAGCTCGTGTGCGATCTAGCGGGGCATCGAAACCCAATTGTTTCCATTCGTATGTACATCCCACACGGTGAATTCCAAAAAATCATTTCCGTTCGTATGTATATCACACACAGTTCTTTGTGTGGAAATGTATGTGCAAGGTGGCCCAACGCAAACAGTTCGCTGCCGAAAGCTGTGTGTGATTGTTAGTTGATTGAACACGCCTGCTTTCTAGAAACCGTGCGGGTTGTTTGAGTTCATCGCCCACGGTGTTGTCTGAGTAACCCAATAGAAAACCCCAATAAGCAGGGTAATTAGCCTATTATTGATAATCCATGTACTAATCAAATTGATATTTCTTATAAAACACACCAGATATTTCATATCCATATAACAGCAACCAGGATTTCATAATCGAATTACATCAGATAGCTTCGGCACTCAGTTATGCCATTACACAACAGCACCAAGTTTGACATGCCACATCAAAAACCTTTGGAAAGTAGCATCATACATGGTAAATAGATAGATGAATCTCATTTGGGAAACTGCAGAAGCGGAAGGCATATATTGAGCCTTTAGTGATGTTGAATGTCCTTGCAACTTTAGGCCAATGGATAATTGCCCGTCCAACCTTCATCCTCTTCAGCAAGACTTCAATATTGTACCATGAGTGTTGAATGAATACCTTCCTCGCCTCTTGACCATGCCGGTGGTTTGAGAGGTAATCATCGGTGAACTGCTTTGTAAAGTACTGAAAACAAAGGTATGCATAAATCGCTGTTATAAATTTTGAAATGGCGCAAGGGGTAAAAACAAGGTAAAAGAGTTAGTACCATCCTATAGTTGATTGATGTCTTCTTCGTTGTGCAAACAAAGATCTTGCGGTTATTCGTCGCAAGTTTCTTCATCCTAACAATCTTTCTGAGTTTCTTGACTTGACTGATATTCATGGACATCTCATTTCCCCATATGAAAAATGGGTCAAACAGTGGGTCTAAGCCTCTGACAGCAGGACCTACATGTGCAAGACCAAATTGTAAGAAACCTAAATATTAGAATGATTCCTGCAACTGCACAATAATGTGCTATTAGCCAAAGGACCATGCTTGAACAAACCTCGATGGTAAACCGCAATGTCTCCCATTGTTTCCCTGCAACACACATAAGGAAGATCTTGATCAAGTTAACTAAGAGTTGTCGTACTATCAGTAGAATATGTATTGAGCACTGCCAAATTCGATTTATTTCAGATGCATAACAATACAAAATTGTACCCATAGCAAATGAAAATCAAATTACAGAACTGAACCAAACAGTTAAATGGACAATAGACCAAATGAACCAAAATAGTTAACTAAGCACGACATTGCAGAATAGAAACATGTACTAGAAGATAAGACAGTTAACAAAACAAAGAATGCTTCAGAACAGTACTACGAAATGTAGCCATTGTTGGACCAAAGTGTTAACTGAACATTACATTTAAGAGGACCAAACTATTAACTGAACATCAGATTGCATATTAACATTACAGAGGAAAATCACTAGAAGGAACTGGCGGTGGCCTCGAGAAAACAGCATGAACTGTATTTTAAAGTAGACAACCGTGTGGCGGTGTCGATGGTGGCCTCGAAGACGAGGTGCTCCTCCAAGATCTGGTGGTCGGCACGCATGGCAGCCACAGCAACCTTGTGCGTGTGTGCGGCCGCATGCTACTGAGTTGCACATTATATTGCGTGCAAAATAGTTGTGGGCGGCGCTTAATTGGAGGAGGGGGCGGTGATTTCGGCAGAAGGTGTAGCGCCGTCGGTCGGGGCATGTGGGACGGGAAAGGAGGAGGATGGTGTGGGTGGGGTGTGGATTACCTGACCATATCGATGAGGCTGCGCAGAAAGAAGAAGGGTCGACGGTGAGGAGGCCACGCAGCAAGAAGAAGGGTCACCGGCGAGGAGGCGACGCTGCAAGAAGAACGGTCGCCGGCGAGGAGGCGACACTGCAAGAAGAAGGGTAGCTGGCAAGGAGGCGGCGCTACAAGAAGAAGGGTCACCGGCGACGAGGCTGAGCTGCCAGTAAGAAGTAGTGAAGGTTTGAACTTGGAAAGCAAGTAGGAACAGTGGACATGTGGCTTTTGGTGGGAGGGAGGGGGAGATAAATATTTCTGTGGTGGCAAAAAAAATTCCCTCGGTGCCACGAGAAACTGGCGCACAAGTGTGGTTCAAGCGGGAGCGGTACACTGTAGACAGCGAAGCTTCCTGCGTGATCCAGACAAGACGGCGCGCCAAGATATTTTATATGGCATCCCACACAATTCTTTCTAATAAACTGTTTGTGGTATACCTGATTTTTTCATTATGTTTTGAAAGAAAAAATGGTGTTACGGAGGGAAAGGATGGTGTTTGAAATGCTAGAACATTTACATACAACGAATATGCAACTAGTACATGAGTGTCGTATTTAAATTTGGAATTATTTCGGGTACATTTGGCATTTTTATGCATTAATTGAGTTTCTGGGCATTTAATGTGCATTACTCAAATTTGAACTACAAGCACATGCTCCAGTGCACCAAAGTTGATTGAAAAATCACATGTGTGTTTTTGGGTGAATTTCTAGGTCTGATGCAAGAAATTGGAATGAAATTCACACATCCGGGCATCGTGGCTTGGTCTGAAAGATTGAGAAACTTGGTTTTTTTAATTCCTTTAGATCCAAAACACGCCTGAGAATCATGAAACTTGGCATGGTCTCATGACATGGCACCAACATGCGACGGTAAATTTTTTGGCCGAATTGGGACAAGCTTTTGTGTAAGCTTTTTCAAACCGGAGCTTCCGGGTTCGTTTGGCCTTTTTATATATTAATTAAGTTTCTAGGCATTTAATGTGCATAATTCAAAGTTGAACTACAAGAACACGCTCGAGTGCACCAAAGTTGGTTGAAAAATCACATGTGTGTCCTTGGATGAATTTCTATGTTCCATGCAAGAAATGGGAATAAAATTCAAACATCTGGGCGTCGTGCCTCAGTCGTAAAGATTGAGAAACTTCGTTTTTTAATTCCTATAAATCCAAAACACGCCTGAAAATTATGAAACTTGGCACGGTGTCATGACATGGAACCAACATGCTGCAGTAAATTTTTTAGCCGAATTGGGATAAGCTTTGGTGTAAAATTCTTGCAAGCCAGAGCTTCCCTCAAGAAGGCTCGTGGTTCCGAGAGGGAACGTGTTACCTCCGTGTGCGAAACGACATACGTACACTGTCTTCTCCCGCATTAATTTTTTTACACAGAAAAATTAGACCAAATAGAAGTATCGTGCTAAATTTTGGAATTATTCCGTGTTCGTTTGGCCTTTTTTATATATTAATTGAGTTTCTAGGCATTTAATGTGCATAATTCAAATTTAAACTACAAGCACATGCTCCAGTACACCAAAGTTGTTTGAAAAATCACATGTGCGTCCTTGGGAGAATTTCTAGGTCTCATGCAAAAAATGGGAATGAAATTCAAACATCTGGGCATCGTGGCTCGGCCAGAAAGATTGAGAGACTTGGTTTTTTAATTCCTGTAAATCCAAAACATGCCTGAAAATCATGAAACTTGGCATTGGTCTCATGACATGGCACCAACATGTTGCGGTAAATTTTTTGGCTGAATTAGGACAAGCTTTGATGTAAGTTTCTTGCAAACCGGAGCTTACCTCAAGAAGGCTCCTGGTTTTGAGAGAGAACGTGTCACCTCCATGTGCGAAACGACATACGTACATTGTCTTCTCCCGCCTTAATTTTTTTATACAGGTATATTAGACCAAATAGAAGTATCGTGCTAAATTTTGGAATTATTCCGGGTTCTTTATCCTTCTTTATACATTAATTGAGTTTCTGAGCATTTAATGTGCATAATTCAAATTTGAACTACAAGCACATGCTCCAGTGCACCAAAGTTGGTTGAAAAATCACATGTGTGTCCTTGGGTGAATTTCTAGGTCCGATGCAAGAAATGGGAATGAAATTCAAACATCTGGGCATCGTGGCTCGGCCAGAAAGATTGAGAAACCTGGTTTTTTAATTCCTGTAAATCCAAAACACGTCTGAAAATCATGAAACTTGGCATGGTCTCAGGACATGGCACCAACATGTTGTGGTAATTTTTTTGGCCGATTTGCGAAGGTGCACACATTAACAATCAACAAAGTCATTTTGGAACAAGTGCTGTCACATTACAAATCGGAAACACAAGTATTATTGAAACCATGGGTGTTGTACTTACCAACTACATGCCACCACGCGTCCCCTTTTTTTAATGGCTAGGAGGTGTCGTGCGGTGTAGCTATTTGAGTACGGGAGGCGTGCGATCAGACCCTTCCATGTGCTCATCGGGAGGAGAGCCCTTTGACCTCTACCCGCCGCGCACCTCCCTGCCAACGTCTTCGTTAATGGCGCCCGAGCCCCTGTTCTACGGCGTGGCTATATTTCTCACAAGACTAAGATTTAAGAGAGAAAAATAAAAATCTGAAAAGAAAGTTTTGCACGGATCTTGATGTAAGATCCGACGGACCTATATAGCGTCGACTGCGACTTATAGCAAGCATGATGAATATAAGGACGATGACAGTGGATAATAATTGTCTTATATGTTTAGGAACATAATTTAAAAAGCCACATGCGGCAACGCCCGAAATACACAAGGGCCAAAGAAGAAGGAAGACAACGATCTGGCTCGCTGATCTCTACTTTCTTGATGCGTTGCTGCAGGCCACGGGAACTAGTCTCCGCGGCGAGTGGCGATAAGCTCTCTCTTGTCCTCAAGATGCTGCTTGAGAGCATCCACAGATTCCTCCACTAGCCTTCTGCGCTCGATGCGTAGCATGGAATTCTCGTCCATAAGTTTCTCGACGACGACGCATGTCCTCTTCAACAAGGCAGTGGTCTCCTCCTGCTGCTTTGCACTTCCGACGATCTTCGCCCTGAGTAGGTCGTGCTCGTCCAGGAGCTTCGCATTACTCTCATTTAGTTGCCGGATGAGCCGGTAGCCCTCAGTAGGTGCGTCCGGACCAGTCTGCTGCATCGACGGCGCGGCGGGACTTCTGTGCTGCTTCGGCGGCGCGGTGGGACCTCTGTGCTGCTACGGCCGTGCAGCGGGACATGTCGGCTACATTCACGGCGAGGCGGGACATCTCTTGTTCTTCCGCTTCCATGCTCGCATCTCCCTGGTGGCATTCTCTCGACCCAAAACTCACCCTGGCCATGATAGACACAAGGGAACGATGATGAATGATTTGTTTGTTTTTGTGGATGAGGATTTGAGGAGGAATGTGCAGTCATCTCGGAGTAATAGTATTTATAACCGAGTACTAATACGCTCCTAAGTGGGAAACCGTTTAGGTTTTGATCGGTGTGAACAGGTTTGCAATTTGGAATGGGACGAGACGCGGGCTCAAAATTTATTGACGGTTATAAGTGCGGCACTATTCCTGGAAGGCGTATCGTGGGCACGCCTTCTCGGCCGCGTACGTGGCGTTTCCACAATAGGGTGCACCGCAATAGGCAATGTGAGCACACGTCTTGTTCCAACAACCGTGTGCGCTCGTTATTACCATCGTGAATGCTTCTTTTAATTAGAATGTGTGTGCCCGTCTAGCGCACATGTTGATCTATCTAACTGTTTCTGTTTGTTGTGGCTAATCGCAAACAGTTCATCCGTGTGAAGTGTATGCCATCAATGGCAGACACTATGATCTGACTGACCCGTTTTTGTTCTGTTGCCTAATCGCAAACAGTTAATCCTTCTGAAGCGTATGCCCTCAACCGCACACATCTTTATCTAGCTGCCCGTTTCTATTCTTCCTCCTCATCACAAACAGTTCATCCGAGTGCATCGTATGATGTATATCGCACGCGCCTTCATCTGGCTGCCCGTTTTTTTGTTTCGCCTCATCGCAAACAGTTCATTGAACTGAACCGTATGCCCTGCATCGCACATGCAACTAAAATCTGAACCATGTTTGATGGCTCCGCCATCGCAAACGTTTTGCACCTTTTTGATTGGTTTTTACACCATCGTTTGCGATTATTACATCGCACATAGTTTCATCGAAGGGTCTCTGATTGTAGTGTCACGTTAGCAGCATCCTGCAGTAGTGTCTAGGCCGAGGAGATTCAGGGACCAGGGCTAAGGATGGCCTACGTCAAGTCCATCTAGGGGGACTCAACATCTCTTAGTATTGGATCCAAGGTCGCAATCCTGAGCTCGGTCAAAACAACAAGCCCACGCACGATGGCCGCGTCTTCGTCGATGGGGAGAGGGCGATGATCATTGATACTTCTCCGGCGTATCTACTTTTCCAAACACTTTTGCTCTTGTTTTGGACTCTAACTTGTATGATTGGAATGGAACTAACCCGGACTAGCGTTGTTTTCAGCAGAGTTGCCATGGTGTTGTTTTATGTGCAGAAAACAAATATTCTCGAAATGACCTGAAACTCCACGGAACACCTTAGAAAAATAATAAAAAATCCTCGCCAAAGATGAAGACCAGGGGGGCCACACCCTGTCCACGAGGGTGGGGGCGCGCCCCCCCTCTAGGGCGCGCCCCCCTGCCTCGTGGGCCCCCTGGAGACCCTCCGACGCCAACTCCAACTCTATATATCTGCTTTCGGAGAGAGAAAAATCAGAGAGAAGAAATCATCATGTTTTACAATACGGAGCCGCCGCCAGGCCCTAAAACCTCTCGGGAGGGCTGATCTGGAGTCCGTTCGGGGCTCCGGAGAGGGGGATTTGTCGTCGTCATCATCATCAACCATCATCCATCACCAATTTCATGATGCTCACCGCCGTGCGTGAGTAATTCCATCGTAGGCTTGCTGGACGGTGATGGGTTGGATGAGATTTATCATGTAATCGAGTTAGTTTTGTTAGGGTTTGATCCCTAGTATCCATTATGTTCTGAGATTGATGTTGCTATAACTTTGCTATGCTTAATGCTTGTCACTAGGGCCCGAGTGCCATGATTTCAGATCTGAACCTATTATGTTTTCATGAATATATGTCAGTTCTTGATCCTATCTTGCAAGTCTATAGTCACCTACTATGTGCTATGATCCGGCAACCCCGAAGTGACAATAATCGGGACCACTCCCGGTGATAACCATGGTTTGAGGAGTTCATGTATTCACTATGTGCTAATGCTTTGTTCCGGTTCTCTATTAAAAGGAGGCCTTAATATCCCTTAGTTTCCAATAGGACCCCGCTGCCACGGGAGGGTAGGACAAAAGATGGCATGCAAGTTCTTTTCCATAAGCACGTATGACTATTTATGGAATACATGCCTACATTACATTGATAAATTGGAGCTAGTTCTATATCACCCTATGTTATGACTGTTACATGATGAACCGCATCCGGCATAATTATCTATCACTGATCCGATGCCTACGAGCTTTCCATATACTGGTTTACGCTTATTTACATTCCCGCTGCTACTATTACAATCACTACAAAATACCAAAAACATTACTTTTGCTGTCTTTACTTTTGTTGCCGTTACCACCACTATCATATTACTTTGCTACTAAACACTTTGTTGCAGATACTAAGTTTCCAGGTGTGGTTGAATTGACAACTCAGCTGCTAATACTTGAGAGTATTCTTTGGCTCCCCTTGTGTCGAATCAATAAATTTGGGTTAAATACTCTACCCTCGAAAACTGTTGCGATCCCCAATACTTCTGGGTTATCAAGACCTTTTTCTGGCGCCGTTGCCGAGGAGCATAGCTCTATTCTTTGAGTCACTTGGGATTTATATCTGCTGGACACTATGAAGAACTTGAAAGACGCTAAGACAAAAATTTATCCCTCAACTACGAGGGGAGGTAAGGAACTGCCATCTAGCCTTGCACTTGATTCACCTTCTGTTATGAGTAAGCTAGCGACACCTAAACCTGCTTCTGCTATTCGTTCCGATATGTCGCATGTTATTGATGATGCCACTTCTGCTATGCATGATACTTATGATGAAACTGCTTCTATGCCTGATACTACTATGCCCCTTAGTGAATTTCTTGAAGAACAAATTGCTTGGGCTAGAGAAAGAGAAATTGAGGAATCTAAATACGATGATGAATGTGATGATGAAAATATGCCTGTTATTCCTCTGGGTTATCTTTTTGATAAAGATTCTTCTTTAGCTATTTTAGCCTGCAAAGATAGATATGAGCTTCAGAGGTTATTAATTAAATGGAACAAAGGATCACTTAGAGATAAAATGAAACCTGATCCTGCTTTTGCTACTCCGCCTATTTGTGTTCTTGATAAGGATTATGAATTCTCTGTTGATCCTGATATAATTACTTTGGTTGAATCTGATCCTTTTTATGGCTATGAATCTGAAACTGTTGTGGCACATCTTACTAAGTTAAATGATATAGCTGCCCTGTTTACTAATGATGAGAGATCGCGTTACTTCTATATACTCAAAATATTTCCGTTCTCATTAAAGGGTGATGCTAAGATATGGTTTAATTCTCTTGATCCTGGTTGTGTGTGTAGTCCCCAGGATATGATTTATTACTTCTCTGCTAAATATTTCCCTGCTCATAAGAAACAAGCTGCTTTGAGGGAAATATACAACTTTGTGCAAATTAAAGAAGAGAGTCTCCCACAAGCTTGGGGGAGGCTTCTCAAGTTACTTAATGCTTTGCCTGATCATCCTCTTAAGAAACCTGAAATACTTGATATCTTTTATAATGGACTAACCGATGCTTCCAGAGATTACCTGGATAGTTGTGCTGGTTCTCTTTTCAGGGAAAGAACACCGGATGAAGCTGAAATTCTATTGAATAATATGTTGACAAATGAAAATAATTGGGCACCTCCTGAGCCAGCTCCTGCTCCAATTAATGATCCTATTCCTAAACCAACTCCAAAGAAGAGAGGTGTTCTATTACTCAGTCCTGAAGATATGCAACAGGCAAAGATATCTATGAAAGAAAAAGGTATTAAAGATGAAGATGTTAAGAATTTACCTCCTATTGAAGAAATACATGGTCTTAATATACCGCATGTCGACGAAGTATATGATCTTAATCCTTTATTTATTGAAAACCCTCCTGATCCCGATATCCCTACACACGTAGTAAAGGTAAATTCTCTCTATATATTTGATGAAGGTGATATCCCTCACTATAAGTCTGCTAGGCAATGCTTTGATGAGTTTGATAATTTTATTGTCAAACAAGAAAATTTTAATGCTTATTTTGGTAGACAATTGAAATATGATTCTGGCATGCTTAAATACTTGAGTGATTATATGGCTAATATTAAAGGAGAACTTAAACTTGTTAGCAAACATGCTTCTATGGTTACCACTCAAGTAGAACAAGTACTTAAAGCTCAAAAAGAAGCGCTTGATGAAATGAATAGTAAGAAAAATGATTATGTTGTTAGAGTGGCTACTAGAACTGGTAGAATGACTCAGGAACCTTTGTATCCTGAAGGCCACCCTAAGAGAATCGAGCAAGATTCTCAGAGAAATAATATTGATATTCCTAGTTCTTCTAAAAAGAAGAAAAAGAAAAATGATAGAACTGTGCAAACTTCTAGTGAACCTATTGCTGAACCACCAGATAATCCAAATGATATATCTATGTCTGATGCTGAAACACAATCTCGTAATGAACATGAACCTAATGAAAATACTAATTATGATGTTCATGATGATGCTCAACCTAGTAATGATAATGATGTAGAAATTGAACCTGCTGTTGATCTTGATAACCCACAATCAAAGAATCAACATTATGATAAAAGAGACTTTGTTGCTAGGAAACATGGTAAAGAAAGAGAACCATGGGTTCATAAACCCATGCCCTTTCCTCCCAAACCATCCAAGAAAAAGGATGATGAGGATTTTGAGCGCTTTGCTGAAATGATTAGGCCCATCTTTTTACGTATGCGATTAACTGATGTGCTCAAAACAAATCCTTATGCTACATATATGAAAGATATCATTACTAATAAAAGAAAGATACCGGAAGCTAAAATTTCCACCATGCTTGCTAATTATACTTTTAAGGGTGGAATACCAAAGAAACTTGGAGATCCCAGAGTTCCTACTATATCTTGCTCCATTAAAAGAAATTATATTAAAACTGCTTTATGTGATCTTGGAGCCGGTGTTAGTGTTATGCCTCTCTCTTTATATCGTAGACTTGACTTGAATAAGTTGACACCTACTAAAATATCTTTGCAAATGGCTGATAAATCAACTGCTATACCTGTCGGTATTTGTGAGGATGTGCCTGTTGTGGTTGCAAACGTTACTATTTTAACGGACTTTGTTATTCTTGATATTCCTGAGGATGATAGTATGTCTATTATTCTTGGAAGACCTTTTCTTAATACTGCAGGGGCTGTTATTGATTGCAACAAAGGCAATGTCACTTTTCATGTTAATGGTAATGAGCATACGATACACTTTCCGAGGAAACAACCTCAAGTTCATAGTATCAACTCCATTGGAAAAATTCCATCAATTATAATTGGAGGTTTTGAATTTCCTCTTCCTGCCGTTAAAAAGAAATATGATATAGTTATTATTGGGGATGTGCATATCCCCGTTGAGGTAACTTAGTGTTATTCGAAATTTCTCCGGTTTCATGATTATCGGAATGAGTTTGTTAACAAGACCTGATCAACCTTGTTAGTGGATTCTTTTTGATGAGCATGAGATGGATGAAACTAGAAGCACAGATTTTTGTGCCCCCTCTATATTTTCTGTTATTTAGTAGAATAAAAGTAAAAATAGTATTTTTCTGTCTGTTTCCGGACTTATCTGTGCAATATAAAAATATCCCGAAAATAAAAGTCCTCAGAATGCCATGCCAATTTAATATGATTTTTTCAGGAATATTTGAGGATTTACTATGCAAAAATTACCGCGGAAGGAGCTGCCACCTGGCCACGAGGGTGGTGGGCGCCCCCCTGCCTCGTGGGCCCACAGTGGCCCTCCTCCACTTATCCCAGCACCCATCTTCTTCCTCTGTCTCACACAAACCCGAAAAACCAACTCAAGCACGAGTTCCAGCCACTTTTGCTACGATTTTCGATCTCCTTGCTCAAAGCACCTCTCGCAAAACTACTTGGGGAGATTGTTCCTTGGTATGTGACTCCTCCATTGGTCCAATTAGTTTTTGTTCTAGTGCTTTATTCTTTGCAAATTTGTGTTGCATAGATGACCATGTTCTTGAGCTTGCAGGTCAAATTTATATGGTTCCAAGTAGTTCTAATGCTTGATACAGGCTCTAGGCACTTGTAGGAGTAGTTGCTACCAGTTTTATTGAAGTTGTTTCACTTTTGTTTGAAGTTACTAAAAATTTCAGAATTTTTCAGAGAAAAACAATATGTTTAGGAAGATGTTCCAAGGTGGTTCTTCTAAGAAGCAAGGACCCAAGATTGCTATGCGCGATGCTGATGAGGATCCACCAAGAGACGCTCAAGTATGGCCTTGCGAATGGCCGTCGGAAAATTTTATGGACCGTGCGGGAATTAAAGAAGAATTCAAAGCATATTTGCGCAATGCCGGTCTCGAGGATTTTGAGGCTAACAAATGCCCCCAGTATCATGATCTCACAAGTTCATTTGTGAGGAGGTTTGAGTATTCATCTTCGCGGAATTGTCCTTCAGTCATATTTGATCTTTATGACAAATCTTATAGAATGGACTTAGAGGATTTCACTCTTGCTTGCAAACTTCCATCATGGGGCAGTATTAGGGATCCCCCTAAATCTGAATTTAGAAACTTTCTTGCTAGTATAACTGTAGAGGAATCTAGAGATATAACGCAAGCTACCATAGGGAGCATTCACTTTCCTGCTATACATTATTTTGCTCTCTTCATTGGTAGATGCATAAATGCTAAGGATGAAGCATGTCACATATGTGTCCCTGACCTCAGCATTCTCAGGAATGCTGTGTTAGGAGACCAATCTTATCACTTGGGAGCCATTGTAGCTCGTAGGTTGCATCATAATAGATATCATGGAGATTTCTTTGGAGGAATTTATGCAACCCGCTTAGCTAATTTTCTTGAGATAGACATCCGTGAGGGTGATACGGAGTTGCCCACCGCATATTTAGATTATGACTCCATGGCTTCACATCATTTTGTCGAGAGGCCCGAATCACCTCTTTTATATCGCTTAGTTTTTAACAAACGGCATGTTTTCCGTATTACTCTCCCTGCTCCTGCCCTCTTTGATTCACAGACAAAAGGAAGATACAATATCACCAGAGATGAGGCAGATGAGTATGAGAGGAGAGCGGAGGCAGCCCGACTCCACGCTGCAGCTCAGCAGGCTATAACTGTCGCACATGAGTATGATCCCAACTATTCTTCGTCGCAGTACGACCCCAGCTACACTTACGGGTATCCGCCAGGCTATCCCTGGCAATAGACCAACTTGGTCCAAAAGCCTAAGCTTGGGGGAGTACGTATTTCTCACCGACATTACATTCATGCTCACACACACTCATTGCTAGAAGTGGGTGTTCATACTCTTTCACTGTAATATCCATGCTAGTTTATTTTCTTTTTCCTGCTTTCTTCTTGTGTGTTTATTAAACTTTAAGAAAAACAAAATAATTTAGTAGCGGTTTACTTTTCTGCTGTAGTAGTAGTAACTAAAAAGAAAACCCAAAAATATGTCCCGTTCTTGTTTTGCTTGTTGGGAGCTTTCCCGTGTAAATAGTTTTATTTTTATTTATTTTTTCTTTGGGGGTCAGTAGGAGAAGACCATAATTAAATTGTTGTAGTGGCTCTTATATGCATTATTGTTGATTTAACCTAGAGCCCATATTGCCTTGTCTTCTCCTGTTTATTGAATGCTCGCAGATTCCAGCTTAGTCCAATGCACGTGCACTCTTATTATTATTCACATCGTTCAGTCGTGCAAGTGAAAGGCAATTATGACGACATATATGATGGACTGACTGAGATGAGAAAAGCTGGTATGAACTTGACCTCTTTTGTTTTTGTAAATATGATGAGTCCCTCGTTCTTGATTCGGCTTATTATGAATAAACATGTCTGCAATGATAATTAGAGATCATAGTTACTTGTGTCATGCTTGATTAGCTATGAGTTATAATGGTTTACCTTGTGTGCCAACATGCTATTGAGATGATTGTGATGTGGTATGATGGGGTGGTATCCTCCTTTGGATGATTTAAGTGACTTGACTTGGCACATGTTCACGCATGTAGTTGAAACAAATCAACATAGCCTTCACGATATTTATGTTCATGGTGGATTATATCCTACTCATGCTTGCATCCAATGTTTATTAATTTTAATGCATGTACATGGCTGTTGTCGCTCTCTAGTTGATCGCTTCCCAGTCTTTTGCTAGCCTTCACCTGTACTAAGCGTGAATACTGCTTGTGCATCCAATCTCTTAAACCCCAAAGTTATTCTAGATGAGTCCACTATACCTTCCTATATGCGGTATCTACCTGCCGTTCCAAGTAAATTTGTATGTGCCAAACTCTAAACCTTCAAATAAATATTATGTTCTGTATGCTCGAATAGCTCATGTATCAACCCAGGCTGTCCTTATCTTCCATGTTAGGCGGGTTATTCTCAAGAGGAGTGGACTCTGCTCCTCACTCACGAGAAAATGGCTGGTCACCGGGATGCCCAGTCCCATGCTTTATGCAAACTAAATCAAAATTAATTGCAAACAAAACTCACCCTGGGACCTGATGTATGTTGGAGACACTCGTTGTTTCGAGCAAGTCATGGATTGATGCTTGTTGGTGGAGGGGGAGTATAAACTTTACCATTCTGTTTGGGAACCTCCTATAATTTGTTTAGCATGGAAGATATCGCCATCTCTTAGTTGCTATGTTGACAATGAAAGTATACCGCTCAAAATGCAATTTATCTCTATTTCAAAACCGAGCTCTGGCACCTCTACAAATCCCTGCTTCCCTCTGCGAAGGGCCTATCCATTTACTTTTATGTTGAGTTATCACCCTCTTATTAAAAAGCACTAGCTGGAGAGCACAGCTATCATTTGCATTCATCACTATTAATCTATGTTAGGTATGACTATGATTGGATCTCTTTTACCATGAATTACAATGTCTAGTCAGTCCTTGATCTTTAAAGGTGCTCTGCATTTATGTTTTGCGGTCTCGGAAAGGGCTAGCGAGATACCATCTAAATCTCATATAAAAATTGGCATTAGATAAACAATTTTTTTACCCCACAAAAAAAGATAAACAATTTTTTTCAAGAAAGCAGCTATATGAGCATAAAAAATCAGCAT
Organism: Aegilops umbellulata; assembly: GCA_032464435.1. Lineage (NCBI taxonomy): Eukaryota > Viridiplantae > Streptophyta > Magnoliopsida > Poales > Poaceae > Aegilops > Aegilops umbellulata. The sequence goes on along the minus strand of CP136057.1, from coordinate 1,172,443 downwards.
TCCTGCCAAACTGGACTCTTTCTACCATAGAAAAAGATAAAACTGTCTACAACAGTAGTCGATATCTTTCCTTCGGGTGGACAGTTCCTAACTCTTAAGTAGTTGTACATATGTTGGACACTCCGGAACTAGTGCTTCGAGTCCTTCTTCACCTTCTCCTCCTACTTTACCAAGGTCCCACAGGCAAAGAGGAAGAACGAACCCCCTACGACAACAATCGGTTCATATCTCAAGTGGTTGTATATGATGTACACTTACTCACTGTTATTTCGACTGTCGGTGATGGTCATCCTTCACCTTCTGCTCCTGCTTTACTAAGGTCTTAGAAGAGGAGAAGCTGGAAGACGGCCCCGTATGACAACAGTCGGTACACTCCTCTTAGAAAATCTATCATCTCTCAAGTGATTGTATATATCATATACACTCACTCACGGTATATATCATATACACTCACTCACGGTTATTGAGACTGTCGGTGATGGTCATCATTCCCATCCTCCTCCTCTTCTCCTTTACCAATGTCTCAGAGGAAGAGGAGGGGAAAGACGACCCTCTACGACAATAGTCGGTGTCCTCCTCCCAGAACAACTCTCGTATCATTGTGTCGATTAAGAGTGAGGGAATATCCATCCAAAGGAAAACTTAAGCTAACAGTACCAACTTAATATCCATCCAATTAAGTAGCTCATCTAACAAAATGACATATATATAGTACTCCATAGAAACTTCCATAGTTTCAGCACTACTATGATCATAGTTTAAAAATCTCTACCACCAAAGTATAAAAGTAGCTAGGCGGAGAAGGGAGAAACTCCTCGTCAAAGTCATAGGTGGAGTAACCTGGGTTAGAATTCTTCTTCTACCCTTTGCAGGAGGGGCCAGCCTCATCTGCATACGAGCTCGGGCCAAAGACTTCATCCCAGAAGTCGTCGCCACCATCACTGTCTCGCCCTTCTTCTTGGATCCTCATCCAGCCAAGACACCACCAAATGATTGCCACCCTAGCGAGCATAGATCGGCGCCTCATCCTTTAGGAGCTACTTCTCCTCGGCCCTAGATGCTACCCTCATATTCAAAGGCTCCAGCTCAAGCGCACGTGCGATGATGGCGGGGAAGTTGAGTTGTGCCCTTTGTCTCGTGGTACTGAACCACCATGGCATCATAGGCGCAGATCATATTTTCCTCTTTTATATCCTTTAAAATGTTATCTTGCTGGATACAGAGTGGATCAAAGAGGATAATGACCAGATGCGGATTTGAATATGGATAATTTTACTACACTACAGTTTTGAATCAGAAATGGAGCGGATCAGGACAAAAAAGAATCACAGTAGTCCAATATATATGAACATAAATAGACAAGGGGGCAGCCATTTGTCAGGGGACTGCTTGCATAGTCGATTTCATACAACCCAATTAGATTTTCTATTTTTGGAGAATTTGCATTTTTTACGTACTTTTGGAATTTGTATTGTGACTTCCAAAGTATCTTCACCTACCTTTCAAAATTTGGAACTTCCAAAAGAGTTTCAAAATTTTAAATATTCAGAACTTTTAAAATTTTGAATTGTGTATTTACATCCGTAAACTGATCTATCATATGGAGGCTTGGTTTTGCAACATGGTACTCATATTGATGAAATAAAAAATTGCCACAAAAATCTAGACTAACAAAACGTACACCTAACATTAGGATAACTTTGTTTCCTACAGTGTGCATTGACAAGGATTCAGATGTAAGTTACTAGAGAAAATCAATTAGACGAGCTTCACATAGACTTCTCGAAAACTTTCTTGGTGGGAGACAGTAAATTGTCAACATGCAGCTTACTCCACATCTTCAAGGAATTTTTTTATCTCTGCTGGAGTTAGATTTCTGCATTTAATAGTGGGACTGTTACTATCAAAAATGCAGAAGCAGATTGAACTCAAATCAAACAGCTCTATTATGAAAGTTACAGCTGGTAAAACTAGAGTAAGCAATTGTACTTAAACAACCATATTATGCAACTAACCGATAAACGGGAATAGTAGCACAAACGTATTGGACGTATACTCGATAAAAGCAGATAAAGATCACTTGTTACCAACAATATGCAGAAGAGAAACATGTACTGGTGAATGGATGAGTAGAGAGCAGCACAACTTGTTACCGAACAAATGAACTTCTAATGACAATGCATATGACAACTATTGTACTGCAACAACAACATACTTGACTTTGTATACATACATGAATTCACGGTCAGCTCGAATAAATCCAATTTCAACATTGTCAGCAATGATTTGACCATCATATCTGCATGTCTAGAAACAATCAGTACTAAGTAAGCTACCTAGTTACAGCATAAGAAAAATGTGGCTACCCTTCTTTTAAAGCACAAATTGCAGTATGGATGGCATCATCAAGCTCCATATTTGTTGTGTATCTGCAAGTAAAAGTTACATCGATTAAATCATATGACCATTAAACATTGAAACATGTGTGCTCCTTGTACTAATGAATGGATGCAAGGTTATACATAAATAGTGTTTCAATTATTTTGTTCATCAAGATTTACAAACATAACCAAAGCCTTAATAGTGAAAAATACTAGTGGTATAATACATAGACCCTCCATCTACCTGTTCTCAAGAAACATCTTTGCATTTGACACATTTTCCCCTATAGCTGATGCTTCCCTCGAAAAGTAAGATCCTGATGGGTCAACCTAAGAAACAATCAACAATGAAAATCCAACATTTCTATTAGCTATACCATTCAATGAAATATCAGCTATAAATAGGAGATAAGTGGTAAACGAATAATGCATATAATATGCCTTGTTAGTGGGATAACATGTGGTTGAATCTTAAACGGGGAAAGGAAAATACCAAGTCCTTTATCATATATGTATTTGCACATACCTGATACAACTGTGGGCCAGTTTCATCATACCCAGCAATCAACTGTGATACACCACTGCAAACAAATTATGGGTACTACACTGTTAAATCGTGTTAAGGAGTCAAAGATAGTAACATGATGATGTGGGCCTTAATAAGTACATATGTCTATGAAGTTTGACTGGACTTTTGGCTAACATATGCAAAATGTTTGGGTTATCAGCTTGTGACTGCTAGGTCAGTGGGAGAACAGGGATGAATCAGTGAATAACCCTATTAACATAATCAATTGCTCGACCATTAATAGGTAGTTTTCAGGGGCCACACTAACATAGAGCATGATTCTTCTACAAAATGTAGTTCTCTAACTCTTGCCCTGCGGTGGAGGGGAGGTCATGGTGAGAGAAGAAGCAGAGGTGACCTTCCGATGACTTTGGGGAGGTTGCCCAAGAGCGCAAACTCCGGGTGGACGAAAAATGGGGATGGTGAGCTCAAGCACGTAGAAATGGTAGGCAGTTGGGGGAAGGGGTGTATAGCCCCCTGTCACTTCAGTTAATCTATACATTTCTGAAGAGTGGATCAACTCCCAAGCTACTCCATGTGTCAAATAAGGTGAATTTGACACAGTTGGTCACCAAACAGCTATAAACTAGCCGGTTAATCAAAGTTTTTGTGTTTTTTAACATTGGACATTTTAATAGATCAGTCACACACATAGTTTACTCTGGCCTATATATAAAGGTTGTCAATGTGCAATACATTGTTGTGTTTCACAAGTGACAAAATAAAAAGACATCAACGTTCTGTTAGAAATTTGGGTTCATGGTATCAGAAGCGCGGTATATCAAAGGCATTGTGAAGGCTACTAGAATAGGTGTATGGTTCAGATGTATAGTCAAATAGAGTGATGTTTAGAATAGACTTGGATGTTAGTGTCTATTACTCCATTCTTCCTAAAATAAGTGTCACTTTAGTTAATCTATACATTTCCGAAGAGCTGATCAACTGTCCAAGCGACTCATTGTGTCAAATATGGTGACTTTGACACAATGGGTCCAGAACGTCTATAAACTAGCCAGTTAATCAAAGTTTCTATGTTTTTTAACATTGGAAATTTTAATAGATCGCTCACACACAATTTACTCTGGCCCTATATATAAAGGTTGTAAATGTGTAACACATTGTTGTGTTTGACAAGAAGTGACTAAATAAACAGACATCAACATTCTATTAGACGTTTGGGTTCATGGTATCAGAAGCACGGTGTACCAAAGGCATTGTGAAGTCCACTTGAATGGATGTATGCTTCGAATGTTGAGACAAATAGCACCATGTTTAAATTAGACTTGGATGTTAGTGTTTGTTACTCCATGCATCCTAAAATAAGTGTCGTTCATTTAGTACAACTTTGTCCTAACATTATACTTAATGATTGACACATATTTTGGGACAGAGGGGTGCATAGCCCCCTGGCACTTCGGTTAATCAATACATTTTTGAAGAGCTGATCAACTTCCCAAGCTACTTACTGTGTCAAATATGGTGAATTTAACCCAATGGGTCCCAAACGCCTATAAACTAGCCAGTTAATCAAAGTTCTTTATGTTTTTTAACATTGCAAAATTAATAGATCAGACACGCACAGTTTACTCTGGCCCTATATATAAAGGTTGTAAATGTGTAATACATTGTTGTGTTTCACAAGAAGTGACTAAATAAGTAGACATCAATGTTTTATTAGACATTTGGGTTCATGGTATCAGAAGCACGGTATACCAAAGGCAATGTGAAGGCTACTAGAATGGGTGTATGCTTCAGATGTTGAGACAAATAGCAAGATGTTTAGAATAGACTTGGATTTTAGTGTTTATAAATCCCTTCGTCCTAAAATAAGTGTCGTTGATTTAGTACAACTTTGTACCAAATCAGCGGCACTTATTTTGGGACGGAGGGGGTGTATCACCCCTTATCACTTCAGTTAACCTTTACATTTCCGAAGAGCTGATCAACTGTCCAAGCTACTTATTATGTAAAATATGGTGAATTTGACACAACCGGTCCAAACGCCTATAAACTAGCCAGTTAATCAAAGTTTTAGTGTTTTTTAACATTGGAAAATTTAATAGATCGGTCACACATAATTTACTTTGGCCCTATATATAAAGGTTGTAAAAATGTGTGGTACATTGTTATGTTTCATAAGTGAGTAAATAAACAGACATCAATGTTCTATTAGACATTTGGGTTCATGGTATCAAAAGCATGGTATATCAAAGGCATTATGAAGGCTACTAGAATGGTTGTATGCTTTAGATGTTGAGACAAATAGCACGATGTTTAGAATAGACTTGGATGTTAGTGTTTATTACTTCGTCCTAAAATAATTGCTGTTGATTTAGTACAACTTTGTACTACAGCGACACTTATTTTGTAACAGGGGGAGTATTTTATTTGTTATCTAGAGTAGCTTATTACTCGATATAAAGAGATGGATTAATTGTATCTAGGGAAAGTCAAGGTCACAATATATTAATGATGTTGCATGTGCTCTTCAGCACCCCCCTGCCCCACCCCCACCCCCTCGATCCCCTCTTGTATGCGGTCTGTGTGGTATGGCTAACAGAAGATTATAGTGCATTGCACAACTATACAAACTTTTCAAAAGGTGGGTAGCACAGTGTAGGGCCCACTATGCAACTCTTGCATCCTAGACAGTTAGAATGTACCAGTGCACCAGCCGAATCTATGCACCGGATGCACCCATATGGCTTTGGGGCATGAAAAGCAACAGGCAAGATTCACGCACTAGTTATACTATAGCCTACTTGCATAAATAACCTTGTATTAAAAATCAAACCACACTCTAGCTCTGTATGGCTAGAAAATAAAAAGTTCTTTTTGTGAATATGTCAGTAGATAATGGATCGTGGCCATCACTTCTTCATCCAACAGTTAGGTAGGCATTGGTGTATCCAGTGTACAGTTTCATTGGGTGCACTGGATATATTTCCCGGTAATTAACCAAGCTAACGGCATGTATGTGGCCAGAAAGTCATCTAATTTAATCCCCTAAATGTGAGCATCCGATTGGAATGGTCCAACGTTCCATATGCTCTGTGTTACTCTATAGAGTAAAACTATCAAGCAATTTATTTTTCTTACAGTAGTTTGGGTATAACATGCGCATAACTTATTTTACACTTTTGTACTTCTTTAGTATAATGAGTAACAATGTAGAGTATAATAACGCACCCAAATCGTGTGAACTCCCGCATAACAAAAGCGGTCTCTCGGACAAGGCAGACAACAGGGATAGTTTCCTGCTTTTGGAAATGAAGAATGGTAAGGAAACCATTTTTACTAAGGAAATAATAATATAACATGGCAACAGTGAACTGCAAGTTATCCAAATGACCAATATATCAAAATGTTGTCTTTACCAAATGTGCAATTGCTTCTTTTGAAAGTCAAAACCAAAAGAGTCATGAATATACCTTGTATATCCTATTATATTGTCATGCTTGCCTCTGACTTTTTCTGACAAGAACACGAAAATCAGGACCCATCCCACTGAAGATAATGAGTAGGTAAGTGCACATGCATGTAAAGAGAGACACTTGGAGATTCCAAGACAGACCAAATGTCTATAACATCAATTGAAAGGTGTAATTACCGGAGCCACGTTGGAAAGCTGGGACATTTAATATTATGATTTCTTGGATGTTAATACTAGAAGTCTAGTTATTTATCTCGAGTGTGCACTTCCATGGTCAAGCAATGCTCTAGGTAATTAGTCGCACCAGTGAGTTGAGTAGTTGACCCACAACTTATAGTTTGCATGATAATAACAAATAGTGGAAGTAATATATTCCCTGCTTGCCCACTCATCATGTTGCCTAAAAAGGGTGAATAAGTCATGTTTTCTCCAAGATACTTTACATTGGTGATCTATCAATCAGTTGGTTCCTTGCATATGTTAGACCGGTATTTTAATATACTTATTTTCCTTTTTTAATTAGGGTCGTCTATAGTATAAGGTGATGAAACACATAGAGGCAGGAACATTCGGATAAATTCTTAATTTCATTCTTCTATGTATACATAGACCATCTCATCAGTGATGAAAGTCGAAAACAGATGTAGTGGCTAACACAGCTAAGTTGATGTGAGGGTAATACAATATAAGAATTAAATATGTCAGCTGTTGAAATGTATCCAAGATACAAAAATAAATTACAAAATTAAGCAAAAATAAAGGTACCTGTATACAACTCCAATATTTGGGGTGACTGACTGGATTCTTTGCACCTACAAAATTGTAGAAACAAATTCACTAGAATTTTTGATAAAAACAAGTAATGGAAAGTAGAGAAGGTATTAAAGTTAAGGATGATGTTACACTTACATATGCTTCACCCACTGAATTACACGGCAATTTCTTCTTGGTGGCGATAACTACACCATTGGCATCTACCAACATGCACATGTATCTCAGAATCGATAAATCACTTGGAAAGGGAAGTGAAAGGGTTCTAGTTATGACCACGTATAATAAATACAATAGAGTGAAAACAAGAACGTATTATCATGTTGATACATGGGCCCTATGTGTCAAGGTATTTGTGATCTATGTATGTAGTTGATTTTAGTTTCTCTAGTCCCCCTATAATAGAGCTTTTAACACTATGTATCGACCATGATTATGTGTTACTACTGCTGAACTACGTAACACATTTCGGTAACACATATTTACATATTACCACGTCAAAATCTATGTAACACACTCGACCAACACATAGTTACTATTACAATATCTCGGTGACACATTTTGAGGCCTTATATAGTATGTGTTACTATCCGTCGTTGGACACAAAATGTTGTGTTACAGTAATTTCCCTTGTCACACATTTTTCAATCTGTTACATGATTGTGTTACTTAAAGTCTGTTTTGTTGTAGTGTTGGTCATAAGCACCAATTGCCTTACTTTCCAACAATACAAGATTGTATTCAGTTCCATCAAGACCAGTCCTCCTCAAAGGTGCACTTCACATCCAAATTCCCTTGGTGCAAGGATTTATGTGTTGATGCAACTTGAAAACCATTGGTTCTTTACGAAAAAATAGAGTGGGAAATCTGTAATGTGTACGATATGATTTTCATTAAAGGAGGAAGATAGAAGAATCCAGGTCTTTACATATTTTATACCGGAGCTGACGTGACCCCCCCTGCAAAAAAAACGAAAAAGAACTAGCTAAGGAAAAGAAAGAAATCAGTCAAAACTAAAGGGCTAGTTAATGGTGGCAATCCAAGTAGCAACTGGCTCAAAGTTAGTCATCCTCGCTCTCACTACTATCTATTCTCGTAGAACAACTCTCGGTAGATTCTCAAACATCTAGTGTAATCCTTAGCACGAGGTATACCCATCATGAATAATGAAAAGAAGCAGTACATAGGGTATTACTCCTCACCGGAAGCCCGAACCTGGGTAAAAACCGTGTGTAACCTCCGATCTAAGACTTCCAACCACGCAAAGTACCCTACCAAGGATACTGATTGGATTTTGCACTACTATCCAAGTTTCTCTATAAACTCTGCCACTATGGATGGTGCATCGTTCCAGATACAACAAACCAGACATAAGGAGCAGTCCCTAGCAGCCAATTCCAATTCCATGCATTGGTTGCCAGACCATCCCTAGTTCTCATGACCAGTGATTGTTTCAACTAAGAGTGAGGTGCCCTCATAGATTAACCTTCTCACTGGTGAAAGGTTGCTCCCAACACCAGCCTCTAGTAAAGTGTCTGCTCGGTAATATCATTCCTTCAGAATTTTTGCACCTAGTGAGTTAGGATTTTTCTTAGCATTCACCATTCCTATCTTGCCAACAAAGAGAGATCACATGAAATAGGATGGAACTGCTTCAGCTACAGATTTGGTAAGTGCCTCCATAGCAGACCATGACATCAACTTACACATCCATCTTTTTTACATTTTCGCAGATCCTCTCTCTCAAATACTTGAATACTCCATTATATGACCTCCCAGCATTCAATGGCATGCCAAGATACTTTTCACTTACACATTCATTATGAACGAAAATGCTTCACAGACGACAAAGCGTAGACGATCTATGGACAACCAAGAATCCAACGGTTGTTGCTTCACTCAGGACGAGATTCCCCGGCTGGATTTAATCATCGTGCACGAATCGTCCAAAAATTGTCGTCGCATAGCATGGTTCTTCTAGGAATCTGAACATCTTAAACTAGAATAAATAGAAGACTTATATCCATTAATGTGTTGGCATGACACGCCACAGGATGCTTCCAGCACCTATTGTGCAATGTCATCATCTATCTTAAAAAATAGCATGATGTTACCTGCGAAGACCAAGTGGTTAACTAACACTAGTAGAAATCAGGGCTTTGGTCACAGCTCAATATACATATTAGTCCCGGTTGCATTACGAACCGGGACTAATGTGAGCATTAGTCCCGGTTCGAGCGGCTAAAGGCATTAGTCCCGGTTCAAATGAGACCTTTAGTCCTGGTTTAACACACGAACCGGGACTAAAGGGTGCAATGCCCTTTAGTCCCGGTTCGTATCTCAAACCGGGACTAAAGATTAAACCTTTAGTCCCGGTTTGTGACACGAACCAGGACTAAAGGGTGCGATGCCCTTTAGTCCCGGTTCATGTCTCAAACCGGGACTAAAGGGGTTCATGTTTCAAACTCTACCCCCCCTCCCCCGGTGTATCGTCATTTCAGTTTTGAAAAAAACAAAAGAAAATGATAAAAAAACTTCAAAAAATAAAATCCTTTGAAATGTAGTTATATTACTACATCTACTAGTTAGGAAAATTGAAAAAACTTAAATTTGGACATGTTTTGCAAAGAAGTGTTATGAAAAAAGTAAAATTGCTATAACTTTTACATACGATGTCGGAAAAAACGTATAATATATCAAAATGGTCAGCACAAAATGTCGGGAAAAAATTTAGAATCTTCAAATTCTAAAAGGAAAAAAAGTTAGGCTCAAATTTTAGTTTTTTTGAATTTTGGTTAAATCTGTTCAAACTATGGTCAAACTACTTATTCAAGAAGTACTAGTGTTACTAAATAATTATTTCAGTTTTTTTGAATTTTGGTCAAATCTGGTCAAACTATGGTCAAACAATGGTCAAACTACTTATTCAAGAAATATTAGTGTTACTAAATAATTATTATTTTTTAGAATAATAGTCGGTGTCCTCCTCCCAGAACAACTCTCGTATCATTGTGTCGATTAAGAGTGAGGGAATATCCATCCAAAGGAAAACTTAAGCTAACAGTACCAACTTAATATCCATCCAATTAAGTAGCTCATCTAACAAAATGACATATATATAGTACTCCATAGAAACTTCCATAGTTTCAGCACTACTATGATCATAGTTTAAAAATCTCTACCACCAAAGTATAAAAGTAGCTAGGCGGAGAAGGGAGAAACTCCTCGTCAGAGTCATAGGTGGAGTAACCTGGGTTAGAATTCTTCTTCTACCCTTTGCAGGAGGGGCCAGCCTCATCTGCATACGAGCTCGGGCCAAAGACTTCATCCCAGAAGTCGTCGCCACCATCATTGTCTCGCCCTTCTTCTTGGATCCTCATTCAGCCAAGACACCACCAAATGATTGCCACCCTAGCGAGCATAGATCGGCGCCTCATCCTTTAGGAGCTACTTCTCCTCGGCCCTAGATGCTACCCTCATATTCAAAGGCTCCAGCTCAAGCGCACGTGCGATGATGGCGGGGAAGTTGAGTTGTGCCCTTTGTCTCGTGATACTGAACCACCATGGCATCATAGGCGCAGATCATATTTTCCTCTTTTATATCCTTTAAAATGTTATCTTGCTGGATACAGAGTGGATCAAAGAGGATAATGACCAGATGCGGATTTGAATATGGATAATTTTACTACACTACAGTTTTGAATCAGAAATGGAGCGGATCAGGACAAAAAAGAATCACAGTAGTCCAATATATATGCACATAAATAGACAAGGGGGCAGCCATTTGTCAGGGGACTGCTTGCATAGTCGATTTCATACAACCCAATTAGATTTTCTATTTTTGGAGAATTTGCATTTTTTACGTACTTTTGGAATTTGTATTGTGACTTCCAAAGTATCTTGACCTACCTTTCAAAATTTGGAACTTCCAAAAGAGTTTCAAAATTTTAAATATTCAGAACTTTTAAAATTTTGAATTGTGTATTTACATCCGTAAACTGATCTATCATATGGAGGCTTGGTTTTGCAACCTGGTACTCATATTGATGAAATAAAAAATTGCCACAAAAATCCAGACTAACAAAACGTACACCTAACGTTAGGATAACTTTGTTTCCTACAGTGTGCATTGACAAGGATTCAGACGTAAGTTACTAGAGAAAATCAATTAGACGAGCTTCACATAGACTTCTCGAAAACTTTCTTGGTGGGAGACAGTAAATTGTCAACATGCAGCTTACTCCACATCTTCAAGGAATTTTTTTATCTCTGCTGGAGTTAGATTTCTGCATTTAATATGGGGACTGTTACTATCAAAAATGCAGAAGCAGATTGAACTCAAATCAAACAGCTCTATTATGAAAGTTACAGCTGGTAAAACTAGAGTAAGTAATTGTACTTAAACAACCATATTATGCAACTAACCGATAAACGGGAATAGTAGCACAAACGTATTGGACGTATACTCGATAAAAGCAGATAAAGATCACTTGTTACCAACAATATGCAGAAGAGAAACATGTACTGGTGAATGGATGAGTAGAGAGCAGCACAACTTGTTACCGAACAAATGAACTTCTAATGACAATGCATATGACAACTATTGTACTGCAACAACAACATACTTGACTTTGTATACATACATGAATTCACGGTCAGCTCGAATAAATCCAATTTCAACATTGTCAGCAATGATTTGACCATCATATCTGCATGTCTAGAAACAATCAGTACTAAGTAAGCTACCTAGTTACAGCATAAGAAAAATGTGGCTACCCTTCTTTTAAAGCACAAATTGCAGTATGGATGGCATCATCAAGCTCCATATATGTTGTGTATCTGCAAGTAAAAGTTACATCGATTAAATCATATGACCATTAAACATTGAAACATGTGTGCTCCTTGTACTAATGAATGGATGCAAGGTTATACATAAATAGTGTTTCAATTATTTTGTTCATCAAGATTTACAAACATAACCAAATCCTTAATAGTGACAAATACTAGTGGTATAATACATAGACCCTCCATCTACCTGTTCTCAAGAAACATCTTTGCATTTGACACATTTTCCCCTATAGCTGATGCTTCCCTCGAAAAGTAAGATCCTGATGGGTCAACCTAAGAAACAATCAACAATGAAAATCCAACATTTCTATTAGCTATACCATTCAATGAAATATCAGCTATAAACAGGAGATAAGTGGTAAACGAATAATGCATATAATATGCCTTGTTAGTGGGATAACATGTGGTTGAATCTTAAACGGGGAAAGGAAAATACCAAGTCCTTTATCATATATGTATTTGCACATACCTGATACAACTGTGGGCCAGTTTCATCATACCCAGCAATCAACTGTGATACACCACTGCAAACAAATTATGGGTACTACACTGTTAAATCGTGTTAAGGAGTCAAAGATAGTAACATGATGATGTGGGCCTTAATAAGTACATATGTCTATGAAGTTTGACTGGACTTTTGGCTAACATATGCAAAATGTTTGGGTTATCAGCTTGTGACTGCTAGGTCAGTGGGAGAACAGGGATGAATCAGTGAATAACCCTATTAACATAATCAATTGCTCGACCATTAATAGGTAGTTTTCAGGGGCCACACTAACATAGAGCATGATTCTTCTACAAAATGTAGTTCTCTAACTCTTGCCCTGCGGTGGAGGGGAGGTCATGGTGAGAGAAGAAGCAGAGGTGACCTTCCGATGACTTTGGGGAGGTTGCCCAAGAGCGCAACCTCCGGGTGGACGAAAAATGGGGATGGCGAGCTCAAGCACGTAGAAATGGTAGGCAGTTGGGGGAAGGGGTGTATAGCCCCCTGTCACTTCAGTTAATCTATACATTTCTGAAGAGTGGATCAACTCCCAAGCTACTCCATGTGTCAAATAAGGTGAATTTGACACAGTTGGTCACCAAACAGCTATAAACTAGCCGGTTAATCAAAGTTTTTGTGTTTTTTAACATTGGACATTTTAATAGATCAGTCACACACATAGTTTACTCTGGCCTATATATAAAGGTTGTCAATGTGCAATACATTGTTGTGTTTCACAAGTGACAAAACAAAAAGACATCAACGTTCTGTTAGAAATTTGGGTTCATGGTATCAGAAGCGCGGTATATCAAAGGCATTGTGAAGGCTACTAGAATAGGTGTATGGTTCAGATGTATAGTCAAATAGAGTGATGTTTAGAATAGACTTGGATGTTAGTGTCTATTACTCCATTCTTCCTAAAATAAGTGTCACTTTAGTTAATCTATACATTTCCGAAGAGCTGATCAACTGTCCAAGCGACTCATTGTGTCAAATATGGTGACTTTGACACAATGGGTCCAGAACGTCTATAAACTAGCCAGTTAATCAAAGTTTCTATGTTTTTTAACATTGGAAATTTTAATAGATCGCTCACACACAGTTTACTCTGGCCCTATATATAAAGGTTGTAAATGTGTAACACATTGTTGTGTTTGACAAGAAGTGACTAAATAAACAGACATCAACATTCTATTAGATGTTTGGGTTCATGGTATCAGAAGCACGGTGTACCAAAGGCATTGTGAAGTCCACTTGAATGGATGTATGCTTCGAATGTTGAGACAAATAGCACCATGTTTAAATTAGACTTGGATGTTAGTGTTTATTACTCCATGCATCCTAAAATAAGTGTCGTTCATTTAGTACAACTTTGTCCTAACATTATACTTAATGATTGACACATATTTTGGGACAGAGGGGTGCATAGCCCCCTGGCACTTCGGTTAATCAATACATTTTTGAAGAGCTGATCAACTTCCCAAGCTACTTACTGTGTCAAATATGGTGAATTTAACCCAATGGGTCCCAAACGCCTATAAACTAGCCAGTTAATCAAAGTTCTTTATGTTTTTTAACATTGCAAAATTAATAGATCAGACACGCACAGTTTACTCTGGCCCTATATATAAAGGTTGTAAATGTGTAATACATTGTTGTGTTTCACAAGAAGTGACTAAATAAGTAGACATCAATGTTTTATTAGACATTTGGGTTCATGGTATCAGAAGCACGGTATACCAAAGGCAATGTGAAGGCTACTAGAATGGGTGTATGCTTCAGATGTTGAGACAAATAGCAAGATGTTTAGAATAGACTTGGATTTTAGTGTTTATAAATCCCTTCGTCCTAAAATAAGTGTCGTTGATTTAGTACAACTTTGTACCAAATCAGCGGCACTTATTTTGGGACGGAGGGGGTGTATCACCCCTTATCACTTCAGTTAACCTTTACATTTCCGAAGAGCTGATCAACTGTCCAAGCTACTTATTATGTAAAATATGGTGAATTTGACACAACCGGTCCAAACGCCTATAAACTAGCCAGTTAATCAAAGTTTTAGTGTTTTTTAACATTGGAAAATTTAATAGATCGGTCACACATAATTTACTTTGGCCCTATATATAAAGGTTGTAAAAATGTGTGGTACATTGTTATGTTTCATAAGTGAGTAAATAAACAGACATCAATGTTCTATTAGACATTTGGGTTCATGGTATCAAAAGCATGGTATATCAAAGGCATTATGAAGGCTACTAGAATGGTTGTATGCTTTAGATGTTGAGACAAATAGCACGATGTTTAGAATAGACTTGGATGTTAGTGTTTATTACTTCGTCCTAAAATAATTGCTGTTGATTTAGTACAACTTTGTACTACAGCGACACTTATTTTGTAACAGGGGGAGTATTTTATTTGTTATCTAGAGTAGCTTATTACTCGATATAAAGAGATGGATTAATTGTATCTAGGGAAAGTCAAGGTCACAATATATTAATGATGTTGCATGTGCTCTTCAGCACCCCCCTGCCTCACCCCCACCCCCTCGATCCCCTCTTGTATGCGGTCTGTGTGGTATGGCTAACAGAAGATTATAGTGCATTGCACAACTATACAAACTTTTCAAAAGGTGGGTAGCACAGTGTAGGGCCCACTATGCAACTCTTGCATCCTAGACAGTTAGAATGTACCAGTGCACCAGCCGAATCTATGCACCGGATGCACCCATATGGCTTTGGGGCATGAAAAGCAACAGGCAAGATTCACGCACTAGTTATACTATAGCCTACTTGCATAAATAACCTTGTATTAAAAATCAAACCACACTCTAGCTCTGTATGGCTAGAAAATAAAAAGTTCTTTTTGTGAATATGTCAGTAGATAATGGATCGTGGCCATCACTTCTTCATCCAACAGTTAGGTAGGCATTGGTGTATCCAGTGTACAGTTTCATTGGGTGCACTGGATATATTTCCCGGTAATTAACCAAGCTAACGGCATGTATGTGGCCAGAAAGTCATCTAATTTAATCCCCTAAATGTGAGCATCCGATTGGAATGGTCCAACGTTCCATATGCTCTGTGTTACTCTATAGAGTAAAACTATCAAGCAATTTATTTTTCTTACAGTAGTTTGGGTATAACATGCGCATAACTTATTTTACACTTTTGTACTTCTTTAGTATAATGAGTAACAATGTAGAGTATAATAACGCACCCAAATCGTGTGAACTCCCGCATAACAAAAGCGGTCTCTCGGACAAGGCAGACAACAGGGATAGTTTCCTGCTTTTGGAAATGAAGAATGGTAAGGAAACCATTTTTACTAAGGAAATAATAATATAACATGGCAACAGGTGAACTGCAAGTTATCCAAATGACCAATATATCAAAATGTTGTCTTTACCAAATGTGCAATTGCTTCTTTTGAAAGTCAAAACCAAAAGAGTCATGAATATACCTTGTATATCCTATTATATTGTCATGCTTGCCTCTGACTTTTTCTGACAAGAACACGAAAATCAGGACCCATCCCACTGAAGATAATGAGTAGGTAAGTGCACATGCATGTAAAGAGAGACACTTGGAGATTCCAAGACAGACCAAATGTCTATAACATCAATTGAAAAGTGTAATTACCGGAGCCACGTTGGAAAGCTGGGACATTTAATATTATGATTTCTTGGATGTTAATACTAGAAGTCTAGTTATTTATCTCGAGTGTGCACTTCCATGGTCAAGCAATGCTCTAGGTAATTAGTCGCACCAGTGAGTTGAGTAGTTGACCCACAACTTATAGTTTGCATGATAATAACAAATAGTGGAAGTAATATATTCCCTGCTTGCCCACTCATCATGTTGCCTAAAAAGGGTGAATAAGTCATGTTTTCTCCAAGATACTTTACATTGGTGATCTATCAATCAGTTGGTTCCTTGCATATGTTAGACCGGTATTTTAATATATTTATTTTCCTTTTTTAATTAGGGTCGTCTATAGTATAAGGTGATGAAACACATAGAGGCAGGAACATTCGGATAAATTCTTAATTTCATTCTTCTATGTATACATAGACCATCTCATCAGTGATGAAAGTCGAAAACAGATGTAGTGGCTAACACAGCTAAGTTGATGTGAGGGTAATACAATATAAGAATTAAATATGTCAGCTGTTGAAATGTATCCAAGATACAAAAATAAATTACAAAATTAAGCAAAAATAAAGGTACCTGTATACAACTCCAATATTTGGGGTGACTGACTGGATTCTTTGCACCTACAAAATTGCAGAAACAAATTCACTAGAATTTTTGATAAAAACAAGTAATGGAAAGTAGAGAAGGTATTAAAGTTAAGGATGATGTTACACTTACATATGCTTCACCCACTGAATTACACGGCAATTTCTTCTTGGTGGCGATAACTACACCATTGGCATCTACCAACATGCACATGTATCTCAGAATCGATAAATCACTTGGAAAGGGAAGTGAAAGGGTTCTAGTTATGACCACGTATAATAAATACAATAGAGTGAAAACAAGAACGTATTATCATGTTGATACATGGGCCCTATGTGTCAAGGTATTTGTGATCTATGTATGTAGTTGATTTTAGTTTCTCTAGTCCCCCTATAATAGAGCTTTTAACACTATGTATCGACCATGATTATGTGTTACTACTGCTGAACTACGTAACACATTTCGGTAACACATATTTACATATTACCACGTCAAAATCTATGTAACACACTCGACCAACACATAGTTACTATTACAATATCTCGGCGACACATTTTGAGGCCTTATATAGTATGTGTTACTATCCGTCGTTGGACACAAAATGTTGTGTTACAGTAATTTCCCTTGTCACACATTTTTCAATCTGTTACATGATTGTGTTACTTAAAGTCTGTTTTGTTGTAGTGTTGGTCATAAGCACCAATTGCCTTACTTTCCAACAATACAAGATTGTATTCAGTTCCATCAAGACCAGTCCTCCTCAAAGGTGCACTTCACATCCAAATTCCCTTGGTGCAAGGATTTATGTGTTGATGCAACTTGAAAACCATTGGTTCTTTACGAAAAAATAGAGTGGGAAATCTGTAATGTGTACGATATGATTTTCATTAAAGGAGGAAGATAGAAGAATCCAGGTCTTTACATATTTTATACCGGAGCTGACGTGACCCCCCCCCCCTGCAAAAAAAACGAAAAAGAACTAGCTAAGGAAAAGAAAGAAATCAGTCAAAACTAAAGGGCTAGTTAATGGTGGCAATCCAAGTAGCAACTGGCTCAAAGTTAGTCATCCTCGCTCTCACAACTATCTATTCTCGTAGAACAACTCTCGGTAGATTCTCAAACATCTATTGTAATCCTTAGCACGAGGTATACCCATCATGAATAATGAAAAGAAGCAGTACATAGGGTATTACTCCTCACCGGAAGCCCGAACCTGCGTAAAAACCGTGTGTAACCTCCGATCTAAGACTTCCAACCACGCAAAGTACCCTACCAAGGATACTGATTGGATTTTGCACTACTATCCAAGTTTCTCTATAAACTCTGCCACTATGGATGGTGCATCGTTCCAGATACAACAAACCAGACATAAGGAGCAGTCCCTAGCAGCCAATTCCAATTCCATGCATTGGTTGCCAGACCATCCCTAGTTCTCATGACCAGTGATTGTTTTAACTAAGAGTGAGATGCCCTCATAGATTAACCTTCTCACTGGTGAAAGGTTGCTCCCAACACCAGCCTCTAGTAAAGTGTCTGCTCGGTAATATCATTCCTTCAGAATTTTTGCACCTAGTGAGTTAGGATTTTTCTTAGCATTCACCATTCCTATCTTGCCAACAAAGAGAGATCACATGAAATAGGATGGAACTGCTTCAGCTACAGATTTGGTAAGTGCCTCCATAGCAGACCATGACATCAACTTACACATCCATCTTTTTTACATTTTCGCAGATCCTCTCTCTCAAATACTTGAATACTCCATTATATGACCTCCCAGCATTCAATGGCATGCCAAGATACTTTTCACTTACACATTCATTATGAACGAAAATGCTTCACAGACGACAAAGCGTAGACGATCTATGGACAACCAAGAATCCAACGGTTGTTGCTTCACTCAGGACGAGATTCCCCGGCTGGATTTAATCATCGTGCACGAATCGTCCAAAAATTTTCGTCGCATAGCATGGTTCTTCTAGGAATCTGAACATCTTAAACTAGAATAAATAGAAGACTTATATCCATTAATGTGTTGGCATGACACGCCACAGGATGCTTCCAGCACCTATTGTGCAATGTCATCATCTATCTTAAAAAATAGCATGATGTTACCTGCGAAGACCAAGTGGTTAACTAACACTAGTAGAAATCAGGGCTTTGGTCACAGCTCAATATACATATTAGTCCCGGTTGCATTACGAACCGGGACTAATGTGAGCATTAGTCCCGGTTCGAGCGGCTAAAGGCATTAGTCCCGGTTCAAATGAGACCTTTAGTCCTAGTTTAACACACGAACCGGGACTAAAGGGTGCAATGCCCTTTAGTCCCGGTTCGTATCTCAAACCGGGACTAAAGATTAAACCTTTAGTCCCGGTTTGTGACACGAACCAGGACTAAAGGGTGCGATGCCCTTTAGTCCCGGTTCATGTCTCAAACCGGGACTAAAGGGGTTCATGTTTCAAACTCTACCCCCCCCCCCTCCCCCGGTGTATCGTCATTTCAGTTTTGAAAAAAACAAAAGAAAATGATAAAAAACTTCAAAAAATAAAATCCTTTGAAATGTAGTTATATTACTACATCTACTAGTTAGGAAAATTGAAAAAACTTAAATTTGGACATGTTTTGCAAATAAGTGTTATGAAAAAAGTAAAATTGCTATAACTTTTACATACGATGTCGGAAAAAACGTATAATATATCAAAATGGTCAGCACAAAATGTCGGGAAAAAAATTTAGAATCTTCAAATTCTAAAAGGAAAAAAAGTTAGGCTCAAATTTTAGTTTTTTTGAATTTTGGTTAAATCTGTTCAAACTATGGTCAAACTACTTATTCAAGAAGTACTAGTGTTACTAAATAATTATTTCAGTTTTTTTGAATTTTGGTCAAATCTGGTCAATCAATGGTCAAACTACTTATTCAAGAAATATTAGTGTTACTAAATAATAATTATTTTTTAGAATAATAGTTTCAAACTCAAACAGTGAAACGTGTGACTTCATGCTTAGCTAAACTCCTGAGGGTTAATAGGATTGACATCTTACTATTGTCAGGAAAATAACAAGTGCAGACTTAGAAACGAGGGGAATATAATCCGGAAGTTAAGCGTGCTCAGGCTGGAGTAGTGAAAGGATGGGTGACCAGCCGGGAAGTTAGATGATTTGGAATGATGAGGAGTGATTAGAGATTAAACGTTAAATTGAGCAATGATGAGGGGTGATTATAGATTAAATTGTATAACAATTCAGAAAATTAAAAAAAATATAAAAAAACGTCAATTTTTTCTTTAGTCCCGGTTGGTAAGGTGGAGCTCCAGACAGCGGCCACGTGGAGGGCATTTAGTCCCGGTTCGTAACAGAAACGGGACTAAGGAACCGGGACTAAAGGCCCTCTGAAACCGGAACAAATGGGCATTTTTCTACTAGAGTAATGACGCATATAGTGCATCTCTCGATGATTTTTTAATAGCCACAAAAGGCCCTCAGCTGTAATTAAGAAAAGATAGGGTGACAAGGGATCCCTTGACGTATTCCCCTGGTGGGGCGAAAGTTCCCAAGTCTTGATAGAATTGTTGGGCAGCGCTTTGTCTCACTTCCTGCAAGAAGGAAGACCTCCCCTGGCCTCAAGTGTTTCCTTAATGGGCCGGCCCAGCATGGAGGAGCGCTGGCTTCTTTTTTCTTCTTTTGGTTTTATTACTTTCATTCACATATCTGAGATGGAAAATATTATATTTAAATTTTAAAATAGTAGATCGTGCATTCCAAATATATTCATGCAGTTTTAAAAAATGTTCCCAGAACTTCTATAGCATAAAAATAAATTCGTGACATTAGAAAAACGTTTACATATTTAAAGAAATATTCATGCATTTAAAAAATGTTATACAATGTTAAAAAGATCTCATCATTCCAAAAAAAATTCTAACCATACAAAAGGTGTAAGTGACATTTAAAAACATGTTCACGAGTCTAAAAATTATGTTTGTAATATTCAAAAACTTATACTAAAAAAATATTAATCATGTATTTGAAAAATGTTCGGTGTGTCTCAAAAATACGATCCCGGTGTATCAAAAATGCTCACACAGAAAAGCAAACAAACCAATAAAGAAACAGAGAAAATTGAAAGCCAAAAGAAAAACCATAGAAAAACTGATACAGAAACACACATAAAAACCGGTTAACAGGGTAGTACTGAAAAGTGTTGACAGGAGCCCGTATTGGGCTTCCCGTTGGAATCCCTGATTTCTCCATGTGCATGGACTAAATTAGACGGCTTGTTATTGGGCCCAGATAAGGTGGTCGTCATGTGGCATTTCCTATTTGACGCCTCAAGCGCTGGTTGGCGAATCCTATTCGGCGCCCTCAGCGCCTGTTAGCGTACAATTTGCAAACGAATACACACACCCTCCCCCCGGGCCGGCCCATCTAACCCGGGACTTCCTGGTTAATTCCACACTGCAGTAACAACCCCACCACACAAACATGATGTGCTTACTTTCATCGTTTTTCTTTCTTATATTTTTTGCTTTATTTTTTGTTTTTTTTCTTCTCTTTTTTCTGTTTTCTATTTCATTTTACCTTCTTCCTGATACGGTGAATATTCTTAAAATCCGTCGGCATTTTCCAAAATTGATGAACTTTTTTTGAACATCGACGAACTTTTTATTAAATTTGGTGATTATTTTTCAATTAGATGAACTCTTTTATCGTTCGTAAATTTTTCAAATTTTGATGAACTCTTTTTCATATTCGATGCATTTTTCAAAGTTGATAACCTTTTCCAAAATTGATGAATTTTTTCTTCAAATATTTGAAAAAAAATCAAATATGTTTCCATGTGCATGGAGTGCATTAGACGGCTTGTTATTGGGCCCAGATAAGGTAGTTCCTCCACCTCATCGATCATGGTCGTTTAGCATGTGGCATTTCCTATTTGGCGCCTCAAGTGCTGGTTCGTGAATCCTATTCGGCGCCCTCAGCGCTTGTTACCGTACAATTTGCAACCGAATACACACCCACTTCCCCGGGCCGGCCCATCTAAACCGGGACTTCCTGGTTAATTCCACACTGCAGTAACATCCCCTCCACACAAACTTGATGTGCTTACTTTCATCGTTTTTCTTTCTTATATTTTTCGCTTTCTTTTTTCTGTTTCCCTTCTCATTTTCCTGCTTTCTATTTCATTTTAGCTTCTTCCTTGTGCGGCGAACATTCTTAAAATCCACCGACATTTTCCAAAATTGATGAACATTTTGTTAATATCGACGAACTTTTTTATCAAATTCGGTGATTATTTTTCAATTAGATGAACTTTTTTATAATTCGTAAATTTTTAAAATTTTGATGAACTTATCTCATATTTGATGAATTTTCTCAAATTTGATGAGTTTTTTTAAAAAAAATTGATGAATTTTTTATTCAATTATGTGAAAAAAAATTCAAAATTGGTGAACTATTATTCAAAATCGCTAATCACTTTTTGCAAAATCGAAGAACTTTTTCCAATTTTGATGAACTTTTTCCTATATTGACGATATTTTAAAAATCAACTGATGAACTTCTTTTCAGAAATGATCAATTTTTTTCAACTTTTCATATTTTTTGGTTCAAAATCGATGAACATTTTTAAGTTTGTGAACTTTTCTTCAAAAATGATGAGTTTTTCCTCAAAATCGATGAGCTTTTTTTCACTTCCTGAACTTTTCTTCAAAATAATGAACTTTGTCTCAAAACCAATGGACTTTTTCAAATTCACGATTTTTTTAAATAAAATAAAAGTCTAAGTGATAAATAAATAACGCGGCCACACTTGTTCTTATTACGTTAGCGCTATTATTAGCCAGAAGATAACTAACTTTGACACCAGTCATGCTGTGCCTTTTCCTTCTTTAATAATGCCAAAAAATGTAGCAGCTTTTCTCTGTTTAGTTTTTTCTTATTTTTCCAGTTTTCTGGACGTTTTAAATTTATTTCTTTGATTTTTTATTTTCTTTTTCCAAAAATACCTGAACTTTTTCTAAACATTGATGAACTTTTTTGAAAATCAATGAACTCTTTCTCGAACTGATGACTTTTTGGAAAAATCAATGAACTATTTTAACATTTGAGAATTGTTTTTTCAAGATTGATGAACTTTTCTCTATTTTGTGTATATTTTTCAGAAAAACTGGTGAACTTTTTCCTTAAAATCGATGATAACGGTTTTTCAAATGGATGAATATTTTCTAATTTTGGTGAAACATTTTTTATTTCACTATTTTTTCCATAAATATTAAAAAAGGTCGTTTTTCTTACCAGACCAACAGCAAAAAAAGGAAAATGAATTTTTTTAGACAAAAAGAAAAGTTGCCTGTGAACGAGCGAGCGAAGCCGGCAAGCGTGCAGCTTTTTTCGAGGTATTCGAGCAAACGTGCAGCTAGAGCGAGCATGGGAACAAGGTCAAGTTCTTGGGCCGTGCTATTTGCGATGCTAGCCTTGCTCTTAATGGGCCGGTTGTGGCTTCCAGTACTAAGAGAACGTGTCTTCCTTCTGATTCATAGCTTGTCGCAACGTTTCTTCTCTCTATTCTCTACGGTACACATGAATGCCGTGACAACTAGCAATGTTAAAATGGGGAATACATGAAAATATTAACATAGACAAGACATAACACAAATATGAGAAAAAAGTTATGTTAGGAATGAACTAGCAATGCAGGAATTAAAAAGGGCCAAAAGGGGACGAACCAAACCCTAGATCATACGAGGAGGGGATGATCCACTCATGAGAGCCTCGTTCGCCAACCAAGATGGCGCTTCAGCGTGGTGGATCAGAGGCCAAAACTGTAGGTGGAGTTAAGCACAATGGTGTAAAAACCAGTACCTGCCAGTCCCCGCACGGCTGCATAGTACAGCGGAGGCCGAAGTTGGGCAAGTCGGGAACTTGTGATGTGGTACTGACCAGGGGCAGCGACGGCCATGGTGAGCTCGACCCTGAGCACGGGCGGGAAGAAGAGATGGTAAGAGCTGGTTGGAAGGTACTAGTCAGCGCTGCAGGCGCCCGTTAACAAGCTGGCGCTCGCACGACATGGGCTGGCCCACGAGCGCGCTCGCTTGCTCGGGAAAGCAAAAAAAATCCTACTTTTTTGTTGATGATCCGCTAGGAAGAAACCACCCAGTTTTCCTATTTCTTACGAAATAAAAATGTGAAATCGACAAACATTTACAGATTTAAAGAAAAGGTTTCATCCATTTAAAAAAAATTCATCGATTTGAAAAAAGTTCAATTGATTCCAAAAAGAGTTCATTGAATTTGAAATAGTTAAAAAAAAGTTCATCAGATTTGAAATTTCATTGATTATAAAATAAGTTTGTCCTTTTTGAAAAAAGTTCATTGATTATTTAAAAAGTTTATCTATTTGAAAAAATTTCATGGAAATTAGAAAAAAAATCATCCAAGTTGAAACAAATTCATTTATTTTGAAAAAAAAGTCTATCAAAATTTAAAAAAAGTTCATGGATTTTGAAAAAAATGTTGATCAATTTGAAAAAAATGTTCATGAAATTCAGAGAAAGTTCATTGATTTGGGAAAAAGGTTTTCGTATTTTCGGACATGAAAAGGAACCCAAATACTTTTTGCGAACAAGAAGGAATGGACAAATCATTAAACATCTAATTATCAAAGTATTTCTAGTCCATATCTAAGTATGTATGAGTCATCGTCGAGTCATATGTTTCCCGGTTCAAATTGTGTTTCCTTTTCACGCTTTAGATATTTTGAAAGGACTCGTCACTACAGATCATATCCTTGGACTATATAAGCTTATAAAGTAACAATATGCAGACGATGCATATCAAAGACAAGCCTGGATAATGGTGGATTAACTAGAAATTAATATATGGATGGGCGATCTCCAGACGTGTTAAGAAATAGGTGGGCACGAGTTATCATATAAAATTCAGTGCATCCCTAAAAATATATGTTGAATGAGTGCAGGAATTGATCGTGTGAAGTCAACTGCAGCTTATAGGGAAAATTTCCATCGCATGCATGATGATGATTTAGTGACCACCATATTATTGTTTTATCAATGAGGCCAAGAACAATAATTAACGTGGGAACTGCGAATGTGATGTGAGATAGCTGTAGACGTGCCGCTGCTTCAGCGTGCCATAGATCAGCATGTGCATATTTCAAATGTACAGCATGACGAAGATCGATGTGATCGGATGAGGCCAAGAAAGATAATGTGAACTACTCCCTCCGTTCCTTTATATAAGATGTATTTATTTTTTGATAAAATTTCACAATGTAAGGTGCATTTCTTCTAAATCCTTGTAATTCCCTTTTTATCCCTCCAGAAAGTGGAAAGTATGTCTCTCCTGATTTCCCATATCTATCCTTGTATTAAAAGAAGGAAACTATCTCTCTCTCGATTGCATGTATATTTTACTTTTCTGGACTCACGGACTTACTTGCCACTAACTATCAAATTTGCCAAGGGTACTTTTCTCCTAACACCTATATAATTGTGCGCTTTGTTCACCGTGTCCAAAATAATGCACGTTTGTGGTGTGAGTACATGTAACTATAGACGAACATGACATATATACCGGTTTTGAAAAGAAAAAAAAGGTTACACATATAGAATATAATGCATGTCAATTTGTCGGTGAATCCGAGTGCTAGCTGCTGAAGGATGGGCGTATGTGTGACACACTTTGATTGGCTTAAATCTAATAGTACAAGTTCTAATTAATTAGCACTCCGAACTAAACTGTAAATTAAGCATGCCGAATAACTTGACGTAATGTCCGCCCTAGCTATAAAATATGTCTGACATGTATATGGACTTGCAAGATTGTGATTATGCCTTTGTGCCGGCTCAGTAGCTTAAAGATGCTCATAGGGGTAAAGTGTGGATGCGTGCGTTCAGAGGGGTGAGCGCATGTGCATATAAGTGAGCATCTGTGATTATACTTTGTTTAAAAAGATTATGATCATGCCTCCATGTCATATATGCATATGCTTGATAATAATTTTACTAGATCGTGTTGACTTTGGATAGCAAACAACTGCTCATCTTTTTTGTTTTTGGCAACTTTAATTGCTGGCACAAAATGAAAATGTTAAAATATTCGTTGAATTTCCTTTACCATAGAAATTCACATATAGGCATGAGATCAAAACATTGTCTATCCCTCCCATCCTATTAAAGAGATGATTTTCTTTTGAATTTGTAGATGTGGTATCAATCTATAGGTATTATGATCACTATTTATTTGGAGGCCAGCTAAGCTTTGACCATACATATAGAGTATGAGGATCCAACTAGAACACCAATAACAATAACAATAATTGGAATTGCCAATGTGCTGTTAGAATAGTTGTAGACATGTTGTTGGCATATATGCCACACTTTGAATGAACTAATCTACAAAACAGTGCACGCTGAATTAGGTAATGATACGGATATCTGATATAGATACGGACACAAAGTCTTTAAGCTTATGATCCTGCCTCCACGTCAGATATACATATGTTTGATAATTGTGCTAGCTTTGTTAACTGCATATCTTGGGATGTGCTTTTATAGTTGTTCTAAGTACATATGATCTATGTATTCTTGATTTCTTCGGATATGTAGACTTAGAGAATGATAATGTGCGAAGATGCAACAGTTGGAAAAGAAATAAAGAAAATGAGATCTCAAAAGGTTAGCAAAGCTAATACTTCCCCCTAAAAGAAATATAAAAGCGTTTAGATCACTAAAGTAGTTATCAAAACTCTCTTATATTTATTTATGGAGAGGGTATATTCAAAACTAAATAGATTCAAGTTCAAAAAAAAAACTAAATGGATTCACACAGGAAGCCACAGAGAACTTTTATCTACAACATTAAGAAGACAATTTAATGCTAGTAAATATTTTTAAATTAAAATAAATCTTTTTTATTTGACCACATACATGTTACATGTCCTTTATCTGCATGCAATGTTTCATAGATAACGAAATAATTTTGTGATTGGGTGAAAATAAAAAGAGTGTGCTCCAGAAAGGCTACGGCTGAAGCACCAAACTTGTTCCATATCAAAATATAAAATAAGCACCAAATTTTTTTTTGCCACATGTTGTGATTTTTTAACATAGTACAATCAACGTCGCTCACATACACGAGCATACACTTACCCCTATAAACGCACACACACTCTATCTCTATGAGCACCTTCAATAGACTGGGCCGGCATAGCATCTTGAGATGTTACAAAGTCACCATAGGCGTCTCGCAGTCGATAGGAACGTCTCCTCCCACTGAACCAACATCGCCGGAAGCCTGGAACAAATCCAGGAATACCTTTGTCTACTTCCTTAAAAAAAAATCTTGTGTTTACTCCATGAAAATGTACATGTCTATTTTTGGAGCACAAACATACTGGTCTATTTTTCCCGATTTTTGTAACATTAAACAAAAAAAGCATATTTTATTTTTCCATCTGCAAGGAGCCGCATTTCGAATGTCCCGTGCTCGCTTTGTCGTACATGAAAAAAATGGAGATAAGTGTACATCAACACATTAAGAAAACATGAAATTTATAAGCGAAAATTTTGACATAGTATCATTTGTCCAATTTTTTTTCCAAGATCTGCACTTATGCCTTTAAATTGTACTAGTAGCTAGCTAGGCTGGGCTGGGCTGGTGTCTGGTGACAGATGGACCGGCCTAGTGAAAAGTAGTCGGTGGCACCTTGTTCGCACGGCCGAGAAGATGGAAGACAACATGGCGACGACGACTTCCCGCCTCGTCACTTCCACCTCCCTCCTTACTCTCCACCTACCTCCGATCTCCGACGACTTCGAAGCTAGTATATAGTTAGATAGCACATCCCGCTCTGCATCCATCGATCCGTTTATCGTCCCCGATCGAGCAGCCGTTCTCCTTGGATCGCATTGCATTGCCGGACGATCTCAAGATGAGGGGGGCGGCGCTGGTGGCGCTGGCGGCGGCGCTGGGCAACATGCTGCAAGGGTGGGACAACGCCACCATCGCCGGCTCGCTGCTCTACATCAAGCGCGACTTCGGCCTGCACGGCCAGCCCGCCCTCCAGGGCCTCCTCGTCGCCACCTCCCTCATCGGCGCCACCCTCATCACCACTTTCTCCGGCCCGCTCTCTGACCGCGTCGGCCGCCGCCCCATGCTCGTCGCCTCCTCCCTCCTCTACACGCTCGCGGGTCTGCTCATGCTCTGGTCCCCCACAGTCGGCGTGCTCCTCCTCGCCCGCCTCGTCGACGGCTTCGCCGTCGGCCTCGCCGTCACGCTCGTCCCCGTCTACATCTCCGAGACCGCGCCGCCCGAGGTCAGGGGCCTGCTCAGCACGCTCCCACAGCTTACGGGGTCTACTGGCATGTTTCTCTCCTACTGCATGGTGTTCGCCATGACGCTCGCGCCTAGCCCCAACTGGCGGGTCATGATGGGGGTGCTCGTCTTGCCATCGTTGGTGTACGTTGCCGTCGCCGTGTTTTTCCTGCCGGAGTCGCCGCGCTGGCTGGTGAGCAAGGGAAGGATGAAGGAGGCCCGGGTCGTGCTGCGGATGCTCAGGGGCCGCGAGGACGTCGATGGTGAGATGGCGCTCCTCGCCGAGGGCCTCGGCGCCGGCGGGGAGACTGCCATCGAGGAGTACATCGTCGGTCCGGCGCTCGAAGACGACGGCGGTGATCAAGCTGGTGCCGCCGTGAGGCTTTACGGGCCGGAGCAAGGGATGTCGTGGGTGGCACAACCTGTGCCACTGGGCGGGCAGGGCAGCATGCTCTCCATGGGCATGTCGCGGCAGGGCAGCTTGCTCGGCAGCATCGCCGGGCTGTCGCGGATGGGTAGCATGCTCGACCACCTGCAGGACCCCGTAGTCGCGCTCCTCGGCGGCCTCCACGACATGAAGCCCGCCGCGGACGGCAACGGCAACACGCTCTTCACTAACTTCGGCAGCATGCTCAGTGCCCACGGCGGCATGGACTGGGACGAGGAGAACGCCGCGCCCAGCGATGATGACGACAAGATTGCTGCCGGCTCCGGCGAAGACAACATAGATGACGAGGGCCTCCGTGCGCCGCTGCTGGACATGCGGGCGCAAAGCAGCATCACCGGTAGCGGGATCGGCATGGGCCAGACGACGAGCACCATGGGCATCGGCGGCGGGTGGCAGCTCGCGTGGAAGTGGACGGAGGGTGTCGCGCCGGACGGCACGCCGCAGAGCGCCGTCCAGAGGATGTACCTGCACGAGGAGCCGGGCGGCGACGGCCAACACGTGCATGCGGCGGCGCTGGTCAACCAGTCGGCGCTCTACAGCACCACCAACGAACACCTGCAGCCGGACGATCCGATCATCCCGATGGGCCCAGCAATGGTGCACCCGGCGTCGTCTCCGGCGGTGGAGAAGCCACGGTGGCGGGATCTGCTGGAGCCGGGGGTCAGGCACGCGCTGGTGTGCGGCGTGACAATCCAGATCCTGCAACAGTTCTCCGGCATCAGTGGCATCCTTTACTACACGCCGCAGATCCTCGACCAGGCCGGCGTCAGCGTGCTCCTCTCCAACCTCGGCCTGACCGCCGACTCTGCCGCCATCCTCATCTCCGGCCTGACCACGCTCCTCATGCTGCCCGCCATCGCCGTCGCCATGCGGCTCATGGACGTGGCCGGACGCCGGAGTCTCCTTCTCTGGACGATCCCAGTGCTAATCGTCTCCCTGGTGTCCCTCGTGACGGCGGACGTGCTCCCCTTGGCGACCACCCTGCACGCCGCCGTGTCGACCACGAGCATCATCGTCTACATCTGCACGTTCGTCATGGGGTTCGGGCCCATCCCCGGCATCTTGTGCTCCGAGATCTTCCCGACGAGGGTGCGCGGAATGTGCATCGCCATCTGCTCCCTCGCCTTCTGGCTCAGCAACATCACCGTCACCTACAGCATGCCGGTGATGCTCGACTACTTGGGGCTCACCGGGGTCTTCTCCATCTACGCCGCCGTGTGCTGTGTCGCGCTCGCCTTCGTCGCGCTTCGGGTGCCCGAGACCAAGGGTCTGCCGCTCGAGGTTATCGCCGAGTTCTTCAACATCGCCTCCAAGGGCATGCCAAAGCTCGACCACGACGAATAAATCTCCCCGCGTGGAAGGATAATGATATTTTGCTTGAATTGTTGTTTGTGTGCCAAATGTATTTTGTGTGAGCGTCATTTCAATTTTTGGATGAACAAAACCATGGACAATGTGAGCACAATGGGGTACATAGATAGATGCGATGTAAAACCAAAATCTCAACAAAATTTCCAAATTGGACCAAAGAAAAACTACAAATCATATTATTGATATTAACTACAGTAGTTCAAATTAAATGGTGGCATAAGCCCGTTGACACTATCACACATTTTGTTTTTGTTTCTTCCTTTCTTCTTCTCCTTGAAATGTAGTTTGTGCTTAGATTCGAATCATGTGACTTTGTAAGATACAAATATGGTGCGCAGTTGTCTCAGAGCATCTCCAACAGTCCCGTGCGCTAAAAGTCAGGATACAGTGCCGGGTGAGCCAGGTTTTGAGCGCGGCGGCGCGCTGGCTCCAGCGGCCGCTGCAAAATAAAGCGTGCCTGAGCCGCTCCAGCAAGCGCGCTATATTTTGTACATAGTTCTCAAGTCTTCTCCTACAATACATAGTCATAGTACATAGTTCTACGATACAATTAAGTATACATAGTTTTAGTCTTCTCCTACAATACATAGTCTCACATAGAACTATTACTCATCATTCTCTGACTTAGACTCTGTCTCGGTGAAGACTCGTCATTCTTCCTTTCTTCTTCTCCTTCAGATGTAATTTGTGCCCGGATTTGAATCACGTGACTTTGTAATATACAAATACTGTGCGTATGATTCCAAATGCTTTCAAGGCGATTTACAGCATGTAACTATAACAAGAAGTTTGTCCTTTTTCTCAACTGCAACTTGTCCTTAACTTTCTTCTATGTTTGTGGGCGTGGATATTTCAAGCAACTTATTAAATGCTGGTGTTGATTTTTTATAAGTTGATACCAGCATCTGTTGTTGTTTATAGCTTTGAGTTGGCTTTAAGAGGCCGTACTTTACAGCCGAAAGAAACAGGCCCATTTCTTATAAAAAAACATAACTTAGGTTGGTGTGGATTTTTCTCTCTCTTTTCTCTACTACTTAAAAAGAACGTAAGGTTCCCGTTTTACCTTTTTTCGCACCACCCCTTTGTCCAACCTTCCATGTATATGATAATCAATCACCTTAATTTACTTACCTTCTCAATCAATTTCAATTTAATTTACTTACCAAACTTATAATCAAAATATAAGGTAATTCACGGTCAGAATTTGATGAACATTTATTTACACAATCACATTATTATTATTTTGACCGTGAACAATCACATTATTACTGATAGGTAAATCACAAGTTAACATCATAAAATATTTATATTCCCTTGCAACGCACGAGCATTGTTCTAGTTTTGTTTGAAAGAGAGAGTGGGGGTTGGTGCTGAATAAAAAAAACTTATAGGTTGTGCCCTTGGCCGGTGCAAGCCCAATATGAGGGTTGAGTTTCGTTCAAGTGGTTTGAATTGCACCTTGAAAAGGTAGGTTCTTAGACGTTGTCGGCTCAGTTTTCAACGGCAATTGCACCTCCCCTTCCTCGCCGCTGGTAGTAGCCGATGAGCTAGGTCTCAACATGACCAGCTACTGCCCTCCCTGTTACCACACAGTTGCAACCGCCTGTAGCCACCACCACCCTACTATGAGCCGCAACAGACCCAGCTTAGTAGGCCTCTGAGACCGAAGAACGAGGGTGTCGTGACCACAACACCACCACCCTGCCATTGCTAGCTACCCTCACAACCACCGACAGCCAGACCACCACCGTCCCGAGGCCGTCGGCTTGGGATCTAAGCTCCGACTTACACATGGCCGACATCCAGGGCCGCAGCCGCGCTCCAGGTTGAAGAGCTCCCACGGGGATGAGTTGATGAGGGCCTGCCGACTGTCGTCCATCGGATAGAGCACACACACATTGATAGTCCATTGTTGAATGCAAAAGTACATACCATTGAATAAGAAATGAGCAAGCAATACTAATGATTATAAGATAAATCATACGCAAACACCTAATATAGTCAATAATATATTTACTTACATATGCGATAGGCAATTTTTTTTGAAAACTCTACCAAGATATTTGATAGATTGTATGTTCTACAACTCTCTATAGATATAAACATAATGAACTTGAACACATATATCACTATTATTATTCTAATTGGCAAAACTAATATTTGAATGCATGCTTACTTGCGTTTTTCTCATATCCAGAGTGGTTAGTTAACGAATATATAATTATGGGTAATCAATATAAAAGAACAAAAACATAAATTTGGTTGCAAATTTGTGTTTAAGCATGATAAGTGCATGTAGAAATAAAATTATTATTATCATAGAACAAATAATATTTTTTCTTTCTAACTAATGGGTTATTATGCGGTTCATTTTGTAAAGCTAAAAAAATATACGCTACTTAAGATCATATCTCACTAACCAAAATTTATAAGTAAAAATATTTAGTATAAAAAAGTGAAATATTTAATAGAAAATTGCCTTCTCCCGCTGACGGTGAGGCCGCTGGCCTGCTACCGCCGGAGCGCCCAGCCCTACGTCGTAGTGTTGTTGTTGGTCGCCGCGTCCTCTTGCCACTGAAGTGCCCCGCCCTCCGGGGTACACCATGTGCTCCTCAAACCCTATTTGGCCACTTGCCACAACTATGAGGATATATTTGTTTGGCCATTAGTTAGAACACGCTCCTGGTGCCTGAGACCAAGTATCTGCCACTCGAGGTCATTAACAAGTTTTCCAATTTCGGTGCCAAGGGGATGTCAAAGCTTGACCACGACGAATGAATCTCGTCACGCGGATGAAAAATAACATTTTGCTTGAATTTCTGTTGTTTATGTGACAAATGTATTTTTTGTATGCATTATTTCAAATTTTCGATAAATAAAATCGTGCAAAAAAATGAGCGCAATTGAGTACATAAATATATGCAATGCAAAACCAAAATGTCACAAAATTTTGATCTAAATTGGACCAACGAAAATTAATATATTAAATTATTGATATTAACTATAGTTCAAATTAAATGGTGGCACACTATTACACATTTTTGTTTTTGTTTCTTCCTTTCTTCTTCTTGTTGAGATGTAATTTGTGCTTGGATTTGAATCATGCGACCTTGTAATATACAAATATCATGCGCATGATTTCAAATGTTTTCAAGATGATTTACAACATGTGACTATAACAAGAAGTTTGTCATTTTTCTCAACAGCAACTTGTCCTTACCTTTCTTCTATGTTGGTGTGCGCGGATACCGGAGGCGCCTCTAGCATCCATTGTTGTTTATAGTTGTCGAGTTGTTTTCGAAGCTTTACTACTATGCCACTGAATGAAAGAAAAAGGCTCATTTTTCTCTCTTTTTTGGATGGAGCATTTTTTTAAGAAAAAGACAGAGTGAGGGTTGGTGCTAAATAAAAAAACTTATATTTTGGTGCCCTGTGATGGGGAACGTTGCAGAAAATTAAAAATTTTCCTACGGTTTCACCAACATCCATCTATGAGTTCATCTAAGCAACGAGTCAAGGGAGAGAGATTGCATCTACATACCACTTTGTAGATCACGAGCGGAAGCGTTCAACGAACGGGGATGAGGTAGTCGTACACGACGTGATCCAAATCACCGGAGATCCTAGCACCGAAAGGACGGCACCTCCGCGTTCAACACACGTACGGTCAGCGTAACGTCTCCTTCTTCTTGATCCAGCAAGGCAAAGGAGAGGTTGGGGAAGATAGCTCCAGCAGCAGCACGACGGCGTGGTGATGGTGGAACTACAGTACTCCGGCAGGGCTTCGCCGTGCTCAACGGAGGAGGAGGAGGTGTTGGGGAGGGAGAGGGAGGCGCCAGGAGCAAGGGTGCGCTGCCCCCCTCCCCTCCCCCCTTTATATAGTCCCCTAGGGGGGGCGCCGGCCCTAGGAGATGCAATCTCCTAGGGGGGCGGCGGCCAAGGGTGGGGCTTGCCCCCCAAGCAAGGGGGCGCCCCCCTCTTTAGGGTTTCCCCCCCCCCCCTTAGGCGCATGGGCCTCTAGGGGCTGGTTCCCCTTGGCCCATGCAGGCCAAGGCGCACCCCCTAGAGCCCATGTGCCCCCCCCCCCCGAGGTAGGTGGCCCCACCCGGTGGACCCCCCGGGACCCTCCGGTGGTCCCGGTACAATACCGATAACCCTGAAACTTGTACCGATGGCCGAAACAGCACTTTCTATATATAATTCTTTACCTCCGGACCATTCCGAAACTCCTCGTGACGTCCGGGATCTCATCCAGGACTCCGAACAACATTCGGGTTACTGCTTATACATATCTTCACAACCCTAGCGTCACCGAACCTTAAGTGTGTAGACCCTACGGGTTCGGGAGACATGCAGACGTGACCGAGACGGCTCTCGGGCAATAACCAACAGCGGGATCTGGATACCCATGTTGGCTCCCACATGCTCCACGATGATCTCATCGGATGAACCACGATGTCGAGGATTCAATTAATCCCGTATACGATTCCCTTTGTCAATCGGTATTTTACTTGCCCGAGATTCGATCGTCGGTATCCCAATACCTCGTTCAATATCGTTACCGGCAAGTCAATTTTCTCGTACCGTAATGCATGATCCCGTGATCAAACACTTTGATCACATTGAGCTCATTATGATGATGCATTACCGAGAGGGCCCGGTGATACCTCTCCGTCAAGCGGAGTGACAAATCCCAGTCTCGATCCGTGTCAACCCAACAGACACTTTCAGAGATACCCGTAGTATACCTTTATAGTCACCCAGTTACGTTGTGATGTTTGGCACACCCAAAGCACTCCTACGGTATCCGGGAGTTACACGATCTCATGGTCTAAGGAAAGGATACTTGACATTGGAAAACTCTAGCAAACGAACTATGCGATCTTATGCTATGTTTAGGATTGGGTCTCGTCCATCACATCATTCTCCTAATGATGTGATCTCGTTATCAATGACATCCAATGTCCATAGTCAGGAAACCATGACTATCTGTCGATCAACGAGCTAGTCAACTAGAGGCTTACTAGGGACACGTTGTTGTCTGTTATTCACACATGTATTACGATTTCCGGATAACACAATTATAGCACGAATAAAGACAATTATCATGAATAAGGAAATATAATAATAATGCTTTTATTATTGCCTCTAGGGCATATTTCCAACAGTCTCCCACTTGCACTAGAGTCAATAATCTAGTTACATTGTGATGAATCGAACACCCATAGAGTTCTGGTGCTGATCATGTTTTGCCTTAGGGAGAGGTTTAGTCAACGGATCTGCGACATTCAGATCCGTGTGAACTTTACAAATTTCTATGTCTCCATCTTGAACATTTTCACGAATGGAGTTGAAGCGACGCTTGATGTGCCTGGTCTTCTTGTGAAACCTGGGCTCCTTGGCAAGTGCAATAGCTCCAGTGTTGTCACAGAAGAGTTTGATTGGCCCCGACGCATTGGGTATGACTCCGAGGTCGGTGATGAACTCCTTCACCCAAATTGCTTCATGTGCTGCCTCCGAGGCTGCCATGTACTCCGCTTCACATGTAGATCCCGCCACAACGCTCTGCTTGCAACTGCACCAGCTTACTGCCCCACCATTCAAAATATACACGTATCCGGTTTGTGACTTAGAGTCATCCAGATCTGTGTCGAAGCTAGCGTCGACGTAACCTTTTACGACGAGCTCTTCGTCACCTCCATAAACGAGAAACATTTCCTTAGTCCTTTTCAGGTACTTCATGATATTTTTGACCGCTGTCCAGTGTTCCTTGCCGGGATTACTTTGGTACCTTCCTACCAAACTTACGGCAAGGTTTACATCAGGTCTGGTACACAGCATGGCATACATAATAGAACCTATGGTTGAGGCATAGGGGATGACACTCATCTCTTCTATATCTTCTGCCGTGGTCGGACATTGAGCTGAGCTCAATTTCACACCTTGTAACACAGGTAAGAACCCCTTCTTAGATAGATCCATATTGAACTTCTTCAATATCTTATCAAGGTATGTTCTTTGTGAAAGACCTATGAGGCGTCTTGATCTATCTCTATAGATCTTGATGCCTAATATATAAGCAGCTTCTCCAAGGTCCTTCGTTGAAAAACTCTTATTCAAGTAGGCCTTAATGCTGTCCAAGAGTTCTATATCATTTCCCATCAAAAGTATGTCATCTACATATAGTATGAGAAATGCTACAGAGCTCCCACTCACTTTCTTGTAAACGCAGGCTTCTCCATAAGTCTGCCTAAACCCAAACGCTTTGATCATCTCATCAAAGCGAATGTTCCAACTCCGAGATGCTTGCACCAGCCCATAAATCGAGCGTTGGAGCTTGCACACCTTGTCAGCATTCTTAGGATCGACAAAACCTTCCGGCTGCATCATATACAATTCTTCCTTAAGGAAACCATTAAGGAATGCCGTTTTGACGTCCATTTGCCATATTTCATAATCGTAGAATGCGGCAATTGCTAACATGATTCGGACGGACTTCAACTTCGCTACCGGTGAGAAAGTCTCATCGTAGTCAACCCCTTGAACTTGTCGATAACCCTTAGCGACAAGCCGAGCTTTATAGATGGTCACATTACCATCCGCGTCTGTCTTCTTCTTAAAGATCCATTTATTTTCTATGGCTCGCC
This sequence comes from Aegilops umbellulata, assembly GCA_032464435.1. NCBI lineage: Eukaryota > Viridiplantae > Streptophyta > Magnoliopsida > Poales > Poaceae > Aegilops > Aegilops umbellulata. The sequence continues at coordinate 1,135,920 of CP136057.1, read as the reverse complement.
GTTCAACGGGCAAGTCAGTCAAAGTCCATACTTCGTTTTCATACATGGATCCTATCTCGGATTTCATGGCTTCCAGCCATTTGTCGGAATCCGGGCCCGCCATTGCTTCCTCATAGTTCGAAGGTTCACCGTTGTCTAACAACATGATTTCCAAGACAGGGTTGCCGTACCACTCTGGTGCGGAACGTGTCCTTGTGGACCTTCGAATTTCAGTAGGAACTTGATTAGAAGTATCTTGATCATCATCATTAATTTCCTCTCTAGTCGGTGCAGGCACATCAGAAACGTTTTCTTGAGTTTCGCCATTTTCCGGTTCAAGAGGTAACACTTCATCAAGTTCTACTTTCCTCCCACTTACTTCTTTCGAGAGAAACTCTTTCTCTAGAAAGGATCCATTCTTGGCAACAAAGATCTTGCCTTCGGATCTGAGGTAGAAGGTATACCCAATAGTTTCTTTAGGGTATCCTATGAAGACGCATTTTTCCGACTTGGGTTCGAGCTTTTCAGGTTGAAGTTTCTTGACATAAGCATCGCATCCCCAAACTTTTAGAAACGACAGCTTAGGTTTCTTCCCAAACCATAATTCATACGGTGTCGTCTCAACGGATTTCGACGGAGCCCTATTTAAAGTGAATGCGGCATTCTCTAAAGCATAGCCCCAAAAAGATAGCGGTAAGTCGGTAAGAGACATCATAGATCGCACCATATCTAATAGAGTGCGATTACGACGTTCGGACACACCATTACGCCGAGGTGTTCCAGGCGGCGTGAGTTGTGAAACTATTCCATATTTTCTTAAGTGTGTGCCAAATTCATGACTCTAGTATTCTCCTCCACGATCTGATCGTAGAAACTTGATCTTTCTATCACGTTGATTTTCAACCTCACTCTGAAATTCCTTCAAATTTTCAAAGGTCTCAGACTTGTGTTTCATTAAGTAGATATACCCATATCTACTCAAGTCATCAGTGAGGGTGAGAACATAACGATAGCCACCGCGAGCCTCAACACTCATTGGACCGCACACATCGGTATGTATGATTTCCAATAAGTTGGTTGCTCGCTCCATTGTTCCTGAGAACGGAGTCTTGGTCATTTTACCCATGAGGCATGGTTCGCACGTGTCAAATGATTCATAATCAAGAGACTCTAAAAGTCCATCTGCATGGAGCTTCTTCATGCGTTTGACACCTATGTGACCAAGACGACAGTGCCACAAATATGTGGGACTATTGTTATCAACTTTAACTCTTTTGGTATTCACACTATGAATATGTGTATCATCACGTACGAGATTCATTAAGAATAAACCATTAACCATCGGAGCATGACCATAAAACATATCTCTCATATAAATAGAACAACCATTATTCTCGGATTTAAATGAGTAGCCATCTCGAATTAAACGAGATCCAGATACAATCTTCATGCTCAAACTTGGCACTAAATAACAATTATTGAGGTTTAAAACTAATCCCGTAGGTAAATGTAGAGGTAGCGTGCCGACGGCGATCACATCGACCTTGGAACCATTCCCGACGCGCATCGTCACCTCGTCCTTCGCTAGTCTCCGTTTATTCCGCAGCTCCTGTTTTGAGTTACAAATGTGAGCAACTGCACCGGTATCAAATACCCAAGAGCTACTACGAGTACTGGTAAGGTACACATCAATTACATGTATATCACATATACCTTTTGTTTTGCCGGCCTTCTTGTCCGCTAAGTATTTGGGGCAGTTCCGCTTCCAGTGACCACTTCCCTTGCAATAAAAACACTCAGTCTCGGGCTTGGGTCCATTCTTTGGCTTCTTCCCGGCAACTTGCTTACCGGGTGCGGCAACTTCCTTGCCGTCCTTCTTGAAGTTCTTTTTACCCTTGCCCTTCTTGAACTTAGTGGTTTTATTCACCATCAACACTTGATGCTCCTTCTTGATTTCTACCTCTACTGATTTCAGCATAGCATATACCTCAGGAATGGTCTTTACCATCCCCTGCATATTGTAGTTCATCACAAAGCTCTTGTAGCTAGATGGAAGCGACTGGAGGATTCTGTCAATGACCGCTTCATCCGGGAGATTAACTTCCAGTTGAGTCAAGCGGTTGTGCAACCCAGACATTTTGAGTATGTGTTCACTGACAGAGCTATTTTCCTCCATCTTACAGCTAAAGAATTTGTCGGAGACTTCATATCTCTCGACCCGGGCATGAGCTTGGAAAACCATTTTCAGCTCTTCGAACATCTCATATGCTCCATGTCTCTCAAAACGCTTTTGGAACCCGGTTCTAAGCTGTAAAGCATGCCGCACTGAACGAGGGAGTAATCATCGCAGCGTGACTGCCAAGCGTTCATAACGTCTTGTTCTGCAGGGAGAATAGGTGGGTCACCCAGCGGTGCTCGTAGGACATAATCTTTCTTGGCAGCTATGAGGATGATCCTCAGGTTCCGGACCCAGTCCGTATAGTTGCTGCCATCGTCTTTCAGCTTGGTTTTCTCTAGGAACGCGTTGAAGTTGAGGACTACGTTGGCCATTTGATCTACAAGACATATTGTAAATATTTTAGACTAAGTTCATGATAATAAAGTTCATTTAATCAAATTATTTAATGAACTCCCACTTAGATAGACATCCCTCTTCTAGTCATCTAAGTATTACATGATCCGAGTCAACTAGGCCGTGTTCGATCATCACGTGAGACGGACTAGTCAACATCGGTGAACATCTTCATGTTGATCGTATCTTGTATACGACTCATGCTCGACCTTTCGGTCTTCTGTGTTCCGAGGCCATGTCTGTACATGCTAGGCTCGTCAAGTCAACCTAAGTGTTTGCATGTGTAAATCTGTCTTACACCCGTTGTATGTGAACGTTAGAATCTATCACACCCGATCATCACGTGGTGCTTCGAAACAACGAACTGTCGCAACGGTGCACAGTTAGGGGGAACACTTCTTGAAATTATTATGAGGGATCATCTTATTTACTACCGTCGTTCTAAGTAAACAAGATGCAAAACATGATAAACATCACATGCAATCAAATAATAGACGTGACATGATATGGCCAATATCACATAGCTCCTTTGATCTCCATCTTGGGGCTCCATGATCATCTTGTCACCGGCTTGACACCATGATCTCCATCATCATGATCTCCATCATCGTGTCTCCATGAAGTTGCTCGCCAACTATTACTTCTACTACTATGGCTAACGCGTTTAGCAATAAAGTAAAGTAATTTACATGGCGTTTCTCAATGACACGCAGGTCATACAAAAAATAAAGACAACTCCTATGGCTCCTGCCGGTTGTCATACTCATCGACATGCAAGTCGTGATTCCTATTACAATAGCATGAACATCTCATACATCACATATAGATCATTCATCATTCATCACAACTTTGGCCATATCATATCACAAAGCACTTGCTGCAAAAACAAGTTAGACGTCCTCTAATTGTTGTTGCAAGTTTTACGTGGCTGAATTAGGGTTCTAGCAAGAACGTTTTCTTACCTACGTGAAAGCCACAACGTGATTTGTCAACTTCTATTTACCCTTCATAAGGACCCTTTTCATCGAATCCGCTCCAACTAAAGTGGGAGAGACAGACACCCGCCAGCCACCTTATGCAACTAGTGTATGTTAGTCGGTGGAACCGGTCTCACGTAAGAGTACGTGTAAGGTTGGTCCGGGCCGCTTCATCCCACAATACCGCTGAAGCAAGATAAGACTAGTAGCGGCAAGAAAGTTGACAACATCTACGCCCACAACAAATTGTGTTCTACTCGTGCAATAGAGAACTACGCATAGACCTAGCTCTGATACCACTGATGGGGAACGTTGCAGAAAATTAAAAATTTTCCTACGGTTTCACCAAGATCCATCTATGAGTTCATCTAAGCAACGAGTCAAGGGAGAGAGATTGCATCTACATACCACTTTGTAGATCGCGAGCGGAAGCGTTCAACGAACGGGGATGAGGTAGTCGTACACGACGTGATCCAAATCACCGGAGATCCTAGCACCGAAAGGACGGCACCTCCGCGTTCAACACACGTACGGTCAGCGTAACGTCTCCTTCTTCTTGATCCAGCAAGGCAAAGGAGAGGTTGGGGAAGATAGCTCCAGCAGCAGCACGACGGCGTAGTGATGGTGGAACTATAGTACTCCGGCAGGGCTTCGCCGTGCTCAACGGAGGAGGAGGAGGTGTTGGGGAGGGAGAGGGAGGCGCCAGGAGCAAGGGTGCGCTGCCCCCCTCCCCTCCCCCCTTATATAGTCCCCTAGGGGGGGGGCGCCGGCCCTAGGAGATGCAATCTCCTAGGGGGGCGGCGGCCAAGGGTGGGGCTTGCCCCCCAAGCAAGGGGGCGCCCCCTTCTTTAGGGTTCCCCCCCTTAGGCGCATGGGCCTCTAGGGGCTGGTTCCCCTTGTCCCACGCAGGCCAAGGCGCACCCCCTAGAGCCCATGTGGCCCCCCGAGGCAGGTGGCCCCACCCGGTGGACCCCCCGGGACCCTCCGGTGGTCCCGGTACAATACCGATAACCCTGAAACTTGTCCTGATGGCCGAAACAACACTTTCTATATATAATTCTTTACCTCCGGACCATTCCGAAACTCCTCGTGACGTCCGGGATCTCATCCGGGACTCCGAACAACATTCGGGTTACTGCTTATACATATCTTCACAACCCTAGCGTCACCGAACCTTAAGTGTGTAGACCCTACGGGTTCGGGAGACATGCAGACATGACCGAGACGGCTCTCGGGCAATAACCAACAGCGGGATCTGGATACCCATGTTGGCTCCCACATGCTCCACGATGATCTCATCGGATGAACCACGATGTCGAGGATTCAATTAATCCCGTATACGATTCCCTTCGTCAATCGGTATTTTACTTGCCCGAGATTCGATCGTCGGTATCCCAATACCTCGTTCAATCTCGTTACCGGCAAGTCACTTTTCTCGTACCGTAATGCATGATCCCGTGATCAAACACTTTGATCACATTGAGCTCATTATGATGATGCATTACCGAGAGGGCTCGGTGATACCTCTTTGTCAAGCGGAGTGACAAATCCTAGTCTCGATCCGTGTCAACCCAACAGACACTTTCAGAGATACCCGTAGTATACCTTTATAGTCACCCAGTTACGTTGTGACGTTTGGCACACCCAAAGCACTCCTACGGTATCCGGGAGTTACACGATCTCATGGTCTAAGGAAAGGATACTTGACATTGGAAAACTCTAGCAAACGAACTATGCGATCTTATGCTATGTTTAGGATTGGGTCTCGTCCATCACATCATTCTCCTAATGATGTGATCTCGTTATCACATCCAATATCCATAGTCAGGAAACCATGACTATCTGTCGATCAACGAGCTAGTCAACTAGAGGCTTACTAGGGACACGTTGTTGTCTGTTATTCACACATGTATTACGATTTCCGGATAACACAATTATAGCACGAATAAAGACAATTATCATGAATAAGGAAATATAATAATAATGCTTTTATTATTGCCTCTAGGGCATATTTCCAACACCCTGGGCCGGTGCAAGCCCAATACGAGAGTTGGGTGTCGTTCAAGTAGTTTGAATTTCCCATGAGAATCCTGCCCCGGCCCGGCCTGGCCCATGTGCTTTAATTGGCCCGCTCTCTTGGTCTGAACAAAAAAACTTTCCTTTTCTTCCCGCGGTGGCGGCAGCGGCGGCGGCCACCTCCACCACACCACCTCTTGGTCTGGATGGGGCTCCCCGACGGAGAAGACAAAGCCAAACACTCCCCCGACGACTCGCCCTAGAGAGACAGCGACTGGTCCGAGGACGACGACGACGAGGTGGCCCGCCCCACTTCTCCACGTGTCCACCACTTCCTACTTCGAGTCTGATCAATCGGTGACTTTTCCTTTGCACCCAAGGGAACAGGGACTGATCAATCGGTGACCGGTTTTGCTTTCATGCCTTAGCTTCTGTATATGTGCGTTTATCATCTCGATGCTGCCATAATCAAAAACTAGATAACTCATGCCAGTTCTAGCTTCAGAATTTGCACGCTGGACTGAAATGAGAATGCCTTGCCATTTTTTGAAATGGAGGCAAAATTTGCCCCATCAATTCATTAAGAAGTAGAGAGTTGCCCAGTTAATTTACGGAAAACCGAAGAAAGCCTTGCCTAAGCATCCCTTAAGTATAGCAAAATGTGGAGTAAAAAATGTTTCTGAAAAACATCATGATTCAATGCGTCATATTCCAAGCTTTTTGTGCAATGTTTTCGTCCTGCCATTGCTTTGCCTGCGTGTCCGTATTTCCTTATTCATTAATTAAATGCCTTGTCCTTGCTTTCTGCTGTTGCCAAGTATAGGTTAAAGCCCTATGATATCTATAATGACGAGGAGGTGAAGATCACCAAGGAAGAAGATAAGACGATTCTTAGATTGTTGAAGGGAAAGACTCCACACGCCAACTTTCACTGTTGTTTGGTTCGCCTAGATTTTTGTGGGCAACCATTGAATAAGGCAATGTGATATTGGTACTATTTAAGCAGACTCAGTAGCCATACGACTAATTTATTAGGTCCTCTCTGAAACTACCTTGGATTCTTGTTGTACATGCTTTCTCCTTGGGGAAGAATCATGTAGATATGCTGTTAGTACTGGTCAAATAATCTCAATTGCCACAGGACTTATTTGTTAGTTTCTTTCTGAAACTGCTTTGGAATTGTATTTGCGATGCCACCTTTCTTGCCTGCCATTCATGACTAATTGTTAGTTGTCATTGCCATTTACTGAGGTCACGGGTTTCAAGTCCTGGAAACAGCCTCTTGCAGAAATGTAGGGAAAGGCTGCGTACTATAGACCCAGAGTGGTCGAACCCTTCTCCGGACCCTGCGCAAGCGGGAGCTACATGCACCGGACTGCCCATTGCCATTTACTCACCTCATTGGTCTTTTTGGCAAGTTGTTAAACTTGTTAGAGCCATTCGTAAAGGACGGATCAAGTTTGACAAGCCAAAGGATGAGCCAAACTATTATCTATTGTGGGGAGATGACACTGAAGCAGACAATAAACGGCAAGGGTTGAGCTACATCCCTGCACCCAAACCAAATTTGCCAAAGTTCATCCCACGACGGTACAATGTTCTTCTACATTGTCATTATGTTTTTTCTTATGTATGGTCTGATTCGTTTGAGGAAATTTAGTTATGTGACCCCTTTATTGTATGCCGTGGATCATGCAGATTTGAATCCCTCAGAAGTGTACCTGCCTACGAGAAGGCACTTAGGGAAGGATTTGACCGGTGCCTAGATCTTTATCTATGCCCAAGAACTCGCAAAAAGCGGGTAAGTGGATGACCTATCTTTTCATGACCCTTGGGTTCAGTCTTGTCTTTTTTATCACTTATTGTTGTGATGTTCTTTTGTAATGCATGATGATCATTTGACATTCCCACAGATAAACATTGATCCTGAGTCACTCAAGCCGAAGTTACCTAGTACTCCCTCCGTTCCAAAATAGATGACCCAACTTTGTACTAAGGTTAGTACAAATTTGAGTCATCTATTTTGGAACGGAGGGAGTAAAAAGGATCTGAGGCCGTATCCAAAAACTTGTTACCTTGAGTTCAAGGGTCATATTGGTCCAGTGAGGTCGCTGTCAGGGCATTGGATAGCATCAGGTATAGATTGTTGATACTGCAAGAAATGATTCTCATCATTGTGAGCATGTCATTGCTCTTGTCTTATATTAAAATTCTTCTTTTCTGAAGGTTCATCTGATGGAACAATTCGTGTTTGGGAGATTGAAACTGGCCGCTGTCTTAACGTTTTCAATGTTGGTGCTGATGTCCACCATATCTCGTGGAATCCTTCACCTGACAGGCCCATTGTGGCTGCTATTGTGTACGCCTTCTCTATTCCAAAGTGTACTCTCTTTTTGGGTTTACGCATTCTTAGCATTCATCTTACTTGGTGCAGTGGCCATGATCTTCTGCTTCTTAACGCTGAGGTGGGGGATGAGGAAACTCAAATGAGGACAAAGCAGCTCCTTCATGTCGAGGAACCAACTCCTGAGGAAGATGATGGTAAGAGTAGCTGTCACTCAAACAGTTACTCTGCCTACCTTTTCACCGTGTTCCTAAATATTTTATTGTACCGCAGGTGATAAAAAACCAGCTGTGAGGTGGGTGAAGAGTGACAAATTTGATGGAATCACATTGCTTCATCATAAGGTGAACATTTACTTAAGAACATTTACTTATCATTCCCCTTTTAAATACACTGTTTTGTCTGCATGCTTACCATATGTTTTTCTTTACTCAGGCTACATCAACTGTGGAGTGGCATTCAAAGGGAGACTATTTCACCACAGTTGTGCCAACTTATATCCTTTATTAAACAAATCTTGTTTGCTTTCTTTAATTTATACGTGGTGCATGAGAAGAATAACCAAGCATATCTTTTGAAAGGAAGTTTCTCTAGTTTCAATCTTGCAGCTGCCATCCAACATTCTAACTATATGAACAAAATTATAAGCAACGGTTCTCTAGTGTGAGCCCCAGTAAATATTCACAGCTTTTCTTTTTCTTTATCATGGTGGGTTCTTTTAGTTCATTGTTCTGTAGATATGCACACGCCAGCATAGTATGTGCACAACTACTCAAGATCTATCCTTGCCTACCTTATTTCCTTTGTACGTGAATCAAGGGCTGTACTGTTGCATCAGCTTTCCGTAAACTGCCGGGACTCCCTGTTGCAGCAGTATTCCATCCAACTCAAAAGATGTTCTTTGTTGCCACTAATAAATTTGTTCAGATTTATGATCTTCAAAAGGCAGAGGTAGTCAAGAAGCTGGAGTCAGGCTTCGTGAAATTTCATCTATCTCCATTCATCCTGGTGGTACGCATAAAATCAACTGTATGCTAATTTACCAGTTGGTTCATATCGGCTTTGTTACGTATAAAATCAACCGTATGCTAATTTACCAGTTGGTTCATATCAGCTTTGTTATTCTATAAGATGTAGAACCAGTTGTTAGAATTATTAACGGTAGTGCAACACTGTTTGTTGGATTTCCTTACGAAATGGCTCTGCAATTCTTTCATGCAGGTGATAATGTTATTGTGGGAAGTAAAGATGGTAAACTGTGCTGGTTTGATACTGATCTATCTACGAAGCCATACAAGATGTTAAAGTACGACTTCTCTTACCCTTAAGTCTCTTTGTTTTTATATTTTCTTTGATTTCTGTATGGATATATTGCCAAGGTTAGTGTTTTATGGACCTGTAGCAGTTACCAAATACTTGAATAACAATCAACAATTGCTATGTCATCCGGCCACTGACTACTCAATTGACATTACGATCCACATGCTTTGCCATGCCGCCTCATGTGGCTGCCGATTATTCCAAACAATACCTCCATCACAAACTGCAACAGAGACATATTGAAAGTCATGCTGAACATTTATTTCATTACTATGTGCATAAGTGTTCTCTATTAATTGTTATTATTGATTTTCACTGCTAGTCTAATTTCGTGAACGACTTGTGCTGTAAAAAATGTTCCTATGTTTTTCCCGGTTCTAGTTATTGCCTAGTTTTCTGAAATCCCAGTAGATACAGTCCTTGTGTGGATAGTACCCACTAGTTATACGGTTCTGTCTGAATTTATATTTTTTCGATAAAGGGCGATTTTATTAACTCAAAATGTAGCATCAAGTGGATACAAAGCATTCTCTTTATTCCAGGAACCACTCGAAGGACATAACCAGTGTTACGTTCCACCGGAGATACCCTCTTTTCGCCTCATCTGGTCTATGCTGATCTCAACCAGAACCCACTTATCGTGCCGTTGGAGATTCTTTGTGGCCATTCGAGTTCAGATAGCAGAGGTACATTTTCGTACATCATATGGTTTCTGTAATTCAAATTATGTTGCATCTTCCTTTTGTAGATTCGTAGGCAGTTAGCTTTCATCAAAGTAGTTATATGGTGCAGTGGTTAAACTAGGTTACATTATTATGTTTTTTCACCGAAAAAATGCAAGTCATATAAGATTATGAAACTTGCATTCTGCAGTCCTTGTACCCTATAATGCCAGTTTGAACTGAAGCATATGTGTTTTTTTTCGAAAAGGGGGGGCTCCCCGGCCTCTGCATCAGAGTGATGCATACGGCCATCTTATTAACCACAAACATAGTCTACAAGGTTCCAAAGTCTCCAAAATAAGTAGAAAAAAAGAGGCTCACACAGAGTCAATAGAGGCTAGAAACAACGACTAGCCAAAGGAAGGCGCCACAACCGGCTAGCTATAAATAGATAGATACACTAGATGCCTATCCTATTACATGATCGCCATCCAAACCGGTTGAAGATATCCCGAGCTACCATCTCCCAACGGAAAGATCCAGTAACCATATGCTCCCTGGCCTCCGTCTAAGTGAGTAGCGACCACAAACGGATCAGAGCCGTAGTGCGGAATATAACCTGCAAAAAGTGAATACATGATAATCTGTTAAAGACCAAATCATTTCTGCAAGTCCAGATAGACCACATTAAAGCGCAAACCCCAACCCGAATGTGTTTCGCTAAGTTAGGCGGAATTCCATTCAGCCATGTCCCAAACAGCGCGTTAACAGAATCCGGTGGTTTGATCTTGAAAGCAATGTGGACCGTCTGCCAAAGGACTTTGGCCAACGGGCAATCAAAAAAGAGGTGTTTTATAGTCTCATCCCGATCACAGAAGCTACACCTAGTAGGTCCTGTCCAATTACGCTTTTTCAAATTATCCTTGGTTAAAATAACTTGTTTATGGACAAACCACATAAACACTTTTATTTTCAAAGGTACTTTGACATCCCACACATGTTTGGATGTAGGTATGGAGTTCACATTAATCGCATCAATGTACATTGATTTAACTGTGAAGACTTCAGACTTTGTCAACTTCCAGCGTAATTCATCGGGTTGTTGGGAAAGTTGGACCCCCATCAGTCTCCTAACTAGATGGAGCCAGTCCTCCCAACGATTGCCCGCCAGCGTCCGTCGGAACTGAATATTAAGGGGGGTCGATTGGAAAACCATAGCAACTAACACCTCGCGTCGTTGAGCAATACGATACAAAGAGGGATATTGGAGAGCCAAGGGTGTCTCGCCGAGCCAGGTATCCTCCCAGAAGCGCGTGGTGGTGCCATTGCCAACATTAAACTTCGTCCTATTGAAAAAGGCTTGTTTGACTTTCATCAGTCCTTTCCAGAAAGGTGAATCGGTCGGCCTTGCTATGACCTGAGCCAGAGTTTTAGCATGCAGGTACTTACTGCGAAGGATTTGAGCCCACATGGCATCATTCTCCGAAGAGAGCTTCCACTGCCACTTGCAGAGAAGGCATATGTTTTTAACTTCGAGGTTTTCTATACCAAGACCCCCTTGGTCTTTTGGTCTACAGATGATATCCCATTTAGTAAGTCTGTATTTTCTTTTAAGCTCATCACTCTGCCAAAAGAACCGCGATCGATAGAAGTCCAGTCTCTTCCGGACACCAACTGGGATCTCAAAGAACGATAGGAGAAACATAGGCATACTCGTAAGCACCGAATTAACGAGGATTAGTCGGCTTCCGTATGACATGAGTTTACCCTTCCAGCAACTCAATTTCTTCTCAAATCGATCCTCGATGCACTTCCATTCGTGGTTCGTTAGCCTACGATGGTGGATTGGAATACCTAGGTAAGAAAAAGGTAATTCTCCCAACTCACACCCGAACAATTGTCTATATGCTTCCTGTTCATCTTTGGCTCTACCAAAACAGAACAGCTCGCTCTTATTAAAGTTAATCTTTAACCCGGACAGTTGTTCAAAAAGGCATAACACCAGCTTCATGTTTCTCGCCTTGGCCAAGTCATGCTCCATAAAAATAATTGTATCGTCAGCGTACTGCAATATGGACACTCCTCCATCAACAAGATGAGGAACCAATCCATCTACTTGACCATTTTCCTTAGCCCTCCCTGTCAAAATTGCTAACATATCGACCACAATGTTAAACAGGATAGGTGACATTGGATCTCCTTGCCGAAGGCCTTTATGTGTCTGGAAATAATGACCTATATCGTCATTCACTCTAATTCCCACACTACCTTTTTGCGTAAATGATTCAACCTGTCTGCGCCAGGCCTCATCAAAACCTTTCATACGCAATGACTGTTGCAGAAATGGCCATTTGATCTTATCGTACGCTTTCTCAAAATCCACCTTAAAAATTACCCCATCTAATTTTTTGGAATGGATTTCATGGAGCGTTTCATGCAGGACCACAACCCCTTCTAGGATATTTCTGTCCGGCATGAATGCAGTTTGGGACTTTTGCACCACAGAATGCGCAATCTGCGTAAGCCTATTAGTCCCGACTTTGGTGAAGATTTTGAAACTAACATTGAGGAGGCAAATTGGTCTGAATTGCTCAATCCTCATGGCTTCCGTTTTCTTAGGAAGCAATGTGATAGTTCCAAAATTCAGGTGAAATAATTGAAGCTGTCCTAAAAACAGGTCATTGAACATAGGTAGCAAATCCCCCTTAATAATATGCCAGCACTTTTTATAGAACTCGGCCGGGAAACCATCCGGTCCGGGCGCCTTATTGTTTTTCATCTGTGCAATAGCATCATACACCTCCTTCTCAGAGAACGGCGCAACCAAGATATCATTTTCAGCCGTCGATAACTGAGGCACATCCTCAGTCCTAGACTCGTCGAGGGACACACAATTATCCTTCGGTGGTCCAAACAACTGCTTATAATACTCGGTAATATATGTTTTTAGGTTATCCTGACCTAAAATCGTGCCCTCATCTTGTTCAAGCTGGAAAATACGTTTCTTTCAGTGCTTGCCGTTAGCTATTAAGTGAAGGAATTGGGTGTTCGCGTCCCCTTGGACCACTTTGCGGGTTTTAGCACGCAGTGCCCACTTCAATTCTTCTTCGCGGAGCAGTTCTTTCAACCTCGTCTCCGCCTCAGTTTTATCCTGTAGCTCAGCTGGCAACAGGATTGTAGATTCGGCCTTGATGTCTAGGGCCCGTATAAGAGAAAGGAGTCTATCCTTTTCGATCTTATAAACACCACTAAGGTGCTTAGCCCAACCCCGTAAAAAGCTTCTCAAGTGCCGAATCTTATTCTGCCAACGCTCGACCGCGGTCTTGCCGCCGGTGCCTCTGCCCCATTCCCTAGCCACCAGGTCAAAGAACCCCTCGCGCTCGAACCAAGACATCTCGAAAGAGAATGTGTTCTTGTTTCCCACGTGGTTCGACTCCCCAGAATCCACGAATAGGGGCGTGTGATCGGATATTCCCCTCGGGAGAGCCTGCACGGTAACCAGAGGGTACTTTTGTTCCCACTCCACGCTCGCGAGAACTCGATCAAGTTTTTCATAGGTTGGGTTTGGCAGAGCGTTAGCCCAAGTGAACTTCCTACCAGAAAGCTCTATCTCCCTAAGATCCAAGCTTTCAATAATGGTATTGAACATAAACGACCATCTGCCGTCGAAGTTACTATTATTCTTCTCCTCTCTTCTCCTAATGATATTGAAATCCCCTCCAACTAAAAGTGGGAGTTGTTCCGATCCACAAATTCGAACAAGGTCAGCCAGAAATTCTGGTTTAAGCTCAGGCTGTGCGGCCCCATACACTGCCACCAAAGCCCAGTTGAAACCATCTACTTTAGACCTAACTCGAAATTTCACTGCGAAGTCTCCCATCACCACACTTCGGACTTCAAGCGAATCGCATCTCACACCGAGTAAGATACCTCCCGATCTTCCTCGCGGAGGGAGGCAATGCCAATCGAAATCAATACCACCCACAAGAGCGGAGAGGAACTGGGGCGCAAAGTTGTCTCTACCAGTCTCCGATAGAGCAATAAAGTCCAGCCGCCGCTCTAAAGCCGCGTCGGCAAGAAACCTTCTTTTAGCCAAGTCCTTTAGACCTCTGCTATTCCAAAAGATCCCTTTCATAACTCGTCATAAAAAATTTTTTTTGAAGTACGCAGTCTAGCACTCCTACGGACTGCGGAATCTGGATATATTTTCCGTTTCCACTTGCGTTTTGGTTTACTAAGTTCTGACACCCGGTCCTCATAACCGGGATCCACGGTGATCCCACCCTCACTCTCTATGGGCAAATCATCGTCCTCCGACTCAGGAATGGGGGCTGCTATATCTGCACACAGATTATCAAGCACTCGAACCCCTAACGCATCAATTTCTACATCATTCATTGGTTTAACTGCTGCGAGATTTCGGATAGTCTCTAAGACACGCTCCGCCTCCAAATCCAATAAATCGCTGACCGAGTTGGTGATCTCTCTATTAGTATCTCCTAGTGATACTCCTAATTGTTTTGCATTATTAATGATCTCTTCATTAGAAAAATGCAATAGAGAATTAGAAATATTCACAAACATACCCGTAGAATATGCAGCATCGTGAAGCTTGGCCGCCCTCATAGCGCACCTTTGCTGCATATCGTCTACCTCCGGGAGCTCGTGGAGCCGAGCACTCATCCTAGTCCCCGTGCAGGCGGGGTCTGGGATCCCGCCAAATGCGACGACCTCCTCTCTGGTAATAGGAAGAGGTGGCTGCTGGCTCCCAAGCCCATCAGCAGCGAGGCCCACGTCCACGGGTACGCACGAAGCGGGGGAGGCGGAAGCCTCCTGCCTGCGCCCCCCTCCTGTCCCACCGGCCGGCACAGGGAGGGCCGCCGTCGGCGATGCAATCCGCCCAACCGCCGGAGAGGAGGGAAGACCCGGGGCCACCTGCCCCAGCGCCGTTCCCTGTGCCGTCGGAGCCGGGGCCATCTGCCCCAGCGTCGTTCCCGCTGCAGCCATCGGCGCGGGAGCCACTAGAGAGGAGAGGAGAACCGGGGCCACCTGCCCCAGCTCCCTCCCCAGTGCTGCCGCCGGCGCGGGTGTCTCCGTCCTAGCCGGAGGAGCAAGAGCTGCGGCCACCTGCCTCAGTCTCGCTACCCCGGCGCTGGTCGAGCCAACCAGTACCGACGTCGCAGCAGTAGGGGAGGCTGGGCACTGTCCCCCACTGCTGACCGACACCGGCTTCCCGGGTGTGCCCTGCGTCAGAAGACGAGAGGGAGAATCCGGGGCCACCTGCCCTAGACTCCCCTCCCGATAGATCACCTCCGAGCCTGCCGTCATACCCCTACTCGAAACCAGAGTAAGAGGAAGCGAACCGAGCCCATGGTCCACCTCCGCAACTATCACAGGATCATCTACCACCTCAAGCTCCAAAGGTGGGAGCATACCTTCGAAGCAATCCTCAGACTCAACCCTGTCACTCCAGAGACGAGGAGGAGCCGATGCTGGCTGAAAGGACCCAAAACGCAAATTATTCATCGGTACCATCGGTGCTGATGCAGGTTCTACTCCAGAGCTATCACCGGATAACTGAGCAGCCGGACTAAGCCCCGTGGCCCCATCCCGTCCTGCCTCATCAGTCTTGTCCTCACTAGCACCAGCATCACCGTCCCCCTCGTGCATGTCCATAGCAGCCGGATACTCCCCCTCGGCAAAAAGCTCGGTATCCTCAAACTCTATCTCAAGAGGAAACACCTTGCCTCGATAAAACCAGTTGACCACGTTCGGGATAAAATCAATGTCCAGCACACCCACTAAGAGCCGGGCCACCCCATGTGCGCGAGTGAAAGCCATATCTACCTCCTCAGTCTTGCCCACTAGCATACCCAAACTGGCCACCACTCGATTAGCGGTCAGGGCCTCAGATGGGGCCCCTGAAAACCGCAGCCACACTTGTGTCAGCGGTTTGCCCTAAGGCTCCTCCTTCTTCCACTCGTGAAACTCCAGTACGCATTTAGTACCAGGTACCCTACACAGCCCGAAACTCAAAAGCTTCTGCAAGTCATCCACCGTTGGGAAATCAACCCTAAAGACATTGTCCTCAATTCGAACAAGCTCCCACTGAAAGTCACCGGGAGCCAGTTCCTGTAGTCTCTGCACAATTTGAGCCTCAGACACCACCTCTCGGGTGGCTTTCACAATGCCAGTAGTCATGCTCTGGGCCTCAACAGTAATCTCTCTCGCCGCCGGGGACTCAAAAAAAGTGAGCTCGGCACAATATACTCCATACATCATGAGTGCAGGAGCCTATTCGCGCCTGACCGGGCAGTCCCCTTTTATATGAGCATTCTTACCACACAAGCTGCAAAGTTACGCCGTACATTCTGCAATAAAGTGGCCTTTCTTGCCACATCGATAGCACAACATCTTTTCCTTCTTGCGTGCCCATTTGGCTGCCCTTTCAGACTCATCCCTATCCCCAGGCTCAGCAACTCCACTGGTGGTAGGAATCTCCGCATTGGCCAAAGCCGCGACAACCTCCATCGCCTGGCTAGGCAGCTCAGTCAGTGGCATAGGATCCACCGCCATATCTGAAGAAACCTGGTCTACGACGACCTGTGTTGGGGGTGGCTTACGAAACCGACCACGTCCGCCACCCCGTCCACCACGATGGCCACGGTATCCACCTCTCTGGCGGTTGTTCGGGCCCGAAGCCCCCTCAACAAAACCACCCGCCGGGCCAAGGAACGGCCTCTCAACCGAACCATCACTCTGCCAAGCGTATCCGCGTCCACCTCCAGTAGATGACGAACCACGGTGTTGGCCTTCTCCGTAGACATCATAGCCATCATCTCCCCATTGTCCTTTGGGCGGTCCATTGGCTCCATCGCTCCTAGCGTCCGGCCGTGCCATAGTTGGACCCGAACGCTGTTGCGTCGGTCTCGCGATGTGGTGAGGCGGCGGTGCGGCACGGGACCCCACGTTCAGCGCGGGAGGTCGCAAGCCTCCTCGTCCGGCAGGCGGCAACGTCCCTGACAGCGCCGCAGGCCTCGGCATTGGCGGGCGGACGCCACGAGCATCGGCCTGCCCCACAACAGGCAACGAAGTAGGCGCCATCGGGCGCAGGGAACCGTGTCCACCGCCCCGACCCGCAGCGGCAGCCATCGCCGGAGCCGGCGGGCGGAGACCACCCCCCCTACCTGCGGGAGGATCTGGGGCCGGGACCGGAGGGCGAAGGCCTGGTGCGCCAGCCGCACCCCGACCCGCCGCCGGCACACCGTGGACGACCCCAGGGGCGGCGCCTCCGCGTCCCACTCCCGCGCCCGGCAGCGGCGCCTCAACTCCGCGGCCACCTCCAGAGGCCGCCGGCGGCACCACGCCGGCACGAGCCGACCCGTCTGGCGCAGCCGCGCTCTTTCCCGCGGCCCCTCGTCCCGCCATTGGAAGCAGCGGCGGGATCCGACGAGCATGGCTGCCACAATTCACTCGCCGATGAGGAGGCCGAACCCTACGGCGCCCGATGAGACGATATGAGTCAGACGTATCGCTGCATGCCCTATGCACGTAGTCAACCGCCTCGTCCTCAGACTCCTCTGCATCTAGCCCACCTGGAACAGGCCCAACATCGCACCGGGCCTCATACCCAGCCGATGGCGGCCCAATTCCCCTCGGTGACCCTGAGGCTGTTTCTAGCGTATGAGCTGAATCGGTACGGGCCTCATACCCTGCATCAATTATCCCAGACGCCATCTGGGCCGGTTCACTCAGAACCGGCCCACCCGTAAACAGACCAACATCGTAGCCCACTAACTCGTTCAAACGAGCGACCTGCTGATCCCGGATCACAGCGATACGGTCGATCGCCGGCGCTGGCACCGGTGCCGCCGACGACCGCCGATCTTTCTTTCTTTTCACTAACTTCCATGAATTCTCAGTAATGAAATCAGACAGAATCGGTTTTGGAAGACTAACCTTAGGAATCGGCCCCTTCCAAGGCCGGATCGCCGCGGCCGAAGTCCGGCGATGAACTATGCGCCGAATAACCTCGATTCTGTCTTCCGATCGTAGTCCTTGCCGCGCCGGATCGTCGAGTGCCACAACTTCATCCACAATCGCAGCGACTTCATCTTCAGAGTAACCTGTATTGAACGCCTCGCAAATAGTCGACGATGGCGTCGGCGAGTATTCCGGTGAGTCTCCGGCGTTCCCCTCATCGTCTTCGTCCTCCGCGTCAGGATCCGTGAGGGCCCAGAACCTTCCACCGACGCACCCCGCACCAGCGGCAGACGCCGGTGACAAGGCCGCGATGGGCGCCGGGGTCGCCACCTGAGTCGCCTGGGTCGCCACTGTCGCCAACTCTTCCTTTTGCGCTGACTGAAGCATATGTGTGCTGCGTCGATATGTTATGGAGTACTTCTTCATGTTACTTCTTGCAAAATACAGTAGATTGCCAATAGTATAGTGTACCTGCTTTCAGTGTTTATTTGGTGCTTGGAAAATTCGGAGAACAAGGCACATAATAGTATGTGTTGAGTCGGTAATGTTGTAGATGCATGTGTGTCTTTAAATAGAAATTGTTCACAAAGAAGAAAGCTAGATTCAGTCCATTGAACCGAGCAGTCTAAGTGCTTGGGCCCGCTTGTCGCAGATTCAAGATTTGAGCAGGATGAAATCTGTACGCATAGAAGGAAATACGTATTATATTTCCTTTTCATGTTGCCAAAAGTTATATATTTTTGTTAATGATAATGGCAATGGCTATGATATACAAATATTGCAAGGCAAGTATCTGAACTATAATATGTTTTTGCTCTTTTTTCTTCATGTGCAGGGGTTTTAGACTGCAAATTCCACCCGAGACAACTGTGGTTGTTCACTGCTGGCGCCGACTCAAAGATCAGGCTTTACTGCGAGTGAGAAGACGATGCTTTGAAAGGAACATAGGATTCTAGCTAGTGATTTTGACACGATGATGACGTTGCCAAGAGTCAGTCACGGAACCGGAGTCAAGAAGGAAGGATCATGTATGTCTCTATTGCAGTTTGTGCTTGTTGCAGATTCAAGAAGGAAGGATGCTGTTTTGTTTGCAGGTTGTGCTTGTTGCATCTTTTCTTATTATGTATTGGAAACCAGTTATTCTAGGAGTATTAATCGAGGTTGTAATTAATACCCCTTGCAATCCACGCATCCCTCGGCTTTCTCATGCAACCCCTTTTAACTTATTTGCGCCCCTTTTCACGCATGCATATCTCAATTCTTTCTTTTCGGCTTGCGGCACTCTGATTTGAAGTGCCCAAATATACCACAACTGTGGCACTTGATTTTCTTCCTATCAAATTTTTGGACGTGGAGTAGCTTCATCTTCTCGCCGGCCATCAAATTTCTCCATTGAGACTTGGTTTGATTCTCTCGTCGTGTCCATTGAAATGACTGACAAGATCTTCCAAGGTGAAACTCCGTCAAATTCTTGCCTAAATCGCTCTTACAATTCAGCTACCCAGGGTTAGAAATCCTCTACTGACTCGCCTTGGCTCATCTTCAGATCCTCGTATGTTTTCACTAGAAGCTGAAGATTAGCTCCCTTCACGTGACTACTTCCCTCATGGAGGACCTTGATGATCTCCCAAGTTTCCGCCGTGGTACTCTTCCCGGACAGATGTCGCATGATTTTATTGGCTACAACTGAGAATATGGCGTTCAAGGCTTGACGATCTCTGCGATATAGAGGGCCTCCTTTGTGTACTGATCACCACCTGGATCGATGGGTCCCAAGTTTCATGGGGTTCTAGGGCACACACCATCTTCATTGCCCAAAGGGCATACTCGCTGCAATCAAGCGTCTGGTAGATCACCGGCGGCGCCTGCCTGCTGCTTATCGCCGGATGAGCTCCGCCCCTTCACGGTTTTCTGGTTCCTCCCGTCGTCGCCCATCCCTCACAAAGCTTTGAGGCCAACTCTGAGAATCGGCAAGGCCCGGTTGATCAGATCGCCCCTGCACTCATGAACAAAATGGTAACATATTTATTTCCTTCTCGGTAGCTGAAGCGGTTACTCTTATAGCTTTGCACCTGACAAGAGAGTGGTTAGCTGAAGCGGTTAGAAGGTGCTGCTGTCGAATTTGGAGGTTTCCCCTTTGCGCATTTTTGTCCTACATACATTATTGTTATTTCTTTCTCCAACTGACAAGTGGGCTCCTAATGCATTTGTGGCATCGTCCACACATTTCAGCCTTATTTGATGCCACGTAGGAAATTCTCATTTGGATACGGTCTTGAGGTGAAAAACAATCAGGATTACGAAGGACATGGTACATACTTAAGGAATTTGAAAGTGAGGGTTTATTTTCGACGAGCTCCGGGTGAAATTGATCATAGGATTAACTAACAAAATGTGAATGCAGGTCATAAAAAATTATATCGTTCGATTCATATTTGAACATAGTTTTAGAAGAAAAAGGGTTTCCCCCGCTTTATATTATAACAAAATGTGAATGCAGGTTATAAAAAATTATATCGTTGGATTCATATTTGAACATAGTTTTAGAAGAAAAAGGGTTTCCCCCCACTTTATATTATAAAGCACGAACCACAACAGCAAAGCATCCGATACAAACACACACCACACACCCAAGGCAAGATACATGAATGCCGGGCACTGACACACAACCACAACGACTACAAAGCACCTACAAGATGAGCAAAACGAATCCGCTTAGAGCCGACGGAGAACACCACCACGAGGGGCGATCGTCCGGGAGGATGTGTAACGGATATGCCGGACCGAGGACTCCAAGACGGTGCCTCCGGGAAGGGCACGACCACGAACGCCGCCACCGTCCGATCCGAGGATCGAGTTTTCACCCGGAGTAAGATGGAGGGGTTAGAAGCACCACGACGGAGCCTGCAAGGAGGACACGACATCCACGGATGCCGTCACCGTCGACCAGTACACAGACTGGGTAGGTGATGTACCCCGGTGCTTCAGCTCTTCCGTCGCCCCGGATCACACACTGGGAGGGAGCAGCTCACCACCTCCGCTGTCGCGTCGCCCCCCACCAGAGACCACGGTGAGAGGCCGCCCGCGACCCGGTCAGCCGCAACCCGCGGCGCCGGACGCGACGCCGAGGCGCTGCCGGAACACCGCCGCCGATGCCACACCAGCCCGCACCGCCACCATGCCATCCGCCGCCCGCCGCCACGCCACCATCGCCGGCCTGCTCCGGGGCGCCGCCGTGCAGCCGCGCCAGCCACCAAGCGCAGCGCCCCGCCCGCGAGATCGGATCCGCCCCAACCCCCACGCGCTGGGGACGAGAAGGCCGAGGGGGGTTCGGCGGCGGGGATTTGGGGCCCTCCCTGGCACCTCGCGGGTGGCGGCGGGGAAGGGAGGGGGGAAACCTAGCGTGTGCCAAATTAGGATACTCATATTAGAGCATTTGAATATAGTTTTCAATGATACAAGTTTTCGTGGCATGCATTAACATTTTGTTAAGTAAATCCATTGTCTAAATTTAACACAAAATACTAAGGGACCAATTAACCAGGACGAGAGGTAGTAGTATATATGCATGCACGCACTCAACGGCCGAAATCACTGTTCTGACCTTGTCAGCGTTTATTGTCACAAACTGAACCCGACGTGAAAGTATTTCACGATTTGACCCTTTTAGAAACGCCAAGGCCCGTGGCGTTTCCAGTCAACAATGAAACGCCGAGCAAGCTAGCGTTTCTGCCCTAGCCCACTGCCAGGCCAAGGACGCGTTGTTTGCTGACGTGGTAGGCTGGAAACGCCGACCCAGCTAGCATTTCTGGAAACGCCACTGTCTGTGGCGTTTCTGCTGCAGATATTTAGGTGACCGTGGGGCTTTCACCCACCACTCACCACTCACTCTCTTCTCCCCCATTGGCCTATCCCGAGCTCTTGCCCTTTTCCCCCTTTGTGTCCCTCACTTAGCCCCTCACAAATCCTTGCAAATCGATTGGGTTGGTCCGTGGATCCGGTGCTTTCCGTTCGTTGAGGTAACCTCCTTCATCTCACAAATTTGTATTGGTTGGATTTGTCCATTTGGATTGATTTGTTCTTGTTGTTCCTAACCCTAGTTTTGAGCATGGATCTATAATGTGGTATATTTAGCATTGTACATTTCTTTTACTTATGTTACCATTTTTTTAGATGGACAAGATTGTGAATATTCATTATGTTGACAAAGAGGCATTCATGAATATGGATATTGTTGACAAGTATGAGGAAGTGTTGATATTTATTGAGACTCCTAGTTATGAAGAGGTTGTGGAAGAAACACGGATAAGATTAAAGTGGGTGGATGCAAGTGATCAAGTTGAATTAGTAGGAGGATACGATGTTGGGTCGGCACACAAGTGTCGAATGAAGACAATGCCTATCAAGTCCAATTTGCATTGGGCTGCATATAAGGAGGTTGTTGCATCCTCGACAGTCAAGTCACTCGAAGTCTTTGCAAGTAAGGTGGTCAAGGCTCCTCTCTTTCATGTTGACTTGAACCAAACCTTAGTAGATGATGTGAGTCCGGTTAGTAGTGTGCCGCCTATTGTTGAGTATAAAGTTGAAGCGGAAGACAATGAGTATCCCCAATATGAGTTCGGAGGTAGTGCACCGATGAAAGATGATGGCGATGACTCCGACGAAGAGTATGAGAGGCACCACAACATTGTTGGTGATGTAGAGGCTGAAGTAAGGCATCAGGACATGGATCCTGACATTATCTATCAGCGTGCTTGTGTGGATGACTCGGATGATGAAGGCCCGGTGAATGAGTTGGACGAGGCTGGCTTGACTGCGAAAGAAGCTGAGTGGTACACAAAAATCACCGGTAGGGATCACAAAATTCCCTTGTTTTGTGATGTTAGCCTTGCAGATAAGGCTATAGTCAACGGTGGCATGAGCAAGACAATTGAGGCTAGACAGTTCCCAAGTAGTACACCCGACGCGATTTCGATGTCATACGTGAGGAAAGGTTTGATGTTCGAGCACATGCTAGAATTCAGGATGTGGTTGTGTGAGTATGCTGTCAAACACCACAGGCCTTTCATAGTTGTTCACTCGTACTGCAACAAGCGATACACCGTGAAATGTGAGGTAGAAAGATGCAAATGGAAAGTCAATGGAAGACTCACGAAAGATGGTTGGTGGAAGATAACTAGTTGCAAAGCCACTCACCAATGCACACCGCCGGCCGTAGAAGCACGGAAGACACACCGTCAACTAACCTCGGAATTCATTGGTTATAAATACCAGAAACATATAGCCGAGGATCCAAACATTAAAGTGAAGTTGTTGATGAGTTGGATTGAAGATAAGTTCGGATATAAGGTCAAGTTCTGGGGGAGATTTGGTGAAGAAGAGGGAGGGGGTGGCCGCCAGTTCGTCCTGGAAGAACTGCTCGACCGGGGCTGCGACTGCGAGTGGGCTGGGTTAGGCCCTCGTGGCCCGCGCGCGTTACTTAATCCAGTTCAGAAACGCCAAGGACCTTGGCGTTTCAAGCGTACCACGTCAGCGAAAACAGCGGGTTCAGACTGACTGTGGGCCAGGGAGGAAACGCTAGCTGCCTCGGCGTTTCCATGTTGGCAGGAACGCTAGCCAGGTCGGCGTTTCTATGTTTGGTGGAAACGCCGCGGACCCTGGCGTTTCTAAAAGGGTCAAATCGCGAAATATTTTCGCGTCGAGTTCAGTTTGTGACTATAAACGTTGATAAGGTCAGAACAGTGATTTCGTCCGCACTCAACCATGTGCATGTGCAATTATCAAGGCTCAGCATACCAATTGGCCATCATCTCATGCACTTCGACGTACGTACTACTGTACTCGTACGTGTTTGCACTGCACATGGTGGCCAGCCCTACAATTATGATGATGTACTACGTAAGGAGTATCGAATTGTCGATCAGGTGGTCACAGATCTGTACTAACTGCACATCAGTTATTTTTCATGTACAAGTGGCCACCGATCGACATGCACGCCGGCGTCCAGCCCCAATCTCTTTCTCTCATCCTACCAATGCAAGACCAACGTCTTTGCCTCCCTAGCTAGCTAGGAGTAATTCACATACAGTTTCTCAATTTGTTCCCCCATCAACTGAGCTGGTACTCCCTCTGCAAACTAATATAGTACTCCCTCCGTCCCATAATATAAGAGCGTTTATGACACTATCATATATTACGGGACGGAGGGAGTAAGACCGTTTATAAAAGTATTGATCTAAACGGTTTTATATTAGTTTACAGAGAAAATACTAGCAGTTGTAGTACATGATTAGAGCAGCTTCATCGTGTATGTTAGCACGACTTATCACACACGTTGCCTTCCGATGAAGATGAAGTAAAATAAAGAGAAAATAAAAGATGAAGTGTGGTATTTCAATGACAAATCGGCGTGTTTAATTCTAGCTACTACTCCCTCCATTCCTAAATATAATTCTTTTTACAGATTCCAATAAGGGACTACATACAGAGCAAAATGAGTGTATCTACATTCTAAAATATTTCTATATACATCCATATGTACTTTGTATTGAATGAATTCTCTAAAAAAGACATATATTTAGGACGGAGGGAGTAGTTCCAATCTGACACGATCGTATATAGGGGATAATGGTAGGCACTAGCATTAAGTAGATTAGTCTCACATGACGTGTGCAGTCGTCTCTACACAGTTACTTTTTTTTTGCAGTCGTCTCTATACAGTTACAAAGAGAGACCACACACCAAGACCAACGTCTTTGCCTCCCTGGCATGCAGGCAGTAGCTACTTCGTTCCAGTCTGCCACAAAGAGGCACACGTTGTCTAGGAGATATGGTAGGTACTAGCATTGAACAACACGTACTACGTAGGAGTAGATCAATAGTGTCACGTGACGTGGGCAGTCATCTCTATACAGTCGCATTACCTTCTTCACGCCCACATCAGCCATGCATCTCCCAATGCAACTACCCCAACCAACAAGAAGGAACATCCATGGTTGATTGGTTGAGTTATTGATGAGTCGTCTCCCTCTCTCAGCTACCGCTACTCTTCTCCTTCTCCCTATCCCTATAAAAAACACATATCCTTTCTTCTTCCTCTACCTCGCTCCCTCGCTTCTCGCCTTGCTCTCTCTCCAAAAAATTCTTGTCATCTACAGCCCGAGAGCCGGCCCACATCTATAGCCAACGGCCGGGCGTCGCACGCACGGAGGGAGGATACAACCGCCGTCTTCTCCGTGGTTTCCGGTTCCACCTCGGCCGCCGCCGAGTCCCGTCAACGGCGTGGGGAGGGCAGCCGAGTGGCACCGGTAACTACGCAGATGACGGCGACGAGATACCCGGGACCCACTGCGGCTAGAGGTCAGGTGGCCGAATTTAAAATTTGTTTCATTCATTATTTTTCTTTTCTTACAACAAGCTAAAAGTATGTGCGCCGCGTGCTACATGCATGCAGATGCAGTCTCTGCTAGAGTAATCCAAATTAGGTACTCCCTCTCCGTCTGGTGAAAAGTGTATGTTTGGCTTTAAAATTTATCCATAAAAGAGTGTACTTATATCTTTCCAATACACTTTAAAGTAGAAAAAACTGTTTCTCTCTCATTACACGAAATGCAATAGCCATGTGCCCTTGCAGGTCATCAGGAGGCATTCGAGGAGCGCTCACAAGGGGCAGGTCTGTAGGAATGCTCGAGGTCACGCTCCTAGAGACAAGGCCAGGCAACCCGCATGAAGATAAGGAGCTTCCTGGGTTCTCGAAGACCAACTACTCCAACTCCAAACATGCTCGGGGGCTACTAACGTTTTAATACACTGGGGGTTACCTGCCTCAAGGGAGCCCGGCAGCAGTCCTGCCATGGGGCCCAGAAGGCCCGCCAAGGAGCTAGTGACAGGAAGGAGCCCAGACAATGAGATAGGTATCTAGAGACCATCTTGACCCCCAAGTCTACGTAGAGGCGGCCAAGATTTGTTCTATCTCCTATAAAACTCTAGCCTCATCATTTATATAACCTGGGGGCTATGGGGCTCTCGTGATCCACATACCTAGACTCCCGGTAGCATATCTCACCTCTCCATTGAAATCCCTCGCATGAGGTATACCTACCATGAGTACAAACGCAAAGAAGGATGTAAGATATTACTCCGCACCAGAGGCCCAAACCAGGATAAATTCTCTGTGTGACCTCTGTTCTGGTTCTTCCGGCCACACTCGCTACCCCTACCGAGTGCAGTGACGGATTTATGCACCGTTATTCTGCATTTGAGGATCTCGTTGGTTGGACCCCTTCTCCTTTGTCCAATCCTATCTACTTTTCACTGACCTGACTATGAGCTATATGATTTTTTCATGGTGCAACAATAATATCAAAGAAGGGACCTCAACTTCAATAGTTTTGTACTTCGTCAAGTATATCGTCTTCCCACACCTCTCCTTCCGAGTACAATTCTGCTGAGAGGGATCAAGAAGAGAATGTGAGGTCTCTCTGCTTGCATTTCCCCCTTGACCCCATGTCTCGACCGGATATTGGGATGAGATCCTTGTTGAGAGGGAACGATTGTAAAGGCCCGGAGTTTTTCTCAAATTATAAAATGGATTGTTATCTTATTTTACCATCATCATGATATCTTGAACATTGCATTGGAAGCACGTTCACTTTGTACTAAATTATCCAGATGTTTTTGTTAAACCTTTAGCCCTATTTTCTATGGATGCTTCTCTAGAAAGGTGTTTATGTCCCCATGCTGCTTTGACCTTCTACTTGAGACTCAACCAATACTGTGCACTTGACCGTGTTATACCATTTAAAAATTATTTTTCTAAATTTAAAATAATTTTTCTCAAACGAGTCGCACGTTTGTGGTCTTGTTATAGTATATCAAGGCTAAATGACAAATTTTGTCCAAATCAGAGTTCTTTTGATACGGGAACGATTGAATATGAGGGCACTAATATAGTCGGGGTTCAATAAATAATAAGTTTGCAAAATAAAGATTTCTTTGGGCCAGCCCATCTCTCCTCTCTTCTAAGCAGCCCATCTAGCCCGCCTAAACCCTCCAACACCTAACCAAACATCACCCCAACCCCTGCTATATAATGAAGGGCATCCCTTACTAAAATGGTGAAACCCTAGCATCTACCCTCTTTTCCACAGCCAACCATCCCGCCGCCGCCCCTTGTCCTCCGCCGATCCACCAAGCCGCAGCCACACCACTCCACCTACGTTGCTACCCCATGCAGCTAGCAGCAGCCACCGCACGCCAGATCTGCACGACCCATGTCTGGTCGAACGAACACGATACCTCCATGCTCCGTCTTCCATATGGCCCCCGAGCCTAGATCTAGATCCGAGGGACCTTAACAGCCTCATGTTCCTCTTGGAGCTCCTCCCGTGCCTTCCTCACCACCGAGTCATGGATTCCGTCGAAGACCGCTGCCCCACCTTCGCCACGCACCTTGCCGGTGAGCCTCCATGCCCCGTCCTCCTCTTCCCGTCCTTTTCCTTCCATGATTTTACTTCTCTCTGTTTAACTACCATTTCTTCTCGATTTTACGGTCGCCATCGTCGTCCCATAGATCCCTGCCCTGGATCTGATGCACCGACGCTTGCCGAGGACCGCCCCCTTTAGATCTGTTGCACCTGCGCATCCCTGCGTCGCCTGCTACGCCCCCTCGCTAGATCTGCGAGCCACCATCGCCAAGCATCATTTCAAGCGGTCGCTGGCTCGCATCTTCATCAAGTTCGATGGGATCCCATGCTCACATCGCATCCCTGTCCGCCCTGGTGGACCGCCTCGACAAACCGGCTGGCTTCCGACCCGAGGTCAGTAGTCCCATCTCCCAGCCTCTTACCTTGCATGCATGTAGGTGTGAGATAAAGTTCTATTTTGTAATACGTTCCCCAACATGAGGTCCTCTACCTCTTATCCCAGCAGCGCTAGAGAACACACCGTGTCAAGAACCTAAGGTGGAACCACCACCACTGCCTGAATATTGGCATGGGGTCTCTCCACAGATTGCGTGAGATAATAGTAAGGATGAATTGTCTCCTAATATGAAATGAGATGAAAATTTCAAAATGCTCGATGTGATCTTTGGAGCTGCCGGATCATCAGTGATTGTTGATCACGCCCAAAATGAGTGCGAAGAAAAGGTAAAAAACGATTCCCAATAAAACCTAACCATTTTATTGTGAATGGATTGCAGCCAAATAGAAGTTGATCCCAAAACGCAATAATGCCATCGGAACCCAAAAGGAAGTGTGAATATTAGACATCTAAAAATGTAGAACAAATCGAAAGGATGGTCTTGCCCGGCCCAGCGAGGAGCTGGCTGGCATGAGTAAATGGAGAAGGAACATATAAAGGGTTTGAAAGGAGAACTTACCAATGCCCGCGAGGAATAATACATACTACCTTCATTCGGGTTTGTACTCGACGTGGGTCTTGCCTGAGCGAGCAGTGGAGGCCCTGAACTTGGCCGCCATGTCCTGGATGATGTTGCGGTGTGTGATGACGTTGTTGAGGTGACGCAGGTGCACCTCCATCTCCTCCACCTCTGCGGGCGTTAACCAGAACATGGGCCTCCTGCTGCTCGGCGGTTACTCCATCCTTCGGCACTGTTGTTGTGCCTACCACGTGCGGTAAGATAGAAGATTTGATCGATATACCACCAGCGGACGACACTGACTAGAGATGGAGCGGGATGGGAGGGACGTATGTTACTGGTTCAGACTCTCGATCGGCCTCCACGTGATCTATCCACTCTATCGGTCTCACTCCTGTTGTATTCCTTTTGTTCCTGTCACACAGTTCCGCACCAGCGTGGAACACAGTACGATAGTAGGCCCACTTTTTCTGAAACTGATGCTAGGTGGCTGGATCACTTTAATTAAAGATTTCCAAATTTATGTGCTAGGAATACATTTTCATTACCACCATATATACTACTTTAATGGTCGTACTAAAGTAGTATATATGCAGGTAATGAGTATGTATTCCTAGCACATAAATTTGGAAATCTTAAATTAAAGCGATCTTGTGTCCTACCATTAATTTCAAAAAGTGGGCCTACGATTCTACCATGTTCCAAGCTGGTCCGAAAGCGTGTGACAGCAACAAAAGGAATACAACATGAGAGAGACAGATAGAGTGAACATATCACATGGAGAACGACCGAGACTCTGAACTGGTAACGTACGTCCCTCCCATACTCTCCATCTCTAGTCAGTGTCATCCTCTAGCGATCTATCAGTCAAATATTCTTATATCATCGCGTGCGGTATGCACAACAGCAACACCGGAGCAACAAGAGGACCACGTTCCGTTTCACGTCCGAGGAGGTGGCGGAGACAGAGGAGCACCTGTGTCGCCTCAATAACGTCATCTCATCCCACACTGAAACATCATCTCATGGCCTCGCGGCATGTTCAGCGCCTTCACCGCCCACTCCGTCAAGGCTCCCGTGTCCGTGTGTCGATGTCCTTCCTTCCTTTTTGTGTTGAGATGCACTCTGGAATTGAATGGATCCAAGCTCACACGAACGACGCCCCCCTTCTTTTTGTTGCTCGTGACATGCATCCTTCCAAGGGTCGTCAAGATCAAAGTCGAAGATATGGGAGGCCACCTTTTGCAATTAATGGCATTAATTCCGTCAGCTAAAAGGAGTGCAACTACCTAATGTTCCATCTGTTCACAGTCAATTCCCTTTTCAAACCCCTCTCGATGGTGCATGAGTGTGGAATTAAGATCGCTGAGTACTCCATCATCACCGCACGCTCGATGGCGCAGTCGGTCTGCGCGATCATGCTTCGGCAACTGTTGAGCTTGTACAAGAAGGGCTCTCTCTCTCTCTCTCATGTCGTTAATGTTTACCATGTCGAGCGCCAGAATAAAGATGGGTTTCCAGTCCGGGCTTCTATCACGCTTTTGATCACCGAAGATGTTTTGGGTGACCGAGAGGGACTACCACCGCACAAAAGCCTGTGATCATCGCATGGAACTAGATCCAAGCTCACGTGGCCGCCGTCGCCCTTTTTTGCAAGTCACATGCAAGCGTGACCAACGTGGCAGATAGGCAAGGCCCATGTTTTGCAATGAATGGTAGGATTAGGACTAGCATGCAAGGCCCAAATTTTGTTATGTTTCCATGGCCCCCTCAAATGTCCAAAAATCACCAAAAATTGCATGCGCACATTACGCACCCGAGCATCTTGGATGCCAAAAAGTTTCCGATTTGCTTGTGCTAATTCTTTTTACCGATTTCACTGTTCACCAGGGGGTTGGGGGGGGGGGGGGAGGGAGCATCCGAGTCCGGGCCCCAAATCCCTGCGTCCCTAGCAAGCTTGCATCGAAATTACTTTCTGGGTTTTAGATGTGCGTGCCAACGCATGCTATAGTATTGAGTTGAACAAAAATCAACAATTCGGTTGTACAAATTGTACTCGTCGCGTGCATTTGGTAAATGGGTCAAACAAAGGTCGCATTTACATGAGGGTCACTACAAATAAAATGCCTGATCAATTAAACTATCTTTCTTTTTTTACAAAATGAGATTAGACAAGAACGGTCAAGTGTCATTGATATTACAAAAGTTGTCATATCGTTTGTTCGTTGGAAAATAGCAAAAACTACAAGGTATTAAACATGTTCGGTAAATATTGTCAAACATTAGTTGTTTATGGACAATTAGTTGTACACATTTATGCTTCATTATGCTTTTACAAAAATATATGTTTTCAAAATAAAATAAAATGCACTCTCTATGGATATCTTGTGTGTAACTTTGAACGAAATTTTAGTCGAACGAAACAAACGTGTGCTAAAAAATTGTCACGTGGAACTTCTATCACAAAGTAAATGCACTTTCTATGAAGTTGTTTCGTATAAGTTTGAAAGTGAAACTGTTGAAAACATTTTTCAAGATTGGTAGACAAAAAAGTTGACATGTATAAAATAAATTGAACCCTATGTTTTTTGTAAGTTTGAGAAAAAATTTAATCGACCAAAACAAAAGTTTGCTATGTGTATATTGTTCTGTACAAGAATTTTTTCTGTAAGTTGGCTCAAGACACAAAAGTCATAATCTTTCATTCTTCTCTGAAAGAGTACTATTATGTGTAAGTTTGACGTCTACAAAACAAAAATGCACGCTCTACGTATGCTGAAATAGCGTTGAAATTCATTCATTCATGATGCCTGGAGTTTTTTTGTTAAGATGAAATAGTGCACTATGAAGTTGATCCAATGGCCAGTACCGTTCAGATCTGCCATGTCCCTATCATAAGATGTGTCCGACTGAACAACACATACTTAGGTTATTTCTTCGCCTTCTTGTAATGTTAGTTTGTATGTAGATTGCATGAATTAACCACTATATGGGAGTACGTTGATAATCAAAACTGAAACCCCAATGTGTTTATCTATTTTAAGAATATAAAATGTATATATATCTGTCATGGATCTCCAGAAGACCAGTATGTGGAGAAATAAGACTTTAAAATGAATGGTGAACGTAATTAAGATGGCCCAAGTATGGGTTAATTTGCATGTGGGGGCAAGGATGACAGTTTCGGTAACATGAAAATCCAAGACCTCGTCAAAATATCCAAACTTTCAAATTGTTTTGGATTTTCAAGGAAATTTAGCATAACTTAAAGTTGGCTTGAACTAAGATTTAGTCTTGCCCGTACGTTCAAGGTCACAAAATTTTTGATACCACCTCTATTACTGAAATTTCGTTGAACATTTGAACCCTGAGTGGGAGTGACCTGGCCAACGATAATCATCTCACAAATTGATAGTACAAAATAGAGTTTAGCCCATCTGGTTTCAGGTTTCTAACAAAAGGGAATGGATGTCTAATCTTTAAATTTAATATGCTTCCTAATTTTAGAGCTCCCACAGTCAATTGAGGTGCCTAATTTCTGATTCTACTCATGATTTTGACTGTGTCATCCATGCGGGGCGGGGGCTTTGGTCAGTGCACACCGGAGTTTGAGGCTTTCTTCTTTCTAAGCTCGATATAAATGAGCTGCTCAGAGAGCTCACGCATGATGCGTCGCCATGTCCTCGGTTCTGAGCGGTTGACCTTCTGCTTTGCATTGTTTAGTCACATGTGTCCCAATTCATATTGCTATCAGTCGCCACAACAAGGCCACAAAAGTGAACACTGCTCAACCCAGAAACAAACGAACAAACACTGCTGATGGCAAATAATATATGACTCATATTGTGTAAAGTAGTCGGCGTGTCGTGTAGAAGCTACAGAGCTGGGCTGGCCCATTTAATGCTTGGAGACTAGGACCATCTTTTCGGTTTTGGGAACCTTCTAGGTTCCTGACCGGTTCAGGTTCTTTTTTTTTGTTTCCTGTTGTTTCTTTTACCGGTTTTCTTCTGTTTCATTTTT
Source organism: Aegilops umbellulata (assembly GCA_032464435.1). Taxonomy (NCBI): domain Eukaryota; kingdom Viridiplantae; phylum Streptophyta; class Magnoliopsida; order Poales; family Poaceae; genus Aegilops; species Aegilops umbellulata. Next base: position 1,103,666 of record CP136057.1, on the reverse strand, counting down.
TCCTTTAAACATATTTCCATTCTAGAAAATGTACATAAATTTTAATATTTTTAGAAATACCAAAATAATAATTTTTAAAACTGTTTTATCTTTCCAAATATTCTTCAAAAATTCAAAAAATCTACCCATTTCAAAATTTATTCACAACTTCAAAAACTGTTCGTGTTTCAAATAAAATTTAGGTATTCAAAATAAATAACATTTTCAAAAATTGTTCCCATCATAATTTATTGTCACATATTAAAAAAAAGAATCACGTTTCCGAAAATGCTCACAAATTTGAAAAAATATCCCTGTTTAAAGAAAATTCTAACTCCCTCCAATCTATATTAATTATTTCTGATTTATTAAAAAGTTGTAGAAATGTTCACAAATTTGTCCTAAATCAGCGACAATGAATATGAATCTGAGGAAGTACTAAATTTTGAAAATATGTACAGATTGGAAAAAAAAGATTGCTTTTTCAAGAAAATCAATTATTTAAAAAATTGTTTTTAAAAATGTTCATTCTTTCGAGAAATGTGTACAGGTTTAAAAAAATGGAAGTTTAAAAACAGGATTGATACGTTTGAACATACTTTTCAGTAAACTAAATTGTTAAAAATTGAAATAATCGAATGCTATAATAGCCGCTCTGCTAGAGCACCACAATGGGCCGACCCAGTCAGGCGTTGCCTTGAGAGATTGGCTAGCAATTTGACGCGTAATGCGCCCGATAGGAGATCTCCAAACTGATATAAAACCCGGAGACCGAAAGGACCGCATACAACCGATGCTAATGGGCGGACTTGTTGCTGCCCATAAATTTTTATGTTATTTCAATTATTATTTTATCTCCAAATGAATTAATATTTGTACTTATATAATCAGCTAATAAGACAGAAAAGTGTGAAAGTTGTTTTAAGTGTCAACATATTTTGGAAATTTTTATGTGATTACGATTTTCAGAAAAATTCATTTAATATGCTAAAATGTTTATGTTACTTCAAAAAATATTGAACCTTCAAAAATATTTGGTATTTTTTTCAGCTGAATTTTCATGTAATTTTCAAAACAGTTCACACATTAGAAAATGTTCATGTCTTTGTCAGAATATTTATATTAAAAGATAGGAAAAACGGAAGAGAAAATAGATGGAAAAGGATAGATGAAAAAAGAAAAAGTGAGGCAAAAAGATAAAGAAGGAAAATAGAAAATTAAATTGAATAAAAAATAATGATAAAAGAAAATTGTACGTCCAATCGCACAAAATGGCCCTAGACCATGGATGGCAAACATGGACAATTGACGAGTTATTGCCCACTATATGCGCCAGCAGTCGGGGGAGCCGCCACGGAGGAAGCACGCGAAATACTTCTTGTAAACTATAAACTTTGAGCTATATATATGTACTCTCCAATTGTGTTTTGAGGGGTCCCCAATTAACTATACATATGTATTGGGTTGTGCTGTAAAACAAAAGTTACACCTTTGTCAATTTGATGCGGTGTATGATTAATATTCTCAAGTGGTGGATTAAACCAGGGGCTGGGAGATGGTGTGGCACTGTGCTGTGCTGTAATGGGATCAATGGTGTCGCACTTGCAACGGCTCAAAACTGAACTGCTGTCTCCTCCGTTTCTTTTTCTTTGTTACTTTCAGAGGTCAACTGAAACCCAATAGCCAGCAGCAAAAGATTCAGCTAATGTAAAGGACCGGCCAGCAGCAAAAGAGAATCTCCTTACTTCTCCTGGTCCCGGTGAACTAGCCACTAGCTTAGCTAGCGCGAATCATACATTCCATCCAATTATATATGCGTCTCATCTCTCCATTCAAACATTAAAGCTGAAGGTGTTCATTTTTTGACTGGAGAATTATATATACATTCCATCCAATTATATATACTACCACTACCAGCATAATTATTACTACTTCTTTTTTAGAAAAGGAGGATGACCCCCGGCCTCTGCATCTGGGAGATGCATACGGCCACTTTATTGATTATTCTCGAGGACCTTACAAAGTATTACAAAAATATGCTTGAATCCGCCATCTTGGCAACATATGCCACTACTCCTATCCATATGATGAAGGGGTGCTACCTGGGCCACATACCCGGTCTACTCACCTAAGCCTATCATCAAAAGCCAGAAGCCCCAGCCGAGCCACATACCGGGCCTGGGGCATAAACTGGTCTGACGCACTCATGTGTCGTCGCCGCCATCTTCCACAGGTCCGTCTTCAGAGCAGATATTGAGGCTTCTACCTTGTCAGGCCACTCCGCCATCGACGCCACCTTGACGCCAGACAACTACCTCCACCTGCGCGAGTCCATCACCGCGCATCGGGCGCCGAGTCTCCACTGCACTACGCCGCCGAGATCCGTCGTCATCAATGTGAAGGATGAAGTACCGCTCCACCAAAAAAGTTGCCCGCTGGTCCCTCGATCCCGTGTACGCCTCCAAGAATGACGCCCCCAAGGAGGAAACGACACCAACGCCGCTGTCATCCGATTAACTGATCTAGGGCTTCCCCCAGAGGTAGCGGATAGAGGTCTAGAGCTTCTCCACGGCGATGCCTTCAAGAAGGTAATGACACCTCAAGGTACCACCAACGCCGGTCTTGGCATCAAGCTGAGCACAAGGTTTTCACCCGGATCCGCTCGAAGAACCTCCATCACTTATTGTGTGCACGGGTCGCCGCCGATCTGAGCCGCCGCACATGGAGCAGGCCGCACCGGCCAGATCAGATCTGTCCGGAGGGCACAACCCGCATGGTGCCGACCCAACCACCAGGCCCTTCATACCGCCACCGCCGATCCAAGGTCAGATGGTGTGTCACCGCAGACCCGGCCGCCGCCGAACGCCGCCACGCAGCCCGAGGCAGGGCCGGCTGCCGCACCCCACCATCGCCGCCCTTGGCCGAGGCAGCCGCCGCGCCGCCAGGCCAGATCGGCCATGCCACCCACGCCGCGGGGCTTCGCACCGCCCGCACGGCGCAGGCAAGAGGGAAGACCCCCGCCACCGCCATCAGCCCCGGGCTATAGTCGGCGGCGTCCTTCGGCGGCGGCGGAGGGAGGGGAAGACGGATGGGGACCCCCGGCGGCTAGGGTTTTAGATCCTGCCCGAGTCGCCCGAGCGGGGGCCTAATTACTACCTCCGTCCGGGTTTATTAGCCCCCTTATATTTGGTTAGCTAAATATAAGTTACATGCCATAAAAATTATATTGATAGATTTGTATTTGAAAGAAGTTTTCAATTATATTATTTGTGTTACATATAAATTATATTTACCAGTAAATCTGTAGTTAAACTTTAACCGAATATGTGAGACGGACCGGTAAACCCGGATGGAGGTACTAGTAGTTGTACTACTAGGTCTAGCTCAGTTGCCCGTAGTTGTACACAACAGTACATCATAGATCGACGTAACACTGGTCTGAGTGGTAACTAGATACAAATTGTACTAATTCAATGTTAATGCTTAAGTAGGTAAGTCCATTGGAGACAGATTTGGCCAGATCGAACTGGAGAATATACTAATTTAAATGTTTTATAAGAAATCATCTTACCATGAATACATACGTACAATTCTAGTATCATGATAACTCTTACCACTGAAGCACACTAATTTTCTTTCTTTCGGTATAGCCAATTCATAGCTAAACTGAATTGCACTAACAACCATTGCAAGTTCGTAACTAGGATCGATGTTGTCGTTGTCTAGTGACAGCTACGGCAAGAAGCTGCTCCCGTCCGTATCAGCAGAAGCAGAAGCGGCCACGCCGTCGCCGTCACAGGCCGCTCCGCACCTCCGGCACCGGCCCGGCGCAGGGAGCGGCGGCGATGGCGGTGAGGACGAGGAGGTTGACGAGTCCAGGATGGTGGCGCGGCAGGAGGGGCAGGTGGCGTGAACACGCAGCCAGACGTCGACGCAGGCGACGTGGAAGGAGTGGCCGCACCGCGGCAGCACCCGGAGCTCCTCCCCGGCGGCCAGGTCCGCCAGGCAGATGGCGCACTGCTCCTCCAGCTGGTGCCCTTCTTTGACTGCGGTGACGGGGAGCGCGTCGATGGCCTTCTTCTTCAGGCCTCGGGGAGGAAGAGGCAAGGTCATGGTGATGCTATTGCCGGCGAACGGTGAAGAGCGGCGGGCGTGACGGCAGGTGCAGCGCGCGACGAGGGCGAGGCCGGCGAGGCAGACGAGCGCGCAGAGGAGGGAGGCCAGGATGACCACCATGTTGGGGTCGATGGAGATCATGGCCGCCGGCGCCGACGAGGAAGATGAGGAGGCAGCTGGGTTAGGGGCAGCGGCGGTGGTGCTAGAGCTAGAGTGGACAAGGCTCGCTGGAGTTCGCATGGCGGTCAGTGACGAGGCAGTGAGTGAAGTGCGGTTGTTTGCTTGGCAACAAATGAGTACCACGAGCTGCTCTTGATCTGTCTAGTGTCTAGTGGAGCTTATATAGTCGACGGTCACACACGACACACCCCACCACGTCCACGTGGAGGGAAAATTTTGGTATATATATATGGAAAAAAACATTAGTAATTAAATAAAATTCAATATATTCTGAATATATTTTTGAAATAAACTTGACCTACCATTGTACTGGTAAAGAAATTTACGGAAAGAAAAATTCTCGTTGACTTGTTTTCAAAAAAGAAGAAAAAAAATTCGGTCAAAATAGTGTGAATAGCGACGTATAATAGCAAATAGTTTTTTTTCCCTGAAGTCAACATTGGTTTTCTATTCGTGAAAAAATATATACTAGTAGTGCAAAAGAAAGTCAAGTTTATTGTATAAAACTTCCAAACTGTTTTGACTTTTTGTTAATTGTCCATTGTCCCTCGTATGGGATGTATATACACCCAGGAACCAAAGGGTATTTCTCCCATGTGGTGGGTGTATATTAACTTTTGAGTAAATTCCATTATTTGCCCCCTATTTTGATACTTTCAACGGGAGTTAACCTACTTAATAGATTTGTATCCATTCATGATAATTCTGCCACATTTTATCCTTGTTAAATCTTTACACGTTTTATCAAGCAGGTCCTAGTTGTTTGAGAACACCTGATGGGCCGCGTTGACAGGGATTTCTCAATCCAGTTCCACACGCTCATTTGGCTAAGGTGTGCCACTCTAGCACGCTCTTCAATAAGTTAAGCAATTGACCCCCTTCCTCCGTTGGGAAGAAGATTGACAAGCTTTGCCAAGGTTTTTTCTTTCTAGGAAAATAAGGACGAATCCACTGATGGGAAATGTGTCATCAATTGGAAGCATGTTTGCGTACCACGCGCCATGGGTGTGGCCTTGGCGCCTAGGGTCCAAGATCACGACCCATCGTTGCAAGTGATTTTGCCTAACTTGGAGATTGCGAGTGGCTGTGGCCCCTATTCCACTATAAGCCGGTTGATCGCGTTGTGCAAGAATTGTTTTAGATGTTAGTAAATTTCACAATTTGCAATGGCGCTGTTACAAGTTGCGTCAAATCACCATTGTTGCAGCGATGGAAGGCAACAAATGGATGCGATGCCTTAGTGCCAACCATTTTGTCGCTGCTATTCTGTAGTTTACCGACCCGTGGAATGATCTTCAGAATGTGCACACCGTAGCCTGGAGATGGAAAACAAATGGTGCGTACAATACTGCCTCAACGATCAGGTTCCTATTCAACGGAAACAACAAACAGGATTCCGCCAAGCTAGCCTAAATTCAAAGGACCCCGAAAGTATCAGTTCTTCATCTTAGCTTGCGGTCCAAGAACAATGTCTGGTGGACGTTAACTTTGCAAGCATGGACGGCCCCAAAGACGTCGAGTGCGCATTTTCACAGGGCTATGGTTGTGTGTTCTTGACAAGTTGGTTTTTGCCGCACAACATGTCGCCCTTGCCTTTGAGGACGTCCTTGATGATTTGGATAATACGCTCTTCTGCCAATCAAACAAAGGAGGTAGCGAAGAACTGGAGATTAATCACCGGTTAGTGTGGTGGATGCTTTGGAAGGAACGTAACGCTCGTATCTTCAATCAGTGTGCATGTGTGCACGTGGGAAGTGACGACACTGATAAGAGGTGTATTTCCATTTTTATGTATTAAAAGAGGATTACACAACAACATTGTTATTTTATTATTTGAACATTGAGTATAACATGAATGTATGTATGTAAGTTACACTACTGCATGATTGTTCTTGCATATTGTAGAGTAGTGCAAGTTTCTTATTTGTTATAATCTCTTTTCATTTTCTATCTTACCTTAGGTAATGCCTATGCGGCTATGAACCCAATTCATTTATAATTATAATTTTTTATCCTTTTATTTCTATTTCTGTTCTTATTTTGAGTAACACCATTTACATGATTCTTTCTTTTTCAGTAGATTTTTGTTCTTTAAATAATATTTGCAGTAACACACTTCTAGAATTATTTCTTCCCTAAACTATTTTTTCTTCGGTTCTTCACATTCTTCTCTTGGGACCCCAGGTTTTTTTCTACCGTACATTTAAATTCATTCTTCTTCTTTGTTCTCTCCTCATTTCTAGATTGAAATTTATTCTGTTTATGATTTTGCTATTTGATAGGTGCCTCAACAAATTTGTTCAGTAAAATTACTCCTATTTTTTTTCGTGTTTCCCTCTATTTTTAGTTTATTTTTATTTTTTTGTATGTGTATTTTTGGATGCTGTGTGTGTGTGAGAGAGAGAGAGACAGACAGACACACACACACACAGAGAGAGAGAGAGAGAGAGAGAGAGAGAGAGAGAGAGAGAGTTTATGCATGCAAGTAGTATACAATTTGTGTGTGGATAGTGCTAGAAATCTCAAACTATTGTGGTATATCTCTTTGAGACAATGCTGGGATTGAAAAATAATTTCTAGGATCATGGGAAAGGCCGGAGGTATGCCAGCTGGGTGATTGGGCTATTAAGTATCTGCACCTACCTGCTTGTTGGAGACAATTTTTAGTGCTAAAGAAAATATCTATAAGAGGATGGGTCGCTGGGAAGATGGTAATCTTTTCCTTGGTGGTAGAGTAACTAAAATAAAAGTTTGTTTAACTAACATTCCAATCTATCTTCATGTATAGATTGCCTAAGACTAATGTGGGTGGAATGGAAAAGACTATTAGAATTTTTTCTGGTAAGAGAAAGGCAACAAGAGAAAGTATCGTGCAAATGTGTAGGCCGAAGAAAAAAGGAATAAGGAATTCAATGGCAGTCTTCCGTGCAAATGGTGGTGGTACTTGGAGAATAAGGAATTAATGGGGCAATATAGTCAAAAAATGTATAAGTTGCATATAAAATTGGTCAAGTCAATAGCACTGTGAATGATTCTCCATATTGGGCTAAACCCTAAACCCTACGATTTCATTGCGGCCTGTCAGGTTCCCTTTCGGGACCCACCGTTAATTGATCACTGGAATCCATCCCAGTTAGATCGAAGATGAGTGGCTTGAGATAAGGTTGTGACATGGGACGCAGGGGTGGAGATAAGTTTTTTCTGTGGGGACGCTTGGAAGGGAGGAGAGGACGATGTGCATTGCATGGTTGGTTCAGCGCCGCACAATCGCACCAGACCCAACAATGAAAGAGGCGGTTGATGAGAGTTGGGAGGAAAGGATTGTTTCCCCAAAAAAATGATTACAATATAAATTTGGTATAGATTTGTAGCCAATACGGATGCTGTAAAATTTAGCAGTCTTATCCGGGCATTTTTTTAGATAACTCTTAATCATTTTTAGCAAAAGATATAAGTATTAGTCAGAATTAATTTTCCAGCTCTTTGTTCCATGGAACGCTTCTTGAGTGCCTTTGGCACCAAATTATCGCCATTGGCGGTCACACATTGTGTTATGTGGGCTGGCCTACTAACATGAACTGGTGCTCGCTCCCGATTGGTTGACGATCGTAAAAAATAGTTTTATATTATCTTTCGGGGAGGTTTTATCTACTTACACGACAGGTTGACCAATGGCTAGGAATGTTGACTATTCACTTTCACCTTTGAATGTTGACTGGACCGTTGACTGTTGACCTTTTCAAAAAAGTTCATGCGTACGAAAAAGTTAATGTAAGTAAAAAAATTCATCAATAAAAATCATGTATCTCGAAAACAGTTCACGATTTTGAATAAAGTTCATAGATTCCATGGATTTTTTTCAAAAAGCTCATGAGTTTTAGAAAAATATGTTCAAAAGCTCATAGATTCCATAGATTCAATGGATGTTTTAAAAAGTTCATGTGTCTGAGAGTCAAAATCTTAAGAAATGAAAAAAAATCATGAATTTGAGAAACGAGTTCATAAATTAGGAAAATATGAGAAATAAACTTCATAAAAATGAAAATTGTTCACGGGTTTTTAAAAGGTTTATGAATTTGAAAACATTCACGAAAAAAGAAAAAATTAATAAGGAGAAGAAAAAATAAAAAGAAAAACGAGAAAGAAAAAGAAAAAGAAACAAAACGAAAAATGAATAGAAAGAAAAAGCGTCAAACCCGAAAAAAACCAGGAAAACCCCGATAGAAAAAAAATATGCAGAAAAACCAGGAGGAAACCGGGAGGAAAGATAATATGGGTAGGCTTTGCTCCAATGGACTTGGGAACGAAAACGACTTTAGTATTGTGTGCGGGCCTTGGCTCATGTGGGACGGCCCACACAGCTGGCCCGTCCCGACTCCCGTACGTAAACCGACTCTTGATCGTCGATAGAAACGAAACAGGGAGTCGCCCCATCCATTTATAATTAGCCAAAGTGCGCAAACACAAATTTCATGGCGTGCACGCCGGCGGCGGTTGACTGGGCACTCCCGGCGGATCTCTTGCTCGACATCATCGCGCTCCAACATTCGGACCCTCATCCGTTGCGCGGCATTATGCAAGCTCCTCCGACGCGACATCCTCGAACCGACCTTCATCCGCCGCGTCACCCGGCACAACGACATCGTGCCCCCATGCATCCTCGTTCTCCTCAAGACACACGTCGACGTGCCGCCCCTGGCTCTGGTGCACCCGGCCACGCCCATCGCCGTATCGTTTTTCAAACATCATTTGTTCCCTTCGGTATCTCGTGCCCATGTTGGCCTCCTTGAGGAGTACTGTCCCGTGACGTCTCGCGGCGGCCTCGTCCTCCTATGCCGTCATAGCAGCCATGCTAGCAACAGCCTCCTCGACTTGTGCGTGTACGACCCTGTCAGCGGCCTCCGCACCTTCATCTCCAAGCCACCGGGCATTCCGGACCGGCGTGCTTACTTTCGCAAGTTCATCTTGCTCACCGCCGCGGACGGCATCGGCTGCTCCTTCTTGCTATTCGTCTTCGGTCTCGATTTAACATCCGGCTCCAGCAGCGACAGTACTACATGGGACATCGTAGCCCAGACCTTCACGTCGTCGACCGGCGCATGGGGTCCCGTCGGGACGTGTCGGGACATGGTCCAGAAGCGGTGGTTCGATCTGCGCTTCGACCCCGTCGTCCTTGATGGCGGCGTCATCCACTGGCTGAGGCGTGATGGTCGCAAGATGTTCACCTACAACGTCCACACAACGGAGCTAGGCATGGCGCCCCTCCCTGCTGGCCTTGCCACGGCCGACAAAGAAGATCAACTCCAGTTGAGGTCCTACTCCTCACCGGATGGGCACATGCTGCTGAGGCTACTCGCCATCACCGGGTTCATGGTCTCCGTGTGGCACCATTCTTCAGCTGGTGGTTGGGCCCTGGACACTATTATCGACATGGAGGAGAAGCTGCGGTCGACGCTGGACCATGATCTCCATCCCGACCGGCCTCCAGGTATTTCGTTTAGCAGCCACACCGAGAGAAGCAACGCTGTGTTGTTGGAGGTACACCTGCCCTGCCGTGATACACTCACGCAGAGAAGTTTTCATTTTACGCCTGTTTTGCTTGATCTGGAGACAAAGGAGATGCAGGTGAAACACTTGGTTCCATCCTCCATGCTCGTGGAGATCGACATGTCTTCTCGGTTACGAGCCATGAAAATCTTTCCCTAACTAGCTACACTGAGCGCTACCCAACTAGCTTCTTGTCTGAGTTGTCAATAGTTATTCTTAAGTTCGGCATTTTTTGTAAGTTGAGTTTTGATCTCATGGTTACCTAAATTATCACGCATTATGTGCAACTACACTGTACAAATTTCTTGGTGCCCCTCTATATTAGACGTTTGATGCGCAGGCGCTGCTCATTTGAGAGAGAAATAAATATCTTTAGAAGCAGCAAACCGTTTTATATACAGCAAAATGTCTATCTTTTGGAGATGTGCAACTGTACTGTTCAAAAAATTCAAAAAACAATATTGATATTCATTTTGTGGTACAATAATATGAAAGGAAGTTGGAACAATTCAGAAAGAAATGACATCATCAACGGACTCACAAAAGGACAAATACATGTCAGAAAAGGACAAATATATGAAAGTAATATGGAACAATTCAAAAAAATGTTGGAATGTTGGCTTAATATTTCTTAAAACATTGAATAAAAAATGTAAGCTGAAAATTTCAAAATACAAATGTAATTACGGAAAAGGGAAAAAGGTGAAGAGAATTTTTTTGAGACATTAAAAGTTGAAGAGATAAACTGATCCTAAAAAGACCAGGCTTGCTCAGTGGAAAAAAAACGGCTGGTAGTGGCCCAGTGCTATTTTTTCTCAATTGTTGTAACATAATAGTGGGTCCGTGCACCATGGTACCGCTTCAACTTGCTCGCTAAAGAGTGAGCAACTAACGAACGAGTACTTGTTCGGGAGCCCCGCAAGGGTCATCTGAGGTGGGCCAAGAACACGCCACTTAGCACGATGTCAGCAACCACCACGTGCCACGCTCGGGGCGCTCCCTCTGATTTTTATTTATTTTTATTTCTCCGCATGCGTTTTCGGCTCTTTTGATGTTTTTTTTGGGGGCTTTTTGGTTTTCCACCGGTATTGCTTAGCTTTTGGACTGCGCTAATAAATGCAAATATTTTTACTTTCGCGAAAGACAAGGATTGGCTTCCGTGAGAGGCACAGCCGTGCCTCTCGTAAATGTTAAAAAAATACACACTTTTTTCCGCGAGAGGCAAACGAAAAAATAAACGTATTTACTATTTTCTTTCCTTCTGCGAGATGCATAGATTTGCTTCGGCGAGATGCATAGATTTGCTTCCGCAAGAGGCATGAATTTGCTTCCGCTAGAGGCACGGTCGTTTCTTTCGAAGACGTTGTTGTTCCTTTTGTGAGAGGCACAGATTTGCTTCTCATTGAGGCACAGTTTTACTTCCGCGAAAGGCATAGTCGTGCCTTCTTTCGGGAAGAAAAAAAAGCTCCTGGTTCGATTTTTTCGTGAAAAAATGGTGTATCAAAATCTATCAGCATTGAATCTAATTTTATAGATCTCGGCGCGGGGAATCGGAGGATGAAAACGGTTCAGGATTTAGAGGTACAATTAAAGAGATAAAATATTTTGAAGAAACGGATGTCCGAAAAAGAAAAACTCACATGTTGCGACAAGTAGCGCATATGCAAACGGTTCAACCTTTGCAAAGAGAGTTCTTTAATTAATGATTCCGGACTTATAGCCGCTCACTAGAAGCGAGGACGACTTTATCATCCCGCTCCTGTGGCACGGCCCACATACCATTGTGAGATATTTCAGCCCTCACCGAAAGAAAGTTGGCCCGTCCCGTACGTACAGGAGAGCTAGAGAACGGAAACCGTTTCTTGATCGATACAAACAGCAACTCCTAAAAGGGAAAAAAGATCGATACAAAAGGCGAATTGTCGCCGCATCGACTTAAAACCCTCGTCAGCAACGATGGACGTCATGGCATGTACGCCGCCGGAGATCGACTGGGCACTCCCGGCGGATCTGTTGCTTGAGATCACGGCGCGCTCCGACATCCGCACCCTAGTTCGCTGTGCCGCGTTATGCAAGCTTCTTCGACGCGACACCCTCGACCTGTCCTTCATCCGCCGCGTCACCCAGCACGGCATCGTGCCTCCGTGCATCCTCGCCTACCTCCGGATGCTTGCCCCCGCGGAGGCTCCGCCGCTCCTCTCTTTGGTGCACCCAACCATCCCTAGCGCCGCGTTGTTTTCCGACGATCATTTTCTACCTTTCATGCGTCGCGACATAAGTGGCATCGTTGGGGACTACTATCCCGTGACGTCCCGCGGCGGCCTCGTCCTTCTACGCCGTCGTCTTCATGTCCGCAGCAGCCGCCCAACTGATCTGTGCGTGTACGACCCCATCACCGGTCATCGCACCTTCCTCTCGGAGCCACCTGGCATCATCCCGCACAAAAGCGTGAGTTTTTATAGGTGCGTCTTGCTCACGGCCGCAGACGGCATCGGCTGCTCCTTCTTGCTATTCGTTGGCAATCTCGACACATCATTCAGTGCAAGCAGCAACACCCAACGCGCCCTCATAGTCCAGACCTTCACGTCATCGACCAACGCCTGGGGACCCGTCATGACCCATCATGAGGACTTGATCACGACATTGTGGCTCAAAGTGCGTTTCGGCGCTGTCGTCCTCCATGGTGGTGTCATCCACTGGCCGACGCACGTTGGTGGCAAGATTCTCACCTACGACGTCCGCATAGCCGAGCCAGGCATGTTGGAGCTCCCTGTGCTTGACCCTCTCACTCCCAACTTCAAAGGAGGACAACCCCAGTTGGGCTCCTACTCCTCACCAGATGGGCATATGCTACTAAGGCTACTCGTCGTTGTTGGGTTCACAATCTCCGTGTGGCATCATCTCCCACACAGTAGTTGGGCTCTAGACACTATGATCGACATGGAGGAGAAGCTACGGTCGCCTATGAAGATTTGGTTTAGGTTCTCTGGCGAGAGAAGCAATATCGTGTTGCTGTATATATATACAAGTTCTTTGTCCGTTTTGCTTGACCTAGAAACAGAGGAGATGCGTGTGACACGCTCGGCTCCATTCTCCACATTCTTGGAGATCGACATGCCTTCTCGGCTGCAAGGCATGAAAATATTTTGGTAACTAGCTAGTATGCCTCCTAGCTAATTAAACCTCATTTGGACCGTGCACTTTTTTTATGAGTATCTATTTCTAGTGTTGCTTGTCAATAATTATTTTCAAGTCAAAGATTTTTGTAGGTTGATATTTCATCTACTAGCCTATTAAGCGATTGGCTTTTTGTGCTTATTTGCATTTCATGCAACTTACGTTTTGAGATCATAACTTATGTGCAGTCTTGGTCTAGTTGCATCAATATTGACCATCCATGCATATTGACAGATGTCGCCAAAAGCACTTAAATTTAGTTTGATTCAACTTCCAAAAAAACCTCTCCAATCTCCTCTAACAACAAACATGCTTTTTTTTTTTAAGATTGAAAGAAATGAACCCGTTATGGTGAGCCCTCCACAGCAGCCCTCCTTGACAAGCTGGACTTTCTCTTAACTTTGACTTTCTTCTCCACCTTTCCTTTCTCTACCTTTTGGCGATAGAGCAACAACAGTTTCATACTTTCTTTGGACGCTGGTGAGGCAGTGATCTCCACCCCTCTTCGTCCGCCGCTCTAGCGGCTGGAGGATGGGGCTGGGCTCCTGCTTCTCTTCTAGTTGGTCCATAGATTTATGGTCTTGTCTTCGTTAGTAGACCAGTTTGGTGAGGGTGGTCTCTCCTCACCATGATGATGTTCTCTCCGGCAGCGAAGTTGAGCCAATGACATCGTTTGATCGTCGTTCCTTCGTAGCGGTGAGCTTTATGTTTCCTGTGTCTGGCGGCTATTGCCATTCGATCAAGGCAGTGCCGACAAGTGGGACATGTTAGTCTTAGTTCAAGGTTGGTGGCCCAATGACGGCGGATCTGGTGTTCTTCCTCCGCAACGACGGCGGGATTCGTCAAATCTATATTACCGACACGCACATCGCCAAGTGTTTTGACATGGGGAACATCCTTGGCTGACACGCACATTGCCAAGTGTCTGTTCTGCAGGTCTGGCCTTCGGCTCTCAACGCCTTTAAGGCTATATGGCGTTAGCCTGGATTTTGATTTGTAGATGTTCCATCTCTCCCTCAGGTGTGCGTCACGGCGGTGCTCATGGTAGAAGACGGTTTCAGTCTGGTTGTTTGCAGGGACCCCAAGGGACTTATTTGTCATATTCTTTTATTTGGGATGCTTGAAACAATTCCTTGACACCTGTCAGGTCCCGGTTTTATGGTAGTTCCCGCATGTATGTACAATTGTACTCTGTTTATTGATTAATACAATGTGTGCGGTTTAAAAAAAACACTATCCAAAGGCCATATGTTGACAAGAAATTGTTATGGAAGGTAAAAATATTTGGTATGAATGCACTTGCTCATAGCAAAATAAGCATATGTGAGCAAATCCCCACGGAGTTTGCTTGTTCCGACTGCAGTGCAAGGACAATACCACATGGTGCAGTTCCACCAATGCCAAAGATTAAACAATTAAACTAATAATACACGAAAAAATCAAACAGAATCCAGTAAAAACTCGGAGGATACCCTAAGTGTACGTATAATGTTCACCGTTATTATCATATAATCAAGAATAAATCACCATGGCGGGATAACAACCTGACCTACGAGCAACAGATCGTAAAATGCCAGGACGACACCTCGACCTTAGTTGCGGGAGTGAATATGGTCCAAATACAATGGTCTCACCACACCTAGTGACATGGTTTTGTGCTATGCATGTAGTGAGTGGGGTCGCTTTAGAGGGCATGTGTCACATGGGTGATGATTATATCGTCTTCAACCTGCCATTTCTCTCCTCTACCGACTCAAACCCTAGAATGTTTTGTTTAAATGGTGACAAAACCACACCAAAAATTCATGTGGTAACTTGGGATAACTCATCGTATTCGAGAGTGATAGTAGGTTGGCGACGTCATCGTTACGTCTCCGCCATCCACGCAATCACCGGTGTGAAATCTAGATCGCTGAAAGCAAAGGTTGCTTTTTAATATCAGAGAAGATGAGGACGAATACAGATTGTTTTTGTGTGTGACAAAGATGAATACAGACCTATTGCATCGCAAAAGAAAAATACAGCTCCATTCAGAGAATTGTAATACGGGGAAGGCTGAAAGCCCACCAATCCTGGGGCGTTCAATTTCAGAATCGTAGTCTTGGCTTTCTAAAACGCGTACCCCAGTTGTTTGTACATAAAACTTCTGTGATTTTTGAAACTTTTGAAAATGTGAACTTTCAAAATTTTAAGCTTCAAATATTAAGTTCTGGAAAAGAGGCCTTTTAAAATTATAACATTCGAAAATTTAAATTTCAAAATTTTGGAGCTTTAAGAAATTTGAAAGTTCTAGCTTTTTCTAGGCAAATTTGAAAATTCTAGCTGGAAAAGGGAGAAAACTACCACCTGTGCGGAGCCCACGACGTGAGAGAAAGCTGACCACAACAAATCTATCTATAGTAAAATTATACTAAGACTCTTTTTCAGCCGAGTATATATGTTACAAAAAACAAATCATACTCCACGCTCTTGTTGGAATCATAATCCTACGCGGCCAAGATTATGGGTTTACTTGCGCGCTACCTACATATCATGGTACGCACATCAGATTAATTAGCCTAGTCGGCGAAGAAAAACGCCATGGCTTGCACGCCGACGGCGATCGAGTGGAAACTCCCGGCAGATCTTCTCCTCGAGATCGCCGCGCACTCCGACTTCCGCACCCTCATCCGCTGCGCCGCATTATGCAAGCTCCTCCGTCGCGACATCCTCAGCCCGTTCTTCATCCGCCGCGTCACCCGGCACGACGGCATCGTGCCGCCGTGCATCCTCGCCCACCTCCTGACGAACGACCTCTTGAAGGCCACGCCGCCGCCTCCGCCCCTCACACTTGTCCACCCTACCAAGTCGGACGTCGTGTCCTTCTCCGACCATCTATCCCGTTTCATGTCGCGCAATGCGGGTGACCTCCTTCGGGACTACTCCCTCGGTCGTCCCGCGGCGGCCTTGTCCTCCTACTTCGATGTCGCCATGTCAGTATGAGCCGACCTGATCTATGCGTGTACGACCCCATCACCGGCCACCGCACCTTCCTCTCTGAACCACCGGGCACCCCGGATGATGCCTTGTACTTTCGCAAGCGTGTGTTGCTCACCGCCGCGGATGGCATTGGATGCTCCTTCATGCTGTTCGTCGGCGATCTCGACTGGTCGTCCGGCGCTCGCAGCGGGACTCCACGCGTTGTCAAAGTCCAGACCTTCAACTCATCAAATTGCACCTGGGGACCCGTCATGGCCCATGAGGACTTAATCCCGCTTCGGTGGCTCGAGGTGCGCTTCCACGCGGTCGTACTCCATGGCGGTATCATCAACTGGCTGCATAGACACGATGGTGGCAAGATCCTCTCCTACGACGTCCGCACAACAGAGATGACTACAATGAAGCTCCCCATCCGTGGCGAGCAATTCAGAGAAAATGAACTTCAGCTGGGGTCCTACTCCTCATCAGATGGGCGCGTGCTATTAAGGCTACTAGCCATCGTTGGGTGCACGATCTCCGTGTGGCATCACTCAGCCCGTGGTTGGGCCCTGGAGACTGTGATCGATATTGAGGAGAAGCTGAGGTCGTTGAACCCCGGTGTCCCCCAGATGCTGCATCCATATATTTGGTTTGGGCTCTCCACCGAGAGGAGCAGCGCCGTGTTGCTGTATATAGGTTCCTCATGTCCTGTTGGGCAGACAACTTCTCTACCTGTTTGCTTCATCTTGAGACAAGGGAGGTGCTCATGAGATGCTCAGTTCCATCGTCTACGCTC
The DNA here is from genome assembly GCA_032464435.1 of Aegilops umbellulata. Taxonomy (NCBI): domain Eukaryota; kingdom Viridiplantae; phylum Streptophyta; class Magnoliopsida; order Poales; family Poaceae; genus Aegilops; species Aegilops umbellulata. The sequence continues at coordinate 1,086,913 of CP136057.1, read as the reverse complement.
TTGAGATTGACCTGCCTTCTCGCCTACGAGCCATGAAAATATTTTCCTAACCTGGTATAATTCGACCCTAGCTAACTAAGCCTGATGTGACCATTGTGCCGTGTGGAATGCAAACATTTAACCGTGATCCGATTATGTGCACTTTTATGAGTATCTATTCCCAGTGTTGTTTGTCAATAGTTATTTCCAAGTCCATGAATTTTGTAAATAGATTTTTTTTTCATTTGGTAGCTAATTAAGTAATTGAATGCTTGTGTGCAACTTCATGTTTTGAGATGCGTCACCGTATATCCCTAAAAAGTTCGACCGAGAAGTAGACTCAAGGATGTGCAGCTCACTCGACCGAGAAGTAGACTCAAGGAAGAGCAAATTTTGCGCATTCTCCAACGTGGGGTCCTGTGAGTTGAATCTCTTTGCCTGAACTTGTGTTGATAGATCCTCTGGATCGGGGTAGGCTAGATCATCCGGTAATCCTACCTTCTCTCTGAGTCGATGATCCCGCCGAGGTGGCCATGGTGGATGGCGACGGCGGTGATGACAGAGAGTGGATGGCGGCGATGGTGGAGCTTCCCGTGAGCACCGCGCTAACCCTAGATCGGTAGGGAGTATCGGTGGGGTTTCATCAACCCCCCCCCCCTCCCTGTCAAAGTTATCAGGACCGAGGTACATAAGTTATCAGGTCAGCGATATGTGAGTTACCATGCTATCCACACAAAAAGTTACCGAGGGGATATTTCATCAACCCCCTCCCCCTCCCCCCCATGCCAAAGCTATCAGGACCGAGGTACATAGGTTATCAGGTCTGCGATATGTGAGTTACCATACAATTCATACAAAAGTTACCGAGGGGATATTTCATCAACCCCCTCCCTCCCTCCCCCCATGCCAAATTTATTAGGACCGAGGTACATAAGTTATCAGGTCTGCAATATGAGAGTTACCATGATATTCACACAAAAGTTACCGAGGGGATATTTAATCAACCTCCTCGCCAAAGTTACCAGGACCGGGGTAAATAAGTTATCATGTCAGCAAACGTGTGGGTTACCATGTTATTCACACAAATGTTACCCCCCAACCCTCCTCATGGCAAAGCTATCAGGACTGGGGTACATAAGTCATCAGGTGTGCGATGTGTGGGTTACCATACTATTCACACAAAAAGTTACCGAGGAGATGTTTCGTCAACTCCCCCCCCCCCCACCCCCGTACCAAAGTTATCGGGACTAGGGTCCATAAGTTATCAGGTATACGATGTGTGACTTATCATGATATCGACACAAAAATCTACGGAGGGAATATTTCATCAACTCTCCCCCCTCTCCCCCCCCCATTTGTTGCCAAAGTTACCAGGATGGGGTGCATAAGTTATCAGGTCTGCGATGTGTGAGTTACCATGCTATTCACACAAAAGTTCGTCCACGCCCCCCCCCCCTTGGTCACCAAAATTACCAGGACAGGGGTACATAAGTTATCAGGTCTGCAATGTGTGAGTTATCATGCTATTCGCAGAAAAGTTACAGGGGTATATTTGATCAACTCCCCCCCCCCTTTCCGGGTCGCTGAAGTTACCAGGACCCTGGTGCATAAGTTATCAGATATGCGATGTGTGAGTTACCATACTATTCATACAAAAAAGTTATCGAGTGCATGTTTACATTAGTTTTTTTTTGTTAAAAAAAGCTACGACGATATTTATACATAAGCTATCAGGTTTGTGGTACATATAATTATCAATCTCATTACAAAAGAATTTACCAAGATATGACGGACGAGAAAAAGACCCCTGTTCGAATTCTATAGGAATGAAACATTTATTTCTCTAGAAAATATTCATCACCACAAAAAAGAGACAAGTGGAGTACAAAACACATTGCATCGGTCCTTTAAAAAACTTGGAGCAAATGGTTTTGTCTCCTCATCAAAGGCGGTGTGGTCTTTCTTTCGTGCTCTCATTTACTAAGGTAGAAATACAAATTAACCCGCAAATTTAACAGAACAGGTAGTGAGCTCAACTGGTAATGCGTCGTGGCCACAACCAACAGGTTGTGTGTTCAAATCCAACGATCGAAGGAGAAAAAAAAATGATCGTACGTGCTTGTCGCTAACCGACAGTCGGCAGAAATATAACTTTTTCGATATCTTTAAAAGCACCAAGCTATTTTACATACAGCAGAACGCCATATTACAGGTAACAAACACATTACAAATATTGTAGTATTTGTGGTTGCAGTCCTTAGAGTTTTAGTTCAACAAACTGCTCCTCCCTTTTACATAACATGGGCACGTCATATCATGCCAGTAGATAATATACTATCTTTTGGAACAATGTTGATATCCGTTTTGTAGTACAATAATATGAGGAAAATGGAACAATTAACAAAAAAAGACATGTGATCGATGGAGTCACAAAAGGACAAATATATGAAAGGAATATAGAATAATTCAAAATTTCCAAAGAATTGACATGATCGATGTTGATAACTTTTTTTCAATACGTGCCTACTTTTTTCAATACACATTGTACATTTCTGTACTAATGCGGGACATTTCTTTGATATACTTTCAATATTTGCAAATGCATAATGAACATTTCTGCATATACATGTTTCGAACGTTTTTTGAATGGTATTAATATTTTTTATTAAATTTATGCAAAATAAATTACATCATATTAACATTTTTCAAATACATGACTTTATATCAAATACATGTTTGATTTTTTTAAATAAATGTAAAGCATTTTATAAAACATATTGAACATTTTTTGAATGGTATGAAGCATTTTTTAAACTACATGAACATGTTATTATTTAAAAAATACAATTGACCTTTAAAAATATATCACGGACATATTTCTGAAACATGCGCGAAATTGGTTTTTTCCAGCATGAACATTTTAAATATGTGCGCTGAACATTTTGAAAATTTGAAAACACAAATGTAACTACGGAAAAGGGAAAACAATGAAGAGATTTGCTTTTGAGAAAAACAATGAAGAGATAAACTGATGCTAAAAAGACAAGGGCTTGCTCACTGGAAAAAGGAAAGAAACGCTCGCTAAAGGCCCTCGCTCCTGTGGCACGGCCCACATACCATTGTGAGATATTTCTGCTTCAGTTGGCCCGTCCCGTAGCCCTAAAAAACAAAATTGGCCCGTCCCGTACGTACATATAGGGATCCGGAGGAGAACGGAAACACCAATGATAGACGGCACGGCATGCACGCCGCCGGAGATCGACTGGACACTCCCGGCGGATCTAATGCTTGAGATCACGGCACGCTCCGACATCCGCACCCTCATTCGCTGCGCGGCGTTATGCAAGCTTCTTCGACGAGACATCCTCGACCCGTTCTTCATCCGCCGCGTCACCCAGCACGGCATCGTGCCTCCGTGCATCCTCGCCTACCTCCAGATGCCCGTCCCCATGGAGGTTTCGCCTCCACCGCTCCTCTCTTTGGTGCACCCAACCATCCCTAGCGCCGCGTTGTTTTCCGACGATCATTTTCTACCTTTCATGCGTCGCGACATAAGTGGCATCGTTGGGGACTACTATCCCGTGACGTCCCGCGGCGGCCTCGTCCTTCTACGCCGTCGTCTTCATGTCCGCAGCAGCCGCCCAGCTGATCTGTGCGTGTACGACCCCATCACCGGTCATCGCACCTTCCTCTCGGAGCCACCAGGCATCCCGTACAATAGCGTGATTTTTCACAGGTGCGTCTTGCTCATGGCCGCAGACGGCATTGACTGTTCCTTCTTGATATTTGTTGGCAGTCTCAACACATCATTTCCGCGTGCCGTCATAGTTCGGATCTTCACCTCATTGACCAACACTTGGGGACCCATCCTCACTCATGAAGACTTCACAATATTGTGGCTAGAGGTAGGTTTCGACGCTGTCGTCCTCCATGGTGGCGTCATCCACTGGCTGGCGCACGATGGTGGAAAGATACTCACCTACGACGTCTGCATAGCCAAGCCAGGCATTTTGGAGCTCCCTATCTTTGACCCCGCCACTCCCAAATTCAAAGGAGGACAACTTCACCTGGGATCCTACTCCTCACCGGATGGGCACATGCTACTAAGGCTACTCGTCGTCGTTGGGTCGACAATGTCTGTGTGGCATCATCTCGCATGTGGTGGTTGGGTTCTAGAGACAATGACAGACATGGAGGATAAGCTACGGTTGCTCGACCCTAGTGCCCCTCCCGAACAGCCTCTGGAGATTTGGTTTATGCTCTCCGGTGAGAGAAGCAACGTCGTCTTGTTGCATATGCGTACAAGTTCGATGACCATTTTGCTTGACATGGAGACAGAGGAGATGCACGTGACAAGCTCGGCTCGATCACCCATGCTCTTGGAGATCGACATGCCTTCTCGGTTGCGAGCCATGACAATATTTTCCTAACTAGCTTATTATGTGTTGTGGCTGATTAAAACTCATGTGGTCACTGTGCCGTGTGGAATGCAAACGTTAAACTGCGGTCGGACATGCACTTTTTTATGAGTATCTATTTCTCGTGTTGGTTATCAATGTTATTTTCAAGACATGGATTTTTGTAGGTTGAGTTTTCATCTACTCCCTCTGTTCGGAATTACTTGTCTTGAAAATAGATGTATCTAGAACTAAAATACGTCTAGATACATCCATTTTCGCGACAAGTAATTCCGAACGGAGGGAGTAATAGCTAATTATGTGATCTTGATTTTTTTTCTTGCTTATTTGCATGCATTACGTGCAGCATACGTTTTTTTGAGCACATAACTTATGTGCAATCTTGATCTAGTTGCAGCATCTTGACCGGCCATGTTGACCAACGCCACGGGAAACACTTCAATTTACTTTGATTCAACCTCCAATCTCCTCTGCTAACTATGTGCACTCAGTCGAAATTAGCTTAGTTGTTCTTAGTTTCTTCTAATGCTCCCGGCTTTAGGCTCAGCGGGTGGCATGCTCTCAGCCTTCTCCTCCTCCCATTTCATACTCCTCGCCTCGGAACAGGATACCTACACTCTCAGCTCCTCAGTCTCCTGCCTTGCTTCACCACTCCCTCTAAAAATCACAAACGTTTACGCCCCCACCGACCATGCCCTCAAACAATCCTTCCTAACGGAGCTTGCAGCCGCTGCCCCCTCCCCCCCCCCCCACTCCTTGGTTGATTTTAGGCGACTTCAACCTCCTGCGCCAGCCCTCCGACAAAAATACGACCCACTTTAGGCAGGCTGAGGCCGACATGTTTAATGATTTCATCCATCAACATGCGCTGATTGAACTCCCCCTTCTAGACCGTCGCTTCACTTGGTCGAGCAAACGCGATGAACCCACCCTCGAAAAAATCGATCGAGTCTTCATTAATGTTGACTGGGACCTACTCTTTCCGAACACCACGATCGCCTCCCGCACCCGCTTCATCTCCGATCACGTCCCCCTGCTCATCACGATCGACACCTCCATCCCGCGTCCCGCGCTTTTCCGCTTTGAAAATAGGTGGGCCCTGAGACCGGCCTGCCGCTCGGTAATTCATACGGCCCGGGCCTCGGCCCGCTTTCGTTCAAACCACGCCCAGTCCCTGGTTGCCGCGCTCAAACGTTCACGCGCAAACCTCAAGCAGTGGCGCCATCTAGCTGTTCCTCTGAAGACCCGTGAGAACAATTGTAAAACGGTCATCTCTGTCCTTGACATTATCGAGGAGTCTTGATTCCTTTCGCCCCCTGAGCTGGGCTTACGCCGAGTGGTTATCAAAGTCTTGCAACGCACTCTCAGAGAGAAGGCGCTTTATTGGATCCAAAGAGGAGAAATCCGTACTACTATGGAGGGCGACGAAAACTCTCGTTTCTTTCACGCCTCTGCCTCTGTCCGAATGCGCAAAAATAAAATTAGCGTCCTGGTCTCGAATGGCAGTGAGTTCTTTGCACATGTTGATAAATCAAGTGTTCTCTCTAACTACTACACTTCCCTCCTCGGCACTGCCTTCCAGCCATCTTGGTCCTTCTCCCTCACTGACCTTTATCCTTCCCCTGTCCCCCAACTCCTCCCCCTCGACGCCCCATTCTCTGACGATGAGATATCTAATGCCTTCCTCACTATGAACCCTAATGCTAGTCCGGGTCCGGACGGCTTCGGCCCTGGCTTCTATAGGAAATTCTGGCCCATCCTAAAAGAAAAAATTCGGCTATTTTTCCTGGAGTTCCATTCCCAAACAAGTGATATCTCGTGTTTAAATCGGGCTCTCATTATCCTCCTCCCAAAGCATCAGGAGGCCAGATCACCTGCTGATTTCCGCCCCATCTCCCTTCAGAACTACCCGATCAAAGGGGTTGCAAAGCTTCTTACTAACCGACTAAAGCACCTCATTCCTCTCCTCGTCCATGCTGACCAAACGGGCTTCCTATCAGGCCGCAATATCTCCGAGAACTTCCTTTACGCTGCAGATATCCTTCATTGTTGTGCTAAGAGGAAAGCCCCTTCCCTCATTGTCAAGCTTGACTTTAGGAAAGCTTTTGACTCTGTCTGCTGGTCCTCACTCCTCCGCATCCTGCGGGTCAGAGGGTTCCCCCCTCGGTGGTGTGATTGGATTGAATCGTTGCTTACCACTGGGTCTACCACAGTGATGCTCAACGGCATCCCCGGAAGATGGATCCAATGCAAAAATGGCCTCCGGCAAGGTGATCCTCTCTCTCCATATTTGTTCATCATTGTTGCTGATATCCTTCAACAAATGATCCTAAAAGCCTTCCGTGAGGGTAAACTTCTGCACCCACTCTGCCCTAACCTCCCCTGCCCGGTTCTCCAGTATGCGGACGACACGCTCATTATAGTCAAAGCCACTCCCGACCCGGCTAAGAATTTAAAGGCCATCCTGGATGGTTTTGCTGAGACCACCGGCCTCCAGATTAACTTCACTAAGACAACCTTCATCCCTCTCAATGTCGACCCTGATGACGCATCTGCTATGGCCTCAGATCTAGAGACCAACATCTCCTCGTTCCCTCAGACGTACCTCGGCCTTCCACTCTCCCCCTACAAGCTCCCTCCGTTCGCCTTCCAACCGGTTATCGACCGGTGCGATGCCTATCTTGTTGGGTGGTGTGCGCTCCTCCTCTCTCGTGGAGGTAAACTTGTTCTTCTTTCTGCGGTCCTGGACAGTCTCCCTACCTACTTTATGCTTTGGTTCTCCCTCCCCATCAAGGTTATTGAGGCGATTGATAAACGTAGACGTACTTTTTTCTGGTCCAACGATGACACATGCTCTGGGGCTAAATGCCTGGTTGCCTGGGATAAAGTCTGCTCCCCTAGAGTTGCCGGTGGTCTGGGTGTTAAAAACCTTCGCGTACAAAACTTTTGCTTACTGCTGAAATTTGCTTACAAGTTTTTACACTCTTCTAACCTCCCTTGGAAGGATTGGGTCCTTCACCATTCACCCCTTCATATTGGCCACGGAAAGAACAGTTCCTTCCTTGCCAAAACCATATTGAAACACCTTCATAGTTTGAGAGAGATTTCACAGTGCACTGTTGGAAATGGTTCCTCCACCTTCTTTTGGCTAGATCGTTGGCTAAAGCCGGAACCCCTGGCTAGAGTCTACCCCGCTCTTTTTTCTCACCACACAAACCAAAATGCCATGGTTTCCACCATATTGCAGGATGGGATTGAACTTGCTCTTCGTAATCGGCTAACCTCTACTGCGATTGTTTGCTTCCCTAAACTCGTTGTTGCAGGATTGTTTGCTTTCTCAGGTACCGGATACTCGCCGCTTGCTCAATGGCGCTGCCTTCTCCACTCGCGGTGTCTATGCTGCCCTCTTGGTTCAGCTTGCTGACCCTATGCTCGCTGACATCTGGGATTCCAAGGTGCCAAAAAAAGTGATGATCTTTGGCTGGTTGTTTTACCTGGACCGTCTCAACACACGGCACAACCTGCACAAAAAGAACATCCTCGATACCGAAGTCTGTCCGAGATGCGATCACTTGGTGGAGGACCGCGATCATCTTTTTTTCTCCTGTCCAGCTGCTCGTGCGATTTGGAGGGCCACGGGCATTCAGCCTACTGCCGCGCCCTTCAGCGAGCTCTTCAGCTCCCCCCTTCCCGCACAGCTACCCACTTCAGTGCGCACGTTCATGCTCCTTCTTATTTTATGGAAAATTTGGGATGCTAGAAATAAGAAAGTTTTCCAAGGACTTGACCTTGCTGCCTCAGTTTCTGTAAAAGCTATCTTAGAGGATTTGGTTATTTGGTCTCATAGGCTTAAGACTGATTCCTTAAAAGGCCACGCCGGCTTGTGGCGTGAGTTCCTCTCCTCGAACCATCTGTGAAATTTGTAACATCTGCTACCTTTTGATTTTGAAATATATTCAGGTGGGGAGCCTCCCCCCCCCCCCCCCCCCCCCGTTGACCATTTCAAAAAAAAGTTTCTTCTAATGCATTATTGGATGCCGTTGTATGGGCGACTGATGTTTACTACGCAACCTTCTTCTTGTAGACGTTGTTGGGTCTTCAAGTGCCGAGGTTTGTAGAACAGTAGCAAATTTTCCTCAAGTGGATGACCTAAGATTTATCAATTCGTGGGAGGCGTAGGATGAAGATAGTCTCTATCAAACAATTCTGCAACCAAATAACAAAGAGTCTCTTGTGTCCCCAACACACCCAATACAATGGTAAGTTGTATAGGTGCACTAGTTCGACGAAGAGATGGTGATACAAATGCAATATGGATGGTAAATATGGGTTTTTGTAATCTGAAAATATAAAAACAGCAAGGTAACAAGTGGTAAAAGTGAGCACAAACGGTATTGCAATGCTAGGAAACAAGGCCCAGGGTTCATACTTTCACTAGTGCAAGTTCTCTCAACAATAATAACATAATTGGATCACATAACTATCCCTCAACATGCAACAAAGAGTCACTCCAAAGTCACTAATAGCGGAACAAATGAAAAGACTATGGTAGGGTATGAAACCACCTCAAAGTTATTTTTCCCGATCAATCCATTGGGCTATTCCTATAAATGTCACAAACAGCCCTAGAGTTCGTAGTAAAATAACACCTTAAGACACACATCAACCAAAACCCTAATGTCACCTAGATACTCCAATGTCACCTCAAGTATCCGTGGGTATGATTATACGATATGCATCACACAATCTCAGATTCATCTATTCAACCAACACATAGAACCTCAAAGAGTGCTCCAAAGTTTCTACCGGAGAGTCAAGACGAAAACGTGTGCCAACCCCTATGCATAGGTTCATGGGCGGAACCCGCAAGTTGATCACCAAATCATACATCAAGTGAATCACGTGATATCCCATTGTCACCACAGATACGCACGACAAGTCATACATTAAGTGTTCTCAAATCATTAAAGACTCAATCGATAAGATTACTTCAAAGGGAAAACTCAATCCATTACAAGAGAGTAGAGGGGGGAGAAATATCATAAGATCCAACTATAATAGCAAAGCTCGCGATACATCAAGATCGTGCCAAATCAAGAACACGAGAGAGAGAGAGAGAGAGAGAGGGAGGGAGGGAGAGAGATCAAACACATAGCTACTGGTACATACCCTCAGCCCCGAGGGTGAACTACTCCCTCCTCGTCATGGAGAGCGCCGGGATGAAGAAGATGGCCACCAGTGAGGGTTCCCCCCCTCCGGCAGGGTGCCGGAACAGGGTCCCGATTAGTTTTTGGTGGCTACAGAGGCTTGCGGCGGCGGAACTTCTGATATATTCTGTTCTCCAAAGGTTTTAGGGTATATTGGTATATATATAGGTGAAAGAAGTACGTCAGGGGAGCCACGAGGGGCCCACGAGGGGCCCACGAGGGTGGAGGGCGCGCCCCCTACCTCGTGCCTTCCTCGTTGCTTTCTTGACGTGGACTCCAAGTCTTCCGGGTTGCTTTCTTTCCAAAAATAACTTCTCTAGAAGGTTTCATTCCGTTTCGACTCCGTTTGATATTCCTTTTCTTCGAAACACTGAAACAAGGAAAAAACAGAAAGTGGCACTGGGCTCTGGGTCAATATGTTAATCCTAAAAGTAATATAAAAGTGTAAAATAAAGCCCATTAAACATCCAAGATGGATAATATAATAGCATGAATACTTCATAAATTATAGACGACAGTGGCTGGCGCGATGGGGAGCTCCCTGTAGCCCCCGGAATCGGGGCAGTGGCTCCTCTTCTTCGATGGGGGTGGACTTTGTGGTTGTGTGGGCGACTCAGAGTCTGGATCTCGAGGTAGTGACAACCTTTATGGGGTTGTCGATGGTATGGGACGTCCCCTCCATCAATAGTCGGGTTCAATGCGGCTCGGCAGGTGACACATGCGTCTCTTTCAGAGTCATCGAGAAGTGCCTGTCACCAACAGCGGCGACACGTGGAGACTCCGGAGGATGGGCCACCGACAGATGCTACGCACGACGTCTCATGTGGAGGCGGCAAGTCCTACATGGCGGCTCTGATGGAGATTCCTTCTTGAGCCTAGGAGTTGTGTATTTTTCATTTTGATTTCGTCTTGTGTATCATCGGGTAAGTAACTATCTGGTGAAGCTATTGTCACGAGTTATGCGGTATTTGGTTTTCTTTTCGCTTTTTTTATCGTTGTTATTCGGCTGCTGGATTTTATATTTTTAATAATAACATATGGCTGTGTGCATCGCTTGATGCAGAGGCCGGGGTTTATCATCCTTTTGGAAAAAAGTGTTGCCGTGTGTATGGCCCGAGTCCGATTAGAAGTTGTACGTGATTTGTGGATTAGGTTCAGTGTCCGAGTAGGACACGACTCGGCCATGTTATTATGACATATAGCCAGACCATAGGCCGGCCGTGACAAACAAACATCAGATTTTTTATTTGAGAAATCAATCAACAACGACCAGCCAGCAATATTTCAACCAATTCTGTTCCGATCCGATCCTGATTGTTAGAAGGGAAAGAGAGGGATTGGTGGAATAGTTGTTGTATTGCTTGAGCCTCGTGGGCATATATATAGAAGTACAATCATCTACTTGGAGTACAAGACAAGCCAGAATAAATCCTAGTCTATCTCGTCTTTCCTAATAAACATTATACTCAACATCCTCCCGCAGTCACAACGGTAGCGACGCAGACGATGAGACTGGAGAAGAATCCGAAGGCAAGCCGACGGACACCCTCCCATAGTCGAACAGCCGACGCATCGCGGAGTCGTGGCTGGAGTGGAAACCAAAGAGGTTGCTCATGCAGGCGGTAGCCCTTTGTGCCGTTTGTCGATGTAGCCGGGAGCGTGGGTGGTGGAGCCGTGGTCGAGGTAGCCGTGCGAAGAATGTCGTGGTCGATGTCGAGTCGGGGTAGCCGGTGTCGAGGAAGTCGCCGTGGAGCCGCGGGCGCAAGGAGGCGCCGGGTTAGCAGGGGCGCATTGTTGTTGAAGTAGTGGTGCGCCGGGAAGGAGATGTTTGTTGACGACGCATCGCGGCGGGTTTGCTAAGTCCGGGGACACATCGTAGACGAAGGCACGCACCGGTGTTGCCAGCACCGGGCATGCATAGACGGATGAAGACGAAGTTGACGAAGCGCCGCACCAGGCTTGCCAGGCCCGGGGACGCGTCGTGGATGAAGGCACGCATCGATGTTGCCAGCATCGGGCATGCGTAGACTGGGACCTGCACGAGCTGTACGCCATGTCGAAGAAGTCGGAGAGGCCAGCAGAGAAGGACTCGACGACGGTTGCGGTGCCAATCGGCGCGGGGCCAATGTCACCCGCGTTTGTCGGAGTAGATGAAGCGGTCAGGGTAGATGACAGCGACGCTGGCGACGAGCTGGTGCTGGACGAAGACGAAGTGGGGTGGACGGGCGGCGGCGGCAGCTACAGAGGTAGCCGCGGCGGCGGCCAAAGAAGAGCGGCGGCGGCTAGGTTAGGAGTGCGGCGGCGGTGCACGAAGTAGGCGAAGAACCCTGACAGCATGACGAAGACCGGCTCGGACGGTGGCGTTCCCGCGCCAAGGGAGACGGCGCGGCGCATACCACGGAAGGTCGACGCGCGGTGACAGCGAGTGGACTGCGTGCCGCGGCACTACGGCCCGAAGGGGCGACGTAGCGGCGGCAGACGGGTCGGGGCGACGGTGGGAAGACCTCGGGGCGGCGGCGGGGACCGCGGGCCGTGACGCTGCGGCCCGAAGGGGCGACACAACGGCGGTTCGCGAGTCGGTGCAGCCGCGGGGACGGCCTCGGGGCGGCGGCGTGGACCGCGTGCCACGCTCGCTACAGCCCGACGGGGCAACGCAGCGGCGGCGCGAGGGTCGATGCAGCCACGGGACGGCCTAGAGCGGACGCCCTCGGGGCGGCGGGGAACCGCGGGCCGCGGCACTACGGCCCGAAGGGGCGACGCAGCGGTGACGCGGGTCGGTGCAGCCGGGAGAAGAACCACGGGGCGGCGGCACTGCGGCCCGACGGGGCGACGCAGCGGCAGCCCGATGCTCGATCGGTGGAGAGGCGCGCTGAACTCGGGGACGATCTTCACGGGACCTGCGGAGGCGCGCGTAACCTACGGGCCAGGTCGGTCGCGCGGCGTAGATGAGTCGGATCGCGGCGGCGAGCGGGTGATCAAGCCGATCGCGCGCAAGGTCGGGGATGCCGCTCGATGGAGGCGTGGTGGCGACGGAGTCCGAGATGAAGCCGACGGCGGCGGTCAGCAGGGCGGCTATGATTGGCCGCTGCATGACGCGAGGCCGCCGGGTCGGGGTGATGCAGGAGTCCTGATCGGAGCAGGGCGGTGACGGCCGGCGTGAAGAAGCCGGCCGATCGCGCCGGTGTTGGAGTAGAGGCGCACGGGGTCGACAGCGGCGGTGGGCGACGCAAACCGGATCACATAGACCGGAAAACCAAAAAGTAGACGCCGATCAAAGCGACCGGCGAGAGAGAAAAAACCCGGATCAAAGGATCGGGAAAAAGACTCTCTAGGGCAGCCGGTCAACACGGCCGGCGGACGAACCCTAGGTACGGGCGGCGCGGCCCCCGACGGCGGTCATGGAGGCCGACCGCCCCAGGGGCGGCGCGCAGGTGCGGAAGCGGCGGCGGCTATGGTTTAGGATCGACTTGCGATAGATACCATGTTAGAAGGGAAAGAGAGGGATTGGTGGAATAGTTGTTGTATTGCTTGAGCCTCGTGGGCATATATATAGGAGTACAATCATCTACTTGGAGTACAAGACAAGCCAGAATAAATCCTAGTCTATCTCGTCTTTCCTAATAAACATTATACTCAACACTCATGGCCGACGGCGCTGACCGGCTTGGTGACCTGCCGGACAGCCTCCTGCAAGTCATAATCTCCTTGCTCGGCTTCCGGCAGGCCGTGCAGACCGACGTGCTCTTGCGGCGGTGGAAGAATCTGTGGCGCGGCATGCCCGTCGTCGACATCGACGAGCGAGAGTTCGCCGGCGACGGCCAGACTTGGGACCGTTTCGAGGACTTTGTCGACCACGCGTTGACGTCTATCCCGCAAGGGACGCGGCTCGACGCCTTTCGCCTGCACGTGGTTAGCTGCGACACCGCCACGTCTAGAAGGTGGATCCGACGTGGCCTCCGCCACCTCCCGGCCGCCGTCAGCATCCACGGTACCAACGCCGGCCACAGCATGGTCTGCTGGAACCCGCACGTATCATCCCCGCCCCGAGACCGCTTCGGCTACGCCGTCGCCGACGGACTCTGGCAGCAGCGGGGCATGTCGGCGTGCGCCGCCGGTTTCACCCGTCGCTTGACGACCCTGCGGCTGGTAGGCGCCGGTATCAGTCGCGGCTTCTTCGAGGAGCTCGGCCGGAACTGCCCGACCCTCCAGGAGCTCCACACCGAGAGGTGCATGATGCGCATGCTCTCCCTCGCCTCGCCCGTGCTCAGGCGCCTCGCTGTCATCGCCCCAATTTCACTCATCACTGCCGCCGTCGTTCCTGGGCTGGAGGCCCCCCGCCTCGCCTCCCTCTGCCTCGACAACATGTATGGCGGGGAGGTCACCGACGGATTGAAAACCGGACACTAGTAGAAAAAGGGTCAAACGTGAAGCACATTAGTGCCGATTTGATTTTGGCCCGGTACTAATGGTACCATTAGTGCCGGTTCGAACGGATTTGCATTAATGCCGGTTCGTGTTGAACCTTTAGTACCGGTTCGTGGCACGAACCGGTACTAAAGGGGTGGTGGCAGGCTGGCGTCAGGCCGGGGCCCCACGAGCCTCTTTAGTCCCGGTTTGTGGCACAAACTGGTTTGTGGCCCTTCAGTACCGGTTCGTGCCACGAACCGGCACTAAAGGGGTCTAACATATAGTCCCGGTTGGAGACACAAACCGGGACTATAGGGCAATTTTCAAACTTGAAAAAGTCATAACTAAATCATCCTAATTCAGAAAAATACATATAATATATCAAAATTTGCTGAACAAAAAGATTGATCCGCTGAAACAAGCTAATTTTTTTTAAATAATACATTTTTTATTAAATTACAGAGATATTACGCTGAAAAAAGAATTTTCAGAAATAATACACCGCCGGCCCACTGCTGGCCGACTGAGCCCAGTCAGCCCACAGCAGGCCGACTGGTGGCCCATCAGCTTGCTGCTGGCCGATTGGGCTGTCGGCCACCAGATGAAGCCCAGTCGGCTTGCAGCAAGCCGACAGGGCCCAGTCGGCCCGCAGCTGGCCGATAGGCCTGCAGTGGGCCGACTATGCTCAGTTGGCCTGCTGTGGGCCGACTGGTGCATGCCTATTTTTAATAATACATGATGATATTTTTTAAAAGTATATATTTTAACACGTTATGAATACATGGTAACATTTCTTCAAATACATTTTTAATGGAAATACCATTTTTGTAAACCACACAACATTTTTTAAAATTGTACAGTTTTTATGAAATTTTCACAAACTTATTTTAGAAACACGCGAATATTTTCTTAAAATGTCATGATCTATCTAAACATTTTTTAACCCACGTGATATGTGAGTATATTGATTGTAATATCATCTTATATTATGGGATGAAGGGAGTACCATTTTTTACAATGTCATGGATATTTTTTGGAAACACGAGAATATTTCGAGCAAAGGTGACGTACATTATTTAAGTGGCACGAACCATTTCTTTTACATTATGCAAACATTGTTTAACATTCTTTTCATATTTTCCAAAAAAATTGCATGCATTTTTTGAAAGGCGGGAACCTTTCTCCATTGTGATGAACATTTGTTTTGAAAGTTATCGACATTTCCAAACTGCGCTTTTCCCGCCACCCGTTTCTCACAGAAATATGATCATAGAGTACTAAATATGATCTTGTAGTTCCGATAACAGAGTACTAAAATAGAGTAGGCATATGTCTCGTACATAAGTACATAGTCATTTGTCTCATACATATAATAGACATAAGTCTCACACAGAAATAGATGGTAATGTCTCTACTGATAGATAGGAGCGTCAATGACGACGTCTGGCCTGCCGGGGAGGCGGATCTCGAATGACAAATTCATCACATATAACTCGGTTTCCTGTAGCAATGCAACTCAACAACCCTTTTCCATTACCATTTGCTCAGCATTTCTTCAATCTTGCCATCATCAGTTATGTCAATCAATTTTCTTTCCCAGGGCCATCTGAGTGCTTCCTGCTGACGTAGTACACAAAATCGTCTTCCTTCAACCCTTGCTTCAACATGAATTTAGTCTTCAACCAATCAAAAGTGAGGTCCACTTCACTAACTTGCACAACACTTGGAGAAAAGCCTTGGACATGAACAATAGGGCTAAGCACCCACTGAGTACCCTCAGTCATCTGCAACACACAAATCGCATTGAGTACCTAACCTACCCCTTAATATCCCCACTAATTAGTTGACATCTAAATATATTAACAAATACTACCGGAGCACCTACGAAAAATAAAATGTGGGCTGAAATATACCCTTGAAGCGTGCGTGCGAAGGAAGAACGACGAACGGCGCCCACCAAACTGACGGTGCTCCGGCTCCAACGAAGAACGACGAACAGAAGCTTCACCTCCCCCACAGTGCGCCAACTTGACCAGCAGCACACTGCAATGCTTATCCAGCTCCGTCTGAAGGGGGTTTTATAGGTAGAGAGAAGAGAATGGCGGGAAAGAACGACTGCGGTATGGCGGGAAAGGGTTGGCGGGAAATGGGAGGAGGGAAACGGGTGGCGGGAAACGGGTGGCGGGAAAGGGTTGGCGGGAAACGGGTGGCGGGAACTGGGAGGAGGGAAACGGGTGGCGGGAAACGGGTGGCGGGAAAGGGTTGGCGGGAAACGGGTGGCGGGAAATGGGAGGAGGGAAACTGGTGGTGGGAAAGGGTTGGCGGGAAACGGGTGGCGGGAAACGGGGCGGGAAACTTCACCTCCACCACACTGCCCCAACTTCACCACCACCACACTGCCCCAACTTCACCACCACCACCTCCACCAAAATGCTCACCACGACCACCACGAGCTACCCCGTCAGTAGATCGACACCTCCCGCCAAGTCTTTCCCGCCACCCGTTTCCCGCCATATGTTCGCACCAACTCTTTCCCGCGACCCGTTTCCCGCCACCCATTTCCCGCCAACTCTTTCCCGCCATACCGCAGTCGTTCTTTCCTGCCATTTTCTCCTCTCTACCTATAAAACCCCCTTGAGACAGAGGTGGATAAGCATTCCAGTGTAGTGTAGTTGAGATGTCCCATTATCCTTTCGATCGTAGTTTTCACCCTGGGATGAGCACGACTCTTCTGAGGCTAGCTACCGATTTCAGGATGGACAATAGGATAGTTCCATGGGACAAACTCACCGGTAGTGACACCATAATGAATGAGTTGGCTCATCAATTACGTAGGTCTGGGTGGCCTGAAAGGACCTATGAGGAGGTACGTAAAGAACTTCTTAGGTTGGATGAAAGGTGGAAGAAGGTAGTGGTGCCGAAGAGTGAAACTTTCAGAAGGACTGCAGCAAATAATCCATGTTTATGGACTGAGGAGAGCGAGGATGAAGATGATATCTTCATGACGCCGCTTCCATGTTCTTCATCGTCGAAGGGCAAGGTTTCTGCATCGTCGAAGGGCAAAAGTTCTTCATCGTCGAAGGGCAAGGTTTCTGCATCGTCGAAGGGCAAGAGTTCTTCATCGTCGAAGGGCAAGAGTTCTGCATCGATCGAGGATGACGATGATGACTTCATGTAGTTATTATGATGTATGTTGTGACTTCAGTCGTACGTACCATTTAATTTAGATGTAGTTCTATCCAGTTGTTTGTAATGTGTTGTTGTATGAGCATTATGTTCTATCTAAATATGATCGTGTAGTTCGGATAACAGAGTACTAAAATAGAGTAGGCATATGTCTCATACATAAGTATATAGTCATTTGTCTCATACATAGAATAGACATAAGTCTCACACATAAATAGATGGTGATGTGTCTACTGATAGATAGAAGCGTCAGTGATGACGTCTGCCCTGGCGGGGAGGCGGATCTGGAAGCGGCGACCATCCCCACCTGTCAGGTGGCCTAATGTGACGAGGAGGAATCTCAGACTCTACCTGGTCATGCTGTGTATCCTGTGTGGGGCCTGGTGGAGGAGTCGAATACATGTTCGTCCACTGGGTGTGCTACGACATCTGAGTCTGTATGTTCTCCTCGGGATGTTGATCACTCCCCCACATATCATGTGATGCCGACATAGACGCCCGATATCCGTAGGCTCCTGCGCGATGGAACGTTTCATCATGAAGAATGAGGTCGCGTCAATTAATATTGAAAACAATAAATACGAAAACACATACCTGCTAGCTGTGATGGCTGCTCTGGCTCAAACACGAAGCTAGACGAGGGACCGTGCTGCTGTGGCTGTGGAGAAAATACGAAGCTCGACGATGGACCGTGTTGCTGTGGCTGTGGAGAAAACATGAAGCTCGACGTGGGACCATAGTGTTGTGGTTGCTGCCACGTTGAACTGCCAGGTTGATCAGGACGGGGTGGCCTGGCTGTCGGCTGAAGTGCTAGACGTGGACGTGGTTGATGTCGGTGCGTGGAGTGACGCAGCTGCTGCTTCTGCTGCTGAACAACGTCGGTTCTCCGGGTGCACGTGATAGCCTCGTAGACAGTCCGTATCTTGTTCTGAATTCGTTCCAAGAAGGGCTGTAGCAGTGGACGGTGCTGAAGAAGAGGTCCAGACGACAGTGATCGTCCAAAGGTGGTCACGTCGTTGTAGATATCGTGCGCCAAGGAAGCCTGCAAATTTCCATGACGATTAATAATGTTTGTCTCTTGCACGTCAAAGTATGTGACAACATTACTTAAAGAAAATATATCTTACCGCGTACTGCCTAGAGCCCGAAGTGTCATAGCTCGGGTACATATCCCACGGAGTAGGATCCGGTATCTCCCTATAGAGAACCTCTCCCACGACCACAGCTGTAGGAATAGAGGGCATCCAAGAAGGGCTGGCTTTCTCTATGTAAGCTGGCAACCGTTGCACATACCTCGGTATGTAGCCGCTAAGACCGCCGAACCCCAACTCCTCTATCTGATATCATCCGCCGTCTGAGCGCTCGCTATCTCGAGTGCCATAGGGATGTAGAGCGCGCTAATAGTGGTGACATGGTTCTCCGTGAACATCACCTTGCCGAAAAGCCACATTAAGTAGGCCTCCAGGCTCCGAGTGATCTGTTCCGCAGTCAACGGCGCCCGAAAGTTCTGGATCTGCATTAAGCAAAGAGAAAGTTTTAGTAAGCCGCAATTATTTTCTGTAAAACTGTATGCACGAGAACTTGAAGATAAGAGGTAGGGGAAATTACCCGGAAATTGAGCAACCACTCATACTTAGGTCTGTGATGCTCCCATACCGGATCCGGAGCATCCGGAAAAACACCATGAAAACGTTGTGTAAGAGCTCGCTCCCAACCAGCCGGTGCGTCCAACGGTCCTATGGCATGACCTGCCAACGGTAGTCCGAGCAAAAGTGACACATCCTCCAGAGTAGGGGCCATCTCTCCCCATCGGAAGTGAAACGTGTGGGTCTCTAGCCTCCAACGGTCCACTAAGCAGCTCAGCAAGGACCCGTCGATGGCGAGGCGTTTCTCACCCGGGATAGACTCAACCAGACGCCCGAAAGGTAAAAGGCCGGCCCATTTCAACCTTCATCAGAGAACATTTCGGTTAGTGTCTCCCATTAATATGCATGTCAGTGTGCAAATTAACAAAGCACGTACCGCTGAAGCCATTCTCGATGTATCATCCAGTTTTCCTTAGGAGGACGAGTGACCAAAGGCTCAAGCTTGCGCTCAGACCATATCGCAGCACGATGACCCCTATCAATGTCCCCATTCAGCAACCACATTCCCGACATTCCTGCACATAAAAAATTCAGAACATAGTGCCACACTTAATAAAAATTTAGAACATAGTGCCACACTTAATACAAATTCAGAACATAGTGTCACACTTAATACAAATTCTGAACATAGTGCCACACTTAATACAAATTCAGAACATAGTGCCACACTTAATACAAATTCAGAACATAGTGCCACACTTAATACAAATTCAGAACATAGTGCCACACTTAGTACAAATTCAGAACATACTACTGCTAGCTTAGCTTCTTCCTCTCGCCCTTACTCCTCTACTGCCTCTACCTCCTCTTCTTCTCCGGTTGCCTTGTCCACGCCCAGTGACGAAAGTGGGACAATTAGTATCCCTATGGCCAAATTCATTGCATAGAATGCATTGCCTAGTCGGACCTCCTGCTTCAGATTCATCCATATCATTCCGGATGCGTTGACACTGTCGTCTGCCTCTACTTGTACGCATATGCTCTGGGTTTGGAATGTAACGCCTTTCAGCAGGGTTAACGGTGTTGAAATTACCCATTGATCGGAAACCCATCAGCTCACCGGTCCAGGTATTGACGACAGACTCTTTCAGAAAAAATGGAGACACAAACGATATTGCGTCCATTCCAAGCTGCCCGCAAGCAGCAAGTACATGTGAGCAAGGTAGGTGAAGCAATTTCGGTTTGTTGCATGTGCACTCACACATTGGCCAGGCTTCATTACCAATTTTCACCTCATGCGTCCTCAACTCATTTGCACATCCAAATTTGTTGTTGGCTAAGCGGACCTCAAACCTTCTTTCTTGATTACCGATGGCGACTACAGTGTGTGACCTAGCTTTTTGCATTTTGTTGTCCATATACTTTGTGACTCTTTCACAATACCGTGTATTCGGGTTGTTGAAGATATGTTGCTCTGCTTTTTGACGTCTATCTCTGAAATACTTGACGGTGCCATAGAAAATACCCTCAACGATAGCTGTAAGTGGCAATGCCCGGTTTCCTCTGAGGACAAAATTGTATGTTTCCGCGAGGTTCGTTGTCATGACACCGTACCTTGCTCCATGTGTGTCATGTAGCAAAGACCACCTCTCCAGAGGCTCATGCTCTATCCACTGCTCGAAGGTTTTAATCGACCTCCCAAGCCTTCTCCTAGTACCAGGTTGATCAAAACCTGGCAAGTCACATAGCCCAACAGGCTCCTCCTCCACGGCCGCTGTTCCTGTTGCCAACTGTGCAGCTACTGCTTCAACATGTGCCCTCACCGCTGCATCTCTTGCAGCTTTCTTGTCCCTCATGTGTCTCTGCGTGCACACATTAAGTCTGTCGCGTATCAAATTATACTACCATAACTGGTTCTGCTTGCAGAGTTTTTTGAACAGATTCATCAGGTTCTTATTTCTAAACTGCGAGAAGAAATTAGCCCCCAAATGGCGCATGCACCAACGACTCTGCAAGTCCTGCCATGGAACTTGTTCCTCAGGGCCTGGGTTTGTCAGTGTCCTTATCGCACTGAGTATACCTGCATGCCTGTCATGAAGGATGCACACATTGGGCTTCTCCTTCACAACTGATACTTTCAACTGCCTGAAGAACCATGTCCAACTTTCAATGTTCTCACTCTCCACAAAAGCAAATGCGAGTGGGACGACTTGATTTTGGCCGTCTTGACCTATGGCTATTAGGATCTGACCCTTGTACTTGCCTGTGAGGAAAGTACTGTCAACACATATCACCGGTCGGCAATGCCTGAAAGCTTCGATGCATACACCGAAAGAGAAGAAGAGACGATGCAGCACCCTCACAGTTGGGAACTCTGGCATGAACATGTCTTGGATATCGATATAGGTGCCTGGATTCCGCTGCTGCAGGGTGTGGAGGAGCTGGACAACAGAGTCATATGCATCAAAATAAGAACCAAATCTCCTCTCAAGCGTCGCATGCTTAGCCCTCCAAGCCTTTCCATAAGAAATTCTGTACTTGAACCTGGCAAAGACTTTTGTCTGGACTGCCTTCACTTCCATAGCTTTGCCCTGCACTATCTCATCGTAAAACAACCGCGCAATAAGCGTGGATGAAAGGTTGGCATGATCTTGAGGGATGCAAGGAATAAGACAAGTATGATTAACTAAGTCACTTATCACCCAACTTGTGCCATACTTAGGGAGAAAGCCGTGCACCCTGGCGGGACAATCTGCGTTCTTGCATACCATTGTCAGGAATTTCTGACTGGACACCTGAGCTGTGAAAACCCTTTGCGTGGACATTGCCCAATTAATTATTGCATCCTTCAGGGCTTGCTTGTTCGGATACATAGCACCCGTTGCAATATTGTTCTGGTGATATTGCCAAGCTGAATCATGTCCATCATTCACGGTCATTGCAGATGAGAAGTCATGATTCCACCATGCAGGATTCGGGACCTCCTCTGCATTTTCTTCTTCATCTGACTCGTCAGAATCATGGGCATGACCCTTTCAACATCGGTGTCTTCTTCTTCCATCTGGTCCTGCATGTGCCCATCTACCTCGTCAGCATCCACCTCGCCATTGTAATCACCATCGGCATTTCCTCCTTCTACCTGACTACTCTGCCCTGGTTCATAACCATAAGCATTTCCTCCTTCTACCTGACTGCTCTGTCCTTGTTCGTAACCATCATCTCTACACTGCTATGACCAGGATCGTAGCCACCCTCGCCTTCATGTGCAGTGACCTCCTTCACGACGGGAAGCACTAAAGCAATAGGATTGCATCCCCTTCGTTCACAACCTTGTAACCACCGCACCCAATCGGAGTCTTGCTCTACGGCCTCAAATAAAAGTAAATTATTGTACTTGACCGTGTCCATAATGCATGAACACCGACGGTGTGTGTTTCAGTATCAAGACCTAAACTTGCCACAATCCATTCTTTCACCTGACTGGCTGACCATGTTTGAGGTGCGCTCATTGGCACCTCTATGTGAGTAAATTCACTCAGATCTGCTCCCATCTCAGTTGTTTGGACAGTACCAGGACCGTAGTAAAATCTGACCTTCACTACATCAGACATCTCGGCTCACCTATTTTTTTCAACAACGAAATAATATTCACTATCAAATATTAGACATGTCTATATATATTACAGAATATTAACGGAGCAACTAATACAATTCACACACCTACAAGTATATTACAAATATTTGCCGGAGCAACTACAAATATTTACAGATTTTAATATTTGACTGCCTACAACTACAACTATATCACGGATTTTACCGGAGCTACTCCAAATATGTTACGGATTTTACCGGAGCTACTCCAAATACTGACACTCCTAAATACGGATTTTACTGGAGCTACTGCAAATACTGACACTACTAAATACTTCACATCCACATATAGTACGGAATATCACCGGAGCAACTACACATTTTTACATAAATAATTAGTTGACATCTAAATATATTTACGTATACTATGGGGCAAATAACAATAATCGCACACCTAATTTATTTCACATCGAAACATATTAACAAATACTACCGGAGCACCTACGAAAAATAAAATGTTTGCTGAAATATACCCTTGAAGCGTGCGTGCGAACGAAGAACGACGAACGGCGCCAACAAACTACCCGTGCTCCGCCTCCAACGACGAACGATGAACGACGAGCTTCACCTCCAGCACACTGCCCCAACTTCACCACCACCACCTCCACCAAAATGCTCACCACAACCACCACGAGCTACCCCATCAGTAGATCGAGACCTCTTTTGGCTGCCCTAGCTAAGTTGAATCCATTCACGGTGCCAAAACTGCAAAAAACTGGCTCATTTAGGTGTAGAAATTGGTGGCATTTTTGTACAGAGAGAGGAGAAAGGAAGAACAGAAGAAGAAGAGCGTTGGGCGTGGAGGCAGACGGAGGAGAGGATAAGGCAGCGCAGGGAGCCGGGCCAGCCGCGCGCCAGGTGGGGCCACGCCCTGTCGGCCAGCAGCTGGCCGATCGGCCCGCGGCAGGCTGACAGGGCCCGCCCGCGCCGACAGCTCCCTCTCTCCCCCTCGCGACGTGGCCAGCCCAATCGGGGGCCGACACGTGCCAGGCGGGCCAGCTGTCGGCCCGCTACTGGCCGACTGCTGCCACTCGGCTCGCTGCGGGCTGACTAGGCCCAGTCGGCCCGCTGCGGGCCGACGGTGTATTATTTTTGAAAAATATTTTTTTAGCATAATATTTGCGCAATTTAATAAAAAAATGTATTATTTAAAAAAATTTAGCCTGAAACAACAAGTTTTCCGTTTCGACAATTTTTTAAAATCACAAAATTCCAAAGGGAAAATAGAGTTTTTGGGCGTTTTAGACGTTTTGTAGACGTTTTTAGTGTTTAGTGCTAGGGTTTAGATTTCAGAGTTTAGGGTTAGGTTTTATGGTTTAAACCCTTAGTTTTTACTGTTTAGCATAGAGATTACGACGTTTTAAGTCCCGGGTTTAGGGTTTAGGACAATTTTTGAAATGACGAAATTGTAAAAGGAAAAAAAGATATGCTCTAATTTATGTTTTTTTGAATTTTGGTTAAATCTTGTCAAACCGGTCAAACAACTGATTCAAGAAATATAGAGTGTTACTAAATAATTACGCAATAATATTAGTGTTACTAAATAAGTATCTCAGTTTTTTTGAATTTTGGTCAAATCTGGTGAAACTGTGGTCAAACTATGGTCAAACTACTTATTCAAGAAATATTAGTGTTACTACATAATTATTCAAGAATATTAGTGTTACTAAATAATTATTTCAATTTTTTGAATTTTGGTCAAATCTGGTCAAACTATGGTCAAACTGTGGTCAAACTATGGTCAAACTTATTCAAGAAATATTAGCATTACTAAATAATTACTGTTTTTTAGAACAATAGTTTCAAACTCAAACGGTGAAATGTGTGACTTCATGCTCAAGCTAAACTCCTGAGGGTTAATAGGATTGACATCTTACTATTGTCAGGAAAACAACAAGTGCAGACTCGGAAACGAAGGAGAATAGAACTTAAAAGTTAAGTGTGCTCGGGCTGGAGTAGTGAGAGGGATGGGTGACCGGTCGGGAAGTTAGATGATTTGGAATGAGTGATCCACACTTGAGCAGTCAAGAGAGATGATTAGAGACTAAATCATCAAATAATTCAGAAAAATTAAAAATCGAAAAATAATCAAAAAAAATTTCCATAATTTTCAAAAAAAAAAATTCAAAACCTTTAGTACCGGTTGGTAACACCAACCGGTACTAAAGGTCCCCCATACCAGGGCGCGAGCTCACGCCACGTGGTGCCACTTTAGCGCCGGTTTGTGCCGAACCGGTACTAAACCGGGGGGGGGGGGGGGGGGCTTTAGTGCCCACACTTTAGTGCCGGTTCCATAACCGGCACTAAAGGCCCTTACAAACCGGTTTTAAAGCTGGGCATCACTAGCCATCAGACTACTGATAGTTCGCAACTATCAGACCAGTCCAAGGCCGTTGGATCAGAAGCAGGACGTACGCTCGATTTGGTAGTCAGATTGTTTGATTAGATGCTTCCGATCCCTAATTTGTTGCTACTTCCTAATCGCTTCCGCAATGCACGCCCTGCATCCCCGCGTCTCTCTCCAGCCGAATCTTCCTCCGTAATATTTGTTACTTCCTTGCATGGTTCTCTCAAAATCATGGAAACATGGCGCCTGATTTCTTTCCAAGTTTGTTTCCTAACGAGTGCTTCCATAAACCAGGGCAATAACTACTTCCAGAAATCACGTGAGTACATGTTCTTGATTTTCGCATGAGGCTATTTGCTTCCTCATGAAGCAGATCTTGATTCCATTTTTATTTAAATTTGCTTCCATTCGTGTGGATGTTCTTTGACATCATAAAAAAATGTTTTTCCAGTGTAATGCAAAATTAAACTTGCTTCCGTTTATCAATGAATTTGCGCCCATAGTGAACTAAACTTGCTACGGTTAATAGAAATTTTTTTTCTGCCTAATCGAAAAAATCAATCAACTAGAGGATTGCACCACCAAAATAAGACATTCTTTCTATAAAAATAACCATTATCATGAGTACAAATAACACATGCTTCAAGCATATTAGGGATGTGATTCCAAGAAATACAAATATGCTTTGCTTTCTTCATCTGAAAATCATTCTTCCAACACTACAAACTATGCTTCATAATCCAGCATTTTTTTTTCTCTCAAAGCAGTTTCATGTGTATTGTTTTGTTTGTTTTTTAGGTATGACTCCATGTGTTATGACTGCCATTTTTTTGGCTTACTAGATGTTTAGTTGCTTTGTACATAGCTTGTAGGATTCCTGCCTACTATGTCACACCGCCGCTACGGTCCTGTCGAAGCCCCTCCCTGCTCTGCTCCATCCATCATGTCCGGCCTCGCCTCGATGACCTTCTTTTGTCCCACAAATCTGTGGGTTTTGACATCGCGAGCCACAAGAGTCCGGTGAGGACCAGAGAGGCCGGCACCATCGAGGGTACGACGCCCTTGACCATCGACAGCCGAGTGTGCATCTTGCTTGTTTCCTTGCAGCACGATGACAAAACAATTAGCAATGAAATGCTTGATCTCACGTCGCACGCCATGCCCCCATCGACGACCGTGACATGCTCACAATCAGTAAAGCAAGATCTTCCGCTCAAGTTAGTCCTGCAGGAATTTAGGAAGCATGTGTAGTTTGATTTGGGTACAAACATGGCGCCTACAAAATAATATGAAACATGGTAATGAAGCAAACTAAACAAGGTGTAGAAGCACAATTGTGAAGTACATGAAGCAAACCATACACTATTAAGAAGCATAACCATGGTCCATATATGAAGCAAACTATGCACCGTGAAGAAGCACAACTATGATACAAATGAATCATGAAAATTGGATACATCGTATTCATGTAATCTCAACATAATTTCTACGTAGTGGAAGCACATATAAGAAAAATGGGTGCAAAAAATCTCTGCACACTCATTCAAATTAAGACAAGCGGTGACATTAATCTTGTCCAGAATATGTGTGAAAGTTAGGAAGCATGATTTAGTTGTTCATTAAGTAAAAATATGATGCCTACAAGAACGTGCAAAGGATTGGCACAAAGCAGAACTGAACACGATGTAGAAGCAAAAGTTTGATATGTACGAAGCAAAGTGGATTCAGTGTAGAAGCATTGGCATGATAAATATGAAGCAGAGTTTAAGCAGCAATGGTGTAGTAGTACTATATGTATGTATGAAACATGAAAAGCTGGAAGCATTGTACAGATGCAATCTCAACATACTTTCTATATAACGAGGATAGTCATGAAAAGGTTGGATGAGGATGGTATGGCAGATTCGCGCGACCAGCGGCGTGTGCTCCCTTCACCAACTTTGAACATAGACAACAAAGAGGCGAAAAAGAGCGACGAAAAATCTTCTCACTTCTCACTTATATTGCAGCCAAAATTGAGCAGCACATGTACGTATGTACATACCAAATTCAAGATATTACTCCGATTCAGTCATAATACATAATAGTGTGGCCAAAATAATGAATGAGTTATACAAATACACAATGGAGGTGGACAAAATTCATCAAACAACACTGGTGACATACAAATATGTTAGAAATCAGAGAGGACTATATCAAGATTTCCCAAAATTACCTAGGTCAGATGAGGATGCTACCTGCAGAGGAGATGGGGGGCGACTCCAGCAAGGTTCCTCGCATGATGGATTCGTTCGGAAACCGAGACGAAGCTCCGCCGCGGTGGCCTGTACGCCGGGGGATCCGAAGCGAGTGTAGATGACCGGGACCGCCATGGACTGCGAGCTCGCTCGTCATGCTCGTCGTGGCTAATGCCGGCCACCACAATCGTGTGGGACGGCGCACCTGCGAGGTGTGTCTCATGGGAATAGGGGGGGCTGGTTCATGGCGGCGAGAACAAGGGCGGGGGGGCTGGTTCATGGCGGCGAGAACAAGGGCGGGGCGGCCGGGGACGAGATTGGCGAGCTCCGGAGCTGGCGACGGGGATGGGGACGGGTGGGTTTTGGCAGGTGAGATTAATGCGGGAGTAGTTATGGGTGGAAAATCAGGCTGTTTTGGAAACTAAACTAATCAAAGGATTTCGGACGCAATCTCGACCGTGAGATGAAAGAAGCATCAACGGTGTGCGATCAGTCTGACAAACGTCTGCTATCAGATGGCTGGTAGGAAGTGTTTCCCTTTAAAGCTCCGTTTTCTACAAGTGGGAGTCGGGCCGGTCCCACAGTATCACTTGCCGGCTCTTACTGAGGCGTCACTCCGGCTCACGGACACGGGCGCCGACGTCCCCATGCCCGCCCACCAAGTTTGGGAGAACCAGTATCTCTTGGAATCCATGTGTGGCTTCCTAGCCCTCCTTAACAATGTTGTAAGCCTACATCTACACGGGTTCATCACCATGGTAAGCATCTCACAACCAACTTTTCAATCCTAGCATCGCATCATCAAGATTCGAAGACCACATTTAGAAATTTAATTATTCCAAAACTTAGAAACATGTCCTTTAGCTATACAATTATCATAAATATTATGGTCATATGATACCAGGCTCTAGTAAGCATTCATAGGCATGCACTCGATCGCCAATCTCGTTATATACATATATATTTTTTATGTGTGTGTGTTTCAGGCATTGCTTCAGAAGGAGTCCCAAGAATTTCCAGTGTTGAATAACTTGACAAACTTGCACCTAGAAGAATGTGATGTTGGATTGAGCTACCAGGTGTTGACAAGCATCCTCAGAAACACACCTAACTTGGAAAAGCTTGCATTGCACCGCTGCACGGTACGGAACATGCATGCATGACACTTATGGCTACTTTGTCTCCTTCAATAATTTCTTGGCTTGTTGCTAATAAAATAATCTCACATGTGCAATCATAGTTTGATGCTCCCCCGATCACGAATAGGAGGAAGGAGATGGCATCTTCAAAACTCCTTGGATCAACTACACCGGCTGTTTTTTGGTGCAAGAAGCTGAAATCGATAGAAATCAAATGCAGAAAGGAAGATGAGACACACATGGCTAGGGTTTTGTCAGAGATCTCTAAGGGGATGGCGCCAGAGCAGTGGGAGCGAGTCAAGACATCAGATACATTTGTATCAGTAGAATAAATTCAGGATGGAACCTGGGTTCCCATGAATAATAGAAACAACTCTCATATAAAAAAGGTATTACAAAAAACATTCAATAACGCACAAGAAAATAATTCTAACTTAAACATGCATTTGGTTATTTTTTGTTACATTTTTTTCGAAGTTGGACTCAGATTGTATCAAAACCATATATAGGAAATTATTTATGTCACGCACACAATCCATATGCAGCCAAATTATGGACTGGGTGACAAATGTCATACAAATTTCGGCCGCGTCCCAGCTGTTTGTTATATTTGAAGTGCTTGTATCCATGGCTGGGGCTTGTCGTGCCTTCCCCTTAGTCCTAGTCATCTAATTTCTTGCTGCCAAAAACCACTTGTTGATGTCAAGCATATGCAGTTATTTTGCCAAACCAACTTCCTCAGATAGGGTGAGTTACGGACCTTATGGTGCATGATGATGGTTAAATATTAAATCTAGAAACAAGTGATATAGGATTTCGCAATCCATGTATTGTCTTGTGAAATGATGTTGCATAATGTCATATCTAGGAATTTTACTTAGCATGATTGCAGCATAATAGAGCTAGAAATGAATACATCAAATTAATTAATAATCAAAGGATCTACTCATTCAAAAAATTAATCTTCTCATGAACTTAATAACATCATATTCCACCTGTGATATTTTGAAGTGCTTGTATTTATAGCGAAAGTTTATCATGCCCTCCACCTAGTTGTCTAGTTTTCTGCCACCAAGAATCACTTGTTTTATAACAAAATGTCTAGAGTTATTTTACCAAATTTGGATTGTTTCATGACAAGAGCCTAGAGTTGTTCCATGACAAGTCCCGGGAGAGGCAGACAAAGGAGGAGTGGAATGGTGATTGGAACATGAGATGACGGCTAGGATTGGCCACATATTGTCACACCCCAGACGCTGTTATACGCGATAGCAAGAAACAACGATGAACCAAGAAATCAACCAACGGGGACACGAGATTTTAACGTGGAAAACCCTTGCGGGAAAAACCACGGGCGCCAGCCAGCAAGACTTCACTATATCGCGGGTGAGGTTACAAACGCCGGGGAATTTTCTCAATGCAACTTATCCCTTACGGCGGCTTACAAGAGGTATTTATAATAGGTGAACCCTAGTCCAACTCGGTAACAACTCGTACCGTACCGCGGGGGGCTGCCGCCCCCCGCACCCCCCTCCCGGCGACGGGCCTCGCTTCGCTCGGGCCGAAGTTGCCTTTATCTTTATTTCTTCTAGGAATTTGGATCACCACAAAAATAACACTCCACCTTGAGCCAAATTCCCTCTTGTAGCATGAACGAGAACCTTCACCCTGAAACAACAAAGAAAACACTTTCGGCGCCAAATAGCCTCTTGGGCTAGACAGTGATACCAACTAAGTTCGAGCAAAGCTCAAACTTAGCAACAGGAACTGGCTTTGTCATCATATCAGCAGGATTATCATGAGTGCTGATTTTGCATACCTTCAGCTTACCTTGTGCAACAACATCACGCACATAATGGTATTTGACGTCAATGTGCTTTGTTCTCTCATGGAACATCTGATCCTTAGTAAGGTAAATGGCACTCTGACTATCACAAAACAGGTTAATGCAAGTATCACCTCCACAAAGCTCAGCAAACAAACCTTTCAGCCAAACAGACTCTTTGCATGCTTCAGCAATGGCCATATATTCTGCTTCAGTGGTAGACAGGGCAACAACTGGCTGCAACGTCGCCCTCCAACTCACAGCACAACGACCTACCGTGAACACATAACCTGTGAGGGACCTCCTCTTATCCAAATCGGCAGCATAATCTGAATCCACATAGCCAACGAGTCCCTCATCAGTCTTGCCAAACTTCAAGCAAGCATTGGATGTGCCACGTAGGTACCTGAAAATCCACTGAACAGCTTTCCAATGTTCTTTACCAGGATTAGCCATGTATCTACTAACCAAGCTCATAGCATATGATAAATCAGGACGAGAGCAAACCATGGCATACATCAAAGAACCAACAGCACTAGAATATGGCACTCTAGACATGTACTCAAAATCCTCATCCGTACTAGCACATTGTAAAGCAGACAATTTAAAATGAGGAGCAATGGGAGTACTAACAGGCTTTGCATCATGCATGTTAAAACGATGAAGAACTTTCTTAATATAATTCTGCTGACTAAGAAATAACAAACCAGAATTTCTATCTCTAGCAATCTCCATACCAAGTATCTTCTTAGCAGCACCAAGATCCTTCATCTCAAACTCACTACTCAACAATTTCTTCAATGTAGTGATTTCTTTCTTGCTCTTGGCAGCAATCAACATGTCATCAACATATAGCAGCAAGTATATAGGTGATCCATCGACAAACTTAATGTACACACAGCTATCAAATTCAGACCTCTTAAAGCCATGTGACAACATAAATGAATCAAACCTTTTATACCATTGACGAGGAGATTGTTTCAAACCATATAAGGACCTTTTCAACTTACACACAAAGTCCTCTTTACCAGGCACTATGAACCCTTCTGGCTGGTCCATGTATATCTCCTCCTCCAACTCTCCATGTAAAAATGCAGTCTTCACATCTAACTGCTCAAGCTCAAGATCATGCATAGCAACAATACCAAAGAAAGTACGAATAGAGCTATGCTTCACAACCGGAGAGAAAACATCATTGTAATCAACACCTGGCATTTGACTGAAACCTTTTGCAACTAACCTTGCCTTATACCTTGGAGGCTCACTAGGAGATAAACCCTCCTTTCTCTTGAAGATCCACTTACAACGAACGGTCTTCTTTTTCTTAGGCAAGCGAACAACATCCCACGTACCATTTTTCTCAAGTGATTGCATCTCCTCTTGCATAGCGGAGACCCACTTCTCGCGATCACCAGAACCAACTGCTTCAGTGTACGTGGATGGCTCATTGTTGTTCTCCACCTGTTCAGCACAATTAAAAGCATAGTGAACAATATCACACTCCTCAATTAAACGTGGACGAGGTCCACAATTCCTCTGAGTACGTCGAGCAGCAATGGCCTGATTTTGTGGCTGCAAGACAATGGGTGAGTGCTGAACAGTATCATCAACAATATTTTCAGTTTCAGTTTCAGTTTCATTTTCTTTATTATCAACGTGCTCCACCTGCACGCTAATTTCCTCCTGCTCATCATCAGAACTAACAGGCGAAACATCAGTAGGCAAACTGTCATTAAAATAACAGATTCATTGAAAACAACACTTCTGCTCATGAAAAACTTTCCAGTGTCAGGATTCCATAACTTATATCCCTTTACTCCAGAACCATATCCAACAAACATACACTTAATGGCTCTAGGTTCTAGCTTTCCATTATCAACATGAGCATAAGCAGTGCAACCAAAAACTCTCAACTCTGAATAATCAGCAGGTTTACCTGACCATACCTCAATGGGAGTTTTCTTATCAAGCGGAATAGAAGGTGACCTGTTAATCAAGTAGCAGGCGGTGGAGGCTGCTTCAGCCCAAAAACGCTTGTTCAGCTTAGCGTTTGATATCATGCAGCGAGCTCTCGAGATGATGGTTCTATTCATGCGCTCAGCTACACCATTCTGCTGCGGAGTGTATGGGATGGTGTGGTGCCTCACGATGCCTTCTTCCCTGCAGAAGTCATCAAACTCATGCGAACAAAACTCACCACCATTGTCAGTACGAAGCAATTTAACCTTCTTTTCAGTTTGCTTCTCTATCATAATTTTCCATCCTCTAACAGCAGCAAAAGTTTCATCTTTACTTTTCAGAAAATATGGCCACACTTTTCTAGAGTAATCATCAATAATAGTGAGCATGTAGCGAGAACCAGCATGTGAGGGCTTACGTGACGGTCCCCATAAATCAGCATGCACATAATCAAGTATACCTTTTGTGGTATGTTTAGAAGTAGGGAATTTTACTCTCTTGTGCTTACCAAACACGCAATGCTCACAGAACGGTGTCTTACTCATGGTGCAGCCATGCAGCAGGTTCCTCTTCATCAATTCTGCCATACCAAGTTCACTCATATGTCCAAGACGCATATGCCACAGGTTAGTCTTACTTGGTTCATTATCAGAAATAGTAGCAGCGGCAACAGAACCATGTAAAGTACTACCTCTAAGGACATATAACTTAGCAGAATTCATATCACCAATCATGTAAATAAGGGAACCTTTTGATACCTTCATCACACGGTTTGAGCCGATGTGCTTATACCCCTCAACATCAAGTGTGCTAAGGGAAATCAGATTTCTGGCCATGGTTGGGATGTGCCTCACGTCCGTCAAAGTGCGGATCATACCATCATGCGTCTTGATTCGAACGGAGCCTCTGCCCACAATCTCACGTGGGTTATCATCTCCCATACGCACGACATCTCCACTCTGCACAGGCTCATATGAACTAAACCAATCTCTGTTAGTGCAAATATGAAACGAGCATGCAGAATCAAGAATCCATTCATCACGACCAACAACACAACCAGCAAGAACAACAAGAGCATCGCCGGAATCAGAACTTTCACCACCGGCTGCAACAGAAGCGTTACCATCACCTTCAGTTTTATCTTTCGGTTTATACGTACCGTTTCTTTTCTCCTTGTTCTGCAACTTCCAGCAATCATCAATGGTATGATTAGTTTTCTTACAATACCTGCAGAACTTATCTTTGCCTCTAGACTTCGAACGGCCTCGACCGTCCTTGCTCTTGTCACGGTTGTAGTTGTTATAGTTCTTTTGCTCAGGTCTGCCACGAACCTGCAACGCTTCGCCCTTGGATGACGATGCATTAGACTGTACCATACCTTTCATCTTTTCCCTGGTTTGGAGAGCCTCATATACTTCCGCAAGGGTTAGTGTATCACGGCTCAATAATATGGTATCTCGCAGATTTGTAAAAGAACTAGGTAATGAAACTAGCAGCAGAAGAGCTAGATCCTCATCCTCATATTTTACCTCCATCGACACTAGGTCGGCAACGATCTCCCTGAAGACCGATATGTGGTTCATCACGGAACCACCCTCCTGGAGTTTGTGCATGAACAACTTCATCTTCACGTGCATCTTACTGGTAAGATCTTTAGACATGCAGATCGACTCCAGCTTGAGCCACAGCGCGGCGGCGGATTTCTCTGCCAGCACCTCTTGCAAGATATCATTAGAAAGATGAAGTTGAATCAAAGAGAAAGCCTTACGATCTTTGCGCTTCTCCTCGGCAGTCCACGTGCTCGGTGCCTTTTCACCGAACGCATCTAGCGCCTCATCCAGATCCGAAGCTTGGGCGAGAAACGCCCTCATCTTCACTTGCCACAGCGAGAATCTCGTCTTGTAGTCCAGCATCGGTAGATCAAACTTCATCGATGCCATCGCAAAACCCTAATCTGCAACCAGGGCTCTGATACCACTTGTTATACGCGATAGCAAGAAACAACGATGAACCAAGAAATCAACCAACGGGGACACGAGATTTTAACGTGGAAAACCCTTGTGGGAAAAACCACGGGCGCCAGCCAGCAAGACTTCACTATATCGCGGGTGAGGTTACAAACGCCGGGGAATTTTCTCAATGCAACTTATCCCTTACGGCGGCTTACAAGAGGTATTTATAATAGGTGAACCCTAGTCCAACTCGGTAACAACTCGTACCGTACCGCGGGGGGCTGCCGCCCCCCGCACCCCCCTCCCGGTGACGGGCCTCGCTTCGCTCGGGCCGAAGTTGCCTTTATTTTTATTTCTTCTAGGAATTTGGATCACCACAAAAATAACAGACGCCATGCCACCCACACAGCCATGACCACCGGGCAGCACATGAGCGCGAGCTCCGCCCACGAGCCCCACGCTCCCACCTCCAGAGCCGCCGCCCCGGCATCCAAGACCACCCCACCCCCATCAACGTCAACCACAGGCGTTGAGGCCAGAAAAGTAGGCCCTTTTGGTAAGTCCAGGGCCCCGCCGGCCGGAGCAGGGAAGGGGGAGGCCACCGTCGCCACCCCTGGCAACGGAAGACCCGGAGGCACCCCTGCCAATCCCTCAGAGCGCCCCTGCCACTAAGGCCAACCAAAGACGAGAAGTGTTGAGCCGCCGTGCTCCACCCATCGGACACGTCGCCAACCGCAGAGTTGGCCGCCCCATGAATCAGGAGGGAGTCGAACCACCGCCACCCCGACCAGCCGAGAGGGCCCCGGTCAGGACAGCCGCCCACAGCCCTAGCCGCACGCATATCATGTGCTTTATATGCTTTATCCAACACTCCTCCACTAGTGTGACGATTAGCCACCAAAGGAACGATTCAGCAACAGAAAAGGCGGCTACCTACGTATCATCGTCTTTATTCTTTTGTGAAAGCGGCTTTGATCTGCCGCATTTCCTTCACACTACTACTGCGTCACTGCACTACTAGCTCTCTGATTACTATATATACTTCAATTACTTCTAGCCTCCTGCGGCTCGACCATATCGCTCCTTCCCGGCGGGATGCATGGCGCCCTCCTCAGCCTACACCGTCGAGGTCGCCAGTGAGTCCCTCTTCGACAGTGAGGTCGTCCCCTCCTCGATCGTCGAGGTCACACCCTACCTCCGCGTCGCCAACGAGGTCGAGGCAAGCAACCCACGCGTCGCCTACCTATGTATGTGACCTCTACGTTACTTCTCTTCCTTGGAACATTAATCCATTCATCTGCTGCTTGTTAATTACTTTTACCAATGCAGTATAGCAGATTCCTTCTCCACTCACTAGTGAGCATGTATATTCTTTCTATTGTTCACATCTGTGCGTACTTATTATATATTCTTCCTCAAGTACAACTAGTGCCATGTATCTTACTGCCAGTGACACTCCATGGCCTGTGTTAATTGTTAATTCGAAAAAACCGGCTTGTTTTGTTGTCTCACCCACACAATTTACTATGTCTCTTGGGTGCTAGGTCGATTCTTCGCCTTCAGGATGGCCAACAACCTCGACCCCACCGCCAGCGGCCGTGGTGTCCATGAATTCCAGACCGCGCTCCTGCAGAAGCTTGAAATGGTATGTGTGTATACATGCATGATTTTCCCACCCGACACGGCCTTAAAAGATGCATCATATTTTGCGGCACTGTGTTCTATTCCCTCCGTAAAGAAATATAAGAGCGTGATCTAAATGCTCTTATATTTCTTGTTTACAGAGGGAGTACTTATTATAGCTCCAAAATCATAGGCAGTTTAGACAGCAGCGAAACTAATTGCTTCGGTTTCATTGCAATGCACGTGCTTCCTTCCTCAGGAGAATGATTCCACCTTGAAGGGAAGGGTTGAGCAGAGTGATGCACGCGAAATGCAGAGTTTCTACCAGCAGTACTACAAGACGTACATCACGGCACTCCAAAATGCCGCCGATACAGCTGACCTGTGAGAGAGCAACACATCTTCTTCTTTTCTAATGCTATTTTACTGAGTGCTATGCTGACTCATTTATGTTTTTTTTTCATTTGCTCAGTGCTCAGCTCACAAAGGCGTATCAGACTTCAGCTGTGTTGTTTGGGGTCCTAAAGGACGCCGTTAATGTTTCACACAAGATCCAAGTAGATCACGCGGGAAGCTGCTCTGTAGCTAGTACCAACATTAACTTTAGCCCTTTGTTTCTTTTGTCACACTGCTAGCTCCTGCTTTATATGTTTCCTCACAAACAAAAACACTGTTATTGATTGATGTTTCAGATTCTGGAAACAAACAACCAAGTCGAGGAAAATAAAAAGGTGTATGTTCCTGACAGTGCTAATCAGACTATTATGAGATATCCCAAGGTTCCCATCCATCCTGATTTCTTCCAGAGTATTTTGGCAAGATGTTGAGATGATTACAGTATGGCTTATGCTGCTTTTCCTTATTACATGTAGATCCAAGCAGCTTTGCATGCCCTTAGTGACACCAGGGGTCTGCCATGGCCCAAGGACCATGAAAAGAAGGCTGATGCAGATCTTCTTGAATGGCTTCAGGCCATGTTTGGGTTTCAGGTTATCACAACATGGCGACTCTTTACCATTTGCATTCATATCTCATGCCCACAATTTGGTTGTGAGTGTTAATTCTCTCTAACTTCAACTATCACTCTGCAGAAAGATAATGTGTCCAATCAGAGAGAACATCTCGTACTATTGCTTGCCAACATGCATATAAGGCAGATCTCCAAACCTGAACAACAACCAAAGGTACCGCCTTTTCCAACATACTGACACACATGTGTG
Organism: Aegilops umbellulata; assembly: GCA_032464435.1. Lineage (NCBI taxonomy): Eukaryota > Viridiplantae > Streptophyta > Magnoliopsida > Poales > Poaceae > Aegilops > Aegilops umbellulata. The sequence goes on along the minus strand of CP136057.1, from coordinate 1,050,177 downwards.
ATGTGTGTGCACATTGACCTGACCCTTGTAAAATGATATCATATTTACTCATTCCCTTTCTGGAAATATTTTCAGTTAGATGACCATGTGTTGGATACAACAATGAAGAAGCTATTCAAGAACTACAAGAGATGGTGCAAGTACCTTGGTCGCAAAACCAGCTTATGGTATGATGATTAACCTTGAGTGGTCTACTGATTGATCCCTTGCTCAACTAATTAGTTGATCATTATGTTTCTAGGCTGCCGACAATTCCACAAGAAGTGCAACAGCGTAAGCTTCTCTATATGGGCCTTTATCTGCTCATATGGGGCGAGGCAGCTAACTTGCGATTTATGCCAGAGTGTCTTTGCTACCTCTTTCATCATGTATGGTCAATTCCTAAACGCTGATCAAGAGAGATCCGATCTAATTTGTGTGCTCACTTTTCTTCTAGTGATGCTATCTTAGTATTTTAGACCATTTTAAATGGACGAAAGCTTGAGGATAGTACACTATATTTCAGATTCTTTGCTTCGTCTACCATTTTAAATGGGCGAGGCGGCTAACTTGCGGTTTATGCCAGAGTGTCTTTGCTACCTCCATAATCATGTATGGTCAATTCATTTTTTTTGTCAAATTAAACACATGATCTATTTACTAAACTGGAGAACTGGGTTTTAAACTCTTAACTAAAGGAGTTCAAGGTCCTAATTCTGTTTCTTGATTACAATGAAAATGATGCAAATGCTACTATGCTACTCCATTTGGGTATGTCTGGAGAGTTGACAAAATGTATCCTAACTATTTTTCCGGTCATCACCAAAAGAAATAGTCTTTGTTTGAATGACCTCCAATTGTTCCCGAGGAGATTCTGTAAACACTAACAAAAAAAAGTTCTAACGCGATCCCTATCTTTGCTTGATACCTTTTCTTCTAGTGATGCTCACCTAGTAGTTTAGACCATTCTAAATGGGCGGAAGGTTGAGGTTAGTAGTACATTATATTCTGTGCCGGAAAATTTTACATACCATTTATGTTTTTATTGCCCTTTCTTACTTTTTCCCATTTAGCAATTGTATAGTTTGTGTTCATGGACATGCTAGCAATTGTATAGTTTGTGTTCATGGAATAGCTTTTTTTATTCCATTGCAGATGGCTTTTGAATTGTACGGTGTGTTGGCTGGAAACGTGAACCCAATAACTGGTGAATATGTTAGACCATTCTATGGTGGCGAAGAGGAAGCCTTCTTGAAGAAAGTCGTGACTCCAATTTCCAGAATCATAGAAACGGTACATTTCTTTATTTTCATCCTGACGTTTTAATTTCAAGCACAATCAACTTATGTCATTTTGGTTTTTTACATAGGACAAAGCTGAAAGGAGCGGGGCAATAAAATCAAAACACTCGCATCGAAGAAACAATGATGATCTCAATGCTTACTTTTGGTAAATACAGCATAATTTTTTACTATATTAGTTGCAATTTTATGAGCTAGTAAGCCCATGCAATTAATTAATTTACATTGCTTATCAGGTCAAGCGATTGTTTTCGATTAGGATGGCCGATGAGAGATGATGCTGATTTTTTCAAGAAGAGGAGCAACCTGTGTGAGTTGTGCTCTTCTTCCACACCACAGATGTGTGTGCGTCTGTGCTTCATCTTGGCCACAGTCAGGTCTTGGGTCCTGCAGACACGGCGGCGGTGCTGGTGGAGTGGACGAGGCTCGCCAGAGTTCATATGGTCGTCAGCAGTTAGTGATGACCCAGTCAGTGATCTGGAGTACTGCTTGCTTGGCAACAAATCACCATTGTCTATTAATTCCTCTTTGTGTAATAGAACTTGTACTGCTTGTTTGGCAAATTAATTCTAGTTGTGTCCAATAGAGCTTATATGTTCCGCGCACACAAACACTTGATGGATCTTGAATCACTTTTAATGGTTGTTTTTTACAAGCAAATAGTGGGAAAATACCAAGGACCTCTACAGGATTACAACGTGTTTAGGTCAAGTTGCGAGAAAATTATAATGGCGGACGCTAGGCGTCAACCGACTGATTTGGGGCCGAAATCAGTAGGCTTGCCCACCGTATGGTTTGTCCATCACCAACCGTTTGATCCTTCTGGCACTAGAGCGCCTTGTGTCCTCCTCCTCCTGGCAGCATGACGGTGCCTCCCGTTGGAACCCGCAACAGCACCTTGCCCAGCTTGTAGTGATCAGAGTACGTCGCCGACCAACGGCATCGCAGCGCCGCCCTGTTTTTCAAAACAGCACCATGTCCGGCGACGCTCCAACGCAGCATCGTGCGACCCCAGCGATGCTCCAATGCAACACCGGTGATGCTCCATCACAAGACCGCGCGTCCCCGGTGGCTCAGCAATGCTCCATGGTAGCAATAGGACCTGGCGATGCCCCATCGCAGTAGGGAAGCTGCTTCATCACAGCACCGATGCTTCGGCGATGCTCCATCGCAGCAGGGGAGACTGCTTATGAAGTAGTATGCATGCTTAGGTTGCAACTTTGCCATGTTACTATTGAGAACATAGTAGAAAACAAGAAAATCATGGCTACGATCACCCAAGATCAATATGAAGGTGCATAATGGGTTGGGATTACGATTGTGACCATCACCGAGTTGCAGCAGAAGAAGAACATGTCGGTGTAGATTGTACTTGGAGTCCCTCGAACCATAGATGAATGATCCCTCGTACCACCCACGAACAGTCGCTCAAACTGAAGGCCGAAAGCACGGCCTCTCTACTTGGTTGCAAGCGTGCGGCCTTCATGATCCAGCAGCGCTTCACCGTCCAGAGCTAATCATCGCCGGAGAATTCGAGAGAGGAGATTAGAACCACACTGGGTTTTTAATTATGAGGACAAAAGGATTAGCCTAGCTCTAATTAGTCAACTATAGGACCAACTAGAACTAGAACTAGAAGATATATATATATATATATATATATATATATATATATATATATATATATATATATATATATATATATATCTGTGTGTGTGTGTGTGTGTGTGTGTGTGTGTTGGAGGAGGAGAGGGCAGCCACCAAGGGGGGAAAGTCCCCCTTGGGGTGCCGGCCAAGGGAGGCAGAGTTGGGCTCCCTCCCTCCCCTTGTCCAGTCCCCCCCCCCCTCCCCTGCGCAACAAGTAAAGGGGTGCCTTCCTACTTGGGCCCTTGTGGCCCAAGTTGCCTTCCACCTCTTGGCCTTTTAAGGCACATTGATTTAGACCATTATATATATATATATATATATATATATATATATATATATATATATATATATATATATATTAACATCTCCAGAAACATTTTCCACCTATATATAATTTATCGGTATTACCCGATACTCTCCGAAACCCTTTCGGTGACCCCGAAACGCTTCCGGATCCTCTCGAAACTATTCCAAATATTTATGAAATAATTCCACAAATATGTTCTCATGACTCCCGTCCTTCTAACACTCAGCAGATCGTGATTTCCTTAAACTTGTGACCCTGTAGGTTCGGTAATTCATACATGAATGAAACTGTTCGTTCAATGACCGGCAGTGGGACCGCGGGCATCCGTATCGGTCCCTATGAGCACATGAATGATATTCGAGTGAACGTTAGGTTATCATGTGATGTTCCATTTGCTTCGCAATACTTCACAAAACCTGGGATGCATCGGTATCTGCTACTTGTGAGCTGCGTTGGCATTTTCTCGAAGAGAGGATGATGCAGTACAGTAAAGATAAGTATTTCCCTTAGTTAAGAACCAAGGTTATCAATCTAGTAGGAGAACCACATAGAACCCCTTTAGTAGCACCTACACATAGTTGTCAATCCCCTTGGTTGTAATTTGCAAGGATTAAATGTCATAGTGATAGATAGATAGATAAAATAAAAAATAATGGAAATAAAATTGTAGCAAGGTATTTTTGGATTTTATATATGATAAAAGTAGACCCGGGGGCCATAGTTTTCACTAGAGGCTTCTCTCTCGAACACATAGCATACGATGGATGAACAAATTGCTGTTGGGCAATTGATAGAAAAGCAAATATTTACACGATATTCAAGGCAATGATCATGTATATAGGCATCATGTCCGAGACAAGTAGACCGACTCCTTCCTACATCTACTACTATTACTCCACCAATCGACCGCTATCCAGCATGCATCTATGGTATTAAGTATAAAACAGACACCTTAAGCAAGGTGACATGATGTAGAAAAAGTAAATTCAATCAAACCTCGTCGTTTTCCCCTTAATGGCAACAATACAAATATGTGTCTTGTCCCCTACTTTGTCACTGGGATATATTGCACCGCAAGTTTGAACCCATTACAAAGCACCTAAATCAATCTAGTTGGCTAAAGCAAATAGATAGTGATAACCCACAAGTATAGGGGATCACAACAGTCTTCGAGGGTAGTATTTCACCCAAATATATTGATTCGACACAAGGGGAGCCAAAGAATATTTGTAAGTATTAGAAGTTGAGTTGTCAATTCAACCACACCTGAAGAACTAAATATTTGCAGTAAAGTGATCAATAGCACAGTAGTATGATAGTTTGATAGCAATGGTAATAGCGGTAATAGTAATAGTAACAGTAGCAGTAGCCGTTTGTAGTGATTGTAACAGCAGCAGTAGCGAAAGTAACTTAGCAAAGATCAATATATGAAAAACATAGGCATTTGATCAGTGATGGATAATTGTGTTGGATACTAGGGATCAAGCCCCAACAAATTGATTCGATGACATGACAAATCTCATCCAACTCCATCACATTCCAGCAAGCCTACGAAGGAGTTACTCACTCCTGGTGGTGAGCATCATGTTATTGGCGATGAAGAAGGATTGGTGATGATGATGGTGACGAATCCCCCTCTCCGGAGCCCCGAACGGACTCCAGATCAGCTCTCCCGATGAAGAACAGGAGGTGGTGGCGGCTCTGTATCGTAAAACATGATGAAACTTCTTCTCTTATTTTTTTCTTGGGGGAAAGGAATTTATAGGCTTGAGATTAGGGTCAGCAGAGCTATGTGGGCGCCACAAGGTAAAGGGTGCGCCTGGGAAGGTGGTCGCGCTCTGTTGCCTTATGGGCAACTGGTGGCCCCCCTCCAGTGGATCTTCGCTCTAGTATTATTATTTTTTCCAATAAAAATCTCCAAAAAGTTTTGTCTGATTCTGAGAACTTTTATTTCTGCACAAAAACAACACCATGGTAGTTCTACTGAAAGCAGCGCCAGTCCGGGTTAGTTTCATTCAAATCATGCAAAGTAGAGTCTCAAACAATAGAAAAAGTGTTTAGAAAAGTAGATACGACGGAGACGTATCAACTCCCCCAAGCTTAACTCATTTCTTATCCTCAAGCAATTCAGTTGACAAATTGAAAGTGATAAAGAAAAACGTTTACAAACTTTCTTGTATTCGTATATAAGCTTAAATAGCACCCAAGTTTTCAGCAAAGATTATGAACTAGCCATGCAAATGATAACACTTGAAGTAATGTTCCCTCATATCAATGGAAAAAACAACTAGCGAGCAATAATAACATATCTCAAATGCCAACAATTTGTCAAAAAATCATGATATAATATGGTAACATGGTATCTCGCTAGCCCTTTCTGAGACTGGAAAACATAAATGCAGAGCACCTTCAAAGTTCAAGCAGTGATTAACATTGTAATTCAGGGTAGAAGAGATCCAGTCATGATGTACACAAAATTAATTATACTCAATGCATAAGAATGACAATAGTGCTCTCGGGATTGGTGCTTTAATTCAGAAGGTGATGACTCAACAATAAAAGTAAATAACATAAAAATAAATAGATAGCGTAGAGGGAAGCAGAGATTTGCAGCGGTGCCAGTGCTTGAAACTTAAATCAGAGATAAATATAATTTTCAGAGGTATGCCTTTCCTATCAATGTCACGACCGAGGATTTTTAATATCTTCCATGTTAAACACATTATCGGTGGTTCCCAAGGTAAAATTTACTCCCACTCCACCATACAAACACAAGCCATGGCTAGCCGAATCCACAGTGCCCTCCATACCAACAACTCTCTGGGGGAGTTTGTTTTCATTACATATATTTTTCATTTAATTATAGGATTGGGCATCCCAATTACCAGCCTCTCTCGTGCAATGGCGGATAAATAAACACCCATCATGAGAATAACCTGCTTAGCATTCAAGATACTGACCGCCCCTGTCGCTCCATGAGCGGTATGGTGATATGTCTCCAACATATCTATATTTTTTGATTGATCCATGCTATTATATTATCCATCTTGGATGTTTTATATGCATTGTGGTACTATTTTATATCATTTTTTGGACTAACCTATTAACCCAGTGTCTAGTGCCAGTTGTTGTTTTTTCCCTTGTTTTTGTCTTTTACAGAAAATCAATACCATACGGAGTCCAAACGGAATAAAACTTTATGATGATTTTTCGTGGACCAGAAGACACCTAGGATGCTTCGGGAGAAGGCCAAAAGACCCACGAGGAGGCCACAAGCCCTAGGGGCGCACCCCCCAGGCGTGTGGTCCCCTCATAGACCTTCTAACCCTAATATCAACTCCATAAATACCCAAATATTCCCCCTACACCAGAGGGCACACCAAAACAACTTTTCCGTCGCCACAAGCTTCTGTTCTCGTGAGATCCCATCTTGGGGCCTTTTCTGGCACTCTGCCGGAGGGGGATTCGATCACGGAGGGCCTCTACAACAACCTTGTTGCCCTTTCAATAATGTGTGAGTAGTTTACCACAGACCTACGGGTCCATAGCTAGTAGCTAGATGGATTCTTCTCTCTCTTTGATCTTCAATACAATGTTCTCCTTGATGTTCCTGGAGATCTTTTCGATGTAATCTTCTTTTACGGTGTGTTCGTTGAGATCCGATGAATTGTGGATTTATGATCAGATTATCTACAAATATCATTTGAGTCTTCTCTGAACTCTTTTATGCATGATTAAGATAGCTTTGTATTTCTCTCCAATCTATTGATTTGGTTTGGCCAACTAGATTGATTTGTCTTGCAATGGGAGAGGTGCTTTGTGATGGGTTCAATTTTGCGGTGTCCTCAACCGGTGACAGTAGGGGTAGCGAGGCACGTATTTGTATTGTTGTCATTAAGGATAAAAAGATGGGCTTCATATCACATTGCTTGGATATATCCCTCTACATCATGTCATCTTGCTTAAGGCGTTACTCCGTTCTTGTTAACTTAATACACTAGATGCATGATGGATAGCGGTTGATGTGTGGAGTAATAGTAGTAGATGAAGAATCATTTTGGTCTACTTGTCATGGACGTGATGCCTATATTCATGATCATTGCCTTGGATATCGTCATAACTATGCGCTTTTCTATCTATTGCTCAACAGTAATTTGTTCACACACCGTATGTTTCTTTCAAGAGAGAAGCCTCTAGTGAAACCTATGGCCCCCGGGTCTATTTACCATCATATTATTTTCAGATCTATAAAACCAAAAATACAAAAATACCTTGCTGCAATTTATTTACCTTTACTTTATTTTGCACTTTTACTTATCTTTTCATCTATCTCTATCAGATCTCACTCTTGATATGTGATATAAACAAATAAATAATATGTTCAATAAACAATAGTGGTCATAATCATGCGTTGCGAGTATAACCAACTTGAGAGCGGCAACTACTTAAGTATGGCATAGCAACTATAATCTCTAATTGTCATCACAAACATGTTTACTCATAATATGTTTAATCATGGATACTGAGCTAAACATATTTACAAAAACAAAAAGCGAGTTCGTACCAGTTTTTATTCAAGGAAGAAGACAAGGTAATATGGGTTCTTTGTTATAATAGTGCAAGTGTGCCGTGGACTAAGCTGGAATCTGCAACCATTTTATTCAAGGGAGAAGACAAGGTAATATGGGCTCTCTGTTAATTCAACAACAAAGCATATGAGAGCCACTCATCAATTTCATCGTGGTCTTCTCCCTACGATGACTCAACAAAAGAAGAGAAATTCAGAGAAACACACTGAAATATTTTTGGAGTTTTGAGTTTTCCTGAAGAAAGCAAAATAACAAAGGAGAAAAACTATTTACACGGGAAAGATCCCAACAAGTAAAAGAAGAAACGAGAAATCTTTTTGGGTTTTCTTTTAATACTAAGAACTAATTAAACAAGAAAGAAAAAACTAAAAGAAGCGAGAAATATTTTTGGATTTTCAAAAGTTTTGCAAACACACAAGAAGAAAGGGGGAGATGAAAACTAGCATGGGTTATATAATGAAAGAGGATGAACACCAACAAGTGTAATGAATGTGTGAACATGAATGTAATGTCGGTGAGAAATGTGGACTCCCCCCAAGCTTAGAATTTTGGCCTAGCTTCATAATCACCATCCGTAGAATCCATTAGGCCCGGTAGGAAAGTGGCTAGGCTGCGGCACTCGAGCGTCCCAGGGCTGGGCCTCGTTCTCAGCCGCGGCCAACTTGTTCCGGTAAGCAGTAATATCCAGTGGCACGATGGTGTATCCGTTCCTGGCATAAGAGTCAAACAAAGAAGGTGCAGGCAACGGAATAATATCACAAGTATCCTTGCTAAGTACCAAGTTATAATGAATGTGGTGAGGAGGCTCAGGGTTATCAATAAAGTGATGATCCATCATAGCCTGGTGATCTAAGTAAATCCTAGGCAGCAAATAATCATTGTGGCGTATATCAACATGGAAACGTTTCGCTAAGCTAGTAGCATAAATACCACCATGAATTTTACCCCTAGTCTTGTTAGTGTGCAAGCGGCGTGCAATGATAGCTCCAAGGTTGTAAGTGTTGTCACTCAAAAGTGACGACGTAAAATGGCGAGGTCAGGGGCATTGAGCGTACCACCTTCCTCCCTAGCAGACAAACATTTCCCTATGAATAAAGCAAAGTAATGTACAGCAGGAAAATGCAAACTAGTAGCTCGGGCTTTCGACACGCCCCTCTCTTCTCCCACCATTAAAGTACGGAGGGAATCCTCAAACTCCTCCGGTCGAGGCTCCCTAAATTCCCCAACAAACGGAATTAGACATATCTCACAAACTTCCACAAGTGGTATCTCAAAGTGTTGAGCATACAAATCAAAGCGCACCTTGGGAACATTGAGCCTAGGCATGAAATAGAAATTTTGCACAAAGGAAATTTGTAAGGAGGTGGTACTGGTCACACTCGTCTGCGAGGAAGTCAATCAACCTGGCATTTGCAATGAATTGCGCGAACTCTTGGTGAAACCCAGCTTCGTGCATGAAGGCATTGTGTGGCCATTCGCATGGCCGGACCTCCGTCCTACGTGTAATGGTAAGGTCACGGTCCGGGGTATCCCTAATGACTCCCTTGGCACTCCGGCTCGAGGAACCTCTCTCGAAGAAGTTCATTTTCCTACGAACAAATTTCTGAATTTTTGGACCACAAAATGATGTTAATAAAACTTCACAAGATTGATAGCAACTACTCATATGGATGTCTAGATGCTATATCAAGCATTCAAACTACTTGGAATTCAAAGAGTTCAACATGCAAGCTCATTTTCAGTAGCACAAAGAGCATTGAATTATGCAAAATATAATCTACTAATTCAAAAACTAATTGGAGCAATGGAGGAGTCACATACCAAGAAAAAATCCCCAGAATAGTTTCGGAAAGGAGCTCCGAGCAAAGAGATCAAAATCTCAGGTTTGGGAGCAAGAACATGAAAGAGAAAGCAACCACAATTTTTTCTGGAGGTAGGAGATGAAGTGGCTGAATGGGTAAGTGAGTGGGGTCATGTGGACCCCACAAGGCATCTTGGCGCGGTCAGGGGAGTGGCCGCGCCCTGTTGATTTGTGAGCAATAGGGGCACCCCCCCCCCCCGGATGTATTCAGTGCCACAAATTCTTAAATATTCAAGAAAAAACCATGTTAAATTTTTTGACATTCTGAGCACTTTATTTTTGGGCCATTTTTTTATTGCACGATAATTCAGAAAACAGGATAATCATGGCATTTTATTTTATTAAACTACAAATAACAGAGAGCAAACAGTAGGTACAGTGGGTTGTGTTTACTAAATTCATCGACCACATACTCCTCAAAAAGAATTCATTAATAAGGTTGATCAAGTCTTATGAACAAACTTTTTCCGAGTGACATGAAACTGAAGAATCTTCATATAACATTAGGTTACCTCAACTGGGATATGCATTTCCCTGACAATAAGAGTTTCATATTTCTTTTTCACGGAAGGAAGAGGGAATTCAAAACCTCCAATAGTGATTGTCGAAACTTTTTCAATACAATTGATACCATTCACTTGAACTTGTTTCTTTGAAAAATATATCGTATGCTCATTACCAAGGACATGAAAAGTGACATTGCTTTTGTTGCAGTCAATAACAGCCCCTGCAATATTCTAAAAGGGTCTACCAAGGATAATCGACATGTTGTCGTCCTCGGGCATATCAAGTATAACAAAGTCTGTTAAGATAGTAACATTTGCAACTACAACAGGCAGATCCTCACAAATACCGATAGGTATTGCAGTTGATTTATCAGCCATTTGCAAAGATATTTCAATAGGTGTCAGTTTATTTAAATCAAGTCTTCTATATAAAGAGAAAGGCATAACACTAAAACCGGCTCCTAAATCACATAAAACAGTTTTAACATGACTTCTTTTAATGAAGCATGGTATAGTAGGTATTCCTGGATCTCCTAACTTCTTAGGTACTCTAACTATATCGTCCATGTGTTAGCAAAGTATAGTTTTTTGAATAAGATTTCATGTAATTGGGTCGGTGAACCCTTGGAATTTTAGTTGAGCACAATGTGAACGGTATTCGTGTTATAGTTTAATAAGGCTAACCATGATGGTCTTCCCTGACAAGAGTATGTTCATATAGTGTTCTAGGTGCTTGCAAAATTTGGGGCGAAATGACATCCAAGGAGCTCTGTAAAAAAACAAAGTTTGTGCTGAAAACATGTGAACAGTAACATGGGTGCAGAGCATCGTTTGTATTTCCTTTTGTATCGAGATCATTTGATGTTTTTTGGTGACCAAACTTTGCAAGCTCCTAAAACATTTTCTCATAATCACATCCATGAAGTTTTAGATTTGTTTTTTTTTATTTACTGTTCACTTCATGGGTGCAGCCACTACTTTCGCTTAAGATGAACTGAAGGGATTTTTCCTCACCATTAGGCCCTCTTTTAATTTAAGGAATTCCATAGATATTTTTTAGGATTCTAGTCCATATGAATTGTTCATATCGAAGCCCTTTGGATTGTATGAATGGGTACACAAAATTCCTATGGAATTCATTCCTATACCCTCCATTAATTCTGTAGGAATCTAAACATGAGCTCCATTAATTCCATACCCATCAATCCTCTAAATTCTTGTCTTCGGTTCCAATAAACATTTGATGCTCGTATTTTTTCTTGGAGAAACAAGGTATGTATCAACCCATGATTGAAGGAAAAAATAAGACAAATTCGAAATGAACATGGTCTAGAGGATTCTTTCATGAAATACAACCTATGCCAGTTAACACCATCTACTTGTATCATTCCATAGTGATAAACCGCATGCAGAATTAATGGGAATGCACATATATCTATCTATCTATCTACAACATGGGGTCATGCATATTTGTGGGAAGAAGAGTTGTTCGATGCCACTCATAGTGAATATACTATGAGAATGAGAGCACAACTAAGGCTGCAAGAGATGATCTGTCTAATTGATAACCTATGTATACTAGAGAACACAGACTGGCGTTGAGCAGATGTAGATACGGCCAACACAACACAAACCTAACCATGAGTTTATTTAGCACGCGGGTCGTTGGACATCCCTACATTTTTCTGGTCATGAATGGTTTCATTCATCTAGCCATGCAAAATAAACAGAAACCAAACAGGTAGCGAGACTATCATTCTCGTACTGAACAAAGGCGGAACGGGTATAAAAACATATGAACAAGGGAGTGATAATATTTGGCTTCCGAGCTACATCGATCTCAAAATTTTCAAAAGGTCAAAATACTTATATAGTCAACAGTACATGTGCTAGAAATACATGATGTTTGTATAGCTCGCATGAAATGCATTGACCCTTTACAATACATCCATATGCATATGTGTGTGTTTTTCAGATTTTCTTGGAACTTAAATTTTTTATTTTTTATTCTTTGAAATTTCTACCCCATGGCCAAAAGAGATTTCCGATGAAAAAAAGGAGCTAGCTACCTAGCTAGCACAAAAAAAGACAACCACAACCAACGATTACCAAGGGAGCCTAATTAACTAGACAACATATCCATCGATTTAGCACCGCTACGTGCCTAAGACGAATGTCATGTTTTCTGTTTGCTCTTCCTCACCATTAGGCCCTCTTTGGATTGAAGGAATATCGTAGGATTTAAATCCATATGAACTTTTCCTATGGAAGCCTCTGGATCATAGCTAGGAATGGGTGCACCAAATTCATAAGGAATGCATTCCTATACCCTCCATTCCATAGGAATATAAACATGAGCTCAAACCTCATTTTTCATTTATTTTTTATTTTCAGAAGTTCAATGTAGTTGCAATCCATCTCTCTCTACTCTCAGTCCTCAACCCTCTAAAATTCTTGTGTTCATTTCCTGTGAACCATCCAGAAATGTGTTTTGAAATGCATCTCAATCATACGTTTTTTCTATTCCTGCGTTTCTAAATTCCTGCAAACAAAACAAGCCCTAGTAGTTTCATCCCGCTTGTGTTGCAAATTAAACTGAAACCAATTAAGCAGCTAGGAAGACTAGCGTTCTTGTGCTGAAGAAATAAAAGCATCCATGCATATGAAGAAAGATAAATATATAGCACCAAACTGCAGGCAGATAGCGATCCAACTTTTACTTCGGGCAGCCATGATCGAATTGCACATAATAAGAAGAAGAAAAATCACATGGCGATCGATATGCAATTAACCCAACCATGTCATCAGTTCTCACACATAGAAATTAAATTAAGCTAAATGGCACCAAACTGCAAGTACCATATAACCAACCATTTCAGACATAAAAATCAAAATCACATAAAATTTGGTGCATGTCTGAGTTCTTGTCACATAAAATTTTACTTGTCTCACCGGAACTGAAGATGCATGGCAGTCAGGGACTCGGGTACGATCTGATTGAGTTCTCTCACCCAAGACTGTTCAATTTGTAGATGGGATCGATCGATATGGTGCAGGAGAAAAGCAAAAGTTGAGGCCAAGCAAATGGAAACCGTCTCCGGCCGGCTACGCGGCGCCTCCGGCTGCTGCTGCTGCTGCGCCTCCTGCTGGACCTGGACGTCGACCCAAGCATGTGAGCAAGGCAAAAATGGACACAAAATAATAGTGATTCAACAAGCACCAGTTGGTCTTCGTCTTCGTCTTTGTCAGAGGGGATAAGCAAACTAACCTGCGCCGTTGGCCGGAGGCGGTGGTGGCGGTGGGACGTAGACGTAGCCGAAGAACTGCCTGACGCGGGCGGTCGGGGGTTCGTCCTCCAGCTCCTCCTCCAGCACGCGCAGGACCTGGACCAGGGCGTCCAGGTTGGCAACGCCCCGCCGGGCATGCCGAGCCGCGGCGGCGCATGCGTCGGCCGATCCCTGGGACTGGGCCGGCACCGGCACGGCGAGGAACTCGTCCACCTCCGAGACCACAGCCCCGAGCTCCAACCGCGCCCGGGACAGCCTGCGGACCGCGTTAGCGACGGCCGACTGGACGCCGGCGAGCCAGGCCGGGTACCACTCGTGGCGGCTCCTCTGCCGCGGGTCCCGCAGCGAGAAGGAGCGCATCACGACGGCGGACGGCTCTGAGCCCAGCAGCAGGTCGATGCCCGTCTGCACGTTCACCAGGAGGCCGCGGTTGGGGCGCAGGGGCAGGGCAGCGCCGTCCCCGGCCTTCGCTTCCTCGCTGCGGAGGGCGGCGACGCGGTCGCGGGCGGTGTCGAAGACGTAGCGGCGGAGGAGGCGCCGGACCGGCGCGTCGCCGGCCGAGTAGGCGCTGGCGGCGTGGTGGTCCACGGCCCCCTCCAGCTCGTCCGCCGCGTGGTCGAGCGTGCGGCGGGCCAGGTCGGCGTCGGCGATGATCCAGGCGAGGACTGCGAAGAAGCGGTGCCAGGTGTGCGACTCCATGCCCATGGATTGGCCGCCGGTCGCCGCCGGCTGGCACTCTCTCTCAGCTGGCACTGCTTGTGGGAAGGGAAGGAAATTAAAGGAGGGAGTTTTGCTGGGTTTGAACGGAGGCTAAGGATTTGCTGGCTAATAATAACTTGTTTCCATTTTTCTCTTTGTTTTGTTTTGTTTTGTTTGGGGCATTTATTTCCTTCAATAAAACAACAAATCTTTTACTAAGATTTTGCTGGCTTGCTGGCTAATAACTTCTTTCCGTTTTGGTGGTCATTTATTCTAGAGTAGCAAAAACAAAAATTTTCCTTTATTCTAGTTTTGTAAGAATAAAATAAATATAATAAAATTTACATCGAGATCGCTGGACTACCGAACAACCACCAACATCGCCACTCTGGAGCCAACCTAAGTGCCTAACCGTGTCGATGGCATGCAGGAAGTCTTCTTCATGCACGTGCCCTTATAAACCTACATTACGAAATCATAGTTGTCGCCGTTGAACCCTTGAATGAATCCAAAGAACCAACTTGTAATCTTATCATTGTGTATGCACATCAAGAAACCCTAACCTCACCACCCAGATAAGGTGGCAAGGATCTACGACAAAGATCCATCAAATCCATCCCGACGAACAAACTCAAGGAGGATTGTAGCCCGAAAAACCGATTAAAAGATGAAGCACCACCATCCACCCAGACGCCGCACCTACAAGGACTGAAATCTATACCTGATTAATAATAAAGGGGCTATTATTTCTCGCAGTACGTCACCAAAATTGCCAACCAATGCCACCGGTAAGTGATTAAAAACGTTTCACACAAGGGAATCCCCTGCCTGGCTGCGCTCTGCATGGTGGAAGAAGGCGCAACATGTCTGGGCGGCCTATTTTTTAAATTCAGCTTTTATTTTTCCTTTTTATTTTCTGTTTTTTTCTATTTTAATTTGGGACTTAAAATAAGTCCCAAAAAATAACTAAAAAAGAATTTTTAAATAAAATGT
Organism: Aegilops umbellulata; assembly: GCA_032464435.1. NCBI lineage: Eukaryota > Viridiplantae > Streptophyta > Magnoliopsida > Poales > Poaceae > Aegilops > Aegilops umbellulata. The sequence continues at coordinate 1,035,008 of CP136057.1, read as the reverse complement.
TTGATAAATCATAAAATGATTGTGGATTCAAAAACTGTGCGTGATTTTGTAAAAAGTTGTTTGCTTATTCAAAAAATGATCGAAATTTTGGAAACAAATGTTCAGGAATTAAAAAAATATTCATGATTTTTTAAAAAGTTCATGTATTGGTATATGTTAATAAAATTGAACAAAATTTCGCCAAAAATGTTCATAAATGAAAAAATATCCTAAAAATTCAAAAAACATCATAACTTACAATATTGTTTACTCATTCATAAGATGTTCTCTGATTCAAAAATGATCATGCATTTCAAAACATGTTCGTTAAATCAAAAAAAATGTTTGTTAATTTCAAATTTTGTTCCACATATATCCAAAAAAATGTTCATTGATTTTAGAAATGTTCGTCGATTCAATAAAATTGTTTTAAAAAATGTTCACAAATTTTAGAAAAATGTGCAAATAGTATAAAATGTTCATGAATTTAGAAAATGTTCTTGTTTTTAGAAAATATTCCAAAATTTATAAAAGTGTTCACGATTGCAAATATATTCACGAGTTAAAAAAATATTCATGATTTCAAAATTTTGAGAGTGATAGGGTGATGCAGCAAAATATGATCGTGGCCATTGAAGGTTATGATTTTTTTTTCATCGCAATGCACAGCCCTTTTGCTAGTTGTAACCTATGTACTAGCCAGGACAGAGGCACTAGGATTCCCCTCCACTCCGCCGCCAAAGCAACAAGCAAAGGCGAGCCTCACCGGCGGAAATTAAGGAGAGGAAGGCTACGCCCTAGTCGCCTTGCGAGAGGGGGAAGAAAGAGTTCAACGATATAATCTACTTAGAGAAGAAGACACTAGCCAAAAAATTTACACTATCTTGAGGGAGGCGTTTCGGTGCCCGGGTGCATCTGCACCCGGTCAAGAAAAAATTCATAAAAAATTCAGAAAAATTCAAAAAATTCCAAAAAAAAATTAGGGTGGTAGAAAATTTGATGCGTGAGGCACGCTTCAATTTTCAAAATATTTGAACTTCTGTGCAGCTCTCAGCAAAAAAGACAAATCAGACCAGAACAGTATATAAACAGTACACATTTTTACAGACCTCCGATTTGTCTTTTTTGCTGAGAGCTGCACAGAAGTCCAAATGTTTTGAAACTTGGAGCGTACCTCACGCATCAAATTTTCTACCACCCTAATTTTTTTTGGAATTTTTTGAATTTTTCTAGTATTTATTTTGATTTTTTTCGTGAGCGCAGGTGCAGATGAGCTCGGGCTCAGATTCGAATTTTCCCACTTTCTTCTCCTTTTTACATGGAAGAGACCACACCAAGCAGGCACCAGACAGTTATAATTACTAATCACCAATATCAGGTCAGTTAAGCATGTACTACCATGCATGCCTCCTCCATCTACTACTACTACTACTACAAACCATACCATACCATGCATCCACATGACATTCTACAGCAAGCAAGCAGGCAACCAATCCCATCCTGCAATCCAATCCATACTACTACAAAACAACCAGAGCTGTTGCTACGCACTGGTGACAAACCATCCACCATCTACCTTACTAGCTACTACAGCAATCGACCTATCTACCTATCGTCCTTGCTCCGCGCCGCCCGGTCCTTCTTGTGCCCGCCCAGGATCCTCGAGATCTGCAGACCACGGCTGAAGGCCTGGTTGAAGAGCATCCGAGTCTGGAACTCCGACACGAACGGGAACCACGCCAGGAACGCGATTGGGGTGAAGAGCAGCAGACCCATGATGATCTCGTACCCACGAGCCAGCGCCCGGATTGACCCCCACAGCCCCACGCTCATGATCGCAGGCTTCAGCGCCTGAGCCACCTGCAATCAAACACCACACCACACACAGTGTTATATATGTTTGTTTGAATCACATCACAGCAGGCAGGATACATGACGCAAGAAAATTACCAGGAGCAGGCCCCATCCTGTCGGCATGAAGGCGAGGATGCAGACGAATATGTCCTGGATCGTCATGTGGGGGATCACGATCAGGATAACGATGGTGGAGATGAAGACGATGAAGATGAGCCCCTTGAGCAGCCGGAACACGAGCTGGAACTCGGCACTGAATTCCCGCCTCCCAACCGACACAGCCTGCGTGCGTGCGTGCATAAACAGTCAGTCAACAGCCAAGTTCACACAAGAGGACACCCTAATGTCTGTTGTAGCACAAGAGGACAAGCAATGGCCCTAATCTCTGTCGCGTCACAATTGAGAGAAGACTGCAGTTAAATGGCCAGGCCACTAGTTAATGCTCACCTTCATCACCAGCAATATGAAGAAGATGACAACCCATGACAAGCAATACACCTGGAAAGACAGCGCATTCATTAGTTAGAACAGAGAGACTGTAGAACACAATCAAGTCATCATGTTCAGATAGATGATAGGCATAATCAGGAGGATATAATAAGATTGAGCTAAAAATAAGTTACCAGGACGCTCTTGGTGTGTTTGGTTATGTTGAGATGGTAAACAAGCCCATACTGGTAGATGAAGAAGCGCACCGCCAGCACTATCTCAAGAACGGTGCCACGCTTCCCGGAGTATTTGAGGGGCTCGTGCTCTTTCTCCCACCATGACTCCCAGCTTTTGTCCGGCGAAACACCGATACCCCCGCGGTTGCTGATCCACTTGTTCCAGTCGGTCCAGTCGTCCACAATCTTCTGCCACTCAAACCCAGAAGGGTTGAACAGGAAGGGCGCAAAGAGCCAGGTGACAACCATGAACCACATGGAGAACGTGATGAAGATGTACGCGATGGCTCCTCGATATGACTGCCCAAAGATCTCAAACACGATAAGCAGGATCATCAGCTCGATGCCCTTGACGAAATGGCTGCGCGAGTAGAGGCGGTAGTTCTCGGCGAATTTGGCGTGGAACACCACGAATCCACGTCCGGTGGCTCTGTACTCGGCTCCTCCGTGGAGCAGCGTCTTCCCGTAGTAGTGAGTCTTGGTTCCGAGGGAGAATGTGAAGAAGACGGACGCTAACTGAAGCTGCATGAGCACAAAGTCGCTCAACGCGGTCCTGAACCCTCTCTCCAGACCGATCTCCATCATCATAGGGAGTGCCATCAAGAAGCCAAGCTGCACAAACGACTGTGAGGCGAGAGCGACCTGGAGAGGGTCGTTGTGTATAAACCTTCTTCCAGTGGCTAGTCCTTCATCGAGGCCACTGAGGACAAGATACAAACGCCCGTAGAGGAACACATATACAGTCCATACAGTGATCTGAAAAGATAACAGAAAAACCAGAGGTTAGGCTAGGATTAACAAGCCAACACAGAAAGCTGAAAAGTCCAGCAGGGCAAAGACATCAGTACCATTGTGCTGAAGTAGAAGCCAATAGTAGTGTAGTAGCAGGACAACATTCTGAAGAAATCAAAACGATGCCCAAGTCGGTAGATGTCACGGCTCAGTGTCTGTTCGCCATTACCATACGCTATTTTCGCCTCGAATAGTGAAATCTGGTTGAGACCAACATCTCTTCCCTTGCCAACCTGCATGTATTCATGATGTGTAACGTTTCCTTCACGCAGTGTTGAATTGAATCCTGTCGCAAAGAGACAGGTATTAATTAGCATAATAACATCTTCAAGAACCACAGAGAGCAACGGCAAAATGTTGACTGCATGCGTACCAGCAAATATGTCCTCACTAAGATTGATAATCTTAGATGCTTTGCTTACACCACCCCTTGTGAGATGGAAAAGTCGATCAAAGATATCAGGATGTCCATAATGAAATCGAACCCTGCACGTGAGAATGTCCAGGAAAAGAAATCATAAACGAGCATTTTTAAAATTTCTTCGAAGAAAGAGGAGTAACACTAACAGAAAGAAACAAAACCAAGAAAACAAGTTACTTGCAGAATTAAGGATAAGTTATAGTATAGAAAGAAACATATAGTTAGCCCACAAATGAGATGAACTACATTGTGATTCAGTCAAGATGATTTATTACCTTAAAGGATTGGCAAGAACACGCTGTCCAATAGTCACAAAACTTGTCTCTTGGTTTGACATGAACCACGCAAGCGAAGAAACACTGAAGAAGCAATCATAGTAAAGTAATTTATCCAAGTAAATAGCCACACTGTACGACGGAAGTCACACATTAATCACAAATTTAAGGGTGAAGAAGCAGTCAGAAACGACATATACCTGCCAGTGAATATATGTTCTCTTACACCAAGTATTGTGGGATACCTCACACCATCATGTTTCTTGGTAAACTCTTGCAGCAGGTTTCTCATTTTCAATGTCTCCTCCATATAATGCTCCTGTCATGTCATAGCATCACGACATGACTAAATGACCCAAAAATCCTAGCTAGCAGCACAAGAAGCACAAATGACGCATATATACCTGATTCATGTCTATGGTTTGTAGGCCTTCACCTCGAGTAAAAATTATCGCATGGTTCTGATTTTCTGGTTTCCCTTCACCCAACATTGCATTGCCTGGAAGTTTTATCCGGTATATGTCCTACACAACAAAATGACACAAGGTAAGCAAGTTTATATCAAATCAGCACTGGTGAGATAACGAAATGCACCTATTCCAAATAGGGATGATTATTGTGCCTCTATGCATGCTTGAAGAATAATGATCAAATAACATAGAAATCAAAACATAAAAGCTCGATTTCTGTGGATCATTTCTTCCACATACCACATTCTTTTTCACAACATTGTCCCATGATTAATCCCATTAATGCATCTCCCGATGCCTAACATATATACGTTGCTATATACCCCGTGCGACATCTGCTATGATATTCAGCTCCAGGAACCAAAAGTAGAAAAACTAGCTTTGTTTGGAACTTTGGATGCAATTCTGTATTAAGCATCACAGATCCAACAGATTATCTACTGAAGACAAACAAGTTTTTGCAGGCAACTAAAGGCTAAAACATAATCAAGACTGAATTAAAACCATTTCACAGTACCTGATCGAGTTTCTGACCAGGATCATCAGGCTTAGTTACTGCTGCCTTCACCAACGCCGAGTAGTAAACCTTCTCTATCTTCTTGCTCCTATCTTTGCTTGCCTCCCCTTCTTTGCTTGTCTCCTCGACTTCGTCAATATAGGCAACCCGAAGTGATGGATAACTGACAAATAAACATTCATTTTCAGCCATTGATCACAATACCCTCTATAGAACTTTATATTCTTGAATAAAGACTTACGTTGTCATGAGTCTCAGAATATCCTGTGCACGTGCATCACCAGAACGTTTCTGGATACCATATGACTGGCATGATACAACGTATGTAAACTTCATGTCGGCTACAGCTTTGGACTGAGTCAATAAGTGCGATTCCTCAGATAGTATATCTGCAGCCCTGAAGCCTTCCATAAGATCTGAGGAAAGCAGGCAAATTAGTTCGTACATCATTCTGTGTTCTGAAAAATCACAATCAGGAAACATGCAGGCTCAGTCGCATAGAAATACCATTCTCTGGGGCCATGTCAAGACAAGACTGAAGCACCAAAGCTTGTCGGTAGTACATCATCCCTCTTACTGTAAGATTGAGCGAACATTACTAAAGGAAAAAAAATACAGAACACGATACCAATGCATTTTTTTTTTGGAAAAGTACAGTGCCTATGACAGAAGAGGCAAAGGGGGATAGGATACCAGTTCTCGTCAAAGTTTGGCCCCTGTATGATGCCCAAAGGCGAAGCTCATCTTCCGTTTGTTCGGTCTCACGGAGTTCCTCTTCATTCTTGCAGTCCACCCTTTCAAGAAAGTTTTTCCATTCATCTGCAAGGAGACAAAATTGAGTTTGTGTCCGGGGCCTGGAGTTACTAGGACATGCGACTCAATGGATGGGATGTACCTGGGTAGATTTTTTGCAGGTAAAAAAGGATAGAAACCCCATCCTCGTTCTCTTCCTCTAGTGCTTGTGAGGAGAAAAGGACGTCTTCTTTGTAATAGGGAGTCAAGACACTGCAGTACACAAGTTGCCCCGTAAACAAGCAACAAGCCAACTGATAATTAGGATATTAACATGAGCTGGAAACAGAATTTGGAAAAGGCAGTTCTACATGAGATGCAGTTCCACGTTGAGTTATACTAGCATAACGGTGCATGCATTTTGTTTAGCAAGTAACGGAAGTGTGAATATTTTTTACATATATGAAGGCAAAGAAGCAAAACTCCATGGAGCAAATGATGATTGGTTACCCGTAAAAGCATAGAATAGAATACATCATACACATAAATTCTAGAGAGAAGAAAAACTTACGAGAAGGGCAGCATATTGCGCACTTTTGGAGCTTTTGGCATGTCCATAAAAAGAGAATTAGCAAAGAAAGATATCCTCCTTCTAGCATCCAGGTTTGTAGGAACATCCATAGCTGATTCCTTCACTGTGAGCAGAAGGTGAAGCCTTTTTATCTGAAGCCAGGAACATGAGCAACAGTCTTAGAAGCTCATCTTTATTTCAATTTTCAAATACACATGCCCCTGCTACTTGAAACAACAATAAATAAATAAACAAATCTGAGATATGACCTTTTCCTTCCAGGCATCTGATGCCTTCACAGGAAATTCAAATTCAACAGCTTTAGTGAACAACTGTTCCTGTTCCTGTTGATCAAGTGGTGTAATCCCTTCGTGTTTTCTGTTATTTCCACCATGTACCGGTTCCAGTAGCCTGTTGATCAAGGAGAGACAGCAATACATATAAGTAACGAAAGACAACGCAACAACCAAGAACCTAAAGCATGTGATTTCCACTGAGTGGGAAAAGACCATTAATTCTGCTAGTTTTCTACAGTAGGATGAATGATAGTTAGGTCTCTCACTCGGTGAGTTGGTCTTCCATTATATCCCTTGTAACCACCTCGAGCATATCCTGGAACAAAATGATGACCTGACCCAGATCCTCCTTGTTATTCTTTTGCTGCATGCATGGAAAGAATAAGAAGAATTAGGTGGCATACACATTCATTCTACATGACCTGTGCCATGACGACTAATTGAATTATATACCAGTATCACAAGCAGCTCAATAAACTTCTTGCTCAGGGTAGGCAAGTTACTCATGTGCAGATCCTTTATCAGAGTATCGGCTAAGACGAGATCATCCACCACTTTAAAAATCTTTTGGATGACACTGAAAGTGAAATATATACATCATGAAGTGTGTTGAGAATAGAAACAATCAAGGCTTGGTGCAGACTTTTAAAGAAGTGAAGTGAGAATGTAGAACATACTCGCGCTCCCGTGGACCAACCACTACAGCATATATTACGTTTTTGAATGAAGCATAGCATTCCTTGATGGCATAAGTAAAATACGGATCTGAACTCATCCTTTTCTTTAGATCACGATCTTTTCCTCCACTGTCTGCTGCCATATCCAATGCTATTGGGATCTGAAATGCAGTTATTAATAAAATAAAATGAAACAACGCCTCATTTCCACCAAAACAACAAGCAGAAGTTGAATGAGAATATGCACCTTGCTAGCAAGCAGGAATGGTGGCCATTGGATCATATCCATTTCACGATCCTTGCAGTATGGAACAAGTAACAAGTCCTTCTCCCTGACCGAAACGCAACAAACGACAGATCAACAGGAAGCAAAAGAAAGACGGTCGATATGTAAGAATAGATGTCAGATGCCACACCTGTTATCTATCAAGTCTTCCTGGCGGAAGCTTGTGATGATTAGATTCCATATCTGAGCAAATCTTGCAGCTATTTTGTCTTCTTCTTTGCCATCCTCAGGTTTCTAAAGTAACTTAAGCGGGTTAGATAAAAGAAAATACATAGATGTTCTATCATAGCAGGGATCCACACCTAATGTGGCCTCAGATAAGATGTGAGAATCAAGAAATCCCCACCTTATAAGGTTTACTGGAGAAAGCGGAGCGGAATCCTCTCCTCTTTGAGTCATTTGGAATCAAGTGATCATTGAAAGCCTTTGGCAAAGACTCGAAGCGAGACCTTAACATTCCTAAGGTCCGTATCTGATTTAGTGAAACCAACAACAGTATACTCTGTAAGTTACTTTATTCCCTTGTAAAAAAATTCAGAGGAGTAGAATCATCTAGAAATATTGAGTAATAGGCAAGGTTAACAAAAAAAATGGAAGTTTTGACAGTGTTTAATTAAAGAACAACTTCATGTACTGACCCAGACCTAAACGGAATAGCTAAGTAAAATATTGGTCGGCTTTACTAACCTCACCAAGACGACGACATGCCCCATAGATACCACCAACTAATGTCGAGAAAATTGCATACCATATTTGGGTATCCATGAAATAGACCTGAACCATTAAACCAAGTCAAGTCAAAGTCGGATGAACAACTTCTTCTGTTCTACACAAGGAAGAGGACAGAAGGCGTACAAGAATGATAGGAGCCCAAAGTGCAATGACAACACCGATGTTGTTCTTTGCTGCAGATAAAACCAAACATAAGAACATGTTCGAGCTCAACCAGGTTAGAGAGAGAAAGAGAGAGACCGACCATGTGGGAAGAACTCGTGCCACTGGAATGTTGTTATTGGCACCTTCATTATATCTTTTGTTGGTTGCACGAGTGGCCTGATCTGCAGGTCGGGCATATGACAAGCCAAATTATGATTTCATAATAACCAAAGGAAACAGCTAGGAAAATTCACTCGATAACCTTTTACCAGCAAAAGTGTACTAATGAGTAGTGGGGAACATCGTAGGTTTCTATTACTAGCCCTCTTGAAATTAATGGTACAAAACTTCCGTTGAAATGGCTAGCGATAGTTTGTTGCAAAATTATACAGCATATATAGAGTTGAATCACCTCTGGAAATACCGGGACCTAAACATCCATTCACTTAGTTAAGTCATGTTGCTCTTGGACATGCATAGTTTTGACCTAGGTACGTTACTTATGGAGATTTAAATGTCTTAAGTTCACCTACATTGCAATTTCTGCTTTCAAATATATGGTGATCTCTTTAATTGTCAGTGCTATAATATAAATCTTAGGTCTATGAAATTGCCCAAACATCTCAAATATTCCACTAAGAATGCAGAAATATACTCAGATTTCATGCCTGGCAAAATGGTGGTGAAACCAGTTAAGAATAATACCTCCACGTAGAAGCTCACTACCAATTTTGTGGCCAAAAGAACGACCCAGAACATTGTATACCTAGAGGAACAACAATGGTCAGAAAGAGCACGTGCAACGGCAATTCATAAAGAATAACAAACGCTTAGACGGGGAAACATACTTGAAAAGGGAGAATGCGCCTTCATGCATTCCTCTTCCTACGAATAAGCGAGGCTGTACAATGTTTTACATCTTAGTATAAATAAACAGGGTATCAAGAATCAACAACTTGAATAAAACTGCCAAAGCAAAATTACCTGTGACCACCACATTATGAGGGCTACAACTTTAAGATTTGACTTCTCAAGAAATCTCCTCAGGACAGGGAAAATGAATAACGTAGCCGCCAGCATATTTGGTGACAAATATATCACAACAGCCAAGATGTATAACGATGGCTGGTTCCGGCCGTCACCGAACCAGCTTTTGATTGTTCTATTGAGTCCAGTAGGGTTGTCTGAGGTGTATGCGTAAGTTACTGGTAAAACTACAACCCATGCAGCTCCTGATAGCAATTTCAAGATGTACCGGAGTTTGACAGCAAGAGACATGCTTCTTCTTGCTTTCCAGCTCAAGACAATGTCCAGAATTGCTGCATTAAAACATATTTAGTAAACCGAACCAATGATAAACATTGCCTGGTGTGTACAAAAAGAACAACCAACATGCTTCCACGGTTTCATGCTTAGAATGATATGTTCAGAAAAATAAAATGAATGAGACAATCAAATTACCACAAGTATTTACATCGAGCTTTGGTACAGCTCAAGACAATGTCATAATTGCTGCATTAAAATATATTTATGAAACCTAACCAATGGCAGCAATGTTCAGTGTTCCAATTTGTACCAAACCAACAACCACCATGCTCCTCTGGTTTCATGCTAAGAATATTATGTTCAGGAAAACAAAACGTCGAGTAAAATCAAGTAGAACAGAAGTACTTTCATCGAGCTTTGGTCCGGAATATAGACCATACACTTAATACATTGGCTGCAATATTACTGTCTGTAGACCCGCAAAAGCTCCTGCTGTTCAGAACTTAAGCTAATTGTGGTCATGTAGGTTTTGGGTAAATGGAGAAGATAACCATTCAAACTATCAAAATCAATATCATGTGTAACCATGCTGATAATTAATGGGATGTGGACACAACGAAGCCACGTAACAAAAAGGACTAATGTGCATACAGTAATATTAGGATAGGAAGGGGGGCGGGGGGTATTGTCAACATACCTTGGCCCATTTTCATTACTGCAGCAGTTATAAATATGCTCAAAACTTGTTTGAACACTCCTGCATCAAAGATGTCACCTGGTGTGCCACCATTCCAAGCAACTATAACCATGGCCTGAGTGAAAGAGAAACCAACATAAAAAAAGGTTCATCTCGAGTAAACAGAAAACATCCAAAAGTGTAGTCAAAAGAAGAAGAGCAACACGAAGGTGGGAAATCACAACTAACCTGTAAGGATAAAATTAAGAAGCTCCACATCCTGTCAAAGCTACGGAAGATGTGCCAAAATGACCGTATTTCAACAAAGTTGACTTTTCCCATCCAATGGTCATTACCAGCTGGTCTGTGCTCCTGTAGCAGAATAAGAAATATCAATACCAAAAGAGACTATGAATACTAAACTGCAAAAATTTTAGCTTATTTTTTTTCCTATCAGACAGTTGAATACATTTATTTTTGTTACTACTGAATGGTTTATTTGAAGATTAAATTTTAAATAAGGTAGCTGATTGCTACCAACTTTCGTACTAAGCCAAATCTACTCATTTACATGAAGGTAATGCAAGTACATTCATATTAAAATGAACTTACTCCATTCGTCTGATCACGAGTATTGAGAACAAAATTTGGAGTCTTGAAAAAATCAGCATCAGCTCTCATAGGCCATCCTAATCGAAAACAATCTCTTGACCTGTAAGCAATGTAAAATTAATTGTATGGGTGTCCTCCAAAACTGGCCCGGGAAATTACAAGATAACAAATTATGTTGTACTTACCAAAAATACTCATTGAGATCATCATAATTTCTCCAATGTGAGTGTTTTGATTTCATGGTCTTGCTCCTTTCAGCTTCCTATGTCAAAAATCCCAAAGGACAGAAGTTAATTGTGCTTGGAATTAAAACATGAGAATGGAAATAAAGGAAATATACCATCTCTATGATTTTGTAAATTGGGGTCACAACTTTCTTCAGGAAGGCTTCTTCGGCACCACCATAGGCTGGTTTAACATTTTCACCAGTTGTTGGGCTCACATTTCCAGCCAACATGCCATACAATTCAAAAGCCATCTGCAGCGGAACAACAACAAAACATGACCATCACTTGCCAATAATCATCTCATCGCAAGAGCTATGGCCTAAAAATACAGCAATGCCCCAAGCCAATCAATCACCTTTTACCCGGCATGTCCATGAACACGACTTCACAATTGCTAAAGGTGAAGAAGTACGAAAGAACAATAAAAACATAAATGGTATAAACTTGTGCGGCACAGAAATATAATGTACTAACCTAAACCTTCCGCCCATTTACAATGGTACAAAATACTAGGAGGGTGAGAAAAGGGGGAAGGCAAAATTAGGGATCATTTTAGAACTTTCTTGATCGGTGTTTACTGGATCACCTCAGTAGGAACTTATATTTTGCTTAAATTATCGTGCAAACAACATTGTACTCCCTCCGTTCCCAAATATTTGTCTTTCTAGACATTTCAAATAGACTACAACATACGGATGTATGTAGACATATTTTAGAATGTAGGTTCACTCATTTTGCTTCGTATGTAGTCACTTGTTGAAATCTCTAGAAAGACAAATATTTGGAAACTGAGGGAGTATGATACTGCAGTGCTTAGAACATGCATCATGCAGCCAAATTATTGAAGACTTTTCACCTCAACAGTCTTGGCTACTGGAAAAAACAGTGGAGCCATGCACATAGGGAGAAACTCTTTACCCAATGGCGTACTAACATACTATGTAGGTAAGCTACATCCTGATTTAAGAGAGACTGTTCTTTTTAACTCTTAGCTTTGCAGGTAAGTCCTCATGCCTAAGGTAACTCACGCCCAACATATACTTTCTGGACAACGGAAGTGAACAGAATGAGACTCCTCAGAAGATGTCACCAGATTTGTGAAGGTTCAAGTCAGAAAAGATAAAGGGTGTTTGGTTTCAGCCCAAGCTTGCCCTACCAAAATATTGGTCATGGTTTTGCCTGCCCATGAGTTGGTGAATGTTGGCAAGAAAAATGTACTAGTGTATGTCATTGGCATACCAAACAATTGGTGACCATCCAAACGAAGACCGAAACTTTCGGTCACCTACATAAAAACTGGCAGGGTACATTTTTGGCAACTATCCAGACATACCCAAATAGCATAGTATCATTTGCATCGTTTTCGTTGTAACCAGAAAATCACATTACGACCTTGAACTAAGAGTTCAAGACCCAGTTTGCCAGCTCAGTAAATAGATCACCATTTGTTTAATTTGACGAAGAAAGGAATTGACCATACATGATGATAGATGTAGCAAAGACACTCTGGCATAAATCGCAAGTTAGCTGCCTCTCCCCATATGAGCAGATAAAGGCCCATATAGAGAAGCTTCCGCTGTTGTACTTCTTGTTGAATTGTCGGCAGCCTAGAAAGATAATGATCAATTATAATTAGTGGACCAAGCAACTATGAAGAGCTTATGATTGCAGACTTGAATTAATTAAATCACATAATCATCCAAATTTTCCACTGGAGATTGAACATCATACCATAAGCTGCTTTTGCGGCCAAGGTATTTGCACCATCTTTTGTAGTTCTTGAAGAGCTTCTTCATTACTATATCTAGCGCATGGTCGTCTAACTGAAAATTTCACCAGAAAAGAAACAAGTAAGTGACATTGCTACTCAAGGACCCATGTGCACACCTCACATGAATGCACACCTCAAGGATCAAGTACCTTTGATTGTTGGTCAGGTTTGGACATCTCCCTTATATGCACGTTGGCAAGCAAGAGTATGAGATGTTCTCGTTGATTGGACACGTTATCTTTCTGCAGAGTGGTTGTTGGAGTTAGAGAGCATTGATGTAGCAGAGCTCACAAATGAAATCATCACCGGTACAAATATGTTTGACATGAAAGCAAAAGTCATGTTGTCATAACCTGAAACCCAAACAGTGCCTGAAGCCACTCAAGAAGATCCGCATCATCCTTCTTTTCATGGTCCTTGGGCCATGGCAGACCCCTTGTGTTACGAAGAGCGTGAAAAGAAGCTTGGATCTACATGTAATAATTGGAAGCAGCGCATAAGCCCTAGTGTAATCATCTCGACATCTCGCCAGAGTATGGTAAGCTCGTAGTTTCAGAATGGGATCAGGATAGATGGGAACCTCAGGATATCGCATAATAGCCTGATTAGCAGCACTGTCAGGGTCGAGCGGGAGGATATTGTAAGGAAGATACAGCTTCTTCTTCTCCTCGACTTGGTTGTGCGTCTCCAAAATCTGCAACAATCAACAATCACAGCAGGGAGGTGAAACCAACTTTTTTTTCCCTTGATAACAACCGTAGCAGTGGGTTTTTTTTTCGTTTTTGTGAGGAAACATAACAGATGCATTGTGTCAAACAAACAAAAAAAAAGAGAAGGCGGCAATGTTCTCTACTAGAACTTACCGCCTGATCGACTTCGATTTTCTGTGAAACATTGACGGCCTTTAGGACCTCGAACAGGACAGCCGCAGTCTGATACGCCTTTGTCAGCTGGGCACTGAGCAAACAGAAAAGGCAAAGCAGGCGTTAGGCAGGCCATAAATGAGTGAGCCAGCATGGTTATATTAGAAAAGAAGATGGGTTGGTTGCGCTGACCGGTCAGCTTTATCAGCGGCATTCTGGAGCGCCTGGATGTACTTCTTGTAGTAGTGCTGGTAGAAACTCTGCATTTCGCGGGCATCGCTCTGCTTAACCCTCCCCTTCAACGTGGGGTCGTTTTCCTGAGGAAGGAAGCGCGTGCATGGCAAGGAAGTCAAGCACTCTTAATGTGGCATATGTATACGTTGGATGTCGTACAATTAATTTTGCTGCTGAGGTAAAACAAATGACTAGTGGTAGCCTCTGTATGCACTTAATATGGTATGATTTGGAAGCTATAAATAGAAGACTAAATCGCGGGGAGGAGCAGAAACGGAACGCAATCAAACATGCTGCAAGTTTTAATGCCGTGCAAGGATGCGGGAGAGGCACATGTAGGTACCCTTTCGAGCCTCTGGAGGAGCGCGGTCTTGAACTGCCGGACACCACGGCCGCTGGAGGTGGGGTCGAGTCGATGGGCCTTCTCGAAGGCATAGAATCGACCTAGCAGGCAATAGACAGAGTCAATTGTGTGGGTGAGACAAGAAAACATATAGCACTCTATACAGCATCTAGAGAAGTATGGGCACTTGAGTTGGAGTTAATGAAGTCGATAGACTGTCAAGGTCAGCAAGACACTAGTACTAGCACTAGTACTCTTGTGCTACTTGAGGAGGAAGAATATAATACAGTGCTGCACACACAGGTACTACAAAGTAGTCCCTTGTACTACTAGTCTAGTCTAGTTGAGGAGTAATACTCAGAATACAGACAAGTTACAAAGTGGACTAGTAGTAGAAGGGACCTAGCCAAGAGACATGCATACTGCTAGTAAATGGTTGTTATGGGTGAGACAAGAGAGCAGCATGTGGTGCTTTGCTAGGAAGGGAATTATGGGCACACGGAATAAATTAACAGAGTTAGTAGTCTGTGGACTGTCACTGGGAGCAAGATAGCACTGCTCTTATACTACTTGAGCAAGAAGAATAAGGTACTTATATAATACGCAGGCAAGGCAGACTTGGTAACAATAGAATACAGGAGCAGTGAGTAGTAAGTACAATTAACAAAGAGATGTGCCTTCCTTCCTTCTTTGGTAACAAGCAAGCAGTAATTATTAACAAGAGAGCAGAGCAAGGATGGATGAATGTGGTTGCTTACATAGGTATGCGACCCGGGGGTTGCTGGCCTCCACCTCGTTGGCGACACGGAGGATGGGGGCGATCTCCACCAGCGAGGAGGGCACCACCTCACTGTCGAAGATGGACTCGCCCAGGTTCCCCGCCGTCTGCGTCCGCAGGATCCTCCTGCCGCCAGACGCCGGGGTGGCCGCCGGGGCCGGGGTGGCGGAGGGCTCCGCGCCCGCGCCCGGCCGCCTCCCGGAGGAGGAGGCCATCCCGTCCGCGCGCCGGCCGGACGGCCTGTAGGAAGGAAGGAAGGAAGGAAAAGGAAGGAGCTTTGGCTAGGAAAGGCGGCTCCCTCGCTCAACACGCTCGGAGAGGGGTTTGGTGGGGCGGTGGAGTGGAGTGAAAATGGGGGGAGGAGGAGCCGCCCGCCGGTTGCTTGCTTGCTTGCTTTTTCACCTTGGATTTGCTTGGATCGGGGACAGTTGTTGCTTGGCTTGGTTTCGGCCGGAAGGGGAGGCAGGGAAGCAAACCAAACCCAAACCCTAGATCGATGGATCCGTCCGGTAGATGGATTTGGGGGAATGGACGGATTGATGGCAGCAGTGACGAGCAGAGCAGAGCAAAAGGGAGGTTTGGGGGAAAGCAAAGCAGAGGTGGGAGGTGGGAGGTGGGAGAGCGAGCGAGCTGATCGATAGATAAATTTGGATTCTTTTCGCTGCTTTTTCTTCGTTATTAGAAGATGGCGGAGTGGAGAAGAAAGGGGGAAGAAGCACGACTTCTCTCTCTCACGACTCCAACCCATCCCATCCAAATAGAGAGTTGAATTTCCTTTTTCTCATTGCTACTGTCTAATACTCTAGTGTAGTGGCAAAAAACGTGCTTATATTATGGGACGAAGGGAGTAGTAAATCTTTTCTGCTAAAGATCCTTCCTTTCTTTCTTTCTTTCTTTCTTTCTTCACAAGGAGAAGATTAAATAAAAACATATTCTTAAATGGGTCCCAAGTCGTATATTAAGATCGCATGTCCTTGCAAACAAGCACCTACAGAAAAATAAAATTGCATTGAAATTCTTGGGGGCGCCTTCTTCATATGCATCCATAGGCGTCATGCCGTGAGCATGGCTTGGTGTCACATCTAGGCCTACGCCCCAGCATGGCAAACCTGCTTAAAGCCAGATGCTTGTGTAGGTAGCGGCTGACAAGTCGTCGACGCAGGCCACTAGACGGCGGCGGACGCGGTATGCGTAGAAAACCGCTGCCCCGGATAATACAACGCCAAAGAAGGCATGTAGAAAAACCGCGAAAGCCGGTCCAACCCATACAGAACAATCTGTAAACAAAATCGACTACATCTCGGAAGACCCATCAAAGACACAGCTCAACGCGCCCTCTGTCGGCGATAACCACGCCAATGGAACGGGTGAAGGGCGAGGAGGACAATATTCCTACACTAACACATCATCGCCGCGCCTAAAGAAAAACCTCAAACAAATAATCACGTGTGTCATTGCACCCCAAATCCGAGTCTGGTGTTGAGCTCATAGACGCCCTCTCTTCGATGACCCAGACATACTAGGGCATCGTAAACTTTAACATGTTGATCCTCTCAGTCGCACACCTTGACCCTCTCTCACTAAGTTTTTTTTTCTTTTATGCCCGGTAAACTTTAACATGTTGCACTGTCGCAGCCAGCATAATGGAATGGAATGGAATGGAATGTTGTGGGGACGCCTTTTGACTTTATAGGCATACAAATCGAATAAACCTCGATTCTCCGCACTAGTACATTATACTGCAATTATACAATCATAATAGTACACTAAACTACCAGCTATGATTGATACTAGTAGTATACTACATGTAGTGGTGGCGTAAAGCAGCAGCAGCAACAGCAACAGCAGCGTGAGACCACACCCCAAAAGAAAAAAAATTGAGGGGAAAAGACGGGGGAGAAAGTCGTCGTGTGTTGGGCCCGTGCTTTTGTGTCTTGCTTTACTTTACTTTGAGTGCTCAATCTAGTCTGCATCATCATCGTCGATTCCTCCTATCTAGTCAGTATCACACGTCCCACATAGATAGATACTCGATATATATATATATGGACAATGATGATCACACCACGTACGAGTGCATACGTGTGTGTTTTCTCACTTTTCTTTGCTGCCACGTCTCTTGTTTATGACTGTTAAACATAAGCAGACATGGACACCCTCAGTTAAAGCACCCACCCACTTCAGATGGCCACTAAATGGGACCAACACCAATTTAGCTCCTGAATTTTGTCCCCTGTTTCCTTTTTTATACTATATTATTACAACCGTCAACTTTGGTTTTGTTTGTTCAGAATGCAATCCTAAGCTCCTCGTTTTTCGCTTACAATCTGCCGACTTCTATTCTTTTTTCTGTTTGTAAAACAAAATCCTAACGATTAAAAAAAACATCCTAGAAGATTTTTCTCATGAGCCCCAACTCCCAGCAGTGCCCTTGTCCTGGTCGGTCCACCGTCCACCGCCGACGCTGCTCTCCCTACCCGAGCCCGCTGTGGGAGGCACTCGACAGCGGCTTGTCAAAAGTCAAAAATTGACTAGTTCAAAAAATAAGAATTGAAAAATAATTCATGAATTTTAAAAAAGTCACAAATTAGAAAAATGTTAACAAATTAAAAACTTCACGAATTCGAAATAGACCCATTGTTTGTTGACGATTGATCGAGGACAAACACGTCTATATCTATACCAATATATAAAGACCCAAAGGGGCAGATCCAGCATCAAACCATGTCAATCCGACGATCTAGATTGCTATAATGGTGAGTGCTTAGCATGTTTGCTGTGCAGCTAATATCATATCAAATATTAAAATATATGCGCTAATCACATAATTAATGCATAATTGTTATCCTACCTAATATAAGCGTACAATTAATTTACTCCTGATACATCCATTGCACGTGCGCATTTAGTAGTAGTAATAATATAAAAACATAATAAAATTTCCCGCAAAAGAACATAATCCGAACATAATAGAATGTTAGGCACGCAAAGGGAATAAGGTCGATTCGTTGTAGCAGTGAAACAAAAGCAGCTGCAGACGCCGGTGAGCGTAGTGAGAGCTAGGCGAGCGTAGCAGTAGCAGCCACCGGTGAGCATATGGCCGTAGCAGTAGCTTCAATGATGAAGCGGTCATCGTTCGTCGTCCGCGGTTGGCTGGCAGGAAGAGGAGAAGGCTTGCACTATCATACTTGAGGCCGTGGCCTCACATGATCTCTGGATCCGGCACTCTTTCTTCGGCAAGGTCAGATCGCTCAATGATATCAGTGTGCTTCAACGCTCGTCAGTGTGTGCAAGGCTTACCGAAGGCAACTGCCCACCAGTGAATGTTAACATCAACGACCATAACTACAACAAAGGATACTACCTAGCAGTAGCGGACCTACCATTGGGGCGAGCAGGGGCAGCCGCCCCGGCTCTCGTGGTGCGGAGCATGCTACCCAGCTCAGCCCCCTTCAGTTTTAGTCCAAGGGGAGCAGCGCCATTGAGGATGAGATCCGTTTCTGTCGAATAGTAATGGTCCTGACGAAGAAGGAAGAAAAGATGGGCCTAGACGGCTGGACTTTGTGGGCTTTAGTTAGTTGTGGAAGGCCCATTTTTTATTTTTCAGAATCGACACACCAGGTACACTACACGCACGAGCCAGCCTGTTGAATCGTTCGATTCAGTACTGTTCGATTGGAGACACTGCCTCCCAAATTCCATTCCCTAGCCATTTTTGGGTCATGTTGTTACTCCCAATGAGTGTTCAGGCAATAAGAGACCATGGTAGCGGCAATGCACTTTGGTGCTCCTGCTATTGGAACAATATTTCAAAATGTCAAACAATTTCAAACAAAAATTTAACGTGTACATCTTGATATTCTATGCAGGCACGCCAAGTTTCACATAAAACCGGCATTTTTTGTGGTTTGTGTAAAAAAAGACAAAAAAATGTCTAGTGAAAAGCCCTTTGTAACACCAAATTTTATCTTTTTCACAGGCAACACAAAAATTATCTGTTTTTCCCCGAAACAACTTTGTGAGTATGTAGAATGTCGAGATGTACGCGCAAAACATTTTGCCAAATTTTTGTGACATTTTAAAATACAAACACATTTGAAAAAATCAGGAGCATATGCTCCTAGGTGCCAAAACGCCGCTCTCCCATGGTAGTAGTTTCTAATATGTTTTTTTAATATAACTTTCCATGTTCTTAGTAGTTGAATCTTATCTGCATTGAAACTGAATCTTTCGAGGCCATTTATTGTGTTGAAAGCACTTGCATTTGTGCTTCAATTTTTTTGTCCTAACATGTTCGCCCTGGCTAACTTGAATTTCTGGGTCCGCCACTACTACCTAGCTAACGTATCTAGCCTCAGTGGACCACTATTGTGAAGACGAAATCCAACCCTGGAAGAGATTTGTCCAAGAGCAAGAGAGTGCTAGGAAGGATGTCGAGCATGCATTTGGTGTTCTGCAATCTCGACGGGGCATCGTTTGGTATCCTGCTAGAACTTGGAGGACCAAAAAATTGTGAGAGATGATTACTGCTTGTGTGATCATGCACAATGTGATCATAGATAATAAGCAGAAGCATGCAATAAATAGTATGAGAAAAAAATTGTAGATGACAAGATCCTCATAGACATGTCATAAACTCTAGAATTTTCTATTTGCTTGTATCTAGATCTAGCATCTATTTTACATCGCATGTTTCACAGATCCCAGTTGAAGTATTTAAGGATATTAAATTATACACAAACACGAAACAGAGATACACATCATACTTTTGTATAATGTTTGAAGCACGTCAAAAATTATTATACCATGTTTGAACAATGAATATTTCAACCGTACATAAGAGAACGACACAACACAGTTTCCTTTGATTACGTATACTAATTAAATTAAGAAATATATAAAAATAATGTTTTATGTTACATTTTAATAAACTAAATCAAAGAGTAAAAGTTTGGTATAAACTAAATCAGATATGATAAACACGATAACGTCCCTTGAGGTATGGCTATATACGATGATTGAATGTGGAACATTTGGAATCAAGTTGGCTAATTTTTTTCTTCAGTGTTACAAGAAGATTGCTCCGCCCAAATTGAGATGATAGAGCATTGAGAATTCAGTCACAAAAGGTTTGTTTAATGGCAAATCAGTCAGATAATAAACCCAAATTGGATATTTCTAGCACCACTCACCTTATTGTATATGTATATTCCAAAGCTGTAAAAGAAAATAAAATTATAAAATGAACAGACAACCATTATACTTTTTGTCTCCCTGTATTCCTAGCACTGCACTTACATATATGAGAGTCGGTAAATGATGACACAAATTGTGAAGTAAAGCTGAACGCCCAGAATTTAGGGTGCATTTGGACGCCAGAGCCAAAACACCCCTCCCCATGAGATGAGCTGCTGAGCTGGCCTTGGCCACAGCCGAAAAAGACTTTGAGAAGAAAATAGAAGGAGAAATCTCTTTCCTTTGGGTGCTCAATCTACTCATCATCGATACCATCCCTCAATCTAATCTTCTTTCTTTCCCTGATTAGGGATGATGATGATGCATAGTAATGGCGGATGCATACCCGTCTTCTCACTCATTCGTTCCACCTATGTGCTAACACATAGCATGCACTAGTACAAATGGCACTGTCAATTAAGCATCCACTCACTAACCCAGACAAGACCAAATTTGCCCCTAAACTACACTTTGCCCCCAGGTTTGGATTACAACCTTCAGGCCTCCTTTTGTTCATAGGGTTTCTATGGAAATTTGGTAGGAAATAAAATCCTTTGAAGAACTTTGATTTTGCTTCTTCAAATTACAACCCTAAGCTCCGGAAGCCTTCTGAACAATTTTTTTTCACGATTTGGCTGTAGGTAGGTAGGTAGGAGGAGTTAGAATGGGCTCAAGCAGAGTGGACCGACAGAGAAGAGATTTAGGCCCAACCCAACCCAAGGAAGGAAGGAAAGTCGTCGTCTTCTCCGCAGCAGCAGCCACAACCAACCCTATCCATCTCTCACTCCGCAGGTCACAGGAGCCGCCGGAGGGAGGGGAGGGAGCGATGGAGACCTCCCTGCGGCTGCGCGGCGCCGACAACACCTCCGGGCAGCAGCTGGGCCTCCGCATCCACGCCAAGCAGAAGCTGCCCCTCGCATACAACGCACTCCTCCAGGTCCAACGCCCTCTTCTTTCTTTCTTTCTTTACTCAACAAGAATCAATCCTCCTCTCCTCCGGTGACCTGACTCCTGCCCCAACAATGAATGAATCAGGCTCACGCGGAGATCGACACCGCCACCAGGAAGCCCAGCCTCCTCGCCATCCTCGCAAGGCACTTCTTCCCACAGGCGAGGCCACTACCTACTCTCCCCTGCATTTCTTTTATTTGTTTTGATTAGATGTTATTCATATCTGCTCTGCTCCGTGAACGAACCAGCTGTCGGCCAACGTCGGGGCAGGGGTCCAGCTGGAGAGGGGCAACATCTTCAGGTACACCCTCCGGGGAAAGAAAGCCGTCTCCTTCACCGACGACGGCCTCCTCGGCCTCAACATCAAGGGCCGCCTCCTCGCAGACAACAACTTCAAGCCGGTACAGTAGAATCACCATTTGCCGTCATGCCCATAATAACCAATCTTAATTTTGTATACCTGAATATACTGAACCTTGCCATTCCTCTGTTCCTGCCTGCCTGCCTGCCTGCAGAGGAGGAAGAGCGGCGCCGTCGAGCTCGCCTGGACCATACTCGACTTCAGAAAGGGCCAGGACGTCAGGATCAAGGCCGGATACGAGCTATATCGCAAGGTACGACCGTCCCCTTTCTGCAATGCCTGTAAGCCCCATTGCCGTCCAATATATAAGTACATTAGTTGCTTCGCAACTGCCACACACACCTGTATGCTGCATTTGTCTACAGAATTACAATGTCAAATTCTTATGCAAATTTATTATTCTCACATGGTCTGCTGGGATTCATTTGCTGCTTCTCTTTTGATTGTTGTTCCCATTAAGATCACCACTGCTTGTGTCTGAATTTCTGTCAGCCAGCAGCAACATACCCTGCTACCTGCACTAAATATTCTATGCCTGTGCAAATGCAGTGGGAAAGTGCATGCCAGTTTCTCTTTCGTAAAATAAAGCAAAAAGCTTCAGAGCAGCACACACCTGTTGTTACTCTCACCACTCAGTAGCTGAAGAAACCTTAATTAGGAGATATCAGCACAGCACTAAATATTGTATGTCTATGCAAATGCAGTGGGAAAGTGCATGCCAGTTTCTCTTTCGTAAAATAAAGCAAAAAGCTTCAGAGCAGCACACACCTGTTCGTCACCAGTCACATTCTCTCAGAAAACTTACCACATATCAGTACCACTGGTCAGATTAGTTCTTGTACGATATCACTAAATTGGCCAGTTTCTCTTTTGTAAGGCAAAAAAAGTTCAGACTTCAGAGTAACTTGATGTGCCTTTAATACCTGTCAGTGCCTGATACACATCTCCTCTTCGTGTCTTGTTTGTTCTTACACTTTTTTTTCCAGATGCAGGGTAATCCCTTCCTTTTTGGCCATCTGTTTATCTGATTTAGTAGTTGATATAACTGTATAATCTGATGAGTATATGTTCTGCATACCTTATACCACAATTAATTGGATCAATTTAGTGCAAAACATTGGGTTTTCCTTTGGTTCGCTGCTGACCAAAGCATTACCAAGCAAAGGTGATTGCAGATGTGATTACCATCTGAAAAACATGTTTGTGATTGCAGATGCCTTATTTCCAGCTGAGGGAGAACAACTGGACGCTTAATGGTTACATGGACGGGAAATGGGATGTCAGATTCGATATGTGATCGACCAGGAACCCGTTTGTGGAGGAGGGACATCTCTGGCGATCAGTTAGCGCCGTAGTTGTGTTGGCCCTCCTTTAGAGGCCACCATTTCATTTCATTTAATTTCATTGTATTGCTCTGGAAAGATGCCATTCACCAGCAAGCGCCAGTTTTATGGAGAAAAGCCGTATGTAGAAGTAGAAACCTAGACATTTCATTCATGTGACTGAGTCTGGGAAATTCAGGATTCAGTTGTGTCTTCATGTAGCGCTGATGAGATTATTGGTTGTATGAAGGCATGTAAATGTCTATGAATGCGAATAAGAAGAATGTATAAGGTGAAGTGCATGTAAGAGAAACACAAATTATGAACTTGAGTGTTTCGCTCCTGGTCGAGTCCAGGAACTAGTTTCTCAATGATCTTCACTCCACCTCGACATATTAATGAGAAGTTGCTCATTCGTTACAAAGAGCATTATTGGTGTTCCCTTGTTTGTACCTGAAGATAGGCCATGATATACTGGGCTCATGGGTGCTGTATGTGACCAAATATGTGTCACCCGGGGAGAAATCGATCAGTTGGACCTGCAGCAAGCCGCTGTCAGCTAGAACACACCCCTGAAATTTTTGACAGAACAGTGAGTATAGCACGAATTAACCTGTACCTGTGGATGAAGAAAGCACATTAGGCGCTTAAACTAGCCATCGCCGCCCCAAGCCTGGGTGCTCTGCCTACGCATTGTCGCCAAGTATGTACCGAGAGTTCAGTGTACCGAGAGGAGACTGAACGAAACTATCTGTTCAGTGCTGTCAAGGAAAAAATGGGCAAGGTAAGTATGTTCATGATGCTAGTTCTACTAATAAAAGTGTGACAGACAATGAACTTTACTTTTCAGCAATCAGACTGTAA
Source organism: Aegilops umbellulata (assembly GCA_032464435.1). Taxonomy (NCBI): domain Eukaryota; kingdom Viridiplantae; phylum Streptophyta; class Magnoliopsida; order Poales; family Poaceae; genus Aegilops; species Aegilops umbellulata. The sequence goes on along the minus strand of CP136057.1, from coordinate 1,011,094 downwards.
GCAAGAAGTCCAGAAGAAAATTTTGGTACCTCCTTCTGGTACACGAGCTCAGGTACAGCATCATTCCAGTTCCCCGCGGTAGAGGTACCGGCACGGATGACAAACTCAGAGGGGTGTATGGCTTGATTTCAGCAGGCGTCCATTTGTCAGGGACTTGCATATACTTGTCAAAATCATCGAATTGACAGATGATTAACTTTCAGCTGCCCAATATGGGTATGGATTATTGGATAGAACTAGAAACAATCGAACTTGACAGTTATTATAATGGTGATGTGCCTCTTTTGTGGGTGAAACGGTCTGTAATATATATTCAGTGAATTTCAGCACTGTGATGTTTAATGAAATGGTATGTTTTTTTTCGAAACGGTGTAATGAAATGGTATGTAATGTTCGAGTGAACCGCCTTTTGTTAGTTCTGTGCAGTTCTGTATGAGTGAAATGAAGTGTGCTCTATCTAAGTTTCTGTTCTTGATGGATTGCTTAAACTGAGCTGAGCTGCAATGGTTATATACGGAATGAATTTGCATTGCTCAAACTGAACTGGAATGTGGTTTGATTTAACAGCAACAGTTTTACATAGAAAATGGCACAATTCATTGAGATATTTGCATTGATCAAACTGAACTGGAATGTTGTTTGACTCAACAGCAACAGTTGCATTCATTGAGATATTTGCATTGCTAGCTACAGTTAAGTGCAAATTTTACTGATTTAAGCAAAACAGTTCAGTGTCTAATTTCTGATGTAAGCAAAACAGTTAGCTAGCTACAGTTCAGTGTCATATTTCATTGAATTAAGCAGAACAGAGTACATACACATAACTGACAGCACACATACACGCCACTAGTTTTACGAAATTTGCATAGAACTCAGTAGCACTTCATCATAAAGTACAGTACTAGTACAAGTACACCAAATAAATAGACATGAAGTACTTCAGTACATGATCAGCAGCATGATCATGAACAGAACATAAGCATTTACATGTTCTGCAGCTGATCATAAGCACAACACAAAAGACATTGAGCCACCACTGAGTTCACCAAACATGTTAGCCTAAATTTCTCTTTGATTTTTTTGTTGACCTTGCCATGCATTTATCCCTTCCCTCCTCGGCCCTTGCCTTTGCCGATGCTTGATCTAGCCTAAATTTTCATCCGCCTCTACCCGGTTCATTATTCGGCTTTCCCGTTTTTCTTCCCGCAGTCTTCAATCCCTGCTGTCTCCTGTTGATGACTTTGCTGTTTCCAAGCTTTTTGCCCTGCTGCCTCCTCTTTCTGCAAAAATTCTTGCCTCTCAAACTGCTCGGCTTGCTCTATAATAAATGTGGCACCCTCTTGTTCATAACTGGTTCTCACCCCATATGGCATAGTAGCCTTTGCATTATCTTCGTTGTAACCAGGAAATAAAGTTAGGACCATGAAGTCCTTTACGAGTTTAAAACCTAGTTTGCCATTTTAGTTGTGTTTAATTTTACGAAGAAAGGAATTAGCCATACATGATGATAGAGGTAGCAAAAGACACTCTGGCATAAACCGCAAGTTAGCCGCCTCACCCCATATGAGCAGATAAAGGCCCATGTAGAGAAGCTTACGCTGTTGTACTTCCTGTTGAATTGTCGGCAGCCTAGAAACATAATGATCAACTAACTAATGGAGCAAGGAATTAATTATTGGGCCACTCGAGGTTGAACCTCATACCATCTCTTGTAGTTCTTGAATAGCATGGCCAAGGTGCTTGCACCATCTCTTGTAGTTCTTGAATAGCTTCTTCATTGTTGTATCCAACACATGGTCATCTAACTGAAAATATTGCCAAAAAGGAAATGACTAAATGGTAAGATTACACAAGGCGGAAAAGTCGGGCGTATATACACAAACATACCCTTTCAAGCTTCTGCAGTAGCGCGAACTTGAACTGGCGGTGGGGTCGAAGTGGTGGGCCTTCTTGAAGGCGAAGAATCAACTAGCACGCAAGAGACATAGTCAATTGCGCAGTAGAGACAACAAAACAAGCACTAATCTACTCTATAGCGAAGCTAGGGAATTATGCTCCAAAATGAACAATTAACACATCATTCCATGGAGTGTCACATCAGTAAGACATCACTAGTTGTAATCTTGTAATTGAGGAAGAATATATAATACAGTAAAACACAGGTGTGAGCAATAGAACACACACAAGTGGAGTAGTAGTAGTAGAGTGGGTAATAGAACAGAGTATAGAGAAGGCTTCTGCTCTGCTGCATTGGTAACAGTTATTACCAAACATGAATGAATGAATGTGCCACGGAAGAGTACTAGAGGTAACATACATAGGTATGCGACACGTGGGTTGCTTGCCTCAACCTCGTTGGCAACCCGGAGGATGTGGGCGATCTCGGTGAAGATCTCACTATGGAAGACGGACTCAGGGCGACCTCGATGATGAAGGCGGAGGAGGGCGCCATTTATCCCGCTGGGAAGGAGCGAGCGAGCGTATGAAGGAAGAGTACGAAGAAAATAAATATGGTTGATCGGCCGTGACTGGGGAGTGGGAGTTAGTATATATAGATTAGAGAGCTAGTAGTGCAGTGGCGCAGTAGTAGTGTGAAGGAAAGGAAAGCAGATCAAAGCCGCTTTCACCAAAGAATAAAGACGTGCGCACTTAACTGTTTTTCCTATTCCTGAATACTTCCTTCGTAACCACGTAACAATATATTGTGAAGGAGGGATGGATAAAGCATATGCATGGGATGAGCTGGCCTGCCATGCTATTAACATATACGTATAAATAAAATGTCATGCTCTTAAAAAGTAGAATGCCATGCTCCTAACAAAAGTAGTGCTGCGAGGGGATCGGATGATGCAGGCCGGCTAGGATGCTCCAACCGACAACTGCGGATGCTACATTAAGGGGGGAAGGAGGACGTAGGTGTAAGGTGCGGTTACAAAACTATTCCTGACTTAGCATGATGCTGCCAAGCCTAGAATAGAGGCGCATCCGATACCTCCTCGAATCGCATAACTTCAAACATACAAGCATGGTTAAGCAACACGAGGTTACATCGATGAGTATCATTGCAAAAACAAACTAATAAGAAGCAGAAAATAAGTAGGTCTCACATGAGACGACGACGACAACAACAACAACAACAATAACAACAACAACAATAACAACAACAACAACAACAACAACAACAACAACAACAACAACAAGGCTTTAGTCCCAAACAAGTTAGGGTAGGCTAGAGATGAAACCCATAAGTTCTCGTGACCAAACTCATGGTTCAGGCACATGGATAGCAAGCTTCCACGCAACTCTATCCATCACTAGTTCTTTGGTGATACTCCAATCCTTCAAATCTCTCATTACGGACTCCTCCCATGTCAAATTCGGTCTACCCCGACCTCTTGACATTCTCCGCACGCTTTAGCCATCCGCTATGCGCTGGAGCTTCTGGAGGCCTGCGCTGAATATGCCCAAACCATCTCAAACGATGTTGAACAAGCTTCTCCTCAATTGGTGGTACCCCAACTCTATCTCGTATATCATCATTCCAGATTCGATCCTTCCTCGTGTGGCCACACATCCATCTCAACATACACATCTCCGCCACACCTAGCTGTTGAACATCTCACCTTTTAGTCGGCCAACACTCAACGCCATACAACATTGCAGGTCGAACCGCCGTCCTGTAGTACTTGCCTTTTAGCTTTTATGGCACTATCTTATCACAAAAAATGCCAGAAGCTTGGCGCTGTCACAGAGAATGCCAGAAGCTTGTCACGGATCGATCTGCAATGTTGTATGGCGCTGATTGTTGCAACCCTGCAGGAATAAATCTATTCGAATAGCCATGTCGGTGGTTATGGAAAACTTGAACCGATCGACTTGATCTAGTACAACTTGAATCCTGCATAGTTTTAAGTTTTGAGGTATGCAAACGTAGGGTCCCGGTCGACTGGTGGAGCCCATAGGCCATCCCGATGCGTTGTTAGCACACTCGTTCTTGAACCTAAGTGTGCAAAATCTTGGGTCCTATGTCTGATGGAGTGGAACAAAACACCAAGGCTAACTGTCCGGCCTGGCACCATCACCATCATGGTTACTACACATGTATCATCATAGCATAACCATCACCTCCAGAAAAATAAAGCATGGTATGGTGAACCCAACATAAGCATGATATCGAAAGTAACAAGGCAAAGCAGCAACCTAAGCATGCATACTACTTCATAGGCAGGCTCCCCTACTGCGATGGAGCATCGCCAGGCCCTATTGCTGCCATGGAGCATTGCCGAGCCGCCAGGGATGTGCGGTGTTGTGATGGAGCATCACCGGTGTTCAATTGGAGCATTGGTGGGCTGCACGTTGCTGTGTTGGAGTGTCGCCAGAAAGGGTGCCGTTCCGGAAAACAGGGCGGCGCTGCAACGCCGTGGGTTGGCGGCGTACTCTGATCGCTGCAAGCTGGGCAAGGTGCTGTTGCGGGTTCCAGGGGGAGGCACCATCGTGCTGCCAGGAGGAAGACGCGAGGCGCTCCAGTGCCAGAAGGATCAAATGGTTGGCGATGGACAGACCAGACGGCGGGCAAGCCAACTGATTTCTACACCAAATCAGTCGGTTGACGCCTACCGTCCGCCATTATAATTTTCTCGCAACTTGACCTAAACACGTTGTAATCCTGTAGAGTTCCTTGGTATTTCTCTACTATTTTCTCATAAAAAATAACCATTAAGAAGTGATTCAACATCCATCAAGTGTTGTGTGTGCGTGGAACTATAAGCTATATTGGACACAACTAGAATTAATAAATAGTAGTCATTGGTTGCCAAACAAGCAGTACAAGTTCTATTACACAAAGCGGGATTAATAGACAGTAGTCATTTGTTGCCAAGCAAGCAGTACTCCAGATCACTCACTGGCCCATCACTAACTGTTGACGACCATATGAACTCTGGCGAGCCTCGTCCACTCCACCAGCACCACCGCCGTGACTGTTGGACCCAAGACCTGACTGTGGCCAAGATGAAGCACATACGCACACACACTTGTGGTGTGGAAGAAGCGCACAACTCGCACAGGTTGCTCCTCTTCTTGAAAAAATCAGCATCGGCTCTCATTGGCCATCCTAATCGAAAACAATCGCTTGACCTGATAAGCAATGTCAAATTAATTAATTTCATGGGCTTACTGGCTCACAAAATTACAACCAATATAGTAAACAATTATGCTGTATTTACCAAAAGTACGCATTGAGATCATCATAATTTCTCCGATGACAGTGTTTTGGTTTTATTTTCTTGCTCCCTTCATCTTCCTGTGTAAAAATCCCAAAGGATATATGCTGACCGTGCTTAGAACATAAGCATGAAAATATAAAAAATTACCATCTCTACAATTTTGCAAATTGGAGTCACAACTTTCTTCATGAAGGCTTCTTCCCCACCATAGGATGGTCTAACATTTTCACCAGTTGTTGGGCTCACATTTCCGGCCAAAACACTGTACAATTCAAAAGCCATCTGCAAAAAAGCACAACCATCACTTCCCAATAATCATCTCACCGAGAGAGCTATGGTGTAGAAATATGGCGATGTCCCGATTCAGTCAATAAACCAACAAACAACCCTGATAATCAATTACTTTTTACCTATCATGTCCATGAACACAACTACACAATTGCTAAAGGTGAACAAGTATGAATGTGCAATAAAAACATAAATGGTATGCAAAGTTTTCAAGCACATACATATAATGTACTACCCTCAACCTTTCGCCCATTTAAAATGGTCTAAAATAGTAAGAGAGCATCACTATAAGAAAAGTGAGCAAACAAATTAGATGGGAACTTTCTTGATCAGCGTTTAGGAATTGACCATACATGATGAAAGAGGTAGCAAAGACACTCTGGCATAAATCGCAAGTTAGCCGCCTCGCCCCATATGAGCAGATAAAGGCCCACATAGAGAAGCTTACGCTGTTGTACTTCCTGTTGAATTGTCGGCAGCCTAGAAACATAATGATCAACTAATTAGTGGAGCAAGGGATTAATTAGTGGACCACTCGAGGTTGAACATTATACCATAAGCTGGTTTTGCGGCCAAGGTGCTTGCACCATCTCTTGTAGTTCTTGAATAGCTTCTTCATTGTTGTATCCAACACATGGTCATCTAACTGAAAATATTTCCAGAAAGGGAATGATTAAATGGTAAGATTACACAAGTGTCCATGTGCACACACATCACACATGTGTATGTTAGAAAAGGTGGTATACCTTTGGGTGTTGTTCATGTTTGGAGATCTGCCTTATATGCATGGTGGCAATCAAGAGTATGAGATGTTCTCTTTGATTGGACACATTATCTTTCTGCAGAGTTATTGTTGAAGTAGGAGAGCATGTATCAGAGCTCACAGACAAATGATAGACATGACTATGATTGGTATGAAAGAAAAAGGTAAATAGTCGCCGCATTGTGATAACCTGAAACCCAAACATTGCCTGAAGCCATTCAAGAAGATCTGCATCAGCATTCTTTTCATGGTCCTTGGGCCATGGCAGACCCTTGGTGTCACGAAGGGCGTGATAAGCGGCATGGATCTGCATGTAACAATGAAAAAGTAGTATACGCCATACTGTAATCATCATCTTGCCAAAGCATGTATGATAAGCTCATGGAGAACTCGGGAAGGAAATCAGGACGGATGTGAACCTTGGGACATCGCATGATAGAACTATCAGGATCGACGTGGTTGTGTGTTTCGGAAATCTGCAACAGTCGCAGCAGGGAGGTGAAACCAACACTTGTTTAGATAACATCAGTCAGTAATAGCAGTGGTTTCTTTTTGTGAGGAAACATGCAGGAGTAGTGCGAGAAAAGAAACAAAAGGCTGACCGTCTGATTAACTGCCTTGAGGACCTCAAACAACACAGCTGCAGTCTGGTAAGCCTTTGTGAGCTGATCACTGAGCAAATGAGTCAGCACAGCACTCAGAAGCTAGCACCAGGAAAGGGAGATGGGTCACTTTGTCTCACCGTTCAGCTTTATCTGCAGCATTCTGGAGCGCCTGGATGTACATCTTGTAGTATTGCTGGTAGAAATTCTTTATTTCGACAGCATCGCTCTGCTCAACCCTTCCCTTCAAGGTGGTACCGTTTTCCTGAGGAAGGAAACACGTGCATTGCAGGGAAAATGAAGCTCTTAATATGGTTTATATACGTTGGATGTCGTGCAACTAGTTTCGCTGCTGGATTAGAAACATAGTATTGCATACGCCTATGATTTTGAAGCTATAATAAATAGTAGAACGCAGCGCGGATAGGAGCGGGAAAGGAATGTAATCAAGTAGGCTGCATGTACCCTTTCGAGCCTCTGCAGGAGTGCGATCTTGAACTGCCGGACACCACGTCCATTGGAGAGCGGGTCGAGCTGATGCGCCTTCTCGAATCCACCGTGGAATCGACCTAGCAAGCAGCATACTCAGTAAATTCTGTTGGTGAGACAACAAAACTCTGTACTGCGGGTAGAGAGGGGATTATGGCCACTCGGAATTAATTAACGGTAATCCATGGACAGTGACACTACAACTCCTGCTGCTGCTACTATCACCACCACCACCACACCACCACCACTACTACTACTTTTGGTACTTGAGGAAGAATATAAAACAATACCACATGTACTCCCTCTGTAACTAATATAAAAGCGTTTAGATCACTAAAGTAGTATTCTAAACGCTCTTATATTAGTTTAAGGAGGGACTGGGAGTAGTAAGTAATACAATAGACGCAAGAAAGTAGAGTAGTGGTGGGAGACTGAGTAATAGAATACACAGGTGAAGGGAGTGGCAATGGATTAGAGTCGTGAGAAGCAATCTGTAATCAACAAGCAGTGGATGGATGTGTGGGGAGAAGAAGAGGAAGCACACTACTTACATAGGTATGCAACGCGTGGGTTGATCGCCTCAACCTCGTTGGCGACACGGAGGAAGGGCACGATCTCGACGAGCGAGGAAGGGACAACCTCGCTGTCCAAGATGGACTCACTGACGACCTGGACGATTGAGGAGGAGGATGCCATCCTGCTGGGAATCTAAGGAGCTAGCTCCCGATGTTCCTCGTGCCCCAGGAGGAAGTAGGAAGGAAATAAGTATGATCGATCGGTCGTGCGTAGGGAATGTGAGTTAGTATATATGGTAATCAGAGAGCTAGTAGTGGAGTGGCGCAGTAGGAGTGTGAAGGAAAGCCGCTTTCACCAAGGAATAAAGTAGCACTCCCTCCGTTTCAAAATAAAGCCGCTTTCAAGGAATAAAGCTAGTACAAAGTTGGGTCATCTATTTTAAAACGAAGGGAGTACGTAGCTGCCTTTTCTATTGCTGAATCGTTCCTTGGTGGCTACGCAACAATAGTGGAGTGATGGATAAAGCACATAAAGCATATGCATGGGACGGGGGCTGGAAAAAAGATGAGAGAAAAAACGAGTCGTTTGTAGTGGGGAGCATGCATCACTACTGGAAAAACTGTCTACGCCGAGTTCTTTTGGCGTTGCCAAAGCGCGGGGTCTTGGCAAAGATGGTCTAAGCCGAGACCCGTTCTCGGCAAAGAGTAGGACACGGCAAAGACATGTCGTCGCATTAGTTATATATGGTCGATCAATCGGCCGTGAGTGGAGAATGGGAGTTACTCCCTCCGTCCCAAATTACTTGTCGCCGAAATGAATGTATCTAGAACTAAAATACATCTAGATACATCCATATGTGCGACAAGTAATTCAGAACGGAGGGAGTAGTACAGTTAGTAGTGTGAAGGAAGGAAGGAAGGACGGAAGGGAAGGGAAGCATATTAAAGCCACCTGCTCGCCATACGTATTCTATTACCGAATCCTTTCCTTGGTGGCTACGTAAGAGTAGTGGAGGAGTGATGGATAAAGCATTTGTGTATGCAAAAACATGAAAAAGAGTCGTTGTTGTTGTTCCTTCCTTTCTTTGGGTGCTCATCCTTCGTCACTTACTAGCTACTACCAGCATTGCTTGCTTGCTTGTTAAGCAAAACAATTCAAACACAACAATCATTTTTTGTTAGTTCATAACAAAGAAGTTGCACTCAGTCAGGATGAACCATCACATTTACTGGCACACATTCCGATAAGAGAATTGTTACGTGATCGACGAGCACAGGATAACTCTGGGTTTGCTCCTCATCCAGTCCATGTTCAAGGCAAACAGTTTCCCAGTGACCTCCACTCCACCTCAACATCTTTGGATTCATCATGCATAGACATAGACTAGCTTGTTCCTCCTCTCGGCGCGCTCTTATCCTGCATGGTCTGAATCAGCTACTTCCACTTAGCAGCAACTCAGCCTTCTCTGTAGGATGAGTTGAGATTTCCATCTCCTTCGCAGGAGTAAGAAGTGAAGGTGGCCTTGGGCGCCATTGGAGCTGCAACAGTCATTATTCATTCGGTCAGCCAGTAAAGGGCATAGCATTGCCACGGCAGAGCAACAATATATAACCAATGATCGATGGAGGCCCTTCTACCTACCTGGGAAAGCTCTTCCTTTGACGCCTTGTAAATCTGCTTGCCAGTAAAAGACCAAATTCGAATATCGTTTCCCATCTCATGGCCGAGTGATGCAGTTGCAACGAATCTGAAAAGAATCAAGATTAGTTATGCATAGCTCCACACCAAACGGGATCACGTGATTAGCTCACTCACCGTCCAGTGGGATCCCACATGACATCAGTCGCCATAGGATGCTCTCTTGTGGCCATGGTCTCAACATCATCCACATTGTAGAACTCCAACTGGCCATTCAAACCCTTCAGCCCAGCAAGAAGGATAAACTTCCCCGCAGGAGACCAGAACAGTGCATCAGCTTGCCTGCCCTTGAGTGTTGTGAGCTTCGACACACGGCTAACATCGTCGGCTGAGTGCATCGAGTAGAAGCTTATGTCATGCTTAAACCCATCGTTGTGGATAACAGCAAACCGGCTGCCTCTTGGCTCCCACGCAAAGGCAACTACGTTGTCATTCTTCTTGTCCAATTCAAAGACCTCGCTCTGGATGCCCCTCTCCTTGATCCTGAACAGCTCGAAACTAGTGCAACAAGTTCTCCTCTCCGCTTCTGCGTGCTGATCTACCTGGACGGCAAGATACTCTCCATTGTTTTGCCAATACATTTTGCAACCACTAACGCTGATGGTAAGGTACTTCCGTCGCAGCTCGACTTCGCTGGGAATTTGCACCAGACTCACCTTTCAACAGATAGCACATATTTAGCTTACACTTGACCATCTATCTACGGAATGAAAATCTTAAATAATGTGAACCGCAGAGATTTCTTTCTACTTACCCTAGCAAGCTGGTTTCTATTACCCGGATCTTGAACAAAAATGCATAAGATGGAATCAGTCGGCGACCAACTGAAGTCTACCACATTTTCTACCTCCAAGGGCGTGTTGCCAACAAGGGAGAACGTTTCGGTTTCATAGACAGACATGGTGCCCTTTCCAAGCATGGCAAAATATTGATCATCTCCTCCACCACTCCACCTTCATACACATAAAACAATATACACATTAAGCATCTGACTATGTCTGACAAGATAATGAGAAGTTGTGCGCTCGTTAAAAAGTGTGTTATCGGTGTGTGTTTCACCTCAAGATTGGACATGAAAGACCAGTCCTTCCATCGGTGGTGAACTCGATGAAACATTTATGAGAACATCTTTCATTGAAGTTCCGCATCACTTTCCCAGTCCTCACATCAAAGAAATTTAGGACAACTTAATTACGAACAGTGGGAATAATACACCTAAGACAGCCTTACTTGTTTACATGTGCGTCTCTAAGGTTGCTGAGCTCATGGTTGCTGTATGTGACCAAATATCTCTCACCTGGGGAGAAATCGATTAGTTGAACCTGTAGAAATTAAGCCACTGTCAGCTGGAACACAACACTGAATTTTTGTATAGAACAGTTACAGTAGTGTGGCACAACTTAATTAACCAATACCCGTTTTTTCCATTGAGCCCAACAGCCAAACCATGACTCGCTTCTGATTCTGCTCCCATTGTTCCTGCATTACCTCTCCAGGCTTTTTCTCATCTTCATTTAGGTACTTATGCAGACCATGCGCTTCCAGAATTAATGATGCATTGCGAGCCCAACTAAAATAGTCACCCGGACCAGTTAATTTTACTGGATTTGGTCCGAGGACAGACTTCTGAATTTCAGCCGAGCTACTAGACTTAACCTGTGCTTGCTCCATCAGCTGAGCAAGCATTCGCTGCATACTTTCACATAATTTCTCAACACTTGAATCTGCACCCTTGTCCTTGTCTTTGTCTCCCATGGTCACTAACTAGCAAGAGAACTCTACAGCAACAGACCACAAATAAGACTCACAGGTCACAAGTTTGTATCAGCCAAACTCACCACGTATTCGTCGTTCTTCTCTGCCGAACCCTCGATCTTGCTTGGCTCCACCAAATCGCAAAGGATCTGAGCGAAGACGAGCTCCAGCCGCCACACGACGGCAACACCTCAACGATGCCATGTTGTAAATCAGAGAAATATTCAACAAATCTGGATTAGAAGAACTAGAATGGGGAAAAATCTGGAGCGCCTTATCCAGCCTCCTCTTTCTCTGTATTCTATATAGATATGCGCTTTTACATCTTAGCCCCCCAACTGTTACATATTCACACATTTACACAACTCAACAGTAAGAGATACATACATGTACAGTTATCAATACTTACATTGATTGATCCAATATAATCAGCAGGTTTCCTTGCATACGTTCATTGATTGATCCAATATCAATACTTACATTGATTTAGAGGTATTTTAAATTTTTGCCTTTTCAGGGGCGTCTATACAAGTATAAGGTGAAACACATCAAGGCAGGAACCTTCAGAAGAAAGAAAAATAATGTTCAATTTATCCTTGTATATATACGGCCAGGCTCATCAGTGATGAAAGGGGAAAAAAAATATTTGATACTACTTTCGATTTGTATATTGATATTCCTGGTGTCGTGGCTCTAAAGTATGGTTCAGATATCAATAGCTGGTATGTCCTTTGTACCAATACCTGGTATGTCTCATTTATACTTCTCATGTATTTTGTTGAATTGTGTTTGAAGATTATACGTAACCAAATGTATTACCCATTTTAATCTGAATACATATAAAGGACCAGCATTATTGCCCACTAATATGATTTGAAACAAGTGCACCCTAACTAACTGATTTTGCTATTCTGCTCGGAATCATTCAGCACTCGTGAAAAACAATCGCATCGGTGTTGATCTGTACATAGCCGGCCTATTCTTCACAATGAGCTGTCCAACAAATATCACTTGAGCCAGGGACAGGGAGACGTACATGCATGAATCCTAAGCTTCAGAGTTGGCTTCCACACATGCTTCTCTCGTCATCAAGGAAAACAAGGATCCATGTGCTTCCACACATGCTTCTCTCGTCGCATCCGGTGGCCGCTGCGCCGACCTGGCTTCTCTCCGGACACTCCGAGGACACCTGAATTTGCAGACTATATATTCCATGAAGAGACGGATTTTTTCTGATTTAGCATACAATTTTCTTCAATAGGAGGGTTACATGACACAGAAGGCACAAAGCAATAATAAGAGACAACACACAGAGTAATATATATATATATATATATATATATATATATATATATATATATATATATGAGGATAAAAAGGCTAGCTGTGAATCTTACAGATTGCTGCAATACGGATCAGTTTGAAGCCTGGCCATATATTCCATGAAGAGACAATTTGTCCATATGTTGGATTTTTCTGATTCGGCATATAGGCTAATTTTACGACGAGAAAACTGAAAGCAAAACACACATACTACGACTTCCCTAGAAGATCCTATATCTTTATAAGAGGGTCACTTCAGGTATAACTAAGGAACATCTGTACCGTATAGGAGAGTGTCACTTCCGCTGGTTCCAAGCAAGCTTGACAAAAATCTCTTTTAAAACCGAGGGATAGGTTGAAACTACGTGATCCCAGCCATCAGTCGTCGTTATGTTTTGCAAGCACGAGGGGGTTTGAACTTGGATAAACTTCAAGCATGCCTCCTTCAATCCCTGGCAGTGGTGTTGCTCTGCTAGAGCAAGGGTAGACATCACAGAGCTCACACCTATGTCATCAGACAATTGCATTTCACATATGCGCTTGAGTCGTTGGAGATCGTACATGTCTGCCGCCAGAAACAAGTCTTGAAGCCATTGCAGCCACATTTCATCATCTATTGTTTCCTTTTCATATTTTTCTTCTAGAACTTGTGACATTCCTTCCTCCTCCATGTATTCCTTCTCTATCTCAGGGCATGAGTCTGTGTAGATGAATCTAAGCAACACCCTGAACACACTTGCTCCCATGTCTTTGATATGTATTACACCGGATGTATTATTGCCCTCCTTCATGGGAGCAAAGAATTGTGCCATGAATACTTTGGACTGGGCTGCGAGCACACAACGATGTGCAGTGAATGTCTCACCACTAACCTCGAATGTCACATCAGCACCCACCTTGGTTTGAAGGAGAATGCTAAAATGTTGGTCTATGTCAGGTAGGAGCACTTTGGTGTCGTGGCCACTGGCATCTTCGGAATTGGGATCCTTGCAAACCATTACGTCAAATCGGATGGTGAAAGAATCCCCCTTTAGATGTGCCGATCGTTCAAGGGCATCTCTTGTCAAAAACTTGTTGTTGCCCCAATAAATTTCATCATCGAACCTGTGAACTTTATTAGTTGCACAAATGTACATCGGCGTCTGCCTCTCAACCTGGTCGACGAGACTAAAATGGATCCTGGCATCCACTTTGTCTTGGTCGTCGAAAAGGGATACAAAGAGAGAGATGAAGTTGGCGCAGCTCGGGTTCGCACCGTTAGGGTAGTATTCGATTAACCACTCATAGCCTCCTACTATGAAAGGACCAGCGCTGATGCTCTCGCCCATGGACAGCAACTCTTTGGTGCGCGAGTAGCACTGAATCATTAACAGATGGTGGCCACTGTCCGTGCCGGGGTCGACGGCCGACGTGTTGCAAGAGCACCCCTCATCATGGTCTTCAACGATGGATACACCGGTGAACGATGACATGACGAGCCTATCGCTGTCCGTGCAGAGTCACCGCCACTCCCTTTGCTGTGCGCTGACGTTGCGCGTCGCCGGAAACAGAGAGCTGGTCGTTCTTGATTTTCTTTTGATCTCCCAAAAAATCTCACGTCTGTTTGTACGTGTGGCTATGGAGTATTGTATATAAACACATGGCCGAATCATGTCCTACACGGACACCAACTAATTTGAACCTACTCCTACATCGGACTCACGTTGGGTTACGGCAAGCTGCCAAACTGCACATGCTAATTCAACTCTAACTTTAATTAATATATAAATTTTCGAATTGGACTTGTGTTAATTAAGTAAGATATTAGTAAACGAAATATCTAACTAGCACACCAGATTATTTGTGCAAAATTACCAAATGCACATGGTCGACATCGTCGCCCGTCTTCCTGGGAAAAGGGAAACATAGAGAAAAATGAAATCCGAGTGTTGGCCGTTGGGTAGTGCTCTAGGTACCAAACATGGCCTCCTGTCTCGGAAGTACCGGAGTTGATGCTCTCACCGATGAGCACTTGTTCCTTGGTCAGTGAGTAGCCATTGACCATAAGCAGGTGGTACCCGCTGTTCGTGCTGGCATCGACTGTGGGCGTCTTGCAAATTGATGAACTTTTTTTCACATACGATGAATTTTGTTCAGAATTGATGAATTTTATTTTTAAAAACCGGCTGGCAAGCTGAGGTTCCCAAAATCGTGAACATTGTTTTTAAATCCATGAATTTTTTTACAACAATGCCAACGGTATCGGACGTTGTTCAAACCTATCATGAATGCCTCTCATATGTCCGGTCCAGGTTGATGCAAGAAGTTGTGGTCATTTATCCATAGTAAAAACGCCATCTGAGAAGAGCATGCCAGACTAGCCACGTGCATTCATGAGCATGTAATTTTTCCTAATTTGAATGCTTTTGTTATTTGTAATTTTCATCACTATCAATCAACATGAAAATGTTCTTATGTTTGTACCATTTTTCTTAAAAATATGAACAATTTTGAAATTTTGAATTGTGTGCTACAGAGTGGAACACTTTTTAAAGAATTGTTATCCTATTCCCAACAATTGATGAAATTTTTGAACACAAATTGAAACCACATACTTTGAAAAAAAATCAAGTTTCTTTGAACCGCAAGCATTTATTAAATTATAAAAGGAAATAAAAAAACAAGAACATTCTTTAAAATTGTAAACAATATTTGAAAGCAAGAACATTTTTTGATAAGGATAGGCATAAAAACCGAAAGACGGACTGACACCAAAACCGGTCAATTTTTACTGATAAAACCCTGGCCATGTGTGTCTCATCTTCCTTTCTGCGCTTGATTTCTATCGATTTGAACTTCCTGCACCAAAAAACAGCCGGTGTAGTTGAGCCATGGCGTTTGGAAGATGTCGTCTCCTTCCTCCTATTCGTGTAGCTGGATTACAGGCAAACACCGCATACTTGTTTCACTCCAATATCTCATACTATAAGATGTAAGTAATGTTGCTAATTAATAATCCACCGATGCAGGGATTGTTTTCAGACAAGTAATAATCAAGTCTAGCTACTAGTCATGGACTACATGCTTCAATCTAAAGCTATGCTATATAGCTAGATGACCATTACACGCGATATTATGATGGATGGACTACATATATATATACAGCAAAATGGCTAGATCATCCGAAAGCCATGCATCTAAGTCATGAGTACACGCGATATTACTGCATACCTGCATGCGATTTGTTCATGGTACCCATTGTTTCTCTTTCTCTTCACATGGAGAATGCATGCATGCACCACATGCATGTGTGACTCTTACAGCTCGAAATGACTGCTGCATTTTGGCTGACCAACTTTAGGAAAGTTCCATTTTCCAGAACAACCAAGCTGTATGTAGTCACGTGGAACCTTTAGTGAGCTCTAATTCTTGATCGAGTTGACCTCAAGTGAAACATGTCTGTCGGCGACTACACTTGCACAAGATCGAGACTCTCTCGGCTTGACGGAACCATTCTTAGGTTATCACAAAGATTGTCTAAACTCTGAAGCTAGTCGAAACTACTCGTTTCGCATTTTTTTTTCTTGGTTCAGATAATTCAGTTCGTCCTGTTAGCAAAATGCAGATAGCATCCTACAATAGATAGTGTATAAAAGCTTAGTTCCTTGCAAATTATATTGTTTCAGGTTTTGACTTCTTGATCTGCTTGTCATTTATATTGTTATTGGTTAATGGTGTGATGCATAACTGACTCATTATTTCTGCTATTTCAACCTATATATGGTAGGCTGCAATACCCAGATGTCCACGCAGAGCAGCTAAACCTTGCTATGTTTTGTTGATGAGACAGGGGGGACCTGTCTGTTCTATGATTCAGAACTGCTGAAACCGTTGCCTCCAACTGGAGTGCCTCTCCTCTGGCATTCATTTCTATGGTGCTTCCTGGATGAAGCATTTACCTGTAGGGTTCTTGCGATGGGTTGATGATCTTCCATTTTCTTTTGGAAGATGATGCACTTCGTATAAATGAGAAGGCAGTGGTTCTTGTTATCTTGTTCACTTCACCATTCCTTTTGTAAGATGATGCACTTCGCTATCTTTCACTTCACCGTTTCCAGCTGCATTTCTCTTAGATGAAGCATCAGACATCAACACTGATTTGGTGGCGCCGGTTAGTGAACTACATTATGACCGGGGCTTAAGGCGCATAACAGAATCCATGAAAAAGTTCATCGATTTTGAAAAACAATCACGCATTTCAAAAAATTCATCAATATTTTTAAAAGTTCATTGATTTGGGAAAAAAGAAAGTTTAATAATTTTAAAGAAGTTAATTATTTTTTTTCAAAAAATCATGATTTGGAAAAAATGTTCATGGAATTTGAAAAAAATCTTATGAATTTGAAAATGTTCACAAGCTAAAGTTCATGCATTTGAAAAGGGTAGAAAAAATGAAAATAAAATAATCATAAAAATTATAATTAAAAGGGAAAAAGGAATAAAGAATAAAATCCGGCCCAAAACAAACACACAAAAATGTCGGGAAGAGAATGCACTACAACTACAGTCCTAAATACTGACCGTAGTACATTATTTTAGAAGATACTGACCGTAGTGCATTTCTTTTGAGGGGTTAACCAATACTGACCGTAGTACCATGGGGAGTTTTTTTCAGAGTTGAGTACATTTTTTTTGATGGATTGAGGAGAGCAACTAACAAAAGAGCGTTCGTTACCAGCCTCCCCAAGGGTCATTTGGGAATAGGCTGAGAGCGCGTCACTTGGCGCGCTTTCAGCCGCCGCCACGTGTCGTGCTTTGAGCGTTTACTCTGGATTTTATTTTTTATTTTTCCACACATATTTTTGGCTTTTTAGAAAGGGTTTTTCGGGGGGTTTTGACTTTTTGGTTTTTCACCGGTCTTCCATAGCTTTTGGACCCCAAAAAATTTTACGTGAAAAAACACGTTTTCTAATCTTTTTTCCCCTTTGCGTGAGCCGTGCCTCTTGGAAACGGTCTTTCTTTTCTTCCGCGAGAAAAAAATGTGTTTTCTCTTCTTTTTTCCATAAGGGGCACGGCCGTGCCTCTTCGAGGTAAAAAATGTGTTCTCTTTTTTTTCCTTCTATAAAAGGCACTATTTTGCTTCCGCGAGGGGCATGACAGTGCCTCTCGGAAATAAAGGAAAACATGTTTTCTCTTGTTTTTCCTTACGCGAGAGGCATGATTTTGCTTCCGCGAGAGACATGGTAGTACCTCTCGAAAACGGAAAGAGAATGTGTTTTCTCTTCTTCTTTTTTCTTCCGTGAGAGTCACGGGCTTGCCTTTTTTGGAAAGGAAAAAAACATGCTCCCGATTCAGCTTTTCCCTTTCTGAAAGAGGCATGAAATTTTTTAAAAAGAAGCGCCCAGAACGCGACACGTGACGGTGCTTGTTGCGAGGCTTTCGAAGGAGCGCTCGTTACCTAGTTGCTTCCGGGATTTCGGGGATTAATAAGGAGGTAAGAAAAGAAGAAAGAAGGGGCGACGAAACAGCAGGCAGCCCAGTGTGAAAGTGATGGTGGCCCAGTACGCGCGACCGTTACCGGTTTGGCCCATTTCCTCCCTCCCAGTCCCCCCAGAACAGAGAAGAAGATCGATCCTCATCTCCCTCCCTCCTATTTTGCTTCCGTTCCGTTGATGAATGAATGCATATCCAGCGGAAGGTAGTGATGAATGAATGAACCCTTTCCTTTGTAGTACTACGTATAGGCAACACCTGACTGACATGCTGCTGCTAAGCATCAATCAAACTGGATGAACTCAAGCAGAGCACAAGCAAATATTACGCCACATGGCTAAAAGAGCCATAAAACGATACATATACTAGCTCGGTTAGCTAGTGCATTCACATATATAGTGCGACATCTCCAAGAAAGGGGCGTACCTTCTTAACTCTTGTCATTTTCTGCATTTTTCAGGTCTGCACAACATTGCTGGAAATTCTAGTCTTCCAAATATGCCTGGATCACTTGCACATACGAATGCTACTGCCATGAGTGGCCTTCCATCGTCAGGGGTTCAACAGCCTGGAGGGAGCATTTCTTCAAGATTTGCTTCAAACAACCTTCCTGTTGCCATGTCTCTGGTTCCTATGCCCGCCTTTGTGGAGGTTTGCAGCCCGCAATTATTATTTACCTTCTCCGTCCCGTAATATAACAACGTTTTCGGCACTAGAGTGTAGTGTCGAAAACGTTCTTATATTATGGGACGGAGGGAGTATATACGTTGAACATTCATGTTAATGGGCTTGCAATCTAACCAACAATTTTGTTGGCTTAATTATGACATACTCTTCTTGCTGTGGTTTCACGTGGATGATCATGATTTTTACTGTCTTGTCTTGGTGTTATTGTTTCTTTTGCAGATTCCTCATGCACATTCAGCCACCATGGAAGCGCCGCCACGCCACCTGCCGGACGAGCTCTTGGACGGTGAGGAGAGGGGAGAGGGGGAGAAAACAATACATCAGGCACAACAGCTGTTCAACAAGGGGCCCAATGCTATCAAAGAGGGAGTGCCTTCGGAACTGATACACTGAGGAGCAGGAGCAGGCTCTCGGTAAGTATCTATTGCCACATTTTATACTGTTGTAACTTTTATGTGATGTAATCTGCATGTGTGGCAGTTGGGAAATTATATTATTGTTCTAGTCAAGTCACAAACTAAACTTTTATGTAATCAGCATTTGTGACAGTTAGAAATGAAAAAGATGCACCTAACTTGTTTCAATGAAAATTTATAGGTCAGCAAAAGCGGAAGTAGATGCAACATTTTTACATCCATTGGCTTGCCAAAATGCTATTATATATAGCACCATACATACACCAGCCTTTGATCCATGTTAATAAATAGCACATTACTTGGAGCATTACATTAGATTATTACAATAATAATGCTTTTTCTATTAGTCTGGACCTTCAAGTGCTCACCTTATCTTGTGTTGTTTCCACAACAGGCTACAGCTGCCGCTTCGAGCACTTTGAGTTGTCTGACACTGCAGCTGCAGCTGATGAAGAGGAGTACTTTGCTGGTGGCAAGGACCGCTTAAGCGCGCTCCCGGAAGAAGTGATCCAGCTGGTGTTATCTTTCCTATCCTCGCGTCAAGCCGTGCATACGTGCGTGCTTGCCACCCGCTGGCGCACCGTCTGGAAGTCCGTGCCATCTCTTCGCTTCGATGCTGGTGATGAGCCCTGCGAGTGTTGCCGTGAGCACTACAAGTGTAGCCAAGACCTCAAGTGTTTCATCGATAGCTTTGTCCGCTGCCATGGCCCAACACCTCTGCATGAATGTGAGATCATTATTGATCATCATATGGAAACGGAGGAGTTTCGCAATGACTGCCATCTGTGGCTCCGTTATGCTGTGTCATGCAATGTGAGGGTTCCCCGATTCGAAATCTTAAGGGGCGAACGTTTGCAGCTATCGGCCAGGACTCTCATCTCCCAGCACTTGACAAGGTTAATTCTTTGTGGTATTGAGTTTGAGGATTTCTGTCTGGATGTTTTGAGCTGTCAGTCACTTGAGGTGCTGGAGATGTTTGAGTGTGGAGTCGACATCGAGACTGCCTTTCCAAAATCTTTACAGCATCTGAGAATGAGATATACAAAGTTTTCCTCTGATGATACCCGGTCTATTATTTCTGCACCAGGTCTAGTTACATTGGAACTGGATCATTGTCCGGGTTGGACTCCATTGCTTAAGAGCCTTCCAGCATTGGTGACAGCATTCATCAACATTGGATATATGTGCTTGGATTCCTGTCCATATGATGATATATGTGCTAGTGAGCCATGTGCCAACTGCTCTGGTCTGGGTGATGATGATTGTGTGCTTCTTCAAGGTTTGTCGGGCGCTGCAGATTTAGAGCTGAGATCGCATCACTCTATGGTATGCTTGCACTTTGTTTCTACTGAATATGCTTGCTTTTTTGCTGACTTTAATTCTTCACTCACTTGGCCCAGGTCTTCAACAAGGACATAAGACGACGGTGCCCTGTGTTTACCAAGCTGAAAACACTGTTGCTTGGTGACTGGTGTATCCATGCTAACTTCAGTGGCCTAGTTTACTTTCTTCAGCACTCACCAGTTCTAGAGAGGCTTACGCTTGATACTTGCCCCGAGGTATGATTTTCCTGTATGCATGAAATGTATGATGCCTTGTGTTGGAAATGGCCATGTACCCTACTGCTGATTCATTTCAGTTATTTATCTTGTTTGCAATAGGATTTTAATTTTCACATTAAAGTGAGTGAACACTACAAGCCAAAGGAACAATTCTTGGTATCAGAACATCTCAAACAAGTCACGGTCGGTTATGAGGAAGGAGATGGAAGGATTCGCCAAATATTAAAGCTCCTTGCTTACCATGGAGTGCCTTGGGAACTGACTGATACACACTGAGGAGCAGGCTCTCGATCGGTAAGTAACTATTTCCACATTTTACTGGTGAAACTTTTATGTGATGTAATCTGCATGTGTGACACTTGGGAAATTATATTATTTTTCTAGTCAAGTCACAAACTAATTTTTTATGTCATCTGCATGCATGTGTGATAGTTGGAAATGAAAAAGATGCACCTAACTTGGTTGAATGAAAATTTATAACATTTTTACATCCTTTGGCCTGCCTTTGATCCAGAAAGTCGCATATTTTTTTTTCTTTTCTTTTTGGGCAAACGCTATGTCGCATCTTGATTAACTGTTTGGCCTCCTCATGATCGACCGTTCAAAAAAAAAATGATCAATAAGAATACCTGACAACAAACATGGCGACTGTGCCTATTCTATTCTGATAAGTAGGTAGGGTGATTAACAAAAACCTACTCCCTCCGTTCCAAAATAGATTACCCAACTTTGTACTAACTTTGTAGCAGGTTACTAAATGCACAGGCACTTAATTTGTTGACCTTGTCTTGATAATGAGATAATTTATACATCTCATTATTTATTTAAGAGTGCAACTGATTCCATCCATGTTAATAAACAGCACATCCTTGGAGCATTACATTACATTACATTATTACAATAATAATAGGTAAACAAAGCTCTATCTATGTTGTCTGACACTGCAGCTGATGAAGAGGAGGAGGAGGAGGAGGAAGTGGGCATGCTTGTGACATGGACAGGCGAGGACGTGGCGGCGCGACGCATGACATAATAGAAACTGAATCATGTAGTCATGGAATCGACGAAACAAATAGAAACTCCTCTCAACTTGTGCTGTGACTACTGGATCCCATCATGGATCGCTCAGGTCACTCACTATAAGCCTTTCGATACAGCTGATTGATGAGTCCTATCCTGTGTTTGTTTGTTTGTTTACGTGTTTCTGCTACCACTTATATGTACTAATGCTCAGAATGACTTGTCGGAGAAATGGAATCATCATCATCATCATACCGTAATACTACCATGCTAAAACATCAACAAAATAAATTCGAAAGACGGTTGGTGACATCCGTAATGTTTACGTGTTTCTGCTAACACTTATGTACTAATGCTAATATCCACTCCACTCCCTCCGCCAGCTTCAGAATGACTTGTCGGAGAAATGGAATCATCATCATCATCATCATCATCATCATCATCATAGCGTAATAGTACCATGCTAAAAGCTTCAGCACATCAACAAAATAAATTGTGATTTCACAACAATATTCGAAAGACGGTTGGTGACATCCGTAATCAGAGCAAGATTTGAAATCCACATGCGGGGAAAAAAAACGTCATGTATGTAATTGTTGTATTCCTATTTCACAGCACCAACTGCCATACCGAGTACATACACTAGTAGCATAAACAGACACAAGACAGCTTCCAGAATTTCTTGGTCTATTTCTACCGTGTAAAGAAAAGACTAGATCCACTAGACAAGAAAAAGTATCTGTATCTAAGATTCTTCGGTCTGGATGGTCAGGTCATGTATCCCTAGGTCCTCGTACAGTCCATGCACGTATTCAAGCACCGACTGATCATCACTGCTATTCTTCACCTGCACACACGCACACCCAATGCCCCACTTCAGTCATTCATTCGAGCATTATCAGGTATCAACAAGTCAAGTCTGCTGAAATTTATCTTGACTTACCCTGATGGAGAGGCAACCAACAGCATGACCAGGCACAAGCTCCCAAAACCGAGCCTGGGATACCTCAGAGACATCCTCACAGGCAGTAATCTGGAGAAAGAGTGATACCTCAGCCGTGTGAAAGGTGGCGTTGCTAAACAAATAGCTATTCAAAGTAAGATAAGATGCTTACCTGTCTGCCGCACTTGATCAAGGCTGAAGGTGGCACGTTCCCAGGCGCAATCTGCAGCAGGACATTGCCCGTGGCTTTGAACAGAGGCATGACAAGCATGAACACCGCCACCGAAACAATTCCCAGGCATAACACCTCCGCGTTCTCAATCCTAACAACAGAGGCGCAAACGCAAGTATTTAGCCAAAACCCAAACGCCATCATAAAAGAGCAGAGGAAAGCTGTCAAAGGATTTACCCCAATGAAAGAAACCAAGAAGCTAGTATCAAGCCTGCACTGGAAGAGAGAGATACCAGATGTCAATTAAAATAGATAGTGATGCAAAATAAATTGAAGGAGAGATGCATCATGCCACTGTTTGTACCTCCGTACTGAATCTGCCAGAACATGTAAACAGATAGAGTGATGGTTCATATCCTCTGCTTTCCTGTAAACTGACATTTACAGACAATGATATGTCCATTGATCGGTCTATTTTCAAATTATGATACTTAGCAAGGAGAAGATGTATATCCTGACAGATCTGCCAGAGACAGACAGGATACCAATCACTTGCATACCTATGTTAACACGAGCATAGCTCCGAAAGAACCAGACACCGAGTAAATTGACCAAAAGGTTTGTGACTGCAGAAACAATGAGGTAATGCCTGAAACATATTTTTTATAAGAGAAAGAAAAAATATTAGGACTGCAAACAGTTTAGATTGATAGGCCATGACTGAAGAAAAAACGTGGTAGATGCATGGAAATAAGAGATCACCAAACAATTCTTGGTTTCTCAGGCAAAAAATGTAAGAGGTAAGAACATTTGAACAGAGCCATCTGTCGGCATATAGAAATGGTGCTTACTTGTGCTCGGATTCATCCTGCATAAACGAATGCAGCGCTTCAACAGCCAAGGAGAAAGACAGGAACAGCAGGAACAGCTGTCTACATAAACAAGCATATGGATGGAGGCGGTCAAAACGTTAGCACAAAAAAGGTTAGAAAGGCCAGAAAGTGTGCCACTAAGTGCAAAGAAATTAAGCAAATAATCCAGTATGTGATGTAAGGGCAACAACAGACTGTTCCAGTTTTGTGCTACAAGAAATTCTGGCTGTTGTTGCTAGCTTGCTACATACAAAATCATAAGAAGAAGATAAAAACAAGGGTTGGGTTTGTGCTGCCTCGCAATGAAACATATATGTTTTTATCATAGCATGGTGTTTGCACATCGACATTGGTGTCGCGGCGAAAACAGGGGAGGTTAATTTAAGATGACCAGGACATATTGACAACACAGGTAAGTTGGGCTTGGCAGCACTGCTACATGATTTGTCTCCCTTAATAAACTCTATGCAAACAAGGATGTGAAAGAGGTTTAGGGTGGCGACGCTTACGGCATTGGTGAAGGCGGCGAGGACCTCCAATCTCTTGTACCTGCAGGACAGGATAGGATAGCAAAGCAAAGTCAGGGGCACGAATGAATCCAACTGAACTGAACTGAACCTGAAATTCACTGCATCTATCTGGAGTATCCATTAGGCAAAGGAGCTTGCTTGATATTATACCCGTAGGTGTAGGTGGAGTCGGGCTTGGTCCGGGCGGCGGCCATGGCGAAGAGGGAGAAGGAGAGCAGGCCGCAGCCGAAGGTGAGGTGGAAGGCGTCCGAGACGAGGCCGACGCGCCCGGTCAGGAGGCCCACGGCGAGCTCCACGGCGGAGTAGGCGGCGTTGAGGGCGAGCAGCAGCGCGAGGCGGCGCATCGGGCGGGTGGCGAGCCAGCGGTACCGGGCGTCGGGCGCCTTGGGCGGCTGCTGGGGGAGGGGCATGGGGATGGAGGAGTCGGAGCGGGCGAGGCCGGGGCCGGGGGGCCGCGGGGAGGAGGAGGAGAAGGACGGCTGCCGGGAGTAGGCCAGGCGCCGGTCTCCGCTACCCACCACGCCGTAGTTGGGGTTCCACGCCCGAGGATCCGCCATCGCCATCGCCGGCGCCGGAGCTCGAGATCCGCCTTTGGGTTTGGGTTTGGGTTTGATGGGCTTTCTACTTCGTGGGCCCAACCAGTCAATACCAAAGGTTGACTCGTCCCCATTGTTGAAAAAAAAAATATAATGTAGGAGTATATAATAAGTAAGGAAAAATAATAGACTCTTGCTAGTCATGGTTAAGAAGGAAAATCATATACAAATCTTTCTTTGAAGCAAGGCGAGGGCCGGAAGGTTCCTAAAACAAGCATATCAAAAGAGAGAGAACTGACATCAAGAAAGAGATTGTGAATAAGGTGGGGAGAAGAAATGCCGTGGAGAAGACAAGCAAAGAGAGGTAAAGCAACGTGGCTAGTGAATTATGCCAATGCGCCTCAATCGCTGGATGTCCATATGGTCACCTGATGCTGCCGGCAACTACCATATATAAGAAAAATGAATAGACTCTTGCTAGTCATGGTTAAGAAGGAAAATCATAGAGAATGTAAAAAAAATAAGAGAAAAATCATAAACAATCTTTTTTTCTGAAACAGGGAAGGGACCAAAAGGTCCTAAAACAAGCATACTAGAAGAGTGAGAGGGAAATGATGTAACAAAAATATTGTGAGTAAGGCGGGGGAGAAGAGAGACCGTGAAGAAGACGAGCAGAGAAAGGTAAAACGATGTGGTTATGCCACGTCTATTGCAAGTTTGGGAATGTTGCGGGTGCACTAAGTGCAAGCTTCAAGCTGGCTACTACTAGTAGTATTGTACTTCTATAACAAAGCTGGCAACAGGCGTCCTTACAGTTTGTCCCTTTTTGCTGATGATATTGTTTCAAAAGAACAAATAGATGCCATAGCTCTAATCTTCTAATGGGATTTCGAAGTATATAACAATTTCCCTGCTGCATATGAGAGAATATAATTATCAACAAATATACTATAGAGAAGATGATGGCATCGCTTAGCACTTAGTGAAATCAAATCTTTTTGGAAAATAGGGGTTGTATTGAAGACACTTACTTATTTTTGTACTCCTTCTGACCCATAAAAAATGTTTTTATATTATGGGACGGTGGGAGCACCGTTGAAGGCCAGCCTACTTTCAGTCAACACACAATTGATGGATGTATTACATTGAAGGACACCTTCCTCTCATAGCCTCTCTTTGCTCTCGTCTTCTCAACCAGTCTCTCTGCTCTTGTCTTCTTCACAACGTTGAAGGATATAATATAACATTGAAGAGGACACCTTCCACCACAAACTCTTTCTGCTCTCGTCTTCTTCATCAGTCTCGCTGCTCTTGTCTTTTCCACAACTTTGAAGAATGTACTATAGCATTGAAGAGGCCACCTTCCACCACTCCACTTTCTGCCCTCGTCTTCTCTATCAGCCTCTCTCTTCTCTCGTGTTCTGCATCAGCCTCTCTCTGCTTTTTTCTTTTCCATGGCGTGTAAGGATGTACTATAGCATTAAAGAGGTCAACTTCCACCTCATCCACTCTCTGCTCTCGTTTTCTACATCAGCATCTCTTTACTCTTGTGTTCTGCATCGACCTCTCTCTGCTCTTGTCCCCATGGCGTGTAAGGATGTACTATAGCATTAAAGAGGTCAACTTCCACCTCATCCACTCTCTGCTCTCGTTTTCTACATCAGCATCTCTTTACTCTTGTGTTCTGCATCGACCTCTCTCTGCTCTTGTCCCCATGGCGTGTAAGGATGTACTATAACATTCAAGAGGTCAACTTCCACCTCAGCCACTCTCTGCTCTCATTTTCTACATCAGCCTCTCTCTGCTCTTGTCTTTTCCACAACGTGTAAGGATGTATACTATAGTATTGAAGAGGTCAACTTCCACCTCAGCCACTCTGTGCTCTCGTTTTCTCCATCAGCCTCTCTCTGCTCTTGTCTTTTCCACGACACTATAGCATTGAAGAGGTCAAGTTTCATCTCAGCCACTCCGTGCTCTCATTTTCTACATCAGCCTCTCTCTGCTCTTGTCTTTTCCACGGCGTGTAAGTATGTACTATAGCATTGAAAAGGTGCTCGGCCAAACAATTCATTTGTTTGATGCAAAGGTTAATGTAGTGGAAGTAGATGGTCAAGAGCTCCATCGCGCCTTGCAAAATCCCCTAAGGAGTCAAACCAGAGCCCTCCACCCATCTCCTCTTTTTGACACCATAGCGAACGGGAAACAAGGGAGAGAGTAGATGCAACACCAGATCCACCGCTAAAATGAGCTTATTGTCGAGGGGACGCCTTCGCCATACCCCCAGTCCCCACGGCTTTCCACCATGGAAATTGGCTGGAAGGGGGAAGATGAGATCCTAATGCCGCTCGCGAGCACTCGAGCAAAGCTCCGCCACGACATAGCTCTAGTCGCCTCTCAGGCAGGTCTAAACCTAAATGCTAACCTAAATTCACTATTCTAATTAAGGAGAAGAATGTCGTCCTCTCCCATCCCCACTCTGGTCGGCCAGATCCCCGAAGGAGAAGGGGGCGGGGAAAGTAGGCGACCCTCAAAGCGGTGGAGAAGAGGGGGAAGGGGGAGGAGAGAACATGAGGCAGAATCTTATACAAAGTGACGAAATTACTAAAGGGGCCCGACACGAGCATCCATGTTCTTACTCCTCTTTGTTTTCGGCTAGAATTTATAGAACTCGGAGCATATTCACTTGAAGTTGCACATTGGAGGTTTTGAATCTTTGTAAAGACCCTTCATACGATTCGACCCCCCCCCACCCCCCCCCCCCCACCCACACACACACACACCTAGTGTGATGACATGCCGACACATCTTGTTTTAGCGTTATCCCGCCTAAATTTTTTACACTGCACCTCTCCATTCCTTTCCTTTTCATCCCCGTCTCGACAAGTTGTTGAATGACGTGTCGTCGCACGAGGCGGAAGAGAGCGTCCCGACAAGTTTAATGGTCATCAATGCATTTTACAAGAAGCCAAATTAACTTGTCTCGGTAGTTTAATTAATCTTTGTCGAGAAAAGTTGAGTCGTAAAAGTGGAAAGAAAGGAAGACTATCGAGGGAGCGGCGTTTCGGCTCCCAGGAGCATACACTTTTTGGCGCGAAGGAAGAACTCAAAACAAACAGAAAACAAATTTAGAAACTTTTGATTTCTATTTTTACCTGTTCACGGTAGCATCCGATGTGATTCTTGACAATTTTCATCAGAAGGGAACATCTGTGCTTTGCTAGGGGAAAATAAGATAAAGTTCAGTGAGAAATAAAAATCTACAGGTGACATCTAGAGCATATTTGAATATCCGGAAAAAGGAAGACCAGCATGTTGCCCATCTTGGTCTTCAGCTAGACCAGATGAAGTTTATGCACATGTTACAATTCACAGCAGAGTAAATTCAAATTGCAACCCACAGAAAATCAAAAGAACGACGAGAATGCGAGATCAAATTAAGAAACATGACAACACGGTATGGATGGATACATCAATAACAGAATAATCATCTTGAGTACATCTTAACAATAACAACAAATTCATAGGAGTATCGAAAATCAGACCAAATTTTATCCCCGTCTCAACAGGTTGCTGAATGACGTGTCGTCGCACGAGACCGTCCTCACAAGTTTAATGGTCACCAATGCATTTTACAAGAAGCGAAATGAACTTGTCTCGGTAGTCTACTTAGTCTTTGTCGAAAAAATTGATTCATAAAAAAGGAAAGGAAAGAAGACCGCCTTCTGATAGCGGCATATTGGCTCCCATGAGCATATGCTTTTGGCGCGAGCAGAGAACATCAATAACAGAGAGATTTTCATGCAAAAGGGAACATTTGTGCTCTGTTATGGTTACCAATGCATTTTAGAAGTAGCGAAATGAACTTGTCTCGGTAGTCTACTTAATCTTTGTGGAAAAAAATTGATCCATAAAAATGGAAAGAAAGGAAGACCATCGAGGGAGCGGCGTTTCGGCTCCCAGGAGCATATGCTTTTGGCGCGAACAAAAAACCCAAAACAAATTTGAAACTGATTTATTAAAAAAAACACAAAACAAACAAAAAAAATATTTGAAAACTGATTTTTGGCGTTTTTTCATGCAAAATGGAACATTTGTGCTCCGGGGGAAATAAGACAAAGTCAAGTGAAAAATAAAAATCTAGGATGACATATAGAGCAATCCGGATCATGTGCTACCTGAAGCTCACGGGTATGAAGGGGAAAAGGGAACACCAGCATGTTGCCCATCTTGGTTTTCAGCTAGAGCAGATGAAGTATATGAACTTGTCCCAATTCACATCAGAGTAAATTCAAATTGCAAACCACAAAAAAATAATCAAAACAACCACGATAATGCGAGACCAAATTAAGAAACATGACAGCACGGTATGTATGGATACAGCAATAACAGAGTCATCATCTTAACAACATCATCTTAACAGCAACAACAAATCCATAGGAGTATCTTACTACCACCTTGAGCAGCAGCTTAGCTAGTCCGCTAAAACACTACAGGTTCCAGATATAGAGAAACTCAAAATGGCAACAAACATATAACATCACCGACGCCGACAAACCACCGCCTCGGTCACGCGACGTTTCAGTCCCACAAAACCGAAACACGCCGCATGGCTTCATCTGCAAGTATGTACAGTAACAAACAACCAGGGAAGGAAACCCTTGTGCAATTTTCCACTGTCCATCTTCCATCTCCAAGCCCCAGCCCTCAGCCTCAGCTTAGGCCTGCTTGCTCTATTCACCGTTTTCTAGCTGGAGCATCAGGCCTGCTCCTTGCCCTCTTCCTCTACACTTCCAGTAGTATCAGCCACCTCTGCATTCTTCTCTGAACCTGCACCGGCCATGTCCTCATCGGTCTTCTCCTGCTCTACATCACCCCTGGTAATGTCAGACTCCTTGACTGCATTATCAGCAACAGAGACGACATCAGCCACCACCGCGACATTCTCCAAAGCCTCCTCAACCAAGTTGCCAGCATCACCCATCTCAGTGTCATTCTTCAGAGCAAACTCAACTGCGTTGGCAGAAGCAGAGGCAGCAACATCCATCTCAGTGTCATTCTTCAGAGCATCAGCGACTACATTAGCAGAAGCAGAGGTAGCACCATTCATCTCAGTGTCAATCTTCAGAGCATCCTCAACAGTGTCATCAGAAGCAGAGGCAGCATCAACCTTCTCTTTCTCAAGTAGATTAGCATTTTCAGCACCAGCAGCAATAGCATTAGCATTTTCCAG
This sequence comes from Aegilops umbellulata, assembly GCA_032464435.1. Lineage (NCBI taxonomy): Eukaryota > Viridiplantae > Streptophyta > Magnoliopsida > Poales > Poaceae > Aegilops > Aegilops umbellulata. The sequence continues at coordinate 980,995 of CP136057.1, read as the reverse complement.
AGACTCAATTACAGCGTCGCCTGCAGCAACAGCCGCAGCATCAACAGCCGCGGCATCAATGCCATTCTCCACAACAGCATTCTCAACATCAGCATTAGCCCTCTGCTGGAGGACAAGAGCAGCAGCGCCGTCAGCCCCAGCAAAGCGCGCCTCGATGGCCTCAAGACGGCGCCTCATGTCGCCGACCTCCTGCTCCATGAGGAAGAGCCTCTCCTTGAGCGTGAGGTTCTCCTCCTCGAGCCTGGCGACGTGCACGTCCTGGTCGTACTCGTCGTCCAGGTCCTCGAAGACGTAGCCGGCGGCGCCGTTGGCCATGCCGCCGGGGTAGACCATCTCGAAGCGGCTGAGGTCGTGGTCGAGGCGGCGCTCGACCTCGACGTGCTCCTCGACGTCGCTGCCGCTGCTGGAGTCGTCGTCGTCACCTTCGCCTTCGGCGTCGGGGTGGCGGGGGGAGGATGCGCGGAGGCGGATGAGGCCCTTCATGGAGCCGTATCCGTCGACGCCCCACTGCTGCTGCGCCATGTCGGAGAGGCCCTCGCGGGAGGGGGAGATGCGCGGGGTGGGGAGCACGGCGGGGGTGACGGGGCAGGGGGAGACGAGCGAGGCAATCCCCCCCGCCCGCTTGGCCCGGATGATGAAGGAGGTGGTGTTGCGCGGCGCCTTGGCCTTGTTGGTGCCCCCGGCCTTGTTGGACTTGGGGAAGAAGTACTTGCGGCCGCCGCCGGCGTTGTTGGGGTTGTTGTTGCCGCCGCCGGCGTTGTTGGGGTTGTTGAACCAGCGGCGGGCCTTGGCGCGGTTCTGCACCTGCAGGTCGCCGATGGCGGGGGGCTGGTAGGCGCCGCCGCCGGCGAGGTTGGGGTTGTTCTTGCGCTTCCAGCCGCGGCTGGGCTGGGGCTGGGGCGGCGCGAGGAAGGGCTGCGGCAGCGGCAGCGGCGGCGGCGGCATGGCGTCGGCGGCCGCCGGCGGGGGCGGTGGCGGCCACATGGGGAAGCTCCGGGGCATCATCTGGCTGGGATCCATCGCCTTGGGAGGATTCGGGTGTATTTCTAGGGTTTCAAATCGACCGAATCGGCGGTGGATCGGATCGGAGATTAATCAAGCAGGAACAACTCGCGGCGGCCCAATCCTAACCCTAGCTGGCGAGCGAGCGAGCTTCCTCGCCGGAGTTCGACCGCCGGCGGCGGGTGGGATTAGCGAGCGAGCGAGCGATCGATTTCGATTTCGTTCTGTTCCTCGATTCGATTTCGATTTCGATTTGGGGTTTGGGGAATGGAATGGAATGGAGAAAAACTGTGGGGGAGGAAGCTGTCCGGGATGCTTATATAGGACGCGTGCCCACAATGGACGGCCCAGATTCCATCCTAGCCTACCTAACCTGCCTACTATACTTTTTCTGCAATTTTGGTTGAGTTGGAAGTTTCTAGAGAGCCTGTGAACCTTCAAAACCTTTTTTCCTAACAATGTGTGCTTCCTACTAATGTATTATTATCGAGTAGGTAAAACCGAAATGATATTGTTTCGTTTACCTTTTTCCTCCCCCTCCCCACTAAACAAAGTTGCCTTGTACGCTTTCGGAATCCCATATTAGGCGGGAAACGTCATCCACGTGGGCGTCCACCGACATGGCACCTGTCAACTTTCTATCACCGGAGGGGATATCGGGACCGTTGTCTGGCGAAACCCACGACCCGTATATATAGGAGGTATGCACAATACAGAGCGTGGAGATGTGGGCGAATACAATGGATCTCGCCGATACTCCCGTGGTGATGACGGTAGACAAAGAGACTCGGTGACAACAAGATTTAAAGTGCTACCATCCTGTCTGTGCAAATGATGCTCGAACTAATGCGAGTTTAATTTAAAAAAACACCATATAGAAATTAGGACAACATAATTAAACTACGGATGCCAACAAAACCAAATTCCAACCAATCAATTTCAATTCCCATTGCTCCTAGACATTCAATGACGTTGCATCCCTCTTCACTACCAAAGCGCGCAGGTGTATTTATTTACAAACGCAACAACCAATATTTACAAACGCAACAACCAAAAGTACTACCCATCCACCACCACCACCATATGCCATTATAAAAGGTGTCCATGGAGTTTGAAATTTAGACCAATTTGTACCTATTTTGATTTGCTAAAGTGGGGTGGGCTGCCTATGCATTTCTACTTGTCTCATGGTTTGGGACCGAGTTATCAAATACTCACGACGGCTTTTAGTCTTGTTGAGCTTGGGTCCTCTCCACAAGCCAGGTACAAAACTCGGTCCAAAACTCAAGGAAAATGTTGTACCTGGCTTGTTCATTTTTCGTGAGCTGTGGAAAGACTGCCATTTCGGTGAGCTCATCTAAGATACCAAATAAATGAACTAAAGCTGATCATAATTGGAAACTAGGAATCAAAGGCATCCAGAAAGATTCACGAGCAATTTCGTCTCCTGCAACGCTAACACAATGTAGTTGTTAGCTTTGTCTTGAGACCGCAGTGTGAATTATTTTGCTCTTGGACCGCTTCATAAAGTGTAAGCACTCATAGGCTGCTATGATGTTGCCAGTGATTAATCTCCCAGGTTAAAAAGCAGATTGCTCAAGTGAAATGATCTCTGGAGAATCTTTTTCAAACGATTTGCATGTACCTTTGGTATGATCTTAAAGATCACATTGCACAAACTTATTGGTCGAAAATGTGACAATGAGTTGGATTCAACACCTTAGCAATCAAGACAATGAACGTCCTGTTGGATCCAACATCTTAAAGATCACATTTTCAGGCTGGCGTTGGATGTTCGGGGCCAGGCCGGATGTCCGGACCCTATAGCTTCTGCGTTGTTGGGCTGTTGCTGCTGTTGTTGTCTTTAGGGGACGGATGTCCAGGTCAGTAGACTTTTGGCGATTCCTTTCGTCCGTCCTCTTCGTCCGTGTACTTGGGGACTTGTTCATCTTCACGAGCATCTCCAAGAGGGTCTTCTCCACACCTAATCGCACATAGCATTCCCACTTTATGTAGTAGCCATGTCTCACGTGGGTCACATGGAATATCACAAAAGGAGAGATGTCACCTCAGTTTCGATAGCTCTTACACGGGCTCGTGTCATTGGTCCACTTTGCACTCGAGTAGGCGAAGGTGCATCCATGGGGATGACCGTAGGATGCTCCGCATCACCAGGGGCCCCACAAGCCACCAGGGGCGCGTCATGCCTTGTGGGCACCTGGGTGGCCCCTCTGGTATTTATTTTCTCCAATATTTTTTAATTCCAAAATAAATCTCCATGAAATTTCAGCTCATTTGGAGATGTGCAGAATATGTATCTCTGACATAAGCTTTTTCAGGTCCAAAATTTCAGCCGCCGGCAATCTCTCTCTTCATGTAAATCTTGCAAATTAAGAGAGAAATGCATTAGAATTGCTCCACAAAGTATTATATTGATAAAAATATTAAAAATAACAGTAGAAAAACGTGATGCAAAATGGATGTTAGTAACCACCGTGCCACAAGAACTTCATGTGCTAAATTCCATCACTTTTTGACCTTATCATCTTTTCTTTCATTTTTTCTGTTTTTTATTTTCCATTTTTTCCATCTTTTTACTTTTCCTTCTTCCTTGTTTGATTTTTTTATCGAAATTAATGAACTTTTTTTCAAATTTGATGAACATTTTTCAAGATTGATGATTTTTTTTAAAAATTGTGAACTTTTTTCGAAATGGATGAAGTATTTTTTCAAACTCGGTGAACTTGTTTCAAAACTGATGAACTTTTTTTCTAAAACGATGAACTTTTAAACCTTTTTTTAGTTTTCCCAAAGTCTGTGAACTTTTTTTAAGTCTGTGAACTTTTGTCTCAAAATCAATGAACATTTTTAAATTCACGATTTTTTAGAAATAAATAAAAAACTAAATGATAAATAAATAGCGCAGCCATACTAGTTCATGTATTGTTAGCGCTATTGAAATCACAAGTGTACGATCTGCCACAGACACGCACGCGCTGCTAGCCGCTCCAACCAAATGACTTGTGTTGACAATCTACAACGTGATTTCTAAAGAAACGAACAGCAAGGCAAAACACAAATGACCAGCTTACAAATATTTCCAAAAAAGTGTTTTAATGGGACCAAGCACATGACCTCCGGTGAGAGAACCACGTCACATGCCACTATAGTCCATATATTTGTTGAGTAAAATGGCAGCTCAACAGTTTTTTTATTTCGAATGTGATTTTCTTCTCGCAAAACTATTTTTTTTGAAAAATGAACAACTCTTCAGAAAATAAATAAATAAATAAAGACTGAAACATTTTTTGGAAATCCAATTTTTTAAATAATAAGAATGGGAACTTTTTGAAAGAAATGAGAAAACTTTTATAAACAACAACAAAATTGAAAAAGGCAAACATTGTTTTTAAAAGCATGAACATTTTATGAAATTCCCAATCATTTCTCAAAATTGGTAACAAATTTTGAACACATGACATTTTTTTGAATTTGTGAACAAATTTTGAAAAGGAGAACATTTTCTAAGAGTTCTGAATGTTTTGAAATTGCAATTTTTTTGAAAATTCATGAACATTTTTTAGTAGTGAGGAAATTAATATTTTCTGAAATGTCGGAACATTTTTAGAAACTGTGAACATATTTCGAAAGAAATATTTAAAAAAAATTCTTGAATGTGTTTTGAAACACGAACATTTCTTGACATTGTGAGAAAATTTTGAAAAAATTGAAAAGAAAAACATTCCAAACTTTGTTTAAAAAAATGGAAATATCTTTTGAAATTCCCGAACAAGCTTTGAAAACATGACTATTTTTTGTAAAAGAATTGAACTTTTTTAAAAGCACAAAGTTTTTCAAGTTTTGGAACAATTTTTGAAACTTGAACTTTAAAAAAATAAAATGATCTTGAAAAATTAAAAAGAAACAAAAAAGGAAAAGAAAAAAGAAGAAAAATAAACAGAAAAGTATTAAAAAAGAAAAAACCAAAAACAAATAGGAAAACCTGTTCTGGAATCAGAAAAAAAACCGACTGGGAGGTTCCCAAAACCAGAATCGCTGGAACATGTTAATGAGCCAGTCTAGGTTACAGCTCGATCGCAAACTCTGTGCGAATCGTCGACTGTTCGACGCAGAATGCGTGGAATAGGATATTCCCGATTCGATTCCTGAAGCATCCCGCGTCTTTTGTGTTTTTCTGGTGATTTTTATTCGCGGCTCTTTCCCTGATCGGGCCGGCCCAACAAAGTGCTGCAGTGGGCGCTAGCAACCTGATTTGGCGCTTAAGGCACCGTTTAGATTCGCCGATCCCAGCCCCCTTTTCCTCCAGGCTGTGAGGGTTTATTGTAAATATGGCATGAATACTTTATTAATTATAGATACGTTGGAGACGTATTCACCCCTATACTTATGGGTCATCACAACATCATCCTTTGTAGGACTAATGTGCACTAATTCATACACTAGAAACAACTTTGGGGATATTTGTAAAATTGTCTGCTTTATATATATATATATATATATATATATATATATATATATATATATCTTGAGATATTTTTTTAGGGATCTCTTGAGAAAGAATATTAAAATATGCACCACGACACACGTATATACACTAAAATTTGACGCAAGTTACAGATAATAATTGATGAAGCTATGTTGTTCAATTCTTTTCTGTTTTGCTCACATTTAGGGGGTTTTCAGGACTTTTTTAAGAGACATTGTTTGAAAAAACTTTGGCTGCAACATATAATTTACATTAAGTATGGTGTGTGTGTGCGATAGAGAGATAGAGGTTCAATGATATACACTAGAAATTTATAACATAGAATGCTTTTATCAATTGTGGCCAAGTAAAAAAATATTTAGGTTTATAATTTTATATAAGTATCTATAAATAAGTATAAAAGTTTAATACAAATAGTAAATGTTTTAAGTTGTTTCGAGCCCATACCATGTTTGGCTTTTGCATCGTCATGTATATAGTTTGTGAGTCTTTCTGCATGACTCCAATTTATATTTGGAAAATTCTAATCAGTTTTAACAATTTTTCTCGCATCTCAGATGAGCTCATCAAAATGACAACCTTTCCATAAATTGCGAAAATTGAAACAAAATCACGTACACCACAAACAAGGCACCCAGGATCAAAAAGCTAAAACCCAAGTGAGTGTGTGATAAAAATAGATCCAAAAGTACGAGAATAGTAAAAATGTCTGAAAGTCCACCCTACTGTAGCAAACCAAAAAAGTTACGAATTGGTCTAAATCAGTACATTTTGTACTTCCTACTAATGTAATGTGTTATTTGGTAACAACAAAATACTCTTATTTTGTTTATCTTTTGCTCAACATTGTTGCCTTCTATGCTTTTGGACTGCCGGATTAGCCAAGGAAATGACATTGTTTAGGCATCGAATAACAAAAAACAACATTGAATTTTGGTTGTGGAATTTTGCTACAATTTGAAGTTTCTAGAGAGCATATGAACCTTCCTTCAAAACCCTTTTTGAAACAATATTCGGTATATTTTGTGCTTCCTACTGATGTATGGTAGGTAAAACCGAAACTCTCTTTTCATTTATTTATTTCATTTTATTTTGCTAAACACGGTTGCCTTTATAGGCTTCTGGAATCCCATATTAGGCGGGAAAAAACGTCAGTGTGGGCGTCGACCGACATGACACCGGTCAACTTGCTACCACCAGAGGGGATACCAGGGTCGTTGCCTCGCGAAACCTTAAAGAAATCGGGACAACATAAACTACGGATGCCAACAAAACCAAATCCCAACCAATTGGTGACGACTCAAGGATTTATTTCCCATTGCTCCTAGTCTTTAAATGATGCTTGTGTCCCTCTGCACTGGCAAGGCATGCACGTGTATTCATTTACAAGCACAATAACCAAAGTACTACCCCTCTTGCACCACATCCACCACCAGCATATGCTATTGTAAAGGTCCAAGGAGTTTGAGATTTAGACCAAGTGTCGCTATTTTGATTTTCCAGAGTGGGGTGGGCTGCTAGGCATTTCTACTAGTCTCGTAGTTTCGGATCAATTTTATCACTGGGTTTTTAGTTCTGTTGAGCTTAGGTGCCTTCTTTGTGGTATAGAATATATCTAACTTTGGTTCAATTTTCGTGAGTTGTGGAAGCTATCATTTCGCAAAGCTTCTCATGAATCTTTCTTGATGCCTCCAATTCCTATCTACAAATTCTAACCAGTTTTGATTATTTGTCTCGCATCTTAGATGAGCTCACCCAAATGGTAGCCTTTCCACAACTCACAAAAAATGAACAAGAGCCAGGTACACCATGAACAAGCCACCCAGGCTCAACAAAATTAAAAGCCCAAGTGAGTATGTGATAAAAGTCGATCCAAAAGTACGAGCATAGTAGAAATGTTTGGAAGCCCATCCCCTTTAGCAAATCAAAATAGCTACGAATTGGTCTAAATCTCAAACTCCTTGGACGTTTATAGTGGCATACGACGGTGGTGGTGGGTGGAGATGCAAAAATCTGGTTATTGGTCTTCTAAAAACAAAAACATTATGTCTAAAATGTCAATCATGCATTGTAATTGAAGATTTGGATGAATTTAATTTGATATGATGATACTCTAGTGTGCAAGGAACAAAGTAGAAATAAATTGGTCAAAGTTTGATGTGTGACAAAATTATGGTTTGGAGTCTTGGAGGTATCCAGAAAGATAAATGAGTCAAGTCTCTGCATCCTAACTATGCAAAAGACATGTGTGAACACATTATGCTTGTATCTCCTTGATGCAATGTTAAGAGTCAATAAAACGTCCTTCATGACGACACAAACTTTTATGAGTAAATTGTATTTTTTTAAGAAGCATGAAGTTTGCTTAGTTAGTTATGTTCTTTCTGGTGGAACTAGCCCGCCGGGTTTGAGTCCTAGATTTTGCATACATGTTTTGTATTTTTTGGTATTTAGTCCAGGTTTTTTGGATGATTTTCATTCAGCAGGAGAAGATGTTCTGATCGTCTGCGAGGCTATTGTGGCGACGTCGCACATTTCAAGTCTTAAAGCTTCTGAAGGTTCTCATACAGATAAAGTGTGCATATATGCATTCATATGATTGAGTGTGCATGCATGCAGTATTCATATTTCTGTGCTTGTATTATGTTTCTCGAAAAGAGAGCTTTTCAGACCATTTTTTTGTTATCACTTCCATATAGGCTGGGTCGAATTCTAGCAAAAAAAAAGTAAAAAATATGAAGAAGAAAGAAAAATAATAATGAATGAGAAGCAAAGAAGAAAGAAAACTACTGAGTTGGCCCAATATCAGCGATGCAAGGTGCCTTGCTGATGCGAGACCTCCTCCTGTGTTGCTGCGGGCAAGATAAAGTGTTGTCCTAATTTATCGGACGCCCTTCATATGCCATAGCAACAGGAAAGGTTAGTGCTTACATTTGAATTAAATGAACATTTTTTGAAAATGATGAACAAAATTTGAATTTAATCAACATTTTTTTAGGTCGGTGAACAATTTTTTAATTTTGGTGAACATTTTTTCAATCCAATGAACGTTTTTTGAAATGTTGAACAATTTTTTTTAAATGAGGAACATGTTGTGAATTCAATGAATGAAAAAGTGTTCGTCAATTTGAAAAAAAAATTTGCAAAAAAGTGAAAAAGTAAAGATTAAAAAAGAGGAAAGAAGATGGAAAAGAAAAAAGAAAAGGAAACTAGAGATGAAAAAAGAAAAAGGAAAAAAAGAAAAAAACTGGGGTACCTCGCGCCCCACGTGGGCTGGCCCAGAAGGCGCGCATGTGAGCTGGGAGGTACGCGCCACGGCGCTAGGGGGGCGCCCTATGCGCCATATAGGATCCACCATTATCATTATGCCATGCGCCGCCTCATTTGCATGGCGCATGTCTCAGCTGGGCTTTCTATCATGTCCCTATGGGAGCTCAGCTGGGCTTTGTACATGGCCCATGTTACAATCACAACACATGCCATGTATCCTAGACTCTTATATGTCCAAGGTCAATATGAAAACTCTTCCAATATGAAAACTCTTTTAGAGGTTTACCCTTAGTTTGTCCTTACCTTGACTTTTTCAGAAGGTCTGTTTCAAATAGCAATAACTTGAAGCACTTCTTTTTTTCATTACACTAATTCGTAAATCTAAGGACTATTTTAGATCCTTCCATGCCATTTTTTTTGTTTCATTACCCATTCTTTTGTTTTTTCCCTTTTGTATTTTCTTGTTATTTTCCTTTTTAAAATAGATACCTAGTTATTTTATACATGTTGTACATTTTCCGTATAGACGTGAAACATTTTTTGATACACATTGAACTTTTTTAAATACATGATTTTTTTTCAAATATATTTTGAACATTTTCTGAATACACATTAAATATTTCTGAAGTACATCTCAAACATTTTTTGAAAGGTATGGAACATTTTTAAGTGACACAACCATTTTTTTACATTGTAAAACATTTAAAAAGATATCAAGAACATATTTTTGAAATGTGTGATGTTTTTTTAATTATATGGACAACTATTTTAATAATACATTGTTGGGAAAAAGTACGTGAATATTGTTTACACTGTCTAAACATTTTTAAGAAACACATTAATTTTTTTGAATGGGATGACCATTTTTTGAATGATACAAACATTTTAAAAAATGGCACAAACAAATTTTGTACATTGTGTTAACTTTTTTAAGTACTTTAATTAAATTAAAATTTTAAAAATAAGAACAAAAGTTTTAAAACAAACAGGAAACAAAATGAATGAACAAGAAGCAAATAAGAAAGAAAAAACAAAGCTACTGGGCCGACTCAATAGCAGTGACGTGTGGTGCCTTGCTGAGGGCGTGAGACCTCCTCTTCTCTCGCTACAGGCAAGATAAAATGCTACCCCAGATTACCAGATGCCTGGCAACCACCATAATGTTAGGAAAAGACTAGCGCTCGACCGACTGATTTTCATTGTGCGATCCACCGCCTTGCGCGCGTGATGTTTATCCCCGTGGAAGCTAAGTCGGGCTTTGTCACATGGCCCATGTTACAATCCACAAAAAACATGTTGCAGAGGATATGGCAACGCGAGGCATGTGATGTGTTTGTGAGAGTCGAGCCTAAGATTGCAACAGGGAGTATGTTGCAAAGGATGGGGCAGCGCGAGACATGTGACGTGCGTGTTAGAGCTCAGCCTGAGATTGCAACATGGCCATGTGTTGCAGTTAGAAACAAAGAGCATGTGGCAATGAGTTTTTCCAGATGAACCTTAGAAAACAGTCTCACGAAACACAACACGTCTCGTGTTGCAAGCCCCGGATGCAACACGAGCCATGTTGAGAACGTTGGGTAGAGATAGAATGGTTGTCCCGCACACTATCCAACGGCTGAGGCTGTGAGATAGAGAGAGAGAGAGAGAGAGAGAGAGAGAGGTGGACGGGCTTGCAGCCAGTGTAGTGGGCTGTGAAGGCCTTAAAATGAAAGCCCAGCTAATGTGGTAAGTTATCTTCAAACCCTAGGTCTAGCTCTGGTCAGGCCCAAGCCGCACGCCGGAGTGGAGTGGCGGCGCCAACTCCGTCTCCGTCTCCGTCTCCGTCTCCGGGAGGAGCCACGGCGGTGCGGCTCTCTTTCCGGGGAGGGTAGGGGAGGACCGACGTCGGCGCGTGCGGCGCAGCGAGTGAAGCGGCGGCGAGGAGCAACGTCTTCCATCTCTGTGATCCCGCCGGCGCAATCCCAGGTTCGCCCCCAATTCTGAAACATTTTATTTACTCCAATTTCGAATTAAGGAGCCCCAATTTCGTTCAAACAATCATGAAAATGGAATCATCAGTCCAAAATGCCATCAATTCTTCTGCTAGAATAGTGAAAGTTGATAGATGATTTAGTTAAATTCAGTAGACTGACAACTTGGGAAGATGTCCCCTGCACACTAAAGTATCTGCCTCAACTTACAGCACTCAATAAACTGCAACTGAAAGCTAACTTGTTTGAGATACAAACAAATTCACACCAGAGAGATTCTTGTTTGCCATGTGAAATTGTAAATAGGTTTCCTGGTGCACAAATAGTTTCAGCATAAGTTCATAAAGAAAGGTTTAGCTTTCATCGACCCCTGACAGAGATATGATTGATTTGGGCTACAGAAAGCCGGACTAATCCTTTTCAAATACCCCAACTCTGAAACTTGGAGGTTCAATGGTGACTGACAGGTTCCTCATGTCGATGTTCACCGGTGTGTCTGTCGTTGATGGCGGCAAGCAGAGCTCCTGCGACACGTCGGCCGTCTACGCTGGTGACGCGGACAGCGGGTACCACTTGCTCATGGTCCGGGGCTACTCGCGCACCAAAGAGGAGTTACCCACCGGCGAGAGCGCCCGCACTGATCTTTTCACGGTGGGAGGCCATGATTGGTACGTCGAGTACTACCCCAACGGCATAAACAAGGACTGCGCCGACTTCATCTCTCTCTATGTTACCCTTCTCTTTGACGACGACGACGACCCTTTCGACATGGTCGTGGAGGCCATGTTCAGCTTTAGTCTCATCGACCACGTTGAGCAGCACAATCCAATGTTCATTCGTGATGCCAATAAGACCTGCAGCTTCTCCAGCACTGCCATTTCCTGGGGCAGCGACAAGTTCTTGAGAAGAGACGCCCTCGAGCGGTCATCAGATCTAAAGGGGGATTGTTTCACCATCCGCTGTGACATCATCGTTGCTTGCAAGGATCCCAAAACCGCGGACGCCGGTGGCACCCTGGTTGACATGAACCAGCATTTCAGCAATCTCCTTCAAACCAAGGTGGGTGCCGACGTGACATTCGAGCTCAGCGGCGAGAGGTTCGCTGCACACCGGTGTGTGCTTGCGGCCAGGTCTAAGGTCTTCATGGCACAGCTCTTTGGCCCCATGAAGGAGACGTCCACCGTCATACAGATCAAAGACATGGAAGCAACAGTGTTCAGGGCTTTGCTTATCTTCATCTACACTGATATATTCCCTTTGAGAGAGGAGGAAATCATGGAGGAGGATGAAATGTCAGGAGTTATGGAAGAGGGACAGCAAGATGAGGCAGTAAAGGATGAATTGCCGCTACAATATTTGCAAAACATGTTTGTGGCAGCAGACAGGTTCGATCTCGAGCGGCTCAAGTTCATCTGTGAAAAGCGCTTGTCTGAACACATAGGTGTGAGCTCGGTGATGTCCACTATCTTTCTAGCCGAGCAGCACCACTGCCAGGGATTGAAGGAGGCGTGCTTGAAGTTTATGCAAGTCCAGTCTCCCTCGCGCTTGCAAGAAGTAATGGCAACCAATGGCTGGGATCATGTAGTTTCAACCTATCCCTCGGTTTTGAAGGAGATCATTGCCAAGATTGCTTTGAACCGGTGCAAGTAGTAACGCTACGTATCTGGTATACATCTTCCTTAGACCTGTAGTGGCACTCTTATGCATATATGCGATCCTCTGGAGAGATGGTAGGTAGTCTGTGCGTCTTGCTTTTGTTCTCGTCAGGTAATGTGCATTTATGCTGAACCAGAAAAATCCAACTCATGGCTAAATTGTCTCTGTGAAATGGGTGGTCTCTATGTACATTCAGGTGCAAGCATCAAAATCGCATTATTATGCAAGTTCCTTGACTGGCTGTCGTTTAATCCTCATATATTTCTCTGTGCATGAACTGTCTCATACTATATTGTTGCTTTGTGCCTTTGTTGTCATGTAAATCCCTTTTCTAGTGGTCATCACGAAGAATAATGTAGATGTTTATGGAAAGGCGGTTAATGAACCTGGATTTTGGGGAACGAACCTGGTAGACAAGACAAAGATCATCAGGATTCTTGTTGTCATGAGCAGCCAGAGTGGGCTCTGTACCCGAAAAGATGGCATCCATTCTGGTGTATTTTGAAGCGTAGATGGTTGATTGCTGTCATTTCCTGCGATGAAAAGCTGGGGATAGCTTTGAGCGCACGGACGAGGGCTATACTTTTCTTTATGTAAATATAAATATCTTTTGGTCAATTTAGTTGGAGCTTTGAGCACATTGTTGTCGATTATTGTCAGTTTGCAGGGAACCAGGGGATGTGAATCATCACTCTTTATCTGTTTGCATGTTCTGGGAGACTCTTTGTGTTGCTACTCACAAAGAAAGACCCATTTATTTTATCTCACATTCACAACCCAAGTTGATGCTCTCTTCAAAGGCAGCGGCCTTGCAATATATCCTGATGCTGCAGATTGCACCTGACACCTTGAGCCTTCATCAAGTGTGATGGTGGACATGACTATTATTCTCGAGATTAGATTGCTGCTTGTGAGGGTGTCTCCGAGCTAGCCTGTTGATACTGGCTGGAATTACCCAGTTGTATAGGTGAAGATGGCGATGATAATCAGAATTCTTGGAGCTGCCTGTTAATTATCTACTTGTGCTAGTGTAGGAATTTTGAATCTTTGCTCGGTAGCCGTGAAATTGCAATTCACTCAACATGGAAGCATTTTTGAACACACTGCGGCTGCATCATATCATAGGAGTATTTTAACTGACACCTTGAGCCTTTATCAAGTGTGCCTCCAATGGGAGAGAATGATTCCTTGATGCTGTTGGTTGCGTCTTCATCCAGGTAATTTTAAAAGTTGATAATCCGCGACTAGCGAAGCAAAACCTTGTTGATTTTAGTGGCTTGATGATGATGACTGGCCGTGTCGGTGCGAGGAGGAGGATCTGGGAATACGAACTGAAAATTCATAGATGCTCGATCTGTAGTCTAAAATCACACATACACTTGCTAGAAATAGACCAAGAAATTATTGGAGACGCATTTATTTATTCGTTCGTTCGTTCGTTCTAGCCAGTTGTTTCAGGAGCTGGTGCTATTATACTAGTTCATTCATCAGGAGACAAACAATTCCAGCATACTAGTTCCTGTCTGAAACACACCTGGACATGGCTAAGGCAGGGAAATTGAGAAGGAGGTTAGGTTTTGACGAGATGGAAGTTTCGGAAAGTGACGGCAGAAGTGGAGGACTGGTCATGCTTTGGCAAACTAGCCTGGGAGTCTCATCTAGGGCTGTTCATTCAAATTACATAGATATACGCTTTAAGGAGACGACAGCAGCGGAATGGCGCTTCACAGGCTTCTACGGCGAGCCAAGTAGTGACCGAAAGCATCTTTCGTGGGAATATTTGCGAGGTTTGCACGCAACGACTAATCTGCCATGGTTAGTGGCAGGGGATTTTAATGAAATTTTGCAAGCTCGTGAGAAGGAAGGAGGGGCTGCACGCCATCAGCGATGTATGCAGGCTTTTAGCAGTGCCCTGAGCGACTGCGGGCTCGATGACCTTGGTTACTCGGGTGACATTTTCAGCTGACGTAGAGGTCGAATACGAGAGCGACTTGACAGAGCAGTTTCAAGTAGCTCTTGGGCTGATCTTTTCCTAGCATATGGTGTTGTGAACGAACCGTTTAATAAATCAGATCACCGGCCGATCCTAATTGATACTGACTTTCAGCTAGGATTACAGCCAAAGGGTCCACCGGGACCAAGGAAATTCGAAGCTAGGTGGCTTGCGGAGGAGGATGTGGAGGTGATAGTTCAAGCTTCTTGGGATCGTGCAAAAGCCAGAGGGACCGAGCCTTACTCTCAAGTGACAGGGGATATTCATGCTACTTTGCACACTTGGGATAAGGAGACACTAAAGGGTCCTAGAACCCGGTTGAGGAAACTCCAGAAAGAGTTAAGTGATGTGTTGTCGGGCCCGTTGACGGACGAGGCAGTAGCTCGGCAACACGACCTACACATGCAGATTGAAAATCTACTTGAACAAGAGGAGATATACTGGATGTAGAGAGGACGTGCTGATTGGCTCTGTCGGGGTGATCAAAACACAGATTTCTTTCATCGTGCAGCCACTGGGAGACGCAAGAAAAAAATTATCAAGAAATTTAAAGGAGAGTCTGGGGACTGGATTGAGGAGGAGAACCAACTTAAGGGCCATGTGGCGCACTATTTTGAGGGACTTTTTTCCTCGGATGTGCAAGAACCGGACCAAACTGTTTTGGACAAGGTAAAGCCTAGGGTCTCTGATGCGATGAATGAGGAACTAATGAGACCCTATTCCAGGGATGAAGTAAAGAGAGCATTGTATAACATTGGTGATCTCAAAGCACCGGGGCCTGATGGACTGCATGCGGTGTTCTATAAAAGGTTCTGGCACATAATTGGCGAGGATCTGATTGACAAAGTGTTGATGGCAGTTAATAATAGGAAGATACCGGAAGGATGGAACAACACTACAATTGTTCTTATCCCAAAGGTGGGAAATCCGAAGGTAATCACACAGTTCCGTCCGATAAGTCTTTGCAATGTGGTTTACAAGGTGATTTCGAAACTGATAGCCAATAGGCTAAAAATCTGTTGCCGGAGCTTATTTCACCTAATCAAAGCGCTTTTGTCCCCGGGCGCTTGATTATAGACAACTTTTTAGTTGCTTTTGAGACTTATCATGCTATCAAGAGGAAGAGAACCGGGAAGTTTGGAATATGTGCGGTAAAACTTGACATGCACAAGGCCTATGACAGGGTCGAGTGGGTGTTTCTCGTGAGAATCATGCTTCGGATGGGATTCACATCAGATTGGGTGTCGCTCATTATGGAGTGTGTACAGTCAGTAAAGTATCAAGTTCGTTTTAATAAGTCCCTTACAGATTTCTTTGTTCCAACTCGAGGCCTCCGCCAAGGAGACCCGCTGTCACCTTATCTTTTTTTACTTTGTGCGGAGGGCCTCTCTAGTTTGCTCATTCATGAGGAGGAGATGGGTAATTTGATAGGGGTGAGAGTATGCCGGGATGCCCCGGCAGTTTCTCATCTTCTCTTTGCGGACGACTCCCTCATTATGATGCAAGCAGATGCAAGCAATGCCGCAAGCCTTCGCTGCGCTCTTGATGATTATTGTGCTGCCTCGGGGCAACTGGCGAGTGAGGCTAAACCGAGCATTGTCTTTAGCCCTTGTACAGTGGTGGAAGTGCGGGCTGAGGTTTGTACCACGTTGAACATTATGGCCGAGGCAATTACAGACAAGTATTTTGGGCTGCCCCGATTGTTGGGGTGGAGAGAACTGACTGTTTCCAACATATTGTTGATAGAATCTTGAACAGGATCATTGGATGGAAGGAGAAGCTCTCTTTTGGAGGGAAAGAAGTGTTGTTGAAGGCTGTTATTCAAGCCATTCCTTCATATGCCATGCTAGTCTTTAAACTACCAAAACAAATTTGCAATGCAATAACAACCGCTATGTCACAGTACTGGCGGGTAGATGAGGATGAGAAGAAGCACATGCATTGGTTCGCGTGGTGGAAGATATGTGTGCCAAAGAGCAACAGAGGTATGGGTTTCATAGATGTACACTGTTTCAACCTGGCTCTCCTAGCTAAACAGTGTTGGAGACTGCTAGCAGAACCAGACTCTTTATGTGCCAGAGTATTGAGGGCAAAGTATTTCCCGGACGGTGATTTACTGAATTGTTCCCTCAAGAAAGGTAGTTCTTATACGTGGCAGAGCTTGTGGAGTGGTGTTCAGACTTTCAAAAAAGGATATATATGGAGAGTGGGAGATGGCACACAAATAAGCATTTGGAGTGATCCATGGGTATCTAGCAGCCCAAACAGGAAGGTAATGACTCCACGAGGTAATATCATACTCACGAAAGTGTCTGAACTGATTGACGTGGATAATGGATGTTGGGATGGGCAACTTATCAGACATATATTCTAGCCCATTGATGCAAATCGTATTTTGAATATACCACTGGCTACGGGGATGATGGAGGACTTTGTTTCATGGCACTATAACAAAACTGGAATTTTCTCGGTCAAGACGGCTTATCACATGGAGTGGGATCATCAACACGGACGAAAGTTGAGACAAACAAATTCGGTATTGTCCTCAAGTACTAGTCCAGTTTGGCGCATTCTATGGAAGCTTCGAGTACCGGATAAAATTAAAGTGCATGTATGGCGAGCCCTGTATGGTGCAATTCCGTGTCGGGGTGTGTTGGCAAACCGACATATGATCCCAACATCGGACTGCCCAATTTGTGAATCAGACTGCGAGAGTGTTCGCCATTCGTTTTTCAGATGCAACAGGGTCCAAGAAATTTGGGCAAAGCTTGGTTTGAACTCTATCATAAATGAGCTATGTGAAGCTGAGTCGGAGGGCTCGTCGGTCCTAGGAGATTTGCTGTTGATGCCCAATGCCGCCGTCCCGTCGCTCCCGGGCGTGTCCAGGAAGGAGCTGGTGGCGGTGGCCCTGTGGTATATATGGTGGGAACGCCAGTGCTTCACCCATGGTGAGGCCATGCAGGAGCCGATTCGTTCGGCCCAAGCTATTGTCACTCTGACAAAGAACTTCTTGAGATCAAGGAAGCAAGGTGCGAGGCGGATCGAGCGGCATGGTTGGACTAGACCACCCGAAGGCTTCGTCAGTCTAAATGTCGATGCTTCCTTCAATGCAGATAGCGGCACTGGCGGAACGGGGTCCATTATTAGAGACTCCATGGGAGCGTTCATTGCGGCGTCGGCGAGCAATATCCCTTTCGCTGAGGACGCAGCAACGGCAGAGGCTAGAGGCCTCAAGGACGGGCTGATTCTGGCGAACAATGTTGGATGCAATAAGGTGGAGATCCAAGCTGATTGCATGGAAGTGATTGACACCATGCAACATGGAGGGAATTCGTTAGGTCCAGCTGCAGCCATCTATGAAGAGTGTGCTTTTTTATGTCGTAATTTTATTTCTGTTAAGTTCTGTCATTGTCCTAGGGAGGCCAATATGGTGGCTGATTTGTTGGCTACAAAGTCGGAGCCCTCGAGAACTATTGTGTGGCAGACCGAGGCTCCGGACTTTCTGCTTGATGTACTCTCAAACGATGCAGCCCTGTTTTCACATGAAATATAAACCGCCATGATGGCATTTCCCTAAAAAAACTTGGCCATCAATAATAATTTAATCTGATTTGACACATACGCACATGTTCCACACAAAATGCAGGCAAGTTTTGCTGGGATGGGAAATTTTGATCAGACGGTATTTTATTCAGTAAATCTTAATTACCATTAGAGTTTGTATATAATTAATTAGCGTGCTGGATTTGGCAGCTTGCCATACCCAATAACAATAAGGCAAGTGTTGCCCTGTCTTACAGATTTGGATTTGGAGTAGGACACGATCCGGCCGGCCGGCCGGCCATGTTATATGCGAGACAACCTAGGCCGTGACATTTTTGAGAAATCAATCCCTTTGTTTCCTGCGACGCGCAACCTTGGCGCACAGTTAGGGGATCGGCGGTGACTACGACACTGACAGTGGTAGGTTCGTCATGTCTTCGTTCACCGGTGTATCCATCGTCCAAGGCCATGAGGGGTGCTCTTGCAACACATGGGCCGTCAACGCCGGCACGAACAATGGCTACCACCTGCTTATGGTCAATGACTACTCGCGTACCAAAGAAGAGACACCCGTCGCCGTTTGCATCAGCTCTGGTGCTTTTGTGGATGATGAAATGTGGATTCAATGGCTTCAAGACTTGTTTGTGGCGGCAGATAGGTACGATCTCCGACGACTCAAGTGCATATCTGAAAGGCAATTGTCTGACAGCATAGGTGCGAGCTCGGTGATGTCCACTCTTACTCTAGCCGAGCAGCACCACTGCCACGGATTGAAGGAGGCATGCTTGAAGTTTATCCAAGTCCAGTCCCCCTCATGCTTACAAACAATAACGACGACTGATGGCTGGGATCATGTAGTTTCGACCTATCCCTCTGTTTTGAAGGAGCTCTTTGTCAAGCTTGCTTCGAACTGACAAAAGTAACACTCTCCTATATGGTACACATGTTCCACACTTATTCCTGAAGTGATCCCCTTATGCAAATGATACTCTAGAGAGGCCGCAGTCCATGATTTCTTGCTTTCAATTTTCCCGTCATGTAAAATTTTCCTATATGCGGAATTGGAAAAAAAAATCCAACATATGGATAAAATATCTCTTCATGGAATATTTGGTCAGGCGTCAAACTACGTATTACAGCAATCTGTAACATTCACAACTTTTTATCCTCATATATTACTCTGTGTGTTGTCTCTTATTATTGCTTTGTGTCTTCCCTGGCATGTAACCCTTTTATTGAAGTAGAATGTATGCTAAATTAGGAAAATCCGTCTCTTCAAGGGATATATATATGGTCTGAAAATTTAGGTGTACCTAATGGTGGCAACAAAAGTAGGCAAGTTTATTTTTATTTGAAAAATGGTGATTTTATTAACTCAGAATGAAGCATCAAGTAGATACAAAACAAAATGAGTAAACACCCAGTCCGTGGTAGTTAAGATGCACACAACCAACACCAACGCACACTCTGAAAATTCATAGATGCTCAATGTATAGTCTAGAAATAGACCAAGAAATCATTCATTGTGGCTGCATTTTATTCAGGATCCAGTTGGTGCTGTATATGGAATAATAGAAACATAGTTCATTCATGCTGAAGCTAGCTTTAACAGCATTGAGGCCATGATGCTGCTTGGTCACAATTCCATCCAATTACATCATAATAGGTAAACTTGGCCATTAATTATTATTTAATTTGATACATGCACAAAATGTAGGCAAGTTTTGATGGGAAATTTTGATACATGAATGAATCCATGAAAGCACGGAATTTTGATACACCAATCCAGAAAAAGGCAACTAGAAAGTGCTACTTACAGTTCCGTAAAAGAAAGGAAAAATAATAATTCAAATATAGCATGGAATTTTGATCGATGATATTTTTGCTAGTTAATAAAATCTTTTTAGAGTTTTGTTAGAGTGCAATTTGGCCGTACCCAACCGGGCCAAGTTTTGCCTGCCGTGTGTATGGCCTGAGTCTGATTAGGGATTCGATCGCGTGTTGCTTGCCTTACGACCTGGAGTAGGATTAGGTTCAAATTCAAATTAGTTGGTGTCCATGTAGGACATGATTCGGCCATGTGTTTTTTTTTGCGAGAAAAATTTCCGATCTATTCATCAACTGGCAAGGCAATACAAAAAATACTAGAGGTAAAAATTACATCCAGATCCGTAGACTACCTAGCGACGACTACAATCACTAGAGTGGGCCGAAGGCGCGCCGCCGTCATCGCCCCTCCATCATCGGAGCCGGGCAAATCTTGTTGTAGTAGCAAGACGTACAAACAAACACACGTTAGATGTTTTGAGAGATCAAATCAAAAACTCAAGAACGGCCACCCATCCGGCGACGCCAACTCTCTCTGTTCTTGGCGAGGCGACGACGCTGAGCATCGTCGAATAGTGAGGGGAGTGGCGGTGGCTCCGGCATGGATAGCGATAGGATCGTCATGTCATCGTCCACTGGTGTATCTATTGTCGAAGGCCACGAGGCGTGCTCTTGCAACACGTCGGGCGTCGACGCCAACACGGACAATGGCTACCACCTATTCATGGTCAAGGGCTACTCGCGCACCAAAGAGTTGATGTCCACGGGCGAGAGCATCAACGTTGGTCCTTTCAAAGTAGGAGGCCATGACTGGTTAATCGAGTACTATCCTAACGGCGAGGACCTGAACAACACCAACTTCATCTCTCTCTCTCTCTATGTATCCCTTTTCCATGAGGATGACAAAGTGGATGCCAGGGTCAATTTTACTCTCGTCGACCAGGTTGAGAGGCAGACGCCGATGTACATTCGTGCAACTAATAAAGCTTGCAGGTCGACAATAATGTTTCTTGGGGTACCAACAAGTTTTTGACAAGAGATGCCCTTGAGCGATCGGCACATCTAAATGGTGATTCTTTCACCATCCGGGGTGACATACTGGTTCGCAAGGATCCCAATACCGAAGATGCCCGTGGCCACGACACCAAGGTGCTCCTGTCTGACATAGACCAGCATTTTGACATTCTCCTTCAAACCAAGGTGGGTGCTGATGTGACATTCGAGGTTAGTGGCGAGATATTCACTGCACATCGTTGTGTGCTCGCTGCCCGGTCCAAAGTCTTCATGGCACAACTCTTTGGTCCCATGAAAGAGGGCACTACTACGATCCGGTGTCACACATATCAAAGATATGGGAGCAAACGTGCTCATGGCATTGCTTAGATTCATCTACACGGACTCATGCCCTGAGATAGACGCGGACTACATGGAGGAGGAACAAATGTCACTAGTTCTAGAAGAAGGACAAGAAAAGGAAACAATAGATGAAGAAATGTGGTTGTAATGGCTTCAAGACTTGTTTGTGGCGGCAGACATGTACGATCTCCGACGACTCAAGTGCATGTGTGAAATGCAATTGTATGAAAACATAGATGCGAGCTCGGTGATGTCCACTCTTGCTCTAGCCGAGCAGCACCACTGCCAGGGATTGAAGGGGGAATGCTTGAAGTTTATCCAGGTCCAACCCCCTTCGTGCTTGCAAATAATAATGACGACTGATGGCTGGGATAATGTAGTTTCATCCTATCCCTTGATTTTGAAGGAGATTTTCGTCCAGCTTGCTTCGAACTAGCAGAAGTAACACTCTCCTATATGGTACAAATGTTCCTTAGTTATACTTGAAGTGATCCTCTTGTACACATAAGGGATCTTCTAGAGATGTATTACAGCAATTTACACATAAGGGATTCTGGAGTGGAGGCCCCCCGCGTCGTCTTCCTGGCGGCTCGGGGGAGAAAAAACCCTAGCTGCCGCGACTCCTCCCCCTCCCCTCCTAGTCTCGCTGCCGCCGGATGGGTCTCCCTGGCAAAGGCTGGGCGGCCCTGAGGAAGGTGGCGGCGGGGCAACGATTCCCTTGTGGTGACGCGGGCGTGCGAGAGCTCCGCGCGCGGCAGAGGAGTTGTGGACGGCGGCGGACACCACCGCGGGACAGGCAAAGCATGGCGATCCGGTTGGCCTGGCAATGCGGGCGCACCGTGCATGGTACGATGGCCTATTGGTGGTGGCCAGCCAGGAGGCGGCGGTGGATCTGGCTTCGGATCTGTCCGATGGCGAGTTTGGAGCGGTAAGACTTCCGGTGAAAAGCGAGCCTCGACTACGGTCATGGTGGACGATGGCGGCATCTTTTGGCGTCGTTACCTTGTCGAAGGCATCATCATAGCAAGTCGCGTCACTCCTTTCGGCCTGCTTTGGGGGAAACCCTAGATCTGTTTTCACGGATCGGGCGATGGCGACGTCAGGCGTCGCGCTCCTTGCTGGAGGCATCGTTTTGGAGCAGGACCGACTTGGGTGGACATGTGGTGGAGCGGCGTGGTATCTATCGCGTCATCGACGACTGGTCTCAGCAGCGTGGCACAGCGGGGTCTCGCGGACAGATGCGTGACGATGGACACGCGCAGGGAGGTGGCGCTGTCTGGCGTCGTGGTGGCGTCGACGGCAGCTAGACCGGGCAAGGTGGATGCAGCAGTACAACACTGAAGATGGATTGGTGGCAGGTGGCTGCGGCGGCCTCATATCCGGCAGGCGTCCTGGTTGAGGAGTGCGCCGGACTGGTGGGTATCCCATACCCGGCAGGCGTCCTGGTTGGGATATCAGGTCTTAGATGTTAGGTTTGGCTGCGAGGTCTATTTGGTATTAGGCTCAGACTATCAGCATCCCTTCATCACTGGATAGGAGTAGCGACGGATGTTGCCTAGTCGGTGGCTTTAGTCTTACTGTTGTATGACTTTGTAAGGTCTTGCGTGAATAATTAATAAAGTGGCTGTATGCATCGTCCAGATGCAGAGGCCGGGGTTCTCCTTTTCTAAAAAAAATAAAATTACAGCAATTTACAAGATTCACATCTAGTATTTTTATCCTCATATATATCACTCTGTGTGTTGTCTCTTATTGTTGCTCTGTGTCTTCAGTGAAGAAGAATCTATGCTAAATCCCAAAAATCCGTTTCTTCATTGAATATATGGTCTGCAAATTCAGTGCTACTTACATTTAGGAACGGAGGGATGGTGGCAGCAAAATGTAGGCAAATACAAATAAGTTCTACTTACATTTTCATAGAAAAGCAAATACGTATTCACGAAATTTTGACTTGATGGTATTTTTGCTAGTTGTATTCTTAATTAGCATGTGCAATTTAGCAGCTTGCCGTGCCGTACCTAATCAGGCAAGTGTGTCCGATTAGGACTTTTTGTGTCCCCGTCCATCCATGTAGAACATGATCTAGTTGATTGGCCTTGTATGTGGGTCTATCTCCTAGTTATTGCACATTTAAATGACTCAATAAAGTATAAAAATAAAAAAACCGAAAAAAATGTTCTCACGAATCTTTGCATAAGATCACATAGAACTTAGATGTATCATGCTTATGATACATGTAGATATGCTTTAGCTAGACGTACCATAAACTTGTAAAACTCTACTCCCTCTGTTTCTAAACGTAAATCTTTTTCGAGATTTCAATACATTACATACGGATATATATAGATGTATACAAGTTTTAGAGTGGTTGGGCTTTTTTAGAACCGTTCGTTGATGTCGATCTAACGGCAGGCAAATACGAAGTACTGAGCAGTACTCCGATGAAAGTACGCGAAAGTACTAAAACGAGTGGGGCCGGTACTCGTGACAAGGTGGGGACGCGTTTTAATCTAGGGGCAGTTTAGTCCTAGGAAAATTTGCACGCGCCGCCCCTCTCGTCGAATGCATAACCGCCGCCATGGTGATACACATTCCACAATTACTCATCGGCGGCCATCTCCTCCCTCTCCTCCAAGTCCACCTCAGTCATCTCCTCCTTCTCGCCGCTGCAACTTCGCTCCACTCAGGCAACCCCCCCACCCACCCCCACCCCCTCTTACACTGCAGATCGAGCTGATGGCCGGCGGCGAGAACACCGACTTCGTGCAGATCGCCGGCGGCGACCAGGTCAAGTTGGCCAGGTTGAGGGAGATCCGTTCTTGGTTTGACAACAGAAGGCAGATGAACTGGACGGCAATGGCCACTCTCAAGAATATGACGAAGAAGGAGAGGGCAAAGCTTTGCCCCCCGCCCGCACAACCGATTCACAAGATCGAGATCCTCCTCTGGGCGATGGAGCAGGCCAATTCGTCCAGCGAGTGGACCAGGCGGAGGTGGTGGGCGTTCAGATCCAGGGTAGAGCATCCCCTGGATCAGGAACCCACCGTGCACGAGGTGCCGTTGCAGATTGTGCAGCCTCCAACCGAGTCACCGGAGACTCCGAAGCGCAAGATGAGGAGGACAGTGGTCGTGACCTTGCTTCCCCGCCGTTCTCCACGCTTCCCTCGCCACTCTCCTCGTCTGAACGGCGGCGGTAGCTATGTTTAGAGTAAGCTTCCCCACTCCTCATCTTCCTACTGCTCGTGCTTACATCGTGGTGATACTGATCGTAATAGCTCAGAGAGGGAATGCTAGATGGCATTTTAATCTCAATGAATTGCATGAATATTTGAGTACATGGATTTGGAGGATGGACAGCCCTAGGCATCATATGAACCCTAGGAAAAATTAGTAATGTTCTAGTGGTAGACACTGAAATATTTCGGTACACACCGGTAGGCACTGAAATATTTCGGAACTGCCCTAGGCAAAATTTGTAATGTTGTAGCGGTGGACACTGAAATATTTCGGTACACACCGGTAGGCACTGAAATATTTCGGTACTGCCCTAGGCAAAATTTGTAATGTTGTAGTGGTAGACACTGAAATATTTCGGTACACACCGGTAGGCACTGCAATATTTCGTTACTACAATTTCAGTACACACCGATGCACACTGAATTATTTCAGTACTGCAGTTTCAGTACACACTGAAATATTTCAGTACTGCAAATTCTATACAAAGCTGGCATTTTGTCATTTATGTGTGAATCAATCCATGCATCATATGGCATAACTTTGTACATGAGTTTGGGTCAATTTCATGTCTATTTATTGTTAAAATTATTGTCATGCCATGAAACACAAGACAAGTCACTGACCCAAGCTTGCAAAGATGCCATATCAATGTTGCTGATATGAATATGCATGTTTTCACCAAGTCTTGTGTCTGAATTAAAACTGAGCATTTTTTCTTGATGGTATCCATGGATCTAGAACTCCTATGAATTTGCTCATGTTGAATGTTTTGTTCTCCATCATTTGTACTAGCATTCCGTGCGATTAGATGCCATGACAAGACCCCTGGCATATTTATTTTCTTGCCTCCAACATCACATGTGTGTTTTGCAGGAAAAAACCTGGAGTTCACCAGGCTGGCTGAAGTTGTGAGGCTGGGAGGCTGATGGTGCTGCTACTGGCTGATCCTTCTTCTTTCAGTTTATGTTCGTCATTTATCAAGCTGTTGGACCAGGGCTACTTCCCTATGTGCTGTTAATGTATTAAGTAGTTCCTTCAAATTTGTAGTATTAGTTAGTTTGAATGTGGAAGTACCTTAATTTTTTGAACGAAATGTTGCTATGTAGGACCAAGGGATTCATACCTTAATCTTTGGATAATTAATTATGCGAACTGTTGGATGTGGCGCACAACGAAACGCCTCTACCATTGATACTATAGTTCAACACGTCGGTCCAATTAGAGACCAGCCACTACCATATAGAACAGTTAGCATTTCATACTACAACCTGGCACGTACAAAACATCACACAGTGGAAGCACATCCCTAAGCACCTTGCATTGTACAAGGTCTTAGAGACCAGCCTCTACCATATATAACAGTTACCATGTCACACTACAGCATATAAAACATCACACAGTGGATTAATCATAGCTAATAGAGCATTAGTTACCAGTTAATAATAGTTGCAATCCATCACAAGCAATAGTACCTAGATATGAGTAGATATAGGTAGGGTAATACACGACAAGTACTCGCAAACAAGAGCTAACATAACAAGTTCATTTCACATTGATACATGGCCCACCCCAGTTCTAAATGAGGTGGATGGTGATCATCATCCTCAAGTCATGGCGACAGGTGTTCGCAACAGTGAGTAGGATGGCCTGTCCTACCCGAAGATTTTTGGCACGAAGGAACTTCTTCCACCCTGCCCTGCTCAAGACAGTGCGACCGTCTGTGTCCACTGCATAGGCACAACTGGTGATTGAGCCCGTTCTGGTAAGGCGTAGTCCAGCAGCCATGCCTTCTTCGCCCGGGTCGATACCACAGCTATCAAGTAACCTCTTAGGTAATTTCTGAAAACAGTTGACATGATATATGATCATGTCACGTGCAATTATCAACAAAAGCATACACTTCAAGACACATATATCATTAGATTCAACACTGAGCATATATATCATCACATCACTACACTATACGCCAAGCATCAAATTACTACAGTAATTAGGCATATCATTAGATTACTGCGTACACTAAGCATATCATCGCATATTACTACACTACATGCATGTCATAAAATTCTTCACTAAATGAATTCTAAACTTGGCCTCTCATCACAGTACTACAACATGCATATCATATGAACTACTACACTAACTAAGCATGCATATCATGTAATTACCACACTAAGTAACATACCATGATATGCCGTTTAACATTCGTCCTTGTGAGGCGGGTCACGAATGGCTTCCCTAGGTAGTCTTCACGTAGCGGAAGCATGTCCCAGAGGTTGCCAATTTCCTCGTCGCCCAGTCTGAGTCCTTGGGCATACATGTATTCAACAAGTGGGTTCTCATCATCATCTGAATCAGCACAATCTTCCTCCTCATGAACTTCATCCGCACTATCCGGAATCAAATTTAGATAGATAACAGAAATCCTGGGCCTATCTCTTCTGAAGGAGAAGCTGATCAATTCGCCCCCACTAAGACGCATGCGGGCGATGAAACGATCCCAATCATCTCCTCCTATCTGGGTTATCTTTCGCCCCTTCTCGACCTGCATAGTGTATGGGTCCCCAAGAGCGTCGAAGGTCACGGTGTCTGCGACGAGCTCATTGAATGCCAATCTCACATTGCATGGTACGATCTGTGTAAGATAAAAACAAACAACAGACACAATACATTAGTGGAAATAAAAAAACAAAAAGAATGTACTGTCAGAAGGTTCATATAAATTATTACCGCAGCAACAACAAAAGAAGGCTGGAAGTAGATGCCGAACAACGTGGCAGTAGAAAGGCTGGTCCAGCACCGTGAGTTGCAGCGTCCACATTGTGCTTCCTCCATTCTACA
Source organism: Aegilops umbellulata (assembly GCA_032464435.1). Lineage (NCBI taxonomy): Eukaryota > Viridiplantae > Streptophyta > Magnoliopsida > Poales > Poaceae > Aegilops > Aegilops umbellulata. The sequence continues at coordinate 953,793 of CP136057.1, read as the reverse complement.
CAGAACATGTTGAACTCTAAGTTGAATTGTACATAGTACAATACAAAGATCATACATATAATAAATCATAGTGATAACCTATACTGGCAATGGCCAATCAATCTATTTTCTATCATATACGTAATAAAGCAACGCCAATGACAATGGCAATGCCCTTCTCATCTAAACCTAGGAATAGTTCGGCATCCAAACTAAAACCAGTCCAATCCACGGCACACATCAAAACCAAACCAATCCAGATATTTTCATTTAGAATCTAGACCAAACCAAACTATACATGCGCGTCATCCAACCCAGTCCAAACCGTTTTCAACTTTTGAATTGAATCCAAAGGTTCAAACCGTGGAAAAAGCCATATGCGAGGGCACGTCATGTATCTAGATCAGACATGGCGTCAAAGCTCGTGTGAGCCAACGAGCTCCGGCCGGCAACAACGGCTCTTGGATTTGAAGCAGTAGTAGGTGGTAGTGGCGGCTCAAACTAATTGATTGATTTGGTCTCAAACCATATAAACCAAATCAAGATCCAATCCAAAAACTAAGTTTCAGTCCAAACCAATCGGCTCAGATCCGCCTCCGTAGGGAGACACGTTTGGGGAAGGGAAGAAGAGGGGAGATCTCACGTACTTGCCGGAGTTGGCGGCGGCCGCGCACCGGCAGCGAAGAGAGGGGTTGTCGGGAGATGGCGGCGGAGGCGGTGGCGCTGGTCGAGAAGGGGAGAAAGAAAGATGTGGAGTGGTCGAGATGGGGAGAAAGAAAAATGTGGTACATGTGGTGGCTCGGTTGTGTGGATGACAAGGGGACCCACTTGTGAGACCGATAGCAATTGATGGCAAACCGCAGGAGGTGCACGACCGCGTGCACGACGCCACGTCCCCACGTGGAATGGGGACGGCCGGGTGGGTGTGTCAAGTCAAATCGGCACCCGCGGCTTCTCGGTAACTCCAAGAGGCAGGAGCAGTGCCTTTCTTCCCCAAATCGGGTAGAAAACCCTCGTCCTCTCCTGAACCTAACCACCCTCTCTTCCTTCCTCACCACCTCACCACCCTCTCCTCCTTCCTCACCACCCTCCTCCCTTCCTACGCCTCCCTCCTCCTGTCTTCGACCGACGATGAAGCGCGGGCGTGAAGATGCGGCGGACGAGCCGGAGGCAACCATCGGAGCAGTGCAGTCTGCTGCCGTGGCTGCAGCCGTGGGTGGAGCAGCTGAGTTCGCCGTAGCGGCGGAAGCTGGCGGTGCAGCGACCGTTGTGCCTGCTCCCGCCGCCATCGCAGCCGTCCAGGCACCCGTCGGCGAGCACAAGGTCCGGGAAGATATGGAGGAGGAGGAGATGAGAAGGTGTAAGCGTAAGGTGCATGACGAAATCGAAGAGCTCTTCGAGGAGAACGCCATAAAGGAGTTCGACCTAGATAGCAGGAAGGGCAGCGACTTCGACGGGGATGCCATCGACGAGCTATCTGAGGTAGTACTTTGTTTTTTGCTCTGTTTTTTTCATGACATTGGGGTTTTTCTTGTTAACTACATGAGCATCAATTTCACTTGGGCATGCTAGTTGTACGTATGTAGGATTGTAGGGATCTAGCATAGATCTTTATGTTGGATGTGGTTTTTTAAATCTGATTCACATTCTGATTCCAGCAGATACTCTGGTTTTTTTCCATGGCATTGGGGTTTGTCTTGTTAACTAGATGAGCATAAGTTTCACAAGGGATACATTAATGAAAGAAGTGGGGTAATGAACCCAACTACTAGAAAATGTTCATGGCAGGGATACATTAATGAAAAAAGTGGGTTAAACAATGGATATATGGCAGGATTCTCCATTGGCTTCCCCAGGACAGTGACAAAATGCTGCAGTTCCTGATTCATTTTAGTTTATGTAGATGAATTAATTTGCACACATGTTCATAGATGATTAGGTTGCACACATGTTCATAGATGATCCATTTGCAAATTCTATACATATTTCCATTTTGCAAAGGAAGTGATTGCTCCCTTAATAATTATGGGCTGACAGTACATATCCACTGGATACCAAAAAATCAAAACATTTCATCTAGCAAATTTTCCACAGTATGTTATCTAGATGATCACAGCCACATCTCTCATCAATATGAGCAGTGAGACACCCCATAGCTCCTTTACGAATTTCCTTCTGAAACTTATCAGGGTCTAACAATGTTGGAGAAGCAGTATTGCCGCTGTCAGAAAGAATAATGGTTTCTTCATTCCAGTAGATAGAACAAACCCCCCTTGTGTGAAACATGGATGAGTACAATGAAGCCATTTTTCTGATTCCAATAAGAATTACACCTGTAACAAGTATCAAATATCATTAAACCAAGCCACTTCATGAAGTCTTTCATGCGTTAATTATGTACTACTTGTGCACTAATCTATAAATGCAACTATTCCACCGTCCATATTTATGCATATCAATTTCTTTGGCTCAATTATGTATGTGCACATACGCCTTATTTCTAGCAAATAGATAGTTGCCATGTTACACATGTGTACTTTCAAAACATTATAATTAAAGTCAATGTACCATAATAGATTAGCTGAGTTGTTCTATGTGTACTAATTCACTAATTCACAGGAGGATGACGACGACGTGGACTACGGCATGGACAGCAGGCACAACAAGAGCCGGTACACCCTGAGGCATCTGATTGCTGGGAAGATCAAGTACCGTTTCTTTGGCAAGATTGGGTGCCCTTTCTGTTGCAAGGTGATCGGTGGCGGCATAGATGGCATGATTTAGCATGCCTTCAGCACTGGCAATGGAGATGGTAAGAATCGTAGTGCCAGTAGTCTGGCTAAACATGCTGCATATGCACGCTTCCTTGAGATTGTCAAAGTCAATGAGCCCTACAACATGCATTGAAGAAGGGAGAGAAGTGATGTGCTGCTAGAGTGCTGCTGCTGCCCCAGGACCGCCATGTCCTCTTATGTTATATATGTTTCTTTGTTGTTCGAGTCTAAAACTGATGTCCTATGGTGTGTCTGAACCTATGCTGAGCGGTGGTTGATCTACCGTTTATGTTAAGAGTTTGCTGCTACTCTGGTTTAGTGTTCCTAGTTGTTAATACTATTTTGGTGATGCATGTTTAAGCCTTGTACAATGCTAGATGCTTAGGGTGGTGGTTAGAAAAATAAACAGGGTTTTTCTGAAGCACCGGTGCCTATTTGTACAGGAGAGACGCCTAGTTATGCGTCTACCCTGTACAAATAAGCACCTGTGCTTAAGAAAAGCCTGGTTTATTTCTATAAGCAACTCCCCTAAGCACCTTGCATTGTACAAGGCCTTAGCAACTCAAGTATCGTACGGTGGTCAATGCTATGGTTGCTGTGTTATTCTGCCGTATGGTGATGCATGCTAGGAACTATAATAATATGACTATGGTAGTTATAGCTTGGCATGACTATGTTTAGTGTATAACTCAGCATGTTCCTGCCATATCTATGAGCAGTTACAACTGAACTATGCATTAATTTTTGACAAAATTAAAGCATGCAAATGATTGCCGATTCCACCTATTGCCAAATCAAGCTTTGTACTGATGATGCATTAGATATTGCAATAAGTAGAGGATGCTCATGATTGTCAAAAGTACCTATTTCCACTTTCGGATAAGAACTGAATGTGTATGAAATGATGCTAAAAGTAGAGCATGAGCATGAGAATGTATCAATGCATTAGATATTGCAATAAGTAGAGGATGCTCATGATTGCCAAAAGCACCTATTTCCATTTTCTGATAAGAAAAACAAAACGTGTATCAAATGATGCTAAAAATAGAGCATGAGCATGAGCATGTATCAATTAATGATCAATTGATGCTACCTATTTGTGTTTGAATGGGCTCAATAAAGCTGGTGCTGGTTTATGCTCTCTGCGTGACCGTGATGGTAACGAAGACACTTGGTTGGCTATGGTCTTGCTGTCAAATTTAAGTTTCAGTTCTTTAAGAATCTTTGTTTTTGCTGCTTGCTCGGGATCGACTAGCTTTCTCGGGCGTCCACATGCTCTTTTCCTTTTGGGGGAGTTGGGTGCACCATTTTTGGGGGAGTTGGGTTCACCGGTATCCTTCTGGGAGTTGGATGTGTCAGGTTCGTTGGAACAATCAGGATTGTTGACTAATTGTACGTCCTCTTCTGAAGCATCAGGTAGAACTGCTTGCTGGGCATCGTACACCTCCTTCTGTATAAGAGAGAGTGCTGCGTTAGTTCTAATCATGAGACTTGTGAAATAAATGATATATTCTTGATGTAGCGCTAACCATTATGGGGAACTTATATGATTCGAGACGAAGCGCATTGCAATTTGAATGCAGTAAGGCTGTACATATTTTCCACCTGAAAATATCTATCCTTGCCTATATTGGATAACCGACACTGACGTCAGCATAGCTTTCAAGCTAAACAAAGTACAAATTTAAATTAGGCATTCAATTACCTGGTTCAAAATATCGGTCATTTCATCCCCGTTCCATGACAACATGTACTGCAGTGTCTAAACCGCACAGGAAGTCCTGCGATGTTTAGTTAAAGATCAGTAATCTTATTCGTATACGCAAATAATAATTTATGAGGCCATGCGTACCCATCGGTCTGTTGTGGTATGTTCTCATAGCGTTTTTTGGTCCATTTGGCAAAATTGATGTTCTTAGCTTGTGATATCAACCATTTCTTGACAGCTTCGTCAATGCAAAACTGAATCGAGTCCACCTAGGGTACGACGAGTTATACATAGGGTTACGGTACTTTGGGAGCTCATGTTCCATGCGGATCAAAAGAGGCAGCAAGAGAACACTTACAAGAGAATCTTCCTTGGTCTTGTCGCAATGATAATTCATGGAGTTCAGAGTCTGAATTTCTTTTTTGTCAAAATTAAACATCATTAGCATCCAATGGTTTTGGTGTACATTCAGTGGGACATGCACCTGCAGTAAAATTTGGGTTGGGTTGAGAACCAAAATTTGTCGTGTACGTAAACTATGAAAGTGTGGAAAACGTGTACCTTTCGGCGCCCTACAAATTTTCCTGCTACACGAGCTAACCATGAGGCTGCACGTCCAACAGGAACCACCCCCTTCATTTGTAACAGCTTTTCGGTTTCTTGAGGGGATATGATTGAGGTAGTATCATTCTCAATTTGGCTAATGCTAGCATATGCCATAATAACCTGCCAAATTTTCAATCATACAATAATAAGACAGTTGTTGCAGTAATGATGTAGAATAGAGTATATTGGGCTTACATCATCATAAATGTATTTGTCGTCCAAATTTCGCTTCAGATTTTCTGCTGTGAGGGTAATGTCTCCGATTCTAGCTATTTCAACAGGGTCGTATGTTCCGCGGATGTAAACAGCTGTCTCTATGTCCTCATTCGTGAACTTGTAATCATTACCAAAGACAGGCTCCATCGGAGTTATTTGTGGTTCCTCATTGTTTTCCGTCACATGTCTTGCACTTGGTGTACTCGAAGTCCCTGTCGTGAATTGGCTAGCCCTAGGAGTTCTTGTCAGGGATGAATTGCACATATTGACTTGATCCTACAATGAACAAAGGTAGTTCATCATTAGTTTGTTACTTTTAGATATTAACATGTTGGGCCATATTGATCACCTGCACGCCTCCTTTCTGTGACACTGATTGTCGGTTCCTTGTAAATTCGTATTTTAAGTCCTGTAACAATGCAAACAATAATGAACATGAAGGAACATATTCATAAAAAATACAAAATGCACAGTATGCCATACATGGAGTTCCCTCCTTAAGTCTTTAATTTCGTCCTCGGCCTTCGACAACCTAGGATTAGTGCCAGTTTTAGTCTTCATGTCGATTAAGTCTTCACCTAGAGTCTGGTATTTGACATCAAATTTGTGCTCAATTTCCATTAACTTCCTGCCTACCTTCTTTTCATGATCAGCAATGCGTGCATTCATGACTTCAACTACCATTTCAATCTGTGTAAACAAAATAAAACCCCGTTGATAAAAATAGCTAAATGAATGAGGTTCCATGACACCTATTTGTGATATTGCAAAAACAAATAGTCTTTGGAGTACATACTTGCTGGCTACTAAATTGCTGTCCTTGTGATGGTGCTCGATACGAATCATGTTGATGCACATGTTCATCTCTTTTTCTTGGAAAATTATTAGAATTCTCGGACGGTCGTTGAGGAGCACAAATTTCCATGACAACCTATTTTTTTAAAATATAATGAACTATTAGTACCAAATAAAAAATCGGATATAGAAAGTTCAATTGTAGATAGGTACCAGCCCGTTATGAAGACCTCCTTTCTCGTAAGCATCGCTTCTTATAGTAGCCATCATTTCGTCCCATCGTGCGATCAATGGAGGGGGTCTAGAAGCATACATTAATCGGCCACTACGCACGTGCTCCCAATACCAATACTACACAATAAATTAGTTCATCACCATACAGATATGCAACAGAACAATAATTAAAGGACATTAAGTAGTGATCTAGCACTAACCTGGAGCAGAATTAGATTTCCTTGTAGATTTACGTGATCTCGATTTCTAAACTTGTGAACGGACTTGAAGAAGTGATTAAGTGTGAAACATCCCCAGTTAAATTTCCGAAGGTTTTCAAGATCTGTAACAAGGTTGAGATATTTCGAGTCCACACAATGTTGTGCTGTTGGTGCTAGAACAGTACCAATTGCGTACAGAATGAACCGTCTCAGGAAATCACCGTCTGGGGCTTTGGAAGCTCGAATCGCCGTTTCAAGGTCAGAAATCAAAATTTGCCCATTGTTTGCATAGGCGGTAAACAATTCTGTGTCGGTTTGATTTTCCAGATGTGGCTCTATATCCTCCCCTTCTATCGGAATGCCAAATATACCTTGCACGTCCTCTTTTGTTATAGGAATTGGCGTTTTACCGATGGTAATGGATTTCGTGTCCATATCTATGCCCTTGGCTAGTCTAACCAACATTATGCACCGTAGAGTCACTTCATGCATCTGGGTTAGACCGCCAAGACTGGTTTCTGATATGATGTACTTTTTGTGGTCTTCTAACAACAGTTTCATGGTTTTTCCGAACCTTGTCTGTGATCATACTAACTTCATATGACCATGCTTTTCGGTGAGTTCCTGTTACATTCCATTAAATATTACTGAGTACACATGAATTATGTGTACGAAACGATTGTACACAAACAGTCAATTACTTACCGCATCGGTAGTTTCGGAGATGGGTTTTTCTCCATTATTAAGGTTCGTATCTGAAACTGACATTGCTGCCTCATATGCAATGATAAAATCAGGCTCAATTAATATGAACAAAATTGGAAAATGTATAACAAAATTAGCAGAGAATTAATTTTAACAAAATTAACTGGGTCATTTAACATATGATCCACTTATGGTTTAAGCACAGAACCTATTTGGGTGCAAAACCTATGAGGGTTCAACAACTAAAGCAGCGGCGGACAACGATTATAAAGAGTTACGATCAGCTAATACCTTATCTCGGAGATGGTGCCACCGAGTAGATGGCGGCGGTTAGTGCGTCGGAAACTATAAGTGCCGGTATAGCGCGGTCGACGGTGCAAAGGAAAAACGGCGCGTTCACGCGAGAAGGAGGCGGCGAGAAGAACACTGACGTCCGAGCCCTCAGATCACGTTGGCGGTGGGCGGCGAGTGGTGGCCGCCGACTCCTGTATTCCGTGGGCGACCGACGTCTCCGATCTGATCTTGCAGCGGTCGTGGGAGGTGCGGACGGCCCGGGTGGTTAGAACGCGGAGCTGTAATCGCGGGATTTAGGGAGGGGTGGGCCGCATGAGTTATGTGAGATTTGGATAAATGATATAAAAAAACAAGAAAATCTTGTGAACTCGGTGTGGGGTTTAGGGGTTTAGGGTTATTAGGGTTTAGGGGTTTAGGGTTATTAGGGGTTAGGGTTATCAGGGTTTAGGGTTGAGTGTTTACATGCAAGCCCGGAAATGCGCGTGTCAGAGAACGTACTTGCATGTATATATACTAATGATCCCAAACTTTCTTAATGGCATCCCATGACCACATAGAGAATGAATGCATAATGGTTTCCATGTTGGGCAAAATTTTGAATGTTTTTACGGTTTAGTGGGGGGGGGGGGGTTAGGGTTATCAGGGTTTTGGGTTTAAGGGTTTTAGGGTTGACGGAACTATGTTTGTCTTACGGTGGACGTAGCACACACACCGGACATTGGTGGAGCGTTGGTCTACAATGGATTCCCTCCGGTAGCATCGATCCGATCCGTTGAATGGCTCGGCCGACAAACTTCGTGCCACATAGAGCATGCAACCATCCACTGGACCGGATCAATGTTGGGTTGGTTTCATACAGGTGAGGAAAGCAGCTAGTGCTTTCGGGGTGTTGACATGCTAGGCTGGAAATGCACGTGTCAGAGATCGTACTTGCATGTATAGTCAAACTTTTTTCATGGCATCCCATGACCCCATAGAGAATGCATGCATAATGGTTTCCATGTGGGGCAAAAATTTGAATGTTTTTACGGTTTAGTGGGGGGGGGGGGGTTAGGGTTATCAGGCTTTAGGGTTTAAGGGTTTTAGGGTTGACGGAACTATGTTTGTCTTACGGTGGACGTAGCACACACACCGGACATTGATGGAGCGTTGGTCTACAATGGATTCCCTCCGGTAGCATCGATCCGGTCCGTTGACTGGCTCGGCCGACAAACTTCGTGCCACATAGAGCATGCATCCATCTACTGGACCGGATCGATGTTTGGTTGGTTTCATACAGGTGGGTAACCCAGTTAGTGCTTTCGGGGTGTTGACATGCTAGGCCGAAAATGCGCGTGTCAGAGATCGTACTTGCGTGTATAATCCCAAAAATCTGTCATGGCATCCCATGACCCCATAGAGAATGCATGCATAATGGTTTCCATGTGGGGCAAAAATTTGAATGTTTTTACGGTTTAGTGGGGGGGGGGGGGGTTAGGGTTATCAGGGTTTAGGGTTTAAGGGTTTTAGGGTTGACGGAACTATGTTTGTCTTACGGTGGACGTAGCACACACACCGGACATTGATGGAGCGTTGGTCTACAATGGATTCCCTCCGGTAGCATCGATCCGGTCCGTTGACTGGCTTGGCCGACAAACTTCGTGCCACATAGAGCATGCATCCATCTACTGGACCGGATCGATGTTTGGTTGGTTTCATACAGGTGGGGAACCCAGTTAGTGCTTTCGGGGTGCTGACATGCTAGGCCGAAAATGCGCGTGTCAGAGATCGTACTTGCGTGTATAATCCCAAAAATCTGTCATGGCATCCCATGACCCCATAGAGAATGCATGCATAATGGTTTCCATGTGGGGCAAAAATTTGAATGTTTTTACGGTTTAGTGGGAGGGGGGTTTAGGGTTATCAGGGTTTAGGGTTTAAGGGTTTTAGGGTTGACGGAACTATGTTTGTCTTACGGTGGACGTAGCACACACACCGGACATTGATGGAGCGTTGGTCTACAATGGAGTCCCTCCTGTAGCATCGATCTGGTCCGTCGACTGGCTCGGCCGACATACTTCGTGCCACATAGAGCATGCATGCATCCACTGAACCGGATCGATGTTGGGTTGGTTTACATGTACATGTACAGGGACCCGAAATGCGCGTGTCAGAGATCGTACTTGCGTGTACATGTACCATCCGTTCCATCCACTGGCTGGGCCGACAACCTTCGTGCCACATGGTTCACATTGTCCAATTAACACTTTGTATAGATTTTTTTTGTAAAAAATGAACAAAATAATGTAACTAATCTGAACGTAACGTTTGGCTTCGACATGGCCGTGGAGGCCAAGTTCAGTTTCAGCCTCATCGACCAGCTTGAGAAGCAGAATCCAGTGTACATTTGTGAAGCTAACAAGGCTTGCACCTTCTCCAGCGGTGCTATTTGCTGGGGCAATGACAAGTTTGTGAGAAGAGATGCCCTCGAACGATCATCGGATCTAAAGGGTGATTGTTTCACCGTCCGGTGTGACATCAAGGTTGTTTGCAAGGATCCCAAAACCGAGGGCGCCAGTGGCACCCCTTCTGACATACACCAGCATTTCAGCAATCTCCTTCAAGCAAGGCCGGTGCTGATGTGACATTCGAGGTCAGCGGCGAGAGGTTCGCTGCACACCGGTGTGTGTTTGCAGCCAGGTCTAAAGTCTTCATGGCACAACTCTTTGGCCCCATGAAGGAGACATCCACCGTCATACATATCAAAGACATGGAAGCAAAAGTGTTCAGGGCTTTGCTTACCTTCATCTACACAGATTTATTACCCGTGATAGAGGATGACAGCATGGAGGAGGATGAAAAATCACAAGTTCTGGAAGGAGGACTAGTAGAGATGGCAGTACACCATGAAATGAGGCTGCAATGTCTGCAAGACTTGTTTGTGGCGGCCGACAGATATGATCTCCAACAGCTCAAGTTTATCTGTGAAAAGCAGTTGTGTGAGCACATGTGTGTGAGCTTGGTGATGTCCACTCTTGTTCTAGCCGAGCAGCACCACTGCCAGGGATTGAAGGAGGCGTGCTTCAAGTTTATGCAAGTTCAATCTCCCTCCTTCTTGCAAAAAGTAATGGCAACTAATGGCTGGGATCATGTCTATACCACCTATCCCTCGGTTTTGAAGGAGCACTTTGTTAAGATTGCTTCAAACCGGGGGAAGTAAGAAGGTGCAAGTATGTGGTATATGTCTATACCACATATCCCACGATATGCATCTATGCATGTTCCTTGGACTTGTAGTGTGATCTTATGCATTTATGGGATTCTCTAGAGAGATGCGTGTTGCTTTTGTCTCTTCATGTAATGTGCCTGTACCTGTATGCTGAACCAGAAAAATCCAACTTATGGCCCAATTGTCTCTGTCGAAATGATGGTCTGTACATTCAGCTATGCAATTGTCTCTGTCGAAATGATGGTCTGTACATTCAGCTATGAGCATCACTATGGAAGTTCCTTAGCTAGTTATTTTGTCGTCATATACTTCTCTGTGCATTAGTTGTCTCATATATTGTTGCTTTGTGCCTTTGCTGTCATGTAAAACCCTTTTCTAGTGTTTATATCAAGAAAAATAGTGTCCATGTTTTTGGATCTGCATTTTATGAACCAGGATTTAGGGAACTTGGAAGACAAGACAAAGGTCATCAGGATTCCTGGTTACCGTGAACAGCCAGGGTTTCAATTCTTGTGCCCTGTACCTAAATGTATGATATCCATTGTGGTGATTGTTTGCTGTCAATTTTGGCGATGAAAAGCTGGGGATAGATTTGAGTCCATGTACAGCGGCTATGCTTTTCTTTATATAATAATAAGTATGTTTTGGTAGATTTGCTTCGAGCTATGCACAGCTTAATATAGGTGTGCAACTAATTGAGCTTTGAGCACATTGTTGTCTATTAATGTCAGTTTGCAGGAAACCAGGGGATATGAATCATCATTCTCTGTTTGCATGTTTACACAACTTGGTGTCATGCATCTTTACGTTGTCACCCATTTATTTTAACTAACATTTGCTAAATTTACGCGTTTATGCTTGGTCTGTTCCTGCTGCAGATTGCACCTGGGAATGTGGCACCTTCAGCCTTTGACTGTCTATTAACCAGGTGGACCGCGTCATGACATGCACGTTTCACATGGCTATTATTTCGCTTTGTGACTGCTTGTGAGTATGTCTAAGAGGTATACCATGGTCGCTTTTGGGTACTTGTACCGTGCCATGCATGCTGTTGGTTGGCTCTTCATCCGGGTGAGATGATCTTTCGCGACTAATTTCAAGCAAACTTGTTCCCTAGATATTTCGTGAAGAATGGCGGTGATGATCAAGTCGGGGCTCGTATACGTGCAGGATCTTGGAATACAGGGCCTGAGCATGCAAACTGAAGAGTCTAGATGCTGACTAGTGAGAGGAACAGACTTGCAAACAGGATCTTGGAATACAGGGCCTGATCATACTTGAGAGGAACAGACTAAGAAATTCTTGGAGCTGCCTGTTATTTGGTTGTCCTAATTAATGTCCTCAGTTCTGGCATCTGATGCTATGAAATAGAAACACAATCATTGTGGTTTTTCCTGGTGTGGAAATCTGAATCTTGCTCCGGTTACGGGTATCAGTAGCCTTGCAAATATTGTTGTGAAATGGCAGTAAATCATTCATCGTGGCGAACCTTTGAACACACTGCATAAAATACATTTTTTTTTACAAAGGGTGGATTTTATTTGCTTAAAATGGAGCATCAAGAGAATACATAACATAATGAGCACACACCCAGCCTTTGCATAACTAAGATGCACACAGCCAACCCAACACACACAAAAACACACCAACAACTAGCAAAGTCATTAGACCAAAAGCTATGCGTAGGCGAGGAAAGAAAAAAAAAACCATAACGATCAGATCAGTGATCGACAAACTAAAACTAAGACCATATCCGCATCAATCATTGACACCACATTGATGACGAGGATCTTCAACAACAACGCCTTCAGGAAGGGAGCGACACTCAAGCGCCTCCGTCGCCGGATCCGACCAGCAAGGCCAGAATCTAAGTTTTCACCCTGAAGTATCAGTCCAAGCATATCCGAGCAATGCCTCCAACAAGGTAACGACGTAAAAGAAACATCGCCATTGCCAGACATAACCACTCGGGTCTGACCTAGGCTTTCGCCCCGGTGCTCGAGACCGGGTGCACGCAGCACCACTATCCAAGTCACACAAGTGTTGTCGCCACCGCTTTTTCACAATCCCGGAAGCTACAATTGGACCGCCGCCACCTCACAGCCATCCCTTTACGTCAAGTCGTCGTCCATAATTTGCATTCCACCACTGAAGTCATCCAATGGATCAAGAGATTAAACCTCCCGAAATCTTTTCGATGATCTCCGCTATCGTGGATCCATAGGAAATCGCTGCAGAACAATCAAGGGCCACCACCATCCGGTCGATCGGATCTGGATCACCACCGCCAACCGAAGATCACGGCATCATCGGCCGGCACTGCACACGCGGAAGGCCAGCAGATCGCCGCAGTCCCACGTGCCGAGCGCAAGGACCACCTCATGGCGCCCGCCGTCATCCCGGTGAAAGGCCGATGACCGGCCTCAAGCACCGCACGACACCGCCACCAGCATGGGCTAGATCTGGCCAGGTCAGCAACTAGAGCCCGACTAGGCCTTCAGTCACTCGAAGGCCACCACCGTTCCAGCCCTTCGCCCCTGACAAAGATGGGATCGGGGGAGGGGTAGGGGAAGGGTGTGCAGGGCCGCAACGAAGACGACAACCGAGGATGCTGCCATTCGCCGGACGGGGCCCAGCCGCCGGGGAAGGCCCCCATAGCAGATCTCGTGGAGTGGAGGGGTTGGGGAGGGGAGTGGCGCTCAACACCAGGACGGAAACGAGTCCGCCCCGCCGCCACCATCCCGGGGCCAGGCGCGGCTTCGCCGGCCAGCCCTCCGGCAGCGGCGATGCGGGAGCGGGCGGAAGAGGGCCTCCCGGCGGCGCAGCGGCGGGTTCCCCCATGCCGCCCAGGAGGACGACGCGGGGTTTGTTGCGAGAGGCCCATACTGTATGATCTTAGTTCCATTAGATTTTCTGATATATGTTCCCTGGAGAAGATGCTTTTTGAAAGGATGCTGCTTGGCCACAATTCCATTCATCATGATGCTGCTTGGCCACAATTCCAATGAATTACAGCATAATAGGTAAACTTGGCCATTAAATAATTTGATGCATACACAAAATGTAGGTAAGTTTTGATGGGAAATTTTGATACATGAATCCATGAAAGCAGCTAGAAAGTGCTACTTACAGTTCCGTAAAAGAAAGAAAAAAAATATACAAATTCAAATGTAGCATGAAAATTTGATCGTTGGTATTTTTGCTAGTTATAATAAAATCTTAATTAAAGATGGAGTTTAATTAGCATGTGCAATTTGGCAGATAGCTTGCCGTACCCAACCGGGCAAGTTTTGCCGTCTGAGTCCAATTAATTAGGACTTAATTTGTGTGTCAGAGATAGATCAGGACTTTGTGTCCTCGTCCATGTATATATATACTACTACACCCACCGTGACAAACAAACATGCGATTTCTGAGAGATCGGTCAACAACTAGCAGCCGGCGGCGCCAACTCTCTCTGTCCCTGGCGACGCGCAGCGAGGGGATTGGCGGTGACTCCGGCAGGGACACGATAGGCTCGTCATGTCATCGTTCACCGGTATATCCATCGTCCAAGGCCACGAGGGGTGCTCTTGTAACACGTCGGCCGTCGATGCTACCACCTATTCATGGTCAAGGGCTACTCGCGCACCAAGGAGTTGATGCTCATGGGCGACAGCATCACCGCTGGCCCTTTCGTAGTAGGAGGCCATGATTGGTTAATCGAGTACTACCCTAATGGCCAGAACCCAAACTGTGCTGACTTCATCTCTCTCTATGCATCCCTTTACCATGACGATGACAAAGTGGATGCCAGGGTCAGTTTTACTCTCGTCGACCAGGTTGAGAAGCACACGCCCATGTACATTTGTGCAACTAATCCAGCTTGCAGGTTCAAGAGTAACGATTCCTGGGGTGACCACAAGTTTCTGAGAAGAGATGCCCTTGAACGATCCGCGCATCTAAGGGGTGATTCTTTCACCATCCGGTGTGACATAATGGTTTGGAAGGATCCCAACACCAAGGATGCCGGTAGCAATGACGCCAAGGTGATTGTGTCTAACATAGACCAGCACTTTAACATTCTCCTTCAAACTAAAGTGGGTGCTGATGTGACATTTGAAGTTAGCGGCGAGACGTTCAGTGCACATCGGTGTGTGCTTGCAGCCCGGTCCAAAGTATTCATGGCACAACTCTTTGGCCCCATGAAGGAGGGCACTACTACATCCGGTGTCATACATATCAAAGACATGGGAGCAAACGTGTTTAGAGCGTTGCTTAGATTCATCTACACCGACTCATGCCCTGAGATAGACAAGGACTACATGGAGGAGGAGGAAATGTCACAAGTTTTGGAAGAAGAAGAAAAGGAAACACCAGAGGATGAAATGTGGCTGCAATGGGTTCAAGACTTGTTTGTGGCTGCAGACATGTATGATCTCCAACGACTCAAGTGCATATGTGAAATGAAATTGTGTAACAACTTAGGTGTGAGCTCGGTGATGTCTACTCTTGCTTTAGCCGAGCAACACCACTGCCAGGGATTGAAGGAGGCATGCTTGAAATTTATCCAAATCCAGCCCCCTCGTGCTTGCAAACAGTAACGATAGCTGGGATCACGTAGTTTCAACCTAACCCTCGGTTTTGAAGGAGATTTTCGTCAAGCTTGCTTCAAACCACTGGAAGTTATCCTCTTATGCATATACGCGACCCTCTAGAGGTGTTTTGCTTTCAGTTTTCTGGTCATGTATATTTTCCTATATGTCGAATCAGAAAAATCAAACATATGAGCAAATTGTCTCTTTCGTGAAATATAATGGTCAGGCGTTAAACTAATATTTTATCCTATAGTCTGCTTCGGTACACCCCCCTTAACGTATAAGGGCATTCTTGTCATATGGTGCTTAACGTATGCGCGCGTCGCCCCGCGTCGCGTACAGCCAAGCCGATGGCCGAGCCGATACACGCCCACTGCCCCAGTCGGTGCATGCACACGCGCACACACACAAACACACACACACACACCCGCGACCTAACAAACAGCCCGGCGTTCACGCAGCCCGATCCAGCATCGCCCCGGCCGATCGCCGCCATTGCCAGTTGGTTGTAGCCCACGGTTGGGACCCCCATCGCACGCCCGCCCCCGCCGCCAGCAGGAGAGTACGGTCGACATCTGCCATCGCACGACCGCGGCCGCCGCCGGTTGCAGAACACGGCCAACATTTCCCCAGCCTCGCCAGTGATCTCGCTTCCGTCCGTGTCTTCGAAGTTGTCGCCTTCCGCATCACGCCGTCATCTGGCCTCCGTAATAGTCGTCGTCGTCAATCACGCCCGAGTCACGTACCTCACGGCCTAGCCCCGCGACATCGACACCCGCCAAACCCTAGGTTTGTCATGACCCAGTAGAAGCCCCCGGTGCATCTAGTTTGATTTTGAATTGAGATATGATTTTTTATTTTAACTTATGCAGTGTTGGTAGTGTGGTTATTCAATGGAGGAAGGAACATGATTTACGAATGCGCTCTTGCAGACGAGTGAGTGGTATGCTGAATCAGAAAAATCCAACATATGGGGAAATTGTCTCTTCAGGGAATAATGTCCTTTTATCCTGACATATCTCTCGCTGCATTGTCTCGTATTGTTGCTTTGTGCCTTCTATGTCATGTAACCCTTTTTCTAGTGGTTATCAAGAAGAATAGTGTAAATGTTTTTGAGAAGATTTTTTTTCCGAGAATGGTACATGCATTTTATGAACATGAATTTAGGGGGAAGTTTTTTTCTCTCCATCACGGCGAAAGCGATAGTGTGAAACTTGATCCAGCACCCAAAAACCTTGTCCACGGCACTTGGCTGTTGTCTTCGGGCAGTGCCCCCCATGGGAGAGGAAGGTTGGAGGTCGAGGGATGTATCCTCTACCAAAAAAGATGATTTCCATTCTGATATATTTTGAAGGACGGTGAGTCGAGGGCGGCCCTCTGAACAGGCGGTTCCCTGCACTTTTCTCCCATGCGCATGAGGCCGGTGCCACCGCTGCTTCTATGTGCCGGGATGGGATCTGTGGCCACCTTGCTCCTCGCCTTTCGTCCGTTGCAGCCCAAGAGCTAGCCATGCTCCCCGGCTGCGTTCCCTCCCTGACGGCCGGAGTGGATGACGACCGCTCCCTCATCAGGTCTATCGATGGTAAATCTGTTTCCTCCTCGGTGTACAAGCTGCTTACCTTCACCAGCGAGCGCTGCCCCGTGCAGGAGTCTATATGGCAGACTACCGCGACGCCGCGGGTGCGCTTTGTTCGGGTGGCTGGTGGCTCGGGACCGCGTCCACTCCAAGGCGAATCTGCTCAAGAAACATATCCGGCATGATGACCGGTGTGAGCTTTGTTGCAGGTCCTCTGAAACAACGGATCACCTCCTCTTTGACCGCTGTCGTGTCGCCCACCTTTGGCGCGCAGTTGGGATAGAGGCCGGTGTGAGCTGCCGCTCCATCTGGGATGTCCGTCCGCATGCGTCGGCGTCAGCCTTCCACTGGGACACAGTGTGCCTGCTGCTCCTATGGACCATCTGGAATCATCGCCATGGTGTCGTCTTCCGCGGGAACAGACCAGCCGTGCGCTCTGCTACTGCTGGACTTACGCTTAACCATGAACGGGGAGGCAAGCTGGCCTGGGTTCCCTACCTTGAATCTTTTTTTTGAAACACGGACCGTAGAACAATTGTTCTACGGTATTTTCATTATTAAATTATATACAAAGTACAAAAGCAAAAGTCTACCATCAACCAATACCAGTTTTATGAAACATGGAAATTAACAATGAGATACTATCCAGTCCCTAATCCTTTGCGCCTTTGCTTGTTTAGCTCTTATTTGCACTGCTGTAAGCCCTTCCTGCAGATAATAACTCCAACTTTGCACATGTGTAGCAGCATGTCTGAAGATTTTATCATTTCTGACAGACCAAATACCCCAACATCCCATGATGATAATTTCTAAAGAAATGCTGTCAGGTAGATGTTGCATAGCCAGCTGGATATCATCAATTACTGAAATGCCTCTGTTCCTATTCGGTATGATCTTGTCCCAACAAAGTAAAGCAAATGGACAATCCCAGAATAAATGTAGGTTTGTTTCCTCAGTATTGTCCGCACAGAGCACACAGTTGTAGCTGTCCAAGACCATTGATTTTCGATGAAGAAGATTTCTGGAATTAACTCTATCATGAAGAAATAGCCAAAAGAAAATCTGGTGCCTCAAACGACATGTTGTTTTCCAAATATCTTGGAACAAAGAGTGAACTTTAGAGGGTCCCATCAGATGTGCGTACATTTGGATAGATGAATATCCTTTGGGACAGCCCATAATAGACCATCTATCATTTCCTTGCATATCATTTCTTCCTTGTAGATATTCTTGCAAAGTATTTAACTGACTAAAAGCCTGCTGGGATAAAGGTGTATGAAAATGGGAAGCCAAATCTTCAGTGCCCAGAATTTGCTGCAAGGAAACATTGTCATTGTTTCTGAAAGAGCTGAGCTCAGGGAATTTGCTGAGAAGTGTCTGGTCCCACCAGCAGTCTGACCAGAATAGAGTTGAGTTACCAGAATGACCTGAGGAGACAGCAAATGCTTTGTAGCGAGGCATCAGTTTAAGCATTGTTTTCCACCAAAAGGATCCCACCAATCGATCTCCAGGTAATGAGTTATGGTAGTATGTTTCCCAAATGATATTCACCCAAGGGATATTCTCTCTGTTAAGAAATTTGTGGACTTGTTTCATGAGCAGAGCCTGATTATGCACCTCAATATTTAGGATCCCCAGCCCCCCATTTGACTTGGGTTGACAAACAGCGCTCCATGCAATCAAGACTGCCCCTCTGTCTTGGGAACCATATTTCCTCCAAAAGCAGTTTCTGAAATAGCTATGAAGTTGATTAACCACTGTAATTGGAATCTGAAGGGAGCACATGAAATAGGTGGGCAGACTGGAGAAGACTGATTTAATTAGTGTGAGCTTATCACCAGTAGAAAGCAACGTTGAGCAGCTGAGAAGTCTAGATTCAACTCTTTTCAGTAATGGTAGATAGTCTTCCACCCTTGGTTTGCTTAGGCTGAGCGGGAGGCCTAGATACTGAATTGGAAGAGCACCAATCTGACATCCCAGAAGGGCAGAGAGAAATTGCAGCTTGTCTTCAGGAGTATTGATTGAAATCATGGTTGACTTGGAATAATTAACTCTGAGGCCAGTGTATGCCGCAAAGTGAAGTAAAAGGTTCTGGATGTGCTGTAGCTGTGATGCTTCTGCATTTACTATCAAAATAGTATCATCTGCATATTGGACAATGGGGTAGTCCTGGCTGTACTGATGAATTAGTGGTGCTGTGATGAGGTCATTTCTATGGGCCTCATTCAACATTGTTTGAAGAATATCTGCAGCAATGACAAAGATGAGGGGGGACAGTGGGTCTCCTTGTCTAACACCACATTTACATAAGAATTGCTTGCCTGGAACCCCATTAAGCAGCACAGAAGAAAAACCTGTACTGTATATCATCTTAATCCACTGAATCCATCTACTGCCAAAACCTTTAGCTTCAAGAATTTCCAATAAAGTATCATGATTGAGCATATCAAATGCCTTCTCAAAATCCAATTTCAAGAGAATCAGTTCTTTGTTGGACTGCTTGCATTGATGAATATATTCAAAAGACCAGGCTAGACAGTCCTGAATGCATCTATTGAAAAGAAAACCATACTGATTTTGATGCACTAAGGAGAGGATTACTTTCTGCAGTCTATTTGCCAACAGCTTGGTGATGATCTTCAAAGTGCAATTCAAGAGAGAGATAGGTCTATAATCATTTGGCAGAAGAGCAGCATCTTTCTTGGGAATGAGTGTGATGAAAGAGTAATTGATGCTTTGCAGGTTGACAGTCCCCTTGTGGAAATCTTCAATTAATCTGTAGAAGTCTTGGGCAATGATATCCCAGCAAACCTTGAGAAATTTGGCATTGAAACCATCTGGCCCTGGGGACTTATCAGCAGGCATGTGCTTAACCACATCATCAATTTCCTCCTTGGAAAAAGGCAGCTCCAAATCAGATAGATCTAGTTGCTGGTGAAGCAGAGTGTGTAGCAACAGAGGGTTTTCTGGTTTGGATGCAGTACCCATCCTGCTTTTAAAAGCTCTGTAAAGAATGGATGCTTTGGCTTGGTGCTCATGATGTTCAAAACCATCCTCATCCCTTAAAACAGCAATGTGGTTGTTCCTATGCTTGATGGTGGCTTTTGCTTGGAAATACTTAGTATTTGCTTCCCCCATTTTAATGTTTCTAATGGTAGCTCTCTGTTGCCAATAAATCCTTTGCTGCTCATTAATCTCTCTCAGATGTTCAATTAAGATAAGTCTGCCATTAGATTCCTCAGTAGTTAGGTCTCTGTACTCCTCAATTACATCATAGCATAGAATCAAGAAGTTGGTGTTTTCAATGGTGGCTTTCAAGTTTGAAATGGTCCTAGCCCAAATTTTCAGACCCTTTCTTAGCCTCTTGAATTTAGCAGCAATACATTTGGCACTATCCACTTCCTGAACATCTTGTTCCCAAATTTGCTTCACAACCTCCTTAAATTGAGGATGTTTAGTCCAGTAGTTCTCAAATCTGAAAATCTGTGATTTAGGGATAGAAGTACCAATCTTGATGAGAATAGGAGTATGATCAGAAGTAGTTTTAGCAAGGGGAATGGCCAGAGTCGATGGGAAAGAGAGAGCCCATGATTCAGATGTAAAGCACCAATCTAGTTTTTCTAGCAGTGGTGCATCCTGCATATTACTCCAAGTGAAGTTTCTACCCTTGAGTGGGATCTCAATCAGTGCTTGCCTGCTTATAGCCTCATTGAACAGCAGCATGTCATTAATATTTCCTCCTTCCCTATTTCTGTTTTGAGGGTACCTGATATAATTAAAGTCCCCAAGGATCATCCAATTCATCTGATCATCTATTTGAAAATTCTGGAGCCAGTCAAGAAAGGAAATCCGGTCATCACGACTACAAGGCCCATACACATTTGTCAAGATCCAAACAGAACCATCAAGTCTACAGGTGAAATGGATTGATAAAGAGAGAGCATTTTGGTGGAAGATGTGACCAGAGAAGAGGTTGTCATTCCAGACAGTGAGGATTCCTCCAGAAGCACCAGTAGAGGGAAGAAATTCATACTTTGAAAGACTTTTAGGACAAAAGTTTCTGATATATGATTGATCAAACAACTCTCTTTTTGTTTCCTGAATACATAGCACTGAGCAGCCAGTCTCCTCAACCTTATTGGAAATGGCATCCCATTTCTTTGGATCATTGATGCCCCTAATATTCCAATTTAACACATTCCAATTCCTAGCCATGAAGAAGATAGCTGGACAAGAACTGGGATGAAATTAAATCTGGTAACTGCACTCCTGGGAAGAAGATATACTCTGATCCTACTGGTAACCAAATGCATATTGCCACTGGGAACAAAAACAGCCATTGCAGATAAGCAGGGGGTAAGGAGGAAGAAAACTCAAGCATATAACATTCAAGAAAATCTGTTTCTTTCCAAGAACCATGCATCTCAGAATGACTTCTTGCAGTCCTGATACTAGTATTCAGAAGACCAAAATAAAGACAAATAACTGGTCTATTACAAGTCCCATTGGACCAACAGGACTAAGTCATGGTCTTGCTGGTGCCTTTAGACACCCCACTTCCCTCCTTTGACTTGTTGCCACCCTTGGGAGCCATATTTCCTTCCTTGGACTTGCTGGTAGTTTTTGCCTTCTTGGGGATGTTGGAGAGTTTCTCTTCTGATGTGTTCTGAGCATTCACCTTGCAAAAAGAGGTATTCAAGTTCTTAATCACTTTGGTAGGTAAGGAAGGAGGCAGGGAATGACAGGCTAAACAATCTTTGTCCATACAGACAGATTTCTTAAATCCTTTTTGTAATTGCTGTAGTCTGCAGCTCCTTCTTACCTCAGCTTCCACCAATGGTCCTTTTTCTTTCCTTTTCCTGTTCTGATGCAGGGCAGAAGTTGAGGAAGCAGATAATTCCTGAGTACCCCCCTTAGAGGAAGGGGTGTTTTCCTGATCCTGAGGGTCATTCATTAAAGAGAGCATGCTGTTAGAATTTGGACATGAGTCCGGGATGGCAAAAGGCAAACAGTTCTTGGCCTCCTTATTCTGTGTGATGATCTCCCAAACTTGTGACTTAATAAATTTCTGTGCCCACACAAACTTATCAGGAGTAAGAAAAGTGACAGATAGAAAATTAACCCACTCCATAGGTACCTGGATGATGAGCTTGCTATGTCCTTTAGGAGCAAAGTGAGTTTCCCATGTGTAAGCTCCTTCCTTGCCAAGCATTTCATCTAAAGGAAGATCTGGGGAATTGTGGGTAGATGAGCTTTCAGCCGGATGCAAATTGGGGAGATAAATGGGTTGAGAAAAGCCAGGAGGAACAGAGATGTCTGAAAGAGATTCACCTGGATTTTGTGCTTCTGGTATGTGAAGTTCTTTGGAAACTTGAGTCTCATGCTGAATGGGATCATTGCCTTGGTCAAAAGCAGTCTGAATGTCTTCTTTAGAATGCTTAACAGCAGAAACAATTCTGCTTGCTGTTAAAGCAAAACCCCTGTCCTCTACATTGCACATATCTGTTTCCTTTCCATGTGGAACAATTCTGTCATCCATGTTATCAGACCTATCAATGGGTGGTAGCTGTCTAGGTGTTGCAGGAGGAATCACCTTACTGGCCAAAACCGCATTAGAAACCTCCAGTTGCATAGGATCCTCAGCAGAAAAGATGGGTTCAGAATGATGCAATAGAATGGCAGCCAGGCTGGGATCTTCATAAAGAGGTCCAGAAACAAGATGCTCTTGGGCCCTGAGAGGAATTGGCTCACTGTGCTCTTGAGGCCCAATCAGAACATTTAAATCAGGGAGGGCTGGCGCCAAAGGCCCATTAGCTGATGCAGCCATCTCAGTACTGTCATTTGGGGGTTCCTGTGATAAGGTGATATTACTATCTCCATTCCCACCCTGCAAATCTTGATCCTCTCCCAAGGGCTCAATAATCTCATTGAGATTCAAAAATTCACCAGCATGTAGCTCTTGGTCCACAAGTTCATTCTCTGCAGGTAGGGCCCAATGACCCCATCCAGGTAATTCCTGATCCTCATCTTCTTGTTCCTCCACACAGCATTGTTGGGCACAAGCTGCAGATTGAGGTCATGCTGAGGCTGCTGATTATTATCTTCCTGCTCATGATGCTGAAGAGGCCCCAGAAAGTGATTATGCTGGTTCTGGTGAAAATTAGCTTGCATAGGTACTGGGTGAGGGTTACCGAAAGGAGGGATTGGGTTCTCATCAGGAGCTACAATGCCCAGCATGATATCTTGTAAAATCACTACTGGTACAGAGAGAGTAGCAGTGTCATCTCCCTCCCCAATCACAATGCTGGCAGGGATGTCTCGGAGCTCTTCGACTTTAACTTTTACCATTTGATTTGCACAGGTACTCTTATTCCTGTCCCACATCATGAATTTACCAAACTTATAACATTTGATTTGCACGGGTACCTTGAATCTCTGAACCTGTGATTCTTCTGTAACTTGTAACTCGAACTCTTGTACTCCCCCCCCCCCCCGCCGTGGGGGTTTCCCTGATGCTATGCAGCTATGAGAAAATATATTCAGGTGGGGCTCCTCGCCCCCCGGTGTTTCCTCAAAACAAAAAAAATCTTTCGGTGCATTGGCAGGAATATCTTTTGGGCAATTTAATGCTGGTGTAGCACATGGTTGCAATTAATTGATTCTAGCTAGCTACTCCTGTTAGAAGTTCCACGGTACACAGTATTTTCATGCTGGATATTACAATCGAAACATTGATCAATGAACACAATGTTGTCTATTAATGTGAATCAGATTTTCTTGAAGACTCGGTATGGAGGTACAAACATACACACTTGGTGCCATTGCATCTTAATTTCTTTGCGTCTTTGTTGTTGGTACCCACCCATTTAGTTTAGCTAACATTTGGTACCCCATGTTCATGCTTGTTCCAGTAATATAATATCCTGCTGCACTCAGTCTCTCGGAGGTGCTCATAGGGGTAGGGTGTGCGTGTGTGCGTTCATAGGGGTGAGTGTATGCGCGTGTATATGAGCGCTTGTGTCTGTACCGATGCTAAAAAATAATTGCACCTGGTAAACATTCTTGTGACTGTTGTTGTGTCCGATATTATTGTACAAGGTAGGTTATAGTTGAAATAGTTTCAGCATTTTCAAGAATATTCAGTAGCACTTAAAGAAATAGTTTGAGAACTTCCAGAATGTTTGTAAACACTTTCTGCATATGTACCTTGAAAATGAACCATTTCATGTAATATCCCGAGTATTGACAAATGTCACATGTCATAAATTGAGATCGTACGATGCGAACAATTCATGAAACATGTTTCATATAGACCGCATCGCTTCTCAGTTGCATTAGGTCTTTCCATTAAGGCGCAACGGGTCATCTAGTTAGCTGAAGTATCGACCATTATACTATCATGGTAGATTTGCTGCAACACCCCTCTGTAGCGGTTGATGTCGAGGGTGATGTTCTGACCGTTGAGGAAGAGCTCCCACGTCATACCGTACCCCTGCCTGTTTATGGAGGCAACATCGGTGAAGACAGCATGGTCCCTCGGGTATTTGTACTTGAGCGTCGTCTCCTCGGGGGTCGTCTCGTATTGGACGTACCGGAGCCCCATGTCAGCCGACGGTGCACCAAAGGCAGCATTGGATCCCCAGCTCATGTCGCCCCACGGGACGACCTGCACCAACGTCGCGTTGCGTGGGAGGAACACCAGGTTGGTGAGCCCCGCGCCATGCACACCCACCATCACGTCGCACGAGTTCACGACCTCTGCGAACCGGGCCATGTCGCTCACGACATGCGGCTCTGCCGACACCACCTCGAAGCCGACCTCTGTGGCAGCTGCGACGGCCTCTACCTCATTCGCGAACGCCCTCGAGTTGCGGCGCAGAATCATGAGGAGGCGAGGCTTGTCACCGGAGGTCCGGTTTACAGGGGTCGACCACTCACGCTTCAACGAGTAGATCGAACGAAGAAAGTTCCGGAAGTCCGTCATCGTGTAGCCCTTGCGGGAGAGAGCAGGGATGATCCCCATCTCCTTATGGCCTTCGGTGCCGACGTGCATCGACGGGAAGCAACGCACCTTTTCGTCGGTGTCAAAGTTGATGACCGGGTACTTGGAGAGCGCGGCGAGGATGCATTGGAACTTGTCGACCCACTTGCGGTTGTAGTCGGTGACTACAAGCTGGACGTGGCCATCGTACTCCCTCACAGTGTTGAAGAGAGGGATGACGCCGTCGGTCATGGCATGGAAAAAGTTACTGAGGTAGGCGCCGGTGGAGAAGATCACCGCAGGGACGTCGTGCGTCACCGTGCACGGTGGCGCAACCAGCCCGCTCCAGCGGATGGTCACCTCCCTGATAGTCTTGATCGTTCCTTCCTCCGACTTGCGCGGGTATGGGCGGATCTTCACCGTCCCGTTCTCTGGCCGGTAGCTATCATTAGACACTGAGACGACGTACACGGTGGCTGATTTGCCGTGCATACGGACGTCGCCTTGCATGGCACAAATGTCCATGCGCTCATTGCTGAAGTCACAAATTGACTTGCTTCTTGGTGCTGCCACATCTGTATCATGCATAAAAGAGTTACTCCCTTTGTTCATAAATATAAGATGTTTTAAACTAGTTACAGTCTGAAATGAGTGAAGACAAACTGAAATGTGTCTACATACATCCGAATCAGGAAACAAGTAGAACATGTTATATTTGTGAGCATAGGGACTAGGGAGTATTAATTAGTAGTCCCTCTGGTCCTTTTTAGTTCCCATATAAGATTTGCCTGGCGTCAAGCCTCGTAAAGTTTGACCAACTTTATAGGAAAAAATGGCAACATTCGCAATGCGAAATCAACATCATTAGCTGTGTCATGACCTACATTTTCATATTGTATAACTTTAGCATGGTAGATGTTAATATTTTTTCATATAAATATGGTCAAATTTTAAGAAGTTTGACTTTAGAAAATTCTTATATGCAAAGTAAAAAGGACCGGACGGAGTGCTAGTTAGAAACTTTTCTTAGGTTTGGTTTTGTCACTTTAGGAATTTTCCAATTGCCGTTGGATTATTCCATCATGGGCAGCCCTTTATTATATACTCTACTAGTCATCAATTCATCCACGGGTTCGTACATGTATTCTGACAATTATGTGGTTACTAATAGAGGTAGTGTTTTGGTGGTGAATAGTAAAAACAATTAATATTTTGAAATTTTAAGAAGTATTTTGCAATGAACAAGTTCAGGTCTTATACATGTTTGAAACTTTTCATGAACAAAAGAAAGATGTTGTGATCTGGGCCAAAAAAAAAGGTTCTAAACAAAGGCTAGATTTTAACATGAAATATCTTCACCTACTTCACAACATATGTAGTTTCTTGGTAAAATTCACTACATTGTTAAAAGAGACATTCATGTATGTGAAAAAAGAAATCAATATTCTTTGACCGTTTTTGCCTCTTTCTTGTTTACTGTTAGTCCGGGATCTTGTGGTGTGTCTGTCCAAAAGAAATATCTGACTTATTATAATATCAATTTCATATGGACACTCAATATACAGTGGATAAGTCCTTATATTTATAACTCTGATGTTTTCGTATTACGCATTGGGCCAAACAAAATTGCATGGTCTTCCACACATTTTTTTATATTATCTACGTGGTAATGTCACTTCATATATATCTTCCCATGCTAGTTCATACTAGAAGTTACATCTAATGGAGTCTTGTCACTATTTCCCATTTGTTTGCAAATATGTCTTTTTTTTCAAGATCATAAGACCGATATGGTCGACAAATTGACCTGGCTGAAACATTACATACTTGCGCGGGTTCTATTAACCTCGCTTTTTTTTTACTATTGACCATGCCCGAAGCTTGTGCCATCGACGTGTCCACATGTGAGCACCTTTTTCGTAGTAGCAATATGTGTTCCAAATTATATGAAATCTAAAGCTCGGACTAATGGAATCTATGGTTTATGGACGTGCTTGCACTTTGTTACTCAGGTCTCGGTAAAAGAGAGTAAGAAGATAGAGATTCTGCTTGCGAGGCACATACACATACGAACAAGCGAAGGGCTAATCGGCTACAAACTGGCAACGTGTAAGCGAATGTTTGTACAGTATATGTTAATAGAAAATGTCACCGGCAAAAACAAAATGTTAATAGAAAATGTAAAGACGTAGAGATTCAAGACTGCCGGAACTTAGAACCATGTGCAAATATACTATATCTCACATCTAATCTTAGTCTGTTGAATTCCAATCGTATGGCTATTTATGGCATGTTTTCTAGGATTAACACGGTGGCTCGAAAGATGCCTCTAATTACTGTCAAAAACAATCTTGTATTATAGAACGGAGGGAGTAACTAGGAGTAATTTCTATAATAAGTTGGTACTGTACAACCCAGTGCTTGGATATGCAGTATACATACTTTGTACGTACCAGATTTTATCAAAGAGGCATCTACTCCAGCCTTCATGGCTTGCAACCCCTTCTCGTTTTGGAGATCTGCAACAGATTACAATATATATGTTCAATTGAGTAGCCAGACTTGAGTTTCGAACAAGCTGACTGAACCTCCGTGCTCTGCAGAGAACAAGTAATTAATTACCTCTGTTCGCATCGAGGACGTCGCCGGGTGTCTCGCCGCTCGATGCGGGAGAAGGCAGTGCTCCGACGACCGGGTCAGAATTAAATGAAGGATCAACCAATATACTATCATGGTAGATTTTCTGCAACACCCCTCTGTAGCGGTTGATGTCGAGGGTGATGTTCTGGCCATTGAGGAAGAGCTCCCACGTCATACCATACCCCTGCTTGTTTATAGAGGCGACGTCGGTGAAGACAGCATGGTCCCTCGGGTATTTGTACTTGAGTGTCGTCTCCTCTGGGGTCGTCTCGTATTGGACGTACCGAAGCCCCATGTCAGCCGATGGTGCACCAAAGGCAGCATTGGATCCCCAGCTCATGTCGCCCCACGGGACGACCTGCACCAACGTCGCGTTGCGCGGGAGGAATACCAGGTTGGTGAGCCCTGCGCCATGCACGCCCACCATCACGTCGCACGAGTTCACGACCTCGGCGAACCGGGCCATGTCGCTCACGACCTGCGGCTCCGCCGACACCACCTCGAAGCCGACCTCTGTGGCAGCTGCGACGGCCTCTGCCTCATTCGCGAACGCCCTTGAGTTGCGGCGCAGAATCATGAGGAGGCGAGGCCTGTCACCGGAGGTCCGGTTTACGGGGGTCGACCACTCACGCTTCAGCGAGTAGACCGACCGGAGAAAGTTCCGGAAGTCTGTCATCGTGTAGCCCTTGCGGGAGAGAGCAGGGATGATCCCCATCTCCTTATGGCCCTCGGTGCCGACGTGCACCGACGGGAAGCAACGCACCTTGTCGTCGGCGTCAAAGTTGATGACCGGGTACTTGGAGAGCGCGGCAAGGATGCGTTGGAACTTGTCGACCCACTTGCGGTTGTAGTCGGTGACCACAAGCTGGACGTGGCCATCGTACTCCCTCACTGTGTTGAAGAGAGGGATGACGCCGTCGGTCATGGCATGGAAAAAGTTGCTGAGGTAGGCGCCGGTGGAGAAGATCACCGCAGGGACGTCGTGCGCCACCGTGCACGGTGGCGCATCCAGCCCGCTCCAGCGGATGGTCACCTCCCGGATAGCATGCATCGTTCCTTCCTCGGACTTGCGCGGGTATGGGCGGATCTTCACCGTCCCGTTCTCTGGCCGGTAGCTGTCGTCGGACGCTGAGACCACGTACACGGTGACGGATTTGCCGTGCATACGGACGTCGCCTTGCATGGCGCAGACATCCATGCGTTCGCTGCTGAAGTCGCAGATTGACTTGCTTCTCGGTGCTGCCACATCTGTATCTGCAAGATGCACAAAAGAGTTGCTATTAATTAGTAGAAAGAAATTTCTATTTAGTTTTGCTCTTGTCAGTCTTGCAGATATCTCGATTGCCGTTGGATTATTCCATTGGTACTACAGTACAACTAACACAATGTCTGTTAGCATTAGTTTGTTTAGGCAGACTTAACAACGGTTCTGCTCTGCGGAGAAAAGGTAAACTTATTACCTCGTCGACGGGCGACGTCGCCTTGACTTTTGTTCGCACCGATGGCGCCGCCAGGCGCCTCGTCACGTGATGCGACGGAAGGTGGTGCATCGACGGCCACGCCGGGTGTCTGGTCGCTTGTTGTGGGAGAAGGTGGTGCGCCAACGACTTTGCCGGGAGTTTCATGGCGTGATGCGGGAGAAGGTGGTGCATCGACGGCCTCGCCGGGCGTCTGCTCGCTTGATGCGGGAGAAGGTGGCGGTGCATGGGCGACCAAATCTGAATTAAATGAAGGATTAGCCCATATTAGTATTAGTGCCAAAGTGATGAATTAATTAGAGAATGATCAAGCCCATGGGCAGTATACATAACGTGCTGTAACAGATATGTTAAATGGTTGTTACTACCTCCGTGGCCCTCGTATTAGTATTTAGAGTCAAATTTTGTCCATGCTCTTAACTAATAAAAGTAAAAGTTATATATAGTAAAAATAATATTGGCGGAAACTATGTTCAAATACGATTCTAGTGATGTAATTTTTGGCGACATGCATTAACATTTTTTAGTTACATCTATGGTTAAAATTTAGCATAAAATATGAATGAGACCAATAAACCAGGAGAGAGGTAGTACACGTCTACTAATACTATGGGCCAATAGTTTGAGTAATGAGTCTTTGGGACGATGAATCGGAGATGAGCGCGCACACGTATAGATCAGATGAACACTCGAAAGCTAGAGTTGTTGCATGTAATGTAGTAAAAGAGTTGTTGCTGGTAAATCGAGGGGACTTACAAAGAGTTGTAGCTTGAAGAGGAACCTGCGGCATGTGATCGGAGTTGAGCACGAGGAAGACGAGGACAGGAAGCAGAAGCCACACGAGAGCCCTTGCCGCGGCCTTGCCCGCAAGCTTCTTACCCTTGTCGTTCCTCCTGCCCTTTTTCATCTTGTCCACTGGCTTGTTCACTTAGCTTGAGTGAACAATGGTGGACACTGATCCTCACAGACTTGGGAGCTACTCCTTCTAGCTAGTAGTACATGTGTGCATGAGATTTAATGGAAATGGAGGTCAGACCTCAAGACTTTGTATTCTGCAAACTCTGGAGTCTACAAGTGAAGCGTGATGCGATCTCCTCCCCGAACGGGTCTTAAGTCTTTGGGTTGACCTCAACCTCGAGTGTCATAATGGCACCACTGTGCTAATCGAGCATACCACTGCCACTAGCATATATGTCTAGTACTATACGGTTCATTTGTATAGGGTCTGTACTCTAGAGTGGGTCTTAAGTCTTTGAGTTGACCTCGACCTCGAGTGTCATGTCATAATGGCACCACTGCGCTAATCGAGCATACTCGCATTAGCATATACTACCCCCTCGGTTCCTTTGAACAAGTCGTAAATTCTTACTAAGTCATTTTCACAAGGAGAGGTCAGGAACGTGGAATCTTTCCTATATTGCCCTTGGAAATCGGATCTCCCGTTACACATTAATCTCGTGTCTTTGGCTGCCTCCTCCGTTCTTGCCGGTACTACCTCCGTCTGTGTATATCAGTTCTCATTGTCTTTGATCACACATTGGATTAGCAAAATATTAATGCATGTCATCATAATTTATGTTGTTGGATTCGTACTTGAATGTAGTTTTCAACAGTATTGTTTTCGTTAAATATAAGTTTTATCTTATTATTTAAAATCATGGATAAAATATGACCCAAATTACAAAAGGAATGGATTAGTTGTAATAATCTACTACTACTACTTTAGTAGTTTTAGTGTGAACCACAATAAAAGATCAAAACTGCTATACAGACGACAAAGATGGACGATGTGAGGACGACTACTAATCCAGGGGGCCGTTGCTGCGCTGTAGACATGCATGTACGGCTGGATCCTCATGTCGTGCATGAATCGTCTGATTTTTGCCGTCTGTATAGCATTGCTCATAAAAGATTGGGAAGTTTGAAGTTGAGTGCGCATTGTCTCGGGATAGATGCATTGAGCCTGTTGCATGTCAGATGATCGTCAGGCCATATGTGGTTAAACTTTCTTCCGGGCATTAATGATATGCATGCCATGTGCTAATGTAGGTCAGACTGTATGAGACCGTTTTATCCGGTTGTGGCGCTGTGCGCATGTGACCTTGTGAAGCAGAAAAGACAAAAAGGAAGTCTTATCTCCTTTCTCATACCCAGCCCATCGGATTTGCCAACCAAAATAATTTCTAACTACTTGTACTACTATTGTTCTTATACTCACACATAAATGAGAAATACTTTCAACAACAAAAAGATATACATGACCTGGAATATATACTATGGATGCCATGAAGCATATTTTACCTCATTATTCATTATTTTTTTGGGGGAAAGGACCTCATTGTTCACTGTCTCGAATGCTACTGCTGCTTCATTTTCTTAACAGAACATGAAGAAACCACATCTGTTGGGTTTCCCAAGCACATGATTGTGTATTACTTTAACTGTATGAAAGATCCATCAGTTAGAGAACAATCTCTAATCAACACAAACCATGGATCCAACACCAAGTAGGGTCGAAACATATTTTTTTCGATAAAGGGCATTTCATTGAATTGAGATATCGAGGTGATACAGTCGCATCAAAAGAACACCCGGCCTCTGCATAACCAGATGCACACAGCCAACAAGTCCAATGTCCGAAAAGCAACAAAAAGAGAGCTAAAAAGAAACTTAAATCCAGCCTATGACGTGGCCGATCCTATCCGAAGATCACACCGCCATCCATGGGGGTAGAAAACCTCCCTGGCCGGACGCTCCAGCCGCATAGACGCCATCATAAAAAGGTCCCTGTCCTCCGGCCTCTGCAGAATAGACCAAGTACGGAGCCATCGCGTACATATATGAATAACACTCAAAAAATTAACATATAAATTAGTACCTTCAGTAACATGTCCATGCTGAGAGAATGCATCCTTCAGAACACTTTCATTAGTGTCATACTGACATGGTGACATAGACAGACATGCAGCTGAATGTTGAAGAAATAGCAAGCAGTGTAAACATCATTTACTATATCTCAACAATACTCTTGAATTATACATTGATGTAAACTCTTCCTAACATTTATTTTAGTTAAAATTAGATTGCTTCCCAAGCTACAATTTGGGAGGAAGCACACATATCTCAATCCTAACAGGACATTTGTGTCCGAACATGAAACAAATTGACAAGAAATTGTGGGGTAGAGCAGTATGAGCCGGTGCTCCAGCCGCTTGTGGAGGTGGAGTGCGTAGAGGGTCGGGTCATGCCCATCCACATGCCAGACGCCTACGCCGGACTGTGACCTCGAAAGCAGATATGCCGTGGTTTTGGCCACTTTCGTTATCATACATGTGGAAGAAGGAAAGACATCGCGATGTGTGTGATGCGATAAACGATGGGTCTCGCGGGTGGAGGCGGACGTCGGCATTGCCGCCACTAATGAAGAGTCGAGGAGGTTGATGATCCAGCTCCATAGGTTCAATAGACTCCGGATCCTGCTTCCCAGACTCCAAACACTTGGCCCCTGCGTCGTCCCTGGGGCGACACGGGAGGCGCACTGCCGCCACATCCAAAGGCTTCCTCTCCCACTCTCCCTTCCCCCTCGCCGCTGCCGGCCAGTGCCGCCAGGCAAAGCCCTCGGTGTTTGGCAGCGGCGGGGCCTTCTTCCCTCCCTAGCGTGGTTTTCTCCCTCCTTCATCAAGCCATGGCTTCCGCTTCCATCCCATCTCATAGCTGCAACACATCCATGGATGGATTAGGTGCACAGTGGGCCAGGTCCGGCCATCCCCGTGGTGATTCTCCGACCACGCTGCGAATCGGGGTGGGCACCAAAATGTCTTCGTGAGGGTTCTTTCCTTCAGATCTGATGGTTGACTTCGATGATGAGATGCAAATTATGATGACGACTTGACGCATAGGGATGGTTGTGCAGAGGTGGTGGTCGCACATCGCGTGTAGCTGCTGGGATGGTGGAAATGTGGTGGCGACAACACATGAGTGATATTGATCTATCGAGCAGCATGTCTCATGCTCCGGGGTGAAAGCCTAGGTTACCTAAGTTGGTTATGCCTAGCAATGGTGAAGTTTCTACTTCGTTACCTTGTTGAAGGCATTGCTCGGACACGCCCAACTGATTCTTCAGGGTGAAAACCTAGATTCTAATCTTGAGTGGTTGGATCCGATGACGGCGACGATCGAGCGTCGCTCCCTTATGAAGGCGTTGCTGTTGAAGAATCTCGTCGTTCATATGGTGTCATGAGATGTTGGTGCGGATAAGGTCATTGATGTAGTTTGCCGATAGTGGATATGCTTGCTTTGGTTTTTTTTCCTCGTATGTGCATAGCTTTGGTCTTATATGACTTTACTATTTGCTGGCATGTTTACACGTGTGTTGACTGTGTGCATCCTAGCTATGCAGAGGCCTTGTGTGCTCATTATGTTTGTATTCTCTCGATGCTTCATTTTGAGTCAATAAAATCTACCCTTTCCGCGTGTTAGATGGGATAGGGAGTAATAATCATAATAATTAACACCCCGCAAAAAAATCACCCTTTACCAAAAAAAAAATACTCCAAACACTAGCACATAGAAGATGCCGTGGAGAAGCATGCCGCCTCGCAATCGCTTGGAGAAAGGATAGGGTTTCGCGCCGCCGGACTTGCAACATGTGGTCGCCATCCGGCACCTCCACCACGAGTTCAACGCCTGGTTTGCTTAGCAGGCCCGATGTGTAATAAGGCTCGAAAAACGACATCAAGCTAGATGGTTCTACGGAGCAGTGGCCAAGAAAGCCCGATGTGTAGTAGGAATCGACTAATCACATTGCGTCTGTTAGTTTTTACAATCTTGATTCACATGGATCTGCATATTAGTTTGCTTGTCCATGCATATAGGTAGTTAGTTGTAGTAGGCGGAGCCTCGGAGAACATGCATGTGCAGTTAGTGGGCGAGTGTGTGGCCCGGCTGTGTGGGCGCGAGTCTACTTATGCACTTGCTTTGAGAAAGAGAATACAGAGAAAAGAAAAGGGTCGGCTGTGTGATACAACGGCCACCAAATTTCTGTGTTCTTTTGTTCTTCCGTGAGCTTTGAGTGGAAGCTAGAGGAAGAAGAAGGGGAGCTGAGCTCAGCTCCACCAGCGGCTAGATGCTTCTACGGAGCAGCGGCCCAAGAGATAGATGAAGATGACCATTTGATCGAAGGCTTTTGGCTGGCGTCGATGCCTTTCTAGCCATCGGGCGCTTCCCTTTTTTCCTCCCGTACGAGCCTTTTTAACGAGCGCTATCCATTTTTTCCCACACAAAAAAGAATTAGTTTAATGCTTGAGTAGGCGCTCCTCCGTTGGGGAAACAAACTCCCACACCGACGCAAGTTCTATTATTAATTATTTTTATTGTCTAAGCACCTGATTAAGCGCTCTTGTATTGTAGATGCCCTAAAGGGATCTGTCCTTGCCAGTGAAGTATGCTTGATGCCCTTGTACCTATTGATTTCCATGGTTGGCTCTCCGTATATGTTTTCCTTCTTTTTGCGGGGGAATATATGTTTTCCTTTGAGTTGGAGTGGAGTGGCAATTAGGTATAAGGGCGGGTACTGTTCCCGGAGGATGGTGTTTCACAGTCATTTATCCTCCCAGAGACAAATCTCAAAGCCTTCCTTGACTGCGAGGGATTCAGAGCAGAAATGTGTCTCTTTGCCTCCACTAGACCAGCCCTAAAGTATGAAGACCCATGTTTTCAGTAATCCTGTGATACTTCCTTTGAGCCTAGATACTTTTTGCAAAGCAGTGTTTGTTAGATCCCTTTCTCAGTTAGATAATTATACTCCCTCCATCCTAAAATTAAGTGTCTTAACTTTATACTAACCTTAGTATAAATTTGTACTAATATTGAGACACTTATTTTGAGACAGAGGGAGTACATCTTTTTACCGAGTAAGGCATCATCTTTTACCTAAAGATCGTCCATGCCTAATCATTGGTGATCCTTTGGGTGGCAAACCATGTTTCATGTGACATATTTATATTTCTTTTATTTTCGCTTTCACCTTACTAGAAAAGAATCTCAACCTAAAGTAATCCAGCATTTGCAGCACCCCCTTAACAGCTAGAAAAATTATAGCATGTAGAGAACCATATTTTTCAGTACTTAGTTTATTGAAACAAGTCGTCTGCCAACAATTAGCAACTTGCATTTCCAACTACCTTAGACGTTTCTCCTCCTTACCATATTTCCACGTCGCATTTGAGAGGCGCCGGAGGAGAATCAGAATTCACAAGTATCTCACTGGGAATTGGTTTTGTGATGAGTGCATTTTCGGATCACTTTTATCCATTGTTTTGCATCATAGTCATTGGACTGTCAGAATTTAATCGCGTCTGCGCACCTTTTCTTGCCTGTTTTTGCCAGGTTCCGAAGAAGCAAGAGATTTTGAGCATTGATTAGAAAACACCTTGTTGTAGGTGAAAATTGTGGCAATTAACGTCATAATAACCTACCATATGAAGAGGAGATCACGTGGGAAGAAAACCAGCCACGTGGAGCTATCCAGAACAGAAGATGGTGCACCATATGAGCATCCCGCGCTAGTACCGATGCTCATACTGACCGCTGCATGCAAGTTGTAACATTCCCGGTGTATTTACCTCTTAATATTATAACCAATAATACCAACTTCAATTGCTAGTTAAAACATCGTGAAGTAACATGTTGCTTGTGATGAACCAAACCCATTAATTGGGTGGATATTGATGAAAACAACTTAAAGTTTTATTAGGACATCTTCAACGCCGACCCTCAAACTGCTCGCATACGTCTGAACGACACGGTCCGGACCATGGAAGCATTCCAACGCGGGCATGTATCAGTCCGCTCGGTGGTCCAGACGTACTTTCTCCCGCAAAGTGGAGACAAGGTGGGTGGGTGGGGGGGGGGGGTTGTGGGAGTCTGGACAACAACCACGTTGGACTCCGATACCCCAGGCCCTCTAAATATGTCCTCATGGCCCTATGTTTTTCAACTCCGCCACTTCTCCCACTTGCTTTACATCCGCACCCTCTACCTCTGCCGCCACCAGTGTACCTCTCCGACCGCCACACAGTCATTGCCGGACGTTCGCAACCAGCACCGACGCGCCCGCCCGCCTTTTTCGACGGCGTTCTCCACCCTGGAGCCGTTTGTACCCAGGTACACACCGCCACCCTGTCGACGACCTCCATGGCGGCTACCACGCCCGGCAGGTGTTCGGTCAAATGCCATCGATCTTATTTTCAGACGCCATGTCGCTTTTTTAGAGTAAGAAGGATGTCGGGATTCTCGACCAAGCTAGATGAGTTGTTGTGCGATGGGTGGTTAGCCATATCCATGGATTTCATAGGCAGGAGCAGAGGGGGGACCTTCTGGCAGCAAGTGCACGAATTGTTTCACGAACGAAAGCACATTGCGCCTTATGACATACACATCATCCATGATCACAATGTGAGGTCTCTATCGTATAGATGGTAAGCCATCCAGACCAGCATCACCAAGTTTAGTCACGTAGTTGTTCAGCTAGAGGTAAGGTGGCCATTGCACGCGGCAGATGAGAAGATTGTATGTTTTGCCTCTTTTTCCTCAACTTGATGATTGACTCATTCATTCACTCACTATTTCCATTCACGTTTTGTAGCCCGTACGCGCTGCCATGATGTATCACAGGACATAGGGACGACCATTTACGTACACACATTGTTGGATGAAACTGAAGGTACAACATGTGTGGGACCACATGATCTGTTGAAAAACTTGCTGGACGTCGAACTTGGGACATTGTTGTACTTGCATCCTATGTATGGATGTGCTATTTTCTTTCCGAACTTTGATGAATGTCAGCCGGTTTGCATGAATATCGTCCGCTAAGTCGAAACCTGACTTCAAATGCATGCTGGCAACATTGAATTGCTCTGAGCGCTCCCTTCGGATTTTCTTTAATTTTTCGCACGTGTTTTCTGCTTTTTCGATGTCTTTTTTTGTTTTTCGGCTTTTTGGTTTTCCACCGCTATTTCTTTGCTTTTGGACAAAAAAATGATTTTTTTTTGCGAAAAAACTTGTTCTTTTGCATCCGCAAGAGGTACGGATATGCTTTCGCGAGAGGCACGGCTGTACCTCTCGGAAACAGAAAAACGTGTTTTTTTGCCTTCTGTGAGAGGCACGGTTTTGTTTCCGCAAGAGGCCCGGTCGTGTCACTCAAAAATGAAAGAAAAACATGTTTTCTTTTTCCTTCCGTGAGAGGCACGGTTTTGCTTTCGTGAGAGGCACCATCGTGGCTCTCGAAAACAAAAACAAACGCGTTTTTTTCCTTCCGCGAGAGGCATGGGTTTACTTCTTGTGGAGACACAGATTTGCTTCCGCGAGAGGCACATTCGTGCCTCTTTCGAAAAGGAAAAAACATGCTATCCGTTCAGATTATTCGGATTTTTTTGTCAAAACCTATCAACATGCGATCTAGTTTTGAAGATCTCGCCCCGAAGAATTCAATGGTGAAAACGGTTTGAGATTTAGACACACGGTTTAAGAGATTAAACGCTTTGAATAAACGGATCTATGAAAAAAATGGAAAACTCACAGGTTGCAACAAGTGGCGCACATGCAATGCACCACTTGTCGCAACATGGGGAGCCAGGAGTGATCTTTGGAAGGAGTACATCTTAATTAGTGATTTCGGGTTTATGAGCCATAGCCTTTTTTCGGCGTTTCTATCTTGTGGACGGAGATGAGCTTTTCCGTGTGTGTTTGTATGGGCAGCCCCTATTTTTTTATATTTCAGGCTAGATTTGTTATTTCTTTTGAATTCTCCTTGTGGTTAGGATAGCCTTGTTATTGTTGTTCGATGCACTAGATCTCATTTTTACTTTTATTATGCCTTTTTTCTTGGGTAACTGTTATTTTTTAGGAGGTGCTTTCTCATTGCTTGAATTTTGTAGTTCTTTTCTTTATTTCCTCAAAAAAAACTTCATTTTCTGTTAAAATAACATTGCTTGATTTTTTATTCTCGTGTTTTCGGCGAGGAGTGCACTATTGAAACAACACTGCCACAAGTAGACTCATGTTCGAAAATTTCGATTACAATTGATCACCGCAATACTCCTGCGGGTATCAGCAACGTAGGGGTGATAGCGCTCCTCCTTGACCCCATCATTGATGGCTTTCGTATAGATCGCATCGCTTCTCGGCAGCATTAGGTGTTTTGTCAAGGGCACAACGTGTCATCTAGTTAAATGAAGGATTGGCCATTACACTATCATGGTAGATTTGCTGCAATACCCCTCTGTAGCGGTCGATGTCGAGGGTGATGTTCTGGCCGTTGAGGAAGATCGCCCACGTCATACCATACCCCTGCCTGTGTATGGAGCCAATGTCGGTGAAGACGGCGTGGTCCCTCGGGTATATGTACTTGAGCGTCGTCTCCTCGGCCGTCGGCTCATACTGGACATACCGGAGCCCCATGTCAGCCGACGGCGCACCAAATGCAGCATTGGCCCCCCAGCTCATGTCGCCCCACGGGACGACCTGCACCAACGTCGCGTTGCGCGGGAGGAACACCAGGTTGGTGAGCCCTGCACCATGCACACCAACCATCACGTCGCACGAGTTCACAACCTCTGCGAACCGGGCCATGTCGCTCATGGCCTCCGGGGCCCCCAACACCACCTCAAAACCGATATCTGTGGCAGCTGCGATGGCCTCCGCCTCATTCGCGAATGCCCTCGACTTGCGGCGCAACACCATGAGGAGACGAGGCCTGTCGCCGGAGGACCGGTTTACGGGGGTCGCCCACTCACGCTTCAGCGAGTAGACCGACCGGAGAAAGCTCCGGAAGTTCGTCATCGTGTAGCCCTTGCGGGAGAGAGCAGGGATGATCCCCATCTCCTTATGGCTCTCAGTGCCGACGTGCACCGACGGGAAGCAACGCACCTTGTCGTCGGCGTCAAAGTTGATGACCGGGTACATGGAGAGCGCGGCGAGGATGTCTTGGAACTTGTCAACCCACTTGTGGTTGTAGTCAGTGACCACAAGCTGGACGCGACCATCGTACTCCCGCACGGTGTTGAA
Organism: Aegilops umbellulata; assembly: GCA_032464435.1. Classification (NCBI taxonomy): domain Eukaryota; kingdom Viridiplantae; phylum Streptophyta; class Magnoliopsida; order Poales; family Poaceae; genus Aegilops; species Aegilops umbellulata. Next base: position 914,754 of record CP136057.1, on the reverse strand, counting down.
GAGAGGGATGAGACCGTCGGTCATGGCGTGAAAAAAGTTGTTGAGGAAGCCGCCGGTGGAGAAGACCACCGCGGGGACGTCGTGTGTCACCGTGCACCGTGGCGAATCCAGCCCGCTCCAGCGGATGGTCACCTCCCGGATAGCATGCATCGTTCCCTCCTCCGACTTGCGCGGGTAAGGGTGGATCTTCACTGTTCCATTCTCTGGCCGATAACTGTCATCAGACGCTGAGACCACGTACACGGTGGCCGATTTGCCATGCATACGGACGTCGCCCTGCATGGCACATATGTCCATGCGTTCACTGCTGAAGTCACAGGTTGACTTGCTTCTTGGTGCTGCCACATCTGTATCATGCACAAAAGAGTTACTGCCTTTGTTCATAAATATAAGATGTTTTGGATATTTTGATATGAAATACTTACGTACTGAAATGAGTCAACGAATCAGAAAAAGAGGTAGAACATGTTATATTTCTGAGTCTAGGGAGTATTTATTAGTACTTGTTAGAAACTTGTCTTACGTTTTCTTTCTTCACTCTTATGAAACTTTCAACTTTCGTCGGATTATTCGATCATGGGTAGCCCTTTATTGTATACTCTATTAGTCAACAATTTGTGCATGGGTTCATACATTATTGTGACAAATATATATGGTTACTATTAGAGCTAGGTAGTGTTTTGGAGGTGAATAGCAAAAAGAATTAATATTTAGAAAATTTATTAGAACTTTTGTAACGAACATGTTCAGGCCTTATACATGTTTGATACTTTTCATGAACAAAAGAAAGATGTCGTGGTCTGGGCAAAACAGAGATTCTAGACAGAGGCTACTTTTTTAACGTGAAATATCTTCGCCTACTTCACAACATATGTTTTTTCTTGGTAAAAGATACTACACTGTTAAAATAGACAGTCATGTTTGTTTAAAAAAGAAATCATTTTTCTTTCACTATGTTTGCGTCTTTCTTATTTACTGTTAGTTTAGTATGTTGTAGTGTGCGATTCAAAAAATATCTTAATTATTATCATACTAATTTCATATGGAAACTCAATATACAGTGGCTAAGTCCCCATCTTTATCTCTCTGAAGTTTTTGTATTACACATTGGGTATTTTTTTTTGCATGGTCATATTATTGTATTTATTTCGGCACAGAAAATTTTTGCTGTGAATCAACCTGTGGTTGGATGGCTAGGAGGACAGTGGTATCCCCAGGCCACCACGGGTCTTGGTACTCGCATTTTTTTGAATTTATTTCAGGATTTTCAGGGATGCGCGTTCAGTGGGAGGAGACGTTCCCTCGACTACGAGGTGCCCATAGGGGTAGTGTGTGTGTGTGTGTGTGTGTGTGTGTGTGTGCACGTTCATAGGGTTGAGTGTATGTACGTATATATGAGCCGTTGCGTCTATACTGATATTAAAAAAAAAATTTATTTTATCTATTTAGTGATGTCACTTCATATATATCTTTCCACGCTAGTTCATAAAAAATACTCCCTCCATTCCAAAATATAGTGCGCCCGCGCTTCCCGAGGTCCAACTTTGACCATAAATTTAACCAACGAGACCAACTGCGGCGGGAGAAAAAATTATATAATTGAAAACTTCTTTCGAATACGAATTCACTGATATAATTTTTGCTCCCGCCGCAATCGGTCTTGGTAGTTAAATTTACGGTCAAAGTTGAAGCACGTGGATAGAGGAAGCACTACATTGTGGAATGGAGGGAGTAGTATATAACGGAATCTTGTGTCACTATTTCCCATTTATTTTCAAATATTTCTTTTTTTTAAGATCTAGAGATCAACATGGTCTACAAATTGACCTGGCTGAAACATTACATACTTGCTTGGGTTCTATTAACCTTAGTTGTTTTGGACTATTGAAGCATGTGCCATCGACGTGTCCACATGTGAGCACTTTTTTTTCTTAATTACTGTCTGGCCGATTTCTTTTAACTATATGTGCTCTGAATTATATGAAATCTAAAGCTCGGGCAAATGGAATCTATGGTTTATGGATGTCGGTGAAAGAGAGGAATGAGGTAGAGATTCTGCTTGCGTAGTAGATGCATTAGTCTATGATAGGATTCTACTTTGCGAGGTACATATGTTAATACAAAATGTAAATACAAAATGGCTAATCGGCTACAAACTCTAAACTGGCAACGTGCAAGCGAATGGTTGCATATGTTAATACAAAATGTAAAGACGTGGAGATCCAGGGCTGGCAAAACATAGAACCGCGCACAAATATACTCTATCTCACATCTAGTCTTAGTCGTCGAATTCAAATTGTTTGGTTATTTATGGCATGTTTTCTAGGATTAACACGTTGGCTCTAAAGATGCCTCTAATTAGTACCTAGGAGTAATGTCTATGCATGATATGTTGGTACTGTACAACTAACGTAAAGCCTGTTAGTTGTATTAGTTTGTTTGCTACCAAATTCTAGTATCGCCAACAATTACATATTTCTCGTTGCCACCAAAGCGCCACAACCAAATTATGAAGAGATGCAAATACATGTGCTTGCATATGCAGTATAAAATTTGGTACGTACCTGATTTTATCAAAGAACCGTCTAATCCCGCGTTCATGGCTAGGAGACCCTTTTCGTTTTGGAGATCTGCGACAGATTACAATATATTCAATTTAGTAAGATTTGACTTTCGAACAAACTGACTGAAACTGTGTGTTCTGCGGAGAACAAGTAATTAATTACCTCTGTTCACATCAAGGACATCGCCGGGTGTCTCGCCGGTTGATGCCGGAGAAGGCGGTGCTTCAACGACAGGAACAGAATTAAATGAAGGATTGGCAATTACACTATCATGGTAGATTTGCTGCAACACCCCTCTGTAGCGGTCGATGTCGAGGGTGATGTTCTGGCCGTTGAGGAAGATCGCCCACGTCATACCATACCCCTGCCTATGTATGGAGCCAATGTCGGTGAAGACGGCGTGGTCCCTTGGGTATATGTACTTGAGGGTCGTCTCCTCGGCGGTCGGCTCATACTGGACATACCGGAGCCCCATGTCAGCCGACGGCGCACCAAATGCAGCATTGGCCCCCCAGCTCATGTCGCCCCACGGGACGACCTGCACCAACGTCGCGTTGCGCGGGAGGAACACCAGGTTGGTGAGCCCTGCACCATGCACACCAACCATCACGTCGCACGAGTTCACAACCTCTGTGAACCGGGCCATGTCGCTCATGGCCTCCGGGGCCCCCAACACCACCTCAAAACCGATATCTGTGGCAGCTGCGATGGCCTCCGCCTCATTCGCGAATGCCCTCGACTTGCGGCGCAACACCATGAGGAGACGAGGCATGTCGCCAGCGGTCCTGTTTACGGGGGTGGCCCACTCACGCTTCAGCGAGTAGACCGACCGGAGAAAGTTCCGGAAGTCCGTCATCGTGTAGCCCTTGCGGGAGAGAGCAGGGATGATCCCCATCTCCTTATGGCTCTCGGTGCCGACGTGCACCGACGGGAAGCAACGCACCTTATCGTCGGCGTCAAAGTCGATGACCGGGTACATGGAGAGCGCGGCGAGGATGTCTTGGAACTTGTCAACCCACTTGTGGTTGTAGTCAGTGACCACAAGCTGGACGCGACCATCGTACTCCCGCACGGTGTTGAAGAGAGGGATGAGACCGTCGGTCATGGCATGAAAAAAGTTGTTGAGGAATCCGCCGGTGGAGAAGACCACCGCGGGGACATCGTGTGTCACCGTGCACCGTGGCGCATCTAGCCCGCTCCAGCGGATGGTCACCTCCCGAATGGCGTGCATCGTTCCTTCCTCCGACTTGCGCGGGTACGGGTGGATCTTCACTGTTCCATTCTCTGGCCGGTAGCTGTCATCAGACGCCGAGACCACGTAAACGGTAGCCGATTTGCCGTGCATACGGATGTCGCCTTGCATGGCACATATGTCCATGCGTTCGCTGCTGAAGTCGCAGATTGACTTGCTTCTTGGCGCTGCCACATCTGTATCTATAAGATGCACAAAAGAGTTATTAATTACGTGTAGTAGAAAGAAACTTCTTTTTAGTTTCTATTGCCGTTGGATTATTCTATTGGTAGTGTAAAACTAACACAATGTCTGTTAGCATTAGTTTGCTTAGGCAGATGTAACAACCGTCCTGCCGAGAAAAGGTAACAAATTACCTTGTCGACGGGTGATGTCGCCTTGGCTTTTGTTCGCACTGACGACGTCGCCGGGCATCTCGTCGCGTGATGCCGGAGAAGGTGGTGCATCAACGGCCGCGCCGGGCGTCTGGTCGCTTGTTGCGGGAGAAGGTGGTGCATCGACGGCCTCGCCGAGCGTCTGCTCGCTTGATGCAGGAGAAGGTGGTGCATGGCCGACCAAATCTGAACTAAATGAAGTATCTGCCACATGGTCATATACTTATTGTTAGTGCCAAATCGATGAATTAATCAGAGAACGATCAAGCTCATGGGCAATATACATCCTCGTGCTCCCCTACACCCTTCATGAACAGTAAATTCAAAACAAAATACAAAAACCCGAAACTTTTGAACATCAAACATGATCTAATATTTGATGTTCTTGCAAAGTTTCAGCCACAAATAACATCCGAGGAGCCCTAAAAATACCGCTACTCAAAAGTGCATGTATAGTTTGAACAATGATTTTGCTTTTTTATGTGGACCCCTTGAATGTTATTTGTGGCTGAAACTTCACAAGAACATCAAATGTTTGATCATGTTTGATGTGCTAAAGCTTTGGAAGTTTTTCATTTGTATATCAAATTTTTTTCGAATTTACTGTTCATGACGGTGTATGGGCATCCGGGAAGTATCACACCTTTCTCTTCATACTATGGGCAAAGAGTTTGAGTAATGAGTTTCCCACACGTATAGATCAGATGAACACACGAAACCTAAAGAATTGTTGCTTGTAATTGACGGGACTTACAAAGAGTTGTTGCTTGTAATTGAGGAACCCGCGGCATGTGATCGGAGTAGAGCACGACGAAGACAAGGACAGGAAGCAAAAGCCACACGAGAGCCCTTGCTACTGCCCTGCCCACAAGCTTCTTACCACTCTCCTTCCTCATGGCCTTCTTCATCTTGTACACTGGCTTGTTCACTTAGCTCGAGTGAACAATGGTGGACACTGATCCTCACAGACTTGGGGTTGGGGGCTAGCTAGCTAGTCGTATATCTATATGTGTGCATGGGATTTAGTACTCTACTACTGTAGTACGTACAAGTGAAGCGTGCTGATGCGATCTCCTTCCTGAACGGGCTTCTAATACTAATCCAGACTGGGTCTCTAGTCTTTTAGTTGACTTCGACATCGAGTGTCATAATGGCACAGCTGCGCTAATCGATCATACTATACTGCCATTAGCATATATGTCTAGTATATATGCTACTCCAATACTCTCTCTCTCTCTCTCTCTCCATCCATTTGTACACGGTCTATACTCTAGAGTGGGTCTTAAGTCTTTGAGTTGACCTCGACCTCGGGTGTCTTAATGGAACCACTGCGCCAATCGAGCATACTCGCATTAGAGCAAGTACAATAAGCTTATGTTAGCGGGCTATAAGAGTTAAAATATTATATTCTTGCTGGCATGGAGAGGAGAGAAGAAGAGAGATAAGAAGAGCCGACTATAGATTAAGAGCCGGCTGCAACACGTGCTCCTAGGCAATATGTGAGAATGAAAAGTGGGCCATGCATTAATAAAATAACACATCTTTACATCTAACTATTGTGCGTGCCGACTATAACATTGGCTATAGATGACATGGCAACTTCATATAGCCATCAGCTGGCTATACTATTAACCATGCTCTTAGCATATACTCCCTCGGATCCTTTGAACAAGTCGTAAATTCTTTGCCATTTCCCCAAGGAGAGGACAGGAACGTGGAATCTTTCCTATATTGCCCATGAAAATTGGATCTCCTGTTACGCATTAGACTAGCCACAGTGGGAGTAACTTCAGCAGTAACATTGAGTCCAACTCAGCAAATTTGCTTATGTGGCAATGAGTTAATGAGGAGAGAGGTAGTAGTAGTAATTTAGCTAGTTACTGTAACATCACATGTCCCAATGCAATATGAGTCTATAACATAATAAATGAAGCTTTGCATGTTACCACACTTATGTTACTACCCACTATGAAGATAGTAACATAGTCTAAAGATATGTGTATGTTACTAGTGTATGTTACTCTCCATTGTGGATAGTCTTAATTTCTCGTGTCCTCAGCTGCCTCCTCGGTTCTCTCGCCAGGACTACCTCTTTGTGTGTACATTAGTTGTCATCGTATTTGACTAGCAAAATGTTAATGCATGGCATCGTAATTTTATGTTGTTGGATCGTATTTGAATGTTGTTTTCAATAATATTGTTTTTGCTATGTATAATTTATATCTTATTAGTTAAAATCATTGTCAAAATATGACCCAAATTAACAAAGGAATGGAATATTTTTGCGTTCCATAATATAGTGCGTATAGATTTTCTTCAAAAGTCAAACATTACAAAATTGACCCTGTTTATAGACAAAAATATGTACATCCAAAAGAGAGTAGTTGCAATAAGCTACTACTAGCGGCTAAATTTCGTGTTTTGATCCTTTTCTAATATCTATTCGAGATCTGACCCTAGTTTGATAAAATTTTGAGATCTGACCCTTTTGCTACCGCCAAGGTCCATGGCGGTAGGGTCTAACAGCCTACCCCCATGGTCCCTGGCGGTAGGGTTGCATGCCTACCACAATTTTCTCCTAAATGTTGAACACAGTGCGTGCTCGTGCCTACCGCCAAGCACCTTGGCGGTAGGGTTGTACAGGCTACCGCCAGTGTGTTTGGCGGTAGGGATGTTTCCTACCGCGAAGGTCCCTGGCGGTAGGATGTTTACACCCTACCGCCATGGACCCTGGCGGTAGCAAAAGGGTTAGATCGCGAAATTTTTTTAAACTAGGGTCAGATTTTGAATAGGTTTTAGAAAAGGGTCAAAACACGAAAATTTTGCCACTACTAGCTAGTGTGAACCACAATAAATGATTGGGAAAGTTGAAGTTGAGTGCGCATTGTCTCGGGATAGATGCACTGGGCCTGTTGCATGTCAGATGATTGTCAGGCCATATGTGGTTAAACTTTCTTCCGGGCATTAATGATATGCTACTGTAGATCAGACTGTATGAGACCATTTTATCCGGTTGTGCCGCTATGTGCATGTGACCTTGTGCAGCAGAAAAGACAAAGAGGAAGTCGTATCTCCTTTCTCATACCCAGCCCATCGGATTTGTCAACCAAAATAATTTCTGACCACTTGTACTATTGTTCTTGTACGCACACACAAATGAGAAATACTTTCAGTAAAAAAGATATACATGGCATGGCATATACACTACTATTAGAGAAAACGGTCAGCGTGACGTCTAGCAAATACAAACGGAGGGAATGGCATTTTAACAATCACTAGCAAAATGCCTATATGTTGCAACGGGAGGAAAAAACAACATATATGCATCTAGCCCGAAAAGAATAGCTCAAGGGCCCCTACTGATTCACGTCCTTGATTTTTGATAGAAAACAAAACGAATGAATAGTAACAAACTCTCAATTACTGATGATGATGTCCTTACAATTTATATGCCCCGAAGGGATGCATCCGGAACGACGTGTTCCTTGCAACAGTCGGGAGAGAAGAGACGCGTCGGTTAGTTTGCTAACCGACTCTTTAATACAATGTGGAGATTATCCACATAATTAATTACAATAATTAATTCCTAACACTCCCCCTAATCTCCACTTTGTCTATGTAGAATCATCATCTTGAGAAACGCTCCTCCAAAAACCCTGTGGGAAAATATGAGGAGATATACATAATATGCCATGAAAAACTCCTTCCAAAAACCCAGTGGGAAAATAAGGAGAAAATGACATATCATGATACTTGTATTACTATTGCCTCGTTAAAAACCTTTCATGAGAAACCATATAGGAAAAACTCATAAAGGAAAAGAGTGCAATATCAAGGATCCGAGGATCTCGAACAGGTTATCGTACAGAAGAGCACTCCCCCTGAACCATGCAAAAGTCATCTCGTACCACATCATTAACATCTTTCAGGAATGAAGAACTTGGTAAAGATTTTGTGAACATATCACAAAGATCATATATGACTTTGCTTCCAAAATATTTATCTTCCCACTTGTTTCCAACTCATGAGGAAGAAGATATTGTCAGAGTAATATTGCTCTTTATAACCTGTCTGCATCTGCGTAATACAAACAATATTATCATCATAGATAAAGGTGGGTGATTCCTACCAATCAAACCCGTCTGAACTTTCAACAAAGTTCATCTTTCTGTGAAGCCAAACAGATTTAGATGTTGCTTCATACACTCAGAATAAGTAGTGGATGCAGCCACTAAAGTTTTTCCTTCTCGACTTTCAAGAGAAGGTCATACCTCCATTCGAGAAGACAAAACCAGTCTGTGATATGGGATTATGGGGATATGATATATGCCCAACATCATGATATCCAACCATGGCCAGATCTTGATTTTTCTCATAGAGTAAACCAAGGTCTACGGTGTCCAGAAGATATGCAAAAATATACTTCACACCAACCCAATACCTTGTATTAGTGATGCATTGTATCTAGCCAATCAATTCACTGCAAATAATATACCAGGCCTGGTGCAGCTCTCTAGATACATTAGTGCGTCAATTGCACTGTGATATGGAAACTCGGTTCCACTATCTCTTCATCACCGCTATTAGGTATAAATGGGTATTTATCTCTATTACTCAAGAGATCTCACACACCATAGTTCCGTGATGGATATGACTTATCCATGTTGAAGTTTTCAACATCTTTTAGATAAATGTAGACTGGTAAACAAGTATTCCCGAAGGAATATACTCGAGTTCCAAACTCAAGCATAGTATGTTTTCAACCAAATCTCTCACCTCAAACTCTGTCATAAGATGATTTGCTTGTCTCATGTATTTCTTGTGTAGTTCCAATGATATTCAGATCATCAACATACACATAAATTGTACAAATCCTTCTTTGGATTTCTTGATGAGTATACATGAGCATCTATCATTGTTTGAGTAATCCTTGTAACGAAGGAACTCACTCAGTCGGTTATACCACATCCTTGCCGACACAAGTCATAAAATGACCTTTGAAGCTTTTCACAATACATGTTGCGAATAAATTCAGAAGCTTCATTCCATCAGGAATTATCATAAAGATATCTGAATCAAGTGACTCATACAACTATGCAGTCACAACATCCATCAGTTTGATAAACAAATTCATTATTCACTGCCAGTGATATTAAATATCGGAACGTTATTTCACTCACAACAGGAGAACATGTTTCATCTTAAACGATGAAGGGTCTCTGTGTGAACCCATGTACTACAAGCCTCGCTTCATGTCTCACCACCTCTTGGTTTTCATTTCTCATGAACAAAAATCCATTTGCTCCCCCATGGAACAAATTCAGAGGAGTGGGTATTACTGATCAGGTCAATACCCCCTCTTCTTGAGAGCGAGCGCATCCTCAATCGCTGCCTTTCTTTGGATCAACTAGAGCATTTTAGACACTTAGCCATGCATGGACTTAGGTTTTAGATCCAAACCAAGGTCTTTTGCAATTCACGAGGATAAATAAATGTCGACATAATGTAGTCTTTATTATATGATTCTCCTGAATCTATATCCATAGTGGTGATTTCATCATTACCTTTTGACTCTTTGTGATTTCCCACAACAGTTGAGTCAAGGTCTTCCGATGTCCCAGCATAAAAATTTGTGTGCGCACTCGTGCTGGGTCCTGGATGTGTCCAACATCCTCCAGGTGTCCTTCAACCCTTGGTTGAATATCAACATCAAGTTGACCTGCATTTACTGTTTGAGGATTCCTCATTCCCCTTGGACGCTTCCATGAAGTCTTGTCCTCTTGTGTCCAGATTCCTCCCCCTCATCGGTGGCCGAGTGGACCTATGGGTCACATCCACTCTCTCTGACACATCCACTATGGGAATATTTTACTTTGTGACACCTATATACTTAGTAAATGCAACTGACAGATTATTTGTGATACTTTGCAAATTCATAATCTTCTGAACCTCTAGTTCAGATTCATTCGTACGTGGATCTAAGGACTAGATGTCTCTTCACATCTCATTCTATTTCCCGGCATTTAATGTGGTTCTTATCTCCCCCTAATGCCGGAAAATGTCCTCATCAAAATACAACCATCATACCGGGCCATAAACAAGTCCCCTTTTAGAGACTTCAAGTACTTTATGATTGACGGAGAATCGTACCTCAGATAGATCCCCATTTCTCTATGAGGGCCCATAAATGTATGGTGCGGTGGTGACATCGGTTCGTCTTAAACATAACCAAAATATCGCAGATGGGAAATACTTGTTGATTTCCACGTACTAACTGCAACGGGGGACCATATAATATGCAGTCTGTCGAATTTGTATCAACTATGCAGTATGTCAAACTGCATGTCCCCAACAAGATGTTGGGAGATTACAATTCTGTAGGAGCAATCTTGCTATCAACTTATCATCTTGACAAGTGATTCCGCAAGACCATTCTGGGTATATACAAAATACCAATATGCTCCACAGTTATGCCCAAATCTAGGCAATATTTTCCATTCTGATGGATTTTATCCTGTCTTGAGGAAGATTTGCTCTCAAATTAATGATCCGAGCAATGAACTTTGCAAGCATATGGTTCCTTACAAATGTAAGATACACATTGGACCATCTCAGCAATGCATCCAAAAGCCCTATGAAATATCTGAATATTCCATGTAATGGTTGAATTGGATCACATGCATCTCCTATACAAGGAAATCTGCTGGCTAATCCTTTGTCTTTAGATATGATGGCCTTGTGATCAATTTTCCAGTCTACACGTATTGTGCATACATAATCCAATGAATTTGGAAAATTCACACCATTAGTTGTGTGTAATGGAACCATCAATAATTTTCTTATCATCCCAATACCAGGATGACCAAGGCAATCATGCCATATCTTGAACTTCTCAAGATTCTAGAAAATTATCTTATACGCCAATGCGTATCCAATATAATGTATGTATAATACAATCCACAATATAGAGAAGCATTTACTCTAGGATTTCATTCAAATCCTTTTTGTTGAGTCATGAGTAGGCTTTCAACCTCACTCATTATATGAGTTTTAACATAGAAACCATTGCGGATATCCTTAAAACTCAACAAGGTACGAGTAGAATCTTGATGCACGAATGCGTCCATGATTATCATATAGTACCCCATAGGGAGTGCAATTATGGCTTGACCAGAACCAACAATTACCCCATCACGACCAACAATTGTCATGATGTTTCCACTACTCTTCTCAAGAGTCTGGAAATACCTAATCTCCCTTAGTATCATGTTAGTAGACCCAGTTTCTACTAACACATTTTCTTCTCAATTGGATTATTCCAATAGGCTTCTATAGAGAAAGAAACCAATTTCAAGATATGATTGAACTCATATAGAAATACATACATTGTATATCACTGGTAGCGAAGTCCACTAGCATGTCATCGACATTAAGTAGTGGAACTTCCTTTTGCTGAGCATGCTCTTGGTTCCCACATCCCGAGGTACGTCTAGGAACTTTCAACCATCGGGAAATTATTGCTATGTCCAGTGAAGCAAGCTTCACACCGGTTCCCATGAGCCTTTTGCCCTTGTAATTCATTGCATGTATTTATCCACCAAATGCTTGGAGGTGTCACATTTTCTTGCAATCGAACGAGTTATACAACCACACCTATAGCAACCATCAGAGTTGTTGGCCTTCTCATTCTCCTTGAAATGACTTTTGCCCTTTTTCAGATCCACTCTTATTTTGACTCTCATCACAACTCAAATTTCATTTAGCCGACGATACTGTTTAGCGCAAATCCTCATAGAAGGATTGAAAGTAAAGAGCATTACACGTTGAGATCAACATCCAGAACTGCAATATTGCAGAATCTCAACTACTATTTGATCTGATGCACATAAGAGTTGCATGCTACCATAGACTCCAAGCCATGGAATCGGACGAGCGCCCATTTCCTACGCACTTGAAGCATCATAATCACCACATATTGATCATATTGCTCTTCAAAAGAGCTCTAGAGTATCAGATACTCTATTCCTATTGATCATGGTGCAGTAAAGTGCAATGCAACATACTTTGCTATAGCGACTATAGCCAGAGCCCCTGAGCGGGTGTGGTTATGTGGGAACTGAGATCCCGGGCTGCCAAGTTAATCTTTACATCGACCAGGTTCGATGATTGATACCATCAACGGCAAACTCAGCAAAAAAATATCTCTTGGATATGTCCAACATATCCTGCATGAAATCATCATGCACAATTAATTTACCTTTTAGTAAATTAATTTTCAAGTATCATCAACATATAGCAACCATCAAATTGCCTAATCAGATATGTTGATAATACAAATGTGCTTTTTAACACAGTAACATACCATGAATTACTGCAAAACACATCGGAAAACAATGTACCTAAAAGCTAAAATTAAATGAAAACCACAGAGAAAATGGTCCTATAGCACATGCTAATTAGCCGGACAGTTGATCGAATGGATGCATGCATGCATATTTGCACTTAGGGACGCAGCCGGGGGCCGCGTCATCGGCCTTACTGTGCATCCCATTTGGCCGCCTCGCCGCTTTGCTTCACAGCTAGTAGCAACCAGCGCCTTACCATTGCATCGTACGGTCGTACCAACGCAGCACGCTACGTCACCGCACCTCGCCGGGTAGAACCGCCGTTACTTTATTCGACGCCGTTGGCAGCCGCCGCCGATGCGACCTGGAGATCCGGTCCAGAAGGTCATGCCCGCCGCCTCGCCTTGTGCGTGGACGTGCTGAGCGCCGGCCAGAGGGCCTCGGCCGTGCGCCAGTCGTCTTCGCCGACTCCACGCTCCGATGGTACATACACGTACAAGAGAAACAATCGGTCATTAGATTGACGATCGTAATCACAAGAAGACAACCGAATTAGCAATTTTCCTTATACTGACAGATGTATGCATGCTCGTCCTCGCCGTGGATAGCGCTGTTGCCTTTGAGCGCCGAGAAAACTATCTAGAAACGGTTCCTCTTTTTTTTTTCGGGTCGCCTCCTTGCTCTCTAGAACGGCCGCGTTAGTCATGCCGCCGTTGCGCCGCCGCTGCAGCCCGCAGTCCTACCGGCCGCTGTGCCGTTACCTGTTGCTGCGCGGTCAGCCGTCCCAACGAACGCTGTTGCCGACGCCTCGCGCCCTCGCGATCGACGCTGTCACCCACTGGCAACATGCTGCCGCCCCGGGAGAAGCGGCGTCGTGGTGGATGGCCACCGGTTCCATTTGCCGCCGCCGAGGCCAAGCCGCCATAATCCCGGTCGCTGACGCCGCCGCCGGGAGAGGCTTGCTGCGCCAGTTACCGCTGCATCGCGCCGCGCGCTAGGAGATGCCGCGGCCATGCCTGAGGGCCTGCCGTCGCTGGCGGCCACGCAGGGGGCCGCCATGCTCCGGGAGATTGAGGCCGGCCACGCCCCGTCATGGGCGTCTCGCTGGTTCTCGCCACGGACGTCACACCGCTGCGCTCTCGTTCGTCCAGGGCCTTTCTCCCAATGGAGAGCAAAAGTGCTGATAACGTGATAGAAAACAAAACGAATGAATAGTAACAAACTCTCAATTACTGATGATGATGTCCTTACAATTTATATGCCCTGAAGGGATGCATCCGGAACAACGTGTTCCTTGCAACAGTCGGGAGAGAAGAGACGCGTCGGTTAGTTTGCTAACCGACTCTTTAATACAACGTGGAGATTATCCACATAATTAATTACAATAATTAATTCCTAACAATTTTAACATGGTGCCTCACCCGTGTTGCCGATTATTCTCCTCTCGCCCATATTGGTTGCAATTTGCAAAAAAAAAATTAAAAAAGGAGGATGACCCCTGGCCTCTGCATCTGGGAGATGCATACGGTCACTTTATTGATTATTTTCGAGGGCCTTACAAAGTATTACAACAATGTGCCTCAATTCATCATCTTGGCAACATATGCCGCTACTTCTATTCAAAATGATGTATGGGTGCTAGCTGGGCCACTACCCAAACCACTCACCTAAGCCTAACATCAAAAGCCGGAAGCCGAAACACATCCGGAAGCCCCAGCCGAGCCACATACCGGGTCTGGGGCACAATCCGGTCAGACGCACTCGTGTGTCGTCGCCGCCATCTTCCACAGGTCCGTCTTCAGATCATATAGAGGCTTCTACCTTGCCTGGCCACTCTGCCACCGACGTCACCATGATGCCAGACAGCAACCTCCTCCTGCGCGAGTCCATCTCCGTGCATCGGACGCCGAGCCTCCACAGCGCCATGCTGCCGATATCCGCCGCCATCAATGTGTGAGATGAAGCACCGCTCCACCATCCCTCCAGCCAGCACTTACTCCAAAACGATGCCCCCATGAGGGACAGCGATAAAACGCCATCATCGTCCGATCCGGAAGACCCAGATCTAGGGTTTTTCCAGGAGCATCCCGAGCCTGATGATGCAGACTGCAACGACGATGCCTCGACAATGGAACGACATCTAACACGCCGCCATCGTCCGCCATGACTGTAGTCGGCGCGATTTTCATCGGCAGTTGCTCCACCAGACGTGCGCCGCCGACGTCGCTGGTCCCTTCAACCGGAGCAAACTCCAAAACAATGCCTTAAAGTGGGACTACGACGCAAGAGCGCCGCCATCGCTCGATCCCAAGAAGATCTAGGGTTTCCCCCGGAGTCGAATCTGCCCAGCTGCCAACGAGTCACACCCACCACCGTGCCGACGGCAGACCAACGATCAATCCGGCCGCGATCCGATCCGGTCACGCCGTCGCCGTCCCTGGCGGCCGCGACGCACCAGATCGCGAGGCCTCCTGCCGCGGGGAAGCGAAGTCGCCGAGGCGCCGCCACCACTCGCCGTGGCGTCCGGCCCGCCCGCCACGCTCCGGCCCGGGGGCGCCAAGGGGATGAGCTCGGGCACCGTAGGACACACATGCCATTGAACAACGCAAGCCCAATCAAATGTTAACAAATCTCGTTGAGCTTGGAGTGAAGGCCACCAGCCGTTCATACATATCGTTCCTCATACTACCTGTTGCTTTTGACTTGAAATGTCATAGACTTGTTCCACTTAGGGAGGACGGGTCCCTCACATGTCATGACCACTTAGTGTCTGATCGCCTCCTAATGGGCGCCAATTTGTCGCACACCACATGCATATAACTCGAGGCCTAGGATCGAACCTTCTCTGCATGACTTGGTTTCTTCGCCGTTCCTCCTTCCTTTGATGGCAACAAAACAAAAACTCAAATTAGTCGTGTACCCCATTTGAGCCTTGTTGAGGCACCGGCCCATTGGGAGGAAGCCCAACGGCTCATATTTTCATAGTGCAAGAAGAGACTGCACATTTCGGACTTCCGACTTGAGATGTTTCATATCAAAACTCACATTGAGCTCTGTGACAGAGGAAAAAGCCAAAAAAAAACACAAAACGAAATCAAGCATGTCGTTAGTTTTGTGGACTATAAAAAACTGATTAATTACAACACACCATGAATCACATAAAACAATAGATGATTACCATGTTTGCTACCACAAATGATTTGCAGTGTAACACTAAGATACGAACAACAATAGATCTCCTAGCCTTCTCTTAACAATCAAAATTTTTGCATGGAACAAAGGCATCATTAATTTCTCAAGTAACATCAGCTTTTTAAAGTATTGTAGAACCATTTTTTTATATTCCAATATTCTGACAACATGACTACATTTTCAGGTTAATGTTTTCATGCAACCAATGGTATATGTTTTCCTTTGAGTTGGAGTGGAGCAGAAATTAGGTATAAGGGCGGGTACTGTTCCCGGAGGATGGTGTTTCACAATCATTCATCATCCTAGAGACGAATCTCAGAGCCATCCTTGACTGTGAGGGATTCAAATTAGAAAAGGTGTCTCTTTGCCTCCAGTAGACTGACCCCAAAGTATGAAGACCCAGGTTATCAGTAAACCCGAGATACTTGTTGCGGAGCACAGTTTGTTAGATCCCTTTCTCAGTTAGAATCTTATACATCTTTTTACTGACTAAGGCATCATCTTTTACCTAAAGATCATCCATGCCTAATCATCAGCGATCCTTTGGGTGGCAAATTAAACCATGTTCCATTTGAGATATCTATATTTCTTTCATTTTTGCTTTCACCTAACGAGAAAAAAATCTGGACCTAAGGTAATCCAGCCTTTACAGAACCTCCTTCGGCAGCTAGAAAAATTATAGCATGTAGAGAACCATATTTGTCAGTACTTAGTTTATTGAAACAAGTTATCTGCCAACAATTAGCAACTTGCATTTCCAACTACCCTAGACGTTTCTCTTAACGCTCCTGAACATATTTCCACGTCGCATTTGAGAGGAGCCGAAGGTGAATCAGAATTCTCAAGTATCTCATTGGGAATTGGCTTTGTGATGAGTGCGTTTTTGCATCATGTTTATCCATTCTTTTGCATCATAGTCTGGATTGTCAGAATTTAATTGCGTTGGCTTGCCTTTTTATTGTCTGTTTTTTTTTCAGAATCCGAAAGCAGCAAGAGATTTTGATCATTGATTAGAAAACACCTTTTGTAGGTGAAAATGGTGGTAATTAACGTCATAATAACCTACCTTATGAAGAGGAGATCATGTGGGAAAAAACTAGCGACGCGGAGCTATCCAGAACAGAAGATGGTGCATGATATGAGCATCCCGCGCTAGTACCGATGCTCATACCATTCGGTGCCGCACTGCCCGGTCAACTACTTTATCCCCATGTGATCGGATCTCATAGACGACGAACAGGAAGGCCAGAACCATGAAACAAAATGCATGAGCCTGAATTATTCTCATGTTGAATTATGGCTGAAATGAACGCATGAGCCTGCATATCAGGCCAGAGCTATCCTGAATTTTGCCGGAATTGAATGCATGAGCATGCATGCACAGGCCGGCGTGGCGTGCGAACAACGAAAGTAGGTGAGGAGTTGCATTTTCAGCCTGGTGGTGCTCCTACTCCCTCTCCGCGAAACTTCTACCCTTTGTTCTAAGTCTAAGTTTTATAATTTTGACAAATTTTATAGAAAAGAGTAGTAGCATATATGACATCAAATTGATATAGTTTGAAAGTATATTTTAAAACAAATCTAATGATACTAATTTAGTGACATAAATGCTGCTAATTTTTCCTATAAAGTTTGTCAAAATTTTAAAACTTTGACTTAGAACACAAATTAGATGTATACTTATTCACAGACGGAGAGAGTTGGCATTATAGTGGTTGGATCAGCCGAAAACGTGTTGCACCCTCTCACAGCTAATAAATGTCCGTATGATCTTGTACTCCATCCGTCGAGATGTACTCGTCGGGGAAATGATGTACCTAAACCTATTTTTATTTCTAAATACATCCATTTGTTTTCATTTTTATGATATGTAGTAATTGAAGACGGAGGTAGTAGAAACAAAGCAGGCAAGAGAAAAATCGCATGCGCTTAATCTCGGACGTGTAACGGACTGGTAGATATTCCGTTGAGGAAGGTTGCGCATAGCATGTCGAACCCCTCTGCGTGTGGATGGAGAGGGGGTCAGTGAAGACGGCGTGGTATGCGTCCTGAAGCGTTGTCTCCTTGGCTGCGATGGGATCTAATCTAAGAGGCTATCTGTTAGACAGCTATGTACCATAGCCTTACCTGACGATGTAAGCTTTCTGAGGTATGGAATCGACGTGTTATTACATTTCAGAAAAGAAAATTCAAAAACCTAATCTAGTTATGTGATGGTAAGGGAGCGGTAGATGTGTTGCAGGACCCCTGTGAAGCGGTGGACGTCGAGGGTGACGTTCTGCCCGTTGAGGAAGGTCTCCCACAACATGTTGAATCCCTGCTTGTGCAGGGAGACGGGATCGGTGAAGACGGTGTGGTTCCTCGGGTACACGTACTTGAGCGTGGTCTCCTCGGCGGTGGTCTCGTACTCGACGTAGCGAAGCCCCATGGGAGCCACCGGCTCGCCGTAGGAGGTCCAGGCCGGCCACTTCATCTCGCCCCAAGGCACGATCTGCACCACCGTGGCGTTGCGCGGGAGGAACACCATGTTGCTGAGCCCCGCGCCGTGCACGCCCACCAGCACGTCGCACGAGTTCACCGTCTGCGCGAACTTGGCCAGGTCGCGCACCACCTCCGGCCCCGCGGCCACCACCTCGAACCCGACCTCGGTGGCAGCCGCCAGAACCTCCGCCTCGTTCGTCAGCGCCCTCGAGTTCCTTCGCAGAACCATCACGAGACGAGGCCTGACACCGTTTTTGGGGGTCACCCACTCACGCTTCAGAGAGTAAGCCGAGCGGAGCAGGCCCCGGAAGCCCAGCATCGTGTAGCCCTTGCCGGAGAGAGCCGAGTCAATCCCTAGCTCCTTATGGCTCTCCGTCCCGACGTGCACCGACGGGAAGCAGCGCACCTCGTCGTCGGCGTCGAAGTCGATGATCGGGTAGATGGAGAGCATGGAGAGGGCGTGGCGGTACTTGGCGATCCATTTGCGGTCGTAGTTGGTGGCCACGAGCCGGACGCGGCCGTCGTACTCCCGCGCCGTGTTGTAGAGAGGCATGATGATGTCGGTAATGGCGTGGAAGATGTTGACGCCGTAGCCGCCGGTGGAGAAGACCACCGCCGGGACGTCGTAGGTCACCGTGCACCGTGGCGCACCCGGCCCCGGTGGGGCTCTCCAACGGATGGTCACCTCACGGACCAGCTGCATCGTCGGCGTCTCCCATTTGCGCGGGTACGGCCGGATCGTGATCGTCCCATTAATATTGTCTGGCCGGTTGTCGTCGGACGCTGAGACCACGTAGACGGTGGCGGCTTTGCCGTGCAGACGGACGTCACCTTGCATGGCACACATGTTGGTGCGATGACTGCTGAAGTTGCAACTTAACTTGCTCCTTGCTGCGGCTACATCACCATCTGCATGCACACAATAGTTATAACCTACTAATTGGTTACAAACTTCTCTTTACATTTTTTCTGTAACTCTTAATTGGAGGAATTAAATTTGCCACTGAATTCTACCATTATGGGCTATCCTCCTTTTGGATGAAAAAACCCTGTTGGTATTATTAGTCTGATATCATTAGTTTGGTTTGCTACCAAATTCTAGTATATCGCCAGCAATTTAAATGTACTCTTTGCCTGTTAGCTGAGTGGCCCAAACAAATTATGAATTCAAATAATGATTCAATATATATGCAGTATACTACTTTGTATCTACCTGATTTTATCAAAGAACCATCCATTCCCACCTTAGTGGCGAGGAACCCCTTCCCATTTTTGAGATCTGCAATAGATAACAATTAATGATCATCAATACCGGCTTTCCCAAAGCTTGGACCTATTTCATTTCATTATCACAAAACA
The DNA here is from genome assembly GCA_032464435.1 of Aegilops umbellulata. Lineage (NCBI taxonomy): Eukaryota > Viridiplantae > Streptophyta > Magnoliopsida > Poales > Poaceae > Aegilops > Aegilops umbellulata. The sequence goes on along the minus strand of CP136057.1, from coordinate 895,187 downwards.
TAAATCATACTGTAAGGGTTTACCACTGAATGGTAGCACTCCCTCAACTCCAAATTAATAGAAGTTCAAGCTTTGTGCTACCTAAAATTCCCTATTGTTTGGCCAAGTCTGCAGATAAATGTGCTAATATCTACGCCATCAAATACATATAGTACACAAACATATTTTATGATGAAAACTAATTTTGCCGTTGTAAATGTTGTATACTAGCTAGTAGTATATATTTTCATATGCTATACACAGTGGTGGAGCTTGACCGAGGTTGTTGAGGAGCAAAGCAGTATTGAGGGGGCCAAAAAGACAACTTAATTGTGCTTAAACTTGAGTATTCTTTAAAATTAAAGCCTAAGTAACAATTTAACCTATTCTAGTGGAATTTTCTAGGGTATGGGGGCATGACTCAGTTTGTTAGACTGCCCATAGTTGGAGTAATTTCAGTAGTAACATAGGGTCCAGCCCAGTAAATTTACGTATGTGACAATAATTTAATGAGAAGAGAGATGCTATATGTACTAACAAACACAAGATAAGTTCACAACCTATTAAATGAAGTGTACTACACATATGTTACTCCTCGTTATAGAGGTAGGAACATATGCATGTTCCTAGTCTAAGTTACTCTTCGCTATGGCTAGTCTTACCAGGGAAGCTCCGCCGCTGACTATATATATTAGTAAAGTTATACTAAATCAGCTACGATTAATATGGATCGGAGTGAGTAGCACATAGTAAATACAGAAGTCGGAATCATTTGGACAGAAACACATGCGTGCACTGCACATTAGTCAGATCTGTTGTGCGGAGAAGAGAAAGGTAATTAATTAGTTACCTCTGTTTGCATCGACGACCTTGTCGGACGTCTCGTCGCCCGACGCCGGAGAAGGGGGTGCTTCGACGACCGGATCTGGATTCATCGACCACAGGGCAAATGCTATTGTTGTTAGTGCCAAATCGAGGATTTAATTACAGACATGGCTGAGGCTTGTCTAGTCTCTAGCATACCCAGGTTAAACATCGAAGTGAGTTTTGTGGCATACCATGTGCAGCTTTTGACCTGGCTACTAGTTGTTGCCGCGGCTGCCATACTGCACCCTCTACACCAGCTTCGCCAATGCTGCTCTCTGCAACTGCAAAACAATGGAACGCAAGTCATGTCCACATCTAGTTTTACACGCATTGTGATCGCAAATTAATATATGGTATGGGAGTGCCGATTTATCAGTTAATTGAAAAAACAATTGTGTCACTCGAATTGTTAGGCGCTTGGATCACCATCGAACGGCCAGTATCGCGCCATACTGTTCATCTTGAACCTCTGTTTCTTCTCCCTCCCGAGCAACTGCCTGCCTGCTCCGTCCCATCCGTCTGCCTCCACCCCCCGGAGCCCCATCCTCCCCTCCACAGCCCCCTCCATGCATCGACGTAGTACATGTTGTCGCCACGACCATCCCTCTAAAGCCTGCCAATATGCAGCAACACCGACGACCTGTGCACCCCCCGGACTCGCACCCGTCAACCTGGTTCATTAGCTTATCCTGGAACGCCGTAGCTTGCACCGTCCCCGTCTCCAGCGGGGTCCTAGCTCGGCCTCGCCGGGGACGACGCTTGTCACTGTGCTTCTCACGTTTCACACACATTCGGTCTCGTTTGAATTCGATTGACTGATGCCAACAAAAATTTCAGGCACCCGGCGATTAGCAAAACCACAAATATATACAAACTCAATACGCGCTCAAGAATACTAGTACATCAAAACCGATTGATTTCTCTAAAAGGTACGCTCAAGGTAACACTAAATGTTGATCCGGGCGGGTCGATCTTGTCAATCTAAAGGTGAGGGGTCGATCTCGTAACTGCTACTCATCGGTACATAGGGAAAATTCAGTACGTACTCCTTTTGTACCTATGGTTTAATTCTTGGTGAACCCAACCCAAAAGCTCGATCGTTATCTTCTCCATAAAAACGATTTCAGGACCGGGTTCTACTACTATATGTCAAGAGATAATTGAACATAAACGCGAAAAAAATACTTGTGATGCGACGAAAGCTCAAGCATTTTTCTTGTTGGCGATCGAGTTGTTGGCCGTAATATAGAGAGAGCACTTACTCTGAACAACCTGCTGCGGCATGAAGTCGGACTTGAGCACGGCGAGGACGAGGAGAGGAAGCAGCAGAAGACACACGGCGGCCGCTCCTCCTCCGCTCACAAGCTGCTTACCGCTCTCGTTCCTCCCGCCCCTTTTCATCTCGCTCGCTCGCTAGCTCTTGTACGTGCGTGCGTACGTACTGGCTTGATCACTTTGTAGCTAGCTTAGCTCCAGTGAACAATGGTGGACACTGATCTTCACTGTGGTTGCTTCGGAGCTGCTAGTTCACGTTACTTATGTGCTGTCTAATCTCTTGGAAGTGAAGGTCTCCACGTCAGTCAAATGCGCATTAATGCAGGAGCTTAGTTTAATCAAGAGTCTTGAGGTTGACCTCCAGTACTGTCAGTCACTAACTCCCATGCACACAGCATGTGCATGTGCATGCGCTCTTAATTGTGAACATCGAACAGAGGGCCCTTTGCTAAACTAAGCATACGTACATCCAGTCTATTCTATTCTACTGTAGTAGAGTATCAGACTCCTTCCTTGTAGACTACCGGCGCATGCATCGGCTCGTCACACACCTTCTCAGCCTTGATATCAATGGTGGCAGCACCATCTCCGGACCCGGATCCGGATCGGGCTGGCATGCCGCATCCACTTCTTTTTAACACATTACATTACAGACGCAAGCGCTCATAGACATGCGTATAAACTCACCCCTATGAACGCACATACACATCATACCCCTATGAACACCTTCGAAAAACTGAGCCGGCATATCACCTTGAAATTTACAAAGTCATCATAGACACCCCGTCATCGACGGGAACATCTCCTCCCACTGAATGCACATCGCCGTAAATCCTGAAATAAATTCAGAATAAATGCGAGCACAAGGATTCGAACCCTGGTGGGCTGTGGATACCACAGTCCCTCTAACCATCCAACCACAGGTTGGTTCGCCGTGGCGCATCCACTTGTTATAACCAACGCTTGCTCCATATAAATACAGTAGTATCTTTTAAACAGTATAGTGATCCACAATGGAAGATCCCGGTACGAAATTGGAGTAAAAAATTTATTTTGTTCGGTTCCGATGTGATATCATTCGAATAACGTAGACGTATTAATGGTTGGTTGGCTCGTGATTTCAACTTTATTGGGCATTTTGTCATTCAAGTTTTGGAGTCTGATCCAAGGGTGAACAGGGTCCGGTACAGTCCCTAACCTAGCCTACGGCGAGCGGGACCGGACCAGACCGGCCAGCCGAACGGTCTGGATTTTAGGGACCGGATCCGCGGCGGTTCAGACCCGGCTAGACCGAGTGAGTCGCTAGATTTTGCCACCGTGCATGCCCTAGTGCCGCCATTGGAGTTTGCCGGGCTGCCGGTGCAACCCTGGCACGTACGTACGTAGAGGTGTCCTACGGCGGCGTCCAGCTTGCTGCCAGCAAGCGGTGCAGCAGCGCGTCATGGCCATGCTCACCACCGGAGTTCCCATAGCCATAGCCATAGGTACGTAATCTGTTACACAGCCTCACCGAGGACATGAGGAAAGGGGTGGTGGCTTTCGACGTTCGTCACGCTGCATCTCCCGCCCTGCGCTGCTCCTATGGCATCACAGTGCAAGGGCATGCCATGTGATTCCCCAAACCAAGAGGCCATGTACTAGCTAGTGTAATTAATCATATATAGATCATTCTACATGCACTTGCATATGCAAGATATATAGGTAGTTTTTTTTTTACTACTTTTAGATAGATTGGTCATGCATAAATAGATTATGATTTTCTTTTTCATAAATGCTAGATACATCCATTTATTTAAGGGACAAGTTTTGTCGGACAGAGGGAGTACATTTCTATGTGCATTGTCTATGCCATTGCTTTGTGCCTTCCCTATCCTGAAAACCCTTTTCTAGCTGCTCTCAATAACCAAAACTCAAAGCTGGGCATTGCCGCAGCGAAATGACAGTGGTGTATCTGATAAATTGTCAGACTTGAGGTGCAGTACGTTGTTGATTGTTCATCTTGGGTGCTTGCTGTTCTCCATCACCATCAGAATGGAAGGTCAGAGCTAGTGTTGTAGATGTGCCATGTATACAAATATTTCCTATTCTCTCAAGCGTACGTCTGAGTCCGATCAGGACTTGATTTGTGACCTATTCTCGTTTTGTACTACAATAGATTTCAAGTGTCCGTGTAGGAGTAGGACACGATCTGTGGATCGGCCATGTATTAGAGGATATACCTACCTAATACATAGCCAGACGTAGCATAGGCTAGCTTGAGGGAGCGACGCCATGTCGTCGTTTGCCGGCGTATCGGTCTTGGACGACGGTAAGCTGTGCAGTTCCACCAGGACCAGCTCGGCCTGCGGGTACCACCTGCTTGTGCTCCAAGGTTACTCTCGTGCCAAGAAAGAGACACCCACTGGTCAGTGCCATCCTCCCCGTACCTGATTTCAAAATTACATGTGTATGTCTCAAAAATAAGGTGGCGCAACACCTATGGTAAGCTATGGACGAAATCTATGAATGGCTATCTTGTATATTTCGTCCATGTCCTTGTATGTCATCATGGTGGTTTCAAAGTTCTGAAAACTCCACTAAAAGCACTTAATTTGTTTTCCTTTGCGTGTGCCATCCTCCCCATACTTACTTGCTCATGCTGTAATGTTCATCATTTTTATCCATGTTAGACCCTTCATTTATAGGGAAACGTTTGTGGCCGGTGCGCCGACCGAAGATTGGGGAGGTCGCACACGGCACGCACATGGAAGAGATCGAACGCCCCTGCTCCTCTCACCAGGACGTGTCCTGCGGGACCCGCGCACCGCCCACCCTCCTCTTCTTATCCATCCATGCACTCATCTATCCTCTCCCTCCTTTGTTTCTCCCCCCAATCTCGCCTCTCCTCTCTGACTCTCTTCCCCCGCGGCACCCATGGCCTTGCCCGCTCCATCGGCTGTGAGTTTGCTGCCGCGGAACAGCTCCGAGCCCGCTGCTGCGAGCAGCTGCAGAGCCACCAAAAAAACCATTGATGAACTCCATCCCCTTCCCCTTCTCTCTCCAGTAGCCATGGATGAAGTCTATCCCTTTCTCTCTCCAGTAGCCATGGATGGACTCCTTCCCCTTCTCTCCTCAGCGGCCATGGATGAACTTCATCCCCTTCTCTCTCCAGCAGCCATGGATGAACTCCATCCCCTTCTCTCTCCAGCAGCCATGGATGAACTCCATCCCCTTCATCACCCATCCTTTTTTTCCTGCAACTGATGAAGAAGATGCAACCGGCCACGAAAAAAGTTGCGTCCACACTCCGAGGTGCTGGAACCGGCTAGGGAAAGAGCTACGACCACCTTAATCGAAGGTGCTGGAATCGCACTTTTTTTGCTGGAACCATCTGTTCTTTTTTGCTTCAAGAACACTACTCTAGTTTTTTTGCTGAGATTTTTTTGCTTCAATCATATTAATTTTTGCTGGAACCATCCCTTCTTTTTTGCTTCAAGAACACTACTCTAGTTTTTTTGCTTAAATCATACTAATTTTTGCTGGAACCATCTGTTCTTTTTGCTTCAAGAACACTACTCTAGTTTTTTTGCTGAGATTTTTTTGCTTCAATCATATTAATTTTTGCTGGAACCACTCCAAGTTTTGCTGGAGAGAAAAAGGAGGTTGTGAATGGCGTGGAGGGAGCTGGAAACATTACAAAAAAATGCTACAACCAGTGTCCTAGGAAGCTTCAATCGAAGGCGATGAATTTTGGGGACAGGCCACCACGCAACCGTGAAAGCTGGAACCTTCGACGAAAAAGGCTTTAACTGTTTTGTGAAAAAGCTTCAATGGGCGTGAGAAAAAGGCTGCAGCCGACGGCCTGGCGGTGCGGCAATGGACGGCGACCGGCGGCGAGCTGGTGATGTCTCAAGGCAGCCCTCGGAGTGTCCATGGCGGGTGTCCAGACGAAGCTGGATGCGATTTTTTAGCAAAAAAACCGATGCAAAAGGCTGATCTGACGGTTGGTAAAAAGATAAACTGACGCGTCAGATGCGACCGGCCGAACCGTTCCGCCGGTGCGCCGGCGCGTATTAGTCGCCTCATTTATAAGAGGAAACCGAGCCTGTATGGATTTGTTGACCACAACGAGTTGATTGGTAACAGCAAAAAAGACTATGCATTGAGATCTGGGGGGTTAAGAAGAAAAGGAAATTTTCTTCCAAAATGTTGTATGAATTGAGCTTATCCTGGTGTCCACGTCCTCTCAAAGTATTTAGCTAGTCCTTAATTAGTAGCCGAGGTCGCCACGTTTCCGGTAGGAAGAAACACGTCACGTTTTGCCAACAACCCAATTCGGGTCTCTGGGAACTTGCTAGGGTTTCCTCCCTTCTACTCCCGTTTATTTAAAAAAAAAACTTAAGAATCCCTTGTCTACCCAGAGCTAGCCTCGTCCTGTTGCCGCCGTCGCCGCAGTCTCCCAACGCGCACAATCATAATCAATCTTTAGAAGTCGCGATGTTTTGCCGGTGCACCATCTTGGACTTGTAGGTGAGTGAGCCGTATCTCCGATCGATTTCCTTTTCTGTAATCTTGGATTATTTGTTGGGTTGAGTTGCGGTAGGCTGATGATGATTTGTTGGGTTTGATTGGTTTTCATTTGGCGATGGATTCGGATTCAATTCAATTTACAGGGATCGTCAAGGGCCAACGTCAACTCATTCAAAAGTGAAGGGGTTAGATTAAAGCGGCGGCGTGCAATTAAGTAGGAAAAAAGGATGCCAAAGCGGCGGCGGCGGCACGGTGAGGGTGAGCGGCGTCAGCGACTTTACCTTGTCTTCGATGACCGGTGCCATGGATATAGCATCCGTGAGGTAAACTTGTCGTTGCCCGGCGGCGACAGCCATGAGGATGAGCAGACTGCTGTGAATCGTTTTAGAAAACCTTGGTTCCGCATGGTGGCGCGGCGTATGTGGCCCAGCTTCTTCACGTCAGCCTTCGGCGGCAGGATCTTGGCGATGCATCCCAGAGACCCTGAGGGTGACTTGTCCGGGACCTACTTCCCCATGTTGGACGTCCGCTCCCGGACCATCGCCATTGGCCCTGCGCCAGAATGGATTATGGGTACAATCTACTACCTCCCCGTCGCCCAAAAGCTATTCATCCTCAGCTCCCAGGCCTTGTACATGCTCTGCTTGGATGAGTGCCGCCCCGAGGAGGAGGAGGATCGATGTTCCAGCATCGAGTGGTCGTGGAAAGAGGTCTCTAGACAGCCATTCAATGTTGAAGCTGTCACCTCCTACTCTTTGCTCCCTGAAGAAGAACATACCTTCCTCGTCAGCACCAAGAATGGCGCTACCGAGGCCACATTCGCTTTTGACACGGATAAGCTTTCATGGAAACTGCTTGGCAATTGGAGGCTGCCCAGAGAACCGGACACTATGACCATGACCTCAATGGCTTTGTCGGGCTCTCCAGAGAACCGGACAAACTTTACTGCTGCTGCATGCCCGTCTCGATCAACTCTGTTCAAGGGCAGTGCTCTCCCCCTTTCTTCAACCTCTGCATTGTGGACAACCTATTGAGTGATGATATGCATGTAGAGGTAGCAGGGGCTACCCTTGTCTACATGGGAAGCCGCAGCAAATACTGTCTCATACAGTGCGTATCTGTTAAAAATGATGGCCCTGCTGCTGATATGCATCACAAAAAAGACGAGGACGACAGTGCTGATGATGCGTGCCTGCCTCTAAGGCTTGATGATGGAAAACTGACGACTCCCAAGACCTCTAAGGTGCACTACTACAAAGTGCCTAAAGCAACATCTAAGTCGTTCCTCGTTGAAGGTCCTGTGGCATTTTGGTTGTAAAATTCTAAAATTATGTCATGGTAATCAGTTGCTATCTTTTATTCTATTTTCACTTAGTTATGACTATGTTTCCTTGAATGTCTAGTAATGTGCACGCTATGTGATTCAGTGAATGTATTGCCTTTTGTTTTTCATGTGCGAGTTTGTTAGACAGGAAGAAGTGTATTTGTTATGTACTGTGTGATTGTGTTCATGCCAAGTTCATGTGTGGAGGTGGCGTATAGAGATAAAAGGGGCTGAGTGGACGAAATATTGGACAAAATGAACATAAATCGGCCCAAGTGGTTCATTTTTTATGGCTGGTTGCTCAATGTTCAATGGTACATAATATATTGTTAAAAGTTGTAGTCTCTTTTTTTAGGGATGTAATCAGAGATATAGCTACTGCTAAAAATATTAGCTGGCCAGGCCCAAAAGAGGGAAAGATAGGGAAAAAATGGACTACGTCAATCAGACATGACTCTTTTTTTTTTTGCGGGTGAAAAACTTGTACTGTATTACTCAACTCATAGTATTACACTCATGACAGTTTCCTCAGGACCAGAACCTAACCAAGTCATTATTCTACCTTCGGTACGGGCAAATTTAGCTAAATTGTCACTAACCCTATTCTGGGATCGAGAAATATGAGTAATACAAGTTCACGAAGACTCGATAGATGTCTAATTTCTGTAACTAGTGAAGAATAAACTGATCTATCAACTTGGACTGGATAAGCTTTACTGCCACAACTGAATCCATCTCTATGGATACAGGAAGATCGCTTCTCTACAATGAAAAGGAGAGACCCTCCATGCATGCACACAACTCCACCTCAAGAGCTACAACACGGGACTTTGGGCTGTATTTGCTTGCAAGTTGGGCAGTTCACAATTTTCGTTGGTTCTAGCTAACCTTTGGATTTTCTCAATGTTTGGAAAGATTCAGTTGGATTGGTTATGTGGTCCATCCTTGACATAATTTGTTCGATTATTAACCTGGAATGGTTTTCTCTGATGGGGCGGAACAAAAGAGCCAATGATTAAGAAAATAATATTGCTTTTGGATGGGATAATCAATCAAAAGTAACCATTGAAGCCCAAAACTTTTGATTGCAAAAGCATATACTTATCGATGTAGCCGGTTGAAAGGACGTGGATGTCGCCTAGAGGGGGAGGGGTTGAATAGGTGCTTTAAAATATTTATGTACGGTTTAGGCTTGAACAAATGCGGAATAAAACTAGCGTTCAATCTGTCAAGCACAGACCTAAATATACTAGGCTCAACTAAGTGCACCAACAACTTATGCTAAACAAGATAAACAAGTATGTGATAGCAAGATATATACGGTGAAGCACTATGCATGCGTTATTGTAATATCTTGCCCCCGAACATTTTGGAGATTGTTGTCAGAAACAAGCAATCTGCACCAAACTCTGTTGCAGTTCCACTTGACCGTACTGTGAACATGTATCCAGTCATCAAAACACTGTGCATTAGCTGAGCCGGATTTTCAGCAACCTGTGTTGATTAGAAGATGAGTATGATATCGCAAGTTCATGCTTGAAATGTAGATATGTACTAGCAGCGAGTCACCTTAGGCTACGAGTCTCCTTGGCCTGAAGTAAAATTAGACAGCTCCCTATGAAGAATAAGCTACAGATCGATGAGATTATTTTTCAGGAGTGATGAATGATTCCAGACAGAATAGAAAAATAGTTAGACCGCAGTTGTTCTATGATCATGACAGTGCATCACGGAATTCTTTCTTGTAATGAAACAACAGTTCATTATTTTTTGGGTAGTGCTACGTTTCGGTCGGCTGAAAATCTGAAAATATCCGCCGTCTCAGCAGCTGTTCGATCGAGCCTCGAGTAGTTGTCCAATTTCTGCAACAAGTTCAATGTTGCGCTCATCTCTCTGCACCGTTTGTTCTCTCCGATTTCTGAAAAGGGTTTCTGCAACAAGAATCTTGTTGCAAACTTTTTCGGACCGTTTTCCCCTCCGATATCTGCAACTTGAGCCTTGTTGGATGTTCGACACGAGAAAAATCTAAATGCTGTCCGTGAGAAGGGAAGATAAAGAGTTTGATTTCTCTTATGCGAATGGGAAAAGAAAATGTGAGTGTGCTAGTATACCATAGTACACAAAGAAAACAAAGAGGTTTGAATAGTATTTTATTAATCTCAAAGATAACAAATACAATTCCCAATATCGCGTTGCGCGGCCTAATAGCACGGTGAGCCTGACTGCAGTGATGTGCGATCTCCTAGTTGCTGGCTATAGCCTGTTGAATGATCTACTCACACCATGCAGATATTCGGACAGTGTGAAAGCTGAGACCGAAAGGTTTCAATTTAGAGTATATGTTACCTCCATGTTAAATTTGAGCAGATGATTTATAGCTAGAGGACATGCTCTTATTCTCTGAGATGGATGATGATGAGCGCTACAGCCGGAAACTCGAAGCTGGGTTTAATTTGCACACCGCGTATACTCCCTCCGTATGGAAATATTTGTGGGAGATATGGAAGGTATCTAGACGTATTTTAGTTCTAGATACATCCATTTTTTATTCATTTATCCGACAAGTATTTCCAGATGGAATAAGATTCTGAAGTTATAAATTCAAAATTATGAATGCAGATAAATTATGACGGCGGATCGTTTGTAACTGTCATGTCTGTATGTTCATGTGAGAAGTTTCAAAATTGGAATGTTATGAATTCTTCTTGGATGTGACATTATTTATAGCGAATTGTGCTAGTAGTTTATAAACATCAACTAAGAAGACTAACAATAGGATTGCTTTGCTTCCCAGTAAAGAGGTGTTATTGAGCAGCTTAGTTACGTTGCTACTTGCTAGCAGATTAGTATTTGAGTACACGTATTAAACTGCCAAAACAGAGCACGTATTTGAGAATCAAAGAGTTGGGAATGGTTTTTACTTTGCCATTCATAACAGTGCGTGTTGACAGCGACCATCATAAGGGAGATTAAAAGTGTTGCGGCACAGAAGAGAAAATCCATTGGACTAATGTGTTCATCATCAAATAACTAATGTGATCTGGAGCTTAGCTGGTCGTGAAGATATGAAAGGATTAGATTAGCCTTTTCTTTCTTTTTTTTAAGTCTGTGCTTGCTGGGCGCCGGCTCACCAGCCCAAATTTTCGGCCGGCAGCACGCGAGCCGTCCAGATCGGTGTCGCGTGATCCGTTCCCTTTTCTTCCCCGATGCACATCGGACCCGTGGCTGCACGCATATCCTGCTGTGAATGGCCACATACGCGCCAACAATGACACGGAGCCTCGGCCAACTGCGGTGGTTCAACCATCGGGTGTGCCGCCGCCGCTGACGCTCGCCGCACCGCCGTCATCTCTCCCGGGTCGCCCATTTCCGCATGTCGCCGTCGTAGCAAAGTAGCTCGTTGTCTATAGCTTTCCAGTTTGTGGGTTGCAGCAAAAATTCCCCGGGTACCAGCTTCTACCTTCGAGCAATTATGTGTCTGGCATCCCACAAAATTCAGCTGGATTGCTAGTCAAGTTGTGTCTGGCACCCCACAAAATTCAGCTGGATTGCTTTTTTTTAGACAACCTCGCGAAGCTTTTTATTCAACTCGTCACAATGTTTACAGGGACGAAAGATAGATCACCTGGGTTGCCTAACCACACACGGCGGCCAACCCCAAATGAGAGGGCATGCTTCGCTAAGTTGTGAGTCTCGACATTCGAGCTCCTAAACTCATGGCTAAAGAAACAATTGACAAAATTTTTCGAATGATCTACTATCTCCCTAATGATAGCTCCATACTCCGCTGCACCCGGCTTTCCAATATCATCGATGACTACCTTGCAATCCGAGGCAACTGAGATGCTGTTTTGATACAAGTCCTCTGCCAGGGCTAAAGATTCCCTAACAAAATTCAGCTGGATTGCTAGTCAAGAAAAACCCAGCTCGATTTAACGGGTGGACTCAAGCCCAAGAACAAACATGGTGAGTGTTAGCTCTAGGTAGGCCCAGGTCGCACACAGGGACCAGCCGGCGGCGCAGCCAGTCAGTGGAGCAAGGTGGAGCCAGGTCACCTGCGCGCCTTCTGGGCCAGCTCATGTGGGGCGTGAGGTCGCGAGTTTTTTTTTTCATTTTTTCTTCTTTTTTGTTTTTTCGTCTTTTCATTTTTTTTCCTTTCCCTTTCTTTTCTCTGTTTTTCTCTTTTTTCATCTTTAGTTTTTCACTTTTTTTGCGAATTCACTTTTCCAATTCACGAACACTTTTCTGTTCATTGAATTCAAAAAATGTCCATCAATGGAAAAAAACATGTTCAACAATTCAAAAATGTTCATCGAATTCAACTTTTTTGGTCATCGGATTAAAAAAATGTTCACCAAAATTAAAAATTTGCTCACCGACCTAAAAAAATGTTCATTACGTCCAAATTTTATTCTTCATTTACAAAAAATATTCATCAAACTAAAAAAAATCATTGATTTAAAAATTTCTTCATCCATTTTCCAAAAAAAATGATCTTCAATACGATTTTCTTCTTCAAGTTCAAGAATTGTTCATCAAATATAAAAAATGCTCATCATCATTAAAAGATTCTCATAATTTTTTCCAGAAAAGTAAAATATTGTTCGTAAAATTTAAAAAAAGTGTTCATTCTTTTGAATCGAATACATTTTTTAATTCAAAAACTGTTTTTATGAAAATTCACAATGTTTTAATATAGAATAAAATAAAAACAGAAAATAAAAAAAAGGGAAAGTAAAAAATGAAAACAAAAAAAGGGGCGCCCGCCCCGCGCATGGGCCGGCCCAACAACACGCGCAGGGGTGCGGGGGGGCGCGCTGCGGCGACTAGGGGCACCGGACGCGCCATATAGGAGGTCTCGTGGAGCAAAGATACGAGATAAGGACAAGAAGATGAAATGTCAGAAGTTGTGTGCCAAGGAAAAGATGTAGAGGATGAAATGGGGCTGCTACAATGGCTCGAAGACTTGTTTGCAGCGGCAGACCGGTACGATCAAGCAACCCTATGGTTTAGGATAACATATCCACCATAACCATAGGATCCCTGATATAACGTGCTTCAGCCTTATCTGGCCCTCTCTCCGTCGCGCACGTACGTCAGCCGGCGCCCACTAATCTATGCACGCCGCATGCACGCGGAGCAGTAGCAGCAGCACACGCCAGCAGATAGCGGAGGAAAGTACTGAGGGGAATGAGGGATGTGGTGAAGGAGAGGGCAGGCGAAGGGCGTTGCCTCGGCACCGGTACGGGGTGCGAGGTGGCCTCCGTGTGGTCGTGGGAGGCTCAGGCCGGTGAACATGTCGTGGGGCAGCGCCCGTGGCGTCGGACGAAATGGGCGCCGTTGCGGCGTCCGTGCGCTCCGGGATGGGAGCGACGGCGCCGGACGAGTTGGGCGTGGGCGATGGCACAGGGTGGGCTGGCAATGGTCGGCTGCAGATCACAAACTCTACAGTACATACGGAGGTGCGGTAGCCGCTGGCAATGGCGACGGAGCAGGATGGGCCAAAGGAACGATGATGACTCCGTGAAATTGCAGCTATGCCCTCACTTGATTTGGAAGGGAATCTGCCTGCGGGATGGATTAGCAGCGAACTACCCAAAACACCCCTAATTGCTCAATATACTACTGAAAACTTGGTGTAGTATTGCCTCATCTGAACCGTCAAACCATAGAAATTAACGGCTCTAATTTAATTGATTTACCATAAAAGGTCTTAAAAATAAACCGAATTTTTCTAAAGCACTGGCGCCTATTTTTATAAGAGAAACGCCTAATTAAGCGTCTGCCGTATACAAATAAGCACCGGTACTTAAGGAAAACATAGTTTATTTCTTCAAGCACCTCTTCTAAGCACCTTGCATTGTACAAGGCCTAACTACTGTTCTGCTGGGCTTACACACTTGAGGTATTGCCGCAGCGACATGACAGTGATGTATTTGATAAATTGTGAGGCTATATATATAAATCGGTAGATTCATGTTCCCTCCAGGTATTACCACAGTGATGATCTTATCAGACCATAAGTGTTTTGGTTGGTTCTTGTTTACTCTACCAAGTGCCTGTCCACAAGTGTTATACTATCTTTGGTTGGGCATATCTGGCTAGTGGTCTCTGGTCTGTCGTATCATATATATGGTAGGATGGATGGGAGACCGTACGTCATCAACTCTGATCTGGAGATAGATTTGCATACGAGTTGTGTTATTAGGTGTCCGTGTAGGACATGATACGACCATGTTTTTCTTTTAATATTTATATACATGGATAGCCAGACGCACCAAATATATAGGCTTGTAACACTCACCAACCACCAGCCGGCGTGGGCGCACAAACTAGCGACGTCGGCCATGTCGTCGTTCGCCGGCGTATCCATCTTGGACGACGGCAAGCTGTTGACTTCCACCATGACCTTGGCTGACACCAACTCGGCCTGCGGGTACCACCTGCTTCTGATCCAAGGTTACTCTCGTATCAAGAAAGAGACGCCCACTGGTCAGCGCCTCACCTCTGGTGATTTCGGGGTAGGAGGCCATCGTTGGTCCATCGGCTACTATCCTCACGGCATCACCTTGGATCGTGCCGACTTTGTTTATCTATGTGTTTCCCTTTGTGACGATGACGACAAGCCCGTCAAAGCCAAGTTCAGCTTCAGTTTCGTCGACGAGGTTGAGAGGCAGAATCCACTCTACGTCCGTCAAATTAAAACAGTCATCTTCACATTGGATGCTTCTTCTTGGGGCCAAGAGTTTACTAAAAAAATTGACCTGGAACGATTAATGAATCTACAAGAGGATGACTGTTTCACCATCCGGTGTGACATCATGGTCTGCAATACCGAGGATGATGCCCGTGGCACCAAGGCGCTCCTGCCGGACATACACCACAACCTTGACAATCTCCTTCACAATAAGGTGGGTGCTGATGTGACGTTCGAGGTCGGCGGTGAGACCTTCACTGCACACCGATGCGTGCTTGCAGCCCAATCTAAAGTCTTCATGGCTCAACTCTTTGGTCCCATGAAGAAGGGAACTCGCATGCCCGGTGCAATACAAATCAAAGATATGGAAGCAAAAGCGTTCAAAGCTTTGCTTAGCTTTATCTACACAGATTCATTCCCTAGAATGAAGGAGGACAACATGGACGAGGATGAATCGTCACAAGATATAGAACAAGGACAAGAAGACGATGATATGTGGGTGCAATGGGTTCAAGGCTTGTTCGTGGCGGCAGACATATATGATGTCCAACGGCTCAAGTACATCTGTGAGAAGCAATTGTGTGAGAACATGTGCGTCAGATCGGTGGCTTCCACTCTTGTTCTAGCCGAGCAACACCATTCTCACGGATTGAAGGAAGCGTGCTTGAAGTTTATCCAAGTCCAGTCCCCCACGTGTTTGCAGACAATAATGGCGAGTAATGGCTGGGAGCATCTAACCACGACTTATCCCTCTGTTCTGAACGAGCTCATTGTCAAGGCTATTTCTTCAAACCAGCAGAAGTAATACTTATTGGTGTGCATGTTCCTGTGCACATATGAGATCCTCTAGAGATGTCCCAGTCCGTGTGTCTTGGTTTTGTCTCGTCATGGAATGAAAAGTCTGTAAATTCAGGTGTGACCGCAAATTGATCTGCATTTTAGCAGCTTGCAAGTTCCCTAGCTAGTCGTTTTACCATGAATCTGAATTGCATTAATTGTGTCGTATATCGTTGCTTTGTGCCTTCCGTACCATAAAAACTCTTTTCCTAGAAGTTGTGAAGAAAATGACATGGTTGCTTAAATGTGTGATTTCTAGACATCCATGGTCCGACTAATCCATGAATCTGAATTATGATGATTTACATAATGTTGTTGCTTGTTCTATTAGCCATTCATTGGTCCTGACGTCTTTATGGAATCTGTGTGTTTTCGGGGGAAACAAAAGCAATGGATATACATGCATGCACTATATGAACCTTTGTGATGTGGTGTATGCTCACTCCTGGAGGCTGCCGTGCTCAAAACACCGAGGGGTGAAGGCAACACCAACTAATGGTTCTGAAGGCTAGACAGACGAATCGGAAACTGAAATAGGGTTAGCCAGCTGAACCCTGTATTTACAGATCGCTTTTCGTGTGATGTAAAATGCACTACACTGTTACATTTCTGGTTTCATCCCAACAGTAAAATCAGGGGCGTAAATTGATCTGCATTGTAGCAGTTTGCAAGTTTCCTAGCTAGTCGTTTTACCCTTGTGTAGTTTTCTTTGCATTAATTGTGTCGTTGCTTTGTGCCTTCCTTATCATGAAAACACTTTTCCTAGAAGTTGTAAACAAAATGACGTGGTTGCTTGAATGTGTGATATATAGACATGCCTGTCTGAGTAATCCATGAATCTGAAATTATTATTTAGATGATGCTGATACTTGTTCTGTTAGCCATTCATTGGTCCAGACATGTACTGTTGCATTAACATCTTTGCATGAGCATCTTTAGAACAAGTACAATAAGATGACATAAGCAGGTTATAATAAAGACCAAAATATTATATCTTTACTTAGTTGGGGAGAGAGAAGAGAAGCGGGTTTTTAGTTGCAGCATGAGCCCCAAGACAGTTTGTGAGATTGTAAGGTGGGTCAATTATTCATAAAATAGTACACAATTAAAATGTACTATCATACATGTCGGCTAGCGATGAGAGCATGCTTCCACGAATCCTCCACGACGTCACAGACGCCAAGCAAAGTTCTTCAATTTTGTCGAAACTCTCAGTCTTTGAGTTTCCATAACCTACTCCATTCCTTCTTTGGTGCTATCAATATACGAGCTACCCAATCAATGTTCTAATCAGTCCTTCCTCCTTTTTGTATCCATGATAAGATGATAGCAAAAGAGCCTGTGCGTTGCAACAGAAGAAAAAACATAACACACGCTCTTAACCCAACAACCATCACTCAACAGGTCCATCTACTTTATTTTTGCGAGGCATCATATTTTTGCTACCGCTTATCCTCCTTCTCACCCTCGCGGGCGATGGCCTCGGTGTTCACACAAAACAACAAAAAAACGTGTTTGAATATGGTTAATCCTAAGGCGTCTCTCTCTCCCTCTCTCCTCCCTCCCTCCCTCTCTCTCTCTCTCTCTCTCTCCCTCCCTCCCTCCCTCCCTCCCTCCCTCCCTCTCTCTCTCTCTCTCTCTCTCTCTCTCTCTCTTTGTCTCTCTCTCTCTCGCTTTGTCTCACTCTCGCGATGAGAAATCTGTTGTTTTCCCTGCGACATTTTTCAGAGGTATGCATGTGTAGTTATCGATGTTTTCTTTTCCCTATATGGTTATAGTGGGGTGTTTATTTGCAATCCGGATCGCCGCCGGTACGAAAGAAAAACGGATCTTGCGCTAGAAATTATAAGTTTGCTTCCAAAACAATATTTTAAAAATATTTAACAGGTAAAATTAACATCATATTTAGATTCCACACATTTTTCTAATAAAATTTCATATATGATATGTTAAAATCGAAGTTATGGTTTAAAAGATACAGATAATTTAGAAAATCATTTGTTTGATTTAAATATATTCCAAAATAATATTTAAAAATACATAATAGGTAAAAAATAATCTCATATTCATATTCTACATATTTTTCTAATCAAATTTCATATATAACATGTTCAAATCAAAGTTACGGTTCAAAAGATATGGATGATTTAAAAAGTATTTTTTGACTTAAATATGATCCGCGGATGAATTACCTAAAACGTCAGGTGGGTTTTCAAAAAACGTAAAATAACGGTTTGGGTGTGACTTAAATCCGGATGGCGGGTTGATTTCAAGAAAACGCAGGGAATTTTGTGTAAAATACGAAAAAACGATTCGTTTTGACTTAAAACAGGACTGCGAGTTGAATTCTCTGAAATAGAGAGACTTTTCTAAAAAATGTCATGACGGACGAAAGAAACCCAATTTGTTTTATTATTATTAGGTAAAGATAAAGATAAGCTGATCGCACCGTGATTGCACATGATCTTTCGTAGTGTCATGCTCAGGTATCCCTTGTATCATAAGAGCTTGACGGTATCTTCTATATCTAAATAGTTAGCCCCCACTATAGGAATTCTCTCGCTTGTCCTTAAGCCACATCACCCGTATTAATTTAGCCGTTGGATATACAATATCAATCAATAATATGCGTCCGATCTACACATTGAGAGCTGTTGCATCAACCACATGTAGTAACTGGCACATGCATGCAAGTGCATGTAGTAACTGCTGTCTATGAGTGTTTTAATTAAGAAAAAAATTGACGCATGCATGCAGATCATAGCCTCATACTCGAGTGCTCTATGAATGACAAGTGAGGCATGCATGCATATTTTATTTTGTTTTCCTCTAATTTTAAAGTATACATAGAGATTTGGTAGAATACTGATAAAAAATTATCTCACTACAAGAGAAATTTTTATTTCATACCAAATCCCGCCGCAACGCGCGAGGCATCGTCTAGTGTTAAGAATCATGCGAGCATCAATGGCCTACATGTGCTCTACCACCGCTTCCCGGCTCCACCTTCTCTCTATCTCTCACTTCCCGCAATGTTAACTGTATCTTTCTTTCTCTCGCACCTCTTCCCTTGACCTGGACAAAAAAAATCATTTGGAAACCCTAACTCTATATCTCTTTGTCTCACCTCTTTCCTTGATCTTCAGGCCCACGCTGAATGGCTTTCATGGTCTAGATAGCGCGGTCCAGACGTATACGGAAGGTTTGAGGGTCAGCTTTGAAGATGCCCTTAGTGCGTGCATGTGTGATGGCCTTGATATGTGTGACCGTATGCTATTTCAGCAGAGTAGTGGTGTTTCTACACAGAGAGGAGTAAGATCTAATCTCCATCGGGACCGCGGTGTGTGGCCGGCCGGCAGGAGAGCTCCCCTGGGTAGTGTTGCATGTGTGCGCTCACCGTGAGGTGGAGTGAGTCTCCATGTATATGTTCGTGAGTCAGAATATAGGCGAACATACAGGCGTTTGGTGCCGCAGCGTTCGTTGCCGGCAAAGCAATCTTGTCTTAGTTCATCTTCGTCTCTTCCGTCTGGCGTTCGTTGCCGGAGGGCTGGTTCGGCGTGTGCTGCTGGAGGGTTTGTGCCAACAATTGGTATTCAAAGCCACAAGATTCGGGTCCATGGCGGACACGGAGGCGGCGCATAGTGAGTCTGTGGCGAGCGGGGGGGCGTGGAGGCCTCGGTGGCGCAGCTGTGGCGCGCGACGAGCGCGTGGCAACGGTGACGCTCGGCGAGTTCGGCGGTGGCGGCGTTCAACGGCGGTTGCGTAATGAAGCTCCGAATCATGTGTTGGCATGAGGAAACACGCGGTTGTGCGGCTGTCAAAGGCATATGTTGCCAGAGCAAGGAGGATGGCATATGTCGCCGCAATTGGAGAGTAGGAGCCGGTGTTGTGTCACCGGAGACGAAGAAGAAGATGGCCTTGTTCGCGGGGAGATGAAGCATGCAGTGGTGTTCTCGTCCAAGAGGCCATAGCAGCGGCCAACGAAGCCTCCACCGCCCACGCGACCACCACCAGGGAGCAGCGCCGCCGCGTGCCGACCCACTTGCCCTCCCCAACCCAGATGGAGCCCGAAAGGGCCC
Source organism: Aegilops umbellulata (assembly GCA_032464435.1). Taxonomy (NCBI): domain Eukaryota; kingdom Viridiplantae; phylum Streptophyta; class Magnoliopsida; order Poales; family Poaceae; genus Aegilops; species Aegilops umbellulata. The sequence continues at coordinate 875,620 of CP136057.1, read as the reverse complement.
AGATCTGGGCCGCGCGGGCGCCGTAGGCCACCAGCACCACCGCGCTGCCCCACGACCAACGGGCGGCCGTGCCACTGCAGGAAGGACACCTGAGGCCTGCGGGATCTCCGCCGCCGAGCGACGACACCGCCGGCTGAGCAGCACCGCCGCCATCAGGAGGCCCCCGCGCCCCCAACGCGCGCGCGGGGAAAGACCGGCCCGCCGCCGCCAGCGGGCAGCGCCCGGCGGGCTACGCCGGCGGTGGCAGAAGGGGAGATTGGCGGGGAAAGGGGTCGGGGGGTTCGCCCGTCGGTTAGCTGGTTAGTGCGTGGGTGGTAGCTAGCTAGGTGTGTGTGCACAGGGTATAAAACCTCCCTTGTGTATTGATCAACTGTGGTATGTGCTTAGGTTAAATAAAGTGAGGCCGTTCGTCGGGGAGGTGCCGTTCGTCGGTGAGGCATTTGTCGCCGGAAAATTACAGTGCCCATCTCTTTTTCTTTCACCTTCGTTCGGCAGCGAGTGAAAGAGAGAACTATTCGGGTTTGTCCCAACACGTAGCATGCATGCATGATAAGAAAGAGCAGCGTGAGTGAGTGTTCTTCTCCCTCTTGAGTGGATGCATGCATGGCCGTAGAATGCATGCATAGTAAGAGACTAAGAGCAGCGTGAGTTTTCTTAAGATCAGCAGCTGGATGCATGGCCGTGGCATGCAAGCATGAACGTTTGATGCATTCACGTGTGCTTTCAATTGTCCCTATCATATGAGCTTTGCTTTCATCCTTTTTGTTTCTTCTTCTTTTTGCTCCTTGCTTTGGTTGTACATGTGGATGTTGAGTGTATGCTTTTTTGGTAGTATATCTGCATGGCTACCCAATTTTTATATTAACTACTATTCAACATATATTGACATATTGTGTATGTGGTTCCCGCATTTCAAACAAATTAATCCGGTTCGTATTATAAATATATTGTTTGGATGACGAGCAAGGTAGTCATGATCATAGATTCTGAAATGGATCGGAACTATGTGGTAAGATCGCAATAGAATCGGATCGTGGTATTATAGCGATTTTCACGTGACATAAAAATATTACACGTAGCCAATGGTGTGCCATAGCACACGAAACAATCCCAAAACACCGGAAGTGTGGATTCTTCACAACATCTCTGTAATCGTGCATTGGGGTTCACAGAACATGAAAATCTTAACAGGGTCCCAAAACATTGAGTTATAACTCAAACAAGAGTGGAGCGGTGAAAACAAATATTTTGACGATGTTGTTGTTGTAACCATGCCCTAGGGATCATGAAATGCGAAAATGCTTTGGGCCCAAAAGTTGTGAGTTGGTGATACACCGCCCCCATACCGCCTCCCTGGGAAATCACTAACCATATCTCTCTTTACCCCCACACCGCCCCCTACTCATGACAAAATGGTGATGGTGTGGTCTCTCTCTCTCTCTCTCTCTCTCTCTCTCTCTCTCTCTCTCTCTCTCTCTCTCTCTTTCTCTATCATCGACCTAGCGCCGAGGAGGGGAGGTTCAGGGACGTGGTGGTTAACACTGCAGAAGAGGACAGGGCGTCAAAGCGGGAGGGAAGGGAACAGGCGAGGAGGGGAGGGGTTCGCGCGGGGGAGGAGAGTAGGATGAGATCGGGCCGTAGTCAGAAAGGAGCAGTGTCGATGATTAGTGCACCATCAATAATAATGGTGAGTAATGGCTGGGAGCATATAACCTCGACTTATCCCTCTGTTCTGAACGAGCTCATTGTGAAGGTTATTACTTCAAACGAGCAGAAGTAAAACTTATTGGTGCACATGTTCCTGAGTTAGACATGAAGTGACACTCCTGTGCACATATGGGGTCCTCTAGAGATGTCGTAGTCCGCTGTCTTGCTTTTGTCTCATCATGCCAACATTTTTGGATCAGAAAAACTCAACGGATGGGCAAATTGTCTAGCATGGAAAGAAAGGTCTGTAAATTCAGGTGTGAGCACAATTTGTGAGCACAATTTGTAGGAGTTTGCAAGTTCCCTAGCTAGTCGTTTTACCCATGTGTATTTCTCTTTGCATTAATTGTGTTGTATATCGTTGCTTTGTGCCTTCTGTACCGTGAAAACACTTTTCCTAGGAGTTGTGAAGAAAATGACATGGTTGCTTGAATTTGTGATTTCTAGACATCCCTGGTCTGAGTAATCCATGAATCTGAGTTGTGATTTATGTTAAATTGTGATCCAAATTCTAGTGCCGTATTGGACTAGACGTAGTACATACGGTGTGGGCCTTTTGCGTTGGTACCGACGTGTACGAATACAACTCGTTTACTTGTCCTACAAGGACTCCTATGTGTTGCCCCTCTTATATACCCCATGTAGTCGCACCTCAGACGGTCTGTCGTCTCGTGCTTGTAATACTCCTCTTTATAGTGATTGCGCCTTCGTGCGTCCGTGGTTTTCTCCCGCAAGGGTTTCCACGTAAAAATCCATGTCTCTTTGTCTTGTTTATTTCTCGTTATTATCTAACAATTTACATGATGTTGATGCTTGTTCTGTTGACCGTTCATTGGAGGCTGCCGTGCTCAAAACACGAAGGGGTGAAGGCAACACCAACTAATGGTTCTGAAGACATGTGTCGATCGGCTGATGGCCTAGTGTCATTATAATGATATCACCTTGGGTTTCTACCTTGGTTATAAATAGCCACCCCCTCCACCATAAGTCGGGTGGGCTACTCTGAGTTATTGCATGGCAAGTGTCATTTTAGAGTAACCCAGCCTCCGAGGCATTTGAGAGAATCGTGAGTGATGAAAACACAAACACCCAGAACCCAAAGTGATTAAGATCGCTGAAGACTTTCTATTTTGAGTGAACCAAAGACTTATTACACTTGAAGACTCTGATCTTCCAGATGGTTAGGTGTCATCTTCTTAGCATCTAAGAGTCCATTATGGAGTGCAGGCAAACAATCTGTAAATATTTTGGAAGTCTACCTTAAAGACTTACCAAGAGTGATTGTGTGAGGTCTAGGTGACCTTAGGTCAAGAAGAATAAGGTGAATACTTGGTCTTCTGAGTTTAATCTCGGCCTCTCCAACTAGACGTATAGTTGTCACAACAATTGAAACTGGCGCACAAATCCCGAGTCTTCCTCGAGCAGCTGGTTCTACTCTTCACTGCTTTACTTATGTATTGTACTGTGAATTTTTTTCTTGTTCCTTTGTTTGAAGACTTTGCCCGAAGATTTTCTATTCCATGTTCTGTTTTGTCTTCAGCCTAGCAGTTCTTAAGTTCGTATGATTGTATCCTCGTATGTTTTTCTTGTATTGTTGTCTTGTTTGCATGCTATCTTTAGTCATGATGAATTTGTCTTATTATTGATTGCATGCTTAGCTTAGCTTTACTTTTGTCTAGTATTGCTTCGTACTTCTATTCCTTCCGCATCTTCGAAGACTTAGTTTCTTTCGAAGAGTTTGATAAAAAAAACTCCCATTCACTCCGCCTCTGGTCGATAATTATGACTTTCATAAAGCATATAAAGAACCATATTTGTGAGGACGGAATTGATCAAGACCAGCCGTCCTACAACAGAGAGTATTTTTTTCTTTCCAACTGCTCAACCTTTTCTCTAAGCGTCCTCTGCATGTTTCCACTCCACATTAGTGAGACGCTGATAATGAATTGGAATACCCAAATATTTAATTGGGAAATGGCCTAGCTCACAACCAGTAGGTCCGTGTAATCAGTCGTCGCCTCAGTGGCTTCTCCAAAGTAGAATAATTCACTTTTGTAGAAATTAATTTTAAGGCCCAACATTTGCTCAAGCGTTGAAAGTTAGAGTTTCAAGTTTTGAGCCTTATCTAGGTCATGTTCCATAAAAAGAATTGTATCATGGGCATATTGCGGAAGAGAGGGACCACCATCCATAAGGTGTGGAACTATTCCTGCAATCTGACCATCTTTCTTGGCGTGATCGATCAGAATAGCCAACATGTCGGGGCCCTGGGTCGCCCTAACATAGTTTTTCTGTTTGGAAGTAGTGGCCTACGTCATCATTGACTTTGACTGCCATGCTACTTTCAGTAACAAAATTTTGGATCCACCGACGTCATTTATCGGAGAATCCTTTCATTATAAGGAACGACCACCTAACCTTATGATAGGCCTTTTGAAAATCAATCTTGAAAACTATGCACTCATGTTTTTGTGGCGCATCTCGTGAAGAGTCTCATGTAGCATTACTATTCCATGGAAGAAATTTCTTTCTTGTACGAAAGCTGTTTGAGATAGGTGGACTACGTGGTGAGCAACAGTGTTGATGTTATAACTCTCATGCATGCATGTACTCCAGATAATAAAAACGCCCTTTATCGGAAAAAAAAACTCTCATGCATGTAGAATTAACCGTCCTCACACGTGCTGGTCTGGCTGTTATATTCCCTGTACGCAGGCTTTTCACTGTGCGTGCAGCAGGCTTTGAGTCACGTACGTACCTTACTTGAGAGAGTGGTGGATCATGGATGGAATAGAAGCATCGAGTGTATGGATGGAATAGTTAGGTTAGGTTAGGTTAGGATAGGGTTCTTTGCCTCGCATCCAAGCAACATGCCTGGCTGCGTACTATACATACATGCATGCCGGTGTGTGTGTGTCTTGTCTCGCTTTGGTCTTTTTTTTTCTCTCTTTTAATTAGCATCTGGTCTCTTTCTGTCTCTCTTGTTGATATATAAATGCTACTCCCTACGTTCCTAAATAATTGTCTTTCTATAGATTTCAATAAGTGACTACATACGGAGCAAAATGAGTGAACCTACACTTTAAAACATGTCTACATACATCTGTATGTTGTAGTCCATTTGAGATGGCTAGAAAGACAATTATTTGGGAACGGAGGGAGTACAATTCTACATCTCTCTCTAGTGTATAAAAGCCCATGCAGCTAGCCAGACGCTCGTAGTCGTAGGTCATTCTCTCTCTCTCTCTCTCTCTCTCTCTCTCTCTCTCTCTCTCTCTCTCTCTCTGCCTCAATTTGGTTTCAAGCATGCGGGGCGCGCCAGCAGAGACCGACCTCCCGGTCGGAGAGGGAGGGGAGCCGCCCAAGCCTACACGTCGGGGCGGCTCCAGCAGCTTGTACGACAAGACGCTGTCGACGGCGTCGAACCTGGCGAGGCTGCTGCCGACGGGCACCACCACGGCGTTCCAGACGCTGGCGCCGTCCTTCACCAACCACGGCGAGTGCCTGCCCGTCAACCGCTACTTCACCTGGGCGCTCATCTTCTTCCTCGGCGTGCTCTGCGCGCTCATCTCCTTCACGGACAGCGTCACCGACCGGCACGGCCACACCCACTACGGCTTCGTCCATCCCTGGGGCTTCACGCCCTTCAACTCCGACCCCGACGGGCCCGTCCCCATCCCCATCGTCGAGAGCAGGAGGCGGCGCATGCGGTGCCGGGACTGGCTGCACTCTGTGTTCCGCTTCGTCGTCTTCATCTCGCTCGCCTTCTGCGACTCCGGCGTGCAGAAGTGCCTGGTCCCGCGCGAGAGCCGCCAGTGGCGCGAGTTCCTCGTCAACATGCCGCTCGCCTCGGGCTTCCTCGCCAGCTTCGTCTTCATGATCTTCCCCTCCACCAGGCACGGCATCGGCGCCGGCCCCGGGGCCTCCGCCGCCCTCGACGACATCACCGACCTCACCGACACCAATGCCGTCAAGAGTGATGAGGTCAAGAAGAGCAAGAGTGCTCCCGCCGCCGCAGACACCCGGGTTGTCCCCTCCACGAGCTTTGAGCTCGACGATCTCGTCTAGCTCCTCTAGCTATGGGTCGCCGTGCATGCATGCATGCATGGTAAGAGCAACGTGAGTGAGTGTTCGTCTTCTTTAAATAACGGAATCAAATTGTGTGCCCCACAGGACCCCATGCATGCATGCATCAAACGTGTGCTTCAATTGTTCCTATAACGTGAGATTTGCTTTTCATCCTTTTTGTTTCATCTTCTTTTTGGTCCTTCCTTTAATTTTGTTGAACAGTATTATTATGTGTGATGTGGGTGTTGAGTGAACTTTTTTCTTTTGCTAGTATATGCATGGCTACCAATTTTACTTTAACCATCCTCTCTCTCTGTGTGTGTGTGTGTGTGTGGAACTGTTGATCCAATTTTAATATCCAAACTTCCTTTAATATATATAGTCAAATTCATAAAAATGCTTTTCCAAATATATTTGTGTGTGTGATTTTCAAATTTTAATTAATTTCTTTCATATTCTATATGTTGTTTTGGTGGCAAGCAAGGTTGTCAAGATCATATATTCTGCAATGGATCAGAACTTTGTGGTAAGGTCGCAATAGAACAGATCATGGCATTATAGTGAATTTTCACGAAAACATGAAAATCTTTCAGGTAACCAATGGTGTGCCATAGCACACGAAACAAACCAGAAACACCAAAAGCATGGATTTTTCACAACATCTCTGTAATCATGCATTGGGGTTCACAGAACATGAAAATCTTAACAGGATACCAAAACGTTGAGCTATAACTCATAAACAGGCGTGGAGCGGTGAAATCAAGGATTTTGACCATGTTGTTGTAACAATGCACCTGGGATTGTGAAACGTGAAAATGCTCTTGGGAGTGACCTAGTGATAAGCCGGGTTTTGGCTAGGTGGCTCAATCTTCACGGGTTGGAGAAGGGAAGAGGCAAAAATACAAAAAAAAAACATGGACGTAAACACAAGGACAATGGGATAACTAGCATAGCACCCCTTACATAACACGTAGCCAGCAACACACAAAATGCGCACTCATACATAGATCTTGCACTCTCTAGAGTCTTGATCACCTCCACAACAAGGAAAGTGAACTTCTGTGACAAATCTCATGATAGAAAGTCAGGTTTTTGTCATTTCCCTCAGCCTCTCCCGCCTCTACGGAGAGGGAGAGGTCAGGTCGAGGAGGGTGTCGAGGCCAAGTTGAGCTTCAGTCTCGTTGACGACTCCGATGTATGTTGGTCGAATTAGTCAAACACTAGACGACCTCTCCAGGCCTCATCCTTGCTGGGGCTGCCAGCACTTCCTCACAAGAGATGCATGCCCTTGAACGATCCCACAGTCTCAAGCATGATTGTTTCACCATCCGCTGTCATGTCCTTGTTTACAAGGACAACACCCCGGATGAGGTGCTCCTGCCTCACATACACCAGCATTTCAGTCACCTTCTTCAAAATATGATGGTGGTTGCTCATGTCACCTTTGAGGTTGGTCCTGGTGGCGACACGTTTACCGCTCACCGGTGTGTGCTCGCTGCCAGGTCTCAGGTGTTCATGGCGCAGCTCTTTGGCCCCATGAGTGAGACGTCCGACGATGTCATACACATCAAAGACATGGAAGCAAAAGTGTTGAGAGCTTTGCTTCACTTCATCTACACAGACTCCTTCCCTGTGAATGATGGAGGAGGACAGTGTCAGCATGGCCATGGAGGAGGAGGATGAAATGCCACGAGTAGTGGAACAAGGACAAGCAGAGGATAAAATGCCACAAGCTGTGGAACAACAAATGCAACAAGAGGCAGTAGAGCAACAAATGCGGCTGCAAGACTTGTTTGCAGCGGCAGACAGATACCATCTCCAGCGCCTCAAGTTCATCTGTGTCTCTTGATGCAATGCAATGCAATGGACGATGGTCTGTAAATTCAGGTGTGAGGGTCAAAACATTGGTCTGCGATAATGGCGCAAATTTCCCAACTAGTCTTCGTTTTATCCTCTTAAGTATATTTTTCTCTTCATTTTATGCTCTTAAGGAGTATATTGTAGCTTCCATGATGTCTTCCCTGTCATGTAATACCCATTTCACTTCACAAAAAAAAATGTAATACCCATTTCAAGTGGTTATCAAGAAGAAGAAATGTAGATGTTTTTGGGAAGGCCAACACCAACACCAACAGGTTCCCCAACTGGAAAGGGAAATGTAATAGGACCCTGATTTAGTTGTGGTCAATTTTGCTTTGATGCTGTGTGGCTGTATGAATGCACATACATATCCAGGCACGAGATGGCATTCTTCTTCGGTCTTGTAGTAGTAAGATGTTGATGCACTATGCCCATGTGTTGGAGCAAAATGTTGCCAGCACTCACAAAAATTGTACTCCCTCCGTCCGGAAATACTTGTCGGAGGAATGAATGTATCTAGACGTATTTTAGTTCTAGAGACATCTATTTTTATCCATTTCTTCGACAAGTTTTTCTGGACGGAGGGAGTAGAAGAAAAAGACCTCTGGCAGTAGTAAGACCTTTCGTCAATAGGGTAGTATTCAAGTTCAAAAACACACACTTACAAATGGACAAAGAGTACATGAAGGTGATAAGAGACCAAGATTACGGCGTGAAGTGACCATTGTACAAACATGCCCATTCTAGAGACGAACTGGCCAACAGCTCTAGCGTATGTATTAAGCCCTAAACAATCATGCAGCTGCAAATCAGAGTCGAACAATGTAAATAAAGAGCAATAATTCCACAGGTTATTCACTGGACTGGACTGCATCTATCTGGCAGATCACATGGTAACCAAGTTATAGAATCATGGAGACTGAGGAAAATAAACAGCACTAGCTGCAATTTCTGACCCCTGGCCTGGGTATCAATACATTTATTACAACAACCATGGGTTCAAATGACAAATCAAACCAAGTCCACTCTTTCAAACAAACATGGTACAGAATTCAACACGGGAGATGCATCCGTGTAGTAATCATGGTTCAAACAACACAAGACACAAACAGACTATTCCTCTGGAAGTATTTCTTCTGGTGGAGATGTCGATGCGCAAGCAGCAGCAGCTTGATGAGGCCTTGGATCTTGGTCCCCAGATGTCTGGTATATCACATATTCATATAGTTATAACATCTCCAAACATGGCACAGCGACAAGTGGGAAATAAGCAACTACGTAATTAAGATTGAAATGCAAAGTATAGATGTTTTTTCAACCAAGCCAATGGTGGGATTGCTGACCGACCTGGGAAGTCGATGGAGGGGCGCCGCCATTTCCTTCTCCACTTGGAAGGTCCGCCCGCCCTCTGCAGCCTCTCCGGCAAGGTCTCCATCCCCACCCATGAAGCTGCGACAGCAGGAGCCAGATATATGTGAGCAGCTCTCCGCCGGCACCCAAACTCTTGGCATGTAGGTACCCTCGGCCGGCACCCAAACTCTTGGCATGTAGGTACCCTCGGCCGGCACCTACTTGCGGAGAAGCAGAGCATCTCCACCCACACACCTTCAATAACATCCCACATTTTATTCTCATCAACTAAAGCCAACAACTCTTTAGAAATCTTGCAGGCATCGTGGATAAAACCTTCCTCCGTGGTTGGAGTTGGACACGTCTCTTGCAGATTATATTTGGCCTACCAAAGCTATCACGAGCAACAAGTCTATCATAGAACCATACTCCAGCACTGCAGTACAACACAACTCTTGTGGCATATGTAACCTTCACATCACATCGTTAGCATTATAAACTTGTCTGCGACTCTTGTGGAATTTGATGCTCGTACGCAGCTGGCACAACAATAATCCAAGGTGCTTAGAGTTCTCCTCCTGTCCCGTGGGAAGAACATCTTTCTTTTGGTGTAGAGAAGATCAAACGCGCCAAATAGCTTACCTTTCAACAAAGCATATGCTTCTCTTTCATCAAGCACCCAGAAACAAAGATTTAAGGACACCAAGCCGATGAGGATACGGTGATGCAAGCTCCAGAAATTCCAAGCACAACAAGGAAATCAGGCAAATCTGTAACTCTGCAATAAGCAAATAATAATCAATCAAATCTGCAACTAGAGAGTTTGTTTGTAGGCAGGCAGGCCAGCGATAATCGGCAGCAAGATGCTATCTACACATTTTCTAATCTCTACAATTGTATATCATATCAGGGTGCAACTTAACAAATCATCACCATCACATGTCTTCAATTGTGAGAATTGTGATTGTCATACTTGATACTCCTACCCTATTTATATTAATAAACATGAACAAACCAATAAAATCAAGCTACATACATACACATTTACATCCATCATATATACTATTACAATATTACATACACAGGACAGCACCAAAAAACAAGGGAAGGTTCGAATTTGAAACACAAAGGATATGGCAACAACAAGGTTCGGATGTCATGTTCATGGCCGGCGTGCTTGGGCATGGAACGCGCTGGAGAAGTTGGGGATCCTGTCCAGGTGCCGGAGGGCGCGCTCGGCGGTGTGCCGGGTGCGCGGGTCGCCATTGCGGTACGCCTCCACCAGCGCCGACGCCACCGTCTGGTCCGCCGCCACCTCCTGCGCGATGTCCTCCACCCGCAGGATGCGCTCCACCACCCACACCGCCCGCCGTCGCAGCGCCTCCGTCCGGTTCTCCACCAGGATGTCCACCACCGGCCGCAGCCCGTCGGCATCCCCAAGCACCCCCACGCCCTCCGCGGCCTCCACCCCGTCCCCCACCAGGGTCGCCAGTGCTGCCAGCGCCGCCTCCACCACCTCCGGGTTCAGGTGGTCAAGGCACGCCACCAGCCGCTCCACCGCCTTCCCCCCGGCCCCGCCTTCAGCCAGGCAGAAGCTCTCCCGCAGCGAGCAGAACCCGCCGTGCACGCGGCACACCCCCACCGGACGACCTGTAGCCGCAGCTGTCGACGATGGCACCCCGAAGCACGCGCACAGGAAGCCGCCGGAAGGTGCTGGCGGCGGGGGGTCAGGGATGACCGTCAGGTTCCTCGTCTCGAGGGACAGCTTCTCCAGCGCCATCGCCGAGTAGAGCTGCACCGCGTCCTGCCCGTTCACCTGCACCAGCTCCACGAACAGCGGCGCCAGGGCGGCCTCCCGCGCAAACTCCACGTACTCCGGCGCCTCCTGCAGCATGCACGTCAGCCTGTACATCACCTTCACCATGCCCTCCGTCAGCGGCGTCGTGTACCGGTTCCCGCGGATGGCGCCCCGCCGCAGCTCTGCCAGCTTCGTGCTCAGCGTACCGAACGCCCCCAGCTCAAACAGCTGCCGCGTCAGCTTCGAGTCCCTCTCCGGGAGGTCACCCAGCAGGCCCACGGCTGCCGCCTGCTCCTCTGTCACGCCACCACCACCGGCGTCGGATATCACCCGAAGCAAGCTGCTGAGGTGGCCGCCGAGTGCATCCGCGAGCTCGGCGCCCATGTACGGCGACACGTTGCGCAGGAGCTTGAGGGACTCGACGCGGATCTCCCGGTGAGCTGCCTCCAGGAACTGGATCAGGCTGATGGTCGCGCCGGAGCTCTTGATGGCCGACACCACGTCTTGGGCTGTGTCCGGCGAGCTGGTGAGGCCGACCAGGACGTTGAGCAGCTTGCACTCCACGGCAGGGCCGGTGTTGCTGATGAGATGGAGCAGGCTGTGCACCACGTCCTCGGACAGGAGCGTCTGCCTGCCGGCGTCGTCCAGCGGGATGGAGCGGAAGCTGGCCCCAGAGGCGACCAGGTTGGCGAGGATGGTGGCGGAGACCTCCTTGAGCCTCATGGGGAAGTGGCTGCTGGCGCCGACGGAGAAGAGGTCCTTGACCAGCGGCGGCAGGATGCCAGCCTGCAGCAGTATCTTGGCGCTCAGCTCGTTGGATGACATCTCCCTCATCGCCTTGAGCGTCGCCTCCCTCGCCGGCAGGCCGCCGGTCTTGATGATGCTCACCAGCAAAGTTCCAACCTGCTCCGCCACCACCACCTTCACGTCGTTGGCCAACGCGAGCTCCCCGAGGTACTCAACCATGGTAACCTGCACCTCAGGCCCTCCTGCAATTGCAAAAGAAGCTCATCTAATCAAGACTATAAATTAATTCAAGAAACATATATGTTACTACTTTCAGATTTCCTTGTACAAAGTTCTAGTTCAAAACAATGGACCAGCATATCAGAAAGCTTCAGAATTAGCAGGCTGGAGAATGCAATGTACCTTGAAGCAGTTTGGTGAGGAGAGGCTGCAGCCTGCCATTCTCAGCCATTTGCTTGATGTTGGTGTCATACTTCTCCAGATTTTTCAGTGTCTTCTCTGCTTTCTCCACAGCCATCATGTTTTCCGACTTGCTGCTCCCCATGCCAACCAGCAGGAGTATGGCCCCATAGATGGCACCGATCCTTACGCACACGGGCTCATACTCTGACAGCTCATACAGCAGGGAAACCGCAAGCTCCCTCTCTTGGATATGCTCGTTCGACAGGAACTTTATGATCGTGCGCACCGTGTCGCCCTTCCCCAGCTCTTCCTGCAAAACACCAAACATACATACATACATACATACATATAGTTACTTACTTACTTGAATAGCTAGCATATACACTGGGCCAACTGTGGGAAATCCATCCATCCATCAGGACTTCAGGAGGGAAGGAAAGAGAAGACAAACCTTGTTCTGATCATTGTCCTCGACGACAGTGCGGAGGACCTGCAGGGACTTGAGGCGGACCCTCCTGCTGCTGCTCTTGAGCAAGTCGGCGAGCGTGGATATGATGCCCTGGCCGCGCACGAGGTTCTTCTTGGCGCCGCTCCGCTGGCATATCTGTGAGATGTACGCCATGGCACGCAGGGTGTCATCCTCGTCGTCCTCGGGGTGCATGCGGAGCGCGTTGCACGCCTTCTCAAGGTCCTTCTCGTCGTTCCTGGCCCTCCACTCGTCGATGACGTTGCGGAGGGCGATGCTGGGGTTGATGTCGGTGGTGCGGAGCTCGCGCTGCGTGAGAGGGCAGGTGGGCCTGCGTCCGTTGTCGCGGCACTCCCTGAACCACTTGAGGATGGCCTCGCGCTCGAAGGTCTGGCCCGTTTCAATGGTGACGGGGTCCTGCATGACCTGCTTGGTGAGCGGGCACATGAAGGCCTCGAACGCTGCCTCCTGGTACCCCTCGGTGGACTGCTCCTCAAGCTCGCCGTCTGAATTCCGGGCCATCATCTTGCAGCTGTGCAGTGCAGACGCCACACGAGTCAGATAACGAGTTGTGGGATACATATGGTAAGAACTACTAATACTGGCGTAGATACAGCAACAGCAGCAGAAATAGCAGTGGTGCAGTGAACTAGTAGTTTTGGCAATATCTTGGGTATATACTACCTCTGTACCAAAATATACTAGTTTCCCCCAACTGCAAGTATTTCGGTACAGAGGGAGTATATTGTAAGAAATAATTAATATTGACATGAATACAGCAGCAATAGTGCACTCAATAAGATTTTTTGAAGCCGAGATCCTGTGTATGTAGACTGTAAGGATTCATTAATACAGGCATGGATACAGCAGCAGCAGCAGCAGCAATAGCAATAGTGCAGTTTGTTGAATTTGAAATTAAGATTGGGGCTGGTGATGGACGGAACATAAATAAACATGATTAAAGGTAGGGGAGTTGTTTAACTCACTGGGAGCAGTGAGTGAGCTAACTAGACATATGCATACAGATACAGGGGAGTTTTGAGCAAACTTTGGATAGGTGCCCGTAACCTGAATATACATGCTAAGATTTAATATCGGCAAAGATACAGTAGCAGCAGCAGCAATAGCAATGGTCACTGAATTCGTTTTGGTAAAGTTGAGTTATTTGGTATATATGTTGGCAAAGATACTGTCTGAATGCTCATCCTCTGTCACTGAATTTCTTGTGAATTAGCAGCAATAGCAATAGTACACTTAGTTTGGTGGGGTTGAAACGAGGATTGGGGTCATGGAATGGAATGGAAGGAACACAAACATGATTAAAATCAGAGAGTTGATTAATTGGCAGCAGTGAGTGAGCTAATTCAGTAGGAAGTGGATATAGGGGAGTTTTGAACAATCTTTTGGATAAAGAGGGTTGTTTTTATAACCTGAACATACACTTGTTCCCCACTCATGGATAGGTGAAATGAAAATGAAGCAAGTCTTTGATATGGAGAAATAAATAAATGACAGAAAGGGTGAAAGAGGTAGCTAGGATCGAAAAGTTAGTACAAAGTTAATCATCTATTTGGGGACGGAGGGAGTAGGAATCAAGCCCAAGGTCCAAAACTTTAAAGTGAAAACTGCTAGTAATTCACAGTGATGCGTGTGTCCAGTGCAAATGCCACACAAGTCAGATAACGAAGATGTGGATGGGGAATACAAACAAAGGTTAAAATTGCATAGATAAGATACAGCAGCAGCAACAGCAATAGTGCAGTTAGTATATGGTGAAGTTGAAAGCATGTAAGAATGGGGGGCTGGTGATGGAAGGAACACCAACATCAACATGAGTAAAACCAGAAAGTTAACTAATTGGCTTGTAACATGGCAGCAGTGAGCTAAATTAAGTAGGCCATGGATAATACTCCGTCTGCGTCAAAATATAAGACGTTTTTTTTTTTACACTATCAGAAAACGTCTTATATTTTGATGCAGAGGGAGTAAAATGGAGGTTTGTTGAGCAAACTAGATTATTGGATAAAAGGGTGTCTGTCTGTCTGTCTGTCTGTATGTGAATATATGAACACTTGCTTGGTGTCCTCCCACTGGCACTATTGGATAGGATATATAGGTGAAAGTAATGGTGTGACCTGTTGTGTATTCTACCAGAGCCTATGACCCATATGAATAAGGCGGATATATACTCTGTTTTTTTTTGTTTTGAACCCAATATTATATACTCTGTTAAAGATGAATGATGAAGCAATTCTTGTGGAGAAAAGAAAAGAAAAGAAAAGAAAAGAAAAGAAAGAAAATGGTCCTTGAAGGAGGATTCAGGTGGATAGTTAAAATCAAGCAGTTAAGCTGCTGCTGCTGCTGCTACCTATGTACCTACCTATGAATGATGAAGGAGGATTCAGGTGTACTTATCTGAATTGAATTCTAGAGCCTACATACAGTACAGGCCTAGAGATTGACTGACCTTGAGCTTGAGGTAGTCAAAACTAAGTAAGCTGCTGCCCTACCTCTACCTAGGAATGGAATGGAATGGAACCAAAACTTGTCCCCAACCCAATACTATACTAGAAATCAAAATCAAAATCAAAATCAATGGGGAGGGCAACCCAAGCAAGCAAAGCAATACAGCCCCCAAAATCAAAATCAAAATCAAAATCAATGGTGTTTGTAGGAATTGGGTGGGAGAAGATGTTGGAGGGGATCATGAATTAAAGTAAAGAGCAAACCTGAGTAGTCAGGTGGAGATGGCCGGCCGGAGAAGAAATCGACCCGACCGGAGCTTCTTTCTTTCTTGGATCTGCAGCGGCCCTGGCCCTGGCGGGGCGCAGCAGCAAGAGTCGGCGGCGCAGGAGGAATCAGCGGAGGAAGAAGGAATGGGGAATGGAGGGCGGCGGCGACGACGAGGGGAGGGGAGGGGAGGGGAGCTGAATCAATCAAAGTCGCAGGCAGGCACGCAGGTAGCGGAAGAAGAAGAAAGAAGCAGCAGCTGTGCTGTGCTGAGCTGCCTGCCGACGACACGACAGATCGAAAATAAAATGAAATGAAACCAAAGAAAGTTGCCCTTTTTATTTCATATTCATACTGCTGCCAAGTTACTACTGTACTAGCATCCACCACCAGATGCAGATGCAGATGAAAATGGAAACCCAAACCCAAACCCAAAGCAAACTTGTCCCAAGGTCAACAACAACAACGACTCAAGGCAGGCTCAATCAATCAATCAATCAATGGTGCTCACAAATACTCCCACCATCCCATAATATAATATACTAACTAATGGAGGTCTAGAAGACATAATATGTAAGGTTAAATTTATTTTACTCCAGCATAGCATCTACTAACCTCCTCCCACTTTACTACTACTACTACATCCATCTCAAAATGTAAGACGTTTTTAGGCTTAAGAAAATCTTATATTTTAAGACGGAGGTAGTATATAAGTAAAAAAGAAATTGCATATATAATTGATGGATGGCTGGCTGGCTCCTCTTGGAGTTGTGTTTTGGTCAACTCAAATAATACTAGTATGTGCTACCTTCCCTTTTCTTTCCCCTCTCATTTTATCAGGCAATAAGTAAGTTTAATCAGTGTCGTTATCTTCTTCTTCTGCATTAACCATCATCAAATGGATGGATGGATGCATGGGACTGACTGACTTGATCCATTCCCACCCACTACCTCTCTCTTGATCCATTCAATCCATTCCAACCCAACTACCACCCTGCTTCACACACAGAGACAGAGACAGATATATCCTGCATGGATATTGCTGACTAGACAGGACTCTTTTCACATGGACAGACAGCTTCAAACTTCAAAACACCAAGCATCACCAATATTCAAACACAAGCAACAATATTCTTCTCTTCTGCAGCAGCATTATATTGTATTGTGCACAAACAAACAAAATGCCAGGTCAAATAAAGGGAACCCTTATATATATTCTTGTTAGATCATCATGTAACTAGTAAACACACACACGCAAACTTGCTTGAATACAAACAAACTCTTTTACTAACTACACACACACACACATGGATGAATGAATCCCAGCCAAATAATGTGTATCTCTGTGAATACATCTCTACACCGTGCGCTCTTCTTCCCTTACTCTCTTACTCTACTCTATCCCCTCCTCGACTGTCGACGGACGGCGAAACCCCTCGAGACCTCGACTCGAGGGCGAAACAAACACCCGTCATCCATCCATCCATCATAAAAGGAAAAAAAAATCCTTGGCAACTGTGCATTGAATTTGCACCCACCATTCAATGTTTTGCTACATCAGGGTGTCAACTTCCCCGCATCGACAGATTTCCCCGGTACAAGGGCAACGCTAAGCTAAACCCCAAGTTGGCCAAGAGAGTCGGGGCCCACCAGGTATATCCGTCTTGGGCTGCCCTTGTACCGGAACACCACCACGCCTTTGTAAGCCGCCCGTGGAACACCGTCCTGGGAAAATAAGGGCAGAAAAAACAGAACATGAGCCGTCATATTTTCTACTGGACACTATAATACCCAGGTTGTTACACAGAAACTGCTCAGACGTAACACAGAAATTGTAATTTGGCTCATGTGACAATGAGAAAGGTTAAGAATT
This sequence comes from Aegilops umbellulata, assembly GCA_032464435.1. Lineage (NCBI taxonomy): Eukaryota > Viridiplantae > Streptophyta > Magnoliopsida > Poales > Poaceae > Aegilops > Aegilops umbellulata. Next base: position 858,619 of record CP136057.1, on the reverse strand, counting down.
GGATTGAGATAGCAAGGAACCTTCCACTCTTCAAATATTCCAAACTGACGAGCTATACGCTCGAAGTCGCCCTGATTGTCATACTGAATCCTTACGTCCACATCCAGATTGTGGGCCTTCAACAAAGCATCGGATCCATGCACAGGTGTGGCGCTAGCCACGTCTTTCCCGAATTTGGTCAAAAACTTGTCCTGATATCACCAACACAAGTATTAGGCACCCTCTTATGGAAACAGCAACTTTCTCTCTGAAGAACAGATAAATACTCCTTACCTCCTTGAGGTAGCTCAGGTCCTCGGAATTCCAGTCAATCTGTGGCCACAAGACGGGCACAAGTAAGTCTCAGCAACAAACAGCTTTAAAAATCTGTACAAAATGAATTATATGGGGAGATTGATTTGCATACATGAGCATCATTTAACTTGATAGGTTTCAAGTATTGATCAAAGAATTGTCCCATGCTTGATCCCTGGAGTGGAAGCATAAAAACCAAAGTGTAAATGTCAGCAATCCAGAACCAATGGCTCAAATGTTGTTACGGCGTGCAAAAATGCAGTGATAAATTTGCATTGGTGCAGAGTAGCCAACATACATGCTCGCCAAAGTTGTATGTTCTGCATACTTCTGGCCGAATAAACTGCCGATCTCTGTGTACCTCCTTTAGCCTCACCCAGTCATCCCAATAAGTAAACTCTTGTCAAGGAAGAAACAGATGATACAAGCTAGTTAAAAAAGAGCATATCTGCTAGTGTAAGAATCAGTAGGAAGCAGTAAGGATATGCTTTGGGCCACTTTGGTGACAGCTCCATCCATGTTGACTTCGTTAACATCCATCCAAGCCCAGGAAAGAAGTCCGAACGGTAAAGAGCCTCTGCAAAGCGTTATCTAGAAAATTGAGCAACTCTCCCTTTTAATACGGAAATAAAGTTGAACAGAGGCCTATCAGAACAGAGAACTAACTTGGGTCATAAACGAATTGCTTTTGCCCGTTGTCATTCCAAGATGAAACAGCCATTACCGACCTTCAATACCACAACAATCACAGTAACGTAGTTAGACACACTTGATATAATTTCACTGTCTTGCCATGTAAGTATAAAACAGAGTACAGACATAACATACTTGTCAGTGTCAAGTAATTTCGCTGCAGCCTCAAAGTAGTCAAAGAAATCTGGGGCGATCTCCATGTCATCTATTAACCAATTAACCATGGAAAAATGAGATGGCATGCGGAAATATCTAAGAACAAGACAGTCGAAGAATCATCAAAGAGATCATACCTTCCAGAATGATTACTCGACGGAAATCATGCTTAATGAATAGCTCATCCAAGGCCCATTTATAGTGATCTGAATTAAGAAACATCGTTACGACAAGAATGGATCACACCATCAACTCCTAAGAAAACACTCATCAGTTGAGGACCACCTACTAGCTATCTTGTAATATGCAACGTTTTCTCCTGGTCTTTCAGTGCGCACAGGCTCAAGATCCACATGCTGCAACACATCAAAGGCAAAAAGAACACTGAGTGCCAGCTAAATAAATCATTTGCTGGTAGCCTGCACTCTCAGAAAAGTACTGGAAACGCACGCTATGTAGAGAAGACTGAAACCAGAAAAGATACAATCATCCAAATTCAGAAACCTCCCCCCACCCCGTACCACTTCATTGCACATTTCTCATTGATGTTGTACCAGGGGCAGACCATTTCACGTTTGGACCATTGACATCACTGTATCTGGCATCCACGTACATAACCTACTTTCCCAGTACCAAACTAATCTAGTGCCCTCTTAAAAAGCGGCACATCAAGATGCCACAAGTGAACATGTCTCCCTTGTGGCTAAGCCATTTTGCTGTGTCTCAAATGCTTCAGGTCCTACCTCCATCTAGATTTGCTACCATCTCTCGGGACATCTACAGCTTCTTGCAGGCCAAATTTTTATTTCAATTTTTGCACTCACATGTCTACTTGGTATGAGCAGTCATGCATAACATGTCTACTTGGTATGAGTATCAGCTATGCTAACAATATTACAAGAGAAACAGAGTTGTTCGATTCTATCAGACAATTAAGAAGCATAAAGCAAATGTATCCTTACGCACCTGCATAAATGTTATTTGAGTGTAACTCAAAGCTTTCTTTTTTACTTCTACATTTGTTCCATCCTGCGATTGGAAGGAGCAGTGTAAAAAATTCCTTCCCACACAGTTAAAGATACTGAAAACAAGAAGTGAAATTACTACTGCCAGTACCTGTGATATAAATAGTGGAAACTTTGAAGCAACTGCTTTCTGATACCTGGAAGAGTTATCATCCATTATTTAGTTGGTCAGGAAGGGTGTTGTACGAACTGAAGCTACATGGATCTAGAAGGTGCAATTAACAGATTAGGAAGTAATAGTCTCTAAGTTTCCTCAGAGATGCTGTCTAGTAATCAACAGTGCAACTCGATTTCAAAGATAAGTGACACAGGTGTCATCAACTGAGTGGGCTCTTACAGAAATAAACAAAACAGTAGACATCAAAATTTTCTTCTTTTGTGAAACAAAGGGATGGGGAAAACAGAGCGTACTTGAGGATAGATTCAACTGTCCTCTGCAAATAGTCTGGTCGATTGCAAGCCATTATGACGACAGCGGCGACAGGAACCTGATGTACAGAAAGAGATGAGGTCGATCCAGTAGAGCAATAAAGGTTAGCAAGATGAGATACATACCACGTCCTTGTTTATTAAGGTCTGTAAACTCCTTTCTGCATCCAAAAGAAATGTTAAAGGTAGAGTCAGATTCTTGAAGTTCCCGATGTCTCGGTAACATTTTGGGATTCAGCCCAAACTGAATGTATTGCACTAACTGCTTACTCGATACCATTTACTGCAGTGCCATACCTCTTTAAACAATATTAATTCCCTAAAATACTTTAATCCTGGGAAGTAATGGAAAATAATATTTTGGATGTATTGTCGCTTCTTCCAGAAAGAAGGATGCCAATCCGAAGTTGAAACATCGGAGTAGACGTTGCGGTGTTGTGAACAAGTTCAGCATGGATGGAGGAGACAAGCGTGGTTCTCTACGACCTAAAATACTTGACCATACATACTATGATTGATGACTAAAATAACAGGAGGTCTGAAGAAATCAGCTACGGCGGCAGATACACGCTAAAAAGAGACGTCGTAGCTGAAACAAATAACCAAAGCTAAAATAACAGAGGGTAATTAATTGATTCCTTGCATACAAACATACTTACTCTCAAGATCTTGGATCAAAATCTTGAGCTGCACGCGCTCCTCGTCTTGGCGTACCTTCATCTCTGTTGCATCAATTCAACAGACAGGCAGGGGTTAACTGATGTCATGAACTGTCCGCAGAAGCGCTAGAGTCAGGTTATCGGCGCGAGCGCGTGGTAGAGCATGAACAGAATTATGTTGAGAAGTAGTGTATGTTGATAGAGCAAGGAAGACAGACAGACAGACGGACACCTGTAATCAGCGCCTATCTATCTATTATGTTGAGAACTAGTTGGAGTAGATTAACTAATTATATATGTGTTTGGAGCATTTGAACCTTGAGGAAGAAGAGCAGAATTGTGAGAGCAGGTAGGTACCTTGGAGTGCGGCGATTTTCTCCTGCTGCGCGCTCACCTGGTCGATCATGGCGTGCAGCTGGCTCTCGCATTTCTCCTTGAAAAAAAGTGCCTACCTGCTTAGTGTATTGTAGGTAGAAAAAGAAGGGAAGAGGGGGACGCATCTCTCTTACTGCTTCCGCGAGGCGTCCGGCGTCCATCGCCTGGGAATTAGAAGAAGACGAAGACGACTGGGTGGAAAACAGCCGCACCTGAAGAAGAAGACGCATGCCAAGGGGAAATCACAATCAAGAAAATAGGATTTATCTGATTTGCCAACATTTTGTTCAGATCCCCCACCGGCGAGCCCGGATGGATCTGGCGGAGCAGATCAGAGCAAAGGGGAGGGAGAGGGGGCTTACTTGGATGTAGATGAAGGCGACGGCGGCGGCGACGAGGAGGAGCCGGATGTCGCAGGGGTTGCGCGCCATCGCCGGGCCGGCGGCGGCGGCGGAGCAGGGGAAGAAAGACGACTCCTTTTTCTTTTTTGCAGAGCAGTCGCGCCCTGTCTGTCTGACTGAATTGGGAGGGAGGGAGACTCCACGGCTCTGCTTTTCTTTCTTTCAGTTAAGGAAGGAAAGATGAGATTTTTACATACAATGAGGATGGATGAGAGATTCACACTCATCACATGAAGAACCTTCTCTGCTTAGCACTAGTATACTCCAAGGCAAGCAGTCACCAACAAAACCCCAACCATCCATTCCATGCCACCACTACCAATCCAATCACAATTACATAACCTACCAACCAATACTTAGATAGAAGCATTTTATTTATTTATTTATTTTCACACAAAGACTCGCAACAAACAAGTCAAAAGCAAAAACATCAACAATACTCGACGCAAGTCTTCATCTTGGGCACACCAAAACTCTTGAATCCCCGCTCCACCTATCTGAAAAGACGACATTCAAAACCACCACGACATGAGCCCGCCACGTGAGTGTGAGGGGGAGCTTGCTAAGGAAACAATTCATTGTTGCCGCTCCCAGAAATCGTAAAGGCATGAGTCCAACGCAAGACAAAAAAAATGCACTATCGTACTACTTAACCAGGGCCACCAGTATGGAGCCCGGATCAAGGCGACACGGAACCAAACATCTTGATCGGCATTTAGGCAATGCCATCATAAAAAGAAGGAGAAGGAAGACAATTATTTAGCATACCATACTATTATTAATATTTGAAGCACCTAATTTGTTTTTACATGTGCACAAAGAACATGCCATGACATGTACGGAGCGCATGAATAATTCAAATCATTAGGGATTGCCAAATTTTTATTGATTATTAGATCTACTTACACTAAAGAATGGATATACCCAATCTTTTAGATAATCACACGACAATTAAGAACCTTTCATATGTTTTTTTTACATTTATCATGAAACTTCTTAATCGGCACCTTTTTTTATATAGAGCATGGCATTTTTTTTTATTTCTATCATGGTAATTTTATTTTTCATTACTTGGCTATTTCACTTTTTGGATCATGGCAACTTTCCTATGTGTGATCGACAAAAACAAAATATAGATCACAGCATTTTCATTTTTAAGGTCATGAAATTTTTTATTTTAATGTCATGGCATTTTATTATCTTGTTCTTGTGTGTTAAACATTTTTTAAATTTATGAATGATTTTTTTTGTACACTGACGACATGGAGTACATAATTTGTTTGTTTTCTATATTTTTCATGAATTTTGTTTTGTCTTATAGAAAATTTTACTAGTCTTGCTTTTTCATAGTATCTTCGCAGTTCTTTGCTTTTTTTTTCATACTATCTTGGCAGTTCTTTACTTTTTTCATACTATCTTGGCCGTTCTTTGCTCTCTTTTTTTCACAGTATCTTGGCCTTCCTTTGCTTTTTATTCATACTATCTTGGCAGCTCTTTGCTTTTTTCCATACTATCTTGGTCGTTCTTTGCTTTTTTTTCATACTATCTTGGCCTTCATTTGCTCTTTTTTTCATACTATCTTGGCAGTTCTTTGCTTTTTCCATACCATCTTCAGTGTTCTTTGCTCTTTTTTCATACTATATTGGCCGTCCTTTACTCTTTTTTCATACTATCTTGGCAGTTCTTTGCTTTTTATCTTGGCCTTCCTTTGCTTTTTTTTCATACTATCTTGGCAGTTCTTTGCTTTTTATCTTGGCCTTCCTTTGCTTTTTTTTTTCATACTATCTTGGCAGTTCTTTGCTTTTTTTTCATACTATTCGCCGTTGTTTGCTCTTTTTTCATACTATCTTGGTCGGCCTTTGCTCTTTTTGCATGCTATCTTGGCAGTTCTTTCCTTTTTTTCATACTATCTTTTTTTCATAGTTAAGAGGATGGCAATTTTATTTTTGAGATGATGGCATTTTTATTTTTAATGGCATGCCAGTTTTATTACTAAGAACACAACTTTTTTAAAAAAAATAGGATGGCATTTTTATTTTTAATGGCATGCCAGTTTTATTATTTTAGAGGATGGCATTTTTATTATTTTTTGTATTGCCACTTTTTTCCTTTCTTACACAAGATTTTTTGGGTGATAACTTGAAAGGTGGCAACTTTGTGGGTTGAATAAATCGGCTCATTTTAAAAAGGAAAATTCTACGGTTCTTATTTTTAAAAGCTGCTTTTTGGGCCATCACTTTGTCCCTACATGTTGCACAATTGGATCTTGAGCTCGTTCGCTACATCACCCATCCCCAACAAATGAAAACATTCGCTGGTCAATCAACTATCTGTTTGTTGAGGGGGTCCTCACAAGCTGTCGTTCCCCAGTTATTGGGGTGAAAAAAAGGACGCTCTCTAGTTATTCCTACATGACAAGCCTCACCATTTTTTAGAACAACTAGATGATGCCCAGCGTGTTGCTGCGGGAATCTTGGTAAAACATATGCATAAATAGATGCTAGAAAACTAAAACTATTGCAAAAAATATTTTAAGAATGGTCTTGGGATATATTTTAAAAAATGAAGTATATGAAGCATGTGAGAAAATGTTCTATAAAAATAGAATTCTATTGGATTCAAGTCAAACGATGGCGCCATTTTTAACAAAAATATGTAACATGACCTACATATATTTGGTCCAAACATACAATGTACAAATATATGTAGGTCATGCTACAAAAATGTGTAACTTGACCGTCTATGCCTGCACAAAAATAAGTGAAACAAATTAATATGCATGGTTGTTGAGGTGACATGGTTGCATGAAGAGGGAAAATAGATAGTGGGTTGCAAATATTTAAAAATAGATGATATAAGATTATGTTCCTTAGTCTTTTTAGTCTGCTTATTAAGTACTCCCTTTGTAAACTAATATAAGAACGTTCAAATCACTAAAATAGTGATCTAAACGCTTTTATATTAGTTTACGGAGGGAGTAACTAGTACTCCCTCCGTTCCTAAATATAAGTCTTTCTAGAGATTTCACTATGGACTACATACGGAGCAAAATGAGTGAATCTACACTCTAAAGTATGTCTATATACATCTGTATGTAGTCCACATTGAAATATCTAAAAAGACTTATATTTAGGAACGGAGGGAGTATTACATTTTGCTTCTTTTTTTTTGAGAAACTAGGAGTATTACATTTTGCATTTTTGAGAAACAAGGGGTATTACATTTTGCACGAGTTGCATGAGAGCTGTAAAAGAGAACTGGCCTGTAGCCTGAAGCCCAACCCAGGAGAGCAGTTGATGAGCAACACTAGAGCCCATCGATCTACTCCCCATTTCATCTGGTCTCTCAAAATCCCCTAAAATAAAAAATCTCATCTCTCTCAAAAGAAAAAACTCAGTTTCTCGGCAGCGGCGGCGAGGGCCAGCCCTACATGTTGAGCAACACCAAAGACATGCATTTTTTCCCTTTTTCATCACGGAAGCAAATTTGTGCCTTCATGAGTAGCAAATTTGTGCCGCTCGCAGAAGCATAAAAAAAGGAAAACATTTTTTTTCCTTTTTCCGAGGGGCACTTGCGGAAGCAAAAAAGCATGTTTTTCACGTAATTTTTTCCTCCAAAACCTGGGGAAAACCGGGCAAAAATCGATAAGCCGAAAAAAAACACATATAATAAAGTTTTAAAAATCCAAAGAGAGCGTCCAAGGCGCGACACGTGGCGGCGGCTGAGAGTGTTTCAAGTGACGCATTTTCAGCCCACCAAAAATGGCCCTTGCTGGGCTATCGCAAGGGGTACCCCTGGATTTTTTTAGTGGTACCCGTTGATTAGTTGCCTTCAAGTTTATCGGAAAAAAATAGTTGCTTTCATTTTTTTTTTTGAAATCAAAGATTAGTTGCTTTCAAGTAATTACATTTTCCACGAGTTGCATGGGAACTGTAAAACAAAACTAGCCTGAAGCCTGAAGCCTAGCCTAGCGGAGCAATTGATAAGCAACACTCGAGCCCATCGATTTTTTTTCTTTCCCCGATTTTTTCCCCTCACTCCCTGTCCCTGTAGATCGAGAGAACCTCTAAAATCCTCTGCAAGTAGTAGTAGTAGTAGTAGTAGTAGTAGTAGTAGTAGTAGTAGTAGTAGTAGTAGTAGTAGTAGTAGTAGTAGTAGTATACAACAAGTCAATAAATATATAGACCAATGTTTTTGGTGCTTATAACAATCTCCGCCAAATGCAAAGGAAAGCATGTACAGCTGCACATCTTGGCTGCAATAATTTGAATATTTCCTACGTACAATGTTTGCTACTTGTGTCTTAACATGAGACCATGAGTGTCCATGCCAGGAGAAAGCAACATCTACTACATACATCATGTAATTAATGGACTAACTACTAATTGTACAAATCAGCTTCGCCAAAATTCCGTTGAAATTTTTAACCCTGATGCCGTCTGCCAAATTTAAGATAGGGTTGCAGGATAGTTTTGACACCTTCTTCGCATTCCAGTCTCTCCCAGCATCGAGCATCATCAAACCGTAGCTCCTTCAACTTTGGCGGCACACTGTCCGACTGGAAAGGAAGCCTCTTCAATGCCACACTACCTTCAAGCTCAAGTTGCTCTAGGGATGGGAATTCCATACCATTGTCCCCAATAGTTTCCAACGATTGGTTATAAATAAGAAAGAGGAGCTTGAGGCGAGGAAATGTTTTTGTCTTGTCCTGTCCGTTGCACAATTTGTCACCATGGCACCTCATAAATGCTTGCACCATGCCATCACAGGAAACTATATGAAGTTGTTCAAGGCGAGGCAAATACATAACCCAAGAGAGGTGCGATAGATGTTGGCACATAAACAATTCCAAATAAGTGAGCCTTGGGAATATAAATGCTGGAGTTGCTCCCATCCACTTTATTTCTCTCAAGGATCTCGTCATATTTAAGCGGATGTTGTGGAGAGCACCAAAACGGTTGTTTGGTTGTTCCGTATCATGTTCTACTGTTACTTCTCGAGTGTCGATTTCTTCATTGATATCTTGTTCAAGAAAATATCTTTCTTCATTGATATCCAGTTCATACAAGGTCCTTTGTGCAAAATCGGTTGATAAAATACGGGTGAGTGCACATACGTCATTCAGAGCCAAATATCTAACAGGGAGGTTAGCCGCTTCTCCTAGTGACTCAAACTGAGCTAAATCTCTTACCAGAATACCAAGCGCTTTCAACTGAGGTAGGGTGCCCAACTCTCGGAATAGGAATAGGGTACATTCTCTGAAGAGACTCCTCAAGTCTATTACCTGCAATGCTTTAAGTCTAGAAATGACCCCAGCTGGTATTCTCATGTAACCACTACCAGACTTGAGGTACAAGAACTTGAGGTTGATAAGATCTCCAAAGGATTGAGGCACTCCAGTTTCCCCAAATTCATTTTCTGACAAATCAAGGTATTCCATGTTTACCAAGGAACATAATTCTTCCGGTATCTTCTTGAGGTTGTTTCCGCTCAAATCCAGATATGTCAGTGAAGTGCAATTCTTAATTGCTTCAACAATGCTTTCATCCAATTCATTGTTCCGAAGGCACAAGATCCTCAGTTTTAATGGATCAAGATTAAACCTGATAGGAATTCTGTTGAAACTCAAGGAGATGCACTCAGCTTTGTTCGAAAGGATAATGACATTTTTGTCTCTGCCACCTGGTGCCCCCACAATCCATTTGTCATTGTTCTCACCACAGTCACAAGAAATCCATAAAGCCATATCACGAATCACATCGTGCACTTTAACAGAACCATATGAATTTTCAAAGGAAGATCCTGGGCGAACATCGCTGCCCTCTAGCAAACATGCAGCTGTAAGGTCAGCTATCAAACTATATGATTTCCTGAAGGAATATTCTATGTCATGCTCATTCACTAGACCTAAGCCCATCCAACATTGAGCAAGGTCAACTTTGCGAATCTTCGCATCCTCTGGCCATAGTACACAAGTCAAAAAACAATCTCTTAATGTGTCGTTTCTTAATTTGTCATAACTAAACTTCAGCTGCCTGAAAACATTAGTTTCCATACCCAATTCTATTGGGTCTTTGTCCTCAGTGCAGCATGATTGTTTCATATATTGGATGGCAGTTTCCCATTGATACTCATCTTTTTGATACATTGCCTTTCCAATAGTTATCAAAGCTAATGGCAAGCCTTTCAGTTCCTTCATAAGTTCTCTAGCAAGAGCTTCAATATGGGGACTAGAAAGAGTTTCGGCATCAATAGTTTCTTTAAATAGCTGCCATGCCTCATGCTCCTGCAGATATGCAACTTTTAACTCTTTCTTCACCTTCATTTGGCCACAAACTTTTCTTAATCTCGTTGTTAGCATCACTTTTCTATTGATTTTGTTTACAATTCCAAGGGGATATGGTATGCCAACATCTTCTAGATCAATTTCATCCCATAGGTCATCCAATAGTACAAGAAAGCTTTTCGTTTTCATGTACGCGTGTATGATAAGACGATTAGAACCAGTACTTTGCAGCTTGAGCCTTTTTATGATTTGATCCTGGACCTTTTCCACTGAGCACCCTCTGGAGGCAGTTACAAAGATAACAAAATCAAAGGCCATACCATCTCCAAATGAGTTATTAATATTTTTGAGAAGATGTGTTTTCCCCACTCCACCTGGACCCCAAATTCCAATCATTTCCACTTTGGGATCATTCTTAATGTATTGGAGAGCATCTTGAAGGTTACGATTCTCAGCTGACATAGATGGACCAGGCATCTTTTGGACATGAGGTGGCATTGGCTCCATTGCAATAGTACTGGGGCAAATACTGAGACATTCTTGGACCTCACGAAGCTTCTCAGATGCCTCCATGGTAACATCCTTCTTCAACTTACAGTCCACGGAGATTACATGCACAACATCAATGATTCTGGCCACTTTTTCCAGCCATCTGTCGACCTCATTTGTTGATTTCTTGCCTTCTCGCTCAGCATTCTTAATCTTCTGACATACATCATTTTTTTTCGCGATCAAGTCTTTGGTGGAATCCTCGAGACTTCCCACAATTCTTTCTGCCTTCAGGTTTAAAAATAACATGCATGTATTAGTACTCAGTAATGGCATTAATACTACTATTTAGAAATTTGAGTATCGATGCAAGCATGGTTTACAATTTCAGTTCCAGAAAAATTTCAGCACCAACCGAAATCACCGAAATTCAATGAATTTAAGTGATTTCAGTTTTCATTTCAGTCAAATGACTGAAATATTCACTCAAATTCAATTGAAAATTTGAAAAAATATTTTGAAAAATAATTGAATTCTTATGTTGTACTGAAACCGCAGAAATATTTTGGCTGAAACGTAATATTTCAGTGTCTACTAAAATTACTGAAATTCAATGAATTTCACCGGAATCTCACTAAAAGTGGAAACCATGGATGCAAGTGCTTACCATACATAATGGGTTATCCTTTGGAAGGTTTGATCTCTTTACTGCATCAATGACATCTTCCCACTGCCTTGCATTTCTGCTTCTTCGCATCATCTTCCCGAAATGTATCAGCTCTGATGGTCGGCCAATTAGTTCTCTTACGAGATCCTTAGCAAGTACCCCGACGTGGGGATCAGTATAAAGATTATCCTCACCAAAACTTTGTTCAAATAGCTGGTGTGCCTCCTCCTCCTCCAAACCAAGAACTTGTATGTATTTATCCACACCCATCAGATCACATATGGATTGTGATCGTGAAACGATTAGCACCTTCCTCTTCTTTTGGTCCACAACTCTAAGAGGGTGTGGAATGCCAACAGCTGAAAGGTCTATCTCCTCACAAAGGTCATCCAGCAACACCAGAAAACTTCTTTTCTTGAGTAGTTCATATATTTGAGCTGTCACATTAACATTCTGGTTTATACCGAACCTGTTTATGATTTGAGCCTGAACCTTTTGCACTGTGCATTCACTCAAGCCCTTAATAAGAATAACAATGTCGAAAGGACAATATTCATGAAATGAATTATTTATCTTTGTGAGAAGATGTGTTTTCCCGACTCCACGTGGACCCCATATTCCAATCATTCCCACCGTGGGGTCATCCTTAATGCACATGAGAGCATTCTTGAGAGTACGCTCTCTGCTTGGCGGAAGTTGAACAGAGTGGGTGGACAAATCTACGACAGGAGGTGGAGGTGGTGTGCGTGTGACATTATCTGGTACCGGTGCGCTACTGATATATTTTCTCACAGCATCAACCTTTTCAGCTGCTTTCTTGCTGGTTTTATAGTTTCCCCAGCAATTCATGTTCAGGGAGCACCCAAAGATTCTGCACCTCTGATCAAAGAAAGACTCGCGGTTTGCCGCTTCTTCAGATATGGCTTGCTCTGCCCTTTGCACCCACTCCTTTGCTTCATCTGTCGGTATCAGGCCATTCATTTCGCCATCTACAATTCTCTGTTTGACACGAAGCAAGTTGCCACTCAAAGTCTCAGTTTCAGTCCTGTGATTTGTCACGTTTGTGCGAGCGGTGAAGCAATATGTGGCATTTGTGGAGAAGAGCGTATAGAATGGACTTATGACCGTGTTGACAGTATTTCCGAGCAAAGGACCAAGCGCCGGCGCCTCAATTGGCATTTTTGGCACTTGTTTGAAGAATCAGTACGTACTGCAAGACACACAATTGTTGTGTCTCAGTGATGTACTATATGGCAAGAAAAAACACCAATCAATTAAGTTTATGAAAAGCATAGACTGCATGCAATGGCAGATGAAGCGCAAGCTTTGAGATGTTGAATAATCATAAATCTTGTGTGATTCTCTTATGTTTGAACTTGTGCAAGTTTACACTGTTATACTACTTGTAACCCAATATATCTTGCGTGGTTGTATATGCTAATAGATCCCTATGAAGAACTTTTCTATATGGAAGGCGTATTATATACTTTCTCCGTCTGGAATTACTTGTTGGAGAAATGGATGTAGTAATTCCGGACGGAGGGAGTATATGACTGCATCAGAAAGGAGTTGCGGAAATATGTACGATTGTGGAGATTTGTAATACTAGATAAAATCGCAAGAAAGTGCTTACTGCGTCTCTTGTATAATAATTGCATGTAAACAAAACAATCTTGATATATATGTTCCTCCAGGAGAACTAATCTTTGGTGTGTATGTTCCTCAAGGAGACCTAACCACACAAATGAAAACAGGGCCACGAGAAGATCCTGTTTGAGTTTTGTTTCTGCATTCAGATAGGACACCGATGTTAGACGACGATGGGAAATCTTGTGTGATTGTCTTTGAACTTGTGCGAGTTTATATTGTTATACTATTTGTAAGAACACTGGATGCGACCGAATCTATCTTCTGTAATTGTACATGCTAACAGATCCCTGTGAAGAACTTTTCTAGCAACTGATTATAGTATTCAAGCTAAAGAACTTTTCTAGGAACACTGACAAACATATCAAAATCTTGTTCTAACAGGAGTTAACCAGTGAGGCCTAAAAACTTGAAATAACTGTTCATATCAACAAAATAATTAAGGAGCATTACTGAATTACTTGGTAACAATAGTTTATTTTTTCAATAGTAGCCAGGTGTGTCCTTAGTTTGGTGTTGGTGTGCCCCACTGAATAATTGTTTTTTCAACAGCAATGGACAAGTTTTTATCAGTTTTTGGGCAGAAGCATATTGAGTATCAAGAGACTATGATTTTTTTTTTTTGAAACGGAAGAGACTAAGAAATTCATCAAAGGGAGAATTATCTGCTAGCATAAGACGAAGTAGAATAGTATATATCACGCTCTATATGGATGATGTACTATAACTTGAGCTATAGCCGATTGGAGTTCTGGAAATATGTCTGCTTGTTCAGAGGTTTGAAATTGAATAGATAAAAGATAAAGCTATAACAGATAAAGTTGCAAGAAAGTGCTTACTGTGTCTCTCCTTCTCCGGAACTTGTTTCAGAACAAGTATAAGGATTGGTTTTGTCACAAGGAAAACAAAACTTCCTCCGGTAGACTTGAAAAGAAAGAGATACTATTGTGGATGCAGAAGAAGAAGCAGCAGAAGAGGAGAGCTGTGGCAAAGGAGGAAAATGATTGTGGGAGCTGTGGAAGATTGTGATTGGGAAGGGATCCATTGGAGGTGAGGGAGAGAATAGTCAACAACCAAGCTGCTGAAAACAAAGCATAGACTAGTTCAAAATTAAGATGATCAATTATTGGCCATTAGTTTATATCAACCACCAGCTACTCCAGAAAGCAACGAACTGTTGAAAAGCTAATTAAATTGGTTGGTGATTGATTGGGAGATTATGCATGCACCAAAAGACGTAGGGGCCCTTTTTCTCAGTCAAGCAAGTATATTCTCTAGGTTTCGCTAACCGTACGTGATGAAGTGCACACATCGTCGTTATGCAGGAATTTCTGCTCCACTGCAATGGGTTTGAGTCCCGGCGTATGTTAGACGATGTCGAGGATATTGAATTCATGCTCCAGCCAACTCATCCAAAAGTTTGAACTGATGTAAAGAGACGGGTAATATATTTCAATAGAGGAGATGCTCAAATCGCCGAGGCCCAGTAGAGGAGTAGCACACCGATGCCGGGCTGAATTCTGAAACTATATCGGAGCTTGTCACTGTCTCTTCCTTGTCCCCCCTTGGCTATATTGATAACTCGCGGTTTTTCTGTTTTGGGGGACATTTCCAAGCTAGTATATGCTCTGATTGTTCCGTTCACAGGAGTACATGCCAAACTCACATCAAGTTTGTATCATTTTCCAATCTATAAAGATGGATGGATGAATCATGAGTTCATGATATAGTACACCGGAAAGTAGTGGCTGCACCCACGCAAGAAAACATAGTAAAAAAATTCAAATAAATCTGAAACTTTATGGAAATGATCATCAACAAATGCTATGGGGGCTTGTAAAGTTTGATGATCAAATAACATTCGAGAAGCTCTCTACAAAAAAAAGACAAAATTACAAAATCTGCTTAAACAGTGCACTTACATTTTGACTAATTTTCAGTGAATTTGTTTTTTTTGTAGAGAGCTCCTCGAATGTTATTTGATCACCAATTTTTGCAATCCTTTCTAACATTTGTTGATGATCATTTCCACAAAGTTTCAGATTTTTTTTGAAATATTTTGATATGTTTTCTTACGTGGGTGCATCGTGGGTGTAGAAGAACCACTCTGAAGAATAGCTCACGGAGTTTAGCGAACTTTGAAACCACGATCAAGCCAATCTAAAATCCATTGCCCTTTTTTGTTTTGCTACTCAAGCGCCAACTTTTCTCGGTTCAAGATATATTATGACAAAGTTTGTGTTTGGACCTGAAGCAATGCAATGCAATGCTGATATATAGTTGTCCTATCATAGCAAAGGACCTGTATGTATGTGTAGTTATAAAGAATAAAACTTGCTGTTGTCAAACTGCAATGGATTTTTTTTAGACTTTGTTTGTATAACGTTCTCGACTCCCGACTCCCAACTCCTCCCGTGCCGCCCCTACGCGGCGACGGGGGGAACCCTAGCGCCGCTGCGTCCTCGTCCCTCCCCCGACCTCTCCTCCTCGCCGCCGTCGAGGCGCGCCGCCGGGCAAAGCCCGGTCGACGGCGGCGGCGGGATCTCTTCTCTCACGACTCGCTGGATCTGGCGCGGGCGGATCACGGTGGTTGTTGGCGGCGCGCTGGAGGTGAGGCGCGCCGACGCGGGCTTGGGGGCGACGGTAGGGCTCACGCTCGCGGTTTTCCCTCGTGTGTGTGAGAGTCCGCTCGGGGCGCGCGACGGCGGCCCTCGACAAGCGGTGGCGGGTGCTGGGCTCTCGGCGGCGCTCCAGCGTGTGCAGGCGGCGGTGGTCCCTGTGCGCGGTCGGCGGCTCCGTCTCTGACCCGGACGACGCGGGGGATGGTAGCGGCCCGGCGTGGCCGGCGATCTGGATGCGGTGGTGTCGGCGGCTCGCTGATCTGCCGGTGCTCCAGGGTTCTGCCTGGTGGTGGTGGTGGTGACGGCGGCCCGTGCACGAGAGTTGGATCCCTTCGAACTGATTTGGGTGAAAACTTGCCTTCGGCGTCTGCTAAGGCCGGAGGTGGCGGCGCTATCTGCGTCGTTCCCTTCTTGAAGGCATCACCATGGAGAAGTTTAAGGCCACGCTCTGCTACCTCCGAGGGAAACCCTAGATCGGATGATCGGATGATGGCGGCGCTCTGGTGTCGTCCCTCCCTTGGGGGCGTCATTCTTGAAGGTACACACGTGATCGAGGGACCAGAGGACGGATTCTTTGGTGGAGCGATGATTCATCCTACACACTGATGGCGATGGATCTTGACGGCGTGGCGCAGTACAGATTCGGAGTTCGCTGTGGGAGGATCGATGGACTCGCGCAGGAGAACGACACTGTTGGGCGTTGTGGTGACGTCGATGGCAGAGAGACCTGCCACGGTACATGCAACAGTACAACTCTGAAGATGGATTGATGGCAGGTGGTTGTGGCAGCCTCATACCCGGCAGGCGTCCTTGTTGAGGAGTGCGCCGGACTGATAGGTGCCCCATACCCGGCAGGCGTCCTGGTTGGGACCTCAGGTCTTAGATGTTTAGGTTTGGCTGCGATGTCTGTTTGGTATTAGGCCCAGACTATCTGCGTCCCTTCATCAATTGGATAGGTGTAGCGACAGTTATTGCTTAGACGGTGGCTTTAGTCTTGCTATTGTATGGCTTTGTCAAGTCTTATGAGAATAATTAATAAAGTGGTTGTTGCATCGTCCATATGTAGAGGCCGGGGTCATCCACCTTTTCTAAAAAAAAACCTAAACACACATAAGCCAAGTGAAGTAATTTTACCTTGACGTATGTTTGATTGATATCCTTATCAGTGAGAGCCCCCAGTCATGCGAGCATGTAAACCTTGACTTAGTATAAAATGGTGGATCTTCACCTATCATCGTGGTCCGATGGAAAAAATTGTGCAAATGATTGGCATGATGGTATGGTTCGAAAAGGAGAGGATTACCCCTGGTCTCTGCATCGAACGATGCACCCAACCATTTTTATTAAATTATTCAACAGAGTCTCACAAAACAGATACATGCATCAATCCAAAGCAACCTTCCTGACGACCACAATCGCTACACCTACAAGTCGGATGAAGTTCCCCGGCGTATCCACGCACATCATCTAATCTGGTGGCCTCACCAGGTTGCCCCACGGCGAGCCGAGAGAACCAACTGTTCTAGCAGACCCTCAACACGCACACGCTTTAGAATCCGCCGCCACTGAAATCAATACACAACAACATTACCTTCACCGATCCAAGAAATACCATCAATGATGTAGCTCAAAATAGGTGCAGAGTCAAATGATCGTAGCTTCAAAGAAAGAGAACATTAAGAAATAAAAATGAGAATCTCAGTAGTGATATGATAGCCTATTTGCTTTCTATGCTTATTGCATTCTCTTTCATAGAATTAGAGAATACTAAAATTAAAAACGGGAGTCTCAAAATTGATAGATAGCTAAACTATATCAAGACTCGTACAAAGATGAATTATGCAAGCATAAAGACCGGTAAACAAAAATACCATAGCCTTACAAATCTAGGAGATCATACAATACTTGGAGCCTTGTAGAGCTGGAAGTATTTATCTATACTAAAACACACGAACAAAAAGGACCACCTACCAAAATCCTCTGCATGGTGGGAGGCGGGAACTAAATCATTACATGGGCGCAGTGCGTATCTATAGGGGAGGTCAAAGAGGATGCTTTCTTGCAGCTGGGCAGGTGGAGAGAAGGGGGAGCGGAGTGGTACCCCTCTCTCTTCCCCTGCGAATAGCTTGTCCCGTCCTGGATTGAGACAAGCAGTTCCTCAATGAAGGATATCCTCCCCACACCCATCAAATCGGGTCGTCTTTTGGAAGAAAAACCTCATGTCCAATGAGCCGATGGGCATAACCAGAATGCCAAATAACCCCCATTCCAACGAATGAAAAATCAACAGGACACTAATAATAGGGAATCGGTCGACTGAAAATTAGCAAAAATGTTAATTTATTTCACCCATGCATGAGATGTTTTGCTACGCTTGTAATAGTTAATTCTCTCTTCTTTCAGCTGGGGTAAGTGAGCATGGTGCAATTTGAAGTTTGTCTCCCAGACTCCAAGAAGCCTGGTATTTTGAAAAACTCAAAAAACACATTTTTAAACTTTTTTAAAATCAAATTATTTTGTGAAAACTTACATGAGCTCACCACATATCCATAAATATTCATTAAATAGTATGATAATCTGTAAGGTACAAAACATAATCAAATTTATGTCCAAAAATAAACAGAAAACCATTTTGACAATATGAAATATATTATTATGAAATTATGCATAGTACACATGTAGTTGTATATGCACACTTTTTCGAAATATTTTGCCACATGAAAATGAATTTTGTGAGAAAAAATGAGGGGGCTACCTAGAGCCCATCCAGCAAAAGGCATGTGGTTTTTTGACCTTTAGTTGTGTTCATTGGATGGTTTTTACCATATTTATAAATTACATTACTTCTTCCAATCCATATTAATTGATGTTGGTTTAGTACAAAGTTTATTATTTTATACTAAAGCAGCGTCAATTAATATGAATGGAAGGGAGTAGCATATTTGTACCCCTTGGTTGTGATCATGTGATAGTTTTTTCTCCATTAAAATAAAAATATTACATTTTATACTTTAGTGGGGATCCACATGTCACAATGATGTGGCAACTAACCGCACTTGTCAGTATTCATTAAATCGAACCTGACCCAATTAAGAGCGGTATGAATATGATACAACTAGCCGCATATATGTTGGCATAATATGCAAACATTTCAACTGAGTTCGACAAGATTCGTCAAAATTTTACTGAATTTAACACAATCGATGAGGATAGACAGTGACAACCAAAACGTGGTTAATTGGAGCTCAAATAATGGCGGCCTCCCGTTTTTTAGGCGGCCTCGCTCTCCTCCTGCATGCCATTGGAATGGAGACGCACGGCACGGCTAGCTCTCTCGCCGGCCTCCGCCATGCCGCGCTGCTTCTCCTGGGCCGGCCACCGCCTACCGAGCCTACCCTGCGTCCCCTGCACCAGCGATGCGGCCGGCCGCCCCTGCAGTCCCACCAGCCCCTCCAGCCACGCCGCGGAGACCTCCATGAGCCTCCGCCACCGCGGCGACGGCAGCGGCAGCGTGGCCGGCCGCGGCGCGCGCAAGTTCACGCTGGAGCAGCTGTCCGCGGCCACGGACGGCTTCTCCGCGTCCAACCTGCTCGGCCAGGGCGGCTTCGGCAGGGTGTACAGGTGCCACCTCCGCCTGGACGACGACGACGAGGCCGGCGCGCCGACGCCGGTGGCCGTGAAGCAGCTGTGCCGCGGCGGGGCGCAGGGGAGCCGCGAGTTCGTGGTGGAGTGCGCGATGCTGATGACGCTGCGGCACCCGAACCTGGTGTCCCTCGTCGGCTACTGCGCGCAGGCCCAGGAGCGGCTGCTCGTCTACGAGCTCCTCCCCCGCGGCAGCCTCGACGCCCACCTCTTCCGCCCTCTCTCCGCCGACCTCTCCGCCCAAGCCCAAGCCCAAGAAGCCCGGCCGGCGCTGGAGTGGAACACGCGCGTGAGGATCGCGCACGGCGCGGCGAGGGCGCTGCGGTACCTGCACGAGGCGGTGTCGCCGCCGGTGATCTACCGCGACCTGAAGCCGTCCAACATCCTCCTGGCCGACGACTTCAGCGCCAAGCTGTCCGACCTGGGGCTGGCCCGGATCGGGCCCTCCGGCGACGACACCCACGTGTCCACGCGCGTGATGGGCACCTTGGGCTACTGCGCGCCCGACTACGCGCTCACCGGCCGCCTCACCGTCAAGTCCGACGTCTACAGCTTCGGCGTGGTGCTCCTGGAGCTCATCACCGGCCGCAGGGCCTTCGACCCCGACGCCGGCGCCGGCGACGAGAGGCGGCTCCTGGACTGGGCCAGGCCCTACCTCGCGGACGTGCGCAAGATGTACGGCCGGCTGGCCGACCCGGCGCTGCGCGGGCGATTCCCTCGGCGCGCGCTCTACCAGCTGGCCGTCGTCGCCTCGCTCTGCCTCCACGACAGGCCCAACCTCCGGCCCACCATGTCAGACGTCACCCGGGCCATCGACCACGTGGCCTCGCAGCCCTGGCAAGCCGCCCCCGCCGGCGCCGGAGCCCATCAGCGTGCCAAATCGTGCCAAATATGAAATTCAATCTTCTTCTTGTAGTAGAAGCTTATATGATAATAATATGAAGGTATGTATGTTTATGCCAAATCTAATTAATGAATAATGATACAAAAATCCTCCAGAAGATACTCCCCCAATCTCTACTCCTAATGGAGCAGTTGGTGAATAGTCTGCGCGATTTATTTTCGCTGATTTTTTTTCGTCATCCTCCCACCTTCGCTTTTTTTTCGTCGTCCTCCCACTTATGAAGAAAAACCCACGAAAAAAATTCCACGACACGCACGCGCGAGCGAGTCGGCCCTCCAGATCCCTTCGCCGCCAGCCCCCGAGCTCCTCCCCGGCTCCCGGCGCCGGACGCCCCCATCTCCTCCCCCGATCCCGGCTCGCCCCGCCCCACCTTCTCCCTCACTCCCGGCGCCTCCCGACCCCATCTTCTCCCTCACTCCCGGCGCCGCCCCGCCCCCACCTCCTCCCTCACTCCCGGCGCCGCCCGATCCCCAACCTCCCTGGATCCGCGTGCGTCGACGCCGGCTTCGCAGCGGCGCTTGATGTGGAGCGCGCCGGAGTAGAGGAGCGGGCCTTCTTCCTCACCTCACAGCGCTGTCCTCCTCCACGACCACGCAGCCGCAGCGGCGGAGGACCCGAATCCCTAGCCAGCAAGCTCAGGCAGCCATGGATCCATGGGTACGAATCCCTCCACTTCTCTCTCTCTCTCTCTCTCTCTCTCTCTCTCTCTCTCTCTCTCTCTCTCTCTCTCTCTCTCTCTCTGACCCACCCCCGTCTCTTCTCCCCCCTCTCTGACCCACGTCTCCATGACCAGGGCGACGCCATGGAAGGGCCACCAACACCAGCAGCTATGGACATGCAGGCTGCTGCCCTCCCTGATGCATCATGCGCGCAGGCCACAAGAAGGGAAGAACACTGCTCTGCTACTTCCTGGGTCACCATGGAAGGTACTGGAGTAATTCAGTCAAGATAAAACTGCAACTTACTGGAGTTATGCTCCATGTTATGCTTGCTGCAACTTACTGGAGTACAATTTGGAATCTTTTCATAAACTACATTATGCATTCAATTGTTTTCAGGAACAATAAATTTTCTCACTCAATGTGAAAATGAACATTGATTTTTTTGTCCCTCGAAGGAGATGAGGTTTAATATTTGCTTACATGACCAGGAACATTAGGAGATGTTTAAATGAGTAATTAAATAAGAAGAGTTTATCCGGAAAGATGATACCTTTCGTACCTGTACAAAAATGATGGCTATATCCACAATATTGCTCTTATTCCCTTCTTTTGATGCAGACATGAGCTCATTTTCTTGTCAAGATTAGAAGCTTATCAATCAATGAAAATTTTGAATTTATTTTGTGCACATGCTTGTTTGGCCAATCAGGAAATTAAGAATTTTGCTTCCTCCCCGTACAAACCTTAGCCCTCTGATCTAATCCAAATGGCCCCTTCTCCGTCGCTGCCACCGGCAAGCAGTGCATACTGCACGCACCAGTTGTAGCTCACCGGCAGCCAAACGTGCATATAAATCACCTAGCCTCCAGAGGTTAACCTTATTTGTTCATGCTTGTAAGTCAGGCCATCAGTGTTGGTGCATATAAATCAGGATCCTTGATTTTCCAGTGACTGCTCTCTCATGTATTTCTATTTCCATATGGCAGAGTAATTAGCATTTCTATCTCCCTCCTTAACTGAGTTTGTGAGTGATTTCAGTTCCATGAAGAACATAAGAACTCATTGGTATATATGGGCCCCCAGTCCACTTATTGTAGATGTCTGATCCTCTGCATTTCCTTCGTTGGCTTTGAATTCTTAATGCAGATGTTTTGCTTCTTCTTCAGTCATCCATACCTCAAGTTTGATATTGCTTAATTATTTAACAAATATCAAAGCATGTCCATATCTTCAGACGCAAGCTATATACTCTAATTGCGGAGATTTTCTTTCTTTGTTAATCTCTTGAATAAGTTGGACCAGCTGTATATCTCTTTTTACACCACGATTTGTTTTTCATGTTGGAGTAGATATTGGCCCACTGATAATACTAATATTGGTCCATTGAAGGTACTAATTTCAGAAAGATCATATGGGTGCATACCAGTATCAACTATTAAGGGAGCAAAGTAATTACTTGTCATTCCTTATTGTTGTGATAGTTCATATTTGTTTGCTATATAGATGCTCTTCATAGACTAATTGTGGTTTAAAAATTCAAAATCCTTTGTATCTCTTTGTTATTATTTGGTTCAGTACCTGCTACGTTCCTATCTTCTACATTATTGATTGTCTGATGTCTTTGTAGGTGAGAAATAGATGATGGGAGAACGGGGGAAGATATAAATGCCTTAATTGAATAAATAAATGGAGGATTCATGGAGCTTCACTAACGGGTAGCATCACACTGTCGCCTGAAATTGCAGTAGTGTATACACCCAGGGTATGTATATGGAACTAGCTACGTGAGTCATGTACTCATGTTTGAAATATATTATTTCCTGATGAAGGTGCCATAGCTTTGGCTGGCCGTAAAGAACATGCTTGGAGGTGATTGGTAATTTAAAATTAATCTTTGTTGCAACATAGCTTCTGGCCAGGAATTATTGGGACATTTTTACCAAGTAATTGATTTTTTTTTCTTTGAGCTGCAGTTTGTTAACCAACTAGATGCACCATTTTTAACAAAGAAGGCCCCTTACTGTCCATTTTCTTTGCATTCTCGTGCAGATTTTCACACGCTCGTTTTCTGTAGCAGGTGCCTACATGCCCATGTCAGAGTTAATGGAGGATGAAGTGTGACCGTACTATCTCCTTGTGTCTACAACGACTTGTGCCAATACTGTCTCCTTGACCAGCTCCTTAGGCTCTCCCTGTGCGGTAGCGGCTCAATCTCCACGGTGCCGTTGAGGAGGAGGGGCTGGGGCGGCCGTGTCTGGTGCGCTCTCGCTACTCATCGACCTTGCTGTTACTACCTCATTCTTGAAGCCATGGGTGCCCTCTAATTTTCCCTTTGGAGTGTTCAATGCAAACTGCAAAAGTAGAGCTGGTTGGCTGGCTAATCAGCTTAGCTGTTGATTTGATCAGGGGATAGCATATGAAGTGAGTAAATGGAAATAACGTGAGCGTCCAAGCAGGAAATGCAAATGCTCTATTTTAGCCAAAGCATGGGAATGTGCACAAGGGAAAGGTCAGCTCTTGCAATATCATTTTCATGATACAGTGATCAAGTTTCTAAACAATCCTTGCAGACATGCCTTCCAATAGTATTTTATTCCATGGTCCATATTTGTATGTCATTTCCATGATACAATGATTTACTTTTTAGTTGTATGTGCCTCCAAATTTGCTTTACATGTAACCATTGTAGAGGATAGTATAATGTGATATTCTAATGGTTTATCTAGCAGTATGTGATTTCTTGACATTTTCGTAGCAATTTCACTTTAGTTTTATTCTTTGCTTTTAGGTATTTGTGTGATTGATCAGAACTACATACATAACAATGCAAGGACACAATATAATTTCGCATTTTCAAGGCTAGCACATGGAGCGGCAAAAGGGAGGAGGAGCTACCACGGAGGCCAGGTAACTCGAGGATGTTCTAGAAGTGTAGAATAAGCCTAACTCTACAAGAAAATACATCGGATAATTAGAAAACTAGGCACTGACAAAAAACAAGAAAATACAGAGACCAAATACTTGAGGGGCTGCAACTTTGCAAGACTGAAATTAATGAAAAGCTAAGCCTTCTATTTTTTGGATAAACAAACAGCTAAGTCAGTTGAGGAGTGATCTCCAGCAGCTCCCAGGTCACTAGAGGAGTCAAAGATTGTCCTCTGAAAGACGGACAAGTGATCATGTTTTATCATTGTTTGAAAGGAGTAGTGAACGCTGATGTACGTATATTTTTCGTTCAATGTAATGGAAGTGCAAATTTATATATACTTTACTGGCATTATTAGTGGATATTTTATCATATTTAATATATTGGATTTTATACTGTGTTCTAATGGTGCAGAAATCTCAAACTTTAGCATGGACTGAATAATGTTTAAACTTTTCTTTCTCATGTTTCAGGATATCATATATGTGCGGATTACTGCCATCGTACCTCCAAAGATGATGGAGTTTTTTGCTGAGGTTGGAACCAAGAAGCAGAGAAGAAGAGGTCGTAAGAGAAGCGGAAGTCAGACGAGAACATGAATTATAATGAGGCTCATGTACAGAAGAGGGTCCTTTATTCGGAATCTTGTTTTAGCTGCTCTAAATGAGTTACATTTCTATTGAAGAAAACTTGTCTAAACATTTTATATCTGTAGGTATTTGGTACAGGAGATGAATGCTCTCAGTAGAATCCCACCACATCCTCACATTGACCTTCCGCCGGGCAGCACGTCATCAGCCCCCAAGGACGTCTAGCTCAATCACGACAATGGCGGTGTCAGACCGATTCCCTTCGCTAGTAGAAGCACGCGACACATCCCCGTTACCTCCTTGACATTGCTCTCGCTGCACCTCCTCTTATTTCCTTTATTTTCCAGATGAAATATTTCTAATCATACTAAAGTTTCAGATCTTTTCAGGAAATTATGGGATAGAATCGCCTTTATACTAACTTTTTG
The DNA here is from genome assembly GCA_032464435.1 of Aegilops umbellulata. NCBI lineage: Eukaryota > Viridiplantae > Streptophyta > Magnoliopsida > Poales > Poaceae > Aegilops > Aegilops umbellulata. The sequence goes on along the minus strand of CP136057.1, from coordinate 833,725 downwards.
TGAGTGATGTATGTACTCCGTAGTATGCATACCTTCAGGAATTTACAAGTGTAGTTGCCATCTTGATGCTGGTTTGTGCGACTGCGACCTGGTAAATTCCTTTCGACTGTACCAGAACAAAACAAGCCGAATAGTATTTACATGTCTTCTCACCTAATATGTAGCACCACCCAGTATTTAACATTTGGTGTTCTTGATTTCCCGAATGGCAAATTAAACAGTGCTTTCTTTCTTTTAGTGTCTTTGAAAGAAGGAACAATTAATACCATGAGTCCTTCAAAGTATGTTGTCCCAGCTTGTTCATAAGATATTCTTTGTAACTTTCTAACAAAAATAGTTTGGGGGTATATATTCAGTATCATCCATGCACCCTGATGATTTGGTATTTGCCTTTTTCTAAGTGGGAATCATCTTTTGTTTGAAAATCAATTATTAACATTGGTGTGCATACACGCATTGTTCAGTCACTGGCCACCATCATTTCTGGTTGTGCTGTAGATGTTTTGGTAGCACCAGTCATTCATACATATCCCATTGAGGTGACTGCTCAGAATGCATGGATTGGAAAAGGAGGAGTTTCCATTGGAGAGATCGGGATTGATAATGTAAGCTAAACTTGTCAACCCACCTTTGTTTTTTCTCGGCGAACGATATGTTGCAAATTAATTCTTTCTGTGACACTAATGGACAGAAGAATATTTTGTTTGATTTGTTACTCCAATATTTTTCTTTTCTTTTTGCTTGCTCACAATACATAATTAAATGACTAGGGATGGTAATTTCATACAAAGGGAAATAAGAAGCTCTTTTGGGTCAGTGATGTTGCACCTGAACTTGCAGTTGCATTATCCACTCTTATGCACTCCGTAAAAAAAGGTAGAGCTGACAGAGCATGGTATGAGAATCATACAAAAAGTAGATGCAGGCATCAACACAAGTCATGGCAAGGGTATTCAACTCAGAGGACTCCACGTTGCAGAATGTGCAAATGTTATTCATATTTGGTGTGTTTCTACTTCTGAAAGATATATAATGTCGTGGTGCTCTTGACACAACGGTCCAGTGCTCCGCTCTTCTGCTCGCAAAGCGGCCGTGCTGTACTCGGACGGGGGAGGGTGCGAGGAGGATCGTCGGATGCGGGCAGGCCTCCACATCTAGGAAGAGTGGAGGTGCCTATGCAGTTCGCAACGAAGGAAAAGCAATCCTCGAACAGTTGAACTGATCAATTTGTACTGCTTGCCTTTGTAGTTTCTGCGTGCCAGTTTTGAACGACCTGTCGGAAGTTATTTTTGAAGCAGTTCCTAAACTCTGAACATGTCTGACAAACACTTAAGCCACCTGTTGAGTTCACTCCTTCTGAATCTCCTGGAATGACCTGCTTGGACAGGGTGAGGACAAGTGCATGGTAGTGGACATAAACAGGATTGGAACATGGTGGATCTTCAGATTGTCGAGCCGCACCAAATTTTGTTTTGCACTCTTGCATATGCTTAACTAAACAATTTCCATTATTTTTAATTTAACTATGATGCAGAGCAAGATGAGGGCTTGGACGTGCCAGAGGAGTCCATAGCCAGCATGAAGCACATCATGCTGCCAATCAACGAGGATCATCGGTTACTTGTTAGCTATTAGTCTTGTGTTATAGAAGTGTTTTGTAGTCATAGTACTTCATGTGTTATGAAAGTGTCAAACACCAGATGTCTTCATATGCAAAAGTATAATGGAAGCTATAAAGATATTTGTAGTTTTTTGTATTCGCTATTGTCAACTATAAAATGTAGGGGACTTTATGGTGACAACTATTATAACATAATATGTGCAGATATTTGCTTCGTGGATGGTCAATATTACTCTAGCCCATTATAACTTCATCATCCTATAAGGTACAACCTAAGATGTCGTCAATAACCACTACTGTTTTTATTAACTTGCATAATTTGTTATCTGATAGAAATGTAGGGTTCCCAGTCAAAAAGAAGGATCGGAACAAAGGTAGCTAAAGTAGAGGCATAGAACTGCCAATTATCATTGTTTTATTTTGGTATGATTGCTTTTGAGATAATAAATGAACCTAAGATGTCATGTCTCAAATTAATTTACATAGTAATGGATCTTTTCATGCAAATCTCCTAGATCCAAGAGTTTCACAAAAAATATTATGTTTTTGAGATTATAGAGCTAATTAGGAATAAGTGAATGAGATTACTTGGATAGTATTTATATATTTGATCTGGTGGTGTATGGTTATTATGCACTTCTCTTGACTTTATTTCTATGTGTACATGTTAGATTAGTTCCCTCTTGACAACCAGAATGATAGAAGCTTTTCAGATCTTCTGATGTTAAAATTTTATGCTGACTTCACACAACTATATAATTTTACCCAACAAGTTGTCGCCACATTTTGGGATTGTGTTTGTTCATGGGCGTCTCTTCATGAGATGTAGCGTCACATGCATGGAAATGGAGGAGCCATAGATCGGCATGTCCAGGATGCAATTTTTCTACTTCAGGCTGCTTCCACATAAGTCAAATATGAGGCATTGTCAACCCATGAAATGGCAAATTCCGGTCGCACATGTGTATATTGTTTTTCAAATACGTTGTGTGCGGAATTCTTGTTGTGTTTATATAATTGGGTACTGAATTAATTGATGTATAGGAATTAAAGAGGCTGGAGTTAGTTGGTTGCAGAATGTAGGAAAGAAGGATATCTTCCAACGCTTAATAAGGTGGTGGAGAGAGAGATAGAACGAGACTAGAATATTTATGCCCCGTTGCTATGCACGGACAATTAATTAGTTGTATATATTTAAGTAGTAAGATTTTGGTTTACTTGAGCTAGGGCTACAAGGAAAAAGGAGCAACACTTGGAGAAGAAGCGAGCCAAAAATATTGTGTACTGATACATTTCATTACAACTAAGGTAGACGCTTATTCCATGTGATTATTTAATTTTGACCCACTCTATCTTTTGGTTTCCGGGGACTCATCTCTCTAGATTGTGGTGAAGCAAAGGGGCGGGTTTTTTTCGATCTGAAGCAAGGGGGTGTTGCTTATATCCAAGTTGTTGCAAGGTGCCTTTCATCCTCAGTTGTGAATTCAATGAATATAAATGTAACCCCCACAAAAGTAATATCCATTAGATGTAGTCGTATGTGTAATTGAGAAGAAGAAACTAAAAGCCCGTGGCAACGCACGGGCGTTCTACTAGTTGTAGCTGGTTTAGAACAAAGTTGCACAATTTTGTACTAAACCAGCGACGATTAATATGGCTTGGAGGGAGTACAAGACAACTTTGTCGATCGTCGCCCCGAGTGCCAATGCAAGAATCCGACCAAAAACACCACTTTTGGCCTCCTGTGTGATTTCCATGTTCCATGAAACGCATCACATGCATGAATGGTTACAACGATGTCATGAAAGCCATGTTGCTACAATGTGATCATATTGCCATCTTGCGGTGAAGTTCCGACCCGATTTCAAAATCTACGATACTGACAACCTTGCTTGCTACTATTTCACCATATTATGGGAACCCCAAACTTTGGGATGTCATAGTTGGATCAAAAGCATCCGCTCGTGATGACTGATGACTCGGGCTTACTCTAGGTCCTGTAAAAATTGCACATCCAAGAGGGAACTAGATTGTGCTCCATTGAGAAGAAACATTGCAGTATATTTATCGAATCAAAGAAAATAATAGTTGCTAGGTATATCCAATAAGCATATATTCCCTGAAACGATAGTATTTACTCTTACATGGATTGTAACTAGCATAAATATAAATTGATAAAGTTGAACAAGCATCTCCAGAAATGAATCTGTTGGCCATCATTAGTTTGGATGGATGGTCAGATCCTGTTGAGCATATGGTTTAGTCCAGCAGTGAGTGTTGTGTGATGTAAACATGCATAGTGTTTCCACTGAAAGAAAGAAACATATATAGATAGTGAATGCAACACTGCTCTGCTCTGCTTCCCCTGAAAGAAAACAGTGAATCACCAACATATAATTATTACCAGGAGTGAATGGCTACCTCCCAAAGCTTTGGACATACAACCAAAAGATATTTATTATCTAAAGAAAATGTATAGCCACTATCTAAAGAAAATGTGCTTCAGAATACACCAGAACGGAAGTCTTTTTTCTTTAGGACAGAGCAAAGCTACAACATTGTACTTGCAGGATCTCCGAGCTCCGACCGTCGTCTCCCTAGGGGGTGTGGGGCGCCAGCCGAGGAGAACAGCAAGCACCCAGGGGAAGACTAATTCCTGGGTACTAGATCACTACCGCTGTTACCAGAAATCTTGGTGATCTCTGTCCTGCCATCCAATTTCTTCCCACTAAATCCTGGTTCGTAGAATGCCTTCCCAAGAATATCTACATTTGGTCTTCTTGATAATCAAACTACAATATACGACACAATGCACAGATAAATATATATATATGATGATAAAACGAGCAGTTGAGAAAATTGCTCAATGCTGCAATGCATATCAATTTTGACTCTCAGACCTGAATTTATAGACCATCCATTGCATGAAGAGACATTTTACCCATATGTTGAATTTTTCTGATTCATCATACATGACGAGACAATTAAAAACAAGACACATATACTACACTCTCTGTAGAGATACTTGTATATGCAAAAGAATGTCACTTGAGGTCTAATTAAGGAAGATGCGTACCGTATGTATCCAGAGTGTTACTTCCTCTGGTTTGAAGCAAGCATGGCAATGAGCTCATTCAAAACAGAGGGATAGGTGGTGACAATATGCCGCCAGCCATCACTCGCCATCAGTGTCTGCAAACACGGGGAAGATTGGACTTGGATAAACTTCAAGCACGCCTCCTTCAATCCGCGGCAGTGGTGCTGCTCGGCTAGAGCAAGAGTGGACGCCACAGAGCTCACACCTATGCGTTGAGACAACTGCTTTACACAGATGAACTTGAGCCGCTGGAGATCGAACCGGTCTGCCGCCACAAACAAGCCTTGCAGCCATTGCAGAAGTCCTATTTCAGCCTCTGCCGCTTCCCCATCTTGTCCTTGGCCCACAGCTTCCGACGACATTTCATCTTCTTGTCCTTGTCTCGTATCTTTGCACAGTTCACTCAACTTAATCTTGTCGTCGTACATGTCAGGGAAGGAGTCTGTGTAGACGAAGCTAAGCAGAGCGGCGAACACCTTTGGTTCCATGTCTTTGATCTGTATGACAGTGTTGGACGACGCCTCCTTCATGGGGCCAAAGAGTTGTGCCATGAACACCGTGGATCGGGCAGCGAGCACACACCGGTGTGCGGCGAAGGTCTCGGCGCCGACCTGGAATGCCACATCGGCACCCACCTTGTTTTGAAGGAGACTGTTGAAATGCTGGTGTATGTCCGGCAGCAGGAGCGCTGCTTTGGTGCCATGAGCACGGCCACCGGCATCATCATCATCATCATCATCATCAAGCCTGCTGTTGCTGACGACCATGACGTCGCAGCGGATGGTGAGGCAATCGCACTTGAGATCCGCCGAGTGTTCAAGGGCGTCTCTCCTGATAAACCTGTCGTTGCCCCAGATCGAATTGGTGCTGGAGAAGCTGCGGGTTTCACCGGTCGCACGAATGTACGTCGGCATCTGCTTCTCCACCTGGTCCACCAGGCTGAAACTGAACCTGACCTCGACGGGCACTTGGTGGTCGTCGGCGTCGGCGTCGTAGAGAAGGTTCAGAAAGAGCGAGATGTAGTCGGCGCAGCCCGGGTTCTCGCCGTTGGGGGAGTACTCGATCAACCAGTCATGGCCTCCCACATTGAAAGAGTTGGCCAGGGTCTCGCAACCGCACCGCTTGTAGCCGTCGGCGATGGACACGCCGGTGAAGACCGACATGGCCGACCTGGCCTGTAGAAAATCGACCTACTCAGTCACCAATCACCATTCCTAAGTTTCAGAGTTCATTTCAGAAAAGAAAAACACGAAGTTTCAGAGTTTGGAGTTGGGATGGATGAGGTGAGGGGCGAACCTGGGCTTGCACCGGCGGCCGCCCTCACGGAGTCGCCGACGCCGCTTCTCCCCGGAAATAGAGTTTGCAGCGAGCTGAGGGACACCCCCGGCGCCGGCGGCCGCACGAAGACGAGCTCACGGAGCGGCCGCTGCTCACTCGCTGAGGTCGCCCCTCGATTTCTCCCCGGAGACAGAGCTCGCGCCGCCGCCGCCGCCGCCGCTCCACTGACTGGCTTGGCTGCGCCGCCGGCTGGTCCAGTGTTGGTGTGTGCGACCTCACCTGGGCCTGCCTGGAGCTAGGGCTAGGATTAACTCTCACCACGTTCTTTATTGGGCTTGAGTCCACCAGCTGCAAAGCCCATCACTCAACGCATATTATTTATTCGGTATAAGTTTGTCTCAAAATCAAAAATCGGTATAAGTCGAGCCGGGTTTTTTTACTAACAATCAGCTGAATTTTGTGGGGTGCCAAAACACAAATTGACTGATTTTTTAATCATAAAAAATAATCTAATTTGAGTTTCAAAAAATCACCATTCTATTTACATGAACTCACAGCTGCCCTCTATTTTTTTTGATAGGTCAAGATACTTTCCGCCCGCCTCTTCTTCCCACACCATCGTCCACCCTCATCCTCCTATCATCTCGCGACACTTTTGGGTTCTATCAGTTTTGGATCAGCTCTTTCTTTTTTTTGATATTTTATTTTTGTTATTTCGATGGCTGCGTTTTTGTTTTTCCATTTTCGAAGTTTGTGTAATCATTCTAATTAATGAAACTCTTTGAGATACGGGATTTTTAAAAACATAAAAAATTGTACAATTTTTTTAAACACTTGGAACACATTTTAAATTTTTTGAATATTTTTTAAAGGAAACTGGTTTTTGATTCATAGAAATTTTGAAATTCCTAAAGTTTTTTGAAAAAAAATGTTAATAGGAAATCGGCCAAAAAAACTGGCTAGAGTAAACGGATTGAAATCAAAGAATACTTACGTACCGTAGCTTTCCTATCGTTTACCCCTCAAAAAAAAAAAAAGCTTTCCTATCGTTACTGGGGTGGCGGAGTTTGCAACAGCTAGGACAAGACGGTGCACGATTGGTGCACTTCCATCGTGAGTGTCGCGAGCCATGCGATCGCGACCTGACATGTGTCTCTCAAACGCCCCAACCTATCTCTTCCTCCTGTATCTTCATCTTCTTGATTTCTTTCACTCCTATAGTCTTTTTTTTTTACGGAGAAAACTTTCAATCTATTCATCTTTAATCATGGTAGTACAACGAACACTACAAATAATAAAAATTACATCTAGATCTGTAGACCACCTAGCGACGACTACAAGCACTGAAGCGAGCCGAAGGCGCGCCGCTGTCATCGCCCCTCCCTCGCCGGAGCCGGGCAAACCTTGTTGTAGTAGACAGTCGGGAAGTCGTCGTGTTAAGGCCCCGTAGAACCAACGCACCAAAACAGCAACCGCCGCAGATGAAGATTGTAGATCAAAAGAATCCAACCTGAAAACACACGAAAGAAGACGAACGACGAACAGATCCGAGCAAATCCACCAAAGACAGATCCGCCGGAGACACAACTCCACACGCCCACCGATGATGCAAGATGCACCACCGGAACGGGGGCTAGGCGGGGAGACCTTTATTCCATCTTCAGGGAGCCGCCGCCGTCTCGCATTCCTGAGCAGGACACAAACCCTAACAAAGCTTCAAAAAAGATCTAAAAACGGAGCCCTCCCACCGGCAAGGGCCGAGATCAACTCCGCCTCCATGGCCATAGGGCCACCGGAGACGGGATGGACCGGCGCCGGCGCCGGTGGGAGGCAGAAATCTAGGGTTCTTGGGAGACGGCGGCTAGGTCCAGAGCTAACGTGAGAGGTAGCTATATTAGACTAATTGCTCCCCACTCCTTGTCTATCTAGCCCAGCCACGCCGGGGTCGCCACCCCTCAATGCGCTTGCCCATACAAGCACTTCTCCATGGCCGTGGGCCCCTTTTTTCTCTCCATGTAGCCTCGACGGAGGTCACAGGCGCCGACGATGGTGACCAATCACACTTCAACCTGATGGGTCCACCCTGTTGGTGCTGCGACCGGTGGTCATGGTGTATGGGTTCCAGTTGTACCCGTGTTGCATGTGCTGACGACGACGCTGCAACCAACAACTACGGTGTGTAGTTGTCGTGTCATTTTGCTGGAATCGGTTAGTTAGAAAGTTGCGACCACATGAGTCCACTGTTGGAGCCAGACAACCGGCGAGGTTGTGTTTGCTACAATCGGTACGTGTTTTGCTGGAACTGGCTACAATTTTGCTAGAATAGAATCGAGCGCACCACTGGCAGGGGCAAAAGCTGCAACAAGCAAGCAGAATTGATGGAACGGAGATGATGGCGGTGCTGCAACATGCACCTGTGCGCGCGAGCGTTAACGGCGGCGGCAATGCAACCGATGTTGCAAGCAACCACGTGGCAAAGTTGAAACCGCCGTTGGTCGAGGCTCCATGTCAGCGTTGTCACGTCTGCGGCCATTCACAGCAGGAGCTGCAAGCAGCCATGGCCGAGCACGCTCGTCGGGGGCGGGTGTTGTAGGATCAGAAGAGGGCGTCAATGGAGATGGATCCGGCAGGTTGGGTCGCTATCTCTCTTGCAGCGTGCGGGGGGTGGTTCGATGTGCGTCGGGAAAGAAAAGGGAACGGCGTTGATGTGGACGGCTTGTGAGCGGACGGACCAAATTTTGGACCGGTCGGCCGGCGCCTAGCAAGCACATCATAGGCTTAAAAAAAGAGAGGAAAGTATTATAATGTAATCCAGTTTCAGTTTGGTACACGAACCCAACTTAACTTATGATGATTGGGTCGGTCGTGCCTACCGCACCGCACCGCACCCTGCTGGCTCCAGCTCCACACCAAGAAAAAAGGAAAAAGAAATACTTCCTTCCTTCCTTCAGCCGTCCCAGCAGAGCAGAGCCGCCGTCCGTCCCCTCCCCTCCCCTCGCCGCCGTCCGTCCGTCTGTTCCTCGCCTCGCCGCGCCGCCGTCTCTCCGCCATGAACAACCTACTAACCGTAAGTCCTCTTTTCATCTCTTCACGCACGCTGCCGACCTCCCTCCTAACCAGATTCAAATTCCTCTTTTCGCAGCTAATTAAGTTTAGTCTCTTCTTCTTCTCAATTTAGTTTAGTCTCTTCTTCTCTTCGCGGCTTTAATTTAATTTGCGCTTATTACACCAACCTCTCCAGTCTCAAAATTAGTTGTCGTTCACTCTTTCTTACTAGCATGGTTCAAAACAGCACATGATGATGATCATCACATTAGCTTAGCTGCAGCTTGTGTTGGGAATTTAATCTTCTTTCTGTCTTTCTTTCTGTCTTTCTTTCTTTCTTTCTTTCTTACATTACATTACATACCCTGCCTGCCTCATTTATATATGTAATGGATGCTCGCTGTCAATCAACAAACAAATACCAACTCTTTGATTCTCAAACTCACAGCTAGCTACTGTATAATACTCACTCTGCTTTTCTTTCCGCAGTTTAATAAGTACTACATACATACATACATACATACATACATACATACATACATACATACTACTCTGCTACCAACACAAATAAGCTGCTTCATAATTGAATGCTCTTTCTTTCTTTATTGGCCAATAAATAATCCTTCTGTTACTTTTACTTTTGGCTGTAAATAATGTAAGATCCAACAAGAATCCATAACATTTTCCCAAGTTTGAAAGCCTTCACATATATGTACATACATACAGACAGAATTCTTAACATTTTCCCAAGTTTGAAAGTAGCTAGCACAATCGGCTATACATAATGTCAGATCGAACAAGAATTCATAACAATCAAGCCTAGCCTTCCTGCAGGTTACATGTTCTTCTAAACACTCCGGTTTTGCAGGATTCCTTTGAGCTTCCGCGGCGGGATTCCTCGAGAGATGGAGGGGATCTTGAGATGGGAATGCATCAGCCCGATGCCTCCGACAATCTACAAGCCTTCCTGAAGAAGGTGCGCTTCTCTTCTGCTGCTTACCTAGGATAGGATAGGATAGGATACGAAACTCTCTGCTAGTCTCTCCTGTTATTTCTCCATTAGTTTCTGCACCACTTCATCAGATTAATTAATGATACACATAACAGGTTGATGGAATCGACAGCCTCATAGCTAAGCTCACGAGCCTCCTCACCAAGCTTCAGGTCCGCTCGTCAATTCATTCATCATCTCCCATTCTAGCTAGCTAGCTAGTTTCCTTATTTCTGCTCCTGCTTCTGCTTCTTATATACTCCCTCTGTTCCTAAATATAAGTCTTTGTAGAAATTCCACTAGGTGGACTACATACGGAGCAAAATGAATGAATCTACACTTAAAATGCATCTATATACATCGGTATATAGTTCATAGTGAAATCCCTACAAAGACTTATATTTAGGAACGGAGGGAGTAGTATAGTATGTTGATTCTCATAGTAATGATGCAAGTTTCATGGTGTGCCTTTAATTTGCTTGCAGTCTGCCAACGAGGAATCAAAAGCAGTCACAAAAGCAAGCGCCATGAAAGGTGACAACAAAACTCGCTCGTGTGCTTTACTACTTAGCGGACCCAAACCTCCTCATCTTAGACAACTTGTGTGCTTGTAATCACACACAACAATGCATTTTTTCTAGCAATCAAGCAGCGAATGGAGAAAGACATTGACCAAGTGGGCAAAATTGCTCGTATGGCGAAAACAAAACTTGATGAACTGGACAAAGACGTATGTTTTCACCTGACCTTGCTCGTGTCTCTCTGTTATTCTTCTTTGATTCCTAGCTGTATCTGCACAAATTAAGAGATGGACATGCTGCTTATGGCTTGCTGTTGCAGAACTTATCTAACAGGAAGAAACCTGGATGCGAGGAGGACTCTGCGGTTGATCGATCAAGGGAACAGACTACTGGGTAAATTCAGTTTACTGTCAATTAATTTGTCTCTCTTGCCTGCATGAATTAGTCCTTGTTCACTGTGCTCACTGATTTCTGATTTCTCTCTACAGAGCAGTGAAAAAGAAACTGAAGAAACGGATGGACGATTTTCAGGTATTGTTTTCCTCTAATTAACTGGAATGTCCAAATTGACTACATGTATGTGATGATCTTCCTCTTCTCTCTGTGAATGAATAAATAAATGTTCCCTCTAATGCCTAATAGAGTAGTAGTAATTTTTATACACACACAAAAAAATTAAAACCAGTCCATATTTCTACTTACTACTACTTGGGCTATTTGATTTGATATGCCCTCATATATAGAGCAGCATCAGGGAGAAACTACTCTGCTTTCCCATGTCTATGATCCATCCAGGTTAGAATCCAGCTATATGAATTCTCAACATCTAGCTCTTCATAAGCGGTGCAAGTGGCTTCGTTGATGCTTATATGTTCTAAAAAGTAAAAAAAGAAACATACTACTGAACTATATTTTTTGCAAATTGTCCTCCTTTCGACTTTCTTTTTTTTCGAAAAGGGGTGATTCCCCGGCCTCTGCATTCCTCCTTTCGACTTCCAGTAACTTTACAAGAATGTTTCTTGGCCATTATGGTAGTTTGTTGATAGTATCCAATCAGCCTGATGTCTCTGAAGATGGAATAATATAATGCAATCTTGCAACTATGTGAGTGATACGGCGTTGTTACCCCTCTGGTGCAGGTGTTGAGAGAATCAATCCGGCAGGAGTACCGGGAAGTCGTTGAAAGAAGGGTATTCACTGTAACTGGTAATCGCCCTGATGAAGAGGTATAATCGCAACATTTTTTTTCTATGGTTACAAATTTGTGCGTTTTTCTTTCTATTGTTTATCTTTCTTACAGTGTGTTAGCCTCTGATGTTACTTTGGAACCTGCAGACGATTGACGATTTAATCGAGACAGGGAGAAGCGAGCAGATATTCAAAGATGCGGTTCAGCAGCAGGGGAGAGGCCAGGTAGGTATATGAGGTGATGATTTGGACACTTGTGAAATCTCATGAGGATAATTTCCCAACCATGAGTCTTGCAGGTATTGGACACTGTTGCTGAGATACAGGAGCGGCATGATGCTGTAAGAGATCTAGAGAGAAAGCTTCTGGAGTTGCAGCAGGTTATACTATTTTCATTTGCACAATAAGCTCTTAGAGTGCAAAAAAAGTTATAGTAGTTGACACCCACCATGCATATGCATATGTGAATGAAAAGAAGGCATTTCCTTTGCTGAGTTTTGGGTTGTAGATATTCCTGGATATGGCGGTGTTGGTTGACGCTCAAGGAGACATGATCAACCACATAGAGACACATGTAAGACAACGAAGACTTGTGAAGGCAGCTTATATTTTCATTCTAAATAGACCCGACCAACCAATTTTTTTATAAATAAAGCAAGCAAAGCTAACCACCATTTTGTTTGGTTTTTGCAAGGTTTCAAATGCTACCAACCACATACAGCAAGGCGTGGGCGCTCTCCACAAGGCAAAGACGCTGCAGAAGAAGTCGAGAAAGTGGATGTGCTACGCCATCATCCTCCTCCTGGTGGTAGTGGCTATCGTCGTGCTTGGGGTGATCCAGCCATGGAAGAAGAAGTAACCCTTGAGCCACGACCTGCCAACATCTCGGCGCGGCGGAGTATATGCATATATACATGCTGTTTTTTTTTCTTTCTGTTTGTGCATTCTGTCTGTGTAGTTCAGTGACCGAGTGATTCACACTCTTGTATCTATCTATCTATCTATCTATCGCTGCTGTACTGTACGGCTGGCCCATATTGTTCACCCAACCCAACCCAACCAAGCCCATATTGTTTGCCCAATATCATACAGTATACTGGAGGCTGCTGCTGTTCCTTTTATCTTCTTTTTTTTTGACAAGTTGAGATTGCTGCTATTGGTTTGTCAGTTTGTGTGCTCCCAACTAATTTTATTTTTAGCGGTGAAATGACAGAAATGTTTGTGCATCCATCCTAGCTTGTTCCTGAATCGGTTTACTGCGGTTATGTTGTGCACCATGTTCTATATAAGAATGTTGTTGCTGTTTGTTGCCGGATCCATCCTAGCTTGTTCTTGTATATAGTGCACTATATATGACCTCATTCGTTGATCGATACTCTTTTCTTGGTAGTCCTAGCTTGTTTTTTTTTTATCGATACTCTGTTCTTGTACAACAGAGCCAGCAGTAACAGTAAGAGGGACAGGGGAAGGAAGAAATACTGCAGCTTCACTTACCCAGAATGCCCACGAATACGCTGAAACATACAAACACTTTTTTGGTCAAAACAGCCTATGAATTTTGGTCAAAACACATCGAACCTAAATTTGCACTATGCAAATAAAATAAATAAAATCATGCAATATTGTAATGTTTTTTACATAACTGTACATAGCACTCAACTGTAATTGTGTGGATTCAGGCAAAAATGCCCACCCCTGTATTTACCAAAACTTGCATACATTTGAGTGGAACATGCATCAAACTAATTAATCAATAGCCAAATTTAATTTGTACGGTCGGGTGCTGTATTTGTAAGAGTTTCTTCCTCTTCCGTTAATCACATGGACAGGGGGAAATGAAATTAGAATTTGAAATGTGAGGTAGAGATACAAACATCACAAAGGCCGGCCTCTTCTTCTATCGCTGAATTATCTCAAGCTGCATACATGTGGAATGACAGTAGCTGAATTATCTCAAGCTCTATCATTGCCTTCCTAAAATCATGTTAGATATCAAATTCAATTGTGTGCTAGTGTATTCCCTCTTGAGAAAAACGTCGAGTACGAATCCTTCACATCTTTAGGATTGATCAGATAGAATAGGTTTACAAGTAGATGATATAAATCACTCTTATTTCAGTACTATTAATAAAATACTTGGTGAAGACATTTGTCTAGTAGGCCAAGCGAAATAGATAGCAAGTTGCTTCCCCGGTAAGGATTTTTCTGAAATAAATCAAATGCTCATAAAACCCCCATTATGGCAGCACAGAACCATGCCTATCTTTTCATGTCACACCCAAAATGAGATTCGAGGTGACATGGGTATATAGACCTGGTTCTTTAAGCAGAAGGTTCTTTAAAGTTAGAACATGTCTGCTTGTTTGGTTATCTGCATTACCCTCAACTAGGCTCGCTGGATGAAGCTCTTTTTGGTCTTGGGCTGTTTGGTCGTGCGCAGACACTTCTTAAAGCACCACCGGGCTGGCTCTTGAGGAACACCCGAATTGATTGTTTCCAGCGAGGCAGGCCCGAGTGATGCACTGGGGCACACGTGGGTGGCTCTGGCGGTGCAACTTGGTGCCAGTTATTGCACTAAGTGCGTGCGTGTACTATTTGGCGCGTATTTTCCTCTAATTACTTTCTTAATCTTCTCTACTTAGTGTCTTCTCTTCTACACATCCGTGTTTCAATTTGTGAGAAGATGTACACAAAAAAGATGTTCCTTGATACTATACATGTTGAATTTCATGTTCATATCTGAAGCCTTTTTTGGACGAATTTTGGCAAATCCGTGGCACACGGTCGACCATTTGAAATTTTCTTTGACGAGTAGCTTCACCTCACTGTTTTACACAAATTTCGTTTCGTACAATTACAATCACTGTTATGGTCAACTGTTCTGTTATCCAGATTCGTTCCCTTAATTCCAGGATCATAAGATGACTTTCTAGAAACATCAACATTGTTTTTCTTAATAATAGCTTGAATAAGGTTTTCATAAGAGGGAAGGCACAAAAGAAAGATGTTCGACACACCTAATAAATAGAGAAATATATATGAGGATACAACGATTAGATAGGGAACTTCCATACTGTTGCAATGCCAGATCAATTTGCGCTTACACCTAAAAGAATTTACAGACCAACCACTCCATCAAGAGGCAGTTTGCCTAGCACATACGCAACTTATATACTCCCTCCGTCCGGAAATACTTGTCATCAAAATGGATAAACGGAGATGTATCTAGAAGTATTTTAGTTGTAGATACATCCTTTCTTATTCATTTTAATGACAAGTATTTTTGGACGGAGGATGTAGATGACAAGACAAAAGCAAGTCACACGGACTAGAATCTCTCTAGAGGATCCAACATATGCATAAGACCGTCACGTCAGATCGAACCAAGTTACATGTACCGCATAGAGAGTGTTATTTGTACTGGTTTGAAGCAGTAACTTTGGCAAAGAGCTCCTTCAAAACCGAGGGATAGGTTGAAACTACATGATCCCAGCCATCAGTTGCCATTACCTTCTGCAAACACGAGGGGGGCATGACTTGGATAAACTTGAAACACGCGTCCTTCAAATCCCGGCAGTGGTGCTGCTCGGCTAAAGCGAGAGTGGACATCACCGTGCTGACACATAATTGCCCGGACAACTCCCTTTCACAGATGCACTTGGGGCGTTGGACATCATATCTGCCAGCCGCTACCAACAAGTCTTGAAGCCATTGCAGCCGCATTTCATCCTCTGAAAATGTCGTCTCCTTTTCTTGTCCTTGCGGCATTTCGCCCTCGTCCATGCCACCATCACCCTTCATCTCAGGAAATGAGTCTGTGTAGATGAAGCTAAGCAAAGCCCTGAAGACTGTTGCTTCCATATCTTGGATCCGTATGACACCGGTCTCCTTCATGGGGCCGAAGAGCTGCGACATGAAGACCTTGGACCGGGCTGCAAGCACACACCGGTGTGCAGCCAACGTCTGGCCACTGACCTCGAATTTCACATCAGCACCCACCTCGGTATGAAGGAGATGTTCAAAGTGCTGGCACATGTGAGGTAGGGGCACCTTGGTGGCATCGTCCTTGGGGTTGCGAACCATGACATCGCACCTGATGGTGAAAGAATCATCCTTTAGATTCACTGATGATTGTTCAAGGAGATCTCTCCCAATTGAAGCCCGAAGAAGAAGAAGAAGAAGACTAAAAATGGAGAGAAACGAAGTCGGCACAGCCTGAGTTTACACCGTTGGGGTAGTAGGACCTGATGATCCAACCAGACAATGGCCTCCCACCATGAAAATGAAAGGACGGGAGCTGATGCCCTTGCCGGTGGGTGCCTCTTCCTTGGTGCGCGAGTAGTCGTGGACGACCATCCGCGCTGGTGCCGACGGTCGACGCGGTGCCGGGGCACAGCTCGCCGTCGGCCAGGACGGACACGCCGGCGGATGAAGACATGACCAACCTACCTGCCTACCTGCCTGCCTGCGAATCTCTATCTGCAATGGGATCGATGAGCATACCTATTATACCACGTACTACGTGGATTGACACGAGAGTTAGGGTTTACCACGTGGATTGGGCTTTCGTATTAAGGCCTACCTATTTGAGTCGTATGCGCTTAAATAACCCATATTTTGCGTCCAAAAAAATTCGCACAATATTCTACTCCCTCTATCCCATAATGTTATAGATTTTTTTTATTAAGAGGCAAGCATCAAAGACTTTTTTTTTCGAAATAATTCTTGCATTACTCAAAATCAAATGTTACAATCTCGTCTATTGACCAAATTTATGGAGCAAAAACATTTACATCTAACATGCCAAACTTATATTATTAAATTCATTATAAGATGGACCCGCAAAAAAACACATTATAAGATGAACTTTCATACTTTATATATTTGGTATTGTGGATATAAACAGTTATCTTTAAAAACTTGCTCAAAGCTTTTGAAATCTGACTTCTCAAAAATTCTATACGTGCCATTACGGAACGGAGTGAGTAATTTCCTTTTTTTTTACAATATTGTACATAGCCAAATTTGAGTGGAACATAGCACTCAAATGTAATTGTGTGCGTTCAAAAAAAAATCCACCTCCATGTTTACCAAAACATGCATACATTTGAGTGGAACATGTATCAAATTAATTAGTCAATAGCCAAATTAAACCAAGCCAGTGGCAGCATATACTATCACTCAATGTGTTAGGGCAACCACAACACGCAGACGCATTTCGTTTGTTTTTGTCCGTTTGGGTCTGCATGGGCAGTGTCGTAGTCGTTTCCATGGTCGGCTCCGGCCTTCATCGATGTCACCGACGAGGACAATAGCGATGGCCTGAAATGCGTCCCTATGCATTGGGCGCACTTATTGGCCAAACGGACAAAAAAAGACACATTGTGTGTCTATATGGGCCGGCCGGTTGGAGTTGCACTTAAAAATATGACTTTCCGTGGATAGAACATGGAACACAAGTACACGTACATGAGCTGTGATCGATCTTGCCGGACGGCCGGAAGCAGCTGGATCGTTTTCGATCCGCCGGTTGCAGGATGCACGAAACACCCACGCACATGTACGGCTGTACGCAGGAGACACAAGACGTTTTATGGGGGGGAAATCCAGGGATCCATCTATATAAAGTATGAAAGTGTTTTAAGTCATGGGTGTTTTGGTGAATGCTTTATTATTACCTTCCTGAAATCATGTTAGATATCAAACTCAATTGTGTGCTAGTGTATTCCCTCTTTAGAAAGATGAGTACAAGTCTTCCACATCTTTAGTATTGAATGGATTGAAGAGATTTACAAGTACATGAGATAAATCACCCCTATTTCAATATTATTAATAAAATACTTGGTGAAGACATTTGTCTAGTGAGCCAAGCGAAATAGAGAGCAAGTTCCTTCTCTGGTAAGGATTTTTCTGAAATACGAGGCTATAAGCAATCATGCATACAAGAGATCAAAAACTCAAATAACTTTCCTGGATATATAGACCTAATCATAAACTCAAGATCACCGGATTCCAACAGACACACCGCAAAAAGATACATCAAATAGATCTCCAAGAGACCATTGTATTGAGAATAAAAAAGAGAGAAGAAGCCATCAAGCTACTGCCTACGGACCCGTAGGTCTACAATAAACTACTCGCGCATCATCAGAGAAGCACCAATGAGGATGATGAACCCCTTCGCGATGGTGTCTAGATTGGATATTGTGGTTCTGGAACTTGCGGCGGCTAAAATTGTGTTTTGTCGACTCCCCTAGGGTTTCTGTATTTTTGGGGTATTCATGGAGCAAAGAGGCGGTGCGGGAGGCCACCGAGGTGGGCACTACCCACCACGGCGCGCTTGGGTCCCAGGCGCGCCCAGGTGGGTTGTGCCCCCCTCAGGGCACCCCTCTGGTAGTTTTTTGGCCCAAGTTGTGTCTTCTGGTCCATCAAAATTCTCCAAAATGTTTCGTTGCGTTTGGACTCCGTTTGGTACTGATATTTTGCGAAGTAAAAAGCAAGTAAAAAAACAACAACTAGCACTGGGCACCATGTCAATAGGTTAGTCTCAAAAAATAATATAAAATTACTATAAAATGGATTGTAAAACATCCAAAAATGATAATATAACAGCATGGAACAATAAAAAATTAGAGATACGTTGGAGATGTATCACACATTGAGCCGAATTTTGCAGGACGCAAAATAAAATCATGCAATATTTTGATTATTTTACAAAACTGTACATGGCCCTCAACTGTAATTGTGTGTATTCAAGCAAAAATGCCCACCTCTGCATTTACCAAAACTTGCATACATTTGAGTGGAACATGTATCAAACTAATTAACTAAAAGCCGAATTTAACCAAGCAATGTGTTAAAGTTTCAGAACACCTAGAGAATTAATTTAATTAATTAATGGGGCCTGATTTCAGTTTCATAGCACCAGCAACCACAACTGTAGCTAGCACAAATAAATAATTTCTTGGTACTCGTATACAAAGTGTTAGTTCCGGTGGTTCGAAGCAAGCTTGGCAATGAGCTCCTTTAAAACTGAGGGATATGTCTCAAAGCCAGTAGATGCCATTAATGTTTGCAGACACGAGGAGGATTGGACTTGGATAAACTTGAAGCACGCCTCCTTCAATCCCTGATAGTGGTGCTGCTCGGCTAGAGCAAGAGTGGACATCACCATGCTGACACATATGCGCTCAGACAAGTGATTCTCGCAGATGCACTTGAGGCGTTGGACATCATCATATCTGTCAGCCGC
The DNA here is from genome assembly GCA_032464435.1 of Aegilops umbellulata. Classification (NCBI taxonomy): domain Eukaryota; kingdom Viridiplantae; phylum Streptophyta; class Magnoliopsida; order Poales; family Poaceae; genus Aegilops; species Aegilops umbellulata. The sequence goes on along the minus strand of CP136057.1, from coordinate 814,732 downwards.
TACCAGCAAGTCTTGAAGCCATTGCAGCCACATTTCATCCTCTGCTGCCTCCATTTCTTGCTCCTGTTACACAACTCCCGACATTTTACCCTCTGTTGCTTCCTCTTCTTGTCCTTGTTCCACAACTTTTGCTTTGTCCTCCTCCATGTTGTCATCCTTCTTCATATAAGGCAATGTGTCGGCGTAGATGAAGCTAAGCAAAGCCTTGAATAATTTTGGTTCCATGTCATGGATCTGTATGACATTGGATGTCCGTGTGCCCTCCTTCATGGGGCCAAAGAGTTGTGCCAGAGTGAATTGCAAAAAACCACCACATTTGGGGCATTGATTGCAGAAAACCACCTAGTCCCTAATTTCGTGTAAAAATCACCGCGTTTCCAGTAAACTTTTTGCAAAATGCACTGATCAGGTGATTTAGCCCATTTAATCACTTTCTGAAAGATGGGACCGGACTGTAAGAAGCTGACCTGGCAAAAAAATTACATACACATCCCTGGATCTAAAAACAAAAAGCAATCAACCCCCTGCTCCCCTTCTCCCGATCCGATCACGAGGAGGCAACCGCGCCCGCTCTCCCTCCTCCCGCAAGATGGGGACGAAGCCCGACATGCCCGACATGGTGGGGGAGCCAGCTGGTCGGCGGCGCCGGCGGTGGAGTTCGGTGGGTACCCGAAGACCAGGTCGAGCGGCCGGGCTCGTCGTGGACGACGAGGGAGGCGCTCGTGGCCTGGGGTCGCTGTCGCGCCGTTCCTGCTGGTGCTCGCCGGCGACAAAATGCCGGTGGATCTTCAAGATCCAGCCATGGCGGACGTCGTGCAGCAGTGCACGAGCCGATGCTGCTCCTCCGCTTTGCCTCCCACCGCGTGCTCCAGCGTGGCCTCGACCTCTAGGCACTGTCCATCCACACGGGCGACTCCGGTCCGGCGAACGCGGTGGCGAGTTGCCGCAGCAGGCCCCTGGCCAGGTCCAAGGAGGCAAGCGTGGTGCCTACCCCGTGCCCCCAGTACGCTGTGTGCTGCTGGGTGTCCCCTGGAGATGGCCGAGGCGCGGCCAATGCAGGGCCAGGGCGCCGCCGGTCTTCTACATGCTTCTTCTTGGCATCGTCTTGGAGACAGGAAAGCGAGAGAGAAATGAAGTCGGCACAGTTGGTGGTTTCACCATTGGGGTAGTAGTGGACGAGCCAGCGATGGCCTCCCACCATGAAAGGACGAGATCTGATGCCCTCACTGGTCCTTGGTCCGTGAGTAGTCGTGGACCACGAGAAGGTGGTACCCATGGTCTGCGGTGATGCCGACGGACGACTCGGTCGCAAGGCACAGTTCGCCGTCGGCCAGGACAGATGCGCCGGCGAGCGAGGACATGTCGAACAGAGTTGACATGATCGGGCTCACACCTATGTGTTGAGACAACTGCCTTTCACAGAGTCGCCGTTAGGGAAGTAGTCGATGTACCAGCCATGGCCTCCTACCATGAAGACACGAGAGCCGATGCTGTCGCCGGTGGGTGTCGCCTTTGTGGTGCGTGAGTAGTCGTGGACCACGAGCAGGTGGTACCCGCAGTACTCTGTGCCGGTGTCGACGGTCGACGCGGTGGCGGGGCATAGCTCGCCGTCGGACAGGACGGATACGCCGGCGAAGGATGACATGCATGGCCGACTCCACTCGTTGTGATTCACAAGATGATGTAGGGCTACACGTACACGTACGGAAACTCCAAATCGAGGAGGACACAAATTAATAAGCCATATACAAATCGGAGGAGGAGAGGAGAGTTTGGATGGTCAACAAATTGGACTCAGGCCATACACAACCATACATATGTGATATGTGCATGGCTCTTCTTTCCTCCTTTAAAATTATTTTTTCCTTTTTTTTCAATACCATTCACAAGCATTAATTAACTGGTCTTATTTGGTGCGAAATATTGTTTTCTTTCCAATCAAGCAGCTTTATTACTCCATAGGATTACACATGAAGCTGTCATCTCCTTCCACAACAATCTTGCCCATGAACAACACATGGAGAATGGATTCTGACCTTCCGCAACCATCACAAAACTCGAGCTGCTCAGCTCAATGTTTTCTTTACAATCTCCTTGCACGGGATAAAATTAAGGAAAAAGTATATTTCTTTTTGTCCCTCAATTCTCGACAAAATCTAGATTTAGTCCCTCAACTACGAAACCGGACAACTTAATTACACTTTCAACTCTAAAAACGGACAATCTAAGTCCCTCTCCCGATTGCAAGTGGTTTCATGATGACGTGGAGTGGTTTTGACCGGGTCAGCGTCCACGTAGTAATCTTGGTGGATCTTCTTCTTCCTTCTCTTTCCTCAGCTGGCCATTTCCTGGTGGATCAAGCAGCAGGAGCAGGACGTTGGTGTGGAAGCCTCCGGCGCGGTGGCTCTGGTCCTAGCGACCCGTAAGGCCGCTCCGAAAGGTCAGCGTCTGGCTGGCGCGAGAGCTCATGGCGGTGGCCGGCGACACACGCAAGACCACCTGCGCATCCGATGGCATCCACTCGCCCGCTCCAGGCGCTCCTTTCCTGAGCTCTCGTGCTAGCTCCAGCCGATACCCATGGCCGAGCGGATTGCGGCGCCGCCGCGACTAGCTGAACGTGGCAACGATGGCAGAGCTCGAGGACGGCACGATGGCCGACATGACGGCGTCCTCCGAGTTGGGCAAGCAGTTCAGGAACATGCCATCTGGCGCTGCCCCGCGCCATATCTGTGTTGGGAACCCAGCCTCCAGCGAGTCGTTCCCCTGCTCGGCTACTACGTCGTTGGACCTGACTGCGTCCTTGTCTACGAGCTCCTCGAGCAAGGCAGCCTCCACGCCTGGCCCGCTCCCGTGGCGACTGTCGGCGCACCTCGGCCCCGATGGCCACGCGTGCACTGCACTATTTTTGTCTGCCCCGTGCTGCTGCGAAGTTGCCCTTGGACACCCCATGTGCGCCTTGGCCACAACGACGAAGCTGCTGCTTGGACTAGGCCTAGGGTTTCCCCCGGTACGCAGATGGTAGTGAGGAAGGGGTATACCTGATGCCCTTCAGGAAGGAACGGCGGCGCCCGCAGGCGTCACCGCATCGGTGCCGGACGAGCCGCCAGGGATTTCTCCCGACCCAAAACAACCACCAGCACCCCGGACGCTCCGTCGAACTCCACCCAGCTTGCCGCCCACTATGGCCTCAATGGACTTAACATGAGTGTTGCGTGTGTTTTTCTCTTCTCTTCTTTTCTTTTTTTACCTAAAAGCTTGGCCTTGTGTCACTTTGGACCGGTCAAAACCATGGTGAGTCAGCCTGGATACCCCTCGAGGGACAAAATTAGTCTGGTTTCGAGAGTTGGGGGTGTAAATTATCCGGTTTCATAGTTGAAGGACCAAATCTAGACTTCGCCAAGACTTTATCACCCTCCACCAGAAATTTCTTATTTTGGGGGGTATTGTTATTTTCCATAATTTCTTCCAGTAGCTTCTCGTCTCACCACTAGACCCCTGGATGTTTTGTTCCCGTTGTTTAGTATTAGCAATCATAGCTCGGTAAGCAGACCTTACCGAGAATTGGCCGTTTTTCTCCAAGCTCCATGCCCATGTATATATCCTCCATTGCCAAGTTTAGAGGGACTCCTGCAAGCTAATTTTATTCGAACAGACAACTTATAAAAGGATGCTCATGTAAAGATGTTAATGCAATATATGTGCATGTCAGATCCAACGGATACTAACAAAATAATAAGTGCTTAACACTTCCACTGTTCTTGTTGACATCCACTAGAGAATGGTTTTCATGATAGGGAAGGCCATAATTAATGAACAGAGAAATATTAGAGGATAAAAGGAGTAGCATGATAGGGAATCTGCACACTGCTACAATCTCTCCAGAGAACAACCAAGTAACATGTCTTCATTGTATATGATCAATTTGCACTTCCACACATTCTCTGATTTTTTCCCCTAATTCAACAAATAGGCAAATTATAATCATGGCAATACGAAAGCAACACACGCGGACAATTGATCTCTCTAGAGGATCCTACATGTGCATAAGGGTCTCGCTAAGTGTAACTAAGGAACATGCGCACCGCATATAAAGTGTTACTTTTGGTGGATTGAAATAAGCATGGCAAAGAGCTCCTTCAAAACTGAGGGATAGGTCGTACAGACGTGATCCCACCATTAGATGCCATTATTTTTTGCAAATATGTGGAGGACTGGACTTGGATAAACTTGAAGCATGCCTCCTTCAATCCTTGGCAATGGTGCTGCTCGGCTAGAGCAAGAGTGGACATGACCGACCTCACACCTATTTTCTTAGACATCTGTTTCTCACATATGCACTTGAGCCGTTGGACGTCATATCTGTCTGCCGCTACCAACAAGTCCTGAAGCCATTGCAGCCATATTTCATCATCTGTTGACTCCTCTTCTTGTTCTTCTTCCATAGCTTCTGATGTTTCATCCTCCTCCATGTCAGGGAATGAGTCTGTGTAGATAAAGTTAAGCAATGCCTTAAACGTTCTTGCTTCCATGCCTTTGATATGTATGACACCGGGTGTGGAGGTCCCCTCCATGGGGCCAAAGAGTTGCGCCATGAACACTTTAGATTGGGCAGCAAGCACGCATCGATGTGCAGCAAACATCTCACCACCGACCTCAAACGTCACATCAGCACCCACCTTACTGCGAAGGAGATTGTTAAGATTGTGGTGTATATCAGGTAGGAGCACCTCCTCGGTGCCACTAGCATCATCATCGGTGTTGCAGACCATGATGTCACACCAGATGGTGAAACCGTCGTCCTCCTCTAGATTCATTGATCGTTCAAGGGCATCTATTTTAATGAACTTGTAGAGGCCCCAAGAAGAGGCATCGGAGGGGAAGCTGTATGTCTTCGTCCCACGAATGCACACTTGATTCTGCCACTCAACCTCGTCGATGAAACTAAATTCAAACTTGGCTTCCACATGCTTTTCGTCGCAGTCGAGACGGCAAACAAAGAGAGAAACGAACTCGGCATGATTCATGTTTTCGCCATTAGGATAGTACGCAATGGACCAGCGATGGCCTCCTACCCCGAAATCACGAGAGGCGATGCACCGACCAGCGGGTGTCTCCTTCTTGGTTTGAGCGTAACCTTGGACAACAAGCAGGTGGTATCCGCAGTCGGAGCTGGTCTTGACAAAGGTCTTGGTGGAGGGGCACAGCTTGCCGCCGTCCAAGACGGATACGCCGGCAAACGACGACATGGCCGACTCGCTTCTCGCCGGAGACAGAGAGGTTTTAGTTTAATTTGCGGCGCCGGCTGGTACCAGTGCAAGTCTCACGTTTGTAGATGATGAAGTGTATATATTAAAGATTTTATTACATGGCCGATTCCAAGACAAGATGATGTAGTACGTCCTACTCCTACACGGACGGAGACGCCAAAACTAGTACTACTATATATTACAACTCGTATGAATCTACAACGTACGAACGAGGACACAAAGGAAATAAAATCCGAATCGGAGGAGCTAGGGCGCTGGAGAGCATCTATATCTATCTATCTATCTTCACAAGTTTTCCAACTCAGACCATACACTACCGTAGTACGATGGCCAGGTCCAATGACATTACACGTCTTCCTCTAGGACACATCCATGGAGATCGACGACCAAGACAGGGACACATCCATAGAAGTCTACTGCAAGAAACCACCACATTTACGGCTAGGCTTGCATGAAATCACCAACTCGTTAATCTGTTGCAGAAAACACCAGAAAATCTGTTAAGTCGTTGCAAAAAAGCACTGATCGAATGATTTGACCCGTTTAATCACTTTCTTACAAGTGGGGCCAGATTGTAAGGATTTGACTTAGCAAAAAAATAACACACACACCCCTAGATCTAAAAAAAAGAGCAACCAGACCCCCACCCTGCCCCCACACGCATGCGCTGGCCAGCGCCTCGGCGCGCTCGAGAACGTCACCGGCCCGCTCCTCGCTGATCGACGCCGGGGCCTCCACCTCCGCGGCCTCATCCTCCTCCTCAGCGATCTCCTCGAGTAGGTTGTTGAGCTCCCGCGCGGCTTGCTCCACGGCCTGCATCTCGGCGAGGATCCCCGTGGATGCCGGCGAGGACGACCCCTTCTTGTCCCTCCGCCTCGACTCCTTGACGATCTGCTCCTGGATGGCCGTCATCGGCGCCGCCCAATGCGCCTGCTTGGCCGGCGCGACGGGGTGTCCGCAGAGGCCCGGTCCTGGCACGGCACGGCGACGACGAGCGCCCACATGGCGAACACGAAGACGGAGCTCATGGTGTAGAGTGCCAGACCGAGCCCACCCCCGCCATCCCAGCTCTGCCCGGGCTACGACGGGCTGCCGGAGGGTGTAGCCATCACGACCCGCGTGCTATGGAGGCGGTTCGCAGTGCAGCCATGGGCGTCGGCCGCCTCCTCGTCCTCCCTGACGGTGTAGCCCTCTCCGTCGCCGACGAGGGCGGCCCCATGCATCTCGGCCTGGGCGCCACCATGCCGGAAGGATGGCAGCAGCGCGGCGGCGGCGCAGAGTGGACAGGGCGTCGGTGTTCCACGGGGGGAGGATATGATTGCTTTTTTTTAGATCTAGGGGTGTATGTGTTATTTTTTGCTAAGTCAATTCCTTACTATCTGGCCCCACTTGTAAGAAAGTGATTAAACGGGCCAAATAATCTGATCAATGCTTTTTGCAACGACTTAATAGACTTTTTGGTGTTTTCTACAACGGATTAATGAGTTGGTGGTTTCCTGCAATTGACTCCATTCATGGAGATCGACGACGACAACGCAACCCGCATCACGACAGCACTGCTATGGCTCCCCACCCCAATGTTGTCGTGCTACTCCTGCATTCCAATCCAACATTCAGATATATATAAACATTCAAGGACGATTCAATTATACTGCTCGTGGTCCAAGACTAGAGAGCAAAATCAACCGACGAACATAAACACTGAGAGTAAATGTGTTATAAACTGACACTAATACACAAAGACATATTCATTACCCTGGAATTAATACCCAGTAAGGATATATCTATGCATTACCTTGGCATATCATACATGTGTTCACTTCACACGAGCAAAGCTAGCTCCAAGTAATTTGAACAAAAAATATTTTTGTACTAGTATATAAAGAAAAAACATAGCCCCTGTCTGTGCACTGAAAGCTTACCCCATCTTTTCATGCATCGCCGAAACTGACAGCAATCATCTCTAGTGTTTCAAAATACATACACCAGAATATATAGAGGCATCCTTTTGGGACAGGGCACAGCTACAACATTGGACTTTGCAAAATTCTGAGTGCCGACCTTCCACTCAAATTAATGGGAATGGCCGCCCTAGGAGAACACTAAGCACCCAGGAGAAGGTTGTTCCTAGGTACTGGCTGGATCATGATTTCATACTCACTGTCACGTAATTGGCCGGTATTCTCGGCGGCCTGTCTTATCTTTCAAATTCCTTCCCCTAAATCTAGGTTCACAAAATGCCTATCAACATTGTTCGTCTTGACAACTGCTAGGAAAAGGTTTTCATGATAGGAAAGGCACAAATAAGCAACAATATACTATGACACAATGAATGAAGATAAATATACGAGGACAAAAATACTAGCTATGGAACTTACACACTGCTGCAATGCCAGATGAATTTGCGCTCACATCTGAATTCACAAGCCATCCATTCCATGAAGGGAAAAAATGCCCATACCTTGGATTTTTCTGATTTAGCATACATGCAAATTATATAGATCGCAAAAGCAATACACATGGACTATATATGATCTCTCTAGAGGATCCCACATATGCATACGAGTGTCACTTGGTAGATCTAACAAAGGAACATGACATATACAGAGTGTTACTTCCGCTGGTTCGAAGCAAGCTTGGCAACGAGCTCCTTAAAAACCGAGGGATAGGTCGTAAATACATAATCCCAGCCATTGGTGTCCATTACTTCTTGCAAGCACGAGGGAGACTGGACTTGGATAAACTTGAAGCACGCCTCCTTCAATCCGCAGCAGTGGTGTTGTTCGGCTAGAGCAAGAGTGGACATCACCGAGCTCACGTTTATGTGTTCAGACAACTGCTTTTCACAGATGAACTTGAGCCGTTGGACATCATATCTGTCTGCCGCTACCAACAAGTCTTGCAGCCATTGCAGCCGCATTTCATCCTCTACCGCCTCGTCTTCTTGTCCTTGTTGCACGCCTTCTGACATTTTGTCCTCTGCCGCTTTCTCTTCTTGTTCTTGTTTCACAACTCCTGGCATTTTGTCCGTCTCCATGTCGTTGTCATACAACATCTCAGGGAATGAGTCTGTGTAGATGAAGCGAAGCAAGGCCCCGAACACTTTTGCATCCATGTCTTTGATTTGTATGACACTGGACGTCTCCTTCATGGGGCCAAAGAGTTGTGCCATGAAGACCTTAGATCGGGCTGCAAGCACACATCGGTGTGCATCGATTATATCACCGCCAACCTCAAACTTCACATCAGCACCCACCTCGGTTTGGAAGAGAATGTTAAAATCATGGCAAATGTCAGGCAAGAGCACCTTGCGGCCATCGGCATCATCCTTGGTGTTGAAGACCATGATGTCGCACCGGATGGTGAAACAATTACCCCTTAGATACAGCGATCGTTCGAGGGCGTCTTTTCTGATAAACTTGTCCTGGCCCCAAGAAGAACCGGTGAAGTTGTATGTTTCGGCTTGACTAAAGTAGACCGGATTCTGCCTCTCAACTTGGTCGACGAAATTGAGACCGAACTTGGCTTCCACGGGCTTCTTGTCGTCATGGTCGTCGTCGTCGTCGTGGAGACGGTACACATAGAGGGAAATGAAGTCGGCGCAGCTCTGGCTTTCACCGTTGGGGTAGTACTTGATGATCCAGTGATGGCCTCCTACCATGAAAGGGCGGGAGGCGACGCTCTCGCCGGTGGGCGTCCTCTCTTTGACACCCGAGTAGTCTTGGACCACGAGCAGGTGGTACCCGCAGTCCGCGCTGGCTTCGACGGGCGACTCGGTGGCTGGGCACAGCCCGCCGTCGTCCAGGACGGATACGCCGGCGAACGACGCCATGGCAAACCTGCGAGTTCATCGGAAATATATGTATGTAACTAGTCCATCGCTGGCACTCCAAGCAGCTTCAGAGTTGGGATCGATCGATGAGCCGAGGGGCAAACCTGGTTCACCTCCGGCGGCCGTCGCTTCTCCCCCGAACAAATTAAAGCTCGCGCCGCCGCCGGTCCTCCCCGGAGACAGAGTTTGTGGCGTGCGAAGCTACTATTAGGGTTTAATAATAACTAGCTCACCTCGTTGGATGGGCTTTATTAAGGCCCTAAAAGTTCACGAGCTGCAAAGCCCATCGCTGAATTTTTCAGGATGCAAGAATCCGTTTCGAGTTTGTTTATGCAATGCTAAATAACATTTGGCGAATTTTTTTATTGCCAAACAATAAGATTTTTGTAATCTAATAGAAAAAAGTTTCACCTCTCTAACTTTAAAAGAACTCGCAACTGATCACCGATCACCTCATGACTTTTTGCTAGACAATATATTTTTCACCCGCCTCTTCCCTCCTCTCGCAACGTCGCCTGGCATCCGCCTACTATCCTCTCATGCGTCGATGCATTCGCTTCATATCATCATGTCGTTGTGTCGCCTGGCCTCTTGCCGCACCCCATGTCGGCGCCTTGTCCTCTCTTCCAGTGCTAGCCACGGTGCCATTTGGCTCCTCCTCTTCGTTACCAGGCGGGCGGGGGGGGGGGGGGGGGGGAGGTGGTGTGGGGGTGGGAAGTATGGCACGGGCAACTCGTACAAAGGACCCATGTCCAAGCTATACATTAAGTCAAAAGCAGTGGCCTATGAAAGAACTCAGATGAGGAACTATGTACTAACCAAACCCTGCCATACTATCTATACTATAAGAGAGGCGTTTTGGGTGGGCCTCCATGAAGGCTGAATTAAAAAAAAATGAAACTTTTTGTTTCAAAAAAATCTGAATTTTTTTGTACAAGTAAACAAGGATGTGAGATGTATTTGTGTAAAATTTCAGGATAAAATGCATTGAAATACCACATCTACAAAAAAGACAAATTCATGGTCTGGGAGGATGAATAGTATCATCTATTAAAAAGCCCTAGATTTTTTTTGCACGTCCCTCATTTCAACGTATTTCGTCCTGAAAATTTTCACACTTGTGCATTATACCTTCATATATATCTGTATTTTTTCAGAATTTTTTGAAATGAAAAAAATATGAATTTTCATGATTTTTTTTATCTTACATTTGGAGGCTTTCATGGAGTTCGGCCTCCAAATGAAATTTTCGCTATACTACCTACTAATAAAGTCAGTAGTGCTTTTGCTTGTCCTTCCAAAAATTACCCACGATATTGCCATAAATTACTCACTATGCCACCCATAAGTGAAGAAACCAATTCGATTTTTTCAAAGTCGTTGTCATATTCGGTTTTTATATAGTGAAACACTTATATGCCATAGTGGAGACCTGGGCTCGATCCTAGGGTTTTCCCTTTTTTCTCTCTTAATAGTGAGCACGCCTCTTCCTCACTGCACACGTTCATGGCCGACCCATGTGCGGGGCTTGAAGCCCTATTTTTTTCTATTCTTTCATTTCTGTTTTTGCTTAAATGCCCATTATGTGGTCTCGAGTGCGAGGACACTTTTCATGTGTTTTGCAAGTGCCCTCGGGTGGTGCATTTGTGGCGGACTATGGCGGAGGTGTGGAGTATACCGGACATCGAGTCAGTCCGTAACACCGGCCCGGAGTGGCTCCTGAACCTAATTGCAGAAAGCAATGAAGGGGACCGGCTGCGCCTGATTATGCTGCTGTGGAGATCTTGGCATGTGCGCAACGAGATCACTCATGACAAACCGGCGCCGCCTGTGGAGGTATCTCGTCGCTTTTTGCAGAGCTACGTAACCTCACTGCTCGGGATCCAGCAGTATCCGCAGGGAGATTGGGACAAAGGGAAGATGACCATCCAACAAGAAGGTGCAGAACAGCCTATATCGCATGTGGGAGGTGTGCCATGAACAGCCCACAAATGGAGTCCCCCACCCGCCAACTGGACGAAGCTGAATGTTGACGGCTCCTTTTCCCATGATGACGGGAGGGCCGGGACAGGAATGGTGCTCCGTGACCAGGAAGGGGCCATTATTTTCTCCGCGTGTCGCTCGCTATGGTCGTGCCCGGACCCTCTACATGCCGAGCTGGCTGGGTGCATGGAGGGCATAGCTTTGGCCCTCCAATGGACGGAGCTGCCGTTTATCGTCGAGTGCGATAGTCTGCAGGCAGTGCAACTGATCAATGCCTCTGGACAAGACCGCTCACAGTACGCCATGGTGGTCTCGGAAGTGAAGCATCTTATGAGTGAAAGGGAGTGTCATGTTATTCATATTTCTCGAGAGCAGAATAATGTAAGCCATGCGTTGGCGAACTTTGAAAGGACGGAAGACCGTACTGTGGTCTGGCTCCGCTCCGGCCCGGACAATATCCCTAGCTTGTGTAGGGAGGAACTTCTTGGCTCTTGAGTAACACAAATCCCTTTTACACCGCAAAAAAATGATTTGGTATTTCTAAAAAATCCAAATTTCAAAAAATTGCGATTTGTTTTTTTAAATCATAAAATGTTCATGAATTCAAAAAATGTTCAAGAAATCACAGAATATTCGTTATTTTTAAAAACTGTCCACATATTATAAAAATTCATGATTTTGATTTTGTCATGATTTTAAAAAATGATCGCGTATTCAAACATATTTGAGAATTAAAAAAACATCCATGAAATTTTAAAAAATGTTTAAAAAAATTCAAACAGATCCATTGAAACATATCCGTTAGTAGCAAACAAAATGAATCGGCGCTTACATAGGTGATCTGTAGAGATCACTTTATGATGTTATTCAGTCCATGGCGCGTAGGGTTAAAAAAGATTTCTGTGTTCTGTACAACGCTGAGCCCCTAAAAAATAAACACAACTTTCTATGTGTTAGTTTTTGTAAACGAACGCTGCTATACACACGACATATTAGGACGATCTGCGGACGACACTACGCATCAAGCCGTTGATGTATTAGAGCAATAGCAGACAACACCGTTCATTCCTGCATCGTGTGGGGTTCGGCCGGCTAGTGTCGTCCGTCAAGTAGTTTCGTTTGTAAACTACATGAGAATGACTAAAATTCTAATTTACCTCCATACATAACTATGTATTCTGGTACCACAGTTTTATTGGTCATGGAAAACAGTTTAGGTGGGCGACGCCTCGTTGACTGCCAAAAAAAAAAAGAGGAACCAACGTTGGCATGTTTTATTGTTGGCACTTTACTAAGTCTGGTTGTTTAATTTGGATACTGGAGTGGATTAGGCCTACTCGCGGAGTTATAAAAAGCTAAACATCGATGCTAGTTTTCATTTGGATACTGGAGTTGTACTGTGGGACTGCAATGGAATTTTTATTGGGGCGTCCTGTTCATACAAAGTGTATGCTTAGGATGTACTCCCTCCGTTCGGAATTACTTGTCTCGGAAATGGATGTATCTAGAACTAAAATACGTCTAGATACATCCATTTCTGTGACAAGTAATTCCGAACGAAGGGAGTAGTAGCTTTGATGGAGGCGCAAAAATCCTTGTGTTTCTTCAGAGCAATCATTTTCAGAGATGCTAGAGTAAGTAATTTTGAATGCTGAATTGAGCCTCTTTGCTTTCAGCTTGCTTGCTTCGGTCTGCTTTGCTGCTCAAGCGGCTTATGGATAACTCTTCTTCAAGTGGTTGCTTCGCTTTGCTTTGCTGCTCAACAGACAACAGTCAGTTGGATTCCTGGATAACTAACTATTAAGCGCTCTGCTTTCAGCTTCAAACTCAAGCCTTAGTAGTGGCACAAGTTTTGAGATGGAGTAGTACGTGTTATGTGTGGCTCCTGTCTGTCCTTTACGCTGGCTCATTGGTGTATATATCAAACTGAGGACAGCTACATATATTTCCTCACTGCTGAATTTTTACGCTGGCTCGTAGTCGGTGGTCTATGTCCTTCACTGCACTGCTGAATTCAATTCAGCATCCGGCCAAAACTACTCTACCCTGCCATTGATGGATTTTTTTCCCAGAACAATTAATCATTTGATGCTGCTAGCTAAAGTAATTTTGAATGCTGAATTCCTGGATATTAAGTTATTCCTGCAAGTGTTTGCTTGGGTTTGTTGCTCAACAGTCAGTAGTTGGTTGGAAATTAAGTCTCTGCTTTTAGTTTCAAACTCAAGCCTTATATTAGTGCACAAGTTTAGAGTCCCAGGACAGCTACATTCCCTCACTGCTGAATTTGTATGCTCTGTTGGCTTATGCTGGAAGGGTTTAGGGGTTGCTCCAGAGGACTTTTGCAACATATCACAGCTAAACTTAGGTTAGCGCAGGCAGGGCTTTTGGACACTTACTTGTAGGCTGACACTCCGCTCTGGGTTAGTAAAAGGTATATCAAGATAATTTTTGGCAGGCAGGCAGGCAAGATGGCTAGCTAGCTCAACAGGTGATGATGGGCTTCGGCTGCTTTAATTAGGCAGTTTGTGATTTGAATTTGTATCCTTGTTCCTTTTTTTTTCCTGAAGAGAAAAGTGGCCTGACTTTTCTATGCGTACGTACTTGATTCCATAGGCATCATCAGGAGGGGGAATGGGCTTGGTTCTTAGGCGGTGGGCCACAAAAAAGACGGCTGGATCGACAAAAAATGGGCGTCACTCTAACCAACCCCAAGTATATATCTGGGTGTCAAGAAATTTGGTGGAGGCCTTGAACAAGATTATCTAGATGCATAATAATAATAACTACCAAAATGGCATGAAAATAAATGGCTGGTATTTATGATTGATTTTTGCATCCAGAAAGTGGAAGCAGGGAACATCATCGTACGGCACGGCAGAGAGGAACTACCCTCTTGAGCCTCAAGGAAGGAAGGAAGGCCACGTGCGGTTCGACAAAAGTTAGATGTACACTTGTTTGCGGACGGGGGGAGTAATGTAATGGTGTGACAGAGTTGCGGTAACAAGTCGTTGATATGATATTGATATGATGGCTAAACTTGTTCAGGTGGAACAAGATGTTGCTTGCTGGGTGCTTGTTGAGCGTGTTTGTTGGTTTTTGGTACCCATCCATTGTGCTCAAGATGGTTTCTGTTGTGCTGCTGTTGCTGGCAAAAAAATTCATCTAGGTAAGTGCACCGGTACATACATATTCTGCCGGCTCAACACTAATTGCCGCTTGATTACCTACCCCGATTTATGCCTTCCCATTAATTTATTGTATTACTCTACCATGCTTATCAAAGAAGAAATTGATCGCCGCACGGGAATTTATTGTGTTGCCAAAGAAAATATTGATCTGATCACCAAAAATGAACCTTGCTTTTCTTTTAAGTAGTATATAGATATAGATAATGCCATTCTTTGGTTGAACAAGGCTGCACTTTCTTAAGTCTTGAGCTTTCACCCCGTCAAAAAATAAAAAAAAATCTTGAACTTTCACGCCCAGGTCTCCTCCAACGGCCTGCCTGCGTTTCTCCTCGTCGGGATTAAAAAATGCTTCCTGATTTTGAAAAAAAAAATGTTCGGGAATCAACAAATGTTCATGATTACGAAAAAAGTTTCGCGTATTCTAAATCATGTTCACAAATTAAAAAAAAACATGAATTTCTTAAAAATGTTCACAAAAATCAAATAAATGTTTGTAAATTATATAAAAAAGAATTCACTGATTAAAAAAAAGTTCATGCGTTTCACAAAAAAATCAGCAAAACAAAAAAATGTTCGTGAATTTCCAAAATTGTTCACATTTTTCATAAAATGTTTGCCGATTCATAAAATTTTCCTGAGCTTCAAAATTGTTCATAAATTTTAAAAAAATATTCATGAATTTAGAAAAACAATTCATGAATTCATAAAATGTCCACAATTTAGAAAATTGTTTGCAAATCTGACAAAAATGTTAATGAGTTCGAAAAATGTTGGTAAAGTTGTAAAAATATTTACGAATTTGAAAAATCACGTGATTTCAGAAAATATTCACGAAATTCGAAAAAATGTTCATGTATTTAAAAAATATTAAAAAACTTGAAATATGTTCACAAAAAAAGAAAAATGAAAAAAATGAAAAAGAAAAACAATAAAAATAAAATAAAAAGAAGCATAAGAGGGAAAACTTAATAAAAATAAAGAAAAAAAGGATCACCTGACTGTAACAGATTTTTTTTAGGGAAATCATGATCTCTTTATTGCATGATAATTTGTGAGCCTCCACATTGGACATCCTGCATTCATGAATAATCCGCTCCACATCTCTTTGAACTCCTTACGACAGATGTTGATCTCATATAGAATCTGGTTATAGATACCTTTACTTCCTCCATTAATCTGTTTAACTAACGCTTCTACGTCCCATGCAATAACTAATAAGCCTTCGAAGGTTCAGATCGGCTGCGAAGGAAAGACCCTCCAAACATGCCATTGCTTCACGCGTTCCGGGGTCATCATAGTTGTCAATGATGTGTGCGGACGAGCCAAGGTAAACTCCTTGGGCGTCTCGGCACACGGTGGAGGCTGCACCCTTGCAACTATTCTTAGCTATTCCTCCATCTCTACATTTTGAGATAATAAAAGCGCCCTTTATCGAAAAAAGCTATTCCTCCATCTACATTAATTTTGACCATACCTTCCATTGGAGGGATCCACTTTGGCACCTGCATTGACCGCGGTATAGTTGTACCTTGCTTCTGTCAAGCGTCTGCGATGATGTGCGGTCTGAAAGTATGAATTGCCTCCGGGATCTCGAAGATCGATTCATGGACTCTTTTCTGCCTTGCGCTCCAAATTGCTCACAAAGTAATGATGAGCTTTTGTAAATTCTGCATGTGGCAGCTTTGTAAATAGCCACATGCAGAATTTCGCTCCCCGTTAATATTAATAAAAAAAGTAAGTAGCGAGAAAGAAAGATAGTATAGTTGAAGATTAGACGGGTCGGGCCCTCTAGTCTAGTCTAGTCTAGTCTAGAGAGAAGAAAGAAAGGGCCGATGATGATGATGATGATGATGATGATGATGCTGGGCTATATACGGGCCGGGCCCCGCCCCGTTAGACCCCCCAATGCGCGAGATGGTGGCCCAGTACGCGCGACCGTTACCGGTTTGGCAATTGGCAGGCAGTTTCTTTCAACTATGGGATTCCCCATTTCCTCTCCCCACCCACCCCCAAGGCCCCAACCCAACCCAACCCCAGAAGCGCCTAGGGTTTCCACCGCCGCCGTCCCGTCCGCCGCGCCTCCGGCCAGCTCCCGCCCCACCCAGGGGACCGCCGCGCCCCATCCTCCCGTGCGTCGCCTTCGCCGCTCCGTCGCCCCGTCGCCCCAAGGTGCTCCCTCCCTCTTCTCCCCGCCCCGCTCTACAATTCTTCCCTTCCATCTGCTAGCTAGGTCTAGGTCTAGGTCTAGCTGCCACCCGACCCCAGTAGGTAGTGGTGAAGGAAGTGGGATTCTGTGATTATCTTCTGCTAGGGATTGTTTATTAGATGCAAATCTCTCAGTCACTGAATTCCCTTCCTTCCATTTGACTGCACTGCATCCATGATATATCGTCTCTTCTGTTTGTTACTGTCGCCTCGCCTGGAGTATAATATTAATATCCAGCGGCAGGACCAGGGCAGGTAGTGATGATGAATCTATGTACCCTTTCCTTTGTAGTATAAGCAACACCTCACCTGACATGGCATGGGACTAGTGTCTGCTGCTGGCTGCTAAGGTTTGGCTTCTACCAAGCAGGCCGGTGATTTTCTTTCTTTCTTTCTTTCTTTCTTTCTTTCTTTCTAATAAAACCCTGAACCAGAGCTCAACAAAATATGCCCCATGGTCACACCCATGAAGCGACACTCGTCTGTATGCTCTTAACTCTACGCTGTTTGCAGCCACCAGCTTCTCTTCTGCGATACACTCCTCAACCACTCGGTCCTGAATACTTATTCACCTTGTGTTTTGTTTTCAAACTCAAGCACTTGGCAGCAGCTAAAGTTCAGATATGTACATGTCGTGCTTGTCTCCTAGGACGGCTGCATTTCCTCAATGCTGAAATCTGCACATTTGTATGCTCGTTTCTCTATGTTGGATTGGAAGGGTGGCTCAGATGCAAACTTTTTATTACCAAGTTAAAATTATTACGCACAATTTTTCTTTTTTGAGGTTTTTTAATTATTACCAAGTAACTAATGGATGTGTCTGTTTCTGTTTCAGATTGGCGGTTCATGCATTTTTGGTGGACAATCTTGAGTTGAACCTCAGTGTTGACTTGCTCTTCAGTTGCCAACCATGTCCGGCTTGCTCAATGTACTTGCTTATCCTTGTAACTGGAGGACTACCATGCATTCACTATATATATATGCGCTTTCCAATTCTGTCTGTCTACTAGGTTTTGTTATTACTTGTCTTGATAACTACTTGATGCTTTCTTCCTTGGCAGTCAAATCTTAACACTTCCACATCGAACCTTCCAGACTCAACCGGACGGCCATTCACAACATCCTTTTCTGGCCAATCTGGATCAGTTCAAGGTTTCCATCACTCTGGTGAGCATACGATTCATACACTAGCTCGGTTAGTGCATTGACCTAGTGCGCCATCCACTGAGTACACCTTCTTAACTCTTGTCATTTTCTGCATTTTTCAGGTCTGCACAACATTCATGGAAATTACAGTCTTCCAAATATGCCCGGATCACTTGCACAAAGGAATGCTGCCATGAGTGGCCTTCCATCCTCCGGTGTTCAACAGCCTGGAGGGAGCATTTCTGGGAGATTTGCTTCAAACAACCTCCCTGTTGCCATGTCTCAGGTTCGAATGCCCACCTTTGTGGAGGTTTGCAGCATTATTATTCATATACTTTGAAACATCATGAACATGCATGTTAATGGGTTTGCAATCTAATCAACAATTTTGTTGGCTTAATTATGACATACTCTTCTTGCTGTGGTTTCATGTGGAGGATGATGATTTTTGCTGTCTTACTGTGGTTTCTTTTGCAGATTCCTCATGCACATTCAGGTGTCAGTGGTAGAGGAATGAATGTTGGTGGAGGTCAAGCATTCAGCAGTGGAATGAACATGGGTGGGACCATTCAAGGTTTGTCCTCAAACTTGGGCACCAGTGGTAATCGAAATTCTGTTCCTGGCAATCCAGCTTTAGGAAACCTGGGTCCACGTATTACAAGCTCCGCGGGAAACATTGTGGGTGGAAGTAACATTGGAAGAAATATAAGCTCTGGTGGATTGTCGGTGCCTAGTATCTCATCGCGCATTGATTTTAGTGGCAATGCTGCAAGTGGAAGACTAAATGTGCAAGGATCCAACAGGATGATGAATGGCCTTATTCCGCAAGGTAGTTTACTTAACCATAGGTTGATTTTTTTACTCCATAGATTTATGTTAAACTTCATGTTTTAGTTTGAAATACTATTTTTAAGCATGTTTAACCATTGCTATGTTAATGCTCTGTTCCTTGAATTTATCTTAAGAAAAAAAGTTGGGTATATGAAATAAATGTTTAACATCCCGTATGATATAGGTTTCATTGGACCTTCTTTTTGGAAAACACAGTAGGTAGCGTTAATGTTCATGCTTCATAAATTATGAACCATGTGATGCTATAGTGTATTGCAGACTTAAATTTTGGAAGTGACACTATCTGGGGAAATAGGCATTTTGTTACCTCTGTACAATGGGAGCCAACTTTTAGAATTTAGAATTTTACCTTAAATATTGAAGTCCAACATTGTTGGAATTCCTGTCATCGCTATTCTTTCTTTTGCAGGCATATGTTGGCTGTTGGAAACTTTTTAATAATTAGACATAGAATCTTGTAAACAAAGGCACACATATTAAAATAAATAGAAATCAATGCTATTTTCTTAGTATTATTTGAGAATATCCATTCTATAGTTGGTTATTGCATAGTATATCTGTTCTTGCTTTTTTAGTGACTGTTACTGTACCTATTTCTTAATGTTGTTCTATTCTGTGATATTACCAATTTAAATTTATGATAGTAGCTGGGTTATGATAAAATCTTGTTTATATTTTATACAACCGTGATAGTCTCATGAGGGTGAATGATAAAAAAGCATACAGTGTGTTATTTTCTTTTGTTGAACTGCGTGTTCTCATCCAGCTTGTTCTTTTTTCTATCTCTTAACACCAGGATCGTCGCAACTGATGAATATGATTGGAAGTTCATACCCAACGTCTGGTGCTTCATTGTCCCAGAACCAAATGCAACCAGGAAATAGTTCTCTGGGTTCTATGGGGATGCTACATGACGCCAGTGACAGCGCTCCATTCGACATCAATGATTTCCCCCAATTGACTGGGCGACCTAATTCAGCTGGTGGTCCACAGGGACAATATGGTAAAATTGCTGGAAAACCGTAAATATTTCTCCTATTTTTGGAGGATTCTTTGCCAATCTCTCTTAATTGCAGGATCACTACGGAAGCAAGGAGTTGGTGTTAACTCCATTGTTCAACAAAACCAGGAGTTCAGTATTCAGAACGAAGATTTCCCAGCTTTGCCAGGATTTAAAGGTTGTTACAGTTGAACTAATTCTAGAACCTATCTGTTGATTCAGTGAGATTGTTCTCATTATGTTTTCGGTGTAGTGGAGCATGATTATTTAGTTGTGTTACTTTGTGATCTTGAAGTTCTAATATCGGCATGCCTGTTATTATGCAGCCCTGCTACTCTGTACTTATTGAACCTCAGTATTTCTGTATTTGAACAGCTTAGTTACCAACATAATTACTCCGTCATAAAATGTTCTATCTGTGATAAAGCCCATTGGTTTTTTAGTCCTGTAGTATGAATGCCGTGATCTTCTCCTCAAGTCAACAAATGCTTACTACCTTTCTATATGCTTGAAAGGTATTGTTGTGTTCTCTACTTCTCTTGACACCTTGCACTGACCTAACTAGAAGGTGCAGCGACCGTTGCAGCAAAATTTATGGCACACCATTTTTGTGAATATAATCATAAAGAGATGTTAGAAGACGAGGATGCAAAGATTTCATGATAGGGCCAGCGGGGGCAAACCCCATGCAGCTGACGTGGCCTCACGGGAATGCAGAAAAATATCATGTGATGCTCTAACTGAAATTACCATGAATCATCATTAGAATATATGGTGGCCACCTAGGAAAAATGCGCGAAACGACATTAGGATAAAAGGGTCTCTTCGCAACATGCCTACGTGCGTCGCAATTCAGATGCCTATAAGTAATAAGTACCCCTAATTTTTGCGAGAAATGGAAGTATGAACTATTTGTGACATATGCAGGACAATGTTAATACATGATATGGGTATAGAGCTCTTAGTTAGTTACCTTAGGGGAAGATAATCAATTTGTCTTTCCTGTGAGAACTCGTATAGAGAATTTATTGTAAGCTTCTCATATCATGACTTATGGTTATAGATGGAATGGCATCGTAAACCCTTCGTGTTTTCCATTGGTCCAACTCTTCATATAAAACATGAGCTAAATATTACTCCCTCTGTCCCACAATATAAGACATTTTTAGAAGCTAACAGTAGGTATGATTTGAGGCATAGCAGCTAAGCCATTGGGAGGTGGTTAAGCCAATTTAATTCTGTTGCTTACTATGGTTATAATTCATTTAAGCTTACTTTGGCAGTAAGTTAACTATGAGCCTCATGATCTACCGCCGCGTGGATCAATGTGGATCAAAATTACATCCTGAAAATTAATTAGCTGCAGCATTTTATAGAGATTTCTGCCGAAGTTACCAATTTGGCCATCCATGCGCATACGTTGAGTCGTCAACTTTGTAAAGTGTCTCAGACAATTTGTATTCTTGTACCCGCTTCAGGGCATCAAGACAGCCATACGGATGAATACAAATAGTTGCACTTGCGCCTTTAGGCCCAAATGTAACTATACCGTCTTTTATTTTTAATAGTATTATGATTACAGTTTAGGCCGACGAACCATCTTCCTACTAAATGTAGTTTGTCGTTTTTCTGGTCAACTCTGGTGTCATTCTCCTTTAATGGTGCCACGTGTTCTGCATGGTTTTAATCTTTCAATTTTTGGACCTATTATTTCCACGTGCGACATGCTCAAGCTTTAATGCTTTATAAATGTGCACGGAATAAAATAAGACCTTTGTAGCATTTCTTGAGGCTTTCAAATTCTTTCCTAAAGTATATCTTTTGGTTGATCATTGTGCTACCTTAATACATTCCTCTTTTACTCCATTTTCGGTGAGTTATACAGAATACTGACAGTTTGAATTATCAGGTGGCAGTTCAGATTATCCTATGGAGTTACATCACAAGGAACAACTTCACGAGAATGTACCTGTAATGCAAGCACAGCAATATCCTGTGGGTTCATGTCTCTGAACTTTGAATCCTTGTTTCTCCCGCTGAGCATTTATTTTGACATGTTATGAACACGTACGCAGATGTCAAGGTCAGTTGGGTTTAATTTGGGAAGTAGCTATCAACCAAATCGTCAGCAACATCAGCAGGGTGCTGCTAATTCAGTAAGTTATATTGGAAATCCATTCCTTGAAACGATCATCAGACATTCAACATCTCCCTCATTGTCGTCATGGTTCTGACATATTTTCTATTTTGACAATTCTTCATCTAAATAAAACTATAATGCATCATGATCATATTTATTTACCCGTAAATACATACACAGAGTAATAATCCTCATTATGTTTTGTCAGATTCAGAGTGGTGGGCCCCAAAATATTGGACTAAGACCACTAAACTCTCAGAGTCAAACCTCTAGTTTGGGATCATACGAGCAACTGCTCCAGCAATACCAGCAGCCGCAGACTCAGAGTCCTTTCAGGTTGCAGCAGATGTCTTCTTCAGCTGCACAGACATATGCGGATCATGGTCTAAAGCCCATTCTGGGAGGCCGGACCCCACCTGATCCATACGGCTTGTTAGGATTGCTGGGAGTTATAAGGATGAATGATCCTGATTTGTCATCTCTTGCTTTGGGAATAGATTTGACAACCTTGGGTTTGAATTTGAATTCACCAGACAATCTGTACAAGACATTTGGCTCTCCATTTTCAAATGAACCAGCAAAAGGAGAACCCGAATATACTACTCCAGCTTGTTATGTGGCTGAGCAACCCCCAGCACTACAGGTAAGCTCCCGCCAATTACTACTGTTGCCCATTTCTGTCTAATGGGATCGATGTTTTAAAACAATTAATTTTCGAGAAAGGCCCAGAATCTTTCTTTGATGCAGCCGGTTCATTTGATGATAAATATATTATAACAAGTTCTGTCTTGCTGCGTGCAGCCTATGCATTTTCAGAAGTTTCAGACACTCATACTATTATACATATTCTACAGGTACTTTTGCTAGTTGAATGTATTATTGGCTTCGGCCATTAGTTTTGGTAAAATTTAAGGTTTTATCTTTTGTCTTCTGTTTTCAGCATGCCCAAGGATGAAGCTCAAATATGCGCTGCCAATGAACTGTGAGTACATGGGTTCACTGCTTATCTCATTTAAATATCTTGTTGTCAGATGTAATAATTGGATCATCATGCATGCACTTTTTAATGTTCTTAATCTTTTACCAAGAAATATGATCTTTTTGTGCTAACATTTGATAAGGGAACATACTGCTATGTCCTGATCAATTTTCTAATGCTAAAGAATGTTTAACTTGTAACCTGTCAGATACGCCCATTGACTGTCAGGGATCTATAACAAAAATTTAAGTAGCCTTGTGGATTTATTTATCTTTCTGGTGAATACTGTAACTTGGCAACATTTTAATGTATTCATGTACCTCAAGCTGCGCGAATGTTCCATTTTCATTTTCCTGGTTTTCTCTATCAAATATCAGCATTTTCTATTATTTTTTTGCTAAGTTGCACAGTTTATGTTTATGCATCCTTCAAACTTCCTTGTAGGCTATCCGTTTTTGCTATCACATGTCTTCCCTAAATATATAGCAATAATATCTTACTTATCTTAACCCTTGCCCACGACCTAGTTTAACACATCACAACTGAGCAGAACTTGAGCAAGTAAATTTTGTATGATATGTAATGCATGTGTACTGTTTTCATCAGATATAATCGTGGATGGTATTACCATAAAGAAGCACGGCAATGGTTCACAAGAATTACTAACATGGAGCCTCTTGTCAAAACTCCTACATATGAACGGGGGTCTTATGCCTTCTTTGATCAAGGCAATTGGGAGACAGTCCGTAAGGTAGTTGCATCCGTCTGGTGAATGGCATCTCTACGCGCACACTTGTTGCATTGCATATGATGATAGTTGAGCATGTGTGTTGATTTGCTGCAGGATAACTTTGTTCTCCATTATGAGCTAGTAGAGAAAAGGCCAAGTCTCCCTTCCGCATCCCAAATTGTTAGGTGAAAATTTTCTGGGTAAGGTCTTCCATCCTGGCTACAAATATATTTTAGTTCTTGTTTCTGTGTATAGAGCAAACATCTCACTGTTGTATGCAATGCAATATAATTTTTTTTCAGGTACCTCCTGACTCTAGCTTTCTTGTACATGAATAGGGAGCTTTCTTTACAAACATAGTGAAGCGACATTGCCCTAATTTGTCAAGGTAGATACTCTCTTCTGCAGTGAAACACTTATATTAATGTCGGTTTATTTATGTAGGTAACTACTTATTAGGTAGGAAGAAATATTCCATGTGGCCATTGTAGGAAAGAAAATGCCTCTATTTAATTAAATATAAAAGAAGAGGGCACCTGCGGAGGCGGGGCCTCGAACGCGGGTGGGCAAGCACTCGACTCATGCTGCTAGCCAACGGAGCAACTGCTGTGCTTGGTTCTCATTAGGAAAGAAAATATGTTAACGTTGCAGTAGCGGTAATCCACTTCTGAGGCCAGGGTCAGCTGCACCCGTCCTGACGAAAAAAATCAAAACAAATACTAACCGCTTTCTTCTGAGAAAAAAAACTGGGCACCGCCTTTTGTAGTGAAATGTGTAGTATATAAATGTAGTTTAAACAGCACTCTGACTGAGTTATTTACTTATTGGCTATTGTAGCCAGGAAGATTGATTTATTTCTTGTCGAACACAAAAAACTTGACACATATAAACAGTAGCACCAGGGCATTTATTTATTTAGAAGCGAGTACTTGCCGAGGCTGGGGTCGACTCGTGCCGCGAGCCAAGTGAGCACTTGTGGTTGTCGTTGGGAAAGATAGTATATGTTAACGTTGTAGTTTCTGTTTGCTGGAAAGTGAGAAGCCTTGAGGGTCCCTGTTGCTTTTATGCATGCACTTGACAATTAATCCCTGATACCCGTGGGTCTTATTTCATTCTGCATGATGTTTCTTTCAAAGATGGCATGATGTTACTTTGGCAGAAGCAAATGTTTCCGCTTATGTTTCAATAAGTATATTGTAATCACCGCTTTGCTAATAGTGATAGTAGAAAATTTGAGTTTTCTAGTGTTGAGCTTGAGATCCTATTTGATTCGATTCGATCCGATTCGATTGATTAACTGACTAGGTTGGCTTTTGTTGACAGCAGGCCAGGCTATATATATAGTGAATGAATGAGGAAGTATCTTGTGTCAGTCATGTCGATATGCGGAGAGGAGGAGGAGGAGGCTAGAGCAGGAAGTGAAAAAAGGTGGTGTTTGTAATTATAGTTGTTAGGAGGAGGAATATTGAAGGAAGGATGGATGGTACCATTGGCCGTTAAGCTTTACATTTACATTTACATTTACATAGCTGCTGCTGCTGCTGCTTCTTTTACATGTATGTATGTCTCCTACAGTGCTCCTTTACAAAAACAGTTTAGGAGTAGTCGGCCGTGTGCATTGGCATTGGCATTGCATGGATGGATGGTTTATATTTAAACTCAAATCAACCAAACCAAACAAAAGAAAACAAATTGGAGACTCGTTGAGTTATGCATCTGCTGTGTGTGATTCCCAATTTCTCGAAAGAAAAAGAATCGCAGTATAGAGGAGCTTCCCATGGTGCAGCACAAAACTACTGTAGTTGTGGTGCTCATCTTGATCTGAGAAGAAGAAGGGTAAGGGTGGCTTCCTTTCCTTGACTCCTTCAACTCTCATCAACCTGATGAACATTCTCTTGTTCCTTTCCCTCCTTCCCTCCCTAGGTCTAGGTGCCACCAAATCAAACATAACCAACGTGTTGAACACTAGACTCTTTTGACCTCAACATTCTCTTGTTTCTTTCCCTTTGTAGATGCCCACCAAATCAACACAACCAACGTGTTGAACACTAGATTCTTTTGACATGAAATATTCTCACGTTTTCTTTCCCTCTGTAGGTTCCACAAAATCAACATAACCAACCTTCTGGAATAAGCGGGTAGCTATCTCAAAAACAATCAACAACTTCAAAAAAGCAGACAAATCTTTCATGCGCTGCGGCTGAATTCCTTGATGGCACCCAGTCCATCAATCCTCCAACATTATTACTCATTGTACATGGAGTAAGGTTGTGTGGGAATCTACAACAGTGGAGCTCCACCTCCCAAACAGCAGATGCCACATAGCAATAGGCCATTGTATGAGGTGTTGCCGCCGGATGTATGTGGGTTATGTGCCCATCCCCTCTTTGCCATATTGTCAGCTGATATGGTCTTTTCTTGAATGGTCAGTGGTTAGAGTATATATAGGCAAAGGAAGTAGGTCGGTGGAGCTACGAGGGGCCCACGAGGGTGGGGGGCGCCCCCTCCTGCCTCGTGGCCGCCTCGTTGCGTCTCTGACTTTCACTCCAAGTCTCCTGGATTGCGTTTGTCCCAAGAAAGATCCTCGCGAAGGTTTCATTCCGTTTGGATTTCGTTTGATATTCCTTTTCTGCAAAACGCTGAAATAGGCAAAAAAAAAACAACAACTGGCACTGGGCCTCCGGTTAATAGGTTGGTCCAAAAAATAATATAAAATAGCATATTGAAGCCCATTAAACATCCAAAACAGATAATATAATAGCATGGAACGATAAAAAATTATAGATACGTTGGAGACGTATAAGCAGACACATCCGGCCTCTCCCCCGAGGAGTGGCTTTCCCGTTACGACTTAGAAGACCAACTCTCCGTCATCTACACCGACGAGGAGGCCTATTGGTGCTTGCGTGGCTCCCAGAAATGGGTCTTGAAGGGTGACGCGAACACGGCCTACTTTCAGGCCATTGTGAATGGCCGCCGTAGACGCAACACCATCCCACTCCTCTGGGGCGGCGAGACCCTTCTGCAGTCTCCGGGTGACATTAGGGCCCACGTCGACGGGCTCTATAGGTCCTTGTTCTCCTCCGCTCCTAGGAGCGGACTATCTGTCGCCCTCGATTGCTGGACCGACAACCAGCTAGTTTCCACCGCGGAGAACGAGGCCCTTACGCCCCCCTTCTCTGAGGGCGAGGTCTGGGCTGCCATTAGAGGCATGAACCCTACCTCGGCCCCTGGTCCGGATGGCCTTCC
The DNA here is from genome assembly GCA_032464435.1 of Aegilops umbellulata. Lineage (NCBI taxonomy): Eukaryota > Viridiplantae > Streptophyta > Magnoliopsida > Poales > Poaceae > Aegilops > Aegilops umbellulata. Next base: position 788,161 of record CP136057.1, on the reverse strand, counting down.
GGTCAAATTCTTAGTCCATCTGGAATGTGATTAAGCCTGAGATCATGGCCATCTTCGATGAGTTCTACGTTGGGTCCATCGACCTCGGGCACCTCAACTATGGGATCATTTTGCTCATCCCCAAAGTGTTTGGGGCGTCCGACATCCGCCAGTTCCAACCGATCATGGTTATCAACGTGATATTCCGGATTCTGGCTAAAGGGTACGCCAATAGGGTGACCCTGCTCGCTGACCACATTACTGCTACCTCTTGAGCATGCGTTGGTTTTCCCTTAAAGAGGAAAGGGTGATGCAGCAAAGTAGCATAAGTATTTCCCTCAGTTTTTGAGAACCAAGGTATCAATCCAGTAGGAGACTACACGCAAATCCCTAATACCCGCACAAACAATTAAGAACCTTGCAACCAACGCGATAAAGGGGTTGTCAATCCCTTCACGGCCACTGCTACCTCTTGAGCACTGCGTTGGATTTCTTTGAAGAGGAAAGGATGATGCAGCAAAGTAGCGTAAGTATTTCCCTCAGTTTTTGAGAACCAAGGTATCAATCCAGTAGGAGGCTACGCGCGAGTCCCTCGTACTTGCACAAAGCAAATAACTCCTCGCAACCAACGCGATAAGGGGTTGTCAATCCCTTCACGGTCACTTACGAGAGTGAGATCTGATAGAGATGATAGATAATATTTTTGGTATTTTTGTGATAAGGATGCAAAGTAAAATAAAAGCAAAGTAAAAAAAAGCAAATGTAATAATAAAGTGTAGGAAGATTGATACGATGAAGATAGACCCGGGGCCATAGATTTCACTAGTGGCTTCTCTCAAGAGCATAAGTATTTTACGGTGGGTGAACGAATTACTATTGAGCAATTGACAAAATTGAGCATAGTTATGAGAATATCTAGGTATGATCATGTATATAGGCATCACGTCTGAGACAAGTAGACCGATTCCTGCCTGCATGTACTACTATTACTCCACTCATCAACCGCTATCCAGCATGCATCTAGAGTATTAAGTTCATGAAAACAGAGTAACGCCTTAAGCAAGATGACATGATTTAGAGGGATAAATTCATGCAATATGATAAAAACCCCATCTTGTTATCCTTGATGGCAACAATACAATACGTGCCTTGCTGCCCCTACTGTCACTGGGAAAGGACACCGCAAGATTGAACCCAAAGCTAAGCACTTCTCCCATTGCAAGAAAGATCAATCTAGTAGGCCAAACCAAACTGATAATTCGAAGAGACTTGCAAAGATAACCAATCATACATAAAAGAATTCAGAGAAGATTCAAATATTGTTCATAGATAATCTTGATCGTAAACCCACAATTCATTGGTCTCAAAAAACACACCGCAAAAAGAAGATTACATCGAATAGATCTCCACGAGAGAGGGTGAGAACATTGTATTGAGATCCAAAAAGAGAGAAGAAGCCATCTAGCTACTAACTATGGACCCGAAGGTCTGAGGTAAACTACTCACACTTCATCGGAGGGGCTATGGTGATGATGTAGAAGCCCTCCGTGGTGGATGCCCCCTCTGGCGGAGCTCCGGAACAGGCCCCAAGATGGGATCTCGTGGGTATAGAAGGTTGTGGCGGTGGAATTAGGTTTTTGGCTCCGTATTTGATCGTTTGGGGGTACGTAGGTTTATATAGGAGGAAGAAGTATGTCGGTGGAGCAACATGGGGCCCACGAGGGTGGAGGGCGCGCCCTGGGGGGGTGGGCGCGCCCCCTACCTCGTGCCCTCCTCGAAGCTTCCTTGACTTAGGGTCCAAGTCTCCTGGATCACATTTGGTGAAAAATCACGTTCCCGAAGGTTTTATTCCGTTTGGACTCCGTTTGATACCCCGTTTCTGCAAAACTCTGAAATAGGCAAAAAACAGCAATTCTGGGTTGGGCCTCCGGTTAATAGGTTAGTCCCAAAAATAATATAAAAATGGGTAATAAAGCCCAATATTTTCCAAAACAGTAGATAATATAGCATGGAGCAATAAAAAATTATAGATAAGTTGGAGACGTATCAACCACTTGCAAAAGTGAGATCTGATAAAGATAATAAGATAAATATTTTTGGTATTTTTGTTGTATAGATTGAAAAGTAAAGATTGCAAAATAAACGGCGACAGGAATAGCTAGTTGAGGGGAGATTAATATGACAGAAAATAGACCCCGGGGCCATAGGTTTCACTAGTGGCTTCTCTCAGGATAACATATATTACGGTGGGTGAACAAATTACTGCCGAGAAATTGATAGAAAAGCGTAAAGTTATGAGAATATCTAGGCATGATCATGAACATAGGCATCACGTCCGTGACAAGTAGACCGAAACAATTCTGCATCTACTACTATTACTCCACACATTGACCGTTGTCCAGCATGCATCTAGAGTATTAAGTTCATAAGAACAGAGTAACGCATTAGGCAAGATGACATGATGTAGAGGGATAAAGTCAAGCAATATGATATAAACCCCATCTTTTTATCCTCGATGGCAACAATACAGTACGTGTCATTTTCCTTTCTGCCACTAGGATCGAGCACCGCAAGATTGAAACCAAAGCTAAGCACTTCTCCCATTGCAAGAAAGATCAATCTAGTAGGCCAAACCAAACTGATAATTTGAAGAGACTTGAAAATATATTTAAATCATGCATAAAATAATTCAGAGAAGAATCAAATATTGTTCATAGATAATCTTGATCATAAACCCAAAATTCATCGGATCTCGGCAAACACACCGCAAAAAGTATTACATTGAATAGATCTCCAAGAAGATCGAGGAGAACTTTGTATTGAGATCCAAAGAGAGAGAAGAAGCCATCTAACTAATAACTATGGACCCGAAGGTCTGTGGTAAACTACTCACGCATCATCAGAGAGGCCATGGTGTTGATGTAGAAGCCCTCCGTGATCGAACCCCCCTCCGGCGAAGCACCGGAAAAGGCCCCAAGATGGGATCTCACGGGTATAGAAGGTTGCGGCGGTGAAAAAAGTGTTTCGTGGCTCTCCCCGAAGGTTTCATGGTATAAGAGTATATATAGGCGAAAGAAGTAGGTCAGTGGAGTTGCGAGGGGCCCACGAGGATGGGGGCGCGCCCACCTGCCTCGTGGCCGCCTCGTGGCTTCCTTGACCTCCACTCCAAGTCTCCTGGATTGCGTTTGTTCCAAAAACGATCCTCGCGAAGGTTTCATTCCGTTTGGATTCCGTTTGATATTCCTTTTCTGCGACTGAAATAGGCCAAAAAAACAGCAATTTGCACTGGGCTTTCGGTTAATAGGTTAGTCCCAAAAATAATATAAAAAAGTATATTAAAGCCCATTAAACATCCAAAACAGATAATATAATAGCATGAAACAATAAAAAATTATAGATACGTTGGAGACGTATCAAGCATCACCAAGCTTAATTCCTGCTCGTCCTCGAGTAGGTAAATGATAAAAACAGAATTTTTGATGTGGAATGCTCCCTAACATAATTTTCAATGCAATTCTCTTTATTGTGGCATGAATGTTCAGATCCAAAAGATTCAAGATAAAAGTTTAATATTGACATAAAAATGGTAATACTTCAAGTATACTAACCAAGCAATTATGTCTTATCAAAATAACATAGCCAAAGAAAGCTTATCCCTACGCAATACATGAGCGCAAGTTTGGCCATGCTTCATTTTCGTCACACAAAATGATCCCATCATGCATAACCCCGATGACAAGCCGAGCAATTGGTTCATACTTTTTAACGTGCTTCATCCTTTTCAACCCTTACGCAATACATGAGCGCAAGCCATAGATATAGCACTATAAGTGGAATAGCATATGATGATAGGGGTTATGTGAGAAGATAAAAAAGGAGAAAGTCTCACATTGACGCGGTTAATCAACGGGCTATGGAGATGCCCATCAATTGATGTCAATGCGAGGAGTAGGGATTGCCATGCAACAAATGCACTAGAGCTATAAGTGTATGAAAGCTCATCAAACGAAACTAAGTGGGTGTGCATCCAACTTGCTTGCTCACGAAGACCTAGGGCATTTTGAGGAAGCCCATCATTGGAATATACAAGCCAAGTTCTATAATGAAAGATTCCCACTAGTATATGAAAGTGACAAAATAAGAAACTCTCTATCATGAAGATCATGGTGCTATTTTGAAGCACAAGTGTGGAAAAGGATAGTAACATTGTCCCTTCTCTCGTTTTCTGTTTTTTTGTTTGGGCTTCTTTGGCCTTTTTTTATTTGGGCTTCTTTGGCCTCTTTTTTTATTTCATAGTCTTCATCATTGTCGGTGTCAAAACCGGCGTATCTCGGGTAGGGGGTCCCGAACTGTTCGTCTAGGTGGATGGTAACAGGAGACAAGGGACACGATGTTTTTACCCAGGTTCGGGCCCTCTCGATGGAGGTAAAACCCTACTCCTGCTTAATTAATATTGATGATATGGGTAGTACAAGAGTAGATCTACCACGAGATCAGAGAGGCTAAACCCTAGAAGCTAGCCTATGGTATGATTGTTGTTCGTCCTACGGACTAAAACCCTCCGGTTTATATAGACACCGGAGAGGGCTAGGGTTACACAGAGTTGGTTACAATGGGAGGAGATCATATCCGTATCGCCAAGCTTGCCTTCCACGCCAAGGAAAGTCCTATCCGGACACGGGACGAAGTCTTCAATCTTGTATCTTCATAGTCCAGGAGTCCGGCCAAAGGTCATAGTCCGGCTATCCAGACACCCCCTAATCCAGGACTCCCTCAGTAGCCCCTGAACGAGGCTTCAATGACGACGAGTCCGGCGCGCAAATTGTCTTCGGCATTGCAAGGCGGGTTCCTCCTCCGCATACTTCATAGAAGATTTTGAACACAAGGATAGTGTCCGGCTCTGCAAAACAAGTTCCACATACCACCGTAGAGAGAATAATATTTGCACAAATCTAATCTGCTGACGTATTCCGTAGCGTGACATCACACCATAGCCAAGCCTTTATTCGAATCGTTTTACTGTCCCACCTCAGCGCGTTTAGCGAGGCGGTTTCCTTGACACGTCTTGTCGAAGCAAAGATCGTGTGCCCTTATTCCGGGATTCTCATCAATACGGGCGTGGGTAACCCAACCGTGCCATTGATTACGGCGCTTGAGAGATAAGCGAGTTTTACTAGGCAGGTGGGGACGCGCAGTTTGTTGGGGAACGTTGCAGAAAACAAAAATTTTCCTATGGTTTCACCAAGATCCATCTATGAGTTCATCTAGCAACGAGTGATCGGATGCATCTACATACCTTTGTAGATCGCGAGCGGAAGCGTTCAGAGAACGGGGATGAGGTAGTCGTACACGACGTGATCCAAATCACCGGAGATCCTAGCACTGAACGGACGGCACCTCCGCGTTCAACACACGTACGGTCAGCGTGACATCTCCTCCTTCTTGATCCAGCAAGGGGGAAGGAGAGGTTGATGAAGATCCAGCAGCACGACGGCGTGGTGGTGGATGCAGGGCGTCACAGCAGCAGGGCTTCGCCGTGTACTACGAGAGGAAGAGGTGTAGCAGGGAGAGAGGGAGGCGCCAGGACTCAGGTGTTCTTGCCCCCTCCTCCCCCTTCATATATATAGCCCCCTAGGGGGGGCGCCGGCCCTAGGAGATTGGATCTCCTAGGGGGGGGCGGCGGCCAAGGGCTGGAGTGGCCCCCAAGCCAAGGTGGGGCGCCCCCCACCCCTAGGGTTTCAACCCTAGGCGCATGGGGTGGGCCTAGGGGGGCGCACCAGCCCACTATGGGCTGGTTCCCCTCCCCACTTTGGCCCATGGTGCCCTCCAGATTGGGTGGCCCCACCCGGTGGACCCCCGGGACCCTTCTGGTGGTCCCGGTACAATACTGATGACCCCGAAACTTGTCCCGATGGCCGAAACAGCACTTCCTATATGTAATTCTTTACCTCCGGACTATTCCGAAACTCCTCGTGACGTCCGGGATCTCATCCGGGACTCCGAACAACATTCGGGTTACTGCATATACATATCTTCACAACCCTAGCGTCACCGAACCTTAAGTGTGTAGACCCTACGGGTTTGGGAGACAGGCAGACATGACCGAGACGGCTCTCGGGCAATAACCAACAGCGGGATCTGGATACCCATGTTGGCTCCCACATTCTCCATGATGATCTCATCAGATGAACCACGACGTCGAGGATGCAATTGATCCCATATGCAATTCCCTTTGTCAATCGGTATTTTACTTGCCCGAGATTCGATCGTCGGTATCCCAATACCTTGTTCAATCTCGTTACCGGCAAGTCACTTTAATCGTACCGTAATTCATGATCCCGTGATCAAACACTTTGATCACATTGAGCTCATTGTGATGATGCATTACTGAGTGGGCCCGGTGATACCTCTCCGTCAAGCGGAGTGACAAATCCCAGTCTCGATCCGTGTCAACCCAACAGACACTTTCGGAGATACCCGCAGTATACCTTTATAGTCACCCAGTTACGTTGTGACGTTTGGCACACCCAAAGCACTCCTACGGTATCCGGGAGTTACACGATCTCATGGTCTAAGGAAAGGATACTTGACATTGGAAAACTCTAGCAAACAAACTATACGATCTTGTGCTATGTTTAGGATTGGGTCTTGTCCATCACATCATTCTCCTAATGATGTGATCTCGTTATCAATGACATCCAATGTCCATAGTCAGGAAACCATGACTATTTGTTGATCAACGAGCTAGTCAACTAGAGGCTTACTAGGGACATGTTGGTGTCTATTATTCACACATGTATTACGATTTCCGGATAACACAATTATAGCATGAATAAAGACAATTATCATGAACAAGGAAATATAATAATAACGCTTTTATTATTGCCTCTAGGGCATATTTCCAACAGTCTCCCACTTGCACTAGAGTCAATAATCTAGTTACATTGTGATGAATCGAACACCCATGGAATTCCCGTGTTGATCATGGTTTGTTCTAGGGAGAGGTTTAGTCAACGGATCTGCTACATTCAGGTCCGTATGTACTTTACAAATATCTATGTCTCCATCTTGAACATTTTCACGAATGGAGTTGAAGCGACGCTTGATGTGCCTGGTCTTCTTGTGAAACCTGGGCTCCTTGGCAAGTGCAATAGCTCCAGTGTTGTCACAGAAGAGTTTGATTGGCCCCAACGCATTGGGTATGACTCCGAGGTCGGTGATGAACTCCTTCACCCAAATTGCTTCATGTGCTGCCTCTGAGGCTGCCATGTACTCCGCTTCACATGTAGATCCCGCCATGACGCTCTACTTGCAACTGCACCAGCTTACTGCCCCACCATTCAAAATATACATGTATCCGGTTTGTGACTTAGAGTCATCCAGATCTGTGTCGAAGCTAGCGTCGACGTAACCCTTTACGACGAGCTCTTCGTCACCTCCATAAACAAGAAACATTTCCTTAGTCCTTTTCAGGTACTTCAGGATATTCTTGACCGTTGTCCAGTGTTCCTTGCCGGGATTACTTTGGTACCTTCCTACCAAACTTACGACAAGGTTTACATCAGGTCTGGTACACAACATAGCATACATAATAGAACCTATGGCTGAGGCATAGGGGATGACACTCATCTCTTCTATATCTTCTGCCGTGGTCGGACATTGAGCTGAGCTCAATTTCACACCTTGTAACACAGGTAAGAACCCCTTCTTAGATTGATCCATATTGAACTTCTTCAATATCTTATCAAGGTATGTGCTTTGTGAAAGACCTATGAGGCGTCTTGATCTATCTCTATAAATCTTGATGCCTAATATATAAGCAGCTTCTCCAAGGTCCTTCATTGAAAAACTCTTATTCAAGTAGGCCTTAATGCTGTCCAAGAGTTCTACATCATTTCCCATCAAAAGTATGTCATCTACATATAATATGAGAAATGCTACAGAGCTCCCACTCACTTTCTTGTAAATGCAGGCTTCTCCATAAGTCTGTGTAAACCCAAACGCTTTGATCATCTCATCAAAGCGAATGTTCCAACTACGAGATGCTTGCACCAGCCCATAAATCGAGCGTTGGAGCTTGCACACCTTGTCAGCATTCTCAGGATCGACAAAACCTTCCGGCTGCATCATATACAATTCTTCCTTAAGGAAACCATTAAGGAATGCCGTTTTGACGTCCATTTGCCATATCCCATAATCGTAGAATGCGGCAATTGCTAACATGATTCGGACGGACTTTAGCTCCGCTACCGGTGAGAAAGTCTCATCGTAGTCAACCTCTTGAACTTGTCGATAACCCTTAGCGACAAGTCGAGCTTTATAGATGGTCACATTACCATCCGTGTCTGTCTTCTTCTTAAAGATCCATTTATTTTCTATGGCTCGCCGTTCAACGGGCAAGTCAGTCAAAGTCCATACTTCGTTTTCATACATGGATCCTATCTCGGATTTCATGGCTTCTAGCCATTTGTCGGAATCCGGGCCCACCATCGCTTCTTCATAGTTCGAAGGTTCACCGTTGTCTAACAACATGATTTCCCAGACAGGGTTATCGTACCACTCTGGTGCGGAACGTGTCCTTGTGGACCTACGAATTTCAGTAGGAGCTTGATCAGAAGTATCTTGATCATCATCATTAATTTCCTCTCTAGTCGGTGCAGGCACCTCAGGAACGTTTTCTTGAGTTGCGCCATTATCCGGTTCGAGAGGTAACACTTCATCAAGTTCTACTTTCCTCCCACTTACTTCTTTCGAGAGAAACTCCTTCTCTAGAAAGGATCCATTCTTGGCAACAAAGATCTTGCCTTCGGATCTGAGGTAGAAGGTATACCCAATAGTTTCTTTAGGGTATCCTATGAAGACGCATTTTTCCGACTTGGGTTCGAGCTTTTCAAGTTGAAGTTTCTTGACATAAGCATCGCATCCCCAAACTTTTAGAAACGACAGCTTAGGTTTCTCTTAACACCTGATTTTGGCACAATGCAGAATGCAATGGAGATGGACTCAAATGACAAAATATTCTAAATAAGAAATTTCACATTGCCGAATGGAACAACTTTGATGTTTGGACCATAATTATTCGGCATCATATCAAAGACCAAAACTACACTCAGATTGTCATGTTTAGGTGTTCTAAGTGCTTTTTGGTCAATTACGCCTCCAGGACAACCTCGTATGAAGGAATGATCTACATGAATTATCTTCGTCTCGTCGAATCGGTCGATTTTGATATAAAAATCATCTCAATCCGAGTTCGTATGCAAAAGTTAGAGCTATCTGAATACAGCCCTCTCAAGAGGCGAAATATGACGCGGGAGACCAGACATGTTTTGGCAAGTGTCTGATGTAGTGCGTGAGTGTTTTGTACCAGAAGATGGCCTCGAATCGGAAAACGTTCAACACGAAAGTTTTTCGTCTCGTCAAAACGGTCAACTTTGCTTTTGGGCACATTTTCATCCGAGGTTGTTTACTGCCTCAAAAACCTTGCCGGGGAAAGCTTGCCGCCGTGAACAGTAACCTTGCCGGGGAAAGCTTGCCGCCGTGAACAGTAACCTTGCCGGAGGAGAGCTTGCCGCTGTGAAACAGTAACCTTGCCGGGGAAAGCTTGCCGCCGTGAACAGTAACCTTGACGGGAAAGCTTGCCGCCGTGAACAGTAGAAACTGTCGAGGCCAATCCGACCAGATGCTGAAGATGGGTTAAAATACTTGTCTAGATGGCTTCGGATGAAAACGTGTTCAACACGGGAGTTGTTCGTAACGTCGAAACGGTCAACTCTGCTTTTGGAGTCAACATCATCCGACATAGTATACGACCTGCAGAGACGCTGCAAGAGTCGGACGGTCCAGTCAGCTACATGAACGAGTCCGACTCGAAATTAGAGATGACCCCGTGGAGTATTCAAGATGACCTTATTTGGAAAAGTGATCAACATACGGATTGTTGGCCTCGTCGAAGCACACAAAATTGATATTTGAACCGTCTCCATCGGAAGTCATATGCAGATTCCACGGCCCATGCAAGGACCAAGACAGAAGATTGGACCAGATTCGGGCTAAATCCGAGTGGGACCAGAACTAGGACTCTAGGACGTGAATTGATGTAATTTTCTTGTAAGGAAAGCCTAGATAAATCCTTTGCTTGTACGGGAAGTCCAGCCGCCTCTTATATATGTTAGGGGTGACAGCCGATTGAACAACACACAATCGAACAAATCAATATACTACTTTTTCATCTACGTTTTATCTCCCCACCATTTTTCTCTCTCGTTCTTCGCTGTTCTTCGTGTTTGAGAGCTGCGAATCTCGAGGCTCTAGGGGCGAGCGAATCGACCTAGGGCAGCCCATAGCCGCCGCACTCCCTGACGGGGTCCCTCCCGGGGGTGTGGGGTTTTCGGGTCTGCAAAAGCGCCCGTCGACTGTCTTGCGTATCGCGCTGTCGGTCGGGTCTCCTTCGACGTGAGCTGCGGTGCATCACCGCCGGCGTTGAGGGTACACGTGACGTGTTCGTGTGTCAACACACTTTTTGGCGACTCCGCTGGGGACAGAAGATCAATCATCATCATCCACCATGTCCGATCTTCCCAAGCCATCTGAGGTAGACGCCGATAACATCATTAAGCCTAGTCTTGATGAGATATCGGCCAATCATCGCCAAGTCTATGAGGAGTACAAGAAGGCGCGCGAAGAGAAGGATTTGCAGGAGTTCCTTGCAAAATTCAAGAAGGATCGCCAAGGCAACATCACTCCGATTGAAGAAATCAAGTTCCCTCCTCTTCAAGCTGAGCAGGTTAAACCCGCTGTGAGTACTACCTTTTCTCCTAAGCAGTGGGCTGAGATTGAGAGTCGTATTGCTGATGGTAACAATCTGGTCTATCAAACTTTCATAGAAAATACCAATGCTCAGAAAAATATATCTCAATCATCTAGTGGTAATGATGGTGTAGCTGCTAGTGTGCAAAACCCTAATCTGGCTTTACCTATCTCATCGGCGCCTCCCATGCCGATGACTTATTATCCTACTCAAACAAATCATATTGTGACTGCACCCATTAATCCTATTATGAGCATGCCAGGTTCGGTGGCAATGCCGAACCAAATCCTACCTACAGCTACAACCACTCGGCCATTACCGAACTATAGTTCGGCATACATGCCACAGTTCATACCTACTGCTAGTAGTCCTACTCCTCCTATGCCGCTGCCACAAGTTGCATCGTCCACTATGGATGATGGTCTAGCTAATCTTAGAGAGGAGATGGCTAAGATGCTTCGAGAGAATTTTGGAGTTGAGTTACCTCGGAATCGGATTTACCAAAAGCCGTACCCTGAGTACTTTGATGCCATCCAGTGCCCTCCGGGATATAAGATTCCAGATTTTGTCAAATTCAATGGAGAGGGCACAAAAACCACATGGGAGCATGTTAGCCAATACCTGGCACAATTAGGTGAAGCAGGCTCACTAAATGAGTTGAAAGTGCGTTTATTTCCTCTATCATTAACCGGTACCGCATTTTCATGGTTTTCTTCTTTACCACATGGTTCCATTCGGGTTTGGTCGCAGCTAGAGCAGAAGTTTCATGATCACTTTTATAGCGGCGACAATGAACTCAAATTGTCACATCTAACATCGGTTAAATAGAAGCATGATGAATCGGTCTCCGATTACGTCAAGAGATTTAGAGAAACAAAAAACCGGTGTTTTAGTTTGGTGATAACCGAGAGAGACTTGGCAGACCTAGTGCTGAGTGGTTTGAGAATTCCCATTAGAGAAAAGCTAGAAGGCTATGAGTTCTTAAATATCAACGAAGTCTTACAAAGGGCTTTGGCTCAGGAAAGCCGAAGCAAAGACCTCAAAGAAGTGCATAGATATAAAGCCGATCGTCCAAAGATGAATATGGTGGAATATGATAGTGATCACTCGGACGATGAGGGTGACATTTTTTCTACTGAATTTGTTTGGCCATCTAAAGCCAAACCATTTACTTGCAATGATCTGAAACCGATTCATAAGAATCGTGATGAAGATATGAAGTTTAGTTTTAACATTGCTAAGTGTGATAGAATATTTGATGCTTTGCTGCAGGCTAAGATTATTAGAATATCTCATACTTTACCGCCGTTTGAAGAGCTGAAGCGGCGCGCTTATTGCAAGTATCATAATTCTTTTTCCCATGCTACTAACGATTGCAATGTTTTTCGACCACAGATACAATCGGCCATTAATGACGGACGATTGAACTTTTCTAAGATGCAAGTTGACAAACAACCTTTTCCAATGAATACCATGGAGTTAGAGGGGAAGAAGCTACTCATTCGGCCGGAGGTTGCCGAATCTGCTAATAAAGCTAATATCATTGTTGGTGAGCCCAGGGAAGACAAGGAGGGCAACAAGGTCATGGGGAGACAGGTTGTGCTTGACAAGCAACCCGGTGGCAAGGAGATAATCAAAATCACCATCAAGAATCCTACACTCGGGGGGCAACCGCAAGTGCAAGGAAATACTCGTGTTAAATTTGTCAAGCCCAAGAGTCCAGAAGTTGGCAAGTGGAAAACGAATAAAGCTAAAGTGCAGCGCAAGAAAATCAAACCAACTTTTGATATGTTGCTGTCCAAGTATGCTAGTCATGCAGCCGGTTCTAGCTCCAACCGGTCATCAAATCTGAAGCGCTCAAGATCACCTCCTCGGGAAGAATTTCAGCATCATGCAAGGCCACATGGGTCGTGGGCGCCGGGACCATGGGTGCCGCCACCCCCCTATGTGCCATACTACATGGGAGACTTCAATGGAGGATGGTGGCAGCCCCCAATGGCCCCTTATGCTTTTCATCCGGGTTGGGCAGAGCCAAGGAGGCCCGTTCATGAGAGACTTTCTTATCCCACACGAGGCCGTTTGAACAATAGTGTCAATCGGCCAGTGCAAGATAATCAAAAAGGGGTCGGCAAGCAAGAATGGCGTGTTAAGTCACCAAGTGCTGTAACGGTCGAGTCAAGCAAAGGCAAGGAAAAAACCGATGCCGACTCACTCATCTTGGGCACCGAAACATTCACCATACAACAGCCGATTATGCATAGCAATCCGACTGAGCTGATACTTGCTATCGTGCCAAAGCACTCGGCTAATGATCATGAAGCAAGCACCAGCCAAGTAAAAACGAGAGATCCTAAATACACTCAGCCAAAGTGGTGTCCTCCAGGGCTAACAAAGACACAAAAGAGGAAACTACAGAGGTTAAGGAGTCAAGAGATGGCAGAACAAGAGGCCGAGAAGCAAAGGGATAAGTTGTTCAATGACACTCGGCCTATGTTACCTACAAAACAAGTGTGGAGGCCCAAACATATACAAGATGCAGTAGCTTCTACACACACCACAGCAGCACCTACACCACCAAAGGAGGACGATGTAATCATTGCATCGTCTGCGTTACCTATTGCTTCATCTTCGCTCGAACAAATTTTAGAATCGATGGATACACTCGGGGAAGAGGAGGATATGTTAGATTACGAGTCTACACCGGTTCATGAAGGTATGGATATTAATATGGTGTATTACTTACCCGCTGAGTTTCGTGCTGTAGATGAGGAAGGGGAGGTGGCTCAGCTGGATTTTGGCCCTAAAAATGCAATATTCGAGAAGCCAAAAGACCCAGTAACGCATCTGAAACCGTTATATCTCAGAGGTCATATCAATGGGTCACCGCTCACTCGGATGCTTGTTGATGGTGGTGCTGTGGTGAATCTTATGCCGTATTCGGTCTTCAAAAAATTGGGGTTGCATGATAATGAGTTGATAAAGACCAACATGGTGCTCAATGGATTTGAAGGCAAAGAGAAAACTGAAGCCAAAGGTGTGATGTATGTGGAGCTCACGGTGGGAAGTAAAACTTTGGCTACCGCATTCTTTGTCGCTGAGGTGCAAGGTAACTACAACGTCATACTAGGCCGTGATTGGGTTCATGCAAACGAGTGCGTGCCATCCACTATGCACTAGTTTTTGATCCATTGGGTTGATGATGAAGTGGAAGTCATTCATGCGGATAACTCGGCCTGTGTTGCTTTGGCCGAGGCATCGGTGGATTGGCAACACCCAAATGCTACTTGCTTGACGGGACGTGACTTGTCAGAGTTCGATTTTCTCAGCGCAACCAAGAATGGTTTCGTGCCCGTCTCTTTAAAGCCGACTGAGTGCAATCGGCTCCAAGGTATGATATGTTTAAATGGATCCTAACTCAGATTGGTTACAAAAGCGACTTGTAGAATATCGGTCCAGTGAGAACGATATGTATGAGTCCATAGAAGAGTTAGATGATATGGATAAATTAGGACAAGGTTTTACATCGGTCGATCCATTAGAAGAGATAGATATAGGAGATGGTTTAACTCCTAGGCCGACATTTGTAAATGCAAATTTAAGAGCCGATCATAAAGCTAAGTTGATCGAGCTGTTGAAAGAATAGGTTTGTTGCTTTGCATGGGAATATCATGAGATGCCAGGTTTAAGCCGAGAGCTAGTGGAGCATCGGTTACCTATAAAGGCTGGTTTTAGACCATATAAACAATCGGCCAGAAAGTTTAATCCAAAAACATATGACCGGATCAAGGAAGAGATCGGTCGTTTGCTTAAAGCTAATTTTATTAGACCTTGCAGGTATGCCGAGTGGATTTCTAACATTGTCCCCGTGAAGAAGAAAGGATCCGGCAAGTTGAGGGTGTGCATTGACTTCAGAGATTTGAATAGGGCTACACCCAAAGATGAGTATCCCATGCCAATAGCTGATATGCTTATTAATGATGCTTCTGGACATAAGGTTATTAGCTTTCTAGATGGTAATGCCGGATACAATCAAATTTTTATGGCCGAAGAGGACATGTCCAAGACAGCTTTTCGTTGCCCCGGTTTTCTTGGTTTATTCGAGTGGACAGTGATGACATTCGGATTAAAAAATGCTGGCGCCACATATCAAAGGGCCATGAATTTGATTTTTCATGATTTACTCGGTGTCATACTTGAAGTTTATATTGATGATATTGTTTTCAAATCGGATGCTTTTGAATCTCACTTGGCCGATTTGCGTTTAGCTTTTGAAAGAATGAAAAAGTATGGACTGAAGATGAATCCTTTAAAGTGTGCTTCGGCGTGTCAGCTGGCAAGTTTTTGGGTTTCATTATTCATGAAGATGGTATAGAGATTGATCCCAAAAGGATAGAAGCTATACAGAAAGTGGAGGCTCCAACATGCAAGAGAGATATGCAAAAGTTCCTTGGCAAGGTCAATTATTTGAGAAGGTTCATAGCTAATCTATCAGAGAAAGTTGATGCATTTACTCCTATCCTTCGGTTAAAGAATGATGCTGATTTCACTTGGGGGGCAAAACAGCAAGAAGCATTTGATATGATCAAGAATTATTTGTGCACTCCTACGGTGATGAGAGCACCCAAGCATAGGGAACCCTTCAAACTTTACATTGCAGCAGAGGAGGGAGTTATTGGTGCTGTTCTAACTCAAGAGACCGAAGGAAAAGAGCATGCCATCACTTATTTGAGCCGCCGCTTATTGGATGCAGAGACAAGGTATACATTTATTGAGAAATTATGTCTATGCTTGTATTATGCTTGCACAAAATTGAGACATTATTTAGTGTCGAGTGCTTGCGTAGTAGCTTGTCAGACCGATGTCATTAAATACATGTTGCATAGTCCAATTCTTAGTGGTAGAATTGGCAAGTGGGCTTATGCTTTGATTGAATATGATTTGGCTTATGAATCTCTAAAATCCATGAAGGGCCAAATTGTTGCTAATTTCATTGTTGAACATCGGATTTATGACAAGCATGATAGTAATATGAACCTTGTTTCATTAGTACCATGGAGATTATACTTTGATGGTTCAGTTTGTAGCAATGGCCAAGGTGTTGGTATTGTTTATATATCTCCTCATGGTGCTGTTTTTGAAGCCTCATGCCGCTTAGAATATTTTTGCACAAACAATCAAGCCGAATATGAAGCATTGTTATTCGGCCTAGAGATGTTACTTGTTATAGGTGTTACATATATTGAGGCTTATGGTGATTCATTACTAGTGGTGCAGCAAATATCCAAAGTCTTTCAGTGTTTGGACGAATCACTTAATGTTTATCTTGATAAATGTTTAGATGTAATCTCTACTTTGGATTATTTTAGCATTGCTCATATATCTAGACATGACAATTGGAAAGCAAATGAGTTGGCACAACAAGCATCCGGCTATCATGTTGATCGTGGCATGTTTCATATTTCTGAAAAGCCGATGTCTAGTCTTGCCAACATAAGGGAGGCCGAACCGGAGCCCGTCGTTTCGGCCACTAATGAAATATTCAATGCAGGAGAAAATCAAGACTGGAGGAAACCCATCATTGATTATTTGTGTGATCCTAGTAGAAGGGTGGACAGGGCTGTTCGGCATATGGCTTTCAAATACACAATGAGAGATGATGATCTCTATCACCGAACGGTTGATGATGTTATTTTAAAGTGCTTGGACGAGGACCAAGCGAGAATTGCTATGGAAGAGGTCCATGAAGGTATTTGTGGCACTCATCAGTCGGCTCGCAAGATGAAGTGGTTACTACGACGTGCTGGGTTTTATTGGCCGACTATGATTAATGATTGCTTCAGATATTATAAAGGGTGTGAAGCTTGTCAAAAATTTGGTGATATTCAGTTGGCTCCTGCTGCTATGTTACATCCCATTATCAAGCCGTGGCCTTTCAGAGGATGGGGTTTAGACTTTATTGGACAAATTCATCCATCTTCCTCAAAGGGGCATCGGTTCGTATTGGTGGCAACCGATTATTTCACTAAATGGTCTGAAGCAGTACCTCTCAAGAACATGACACATACAGAGGTGATTAAATTCATAACCGAGCACATTATTCATAGATTCGACATTCCTCAAACATTGACTACAGATCAAGGCTCCTCTTTCATGTCACACCAAGTTAGAGAATTTGCCGAATCTTATAACATAAAATTGCTCAATTCCTCTCCATATTATGCCCAAGCCAATGGACAAGCTGAGTCTAGCAATAAAATTTTAATCAAGCTCATCAAGAAGAAGATTGAGGATAACCCAAGGAGATGGCATGAGTTGTTGTCTGAAGCTTTGTGGGAACATAGAATTTCAAGGCATGGTGCTACAAAGGTGACTCCATATGAGCTAGTATATGGTCAAGAGGCTGTTTTACCAGTGGAAGTGAATTTGAGTGCTTTGAGAATAGCCAAACAGAATGATTTATCGGCAGTGGACTTTTTACAATTTGATGATGGACAACATTGATGAAGTTGCTAATAAACGTTTGGCTGCTTTAAGGGCCATAGAGAGGGACAAGCTGAGGGTAGCCAGAGCTTACAATAAAAAGGTCAAGTTGAAGAATTTTCAGGTTGGCGATCTTGTGTGGAAAGTGATTCTACCGATTGGTTCTAGAGATAGAAAATTCGGGAAATGGTCTCCAAGTTGGGAAGGTCCTTTTAGGATTACAAGAGTTGTTCCCGGAAATTCATATTTGGTGGAATCCATAAAAGGGGCATTGTTACCTCGAGCTCTCAATGGCAAATATTTGAAGAAGTACCACCCGAGTGTGTGGCAGGAAGCCTAACTAGGCAATGGCCGATATACGATTATCGCCCTTAGCACAAACATGGTCGATGCATAATTATCGCCCTGAAAGAAATGGATGGCCGATGGAGTGTTGACATCGTCCTTAGAACAAACATGGTGCAAATTATTTTTCGGCATGCAAGCTTTGCCGAAAAACAGGGGGGCATGTGTTAACACCTGATTTTGGCACAATGCAGAATGCAATGGAGATGGACTCAAATGACAAAATATTCTAAATAAGAAATTTCACATTGCCGAATGGAACAACTTTGATGTTTGGACCATAATTATTCGGCATCATATCAAAGACCAAAACTACACTCAGATTGTCATGTTTAGGTGTTCTAAGTGCTTTTTGGTCAATTACGCCTCCAGGACAACCTCGGATGAAGGAATGATCTACATGAATTATCTTCGTCTCGTCGAATTGGTTGATTTTGATATAAAAATCATCTCAATCGAAGTTCGTATGAAAAAGTTAGAGCTATCTGAATACATCCCTGTCAAGAGGCGAAATATGACGCGGGAGACCAGACATGTTTTGGCAAGTGTCTGATGTAATCCGTGAGTGTTTTGTACCAGAAGATGGCCTCGAATCGGAAAACTTTCAACACGAAAGTTTTTCGTCTCGTCAAAACGGTCAACTTTGCTTTTGGGCACATTTTCATCCGAGGTCGTTTACTGCCTCAAAAACCTTGCCGGGGAAAGCTTGCTGCCGTGAACAGTAACCTTGCCGGGGAAAGCTTGCCGCCGTGAACAGTAACCTTGCCGGAGGAGAGCTTGCCGCTGTGAAACAGTAACCTTTCCGGGGAAAGCTTGCAGCCGTGAACAGTAACCTTGCCGGGAAAGCTTGCCGCCGTGAACAGTAGAAACTGTCGAGGCCAATCCGACTAGATGCTGAAGATGGGTTAAAATACTTGTCTAGATGGCTTCGGAGGAAAACGTGTTCAACACGGGAGTTGTTCGTAACGTCGAAACGGTCAACTTTGCTTTTGGAGTCAACATCATCCGACATAGTATACGACCTGCAGAGACGCTGCAAGAGTCGGACGGTCCAGTCAGCTACATGAACGAGTCCGACTCGAAATTAGAGATGACCCCGTGGAGTATTCAAGATGGCCTTATTTGGAAAAGTGATCAACATACGGATTGTTGGCCTCGTCGAAGCACACAAAATTGATATTTGAACCGTCTCCATTGGAAGTCATATGCAGATTCCACGGCCCACGCAAGGAGTAAGACAGAAGATTGGACCAGATTCGGGCTAAATCCGAGTGGGACCAGAACTAGGACTCTAGGACGTGAATTGATGTAATTTTCTTGTAAGGAAAGCCTAGATAAATCCTTTGCTTGTACGGGAAGTCCAGCCGCCTCTTATATATGTCGGGGGTGACGGCCGATTGAACAACACACAATCGGACAAATCAATATACTACTTTTTCATCTACGTTTTATCTCCCCACCGTTTTTCTCTCTCGTTCTTCGCTGTTCTTCGTGTTTGTGAGCTACGAATCTCGAGGCTCTAGGGGCGAGCGAATCGACCTAGGGCAGCCCATAGCCGCCGCACTCCCTGACGGGGTCCCTCCCGGGGGTGTGGGGTTTTCGGGTCTGCAAAAGCGCCCGTCGACTGTCTTGCGTATCGCGCTGTCGGTCGGGTCTCCTTCGACGTGAGCTGCGGTGCATCACCCCCGGCGTAGAGGGTACACGTGACGTGTTCGTGTGTCAACAGTTTCTTCCCAAACCATAATTCATACGGTGTCGTCTCAACGGATTTCGACGGAGCCCTATTTAAAGTGAATGCGGTAGTCTCTAAAGCATAGCCCCAAAAAGATAGCGGTAAATCGGTAAGAGACATTATAGATCGCACCATATCTAATAGAGTGCGATTACGACGTTCGGACACACCATTATGCTAAGGTGTTCCAGGCGGTGTGAGTTGTGAAACTATTCCACATTTTCTTAAGTGTGTGCCAAATTCGTGACTCAAGTATTCTCCTCCACGATCTGATCGTAGAAACTTAATCTTTCTGTCACGTTGATTTTCAACCTCACTCTGAAATTTCTTGAACTTTTCAAAGGTCTCAGACTTGTGTTTCATTAAGTAGATATACCCATATCTACTCAAGTCATCAGTGAGGGTGAGAACATAACGATAGCCACTGCGAGCCTCAACACTCATTGGACCGCACACATCAGTATGTATGATTTCCAATAAGTTGGTTGCTCGCTCCATTGTTCCTGAGAACGGAGTCTTGGTCATTTTACCCATGAGGCATGGTTCGCACGTGTCAAATGATTCATAATCAAGAGACTCCAAAAGTTCATCTGCAGATACAATGTTCATGCTCAAACTTGGCACTAAATAACAATTATTGAGGTTTAAAACTAATCCCGTAGGTAAATGTAGAGGTAGCGTGCCGACGACGATCACATCGACCTTGGAACCATTCCCGACGCGCATCGTCACCTCGTCCTTCGCCAGTCTCCGCTTATTCCGCAGCTCCTGCTTTGAGTTACAAATATGAGCAACTGCACCGGTATCAAATACCCAAGAGCTACTACGAGTACTGGTAAGGTACACATCAATTACATGTATATCACATATACCTTTTGTTTTGCTGGCCTTCTTGTCCGCTATGTATTTTGGACAATTCCGCTTCCAGTGACCACTTCCCTTGCAATAAAAACACTCAGTCTCGGGCTTGGGTCCATTCTTTGGCTTCTTCCCGGCAGCTTGCTTGCCGGGCGCGGCAACTTCCTTGCCGTCCTTCTTGAAGTTCTTTTTACCCTTGCCCTTCTTGAACTTAGTGGTTTTATTCACCATCAACACTTGATGTTCCTTTTTGACTTCTACCTCTGCTGATTTCAGCATAGCAAATACTTCAGGAATGGTCTTTTCCATCCCCTGCATACTGAAGTTCATCACAAAGCTCTTGTAGCTTGGTGGAAGTGACTGGAGGATTCTGTCAATGACCGCATCGTCCGGGAGATTAACTCCCAGCTGAGTCAAGCGGTTATGTAACCCTGACATAGTGAGTATGTGCTCACTGACAGAACTATTTTCCTCCATCTTACAGCTGAAGAATTTGTCGGAGACTTCATATCTCTCGACCCGGGCATGAGCTTGGAAAACCATTTTCAGCTCTTCGAACATCTCATATGCTCCATGTCTCTCAAAACGCTTTTGGAGCCCCGGCTCTAAGCTGTAAAGCATGCTGCACTGAATGAGGGAGTAGTCATCGGTACGTGCCTGCCGAGCGTTCATAACGTCTTGTTCTGCAGGGAGAACAGGTGCGTCACCCAGCGGTGCTTGTAGGACATAATCTTTCTTGGCAGCTATGAGGATGATCCTCAGGTTCCGGACCCAGTCCGTGTAGTTGCTGCCATCGTCTTTCAGCTTGGTTTTCTCTAGGAACACGTTGAAGTTGAGGACTACGTTGGCCATTTGATCTACAAGACATATTGTAAATATTTTAGACTAAGTTCATGATAATAAAGTTCATCTAATCAAATTATTAATGAACTCCCACTTAGATAGACATCCCTCTTCTAGTCATCTAAGTATAACATGATCCGAGTCAACTAGGCCGTGTCCGATCATCACGTGAGACGGACTAGTCAACATCGGTGAACATCTTCATGTTGATCGTATCTTCTATACGACTCATGCTCGACCTTTCGGTCTTCTGTGTTCCGAGGCCATGTCTGTACATGCTAGGCTCGTCAAGTCAACCTAAGTGTTTGCATGTGTAAATCTGTCTTACACCCGTTGTATGTGAACGTTAGAATCTATCACACCCGATCATCACGTGGTGCTTCGAAACAACGAACTGTCGCAACGGTGCACAGTTAGGGGGAACACTTCTTGAAATTATTATGAGGGATCATCTTATTTACTACCGTCGTTCTAAGTAAACAAGATGCAAAACATGATAAACATCACATGCAATCAAATAATAAACGTGACATGATATGGCCAATGATCTCCATCTTGGGGCTCCATGATCATCTTTGTCACCGGCTCCTTTGATCTCCATCTTGGGGATCCATGATCATCTTTGTCACCGGCTTGACACCATGATCTCCATCATCATGATCTCCATCATCGTGTCTCTATGAAGTTGCTCGCCAACTATTACTTCTACTACTATGGCTAACGCGTTTAGCAATAAAGTAAAGTAATTTACATGGCGTTTCTCAATGACACGCAGGTCAGACAAAAATAAAGACAACTCCTATGGCTCCTGCCGGTTGTCATACTCATCGACATGCAAGTCGTGATTCCTATTACAATAGCATGAACATCTCATACATCACATATAGATCATTCATCATTCATCACAACTTTGGCCATATCATATCACAAAGCACTTGCTGCAAAAACAAGTTAGACGTCCTCTAATTGTTGTTGCAAGTTTTACGTGGCTGAATTAGGGTTCTAGCAAGAACGTTTTCTTACCTACGTGAAAGCCACAATGTGATTTGTCAACTTCTATTTACCCTTCATAAGGACCCTTTTCATCGAATCCGCTCCAGCTAGAGTGGGAGAGATAGACACCCGCCAGCCACCTTATGCAACTAGTGCATAAGAAGTCGGTGGAACCGGTCTCACGTAAGCGTACGTGTAAGGTTGGTCCGGGCTGCTTCATCCCACAATACCGTTGAAGCAAGATAAGACTAGTAGCGGCAAGAAAGTTGACAAATCTACGCCCACAACAAATTGTGTTCTACTTGCGCAAGAAGAACTACGCATAGACCTAGCTTATGATGCCACTGTTGGGGAACGTTGCAGAAAACAAAAATTTTCCTACGGTTTCACCAAGATCCATCTATGAGTTCATCTAGCAACGAGTGATCGGATGCATCTACATACCTTTGTAGATCACGAGCGGAAGCGTTCAGAGAACGGGGATGAGGTAGTCGTACACAACGTGATCCAAATCACCGGAGATCCTAGCACCGAACGGACGGCACCTCCGTGTTCAACACACGTACGGTCAGCGTGACGTCTCCTCCTTCTTGATCCAGCAAGGGGGAAGGAGAGGTTGAAGAAGATCCAGCAGCACGACGGCGTGGTGGTGGATGCAGGGCATCACAGCAGCAGGGCTTCGCCGTGTACTACGAGAGGAAGAGGTGTAGCAGGGAGAGAGGGAGGCGCCAGGACTCAGGTGTTCTTGCCCCCTCCTCCCTCCTCATATATATAGCCCCCTAGGGGGGGCGTCGGCCCTAGGAGATTGGATCTCCTAGGGGGGCAGCGGCCAAGGGCTGGAGTGGCCCCCAAGCTAAGGTGGGGTGCCCCCACCCCTAGGGTTTCAACCCTAGGCGCATGGGGTGGGCCTAGGGGGGCGCACCAGCCCACTATGGGCTGGTTCCCCTCCCCACTTTGGCCCATGGGGCCCTCCGGGATGGGTGGCCCCACCCGGTGGACCCCCGGGACCCTTCTGGTGGTCCCGGTACAATACCGATGACCCCGAAACTTGTCCCGATGGCCGAAACAGCACTTCCTATATGTAATTCTTTACCTACGGACTATTCCGAAACTCCTCGTGGCGTCCGGGATCTCATCTGGGACTCCGAACAACATTCGGGTTACTGCATATACATATCTTCACAACCCTAGCGTCACCGAACCTTAAGTGTGTAGACCCTACGGATTCGGGAGACAGGCAAACATGACCGAGACGGCTCTCGGGCAATAACCAACAGCGGGATCTGGATACCCATGTTGGCTCCCACATGCTCCACGATGATCTCGTGATGATGCATTACCGAGTGGGCCCGGTGATACCTCTCCGTCAAGCGGAGTGACAAATCCCAGTCTCGATCCGTGTCAACCCAACAGACACTTTTGGAGATACCCGCAGTATACCTTTATAGTCACCCAGTTACGTTGTGACGTTTGGCACACCCAAAGCACTCCTATGGTATCCGGGAGTTACACGATCTCATGGTCTAAGGAAAGGATACTTGACATTGGAAAACTCTAGCAAACGAACTATATGATCTTGTGCTATGTTTAGGATTGGGTCTTGTCCATCACATCATTCTCCTAATGATGTGATCTCGTTATCAATGACATCCAATGTCCATAGTCAGGAAACCATGACTATCTGTTGATCAACGAGCTAGTCAACTAGAGGCTTACTAGGGACATGTTGGTGTCTATTATTCACACATGTATTACGATTTCCGGATAACACAATTATAGCATGAATAAAGACAATTATCATGAACAAGGAAATATAATAATAACACTTTTATTATTGCCTCTAGGGCATATTTCCAACACAGTTTGCGTCCGCCCATATAAGGGGATAAGAATCCACCTTTTTACCTATGCCTTCTTCCTCCTTTGCCTATCCATTTCCGCGCACTCTGTTGGGTAACGTAGTAATTTCAAAAAAAATTCCTACGCACACGCAAGATCATGGTGATGCATAGCAACGAGAGGGGAGAGTGTTGTCTACGTACCCTCGTAGACCAAAAGCGGAAGCGTTATATCAACGCGGTTGATGTAGTCGTACGTCTTCACGATCCGACCGATCCAAGCACCGAAACTACGGCACCTCCGAGTTCTTGGCACACGTTCAGCTCGATGACGATCCCCGGGCTCTGATCCAGCAAAGCGTTGGGGAAGAGTTCCGTTAGCACGACGGCGTGGTGACGATCTTTATGTTCTACCGTCGCAGGGCTTTGCCTAAGCACCGCTATAATATTATCGATAATTATGGTGGAGGGGAGCACCACACACGGCTAAGAGAATGATCACGAAGATCAACTTGTGTGTGTAGAGGTGCCCCCTGCCCCCGTATATAAAGGAGCAAGGGGGAGGGGCGGCCGGCCAGGAGGGGCGCGCCAGGGAGGAGTCCTACTCCTACCGGGAGTAGGACTCCCTCCTTTTCCTTGTCCAAGTAGGAGAGGGGGAAGGAAGGGAGAGAGGAGAGGAAGGAAAGGGGGGGGGGCGCCACCCCCCCTCCTTGTCCAATTCAGACTAGAGGGGGAGGGGGCACGCGGCCAGCCCTGGCCACCTCTCCTCTTCTCCACTTTAGGCCCATAAGGCCCATTAACCCCCGGGGGGTTCCGGTAACCCCCCAGTACTCCGATTTTATCTGAAACTTCTCCAGAACACTTCCGGTGTCCGAATATAGTCGTCCAATATATCAATCTTTATGTCTCGACCATTTCGAGACTCCTCGACATGTCCGTGATCACATCCGGGACTGCGAACAAACATCGGTACATCAAAATATATAAACTCATAATGAAACTGTCATCGTAACGTTAAGCGTGCGGACCCTACGGTTCGAGAACAATGTAGATATGACCGAGACATGTCTCCGGTCAATAACCAATAGCGGAACCTGGATGCTCATATTGGCTCCTACATATTCTACGAAGATCTTTATCGGTCAGACCGCATAACAACATACGTTGTTCCCTTTGTCATCGGTACGTTACTTGCCCGAGATTCGATCGTCGGTATCTCAATACCTGGTTCAATCTCGTTACCGGCAAGTCTCTTTACTCATTCTGTAATACATCATCTCGCAACTAACTCATTAGTTGCAATGATTGCAAGGCTTATGTGATGTGCATTACCGAGAGGGCCCAGAGATACCTCTCCGACAATCGGAGTGACAAATCCTAATCTCGAAATACGCCAACCCAACATGTACCTTTGGAGACACCTGTAGAGCACCTTTATAATCACCCAGTTACGTTGTGACGTTTGGTAGCACACAAAGTGTTCCTCCGGTAAACGGGAGTTGCATAATCTCATAGTCATAGGAACATGTATAAGTCATGAAGAAAGCAATAGCAACATACTAAACGATCGGGTGCTAAGCTAGTGGAATGGGTCATGTCAATCACATCATTCTCCTAATGATGTGACCCCGTTAATTAAATGACAACACATGTCTATGGTTAGGAAACATAACCATCTTCGATTAACGAGCTAGTCAAGTAGAGGCATAATAGTGACGTTTAGTTTGTCTATGTATTCACACAAGTATTATGTTTCCGGTTAATACAATTCTAGCATGAATAATAAACATTTATCATGATATAAGGAAATAAAATAATAACTTTATTATTGCCTCTAGGGCATATTTCCTTCACACTCGATCTCCAGCGCCCGAGCCCGCACACCTCACCTCAACCTTCTCCAGCCATATCCGGAGCGGGAGGCAAGTGGATGGTCTCCTCCGTCACGGAGGGACACATCAAAAAGCTAAGGAAGGCCGGATACTTGTCTAACGACATCGCGCATCGGCTTCCAGAAGAGGGGCAGCTCATCCCCACCCCAAGGACCCATGAGAGGGTGGTGGTCCTTACCCACTTCCTCCGCGGACTGGGTTTTCCTCTCCACCCATTTGTCCGGGGGCTCATGTTCTACTACGGCCTGGATTTCCATGATCTGGCCCCGAACTTCATCCTCAACATCACGGCATTTATCGTCGTGTGCGAGGCCTTCCTCTGCATCCCACCCCACTTTGGTTTATGGCTGAAGACTTTTAACGTCGAGCCGAAGGTAGTGCGCGGCTGCCAGGCGGAGTGCCGAGGGGCCATGGTGGGCAAGATGCCCAACGTCCTATGGTTCGAGGGCTCTTTTGTGGAGACCCTGAAGGGGTGGCAATCGGGGTGGTTCTACATCAACGAGCCGCGTGACCCTGAATGGGTCGCAGCCCCCGAGTTCCGATCTGGAGCCCCTACGCGGCTCACCTCCTGGAAGGAGACGGGCCTGTCGTGGGGCAAAAAAGGAGGGCTGACCGGACTCCAGACATGTGTCCAAACCCTGGTGAGCAAGAAGCTCAAACTCATCAATGTAGTCCAGGTCATGCTCATCCGCCGGATCCTCCCGTGCCAACAACGGGCTTTTAGCCTGTGCGAGTTCAATCCGGCACAACACCGAACCCTGAGCAGGCTCTTCGACACTACGTATGAAGATGCCTGGAAGGTGCTGTTCAAGGGCACCGAGGCTCCCGCATCCGCTTCCGAGGATCGCGGATTCAGCGCGCAGCGTCAAGCCGGCGCGGTAAGTTGTTTTTACCCTTTACAGTTTTTTTGCCTTTCATAGTTTGACTCTATGTGGGATCTAAACTCATTTACCTTTGACAGGACTGGTAAGAGACGTCCGGATAGATCAGCTGTCCGGCTCCTTTGCCCAAAGACCCAGTGGACGCCCGTTTGACAGGGCTGCTGGTTCCGGCACCCTATGTGGTGCCGGAGAAGAAGGCCAAGAAGAAGGCCACGGGGACTCGAAAGAGTGCCCGGCGCCTGGTGGTGTCGGATTCATCGTTCGACTACTCCGAGACGCACTCCTCCCACGAATACGAGGAGGAGGAAGAAGAGGCCTCTCCCCCTCCAATGGGGGGAGGAAAGAAAAGGAAGGCCGCCCCAACTGGGGAGGCCGGAGGGTCCAAGAAGGGGAAAACCCTTCCTCCGGACTACTCCACCAATACCGACGACGGCGAAGAGGAGTGGCTGCTCAGGGCCAAGCCCCTGGCGAAATCGTAAGTATCCGGACACCAGAGTGATTCATAGTGTTCCTTCATTGCGTAGCTTTTCCTGACGCCGCATAAAATTATGCAGTCCACCCAAAGACCGGCTCGACGTGTCGACGAGCGGCTCCCTGGATTCGTCGGATGTGAACAGCACTTCACTTCCGGCCGCCTCCTCCCCTCACCCTACGGATAATGCCGAGGTGTTGTCGCAGGAGGCTCCAGGCTAGGGGGAGGTGGTCCTGGAGGCGCCGCAAGGCGACCTCCCGGACTCCAGGCGCCAAGGGGACAAAACCCCCAAGGGTTCCAAGTCCGGCCCTAGGCCGGACACCGCACCGGAACCTTCAAAGGTTCTGGAGTCCGGCAGGCGACCCCCTAGTAAGAAGGGCAAGCCTACAACTCCGGTGACCTCCGCCCATTCGAAGGCACCGGATAATTTGCTGGAGGTGCTTAACGGCGCCTCCATCAACGAGGAGCACCGTACTGTAATGAGTGCGGTGATCCAGAAGGTTCAGTCTGCCAAGAGCGGACTGACCGAAGCCAGTGCCAGCCTTTTAACAGGCTTCGAGGTATGTAAAGAATATATGAAAATATTACCGCATAGACAGTAGCCCCTGATGCTCTGTTTGGCGTTCAGAAAGAAAAGCCGGATAGAGGATCTAATAACATTCGCAGGAGTCTAACAAAAGTAAGTCAAATATGCGTATGCAGGCTTCGCTGCTGGCGTCCGCCGCACTGGCTGCGGAGGTGGACACGCTGAAGCAGAACCTCGAGCGGTCCGAGCAAGAGCACGGCCTTGCCAAGAAGCAGCTCGAGGACAAAGAAGGTAAGATATACCTTATTTAAATATATAAAAAGGTGCAATTACAAAAGTTGACGGGATCAACGTGGCTATTGTAGGGGCCACAACTAAGGTGGCGACCCTTAAGCAAGCGCTGTCCGAGGCCGAAAAGAGGGCGTCCGCGGAGCGCACCGAGCGTGAGAAGCATGAGGCGCAGGTTGGTGAGGTGCAGCAAGAGCTCCAGGCTCTCCTGAAAAAACATGAGAGTTTGGAGTTTGACTCGAAGACGCGAGAGTCCGAGCTCGCGGTGGCCATTGAAAATGCCAAGTCTGCCAAGGCCGAAGCCCAGAAGGCCCTCCAGGAGGTGGAGGCGATGAAGAAGATAGCAGCGGGTAAGGCATTCTTTATGCAAAGCAAGCACGTGAAAGTGCGTTATTTGTTACTTACCTGAATTCGGAGCTCTCCAGGAGCATTCGCAGATTTGCCCCGCAGCGTGTCAGATGCCGCCGCCTTCTACCGAGCCGAGGAGGGAAGCTCGAAGGAGAAGGTGTTCTGGTCTCAGTATGCTGAGGCCGGACACCCTATGCCCTTGAGCGGCCAGCTGAAGCAACTGGTCGAGCTCCACAAGGTGGCCGAACAGGCCATGAAGGGCCTCATAGTTCGACTCTGGCCTGGAGAGGCTCTGCCTGGGAGCTACTTCGGGCTGGTGAGGCGGCTGGTGGAGGCCTGTCCAAGGCTCGAAGTCATCAAGCGCCCCGTCTGCATCGAAGGTGCCCGTAGGGTGCTTGCCCGCGCTAAGATGCACTGGGGCAAGCTGGATGCGGAGAAGCTTGTGAAGGATGGGCCATCGCCGGGCAAGGAGCATCGCCACCCCGAAATGTACTATGAGGGCGTCCTGAAGGGCGCCCGCCTTATGGCGGACGAATGTTCAAAAGATGTAATTTTTGAGTGAAACTTGCTCGTTTTATCCTGTGCGCTGAAAACTTGTTCATATGCGCTATGCAACGTTTGTTGAATTTAAAATATTACCTTCTATGCGGCTGTTTATTAAATTTGAGAGATGGCGAGTCGTCGGCTTCTGCCCCCATGCCACGAGTGCTGGGGTGTTCGGGTTAAACCTGAGCACTCTTTTTCCCATTCTTGGGTCCTTCGAGGGAGGTGCTCAGCACAACGAACAAGGCAATCGGACTATAATGCGTTATCACTCTCACTTAGCCATAGAATTCTATAATTTTAAATTTTGGCGAAGCCCCTAGTGTTCGGAAGACCGAATTCGGGGCGCTATACACGCCTAGGCCGGACAAAGACGACTCCTCGCTCGAAGCGGCATAAGTCTTTAGGGACTCGAAACCTTCTCGAATAGCGACCAGCTCTCGCCCTATCATGACAGTCAGTTTTAGCTTTCTCTATTGAGGTGCTCAACCCAGCTCAACTGGGGCACAATCGCAGTAGTTCTCCCAGCGCTACCTTAGCCGATATAGCAGAACGTAAGGTACCAAAACATGGGAGCCGGGCAAACCCAACTATTGACCAAAGACATGATTCGGAGCTGATGCATATAATGCTATAAGTTTGGAGAGCCGCACTTGTGAAAGTGTTCGTACTTCTCACGCCGGATTATGGGGTACTTGAGCCCCTGGCGTATAGGCCGTACCAGAATGTACGGGTGCATAATGTCATAATTGAACATATGTATTGAAAAATAGTAAATGCAATAGCAAGCTGAAGCTGAGCATTGTTTATTAAAATATTGCTTGTAAAAAGCAGAACGATATAAATAGTGCGATAAGCAATAGATGGGACTATTTGACATGTCCCTCTCCAGGGGCGATCTGCGAAGCGATATGTAAGACATGTATTTTGCTCGTTATAGAGACCACCCGGGCATTCGACGTAGCTTTCTGTCTCCCTGGCTGTTGCATCGTATGTTCGGCGATTGTGCTGCCGGACAGGCCTTCCGGAGAGTGGAGTCCTGAAAGTAAGAAAAGAAAGATGACAAAATCGGGAGCCCCTGGTGTGGTCGAGCCACTTTGTGGGCATGCCGTGGTCGTGCCCCTCCCCTATGCCCATGGTATTTCCAGAGCGTAATTATGTACGCATAGTACTGGTTTCGCGATTTCGCGAGGGCTGGGGTTGGGGCCGCATTGCTACGCTTGCTTGGAACATGCCAGACGGTCTTGCTATAGGTTACTCGGGGCGCGCTTGACGGTGTCCGGGCCTTTGTTATCCGGGCTTGAGAATTGCCTTGAGAGTCTACTTTGCACCTCCGCCGCGAGGGCCGCCGTATGCTCCTCCGTTCGGAGTGAGTGTTTGGTGTTTCCATTGACCGTAATTACTCCTCGAGGGCCTAGCATTTTGAGCTTGAGGTATGCATAGTGCGGCACCGCATTGAACTTTGCAAATGCGGTTCGTCCGAGTAGTGCATGATAGCCACTGCGAAACGGGACTATGTCGAAGATTAACTCCTCGCTTCGGAAGTTATCCGGGGATCCGAAGACCACCTCAAGTGTAACGGAGCCTGTACAGTTGGCCTCTACACCTGGTATGACACCTTTAAAGATCGTCTTTGTGGGTTTAATCCTTGAGGGATCTATGCCCATTTTTCGCACTGTATCCTGATAAAGCAGGTTCAGGCTGCTGCCGCCGTCCATAAGGACTCGAGTGAGGTGAAATCCGTCGATGATTAGGTCTAGCACCAATGCAGCAAATCCGCCATGGCGGATACTAGTGGGACGGTCCCTTCGATCGAAAGTGATCGGGCAGGAGGACCATGGGTTGAACTTTGGGGCGACTGGCTCCAACGCACATACGTCCCTGAGTGCACGCTTCCGCTCCCTTTTGGGGATGTGGGTTGCGTATATCATGTTCACCGTCCACACTTGTGGGGGAAACCCTTCTGTCCACTATTGTTCGGCGGCCGGGGCTCCTCCTCGTCGTCGCTATGCAGCCCCTTGTCTCTGTTTTCGGCATTTAATTTGCATGCCTGCTTAAACACCCAACAATCCCTGTTGGTGTGATTGGCTGGTTTTTTGGGGGTGCCGTGTATCTGGCACGAGCGATCGAGTATTCGGTCCAAACTGGACGGGCCTGGAGTATTTCTCTTGAATGGCTTTTTCCGCTGACCGGGTTTAGAGCCTCTGAATCCGGCATTAACTGACATATCCTCAGCATTGTCGCCGTTAATGCGGCGCTTGTGCTTGTTGCGACGCGACCTGCCATTGTTGTCCTTGGTATCTGAATTACCAGGGCTCTTGGTCATGTTATTACTACAAGCTAGCCAGCTGTCTTCTCCTGCACAAAAGCGGGTCATGAGTGTCGTGAGGGCTGCCATGGATTTCGGCTTTTCCTGTCCTAGGTGCCAGGCAAGCCACTCGTCACGGATGTTATGTTTGAAGGCTGCGAGGGCCTCTGCGTCCGGACAGTCGACGATTTGATTTTTCTTGGTTAGGAACCGTGTCCAGAATTGTATGGCCGATTCTTCTGGCTGCTGAATTATGTGGCTTAGGTCATCGGCGTCTGGTGGTCGCACATAGGTGCCCTGGAAATTGTCGGGGAATGCGGCTTCCAGGTCCTCCCAACAACCAATTAATTCTTCTGGCAAGCTGTTAAGCCAATGCTGAGCTGGTCCTTTAAGCTTGAGTGAGAGGTATTTGATGGCATGTAGATCATCGCCGCGGGCCATGTGGATATGAAGGAGATAGTCCTCGATCCATACCGTCGGATCTGTTGTGCCATCGTATGATTCGATGTTTATGGGTTTGAAACCCTCAGGGATTTGATGATCCATTACTTCATCTGTGAAGCATAGTGGGTGTGCGGCGCCTCTGTATTGGGCTATATCACGACGTAGCTCAAATAAGCTTTGACTGCTGTGTTCGGCCCGGCCGGATTTTCTATATCCGGCGTGACGTAATCGTCTCGAGTCGTGGGGCGCCCACGTGATCCGTAGATCGATCTTGTTTGCCTTGCCTTGTCCTCCAATATATCTCGTAGGTCTGGCACATTTCCCCGTGCCTCGGTATTTTTTGAGCGACGCCGGGGTGCGGCTTGAGTGGAGGGCCGAGAGGCCTCTCTGTCGCGGCCACGAGGTGGCCGATCGGCCGCGTCATGCGCTGGTGATGTAAGTTTAGGTGCTTCCTCCTCTAATCGGGGTAGCAGCCTACGCTTTGGGTAGCTCTTGGAGGGGCGTTCAAGTTCATACTCTTCGGCCGCGAGGACTTCAGTCCATCTGTCGGCTAGCAAGTCTTGGTCAGCTCTAAGCTGTTGCTGTTTTTTCTTGAGGCTGCTCGCCGTGGCCATAAGCCTGCGTTTGAAATGCTCTTGTTCGACGGATCCTCAGGCACGACAAATTCGTCGTCGTCGAGGCTTGCCTCGTCTTCGAAGGGAGGCATGTAATTATCATCCTCTACCTCTCTGTCTGCCGCTCTCTCATGAGGGCTGGCTTCTCCATCCTCTTGTGCTGAATCCTGCTGGAGGGGGTTGTCTTCGGCACTGTCCGGGGTGTTATTATCGCCCGTGCCAGAATCACCGTTTTTGCTTTGGCGGGATTTAGAGCGGCGCCGCTGACGCCGGCGCTTAGGCTGCTTTTTGGAGGGGTCATCCTTCGCTGTTCCATCGCCATTGCCTTCTTTTGGGGTGTCCACCATGTATATATTATGCGACGAGGTGGCTTTCCAGTGCCCTATAGGCGCTGGATCCTGTTCGTCTCCTTCATCGTCATCCATACCGTCGATGTCTTCGGAGTCGAAGTCGAGCATGTCGGTTAAATCATCGACAGTAGCTACGAAGTGGGTGGTGGGTGGGTTTTGAATTTCTTCGTCATCCACATCCCAACCTTGCTGACCATAGTCTGGCCAGGACTCTCCTGATAAAGAGAGTGATTTTAATGAATTCAGAATGTCGCCAAAGGGCGAGTGCTGAAAGATGTCCGCGGCGGTGAACTCCATGATCGGCGCCCAATCGGATTCGATCGGCAGGGGCGCGGAGGGTTCGGAGTCCGGAGAGGAGTCCGACACCTTGGAGCCACGGGCCTCGCAGAGAATAGGGATGGTGTTCGACTCGATCGCCGTAGAGATTGCAGCCCCCAAGGCGGTGTCCAACCACCCGTCCTCGATTGGCGCAGCCGGCTCCGAGCTAAGGGTCGAAGCGGACACGGGTGCGGCCTCCAGAGCACTGTTCGGCGACAGAGCTAGATCATGCCCATCGTGACAGTGGGCGCGCTCAGCTGTGGCTCAAATCCGTCGAAGATCAAGTCCCCGCGGATATTAGCCGTGTAGTTCAAACTTCCAAGTCTGACCTGATGGCCAGGGGCGTAGCTTTCGATCTGCTCCAGATGGCCAAGCGAATTGGCCCGCAGTGCAAAGCCGCCGAATACGAAGATCTGTCCGGGGAGAAAAGTCTCACCCTGGACCGCATCGCTGTTGATGATCGGAGGAGCCATCGGGCCTAAAAGTGACGACACAGAGGAACTCTCAATGAAAGCACCAATGTAGGTGTCAAAACCGGCGGATATCGGGTAGGGGGTCCCGAACTGTGCGTCTAGGCGGATGGTAACAGGAGACAAGGGACACGATGTTTTTATCCAGGTTTGGGCCCTCTCGATGGAGGTAAAACCCTACTCCTGCTTGATTAATATTGATGATATGGGTAGTACAAGAGTAGATCTACCACGAGATCAGAGAGGCTAAACCCTAGAAGCTAGCCTATGGTATGATTGTTGTTCGTCCTACGGACTAAAACCCTCCGGTTTATATAGACATCGGAGAGGGCTAGGGTTATACAGAGTCGGTTACAATGGGAGGGTATCATATCCGTATCGCCAAGCTTGCCTTCCACGCCAAGGAAAGTCCTATCCGGACACATGACGAAGTCTTCAATCTTGTATCTTCATAGTCCAGGAGTCCGGCCAAAGGTCATAGTCCGGCCATCCGGACACCCCCTAATCCAGGACTCCCTCAATCATTCTTTCCTCACATGGGACAATGCTCTAGTAATGATGATCATCACACTTTTATTTACTCATAACTCAATGTTACAACTCGATACTAGAACAAAAATATGACTATGTGAATGCCTCCGGCGGTGTACCGGGATATGCGATGAATCAAGAGCGACATGTATGAAAGAATTATGGAAGTGGCTTAGCCACAAATACGATGTCAACTACATGATCATGCAAAGCAATATGACAATGATGGAGCGTGTCATAATAAACGGAACAGTGGAAAGTTGCATGGCAATATATCTTGAAATGACTATGGAAATGCCATAATAGATAGGTATGGTGGCCGTTTTGAGGAAGATATAAGGAGGCTTATGTGTAACCTGTTCAAGAATTCATCCGATTAACCAGTTAACTTGCCGATTAATCCCTAGTCGTAGGGTCACCGAGTAGCCGATAAACTGAAAAATCGTCCAATTAATTAATTAAATGGCTGATTAACTTGCCGATTAGCCGATTAATCTCTTACTCGCGAGCCAACCGAGCAGCTACCAGTTAACGATTTTCTCAACAATATGTGTAATAGAGCGTATCGTATCACGGGGTTTGGATGCACCGGCGAAATTTGCACCAACTCTTGAGGTGAGAAAGGGCAATGCATGGTACCGTAGAGGCTAGCAAATTTCAAAAAGGTAAGAGTGTGTATGATCCATGGACTCACATTAGTCATAAAGAACTCATATACTTATTACAAAAGTTTATTAGCCCTCGAAGCAAAGTACTACTACGCATGCCCCTAGAGGGATAGATTTGTAGGAAAAGACCATCGCTCGTCCCCGACCGCCACTCATAAGGAAAGCACTCAAAGAACACCCCATGCTTCAAATTTATCACACAACGTTTACCATACATGCATGCTACGGGACTTGCCAACTTTAACACAAGTATTTCTCAATTTCACAATTACCAAACTAGCATGAATCTAACATTACCACCTTTATATCTCAAAACATCTATCAAGTATCAAATTTATCATAGTATTTAATGCACTCTATTTAAAAGTTTTTATTATACCCGTCTTGAATGCCTACCATATTAGGACTAATTTTATAGCCAAAACAAACTACCATGCTGTTATAAAAGACTCTCAAAATAATATAAGTGAAGCATGAGAGATCAATAATTTCTATAAAATAAAACCACCACCGTGCTCTAAAAAATATAAGTGAAGCACTAGAGCAAAATTATTTAGGTCAAAATATATAAGTGAAGCACATAGAGTATTCTAATAAATGCCGATTCATGTGTGTCTCTCCCAAAAGTGAAGCACATAGAGGATTCATTTAGCACTAGAGAACTATTCATTTTAGAGGCTGGCTGTGTTGCCGGTGAGGACGTATAGGCCGTTGGCTCTGTTGCCGGCGTGAACTATGGCTGCTGGCCTGAACTAGGGCTTGGTATTTCGAACGTTGTTGTTTTTTAAAATGGAGGCGGACAAGATGAGGCCAAAGGATGCGAGCGCACGGCCACGGCATTCCAGAACAGGCCCGGATACGATCCCATTGCCCTATCCAAACGGACAGAATTCGGACAAAGCGGACGTTCGTTTGGGGTCGCGCGATAGAGTTGGCCTTAGGGCCTCTCCAACACGGACACCTATTCCGCCATTGTCCAGTTTGGCTCTCGTGTTGGGTCGGATGCGGGCGAGTGTAAAAAAAAAACCCAAAGTCGTGGGATAGTAGGGGAGTTCGGAGTAGGCCACACCGGACTCTGACAGTCCGGTCCACAGTAAAGCTCACTGACCAAGATCTTTGGGGCGTACATTCATTAGTGGGCTATATGTTGGGGCGGGCCACTCGTTGGCGCTTCTTCTTGGGCCGGGCCCCCCACTGGATGGATGGATGGG
The DNA here is from genome assembly GCA_032464435.1 of Aegilops umbellulata. Lineage (NCBI taxonomy): Eukaryota > Viridiplantae > Streptophyta > Magnoliopsida > Poales > Poaceae > Aegilops > Aegilops umbellulata. Next base: position 752,419 of record CP136057.1, on the reverse strand, counting down.
CGGCCCATAGGTGCGGTGCGGTGCGTTTCGTTGTCATCATCATTATCCATCCTCTAAATGAATTTAAAAAAACAAAAAAACATTATCCTCTCTCTGTTTCTCCTCCTCTTCCCCCGCCACCGCCCGCCAGTCATCTCCGGCAAGCCGCCGCTCTGTAGTGTACTGTACTGTACAAAGAGGGAGGTTGAGTGGAGCGGATGGGGATACAGATACAGATACAGAGGGCGGTCGTCTCCGGCCAGCCGGCGCTGCTATGCGCGAGGCCATCGTCTCGGAGCAGCAGCAGGAGTGCTTCTGCTTCTTCGTCCCCATGGGCAGGGGCAGGGGTAGGAACCACCAAGCCCAACGCCATCATCATCCCCGTCCAATTTCACAAGGATTTCACAAGGCGGCGGCGCACCGGCACACCAATTTCCCCTCTCCACGCGCTGCCTCTTTCCAAGGAGGAGGAGGAGGATGCTGCTCTTTCTCTTTCCACAAAGGAGGAGGAGGAGGAGGACAATGCTCTCCTCTTGCTGCTGTAAGATTCACTCATTCATTCACTTATTAGAAAGCATCAACTCAGCTGCTGCTCTCTTTCGCTTTCAGTCTAGTTCTACTCGTAGCTACTCTACTCAGCTGCTCTCTTCAGTTTCCCAATTCTTATTCAGTTATTCTTACTTATGGGACTTTTAAGATACTACTAAGGATACACACTTGCTTTCTAATAAGATAGATACTACTAGTGCCAGTTAGTAGGAGTAGATGCTTACCTACCATGTTATGGGACCCAAATCTATCTATGTTGCAATCATATGTTTCTGCTGCCTTTCTAACATAACAACAACAATCCAACAAATACGCAGCAGCAGCGGCGGCACTGTCGGCATCGACCTCATTCTTCTAGCCCTGCCTGCAGTCTTAGGCCAGGCCATCGACCCCATGGCGCAACTCATGGAGACCGCGTACATCGGCAAATTAGGTTGGTAATTTTTTACTCACTAACAACTCTTGTCGTTCGTTGGAGACAGTGTGGGTCTTGTCTTCTGAGAGAGCTAAAACCTTTAATTATCTATCTATCACCATAAGCCTCTTCTACTACACTGGTGAAATACTATGCCTACACTCTGACAGATTAATTGGTATTACCTACCTCATATGGGACGGACGCCTTAGGAAGGAATGTTACTGCCTACACTCTCAACTGAAGGTGTCTTGTAGACAGACATCCCTGCTGCATGAAAGCAACTTGTTAGTTATATTCATTCTCTGTCTAAATCTTGGCATTATCTTCTCAAGGTGCTCTGGAGCTAGCATCGGCTGGCATTGGTGTCGCTATTTTTAACATCCTCTCCAAGATTTTCAACATCCCCTTGTTGAGCATAGCAACCTCATTTGTGGCAGAGGACATTTCCAAGAACGCTACCAAGCATTCTACTTCAGGTAACAGGATCCATCTGCTCAAGCTCAATAAAAATAAAAAAATTTAGTTTTGTGTGCAACTCTGCTTCTTCAGACAATGCAACTTCAACTCTCCTCTGCGTCTGTTGCAGGCAAACTGGAGCTGCCATCCGTGTCGTCGGCTTTGGTTTTAGCTGCTGCGATTGGTACAATCGAAGCATTGGCATTGTTCCTAGGATCAGGACTGTTTCTTAAACTAATGGGCGTGTCACCTGTATGTATGTCTATATATCATGATGGTGCCTGTTACCATTTATGCTTTTTTCTTTCTCTCCTTAATTTATGCGCATTATGAGCAATGGATTTCACTCCTTAACCGGATTCAGAACAGTGAATTTCACTTCTGCTTGTTAGCAGAAAGTCTAAGTTTACTTCTTACACAGGCCTCTCCGATGTATGCTTCTGCGCGGCTCTTTCTTTCACTGAGAGCCTTAGGAGCACCTGCAAATGTGATTATGTTAGCAGTGCAGGGTATCTTTCGTGGATTCAAGGATACAAAGACTCCCGTACTTTTCATAGGTAATAACTACCTCATCGTTTGCTTATTATTGCCATTGTGTTCTCACCAGTTGTGAGTGCAAAAGCTACCTTTTGATACAGGTAATGGTGGTGTCCCCCTAAGTTGATGATATTTTCCTCTTATATTCCTGTCAAATATTTTGCAGTAACACACCAGTACTGCCTTTTTTGTGTCTATGTTCCACTTTCCAATGCCAAAGCCCATGAATAGTTTATCATTCACGCATTTGCACATTGATGCTGTTTGTAAGCAAGTCTCATTTGAATTGGAAGCGTTCCATACAGTTATCTGATGTAAAAAAGTCTCCTTTCTTGCAGACTTACTGATTATTTAAAACACCTGTAGGTTTGGGCAATCTTTCAGCCGTGGCCCTTCTTCCGCTACTTATATATGGTTTTAAGCTCGGTATAACAGGAGCCGCAATTTCGACAGTTGCATCCCAGTAAGTTTTCTATTAGCTGGGTGTAATCTGAGTTCAAGAGAATTATGGAAGTCAATTCGACATATACCAGCAAATGTCTCTCCCAGTTTGGTTCCTATATGTTGCTGAAATAATCAAAGGAAATAACACTTGCTATTAAACTTGCAACTTACCTTTTTTTTTTCTCATTATCTGGATACGTTTAAATTGCGGCAAACATATGCAGTACTATGAGATTATTGGCTGTTAGCAGACCTACTGATATTGTGGCATGCAGTTTATTAGTTATATGATTACACATGTCAGATTTACTATCAAAACATGAAGTGTAGTACTCATAATACTGGGCTGTTGGGTGCCTCACCTTTTTTTGTACTCCCTCCGTTCACTTTTGTAAGTCATTTCAGATAGCTCAAAATGGGTTGTTTTGCACATTGTCTCAAATGTCTTTAAGGTCTTATAAAAGTGAACAGAGGGAGTAGTTTTAATTGGAACAAAAATAGGATGGACCAGTTAGAGCTGTTGGGAATCTCACCTGTTATATGGTTTATGATGTAGGTACATTATTGCCATTTTGCTTATGTGGTCTCTAAGTAAAAGAGCTGTTCTGCTTCCTCCAAAGATGGACCAGTTAGAGTTCGGTGGATATTTAAAATCTGGTGAGTCTATGATCCTAGAAGTTTGTTCATTGGTCAGTTGTCGACTCATGGTGTAGGCTACTGAAAAAGTTCAGTTCTTCAGATATGTTTCTGTTGGCCTTCAGAGTATGGAGTTTGTACATTCAGAGTGCAGTTTACCGCAATCTGAATTTTTTTCAGCGAATTCCGAGTTTTTCTTGGGCAAAACCTGCAGGCTATTTTGGTCCTTCTATAGAAGTAGAAGTTTGTCCTCCCGAAATTTCTGTTTATGGCTTCATTTTTCATTTAGTTGGGCCCAGCTCTAGTCAAAGGAGTACATAACACTCCTGACAATTCAAAAGAAAGAAGATATAGCCACTGATCCGGTATGTTTGTCAGATAAGAAGGCCAACTTGTTATTGATAAAGCTCTCATACTGTATCTTCCTTCTCATGATACATTATCTGACGGCTGGGCAATGGGCTATGATACTGTAGCTTGTTACGCCGATAATATTTAGAGATTGCATGCCATCTTTGCTTGCACTAATGCACCTGTGCTATTTTTCTCTGTTTTCTTTTTCTTCCCTTTTTTTTTCTCTGTTCACCTGCAGCGTTAATTTTACAATCTCTGTTTTCTTGAAATGCTAAGGTGGCATGCTATTGGGAAGAACCCTCTCAATTCTGTTAACTATGACCATCGGTACATCAATGGCTGCTCGACAAGGCCCAACAGCTATGGCTGCTCATCAGATTTGTTTGCAAGTATGGCTTGCTGTATCTCTGCTTGCAGACGCTTTAGCAGTTTCTGCCCAGGTATGTATTTCCAGCCATAGAAATCATCCCTACTTTTAGATCAGCTCCCTTTTGCAGCTGTCGTTGTGTATTGCAATTTATACAGAACCTTACATGACATACTACCAAATACAAATAGCATTTCTCTAACTGAAGGATCTCCTCATGATTTATCTGTTCCGTAAGTGCAGGCTAACTTTGCTTCCATTTCTTAGGCTCTGATAGCAAGCTCTTATGCAATACTGGACTACAAAAGGGTCCAGAAGGTAGCGATGTTTTCTCTGCAGGTGATACATACTTCTCCTCTGCAATTTATTTGCATGGATACAGTTTGTTCATTTATATTCTAGGAGTTGGAGATGCAATTGCTGTCTCTTGTGTTGATAGAAAACACCGATTAAATTATTGTCCATTGCAGATAGGACTAGCTAGCGGGTTAGCTTTGGCAGTTGGCCTGTATATCTCATTTGGCAGTATAGCAAAGCTATTTACTAATGACCCTCAGGTCCTAGCGGTTGTGAGCTCCTGTGCATTGGTATGCCTTCCTACTTTACCACTTAATTGTTACGTACATCTAAGCCTTATTCTGACAAAAAAAAAACTTTCGTTTCAGTTTGTCTGTGCCAGTCAACCAGTTAATGCCTTGGCATTCATCTTTGATGGCCTCCATTATGGCGTCTCAGATTTTGACTATGTCGCTCAAGCTACGGTATGGGAACCAGTTCCGACCAGCTTCATATATAGATCCTGGTTCTTTCTTCCTATTGGTCATGGATTTCTTGATTTTGTCTGGATTCCACAGATTGTGGTTGGGGTGATATCATCGTTGGTCTTGTTATATGCTCCACGTGTCTTTGGCCTGGCCGGAGTCTGGGCTGGTTTGACAACACTCATGGGATTGCGCATGGCTGCAGGCATCCTGAGGTGATCAATTATGCTTCTTGTTTCTTGTTCTGTTACATTACACCTGTGCAAAGCATACATGTATATATGATACTGCAGCAATATGTTTACTTTTCCTGTAACTGGATATAGTGTGATGCTCCGTGCTCATAGCCATCATGCAACTGCTTTCTCTTATTTGTTTGTGTTTCTGTTAGTATGTAACAATGACATTGCTAATTATAGTTGTTGTAGACTAGGAATTGAACCTGCCATGCATGCTCCATTTTTTTTGGGGGGGATATTAGCCTTTGGCTTTCAGGGCGGGTGGTCTTTTCTGGGCAGAAATTGTTTACTACCGCTGTACTTTGCACTTAATAACAATATGATTGCTATATTTTTCTTCTTGTGAAGTACTAATATGTAATGGTATAGTGGTGCCAGCACATTTCTACAGAAATAGTGCCAGATTCGAACTGAACTATACCAGAATTACTAGAAAATTGGACCAAGGCCCCAAGGCCTAGCATATGTTTTTTTTTCCTACTGCCTCTCATGTAACTGCGTTAGAGCCTCCACCTGTCATCGCGACTTCATTTGTGTGTGTGAAATGTTTGTATGGCGTCTTGAATCAAGGGCTTATTTCAGAGCGCCTTGCATCTTGGGCCGTGATCCGTCAGATAGCATGTGAAGTATTTCATTGTTTCACCATGCTGCCTGATAAGAGAAATTAATGTCATGTGAATTGGGACCTGGGAGCGCCTGTGTGGGTACCTGAAAAATTCTTCATTTTCTTGAATATGATCGGTACTTCCCAGCAAAAAAAAAAAATCCTTTTTCCATTGATGTGATGCTCTCATCTCACTGCAAACCGCTGGACAAATGTCAGGTTGCTATGGAAATCAGGACCTTGGTCCTTTTTGCACGAGGAACCTGCAGAAACCAAGGTTTGTTGACTATTATTAGTTGTCGTCTTTCATACAACATTTTTTTGCAAAAGGAGGATATGTAGCTCTTTGATACAGTACTGGCTTATAAGAATGGGTTTTTTCTTCTTCACATCACATTATTGTTATGATCCGTGGGGCCGGGCCGGGTGTGTTTGAATCGAATATTGCAGTTGCAGGCGCAGCCACTTGCATCATAAGAATTCATGTCGAGCCAGCCAGCGCAGGGAGAGCTGCATGGGCAGATGCAGCTGAGGAATGAAGAAACCAACAAGCTGCTAAGCTAAGAGGATTGTCATTACTAGTTTTGTCACTTAATCTTGTGCGTGTGTGTATGTAAATAAGAGGAGGAGGAGGATTATTTCATTTGATGTTGCCAGCATGCATGCGCGCAGTTTATTCATTTATTTGTTTGTTCTAATTATGAGCATGCATTTCTAATGATATGGAAAGTATGGAAGAAATGTGAGTTGTAGTATCCCGGGTTTCAGAATGTTACTGTTAGTTGTTGGTTCCCCTATGGCTATTCTTCTCATTTCATTTCATTTCATTTCCCTATTGTCTTGGTTTTTATGGTCTCTCCTATTTAGGCTACGGCACCACTCAAAAACGAGGAAAATGAAGAGTGGAAACAGGGAGAGGATGGTGATTTGGATTTGCAACACCAAGCCATAATATAAGAGAGTTGAAGGTAGATCTGGCCTTGACATGGGTTTAGTCATGGACGACTACCATGCAGTTGAGTGTCGGTATGAAATTGACCATCAACTTGGTCTCTTTGCCATTTTATATATGATGCATGGCCATTTGACAGATTTCTTAAAAGCTGCTCACTCCGTCCCATAATATAAGAGCTTTTTCGCACTAGTGTAGTATCAAAAACATTCTTGTAATATTATGGGACACATGGAGTAATTGAAAACAAACATAATAAAAAAGGAAGGCGGAGCTCGTGCTTTTGTAGCAACGAACGCGCATTGATTCCACGTCCAAATCCTCCACTCTCTTCTTTCAACATCTGCCACTCTCCGCCCAATTCCTGCCCTTTTCTCCCACCCTCTCCTTTCTTCCGTCGCCGATGCATGAAACCGTCGGAGAACTTGTTGAAGATGGAGCTGGCCGAGGTGCCGGAGGATCTGAGCATCATGCCCGCCCGAAAGATCAGCTCGGCTACATGGCAAACTCGCTGCGTCAAGGCGAAGGCCGCAAAGGAAGAGAAGCTCAAGAAGCGGTTGGCCCGGTGGAGGCGTTGGGCGTGAAGGTTGTGACGGACGATGCATTCGTAGCGGACTTAGCGGACACCGCCAGACGGGCGCACCCACAGTACAGACAACACCACTCAAATATTCAGACGGGTGCCAGTCAGTGGCATGCGTCCAACGCTTTGCACCAAAACGGCAAGCCATGGGTGGGTGCGCCCGTCCACGGTGTATTCTTGCGCACCCCGATGATCCAAGCCTCCTCTCTCTCCCTCTCTCTCTCTCTCTCTCTCTCTCTCTCTCTCTCCGGTGGATTCTTGCGTGCAGACGTGCCGATTTACCGATGGACTCCGATCTGCGAGCAATGAAGGAAAAAAGAATGTGAATGATTTTTGAATTTTTGAACAAAATTAAGAAAAAAAAAGAAAAGTAAAATAAAGTTGAAAACGGAAAAGAAAAGAAAAAAAGAAAAATGAAAACAGATAAAAGAAAAAGTATAAACAGGAGAAAAAAAAAACGTTCCAAAACAGGAACGAACAAACTGGTTAAATGGGCCGGCCCAGTCGGTTCGCTAGTGCGGCTGCCTGTGCGATGGGGCGACAATTTGCCGCAACGGGCAGCAAATAGGGATTGCTCGCATGCATGTGTGAGGTAGGAGTAAATTTGCTGGTGCGTAGTGGGCCGGTGGAGTGAATTTGTGGTCGTGGTCTGCTGCCTAAAAGGCTAAATAAGTAGACAAATACGCAAAGATCATATCCACGCCAACCATCACATGCTCCATCCACTCATCCAAAGCTATTTGCCGCAACAGAAATGATACATACATGGGCTCGGCTATACAGGTCATTCAGGGACTTGTTTCACCGACAGTACTTGAAGCCATAGCATGCAGAGAAGATTTAGCATTGACGGAGGATCCAGGGATGCAACACCTCTACATTGCATCAGATTGTAAGGATGTCATAAATCATATTCATGATGGCTTTGGAGGAGCAGATGGGGTGGTAATTAGAGAATCCATGACTGCAAGTGGTGCTCCTACTACTTCAAGTTTTGTCCACACTACAACTTCTTAATCTTCTTTGTAAAATGAAAACGACTTCAACTTCTCTGTTAAAATGGAAATTGCTTCAACATATGTCTTGGTAGATGAAGTGGTATGTGGTGTACTTAGGGAGGTATCTAGGAGTCTATGATTCATGACACACATGTCGTGAACAAGTGGACGGTCATAAGAACAGCCGCTATAAAAGGTTTAAGAGTAGGGAGGAGGCAGAGGATGATTACTCCAAGCTCGTGCTCAGAGAGAAGAGAAATCATAAAGTAGGCAAAGGTGCAGGTCTGGTTGGGTTGAGTGGGCCAAAGAACTTGATAATATTCGTCCAATTCGTCATCATTGTGGAGTTCCGGTCATCCCGTGCCATATTAGTACATTGGGTCGATTGTTAGTTCTTTCCAAGATCATTATCTAACACTTATCTAGTTTATCTCCTCTGTAAAATGCAAAGTAGTTCCACTTCATTGGAGAGTGGTAATGTATACCCGGTACATGGATTTAGCTCGCATTGCATTTTCAATAACCTGCTCATTTTTCTGACATGCAACGGTAATTTAGCTGCATTGCATAGGAAAAATAGATGCTTAGTTGTGTGCGTTAGAGATATAAATCACACCATCTAATGACGACTTCCATTGCCAGGAGGGGGTGTATGATCTTCTCTAATACATTGCAGTATGGCTTAATATAGCTGGAAGGTCAACTGTGTATATTATTTGCATCCATTGATGATCTTTCTGTATCATGCAGATGATGTACGGTCACTAGTAGAAAACAAGGCTTTCGTCACAGCCGGATCGGAGCAATAGTTCCGGTTGCGTTACGAACCGGGACTAATGTGAGCATTAGTCCCGGTTCGAGCGGCTAGGGCGTCGGGAAAGCATTAGTCCGTGTTCAAATGGGATCTGTAGTCCCGGTTTGAGACACGAACCGGGACTAAAGGGTGCGATGCCCTTTAGTCCCGGTTCGTATCTCAAACCGGGACTAAAGATTAGACCTTTAGTCCCGGTTTGAGACATGAACCGGAACTAAAGGGTGCGATGCCCTTTAGTCCTGGTTCGTGTCTCAAACCGGGACTAAAGGGGTTCGTGTCTCAAACTCTACCCCCCCCCCCAGTGTATCGCCATTTTAGTTTTGAAAAAAAACAAAAGAAAATGATAAAAAATTAAAAAAATAAAATCCTTCGAGATGTAGTTATATTACTATATCTACTAGTTAGGAAAAAAAATTAAATTTGGACATGTTTTGCAAAAAAATGTTATGAAAAAGTAAAACGGCAATAACTTTTGCATACGATGTCGGAAAAAATGTATAATATATCAAAATGTTCAGCATGAAAATCCGTTTTGCAAATTTTTAGAATCCTCAAATTCTAAATGGAAAAAAAGATATGCTCAAATTTTAGTTTTTTTGAACTTTGGTCAAACTGTGGTCAAACTACTTATTCAAGAAATATTAGTGTTACTAAATAATTATTCAAAAATATTAGTGTTACTAAATAATTATTTCAGTTTTTTGAATTTTGGTCAAATCTGGTCAAATCTAGTCAAATTGTGGTCAAACTATGGTCAAACTACTTATTCAAGAAATATTAGTGCTACTAAATAATTATTGGTTTTAAGAATAATAGTTTCAAACTCAAACAGTATAACTTGTGATTTCAGCTCAACTTCAACTCCTAAGGGTTAATAGGATTGATAGCTTACTATTGTCAGGAAAACAACAAGTGCAGACTTGGAAACTAGGGGGAATAGAACTCGGAAGTTAAGCGTGCTCTGGAGTAGTGACAGGATGGGTGACCGGACGGGAAGTTAGATGATTTGGAATGATGAGGGGTGATTAGAGAATAGAGATTATAGATTAAATTGAGCAGTGATGAGTGGTGATTAGAGATTAAATTATAAAATAATTCAGAAATTTAAAAATCGGAAAAAAATTCAAAAAATTTTCTTTAGTCCCGGTTGATGTTACCAACTGGGACTAAAGGTGGAGCTCCAGACAGCGGCCACGTGGAGGGCCTTTAGTCCCGGTTCGTAACATAACCGAGACTAAGGGGGGGGGGCTTTATATAGTCCCGACCCTTTAGTCCCGGTTCAAGAACCGGGACTAAAGGCCCTCTAGAACCGGGACAAAAGGCCCGTTTTCTACTAGTGGGTTGGCGGCAAGCAAATATCTATGAGGGATATTGGAAGGCAAGACCGATGGACCTCAAAGCAGGCCACAAAGCATCGCAGGCAAGCTGTGAAGACTTTGTCACCTGGCCAAGACAACTCATAGATAGAACATATGATGACTATGGGCTTGTACTATTTCAATACCATTGTATGATGTGTACCCATGGGAAAAAATGACATTGTATGATGTGAACATGTAAAATCATTTGTACCATGGGTAATGCCATAAATTATTGTTGTCTTTGTACTTTTTTTGTTATAGTGTTTCATTTCACTATCGTGACCTAGTAGGAAATAATTAGATCCACATACATAACGGAGCGGCACATAGAACATTGGAAGCGGTTATAAATACGAAAGCGTATGTGTTGTTGGTGATATTGAAGGCAGTTTCTACAAGCGCTAGCGCTAGCTGTCGTTGTGCGGAGTATATTAGCTATCGGACTTTGAGGCGGAATAGGGAACCGCCGCCGCTCCATGTACGAAAACCACCTCTATTGCCCGATTATTTACTAGTGATTCCAACATGATCCCTCCGTTTGTGAGGTTGTCTTATTTTTTGCAAGGTGACGACCATGTTGTCAAAGGCCTTCCACATTTATTTCATTGTATCGAAAAAGGCCTAAGACGGCGCTTGTACCAAGTGCATGCATAATAACCATTATCAAAACCTAACTAAGGTGCTTGCAAGATTGATTTGAATGCACATGAAGGAGAAGGGCGGGGAAGAAGAAACCCCTCCTAGCTGCAGGATTTCATGTTGACGTGCACGCGCGGCGGCTACCAAATTTCTGTGGATGTGCATGGGACCCACAAGGATCCGTCTGGATACCCTGCCATACTGATTAATTAATTATAATATAATAATGTAAACTCTTTTTTGAGGGGTGGATATGTTAATAAATGCTCATAGCTGGCCGGCGGTTACGGTAGTTTCTCCCGGCCTGCCCGAGCGAGCAAAGAGGAAGGCTGGCTTTTTTTTTTTTTGAGAAAAAAAGAGGAAGGCTGGCTGCAATGAGAGACTGGAACTCTGGGAGACTTGGGCAGCGACTTACCAATGTTGAGAGGCCACATAGTAAGCAAACACAGTAGGCAGGCAGCGACACCCACAACCCAGCGCACCAGGAGCCTTTGTTTCGTCTCGACTTTTTTTTGTTGTTCCATTCAACCACATGATATCAATATTGTAACGATTACCTCTAGCTTGTGTTTGAATAAAGAAAGAAAGAATCCCTAAAAACAAACAAACAGCCTGCACGGGAGATCTAACTTGCACGGGCCGATCCCTCAAAAAATAAAATAAAATAAAAAAAAACTTGCGCGGGCCGATGATGGATGGATTTTCTAGGCCCATAAGGCCGCAAACCCGGCCAGCTGAAAGGCACTTGAAATACTCGGGGTTGGCGCCCGAAGGTAACCGTCTCAACCAACAGAAGAGAAGAGAAGAGCCTTCTTCTCCCCGTCGCCGGCCGGAGCGCCAAGAAACCAAGAACCCTCACCCCGTCCGCCCCTTCGCTTTCCGCCCCCGCCCCCGTCCTACCCCTCCACCAAACCCTAACTAGAAGCTGACCCGCGCGCGCGCCGGCGAGCCATGGCGGGCGGCCCGCCTCCTTCTCCGTATGGTGGTCCACCGACACCGTGGCCGCCTGAGGACCAGTGGTACTGCTACCAGGCGCCGCCGCCGACGATCCACCAGTTCCCGTACCAGCACGCCGGCGAATGGGGATCCAGGGGACAGGCGGAGGCCGGATGGTACAAGCCGGCGCCGCCGCTCCAGCACGCCGACGGATGGGGATTCGGCGGTCAAGCGCCGCAGCAGCACCCGGAGGCTCTCCTCCCCCAGTACGGGAGCGGGAGCTGGAGCGGGGCGGTGGCGATGGCGCCGCAGCAGCAGCAGCAGCAGCGAGGGCAAGGCTGCCCGCCCCTGCCTCCTCAGCGACCCAGTACGCCTCCTCAACCTGATCGGGCTCCCCCGGTTCATCTTCTTCCTCGCGCTCCCAGGATTGGGGCAAGACCAAGACCTCCTGCACCTGAGGAGGTTCAGGTGCCCCCTCCAAGACCGCCGGCACCCTTCGTGGTGCCGCGCAACAGCTCTGTGGTGCCCGTGGCGATACGAGCGGTGCCAGAGTCCTCCTACACCGCCCGGATGCGGGGGAGGAGGGCCACACCTGGTGAGGGCCTTGTCCCGCCAAGGCCAGACATTGGCAACCTGCCCTATGACCTTCTCGGAGATCCTCCCTTCATCGTGGGAAAGATTGATGAATGCAAGAACATTCTGCAGCAGTACAAGGCGGATTTACGGCCAGACCACATGGTATTGCCTGATCTCTGCTCTCTCTCTCTCTCTCTCTGCTCTCTCTCTATCTCTCAGATTGGTGGATCAGAATGCATTCTGTTGGATCGAGTTCTGCTTATATGTCGATCAGCTGTAATTAATTGGAAATGTTTGTTTTTTTCATTCACTTGATGAGTAATTGGCAAGTCTGCTAGCTAGCTAGCTAGCTGATTCTTGTAGCAAGTCTTGTAGCTAACTTGTGCTGCAAAAAAAAAAAAAAAAAGATTGTAGGAAGCATGTAAATCTGATTGATGAAAATTGCTGCTGTATGCCTGAATTCAGAAGCCTGCTAGCTTGTTTGTCTGAATTCTTAAACTATATATAAATATGCACATGTTTAGATACTCGAGATTAAAGAGTGAGGATCAGTGTTGAGTAGATAATAGTAAGATTAACTGTTATTGGTTTCTTGGTCTGATTGATTGCTTAATAAGATATATATATATAAAAGCGTGAGGGTCTGTCTGTCTGTCTTTGGTACATAATTAAGGTTAAACCGTAGGTCAGGGTAAAGTGTTGTCCAATTGTAAGATTTAACTGTAGCTAGATTCATTAAAATGCTATATATATATTTGTTGTACAGCCTGTTGTAATCCTCATCAATTATATTAGAGACTCTGCTAGCTTGTTACTCCTAGCAGCTAGCTGCTTATTTGGTTTAGTTGACCTCAACCTGTTAATGAATATGTTATGTAGGTTCTGATGATGGCTAATGAGACCCTCAACCTGTTGGAATCGTTTGAGGCTACGAGTCTTCCAGATTTCATCACCAACGCATACCCTCTGCAGAAGACACGGGCTTTCCCTGACGCTGCAGCGTTTGATTCAGATCCTACAGCACAGGAAGCGTCGTTTCCATTGAGGGACAAGGTCCGACGTGTCTTGGATTCAATGATGATCCGAGTGGTTGACCCTCTTCTGAAAGGTCCCATCGGATCCTTTGGTGGGAAGCTACAGATGTATCATGTCCTGGTCCACGGCACCGAGTGCACTCTCTTGCTGCGGCCCACCGAGTTTGCAACAGCCCACAATGTTGGACTCGACTTCTCTCGTCTCCATGCTTGGCTGGAGGCCTGCTTCCCACCAGGCCCTTGCAGGCCTCCCCTCCTCGACCACCTGCTAAATCTTCTCCTGCATATACCCAAGGACTTTGACACCTCACCAACTGTCTGTGATGAATCACATGTGCTTGGCTTCCTTTGCTCATCAACTACGGGAAGTTGATCAAGTGCCTCGAGCCCTCAGAGCTGGCCAAGCTCGAGACCGCCATGGCTCTGAGAGAGAAGACCACCGGGAAGCTTCACGCATGGAGGGATTTTGTCGACCAGGTTAAGCTGATGAGAGACGTGAACACAAGGGCAGATACTGGGAAACCCATGCAGCCCTTACGGAAGACAGACAGTCTGTACGATGGCTCCCACTTCCTCCGGGTGTTTGAAGTTCACGCGCCACCCCAATACGTACGTGCTGGACTCAAATCACCATCCCGTCCTCAAGCATTTTGAGGAAGTTCATCTTATGATGCAAAGCTATTTTAAGGACGACTTGGCGGAGCTGTACATCGCGCTGCTTCCGGCAGCTGCTAACCCACTGTAAGTACTACTCCTTCAACCTTCCTTCCTTCCTTCCTTCCTTCCTTCCTTCCTTGTTCTAGTTTTGTCTGTCTGTCTCTTCAATAAGGGAACAAACAAACTAGGGTAGGGGACTGATTTCTTCTCTTCTGAAACAGGGTCAGCAGCACATGCAAATGCTACGAGAAGAGAGGATAGAGAGCCACCGATCGATCAACAAGCTCTTGGAAGGAACAGATGAAATCCACTGTTGAAGTTGATGCACTTTAGAGTTTCATCTTGTAGTAATTTCTTGTCCTCTTGTCTTGTCACCTGACATGACATAAATGTATATATAACACTGTCCGTCCGGATATACATACATACATACATACATACATACATTACGGGTTTGATTTTAATTTGCTCTTTCTCTGTCCCCCGTGCCCGTGCGTACGTACATAGTATTTGCATTGTTGCCGTACGTTTGAATTTCTCTTTTAGTTTGACGACAGCCTTCCTACACCTACGTGCATCAGCATCACCTACCTACCGGAGTAAACGTACCTAGCTACTAGCCAGCCCCAAACTGAGTACTAACATGCAAAACACTCACCATAGAGTAGACCCCTGCAGGATTTCTTGTGCACGTACGTGCTGCCGCAAACCAAACGATTCTGCCACGAAACTAAAGCTCAACTTGGCTCATAGATTCCGATTTTCCATCGTATTCACTTCCTTCTGCAATCTTGAATTTACATTGGAATTTTTCTTCCGACTTCTTGACGACCTTGTCGGGGCATGCAAGGGGTACACCTCGCGGGGGCCCGTATTTTAGTGGTGTAAAAACCAATGCATAGTCACATCAGCATGGCCGGTGTGGTTGGTGCCTCGTTTTGGCTAGACATGGCGGTCTGCCTAGAGAAGGACACCCCCTCACGGGCTCGTGGAAAGGTAGCCTCATAGAGGCCACGATGACTTGGGCTAGTGTTACGCCAAAATGGTGACCTGTATGCCGGCGACGCCATGGACCTCTCCACCGTGTTCAGTGTTCTGCCAAGACAAGGGCGCCGCCTGACGAGGCTGAGAGAAGGTGACTGTTCGCACACCAACACGTCACCGTGTACCCTCGACGCCGGGGATGATGCACGGCAGCTCACGTCGAAGGAGATCCGGCCGGAAGCGCGGTACGCAAGCAATCCGGCGGGCGCTTTTGCAAACCCGAAACCTCACACGCCAGGGAGGGACCCCGTCAGGGCGCGTGGCGGCTATGGGCTGCCCTAGGCCGGCCTGACCGCCCCTAGGGCCTCGTGGTTCCTTGCCCTGTAAACGAAGAATGAACGAAGAACGGGGAAGAAGAAGAACCGGGGTTAAGGAGAAAAGTTAAAAGATAAAAAAGTGGTATATGATTTGATCGATTGTGTGTTGTTCAGTCGACCATCACCCTTTAGGTATATAAGAGGCGGATGGAATTCCCGTACAAGAAAAGGACTCCAAATCACGTTCAAATCTTTCCAAAATTAACCGAACTCGGATTTAGGTAAGTCTGGAACATCAATTTTGTTTTTAGACCCCACAGGCTACAAACGACCTCGGATGAGGATGAGCCCAAAAGCAAATTTGCCTTTTTCGATGAGACGAACAACTTTCGTGTTGAACGTTTTTCGTTTAAAAGCCATCTTCTAGGCCAAAACGATCACGCAAAACATCTATTTGCTCGCACTACCCATCAGACATGTGTCTGGTTAGGCGCGCCATATTTCGCCTCCTTACAGGGCTGCATTCTGATATCTCTAACTTTCGCATACAAAATCGGATTTAAATGATTTTTATATCAAAATCAACCTTTTTGACGAGAAAGTTTTCTCATTTGAGGCTTATCTTAAGGCGTAACCGGCCGAATAGTGCTCTGGATATAAAATCCCAGTGCTTTGAGCATAGTTTCGGCCCTCGAGATGAGATCGGATGGCGATGGCCCAAACTTCGAAGATGTTCACCTCGACGATATGAATTTTTTTTATGTAGATCACTTCTTCATTTGAAGCCACTTTAATTAAGTTTTTGCATTTGTCAAAATCTGGTGTCAACACATGCCTCCCTGTTTTTCGGCAAAGCTTGCATGCCGAAAAATAATTTGTACGAAGCTTGTTCTAAGGACGATGTCAACACTCCATCGGCCATTTATATTTTTAGGACGATAATTATATATCGGCCATACGAGATTAGCAACAAAAGTTAAGCTAATCGAACGTATGATGATTTGATATACCCTTTCGTGATGTAAGAAATTATATTGCATTCATGGATTAAAATATGCCCATTGAGGGTAACCAATCATACCTAATGACAAATTACATGGCATAGGCATTAATGGCATAGTTAAAAAATATTGATAATGTGTGGACCGAAAATGTTGAAACGTTCGGCTTGGTCCTTCATTGTTTTTACTCTTTTCCTTCTTCACCTCCGCCGCACTTCTGGGAATGGAAGCTTGCATATAATTCTTATTTTGAGTACTTCCTGTTGAAACCCATGGCATATTCCTTTCTTCAAGTTCTTGTGCACTAAGTTTTTGTAATTTCTTCTTTTGCGAATATGATAAGCCGAGTGGGCACCCCGGCTGTGATTTTGTTTGAAGCAATGACAATTCTTGTTTTACCTTGTGCACTCTCAACTTCTTCTTTTCAGATTTGGCACCTTATTGACTTGCCTCATTGCCATTAGTAGCCAATGTCAATACTTTAATTGGCTCTTTCTCATTTGAGATTAAATATGAAGTATCACTCTTACAACCATCTTTTTAACACGATAAACTTGTTTGACCACCTGTTTCTTGTTCCTTGAGCTCCAGACCGATTCCTTATGATTGAAACGGTCTTTGACATGTGATTGTTCATCAAACGTTGATCTTCTTGGAGCTGCATAATATTGGCGAGATGGCCTACAATAACATGGAGAATGTGCCCTTGTATCATATCCGTCCCATGATGGATATGGATCTACATGAGCATAGGGAGGCATCCACGGCATTGGCATTGGCGTCCCAAAATAAGGATATGAACATGCTGCATTAAAATTCTCACTTTGCCAATACCGATCTTCATACTTGCTCCTTGTGGGTGTTCTTGGTTTCTTTGCATGATTTGACCGATAAGCATTCTTCTCTTCATTCTTCTTTTGATATTTATTCAATACTTCAGTGAAGGTGATTTTTGATCTCTTACACTTGCGCTGATTTCGGCCTTTGTTTTCTTTTGGTTTGCTTTCATCGATCATTGGATTTCCTTGCTGCCCCCTAGTCCTTAGCGTCTTTGTTGTAGCTTCGATGAAATTCTTGCCCTCAAGATTATCTTCATTATGCTCTTCAACAAACTTTTTACTTGAAAGCTTGATCCTGTCACCTCAATTTTTACCTCCTCTTTAAATGGATCGGCCTGAAGCAGCCGATGCAAAAAGTTTTGGCCATCAGGACCAATCGGAATAGGCCGGTCATCTCTTGGTGCTCCAACAAATCTCAATCGTCCTTTATCAATGGCCGGTTTAACTATTTGACGAAACATATTGCAATCCTTAAAATTATGCTTGAACGAATGATGTAACCTACAATACATTCGTCCTTGGATTGGTAGCTTGACATGGTGTAACACCCCGGTAGTCAAGCTACAGTAATCACACACTAATGGTGCCATGTCATCATAATTAATTGTGCTAAACCTCACTTTGATCCAAACCCAATTCAAATTCAAATTTAAAGTAAAGTCAAATAATAAAAAAATTGAAAAGGTAAAATAATAATGTAGGTTGGGTTGAAAATATTCGCTAGCTAATTGTTATGTAAGATTTAACCTTTTAAAAAAATACAAGTTCCCCTAAAACATTTTTAAAACTGACCCATAAGGTTTTTATTGAAACAATCTAATTTAAATAGATATGAAAAGTATTCAAGTAGTTGAAACTTGTTGGACTAGCCAAAACATAATGTCTAGAATTTAGGTGATACTTTGCACATTAAAGTAAAATCATTTAGTACCGAAACTAACTACAAAACAGTAGCTAAAGAAGAAAATAGAGTAAAAAAAAGGGAAAATACTAATAAAAATAAAAGAAACCTAATCTCCTGGGCCACTTGGCCCATTTAGCAAAATGGCCCAGCCACTCCCACTCGTCCCCTTCCCCTCTCTACAGGAGACATGGGGGTCGTGGTAGCCATCCACAGCGCCATGGCCGCGGTGGCAGCAGCAGCTGCTACTCCCTATTATTGCTGCTGCTGCTGGGCATGGCCGCCGTGGCTTGTGCCTCGTGCGTGCTAGCCATGGCAAGCACAGCCGAGGCCTGGCATAGCCGCTGCCTCTGTACCAATGGCCGGCCCAGTTAAATTAGTTTTTTGCGTCTCAAAAAAAAGTTAAATTAGTTGCTACCCTATGACATGCAGGTCCCATTTAATTAGGTTAGTTTTACTTATTTGTTTAGATATACAACCTATGACATGCGGGCCACCCTTTCTCTATTTGACCAGTCAAATTGACTTAGTCAAACTCGTATTAAACAGTTTTAGAAATTTCAGAAAATCGATTTAACTTCGGAAAATCATAACCAATTCATACTAACTCGGATGAAAATAATTTATATATGAAAAATGATCAGAAAAATATGATGATTCCAAATATGCCTTCCGTTCGTCTGGCACATGCCCTTAGCATAGCGAACATGCAACCGCCCCTCCGTTTCATTAGACCAAAAATAAGGTCAAATATCGAAAATATTTTCCTGGATATTTTCCCCCTTCGCCAGTATCACAAGTGTGGAACTAGCATGCCCCTTCTCTCTTATTTTTTTCTTTCCTTTCTTATTTTTTTCTTTTTCTTCTTTTCTTAATTTTTTTCTCTCATTGTCCGGAGTCTCATCCCGACTTGTGGAGGAATCATAGTCTCCATCATCCTTTCCTCACTTGGACATGCTCTAATAATGGATAATGATGATCATCATACTTCTTTTACTTATAACTCAAAAGAAATAAAAATTACAACTCGATACCTATAACATAGTATGACTCTAACTGAATGCCTCTGACAGTGTACCAGGATGTGCAATGATCTAGCATAGCAAAGATATTAAAAAACGGAAAAGTCATGAAAATATCGTGCTAGCTGTCTTACGATCATGCAAAGCAATATGAAAATGGATGCTCAAGTCAACTATATGATGGAAGTGCATGGCAATATATCTCAGAATGACTATGAAAATGCCATAATAGGTAGGTATGGTGGCTGTTTTGAGGAAGATATAATAAAGTTTATGCACCGGTGAAAGTTGCGCGGCACAATAGAGGCTAGCAATTATGAAAGGGTGAGAGTGCGTATAGTCCATGAACTCACATTAGTCATAAAGAACTCATGTACTTATTGCAACGATGGCTGAGATTACCCCATATAACTCACTTCTGCTTCGGTACACCCCCCTAAACACATCGATGGCTGAGATTACCCCATATAACTCACTTCTGCTTCGGTACACCCCCCTAAACACATCGATGGCTGAGATTACCCCATATCCCTTCATAATAAAGGGCAGGATGGTCTTTTCTTCAAAATACGTAGTCCATGCTAAGAACTCCGTAGAGGCAGGAAGTCAACGTTTTGCGCTGGGCGGCTCACCTGGACCGGCCCATTTGTGGGTGCGCCGCTTTCAATGAGAGAAAAATCGCAAGGAAAAAAAGAGGGTGATGGGAATCAAACCTGCAAGTTCCAGTTTATGTGCACGCTATGCTAACCACTGCGACTGGAAATCAGCTGTGTTATACTTCTAGCGCAAATCGTAAATTATGAAACTAAAGGTCGCGGCAAAATTTAAAGAGGGATCGAACCAGGGACATCACAACAGTCAACCACGTCAGTAGCCACTATACTAACTGGGATTTGGTGTCCATAAGGGTAGCCTAGTCTATATGAACCATAAGCCGCGGAATTATTTTAAAAAATTTCAGACCTCATTTTCTTATTGGAAAACATAAATATTTTTAGAAACGCGATCATTTAAAAATTTGCGATATTTTTAAAAGAACTAGAACAATTTGTGAGAAGGTGAACGTTTTTTTGGGAATCATAAAGGAACAAAACTGAAAACGATACATTTTTTGGAATAGCAATTAATGTTTTGAGAAATACTATCATTTGCAAATTTGTGATTTAAAAAAACTAAAACATTTTGTGAAAACACAAGACTCTCAAACATTTGTTTTACAAAGGAAAAACATTGAAAACGAGAACATTTGTTGTAACAAGGAACTAGACTGAACACACGAACATTTTTCAAAATCACGAAGAGTCGTTCAAAGTCCGAACATTTTTTGAAATTCCCCAAATATTTATTGAATCTGCGAACAACTATTAAAATCAAGAACATTTTTTGAATTTGGGAACAAATTTCCAGCTGTTGGGCATGCCCAACGTTGTCCCCCATACAAAATATGAACAAATTCAAACACCAAACGCACATTGCATCACGTCTGGCCTGTGTTTTAGAGTTTCCATCGGGAAAACCCTAGAAAAAGCATATAATGTCTGATACCAACGAAACATGGCATGCATGATGTCCATGGTAATGCCAATGTGAGAAAAAATTGGGTGCCTTCGGAGGAGGTTGGAAAAAATGGTTCAAGAGTTGCACTTTCAGCCTACCCGAACGTACCAGGCTGTACACGCTATGTTTGGTTGCAAGCATAAATTGACACCGAATTTTACCAGCAATTGGGCATGCCCAAGGTTTTCCCCCAAACAAAATTTGAATGAATTCGAATACCGAATGCACGTTGCGTCACGTAAGGCCTATGTTTTAGGGTTTTTTCACCGGGAACCCTATTAAAAACATAGAATCTCTGAAACCAATGAAACATGGCATGCATGTTGTCCATGGTGATGGCAATGTGAGGAAAATTTTGGGTGCGTTTGGAGGAGCTGAAAATAAATGGTTCGAGACTTGCCCTTCCGGCCTACCCAAACGTACAAGGTTGTACACTGTGTGTTTGGTTGCAAGCATGATATGACACCAAATTTTGCCAGTGCTTGGGCATGCCCAAAGTTGTCCCCCATGCAAAATTTGCACAAATTTGGACACCGAACAACCGTGGCGTCTTGTCTGGCCTATGTTTTAGAGTTTTTTCACCGGAAAAACATAGAAAAAACATAGAATGCCAGAAATCAATCAAACTTGGCATGCATGCTAGCCATAGTGATGCCAAGGTGTGGAAAAAA
Organism: Aegilops umbellulata; assembly: GCA_032464435.1. Lineage (NCBI taxonomy): Eukaryota > Viridiplantae > Streptophyta > Magnoliopsida > Poales > Poaceae > Aegilops > Aegilops umbellulata. The sequence continues at coordinate 731,233 of CP136057.1, read as the reverse complement.
TTTGGGCGCGTTCGGGGCGAGGTGAAAAGAAAAGTGGTTGTAGACTTGCCCTTTCGCAAAATTTGATTGAACTCGAACACCGAACGCACGCTGCATCACGCCAGGCCAGTGTTTACGGTTTTTCCAACGGGAAAACCTAGAAAATGCATGAAATATCGGAGACCAACGAAACTTGGCATGCATGCTGGGCATGGTGATGCCAAGGTGTGGAAAATAACATTGGTGCGTTTGGAGGAGGTGAAAAAAAGTTGTTCGAAACATGTCCTTCCGGCCTACCCGAACATATCAGATTGTAGACGGTGTGTTTGGTTACAAGCATGAAACCACTGAAAAAGTTCCTAAGAAAATCACAAATTTGAAATAAAATCGCAGACCCAAGGAAGTTCATGAATTTGAAATAAAATCATGGACTCAAAAAAATATAATGAATTTGGAAAAAAGTCATGAGTTTGGGAAAAGTTCATTAGAAAAACAAAGCATAATTAATTAAAGTTAAAAAAAATTCAAAAAGTTCTGTGAATTAAGAAAACAAAACAAAAATAGAAAGAAATAACAAAAAATGAAATAAAAAACAAAGAACAAGGGCTAAACTGAAGAATATCAGGCTGGAAATGTATGCTTTTTTTATTAGCATTATATTTCGATAAGTAGTAGGAAAGAAGTTGTCTGCCACAAGAGTTGAATTATCCCAGTGGATAGCGGCTTCACTACTGCTCCCTCCGTTCCCAAATACAAGTCTTTCTAGATATTCCAACAAGTGACTACATACGAAGCAAAATGAGTGATTCTATACTATAAAATATGTCTACATACATCCGTATGTTGTAATCCATTTGAAATACTAAAAGGACTTATATTTAGGAATGTAGGGAGTAGAAGCAGACAATCTGGGTTTGAATCCCACATAGCACAGCTTCTAATTTTTGTAGTTTAATACTGAAAATAAGAAGAAGAAAACGTAAATGGGCCAGGCCCGCCTAAGAAGCAACTAACACAGTATTTACGCTTGGGCTAAGGTAGGGCCGTATATATCTCGGCGGTGTATGATATGTCAAAGATCCACATTGCACTTTAGACGTTTTGTGAGGGGGATGTACCTTTATAGCTTTTCGTCCTTAGGAATTGGTCTCAGATATACATACGACATCTATTCCGGCCAAACGGAGAAGGAGATTGGGCTGGATAAAGAAGATGAAGAAGACCAGGTCTCCGGCGGCTATGGATCGATGTAGCGACCAGACCTCAAACAGTCTGATCTTGTGCTCAGGTGTCATCCCTGGATAAGTAATGCTGACACCACACAGTACTTGAAGGATTTATAACAGAGTAGCAATCACACACTTATTACATCGAATGTCTCAAAAGAGAACTTATTACGATAAATATGGCTTAAGGCCATCTAATAACGATAACAACGAAAGTCTTAGAAGATAAGCGGGTCCATCAACTCCAACGGCATCACTGAGTATAGAACCACGACCTAAAGGCACCTTACTCGTCGTCTAAAAAGTCTGCAACATGAAACATTGCAGCCCGAAAACGGGTCAGCACATGGAATATGCTGGCAATGTAACACATAGAGAGTAATGAAAGATTAAACCTATACTACATGCATATATGGCTGGTGGAAAGCTCTACGGTTACAGTTTTGCGTAAAGCCAATTTTTCCCTACTGCAAAGGAATAAATTTTATTTAACTATCATGGTGGTTGTTAAACATTGAGAATGGTTGACAGCATCCTCAATCCCATTTAAGATAATAATCATTAAAACCCAACAATATTAATTAAAAGTAACATGATGAGATTCACATGATAATCCAAGTACTAGATACTCAAAACGTTCATAACTGGGGACACGACTAACCATGATTAGTTTGTACACTCTGCAGAGGTTTGCGCACTTTTCCCCACAAAACTCGATCTCCTTCGTTGGATTTCTCGCACTACATGATGTTTGAGAAACGGATGAGCGAGACACAGTCTTTCAGAAGCGCTAGCACCTTACGATGGGTAGACCGTTACACCTACTTTCCCCTACATCTGCTAGTCTATCCTGTAAGAGTTCGCACGACTTAATCAACTATGCTAGAGCCCATAATAGCTTGTGGCTGCACACGGAAGTTTCTAGTATGAAAAATCTCATGATCTCTTTGGGCCTGGGTGGCGGTCCATAAAGAAAACAACAGGCAATCTTGGAATACCCAGGTACCTCAATCCACCCAGATGTGTGTTTAAGTTGCCACCTTAGATAAACTATTAATTAACAATCTCACATCTGTCATGGATATCACTCACCCAATCCACGTCTACTAGCATAGCATGGCATAATAAGCAAACGTAGAAGTAACTCCTAAAGGTTTGATAATAAAACAGGTAATAGGTACTACCTCATCTACTTCCCATCCCACAATTTAATTAGATCCTAATCATGCAATGTTTGAGGATTGATCTAATACAGTAAAATTGGGTAATAAAGAGGTATGATCAAAGTGCTACTTGCCTTGCTGATGATCCGCGAAACCTAGAGATTCGAAGTAACAGACGGCGCACTCCGGGTATTCTATCGCAGACAAACAATAAGCATACAATAAGTACTCATCTAATGCACAGGTAAAACTCAAATAAGAGATCTAACCCGAAAGTTCAACTTAAGAACTCCGGTTTGCAAAAAGAATCAAATCAAACGAAGCAACGAAAGTCAAACGGCGAAAGAAAACAACTTCGTTCTACTAATCTGGACCTAAGTCAAATTTTACAGAAGCAAAAATTTGTTTTAGTTGGTTAAACGAAAAGAGGGTTTCGAGACGAAACTCCAGGCGCTTGAATCGCCTGATTCCGATAAACGAGCGAAAAGTTATACTAAAACGAAAATCGGATCAGAAATCGCGATCAGAAATAATCGCGGAAATTCCGAGAAAAAGAAAAATGACGAACAGATTAACGAACGAACGTTCGTTATCTTGATCTAAACGACGAACACGTTCGTTAAAACGAACGAACGAGCGAACGCTCGCTAATTAAACTAAACCGAAGAAATAAACCGATCTATAAAAAAAGGAGCTAAAAAAAATAAACCGCGGTTTAAAAAAAAACAGGCGGCGAAAACAAGCTTGGGCTCGGGCGGCGGGTCGGCTCCGGCGGCGGCGGGCGGCGGCGGTGGCGGCGGGCGCGGGCTAGGGTTAGGGTTAGGTGGGGCGCGGGGCTCGAGGCGGGCTGGGGCGCTGGTGGGCTGCGGGGCTCGGGCGGCCGGCTTATAAAGGCTGCCCCGGGCGGAGTCCCGCTCGGGTACGGCCGGGAGTCGGTTCGCGTTTTTTTAATTAATTCCGCTCAGAGAAACAAATAAAAGAAATACTAAACGGACTACAAAAATTCCGAAATAAATTTCCTCGACTTCTAATATCAAGCCGGACAAGGTGAACATTTAGTTTTGGCCTAAATGCAACTTTAAAAAACGCATATTTTTCTAAATTTAAATAAAATAGCGAAAAACTCCGAAATAAAATCTTATTTGATTTTATTATTAAATCCGCAATATTTATTTATTTTGGGAAAGTCATTTTATTCCCTCGCTTATATTTTTGTAATAGAAATAATTGAAGATAAAATAATTAAAATCAAACGATCCTAATCTCAAAATTTGAGAGAACTCAAATATGAGAATAACGAAATCCCCAACTCTCTCCGTGGGTCCTTGAGTTGCGTAGAATTTCTAGAATCAAAAACCAAAAGCAAATAAAATATGATATGCAATGATGATCTAATGTATAACATTCCAAATTGAAAATTTGGGATGTTACAATCGAGATGTTGTGGTGGACGTGCTCGTGAGGAAGGAGGAGATCGATAAAAGAGGAAGAAGATGTGGCTACCCATCATGCTTCTATTTTTAGAGAAAGGAAGGCCCAGCCCAACTAAGAACACAATCAACCGCCCAAACGCACAGAAAACCAAATCACGCAAGGAAAACAACTAATAGAAGTATGAAGAACTATGAAAGTCTCCGTCCTTTATTATTAGGTAAAGAATAGTAGATGGCACAAGAAAGACACGTAATACTTGCATGCATGGTTAGTCAGGTATTCGTGTATACGGAGATGTATGTGCGTGCTTGCCGACCAGCCACAAATTAATACTCAAATACATACATGTATGGTCTACATATACATTTGGGTATTTGAAAAGGTATGTCGTACACCGGCCAGAGCTAGTATATACGTGTCTTCCCTGCAAAGAAAAGGTGTATATACGGAGAGTGGCGTTTTGGCTCCTAGGTGTACAAATATATATAAAAGAAAGAATTCCACGTGAATATCCGGGCATCCTATATTCCGCACACAAAATTTCAGTGAAAAGGGACATCTTTTCGTGGCATGTATAAGAAAGATAAAAAAATGCCTTGTGAATAGCTGTAATCAAGCATAAAAAATTATCTTTTTTACACAAACCACAAAAAATTTCCTTTTGCATCAAAACTTGATGCACACACATATAATGTTCGGATTTACATGCGGGATTTTTTCTTAAATTTTCTAACTTTTAAAAATGTGTATTTAGACAATGAAACATGTTGACTACGAATTGGAAAAAAGTCTACAAAACCATATAAAAGAAAATTGTACAACATGTTAAAAAAATATTTAACATGTGTAAAAAACCATGCCTACATTAAAATGTATATTATATACTGAAAAAGTAGACATGTGTTACAAAAAGAAAAACTAGTGAAAACCAACAAAGTGACAAAAAGGTAAACCAGATACGGTGAAACAGGAAAAACAAAGAAAACCATTGAAAACAAAGAAAAGGAAAGAAGAAACAATGTAAACCGAGAAGGAAACGAAGAAACCCAATGGAAGAACAAAGAAGCAGAAAAACTGAAGACAAATGAGTGAAGAAACAAAGAAAACCAAAGAGAAAAAAAATGAGAAATTGAGAAAAAAAGTACAAAAAATCGAGAACCAACCAATACAACGACCGAACAAAACCAGAAGTGTCGCGAATCAACCTGTGGTTGAGTTGGTTAGGTGGACAGTGGTATCCCCAACCCACCAGGGTTCAAATCCTGGTGCTCGCATTATTCCTGGATTTATTTCAGGATTTCCGGCGATGCGCTTTCAGTGGGAGGAGACGTTCCTGTCGACGACGAGGCGCCTACGGTGACTTCGTAAATCTCAAGATGATATGCCGGCTCAGTCTTTCAGAGGTGCTCATAGGGGTAGGGTGTGCGTGTGTGCGTTCATAGGGGTGAGTGTATGCGCGTGTATATGAGCGCTTGTATCTGTACTGATGCTCAAAGAAAAAAAACAGAAGTGTCTTGATCGAGACCCAGCGAATGGAAAAATAACACAAAAAATGGGCCGACATAGTAGCTACACGTGTATAGGGATCCTTCAGGTGGGACAAACGCTATACTCACAGTAAGCAAGATATAGTCTCTGCGCCCCTTGGAGGGCTCCGGCAGAGGTTACTTTCTTGGGGCTCGGAGCACGCCGAGTGGTGCTCTCAGCCACCGTCACATGTCGCATGTTGAGCGCACCCGCACAATTTTAGTTGGTTTTCACATGTGTTTTTGAGTTTTTTTGGATTTTTGCCTTTTTCTTGTTCTTCCCTAGGTTTTAGCAAAAAACAAAATTGGTTTTGAAGCAATATTTTTTTTCGGGTTTGCTTCCCGTAAAGGGGAAAGCACGATCTGTGCTTCCCGAAAATGTAAAAAGCATAACTTATGCTTCCGTGAGAAGCATGGCTCTACTTCCAGAAAAAGCAAAAAGGAAAGTTTATGCTTCCCGAAAAAGGAAAATGCATAGCTGTGCTTTCCCGGAAAAAAAATATGCGGAGCTATGCTGAAAAGCACGTCATGTGCTTCCACGAGAAGCACAATTCTTGATAATTGGAAAGCACAACAAGTGCTTCCACAAGAAACATAATTGTGCATCCAAAAAAGGAAAAGGCATAATTGTGCTTCCGGTGTCCCTTTTTTGGGGTTTCCATTGTTTTCTGGTTTTCAGCCTTCGTTTTTCCTTTTTTTTAATTCCCGATATTTTCCTTTTTTTTTCATTGAAACCTATTAACATGGGATCTACTTTTAGAGAGCCGAACGCAAGAAATTCAATGGTGAAAATGGTCTGTGATTTGGATGCATGGTTCAAGAGATGATCGTGCAAAAGTTGTCGCAACACCACATGATTGACTTCAACGAACTCCGGGGTGAATACTGTAATCCATGTTGATTATAGCTGGCAATGGCGATGTTTCTATATCATTATGTTGTTAAAGGCATTGTTCGGATACGCTCGGTCTGATTCTTCGGGGTGAAAATTCAGATTCTGACCTTAGTGGTTGGATACGATGATGGTGGTGCATGAGAATAGCTACCTTCCCGAAGGCTTTGCTATTGGAAGACCTCATTGCCCTTGTGATGCCATTGGATGATTGGTGCAGATATGGTCATAGTTGTAGGTTGGGGATCATGGATTTCTCTGCTTTGGGTTTTATTTTATTTTTCCTCGCTTAGGCATATCATTGGTCTTATATGACCTTGCTATTTGCCAGCTTGTTTTTTTGTGTGCGTCCATTAGTGTTGGCTGTTGCATTTTATCCATGCACATGCCAGATGTGTATTCATTGTGTTTGTATCCTCTTAATGTTTCATTTTGAGTCAACAAAATTCACTCTTTATTGAAAAAGATAAACATCACTCCAATATATAAATAGAAGGTGTGGGAATTCAGTGAAGTTGTGCAACCGGTAGCAACAAGTTACAATCTCATAGCTTTTGTTGGTAGCAATAAGAACACAACAGTAGGTCATCAGAACAAAGACGAGTCTTGGTATGCAGCCCGAGAAGATCGTTTCAGAATACTTTGCCGTTGTGACCATCTCCACATAACACCCTAGAATAAATATGACAAAGTTTTAAACCACAACCAAGTTGACATATATTTACACGAAACCATGTAATAAGTATGTATGCCATCTTCATGAAGCATCAAAGGCAACCAGATCGTAAGACTTACATCATCATTCTGTGTAGAGCTGGCAGCTGGCAGCATCGATCGATGCGGCATGACAAGTTTACAAGAATATGACAGAAGAAGAGATGTATCAACTTTGAAGCAAACTCAAAAGAAACTTAGTGAATGCCGCTCTCTGTCCACGCACGCACGGGCGGTAAAAAAGAAAAGAAAAGAAAAGAAAAGAAATGAAAAATGCCTTCTAGGGCATGAGATATCTGGTGAGCGCGCATGGGATGAGGTTTGGGTAGTCGGGTGAACTCCTGTTTGTAGAGAATGGCATAGGCTCATGTGGCAGGGACTTTGTGTTGGTGCCAACGGCGAGCATCCAGGCGGTTTCGTCCTGGGGGCGACGGTTTTTGAGCATGCACGTGAGGTAAACAGCGTTGTTGTCATGGTCGTCACACAGGGGCAGAACGGGGGTGCACGTTTGCAGGTCCTTCCATGAAACAATATTTCCGAGTTGATCGGAATGGAGTATGGTTCCTCTCTGCCAATGGCCCCAAGTGAGCGCCCTAAGCCAAGTGATGAGCCGCCAGCCGACGACCTCGTATTCGACTTTCTCCGGGACCATGGGTGATTGGGAATCGAAGAGCAGAAGCAAGGTGGAGGGATCGTGCACGACCGGTGTTGCTTTGGGCTTGGGCCTCAGCAGCTGCTCGATCTCGACACACCTGATGTGACCGTGGGCGAAGGTGACGTCGCGCAGCGACCGCGCCGAGGAATAATCCTTGCGGTAGAGGTCTTGGTTGCCGGGCAGTGGTGTGGGCATGGGGACAAAGCGAGCCGTGGCTTTGGGGTCGTCTTTGACGACGTCGCAGACGAGGATCCCCTCCCAGAGGTCGACCCAGCCCACTAGTCCGTCTCCGAGAGCGATCACCTTGTCGGGGTAGACACGGTGGGGCTTCCTGGTCCACCCGTAGTCTACCGCTAGCCGCCGGCGGTCACAAGTCCAAGTGGAGCGCACGTAGCTGAAGAGATGAAGGTCGTACTGTGCATCCACCTCGTAGTTGTAGCTGAGAGCGGCCATGACGAAGCCATTGTATTTGTTGCTGCTGTCAGTGGAAGTGGAGATGCCATAGGGTTCCATGAGCGGTTGATGGTCGTCGTGGATGTCCGGGACAAGGACGAGCGACGGTGGCCCTCTGGCGGAGGCGGAGTAGACCAACCACAGCAAGTGCTTGCAGGTGGTTAAGCTGACTTGGATGAGGGCGAGGTCCTCGGCCGAGGAGACAATCTTGGGGATGGAGTCGAACACCAACTCCAAGGGGGGGTCGCTATGAGTATGAGCAGCAGATGCAGAGTCGGGGCAGACGGAGATGCACCAGTAGGAGCGGCGCGGGGGGTCGGCGAGGAGAAAGGTTACCTCGATGGTGGTGCGGCCGTCGGGCATTAGGGTTTGGGCGGTGGTGCGGTTACGGACACCGCCGGAGCCGGGGGGCACCATGTAGGCGAGCGACTCGAGCAGCGCCCAGCTGCTACTGCTAGGGCTAGGATGGCGGTGGGTGTTGCCGGAGGAGAGGAGGTCAAGGGCGTCCGGCGGAAGGCACAGGGAGGCCTCGAACCGGGGATCGTCCTCCGGCCTCACCATCTTCTTCTTCTTCTTCTTCTTCTTCTCCTTCTTCTTCTTCTTGTCTTCCTTCCTATTGGTATATTGGTATTTGGTTGATTGATAAATAGGCGGGCCGGAGGGAGGGCTCCAAGACTTTGGATGCTGGATGATCCGTGGTTTGGAGGACTAGTATTTATGGATGATGAGGTTGATTCCGGTTCAGATCAGAAGATGAAATAGCTAGGGATAGGAACTCGATCGGAATCGGATGGACTACTTCATCGCTCGCTGTTTTCTTACGTTATTATTGGATTGGAGGAAACTCATAACTGCATGCCCACACATCACGTCATTTGTGACAAACTAACAAGTCCATTTTTTTTCTCGACGCCAGTGCAGGTAGGGGGCCACAAAACCAGCGCCGCCAGCCTCCCTCGGCCATTCTCCTGCCGCCGGCGAGGTCCGCGGTGGCGGCAGGCCCGGTGCCACGGCGCTAGGGCGGGTAGATCTGCAGCGGGATCCCCTTGAGACGGCAGGGGCGTCTCTTGTGGTGCGCCCATGGGCAGCAAGCAGGGCGGCGCCCCTAGCCTGTGCGGCGGCGGCCAGCGGTCCAAGACGGCGATGGGCTTTCCTTCGTGCATGGATGGTGGCAGCACTCCATGGATGAACCGGTGGATGGCTCTGCCTGAAGATGGGTCGCGGCGGCCACGGATCTGGCGTCCCGTCCAGATCCGCCGTGGCCTGGTCTTGGTCGGCCGGCGGTGCGTGGAGGTACCGGTGAGGGTATGGAGGATCTCTGCCGGAGTACCAGCGGCGGTATACGTCTTCATGACGAGACTCCACGCGGTTCTAGCCAGCCACGAGATCAGGACGACACGGCTTCCGGCGAAAATCGCGCCCGACTGCGGTCTTGGCGGACGATGGCGGCGTCTCTGACGTCGTTTCCTTCTCGAGGCGTCGTCGTTGCAGGTCACGTCAACCTGATCGGGAGGTTTCGAGGGAAATCCTAGATCTGGGTTTACCGGATCGGACGATGACGATGTTTCGATGTCGTTCTCCATCCTGGGGGCATCATTTTGGACCAAGTGCGGGCTGAAGGGGATAAGAGGAGGAGCGGCGTGGCATCTGACACGTCGACAACGGCGGGTCTCAGCGGCATGGAGCAGCGGGGTCTCACCGGTGGGCGTGTGGTGATGGACGAGCGCAGGATGGTGGCGCTGTCTGGCATCGTGGTGGCGTCGACGACAGCTAGACCGGGCAAGGTTGATGCAGCAGTACAACACTAAAGATGGATTTGTGGCAGGTGCCTGCGGCGGTCTCATACCCGGCAGGCGTCCTAGTTGAGGAGTGCGCCGGACTGGTGGGTGCCCCATACCCGGCAGGCGTCCTGGTTGGGACCTAAGGTCTTAGATTTTGGTTTGGCTACGAGGTATGTTTGGTATTAGGCCCAGACTATCAGCATCCATTTATCAACTAGATATGAGTAGCGGCAGATGTTGCCTAGACGGTGGCTTTAGTCTTACTGTTGTATGACTTTGTAAGGTCTTGTGTGAATAATTAATAAAGTGGTTGCATGCATCGTCCAGATGTAGAGGCCGGGGGTCCTCCTCCTTTTCGAAAAAAATGATTTTAGGAAGCGAAACCAATCTTTAAAACATAACTAATTCTAGATATACTATTATCTCCATCTCCATCTCTATCTCCATCTCCACTGCTATTAAACAATCTCCACTACTATTAAACAATCAACAGTTTTGCTAGAACTCATCTAGATAAGATTTAATTTGGTCTCATTCACATTTTATAGCCATTGGATGTGATGCTATAAGATGCGTGTGTGCTGACGTGGGTTGTATATATTCTTGTTTTTCTAGTGAATTCGACCAAATTATATCTCATCTAGATGAGTTCTAGGTACTCCCAACAATCAAACAAAAACTTTCTTATATGCACTCCGCAGTTAGTCCCACAACACCGCAAGAACCAATTAGCACCACGCGATTAGGCCCACAAATCTTAATCTAACAGCCATGATTTATCTAATAACGGGATGGTGTGGACTAATCAATTTCCATTGACTGACCGTACTCCACCAGCAACTACTAGTTGTGCGTCCCTTATAATCATGCAATTCAGATCACAAACTAAGGAAACTCAAGAAAATTGGCTCCCATCGTCGTCGACCTCGACGCATGCCTGCCTTGCATCACCATCGCTAGACACCGCCCACCAACACCGTCTGCTGCCTGCACGGCGACCTCGCAACACTGCGTCGCTCCGTCTCTTCCCTGCATGATCGCCATTGCCAACTGTTGCCGCTCACAGCGTGCTATCCGCCTTCACAACATGGTATCCGCCTGCGAGATCGCCCGTGCCCACGAGCCTGCCCCGGAACCCAGGCCGTGCGCGCCCTGCACATCCCCTGAACCAGTCGGCCACGTGCAGCTGTAATTCTTCCCTGCACTTCTTCAGGTACGAATTTTTCCTTTGACTTGTTGCAGCATTACTCATGATTCGAATTTTGAGGATAGAGTTCTAAAAAATATAAACAGTTGGACAGCAGAATGCTATAAGTCGTTCGTTTTATATCTCTAATTAATGGTTTTCTATGTGGAAAATGGCATGTGTTTGATTGTAACAAGAACTAAGAGCTATAGAGTTCATGTTGCACAAACAGAGCGCCCTATCTCTTTTACTAGCCATGCACGCGCGGCGGCACGCCGCGCCCCGTCGATACATTATTTTTATATATGATGTGTTTTTATTGTTTACAGTAAGACACAATTTAAAGCAAGAGTATTATATGTGTGAGATTACGGCCATAAAGAGAGAAGCTAGAAAAAAACACATTTATTATCATCATACATGGTGCATGCATGTGATGCCGCGCATGTGTATTTTCGGGGTTTTTTTCATTATGATTTGCTTCGACGGTTTGTAGAGCATAAGTGGTTGTGGATATGTTGGTTTGGGTGTGTGTTGGCTTATAGACACATTGACATGTTATGTGTTGCTTAAAATTACGTCTGATGGGTCGAAAAGAGATGGAAAAGCAGTGCTTTCTTCCTAGTGATTATCAACCAATCCAAAACATAATTGTATCAATTATTAGTTATATACATGACAACCATAGAATATATGTCCACAGTTTGGAACCCCTTGTCCACTGTCTCTGTAACACACGGTGGCTCCAATTCTCTTGGCATGACTTTCGACTTCGGGGCCACATTTTAGTAGAATCACATTGTGAATTGTAGCTAACGGTTTTGCATTGTCCTGCACTCAACCAATGACAGACAAAATCGAAATTGTAAAGAGTTGCATACTGAAGCCACCACAATAATCAATACCAGGCTTTCTGAATCAAAATAGAAGTGTTGCATAAGTGAATTTATCATTGCCAAGAAAGCCATCTAAAATATAGTCATAATGAAGAAAAGAAATATACAACAACATGGGAGCGACTTGAATCAGGGGAAAAGTTTGAAACAAATCTAACTATACTACGGATTGTGTGCTGTAAATTAGATGAACTGCTAAAGCCTAGTTTAAATATAGTGGCCAACAGTTTTAGCTAATAAATTACCAAAAGATTAGCTGGACATTAAACGGGTTATAGTATCAAATTAATGAATCCCGCATCCCTCATGTTTTTTTAATGAATCCAGCACATAGGTAGCAAACAATGGCATCAAGCCCCGCATACAGCACACATGCACGCAGAAAAACACATGCAAGCCGCGCACGAACGCAGATCCAGCAGTAGCCCCCACGAGCCACAAGCATGCATGCAACCCATCACAATGGGTGCAGGGCGCATGTGTTGGAAATATGCCCTAGAGGCAATAATAAATAGGTTATTATTATATTTCCTTGTTCATGATAATCGTTTATTATCCATGCTAGAATTGTATTGATAGGAAACTCAGATACATGTGTGGATACATAGACAACACCATGTCCCTAGTAAGCCTCTAGTTGACTAGCTCGTTGATCAATAGATGGTTACGGTTTCCTGACCATGGACATTGGATGTCATTGATAACGGGATCACATCATTAGAAGAATGATGTGATGGACAAGACCCAATCCTAAGCCTAGCACAAGATCGTGTAGTTCGTATGCTAAAGCTTTTCTAATGTCAAGTATCATTTCCTTAGACCATGAGATTGTGCAACTCCCGGATACCGTACAAATACTTTGGGTGTGCCAAACGTCACAACGTAACTGGGTGGCTATAAAGGTACACTACAGGTATCTCCGAAAGTGTCTGTTGGGTTGGCACGAATCGAGACTGGGATTTGTCACTCCGTGTGACGGAGAGGTATCTCTGGGCCCACTCGGTAGGACATCATCATAATGTGCACAATGTGATCAAGGAGTTGATCACGGGATGATGTGTTGCGGAACGAGTAAAGAGACTTGCCGGTAACGAGATTGAACAAGGTATCGGGATACCGAAGATCGAATCTCGGGCAAGTACTATACCGCTAGACAAAGGGAATTGTATACGGGATTGATCGAATCCTCGACATCGTGGTTCATCCGATGAGATCATCGTGGAATATGTGGGAACCAACATGGGTATCCAGATCCTGCTGTTGGTTATTGACCGGAGAACGTCTCGGTCATGTCTGCATGCTTCCCGAACCCGTAGGGTCTACACACTTAAGGTTCGATGACGCTAGGGTTATAAAGGAAGTTTGTATGTGGTTACCGAATGTTGTTCGGAGTCCCGGATGAGATCCCGCACGTCACGAGGAGTTCCGGAATGGTCCGGAGGTAAAGATTTATATATAGGAAGTCCTATTTCGGCCATCGGGACAAGTTTCGGGGTCATCGGTATTGTACCGGGACCACCTGAAGGGTCCCGGGGGCCCACCGGGTGGGGCCACCTATCCTGGAGGGTCCCATGGGCTGAAGTGGGAAGGGATCCAGCCCAAAGTGGGCTGGGGCGCCACTTTCCCCTAGGGCCCATGCGCCTAGTGTGGGGAAACCCTAAAGGAAGAGTCCCACAAGGGGAAGGCACCCCCTAGGTGCCTTGGGGGGGGGGAGGGAAACCTCCCTTGGCCGCCGCCCCCCTAGGAGATTGGATCTCCTAGGGCCGGCGCCCCCCTTGGCCCTCCTATATATAGTGGGGGAGATGGAGGACTTCATACCTGATCCAAGGCGCAACCCCTCCCCTCCCCAACACCTCTCCTCCTCCGTCACGTGCTTGGCGAAGCCCTGCTGGAGTACCACGCTCCTCCATCATCACAACACCGTTGTACTGCTGCTGGATGGAGTCTTCCTCAACCTCTCCCTCTCTCCTTGCTGGATCAAGGCATGAGAGACGTCACCGGGCTGTACGTGTGTTGAACGCGGAGGTGCCGTCCGTTCGGCACTTGGTCATCGGTGATTTGGATCACGGCGAGTACGACTCCATCAACCCCGTCCACGTGAATGCTTCCGCTTAGCGATCTACAAGGGTATGTAGATGCACTCTTCTTCCCCTCGTTGCTGGTTTCTCCATGGATAGATCTTGGTGACACGTAGGAAAATTTTGAATTTCTGCTACGTTCCCCAACAGTGGCATCATGAGCTAGGTCTATGCGTAGTTTCTATGCACGAGTAGAACACAAAGTAGTTGTGGGCGTCGATTTTGTCAATTTACTTGCCGTTACTAGTCTTATCTTGATTCGGCGGCATTGTGGGATGAAGCGGCCCGGACCAACCTTACACGTACGCTTACGTGAGACCGGTTCCACCGACTGACATGCACTAGTTGCATAAGGTGGCTGGCGGGTGTCTGTCTCTCCCACTTTAGTTGGATCGGATTCGATGAACAGGGTCCTTATGAAGGTTCAATAGAAATTGGCAATTCACGTTGTGGTTTTGCGTAGGTAAGAAACGTTCTTGCTAGAAACCCATAGCAGCCACGTAAAAACATGCAACAACAATTAGAGGACGTCTAACTTGTTTTTGCAGGGTATGCTATGTGATGTGATGTGGCCAAAGGATGTGATGAATGATATATGTGATGTATGAGATGATCATGTTCTTGTAATAGGAATCACGACTTGCATGTCGATGAGTATGACAACCGGCAGGAGCCATCGGAGTTGTCTTAATTTATTTATGACCTGCGTGTCAACATAAACGTCATGTAATTACTTTACTTTATTGCTAACTATTAGCCATAGTAGTAGAAGTAATAAGTTGGCGAGACAACTTCATGGAGACACGATGATGGAGATCATGATGATGGAGATCATGGTGTCATGCCGGTGACGATGATGATCATGGAGCCCCGAAGATGGAGATCAAAAGGAGCAAAATGATATTGGCCATATCATGTCACTTTTTGATTGCATGTGATGTTTATCATGTTTATACATCTTATTTGCTTAGAACGACGGTAGTAAATAAGATGATCCCTCATTAAAATTTCAAGAAAGTGTTCCCCCTAACTGTGCACCGTTGCGAAAGTTCGTCGTTTCGAAGCACCACGTGATGATCGGGTGTGATAGATTCTTACGTTCACATACAACGGGTGTAAGCCAGATTTACACACGCGAAACACTTAGGTTGACTTGACGAGCCTAGCATGTACAGACATGGCCTCGGAACACAAGAGACCGAAAGGTCGAGCATGAGTCGTATGGTAGATACCATCAACATGAAGATGTTCACCGATGATGACTAGTCCGTCTCACGTGATGATCGGACACAGCCTAGTTGACTCGGATCATGTAATCACTTAGATGACTAGAGGGATGTCTATCTAAGTGGGAGTTCATAAGATGAACTTGTTTATCCTGAACATAGTCAAAAGGTTTTTGCAAATTATGTCGTAGCTCGCTCTTTAGTTCTACTGTTTTAGATATGTTCCTAGAGAAAATATAGTTGAAAGTTGATAGTAGCAATTATGGTTTAGAATTGAGGCACCGAAGACATTTTTAAAATGTCGCGGAACATATGAGATGTTTCGAGGGCTGAAATTGGGATTTCAGGCTCGTGCCCACGTCAAGAGGTATAAGACCTCTGACGATTTTCTTAGCCTGCAAACTAAGGGAGAAAAGCTCAATCGTTGAGCTTGTGCTCAGATTGTCTGAGTGCAACAATCACTTGAATCGAGTGGGTGTTGATCTTCCAGATAAGATAGTGATGTTTCTCCAAAGTCATTGCCACCAAGCTGCGAGAACTTCATGATGAACTATAACATATCAGGGATAGATATGATGATCCTTGAGATATTCGCGATGCTTGACACCGCGAAAGTAGAAATCAAAAGGGGAGCATCAATTGTTGATGGTTAGTAAAACCACTAGTTTCAAGAAGGGCAAGGGGAAGAAAGGGACACTTCATGAAACGACAAATCAGTTGCTGCTCTAGTGAAGAAACCCAAAAGTTGAACCCAAGCCCGAGACTAAGTGCTTCTGTAATAAGGGGAACAGTCACTGAAGCAGAATTACCCTAGATACTTGGTAGATGAGAAGGCTGTCGATAGAAGTATATTGGATATACATTATGTGAATGTGTACTTTACTAGTACTCCTAGTAGCATCAGGGTATTAGATACCGGTTCGGTTGCTAAGTGTCAGTAACTCGAAATAAAAGCTACGGAATAAACGGAGACTAGCTAAAGGTGAGCTGACGAGATGTGTTGGAAGTGTTTCCAAGGTTGATGTGATCAAGCATCGCACGCTCCCTCTACCATCAAGATTGGTGTTAAACCTAAATAATTGTTATTTGGTGTTTGCGTTGAGCATAGACATGATTGGATTATGTCTATCGCAATACGATTATTCATTTAAGGAGAATAATGGTTACTCTATTTATTTGAATAATACCTTCAATGGTCTTGCACCTAAAATGAATGGTTTATTGAATCTCGATCATAGTGATACATATGTTCATGCCAAAAGATATAAGATAGTAATGATAGTACCACCTACTTGTGGCACTGCCATGTAAGTCATATTGGTATAAAACGCATGAAGAAGCTCCATGTTGATGGATCTTTGGACTCACTCATTTCTGAAAAGATTGAGACATGTGAACTGTGTCTGTTGGTATGTACGCATGAAGAAACTCCATACAGATGGACCGTTTGGACTCACTTGATTTTGAATCGCTTGAGACATGCAAATCATACCACATGGGCAAGATGACTGAAAGCTTCGGTTTCAGTAAAATGGAACAAGAAAGCAACTTGTTGGAAGTAACACATTTTTGATGTGTGCAGTCCAATGAGTGCTGAGGCACGCAGTGGATATCGTTATGCTCTTACTTCACAGATGATTTGAGTAGATACTGAGTATATTTACTTGATGAAACACAAGTCTGAATTATTGAATGGTTCAAGTAATTTCAGAATGAAGTTGAAGATCTTCGTGATAAGAGGATAAAATGTCTATGATATGATCATTGAAATGAATATCTGAGTTACGAGTTTGGCACTGTGGAAATTGTTTCACGACTAGTACCGCCTGGAACACCATAGAGTGATGGTGTGTCCGAACATCATAACTATTGGATATGATGATGTCTCTTATCAAATTACCACTATCGTTCATGGGTTAGGCATTGGAGACAATCGCAATCACTTTAAATAGGGCACCACGTAATTCCGATGAGATGACACCGTATGAACTATGGTTTAGAGAAACCTAAGCTGTCATTTCTTAAAAGTTTGGGGCTGCGATGCTTATATGAAAAAGTTTCAGGCTGATAAGCTCGAACCCAAAGCGGATAACTGCATCTTCATAGGACACCCAAAACAGTTGGGTATACCTCCTGTCTCAGATCCGAAAGCAATAGGGATTGTTTCTCAAATCGGGTCCTTTCTCGAGGAAAAGTTTCTCTCGAAAGAATTGAGTGGGAGGATGGTGGATACTTGATGAGGTTATGGAACCGTCACTTCAACTAGTGTGTAGCAGGGCACAGGAGTTGTTCCTATGGCACCTACACCAATTGAAGTGGAAGCTTATGATAGTGATCATGAGACTTCGGATCAAGTCACTCCCAAACCTCGTAGGACGACAAGGATGCGTACTGCTTTAGAGTGGTACGTAATCCTGTCTTGGAAGTCATGTTGCTAGACAACAATGAACCTACGAGCTATGGAGAAGCGATGGTGGGCCCGGATTCTGATGAATGGCTCGAGGCCATAAAATCCGAGAGAGGATCCATGTATGAAAACAAAGTGTAGACTTTGGCAGAACGGCTCGATGGTCGTGAGGCTGTTGAGTACAGATGGATTTTAAAAGGAAGACGGACAATGATGGTAAATGTCACCATTAAGAAAGCTCGACTTGTCATTAAGATGTTTCCCGACAAGTTCAAGGAGTTGACTACAATGAGACTTTCTCACTCGTAGCGATGCTAAGAGTCTGTTGGAATTAGCAGGTACTACATTATTTATGAAATCTTGCAGATAGGATGTCAAAATATTGTTTCCTTGTTCTTGAGGAAAGGTTGTATGTGATACAACCAGAAGATTTTGTCGATCCTGAAAGATGCTAACAAGTATGCAAAGCCCCAGCAATCCTTCTAAGGACTGGATAAGCATCTCGGAGTTGGAATGTACACTTTGGTGAGATAATCAAAGATTTTGGGTTTATACAAAGTTTATGAGAAACTTGTATTTCCAAAGAAGTGAGTGGGAGCACTATAGAATTTCTGATGAGTATATGTTGTTGACATATTGTTGATCAGAAATGATGTAGAATTTCTGGAAAGCATATAGGGTTATTTGAAAAGTGTTTTTCAATACAAAACCTGGATTAAGCTACTTGAACATTGAGCATCAAGATCTATAAGGATAGATCAAAATCGCTTAATAATACTTTCAAACGAACACATACCATGACAAGATTTTGAAGGAGTTCAAAATAGATCAGCAAAGAAGGAGTTCTCGGCTGTGTTACAAGGTGTGAGTATTGAGCAAGACTCAAGACATGACCACGACAGAATAGAGAGAAAGGACGAAGGTCGTCCCCTATGCTTTAGTCGTAGGCTCTAAAGTATGCTATGTTGTGTACCGTACCTGAAGTGCGCCAAACCATGAGTCAGTCAAGGGGTACAAGTGTGATCTAGAAATGGATCACAGGACAACGGTCAAGGTTATCCTTAGTGAGGGAGTCCTGGATTAGGGGGTGTTCGGATAGCCGAACTATATCCTCAGCCGGACTCCAGGACTTTGAAGATACAAGATTGAAGACTTCGTCCCGTGTCCGGAAGGTTCTTTCCTTGGCATGGAAGGCAAGCTAGGCGTGCGGATATTCAAGATCTCCTACCAATGTAACCGACTCTGTGTAACCCTAACCCTATCCGGTGCCTATATAAACCGGAGAGTTGTAGTCCGTAGGACAGAACACATCATAACCTTCCTCATACCTATAGGCTAGCTTCTAGGGTTTAGCCTCCTCGATCTCGTGGTAGATCTACTCTTGTACTACCCATATCATCAATATTAATCCAGCAGGAGTAGGGTTTTACCTCCATCGAGAGGGCCCGAACCTGGGTAAAACAAAGTGTCTCTTGTCTCTTGTTACCATCCGACCTTGACGCACAGATCGGGACCCCCTACCCGAGATCCGCCGGTTTTGACACCGACATTGGTGCTTTCATTGAGAGTTCCTCTGTGTCGTCGCCTTTAGGCCCGATGGCTCCCTTGATCATCAACAACGATGAGGTCCAGGGTGAGACCTTTCTCCCCGGACAAATCTTCGTCTTCGGCGGCTTCGCTCTGCGGGCCAACTCGCTTGGTCATCTAGAGCAGATCGAGGGCTACGCCCCTGGCCATCAAGTTAGGTTTGGAAGCCTAAACTACATGGCAGATATCCGCGGAGACCTGATCTTCGACAGATTCGAGCCACAGCCAAGCGCGCCGCACTATCTCGAGGGGCATGATATAGCTCTGCCTCCGAACAGTGTCCTGGAGGCCGCATACGCTCCGGCCCCGATCCTCGATTTGGAGCCCGCTGCTACTTTGAGGATGAACGGTTGGCGTCACCTCGGGGGCTGCGATCTTAAGAGCCATTGAGCCAAACGCAAGCCCCGCACTCCGCACGGCACACGACTCCAAGGAGCCGGACTCTTCGCCGAACTCCGAACCTCCCGCGCCCCCTCCAATTGAATCAGATTGGGCGCCGGTAATGGAGTTCACCGCCGCGGATTTCAGTATTCACCTTTTGGTGATATTCTGAATTCTCTCAAGTCTCTCTCTTTGTCAGGAGAGCCCGGGCCAAATTATGGCCTGCGAGGTTGGGATTCAGACGACTAAGAAATTCAAAGCCCACCCACCGCCCACTTAATAGCCACTGTCGACGATATATCCAACATGCTCGACTTCGGCTCCGAAGACTTCGACGGTATGGACGACGAAGGAGGAGACGAGCAAGAACCAGCACCTGCAGGGCGCTGGACCGCCACCTCGTCATACGACATATACATGGTGGATGCTCCAAAAGATGGAGATGGCGACGAAACAGCGGAGGATGGTACTTCAAAAAAGCCTCCAAAACGCCGACGTCAGCGGCGCCGCTCCAAATCCTGCCACAGCAGAAACGGTGATTCTGGCACGGGAGATAATACTACCCCGGACAACACCGAAGAACACCAAAACCAGCAGGATTCGGCACAGGAAGATGGAGAAGACCGCCCTCATGAGAGAGCGGCAGAGCGAGAGGTCAAGGACGATAACTACATGCCTCCCTCCGAAGACGAGGCAAGCCTCGGCGACGATGAATTCATCGTACCATCGTACCCCGCCGAACAAAAGCGCTTTCAATGCAGGCTTTTAGCCACGGCGAACAGCCTAAAGAAAAAGCAGCAACAGCTTAGAGCTGATCAAGATTTGCTAGCTGACAGATGGACTGAAGTCTTTGCGGCCGAAGAGCACGAGCTCGGACGCCCCTCCAAAAACTATCCTAAGCGCAGGCCGCTACCTCAATCAGAGGAGGAAGCCCAAGACATGGCAGATCGGCCACCTCGCGGCCGCGACAGAGAAGCCTGTCGAACATCTAAACAAGCCATGTCCCGCAGCCGCTTTACCAAGGCACGGGAACATGAACCAGACCTGCGAGACGTCCTGGAGGACAAAGCAAGGCAAACACGATCGATCTATGGATCGCGCGGACGCCCGACGGCGCGTGATAGTTTTCACTCCGGACACAATAAATCCGGCCGGGCCGACCACAACAGGCACAGCTCCTCCGAACTGTGTCGAGACATAGCCCAGTACAGGGGCGCCGCACACCCACTATGCTTCGCAGACGAAGTAATGGATAATAGAATCCCAGAGGGTTTAAAACCCGTCAACATCGATTCGTACGATGGTACGACCGATCCGGCAGTATGGATTGAGGACTATCTCCTCCACATCCACATGGCACGTGGCGATGATTTGCACGCCATCAAATATTTACCCCTTAAGCTTAAGGGACCAACCCGGCACTGGCTTAACAGCCTCCCCGCAGATTCGATCGGCTCTTGGGAGGACCTGGAGGCCGCATTCCTCGACAACTTCCAGGGGACCTACGTACGGCCACCGGACGCCGACGACCTAAGCCACATAATCCAGCAGCCAGAAGAATCGGCCAGGCAATTCTGGACATGGTTCCTAACAAAGAAAAATCAGATAGTCGATTGTCCGGATGCAGAGGCCTTAGCAGCCTTCAAGCATAACATCCGTGACGAGTGGCTCGCCCGGCACCTGGGACAGGAAAAGCCGAAATCCATGGCAGCCCTCACGACACTCATGACCCGCTTTTGCGCGGGCGAAGATAGCTGGCTAGCTCGCAGCAACAACTTATCAAAGAAGCAAGGTAATTCAGATACCAAGGACAAAAGTGGCAGGTCGCGACGGAATAAACAGAAACGCTGCGTCGGCAGCGACAACAATGAAGATACGGCAGTAAACACCGGATTCAGAGGCCATAAATCCGGTCAGCGGAAAAAGCCATTCAAAAAGAATACCCAGGGCCCGTCCAGTTTGGACCGAATACTCGACCGCTCGTGTCAGATTCACGGCACCCCCGAAAGGCCAGCCAATCACACCAACAGGGATTGTTGGGTGTTCAAGCAGGCAGGCAAGTTAAGAGCCGAACACAAGAACAAGGGGCTAGAGAGCGATGACGAAGAGGAGCCCAGGCCGCCGAACAACAACGGACAGAAGGGGTATCCCCCACAAGTGCGGATGGTGAACATGATATACGCGACTCATATTCCGAAGCGGGAGAGGAAGCGTGCGCTACGGGACGTATACGCGATGGAGCCAGTCGCCCCAAAGTTCAACACATGGTCCTCTTGCCCGATCACCTTCGATCGAAGGGACCACCCCACCAGCATCCGTCACGGCGGTTTCGCCGCATTGGTTCTTGACCCAATCGTTGACAGATTTCACCTTACAAGAGTCCTCATGGATGGCGGCAGTAGCCTGAACCTGCTCTACCAGGATATAGTGCAGAAAATGGGCATAGATCCATCAAGGATCAAGCCCACAAGGACGACCTTTAAAGGCATCATCCCAGGTGTAGAAGCCAATTGCATAGGCTCCATAACACTTGATGTGGTCTTCGGATCTCCGGGCAACTTCCGAAGCAAAGAGTTAATCTTCGACATAGTCCCGTTCCGCAGTGGCTATCATGCTCTGCTTGGACGAACCGCATTCGCTAAATTCAATGCGGTGCCGCACTACGCCTATCTCAAGCTCAAGATGCCAGGCCCTCAGGTGTAATCACGGTCAGGGGAAACACCGAACGCTCCATCCGTACGGAGGAACACACGGCGGCCCTCGCGGCAGAGGTACAAAGCAGCCTGTTAAGGCAACTCTCGAGTCCGTCCGTCACAAAGCAGGACAAGGCAAAACGCGTCCGGAATAACCCGCAGCAAGACCGACTGGCGCGTTCAGAGCACGCGTAGCAATACGGCCCCAACCCCAGCCATCTTTACATAGCGGAGCTAGTACCTCGAGTACACAATTACGCCCTTACAATTCCATGGGCACAGGGGAAGGGGCAGATCAAGCGGCATGCCAACAATACGGCGTCAAACGTACTAGGGGCTGCCGGTTTCTTTTTTTCTTTCTTCTTTTCTCCTTCTTTTTTCTCTCTCTTCAGGACTCCATACTCTGGATACAGTGTTCGGCCTCGCTGCCGCACAGACGATACAGGACCCAGGAAAGCAGACAAAACAACGCCGCATCACGGAACTCTCAGGTGGTCTCTATTTCGAGCGATATATCTGTTTCTACATTCCGCGGCCTGCGCCTGGTCAGGACATGTTAAATAGTCTAAATTTTTTCGCACTACTTGTATCGTTCGGCTTGAATAAACAGCCTCCTCATAAATAATGCATAGCCTTTCGTCTACTTTTTGCATTATCTTCTTTTAATATACATATGTTCACTCAAATAACATGATCGCACCCGTACACCATGGTACGGCAAACCACGCCAGGGTCTTTTATTACCCTTCTATCTGGTGTGAGAAGTCCGTCCACTTTCACAAGTGCGGCACCCCGAACTTATAGCATTATATGCATCGGCTCCGAGTCATGATTTTGGTCATATGTTGAGTTTGCCCGGCTCCTATGTTTTGGTGCCTTACGTTCCGTTCTGTCGGCTAAGGTAGCACTAGGAGAACCACTGCGATTGTGCCCCAGATCATGTGGGTGAGCACCTCAGTGGAGAAAGCTAAAACAGACTGTCATGATAAGGCGCGAGACCAGTCGCTGTTCGAGAGGTTTTTCGAGTCCCTAAAGGCTTATGACGCTTCGAGCGGAGAGCTGGTCAAGTCCGGCTAAAGGCGTGGATAGTGCCCCGAGTTCGGCCTTCCGAACTAGGGGCTTCGCCGAAATTTAAAATTATAACGTTCTATGGCTAAGTGAGAGTGTTCAAGCATTATAGTCCGATGGCCTGGTTCGCTGTGCTGAGCGCCTTCCTCGAAGGACCCAACTATGGGAACAAGGGCCCTCAGGTTTATCCCGAACACCCCAGCACTAGTTGCATGGGGGCAGAAGCCGACGACTCACCATCTCTCAGTTATTGATAAACGGCCGCACAGAAAATAATATTTTAAATTCAGAAAGCATTGCTTAAGCGCATATGAACAAGTTTTCAGCGCACAGGATACAAACGAGCGAGTTTCATTGAAATATTACATCTTTGGCACACTCATCCGAGACAAGGCGAGCTCCAGCAAGAACTTCCTTGTAGTAGTTCTCGGGCTTGCGATGCTCCTTCCCCTGCGGCGGCCCGTCCTTCACCAGCTTCTCTCCGTCTAGCTTGCCCCAGTGTACCTTTACACGGGCAAGGGCCCTCCGGGCACCTTCTATGCAGAAGGAGCGCTTGATGACCTCAAGCCGTGGACAGGCCTCCACCAGCCACCGCACCAGCCCGAAGTAGCTCCCAGGCAGGGCCTCTCCAGGCCACAGCCGAACTAGTAAGCCCTTCATGGCCTGTTCAGCCGCCTTGTGGAGCTCGGCCAGCTGCTTCAGCTGATCACTTAAGGGCAAAGGGTGTCCGGCCTCAGAATACTGAGACCAGAACACACTCTCCGTCGAGCTGTCCTCCTCAGCTCGGTAGAATGTGGCGGCGTCGGATGGGCTGCGGGGAAGATCGAAGAACGCCCCTGGAGAACTCCGGATTCGGGTAAGTAATAGGTATTTCACCTTTATATTCCTACTTTGCATTAAGAATGCCTTACCCGCTGCTATCTTTTTCACATCCTCCAACTCTTGGAGGGCCTTTTGGGCTTCGGCCTTGGCACTCTTGGTGGCCTCAACAGCCGACGCGATCTCGGATGCTTGCGTTTTTGCCTCAAGTTCCAAACCCTCATGTTTCTTCATGAGAGCTTGCAGCTCTTGCTGCACCTCGCCGACTTGGACCCCAAGATTTTCTCGCTCGGCGCGCTCCTCGGCCGCTTTATTTTCGGCCTCAGTCAGCGCCTGCTTCAGGGTTGCCACCTCGGTCGTGGCCCCTACAATAAGCAGTACAATCCTGTTATTTCTTTTTGCAATCAAGCCTCTCTATAGGCAACTTTTTTCATTTTTCATTTTTTCTTTTTCTCTAAGGGGTATTTCTTACCTTCCTTTTCCACGAGCTGCCTTTTGGCATGGCCGAGCTCTTGCTCGGACCGCTCGAGGTCCTTTTTCAGGACTTCCACCTGCGCAGTCAGTGCGGCGGTGGACAGCAGGGAAGCCTGCACACGCATATTAGACTTTTTATTAGACTCCTGCGAAATTTGTTGGATCCTCTATTCGGCTTTTCTTTTCGAACACCGAACAGAGCATCAGGGGCTACTGTCTATGCGGTAATGAATTTAGCATATTTTTTGCTTA
Organism: Aegilops umbellulata; assembly: GCA_032464435.1. Lineage (NCBI taxonomy): Eukaryota > Viridiplantae > Streptophyta > Magnoliopsida > Poales > Poaceae > Aegilops > Aegilops umbellulata. Next base: position 706,343 of record CP136057.1, on the reverse strand, counting down.
CCTGGAAGCCTGTTAGAAGGCTAGCGCAAGCTTCATTCAGTCCGCTCTTGGCGGACTGAACCCTTTGGACCACCGCACTCATAACAGTACGGTGCTCCTCGTCGATGGTGGCGCCTTCAAGCGCCTCCAACAGACTATCCGGCGCCTCTGGTTGCACAGAGGTCGCCGACTCAGACGGCTTACTCCTCTTGGAAGGAGTTTGCCCACCGCGAGTCGGGACAGTTGAGTCCGGCATGGTGTCCGGCACAAAGCCGGACTGGGAGCCCTGGGGGGTTTCATCCCCTTTACTCCCGGGGTCCTGAGGATTGCCTTGCGGCTCCTCCAGGACCACCTCCTCCTGCCCTGTTCGGCGGGACGCCGCCTTGGCGTCGTCCGCCCCGCTGGGGGAGACTGCGGGCGGGACAAAGTTTATGTCCAACGAATCCAGGAAGCCGCTCGATGAATCATCGAGTGCGGCTCGGGGCGGGCTGCGCAAACAGCATTCGACATTAGACTAAGCTGCGCACTTAAAGATACTATGAGTCATTCTAGTATGTGAATACTTACGATGTCGTTGGACGCTTGGTTCTGCCCGGCCACTCCTTTCCGCCCTCTTCGGCGTTGGGGGAGTAGTCCGGCGGAGGGGTCTTCCTTTTCCTCGACCCCTCGGCCTCCCCTGTTGGGGCGGCCTTCTTCTTTTTCGCTCCCCTCGCTGGAGGGGGAGAGCTTCCTTGTTCCTCCTCCTCGTTTTCACGAGAGGAGGGTGTCGCAGACTCGCCAGATGATGAGCTCGACACCACCACATTGCGGGCACTCTTTTGAGTCCCGGTGGTCTTCTTCTTCTTGACCTTCTTCTCCGGCACCACATAGGGCGCCGGGGCCAGCAGCTTCTCTAAGAGAGCTGGGGCTGGGTCTTCGGGCAGAGGAGCCGGACAGTTGATTGGTCCGGCTATCTTCAGCCACGCCTGTCAAAGGCAAAGGGTGATTTTTAGATCCCACATGGAGTTAATTTATGTAGAAAAGCTTAAACGAACCTGTGAAAGGTATAAATAGCTTACCTCGCTAGCGTTGCGCTGCGAGCTGTATCCGCGGTCCTCGGAAGCGGACGTGGGGCACTCGGCGCCTTTGGTTAGCACCTTCCAGATGTCTTCATACGTCGTGTCGAAGAGCCTATTGAGGGTTTGGTGTTCCACCGGGTCGAATTCCCACAAAGCGAACTCCCGTTCTTGGCACGGGAGGATCCGGCGAATGAGCATGACCTGGATGATGTTGACATGCCGGATGGGCTTGTCCATCAAGGACCGAACGCAAGTTTGCAGTCCGGTCACTTCTTCCTCGTTGCCCCACGATAGGCCCGTCTCTCTCCAGGACATGAGCCGCGTGGGGGGTCCGGATCGGAACTCAGGGGCCGTGACCCATTTCGAGTCGCGTGGCTTGGTGATGTAAAACCACCCTGCCTGCCACCCCTTTAAGGACTCCACAAAGGAGCCATCGAACCAGTGTGCGTTGGCCATTTTACCGGCCATAGCACCTCCGCACTCCGCCTGGGTGCTGGACACCACCTTGGGCTTGACGTTGAACGTCTGGAGCCATAGGCCGAAGTGGGGGCGAATGCGGAGAAAGGCCTCACACACGATGATAAACGCCGAGATATTGAGGATAAAGTTCGGGGCCAGATCGTGGAAGTCCAGGCCGTAGTAGAGCATGAGCCCCCGGACAAAAGGGTGAAGTGGAAAACCCAGTCCGCGGAGGAAATGGGGGAGAAAAACTACCCTCTCATGGGGCCTTGGGGTGGGAAGAAGCTGCCCCGCATCTGGAAGCCGGTGCGGGATGTCCTTGGACAGATATCCGGCCTTCCTAAGCTTTTTGATTTGACCCTCCGTAACGGAGGAAGCCATCCACTTGCCACCCGCTCCGGACATCGCTGGAGCAGGTTGGGGAAGAAGGAGCGAACTTGGGCGTTGGAGCTTGAGTGCGCAGGAGATGGATGGGCAAGGGAGGAAGAAGGCATAGGTGAAAGAGGCACATCTTTATCCCCTTATATGGGCTGATGCCGTTATGCGTCCCCACCGTGCTTATCGGGCGCGGTTGGGTTACCCATGTCCGTATTAATGAGGATCCCGTTAAAGGGGGCACATGATCTCTGCTTCGACAAGACGTGCCAAGGAAACCGCCTCGTCGAACGTGCTGCGGTGGAATAACAAAAAATAATCCATACAGAAGGCTTGGTCGCAGTGTTATGACGCACTGCGGGATACGTCAGCAGATTTGATTTGTGCTTGTATTATTCTCTATATGGCAATACGTGGAAACTTGTTTTGCAGATCCGGACACTATTTTTGGTGTTTATTATCTTCTTGAAGAATTTGGAGGAGGAACCCGCCTTGCAATGCCGAAGACAATTTGCGCGCCGGACTCGTTGTCATTGAAGCCTGGTTCAGGGGCTACTGAGGGAGTCCTGGATTAGGGGTGTTCGGATAGCTGAACTATATCCTCAGCCGGACTCCAGGACTATGAAGATACAAGATTGAAGACTTCGTCCCGTGTCCGGAAGGTTCTTTCCTTGGCGTGGAAGGCAAGCTAGGCGTGCGGATATTCAAGATCTCCTACCAATGTAACCGACTCTGTGTAACCCTAACCCTATCCGGTGCCTATATAAACCGGAGAGTTGTAGTCCGTAGGACAGAACACATCATAACCTTCCTCATACCTATAGGCTAGCTTCTAGGGTTTAGCCTCCTCGATCTTGTGGTAGATCTACTCTTGTACTACCCATATCATCAATATTAATCCAGCAGGAGTAGGGTTTTACCTCCATCGAGAGGGCCCGAACCTGGGTAAAACAAAGTGTCCCTTGTCTCCTGTTACCATCCGACCTTGACACCCAGATCGGGACCCCCTACCCGAGATCCGCCGGTTTTGACACCGACACTTAGTAACTAGTGGACTAAGGAATTTTCTCGATTATGGAGGTGTAAAAAGAGTTCGTCGTAAAGGGTTACGCCGATGCAAACTTTGACACTAATCCAGATTATTCTGAGTAGTAAATTGGATTCGTATAGTAGAACAGTTATTTGGAATAGCTCCAAATAGAGCGCGGTAACTGCATCTAGGAGATGACATAGATATTTGTAAAGCACACGCGGATCTGAAAGGTTCGGACCCGTTGACTATAACATCTCTCACAAGCATAACATGATCAAACCCAGAACTCTGTGAGTGTTAATCACATGGCGATGTGAACTAGATTATTGACTCTAGTGCAAGTGGGAGACTGTTGGAAATATGCCCTAGAGGCAATAATAAATAGGTTATTATTATATTTCCTTGTTCATGATAATCGTTTATTATCCATGCTAGAATTGTATTGATAGGAAACTCAGATACATGTGTGGATACATAGACAACACCATGTCCCTAGTAAGCCTCTAGTTGACTAGCTCGTTGATCAATAGATGGTTACGGTTTCCTGACCATGGACATTGGATGTCATTGATAACGGGATCACATCATTAGAAGAATGATGTGATGGACAAGACCCAATCCTAAGCCTAGCACAAGATCGTGTAGTTCGTATGCTAAAGCTTTTCTAATGTCAAGTATCATTTCCTTAGACCATGAGATTGTGCAACTCCCGGATACCGTACAAATACTTTGGGTGTGCCAAACGTCACAAAGTAACTGGGTGGCTATAAAGGTACACTACAGGTATCTCCAAAAGTGTCTATTGGGTTGGCATGAATCGAGACTGGGATTTGTCACTCCGTGTGACGGAGAGGTATCTCTGGGCCCACTCGGTAGGACATCATCATAATGTGCACAATGTGATCAAGGAGTTGATCACGGGATGATGTGTTGCGGAACGAGTAAAGAGACTTGCCGGTAACGAGATTGAACAAGGTATCGGGATACCGAAGATCGAATCTCGGGCAAGTACTATACCGCTAGACAAAGGGAATTGTATACGGGATTGATCGAATCCTCGACATCGTGGTTCATTCGATGAGATCATCGTGGAACATGTGGGAACCAACATGGGTATCCAGATCCCGCTGTTGGTTATTGACCGGAGAACGTCTCGGTCATGTCTGCATGCTTCCCGAACCCGTAGGGTCTACACACTTAAGGTTCGATGACGCTAGGGTTATAAAGGAAGTTTGTATGTGGTTACCGAATGTTATTCGGAGTCCCGTATGAGATCCCGGACGTGACGAGGAGTTCCGAAATGGTCCGGAGGTAAAGATTTATATATAGGAAGTCCTATTTCGGCCATCGGGACAAGTTTCGGGGTCATCGATATTGTACCGGACCACCTAAAGGGTCCCGGGGGCCCACCGGGTGGGGCCACCTATCCCGGAGGGTCCCATGGGCTGAAGTGGGAAGGGATCCAGCCCAAAGTGGGCTGGGGCGCCACTTTCCCCCAGGGCCCATGCGCCTAGTGTGGGGAAACCCTAAAGGAAGAGTCCCACAAGGGGAAGGCACCCCCTAGGTGCCTTGGGGGGGAGGGAAACCTCCCTTGGCCGCCGCCCCCCCTAGGAGATTGGATCTCCTAGGGCCCCCCTGGCCCTCCTATATATAGTGGGGGAGATGGAGGACTTCATACCTGATCCAAGGCGCAGCCCCTCCCCTCCCCAACACCTCTCCTCCTCCGTCACGTGCTTGGCGAAGCCCTGCTGGAGTACCACGCTCCTCCATCATCACCACGCCGTTGTGCTGCTGCTGGATGGAGTCTTCCTCAACCTCTCCCTCTCTCCTTGCTGGAACAAGGCATGGGAGACGTCACCGGGCTGTACGTGTGTTGAACGCGGAGGTGCCGTCCGTTCGGCACTTGGTCATCGGTTATTTGGATCACGGCGAGTACGACTCCATCAACCCCGTTCACTTGAACGCTTCCGCTTAGCGATCTACAAGGGTATGTAGATGCACTCTTCTTCCCCTCGTTGCTGGTTTCTCCATGGATAGATCTTGGTGACACGTAGGAAAATTTTGAATTTCTGCTACGTTCCCCAACAGCATGTCCAAGAGACTCACCAGCGTGACCTAATCCCTCTGCGAGGCTGTGATCACGGCGGAGGAGCAAGGCGTAGGAAGCAAGCGCGGCGCCGCAGGCAGCAGAGGTGGCGGTGGGCGTCAGCGTAAAGGGACGCCAACCGTAGAGAGGAGCAACTCGTCGATGGTGGTCAACTGGTCATGACGCCGCTCGCGCCCAGCTCCTGTCGCTGATGCTTCAAGCTCGTGCCAGTTCAGGCTGCCGGCGTCCCGTGTCGTCCCGTACATCGCGCTCGACGCCGCTAGCCGCATCCCTCCTCGACCTCCTGCCGGCCAAGATCCGCGGCGCCCCGTCATTGGATGCCATCCTGTGTCGTTGTCGTCGGGAGCTGTTGCCTCCGTTAGTCTATACCTGAAGCTGCGAAGCCGGGGATGATGGAGAGGAGGGCGCCATCACTGTGCCTCCGCTGGTAGCACACGTATTCCACCAGCCGACGCCGGACCTCCTTCATCTATCTGCCAGCGAAGCACCCTCGGGGCTCATCCACCATGTAGGCCATGACGGCGAGATGCGCCATCCATGGCAAGTCCCCGAGGAAGCATCCGTCGTCGCACGCATCGCCCACCCTCCGTGCATCTTCGTGTGGACAGTCCACCGCCAAAGCGCAGCGGACGACGTCGGGGTTGCTGACCGTGGTGAAGGCCACGTTGGAGGCTGCAGCCATGAAGGCCGGAGTCCGCGAGGCGCTCTCCTATGGCGACCAGGGCGTCTGCCTTGGCCGGTGCACACGTACGTAAGTACATGATGAGAGCAGGGGCAGGGGCAGACGCATGATGAGAGAGGAAGTAGCAGAGGAGAGACCGGGGCAGGCACCAGGAGATGAGATGAATGTCCGGGACTCACGTCGAGAGGTTTTTATGGACGCATTAAGGACACATCATTTGACGGGATTCTTCTAGAGCAAGAGAGACAAACCACGTGGTCATATCACATGTACAACAACACCGAAGAGTGAAAAACGTGGTGAGAGCCGCCCAAGGGAACGACATCCAGAACCTATGACAGCACGTGCCAGCCGGAAATAACAACACGATCCCAGGCAGCTACGCGTCAAAGACAAAAAGCAACACCACATGTGGGCCCAGAGCAACGACAGTGAAGGCCCAGAACAAAACGCATGCAATGAAGTCAAAGGAAGGGCGTAGCCCACAGGCAACGGAAATCGCTAAGCGCACCCAACTGCACCCAAGAATTCAGCACACACGTTAACAAAATTTCAAACGAAAAGCTGAATACACAATGCATTTGTACACAGCCATTTACCAAAATAATAGCACGTGTCATGTACACAATTCACCATAGGTCACTTTCACACAAGTGGGTTAACCTTAGAGCAAAAACGTTGCCTGATATAGATGTTTTGGTATTGTGACAAATCAGTTATGCCGATACGGATCAGTAAAGGAAATCAGTTATGACAAATAGGGTAGGCGGCATGGTCGATGAGGTTGGATGCTGGATTTTGGATGCTGGATGATCCGTGATTTGGAGGACTAGTATTTAGGGCTGATCGATGAGGTTGATTCCGTTCAGATCAGCAGATGAAATAGCTAGGGATAGGAATTCGGAATCCGATGCTGTTTCCTTGCGTGATTATTGGATTGGAGGAAACTCATAACTGCATGCATGCATGCCCACACACCACGTCATTTCACAAGTCCATGATTTTATGAAGCGAAACCAATCTTTAAAACCTACCTACCTAATTCTAGATAACATGGAGACCTTGGCGGACAAGCTCCAAAAGCCAGAGTCTCCGACACAAAAAGAGGTCATTATTTTGGCCAACGAATTGGCTTCTACGTCCCAAGGTAGACTCAACCGTCACTCATCAAATGGAGGTATCTCTAGCCCAGCCTGAGGGATACCATGCAACGCTTCATTTTTGTTCACTAGTAGAAAAAGGGGCAAAGGTCCAGACCGGGTCAGCCCATTAGTCCCGGTTCAATCCAGAACCGGGACCAATGGGGGCATTGGACTCGGTTCGTGAATCCAGGGGGGCGGCCGGACCACGTGGGCCATTGGTCCCGGTTCATCTGGACCTTTGGTCCCGGTTGGTGGGACGAACCGGGATCAATGGGCCTCGCTCCTGGCCCACCACCATTGGTCCCGGTTCATGCCATCAACCGGGACCAATGGTGGTGCCTATATATACCCCCTCGCGCAAGAGCAAAGCACACTGCTCTGTTTTTTCTGGCCGAGGGGGAGAGGGGTTTGGTGGTGCTCTAGCTCACCTCCTATGCACGCAAGGTGTTCGATGGAATGCCCGAGCCACACTACTTAAGCTTTCTCCTCTCCAAGCTCGACCTCCAAGCTCCATTTTACTCAATATTTGTCTAGATTTAGCGGTCCGTCACGCCCCGTCCCCGTCTTCACCGCCGTCGATCACCCGCGCCGAGCTCATCGTCGGCACCACCGTGGTGAGCCTCTTGTTCCTATCTTCTTTCTGAAAGGAAAAAATATTCTTACTTGTATATTACATAGATACTTGTATTATTTTCTTACTTTTATTATTGCATCTTATATAGTGCGATGGTTTTGTATGATTCGGATGTGGTATATATATTATCTTTATAACTATTGGTTCATTTATTGTTTATAAAAATTATGCCGACCAACTTGACATAGATTTTATTTATCTAGGATGTATGTGAACCGGAAATTCCAACCGACCCTATTGTCGAGAGGTTAAATTTAGTTGAAGAAGAAAACAATTTCTTGAAGGAAAAAATAAAAAAATTGAGGAGGAGAAGATGATATTGGAGTTGCATGTTGCGGATGTCGTCGATGATCACAAGATCAAGATGGATGCAATGCGCTTGAAGATTAAAAAGATTAGAAAATATGCCATTCATACCGAGGCTTGGTATCATTATGCCGTTGGATCAATTGTTACCTTGGTTGCGATTATGATCGCATTTGTTTTCGCATTGAAATGTTTTACATAGTTTCAATGTATGATTTAATTAATTAGATGCTCTGGAGAGCTATATGTTGTTAGATGAGAACTATGTATGTACTTTGGTTTTAATGTGATGATGAACTTTTATTAATTTGGACACTTAATTACATATAATGCACGCAGATGAGCCGACAATGGATGTACGGTGATAGACACACCTCCGAGTACATTAAGGGCGTGCATGAGTTTCTCGATGCGACTGAGGCAAACAAGCAGAATAGTTTTATGTGTTGTCCATGCACTAAATGTGAGAATACGATATCTTAGTCTAACCGGAAAATGCTTCACTCCCACCTGCTTTACAAGGGTTTCATGCCACACTATAATGTTTGGACGAAGCACGGAGAAATAGGGGTTATGATGGAAGACGGCGAAGAAGAAGAGTACGATGACAACTATGTGCCCTCGGAATACGATGATGCTGCAACGGGGGGAGCTGGTGAAGATCAAGAGGAACCATACGATGTGCCCAATGATGTTGCAACGGGTGAAGCTGCTGAAGATCAAGCGGAACCAGACTATGTGCCCAATGATGATGATCTCCGCCGGGTCATTGTCGATGCAAGGACGCAATGCGAAAGTCAAAAGGAGAAGCTGAAGTTTGATCGCATGTTAGAGGATCATAAAAAAGGGTTGTACCCCAATTGCGAAGATGGCAACACAAAGCTCGGTACCATACTAGAATTGCTGCAGTGGAAGGCAGAGAATGCTGTGCCTAACAAAGAATTTGAGAAGCTACTGAAAATATTGAAGAAGAAGCTTTCAAAGGATAACGAATTTCCCGACAGTACATACGCAGCAAAGAAGGTCGTATGCCCTCTAGGATTGGAGGTGGAGAAGATACATGCATGCCCTAATGACTGCATCCTCTACCGCGGTGCATACAAGGATCTGAACGCATGCCCGGTATGCGCTGTATTGCGGTATAAGATCAGACGAGATGAACCTGGTGATGTTGACGGCGAGCCCCACAGGAAGAGGGTTCCTGCGAAGGTGATGTGGTATGCTCCTATAATACCACGGTTGAAACGTCTGTTCAGAAACGGAGAGCATGCCAAGTTGATGCGATGGCACAGTGAGGACCGTAAGAAAGACGGGAAGTTGAGAGCACCCGTTGACGGGTCGCAATGGAGAAAAATCAAAAGAAAGTACTGGGATGAGTTTGCAAAGGACCCAAGGAACGTATGGTTTGCTTTAAGCGCGGATGGCATTAATCCTTTCGGGGAGCAGAGCAGCAATCACAACACCTGGCCTGTGACTCTATGTATGTATAACCTTTCTCCTTGGATGTGCATGAAGCGGAAGTTCATTATGATGCCAGTTCTCATCCAAGGCCCTAGGCAACCCGGCAACGACATTGATGTGTACCTAAGCCCATTAGTTGAAGAACTTTTACAGCTGTGGAATGGAAACGGTGTACGTACGTGGGATGAGCACAGACAGGAGGAATTTAACCTAAAGGCGTTGCTGTTCGTGACCATCAACGATTGGCCCGCTCTCAGTAACCTTTCAGGACAGACAAACAAATGATACCACGCATGCACGCACTGTTTAGATGATACTGAAAGTATATACCTGGACAAATGCAGGAAGAATGTGTACCTGGGCCATCGTCGATTTCTTCCGACCAACCATCAATGTCGAAAGAAAGACAAGCATTTCAAAGGCGAGGCAGATCACCGGAAGAAGCCTGCCATGTGTACCGGTGATCACGTACTTGCTATGGTCAATGATTTACACGTAATCTTTGGAAAGGGTCCCGGCGCACTAGCTGTTCCCAATGACGCTGAGGGACACGCACCCCTGTGGAAGAAGAAATCTATATTTTGGGACCTACCCTACTGGAAAGACCTAGAGGTCCGCTCTTCAATCGACGTGATGCACGTGACGAAGAACCTTTGCGTGAACCTGCTAGGCTTCTTGGGCGTGTATAAAAAGACAAAAGATACACCTGAGGCACGGGAGGACCTGCACCGTTTGCACGAAAAAGACGGCATGCCTCCGAAGCAGTATGAAGGTCCTGCCAGCTACACTCTTATGAAAGAAGAGAAAGAAATCTTCTTTGAATGCCTGCTCAGTATAAAGGTCCCGACTGGCTTCTCGTCGAATATAAAGGGAATAATAAATATGCCAGAGAAAAAGTTCCAGAACCTAAAGTCTCATGACTGCCACGTGATTATGGCGCAACTGCTTCCGGTTGCATTGAGGGGGCTTCTACCGGAAAACGTCCTATTAGCCATTGTGAAGCTATGTGCATTCCTCAATGCAATCTCTTAGAAGGTGATCGATCCAGACATCGTACCAAGGCTAAGGAGTGATGTGGCGCAATGTCTTGTCAGTATCGAGATGGTGTTCCCACCATCCCTCTTCAATATCATGACGCACGTCCTAGTTCATCTAGTCGACGAGATTGTCATTCTGGGGCCCGTATTTCTACACAATATGTTCCCCTTTGAGAGGTTCATGGGAGTCCTAAAGAAATATGTCCGTAACCGCGCTAGGCCAGAAGGAAGCATCTCCATGGGCCATCAAACAGAGGATGTCATCGGGTTTTGTGTTGACTTCATTCCTGGCCTTAAGAAGATAGGTCTCCCTAAATCGCGGTATGAGGGGAGACTGACTGGAAAAGGCACGCTTGGAGGGGACTCAATAATATGCAGGGACGGATATTCTTGGTCTCAAGCACACTACACAGTTCTACAGAACTCTACCTTGGTGACCCCGTATGTCGATGAACACAAGAACAGTCTGCGCTCCAAACACCCGGAGCAGTGCGACGATTGGATTACATGTGAACACATCAGGACTTTCAGCATCTGGTTGGAAGCATGTCTCAGAGGTGACAACACTATTTGTGATGAGTTGTACTTGTTGTCCAGAGGACCATTTTTGACTGTATTGATTTACAAAGGATACGAGATAAATGAGAATACATTTTACACGATTGACCAAGATCAAAAGAGCACCAACCAAAATAGCGGTGCCCGCTTTGATGCAACAACCAAGAGGGGAAAGGACACATATTATGGTTACATAGTGGACATATGGGAACTTGACTACGGACATGATTTTAAGGTCCCTTTGTTTAAGTGCAAATGGGTCAATCTGTCAGGAGGCGGGGTACAGGTAGACCCACAGTACGGAATGACAACAGTGGATCTGAAAAATCTTGGGTACACTGATGAACCGTTCGTCCTAGCCAATGATGTGGCACATGTTATCTATGTGAAGGACATGTCTACCAGACCGAGAAAAAGAAAAGATAAGGAAGCGAATACATCATACGATGAGCCAAAGCGCCACATAGTTATTTCGGGAAAAAGGGACATCCTGGGAGTGGAGGGCAAGACAGACATGTCTGAAGATTATGAAAAGTTTCATGAAATTCCTCCCTTCAATGTCAAGGCTGACCCAAGCATCCTGATAAACGATGAAGATTATCCATGGTTACGGCGCAATAAGAAAATGACACAAGCGAAGAAAAAGTAAAGACTTTCTCCCGCAACTATTATGATGATACCATGCCAACTTTTTCAGAGTTCATTTGAAAACTATGAATTTAGGTCGAATTTTCTCTATAGGTGCATCTATGTTCATTTTTATAGTAAAGTTAATCACAAACTTGTGATTCACACAAATTTCAAAGAATTCAAATTTTAACTATTCAAATTTGAAAACTAATGGCACTAACAAAAAGTTTATAATTTTTCTAAAACTAATGGCACTAACAGAAAGTTTATAATTTGCTGACCTAAAAGCAAAAAAATTAAAAAATAAAGCAAAAAAAAAAGAAAATAAATAATACAGAAAGCAAAACAAAAAAACTGGAAAAAAAATAAAAATAACAACAATAAGTATTTTGTTGTAAGTAGAAACAAAATAAAATAAATAAAGCAACAAAGAAAACAAAAAAACTAAAAAAGTGTTTTCAAATTTGAAAACTAATGGCACTAACAGAAAGTTTATAATTTTTCTAAAACTAAAAGCAAAAAGAATTAAAAAATAAAGCAAAAAACAAAAGAAAATAAATAATGCAGAAAACAAAACAAAAAAACTGGAAAAAAAAGAAATCACTAAAAAACTATAAGTATTTAGTTCTAAGTAGAAATGAAAAAATAAACAGCAAAAAAGAAAAAAATGCCTATAATATTTGTTATGACTAACTAAAATTACCAAATTGAGTATAATGATAAAACACTGTAATATTAAATAGCAGGAAAAAGAATGACTCAAAAATCAATCTTTATAGTAAAGTTATTCATAAACTAGTGATTCACACAAATTTTAAAAAATTCAAATTTAAACTATTCAAATTTTAAAACTAATGGCACTAACAGAAAGTTTATAATTTTTGTGACCTAAAAGAAAAAAGAAATCACTAAAAAACTATAAGTATTTAGTTCTAAGTAGAAATGAAAAAATGAATAGCAAAAAAGAAAAAAAATGCCACCTACTGGGCCAGCACGGCCTGAATACGACTAGAAACCGAACCATGGGCCAGGATTCAGGCCCGCGGCAGGCCCAGTAGGCCCACAGGCATTGCAGTGTCCAATTAGGCCCGTAATCTTCCAGTTCAGAGGAGTTCGAAAGGGAACACAGAGCAGGGCTTATAAACAGGTGCGGGAGCTCTTCAGCTAGCGAGGTGGGACTAAAAATCCCACCACCGCGCTAGCGCAAGGCCATTGGTCCCGGTTGGTGGCGCCAACCGGGACTAAAGGGGGCATTGGTCCCGGTTTGTGCCACGAACCGGGACCAATGCCCCCCTTTAGTCCCGGTTGGTGCCACCAACCGGGACCAATGGCCGCCGCTTCCCGCCCTTTGGGCTGCTGAAAAGAGGCCTTTGGTCCCGGTTGGTGCCACCAACCGGGACTAAAGGGGGCATTGGTCCCGGTTTGTGCCATGAACCGGGACCAATGCTCCGTCTATATATACATCACTTGTGAAAATTTTGGTTCAATTCTTCGATCCCGCCACGACGCCGCAAGGCTGCCCCTCTGTGCCTCGCCGTCGCCGTCGTCGCCTTGCCTCCGACGCCGTCCCGCGCCGCCCAGACGCCGTCGCCACCCCGCGCCCCCGAGCTCGTCCGCCGCCCCCGAGCACGCCCTGCCTCGCCGTCGTCGCCGGTCGCCCGTCCGCCGCCCCCGAGCACCCCCTGCGCCCCCGAGCCCGTCCGCCGCCCCCGAGCGCGCCCCGCCGTCGCCCTCGACCTCGCCGACCCCGAGCCCGTCCTCGTCGCCGTCGCCCCCGACGCAGGCCGCCCGCGTCTCCTCCCCGATCCCGCCAGGAGAGGTAGCTACCGCCCCTCCTCCCCCCTTCCTTCCCCTGCTCCTAAATTAATGTTATTCATATATACTGTAGATGTATATATGTATGTATGAGTTGGGGAGAAAGTTTATAATTTTTGTCAATATATACTGTAGATGTATGTATGATGAAGTTTGATATTTTTTTTGTTCATATATAATGTAGATGTCTATGTATGTATGGAATGATATCGATGGATGTATGTATATAGAACATTCGTAGAAATATGACGAATCCGATATCGGTATGACCAATGTCCCCCTCCGGTTCACTCGGGAACACTAACTCTCTCGGAGAAAAAAATGTTATCGGGGAAAAAAATGTTATCGGGGTCGAGGGTCATCGAACATGAGAGGAAGAAGAGGATAAAAAAGAAGAGGAAGAAGAAAAAAGATGAGAAGAAAGAATAGAGGAGACTCCTCTTTTTTTCTTCTTCTTCCTCTTTTTTTTTATCGGGAACGAGGGTCGTCGAGGGTCGCCGAGCGGTAGACGAAACCTTTACTTAAATATGAAAATGTTTGTATATTCATATGAACAATGAATTAGGCAAAACCTTTACTTTTTTTCTAAAATTTCTATTTGAACATTATTTTAAAAAAACAAGCAATACTACTTCATGTATTTTTAAGAAAGAAGAAGAAGAAAAAGAATGAGAGGAAAAAGGAAATAAGAAGAGGAAGAAAGGAGAAGAAGAGGGGAGAGGAAGACGAGGAGAAATAAATAAGAAGAAGAAAAAGAAGAAAAAAAAGAGGAGAAGAAGAAATGAATAGAGGAGAAGAAGAAAAAAATAGAATATTTTTCTTATATTCTATTTTTTTTCTTCTTCTCCTCTATTCCTTTATTCTTCTCCTCTTTTTTTCTTCTTTTTTTCTTCGATCTTCTCCTCTAGCTATTCCTTTCTTCTTCTCCTCTTTTTATTTCTTCTTCGTTTTCTTATGTTTTATCGGGTCTGTCGTCGATAATATATACCCCTCTCGATAACTTCAACATGAGGGGGGGTCGATATAACCCCCTCCCCGATAATATTATTTTCCCATGTACGTATGTTGTGTCGATATAAACTCCCGATAACTTCAACACGTGGGGGGTGTCGATATACCCCCTCCCGATAACTTCAACACAAGGGGGGGTCGATATACCCCCTCCCCGATAATATTATTTTCCCATGTACGTATGTCGTGTCGATATAAACTCCCGATAACTTCAACACGTGGGGGGGTCGATATACCCCCTCCCGATAACTTCAACACGAGGGGGGGGGTCGATATACCCCCTCCCCGATAATATTATTTTCCCATGTACGTATGTCGTGTCGATATAAACTCCCGATAACTTCAACACGGGGGGGGGGGGTCGATATACCCCCTCCCGATAACTTCAACACGAGGGGGGTCGATATACCCCCTCCCGATAACTTCAACACGTTGGGGGGCACTAATTAATATTAGTTCTACGTTTGCCACTAATATATCCATCTGTCATGTTTGAATAATAATTGCCATGTTGTAAATATTTGTAGAAACTATGGACACCCCCCGAGACGAAGCACAAGAAGCGTTGTTGGGGGACATAATCGCACGAGGAAGTGATGCCGTCTGCTCGTTGTTTCTCAACGACACCGATGGTCTGGAAGGAGAGGGTGAAGAAGCAACTGGCTATGATTATGATGGCTCCGGTGACCCAATGCCGGTGCAAGAAGGAGACCGTGAGGATGGCTCCGGTGACCGAACCGAGTCCGGCCAGGTATATATATTAGTTAAGCCTGTGCTGACTAGCTAATTGATGCATTCATTGTTTTGGTATGTACACATATTAATTAACTCTCGTCTTTGTTCTTTTTTCTAGCCCTCCGGATCGAGCATAACTTCGGTAAAGAGACGAGGCCCGAAGAAAAAGTTGAGCTCGGATGAAAGGTTTGAGATCATAGCAATCGCGCCCGACGGCCAACCGATTGAACCCATCTGGACAAAGAATGCATTTGTTGCTCAGTGCGGGGTTCTGGTTAGGGACAAGATCCCGATCAGCATCCAGCAATGGTTAAAGCCGGCTACAAAAGACCCTGAGGTGTCTTATGTCAATGATATGCAGAAAAATGATCTTTGGACTGAGCTGAAGTCAAATTTCACCCTACCGCCAGAGGATGATCCGGAGAAGCCAGTTAAAGAGCAATTAATCAAGTCTTTTGCTCTTAAGAGGATGGCAGACCTATTCAGGAGGTGGAAGAAAGAGCTGAATAAGTTTGTCGATAAAAAAGAGACACCAGAATTCAAGGGCAGATATGAGAAGATCATAGATCACTGGCCCGCATTTGTGGCCCACAAGACATCGAAAAAGAGTAAAAAGATGTCGATGACAAACAAGAAAAATGCTGTAAAGAAGAAGCATCACCATCGCACGGGGTCAGGTCGCTACCTCGTAGCCCGGCTTAAGTGGGCCAAGGCTGAGTATGATCTGATTGATAAAGGGATCGAACCAGAGACAATGAACTGGCCAGACCGTTGCCGGACTTGGTTTTTCGGGGCTGGCGGAACCTTGGACCCTGTATCAGGGAAGTGCATTTGGACGGACGAGCAAATGGAAATACCAGTCAAGAGGCTTCAACACTATATCGATGCAGCACAGCAAGGGACGTTCCTTCCAGACAGAGAGAACGACGAGCTCACAATGGCCCTTGGGAATCCTGAGCACCCAGGACGGACACGAGGCACGCCAGGCTCCATTCCGTGGAAGGCTGGGTTTCCGGACGCAGACGGTTACAAATGCCACGAGAGGAGGAAGAAAGTGGAGCAGACCCAACTGCAGGCGCTGCACGCTAGGGTACAAGCGATAGAGGAACGAGAAGCAAATCGCAGCAAACGAACTGCCAAAGCTTCCCCCGAAGCTATCCCGCCATCTCAGCGGAGAAGCAGTGTGGCTTCCACCGAGCTGCTTCAGCCAGAGCATGTCTTGACGGCTCCTGCCAGCTATCCCGTGGATGCTATCACGGAGTCTCAAAATTGCCACCTTATGACGCAATGGATTAATATGAAGGTCAAGGCGGTTGTTGACTCTGTTTTTCCTACTGAACCCGGCACAACTTTTCACCGCCGGCCGATTCCGGAAGGATATGCTAAGGTGATGGTGGATGAAATAACGGAGGGATTTGAGGACCTCCAGCTTGACCACCCTACCGGTGAAGGGGAGACTCGGCTGGGTTCTGCTCTGAAGACTCCATGCCTATGGCGGAAGGAGCTCAACAACCTTCCGAACTGGACGCCTCCGCCTCCTCCTCCTCCTCCGGCGAGTCAGGGCACTCCGCCTCCTCCACCGCCTCCTCCTCCGGCGAGTGACGATCAGGGCACTCGGGCTCCTTCTCCGGCGCGTGGAGGCACTCCGCCTCCTTCTCCGCCTGCGCCGGCGAGCCCGAGCAGCCAGCCTCCTCCTTCTCCGCCTCGTCAGCAAGGGCGGAAGAGACCCGCCGCCGCTCCGGCTGCTCTGGCATGTCGTAGTCCTTCTCCTCCGCCTCGTAAGCAAGTAAAGAAGATAGCCGCTCCGTCTGCTCTGCCAGCGTCTAGCAGTACAGCCAGAGGCGGGAGGACATACAGATTCGGTCCTTCTCTGAAGACTCCAGAGAAGTTACCATACGAGATGACCCCGGAGGAGAACGCGAAGATCGCGTGAACCGAAGTGAAGGACTGGTTTCAAGGGTTGAAAGCAAAGAGACATCCACCTCCGGGGGAGAAGGTAGATCCGGTGAAAGCGAAGCGCACTCTGGCTGCCCTGACAAAACCACCCAAGTCTCCGCCGAAGGGCAACTATGAGCGCATTATTGGAAAGGCATTTGCCGAAGCGGAGCGGTCGGGAAGTACTGTCAGTGATCAAAGGATGAAAGAACGACGAGCTGGGAAACAAATTGCCCAGCTCGGCGAACAAGCGAAGCAATCGTGCCCCCCGCTCAAGGTGCCTAGCGACATCGTTGCTAATGATCCGAGGATGGTGCCCGGTTATAGCAATCTTGGATATTACCTACCCGACGATGTACATTATGATTTCTTGGAGGTGCAGATTCAAAGATACGAGTATGGGAAGCCTCTCGTCAAATATGAAAGATCTCTAACAACGATGATGCGAAGATTGCATGATTGGTACATGAAAATCTGCAGAGAGTCTGGGGGGAGGAATACTTTGTATGTGAGAGTTAAAAAGGAGCATGACCTTGTTGGAATTGAACTGTTGCCTGTTCCATTTGAGGAGTTCTTTCAGTTTTTCAATCAATTGGCCCTAGATAAAGCAACGGTCACCTGCTACTATCTGTAAGTAGTACTACTTCTGTCATTAAGTCTCTCTATATAGCTCAGCTCTTTCATTTGCATGTATTTATAATTATCCTCACTATATTATGCAGATTAAAGATCGTCGAATTGAAGAAAAGACAAGTCAGTGATATTGGGTTCATTAACACAAATCTCATAGATGCAACTGAGGTTAAATTTCATGTCGCAGATACCGAGGCCAACTTGCTACGATCGTTGGTGATAAATGAAAACAAACATATAATACTCTTTCCTTATAACTTCAAGTGAGTGTTACTGTCTTGTGCATATTCGGTTTTCCTTATATATTAGTCAAGGTTATAGTAATGTAATTGATGAGTTATGCATGCGTGCGCAGGTTCCACTATATTCTCCTAGAGATTAAGCTTGAGCAGGGAGTAGTAACTGTCTTGGACTCTAAACGAAAAGATCCCCAGGAGTATGCGGACATGACTCAAATGCTCGAGAAGTAAGTTCAATCGATCATTATCCACCATATCAGCAACTTTGTTCATTTCTGATATCAAGTAATTGTTTTCTTTGTCTGGCAGGGTTTGGAGAAAATTCACCAAACAAGCTCCGGGACTGCCGAAGAAGCTGGAATTTAGACACCCGAAAGTAAGTACTATAGTAGCATGTTCCGCGCATCTCCTAGTGATTCAAGCGCTAGTTTCATAAATACCATTTGGCATTCTTGCTTATCAGTTTGATTGACCTCTATTTCTTGTAAAGTGGTTGTGGCAGGAACAAGGGAATGATTTCTGTGGATACTACATTTGCGAGTCCATCCGCCACACGACCTGTGAGCGGGGCTACTCTGACGAACAATATGAAGTGCGTAAATAACAATATTCACAATTTTATTTTATTACCATTATTTGTTTTGAATTTCATTCATTCATATATATATATATATATATATATATATATATATATATATATGTATGTATTGACCCCCTTCTTCAAATTAGATGTTTCGGATGCGGGATGAACTCCTAGCACCAGATCGCATGCGAGCAATTCAAGAGGAATTGGCGGCATTCTTTCTTGACCACGTGATTGCTGAAGACGGAGAATACTATGTGGATCATGCGGCCGTAGTTTAGGAGATTATATTTGTAAGAGATAATTATTGTATATATGTAGTCGGTAGTGTCGGATAGATATACGAGAACTTGTTGTTCGACCAATCTCTCGGAGAAGGAGAGGTGGTCGATATCACTTCTCTCTGTATGCATATATGTTCATGACGATCTTCTGTTTCCTTCGTTTGCTTACTAGCTAGCTAGCGTGTCTAGTCCTCTCTATATGTATGTATAGTACGTAGCGTCGACCAAGCACGGACATAAGAGGGGACACTTCTCTCTATTTTAGCTAGCTAACACAATATATGAAATACCTAAATTAACCCTCCAAAACCCCCAACCCCCTCCCCCCCCCTTTAAAAAAAACAAAAACCCCAGCCACAGAAATACTGACGCGTGGATGCCTATTGGTCCCGGTTGGTGCCACCAACCGGGACCAAAGGCCCTCCTGCCTGGGCTCGGCGCACAGGCCACGTGGAGGCCCATCTGTCCTGGTTCTGGTTTGAACCGGGACTAAAGGGTCAGGGCATTAGTAACGACCCTTTAGTCCCGGTTCAGGAACCGGGACAAAAGGCCCTTACGAACCGGGACAATAGGCCCGTTTTCTACTAGTGGTTGTGCTATTTCGGTTTATGGTTGTTTAAGTTTTCCTCTTGACGGAAGTTGTGTGCGCGCGTATGAGAGTGACTTCATATGGCCGTATGCATCGTTGTGATGCAGAGGCCGGGGAACAACCCCCTTTTCTAAAAAAAAATGAGAGTGACTTCATTCCGCCATGTTATTTATGTTACTTTGTGTTAAATTTGTCATACAATGTTGCAAGATTGGCCATTTCTTTGGGGGCAGATCGACCGCCATGTTTCAGCCTGCCCCGGATGTTATTTGTACTCGTACGAACATTGTCTTGTTATGCAATGAACTCTTGTTTCGTCTCAAAAAGAAAATGACGACAGAAAATAAGTGAAATTTAGTGCCCATGCATGTGAGCATCAACATCGATTATATGTTTCTCAAGTTTGGGCGCCAATAATTTCATCGTATTTTGGGTCCATTTGTGTTGTGACACCATCAAACTGTTCTTTAACTTACAATAAAGTGCGTTGTGATCCTCAAAAAAAAAAACATTGTTTTGCTTGTCTCGGAAACATGAGCCAGAAGAGCACTTGTACCTGAAATTGGCCCTTTTACCTGTACCTGACCATCATCAGCCAGCAAATTAAAATAAAATGTTATATTCTGATTATTTTCAGTTTTAGCTCTTGTTTTCTCGCTGGTGTATGCCCTCTTCTGTTAGGTATATTATTATTATGTCAAACTAGTTTGGCCCTGCGGTTAGTGGACCAAAATGCCCATGCTACACAACTTTAGCTCTAGAATGTCTTCAAGGTCTTATAAAAGTGAACAGAGTAATACAAGAGATCCATGACAAGAAGCTAGCACTTTTACCTGTACCTGACCATCAGCAACATCAACTCTTTTTTTAGTGTGCTTCTGCTGATTTTCAGTTGTTTTAGCTGTTTCCTTCTCGCTAAGCCATGTAAGCGCTGAATAAGCACAAGACACTGTAAAGGTCAAAAAAAAGCTATAGCTACCAAGGGAATTTTTTTTCTTAATAAAAGAAAATATGTTGGAGACAGACAGACCAAACATTACTACTGTCCTGTCATGGCTTACCTTCTGATCTCCATGTTAATTAATGTTACAAAGGAAATTCTTCATTCAACAAGGCAAAGGCACAAGAGACAAATAAATAGCTAATAAGGAGCCAGGCAGACACAAAGTAGTCAACTCAGAAAACAGCTCAAGAACAAATTTTCAGTAGGCCTCAAATTCTTCATTCAATGGGCCTAAAAAAAACAAAAACCCTATCTCAACTAGTTCGACCAAATAAAAGCCCCTACAGGTAGGAGTGGAGACAACTTCCCCTAAAAAAAACAAAAGCCCTATCGCAACTAGTTCGACCAAATAAAAGCCCCTACAGGTAGGAGTGGAGACAACTTCCCCTAAAAAACACAAAAGCCCTATCTCAACTAGTTCGACCAAATAAATGGACCAAACCAAATTGCCCATGTTAGCATACCAGCACTAGACCAAATGATCTCACCACAGGGGCATTTTGGCCCATTTGTGACACAATCAAACTGTTGAACCTAATAAAGATTTTAGTTGCATTTAACAGCTCAAGATCACTTTTACTCCCTCCGTCCCATAATATAATAAACAAGGTTTTTTACACTAGTGTAGTGTCAAAAACGTTCTTATATTATGGGACGGAGGGAGGGGAGTACCTGTTTGGAAGGCTGCTTGTTTTCAAGTGTGCATTCTTCCCCCAAAAAATCTAATACATGCGGTAGGTTGTAAATTTTCTTTTTGCTATCTAAATACCAGCTAAGACAGAACAACATACATATATCCATACAAAAACAGACACATCTCAGCATACCAAACTAACAAATCGTCTGCAACTGCAACCGTTGTTATCTAGCAGCTATAGTTGTGTCTGCGTGTTGTCTCCAGGACCAGGCGGCAGCTCTCCGCCCATCTTGGGGGCGGCGCCCAGCACTCTCTCCATGTCGAAACGCACCTCAATGTTGCGCATGCTGTACCCGACGATCATCAGCCAGAACAGCAGGTTCGCCAACTGGGCACCGCTCGTCTCCGAAACCGCCGTCTGCGTCACCATTCACACCAAGTCAGCAACAACATATACATACATACATACATACATACATACATACATACATACATACATACATACATACATACACATGCTTCTCTATAAGCCACCCAAACTACTTATGCTGGTGGAGTGGTGATACTAGATCCATTTTACCTTCATCTGCGCAGGGTCCGAGACAGCCAAGAGACGCTTTATGAATGCGTTCATTGCAAATACGACGTCCTCACCCGCACTACTCGCCAGTTCCTACAAAACAAAATCACCATTTAATTACCTAAACCATTCATCAAACTAGCTACGATGATAAGCCAACAGTATCAACAACATATACGGATGGATATACCTTTAGATTTTGAGGTTCTAGGGTTTTTAGGTATTCCAGGAGCTCATTGCTTCCTTGAGATGATTTCCTAGCAACTTGACGGCTCAGCTCATCGATTTCAGCTTCAAGCAATTCTATATATTTCACAGCGTCAATCTTTTCTGGTCCAGTGGTCTTGTTCCATCGGATCACTTCCCCGCTCACCTTTTTCTGGGTTCCAGGAGCATAATCTTCTGAGCCCTACAGATAACAAGCATGCATATTACATAATAATATACAATCAAACCAAACAACTAAAATTGAATTTTGCTATTATGATAGCTTAAACAGCAGAGCTCCTTCAGAATGATCAAACAACACGGGTATATGTTTAGGAATTCAAGGCACATGATTCTAAAAACTAGGAGTAGCAAGTGCAGATACACCAGTCAATCAACCATAACACCAGGTCACAGCATCTCTTTCCAATGTTCTACACCAATAACAAAGCTAGTACAAAGCAATATGGATGCCGTACTTTGCTCTCTGAGCAGTGATACAAGTCAGGCAGGTGAGGTCACCGAGGTGCCTAGGCATGTCAACCATCCCACACTGGCAACATCTCACGGTAAGCCTGCATGTGTTCTGTAACTTGATCTAACCCAGAGTAAATGAATATTGAACTATCGCCATTTTTATACCTTGCTAAGCACTAGGTACCACCAAACCAGCAATAAAAAAGCACCAGTAATAATTATCATATATGAACATGATATCTTAGCAAACAGAATTTAGTCTTCCACGCGATATGAAGTCGTCAAAACATCGGGTGATCACAACCATCAAAGTAGCGAGCTTGCATGTGAAAACAGCTAATACAACACTCTAAACACCGCGCCTCTTCCCATCATAGATCTGAACTCGTGCAAATTCAAAACAAATGTTACTCATTAGTAGTTTTATACATATTGCAGCGAACGACAAAAAGTTAATGTACCAACATTTTCAGCAAGATGTACTGAGCACTGTAAAATATCAGGGTAATTAACACAATAATTAATTAATCACGCAATGATAGATCAAATATACATGACAGGATTATGACAAGCCCATCAATATTGCTGTGAAATAAGTGATTTGTTCCCTCTTTGAGACGAGTGGAATCATTTAGAGACTGAAATATCAGCACACCTGTTGAATCAATATATCCATGAGCAGTGGCATGAATCGGGAAGGTACAAAGCAATATGGATGCACTACTTTGGTCGCTGAGCAGTGGCATGAATCGGGAAGGTGAGGTGTCAACCATCTCACAGTGGCAACATCTAACCCAGAAAAATGAATATTGCATCTATACCTTTGCTAAGCACTGGGTACCAAACCAGTAAGAAAACACCATCAAAGTAGCGAGCTTGCATGTGAAAACAGCCAACACAGCACTCTAAAGATCACTCTTCTACCAAACATAGATTTGAACGCATGCATATTCAAAACAATTGTTACCCATCAGTAATTTCATACAAATTTCAGTGGAACAACAAAAAGTAAAGTAATTGACCAACTTTTTCAGTCAGATCTACTAAACAGCAAACACTATAAAATACCAAGATTGGACTGTTAAATAATTGCTAAGCAATTTGTTTGTTCTCTGAGGCAGGTGGAATCATTTTGAGACAGAAATATCAGCACAGCTCAGCTGTTGAATCAATACATCCATGCATGTGAAAAAGTAATATTGTGCTAACATTGGTAGAGAAGAACCTTTTCTTGCTTGGGCTCAGGAAGAGCTATCTGCTCCAGGCTCTGCTGCAGTTCGAGGCGATACTGTGCATTCCTGAACATGTATCCAGTCATCAAAACGCTGTACATAAGCTGTGCCAGATTTTCAGCAACCTGTGTTGATGAAAATGATTAGTAACATGTCGCGACTTCACGGTTGGAATGAATATTACAGATGATATTTCATTACCGTTGTGACAGTTACAGCAAAAAATTGAGGCGGCAGAGTCCCAATCATATTTGTCACTGTGTGGCGCATGGCATCAACAACCTTGGAGGACAAAGTCATGAAGGCAATTTCAGCATATTTTTAGCAATATAGCCAGTATTTCTAGACTGAAAACATATATAGGTAGGTTATGATCAAGACATGGGGGAAAGGACCTGTGTTGGGGCTCTTTTTACGAAAAGCTCCATAAACTCTGGCTGGACGCCTTTTACGTATTCCAGGAGAATATCCCTCCGGTTTTTGGGCTGCAAGTATGAATCAAAATGGCAGATAAGCATAGATAGATTTGAACACGGCTAGCTAGCTATGTGGTTGGAGAGGAAGGTTTCTATGTAAGATTAGCATTACAAGGGAGGGACATGGGGTAATTAAGCATAAGACTGAGGGAGGACCAAATTAATATCCATAAATATATGTATGTAATCTTGCATACATAGCTTTAACAGTCAGCAGTTGCACATACATACATACATACACACACACAGACACACATACATACATACATACAGATACACAGACACACATACATACATACATACACACACACATACAGATACAGTATCGAATCGAATCGAATCCAATCCAATCCAATCCAATCCAATCCAATCCAATCCAATAGGAGGAGGGGGAGGGAAGGTGGTTTCGATCAGTTACCAGGTTGTCCCCGGGAGAGGCCGCACCGTTGACGCCGTTGGGTCCGGCGGCGGCGAGGCGGAGCCCCACATCCGCATGGAGGCGGCTGCGGCTGCGGCGCGCGGGGAAGCAGACGAGCAGGGGCGTGGGCGGCTGCCGAGGTGACAGCCTCCCCATACTAGAGGAGGAGGAGGAGGCGGCGGGGAGTAGGAGGGACGGCGGCATGTCGGCGGCGGCGGTTGGTTGGGTTCTCCGCTCCGGCCGGGGAAGGAAAGGAAGGGGATAACTAACAGTCCACACCACTTTAAGGGCATCTCATCTCATCTCATCTGGAGCCTCAAGATTCGTGCTTCACTCCTCTACTACCAAGATGGTGGATAACACCCAGATCAATCAATCAATCAATCAATCAATTAAATTAAGGCCTCATTCGGTTTGAAGAAAACCAAAATATAGGAATTAGAAAACAAAAATGCGAGGACCAAACTTGAGGCACGTCATACCTCCCAACAGAAGAAAAAAAAAATCACATATCAGTGACAACAACAAAAATCACTGGTTGCAGCTTTTTCCCTCAACAGTCGTAGCTTTTCTCTCGTCTCCGTCGCAAATATGAAGCTTCGTCGCTCATCCAGATGCATCAACGGTAGCAATCCAGACTGACACTTCCAGCAAAAAAATCACTACTTCCAGCAATTAAAAAAAAGACCTCGTAGAGGAGCTTTCTAGCAAACAAAAATCATTGCTTCCAGCCAAAGAAAGAAGAGTTGAAGATCGATCGCACGTCGTACCTTCCAGCACAAATAACATTGATTCCAGCTCCGCCATTTGCCGGTTGCAACCTTTGCCTTGCTGGTTGCAACTCCCTCCCTGGCCGGTTCCAGCTCCCCCACTTGCAGCTTTGCCACTACCTCTTGCAACTTCGTCGTAGCCGGGTCCAGGTCCACCGTTCACCGGTTGCGCACGGGAGGTACGCCATCACCGCGTCCGCGTGGGTAAACTTCCCCCGTCACAGCACCGCCTTGCAACTCCCCTGCTACATCGTCTCATCCTACCTCAGGCGATCTGCGCTACCGCGGGGGCACCCCACTATGGTCGCCCTCCTCACGTGGGTGAAACGACATGGCGTGTGGTGGCCCTTCCTCAACGGTGGTGATTTGCCTTAGCGGGGGTAGGCGGCGGCCCTGGCCTCTCGCCGACCTGGAGCAGGGGGAAGGGGGTCGGCCGGTCATGCTCTCGATGAGAAAGGGAAGAACAAGAAAAGAAATCGAAGGGGATAAGGTTTCTCACCAGCGGTGCGTGGTCCCACTCACCCGCACGTGTGTGTGCTGCTGGGTAGATGACGTGGCATAAAATAGGAGTGTACGTCGCGTGTCGATCGAACGTTGTGCACGCGACCGGCCGCTGCGCCGAACGCAAACGTTTCCCTTAAATTAACCGGAGGGAGGGAGGTCACCACACTCGTTCCTAAATTTCAATTGGCTCATTCAAATGACTATAATAAGAATACCTGAAATATGGTTACGAAATCTCATCCATGTACAGCTTCGGTTCCGTATTCTACCTACGTGGCGTACTGTTTAACCAATTGACCATACTAATGATTATGTTTAGTGGTTCATATATGAAAACATTTTTGAATTTTTTCTGAAACATTTCTTAAAAAAACTGTAAACAAATTTGAAATACCGAATATATTTTTTAAACGAAAATAATTTACAAAATTACAAATTTTTTTTTGAAATATGTGACACAGTAACATTTTGCCCGATGCACATTTTACATTTTCTTAATGAAAATAAACATTTTATAAAACTATATAACCATTTTAAAAAATTCTTCAGATTTTAAAATCTGTTCACATTTTTTCCAAGTCTCAAATAGTGTTAACTCAAAATGGATTGTGTTTTTCAAAAATGTTCGTTTAAACAAAGTATTCAGGATTTGAAAAAGTGTTTGCACTTTTAAAAAAATCGGAGATTTAAAAATTGTTCGTGCCTGCACGTTTCTAATATTTTTTTCGCCCTTAAAGAATCTGTCAAATCTCAACGCTGTTGTGCGTGGATAAATTATTCTGGCCTCTTAGTATAGCAACATCAGCTAAAGGTAGCTGCATCAGTTTAGGAGAGGCAGATCGCAAGTTTGATTTTCCCGATATTTTTTACTTGGCGTGTTACAGAAAAGGGAAGAAAAAAAAACTTGCTTCACGTCTGGTGGCCGGCCTAGTCCGTCAACCATCCCTTTCGGTATTTTTCATTTAGCCTGTTATACGAAAAGAGAATCGTTTCCCGTCTGTTGGGCTGGCACAGTCGTGACTATAGTTAATAATCCCGGGATTCAGCATGCCACGTCGACAATCCCTGTTTAAAAACGCTCTCAAGGTTTAAAATAAAGTGGGATCAGAGAGTTGGATGTGTTAATTTCTGGGATTGCAAGTTCAGGGCTGGATTTAGCTTTCGTCGTCTATAAGTTGAAGGTTTGTTTTGGATTTTTTTCGTTTTGCAAAAACAGCAGCATGTAGTACATGGATCCCCATCGTCCCAAATCGCTTCCCCGTCCGCCGCGTTCGGTTGGGATACGACAACAGCAGCCGGCACAGCATTGTACGTATTCGTATTGTATTGTATTGAAATGAAATGACTCGACGACCACTCACAGCGACGGACGTCATTTCATTTCACCGTTGAGCTCCGTACGTATTGTACGTATTATTACCCTTAGGGCATGTACAATGGAAGCAGTAGTAGGTGATGCTCCCGTACATCCGTGTAAGTTTGGAGAGCCAAGACCACGACCCATACTGATTAATGCCCAACGCACATGCTGACTCCTATACATCAGCTTGGGCTATTTTCTTCTCTAGCTCGCCACACACTTTTCCTCTTTCTCTTCTCTCTCCTTCCTTTCCTTACCTTTCTTCAGTGAGGCAACAGCCTCCTCTGCAGGAGTCAGTTCCTCTCTGCAGGCTATAGCTTTATTGCCACCATGGCATCCGAGCCTAGCTGGCCTGCGGAGCAGCACGTCTGGGGCTAACCGTTGGCCATGCCCTTACTACTTAGTTGACGCTTCCTTCCACGTAAGCACAAGTCGAGCATGCACTCTTTTTTCCTTTCTACCCCCCTTACAGTGTCCTCTCTATATGTGGGAGTGGGAGTGGGAGTGGGAGTGACAGTGGCAGTGGGACTAACGGACAATCTAGTGGGCTGAGCGATTAATGATGAGCAGCAGATGGATAAAGAGCTTCACAACACACAACAACTTCAACTCTTCACTTGTAGTAATAAAAGAATAAAAGCTACTGAGCAAGCGCCCTTGTCATGCGTTTCAACTACTTTGGCTGAGTGAATTCTAGGCTCACACGTGTTGCCTTATTAATTAGTTCACTACTAGGTTTTTTGTTTTATGTTTGCTATCGTTATTTAACACAGTACACTAGTGCAGAACCGGGCTTTAACACCGGTTCGTAAGGCCCTTTAGTGCCGGCACTAAAGGTCTGAGGGACCTTTAGTTCCGGTTGGCAAAAATTTTTTGATTTTTTTTAAATAAAGCAAAAACAGCCCAGCTACTGGGCCGGCACGGCTTGCATATGACTAGAAACCCAACCTCTAATTGGGCCAGGATGCAGGCCCGTACGGCTCAATAGGCCCCACAGGGCAGAAGACTTGCAATAGGCCCACAAAGGGCTGCTTAGAGAGGAGCTCGACACGGTAGCCACGGCGGGGCTTATGAACCAATGCGAGCTCCTCTTAACTAGCAAGGTGCACTACTATGAAAAGGCTTATACATAGAAGTTTACCAGTAGCGTGTGTTCTGGATCCTACGCTACTCATAATTACCAGTATGGTCTGTTATAAAGCGCGCTACTAGTACAACATAGCAGCAGTGTGAGTTTCTGGAGGCCACGCTACTGGTAAGTTTGCCATAGCACACCATCCTACCAAAAACTATTAGCAGCGTTTGTAGTCTAACCAGCGCTACTGCTAAGAAAATAGCTGTAGCGCCTGTGCACATAGACGCGTTACTGCTATTTCTTCTATGGGTAAACTTATACCGGTAGCGTGGCTTCTGTACAAGCACTATAGCTAGTTTACTTACCAATAGACATTTTGGTTGGCACTCATAGCAGTAGCGTGCTTTGGCGCCCCGCGCTACTGCTATGGTCGCCAGCCACCTACCACCTTTCCCCACCTTCCTCCCCTTTCTTCTTCCTCTCCCCCTTCCTTTCTCCCCCTTTCCTTGCACCTTACTTGTTCCAATGCTCCCCCTCCACCACCCCTCCATTAGAGCCCTCCCTTCTTCTCTTCTTTGCCCTTCCACCACCCCCTCTTCTTTGCCCCTCCACCACACCCCTCCATTAGAGCCATCCCATCCCCCTCTTCTTTGCCCTCCACCACCACCCCCTCCATTAATTCCCTCCGTCTCCCTCTCTTCTTTGCCCTCCACCACCCCTTCCATTAATGCCTTCCCTCTTCTCTTCTCTCCCTCTCCTCCCACTCTCTCCCTAGCTCTCTCTCTCCCTAGGGAGCTAGGTATATATATATATATATATATATATATATATATATATATATATATATATATATATAGCTACTAGGTAATTAAGAAGAAAAGTGCTCGATATCCCTCTCGACACATAGGTGAGCAAAAAACAGTGTTTGTGTGGATAGGAACGAAATTATATATATATGGGCGATATGAGAATATACTGAATTGTGTGTGGCATAATTTGAGTTGCCTACATTGTGTATTTGATGAAATAATGTGGGTGACATGAGTTGCCTATGTTTTGCCAAAATGTCGATTCAATTTCGTTTCGGCGAATTTCGGGCAAACTCAATATGTCCTATGTTTAGGGAAGGTCATGCCGAATTTTTGTATGAATTTGATCCATGCATGCATATATACGTGGTTATAATATTTGCTCCGCGCGCAGGTGATCATGAAGGTCAATGGAAGGATGGTGGAAAGATACTGACAATCCGCTGTGGACGACATGTATGAAAAAAGACTGAAGGATGTTTTATGTCCATGTCGAAAATGCAAAGGAATAGTCAGGCTCGACCCCTTTGAGGGTGGTACATTCAAGGCGCACCTGCTCATGCATGGTTTCATGCATGGCCATACTCGGTGGATAAGTGAAGATGATGATGATGATGAAGACGTCGACAGGGCAGGAAATAACGACATGGGGCCACCAGACGAAGAGATGACCGATTATGTGCCCGAAGAGGAAGACGGCCTCAGAAATGTCGATGGCGAAGAGGCCATTCAAGGCAGAGAAGACGCGAACACGCCACCGTCTTCATCACTACTAAGGTTAGCCATGCGGGACCCGCATGTTCGAGACCTGCTTCGCAAGAAGACGACTAGCGATAGAGCTGCTTCTACAGAGGAGGCCAAACTGGCGCAACTGGAGGTAGACTCGATGACTCCTTTGTATGATGGTTGCAATCCCGAGGTGACCCGCTTGAGTTTCACACTAGAATTTCTAAAGACGAAGGCAAAAAACAAATGGACAGATGCAAGCCTGGATGAGCTTTTGAAGTATCTAAAGAAGGTTCTTCCCGTGGGAAGCCTGTGTCCTACTAGTGTCGAGGAGGCGAAGAAAATCGTGTGCCCTTTTGATCTGCCACACATTAGATATCACACATGCATCAATGATTGCATCATATATCAGAACGAGCACGCGGAAAAAACCATCTGTCCAAAGTGCAATGCTTCACGATATAAAAAGGCCAGAAAGAAAGCTCCACAGAAAGTTGTATGGTACTTTCCGATCACTCTGCATCTACAACGGTATTTCGTAGATCCTAAGGAAGCAAAGTTTATGCGCTGGCACGCGGAGAGGGTGAAGCAAGATGACGGAGATCAGCCAAAGCTGAGACACCTCGCAGATGCTAGCCAGTGGAGAGCATTAAATGTTGAATTTGATTTTTTTCGCAAATGATCCAAGGTACATCGTGCTTGGCGCTAGTAGCGATGGCATGAATCCATTTGGCAACCAGAACACCAATCATAGCACATGGCCCGTGTTTGTATGGATGTACAACCTCCCCCTGGTTGTGCATGTAGGAAAAATACATACACATGGCTATGCTTATTCAAGGGCCGAGACAATCGGGAAATGATATAAATCTGTATCTCGGGTTACTGAAAGAGGAGCTACAGACCTTATGGACAACGCCGACCAAGACATGGGATGCAAGCAAAGGAGAGTATTTCTACATGAGAGCCGCGCTGATCACGACGGTGCAGGACTATCTCGGTTACGGCTATCTCTTCGGCCAGGTGTGCCATGGATATTGCGGATGCACGAGGTGCATGGATGATACAACTTCTCTGCAGCTATCGAAAGATGGCGGGTCTTCGAAAATCTTGTACATGGGGCATCGAAGATGGCTCGAGAAGGATGACCCATGGAGAAAGCATGGAGATCTATGGTAAGGCTGAGCATCGAGGTCCTCCACGTAAGCATAGCGGTGCAGAAATACATAAGTTATTGAAGAACTGGGAAGAGTGCCCCTCGCCGGGAAAGACGAAGAAAAAGGGGTCAGAGCCCCTGCTGAAGGTATGGAAGACGAGATCTGTTTTCTGGGACTTGGAATACTAGCCCATACTCGACATGCCTCATAGCCTTGATCAAATGCATATCACAAAAAATATCCTTGAGAGTTTGCTTGGAACATTGATGAACATGCCGGAGAGGACCAAGGATAGGCCGAAGGCAAGAAAAGACTTGGAATTTTTGAATATTAGGAAAGATCTCCAAATGCCCAGTAAAAGGTCGTCAGAGGAGACCAAGACGAAGACGGAGACGGTAGATAGGGGCAAAAAAGTAAACAAGAAGGAAGAACAATATTGCCCCCCTCTTGCTTCACCTTAGATCCAAAGGAGGTCGATCAATTGTTCAAGTGCCTTGCCGGAATCAAAGTTAGTCCCGGATACTATGGGAAGATAAGCAGATATCTAGACACTAAGAAAAAAAGGTTCAGTGGGATGAAGTCTCATGACTATCATGTGATGACGACGCAGTTACTCCCGGTTGCACTTAGAGGGATTATGGACACACATGTGCATGAGACGCTTACTGACCTATGCCACTTTTTTTATGCTATCTCTCGAAAGTCAGTCAGTGTGAAGCAACTCCATAGGCTACAGGAAGAGATCGTTGTCATACTGAATGAGCTAGAGATGTACTTCCCGCCCACGTTCTTTGATGTCATGGTGCATCTATGTGTCCACATCATGGACGACATCATCGACCTAGGGCCGACATTCCTGCACAGCATGATGTCGTTCGAGAGGATGAACGGGGTCATCAAAGGATTCGTTCGTAATATGTCATGTCGCATAGCCCAGGGATATCTGACCAAAGAGTGCATCTCTTTCTGTGAGAGTTATCTAGTAGGCACTGGAGACCTTGTTTTTGGTTTGCATGTCAACAAGCACTATGGAAGGCTCGAAGGCGAAGGTCACAACAACGGTCATAGGGATGTGAATGTGTTACGCTCGGGACGACAAAACGACCTTGACAGGGCAAACTTAGTAGTGCTACAACACCTAGATGTGCTAGAAGATTTCGTGACACTGCACAAAGAGACCATCGCAAAGAAGTACCGTTACCGTGGGGTGCACAGGACGGATGCTGAAGTTATTAGAGAGCACAACTCCACTTTCTTGCGTTGGTTCAAAGAGCGAGTTCTGGCTAATCCCCTAGAAGAGGGTTGTCCAAATGGAACGCTCATATACGCCTTAGCACATGGCCCCTCGACCAACCTCGTGACTTATCAAGCATACGATATCAACGGATACACGTTATACATGAAGGAGAAAGATATAAACAGTGATGACCAAAACTCAGGGGTGACGATGGAAGCCATGACCGGGAATGTAATTGAAAGATATTGTGGAAGGGTCGAAGAGATATGAGAGCTTAACTACTCTGGATTGCATAGAGCGAGATGTTCCATGTCAGATGGGCTAAGAATGTACAGAGAGAAAACCGACATTTCACTACCATGTGTATACCCGACTCCGATAGCGGTACCATCAACGCCATCGCCAAAAATGAGCCATGGGTACACGCTCAATACGTGACACAATGTTTCTTCATAACTGATCTGATCAATCCAGCCGTGTTGTCGTGAGGAGAAGCAAAAGGAGCATCGCCGGAATGGATGGAGTCGCCAACGAGGAAGACTAACGACCAGTACGGTGATCCAATGAGGGAAGTGAAGGAAATATGCCCTAGAGGCAATAATAAAGTTATTATTTATTTCCTTATATCATGATAAATGTTTATTATTCATGCTAGAATTGTATTAACTGGAAACATAATACATGTGTGAATACATAGACAAACAGAGTGTCACTAGTATGCCTCTACTTGACTAGCTCATTAATCAAAGATGGTTATGTTTCCTAGCCATGAACAAAGAGTTGTTATTTGATTAACGAGATCACATCATTAGTTGAATGATCTGATTGACATGACCCATTCCATTAGCATAGCACCCGATCGTTTAGTATGTTGCTATTGCTTTTATCCATGACTTATACATGTTCCTTCAACTATGAGAATATGCAACTCCCATTTACCGTAGGGACACTTTGTGTGCTACCAAACGTCACAACGTAACTGGGTGATTATAAAGGTGCTCTACAAGTGTCTCCGAAGGTACATGTTGGGTTGGCATATTTCGAGATTAGGATTTGTCACTCCGATTGTCGAAGAGGTATCTCAGGGCCTTCTCGGTAATGCACATCACATAAAGCCTTGCAAGCATTGCAACCAATGAGTTAGTTGCGAGATGATGTATTACAGAACGAGAAAAGAGACTTGCCGGTAACGAGATTGAACTAGGTATTGGATACCGACGATCGAATCTCGGGCAAGTAACATACCGATGACAAAAGGGAACAAACGTATGTTGTTATGCGGTCTGACCAATAAAGATCTTCGTAGAATATGTAGGAGCCAATATGGGCATCCAGGTCCCGCTATTGGTTATTGACTGGAGACGTGTCTCGGTCATGTCTACATTGTTCTCGAACCCGTAGGGTCCGCACGCTTAAGGTTACGATGACAGTTATATTATGAGTTTATGAGTTTTGATGTACCGAAGGAGTTCGGAGTCCCGGATGAGATCGGGGACATGACGAGGAGTCTCGAAATGGTCGAGACGTAAAGATCGATATATTGGACGACTATATTCGGACATCGGAAGGGTTCTGAGTGATTCGGGTATTTTCGGGAGTACCGGGGAGTTACGGGATTACGGGAGAAGTAATGGGCCTTGATGGGCTTTAGTGGGAAGAGGAAAAGGCTGCTGCGCCCCCCCTCCCCTTTGGTCCGAATTGGACTAGGGAAAAGGGGGCCGGCCACCTTTCCTACTCCTCCTATTCCTTCTCCCTTCCTCCCCTTTTGGTGGACTCCTACTAGGACTTGGAGTCCTAGTAGAACTCCATATGCTGGCCGCACCTTTTGCCTTGGCCGGCCTCCTCCTCCTCCATCCTTTATATACTGAGGCAAGGGGCACCCCATAGACACACAAGTTGATCTACGGATCGTTCCTTAGCCGTGTGCGGTGCCCCCTTCCACCAAATTCCACCTCGATCATATCGTTGTAGTGCTTAGGCGAAGCCCTGCGCCGGTAACACATCAAGATCGTCACCACGCCGTCGTGCTGACGGAACTCTTCCTCGACGCTTTGCTGGATCGGAGCCCGGGGATCGTCATCGAGCTGAACGTGTGCCAAGAACTCGGAGGTGCCGGAGTAACGGTGCTGTGATCGGTTGGATCGCGAGGAGAACGTACGACTACTTCCTCTACGTTGTGTCAACGCTTCCGCTTCGGTCTACGAGGGTACGTAGACAACACTCTCCCCTCTCGTTGCTATGCATCACCATGATCTTGCGTGTGCGTAGGAATTTTTTTGAAATTACTACGTTCCCAACAGTGGCATCCGAGCCTAGGTTTTATGGTTTGATGTTATTTGCACGAGTAGAACACAAGTGAGTTGTGGACGATACAAGTCATACTGCCTACCAGCATGTCATACTTTGGTTCAGCGGTATTGTTGGACGAGACGATCCGGACCAACCTTACGCGTACGCTTACGCGAGACCGGTTCCCTCGACGTGCTTTGCACATAGATGGCTTGCGGAAGACTGTCTCTCCAACTTTAGTTGAACCGAGTGTGGCTACGCCCGGTCCTTGAGAAGGTTAAAACGGAGTCTATTTGACAAACTATCGTTGTGGTTTTGATGCGTAGGTAAGATGAGTTCTTGCTTAAAGCCCGTAGCAGCCACGTAAAACTTGCAACAACAAAGTAGAGGACGTCTAACTTGTTTTTACAGGGCATGTTGTGATGTGATATGGTCAAGACGTGATGCTAAATTTTATTGTATGAGATGATCATGTTTTGTAACCGAGTTATCGGCAACTGGCAGGAGCCATATGGTTGTCGCTTTATTGTATGCAATGCAATCGCGATGTAATGCTTTACTTTATTGCTAAACGGTAGTGATAGTCGTAGAAGTATAAGATTAGCGTAACGACAACGATGCTGCGATGAAGATCAAGGTGTCGCGCCGGTGACGATGGTGATCATGACGGTGCTTCGAAGATGGAGATCACAAGCACAAGATGATGATGGCCATATCATATCACTTATATTGATTGCATGTGATGTTTATCCTTTTATGCATCTTATCTTGCTTTGATTGACGGTAGCATTATAAGATGATCTCTCACTAAAATTATCAAGAAGTGTTCTCCCTGAGTATGCACCGTTGCGAAAGTTCTTCGTGCTGAGACACCACGTGATGATCGGGTGTGATAGGCTCTACGTTCAAATACAACGGGTGCAAAACAGTTGCACACGCGGAATACTCAGGTTTAACTTGACGAGCCTAGCATATACAGATATGGCCTCGGAACACAGAGACCGAAAGGTCGAGCGTGAATCATATAGTAGATATGATCAACATAGTGATGTTCACCATTGAAACTACTCCATCTCACGTGATGATCGGACATGGTTTAGTTGATTTGGATCACGTGATCACTTAGAGGATTAGAGAGATGTCTATCTAAGTGGGAGTTCTTAAGTAATATGATTAATTGAACTTAAATTTATCATGAACTTAGTCCTGGTAGTATTAGCAAATCTATGTTGTAGATCAATAGCTCGCATTGTTGCTTCCCTGTGTTTATTTTGATATGTTCCTAGAGAAAATTGTGTTGAAAAATGTTAGTAGCAATGATGCGGATTAGATCCGTGATCTGAGGTTTATCCTCATTGCTGCACAGAAGAATTATGTCCTTGATGCACCGCTAGGTGACGGACCTATTGCAGGAGCAGATGCAGACGTTATGAACGTTATGCTAGCTCAATATGATGACTACTTAATAGTTTAGTGCACCATGCTTAAACGGCTTAGAATCGGGACTTCAAAGACGTTTTGAACGTCATGGAGCATATGAGATGTTCTAGGAGTTGAAGTTAATATTTCAAGCAAATACCCGAGTTGAGAGATATGAAGTCTCCAACAAGTTCTATAGCTAAAAGATGGAGGAGAATCGCTCAACTAGTGAGCATGTGCTCAGATTGTCTGGGTACTACAATCGCTTGAATCAAGTGGGAGTTAATCTTCCAGATAAGATAGTGATTGACAGAATTCTCTAGTCACCATCACCAAGTTAGTAGAACTTCGTGATGAACTATAATATGCAAGGGATAACGGAAAATATTCCCAAGCTCTTCGCGATGCTAAAATCAGCGAAGGTAGAAATCAAAGAAAAACATCAAGTGTTGATGGTTGACAAGATCACTAGTTTCAAGAAAAGGGCAAAAAGGAAAGAAGGGGAACTTCAAGAAGAACGGCAAGCAAGTTGCTGCTCAAGTGAAAAAGCCCAAGTCTGGTCCTAAGCCTGAGACTAAGTGCTTCTACTGCAAAGGGACTGGTCACTGGAAGCGGAACTACCCCAAGTGATTGGTGGATAAGAAGGATGGCAAAGTGAACATAAGTATATTTGATATACATGTTATTGATGTGTACTTTACTAGTGTTCATAGCAACCCCTCAGTATTTGGTACTAGTTCAGTTGCTAAAATTTAGTAACTCAAAACGGGAGTTGCAGAATGAACAAAGACTAGTTAAAGGGCAAGGTGACGATGTGTGTTGGAAGTGGTTCCAAGATTGATATGATCATCATCACACACTCCCTATACTTTCGGGATTAGTGTTGAAACTAAATAAGTGTTATTTGGTGTTTGCGTTGAGCATGAATATGATCTGATCATGTTTATTGCAATACGGCTATTCATTTAAGTAAGAGAATAAATTGTTGTTCTGTTTACATGAATAAAACCTTCAATGGTTATACACACCAACGAAATGGTTTGTTGGATCTCGATCATAGTGATACACATATTCATAATATTGAAGCCAAAAGATGCAAAGTTAATAATGATAGTGCAACTTATTTGTGGCACTGCCGTTTAGGTCATATTGGTGTAAAGCGCATGAAGAAACTCCATGCTGATGGATTTTTGGAATCACTTGATTATGAATCACTTGATGCTTGCGAACCGTGCCTCATGGGCAAGATGACTAAAACACCGTTCTCCGGAACAATGGAGCAAGCAACAGATTTGTTGGAAATCATACATACTGATGTATGTGGTCCGATGAATATTAAGGCTCGCGACAAGTATCATTATTTTCTGATCTTCACAGATGATTTGAGCAGATATGGGTATATCTACTTGATGAAACATAAGTCTGAAACATTTGAAGAATTCAAAGAATTTCAGAGTGAAGTGGAAAATCATCGTGACAAGAAAATAAAGTCTCTACGATCTGATCGCAGAGACGAATATTTGAGTTACGAGTTTGGTCTTCAGTTAAAACAATGTGAAATAGTTTTACTACTCACGCCACCTGGAACACCACAGCATAATGGTGCGTCCGAACGTCATAACCGTACTTTATTGGATATAGTACAATCTATGATGTTTCTTACCGATTTACCAATATCGTTTTGGGATCATGCATTAGAGACAGCTGCATTCACATTAAAAGGGGCACCATCTAAATCCGTTGGGACGACACCGTATGAACTATGGTTTAGCAATAAACCTAAGCTGTCGTTTCTTAAAGTTTGGGGCTGCGATGCTTATGTGAAAAAGCTTCAACCTGATAAACTCGAACCCAAATCGAAGAAATGTGTCTTCATAGGATATCCAAAGGAAACTGTTGGATACACCTTCTATCACAGATCCGAAGGCAAGACTTTTTGTTGCTAAGTTCGGAAACTTTCTAGAGAAAGAGTTTCTTTCGAAAGAGTGAGTGGGAGGAAAGTAGAACTTGATAAGGTAATTGTACCTTCTCCCTTATTGGAAAGTAGTTCATCACAGAAATCTGTTCCTGTGACTACTACATCAATTAGTGAGGAAGCTAATGATGATGATCATGTAACTTCAGATCAAGTTACTACCGAATCTCGTAAGTAAACTAGAGTGAGATCCGCACCAGAGTGGTACGGTAATCCTGTTCTGGAAGTCATGTTACTAGATCATGACGAACTTGCGAACTATGAGGAAGCGATGATGAGCCCAGATTCCGCGAAATGGTTAGAGGCCATGAAATCTGAGATATGATCCATGTATAAGAACAAAGTATGGACTTTGATGGATTTGCCCGGTGATCGGCAAGCCATAGAATATAAATGGATCTTCAAGAGGAAGACGGACGCTGATAGTAGTGTTACTATCTACAAAGCTAGAATTGTCGCAAAAGGTTTTCGACAAGTTCAAAGTGTTGACTACGATGAGAGTTTCTCACTCGTATCTATGCTTAAGTCTGTCCGAATCATATTAGCAATTGCCGCATTTTATGAAATCTGGCAAATGGATAAACAAAACTGCATTCCTTAATAGATTTATTAAAGAAGAGTTGTATATGATGCAACCAGAAGGTTTTGTCAATCCTAAAGGTGCTAACAAAATATGCAAGCTCCAGCGGTCCATCTATGGACTGGTGCAAGCATCTCAGAGTTGGAATATACGCTTTGATAAGTTGATCAAAGCATATAGTTTTATACAGACTTGCGGTGAAGCCTGTATTTACAAGAAAGTGAGTGGGAGCACTACAGCATTTCTGATAAGTATATGTAAATGACATATTATTGATCGGAAATAATGTAGAATTATTCTGTGAAGCATAAAGGAGTATTTGAAAGGAGTTTTTCGGAAAAGGACCTCGGTGAAGCTGCTTACATATTGAGCATCAAGATCTATAGAGATAGATCAAGACGCTTGATAAGTTTTTCAATAAGTACATACCTTGAAAAGATTTTGAAGTAATTCAAAATGGAACAGTCAAAGAAATAGTTCTTGCCTGTATTACAAGGTGTGGACTTGAGTAAGACTCAAAGCCCGACCACGGCAGATGATAGAAA
This sequence comes from Aegilops umbellulata, assembly GCA_032464435.1. Lineage (NCBI taxonomy): Eukaryota > Viridiplantae > Streptophyta > Magnoliopsida > Poales > Poaceae > Aegilops > Aegilops umbellulata. The sequence goes on along the minus strand of CP136057.1, from coordinate 667,582 downwards.
GAGAATGAAAGTCATTTCCTATGCCTCAGCCATAGATTCTATAAAGTATGCCATGCTATGTACCAGATCTATTGTATACCCTACACTGTGTTAAGCAAGGGAGTACAATAGTGATCTAGGAGTAGATCACTGGACGGCGGTCACAATTATCCTTAGTGGAATAAGGATATGTTTCTCGATTATGGAGGTGACAAAAAGGTTCGTCGTAAAAGGTTACGTCGATGCAAGTTTTGACACTGATCCAGATGACTCTAAGTCTCAATCTGGATACATATTGAAAGTGGGAGCAATTAGCTAGAGTAGCTCCATGCAGAGCATTGTTGACATAGAAATTTGCAAAGTACATGCGGATCTGAATGTAGCAGACCCGTTGACTAAGATTCTCTCACAAGCAAAACATGATCACACCTTAGTACTCTTTGGGTGTTAATTACATAGCGATGTAAACTAGATTACTGAATCTAGTAAACCCTTTGGGTGTCGGTCACATAGCGATGTGAACTATGGGTGTTAATCACATGATAATGTGAACTATTGATGTTAATCACATGGTGATGTGATCTAGATTATTGACTCTAGTGCAAGTGGGAGACTGAAGGAAATATGCCCTAGAGGCAATAATAAAGTTATTATTTATTTCCTTATATCATGATAAATGTTTATTATTCATGCTAGAATTGTATTAACTGGAAACATAATACATGTGTGAATACATAGACAAACAGAGTGTCACTAGTATGCCTCTACTTGACTAGCTCATTAATCAAAGATGGTTATGTTTCCTAGCCATGAACAAAGAGTTGTTATTTGATTAACGAGATCACATCATTAGTTGAATGATCTGATTGACATGACCCATTCCATTAGCATAGCACCCGATCGTTTAGTATGTTGCTATTGCTTTTATCCATGACTTATACATGTTCCTTCAACTATGAGAATATGCAACTCCCATTTACCGTAGGGACACTTTGTGTGCTACCAAACGTCACAACGTAACTGGGTGATTATAAAGGTGCTCTACAAGTGTCTCCGAAGGTACATGTTGGGTTGGCATATTTCGAGATTAGGATTTGTCACTCCGATTGTCGAAGAGGTATCTCAGGGCCTTCTCGGTAATGCACATCACATAAAGCCTTGCAAGCATTGCAACCAATGAGTTAGTTGCGAGATGATGTATTACAGAACGAGAAAAGAGACTTGCCGGTAACGAGATTGAACTAGGTATTGGATACCGACGATCGAATCTCGGGCAAGTAACATACCGATGACAAAAGGGAACAAACGTATGTTGTTATGCGGTCTGACCAATAAAGATCTTCGTAGAATATGTAGGAGCCAATATGGGCATCCAGGTCCCGCTATTGGTTATTGACTGGAGACGTGTCTCGGTCATGTCTACATTGTTCTCGAACCCGTAGGGTCCGCACGCTTAAGGTTACGATGACAGTTATATTATGAGTTTATGAGTTTTGATGTACCGAAGGAGTTCGGAGTCCCGGATGAGATCGGGGACATGACGAGGAGTCTCGAAATGGTCGAGATGTAAAGATCGATATATTGGACGACTATATTCGGACATCGGAAGGGTTCTGAGTGATTCGGGTATTTTCGGGAGTACCGGGGAGTTACGGGATTACGGGAGAAGTAATGGGCCTTGATGGGCTTTAGTGGGAAGAGGAAAAGGCTGCTGCGCCCCCCCTCCCCTTTGGTCCGAATTGGACTAGGGAAAAGGGGGCCGGCCACCTTTCCTACTCCTCCTATTCCTTCTCCCTTCCTCCCCTTTTGGTGGACTCCTACTAGGACTTGGAGTCCTAGTAGAACTCCATATGCTGGCCGCACCTTTTGCCTTGGCCGGCCTCCTCCTCCTCCATCCTTTATATACTGAGGCAAGGGGCACCCCATAGACACACAAGTTGATCTACGGATCGTTCCTTAGCCGTGTGCGGTGCCCCCTTCCACCAAATTCCACCTCGATCATATCGTTGTAGTGCTTAGGCGAAGCCCTGCGCCGGTAACACATCAAGATCGTCACCACGCCGTCGTGCTGACGGAACTCTTCCTCGACGCTTTGCTGGATCGGAGCCCGGGGATCGTCATCGAGCTGAACGTGTGCCAAGAACTCGGAGGTGCCGGAGTAACGGTGCTGTGATCGGTTGGATCGCGAGGAGAACGTACGACTACTTCCTCTACGTTGTGTCAACGCTTCCGCTTCGGTCTACGAGGGTACGTAGACAACACTCTCCCCTCTCGTTGCTATGCATCACCATGATCTTGCGTGTGCGTAGGAAATTTTTTGAAATTACTACGTTCCCCAACAGGAAGATGATGCTGATGACGATGAAATGTACATCAAAAGAAGAATGAAGACTACATTACCTATGAAAGATCGTAATCCCTGGAGAAGGAAAAGCCACGACCATGGGCTCAATTATTCGACAACGAACAAAAGAGGGAAGAAGATCAGTCTGAAGCGTCGTCGTCGCCCAAGCTGACAAACTAATCCACAAATTTTGTGTGTGTCTATTTTGAATACCGGCGTTAGCAGTGAAATGATGTAATATGTATTATGCTAATTCTTATCCGGAGGATAACAGTGGTATTGCTCCAACGACAGACCTAATTAGAGGAAGGAAAGTGCAAAAGAAAGATAAGAAAAACAAAAAGAAAAAGAAAAAGAAAGGAAGTTTTGCAAAATGAAATGAAAGAAAAAGAAAAAGGAACTAATAAGTTGTGGAAAATGAAATGAAAGAAAAATAAAAAGAAAAAGGAAGGAAGTTTGTGGAATATGAAAAAGAAAAAGAAAAAGAAAAAGAATAATAAAAAGAAAAAGAGAAATAAAAATAAAATAAAGGAAGAAAGTTTGTGGAATATGAAAAATAAAAATAAAAATAAAAGAGAAATAAAAATAAAAATAAAAAAAGTTAGCAGTAGCGCATTTTGGCTAGGGCAGCGCTATAGCTAACTTAGCTATAGCGCGTTTTGCCAAGACGCACTATAGCTAAGAAAAGGAAAAAGAAAAAGAAAAAGAAAAGTTAGCAGTAGCGCGTTTTGGCTTGGCAAGCGCTATAGCTAACTTAGCTATAACGCGTTTTGCCAAGACGCGCTATTGCTAAGTTACCTATACATAGGGGGTATATATAGGCACATCATCGGTCCCGGTTCGTGGCTGGAACCGGGACTAAAGGCTGCCCTTCTGTCCCGGGTCTAGGCACGGACCACGACCAATGGCTGTGGGCCAGGAGCGAGTACCATTGGTCCCGGTTCGTTTCTAGAACCAGGACAAATGGATCCACACGAACCAGGACAAATGCCTTCCGAGGCCCGGCCGGCCCCCTGGGCTCACGAACCGGGACGTATGCCCCCCATGGGTCCCGGTTCGTAACTGAACCGGGACTAATGGGCTGGGCAGGCCCGAACCAAAGCCCTGTTTTCTACTAGTTACACTAATCATAATCAGTTGAATAGTCAACTTACATAGACGTCTCAAGGGAACACATAGATCGATCCTCAAAGAAAAAAACAAAGTGAACATATACATCATATAACCTTGGATTTACACAAGATTGCAACTTATATGTTACCTTCTTAGATTTTTAAACTCTTTCCTATTCATCCTAAACACCATAAAAGATAGAGGTAAATCTTCTACTGTTCATCCTAAACACCATCAAAGATATATATTAGTGAAAGGAATGAGACAACAAATTATAATAAAAAAACATTGTAACCACATCGAGTCCGCAATAGGAAATCGAGACAAAACTTATTATCACACCACATATGCTCTGAATATTAATAAAACAATGCTATTGTGATAAATCCTTCTAGACCAAAAAAACATCGAGACCCCGCTGCACACAGGGACCGAAAATCTCCCCACAATGCCTCCAGCAAGGTAATGACGCCCACATGCGCCGCCGTCGATGGTTCCGACGAAGGATGACACCGAATTTCGCTGCCATACTCGCATCCAACACTGGCTGGACCACTGGATCCATCTCCACTGTCTTTTGCCACACCCCAAGGGAATGTTCCTGCCACCGGTAAACAACCACACACTGCTGGAGTCCCAGCGATGCAACCACCACCAGGAACCGTCGCACCACCTGCATGGGCCCTCGACCGTTGAAGAAGCCCCAACACTGCGCGGTCGACATCGGACCGCGCACACCTACGTGGTGATCCATCCATGGCCTGCCCCCCTAGAACCACGACAGAGGAAGGCCCCGCCGCGCCGCCATCATCCCTCGTCCCGGCTTTGCCCTGCGGCTCTCCGACGACGACATCGGAAACCCTAGATCGTGCGCGGGGGGGGGGACTATTTTCTCTTGATTTTCTCATGGGGACATGGAAACTAAGAAGGGGTAAAAATGGACACGAAAATTTCACTAGTGAATGTGGTAAGAGCATCTACAGCCGGACTTGGCAAATCCGACCCCATATACGTTCGCCGACGCGCCCGGGCACGCCCGCGGACGCATCCGAACGGGCCCTCATATTTCCGTCCCGACATCCACATATCTCAAATCCGGATTCTCAAATCCATGCACGTCGATCATACAAGTCAATCTTGCACGTAAATGTTGGTACAAGCATAGATAGTGTTTACATAAAATTTATTTTAAGTGCCAAACTCAAGCATTGGCTCCTTGGTTGCCATTATGGGTCCACATGTGCTCCACAAGATCATTGAGTAGTTGCGTATGCACCTGCCGATCTCGGAGATTCTGATGCATCTGCAAAAAGTTCAGCAGCTGAGCCGCATCTTGATCTTCCGGGATTTCGATTTGTACTCTGGGTCCTTCGAAATCATGGGTTTGGGCTACACCATCACCCTCATCATCGACAATCATATTGTGTAGAATAACACAACATGTCATCAACTGCCATAAAGTTTCTGATTGCCACATCATTGCAGCGCTCCGCACAATTCCCCAACGAGCTTGAAGCACACCGAATGCCCTCTCCACATCCTTCATAGCGGCTTCCTGTATTGTTGCAAAGTGGCTCTGTTTATTGCCATGCGGTTTAGATATGGTCCTTGTGCAATAGCTTTGCTATGGACACCCTGTGCCGTTTGATCAATCTTCTCCCTTTGATTGAGACATTGAAGTTGAGAATATGGGGCAGGCAAAGCAAATGAAGATGGATCTCCTCTCCTCTCCTCTTTCCCCTCTCCTCCCACCTCCCACCACCTACCATGGAGATCTCTAGCTCTCCCTCCGATGTAAGGGCTCCTACACTGGGATTTTGCACCGGGCTTGGCCCTGGCAGATCAGGTGAGACGCAGGTTTGGATCCACGGTTCACTTTTACCCCTCGCGGGACGCCAAGGAATTCTTTTTGGTAGTCTCGTTCTCCTCGGCCTCCTTCTGCCTCTCAGTGGATTCAGTTGGTATTGCTCTCCAATGTTGCATTGGTGGCATTAGTTCTGGTTTCAAAGTGCTCCAATTGTCCTCTCGGTCATTTCGGTTCTCTATGGCCAATAATAAAGTGGGACATTTCATCTATGGTCTCAAGGATCGAATTTGGCCTGACTTTGTTTGCCATTTTCATCTTTTCAATGGTCGATTCTCTCGGTTCTATAATGATCACCATTGGCACGCTGATGAAGAGCTTTCTGATATATCCTCTAGGAGGACAATGGCCATCAAATCAAACTTGAGTTTCATGCACCAACATGATACGTTCGATAAGTCCTCCAATCAGGAGCTTAGCAAGTTTCATATTGTTCCTATTAATCACATGCATTTCTCTAATGCAAATTCTGATGAGGCCTCTACTTCTTTGATGCCTCCGGACAACAATCGAATCAACGGCAGCATGATAGCCCCGCCGAAAGTTCAAATTTCGACCCATAATTTGGGCGTTCAGTCAGGTGCGACCGACAAGGCCAATCAACAATTACTGCCAGCAGTTACTACGGACCGCACATTGCAGGAATATTATTTATCCCATGAGAAATTACAGGAACCACAATCGACTAACTACCTTATCTTGGGGGGCTTTAAATGCTTGATTGACATTCCTTATCCTTCCCCTCCGCAGTGTTTTTTAAGTTCGGCCTACAAATATTCTCCTGCGCATTCTCAATGGCCTCCGGTCCTCACGAATAAACACAAGGCGGATTTGGCCCAAGCCCAATATACTTGGGAAGAGATTACCACGCTGGCATCAAATTGGGCCGTGCTATGCGCAAAATGCCTGCAATGGGGACACCAAAAAATTTCTTGCCAAGCGAGACTCATTTGCATTCAATGCTCGGCTCCTGGCCATAAGGCATTTCTTTGCCCACAAAAAATGGCAAGTACAAGCGAATCAATTACCCCTGTACATTCCCAGAGCCCTAATGGATCCTTTGCACCTAACATTCTTATGCCCAAACCTTTCCATCCAAGGAAAAAACGCCCGACCGTCCGATGTGAGAGTTGCGGTCACTACGGACACGTGTCATTATCTTGCCTAGCGCGCCGCAGAGCACAAAGATGGCAATGGATTCCCAAACGACGCACAGTTTCCATTCCTACCCCTCAAGGTCCGCCTTCCGCCTCGGCTTCACCACCTCCACAGCCTATCGCTGTCACTCCACCGCCCTCCTCCACCGTCGCTCTCCAAGCTGCAACAATGGCGAACTACCCACTGAACCCCGTCCCCTTCCTGCCTTTGGGCTGGGCGGTCGAGCCTGGACCTGCTAACCGGGTGGTTCGCAGTGGCATGGTGGTCTCACCCATCGCGCCGCTCAATCACGACTTCCTCGCCATTGCGTAAGCCAGCCACTCTCCCCCCCTGCATCGTCGTCAGGCCATCCGAGATGCGGTTGAAGGTATGTTGCATGAATCTTAGCTGTTCACCACCGAGGCAAGCGATCATCCTTTTGGCATTGGCATCTTTGGATTTGTTGACTCCTTTGTGCGAGATACGGCAGTAGCGACTCCTTTAGAGCTTGAAGATGAAGATCTTCTCATTACTTTCGTCCCACACAATGCTGCTTTGAATAGGCGTACCACCACTTTTGGCCCGCAAGTTTGGTTGCTGTACTTTGGATTTCCTTATGATTATCAGACAGAGTTCTACATCAACAAATCTGTTGGGGGTTTTGGTGGTCTGATCTCATGGTATAACCCTAGACAGGACCGCAGGTATGTCATGGTCCATGTTCAGCTGATTCACATGAGACTGATACCCAAGAGCTTCGTGGTTCGTCAACTTGGGGGGGCCTGTGATTGCTGGACTGTTCAAGTCACCATACTTCGCAGTAGTGATTGGAATGCACATCTGCTTGACGTCCCACCTGCTGGCGAAGAACCACCCCCCCCCCAATGGCGAGCCGCATCCCCTGTTCGGCCCTGAGATGACAGCAGAGCAGCTCTACCAACAACAAGTGCACAAATGGTTCACGCAGAACGGTGCTCCACCTGCCATGGGACAGCCAACAAACTATGAAGGTGATTCTGATTCTGATACTGCAGAGGTTCAGATTGACGCTGGTTGGGGAGAGTGGCCAGCTCCTGCTGCCCCGCAGCCACAGCTACCGCATGAATTTCCCAGACGGCCTACCTCGATGTATGAGGCGGGTTTGAGGCGCCCGGTCGTAGATGCTCTAAATATCTACGGGCTGGAATTGCTGTGAAATGGGGTAAACCGTACGTGTCACCAGGCAAATGCCCACCTAACATAAGAGGTAAACCAGTCTTGCAATCAATCCTGATTACAATTGTACTATCGATTACATGCCTGCCTACTTGTGTGTTTGTGCGTGTGTATCTCCTAATTCTTCTACTACGTGTACTAGTACAGTACGTATTTTTCTAGCTAGCTACTCTGCATCTCTACACTCTAGTCTAGTCATAATTCCAGTCGAAGATGTCGTCGTCGTCGTCGTCGGGGAAGGGCAAGGCGCGGCCGCCGCCGTGCTGGGACTGGGAGTGCTGCTTCTGCTTCCAGGTCCTCATCCTCCGGTGCAGCTTGTGCTGCTGCAGCACCAGCACCGACGCGGAGCACCCCAAGAAGTCGTCCGACGCCAGCACCTCCCCGATGGCGCCCAGCTCCGGGCACTCCTCCTCCTCCACCTCCAGCCCCGCCATGCCCCGCGTCATCGTGTTCCTCGCCGCCCCGCCTCCGCCCTCGCCGCCACCCCTCCCCACCACCAACAGCGAGCACTCCCCCACCATCGACCTTAGCGACTCCAGCGTCTCCACCCCGTTGCTCACGTACCGCTCCGTGTACGTCACCTGCCCCGGCGACACGAACCGCGCGCGCACCTCCGCCATGAACTCCTCGTCCTCCGCCTCCTCCTCCGACATCCTCCTCCGCGACTCCTCCGGCAGCATCAACCGGGACACCGACACGCTCACCGACGGGTGCGCCGACAGCCGCGTCGCGTACGCCACCGCCTCCCGGTCGTCCGCACCGCTCAGGAACACCGCCACCACCTGGTGCTGCACCGCTTCTTCTTCTTGCTGCACCGAAGCACGGCCGCTCTCCTCCAGGTCGAGGTCGAGGTCGTGGTCGAGGTCTCGCTCTGGCATCGGCGTCGGCCCGGCGCTGATGCCAGGTATGCTGGGGAGGCGCCGCTCCACGAGGATCCCCACGGTGCACCGCGCGCGCTGCAGGATGCGCTGGTTCAGCTGCCGCCGCCCGTCCCCGCCGCGCCGCGACACCATGCGCCCGTCGTAGCGCTGCTCCTTGTGGAACGGCACGATTACCAGCGACGCCCGGGCGTCCTCCACGCCGTTGCGCACGTCCTCGTCCATGGACGCCAGGCTGGAGATGGCCGTCATCTGGCGCACCGGCACCGGCACGGCGGCGTCGTAGGTGCTGAAGGCGTGCACGGCCGCCGTCACTTGTTCCATCTCCCACGAGTAGCCCCACCGGGCGTCCTCCTCCTCCTCCTCCTCCTCCTCCTCCTTGCAGTCCAAGGACTGGTTGTTGTAGAGGTGCGTGATGGCGTACTTGCGCGCCGTCTGCAGCTCCACCAGGTGCAGCAGGTAGACGGCCACCGGCGCGCTGCTGCCCTTGGACAGCTCCGCCAGCGTCAGCATGGCCTGCACGCCGCCGGCGCCGTGCACGCAGACCAGCACCCGCAGCTCCTGCTCCACCCGCAGCTCCTGCAGGCAGTGCGAGCGGTACTTGAAGGCGCGCCGCTGCTGCCGGACGATGGCCGCCGACGCCGGCCCGGCCATGAAGGTGTTGACGATGGACGCCACCACCAGCACCACCTGCGCCGTGTCGCCCCACACGTTGCTCTTGTCCGCCAAGTTGATGGCCAGGATGTCCGAGTAGCCCTTGACGTTGAGCAGGAACCCCAGCACCAGCGCCTCCCGCGCCGACATGCCCAGCCACCGCCCCACCAGCACCGTGCCGCCCACCTTCCCGGCGGAGCTCACCGCCGTGGTGAAGGCCACGGCGAAGGCGAACTGGGTGGCCGTGAAGCGCCCGATCTCGGCGAAGTCGAGCCTGGCGCCGATGGCGCCGAAGCAGAGCGGCATCACCATCTGGTGCACCGGGTAGGTGAGGCGGTCGACGAGCGTGCGCGCCAGGGGCCCCTCGCGCGGCACGGCCAGGCCGATGAGGAAGGCGGCCATGGAGGCGCTGTACCCCATGAACTGCACCGCCAGGGAGAGGCCCACGATGAGCAGCAGCATGCCCAGCAGCTCGTACTTGCTCACGTACTGCCGCCCCCGCTTCATCCGGTTGATCAGCCTGGCCGCCCTCACGGCCACGCCCACGGCCACGCACACCACCAGCGCCATCCACAGGAAGAGGAGGAACTGCGTGGAGCAAGAGGAGGAGCGCGACGGGAGGGGCTTGCCGTCGTGGCCGAAGATGGTGGGGTTCACCACCATCATGCTGATGGCGGTGAGGCTGGCGATGTCGGTGGCGAAGGCTGCGCCGATGGCGAGCTGGCCGGTCTCGGAGGTGGTCAGCTTGAGCTCGGTGACGATGCGGATGAGCACCGGGGAGGCGGTGCTGGTGAGCACCAGGATGAAGAGCGCGGTGGAGGCGTAGAGCTTCTGGGGATGGAAGGTGGCGGCGGAGCTTGGGTGGAGCATGCCGTAGAAGAAGGGCCCCGCGGCGACGGCGAGGATGAAGCTGATGGCGGAGCCGCCGCAGGCGAGCAGGAGGGAGCGGCGCAGGTTGTGGCGGAGGTAGCGCAGGTCCATCTCGAGGCCGAGGAAGAACATGAAGATGATGCGTAGGTAGTAGATGGTGTCGCCCAGCGCGCTGCCGGCGTTCTGCATGCCCAGGCGGCGCAGGTCGACGGCGCGGCCGAGGAAGGTGGGGCCGACGACGACGCCGGCGAGGATGTGGGAGATGATGCTGGGCTGGCCGAGGCGGCGGAGGAAGGAGTGGAAGAGGCCCGAGAGGAGGAGGACGAGGGCCATGAGGCCGTTGATCACCATCATGCCGCCCATGAAGTAGTCGCCGTGGACCACGTCCGCGCACTCCACGCCGGACTCCATCCTTTTAATTAATTTGTCGTCGTCGTCGTTGGATGGATGGATGGATGGAAGGTGGCCGGCCGGCCGGCCAAACTCCGGCGACGAGCTTGGCGATTGCTATATATGGGTGGATGGATTGGATGGACGGCACGTACGTACCGTGCATGCATGCATGCTCGCCTCCTCCGTCCATCCATCATTAGTGGTAATATAAAAAAAGTGAAAAAAAAATAAACGCACTTGATAAATTTTTTTTAGCAAGAACCTCCGAAAGACTGAGCCGGCATATCATCTTGAGATTTACGAGCACCAGGATTTGAACCCTGGTGGGTTGGGAATACCACTGTCCACCTAACCAACTCAATCACAGGTTTATCCCGTAACGCACTTGATAAATTCATTGCACATCTTTGTTACTAGATACTTTTTTTAGCTAACCACCACAGACGGGGGAGTCGAGGGAAAAAGCAGCCGTGGTGCATGCCCAGCCCATGCGGGAAATATGCATGTGCAGTCCAACACTGCATGAGTAGGTAGGTACAACATTGGCTCGCTTCGAGTCACTCATGCATGTCTTCGATCAGGGACTACCGTTAGGCGTTGCAGGTCAGGGACTACCGACCAGGCCTTACCGGTTAGGGACTACCAATCAGGCGTTGCAGGTCAGGGACTACCGATCAGGCGTTGCAGGTCAGGGACTACCGATCAGGCGTTACAGGTCAGGAAGTACCGATCAGGCGTTGCAGGTCAGGGACTACCGATCAGGCGTTACAGGTCAGGGACTACCGATCAGGCGTTACCGGTCAGGGACTACAGACCAGGCGTTACCGGTCAGACGTTACCGATCAGGCGTTACAGGTCAGGGACTACAGACCAGACGTTACCGGTCAGGGACTACAGACCAGGCGTTACCGATCAGACGTTACAGGTCAGGGACTACCGATTAGGCGTTACCGGTCAGGGACTACCGACCAGGCGTTACAGGTCAGGGACTACCGATCAGGCGTTACCGATTAGGCGTTACCGTTCAGGGACTACAGACCAGGCGTTACAGGTCAAGGACTACCGACCAGGCGTTACCAGTCAGGGACTACCAACCAGGCGTTACAGGTCAGGGACTACCGATCAGGCGTTACCGGTCAGGGACTATCGATCAGGCGTTACCGGTCAGGGACTACAGACCAGGCGTTACAGGTCAGGGACTACCGACCAGGCGTTACTGGTCAGGGACTACCAACCAGGCGTTACAGGTCAGGAAGTACCGATCAGGCGTTGCAGGTCAGGGACTACCGATCAGGCGTTACAGGTCAGGGACTACCGATCGGGCGTTACCTGTCAGGGACTACCGGCGTTATCGGTCAGGGACTATCGATCAGACGTTACAGGTCAGGGACTACCGATCAGGCGTTACCTGTCAGGACTACGAACCAGGCGTTACAGGTCAGGGACTACCGACTAGGCGTTATCGTTCAGGGACTACCACCTAGTCATTACCGGTCTTCTTCTTCTTCTTCTTCTTCTTCTTCTTCTTCTTCTTCTTCTTCTTCTTCTTCTTCTTCTTCTTCTTCTTCTTCTTCTTCTTATTGTACTGTAAATCCAAATTCAACAAATAATTCCACAAATTCAATAGGCATCAGGCCGACTCCAATGAAGTCGTGCTCATCTTTAATTCCCAGCAAGAGACTGTCGGTCCCGTCCTTGCAGCAGGTTTTCATGTACCAGTCATGCAATCTTCGCATCATCGTTGGTTGATGCGGGAGCTGATCAGGTTTGACGAGAGGCTTCCCGTGCTTGTATCTAAAGGGCACTACTACCTCAACCATTTCAAACTATACATCATCGCCCGTAATTACCAAGAGTGCTACCGGACGCTAGCCCCGGATGATTAGCGATATCTCTAGACACCTTGAGCTGGGGGGACGATTGCTTCTCCTGTTCGCCGAATTGGGGAATTGTTTTCCCACTTCGTCTTGCAGCACTGGTAGTACTTCCTGATACGTCCATTTAGCATCATGTTTTTCTATTGTTATTTAGATTGTTTTATTATATAATAATGCTTTTTGGAGTAATTCTAATGCCTTTTCTATCATAACATGCAAGGTTTAAACAAAGAGGAAGAATTCCGGAAGCTAGAAATCTGGACCTGAAAAAGCTACGTCAGACTACCTATTCTGCACAACTCCAAATGAGCCGAAACTTCACAGATAATTTTTAGGGAATATATGAGGAATATTGGAAGAAATAGCTACCGGAGGGGGCCACCTGGTGAGCACAGGACACCAGGGCGCGCCTGGCTCCACAGGCGCGCCCTGGTGGGTTGTGCTCAGCCCGGCCCACCTCCGGTGCCCCATCTTCTGGTATATAAGTCATTTTGACCTAGAAAAAATAAACAGAGGACTTTTGGGACGAAGCGCCGCTGTCTCGAGGCAAAACTTGGGCAGGGGCACTTTTGACCTCCGGCGGAGCGATTCCGCCGGGGGAACTTCCCTCCCAGACGGGGAAATCATCGTCATCGTCATCACCAACAACTCTCCCATCTCGGGGAGGGTAATCTCCATCAACATCTTCAATAGCACCATCTCCTCTCAAACCCTAGTTCATCTCTTGTGTTCGATGTTTGCACCGGAACCTCAGATTGGTACTTGTGGGTGACTAGTAGTGTTGATTACATCTTGTAGTTGATTACTATATGGTTTATTTGGTGGAAGATCATATGTTCAGATCCAATATGCTATTTAACACCCCTCTGATCTTGAGAATGATTACCATTTGTGAGTAGTTACTTTTGTTCTTGAGGTCACGGGAGAAATCATGTTGCAAGTAATCATGTGAACTTGATATGTGAACGTTGACTACATGACACTTCGCTACATTTGGGCCTAAGGGAATGCATTGTGGAGTAGTTATTAGATGATGGGTTGCGAGAGTAACAGAAGCTTAAACCTTAGTTTATGCGCTATTCCGTAAGGGACCGATTGGATCCAAAAGTTTAATGCTATGGTTAGAATTTATTCTTAATACTTTTCTCGTAGTTGCAGATGCTTGCGAGGGGGTTAATCATAAGTAGGAGGCCAGTTCAAGTAAGAACATCACCTAAGCACCGGTCCACCCACATATCAAATTATCAAAGTAGCGAGTAGTTTGATAGCAAGATAATTATAAGTAGCAAGTAGTTTGCTGATTGGATGGCAGTATCCATGGGCATTCAACGCCTAGAGGTGCGCGGGGATTCGAACCTCGCGATATCCCAAATAAATGGAGACTTTGATGCCAAGGATCCGAAAATGGCAGCTTATTGCAACGCCGTCCTACAAATGCCAGCTCGGTTCGAAGGGCTCGAATTTCACCATATAGCCCGGGAAAACAATCAGGCGGCAGATGTCCTGGCACACATCAGTGCAAAACGGGATGCCGTCCCTACCAACATCTTCCTGGAGAGGCTATTCAAGCCATCCATAGTATGGGAAGGGGAACCCGGCAATAATATCCGGGACCCAACCGCACTGCCCGATACCGAACACTCTGACATAATTGGAGGCTCTGCCAACGAAATAACATCTTCAGCCCATGTAATAATGGTCGTCATCGCCCTATGAAAAGAACCATTCCTAGCCTACCTAACTAGGCAGGAACTCCCCGAGGACCAAAACGAGGCACGCTGCATAGTACGACGATCTAAAGCCTATAAAGTCCATGAGGGAGAGCTTTATAAGAAAAGCATCTCCGGAGTCCTTCAAAGGTGCATCTCTGAAGAGGAAGGGCGGAATCTTCTGGCAGAAATTCATGCCGGACTCGGCAGCCACCACGCCGCAGCCCGGGCCCTTGTAAGCAAGGCCTTCCGTACAAGCTTTTATTGGCCGACGGCCGGGGCAGACGCTCAGGACTTAGTCCAACGCTGCGTTGGTTGCCAGCTTTTTGCAAATCAAAGCCATATGCCACCCACCGCCCTCCAAACTATCCCCATCACCTGGCCCTTCGCGGTCTGGGGGCTTGACATGGTCGGACCCCTCAAAGGAGGAACCCACAAGCACAAATACTTACTGGTCATGGTGGATAAGTTCACCAAATGGATAGAAGCCAAGCCTGTTAAGACGGCCGAATCCGGACCGGTGATAGACTTCATATCCGGGGTCGTACACCGTTACGGCGTCCCCCACAGCATCATCACTGACAACGACACAAACTTTACGGCCGACGAGGTAAAACTCTGGTGCAAAAACATGGGCATCAGGCTCGATTATGCTTCAGTCTATCACCCATAAACTAACGGTCAGGTCGAGCGAGCAAATGGTCTTATCATGAGCGGCATCAAACCCAGACTAGTGCGCTCCCTCAAGGAATCTAACACGCACTGGGTAGAGGAGCTCGACTCCATACTCTGGGGGCTGCGTACTACGCCGAATCGCACTACCGGATACACACCATTCTTCATGGTATACGGTGCAGAGGCGGTTCTGTCCTGCGACATAATTCATGACTCACCTCGAGTGCGCATGTACGAAGAAAGAGAAGCCGAGCTCGATCGGCAGGACAGTTTGGACGCCTTGGAGGAGGAATGTGATGTGGCTAAAGCCCGTTCCACATTCTATCAACAGCAGGCTCGAAGATACCAAAGCAGAGAAGTACGGGCCAAAACTTACAATGTTGGCGAGTTAGTTCTACGCCTGCCAGATAAGAAAAAGGACAAACTCAAGCCCAAGTGGGAAGGTCCCTTCATTATTGACCAAGTCCTGACTGGTGGAGCGTACCGTCTGCGGGATGCATCGGATAATCGACTCGAGCCAAGCCCATGGAACGCAGCCCGACTCTGAAGATTATACGCCTAACGCCGGACTCTGTGTTCGTTTCCTTCCTCTGTCCATTTTTTATACACCGTCTGTCTTATATTTCTGTCCTTCTCCCCTTCTTTTCTCTCACAGCCTTCAAGGGCCCATTTGTGCCTTGTTTGCACACAAATGACGCGCTATCCACGCTCATTATACCTGGGGGCTTCTTTAAACAGAAGCTTATTCATACGGGCTTCATGTCCAACACATGTGTTATACTTCCGCATGTACCCTTTATTCACCATTATATGCATCGATATGACTTAAGTTTTGGCCAAGCTGGGTTGCCTGGCTCTTGTATTTATGCCCTACGTTCCTGTTAATTCGGCTAGGGCATAAGGGGAGCACCTCTTGCGATTGTTACTGCCGGGTCAGCCGGATGTGTACCTCAGACTGGGTGAAGCCCAAAGCTAGCGTTCTTAAGGGAATATTCGGTCGGTGAACTAAAGATGATTTCTCACTTATTTACTTATGCGCCCCCAGATGTTTTTCCTGCGTCTCTTTTCGTAGCCCGGACAAGCACTTTAGGGCATGCCTCCCAGGGAAAGGAACCCCTAACGGAACTATTCTCCCCGGAAGATGTTTTAACTAACCATGTAATATAACATAACTAGTTGAGCACTTGTCTGTTCAAGCACTAATGACCCTACGCCTGGTCTCCATGCATGCCCCGGTTCTTACATAACCGAGAGGGTATTCGGGTACACTCCGGACCGTCGGGTCCCGAGGTTGAAGCAAAAAGTTCCGCCATGACAAACGATCTACAATCCGGCTAGAAGACATTATACATAGTCAAATTGACTGGTTAAATTCCTCTTCAATACCATCGGGAACCAATTCTACTTGGGAATACTTTGGGAATACTTTGCGGCCAATTCTACTTGGCTGTACACCAAGCTCACGGGGATCTCCTTCCCATCGGGAACCACAGGTCCGACCTCGGCCATATGGTTCGGGTCAGCCTTCGTGTACCACGTATTCACCATGGCCCAGGCTTCCCTAGCACCGTGACGGCAGGCCAATATCTTCCATAATCGAAAGCGCCGCCGCGTCCCCTTCAGCTTCTTCACAAGCTCTCCCAGTCCTTCGGGCAGGGCGACGGATGGCCACAAGGCCTGGGCGATGCCTTGCATCACCTGTCGAACTCGTTCATGCAATTGTGAGAGCTCGAGAAGAAGGTCACCCGTAGAACCGGGCATTTCCTCTGCAGGACGACCTGTCAGCATACCTACAGACATAACTCTATCAGTCGACTTCCTCGCCGAACTCTTTTTCAAAGTTCGTTCAAGCACTTACTAAAAATGCCGCGTCGAAGCCGCTGATTCTCCTTAACGGAGTCTGACAGTTGGGCACGAACATCCTTTAGTTCCACGCCCAGCTGGGTGTTGGCATCTAGGAGATTATTCTTCTCCTGCCTCACCTTTGTAAGCACGCTCTCACCGGCCTTTAGCCGGCGTAGGAGTTGTTGCTTATCCGGATCTACTCCGGCGCCATCTGCAATTTTATTGTCAGATTTGCATACACGCTGCACTTTACATGATACTTATCATTTGAAGCATATAGTACCATAAGGGGCCTTCTTGAGCTCCCCTGCTACGGCTAGTGCGGCCTGAAGTTGGGCTTTGCACTCTTCCAGCTCATGGGACAGTTGTGTATTCTTTTCTATAAGAACCTGCATAATAAATGATCATTAAATCAGTTATTCTAACTGTTGCAAGTCTTAGGGGCTACTGGTATATATATATAATTACCAAACTTTCTCACCCGTATGTCCTTTACATACTGCTCCGCGGCTCTGGCTAGACCATTCTGAGCAGCACGGAGGTACACATCTCCCGAGTTGAAGGCATCCAATGTCTCTTGGGAGAAACAAGCGTCACAAAGAACTGTCCGGCGACGCCTGTGGTTCATGGCACTCTCCACCTTGGAATTGGTGGCAGACATTCTGTCCGCATCCTCTGTCGGAGGAGCGTCTAGCGCGTGCCTCGTATTCACCTCCGCTTCCGGCCTTGGGGCCTGGCTGGTGGAGGCACGATTGGCACCCTCTCCGGCTATAGTCCGGCGAGCGCTCTTTTTCCTAAAAGAAAGCACGAGCGTTAGTATGCCTCTGAGAATAATATCTCGGAGTGAGACGACGCGCCTCACCGCTGCCGGTGTCTCAATCCGGACTGCGTGTCTTTTCAGCCTGCCTACCCTCGCGACCCCTTGTTGGCTAGTCGCCGCAGGCTCGGTATTCCGCCTCGAGGTCCTCCCCTGCAAAATACTGTTGGTAAACGGTAATAAAAAATACGCGAGGACGGATCCTTTTCAAAATACTGGGACTTCGGTCCCAGTTACCTGCAAGGCTGGAAGTAGCCCAGGATAATCGGCCGTAATGGCCACCAAGGCATTGTCATTACCCAATTGGTAAAATACCCCGTCAACCAGCTCTACAGATATGTCCGGATCCTCTTGGGAGGCTGGATCGAGGGACCGTTCCGGATCCTCGGGTTGTGGAGGAGGGTTGTTCATTTCCCTCACGGCCTTACGTAGCTCCTGCGTTTAAATCGCAAGATGAAATACTAAACTACGGGAATATAGAGCGGATCGGCAAGAAAAAGTATCAACTTACCCAGCTCGGAGGATTGTACATAGAAAATCCGCCCTGTGATTTGACGCGGAGGAATTCCTCCTCTTCTCCTTTGTACAAAGTGGACAAGATCTTTGCTAGAGCAGCAACCGATTCCGGCCCCTTACAGCCGCAGCGGGTGGCGTCATCCTCCTCGTTGAAATCCCACATGGGCTGGCCTCTATATTGAAGAGGCTGCACCCCCCGCATAATGCATATTGCCATGACCTCGATCATGGTCAATCCGGATTGAGCTCGAATGAATACCAAGTGTGCTCCCGATGGGAGTGTAGACAGAGGTCGCTATCCGCCTAGACGCATAGTTCGGGACCCCCTACCCGAGATCCGCCGGTTTTGACACCGACAGTCATCAACACCCGCAGTTTTGGCCGATTCTGGCCCGTTTCATGGAACTAACTATTTTGGGGTCCCGGACTGATTTCCACGATTGACGAACCCCGAGGTGCGTTTACGTGTCGGTCATCAACACTTACAGTTTTGGCCGATTCCGGCCCGTTTCGTTAACTATTACTTAGTGTTTTGCGGTCCCGGAGTGATTTCCACGATTGACGAACCCCGGGGTGCGTTTACGTGTTGGTCATAAACACTCGCAGTTATTGTCGATTCTGCCTCTTTTCATGGACTATTACTCACTATTTTTGGGTCCCGGAGTGATGTCCACGATTGATGAACCCCGAGGTGCGCTTACATGTCCGTCGTCAACACTCACAACTTTGGCAAATTCTGACCCGTTTTGTGGACTATTACTCACCGTTTTGGGGGCCCGAAGCGATTTCCATAGTTCTCGAACCCCAAGGTGCAATTACGTGTGTCATCAACACTCGCAGTTTTGACCGATTCTGGCCCGTTTCATGGACAATTACTCACTGTTTTGGGGTCCCGGACTTATTTCCACGATTAACAAACCCCGGGGCACGTTTACGTGCCGGTCATAAATACTCGTAGTTTTGGCCGATTCTGGCCAGTTTCGTGGACTATTACTGACGGTTTTGGGGTCCTAGAGTGATTTCCACGATTGACGAACCTCGGGGTGCATTTACGTGTCGGTTATCAGCACTCGCAGTTTTGACCGATTTTGGCCCGTTTCATGGACTATTACTGACTATTTTGGTGTCCCGGAATGATTTCCACGATTGACGAACCCCGGGGTGCGTTTACGTGTCGATCAGAAACACTCGCAGTTTTGGCCGATTCTGGCCAGTTTCATGGACTATTTACTCACTGTTTTGGGGTCCCGAAGTGATTTCCACGATTGACGTATCCCGGGGTGTGCTTATGTGTCGGTCATCAACACCCGCAGTTTTGGCCGATTCTGACCCGTTTCGTGGACTATTACACACTGTTTTGGGGTCCTGGAGTGATTTCCACGATTGACGAACCCCGAGTGCGTTTACGTGTCGGTCATCAACACTCGCAGTTTCGGCCGATTCTGCCCGTTTCGTGGACTATTACTCATTGTTTTGGGGTCCCCGAGTGATTTCCATGATTGACGAACCCCGAGGTGTGTTTAAGTGTCGGTCATAAACACTCGCTGTTTTGGCCCATTCTGGCCTGTCTCGTGGACTATTGCTCACTGTTTTGGGGCCCCAGAGTGATTTCCACGATTGACGAACCCCGGGGTGCGTTTACTTGTCGGTCATAAACACCCACTATTTTGGCCAATTCTTGCCAGTTTCGTGGACTATTACTCACTGTTTTGGTGTCCCGGAGTGATTTCCACGATTGACGAACCTCGAGGTGCATTTACGTGTCGGTCATCAACACCCGCAGTTTTGGCCAATTCTGACCCATTTCGTGGAATATTACTCACTGTTTTGGGGTCCCGGAGTGATTTCCACGATTGGCGAACCCCGGGGTGCATTTACGTGTCGGTCATCAACACCCGCAGTTTTGGCTGATTCTGACCCGTTTCGTGGACTATTACTCATTGTTTTGGGGTCCCGGAGTGATTTCCATGATTGACGAACCCAGGGGTGCGTTTACGTTTCGGTCATCAACAACCGCAGTTTTGGCCGATCCTGACCCATTTCGTGGACAATTACTCACTGTTTTGGGGTCCCGGGTGAGGGAGTCCTGGATTAGGGGGTGTTCGGATAGCCGAACTATATCTTCACCCGGACTCCAGGACTATGAAGATACAAGATTGAAGACTTCGTCCCGTGTCCGGAAGGTTCTTTCCTTGGCGTGGAAGGCAAGCTAGGCGTGCGGATATTCAAGATCTCCTACCAATGTAACCGACTCTGTGTAACCCTAACCCTATCCGGTGCCTATATAAACCGGAGGGTTGTAGTCCGTAGGACGAACACATTATAACCATCATCATACCCATAGGCTAGCTTCTAGGGTTTAGCCTCCTTGATCTCGTGGTAGATCTACTCTTGTACTACCCATATCATCAATATTAATCTAGCAGGAGTAGGGTTTTACCTCCATCGAGAGGGCCCGAACCTGGGTAAAATAAAGTGTCCCTTGTCTCCTGTTACCATCCGACCTTGACGCACAGATCGGGACCCCCTACCCGAGATCCGCCGGTTTTGACACCGACATTGGTGCTTTCATTGAGAGTTCCTCTGTGTCGTCGCCTTTAGGCCCGATGGCTCCTTTGATCATCAACAACGATGAGGTCCAGGGTGAGACTTTTCTCCCTGGATAGATCTTCGTCTTCAGCGGCTTCGCTCTGCGGGCCAACTCGCTTGGTCATCTGGAGCAGATCGAGAGCTACGCCCCTGGCCATCAAGTCAGGTTTGGAAGCCCAAACTACACGGCAGATATCTGCGGAGACTTGATCTTCGACGGATTCGAGCCACAGCCAAGCGCGCCGCACTATCTCGAGGGGCATGATATAGCTCTGCCTCCGAACAGTGTCCTGGAGGCCGCCTACGCTCTGGCCCCGATCCTCGATTCGGAGCCCGCTGCGTTCTTTGAAGATGAACGGTTGGACGTCACCTCGGGGGCTGCGATCTTAAAGGCCATTGAGCCGAACGCGAGCCCCGCGCTCCGCATGGCCTGTGACTCCAAGGAGCCGGACTCTTCTCCGAACTTCGGGTCATCCCTGCCCCCGCCGATCGAATCAGATTGTGCGCCTGTAATGGAGTTCACCGCCGCGGACATCTTTCAGTATTCACCTTTTGGTGATATTCTGAATTCTCTCAAGTCTCTCTCTTTGTCAGGAGAGCCCGGGCCGAACTATGGCCTGCGAGGTTGGGATTCGTACGACGAAGAAATTCAAAGCCCACCCACCGCCCACTTAATAGCCACTGTCGACGATATATCCGACATGCTCGACTTCGGCTCCGAAGACTTCGATGGTATGGACGACGAAGGAGGAGACGAGCAAGAACCGGCACCTGTAGGGCGCTGGACCGCCACCTCGTCATACGACATATACATGGTGGATGCTCCAAAAGATGGAGATGGCGATGGAACAACGGAGGATGGCACTTCGAAAAAGCCTCCAAAACGCCGACGTCAGCGGCGCCGCTCCAAATCCCGCCACAGCAGAAACGGTGATTCCGGCACGGGAGATAATACTACCCTGGACAGCGCCGAAGAACACCAAAACCAGCAGGATTCGGCACAGGAAGATGGAGAAGACCGCCCTCATGAGAGAGCGGCAGAGCGAGAGGTCGAGGACGATAACTACATGCCTCCCTCCGAAGACGAGGCAAGCCTCGGCGACGATGAATTCATCGTACCATCAGACCCCGCCGAACAAGAGCGCTTTCAACGCAGGCTTTTAGCCATGGCGAACAGCCTAAAGAAAAAGCAGCAACAGCTTAGAGCTGATCAAGATTTGCTAGCTGACAGATGGACTGAAGTCCTTGCGGCCGAAGAGCACGAGCTCGGACGCCCCTCCAAAAACTATCCTAAGCGCAGGCCGCTACCCCAATCAGAGGAGGAAGCCCAATACATGGTAGATCGGCCACCTCGCGGCCGCGACAGAGAAGCCTGTCGAACATCCAAACAAGCCATGCCCCGCAGCCGCTTTACCAAGGCACGGGAACACGAACCAGACCTGCGAGACGTCGTGGAGGACAAAGCAAGGCAAACAAGATCGATCTATGGATCGCGCGGACGCCTGACGGCACGTGATAGTTTTCACTCCGGACACAATAAATCCGGCTGGGCCGAACAGAACAGGCACAACTCCTCCGAACTACGTCGAGACATAGCCCAGTACAGGGGCGCCACACACCCACTATGCTTCACAGACGAAGTAATGGATCATAGAATCCCAGAGGGTTTTAAACCCGTCAACATCGAGTCATACGATGGTACGACAGATCCGGCAGTATGGATTGAGGACTATCTCCTCCACATCCACATGGCACGTGGCGATGATTTGCACGCCATCAAATATTTACCCCTTAAGCTTAAGGGACCAGCCCGGCACTGGCTTAACAGCCTCCCCGTAGATTCGATCGGCTCTTGGGAGGACCTGGAGGCCGCATTCCTCGACAACTTCTAGGGGACCTACGTACGGCCACCGGACGCCGACGACCTAAGCCACATAATCCAACAGCCAGAAGAATCGGCCAGGCAATTCTGGACACGGTTCCTAACAAAGAAAAATCAGATAGTCGATTGTTCGGATGCAGCCTTCAAGCATAACATCCGTGACGAGTGGCTTGCCCGGCACCTGGGACAGGAAAAGCCGAAATCCATGGCAGCCCTCACGACACTCATGACCCGCTTTTGCGCGGGCGAAGATATCTGGCTAGCTCGCAGCAACAACTTATCGAAGAAGCAAGGTAATTCAGATACCAAGGACAAAAGTGGGAGGTCGCGACGGAATAAGCAGAAACGCCACGTCAGCAGCGACAGCAATGAAGATACGGCAGTAAACGCCGGATTCAGAGGCCATAAATCCGGTCAGCGGAAAAAGCCATTCAAAAAGAATACCCAGGGCCCGTCCAGTTTGGACCGAATACTCGACCGCTCGTGCCAGATTCACGGCACCCCCGAAAGGCCAGACAATCACACCAACAGGGATTGTTGGGTGTTCAAGCAGGCAGGCAAGTTAAGAGCCCAACACAAAAACAAGGGGCTAGACAACGATGACGAAGAGGAGCCCAGGCCGCCGAACAACAACGGACAGAAGGGGTTTCCCCCACAAGTGCGGATGGTGAACATGATATACGCGACTCATATTCCCAAGCGGGAGAGGAAGCGTGCGCTACGGGACGTATACGTGATGGAGCCAGTCGCCCCAAAGTTCAACCCATGGTCCTCTTGCCCGATCACCTTCGATCGAAGGGACCACCCCACTAGCATCCGTCACGGCGGTTTCGCGGCATTGGTTCTTGACCCAATCGTTGACGGATTTCACCTTACAAGAGTCCTCATGGACGGCGGCAGTAGCCTGAACCTGCTCTACCAGGATACAGTGCGGAAAATGGGCATAGATCCATCAAGGATCAAGCCCACAAGGACGACTTTTAAAGGCGTCATCCCAGGTGTAGAGGCCAATTGCATAGGCTCCATAACACTTGATGTGGTCTTCGGATCTCCGGACAACTTCCGAAGCGAAGAGTTAATCTTCGACATAGTTCCGTTCCGCAGTGGCTATCATGCTCTGCTTGGACGAACCGCATTCGCTAAATTCAATGCGGTGCCGCACTACGCATATCTCAAGCTCAAGATGCCAGGCCCTCGAGGTGTAATCACGATCAGCGGAAACACCGAACGCTCCATCTGTACGGAGGAACACACGGCGGCCCTCGCAGCAGAGGTACAAAGCAGCCTGTTAAGGCAGCTCTCGAGTCCGGCCGCTACAAAGCAGGACAAAGCAAAACGCGCCCGGAGTAACCCGCAGCAAGACCGACTGGCGCGTTCAGAGCACGCGTAGCAATACGGCCCCAACCTACATAGCGGAGCTAGTACCTCGAGTACAAAATTACGCCCTTACAATTCCATGGGCATAGGGGAAGGGGCAGATAAAACGGCATGCCAACAATACAGCGTCAAACGTACTAGGGGCTGCCGAGTTCTTCTTTTCTTTCAGGACTCCATACTCTGGATACACTGTTCGGCCTCGCTGCCGCACAGACGATACATGACCCAGGAAAGCAGACAAAACAACGCCGCATCATGGAACTCTCAGGTGGTCTCTATTTCGAGCGATATATCTGTTTCTAAATTCCGCGGCCTGCGCCTGGTCAGGACATGTTAAATAGTCTAAATTTTTTTCGCACTACTTGTATCGTTCGGCTTGAATAAACAGCCTCCTAATAAATAATGCATAGCTTTTCGTCTATTTTTTGCGTTATCTTCTTTTAATATACATATGTTTACTCAAATAACATGATTGCACCCGTACACCATGGTACGGCAAACCACGCCAGGGGCTTTATTACCCTTCTATCTGGTGTGAGAAGTCCGTCCACTTTCACAAGTGCGGCACCCCGAACTTATAGCATTATATGCATCGGCTCCGAGTCATGATTTTGGTCATATGTTGGGTTTGCCCGGCTCCTATGTTTTGGTGCCTTACGTTCCGCTCTATCGGCTAAGGTAGCACTAGGAGAACCACTGCGATTGTGCCCCAGATCAGGTGGGTGAGCACCTCAGTGGAGAAAGCTAAAACAGACTGTCATGATAAGGCGCGAGACCGGTCGCTGTTCGAGAGGTTTTTTGAGTCCCTAAAGGCTTATGCCGCTTCGAGCGGATAGCTGGTTAAGTCCGGCTAAAGGCATGGATAGTGCCCCGAATTCGGCCTTCCGAACTAGGGGCTTCGTCGAAATTTAAAATTATAACATTCTATGGCTAAGTGAGAGTGTTCAAGCATTATAGTCCGATTGCCTGGTTCGCTGTGCTGAGCGCCTCCCTCGAAGGACCCAACTATGGGAACAAGAGCCCTCAGGTTTATCCCAAACACCCCAGCACTAGTTGCATGGGGGCAGAAGCCGACGACTCGCCATCTCTCAGTTATTGATAAACGGCCGCACAGAAAATAATATTTTAAATTCAGAAAGCATTGCTTAAGCGCATATGAACAAGTTTTCAGCGCACAGGATACAAACGAGCGAGTTCATTGAAATATTACATCTTTGGCACACTCATCCGCGACAAGGCGAGCTCCAGCGAGAACTTCCTTGTAGTAGTTCTCGGGCTTGCGATGCTCCTTCCCCTGCGGCGGCCCGTCCTTCACCAGCTTCTCTCCGTCCAGCTTGCCCCAGTGTACTCTTACACGGGCAAGGGCCCTCCGGGCACCTTCTATGCAGACGGAGCGCTTGATGACCTCAAGCTGTGGACAGGCCTCCACCAGCCGCCGCACCAGCCCGAAGTAGCTCCCAGGCGGGGCCTCTCCAGGCCACAGCCGAACTAGTAAGCCCTTCATGGCCTGTTCGGCCGCCTTGTGGAGCTCGGCCAGCTGCTTTAGCTGATCGCTTAAGGGCACAGGGTGTCCGGCCTCAGAATACTGAGACCAGAACACACTCTCCGTCGAGCTGTCCTCTTCAGCTCGGTAGAATGCGGCGGCGTCGGATGCACTGCGGGGAAGATCGAAGAACGCCCCTGGAGAACTACAGATTCAGATAAGTAATAGGTATTTCACCTTTATATTCCTACTTTGCATTAAGAATGCCTTACCCGCTGCTATCTTTTTCACATCCTCCAACTCTTGGAGGGCCTTTTGGGCTTCGGCCTTGGCACTCTTGGTGGTCTCAACAGCCGACGCGAGCTCGGATGCTTGCGTTTTTGCCTCAAGCTCCAAACCCTCATGTTTCTTCATGAGAGCTTGCAGCTCTTGCTGCACCTCGCCGACTTGGACCCCAAGCTTTTCTCGCTCGGCGCGCTCCTCGGCCACTTTCTTCTCGGCCTCAGCCAGCGCCTGCTTCAGGGTTGCCACCTCGGTTGTGGCCCCTACAATAAGCAGTACAATCCTGTTATTTCTTTTTGCAATCAAGCCTCTCTATAGGCACCTTTTTCTTCTTCTAAGGGGTATTTCTTACCTTCCTTTTCCACGAGCTGCCTTTTGGCAAGGCCGAGCTCTTGCTCGGACCGCTCGAGGTCCTTTTTCAGGACTTCCACCTGCGCAGTCAGTGCGGCGGTGGACAGCAGGGAAGCCTGCATACGCATATTAGACTTTTTATTTAGACTCCTGCGAAAATTGTTGGATCCTCTATTCGGCTTTTCTTTCCGAACACCGAACAGAGCATCAGGGGCTACTATCTATGCGGTAATGAATTTAACATATTTTTTGCTTACTTGGAAGCCTGTTAGAAGGCTAGCGCAAGCTTCATTCAGTCCGCTCTTGGCGGACTGAACCCTTTGGACCACCGCACTCATAACAGTACGATGCTCCTCGTCGATGGTGGCGCCTTCAAGCACCTCCAACAGACTATCCGGCGCCTCTGGTTGGACAGAGGTCGCCGGCTCAGACGGCTTGCTCCTCTTGGAAGGAGTTCGCCCACTGCGAGCCAGGACGGTTGAGTCCGGCGCGGTGTCCGGCACAAAGCCGGACTGGGAGCCCTGGGGGGTTTCATCCCCTTTACTCCTAGGGTCCAGAGGATTGCCTTGCGGCTCCTCCAGGACCACCTCCTCCCGCCCTGTTCGGCGGGACGCCGCTTCGGCGTCGTCCGCCCCGCTGGGGGAGACTGCGGGCGGGACAGAGTTCATGTCCGACGAATCCAGGGAGCTGCCCGATGAATCATCGAGTGCGGCTCGGGGCGGGCTGCGCAAATAGCATTCGACATTAGATTAAGCCGCGCACTTGAAGATACTATGAGTCATTCTGGTATGTGAATACTTACGATGTCGCCGGACGCTTGGTTCTGTCCGGCCACTCCTTTCCGCCCTCTTCGGCGTTGGGGGAGCAGTCCGGCGGAGGGGTCTTCCTTTTCCTCGACCCCTCGGCCTCCCCTGTTGGGGCAGCCTTCTTCTTTTTCGCTCCCCTCGCTGGAGGAGGAGAGCTTCCTTGTTCTTCCTCCTCGTTTTCACGAGAGGAGGGCGTCGCAGACTCGCCAGATGACGAGCTCGACACCACCACATTGCGGGCACTCTTTCGAGTCCCGGTGGTCTTCTTCTTCTTGACCTTCTTCTCCTGCACCACATAGGGCGCCGGAGCCAGCAGCTTCTCTAAGAGAGCTGGGGCTGGGTCTTCGGGCAGAGGAGCCGGACAGTTGATTGGTCCGGCTATCTTCAGCCACGCCTGTCAAAGGCAAAGGGAGTTTTTAGATCCCACATAGAGTTAATCTATGTAGAAAAGCTTAACGAACCTGTGAAAGGTATAAATAGTCTACCTCGCCAGCGTTGCGCTGCGAGCTGTATCCGCGGTCCTCGGAAGCGGATGTGGGGCACTCGACGCCTTTAGTTAGCACCTTCCAGACGTCTTCATACGTCATGTCGAAGAGCCTATTGAGGGTTTGGTGCTGCGCCGGGTCGAATTCCCACAAAGTGAACTCCCGTTCTTGGCACGGGAGGATCCGGCGAACGAACATGACCTGGATGATGTTGACATGCCGGATGGGCTTGTTCATCAGGGACCGGATGCAAGTTTGCAGTTCGGTCACTTCTTCTTCGTTGCCCCACGATAGGCCCGTCTCTTTCCAGGACATGAGCTGCGTGGGGGGTCCGGATCGGAACTCAGGGGCCGCAA
This sequence comes from Aegilops umbellulata, assembly GCA_032464435.1. NCBI lineage: Eukaryota > Viridiplantae > Streptophyta > Magnoliopsida > Poales > Poaceae > Aegilops > Aegilops umbellulata. Next base: position 640,085 of record CP136057.1, on the reverse strand, counting down.
CCCATTTCGAGTCGCGTGGCTCGGTGATGTAAAACCACCCTGCCTGCCACCCCTTTAAGGACTCCACAAAGGAGCCATCAAACCAGAGTGCGTTGGCCATTTTGCCGGCCATAGCACCTCCGCACTCCGCCTGGGTGCCGGACACCACCTTGGGCTTGACGTTGAAGGTCTGGAGCCAGAGGCCGAAGTGGGGGCGGATGCGGAGAAAGGCCTCACACACGATGATAAACGCCGAGATATTGAGGATAAAGTTCGGGGCCAGATCGTGGAAGTCCAGGCCGTAGTAGAACATGAGCCCCCAGACAAAAGGGTGAAGTGGAAAACCCAGTCCGCGGAGGAAATGGGGGAGAAAAACTACCCTCTCATGGGGCCTTGGGGTGGGAAGAAGCTGCCCCGCCTCGGGAAGCCGGTGCGGGATGTCCTTGGACAGATATCCGGCCTTCCTAAGCTTTTTGATTTGACCCTCCGTAACGGAGGAAGCCATCCACTTGCCACCCGCTCCGGACATCGCTGGAGCAGGTTGGGGAAGAAAGAGCGAACTCGGGCGTTGTAGCTTGAGTGCGCAGGAGATGGATGGGCAAAGGAGGAAGAAGGCGTAGGTGAAAGAGCTGGATCTTTATCCCCTTATATAGGCTGATGCCGTTATGCGTCCCCACCTACGATTGACGAACCCCGGGGTGCGTTTACGTGTCGATCATAAACACTCGCAGTTTTGGCCGATTCTGGCCAGTTTCGTGGACTATTACCACTGTTTTGGGGTCCCGGAGTGATTTCCACGATTGACGTATCCCGGGGTGTGCTTATGTGTCGGTCATATACACCCGCAGTTTTGGCCGATTCTGACCCGTTTCGTGGACTATTACACATTTTTTGGGGTCCTGGAGTGATTTCCACGATTGACGAACCCCGAGTGCGTTTACGTGTCGGTCATCAACACTCGCAGTTTCGGCCGATTCTGCCCGTTTCGTGGACTATTACTCATTGTTTTGGGGTCCCGGAGTGATTTCCATGATTGACGAACCCCGAGGTGTGTTTAAGTGTCGGTCATAAACACTCGCTGTTTTGGCCCATTCTGGCCTGTTTCGTGGACTATTGCTCACTGTTTTGGGGCCCCAGAGTGATTTCCACGATTGACGAACCCCGGGGTGCGTTTACTTGTCGGTCATAAACACCCACTATTTTGGCCAATTCTTGCCAGTTTCGTGGACTATTACTCACTGTTTTGGTGTCCCGGAGTGATTTCCACGATTGACGAACCTCGAGGTGCATTTACGTGTCGGTCATCAACACCCGCAGTTTTGGCCAATTCTGACCCATTTCGTGGAATATTACTCACTGTTTTGGGGTCCCGGAGTGATTTCCACGATTGACGAACCCCGGGGTGCATTTACGTGTCGGTCATCAACACCCGCAGTTTTGGCTGATTCTGACCCGTTTCGTGGACTATTACTCATTGTTTTGGGGTCCCGGAGTGATTTCCATGATTGACGAACCCAGGGGTGCGTTTACGTTTCGGTCATCAACAACCGCAGTTTTGGCCGATCCTGACCCATTTCGTGGACAATTACTCACTGTTTTGGGGTCCCGGGTGAGGGAGTCCTGGATTAGGGGGTGTTCGGATAGCCGAACTATATCTTCAGCCGGACTCCAGGACTATGAAGATACAAGATTGAAGACTTCGTCCCGTGTCCGGAAGGTTCTTTCCTTGGCGTGGAAGGCAAGCTAGGCGTGCGGATATTCAAGATCTCCTACCAATGTAACCGACTCTGTGTAACCCTAACCCTATCCGGTGCCTATATAAACCGGAGGGTTGTAGTCCGTAGGACGAACACATCATAACCATCATCATACCCATAGGCTAGCTTCTAGGGTTTAGCCTCCTTGATCTCGTGGTAGATCTACTCTTGTACTACCCATATCATCAATATTAATCTAGCAGGAGTAGGGTTTTACCTCCATCGAGAGGGCCCGAACCTGGGTAAAATAAAGTGTCCCTTGTCTCCTGTTACCATCCGACCTTGACGCACAGATCGGGACCCCCTACCCGAGATCCGCCGGTTTTGACACCGACACCGGGCTTATTTCCATGATTGACGAACCCCGGGGTGTGTTTACGTGTCGGTCATCAACACTTGCAGTTTTGGCCGATTCTGGCCCGTTTCATGGACAATTACTCACTGTTTTGGGGTCCCGGACTTATTTCCACGATTGACGAACCCCGGGGCGCGTTTACGTGCCGGTCATAAATACTGCAGTTTTGGTCGATTCTGTCTAGTTCCAGGACTATTACTCATTGTTTTGTGGTCCCGGAGTGATTTCCACGGTTGACAAACCCTGGGGTGCGTTTATGTGTCGGTCATCAACACCCGCAGTTTTGGCCGATTCTGACCCGTTTCGTGGACTATTACACACTGTTTTGGGGTCCTGGAGTGATTTCCACGATTGACGAACTCCGAGTGCGTTTACATGTCGATCATAAACACTTGCAGTTTTGGCCGATTCTGGCCAGTTTCGTGGACTATTACTCACTGTTTTGGGGTCCCGGAGTGATTTCCACGATTAACGAATCCCGGGGTGTGTTTATGTGTCGGTCATCAACACCCGCAGTTTTGGCCGATTCTGACCCGTTTCGTGGACTATTACACACTGGTTTGGGCCCTGGAGTGATTTCCACGATTGACGAACCCCGGGGTGCGTATACGTGTCGATCATAAACACTCGCAGTTTTGGCCGATTCTGGCCAGTTTCATGGACTATTACTCACTGTTTTGGGGTCCCGGAGTGATTTCCACGATTGACGTATCCCGGGGTGTGTTTATGTGTCGGTCATCAACACCCGCAGTTTTGGCCGATTCTGACCCGTTTCGTGGACTATTACACACTGTTTTGGGGTCCTGGAGTGATTTCCACGATTGACGAACCCCGAGTGCGTTTACATGTCGATCATAAACACTTGCAGTTTTGGCCGATTCTGGCCAGTTTCGTGGACTATTACTCTCTGTTTTGGGGTCCCGGAGTGATTTCCATGATTAACGAATCCCGGGGTGTGTTTATGTGTCGGTCATCAACACCCGCAGTTTTGGCCGATTCTGACCCGTTTCGTGGACTATTACACACTGGTTTGGGCCCTGAAGTGATTTCCACGATTGACGAACCCCGGGGTGCGTATACGTGTCGATCATAAAAACTCGCAATTTTGGCCGATTCTGGCCAGTTTCATGGACTATTACTCACTGTTTTGGGGTCCCGGAGTGATTTCCACGATTGACGTATCCCGGGGTGTGTTTATGTGTCGGTCATCAACACCCGCAGTTTTGGTCGATTCTGACCCGTTTCGTGGACTATTACACACTGTTTTGGGGTCCCAGAGTGATTTCCACGATTGACGAACCCCGAGGTGCGTTTACTTGTCGGTCATAAACACCCGCAGTTTTGGCCAATTCTGACCCATTTCGTGGACTATTACTCATTGTTTTGGGGTCCCGGAGTGATTTCCATGATTGACGAACCCAGGGGTGCGTTTAAGTTTCGGTCATCAACAACCGCAGTTTTGGCCGATCCTGACCCATTTCATGGACAATTACTCACTGTTTTGGGGTCCCGGGCTTATTTCTACGATTGACGAACCCCGGAGTGTGTCTACGTGTCGGTCATCAACACTTGCAGTTTTGGCCGATTCTGGCCCGTTTCATGGACAATTACTCACTGTTTTGGGGTCCCGGACTTATTTCCACGATTGACGAACCCCGGGGCGCGTTTACGTGCCGGTCATAAATACTCGCAGTTTTGGCCGATTCTGGCCAGTTTCGTGGACTATTACTGACGGTTTTGGGGTCCTAGACACTACAAGAAATATGTCAACTTATGACCTTCTGTCAGTGACCCTCGAAGAATTGGTCATAAATTTATGACCATTTCAGACCAATTGGTCAAAAGCTGTTCAGGGGGCTCCAAACCCTAAACCATTGCGACCATTTTGGTCAGAAAGGTCGTAATTTCCTCACACGAAAAGGTCATAAAGCAAACAACGCTAGTCCGCTGCCTTATTTCTAGTTGTTAACGATCAATATAGATGGTCATAGCCTTGTAAATTGTGGTGGGTTGCTATGACTAGGCGCCACCTCATCAGTTTTGCCTATGTGGCATGTCCATGTGGCAGTTTTTGCCCTAGGTTGTGAAGCAACCTATATTTCTGTCATTCCCAAAATTCCCAAAAACATCTCATAAATTCTTTGGGTCATATCTTCGTCAAATATGTAAAAACCTTCCTTGCCTAGTACAAAAATAATTCAAAAATATTCATTTTCCTATTCTGTTCAGAGTAACAGTTTGTGAAGGAAGTACCACTTTGGGATGTCCAAATAGTATCCATTTTCTACAGTGCTTTCCTATGCCCAAATAACCATCCTCCACCAAATGCCAGCTCAATCCATTCATTATTTTGAGTTGAGCTTCAACATTCGTATTTATGTCCAGTGTGGTGGTTTGCAAAGCAAGTACCACCTAGGCTCCTCCTTTTGAGCTGGAAATTTGTGAAGACGGTCTTCTTAGTAACCGATCATCCTCAGCCAAAACTCACGGCCATTAACCATGTACATTTCCCGTACCGCTAATCAAACACCTGGCTGCTTATTCATGTTTGAGCATCGATCGGTCTCCTCGTGAAAATATTATGTTGTGATTTTCTTCCTAGCACCTACCTGAGGAGTGCCCAACCCACTAGACATGCCTAGGCCGCCCAGAACACATGGCAACGCCACAGTCACGCGGTGACCACGCGGCGGGCATGCGAGCTTACGCGCTCTAGAGTTGGGGCCCTCGGCCACCGTCCAAACCTCGATGTCTCTCCATCAAACCATGTATTTATGATTAAATAGAAACTTATTTACCTAGAAATGATTTTTGAAAAAAATAAAGAGCAAACTATGACGCAGCTGCAGTTCAAATTTGACCCGCTTCCAGCTGAATCGACGGGAATTTGTCTTTTTCACCAGAGGTGGATCAAAAATTTTGACACCCAACCATTTTGTCAATTGTGCATTAAATATGGCCTAGTATTTTAGAAAATTGATTTGGTCCAATTTTGCAACAAATATATGGTAGGTCCTTCACAAAAAAACTCATTTCCGGCACTCGGAAAATGGAAAATGGTTTTTTCGTCCAAAGAAAATGAAAACTTCCTTAGGCAACATTGTTTACCATTCCAATATGCACCCTTGTGCACAATATGAGATCATTTGAACAAACTATGCCATGAATGTGGCCAAAAGATTGATCGTTTGACTTGAAAGCCATGAATCTTCACACTTGATAGCTCATTTCTGAGAACACTTTTTTAAAATAATTGCCGTATTACAAGTTTGTTATTTTTCCTAGGAACTTGGCCACATATAATGACACAATGCGAAGGTTTTCCAATTTTTTGATTTTTTTTGAATTTCTTATGCCCGTTTCAAAATGCGGTCAAAACGGCGGGCTTGACTGCTCCTAGCTAGTGGTTGAATCTTGTAATTTTTTTGGTGTTTCTATGATTACATAGATACTTATGTACCTAGAAATGATTTTTGGAAAAAATAAAGAGCAAACTAGGAGGCAACTACAGTTCAAATTTGACCCGTTTCCAACTGAATCGACGGCAATTTGTCTTTTTCACCAGAGGTAGATCAAAACTTTTTTCACCCAACAATTTTGTCAATTGTGCATTAAATATGGCCTAGTATTTTAGAAAAATGATTCGGTCCAATTTTGCAACAATTATTTTGGAGGTCCTTCACAAATAAACCTCCTTTTGGGCACTCGAAAAATGGAAAATGGTTTTTTCGTCCAAATAAAATGAAAACTTCCTTAGGCAACATTGTTTGCCATTCCAATATGCACCCTTGTGCACAATATGAGATCATTTAAGCAAACTATGCCATGAATGTGGCCATAAGATTGATCATTTGGCTTGAAAGCCATTGATGTCCACACGTGATAGCTCGTTTGTGAGAACACTTTTTTAAAATAATTGCCGTATTACAAGTTTGTTATTTTTCCTGGGAACTTGGCCACATATAATGACACAATGCGAAGGTTTCCCAATTTTTTGATTTTTTTTGAATTTTTTATGCCCGTTTCAAAATGCGGTCAAAACGACGGGAACGACCGTTCCTAGCTAGTGGTTGAATCTTGGAATTTTTTTGGTGTTTCTCTGGTAAAATAGATACTTATGTACCTAGAAATAATTTTTGGAAAAAATAAAGAGCAAACTAGAAGGCAGCTACAGTTCAAATTTGACCCGCTTCCACCTGAACCGGCGAAAATTTGTCTTTTTCACGAGAGGTGGATCAAAACTTTTTACACCCAACCATTTGGTCAATTGTGCATGAAATATGGCCTAGTATTTTAGAAAAATGATTCGGTCCAATTTTGCAACAAATATATTATAGGTTCTTCACAAAAAAACCTCCTTTTGGGCAGTCGAAAAATGGAAAACGGTTTTTTCGTCCAAAGAAAATGAAAACTCCCTTTGTCAATATTGTTTGCCATTCCAAGATGCAAACTTGTGCGAAATATGGAATCATTTGAACAAATATTTGATAGGACTTTCACAAAAATACTCATTTTGAGCATTGAAAAATGGAATGAATTTTTTTATCTTGAATCGATCACGACCAATTTATATTGGTCATAAGGTCATCAAATGGTTTGCTGCGTTCTGATTGGACCATGAGCATATCACGCGGATCACGCATCAACCACCGTCGGATACTTCCGGATCCAACGGCCCAAATCCACCCGAGCCGAAACCCTAGGTCTGTCCTCATGGACATTTTCCACCCACCCCCCGCCTCCATTCTTTCTTTCTTTCTCTCCCTCCCCCTTCAGATCCTCTCCCCTCTCCCCCGTGTAGCGAACCCTAGCCCCTCTCTCCCCCGCACACCACTCCTCCTCCCTTCCAGATCACAACCGCCACCTCCTCCTTTCTAGATCGCCACCTCCACCCCTCTCCGGACGAGCTCCCCGCCGTCCATGGCCTCCCCCATGCCCTTCTCCCCCGCGAGCCCTCTCTCTCCCTCGCGCGACTCCTCTCCTCGCAGCCGCCGCCACCTCCTCCCTCGATCCAGTCCTCTCCCCGGCCTCCTTTCCTCGATCCAGTCCTTTACCCGCCGCTCCCACCCACCGCCGACCTAGCAGCCCTCCTCACCACCGCCGCCGACCTTGTCCCTCCCTTCCCTCACCATCTCTCCCTACCCTATGCCCCAGATCGAGTCGAGCAGGTCGACCGACGCGCTAGGGTTCCGTTTGGTCAGCTCCGTGCCGGCTCTCCGGTTGGCCGCCCGCCCGACGATGGATCTCCCGCCGCTCTCCCACCAGGCGCTCTTTGCAGCCGTGCGCCGCCTCCTACTGCGACGGTCCTGCGTGTGCACCTGACGTCCTGGCAGGTCCCAGCGCTCCATCTGGTGGGTCCGAGCGCTCCATCCTCGACAGGGATGATGGGGACGACTACATCCTCGACAGGTCGCCCGCTAGGGCGGCGCGGCGGCGGTGTTGGCCAAGACGGGGGCGGTGCCGGTGGAGCGCGTCAAGCTGCTGCTGCAGAACCAGGCCGAGATGCTGCGCTGGGGCGCCCTCACGCGGCCCTACCGCGTGATCACCGACGCCTTCGCCCGCGTCCTCCCGCTCGCCGTCGCCAAGATCCTCCCCGCCCTCGCGCTCCAGGAGACCCCCGACCTCCTCATCCTCGGCAAGCAAGTTCTCAAATCGGCCTCGATTCAGTCAGTTTTTTGCCTCATCTTTCATGGTGTCTGACTTGCAACTTCCTGCCTGCGCGTGCAGAGTGCTCCCTCCAGGTGAAGTTGCCCACCGCAGCACCAAGGGATTCGTCTCCGAGGACGAGTTCCTCTCCATCCCGGAGTTCTCCACCAACCCGCTCTCCCAGGTCTGCCTCCCCTCCTCCTCTCGTCGCCGAGGCGGCGAATTTTGTTCCCCTGCTCCATATGACTGATTGACTGTAGTACTCACGCTGTCCTTGGATTACACACACTACTTGCCTGTACTACTATTTTCCTAGTAGTATTGTATACAACTCTGTCACAACTCAATTTGGATAACAGTTGGGATTCCTCAGAAGGAAGAAAAATGGGGAACAAACTAATCAGGGTTCCCCACTCAATCAAGGAGCTAGATGCATCTGAAAATGTTATTCCAATTGCCTCACAGAACCTGTACGCAATCGATCGACATAGGGAGTTTTACCACGGTTGAACACATGTGGAACACATCAATCCACCCACTGATTTCTTTTCACTTGATACCTGTGCTGCTCTTTTTCTATTTATGTATGTATCTATCTATTCCTACCAAGCAAATGGAAACAAACAGTGGAACACTACCTAATCTAGTCTTGTATAGTTTCAGGTGTATAAATTACAAACAGACTTGTATAGTTTCAGGTGTCCCCTCTTCATTCATTTCCTAATCTAGTGTATACAGACTTGTGTAGCTTGTATGCTCTATTCTTTGCCAATACTCTATTTTTTCAGCAGAACATTATCTCTTGCTTGCTTGCTTGCACACGCTCTTATTTTTACTACTTGTATAGTTTGATTGATATATGCTTTCTATGTCTGTATGGAACCTAAACAAACATGCCATACAAGGAAATGGAAGGCTTGTGTAGTTTCAACTGTTCGTTGCCAATGATTAATTTGGTTGTTTTTTTGGCTGCATCTGACATACATTCGTATGCCTGTTTACTTCAGGTCAGGCTCACGTTTCCCCTCCTGCCCGCTGACGCACTGCTTGCAAACAGAAATGAAGCGTCAATGATATGAACCGCAACAACAATTGACATAGCGCCATGGACCCCAGAAGGGACGCAACTGCTGGCTCTGCGCCCCAGAGAGCCATGCATGCGCCATTGGTTTTGTCGTCCACCGCTCCTCCCAGTGTTCGAGAGTACCTTGCTCGTTGCTTCGTTGAATTGCTTGGCCGGTGCTCGCAATTGCGTGGTTTGGTTTCGTTTGACTTAGCACTAAATTCCTCAGATTACCATTCAGTGAACAATCCTCTCATGGTATTTGTCTACACTAGATTACTCCTATTGTGATGATGATGTGTGATGATGATGTGTTTGATGGTAGACACCTTGCAACTAGCCACACATGTACTGATAGTTTATTGTGATTATTACTGTACCATGAGTCATTCAACACTTGAAGGCACTGCACTACTATTCTGTATTTTATAATATGTTCCTGTTATGCTTGACATAGGCTTGATGAAATCTTACTATTTTAATCACAATAGCATGGCAGTAACATGTTATCATGCTGGATGAAGAAAAGCATATGTAATGAGTTCTTTAATGTTTAATTACCTCAATTGTCAAGCAGTGTTTGTTTTTGTATACATTTACTGCTATCAATCAACTACAGTAGTCATCTGGATGCTTGGGACTTGCATATATTCTGCTGCACTTGAAACATCAAGAAGTATTTTTCCTTGTTTTTTGAACAATTGTTGAACTTCACATTCCTGAATATATGCATTACTATTCGGTATAGGTCTAGGCGGCTCTTCGTATTTTACAACTCCTTATCATGCCCCTCTAATATTTCTGTAGGTGGCCATGAACTCAATAAATCATCAGGAAATGCCTTTCCTGCAGCTCACCTATGGCCTTGTTTGTCCTGCAGGTTAGTGAGCAGCATTAGGAGGAGGAGCTCAAGTAGGCCACCACGACGCACCACTGCAGCAGTAGGTAGCACGTCCATCTCCCTCTCCCTATGCTGCCAATCCTTTTTGTTTCTTTAAAACTAGGTCCAATCAGCACACAAATTGACTGTCTATTCTCTCAAAAATCAGTTTACAACCCTACACAATTGTGTTGATGGTCATCAATAGAGAGAGGGAGAGAACATTTCTTGCAAATGAGTGAGAGAGAGGCATAGTATAATTGTGAATCCATGTGTGTGCATTTCTGTCTTATTGGAATATGTTGAGTACATATTGGAATACAACTAAGACCAATGATTCATGCTCAATTCTGTATATGTATGTATGACCAGTAAAGTTGGAAGGCCCAAATCTTAACCAAATAGTAACATCACATGTTGGCTCCGTCATATATATGAGAATGCAATTAGGAGAAAGTTATATCAGCAAGTTGCTGTACGTGTTAGAGAAGTCAGTGTTGATTTATTTGTTGTTCTTTTTTTCTTTCTAATTTTTGCATGAGAGCAAACTGGTGTAGCTAGCTGGACTATGCAACCAAGAATCAGGAAGTAGCATATTCAGTTTTGCTAATAGAAAATAAATGTATAAAAAATTTAAAAACTGCATAATAAGTGCTTGTTCATGTTTGGTTTTCTCTAAACTTTGTTTGTATGATTGAGGGCAAATTTACTTGGTTCTTTTCTCTAAACTGTGCTTGGAACATTCGTTTTTATGGTCTAAAATTGCCTTCCTATGATGATGCAGGTGCCCAGTTTGTGCTCGCTACCGAAGGAGCTCCATGTTGAAGAAGATTGAAGACACTTGTAGAGCTACAGGGTTAACACCAGGGCAGCTTGTAGAGCTTGTAGAGCTTGTATATGTATAGAGCTTGTAAATGTATCATGTGTAGAGCTTGTATATGTTAGAGCTTATTATGTGTAGAGCTTGTAAAGTATATGTTATTTGTACAATAGGAGCTCTGTATTGAATCTGGCTGATAATATTTGGAGTATTATGTGTGTGTTTTGTTTGTGCCAATTTAAATACTGGTTATTTATTTACTGTTAAATTGAAATATGAAGAATATGAACTTGCTAGCTGGGACCCACATACCTGAACCTGACATCTGGGATCCATTTGACTAGTGGACCTTTTTTATATTACAAAAAAACTAAAACTTTCTAACGGAAAAGGCCACGGCCCAAAAATGAGAAGGCTTAATTGTTGGGCTTGGCCCATCTACCTAGCCAAAATTAATATGAGAAAAAAACACAAATAGGTCGAATTGTTGGGCTAGGCCCATGTAGAAAATCGAATTGGACCGGGCTGAATCTTGTGCCACGTCAGATTGCCACGCTGGATGCCTACGTGGCCTGGAGAGGTTGCTAGTGACCAAAACACCACAATAGGCTTATTTTGGTCGTAAACATCTACGACCTTCTCACAAAGAAGGTCGCTATAGTCAGTTTACGACCGCCAGCTTTTAACCTTCTGTTTTTGGTCACAAAAAGGTTGTAAATGGAAATTTGTGACCTTTCAGTGACCAATAGTCAAGGTCACAAGTTGACATATTTCTTGTAGTGAGAGTGATTTCCACGATTGATGAACCTCGGGGTGCATTTACATGTCGGTTATCAACACTCGCAGTTTTGACCGATTTTGGCCTGTTTCATGGACTATTACTGAGTATTTTGGTGTCCCGGAATGATTTCCATGATTGACGAACCCCGGGGTGCGTTTACGTGTCGATCATAAACACTCGCAGTTTTGGCCGATTCTGGCCAGTTTCGTGGACTATTACCACTGTTTTGGGGTCCCGGAGTGATTTCCACGATTGACGTATCCCGGGGTGTGCTTATGTGTCGGTCATATACACCCGCAGTTTTGGCCGATTCTGACCCGTTTCGTGGACTATTACACACTGTTTTGGGGTCCTGGAGTGATTTCCACGATTGACGAACCCCGAGTGCGTTTACGTGTCGGTCATCAACACTCGCAGTTTTGACCGATTCTGTCATGTTTCATGGACTATTACTGCTGTATTGGTGTCCCGGACTGATTTCCATGATTGACGGACCCCGAGGTGTGTTTAAGTGTCGGTCATAAACACTCGCTGTTTTGGCCCATTCTGGCCCGTTTCGTGGACTATTACTCACTGTTTTGGGGCCCCAGAGTGATTTCCACGTTTGATGAACCCCGGGGTGCGTTTACTTGTCGGTCATAAACACCCGCTACTTTGGCCGATTCTTCCCAGTTTCGTGGACTATTACTCACTATTTTAGTGTCCCGGAGTGATTTCCACGATTGACGAACCCCGGGGTGCATTTACGTGTCGGTCATCAACACCCGCAGTTTTGGCCAATTCTGACCCATTTCGTGGACTATTACTCACTGTTTTGGGGTCCCGGAGTGATTTCCACGATTGACGAACCCCGGGGTGCATTTACGTGTCGGTCATCAACACCCGCAGTTTTGGCCGATTCTGACCCGTTTCGTGGACTATTACTCACTGTTTTGGGGTCCCAGAGTGATTTTCACGATCGACAAACCCCGAGGTGCGTTTACGTGTCGGTCATCAACACTCGCAGTTTTGACCGATTCTGTCCTGTTTCATGGACTATTACTAACTGTATTGGTGTCCCGGACTGATTTCCATGATTGACGAACCCCGAGGTGTGTTTAAGTGTCGGTCATCAACACCCGCAGTTTTGGCCGATTCTGACCCGTTTCGTGGACTACTCACTGTTTTGGGGCCCAAGAGTGATTTCCACGGTTGACGAACCCCGGGGTGCGTTTACTTGTCGGTCATAAACACTCGCAGTTTTGGCCGATTCTTGCCAGTTTCGTTTACTATTACTCACTGTTTTGGTGTCCCGGTGTGATTTCCACGATTGACGAACCTCGAGGTGCATTTACGTGTCGGTCATCAACACCCGCAGTTTTGGCCGATTTTGACCCATTTCGTGGACTATTACTCATTGTTTTGGGGTCCCGGAGTGATTTCCATGATTGACGAACCCAGGGGTGCGTTTACGTTTCGGTCATCAACAACCGCAGTTTTGGCCGATCCTGACCCATTTCGTGGACAATTACTCACTGTTTTGGGGTCCCGGGCTTAATTCCATGATTGACGAACCCCGGGGTGTGTTTACGTGTCGGTCATCAACACTTGCAGTTTTGGCCGATTCTGGCCCGTTTCATGGACAATTACTCACTGTTTTGGGGTCCCGGACTTATTTCCATGATTGACGAACCCCGGGGCGCGTTTACGTGCCGGTCATAAATACTCGCAGTTTTGGCCGATTTTGGCCAGTTTCGTGGACTATTACTGACGGTTTTGGGGTCCTAGCGTGATTTCCACGATTGACGAACCTCGGGGTGCATTTACATGTCGGTTATCAACACTCGCAGTTTTGACCGATTTTGGCCTGTTTCATGGACTATTACTGAGTATTTTGGTGTCCCGGAATGATTTCCACGATTGACGAACCCCGAGTGCTTTTACGTGTCGGTCATCAACACTCGCAGTTTTGACCGATTCTGTCATGTTTCATGGACTATTACTGACTTTATTGGTGTCCCGGACTGATTTCCATGATTGACGAACCCCGAGGTGTGTTTAAGTGTCGGTCATAAACACTCGCTGTTTTGGCCCATTCTGGCCCGTTTCGTGGACTATTACTCACTGTTTTGGGGCCCCAGAGTGATTTCCACGATTGATGAACCCCGGGGTGCGTTTACTTGTCGGTCATAAACACCCGCTATTTTGGCCGATTCTTCCCAGTTTCGTGGACTATTACTCACTGTTTTAGTGTCCCGGAGTGATTTCCACGATTGACGAACCCCGGGGTGCATTTACGTGTCGGTCATCAACACCAGCAGTTTTGGCCAATTCTGACCCATTTCGTGGACTATTACTCACTGTTTTGGGGTCCCGGAGTGATTTCCACGATTGACGAACCCCGGGGTGCATTTACGTGTCGGTCATCAACACCCGCAGTTTTGGCCGATTCTGACCCGTTTCGTGGACTATTACTCACTGTTTTGGGGTCCCAGAGTGATTTTCACGATCGACAAACCCCGAGGTGCGTTTACGTGTCGGTCATCAACACTCGCAGTTTTGACCGATTCTGTCCTGTTTCATGGACTATTACTAACTGTATTGGTGTCCCGGACTGATTTCCATGATTGACGAACCCTGAGGTGTGTTTAAGTGTCGGTCATCAACACCCGCAGTTTTGGCCGATTCTGACCCGTTTCGTGGACTACTCACTGTTTTGGGGCCCAAGAGTGATTTCCACGATTGACGAACCCCGGGGTGCGTTTACTTGTCGGTCATAAACACTCGCAGTTTTGGCCGATTCTTGCCAGTTTCGTTTACTATTACTCACTGTTTTGGTGTCCCGGTGTGATTTCCACGATTGACGAACCTCGAGGTGCATTTACGTGTCGGTCATCAACACCCGCAGTTTTGGCCGATTCTGACCCATTTCGTGGACTATTACTCATTGTTTTGGGGTCCCGGAGTGATTTCCATGATTGACGAACCCAGGGGTGCGTTTACGTTTCGGTCATCAACAACCGCAGTTTTGGCCGATCCTGACCCATTTCGTGGACAATTACTCACTGTTTTGGGGTCCCGGGCTTAATTCCATGATTGACGAACCCCGGGGTGTGTTTACGTGTCGGTCATCAACACTTGCAGTTTTGGCCGATTCTGGCCCGTTTCATGGACAATTACTCACTGTTTTGGGGTCCCGGACTTATTTCCATGATTGACGAACCCCGGGGCGCGTTTACGTGCCGGTCATAAATACTCGCAGTTTTGGCCGATTTTGGCCAGTTTCGTGGACTATTACTGACGGTTTTGGGGTCCTAGCGTGATTTCCACGATTGACGAACCTCGGGGTGCATTTACATGTCGGTTATCAACACTCGCAGTTTTGACCGATTTTGGCCTGTTTCATGGACTATTACTGAGTATTTTGGTGTCCCGGAATGATTTCCACGATTGACGAACCCCGGGGTGCGTTTACGTGTCGATCATAAACACTCGCAGTTTTGGCCGATTCTGGCCAGTTTCGTGGACTATTACCACTGTTTTGGGGTCCCGGAGTGATTTCCACGATTGACGTATCCCGGGGTGTGCTTATGTGTCGGTCATATACACCCGCAGTTTTGGCCGATTCTGACCCGTTTCGTGGACTATTACACACTGTTTTGGGGTCCTGGAGTGATTTCCACGATTGACGAACCCCGAGTGCGTTTACGTGTCGGTCATCAACACTCGCAGTTTTGACCGATTCTGTCATGTTTCATGGACTATTACTGACTGTATTGGTGTCCCGGACTGATTTCCATGATTGACGGACCCCGAGGTGTGTTTAAGTGTCGGTCATAAACACTCGCTGTTTTGGCCCATTCTGGCCCGTTTCGTGGACTATTACTCACTGTTTTGGGGCCCCAGAGTGATTTCCACGTTTGATGAACCCCGGGGTGCGTTTACTTGTCGATCATAAACACCCGCTACTTTGGCCGATTCTTCCCAGTTTCGTGGACTATTACTCACTATTTTAGTGTCCCGGAGTGATTTCCACGATTGACGAACCCCGGGGTGCATTTACGTGTCGGTCATCAACACCAGCAGTTTTGGCCAATTCTGACCCATTTCGTGGACTATTACTCACTGTTTTGGGGTCCCGGAGTGATTTCCACGATTGACGAACCCCGGGGTGCATTTACGTGTCGGTCATCAACACCCGCAGTTTTGGCCGATTCTGACCCGTTTCGTGGACTATTACTCACTGTTTTGGGGTCCCAGAGTGATTTTCACGATCAACAAACCCCGAGGTGCGTTTACGTGTCGGTCATCAACACTCGCAGTTTTGACCGATTCTGTCCTGTTTCATGGACTATTACTAACTGTATTGGTGTCCCGGACTGATTTCCATGATTGACGAACCCCGAGGTGTGTTTAAGTGTCGGTCATCAACACCCGCAGTTTTGGCCGATTCTGACCCGTTTCGTGGACTACTCACTGTTTTGGGGCCCAAGAGTGATTTCCACGGTTGACGAACCCCGGGGTGCGTTTACTTGTCGGTCATAAACACTCGCAGTTTTGGCCGATTCTTGCCAGTTTCGTTTACTATTACTCACTGTTTTGGTGTCCCGGTGTGATTTCCACGATTGACGAACCTCGAGGTGCATTTACGTGTCGGTCATCAACACCCGCAGTTTTGGCCGATTCTGACCCATTTCGTGGACTATTACTCATTGTTTTGGGGTCCCGGAGTGATTTCCATGATTGACGAACCCAGGGGTGCGTTTACGTTTCGGTCATCAACAACCGCAGTTTTGGCCGATCCTGACCCATTTCGTGGACAATTACTCACTGTTTTGGGGTCCCGGGCTTAATTCCATGATTGACGAACCCCGGGGTGTGTTTACGTGTCGGTCATCAACACTTGCAGTTTTGGCCGATTCTGGCCCGTTTCATGGACAATTACTCACTGTTTTGGGGTCCCGGACTTATTTCCATGATTGACGAACCCCGGGGCGCGTTTACGTGCCGGTCATAAATACTCGCAGTTTTGGCCGATTTTGGCCAGTTTCGTGGACTATTACTGACGGTTTTGGGGTCCTAGCGTGATTTCCACGATTGACGAACCTCGGGGTGCATTTACATGTCGGTTATCAACACTCGCAGTTTTGACCGATTTTGGCCTGTTTCATGGACTATTACTGAGTATTTTGGTGTCCCGGAATGATTTCCACGATTGACGAACCCCGGGGTGCGTTTACGTGTCGATCATAAACACTCGCAGTTTTGGCCGATTCTGGCCAGTTTCGTGGACTATTACCACTGTTTTGGGGTCCCGGAGTGATTTCCACGATTGACGTATCCCGGGGTGTGCTTATGTGTCGGTCATATACACCCGCAGTTTTGGCCGATTCTGACCCGTTTCGTGGACTATTACACACTGTTTTGGGGTCCTGGAGTGATTTCCACGATTGACGAACCCCGAGTGCGTTTACGTGTCGGTCATCAACACTCGCAGTTTTGACCGATTCTGTCATGTTTCATGGACTATTACTGACTGTATTGGTGTCCCGGACTGATTTCCATGATTGACGGACCCCGAGGTGTGTTTAAGTGTCGGTCATAAACACTCGCTGTTTTGGCCCATTCTGGCCCGTTTCGTGGACTATTACTCACTGTTTTGGGGCCCCAGAGTGATTTCCACGTTTGATGAACCCCGGGGTGCGTTTACTTGTCGGTCATAAACACCCGCTACTTTGGCCGATTCTTCCCAGTTTCGTGGACTATTACTCACTATTTTAGTGTCCCGGAGTGATTTCCACGATTGACGAACCCCGGGGTGCATTTACGTGTCGGTCATCAACACCCGCAGTTTTGGCCAATTCTGACCCATTTCGTGGACTATTACTCACTGTTTTGGGGTCCCGGAGTGATTTCCACGATTGACGAACCCCGGGGTGCATTTACGTGTCGGTCATCAACACCCGCAGTTTTGGCCGATTCTGACCCGTTTCGTGGACTATTACTCACTGTTTTGGGGTCCCAGAGTGATTTTCACGATCGACAAACCCCGAGGTGCGTTTACGTGTCGGTCATCAACACTCGCAGTTTTGACCGATTCTGTCCTGTTTCATGGACTATTACTAACTGTATTGGTGTCCCGGACTGATTTCCATGATTGACGAACCCCGAGGTGTGTTTAAGTGTCGGTCATCAACACCCGCAGTTTTGGCCGATTCTGACCCGTTTCGTGGACTACTCACTGTTTTGGGGCCCAAGAGTGATTTCCACGGTTGACGAACCCCGGGGTGCGTTTACTTGTCGGTCATAAACACTCGCAGTTTTGGCCGATTCTTGCCAGTTTCGTTTACTATTACTCACTGTTTTGGTGTCCCGGTGTGATTTCCACGATTGACGAACCTCGAGGTGCATTTACGTGTCGGTCATCAACACCCGCAGTTTTGGCCGATTCTGACCCATTTCGTGGACTATTACTCATTGTTTTGGGGTCCCGGAGTGATTTCCATGATTGACGAACCCAGGGGTGCGTTTACGTTTCGGTCATCAACAACCGCAGTTTTGGCCGATCCTGACCCATTTCATGGACAATTACTCACTGTTTTGGGGTCCCGGGCTTAATTCCATGATTGACGAACCCCGGGGTGTGTTTACGTGTCGGTCATCAACACTTGCAGTTTTGGCCGATTCTGGCCCGTTTCATGGACAATTACTCACTGTTTTGGGGTCCCGGACTTATTTCCATGATTGACGAACCCCGGGGCGCGTTTACGTGCCGGTCATAAATACTCGCAGTTTTGGCCGATTTTGGCCAGTTTCGTGGACTATTACTGACGGTTTTGGGGTCCTAGCGTGATTTCCACGATTGACGAACCTCGGGGTGCATTTACATGTCGGTTATCAACACTCGCAGTTTTGACCGATTTTGGCCTGTTTCATGGACTATTACTGAGTATTTTGGTGTCCCGGAATGATTTCCACGATTGACGAACCCCGAGTGCTTTTACGTGTCGGTCATCAACACTCGCAGTTTTGACCGATTCTGTCATGTTTCATGGACTATTACTGACTTTATTGGTGTCCCGGACTGATTTCCATGATTGACGAACCCCGAGGTGTGTTTAAGTGTCGGTCATAAACACTCGCTGTTTTGGCCCATTCTGGCCCGTTTCGTGGACTATTACTCACTGTTTTGGGGCCCCAGAGTGATTTCCACGATTGATGAACCCCGGGGTGCGTTTACTTGTCGGTCATAAACACCCGCTATTTTGGCCGATTCTTCCCAGTTTCGTGGACTATTACTCACTGTTTTAGTGTCCCGGAGTGATTTCCACGATTGACGAACCCCGGGGTGCATTTACGTGTCGGTCATCAACACCAGCAGTTTTGGCCAATTCTGACCCATTTCGTGGACTATTACTCACTGTTTTGGGGTCCCGGAGTGATTTCCACGATTGACGAACCCCGGGGTGCATTTACGTGTCGGTCATCAACACCCGCAGTTTTGGCCGATTCTGACCCGTTTCGTGGACTATTACTCACTGTTTTGGGGTCCCAGAGTGATTTTCACGATCGACAAACCCCGAGGTGCGTTTACGTGTCGGTCATCAACACTCGCAGTTTTGACCGATTCTGTCCTGTTTCATGGACTATTACTAACTGTATTGGTGTCCCGGACTGATTTCCATGATTGACGAACCCCGAGGTGTGTTTAAGTGTCGGTCATCAACACCCGCAGTTTTGGCCGATTCTGACCCGTTTCGTGGACTACTCACTGTTTTGGGGCCCAAGAGTGATTTCCACGATTGACGAACCCCGGGGTGCGTTTACTTGTCGGTCATAAACACTCGCAGTTTTGGCCGATTCTTGCCAGTTTCGTTTACTATTACTCACTGTTTTGGTGTCCCGGTGTGATTTCCACGATTGACGAACCTCGAGGTGCATTTACGTGTCGGTCATCAACACCCGCAGTTTTGGCCGATTCTGACCCATTTCGTGGACTATTACTCATTGTTTTGGGGTCCCGGAGTGATTTCCATGATTGACGAACCCAGGGGTGCGTTTACGTTTCGGTCATCAACAACCGCAGTTTTGGCCGATCCTGACCCATTTCGTGGACAATTACTCACTTTTTTTGGGGTCCCGGGCTTAATTCCATGATTGACGAACCCCGGGGTGTGTTTACGTGTCGGTCATCAACACTTGCAGTTTTGGCCGATTCTGGCCCGTTTCATGGACAATTACTCACTGTTTTGGGGTCCCGGACTTATTTCCATGATTGACGAACCCCGGGGCGCGTTTACGTGCCGGTCATAAATACTCGCAGTTTTGGCCGATTTTGGCCAGTTTCGTGGACTATTACTGACGGTTTTGGGGTCCTAGCGTGATTTCCACGATTGACGAACCTCGGGGTGCATTTACATGTCGGTTATCAACACTCGCAGTTTTGACCGATTTTGGCCTGTTTCATGGACTATTACTGAGTATTTTGGTGTCCCGGAATGATTTCCACGATTGACGAACCCCGGGGTGCGTTTACGTGTCGATCATAAACACTCGCAGTTTTGGCCGATTCTGGCCAGTTTCGTGGACTATTACCACTGTTTTGGGGTCCCGGAGTGATTTCCACGATTGACGTATCCCGGGGTGTGCTTATGTGTCGGTCATATACACCCGCAGTTTTGGCCGATTCTGACCCGTTTCGTGGACTATTACACACTGTTTTGGGGTCCTGGAGTGATTTCCACGATTGACGAACCCCGAGTGCGTTTACGTGTCGGTCATCAACACTCGCAGTTTTGACCGATTCTGTCATGTTTCATGGACTATTACTGACTGTATTGGTGTCCCGGACTGATTTCCATGATTGACGGACCCCGAGGTGTGTTTAAGTGTCGGTCATAAACACTCGCTGTTTTGGCCCATTCTGGCCCGTTTCGTGGACTATTACTCACTGTTTTGGGGCCCCAGAGTGATTTCCACGTTTGATGAACCCCGGGGTGCGTTTACTTGTCGGTCATAAACACCCGCTACTTTGGCCGATTCTTCCCAGTTTCGTGGACTATTACTCACTATTTTAGTGTCCCGGAGTGATTTCCACGATTGACGAACCCCGGGGTGCATTTACGTGTCGGTCATCAACACCCGCAGTTTTGGCCAATTCTGACCCATTTCGTGGACTATTACTCACTGTTTTGGGGTCCCAGAGTGATTTCCACGATTGACGAACCCCGGGGTGCATTTACGTGTCGGTCATCAACACCCGCAGTTTTGGCCGATTCTGACCCGTTTCGTGGACTATTACTCACTGTTTTGGGGTCCCAGAGTGATTTTCACGATCGACAAACCCCGAGGTGCGTTTACGTGTCGGTCATCAACACTCGCAGTTTTGACCGATTCTGTCCTGTTTCATGGACTATTACTAACTGTATTGGTGTCCCGGACTGATTTCCATGATTGACGAACCCCGAGGTGTGTTTAAGTGTCGGTCATCAACACCCGCAGTTTTGGCCGATTCTGACCCGTTTCGTGGACTACTCACTGTTTTGGGGCCCAAGAGTGATTTCCACGGTTGACGAACCCCGGGGTGCGTTTACTTGTCGGTCATAAACACTCGCAGTTTTGGCCGATTCTTGCCAGTTTCGTTTACTATTACTCACTGTTTTGGTGTCCCGGTGTGATTTCCACGATTGACGAACCTCGAGGTGCATTTACGTGTCGGTCATCAACACCCGCAGTTTTGGCCGATTCTGACCCATTTCGTGGACTATTACTCATTGTTTTGGGGTCCCGGAGTGATTTCCATGATTGACGAACCCAGGGGTGCGTTTACGTTTCGGTCATCAACAACCGCAGTTTTGGCCGATCCTGACCCATTTCATGGACAATTACTCACTGTTTTGGGGTCCCGGGTTTAATTCCATGATTGACGAACCCCGGGGTGTGTTTACGTGTCGGTCATCAACACTTGCAGTTTTGGCCGATTCTGGCCCGTTTCATGGACAATTACTCACTGTTTTGGGGTCCCGGACTTATTTCCATGATTGACGAACCCCGGGGCGCGTTTACGTGCCGGTCATAAATACTCGCAGTTTTGGCCGATTTTGGCCAGTTTCGTGGACTATTACTGACGGTTTTGGGGTCCTAGCGTGATTTCCACGATTGACGAACCTCGGGGTGCATTTACATGTCGGTTATCAACACTCGCAGTTTTGACCGATTTTGGCCTGTTTCATGGACTATTACTGAGTATTTTGGTGTCCCGGAATGATTTCCACGATTGACGAACCCCGAGTGCTTTTACGTGTCGGTCATCAACACTCGCAGTTTTGACCGATTCTGTCATGTTTCATGGACTATTACTGACTTTATTGGTGTCCCGGACTGATTTCCATGATTGACGAACCCCGAGGTGTGTTTAAGTGTCGGTCATAAACACTCGCTGTTTTGGCCCATTCTGGCCCGTTTCGTGGACTATTACTCACTGTTTTGGGGCCCCAGAGTGATTTCCACGATTGATGAACCCCGGGGTGCGTTTACTTGTCGGTCATAAACACCCGCTATTTTGGCCGATTCTTCCCAGTTTCGTGGACTATTACTCACTGTTTTAGTGTCCCGGAGTGATTTCCACGATTGACGAACCCCGGGGTGCATTTACGTGTCGGTCATCAACACCAGCAGTTTTGGCCAATTCTGACCCATTTCGTGGACTATTACTCACTGTTTTGGGGTCCCGGAGTGATTTCCACGATTGACGAACCCCGGGGTGCATTTACGTGTCGGTCATCAACACCCGCAGTTTTGGCCGATTCTGACCCGTTTCGTGGACTATTACTCACTGTTTTGGGGTCCCAGAGTGATTTTCACGATCGACAAACCCCGAGGTGCGTTTACGTGTCGGTCATCAACACTCGCAGTTTTGACCGATTCTGTCCTGTTTCATGGACTATTACTAACTGTATTGGTGTCCCGGACTGATTTCCATGATTGACGAACCCTGAGGTGTGTTTAAGTGTCGGTCATCAACACCCGCAGTTTTGGCCGATTCTGACCCGTTTCATGGACTACTCACTGTTTTGGGGCCCAAGAGTGATTTCCACGATTGACGAACCCCGGGGTGCGTTTACTTGTCGGTCATAAACACTCGCAGTTTTGGCCGATTCTTGCCAGTTTCGTTTACTATTACTCACTGTTTTGGTGTCCCGGTGTGATTTCCACGATTGACGAACCTCGAGGTGCATTTACGTGTCGGTCATCAACACCCGCAGTTTTGGCCGATTCTGACCCATTTCGTGGACTATTACTCATTGTTTTGGGGTCCCGGAGTGATTTCCATGATTGACGAACCCAGGGGTGCGTTTACGTTTCGGTCATCAACAACCGCAGTTTTGGCCGATCCTGACCCATTTCGTGGACAATTACTCACTGTTTTGGGGTCCCGGGCTTAATTCCATGATTGACGAACCCCGGGGTGTGTTTACGTGTCGGTCATCAACACTTGCAGTTTTGGCCGATTCTGGCCCGTTTCATGGACAATTACTCACTGTTTTGGGGTCCCGGACTTATTTCCATGATTGACGAACCCCGGGGCGCGTTTACGTGCCGGTCATAAATACTCGCAGTTTTGGCCGATTTTGGCCAGTTTCGTGGACTATTACTGACGGTTTTGGGGTCCTAGCGTGATTTCCACGATCGACGAACCTCGGGGTGCATTTACATGTCGGTTATCAACACTCGCAGTTTTGACCGATTTTGGCCTGTTTCATGGACTATTACTGAGTATTTTGGTGTCCCGGAATGATTTCCACGATTGACGAACCCCGAGTGCTTTTACGTGTCGGTCATCAACACTCGCAGTTTTGACCGATTCTGTCATGTTTCATGGACTATTACTGACTTTATTGGTGTCCCGGACTGATTTCCATGATTGACGAACCCCGAGGTGTGTTTAAGTGTCGGTCATAAACACTCGCAGTTTTGGCCCATTCTGGCCCGTTTCGTGGACTATTACTCACTGTTTTGGGGCCCCAGAGTGATTTCCACGATTGATGAACCCCGGGGTGCGTTTACTTGTCGGTCATAAACACCCGCTATTTTGGCCGATTCTTCCCAGTTTCGTGGACTATTACTCACTGTTTTAGTGTCCCGGAGTGATTTCCACGATTGACGAACCCCGGGGTGCATTTACGTGTCGGTCATCAACACCAGCAGTTTTGGCCAATTCTGACCCATTTCGTGGACTATTACTCACTGTTTTGGGGTCCCGGAGTGATTTCCACGATTGACGAACCCCGGGGTGCATTTACGTGTCGGTCATCAACACCCGCAGTTTTGGCCGATTCTGACCCGTTTCGTGGACTATTACTCACTGTTTTGGGGTCCCAGAGTGATTTTCACGATCGACAAACCCCGAGGTGCGTTTACGTGTCGGTCATCAACACTCGCAGTTTTGACCGATTCTGTCCTGTTTCATGGACTATTACTAACTGTATTGGTGTCCCGGACTGATTTCCATGATTGACGAACCCTGAGGTGTGTTTAAGTGTCGGTCATCAACACCCGCAGTTTTGGCCGATTCTGACCCGTTTCGTGGACTACTCACTGTTTTGGGGCCCAAGAGTGATTTCCACGATTGACGAACCCCGGGGTGCGTTTACTTGTCGGTCATAAACACTCGCAGTTTTGGCCGATTCTTGCCAGTTTCGTTTACTATTACTCACTGTTTTGGTGTCCCGGTGTGATTTCCACGATTGACGAACCTCGAGGTGCATTTACGTGTCGGTCATCAACACCCGCAGTTTTGGCCGATTCTGACCCATTTCGTGGACTATTACTCATTGTTTTGGGGTCCCGGAGTGATTTCCATGATTGACGAACCCAGGGGTGCGTTTACGTTTCGGTCATCAACAACCGCAGTTTTGGCCGATCCTGACCCATTTCGTGGACAATTACTCACTTTTTTTGGGGTCCCGGGCTTAATTCCATGATTGACGAACCCCGGGGTGTGTTTACGTGTCGGTCATCAACACTTGCAGTTTTGGCCGATTCTGGCCCGTTTCATGGACAATTACTCACTGTTTTGGGGTCCCGGACTTATTTCCATGATTGACGAACCCCGGGGCGCGTTTACGTGCTGGTCATAAATACTCGCAGTTTTGGCCGATTTTGGCCAGTTTCGTGGACTATTACTGACGGTTTTGGGGTCCTAGCGTGATTTCCACGATTGACGAACCTCGGGGTGCATTTACATGTCGGTTATCAACACTCGCAGTTTTGACCGATTTTGGCCTGTTTCATGGACTATTACTGAGTATTTTGGTGTCCCGGAATGATTTCCACGATTGACGAACCCCGGGGTGCGTTTACGTGTCGATCATAAACACTCGCAGTTTTGGCCGATTCTGGCCAGTTTCGTGGACTATTACCACTGTTTTGGGGTCCCGGAGTGATTTCCACGATTGACGTATCCCGGGGTGTGCTTATGTGTCGGTCATATACACCCGCAGTTTTGGCCGATTCTGACCCGTTTCGTGGACTATTACACACTGTTTTGGGGTCCTGGAGTGATTTCCACGATTGACGAACCCCGAGTGCGTTTACGTGTCGGTCATCAACACTCGCAGTTTTGACCGATTCTGTCATGTTTCATGGACTATTACTGACTGTATTGGTGTCCCGGACTGATTTCCATGATTGACGGACCCCGAGGTGTGTTTAAGTGTCGGTCATAAACACTCGCTGTTTTGGCCCATTCTGGCCCGTTTCGTGGACTATTACTCACTGTTTTGGGGCCCCAGAGTGATTTCCACGTTTGATGAACCCCGGGGTGCGTTTACTTGTCGGTCATAAACACCCGCTACTTTGGCCGATTCTTCCCAGTTTCGTGGACTATTACTCACTATTTTAGTGTCCCGGAGTGATTTCCACGATTGACGAACCCCGGGGTGCATTTACGTGTCGGTCATCAACACCAGCAGTTTTGGCCAATTCTGACCCATTTCGTGGACTATTACTCACTGTTTTGGGGTCCCGGAGTGATTTCCACGATTGACGAACCCCGGGGTGCATTTACGTGTCGGTCATCAACACCCGCAGTTTTGGCCGATTCTGACCCGTTTCGTGGACTATTACTCACTGTTTTGGGGTCCCAGAGTGATTTTCACGATCGACAAACCCCGAGGTGCGTTTACGTGTCGGTCATCAACACTCGCAGTTTTGACCGATTCTGTCCTGTTTCATGGACTATTACTAACTGTATTGGTGTCCCGGACTGATTTCCATGATTGACGAACCCTGAGGTGTGTTTAAGTGTCGGTCATCAACACCCGCAGTTTTGGCCGATTCTGACCCGTTTCGTGGACTACTCACTGTTTTGGGGCCCAAGAGTGATTTCCACGATTGACGAACCCCGGGGTGCGTTTACTTGTCGGTCATAAACACTCGCAGTTTTGGCCGATTCTTGCCAGTTTCGTTTACTATTACTCACTGTTTTGGTGTCCCGGTGTGATTTCCACGATTGACGAACCTCGAGGTGCATTTACGTGTCGGTCATCAACACCCGCAGTTTTGGCCGATTCTGACCCATTTCGTGGACTATTACTCATTGTTTTGGGGTCCCGGAGTGATTTCCATGATTGACGAACCCAGGGGTGCGTTTACGTTTCGGTCATCAACAACCGCAGTTTTGGCCGATCCTGACCCATTTCGTGGACAATTACTCACTTTTTTTGGGGTCCCGGGCTTAATTCCATGATTGACGAACCCCGGGGTGTGTTTACGTGTCGGTCATCAACACTTGCAGTTTTGGCCGATTCTGGCCCGTTTCATGGACAATTACTCACTGTTTTGGGGTCCCGGACTTATTTCCATGATTGACGAACCCCGGGGCGCGTTTACGTGCTGGTCATAAATACTCGCAGTTTTGGCCGATTTTGGCCAGTTTCGTGGACTATTACTGACGGTTTTGGGGTCCTAGCGTGATTTCCACGATTGACGAACCTCGGGGTGCATTTACATGTCGGTTATCAACACTCGCAGTTTTGACCGATTTTGGCCTGTTTCATGGACTATTACTGAGTATTTTGGTGTCCCGGAATGATTTCCACGATTGACGAACCCCGGGGTGCGTTTACGTGTCGATCATAAACACTCGCAGTTTTGGCCGATTCTGGCCAGTTTCGTGGACTATTACCACTGTTTTGGGGTCCCGGAGTGATTTCCACGATTGACGTATCCCGGGGTGTGCTTATGTGTCGGTCATATACACCCGCAGTTTTGGCCGATTCTGACCCGTTTCGTGGACTATTACACACTGTTTTGGGGTCCTGGAGTGATTTCCACGATTGACGAACCCCGAGTGCGTTTACGTGTCGGTCATCAACACTCGCAGTTTTGACCGATTCTGTCATGTTTCATGGACTATTACTGACTGTATTGGTGTCCCGGACTGATTTCCATGATTGACGGACCCCGAGGTGTGTTTAAGTGTCGGTCATAAACACTCGCTGTTTTGGCCCATTCTGGCCCGTTTCGTGGACTATTACTCACTGTTTTGGGGCCCCAGAGTGATTTCCACGTTTGATGAACCCCGGGGTGCGTTTACTTGTCGGTCATAAACACCCGCTACTTTGGCCGATTCTTCCCAGTTTCGTGGACTATTACTCACTATTTTAGTGTCCCGGAGTGATTTCCACGATTGACGAACCCCGGGGTGCATTTACGTGTCGGTCATCAACACCAGCAGTTTTGGCCAATTCTGACCCATTTCGTGGACTATTACTCACTGTTTTGGGGTCCCGGAGTGATTTCCACGATTGACGAACCCCGGGGTGCATTTACGTGTCGGTCATCAACACCCGCAGTTTTGGCCGATTCTGACCCGTTTCGTGGACTATTACTCACTGTTTTGGGGTCCCAGAGTGATTTTCACGATCGACAAACCCCGAGGTGCGTTTACGTGTCGGTCATCAACACTCGCAGTTTTGACCGATTCTGTCCTGTTTCATGGACTATTACTAACTGTATTGGTGTCCCGGACTGATTTCCATGATTGACGAACCCCGAGGTGTGTTTAAGTGTCGGTCATCAACACCCGCAGTTTTGGCCGATTCTGACCCGTTTCGTGGACTACTCACTGTTTTGGGGCCCAAGAGTGATTTCCACGGTTGACGAACCCCGGGGTGCGTTTACTTGTCGGTCATAAACACTCGCAGTTTTGGCCGATTCTTGCCAGTTTCGTTTACTATTACTCACTGTTTTGGTGTCCCGGTGTGATTTCCACGATTGACGAACCTCGAGGTGCATTTACGTGTCGGTCATCAACACCCGCAGTTTTGGCCGATTCTGACCCATTTCGTGGACTATTACTCATTGTTTTGGGGTCCCGGAGTGATTTCCATGATTGACGAACCCAGGGGTGCGTTTACGTTTCGGTCATCAACAACCGCAGTTTTGGCCGATCCTGACCCATTTCGTGGACAATTACTCACTGTTTTGGGGTCCCGGGCTTAATTCCATGATTGACGAACCCCGGGGTGTGTTTACGTGTCGGTCATCAACACTTGCAGTTTTGGCCGATTCTGGCCCGTTTCATGGACAATTACTCACTGTTTTGGGGTCCCGGACTTATTTCCATGATTGACGAACCCCGGGGCGCGTTTACGTGCCGGTCATAAATACTCGCAGTTTTGGCCGATTTTGGCCAGTTTCGTGGACTATTACTGACGGTTTTGGGGTCCTAGCGTGATTTCCACGATTGACGAACCTCGGGGTGCATTTACATGTCGGTTATCAACACTCGCAGTTTTGACCGATTTTGGCCTGTTTCATGGACTATTACTGAGTATTTTGGTGTCCCGGAATGATTTCCACGATTGACGAACCCCGGGGTGCGTTTACGTGTCGATCATAAACACTCGCAGTTTTGGCCGATTCTGGCCAGTTTCGTGGACTATTACCACTGTTTTGGGGTCCCGGAGTGATTTCCACGATTGACGTATCCCGGGGTGTGCTTATGTGTCGGTCATATACACCCGCAGTTTTGGCCGATTCTGACCCGTTTCGTGGACTATTACACACTGTTTTGGGGTCCTGGAGTGATTTCCACGATTGACGAACCCCGAGTGCGTTTACGTGTCGGTCATCAACACTCGCAGTTTTGACCGATTCTGTCATGTTTCATGGACTATTACTGACTGTATTGGTGTCCCGGACTGATTTCCATGATTGACGGACCCCGAGGTGTGTTTAAGTGTCGGTCATAAACACTCGCTGTTTTGGCCCATTCTGGCCCGTTTCGTGGACTATTACTCACTGTTTTGGGGCCCCAGAGTGATTTCCACGTTTGATGAACCCCGGGGTGCGTTTACTTGTCGGTCATAAACACCCGCTACTTTGGCCGATTCTTCCCAGTTTCGTGGACTATTACTCACTATTTTAGTGTCCCGGAGTGATTTCCACGATTGACGAACCCCGGGGTGCATTTACGTGTCGGTCATCAACACCAGCAGTTTTGGCCAATTCTGACCCATTTCGTGGACTATTACTCACTGTTTTGGGGTCCCGGAGTGATTTCCACGATTGACGAACCCCGGGGTGCATTTACGTGTCGGTCATCAACACCCGCAGTTTTGGCCGATTCTGACCCGTTTCGTGGACTATTACTCACTGTTTTGGGGTCCCAGAGTGATTTTCACGATCGACAAACCCCGAGGTGCGTTTACGTGTCGGTCATCAACACTCGCAGTTTTGACCGATTCTGTCCTGTTTCATGGACTATTACTAACTGTATTGGTGTCCCGGACTGATTTCCATGATTGACGAACCCCGAGGTGTGTTTAAGTGTCGGTCATCAACACCCGCAGTTTTGGCCGATTCTGACCCGTTTCGTGGACTACTCACTGTTTTGGGGCCCAAGAGTGATTTCCACGGTTGACGAACCCCGGGGTGCGTTTACTTGTCGGTCATAAACACTCGCAGTTTTGGCCGATTCTTGCCAGTTTCGTTTACTATTACTCACTGTTTTGGTGTCCCGGTGTGATTTCCACGATTGACGAACCTCGAGGTGCATTTACGTGTCGGTCATCAACACCCGCAGTTTTGGCCGATTCTGACCCATTTCGTGGACTATTACTCATTGTTTTGGGGTCCCGGAGTGATTTCCATGATTGACGAACCCAGGGGTGCGTTTACGTTTCGGTCATCAACAACCGCAGTTTTGGCCGATCCTGACCCATTTCGTGGACAATTACTCACTGTTTTGGGGTCCCGGGCTTAATTCCATGATTGACGAACCCCGGGGTGTGTTTACGTGTCGGTCATCAACACTTGCAGTTTTGGCCGATTCTGGCCCGTTTCATGGACAATTACTCACTGTTTTGGGGTCCCGGACTTATTTCCATGATTGACGAACCCCGGGGCGCGTTTACGTGCCGGTCATAAATACTCGCAGTTTTGGCCGATTTTGGCCAGTTTCGTGGACTATTACTGACGGTTTTGGGGTCCTAGCGTGATTTCCACGATTGACGAACCTCGGGGTGCATTTACATGTCGGTTATCAACACTCGCAGTTTTGACCGATTTTGGCCTGTTTCATGGACTATTACTGAGTATTTTGGTGTCCCGGAATGATTTCCACGATTGACGAACCCCGGGGTGCGTTTACGTGTCGATCATAAACACTCGCAGTTTTGGCCGATTCTGGCCAGTTTCGTGGACTATTACCACTGTTTTGGGGTCCCGGAGTGATTTCCACGATTGACGTATCCCGGGGTGTGCTTATGTGTCGGTCATATACACCCGCAGTTTTGGCCGATTCTGACCCGTTTCGTGGACTATTACTCACTGTTTTGGGGTCCTGGAGTGATTTCCACGATTGACGAACCCCGAGTGCGTTTACGTGTCGGTCATCAACACTCGCAGTTTTGACCGATTCTGTCCTGTTTCATGGACTATTACTAACTGTATTGGTGTCCCGGACTGATTTCCATGATTGATGAACCCCGAGGTGTGTTTAAGTGTCGGTCATCAACACCCGCAGTTTTGGCCGATTCTGACCCGTTTCGTGGACTACTCACTGTTTTGGGGCCCAAGAGTGATTTCCACGGTTGACGAACCCCGGGGTGCGTTTACTTGTCGGTCATAAACACTCGCAGTTTTGGCCGATTCTTGCCAGTTTCGTTTACTATTACTCACTGTTTTGGTGTCCCGGTGTGATTTCCACGATTGACGAACCTCGAGGTGCATTTACGTGTCGGTCATCAACACCCGCAGTTTTGGCCGATTCTGACCCATTTCGTGGACTATTACTCATTGTTTTGGGGTCCCGGAGTGATTTCCATGATTGACGAACCCAGGGGTGCGTTTACGTTTCGGTCATCAACAACCGCAGTTTTGGCCGATCCTGACCCATTTCGTGGACAATTACTCACTGTTTTGGGGTCCCGGGCTTAATTCCATGATTGACGAACCCCGGGGTGTGTTTACGTGTCGGTCATCAACACTTGCAGTTTTGGCCGATTCTGGCCCGTTTCATGGACAATTACTCACTGTTTTGGGGTCCCGGACTTATTTCCATGATTGACGAACCCCGGGGCGCGTTTACGTGCCGGTCATAAATACTCGCAGTTTTGGCCGATTTTGGCCAGTTTCGTGGACTATTACTGACGGTTTTGGGGTCCTAGCGTGATTTCCACGATTGACGAACCTCGGGGTGCATTTACATGTCGGTTATCAACACTCGTAGTTTTGACCGATTTTGGCCTGTTTCATGGACTATTACTGAGTATTTTGGTGTCCCGGAATGATTTCCACGATTGACGAACCCCGAGTGCTTTTACGTGTCGGTCATCAACACTCGCAGTTTTGACCGATTCTGTCATGTTTCATGGACTATTACTGACTTTATTGGTGTCCCGGACTGATTTCCATGATTGACGAACCCCGAGGTGTGTTTAAGTGTCGGTCATAAACACTCGCTGTTTTGGCCCATTCTGGCCTGTTTCGTGGACTATTACTCACTGTTTTGGGGCCCCAGAGTGATTTCCACGATTGATGAACCCCGGGGTGCGTTTACTTGTCGGTCATAAACACCCGCTATTTTGGCCGATTCTTCCCAGTTTCGTGGACTATTACTCACTGTTTTAGTGTCCCGGAGTGATTTCCACGATTGACGAACCCCGGGGTGCATTTACGTGTCGGTCATCAACACCCGCAGTTTTGGCCAATTCTGACCCATTTCATGGACTATTACTCACTGTTTTGGGGTCCCGGAGTGATTTCCACGATTGACGAACCCCGGGGTGCATTTACGTGTCGGTCATCAACACCCGCAGTTTTGGCCGATTCTGACCCGTTTCGTGGACTATTACTCACTGTTTTGGGGTCCCAGAGTGATTTTCACGATCGACAAACCCCGAGGTGCGTTTACGTGTCGGTCATCAACACTCGCAGTTTTGACCGATTCTGTCCTGTTTCATGGACTATTACTAACTGTATTGGTGTCCCGGACTGATTTCCATGATTGACGAACCCTGAGGTGTGTTTAAGTGTCGGTCATCAACACCCGCAGTTTTGGCCGATTCTGACCCGTTTCGTGGACTACTCACTGTTTTGGGGCCCAAGAGTGATTTCCACGATTGACGAACCCCGGGGTGCGTTTACTTGTCGGTCATAAACACTCGCAGTTTTGGCCGATTCTTGCCAGTTTCGTTTACTATTACTCACTGTTTTGGTGTCCCGGTGTGATTTCCACGATTGACGAACCTCGAGGTGCATTTACGTGTCGGTCATCAACACCCGCAGTTTTGGCCGATTCTGACCCATTTCGTGGACTATTACTCATTGTTTTGGGGTCCCGGAGTGATTTCCATGATTGACGAACCCAGGGGTGCGTTTACGTTTCGGTCATCAACAACCGCAGTTTTGGCCGATCCTGACCCATTTCGTGGACAATTACTCACTGTTTTGGGGTCCCGGGCTTAATTCCATGATTGACGAACCCCGGGGTGTGTTTACGTGTCGGTCATCAACACTTGCAGTTTTGGCCGATTCTGGCCCGTTTCATGGACAATTACTCACTGTTTTGGGGTCCCGGACTTATTTCCATGATTGACGAACCCCGGGGCGCGTTTACGTGCCGGTCATAAATACTCGCAGTTTTGGCCGATTTTGGCCAGTTTCGTGGACTATTACTGACGGTTTTGGGGTCCTAGCGTGATTTCCACGATTGACGAACCTCGGGGTGCATTTACATGTCGGTTATAAACACTCGCAGTTTTGACCGATTTTGGCCTGTTTCATGGACTATTACTGAGTATTTTGGTGTCCCGGAATGATTTCCACGATTGACGAACCCCGGGGTGCGTTTACGTGTCGATCATAAACACTCGCAGTTTTGGCCGATTCTGGCCAGTTTCGTGGACTATTACCACTGTTTTGGGGTCCCGGAGTGATTTCCACGATTGACGTATCCCGGGGTGTGCTTATGTGTCGGTCATATACACCCGCAGTTTTGGCCGATTCTGACCCGTTTCGTGGACTATTACACACTGTTTTGGGGTCCTGGAGTGATTTCCACGATTGACGAACCCCGAGTGCGTTTACGTGTCGGTCATCAACACTCGCAGTTTTGACCGATTCTGTCATGTTTCATGGACTATTACTAACTGTATTGGTGTCCCGGACTGATTTCCATGATTGACGGACCCCGAGGTGTGTTTAAGTGTCGGTCATAAACACTCGCTGTTTTGGCCCATTCTGGCCCGTTTCGTGGACTATTACTCACTGTTTTGGGGCCCCAGAGTGATTTCCACGTTTGATGAACCCCGGGGTGCGTTTACTTGTCGGTCATAAACACCCGCTATTTTGGCCGATTCTTCCCAGTTTCGTGGACTATTACTCACTATTTTAGTGTCCCGGAGTGATTTCCACGATTGATGAACCCCGGGGTGCATTTACGTGTCGGTCATCAACACCCGCAGTTTTGGCCAATTCTGACCCATTTCGTGGACTATTACTCACTGTTTTGGGGTCCCGGAGTGATTTCCACGATTGACGAACCCCGGGGTGCATTTACGTGTCGGTCATCAACACCCGCAGTTTTGGCCGATTCTGACCCGTTTCGTGGACTATTACTCACTGTTTTGGGGTCCCAGAGTGATTTTCACGATCGACAAACCCCGAGGTGCGTTTACGTGTCGGTCATCAACACTCGCAGTTTTGACCGATTCTGTCCTGTTTCATGGACTATTACTAACTGTATTGGTGTCCCGGACTGATTTCCATGATTGACGAACCCCGAGGTGTGTTTAAGTGTCGGTCATCAACACCCGCAGTTTTGGCCGATTCTGACCCATTTCATGGACTACTCACTGTTTTGGGGCCCAAGAGTGATTTCCACGGTTGACGAACCCCGGGGTGCGTTTACTTGTCGGTCATAAACACTCGCAGTTTTGGCCGATTCTTGCCAGTTTCGTTTACTATTACTCACTGTTTTGGTGTCCCGGTGTGATTTCCACGATTGACGAACCTCGAGGTGCATTTACGTGTCGGTCATCAACACCCGCAGTTTTGGCCGATTCTGACCCATTTCGTGGACTATTACTCATTGTTTTGGGGTCCCGGAGTGATTTCCATGATTGACGAACCCAGGGGTGCGTTTACGTTTCGGTCATCAACAACCGCAGTTTTGGCCGATCCTGACCCATTTCGTGGACAATTACTCACTGTTTCGGGGTCCCGGGCTTAATTCCATGATTGACGAACCCCGGGGTGTGTTTACGTGTCGGTCATCAACACTTGCAGTTTTGGCCGATTCTGGCCCGTTTCATGGACAATTACTCACTGTTTTGGGGTCCCGGACTTATTTCCATGATTGACGAACCCCGGGGCGCGTTTACGTGCCGGTCATAAATACTCGCAGTTTTGGCCGATTTTGGCCAGTTTCGTGGACTATTACTGACGGTTTTGGGGTCCTAGCGTGATTTCCACGATTGACGAACCTCGGGGTGCATTTACATGTCGGTTATAAACACTCGCAGTTTTGACCGATTTTGGCCTGTTTCATGGACTATTACTGAGTATTTTGGTGTCCCGGAATGATTTCCACGATTGACGAACCCCGGGGTGCGTTTACGTGTCGATCATAAACACTCGCAGTTTTGGCCGATTCTGGCCAGTTTCGTGGACTATTACCACTGTTTTGGGGTCCCGGAGTGATTTCCACGATTGACGTATCCCGGGGTGTGCTTATGTGTCGGTCATATACACCCGCAGTTTTGGCCGATTCTGACCCGTTTCGTGGACTATTACACACTGTTTTGGGGTCCTGGAGTGATTTCCACGATTGACGAACCCCGAGTGCGTTTACGTGTCGGTCATCAACACTCGCAGTTTTGACCGATTCTGTCATGTTTCATGGACTATTACTAACTGTATTGGTGTCCCGGACTGATTTCCATGATTGACGGACCCCGAGGTGTGTTTAAGTGTCGGTCATAAACACTCGCTGTTTTGGCCCATTCTGGCCCGTTTCGTGGACTATTACTCACTGTTTTGGGGCCCCAGAGTGATTTCCACGTTTGATGAACCCCGGGGTGCGTTTACTTGTCGGTCATAAACACCCGCTATTTTGGCCGATTCTTCCCAGTTTCGTGGACTATTACTCACTATTTTAGTGTCCCGGAGTGATTTCCACGATTGATGAACCCCGGGGTGCATTTACGTGTCGGTCATCAACACCCGCAGTTTTGGCCAATTCTGACCCATTTCGTGGACTATTACTCACTGTTTTGGGGTCCCGGAGTGATTTCCACGATTGACGAACCCCGGGGTGCATTTACGTGTCGGTCATCAACACCCGCAGTTTTGGCCGATTCTGACCCGTTTCGTGGACTATTACTCACTGTTTTGGGGTCCCAGAGTGATTTTCACGATCGACAAACCCCGAGGTGCGTTTACGTGTCGGTCATCAACACTCGCAGTTTTGACCGATTCTGTCCTGTTTCATGGACTATTAATAACTGTATTGGTGTCCCGGACTGATTTCCATGATTGACGAACCCCGAGGTGTGTTTAAGTGTCGGTCATCAACACCCGCAGTTTTGGCCGATTCTGACCCGTTTCATGGACTACTCACTGTTTTGGGGCCCAAGAGTGATTTCCACGGTTGACGAACCCCGGGGTGCGTTTACTTGTCGGTCATAAACACTCGCAGTTTTGGCCGATTCTTGCCAGTTTCGTTTACTATTACTCACTGTTTTGGTGTCCCGGTGTGATTTCCACGATTGACGAACCTCGAGGTGCATTTACGTGTCGGTCATCAACACCCGCAGTTTTGGCCGATTCTGACCCATTTCGTGGACTATTACTCATTGTTTTGGGGTCCCGGAGTGATTTCCATGATTGACGAACCCAGGGGTGCGTTTACGTTTCGGTCATCAACAACCGCAGTTTTGGCCGATCCTGACCCATTTCGTGGACAATTACTCACTGTTTTGGGGTCCCGGGCTTAATTCCATGATTGACGAACCCCGGGGTGTGTTTACGTGTCGGTCATCAACACTTGCAGTTTTGGCCGATTCTGGCCCGTTTCATGGACAATTACTCACTGTTTTGGGGTCCCGGACTTATTTCCATGATTGACGAACCCCGGGGCGCGTTTACGTGCCGGTCATAAATACTCGCAGTTTTGGCCGATTTTGGCCAGTTTCGTGGACTATTACTGACGGTTTTGGGGTCCTAGCGTGATTTCCACGATTGACGAACCTCGGGGTGCATTTACATGTCGGTTATCAACACTCGCAGTTTTGACCGATTTTGGCCTGTTTCATGGACTATTACTGAGTATTTTGGTGTCCCGGAATGATTTCCACGATTGACGAACCCCGGGGTGCGTTTACGTGTCGATCATAAACACTCGCAGTTTTGGCCGATTCTGGCCAGTTTCGTGGACTATTACCACTGTTTTGGGGTCCCGGAGTGATTTCCACGATTGACGAACCCCGGGGTGCATTTACGTGTCGGTCATCAACACCCGCAGTTTTGGCCGATTCTGACCCGTTTCGTGGACTACTCACTGTTTTGGGGTCCCAGAGTGATTTTCACGATCGACAAACCCCGAGGTGCGTTTACGTGTCGGTCATCAACACTCGCAGTTTTGACCGATTCTGTCCTGTTTCATGGACTATTACTAACTGTATTGGTGTCCCGGACTGATTTCCATGATTGACGAACCCTGAGGTGTGTTTAAGTGTCGGTCATCAACACTTGCAGTTTTGGCCGATTCTGACCCGTTTCATGGACAATTACTCACTGTTTTGGGGTCCCGGACTTATTTCCATGATTGACGAACCCCGGGGCGCGTTTACGTGCCGGTCATAAATACTCGCAGTTTTGGCCGATTTTGGCCAGTTTCGTGGACTATTACTGACGGTTTTGGGGTCCTAGCGTGATTTCCACGATTGACGAACCTCGGGGTGCATTTACATGTCGGTTATAAACACTCGCAGTTTTGACCGATTTTGGCCTGTTTCATGGACTATTACTGAGTATTTTGGTGTCCCGGAATGATTTCCACGATTGACGAACCCCGGGGTGCGTTTACGTGTCGATCATAAACACTCGCAGTTTTGGCCGATTCTGGCCAGTTTCGTGGACTATTACCACTGTTTTGGGGTCCCGGAGTGATTTCCACGATTGACGTATCCCGGGGTGTGCTTATGTGTCGGTCATATACACCCGCAGTTTTGGCCGATTCTGACCCGTTTCGTGGACTATTACACACTGTTTTGGGGTCCTGGAGTGATTTCCACGATTGACGAACCCCGAGTGCGTTTACGTGTCGGTCATCAACACTCGCAGTTTTGACCGATTCTGTCATGTTTCATGGACTATTACTAACTGTATTGGTGTCCCGGACTGATTTCCATGATTGACGGACCCCGAGGTGTGTTTAAGTGTCGGTCATAAACACTCGCTGTTTTGGCCCATTCTGGCCCGTTTCGTGGACTATTACTCACTGTTTTGGGGCCCCAGAGTGATTTCCACGTTTGATGAACCCCGGGGTGCGTTTACTTGTCGGTCATAAACACCCGCTATTTTGGCCGATTCTTCCCAGTTTCGTGGACTATTACTCACTATTTTAGTGTCCCGGAGTGATTTCCACGATTGATGAACCCCGGGGTGCATTTACGTGTCGGTCATCAACACCCGCAGTTTTGGCCAATTCTGACCCATTTCGTGGACTATTACTCACTGTTTTGGGGTCCCGGAGTGATTTCCACGATTGACGAACCCCGGGGTGCATTTACGTGTCGGTCATCAACACCCGCAGTTTTGGCCGATTCTGACCCGTTTCGTGGACTATTACTCACTGTTTTGGGGTCCCAGAGTGATTTTCACGATCGACAAACCCCGAGGTGCGTTTACGTGTCGGTCATCAACACTCGCAGTTTTGACCGATTCTGTCCTGTTTCATGGACTATTAATAACTGTATTGGTGTCCCGGACTGATTTCCATGATTGACGAACCCCGAGGTGTGTTTAAGTGTCGGTCATCAACACCCGCAGTTTTGGCCGATTCTGACCCGTTTCATGGACTACTCACTGTTTTGGGGCCCAAGAGTGATTTCCACGGTTGACGAACCCCGGGGTGCGTTTACTTGTCGGTCATAAACACTCGCAGTTT
The DNA here is from genome assembly GCA_032464435.1 of Aegilops umbellulata. NCBI lineage: Eukaryota > Viridiplantae > Streptophyta > Magnoliopsida > Poales > Poaceae > Aegilops > Aegilops umbellulata. Next base: position 602,145 of record CP136057.1, on the reverse strand, counting down.
TGGCCGATTCTTGCCAGTTTCGTTTACTATTACTCACTGTTTTGGTGTCCCGGTGTGATTTCCACGATTGACGAACCTCGAGGTGCATTTACGTGTCGGTCATCAACACCCGCAGTTTTGGCCGATTCTGACCCATTTCGTGGACTATTACTCATTGTTTTGGGGTCCCGGAGTGATTTCCATGATTGACGAACCCAGGGGTGCGTTTACGTTTCGGTCATCAACAACCGCAGTTTTGGCCGATCCTGACCCATTTCGTGGACAATTACTCACTGTTTTGGGGTCCCGGGCTTAATTCCATGATTGACGAACCCCGGGGTGTGTTTACGTGTCGGTCATCAACACTTGCAGTTTTGGCCGATTCTGGCCCGTTTCATGGACAATTACTCACTGTTTTGGGGTCCCGGACTTATTTCCATGATTGACGAACCCCGGGGCGCGTTTACGTGCCGGTCATAAATACTCGCAGTTTTGGCCGATTTTGGCCAGTTTCGTGGACTATTACTGACGGTTTTGGGGTCCTAGCGTGATTTCCACGATTGACGAACCTCGGGGTGCATTTACATGTCGGTTATCAACACTCGCAGTTTTGACCGATTTTGGCCTGTTTCATGGACTATTACTGAGTATTTTGGTGTCCCGGAATGATTTCCACGATTGACGAACCCCGGGGTGCGTTTACGTGTCGATCATAAACACTCGCAGTTTTGGCCGATTCTGGCCAGTTTCGTGGACTATTACCACTGTTTTGGGGTCCCGGAGTGATTTCCACGATTGACGAACCCCGGGGTGCATTTACGTGTCGGTCATCAACACCCGCAGTTTTGGCCGATTCTGACCCGTTTCGTGGACTACTCACTGTTTTGGGGTCCCAGAGTGATTTTCACGATCGACAAACCCCGAGGTGCGTTTACGTGTCGGTCATCAACACTCGCAGTTTTGACCGATTCTGTCCTGTTTCATGGACTATTACTAACTGTATTGGTGTCCCGGACTGATTTCCATGATTGACGAACCCCGAGGTGTGTTTAAGTGTCGGTCATCAACACCCGCAGTTTTGGCCGATTCTGACCCGTTTCATGGACTACTCACTGTTTTGGGGCCCAAGAGTGATTTCCACGGTTGACGAACCCCGGGGTGCGTTTACTTGTCGGTCATAAACACTCGCAGTTTTGGCCGATTCTTGCCAGTTTCGTTTACTATTACTCACTGTTTTGGTGTCCCGGTGTGATTTCCACGATTGACGAACCTCGAGGTGCATTTACGTGTCGGTCATCAACACCCGCAGTTTTGGCCGATTCTAACCCATTTCGTGAACTATTACTCATTGTTTTGGGGTCCCGGAGTGATTTCCATGATTGACGAACCCAGGGGTGCGTTTACGTTTCGGTCATCAACAACCGCAGTTTTGGCCGATCCTGACCCATTTCGTGGACAATTACTCACTGTTTTGGGGTCCCGGGCTTAATTCCATGATTGACGAACCCCGGGGTGTGTTTACGTGTCGGTCATCAACACTTGCAGTTTTGGCCGATTCTGGCCCGTTTCATGGACAATTACTCACTGTTTTGGGGTCCCGGACTTATTTCCATGATTGACGAACCCCGGGGCGCGTTTACGTGCCGGTCATAAATACTCGCAGTTTTGGCCGATTTTGGCCAGTTTCGTGGACTATTACTGACGGTTTTGGGGTCCTAGCGTGATTTCCACGATTGACGAACCTCGGGGTGCATTTACATGTCGGTTATCAACACTCGCAGTTTTGACCGATTTTGGCCTGTTTCATGGACTATTACTGAGTATTTTGGTGTCCCGGAATGATTTCCACGATTGACGAACCCCGGGGTGCGTTTACGTGTCGATCATAAACACTCGCAGTTTTGGCCGATTCTGGCCAGTTTCGTGGACTATTACCACTGTTTTGGGGTCCCGGAGTGATTTCCACGATTGACGAACCCCGGGGTGCATTTACGTGTCGGTCATCAACACCCGCAGTTTTGGCCGATTCTGACCCGTTTCGTGGACTATTACTCACTGTTTTGGGGTCCCAGAGTGATTTTCACGATCGACAAACCCCGAGGTGCGTTTACGTGTCGGTCATCAACACTCGCAGTTTTGACCGATTCTGTCCTGTTTCATGGACTATTACTAACTGTATTGGTGTCCCGGACTGATTTCCATGATTGACGAACCCCGAGGTGTGTTTAAGTGTCGGTCATCAACACCCGCAGTTTTGGCCGATTCTGACCCGTTTCGTGGACTACTCACTGTTTTGGGGCCCAAGAGTGATTTCCACGGTTGACGAACCCCGGGGTGCGTTTACTTGTCGGTCATAAACACTCGCAGTTTTGGCCGATTCTTGCCAGTTTCGTTTACTATTACTCACTGTTTTGGTGTCCCGGTGTGATTTCCACGATTGACGAACCTCGAGGTGCATTTACGTGTCGGTCATCAACACCCGCAGTTTTGGCCGATTCTGACCCGTTTCGTGGACTATTACTCACTGTTTTGGGGTCCCAGAGTGATTTTCACGATCGACAAACCCCGAGGTGCGTTTACGTGTCGGTCATCAACACTCGCAGTTTTGACCGATTCTGTCCTGTTTCATGGACTATTACTAACTGTATTGGTGTCCCGGACTGATTTCCATGATTGACGAACCCCGAGGTGTGTTTAAGTGTCGGTCATCAACACCCGCAGTTTTGGCCGATTCTGACCCGTTTCATGGACTACTCACTGTTTTGGGGCCCAAGAGTGATTTCCACGGTTGACGAACCCCGGGGTGCGTTTACTTGTCGGTCATAAACACTCGCAGTTTTGGCCGATTCTTGCCAGTTTCGTTTACTATTACTCACTGTTTTGGTGTCCCGGTGTGATTTCCACGATTGACGAACCTCGAGGTGCATTTACGTGTCGGTCATCAACACCCGCAGTTTTGGCCGATTCTGACCCATTTCGTGGACTATTACTCATTGTTTTGGGGTCCCGGAGTGATTTCCATGATTGACGAACCCAGGGGTGCGTTTACGTTTCGGTCATCAACAACCGCAGTTTTGGCCGATCCTGACCCATTTCGTGGACAATTACTCACTGTTTTGGGGTCCCGGGCTTAATTCCATGATTGACGAACCCCGGGGTGTGTTTACGTGTCGGTCATCAACACTTGCAGTTTTGGCCGATTCTGGCCCGTTTCATGGACAATTACTCACTGTTTTGGGGTCCCGGACTTATTTCCATGATTGACGAACCCCGGGGCGCGTTTACGTGCCGGTCATAAATACTCGCAGTTTTGGCCGATTTTGGCCAGTTTCGTGGACTATTACTGACGGTTTTGGGGTCCTAGCGTGATTTCCACGATTGACGAACCTCGGGGTGCATTTACATGTCGGTTATCAACACTCGCAGTTTTGACCGATTTTGGCCTGTTTCATGGACTATTACTGAGTATTTTGGTGTCCCGGAATGATTTCCACGATTGACGAACCCCGGGGTGCGTTTACGTGTCGATCATAAACACTCGCAGTTTTGGCCGATTCTGGCCAGTTTCGTGGACTATTACCACTGTTTTGGGGTCCCGGAGTGATTTCCACGATTGACGAACCCCGGGGTGCATTTACGTGTCGGTCATCAACACCCGCAGTTTTGGCCGATTCTGACCCGTTTCGTGGACTATCACTCACTGTTTTGGGGTCCCAGAGTGATTTTCACGATCGACAAACCCCGAGGTGCGTTTACGTGTCGGTCATCAACACTCGCAGTTTTGACCGATTCTGTCATGTTTCATGGACTATTACTGACTGTATTGGTGTCCCGGACTGATTTCCATGATTGACGAACCCCGAGGTGTGTTTAAGTGTCGGTCATCAACACCCGCAGTTTTGGCCGATTCTGACCCGTTTCATGGACTACTCACTGTTTTGGGGCCCAAGAGTGATTTCCACGGTTGACGAACCCCGGGGTGCGTTTACTTGTCGGTCATAAACACTCGCAGTTTTGGCCGATTCTTGCCAGTTTCGTTTACTATTACTCACTGTTTTGGTGTCCCGGTGTGATTTCCACGATTGACGAACCTCGAGGTGCATTTACGTGTCGGTCATCAACACCCGCAGTTTTGGCCGATTCTGACCCATTTCGTGGACTATTACTCATTGTTTTGGGGTCCCGGAGTGATTTCCATGATTGACGAACCCAGGGGTGCGTTTACGTTTCGGTCATCAACAACCGCAGTTTTGGCCGATCCTGACCCATTTCGTGGACAATTACTCACTGTTTTGGGGTCCCGGGCTTAATTCCATGATTGACGAACCCCGGGGTGTGTTTACGTGTCGGTCATCAACACTTGCAGTTTTGGCCGATTCTGGCCCGTTTCATGGACAATTACTCACTGTTTTGGGGTCCCGGTCTTATTTCCATGATTGACGAACCCCGGGGCGCGTTTACGTGCCGGTCATAAATACTCGCAGTTTTGGCCGATTTTGGCCAGTTTCGTGGACTATTACTGACGGTTTTGGGGTCCTAGCGTGATTTCCACGATTGACGAACCTCGGGGTGCATTTACATGTCGGTTATCAACACTCGCAGTTTTGACCGATTTTGGCCTGTTTCATGGACTATTACTGAGTATTTTGGTGTCCCGGAATGATTTCCACGATTGACGAACCCCGGGGTGCGTTTACGTGTCGATCATAAACACTCGCAGTTTTGGCCGATTCTGGCCAGTTTGGTGGACTATTACCACTGTTTTGGGGTCCCGGAGTGATTTCCACGATTGACGAACCCCGGGGTGCATTTACGTGTCGGTCATCAACACCCGCAGTTTTGGCCGATTCTGACCCGTTTCGTGGACTATCACTCACTGTTTTGGGGTCCCAGAGTGATTTTCACGATCGACAAACCCCGAGGTGCGTTTACGTGTCGGTCATCAACACTCGCAGTTTTGACCGATTCTGTCCTGTTTCATGGACTATTACTAACTGTATTGGTGTCCCGGACTGATTTCCATGATTGACGAACCCCGAGGTGTGTTTAAGTGTCGGTCATCAACACCCGCAGTTTTGGCCGATTCTGACCCGTTTCATGGACTACTCACTGTTTTAGGGCCCAAGAGTGATTTCCACGGTTGACGAACCCCGGGGTGCGTTTACTTGTCGGTCATAAACACTCGCAGTTTTGGCCGATTCTTGCCAGTTTCGTTTACTATTACTCACTGTTTTGGTGTCCCGGTGTGATTTCCACGATTGACGAACCTCGAGGTGCATTTACGTGTCGGTCATCAACACCCGCAGTTTTGGCCGATTCTAACCCATTTCGTGAACTATTACTCATTGTTTTGGGGTCCCGGAGTGATTTCCATGATTGACGAACCCAGGGGTGCGTTTACGTTTCGGTCATCAACAACCGCAGTTTTGGCCGATCCTGACCCATTTCGTGGACAATTACTCACTGTTTTGGGGTCCCGGGCTTAATTCCATGATTGACGAACCCCGGGGTGTGTTTACGTGTCGGTCATCAACACTTGCAGTTTTGGCCGATTCTGGCCCGTTTCATGGACAATTACTCACTGTTTTGGGGTCCCGGACTTATTTCCATGATTGACGAACCCCGGGGCGCGTTTACGTGCCGGTCATAAATACTCGCAGTTTTGGCCGATTTTGGCCAGTTTCGTGGACTATTACTGACGGTTTTGGGGTCCTAGCGTGATTTCCACGATTGACGAACCTCGGGGTGCATTTACATGTCGGTTATCAACACTCGCAGTTTTGACCGATTTTGGCCTGTTTCATGGACTATTACTGAGTATTTTGGTGTCCCGGAATGATTTCCACGATTGACGAACCCCGGGGTGCGTTTACGTGTCGATCATAAACACTCGCAGTTTTGGCCGATTCTGGCCAGTTTCGTGGACTATTACCACTGTTTTGGGGTCCCGGAGTGATTTCCACGATTGACGAACCCCGGGGTGCATTTACGTGTCGGTCATCAACACCCGCAGTTTTGGCCGATTCTGACCCGTTTCGTGGACTATCACTCACTGTTTTGGGGTCCCAGAGTGATTTTCACGATCGACAAACCCCGAGGTGCGTTTACGTGTCGGTCATCAACACTCGCAGTTTTGACCGATTCTGTCCTGTTTCATGGACTATTACTAACTGTATTGGTGTCCCGGACTGATTTCCATGATTGACGAACCCCGAGGTGTGTTTAAGTGTCGGTCATCAACACCCGCAGTTTTGGCCGATTCTGACCCGTTTCATGGACTACTCACTGTTTTAGGGCCCAAGAGTGATTTCCACGGTTGACGAACCCCGGGGTGCGTTTACTTGTCGGTCATAAACACTCGCAGTTTTGGCCGATTCTTGCCAGTTTCGTTTACTATTACTCACTGTTTTGGTGTCCCGGTGTGATTTCCACGATTGACGAACCTCGAGGTGCATTTACGTGTCGGTCATCAACACCCGCAGTTTTGGCCGATTCTAACCCATTTCGTGAACTATTACTCATTGTTTTGGGGTCCCGGAGTAATTTCCATGATTGACGAACCCAGGGGTGCGTTTACGTTTCGGTCATCAACAACCGCAGTTTTGGCCGATCCTGACCCATTTCGTGGACAATTACTCACTGTTTTGGGGTCCCGGGCTTAATTCCATGATTGACGAACCCCGGGGTGTGTTTACGTGTCGGTCATCAACACTTGCAGTTTTGGCCGATTCTGGCCCGTTTCATGGACAATTACTCACTGTTTTGGGGTCCCGGACTTATTTCCATGATTGACGAACCCCGGGGCGCGTTTACGTGCCGGTCATAAATACTCGCAGTTTTGGCCGATTTTGGCCAGTTTCGTGGACTATTACTGACGGTTTTGGGGTCCTAGCGTGATTTCCACGATTGACGAACCTCGGGGTGCATTTACATGTCGGTTATCAACACTCGCAGTTTTGACCGATTTTGGCCTGTTTCATGGACTATTACTGAGTATTTTGGTGTCCCGGAATGATTTCCACGATTGACGAACCCCGGGGTGCGTTTACGTGTCGATCATAAACACTCGCAGTTTTGGCCGATTCTGGCCAGTTTCGTGGACTATTACCACTGTTTTGGGGTCCCGGAGTGATTTCCACGATTGACGAACCCCGGGGTGCATTTACGTGTCGGTCATCAACACCCGCAGTTTTGGCCGATTCTGACCCGTTTCGTGGACTATCACTCACTGTTTTGGGGTCCCAGAGTGATTTTCACGATCGACAAACCCCGAGGTGCGTTTACGTGTCGGTCATCAACACTCGCAGTTTTGACCGATTCTGTCCTGTTTCATGGACTATTACTAACTGTATTGGTGTCCCGGACTGATTTCCATGATTGACGAACCCCGAGGTGTGTTTAAGTGTCGGTCATCAACACCCGCAGTTTTGGCCGATTCTGACCCGTTTCATGGACTACTCACTGTTTTAGGGCCCAAGAGTGATTTCCACGGTTGACGAACCCCGGGGTGCGTTTACTTGTCGGTCATAAACACTCGCAGTTTTGGCCGATTCTTGCCAGTTTCGTTTACTATTACTCACTGTTTTGGTGTCCCGGTGTGATTTCCACGATTGACGAACCTCGAGGTGCATTTACGTGTCGGTCATCAACACCCGCAGTTTTGGCCGATTCTAACCCATTTCGTGAACTATTACTCATTGTTTTGGGGTCCCGGAGTAATTTCCATGATTGACGAACCCAGGGGTGCGTTTACGTTTCGGTCATCAACAACCGCAGTTTTGGCCGATCCTGACCCATTTCGTGGACAATTACTCACTGTTTTGGGGTCCCGGGCTTAATTCCATGATTGACGAACCCCGGGGTGTGTTTACGTGTCGGTCATCAACACTTGCAGTTTTGGCCGATTCTGGCCCGTTTCATGGACAATTACTCACTGTTTTGGGGTCCCGGACTTATTTCCATGATTGACGAACCCCGGGGCGCGTTTACGTGCCGGTCATAAATACTCGCAGTTTTGGCCGATTTTGGCCAGTTTCGTGGACTATTACTGACGGTTTTGGGGTCCTAGCGTGATTTCCACGATTGACGAACCTCGGGGTGCATTTACATGTCGGTTATCAACACTCGCAGTTTTGACCGATTTTGGCCTGTTTCATGGACTATTACTGAGTATTTTGGTGTCCCGGAATGATTTCCACGATTGACGAACCCCGGGGTGCGTTTACGTGTCGATCATAAACACTCGCAGTTTTGGCCGATTCTGGCCAGTTTCGTGGACTATTACCACTGTTTTGGGGTCCCGGAGTGATTTCCACGATTGACGAACCCCGGGGTGCATTTACGTGTCGGTCATCAACACCCGCAGTTTTGGCCGATTCTGACCCGTTTCGTGGACTATCACTCACTGTTTTGGGGTCCCAGAGTGATTTTCACGATCGACAAACCCCGAGGTGCGTTTACGTGTCGGTCATCAACACTCGCAGTTTTGACCGATTCTGTCCTGTTTCATGGACTATTACTAACTGTATTGGTGTCCCGGACTGATTTCCATGATTGACGAACCCCGAGGTGTGTTTAAGTGTCGGTCATCAACACCCGCAGTTTTGGCCGATTCTGACCCGTTTCATGGACTACTCACTGTTTTAGGGCCCAAGAGTGATTTCCACGGTTGACGAACCCCGGGGTGCGTTTACTTGTCGGTCATAAACACTCGCAGTTTTGGCCGATTCTTGCCAGTTTCGTTTACTATTACTCACTGTTTTGGTGTCCCGGTGTGATTTCCACGATTGACGAACCTCGAGGTGCATTTACGTGTCGGTCATCAACACCCGCAGTTTTGGCCGATTCTAACCCATTTCGTGAACTATTACTCATTGTTTTGGGGTCCCGGAGTAATTTCCATGATTGACGAACCCAGGGGTGCGTTTACGTTTCGGTCATCAACAACCGCAGTTTTGGCCGATCCTGACCCATTTCGTGGACAATTACTCACTGTTTTGGGGTCCCGGGCTTAATTCCATGATTGACGAACCCCGGGGTGTGTTTACGTGTCGGTCATCAACACTTGCAGTTTTGGCCGATTCTGGCCCGTTTCATGGACAATTACTCACTGTTTTGGGGTCCCGGACTTATTTCCATGATTGACGAACCCCGGGGCGCGTTTACGTGCCGGTCATAAATACTCGCAGTTTTGGCCGATTTTGGCCAGTTTCGTGGACTATTACTGACGGTTTTGGGGTCCTAGCGTGATTTCCACGATTGACGAACCTCGGGGTGCATTTACATGTCGGTTATCAACACTCGCAGTTTTGACCGATTTTGGCCTGTTTCATGGACTATTACTGAGTATTTTGGTGTCCCGGAATGATTTCCACGATTGACGAACCCCGGGGTGCGTTTACGTGTCGATCATAAACACTCGCAGTTTTGGCCGATTCTGGCCAGTTTCGTGGACTATTACCACTGTTTTGGGGTCCCGGAGTGATTTCCACGATTGACGAACCCCGGGGTGCATTTACGTGTCGGTCATCAACACCCGCAGTTTTGGCCGATTCTGACCCGTTTCGTGGACTATTACTCACTGTTTTGGGGTCCCAGAGTGATTTTCACGATCGACAAACCCCGAGGTGCGTTTACGTGTCGGTCATCAACACTCGCAGTTTTGACCGATTCTGTCCTGTTTCATGGACTATTACTAACTGTATTGGTGTCCCGGACTGATTTCCATGATTGACGAACCCCGAGGTGTGTTTAAGTGTCGGTCATCAACACCCGCAGTTTTGGCCGATTCTGACCCGTTTCGTGGACTACTCACTGTTTTGGGGCCCAAGAGTGATTTCCACGGTTGACGAACCCCGGGGTGCGTTTACTTGTCGGTCATAAACACTCGCAGTTTTGGCCGATTCTTGCCAGTTTCGTTTACTATTACTCACTGTTTTGGTGTCCCGGTGTGATTTCCACGATTGACGAACCTCGAGGTGCATTTACGTGTCGGTCATCAACACCCGCAGTTTTGGCCGATTCTGACCCATTTCGTGGACTATTACTCATTGTTTTGGGGTCCCGGAGTGATTTCCATGATTGACGAACCCAGGGGTGCGTTTACGTTTCGGTCATCAACAACCGCAGTTTTGGCCGATCCTGACCCATTTCGTGGACAATTACTCACTGTTTTGGGGTCCCGGGCTTAATTCCATGATTGACGAACCCCGGGGTGTGTTTACGTGTCGGTCATCAACACTTGCAGTTTTGGCCGATTCTGGCCCGTTTCATGGACAATTACTCACTGTTTTGGGGTCCCGGACTTATTTCCATGATTGACGAACCCCGGGGCGCGTTTACGTGCCGGTCATAAATACTCGCAGTTTTGGCCGATTTTGGCCAGTTTCGTGGACTATTACTGACGGTTTTGGGGTCCTAGCGTGATTTCCACGATTGACGAACCTCGGGGTGCATTTACATGTCGGTTATCAACACTCGCAGTTTTGACCGATTTTGGCCTGTTTCATGGACTATTACTGAGTATTTTGGTGTCCCGGAATGATTTCCACGATTGACGAACCCCGGGGTGCGTTTACGTGTCGATCATAAACACTCGCAGTTTTGGCCGATTCTGGCCAGTTTCGTGGACTATTACCACTGTTTTGGGGTCCCGGAGTGATTTCCACGATTGACGAACCCCGGGGTGCATTTACGTGTCGGTCATCAACACCCGCAGTTTTGGCCGATTCTGACCCGTTTCGTGGACTATTACTCACTGTTTTGGGGTCCCAGAGTGATTTTCACGATCGACAAACCCCGAGGTGCGTTTACGTGTCGGTCATCAACACTCGCAGTTTTGACCGATTCTGTCCTGTTTCATGGACTATTACTAACTGTATTGGTGTCCCGGACTGATTTCCATGATTGACGAACCCCGAGGTGTGTTTAAGTGTCGGTCATCAACACCCGCAGTTTTGGCCGATTCTGACCCGTTTCGTGGACTACTCACTGTTTTGGGGCCCAAGAGTGATTTCCACGGTTGACGAACCCCGGGGTGCGTTTACTTGTCGGTCATAAACACTCGCAGTTTTGGCCGATTCTTGCCAGTTTCGTTTACTATTACTCACTGTTTTGGTGTCCCGGTGTGATTTCCACGATTGACGAACCTCGAGGTGCATTTACGTGTCGGTCATCAACACCCGCAGTTTTGGCCGATTCTGACCCATTTCGTGGACTATTACTCATTGTTTTGGGGTCCCGGAGTGATTTCCATGATTGACGAACCCAGGGGTGCGTTTACGTTTCGGTCATCAACAACCGCAGTTTTGGCCGATCCTGACCTATTTCGTGGACAATTACTCACTGTTTTGGGGTCCCGGGCTTAATTCCATGATTGACGAACCCCGGGGTGTGTTTACGTGTCGGTCATCAACACTTGCAGTTTTGGCCGATTCTGGCCCGTTTCATGGACAATTACTCACTGTTTTGGGGTCCCGGACTTATTTCCATGATTGACGAACCCCGGGGCGCGTTTACGTGCCGGTCATAAATACTCGCAGTTTTGGCCGATTTTGGCCAGTTTCGTGGACTATTACTGACGGTTTTGGGGTCCTAGCGTGATTTCCACGATTGACGAACCTCGGGGTGCATTTACATGTCGGTTATCAACACTCGCAGTTTTGACCGATTTTGGCCTGTTTCATGGACTATTACTGAGTATTTTGGTGTCCCGGAATGATTTCCACGATTGACGAACCCCGGGGTGCGTTTACGTGTCGATCATAAACACTCGCAGTTTTGGCCGATTCTGGCCAGTTTCGTGGACTATTACTCATTGTTTTGGGGTCCCGGAGTGATTTCCATGATTGACGAACCCAGGGGTGCGTTTACGTTTCGGTCATCAACAACCGCAGTTTTGGCCGATCCTGACCCATTTCGTGGACAATTACTCACTGTTTTGGGGTCCCGGGCTTAATTCCATGATTGACGAACCCCGGGGTGTGTTTACGTGTCGGTCATCAACACTTGCAGTTTTGGCCGATTCTGGCCCGTTTCATGGACAATTACTCACTGTTTTGGGGTCCCGGACTTATTTCCATGATTGACGAACCCCGGGGCGCGTTTACGTGCCGGTCATAAATACTCGCAGTTTTGGCCGATTTTGGCCAGTTTCGTGGACTATTACTGACGGTTTTGGGGTCCTAGCGTGATTTCCACGATTGACGAACCTCGGGGTGCATTTACATGTCGGTTATCAACACTCGCAGTTTTGACCGATTTTGGCCTGTTTCATGGACTATTACTGAGTATTTTGGTGTCCCGGAATGATTTCCACGATTGACGAACCCCGGGGTGCGTTTACGTGTCGATCATAAACACTCGCAGTTTTGGCCGATTCTGGCCAGTTTCGTGGACTATTACCACTGTTTTGGGGTCCCGGAGTGATTTCCACGATTGACGAACCCCGGGGTGCATTTACGTGTCGGTCATCAACACCCGCAGTTTTGGCCGATTCTGACCCGTTTCGTGGACTATTACTCACTGTTTTGGGGTCCCAGAGTGATTTTCACGATCGACAAACCCCGAGGTGCGTTTACGTGTCGGTCATCAACACTCGCAGTTTTGACCGATTCTGTCCTGTTTCATGGACTATTACTAACTGTATTGGTGTCCCGGACTGATTTCCATGATTGACGAACCCCGAGGTGTGTTTAAGTGTCGGTCATCAACACCCGCAGTTTTGGCCGATTCTGACCCGTTTCGTGGACTACTCACTGTTTTGGGGCCCAAGAGTGATTTCCACGGTTGACGAACCCCGGGGTGCGTTTACTTGTCGGTCATAAACACTCGCAGTTTTGGCCGATTCTTGCCAGTTTCGTTTACTATTACTCACTGTTTTGGTGTCCCGGTGTGATTTCCACGATTGACGAACCTCGAGGTGCATTTACGTGTCGGTCATCAACACCCGCAGTTTTGGCCGATTCTGACCCATTTCGTGGACTATTACTCATTGTTTTGGGGTCCCGGAGTGATTTCCATGATTGACGAACCCAGGGGTGCGTTTACGTTTCGGTCATCAACAACCGCAGTTTTGGCCGATCCTGACCTATTTCGTGGACAATTACTCACTGTTTTGGGGTCCCGGGCTTAATTCCATGATTGACGAACCCCGGGGTGTGTTTACGTGTCGGTCATCAACACTTGCAGTTTTGGCCGATTCTGGCCCGTTTCATGGACAATTACTCACTGTTTTGGGGTCCCGGACTTATTTCCATGATTGACGAACCCCGGGGCGCGTTTACGTGCCGGTCATAAATACTCGCAGTTTTGGCCGATTTTGGCCAGTTTCGTGGACTATTACTGACGGTTTTGGGGTCCTAGCGTGATTTCCACGATTGACGAACCTCGGGGTGCATTTACATGTCGGTTATCAACACTCGCAGTTTTGACCGATTTTGGCCTGTTTCATGGACTATTACTGAGTATTTTGGTGTCCCGGAATGATTTCCACGATTGACGAACCCCGGGGTGCGTTTACGTGTCGATCATAAACACTCGCAGTTTTGGCCGATTCTGGCCAGTTTCGTGGACTATTACCACTGTTTTGGGGTCCCGGAGTGATTTCCACGATTGACGAACCCCGGGGTGCATTTACGTGTCGGTCATCAACACCCGCAGTTTTGGCCGATTCTGACCCGTTTCGTGGACTATTACTCACTGTTTTGGGGTCCCAGAGTGATTTTCACGATCGACAAACCCCGAGGTGCGTTTACGTGTCGGTCATCAACACTCGCAGTTTTGACCGATTCTGTCCTGTTTCATGGACTATTACTAACTGTATTGGTGTCCCGGACTGATTTCCATGATTGACGAACCCCGAGGTGTGTTTAAGTGTCGGTCATCAACACCCGCAGTTTTGGCCGATTCTGACCCGTTTCGTGGACTACTCACTGTTTTGGGGCCCAAGAGTGATTTCCACGGTTGACGAACCCCGGGGTGCGTTTACTTGTCGGTCATAAACACTCGCAGTTTTGGCCGATTCTTGCCAGTTTCGTTTACTATTACTCACTGTTTTGGTGTCCCGGTGTGATTTCCACGATTGACGAACCTCGAGGTGCATTTACGTGTCGGTCATCAACACCCGCAGTTTTGGCCGATTCTGACCCATTTCGTGGACTATTACTCATTGTTTTGGGGTCCCGGAGTGATTTCCATGATTGACGAACCCAGGGGTGCGTTTACGTTTCGGTCATCAACAACCGCAGTTTTGGCCGATCCTGACCCATTTCGTGGACAATTACTCACTGTTTTGGGGTCCCGGGCTTAATTCCATGATTGACGAACCCCGGGGTGTGTTTACGTGTCGGTCATCAACACTTGCAGTTTTGGCCGATTCTGGCCCGTTTCATGGACAATTACTCACTGTTTTGGGGTCCCGGACTTATTTCCATGATTGACGAACCCCGGGGCGCGTTTACGTGCCGGTCATAAATACTCGCAGTTTTGGCCGATTTTGGCCAGTTTCGTGGACTATTACTGACGGTTTTGGGGTCCTAGCGTGATTTCCACGATTGACGAACCTCGGGGTGCATTTACATGTCGGTTATCAACACTCGCAGTTTTGACCGATTTTGGCCTGTTTCATGGACTATTACTGAGTATTTTGGTGTCCCGGAATGATTTCCACGATTGACGAACCCCGGGGTGCGTTTACGTGTCGATCATAAACACTCGCAGTTTTGGCCGATTCTGGCCAGTTTCGTGGACTATTACCACTGTTTTGGGGTCCCGGAGTGATTTCCACGATTGACGAACCCCGGGGTGCATTTACGTGTCGGTCATCAACACCCGCAGTTTTGGCCGATTCTGACCCGTTTCGTGGACTATTACTCACTGTTTTGGGGTCCCAGAGTGATTTTCACGATCGACAAACCCCGAGGTGCGTTTACGTGTCGGTCATCAACACTCGCAGTTTTGACCGATTCTGTCCTGTTTCATGGACTATTACTAACTGTATTGGTGTCCCGGACTGATTTCCATGATTGACGAACCCCGAGGTGTGTTTAAGTGTCGGTCATCAACACCCGCAGTTTTGGCCGATTCTGACCCGTTTCGTGGACTACTCACTGTTTTGGGGCCCAAGAGTGATTTCCACGGTTGACGAACCCCGGGGTGCGTTTACTTGTCGGTCATAAACACTCGCAGTTTTGGCCGATTCTTGCCAGTTTCGTTTACTATTACTCACTGTTTTGGTGTCCCGGTGTGATTTCCACGATTGACGAACCTCGAGGTGCATTTACGTGTCGGTCATCAACACCCGCAGTTTTGGCCGATTCTGACCCATTTCGTGGACTATTACTCATTGTTTTGGGGTCCCGGAGTGATTTCCATGATTGACGAACCCAGGGGTGCGTTTACGTTTCGGTCATCAACAACCGCAGTTTTGGCCGATCCTGACCTATTTCGTGGACAATTACTCACTGTTTTGGGGTCCCGGGCTTAATTCCATGATTGACGAACCCCGGGGTGTGTTTACGTGTCGGTCATCAACACTTGCAGTTTTGGCCGATTCTGGCCCGTTTCATGGACAATTACTCACTGTTTTGGGGTCCCGGACTTATTTCCATGATTGACGAACCCCGGGGCGCGTTTACGTGCCGGTCATAAATACTCGCAGTTTTGGCCGATTTTGGCCAGTTTCGTGGACTATTACTGACGGTTTTGGGGTCCTAGCGTGATTTCCACGATTGACGAACCTCGGGGTGCATTTACATGTCGGTTATCAACACTCGCAGTTTTGACCGATTTTGGCCTGTTTCATGGACTATTACTGAGTATTTTGGTGTCCCGGAATGATTTCCACGATTGACGAACCCCGGGGTGCGTTTACGTGTCGATCATAAACACTCACAGTTTTGGCCGATTCTGGCCAGTTTCGTGGACTATTACCACTGTTTTGGGGTCCCGGAGTGATTTCCACGATTGACGAACCCCGGGGTGCATTTACGTGTCGGTCATCAACACCCGCAGTTTTGGCCGATTCTGACCCGTTTCGTGGACTATTACTCACTGTTTTGGGGTCCCAGAGTGATTTTCACGATCGACAAACCCCGAGGTGCGTTTACGTGTCGGTCATCAACACTCGCAGTTTTGACCGATTCTGTCCTGTTTCATGGACTATTACTAACTGTATTGGTGTCCCGGACTGATTTCCATGATTGACGAACCCCGAGGTGTGTTTAAGTGTCGGTCATCAACACCCGCAGTTTTGGCCGATTCTGACCCGTTTCATGGACTACTCACTGTTTTGGGGCCCAAGAGTGATTTCCACGGTTGACGAACCCCGGGGTGCGTTTACTTGTCGGTCATAAACACTCGCAGTTTTGGCCGATTCTTGCCAGTTTCGTTTACTATTACTCACTTTTTTGGTGTCCCGGTGTGATTTCCACGATTGACGAACCTCGAGGTGCATTTACGTGTCGGTCATCAACACCCGCAGTTTTGGCCGATTCTGACCCATTTCGTGGACTATTACTCATTGTTTTGGGGTCCCGGAGTGATTTCCATGATTGACGAACCCAGGGGTGCGTTTACGTTTCGGTCATCAACAACCGCAGTTTTGGCCGATCCTGACCCATTTCGTGGACAATTACTCACTGTTTTGGGGTCCCGGGCTTAATTCCATGATTGACGAACCCCGGGGTGTGTTTACGTGTCGGTCATCAACACTTGCAGTTTTGGCCGATTCTGGCCCGTTTCATGGACAATTACTCACTGTTTTGGGGTCCCGGACTTATTTCCATGATTGACGAACCCCGGGGCGCGTTTACGTGCCGGTCATAAATACTCGCAGTTTTGGCCGATTTTGGCCAGTTTCGTGGACTATTACTGACGGTTTTGGGGTCCTAGCGTGATTTCCACGATTGACGAACCTCGGGGTGCATTTACATGTCGGTTATCAACACTCGCAGTTTTGACCGATTTTGGCCTGTTTCATGGACTATTACTGAGTATTTTGGTGTCCCGGAATGATTTCCACGATTGACGAACCCCGGGGTGCGTTTACGTGTCGATCATAAACACTCGCAGTTTTGGCCGATTCTGGCCAGTTTCGTGGACTATTACCACTGTTTTGGGGTCCCGGAGTGATTTCCACGATTGACGAACCCCGGGGTGCATTTACGTGTCGGTCATCAACACCCGCAGTTTTGGCCGATTCTGACCCGTTTCGTGGACTATTACTCACTGTTTTGGGGTCCCAGAGTGATTTTCACGATCGACAAACCCCGAGGTGCGTTTACGTGTCGGTCATCAACACTCGCAGTTTTGACCGATTCTGTCCTGTTTCATGGACTATTA
The DNA here is from genome assembly GCA_032464435.1 of Aegilops umbellulata. Classification (NCBI taxonomy): domain Eukaryota; kingdom Viridiplantae; phylum Streptophyta; class Magnoliopsida; order Poales; family Poaceae; genus Aegilops; species Aegilops umbellulata. The sequence goes on along the minus strand of CP136057.1, from coordinate 584,826 downwards.
CTAACTGTATTGGTGTCCCGGACTGATTTCCATGATTGACGAACCCCGAGGTGTGTTTAAGTGTCGGTCATCAACACCCGCAGTTTTGGCCGATTCTGACCCGTTTCGTGGACTACTCACTGTTTTGGGGCCCAAGAGTGATTTCCACGGTTGACGAACCCCGGGGTGCGTTTACTTGTCGGTCATAAACACTCGCAGTTTTGGCCGATTCTTGCCAGTTTCGTTTACTATTACTCACTGTTTTGGTGTCCCGGTGTGATTTCCACGATTGACGAACCTCGAGGTGCATTTACGTGTCGGTCATCAACACCCGCAGTTTTGGCCGATTCTGACCCATTTCGTGGACTATTACTCATTGTTTTGGGGTCCCGGAGTGATTTCCATGATTGACGAACCCAGGGGTGCGTTTACGTTTCGGTCATCAACAACCGCAGTTTTGGCCGATCCTGACCTATTTCGTGGACAATTACTCACTGTTTTGGGGTCCCGGGCTTAATTCCATGATTGACGAACCCCGGGGTGTGTTTACGTGTCGGTCATCAACACTTGCAGTTTTGGCCGATTCTGGCCCGTTTCATGGACAATTACTCACTGTTTTGGGGTCCCGGACTTATTTCCATGATTGACGAACCCCGGGGCGCGTTTACGTGCCGGTCATAAATACTCGCAGTTTTGGCCGATTTTGGCCAGTTTCGTGGACTATTACTGACGGTTTTGGGGTCCTAGCGTGATTTCCACGATTGACGAACCTCGGGGTGCATTTACATGTCGGTTATCAACACTCGCAGTTTTGACCGATTTTGGCCTGTTTCATGGACTATTACTGAGTATTTTGGTGTCCCGGAATGATTTCCACGATTGACGAACCCCGGGGTGCGTTTACGTGTCGATCATAAACACTCGCAGTTTTGGCCGATTCTGGCCAGTTTCGTGGACTATTACCACTGTTTTGGGGTCCCGGAGTGATTTCCACGATTGACGAACCCCGGGGTGCATTTACGTGTCGGTCATCAACACCCGCAGTTTTGGCCGATTCTGACCCGTTTCGTGGACTATTACTCACTGTTTTGGGGTCCCAGAGTGATTTTCACGATCGACAAACCCCGAGGTGCGTTTACGTGTCGGTCATCAACACTCGCAGTTTTGACCGATTCTGTCCTGTTTCATGGACTATTACTAACTGTATTGGTGTCCCGGACTGATTTCCATGATTGACGAACCCCGAGGTGTGTTTAAGTGTCGGTCATCAACACCCGCAGTTTTGGCCGATTCTGACCCGTTTCATGGACTACTCACTGTTTTGGGGCCCAAGAGTGATTTCCACGGTTGACGAACCCCGGGGTGCGTTTACTTGTCGGTCATAAACACTCGCAGTTTTGGCCGATTCTTGCCAGTTTCGTTTACTATTACTCACTTTTTTGGTGTCCCGGTGTGATTTCCACGATTGACGAACCTCGAGGTGCATTTACGTGTCGGTCATCAACACCCGCAGTTTTGGCCGATTCTGACCCATTTCGTGGACTATTACTCATTGTTTTGGGGTCCCGGAGTGATTTCCATGATTGACGAACCCAGGGGTGCGTTTACGTTTCGGTCATCAACAACCGCAGTTTTGGCCGATCCTGACCCATTTCGTGGACAATTACTCACTGTTTTGGGGTCCCGGGCTTAATTCCATGATTGACGAACCCCGGGGTGTGTTTACGTGTCGGTCATCAACACTTGCAGTTTTGGCCGATTCTGGCCCGTTTCATGGACAATTACTCACTGTTTTGGGGTCCCGGACTTATTTCCATGATTGACGAACCCCGGGGCGCGTTTACGTGCCGGTCATAAATACTCGCAGTTTTGGCCGATTTTGGCCAGTTTCGTGGACTATTACTGACGGTTTTGGGGTCCTAGCGTGATTTCCACGATTGACGAACCTCGGGGTGCATTTACATGTCGGTTATCAACACTCGCAGTTTTGACCGATTTTGGCCTGTTTCATGGACTATTACTGAGTATTTTGGTGTCCCGGAATGATTTCCACGATTGACGAACCCCGGGGTGCGTTTACGTGTCGATCATAAACACTCGCAGTTTTGGCCGATTCTGGCCAGTTTCGTGGACTATTACCACTGTTTTGGGGTCCCGGAGTGATTTCCACGATTGACGAACCCCGGGGTGCATTTACGTGTCGGTCATCAACACCCGCAGTTTTGGCCGATTCTGACCCGTTTCGTGGACTATTACTCACTGTTTTGGGGTCCCAGAGTGATTTTCACGATCGACAAACCCCGAGGTGCGTTTACGTGTCGGTCATCAACACTCGCAGTTTTGACCGATTCTGTCCTGTTTCATGGACTATTACTAACTGTATTGGTGTCCCGGACTGATTTCCATGATTGACGAACCCCGAGGTGTGTTTAAGTGTCGGTCATCAACACCCGCAGTTTTGGCCGATTCTGACCCGTTTCGTGGACTACTCACTGTTTTGGGGCCCAAGAGTGATTTCCACGGTTGACGAACCCCGGGGTGCGTTTACTTGTCGGTCATAAACACTCGCAGTTTTGGCCGATTCTTGCCAGTTTCGTTTACTATTACTCACTGTTTTGGTGTCCCGGTGTGATTTCCACGATTGACGAACCTCGAGGTGCATTTACGTGTCGGTCATCAACACCCGCAGTTTTGGCCGATTCTGACCCATTTCGTGGACTATTACTCATTGTTTTGGTCCCGGAGTGATTTCCATGATTGACGAACCCAGGGGTGCGTTTACGTTTCGGTCATCAACAACCGCAGTTTTGGCCGATCCTGACCCATTTCGTGGACAATTACTCACTGTTTTGGGGTCCCGGGCTTAATTCCATGATTGACGAACCCCGGGGTGTGTTTACGTGTCGGTCATCAACACTTGCAGTTTTGGCCGATTCTGGCCCGTTTCATGGACAATTACTCACTGTTTTGGGGTCCCGGACTTATTTCCATGATTGACGAACCCCGGGGCGCGTTTACGTGCCGGTCATAAATACTCGCAGTTTTGGCCGATTTTGGCCAGTTTCGTGGACTATTACTGACGGTTTTGGGGTCCTAGCGTGATTTCCACGATTGACGAACCTCGGGGTGCATTTACATGTCGGTTATCAACACTCGCAGTTTTGACCGATTTTGGCCTGTTTCATGGACTATTACTGAGTATTTTGGTGTCCCGGAATGATTTCCACGATTGACGAACCCCGGGGTGCGTTTACGTGTCGATCATAAACACTCGCAGTTTTGGCCGATTCTGGCCAGTTTCGTGGACTATTACCACTGTTTTGGGGTCCCGGAGTGATTTCCACGATTGACGAACCCCGGGGTGCATTTACGTGTCGGTCATCAACACCCGCAGTTTTGGCCGATTCTGACCCGTTTCGTGGACTATTACTCACTGTTTTGGGGTCCCAGAGTGATTTTCACGATCGACAAACCCCGAGGTGCGTTTACGTGTCGGTCATCAACACTCGCAGTTTTGACCGATTCTGTCCTGTTTCATGGACTATTACTAACTGTATTGGTGTCCCGGACTGATTTCCATGATTGACGAACCCCGAGGTGTGTTTAAGTGTCGGTCATTAACACCCGCAGTTTTGGCCGATTCTGACCCGTTTCGTGGACTACTCACTGTTTTGGGGCCCAAGAGTGATTTCCACGGTTGACGAACCCCGGGGTGCGTTTACTTGTCGGTCATAAACACTCGCAGTTTTGGCCGATTCTTGCCAGTTTCGTTTACTATTACTCACTGTTTTGGTGTCCCGGTGTGATTTCCACGATTGACGAACCTCGAGGTGCATTTACGTGTCGGTCATCAACACCCGCAGTTTTGGCCGATTCTGACCCATTTCGTGGACTATTACTCATTGTTTTGGGGTCCCGGAGTGATTTCCATGATTGACGAACCCAGGGGTGCGTTTACGTTTCGGTCATCAACAACCGCAGTTTTGGCCGATCCTGACCTATTTCGTGGACAATTACTCACTGTTTTGGGGTCCCGGGCTTAATTCCATGATTGACGAACCCCGGGGTGTGTTTACGTGTCGGTCATCAACACTTGCAGTTTTGGCCGATTCTGGCCCGTTTCATGGACAATTACTCACTGTTTTGGGGTCCCGGACTTATTTCCATGATTGACGAACCCCGGGGCGCGTTTACGTGCCGGTCATAAATACTCGCAGTTTTGGCCGATTTTGGCCAGTTTCGTGGACTATTACTGACGGTTTTGGGGTCCTAGCGTGATTTCCACGATTGACGAACCTCGGGGTGCATTTACATGTCGGTTATCAACACTCGCAGTTTTGACCGATTTTGGCCTGTTTCATGGACTATTACTGAGTATTTTGGTGTCCCGGAATGATTTCCACGATTGACGAACCCCGGGGTGCGTTTACGTGTCGATCATAAACACTCGCAGTTTTGGCCGATTCTGGCCAGTTTCGTGGACTATTACCACTGTTTTGGGGTCCCGGAGTGATTTCCACGATTGACGAACCCCGGGGTGCATTTACGTGTCGGTCATCAACACCCGCAGTTTTGGCCGATTCTGACCCGTTTCGTGGACTATTACTCACTGTTTTGGGGTCCCAGAGTGATTTTCACGATCGACAAACCCCGAGGTGCGTTTACGTGTCGGTCATCAACACTCGCAGTTTTGACCGATTCTGTCCTGTTTCATGGACTATTACTAACTGTATTGGTGTCCCGGACTGATTTCCATGATTGACGAACCCCGAGGTGTGTTTAAGTGTCGGTCATCAACACCCGCAGTTTTGGCCGATTCTGACCCGTTTCATGGACTACTCACTGTTTTGGGGCCCAAGAGTGATTTCCACGGTTGACGAACCCCGGGGTGCGTTTACTTGTCGGTCATAAACACTCGCAGTTTTGGCCGATTCTTGCCAGTTTCGTTTACTATTACTCACTTTTTTGGTGTCCCGGTGTGATTTCCACGATTGACGAACCTCGAGGTGCATTTACGTGTCGGTCATCAACACCCGCAGTTTTGGCCGATTCTGACCCATTTCGTGGACTATTACTCATTGTTTTGGGGTCCCGGAGTGATTTCCATGATTGACGAACCCAGGGGTGCGTTTACGTTTCGGTCATCAACAACCGCAGTTTTGGCCGATCCTGACCCATTTCGTGGACAATTACTCACTGTTTTGGGGTCCCGGGCTTAATTCCATGATTGACGAACCCCGGGGTGTGTTTACGTGTCGGTCATCAACACTTGCAGTTTTGGCCGATTCTGGCCCGTTTCATGGACAATTACTCACTGTTTTGGGGTCCCGGACTTATTTCCATGATTGACGAACCCCGGGGCGCGTTTACGTGCCGGTCATAAATACTCGCAGTTTTGGCCGATTTTGGCCAGTTTCGTGGACTATTACTGACGGTTTTGGGGTCCTAGCGTGATTTCCACGATTGACGAACCTCGGGGTGCATTTACATGTCGGTTATCAACACTCGCAGTTTTGACCGATTTTGGCCTGTTTCATGGACTATTACTGAGTATTTTGGTGTCCCGGAATGATTTCCACGATTGACGAACCCCGGGGTGCGTTTACGTGTCGATCATAAACACTCGCAGTTTTGGCCGATTCTGGCCAGTTTCGTGGACTATTACCACTGTTTTGGGGTCCCGGAGTGATTTCCACGATTGACGAACCCCGGGGTGCATTTACGTGTCGGTCATCAACACCCGCAGTTTTGGCCGATTCTGACCCGTTTCGTGGACTATTACTCACTGTTTTGGGGTCCCAGAGTGATTTTCACGATCGACAAACCCCGAGGTGCGTTTACGTGTCGGTCATCAACACTCGCAGTTTTGACCGATTCTGTCCTGTTTCATGGACTATTACTAACTGTATTGGTGTCCCGGACTGATTTCCATGATTGACGAACCCCGAGGTGTGTTTAAGTGTCGGTCATCAACACCCGCAGTTTTGGCCGATTCTGACCCGTTTCGTGGACTACTCACTGTTTTGGGGCCCAAGAGTGATTTCCACGGTTGACGAACCCCGGGGTGCGTTTACTTGTCGGTCATAAACACTCGCAGTTTTGGCCGATTCTTGCCAGTTTCGTTTACTATTACTCACTGTTTTGGTGTCCCGGTGTGATTTCCACGATTGACGAACCTCGAGGTGCATTTACGTGTCGGTCATCAACACCCGCAGTTTTGGCCGATTCTGACCCATTTCGTGGACTATTACTCATTGTTTTGGGGTCCCGGAGTGATTTCCATGATTGACGAACCCAGGGGTGCGTTTACGTTTCGGTCATCAACAACCGCAGTTTTGGCCGATCCTGACCTATTTCGTGGACAATTACTCACTGTTTTGGGGTCCCGGGCTTAATTCCATGATTGACGAACCCCGGGGTGTGTTTACGTGTCGGTCATCAACACTTGCAGTTTTGGCCGATTCTGGCCCGTTTCATGGACAATTACTCACTGTTTTGGGGTCCCGGACTTATTTCCATGATTGACGAACCCCGGGGCGCGTTTACGTGCCGGTCATAAATACTCGCAGTTTTGGCCGATTTTGGCCAGTTTCGTGGACTATTACTGACGGTTTTGGGGTCCTAGCGTGATTTCCACGATTGACGAACCTCGGGGTGCATTTACATGTCGGTTATCAACACTCGCAGTTTTGACCGATTTTGGCCTGTTTCATGGACTATTACTGAGTATTTTGGTGTCCCGGAATGATTTCCACGATTGACGAACCCCGGGGTGCGTTTACGTGTCGATCATAAACACTCGCAGTTTTGGCCGATTCTGGCCAGTTTCGTGGACTATTACCACTGTTTTGGGGTCCCGGAGTGATTTCCACGATTGACGAACCCCGGGGTGCATTTACGTGTCGGTCATCAACACCCGCAGTTTTGGCCGATTCTGACCCGTTTCGTGGACTATTACTCACTGTTTTGGGGTCCCAGAGTGATTTTCACGATCGACAAACCCCGAGGTGCGTTTACGTGTCGGTCATCAACACTCGCAGTTTTGACCGATTCTGTCCTGTTTCATGGACTATTACTAACTGTATTGGTGTCCCGGACTGATTTCCATGATTGACGAACCCCGAGGTGTGTTTAAGTGTCGGTCATCAACACCCGCAGTTTTGGCCGATTCTGACCCGTTTCATGGACTACTCACTGTTTTGGGGCCCAAGAGTGATTTCCACGGTTGACGAACCCCGGGGTGCGTTTACTTGTCGGTCATAAACACTCGCAGTTTTGGCCGATTCTTGCCAGTTTCGTTTACTATTACTCACTTTTTTGGTGTCCCGGTGTGATTTCCACGATTGACGAACCTCGAGGTGCATTTACGTGTCGGTCATCAACACCCGCAGTTTTGGCCGATTCTGACCCATTTCGTGGACTATTACTCATTGTTTTGGGGTCCCGGAGTGATTTCCATGATTGACGAACCCAGGGGTGCGTTTACGTTTCGGTCATCAACAACCGCAGTTTTGGCCGATCCTGACCCATTTCGTGGACAATTACTCACTGTTTTGGGGTCCCGGGCTTAATTCCATGATTGACGAACCCCGGGGTGTGTTTACGTGTCGGTCATCAACACTTGCAGTTTTGGCCGATTCTGGCCCGTTTCATGGACAATTACTCACTGTTTTGGGGTCCCGGACTTATTTCCATGATTGACGAACCCCGGGGCGCGTTTACGTGCCGGTCATAAATACTCGCAGTTTTGGCCGATTTTGGCCAGTTTCGTGGACTATTACTGACGGTTTTGGGGTCCTAGCGTGATTTCCACGATTGACGAACCTCGGGGTGCATTTACATGTCGGTTATCAACACTCGCAGTTTTGACCGATTTTGGCCTGTTTCATGGACTATTACTGAGTATTTTGGTGTCCCGGAATGATTTCCACGATTGACGAACCCCGGGGTGCGTTTACGTGTCGATCATAAACACTCGCAGTTTTGGCCGATTCTGGCCAGTTTCGTGGACTATTACCACTGTTTTGGGGTCCCGGAGTGATTTCCACGATTGACGAACCCCGGGGTGCATTTACGTGTCGGTCATCAACACCCGCAGTTTTGGCCGATTCTGACCCGTTTCGTGGACTATTACTCACTGTTTTGGGGTCCCAGAGTGATTTTCACGATCGACAAACCCCGAGGTGCGTTTACGTGTCGGTCATCAACACTCGCAGTTTTGACCGATTCTGTCCTGTTTCATGGACTATTACTAACTGTATTGGTGTCCCGGACTGATTTCCATGATTGACGAACCCCGAGGTGTGTTTAAGTGTCGGTCATCAACACCCGCAGTTTTGGCCGATTCTGACCCGTTTCATGGACTACTCACTGTTTTGGGGCCCAAGAGTGATTTCCACGGTTGACGAACCCCGGGGTGCGTTTACTTGTCGGTCATAAACACTCGCAGTTTTGGCCGATTCTTGCCAGTTTCGTTTACTATTACTCACTTTTTTGGTGTCCCGGTGTGATTTCCACGATTGACGAACCTCGAGGTGCATTTACGTGTCGGTCATCAACACCCGCAGTTTTGGCCGATTCTGACCCATTTCGTGGACTATTACTCATTGTTTTGGGGTCCCGGAGTGATTTCCATGATTGACGAACCCAGGGGTGCGTTTACGTTTCGGTCATCAACAACCGCAGTTTTGGCCGATCCTGACCCATTTCGTGGACAATTACTCACTGTTTTGGGGTCCCGGGCTTAATTCCATGATTGACGAACCCCGGGGTGTGTTTACGTGTCGGTCATCAACACTTGCAGTTTTGGCCGATTCTGGCCCGTTTCATGGACAATTACTCACTGTTTTGGGGTCCCGGACTTATTTCCATGATTGACGAACCCCGGGGCGCGTTTACGTGCCGGTCATAAATACTCGCAGTTTTGGCCGATTTTGGCCAGTTTCATGGACTATTACTGACGGTTTTGGGGTCCTAGCGTGATTTCCACGATTGACGAACCTCGGGGTGCATTTACATGTCGGTTATCAACACTCGCAGTTTTGACCGATTTTGGCCTGTTTCATGGACTATTACTGAGTATTTTGGTGTCCCGGAATGATTTCCACGATTGACGAACCCCGGGGTGCGTTTACGTGTCGATCATAAACACTCGCAGTTTTGGCCGATTCTGGCCAGTTTCGTGGACTATTACCACTGTTTTGGGGTCCCGGAGTGATTTCCACGATTGACGAACCCCGGGGTGCATTTACGTGTCGGTCATCAACACCCGCAGTTTTGGCCGATTCTGACCCGTTTCGTGGACTATTACTCACTGTTTTGGGGTCCCAGAGTGATTTTCACGATCGACAAACCCCGAGGTGCGTTTACGTGTCGGTCATCAACACTCGCAGTTTTGACCGATTCTGTCCTGTTTCATGGACTATTACTAACTGTATTGGTGTCCCGGACTGATTTCCATGATTGACGAACCCCGAGGTGTGTTTAAGTGTCGGTCATCAACACCCGCAGTTTTGGCCGATTCTGACCCGTTTCGTGGACTACTCACTGTTTTGGGGCCCAAGAGTGATTTCCACGGTTGACGAACCCCGGGGTGCGTTTACTTGTCGGTCATAAACACTCGCAGTTTTGGCCGATTCTTGCCAGTTTCGTTTACTATTACTCACTGTTTTGGTGTCCCGGTGTGATTTCCACGATTGACGAACCTCGAGGTGCATTTACGTGTCGGTCATCAACACCCGCAGTTTTGGCCGATTCTGACCCATTTCGTGGACTATTACTCATTGTTTTGGGGTCCCGGAGTGATTTCCATGATTGACGAACCCAGGGGTGCGTTTACGTTTCGGTCATCAACAACCGCAGTTTTGGCCGATCCTGACCTATTTCGTGGACAATTACTCACTGTTTTGGGGTCCCGGGCTTAATTCCATGATTGACGAACCCCGGGGTGTGTTTACGTGTCGGTCATCAACACTTGCAGTTTTGGCCGATTCTGGCCCGTTTCATGGACAATTACTCACTGTTTTGGGGTCCCGGACTTATTTCCATGATTGACGAACCCCGGGGCGCGTTTACGTGCCGGTCATAAATACTCGCAGTTTTGGCCGATTTTGGCCAGTTTCGTGGACTATTACTGACGGTTTTGGGGTCCTAGCGTGATTTCCACGATTGACGAACCTCGGGGTGCATTTACATGTCGGTTATCAACACTCGCAGTTTTGACCGATTTTGGCCTGTTTCATGGACTATTACTGAGTATTTTGGTGTCCCGGAATGATTTCCACGATTGACGAACCCCGGGGTGCGTTTACGTGTCGATCATAAACACTCGCAGTTTTGGCCGATTCTGGCCAGTTTCGTGGACTATTACCACTGTTTTGGGGTCCCGGAGTGATTTCCACGATTGACGAACCCCGGGGTGCATTTACGTGTCGGTCATCAACACCCGCAGTTTTGGCCGATTCTGACCCGTTTCGTGGACTATTACTCACTGTTTTGGGGTCCCAGAGTGATTTTCACGATCGACAAACCCCGAGGTGCGTTTACGTGTCGGTCATCAACACTCGCAGTTTTGACCGATTCTGTCCTGTTTCATGGACTATTACTAACTGTATTGGTGTCCCGGACTGATTTCCATGATTGACGAACCCCGAGGTGTGTTTAAGTGTCGGTCATCAACACCCGCAGTTTTGGCCGATTCTGACCCGTTTCATGGACTACTCACTGTTTTGGGGCCCAAGAGTGATTTCCACGGTTGACGAACCCCGGGGTGCGTTTACTTGTCGGTCATAAACACTCGCAGTTTTGGCCGATTCTTGCCAGTTTCGTTTACTATTACTCACTTTTTTGGTGTCCCGGTGTGATTTCCACGATTGACGAACCTCGAGGTGCATTTACGTGTCGGTCATCAACACCCGCAGTTTTGGCCGATTCTGACCCATTTCGTGGACTATTACTCATTGTTTTGGGGTCCCGGAGTGATTTCCATGATTGACGAACCCAGGGGTGCGTTTACGTTTCGGTCATCAACAACCGCAGTTTTGGCCGATCCTGACCCATTTCGTGGACAATTACTCACTGTTTTGGGGTCCCGGGCTTAATTCCATGATTGACGAACCCCGGGGTGTGTTTACGTGTCGGTCATCAACACTTGCAGTTTTGGCCGATTCTGGCCCGTTTCATGGACAATTACTCACTGTTTTGGGGTCCCGGACTTATTTCCATGATTGACGAACCCCGGGGCGCGTTTACGTGCCGGTCATAAATACTCGCAGTTTTGGCCGATTTTGGCCAGTTTCGTGGACTATTACTGACGGTTTTGGGGTCCTAGCGTGATTTCCACGATTGACGAACCTCGGGGTGCATTTACATGTCGGTTATCAACACTCGCAGTTTTGACCGATTTTGGCCTGTTTCATGGACTATTACTGAGTATTTTGGTGTCCCGGAATGATTTCCACGATTGACGAACCCCGGGGTGCGTTTACGTGTCGATCATAAACACTCGCAGTTTTGGCCGATTCTGGCCAGTTTCGTGGACTATTACCACTGTTTTGGGGTCCCGGAGTGATTTCCACGATTGACGAACCCCGGGGTGCATTTACGTGTCGGTCATCAACACCCGCAGTTTTGGCCGATTCTGACCCGTTTCGTGGACTATTACTCACTGTTTTGGGGTCCCAGAGTGATTTTCACGATCGACAAACCCCGAGGTGCGTTTACGTGTCGGTCATCAACACTCGCAGTTTTGACCGATTCTGTCCTGTTTCATGGACTATTACTAACTGTATTGGTGTCCCGGACTGATTTCCATGATTGACGAACCCCGAGGTGTGTTTAAGTGTCGGTCATCAACACCCGCAGTTTTGGCCGATTCTGACCCGTTTCGTGGACTACTCACTGTTTTGGGGCCCAAGAGTGATTTCCACGGTTGACGAACCCCGGGGTGCGTTTACTTGTCGGTCATAAACACTCGCAGTTTTGGCCGATTCTTGCCAGTTTCGTTTACTATTACTCACTGTTTTGGTGTCCCGGTGTGATTTCCACGATTGACGAACCTCGAGGTGCATTTACGTGTCGGTCATCAACACCCGCAGTTTTGGCCGATTCTGACCCATTTCGTGGACTATTACTCATTGTTTTGGGGTCCCGGAGTGATTTCCATGATTGACGAACCCAGGGGTGCGTTTACGTTTCGGTCATCAACAACCGCAGTTTTGGCCGATCCTGACCCATTTCGTGGACAATTACTCACTGTTTTGGGGTCCCGGGCTTAATTCCATGATTGACGAACCCCGGGGTGTGTTTACGTGTCGGTCATCAACACTTGCAGTTTTGGCCGATTCTGGCCCGTTTCATGGACAATTACTCACTGTTTTGGGGTCCCGGACTTATTTCCATGATTGACGAACCCCGGGGCGCGTTTACGTGCCGGTCATAAATACTCGCAGTTTTGGCCGATTTTGGCCAGTTTCGTGGACTATTACTGACGGTTTTGGGGTCCTAGCGTGATTTCCACGATTGACGAACCTCGGGGTGCATTTACATGTCGGTTATCAACACTCGCAGTTTTGACCGATTTTGGCCTGTTTCATGGACTATTACTGAGTATTTTGGTGTCCCGGAATGATTTCCACGATTGACGAACCCCGGGGTGCGTTTACGTGTCGATCATAAACACCCGCAGTTTTGGCCGATTCTGACCCGTTTCGTGGACTATTACTCACTGTTTTGGGGTCCCAGAGTGATTTTCACGATCGACAAACCCCGAGGTGCGTTTACGTGTCGGTCATCAACACTCGCAGTTTTGACCGATTCTGTCCTGTTTCATGGACTATTACTAACTGTATTGGTGTCCCGGACTGATTTCCATGATTGACGAACCCCGAGGTGTGTTTAAGTGTCGGTCATCAACACCCGCAGTTTTGGCCGATTCTGACCCGTTTCATGGACTACTCACTGTTTTGGGGCCCAAGAGTGATTTCCACGGTTGACGAACCCCGGGGTGCATTTACTTGTCGGTCATAAACACTCGCAGTTTTGGCCGATTCTTGCCAGTTTCGTTTACTATTACTCACTGTTTTGGTGTCCCGGTGTGATTTCCACGATTGACGAACCTCGAGGTGCATTTACGTGTCGGTCATCAACACCCGCAGTTTTGGCCGATTCTGACCCATTTCGTGGACTATTACTCATTGTTTTGGGGTCCCGGAGTGATTTCCATGATTGACGAACCCAGGGGTGCGTTTACGTTTCGGTCATCAACAACCGCAGTTTTGGCCGATCCTGACCCATTTCGTGGACAATTACTCACTGTTTTGGGGTCCCGGGCTTAATTCCATGATTGACGAACCCCGGGGTGTGTTTACGTGTCGGTCATCAACACTTGCAGTTTTGGCCGATTCTGGCCCGTTTCATGGACAATTACTCACTGTTTTGGGGTCCCGGACTTATTTCCATGTTTGACGAACCCCGGGGCGCGTTTACGTGCCGGTCATAAATACTCGCAGTTTTGGCCGATTTTGGCCAGTTTCGTGGACTATTACTGACGGTTTTGGGGTCCTAGCGTGATTTCCACGATTGACGAACCTCGGGGTGCATTTACATGTCGGTTATCAACACTCGCAGTTTTGACCGATTTTGGCCTGTTTCATGGACTATTACTGAGTATTTTGGTGTCCCGGAATGATTTCCACGATTGACGAACCCCGGGGTGCGTTTACGTGTCGATCATAAACACTCGCAGTTTTGGCCGATTCTGGCCAGTTTCGTGGACTATTACCACTGTTTTGGGGTCCCGGAGTGATTTCCACGATTGACGAACCCCGGGGTGCATTTACGTGTCGGTCATCAACACCCGCAGTTTTGGCCGATTCTGACCCGTTTCGTGGACTATTACTCACTGTTTTGGGGTCCCAGAGTGATTTTCACGATCGACAAACCCCGAGGTGCGTTTACGTGTCGGTCATCAACACTCGCAGTTTTGACCGATTCTGTCCTGTTTCATGGACTATTACTAACTGTATTGGTGTCCCGGACTGATTTCCATGATTGACGAACCCCGAGGTGTGTTTAAGTGTCGGTCATCAACACCCGCAGTTTTGGCCGATTCTGACCCGTTTCGTGGACTACTCACTGTTTTGGGGCCCAAGAGTGATTTCCACGGTTGACGAACCCCGGGGTGCGTTTACTTGTCGGTCATAAACACTCGCAGTTTTGGCCGATTCTTGCCAGTTTCGTTTACTATTACTCACTGTTTTGGGGTCCCAGAGTGATTTTCACGATCGACAAACCCCGAGGTGCGTTTACGTGTCGGTCATCAACACTCGCAGTTTTGACCGATTCTGTCCTGTTTCATGGACTATTACTAACTGTATTGGTGTCCCGGACTGATTTCCATGATTGACGAACCCCGAGGTGTGTTTAAGTGTCGGTCATCAACACCCGCAGTTTTGGCCGATTCTGACCCGTTTCGTGGACAATTACTCACTGTTTTGGGGTCCCGGGCTTAATTCCATGATTGACGAACCCCGGGGTGTGTTTACGTGTCGGTCATCAACACTTGCAGTTTTGGCCGATTCTGGCCCGTTTCATGGACAATTACTCACTGTTTTGGGGTCCCGGACTTATTTCCATGATTGACGAACCCCGGGGCGCGTTTACGTGCCGGTCATAAATACTCGCAGTTTTGGCCGATTTTGGCCAGTTTCGTGGACTATTACTGACGGTTTTGGGGTCCTAGCGTGATTTCCACGATTGACGAACCTCGGGGTGCATTTACATGTCGGTTATCAACACTCGCAGTTTTGACCGATTTTGGCCTGTTTCATGGACTATTACTGAGTATTTTGGTGTCCCGGAATGATTTCCACGATTGACGAACCCCGGGGTGCGTTTACGTGTCGATCATAAACACTCGCAGTTTTGGCCGATTCTGGCCAGTTTCGTGGACTATTACCACTGTTTTGGGGTCCCGGAGTGATTTCCACGATTGACGAACCCCGGGGTGCATTTACGTGTCGGTCATCAACACCCGCAGTTTTGGCCGATTCTGACCCGTTTCGTGGACTATTACTCACTGTTTTGGGTCCCAGAGTGATTTTCACGATCGACAAACCCCGAGGTGCGTTTACGTGTCGGTCATCAACACTCGCAGTTTTGACCGATTCTGTCCTGTTTCATGGACTATTACTAACTGTATTGGTGTCCCGGACTGATTTCCATGATTGACGAACCCCGAGGTGTGTTTAAGTGTCGGTCATCAACACCCGCAGTTTTGGCCGATTCTGACCCGTTTCGTGGACTACTCACTGTTTTGGGGCCCAAGAGTGATTTCCACGGTTGACGAACCCCGGGGTGCGTTTACTTGTCGGTCATAAACACTCGCAGTTTTGGCCGATTCTTGCCAGTTTCGTTTACTATTACTCACTGTTTTGGTGTCCCGGTGTGATTTCCACGATTGACGAACCTCGAGGTGCATTTACGTGTCGGTCATCAACACCCGCAGTTTTGGCCGATTCTGACCCATTTCGTGGACTATTACTCATTGTTTTGGGGTCCCGGAGTGATTTCCATGATTGACGAACCCAGGGGTGCGTTTACGTTTCGGTCATCAACAACCGCAGTTTTGGCCGATCCTGACCCATTTCGTGGACAATTACTCACTGTTTTGGGGTCCCGGGCTTAATTCCATGATTGACGAACCCCGGGGTGTGTTTACGTGTCGGTCATCAACACTTGCAGTTTTGGCCGATTCTGGCCCGTTTCATGGACAATTACTCACTGTTTTGGGGTCCCGGACTTATTTCCATGATTGACGAACCCCGGGGCGCGTTTACGTGCCGGTCATAAATACTCGCAGTTTTGGCCGATTTTGGCCAGTTTCGTGGACTATTACTGACGGTTTTGGGGTCCTAGCGTGATTTCCACGATTGACGAACCTCGGGGTGCATTTACATGTCGGTTATCAACACTCGCAGTTTTGACCGATTTTGGCCTGTTTCATGGACTATTACTGAGTATTTTGGTGTCCCGGAATGATTTCCACGATTGACGAACCCCGGGGTGCGTTTACGTGTCGATCATAAACACTCGCAGTTTTGGCCGATTCTGGCCAGTTTCGTGGACTATTACCACTGTTTTGGGGTCCCGGAGTGATTTCCACGATTGACGAACCCCGGGGTGCATTTACGTGTCGGTCATCAACACCCGCAGTTTTGGCCGATTCTGACCCGTTTCGTGGACTATTACTCACTGTTTTGGGGTCCCAGAGTGATTTTCACGATCGACAAACCCCGAGGTGCGTTTACGTGTCGGTCATCAACACTCGCAGTTTTGACCGATTCTGTCCTGTTTCATGGACTATTACTAACTGTATTGGTGTCCCGGACTGATTTCCATGATTGACGAACCCCGAGGTGTGTTTAAGTGTCGGTCATCAACACCCGCAGTTTTGGCCGATTCTGACCCGTTTCGTGGACTACTCACTGTTTTGGGGCCCAAGAGTGATTTCCACGGTTGACGAACCCCGGGGTGCGTTTACTTGTCGGTCATAAACACTCGCAGTTTTGGCCGATTCTTGCCAGTTTCGTTTACTATTACTCACTGTTTTGGTGTCCCGGTGTGATTTCCACGATTGACGAACCTCGAGGTGCATTTACGTGTCGGTCATCAACACCCGCAGTTTTGGCCGATTCTGACCCATTTCGTGGACTATTACTCATTGTTTTGGTGTCCCGGAGTGATTTCCATGATTGACGAACCCAGGGGTGCGTTTACGTTTCGGTCATCAACAACCGCAGTTTTGGCCGATCCTGACCCATTTCGTGGACAATTACTCACTGTTTTGGGGTCCCGGGCTTAATTCCATGATTGACGAACCCCGGGGTGTGTTTACGTGTCGGTCATCAACACTTGCAGTTTTGGCCGATTCTGGCCCGTTTCATGGACAATTACTCACTGTTTTGGGGTCCCGGACTTATTTCCATGATTGACGAACCCCGGGGCGCGTTTACGTGCCGGTCATAAATACTCGCAGTTTTGGCCGATTTTGGCCAGTTTCGTGGACTATTACTGACGGTTTTGGGGTCCTAGCGTGATTTCCACGATTGACGAACCTCGGGGTGCATTTACATGTCGGTTATCAACACTCGCAGTTTTGACCGATTTTGGCCTGTTTCATGGACTATTACTGAGTATTTTGGTGTCCCGGAATGATTTCCACGATTGACGAACCCCGGGGCGCGTTTACGTGCCGGTCATAAATACTCGCAGTTTTGGCCGATTTTGGCCAGTTTCGTGGACTATTACTGACGGTTTTGGGGTCCTAGCGTGATTTCCACGATTGACGAACCTCGGGGTGCATTTACATGTCGGTTATCAACACTCGCAGTTTTGACCGATTTTGGCCTGTTTCATGGACTATTACTGAGTATTTTGGTGTCCCGGAATGATTTCCACGATTGACGAACCCCGGGGTGCGTTTACGTGTCGATCATAAACACTCGCAGTTTTGGCCGATTCTGGCCAGTTTCGTGGACTATTACCACTGTTTTGGGGTCCCGGAGTGATTTCCACGATTGACGAACCCCGGGGTGCATTTACGTGTCGGTCATCAACACCCGCAGTTTTGGCCGATTCTGACCCGTTTCGTGGACTATTACTCACTGTTTTGGGGTCCCAGAGTGATTTTCACGATCGACAAACCCCGAGGTGCGTTTACGTGTCGGTCATCAACACTCGCAGTTTTGACCGATTCTGTCCTGTTTCATGGACTATTACTAACTGTATTGGTGTCCCGGACTGATTTCCATGATTGACGAACCCCGAGGTGTGTTTAAGTGTCGGTCATCAACACCCGCAGTTTTGGCCGATTCTGACCCGTTTCGTGGACTACTCACTGTTTTGGGGCCCAAGAGTGATTTCCACGGTTGACGAACCCCGGGGTGCGTTTACTTGTCGGTCATAAACACTCGCAGTTTTGGCCGATTCTTGCCAGTTTCGTTTACTATTACTCACTGTTTTGGTGTCCCGGTGTGATTTCCACGATTGACGAACCTCGAGGTGCATTTACGTGTCGGTCATCAACACCCGCAGTTTTGGCCGATTCTGACCCATTTCGTGGACTATTACTCATTGTTTTGGTGTCCCGGAGTGATTTCCATGATTGACGAACCCAGGGGTGCGTTTACGTTTCGGTCATCAACAACCGCAGTTTTGGCCGATCCTGACCCATTTCGTGGACAATTACTCACTGTTTTGGGGTCCCGGGCTTAATTCCATGATTGACGAACCCCGGGGTGTGTTTACGTGTCGGTCATCAACACTTGCAGTTTTGGCCGATTCTGGCCCGTTTCATGGACAATTACTCACTGTTTTGGGGTCCCGGACTTATTTCCATGATTGACGAACCCCGGGGCGCGTTTACGTGCCGGTCATAAATACTCGCAGTTTTGGCCGATTTTGGCCAGTTTCGTGGACTATTACTGACGGTTTTGGGGTCCTAGCGTGATTTCCACGATTGACGAACCTCGGGGTGCATTTACATGTCGGTTATCAACACTCGCAGTTTTGACCGATTTTGGCCTGTTTCATGGACTATTACTGAGTATTTTGGTGTCCCGGAATGATTTCCACGATTGACGAACCCCGGGGCGCGTTTACGTGCCGGTCATAAATACTCGCAGTTTTGGCCGATTTTGGCCAGTTTCGTGGACTATTACTGACGGTTTTGGGGTCCTAGCGTGATTTCCACGATTGACGAACCTCGGGGTGCATTTACATGTCGGTTATCAACACTCGCAGTTTTGACCGATTTTGGCCTGTTTCATGGACTATTACTGAGTATTTTGGTGTCCCGGAATGATTTCCACGATTGACGAACCCCGGGGTGCGTTTACGTGTCGATCATAAACACTCGCAGTTTTGGCCGATTCTGGCCAGTTTCGTGGACTATTACCACTGTTTTGGGGTCCCGGAGTGATTTCCACGATTGACGAACCCCGGGGTGCATTTACGTGTCGGTCATCAACACCCGCAGTTTTGGCCGATTCTGACCCGTTTCGTGGACTATTACTCACTGTTTTGGGGTCCCAGAGTGATTTTCACGATCGACAAACCCCGAGGTGCGTTTACGTGTCGGTCATCAACACTCGCAGTTTTGACCGATTCTGTCCTGTTTCATGGACTATTACTAACTGTATTGGTGTCCCGGACTGATTTCCATGATTGACGAACCCCGAGGTGTGTTTAAGTGTCGGTCATCAACACCCGCAGTTTTGGCCGATTCTGACCCGTTTCGTGGACTACTCACTGTTTTGGGGCCCAAGAGTGATTTCCACGGTTGACGAACCCCGGGGTGCGTTTACTTGTCGGTCATAAACACTCGCAGTTTTGGCCGATTCTTGCCAGTTTCGTTTACTATTACTCACTGTTTTGGTGTCCCGGTGTGATTTCCACGATTGACGAACCTCGAGGTGCATTTACGTGTCGGTCATCAACACCCGCAGTTTTGGCCGATTCTGACCCATTTCGTGGACTATTACTCATTGTTTTGGTGTCCCGGAGTGATTTCCATGATTGACGAACCCAGGGGTGCGTTTACGTTTCGGTCATCAACAACCGCAGTTTTGGCCGATCCTGACCCATTTCGTGGACAATTACTCACTGTTTTGGGGTCCCGGGCTTAATTCCATGATTGACGAACCCCGGGGTGTGTTTACGTGTCGGTCATCAACACTTGCAGTTTTGGCCGATTCTGGCCCGTTTCATGGACAATTACTCACTGTTTTGGGGTCCCGGACTTATTTCCATGATTGACGAACCCCGGGGCGCGTTTACGTGCCGGTCATAAATACTCGCAGTTTTGGCCGATTTTGGCCAGTTTCGTGGACTATTACTGACGGTTTTGGGGTCCTAGCGTGATTTCCACGATTGACGAACCTCGGGGTGCATTTACATGTCGGTTATCAACACTCGCAGTTTTGACCGATTTTGGCCTGTTTCATGGACTATTACTGAGTATTTTGGTGTCCCGGAATGATTTCCACGATTGACGAACCCCGGGGCGCGTTTACGTGCCGGTCATAAATACTCGCAGTTTTGGCCGATTTTGGCCAGTTTCGTGGACTATTACTGACGGTTTTGGGGTCCTAGCGTGATTTCCACGATTGACGAACCTCGGGGTGCATTTACATGTCGGTTATCAACACTCGCAGTTTTGACCGATTTTGGCCTGTTTCATGGACTATTACTGAGTATTTTGGTGTCCCGGAATGATTTCCACGATTGACGAACCCCGGGGTGCGTTTACGTGTCGATCATAAACACTCGCAGTTTTGGCCGATTCTGGCCAGTTTCGTGGACTATTACCACTGTTTTGGGGTCCCGGAGTGATTTCCACGATTGACGAACCCCGGGGTGCATTTACGTGTCGGTCATCAACACCCGCAGTTTTGGCCGATTCTGACCCGTTTCGTGGACTATTACTCACTGTTTTGGGGTCCCAGAGTGATTTTCACGATCGACAAACCCCGAGGTGCGTTTACGTGTCGGTCATCAACACTCGCAGTTTTGACCGATTCTGTCCTGTTTCATGGACTATTACTAACTGTATTGGTGTCCCGGACTGATTTCCATGATTGACGAACCCCGAGGTGTGTTTAAGTGTCGGTCATCAACACCCGCAGTTTTGGCCGATTCTGACCCGTTTCGTGGACTACTCACTGTTTTGGGGCCCAAGAGTGATTTCCACGGTTGACGAACCCCGGGGTGCGTTTACTTGTCGGTCATAAACACTCGCAGTTTTGGCCGATTCTTGCCAGTTTCGTTTACTATTACTCACTGTTTTGGTGTCCCGGTGTGATTTCCACGATTGACGAACCTCGAGGTGCATTTACGTGTCGGTCATCAACACCCGCAGTTTTGGCCGATTCTGACCCATTTCGTGGACTATTACTCATTGTTTTGGTCCCGGAGTGATTTCCATGATTGACGAACCCAGGGGTGCGTTTACGTTTCGGTCATCAACAACCGCAGTTTTGGCCGATCCTGACCCATTTCGTGGACAATTACTCACTGTTTTGGGGTCCCGGGCTTAATTCCATGATTGACGAACCCCGGGGTGTGTTTACGTGTCGGTCATCAACACTTGCAGTTTTGGCCGATTCTGGCCCGTTTCATGGACAATTACTCACTGTTTTGGGGTCCCGGACTTATTTCCATGATTGACGAACCCCGGGGCGCGTTTACGTGCCGGTCATAAATACTCGCAGTTTTGGCCGATTTTGGCCAGTTTCGTGGACTATTACTGACGGTTTTGGGGTCCTAGCGTGATTTCCACGATTGACGAACCTCGGGGTGCATTTACATGTCGGTTATCAACACTCGCAGTTTTGACCGATTTTGGCCTGTTTCATGGACTATTACTGAGTATTTTGGTGTCCCGGAATGATTTCCACGATTGACGAACCCCGGGGTGCGTTTACGTGTCGATCATAAACACTCGCAGTTTTGGCCGATTCTGGCCAGTTTCGTGGACTATTACCACTGTTTTGGGGTCCCGGAGTGATTTCCACGATTGACGAACCCCGGGGTGCATTTACGTGTCGGTCATCAACACCCGCAGTTTTGGCCGATTCTGACCCGTTTCGTGGACTATTACTCACTGTTTTGGGGTCCCAGAGTGATTTTCACGATCGACAAACCCCGAGGTGCGTTTACGTGTCGGTCATCAACACTCGCAGTTTTGACCGATTCTGTCCTGTTTCATGGACTATTACTAACTGTATTGGTGTCCCGGACTGATTTCCATGATTGACGAACCCCGAGGTGTGTTTAAGTGTCGGTCATCAACACCCGCAGTTTTGGCCGATTCTGACCCGTTTCGTGGACTACTCACTGTTTTGGGGCCCAAGAGTGATTTCCACGGTTGACGAACCCCGGGGTGCGTTTACTTGTCGGTCATAAACACTCGCAGTTTTGGCCGATTCTTGCCAGTTTCGTTTACTATTACTCACTGTTTTGGTGTCCCGGTGTGATTTCCACGATTGACGAACCTCGAGGTGCATTTACGTGTCGGTCATCAACACCCGCAGTTTTGGCCGATTCTGACCCATTTCGTGGACTATTACTCATTGTTTTGGTCCCGGAGTGATTTCCATGATTGACGAACCCAGGGGTGCGTTTACGTTTCGGTCATCAACAACCGCAGTTTTGGCCGATCCTGACCCATTTCGTGGACAATTACTCACTGTTTTGGGGTCCCGGGCTTAATTCCATGATTGACGAACCCCGGGGTGTGTTTACGTGTCGGTCATCAACACTTGCAGTTTTGGCCGATTCTGGCCCGTTTCATGGACAATTACTCACTGTTTTGGGGTCCCGGACTTATTTCCATGATTGACGAACCCCGGGGCGCGTTTACGTGCCGGTCATAAATACTCGCAGTTTTGGCCGATTTTGGCCAGTTTCGTGGACTATTACTGACGGTTTTGGGGTCCTAGCGTGATTTCCACGATTGACGAACCTCGGGGTGCATTTACATGTCGGTTATCAACACTCGCAGTTTTGACCGATTTTGGCCTGTTTCATGGACTATTACTGAGTATTTTGGTGTCCCGGAATGATTTCCACGATTGACGAACCCCGGGGTGCGTTTACGTGTCGATCATAAACACTCGCAGTTTTGGCCGATTCTGGCCAGTTTCGTGGACTATTACCACTGTTTTGGGGTCCCGGAGTGATTTCCACGATTGACGAACCCCGGGGTGCATTTACGTGTCGGTCATCAACACCCGCAGTTTTGGCCGATTCTGACCCGTTTCGTGGACTATTACTCACTGTTTTGGGGTCCCAGAGTGATTTTCACGATCGACAAACCCCGAGGTGCGTTTACGTGTCGGTCATCAACACTCGCAGTTTTGACCGATTCTGTCCTGTTTCATGGACTATTACTAACTGTATTGGTGTCCCGGACTGATTTCCATGATTGACGAACCCCGAGGTGTGTTTAAGTGTCGGTCATCAACACCCGCAGTTTTGGCCGATTCTGACCCGTTTCGTGGACTACTCACTGTTTTGGGGCCCAAGAGTGATTTCCACGGTTGACGAACCCCGGGGTGCGTTTACTTGTCGGTCATAAACACTCGCAGTTTTGGCCGATTCTTGCCAGTTTCGTTTACTATTACTCACTGTTTTGGTGTCCCGGTGTGATTTCCACGATTGACGAACCTCGAGGTGCATTTACGTGTCGGTCATCAACACCCGCAGTTTTGGCCGATTCTGACCCATTTCGTGGACTATTACTCATTGTTTTGGTCCCGGAGTGATTTCCATGATTGACGAACCCAGGGGTGCGTTTACGTTTCGGTCATCAACAACCGCAGTTTTGGCCGATCCTGACCCATTTCGTGGACAATTACTCACTGTTTTGGGGTCCCGGGCTTAATTCCATGATTGACGAACCCCGGGGTGTGTTTACGTGTCGGTCATCAACACTTGCAGTTTTGGCCGATTCTGGCCCGTTTCATGGACAATTACTCACTGTTTTGGGGTCCCGGACTTATTTCCATGATTGACGAACCCCGGGGCGCGTTTACGTGCCGGTCATAAATACTCGCAGTTTTGGCCGATTTTGGCCAGTTTCGTGGACTATTACTGACGGTTTTGGGGTCCTAGCGTGATTTCCACGATTGACGAACCTCGGGGTGCATTTACATGTCGGTTATCAACACTCGCAGTTTTGACCGATTTTGGCCTGTTTCATGGACTATTACTGAGTATTTTGGTGTCCCGGAATGATTTCCACGATTGACGAACCCCGGGGTGCGTTTACGTGTCGATCATAAACACTCGCAGTTTTGGCCGATTCTGGCCAGTTTCGTGGACTATTACCACTGTTTTGGGGTCCCGGAGTGATTTCCACGATTGACGAACCCCGGGGTGCATTTACGTGTCGGTCATCAACACCCGCAGTTTTGGCCGATTCTGACCCGTTTCGTGGACTATTACTCACTGTTTTGGGGTCCCAGAGTGATTTTCACGATCGACAAACCCCGAGGTGCGTTTACGTGTCGGTCATCAACACTCGCAGTTTTGACCGATTCTGTCCTGTTTCATGGACTATTACTAACTGTATTGGTGTCCCGGACTGATTTCCATGATTGACGAACCCCGAGGTGTGTTTAAGTGTCGGTCATCAACACCCGCAGTTTTGGCCGATTCTGACCCGTTTCGTGGACTACTCACTGTTTTGGGGCCCAAGAGTGATTTCCACGGTTGACGAACCCCGGGGTGCGTTTACTTGTCGGTCATAAACACTCGCAGTTTTGGCCGATTCTTGCCAGTTTCGTTTACTATTACTCACTGTTTTGGTGTCCCGGTGTGATTTCCACGATTGACGAACCTCGAGGTGCATTTACGTGTCGGTCATCAACACCCGCAGTTTTGGCCGATTCTGACCCATTTCGTGGACTATTACTCATTGTTTTGGTCCCGGAGTGATTTCCATGATTGACGAACCCAGGGGTGCGTTTACGTTTCGGTCATCAACAACCGCAGTTTTGGCCGATCCTGACCCATTTCGTGGACAATTACTCACTGTTTTGGGGTCCCGGGCTTAATTCCATGATTGACGAACCCCGGGGTGTGTTTACGTGTCGGTCATCAACACTTGCAGTTTTGGCCGATTCTGGCCCGTTTCATGGACAATTACTCACTGTTTTGGGGTCCCGGACTTATTTCCATGATTGACGAACCCCGGGGCGCGTTTACGTGCCGGTCATAAATACTCGCAGTTTTGGCCGATTTTGGCCAGTTTCGTGGACTATTACTGACGGTTTTGGGGTCCTAGCGTGATTTCCACGATTGACGAACCTCGGGGTGCATTTACATGTCGGTTATCAACACTCGCAGTTTTGACCGATTTTGGCCTGTTTCATGGACTATTACTGAGTATTTTGGTGTCCCGGAATGATTTCCACGATTGACGAACCCCGGGGTGCGTTTACGTGTCGATCATAAACACTCGCAGTTTTGGCCGATTCTGGCCAGTTTCGTGGACTATTACCACTGTTTTGGGGTCCCGGAGTGATTTCCACGATTGACGAACCCCGGGGTGCATTTACGTGTCGGTCATCAACACCCGCAGTTTTGGCCGATTCTGACCCGTTTCGTGGACTATTACTCACTGTTTTGGGGTCCCAGAGTGATTTTCACGATCGACAAACCCCGAGGTGCGTTTACGTGTCGGTCATCAACACTCGCAGTTTTGACCGATTCTGTCCTGTTTCATGGACTATTACTAACTGTATTGGTGTCCCGGACTGATTTCCATGATTGACGAACCCCGAGGTGTGTTTAAGTGTCGGTCATCAACACCCGCAGTTTTGGCCGATTCTGACCCGTTTCGTGGACTACTCACTGTTTTGGGGCCCAAGAGTGATTTCCACGGTTGACGAACCCCGGGGTGCGTTTACTTGTCGGTCATAAACATTCGCAGTTTTGGCCGATTCTTGCCAGTTTCGTTTACTATTACTCACTGTTTTGGTGTCCCGGTGTGATTTCCACGATTGACGAACCTCGAGGTGCATTTACGTGTCGGTCATCAACACCCGCAGTTTTGGCCGATTCTGACCCATTTCGTGGACTATTACTCATTGTTTTGGTGTCCCGGAGTGATTTCCATGATTGACGAACCCAGGGGTGCGTTTACGTTTCGGTCATCAACAACCGCAGTTTTGGCCGATCCTGACCCATTTCGTGGACAATTACTCACTGTTTTGGGGTCCCGGGCTTAATTCCATGATTGACGAACCCCGGGGTGTGTTTACGTGTCGGTCATCAACACTTGCAGTTTTGGCCGATTCTGGCCCGTTTCATGGACAATTACTCACTGTTTTGGGGTCCCGGACTTATTTCCATGATTGACGAACCCCGGGGCGCGTTTACGTGCCGGTCATAAATACTCGCAGTTTTGGCCGATTTTGGCCAGTTTCGTGGACTATTACTGACGGTTTTGGGGTCCTAGCGTGATTTCCACGATTGACGAACCTCGGGGTGCATTTACATGTCGGTTATCAACACTCGCAGTTTTGACCGATTTTGGCCTGTTTCATGGACTATTACTGAGTATTTTGGTGTCCCGGAATGATTTCCACGATTGACGAACCCCGGGGTGCGTTTACGTGTCGATCATAAACACTCGCAGTTTTGGCCGATTCTGGCCAGTTTCGTGGACTATTACCACTGTTTTGGGGTCCCGGAGTGATTTCCACGATTGACGAACCCCGGGGTGCATTTACGTGTCGGTCATCAACACCCGCAGTTTTGGCCGATTCTGACCCGTTTCGTGGACTATTACTCACTGTTTTGGGGTCCCAGAGTGATTTTCACGATCGACAAACCCCGAGGTGCGTTTACGTGTCGGTCATCAACACTCGCAGTTTTGACCGATTCTGTCCTGTTTCATGGACTATTACTAACTGTATTGGTGTCCCGGACTGATTTCCATGATTGACGAACCCCGAGGTGTGTTTAAGTGTCGGTCATCAACACCCGCAGTTTTGGCCGATTCTGACCCGTTTCGTGGACTACTCACTGTTTTGGGGCCCAAGAGTGATTTCCACGGTTGACGAACCCCGGGGTGCGTTTACTTGTCGGTCATAAACACTCGCAGTTTTGGCCGATTCTTGCCAGTTTCGTTTACTATTACTCACTGTTTTGGTGTCCCGGTGTGATTTCCACGATTGACGAACCTCGAGGTGCATTTACGTGTCGGTCATCAACACCCGCAGTTTTGGCCGATTCTGACCCATTTCGTGGACTATTACTCATTGTTTTGGTGTCCCGGAGTGATTTCCATGATTGACGAACCCAGGGGTGCGTTTACGTTTCGGTCATCAACAACCGCAGTTTTGGCCGATCCTGACCCATTTCGTGGACAATTACTCACTGTTTTGGGGTCCCGGGCTTAATTCCATGATTGACGAACCCCGGGGTGTGTTTACGTGTCGGTCATCAACACTTGCAGTTTTGGCCGATTCTGGCCCGTTTCATGGACAATTACTCACTGTTTTGGGGTCCCGGACTTATTTCCATGATTGACGAACCCCGGGGCGCGTTTACGTGCCGGTCATAAATACTCGTAGTTTTGGCCGATTTTGGCCAGTTTCGTGGACTATTACTGACGGTTTTGGGGTCCTAGCGTGATTTCCACGATTGACGAACCTCGGGGTGCATTTACATGTCGGTTATCAACACTCGCAGTTTTGACCGATTTTGGCCTGTTTCATGGACTATTACTGAGTATTTTGGTGTCCCGGAATGATTTCCACGATTGACGAACCCCGGGGTGCGTTTACGTGTCGATCATAAACACTCGCAGTTTTGGCCGATTCTGGCCAGTTTCGTGGACTATTACCACTGTTTTGGGGTCCCGGAGTGATTTCCACGATTGACGAACCCCGGGGTGCATTTACGTGTCGGTCATCAACACCCGCAGTTTTGGCCGATTCTGACCCGTTTCGTGGACTATTACTCACTGTTTTGGGGTCCCAGAGTGATTTTCACGATCGACAAACCCCGAGGTGCGTTTACGTGTCGGTCATCAACACTCGCAGTTTTGACCGATTCTGTCCTGTTTCATGGACTATTACTAACTGTATTGGTGTCCCGGACTGATTTCCATGATTGACGAACCCCGAGGTGTGTTTAAGTGTCGGTCATCAACACCCGCAGTTTTGGCCGATTCTGACCCGTTTCGTGGACTACTCACTGTTTTGGGGCCCAAGAGTGATTTCCACGGTTGACGAACCCCGGGGTGCGTTTACTTGTCGGTCATAAACACTCGCAGTTTTGGCCGATTCTTGCCAGTTTCGTTTACTATTACTCACTGTTTTGGTGTCCCGGTGTGATTTCCACGATTGACGAACCTCGAGGTGCATTTACGTGTCGGTCATCAACACCCGCAGTTTTGGCCGATTCTGACCCATTTCGTGGACTATTACTCATTGTTTTGGGGTCCCGGAGTGATTTCCATGATTGACGAACCCAGGGGTGCGTTTACGTTTCGGTCATCAACAACCGCAGTTTTGGCCGATCCTGACCCATTTCGTGGACAATTACTCACTGTTTTGGGGTCCCGGGCTTAATTCCATGATTGACGAACCCCGGGGTGTGTTTACGTGTCGGTCATCAACACTTGCAGTTTTGGCCGATTCTGGCCCGTTTCATGGACAATTACCCACTGTTTTGGGGTCCCGGACTTATTTCCATGATTGACAAACCCCGGGGCGCGTTTACGTGCCGGTCATAAATACTCGCAGTTTTGGCCGATTTTGGCCAGTTTCGTGGACTATTACTGACGGTTTTGGGGTCCTAGCGTGATTTCCACGATTGACGAACCTCGGGGTGCATTTACATGTCGGTTATCAACACTCGCAGTTTTGACCGATTTTGGCCTGTTTCATGGACTATTACTGAGTATTTTGGTGTCCCGGAATGATTTCCACGATTGACGAACCCCGGGGTGCGTTTACGTGTCGATCATAAACACTCGCAGTTTTGGCCGATTCTGGCCAGTTTCGTGGACTATTACCACTGTTTTGGGGTCCCGGAGTGATTTCCACGATTGACGAACCCCGGGGTGCATTTACGTGTCGGTCATCAACACCCGCAGTTTTGGCCGATTCTGACCCGTTTCGTGGACTATTACTCACTGTTTTGGGGTCCCAGAGTGATTTTCACGATCGACAAACCCCGAGGTGCGTTTACGTGTCGGTCATCAACACTCGCAGTTTTGACCGATTCTGTCCTGTTTCATGGACTATTACTAACTGTATTGGTGTCCCGGACTGATTTCCATGATTGACGAACCCCGAGGTGTGTTTAAGTGTCGGTCATCAACACCCGCAGTTTTGGCCGATTCTGACCCGTTTCGTGGACTACTCACTGTTTTGGGGCCCAAGAGTGATTTCCACGGTTGACGAACCCCGGGGTGCGTTTACTTGTCGGTCATAAACACTCGCAGTTTTGGCCGATTCTTGCCAGTTTCGTTTACTATTACTCACTGTTTTGGTGTCCCGGTGTGATTTCCACAATTGACGAACCTCGAGGTGCATTTACGTGTCGGTCATCAACACCCGCAGTTTTGGCCGATTCTGACCCATTTCGTGGACTATTACTCATTGTTTTGGTGTCCCGGAGTGATTTCCATGATTGACGAACCCAGGGGTGCGTTTACGTTTCGGTCATCAACAACCGCAGTTTTGGCCGATCCTGACCCATTTCGTGGACAATTACTCACTGTTTTGGGGTCCCGGGCTTAATTCCATGATTGACGAACCCCGGGGTGTGTTTACGTGTCGGTCATCAACACTTGCAGTTTTGGCCGATTCTGGCCCGTTTCATGGACAATTACTCACTGTTTTGGGGTCCCGGACTTATTTCCATGATTGACGAACCCCGGGGCGCGTTTACGTGCCGGTCATAAATACTCGCAGTTTTGGCCGATTTTGGCCAGTTTCGTGGACTATTACTGACGGTTTTGGGGTCCTAGCGTGATTTCCACGATTGACGAACCTCGGGGTGCATTTACATGTCGGTTATCAACACTCGCAGTTTTGACCGATTTTGGCCTGTTTCATGGACTATTACTGAGTATTTTGGTGTCCCGGAATGATTTCCACGATTGACGAACCCCGGGGTGCGTTTACGTGTCGATCATAAACACTCGCAGTTTTGGCCGATTCTGGCCAGTTTCGTGGACTATTACCACTGTTTTGGGGTCCCGGAGTGATTTCCACGATTGACGAACCCCGGGGTGCATTTACGTGTCGGTCATCAACACCCGCAGTTTTGGCCGATTCTGACCCGTTTCGTGGACTATTACTCACTGTTTTGGGGTCCCAGAGTGATTTTCACGATCGACAAACCCCGAGGTGCGTTTACGTGTCGGTCATCAACACTCGCAGTTTTGACCGATTCTGTCCTGTTTCATGGACTATTACTAACTGTATTGGTGTCCCGGACTGATTTCCATGATTGACGAACCCCGAGGTGTGTTTAAGTGTCGGTCATCAACACCCGCAGTTTTGGCCGATTCTGACCCGTTTCGTGGACTACTCACTGTTTTGGGGCCCAAGAGTGATTTCCACGGTTGACGAACCCCGGGGTGCGTTTACTTGTCGGTCATAAACACTCGCAGTTTTGGCCGATTCTTGCCAGTTTCGTTTACTATTACTCACTGTTTTGGTGTCCCGGTGTGATTTCCACGATTGACGAACCTCGAGGTGCATTTACGTGTCGGTCATCAACACCCGCAGTTTTGGCCGATTCTGACCCATTTCGTGGACTATTACTCATTGTTTTGGTGTCCCGGAGTGATTTCCATGATTGACGAACCCAGGGGTGCGTTTACGTTTCGGTCATCAACAACCGCAGTTTTGGCCGATCCTGACCCATTTCGTGGACAATTACTCACTGTTTTGGGGTCCCGGGCTTAATTCCATGATTGACGAACCCCGGGGTGTGTTTACGTGTCGGTCATCAACACTTGCAGTTTTGGCCGATTCTGGCCCGTTTCATGGACAATTACTCACTGTTTTGGGGTCCCGGACTTATTTC
This sequence comes from Aegilops umbellulata, assembly GCA_032464435.1. Classification (NCBI taxonomy): domain Eukaryota; kingdom Viridiplantae; phylum Streptophyta; class Magnoliopsida; order Poales; family Poaceae; genus Aegilops; species Aegilops umbellulata. Next base: position 554,229 of record CP136057.1, on the reverse strand, counting down.
CATGATTGACGAACCCCGGGGCGCGTTTACGTGCCGGTCATAAATACTCGTAGTTTTGGCCGATTTTGGCCAGTTTCGTGGACTATTACTGACGGTTTTGGGGTCCTAGCGTGATTTCCACGATTGACGAACCTCGGGGTGCATTTACATGTCGGTTATCAACACTCGCAGTTTTGACCGATTTTGGCCTGTTTCATGGACTATTACTGAGTATTTTGGTGTCCCGGAATGATTTCCACGATTGACGAACCCCGGGGTGCGTTTACGTGTCGATCATAAACACTCGCAGTTTTGGCCGATTCTGGCCAGTTTCGTGGACTATTACCACTGTTTTGGGGTCCCGGAGTGATTTCCACGATTGACGAACCCCGGGGTGCATTTACGTGTCGGTCATCAACACCCGCAGTTTTGGCCGATTCTGACCCGTTTCGTGGACTATTACTCACTGTTTTGGGGTCCCAGAGTGATTTTCACGATCGACAAACCCCGAGGTGCGTTTACGTGTCGGTCATCAACACTCGCAGTTTTGACCGATTCTGTCCTGTTTCATGGACTATTACTAACTGTATTGGTGTCCCGGACTGATTTCCATGATTGACGAACCCCGAGGTGTGTTTAAGTGTCGGTCATCAACACCCGCAGTTTTGGCCGATTCTGACCCGTTTCGTGGACTACTCACTGTTTTGGGGCCCAAGAGTGATTTCCACGGTTGACGAACCCCGGGGTGCGTTTACTTGTCGGTCATAAACACTCGCAGTTTTGGCCGATTCTTGCCAGTTTCGTTTACTATTACTCACTGTTTTGGTGTCCCGGTGTGATTTCCACGATTGACGAACCTCGAGGTGCATTTACGTGTCGGTCATCAACACCCGCAGTTTTGGCCGATTCTGACCCATTTCGTGGACTATTACTCATTGTTTTGGGGTCCCGGAGTGATTTCCATGATTGACGAACCCAGGGGTGCGTTTACGTTTCGGTCATCAACAACCGCAGTTTTGGCCGATCCTGACCCATTTCGTGGACAATTACTCACTGTTTTGGGGTCCCGGGCTTAATTCCATGATTGACGAACCCCGGGGTGTGTTTACGTGTCGGTCATCAACACTTGCAGTTTTGGCCGATTCTGGCCCGTTTCATGGACAATTACCCACTGTTTTGGGGTCCCGGACTTATTTCCATGATTGACAAACCCCGGGGCGCGTTTACGTGCCGGTCATAAATACTCGCAGTTTTGGCCGATTTTGGCCAGTTTCGTGGACTATTACTGACGGTTTTGGGGTCCTAGCGTGATTTCCACGATTGACGAACCTCGGGGTGCATTTACATGTCGGTTATCAACACTCGCAGTTTTGACCGATTTTGGCCTGTTTCATGGACTATTACTGAGTATTTTGGTGTCCCGGAATGATTTCCACGATTGACGAACCCCGGGGTGCGTTTACGTGTCGATCATAAACACTCGCAGTTTTGGCCGATTCTGGCCAGTTTCGTGGACTATTACCACTGTTTTGGGGTCCCGGAGTGATTTCCACGATTGACGAACCCCGGGGTGCATTTACGTGTCGGTCATCAACACCCGCAGTTTTGGCCGATTCTGACCCGTTTCGTGGACTATTACTCACTGTTTTGGGGTCCCAGAGTGATTTTCACGATCGACAAACCCCGAGGTGCGTTTACGTGTCGGTCATCAACACTCGCAGTTTTGACCGATTCTGTCCTGTTTCATGGACTATTACTAACTGTATTGGTGTCCCGGACTGATTTCCATGATTGACGAACCCCGAGGTGTGTTTAAGTGTCGGTCATCAACACCCGCAGTTTTGGCCGATTCTGACCCGTTTCGTGGACTACTCACTGTTTTGGGGCCCAAGAGTGATTTCCACGGTTGACGAACCCCGGGGTGCGTTTACTTGTCGGTCATAAACACTCGCAGTTTTGGCCGATTCTTGCCAGTTTCGTTTACTATTACTCACTGTTTTGGTGTCCCGGTGTGATTTCCACAATTGACGAACCTCGAGGTGCATTTACGTGTCGGTCATCAACACCCGCAGTTTTGGCCGATTCTGACCCATTTCGTGGACTATTACTCATTGTTTTGGTGTCCCGGAGTGATTTCCATGATTGACGAACCCAGGGGTGCGTTTACGTTTCGGTCATCAACAACCGCAGTTTTGGCCGATCCTGACCCATTTCGTGGACAATTACTCACTGTTTTGGGGTCCCGGGCTTAATTCCATGATTGACGAACCCCGGGGTGTGTTTACGTGTCGGTCATCAACACTTGCAGTTTTGGCCGATTCTGGCCCGTTTCATGGACAATTACTCACTGTTTTGGGGTCCCGGACTTATTTCCATGATTGACGAACCCCGGGGCGCGTTTACGTGCCGGTCATAAATACTCGCAGTTTTGGCCGATTTTGGCCAGTTTCGTGGACTATTACTGACGGTTTTGGGGTCCTAGCGTGATTTCCACGATTGACGAACCTCGGGGTGCATTTACATGTCGGTTATCAACACTCGCAGTTTTGACCGATTTTGGCCTGTTTCATGGACTATTACTGAGTATTTTGGTGTCCCGGAATGATTTCCACGATTGACGAACCCCGGGGTGCGTTTACGTGTCGATCATAAACACTCGCAGTTTTGGCCGATTCTGGCCAGTTTCGTGGACTATTACCACTGTTTTGGGGTCCCGGAGTGATTTCCACGATTGACGAACCCCGGGGTGCATTTACGTGTCGGTCATCAACACCCGCAGTTTTGGCCGATTCTGACCCGTTTCGTGGACTATTACTCACTGTTTTGGGGTCCCAGAGTGATTTTCACGATCGACAAACCCCGAGGTGCGTTTACGTGTCGGTCATCAACACTCGCAGTTTTGACCGATTCTGTCCTGTTTCATGGACTATTACTAACTGTATTGGTGTCCCGGACTGATTTCCATGATTGACGAACCCCGAGGTGTGTTTAAGTGTCGGTCATCAACACCCGCAGTTTTGGCCGATTCTGACCCGTTTCGTGGACTACTCACTGTTTTGGGGCCCAAGAGTGATTTCCACGGTTGACGAACCCCGGGGTGCGTTTACTTGTCGGTCATAAACACTCGCAGTTTTGGCCGATTCTTGCCAGTTTCGTTTACTATTACTCACTGTTTTGGTGTCCCGGTGTGATTTCCACGATTGACGAACCTCGAGGTGCATTTACGTGTCGGTCATCAACACCCGCAGTTTTGGCCGATTCTGACCCATTTCGTGGACTATTACTCATTGTTTTGGGGTCCCGGAGTGATTTCCATGATTGACTAACCCAGGGGTGCGTTTACGTTTCGGTCATCAACAACCGCAGTTTTGGCCGATCCTGACCCATTTCGTGGACAATTACTCACTGTTTTGGGGTCCCGGGCTTAATTCCATGATTGACGAACCCCGGGGTGTGTTTACGTGTCGGTCATCAACACTTGCAGTTTTGGCCGATTCTGGCCCGTTTCATGGACAATTACTCACTGTTTTGGGGTCCCGGACTTATTTCCATGATTGACGAACCCCGGGGCGCGTTTACGTGCCGGTCATAAATACTCGCAGTTTTGGCCGATTTTGGCCAGTTTCGTGGACTATTACTGACGGTTTTGGGGTCCTAGCGTGATTTCCACGATTGACGAACCTCGGGGTGCATTTACATGTCGGTTATCAACACTCGCAGTTTTGACCGATTTTGGCCTGTTTCATGGACTATTACTGAGTATTTTGGTGTCCCGGAATGATTTCCACGATTGACGAACCCCGGGGTGCGTTTACGTGTCGATCATAAACACTCGCAGTTTTGGCCGATTCTGGCCAGTTTCGTGGACTATTACCACTGTTTTGGGGTCCCGGAGTGATTTCCACGATTGACGAACCCCGGGGTGCATTTACGTGTCGGTCATCAACACCCGCAGTTTTGGCCGATTCTGACCCGTTTCGTGGACTATTACTCACTGTTTTGGGGTCCCAGAGTGATTTTCACGATCGACAAACCCCGAGGTGCGTTTACGTGTCGGTCATCAACACTCGCAGTTTTGACCGATTTTGTCCTGTTTCATGGACTATTACTAACTGTATTGGTGTCCCGGACTGATTTCCATGATTGACGAACCCCGAGGTGTGTTTAAGTGTCGGTCATCAACACCCGCAGTTTTGGCCGATTCTGACCCGTTTCGTGGACTACTCACTGTTTTGGGGCCCAAGAGTGATTTCCACGGTTGACGAACCCCGGGGTGCGTTTACTTGTCGGTCATAAACACTCGCAGTTTTGGCCGATTCTTGCCAGTTTCGTTTACTATTACTCACTGTTTTGGTGTCCCGGTGTGATTTCCACGATTGACGAACCTCGAGGTGCATTTACGTGTCGGTCATCAACACCCGCAGTTTTGGCCGATTCTGACCCATTTCGTGGACTATTACTCATTGTTTTGGGGTCCCGGAGTGATTTCCATGATTGACGAACCCAGGGGTGCGTTTACGTTTCGGTCATCAACAACCGCAGTTTTGGCCGATCCTGACCCATTTCGTGGACAATTACTCACTGTTTTGGGGTCCCGGGCTTAATTCCATGATTGACGAACCCCGGGGTGTGTTTACGTGTCGGTCATCAACACTTGCAGTTTTGGCCGATTCTGGCCCGTTTCATGGACAATTACTCACTGTTTTGGGGTCCCGGACTTATTTCCATGATTGACAAACCCCGGGGCGCGTTTACGTGCCGGTCATAAATACTCGCAGTTTTGGCCGATTTTGGCCAGTTTCGTGGACTATTACTGACGGTTTTGGGGTCCTAGCGTGATTTCCACGATTGACGAACCTCGGGGTGCATTTACATGTCGGTTATCAACACTCGCAGTTTTGACCGATTTTGGCCTGTTTCATGGACTATTACTGAGTATTTTGGTGTCCCGGAATGATTTCCACGATTGACGAACCCCGGGGTGCGTTTACGTGTCGATCATAAACACTCGCAGTTTTGGCCGATTCTGGCCAGTTTCGTGGACTATTACCACTGTTTTGGGGTCCCGGAGTGATTTCCACGATTGACGAACCCCGGGGTGCATTTACGTGTCGGTCATCAACACCCGCAGTTTTGGCCGATTCTGACCCGTTTCGTGGACTATTACTCACTGTTTTGGGGTCCCAGAGTGATTTTCACGATCGACAAACCCCGAGGTGCGTTTACGTGTCGGTTATCAACACTCGCAGTTTTGACCGATTCTGTCCTGTTTCATGGACTATTACTAACTGTATTGGTGTCCCGGACTGATTTCCATGATTGACGAACCCCGAGGTGTGTTTAAGTGTCGGTCATCAACACCCGCAGTTTTGGCCGATTCTGACCCGTTTCGTGGACTACTCACTGTTTTGGGGCCCAAGAGTGATTTCCACGGTTGACGAACCCCGGGGTGCGTTTACTTGTCGGTCATAAACACTCGCAGTTTTGGCCGATTCTTGCCAGTTTCGTTTACTATTACTCACTGTTTTGGTGTCCCGGTGTGATTTCCACGATTGACGAACCTCGAGGTGCATTTACGTGTCGGTCATCAACACCCGCAGTTTTGGCCGATTCTGACCCATTTCGTGGACTATTACTCATTGTTTTGGGGTCCCGGAGTGATTTCCATGATTGACTAACCCAGGGGTGCGTTTACGTTTCGGTCATCAACAACCGCAGTTTTGGCCGATCCTGACCCATTTCGTGGACAATTACTCACTGTTTTGGGGTCCCGGGCTTAATTCCATGATTGACGAACCCCGGGGTGTGTTTACGTGTCGGTCATCAACACTTGCAGTTTTGGCCGATTCTGGCCCGTTTCATGGACAATTACTCACTGTTTTGGGGTCCCGGACTTATTTCCATGATTGACGAACCCTGGGGCGCGTTTACGTGCCGGTCATAAATACTCGCAGTTTTGGCCGATTTTGGCCAGTTTTGTGGACTATTACTGACGGTTTTGGGGTCCTAGCGTGATTTCCACGATTGACGAACCTCGGGGTGCATTTACATGTCGGTTATCAACACTCGCAGTTTTGACCGATTTTGGCCTGTTTCATGGACTATTACTGAGTATTTTGGTGTCCCGGAATGATTTCCACGATTGACGAACCCCGGGGTGCGTTTACGTGTCGATCATAAACACTCGCAGTTTTGGCCGATTCTGGCCAGTTTCGTGGACTATTACCACTGTTTTGGGGTCCCGGAGTGATTTCCACGATTGACGAACCCCGGGGTGCATTTACGTGTCGGTCATCAACACCCGCAGTTTTGGCCGATTCTGACCCGTTTCGTGGACTATTACTCACTGTTTTGGGGTCCCAGAGTGATTTTCACGATCGACAAACCCCGAGGTGCGTTTACGTGTCGGTCATCAACACTCGCAGTTTTGACCGATTCTGTCCTGTTTCATGGACTATTACTAACTGTATTGGTGTCCCGGACTGATTTCCATGATTGACGAACCCCGAGGTGTGTTTAAGTGTCGGTCATCAACACCCGCAGTTTTGGCCGATTCTGACCCGTTTCGTGGACTACTCACTGTTTTGGGGCCCAAGAGTGATTTCCACGGTTGACGAACCCCGGGGTGCGTTTACTTGTCGGTCATAAACACTCGCAGTTTTGGCCGATTCTTGCCAGTTTCGTTTACTATTACTCACTGTTTTGGTGTCCCGGTGTGATTTCCACGATTGACGAACCTCGAGGTGCATTTACGTGTCGGTCATCAACACCCGCAGTTTTGGCCGATTCTGACCCATTTCGTGGACTATTACTCATTGTTTTGGGGTCCCGGAGTGATTTCCATGATTGACGAACCCAGGCGTGCGTTTACGTTTCGGTCATCAACAACCGCAGTTTTGGCCGATCCTGACCCATTTCGTGGACAATTACTCACTGTTTTGGGGTCCCGGGCTTAATTCCATGATTGACGAACCCCGGGGTGTGTTTACGTGTCGGTCATCAACACTTGCAGTTTTGGCCGATTCTGGCCCGTTTCATGGACAATTACTCACTGTTTTGGGGTCCCGGACTTATTTCCATGATTGACGAACCCCGGGGCGCGTTTACGTGCCGGTCATAAATACTCGCAGTTTTGGCCGATTTTGGCCAGTTTCGTGGACTATTACTGACGGTTTTGGGGTCCTAGCGTGATTTCCACGATTGACGAACCTCGGGGTGCATTTACATGTCGGTTATCAACACTCGCAGTTTTGACCGATTTTGGCCTGTTTCATGGACTATTACTGAGTATTTTGGTGTCCCGGAATGATTTCCACGATTGACGAACCCCGGGGTGCGTTTACGTGTCGATCATAAACACTCGCAGTTTTGGCCGATTCTGGCCAGTTTCGTGGACTATTACCACTGTTTTGGGGTCCCGGAGTGATTTCCACGATTGACGAACCCCGGGGTGCATTTACGTGTCGGTCATCAACACCCGCAGTTTTGGCCGATTCTGACCCGTTTCGTGGACTATTACTCACTGTTTTGGGGTCCCAGAGTGATTTTCACGATCGACAAACCCCGAGGTGCGTTTACGTGTCGGTCATCAACACTCGCAGTTTTGACCGATTCTGTCCTGTTTCATGGACTATTACTAACTGTATTGGTGTCCCGGACTGATTTCCATGATTGACGAACCCCGAGGTGTGTTTAAGTGTCGGTCATCAACACCCGCAGTTTTGGCCGATTCTGACCCGTTTCGTGGACTACTCACTGTTTTGGGGCCCAAGAGTGATTTCCACGGTTGACGAACCCCGGGGTGCGTTTACTTGTCGGTCATAAACACTCGCAGTTTTGGCCGATTCTTGCCAGTTTCGTTTACTATTACTCACTGTTTTGGTGTCCCGGTGTGATTTCCACAATTGACGAACCTCGAGGTGCATTTACGTGTCGGTCATCAACACCCGCAGTTTTGGCCGATTCTGACCCATTTCGTGGACTATTACTCATTGTTTTGGTGTCCCGGAGTGATTTCCATGATTGACGAACCCAGGGGTGCGTTTACGTTTCGGTCATCAACAACCGCAGTTTTGGCCGATCCTGACCCATTTCGTGGACAATTACTCACTGTTTTGGGGTCCCGGGCTTAATTCCATGATTGACGAACCCCGGGGTGTGTTTACGTGTCGGTCATCAACACTTGCAGTTTTGGCCGATTCTGGCCCGTTTCATGGACAATTACTCACTGTTTTGGGGTCCCGGACTTATTTCCATGATTGACGAACCCCGGGGCGCGTTTACGTGCCGGTCATAAATACTCGCAGTTTTGGCCGATTTTGGCCAGTTTTGTGGACTATTACTGACGGTTTTGGGGTCCTAGCGTGATTTCCACGATTGACGAACCTCGGGGTGCATTTACATGTCGGTTATCAACACTCGCAGTTTTGACCGATTTTGGCCTGTTTCATGGACTATTACTGAGTATTTTGGTGTCCCGGAATGATTTCCACGATTGACGAACCCCGGGGTGCGTTTACGTGTCGATCATAAACACTCGCAGTTTTGGCCGATTCTGGCCAGTTTCGTGGACTATTACCACTGTTTTGGGGTCCCGGAGTGATTTCCACGATTGACGAACCCCGGGGTGCATTTACGTGTCGGTCATCAACACCCGCAGTTTTGGCCGATTCTGACCCGTTTCGTGGACTATTACTCACTGTTTTGGGGTCCCAGAGTGATTTTCACGATCGACAAACCCCGAGGTGCGTTTACGTGTCGGTTATCAACACTCGCAGTTTTGACCGATTCTGTCCTGTTTCATGGACTATTACTAACTGTATTGGTGTCCCGGACTGATTTCCATGATTGACGAACCCCGAGGTGTGTTTAAGTGTCGGTCATCAACACCCGCAGTTTTGGCCGATTCTGACCCGTTTCGTGGACTACTCACTGTTTTGGGGCCCAAGAGTGATTTCCACGGTTGACGAACCCCGGGGTGCGTTTACTTGTCGGTCATAAACACTCGCAGTTTTGGCCGATTCTTGCCAGTTTCGTTTACTATTACTCACTGTTTTGGTGTCCCGGTGTGATTTCCACGATTGACGAACCTCGAGGTGCATTTACGTGTCGGTCATCAACACCCGCAGTTTTGGCCGATTCTGACCCATTTCGTGGACTATTACTCATTGTTTTGGGGTCCCGGAGTGATTTCCATGATTGACTAACCCAGGGGTGCGTTTACGTTTCGGTCATCAACAACCGCAGTTTTGGCCGATCCTGACCCATTTCGTGGACAATTACTCACTGTTTTGGGGTCCCGGGCTTAATTCCATGATTGACGAACCCCGGGGTGTGTTTACGTGTCGGTCATCAACACTTGCAGTTTTGGCCGATTCTGGCCCGTTTCATGGACAATTACTCACTGTTTTGGGGTCCCGGACTTATTTCCATGATTGACGAACCCCGGGGCGCGTTTACGTGCCGGTCATAAATACTCGCAGTTTTGGCCGATTTTGGCCAGTTTCGTGGACTATTACTGACGGTTTTGGGGTCCTAGCGTGATTTCCACGATTGACGAACCTCGGGGTGCATTTACATGTCGGTTATCAACACTCGCAGTTTTGACCGATTTTGGCCTGTTTCATGGACTATTACTGAGTATTTTGGTGTCCCGGAATGATTTCCACGATTGACGAACCCCGGGGTGCGTTTACGTGTCGATCATAAACACTCGCAGTTTTGGCCGATTCTGGCCAGTTTCGTGGACTATTACCACTGTTTTGGGGTCCCGGAGTGATTTCCACGATTGACGAACCCCGGGGTGCATTTACGTGTCGGTCATCAACACCCGCAGTTTTGGCCGATTCTGACCCGTTTCGTGGACTATTACTCACTGTTTTGGGGTCCCAGAGTGATTTTCACGATCGACAAACCCCGAGGTGCGTTTACGTGTCGGTCATCAACACTCGCAGTTTTGACCGATTCTGTCCTGTTTCATGGACTATTACTAACTGTATTGGTGTCCCGGACTGATTTCCATGATTGACGAACCCCGAGGTGTGTTTAAGTGTCGGTCATCAACACCCGCAGTTTTGGCCGATTCTGACCCGTTTCGTGGACTACTCACTGTTTTGGGGCCCAAGAGTGATTTCCACGGTTGACGAACCCCGGGGTGCGTTTACTTGTCGGTCATAAACACTCGCAGTTTTGGCCGATTCTTGCCAGTTTCGTTTACTATTACTCACTGTTTTGGTGTCCCGGTGTGATTTCCACAATTGACGAACCTCGAGGTGCATTTACGTGTCGGTCATCAACACCCGCAGTTTTGGCCGATTCTGACCCATTTCGTGGACTATTACTCATTGTTTTGGTGTCCCGGAGTGATTTCCATGATTGACGAACCCAGGGGTGCGTTTACGTTTCGGTCATCAACAACCGCAGTTTTGGCCGATCCTGACCCATTTCGTGGACAATTACTCACTGTTTTGGGGTCCCGGGCTTAATTCCATGATTGACGAACCCCGGGGTGTGTTTACGTGTCGGTCATCAACACTTGCAGTTTTGGCCGATTCTGGCCCGTTTCATGGACAATTACTCACTGTTTTGGGGTCCCGGACTTATTTCCATGATTGACGAACCCCGGGGCGCGTTTACGTGCCGGTCATAAATACTCGCAGTTTTGGCCGATTTTGGCCAGTTTTGTGGACTATTACTGACGGTTTTGGGGTCCTAGCGTGATTTCCACGATTGACGAACCTCGGGGTGCATTTACATGTCGGTTATCAACACTCGCAGTTTTGACCGATTTTGGCCTGTTTCATGGACTATTACTGAGTATTTTGGTGTCCCGGAATGATTTCCACGATTGACGAACCCCGGGGTGCGTTTACGTGTCGATCATAAACACTCGCAGTTTTGGCCGATTCTGGCCAGTTTCGTGGACTATTACCACTGTTTTGGGGTCCCGGAGTGATTTCCACGATTGACGAACCCCGGGGTGCATTTACGTGTCGGTCATCAACACCCGCAGTTTTGGCCGATTCTGACCCGTTTCGTGGACTATTACTCACTGTTTTGGGGTCCCAGAGTGATTTTCACGATCGACAAACCCCGAGGTGCGTTTACGTGTCGGTTATCAACACTCGCAGTTTTGACCGATTCTGTCCTGTTTCATGGACTATTACTAACTGTATTGGTGTCCCGGACTGATTTCCATGATTGACGAACCCCGAGGTGTGTTTAAGTGTCGGTCATCAACACCCGCAGTTTTGGCCGATTCTGACCCGTTTCGTGGACTACTCACTGTTTTGGGGCCCAAGAGTGATTTCCACGGTTGACGAACCCCGGGGTGCGTTTACTTGTCGGTCATAAACACTCGCAGTTTTGGCCGATTCTTGCCAGTTTCGTTTACTATTACTCACTGTTTTGGTGTCCCGGTGTGATTTCCACGATTGACGAACCTCGAGGTGCATTTACGTGTCGGTCATCAACACCCGCAGTTTTGGCCGATTCTGACCCATTTCGTGGACTATTACTCATTGTTTTGGGGTCCCGGAGTGATTTCCATGATTGACTAACCCAGGGGTGCGTTTACGTTTCGGTCATCAACAACCGCAGTTTTGGCCGATCCTGACCCATTTCGTGGACAATTACTCACTGTTTTGGGGTCCCGGGCTTAATTCCATGATTGACGAACCCCGGGGTGTGTTTACGTGTCGGTCATCAACACTTGCAGTTTTGGCCGATTCTGGCCCGTTTCATGGACAATTACTCACTGTTTTGGGGTCCCGGACTTATTTCCATGATTGACGAACCCCGGGGCGCGTTTACGTGCCGGTCATAAATACTCGCAGTTTTGGCCGATTTTGGCCAGTTTTGTGGACTATTACTGACGGTTTTGGGGTCCTAGCGTGATTTCCACGATTGACGAACCTCGGGGTGCATTTACATGTCGGTTATCAACACTCGCAGTTTTGACCGATTTTGGCCTGTTTCATGGACTATTACTGAGTATTTTGGTGTCCCGGAATGATTTCCACGATTGACGAACCCCGGGGTGCGTTTACGTGTCGATCATAAACACTCGCAGTTTTGGCCGATTCTGGCCAGTTTCGTGGACTATTACCACTGTTTTGGGGTCCCGGAGTGATTTCCACGATTGACGAACCCCGGGGTGCATTTACGTGTCGGTCATCAACACCCGCAGTTTTGGCCGATTCTGACCCGTTTCGTGGACTATTACTCACTGTTTTGGGGTCCCAGAGTGATTTTCACGATCGACAAACCCCGAGGTGCGTTTACGTGTCGGTCATCAACACTCGCAGTTTTGACCGATTCTGTCCTGTTTCATGGACTATTACTAACTGTATTGGTGTCCCGGACTGATTTCCATGATTGACGAACCCCGAGGTGTGTTTAAGTGTCGGTCATCAACACCCGCAGTTTTGGCCGATTCTGACCCGTTTCGTGGACTACTCACTGTTTTGGGGCCCAAGAGTGATTTCCACGGTTGACGAACCCCGGGGTGCGTTTACTTGTCGGTCATAAACACTCGCAGTTTTGGCCGATTCTTGCCAGTTTCGTTTACTATTACTCACTGTTTTGGTGTCCCGGTGTGATTTCCACGATTGACGAACCTCGAGGTGCATTTACGTGTCGGTCATCAACACCCGCAGTTTTGGCCGATTCTGACCCATTTCGTGGACTATTACTCATTGTTTTGGGGTCCCGGAGTGATTTCCATGATTGACGAACCCAGGCGTGCGTTTACGTTTCGGTCATCAACAACCGCAGTTTTGGCCGATCCTGACCCATTTCGTGGACAATTACTCACTGTTTTGGGGTCCCGGGCTTAATTCCATGATTGACGAACCCCGGGGTGTGTTTACGTGTCGGTCATCAACACTTGCAGTTTTGGCCGATTCTGGCCCGTTTCATGGACAATTACTCACTGTTTTGGGGTCCCGGACTTATTTCCATGATTGACGAACCCCGGGGCGCGTTTACGTGCCGGTCATAAATACTCGCAGTTTTGGCCGATTTTGGCCAGTTTCGTGGACTATTACTGACGGTTTTGGGGTCCTAGCGTGATTTCCACGATTGACGAACCTCGGGGTGCATTTACATGTCGGTTATCAACACTCGCAGTTTTGACCGATTTTGGCCTGTTTCATGGACTATTACTGAGTATTTTGGTGTCCCGGAATGATTTCCACGATTGACGAACCCCGGGGTGCGTTTACGTGTCGATCATAAACACTCGCAGTTTTGGCCGATTCTGGCCAGTTTCGTGGACTATTACCACTGTTTTGGGGTCCCGGAGTGATTTCCACGATTGACGAACCCCGGGGTGCATTTACGTGTCGGTCATCAACACCCGCAGTTTTGGCCGATTCTGACCCGTTTCGTGGACTATTACTCACTGTTTTGGGGTCCCAGAGTGATTTTCACGATCGACAAACCCCGAGGTGCGTTTACGTGTCGGTCATCAACACTCGCAGTTTTGACCGATTCTGTCCTGTTTCATGGACTATTACTAACTGTATTGGTGTCCCGGACTGATTTCCATGATTGACGAACCCCGAGGTGTGTTTAAGTGTCGGTCATCAACACCCGCAGTTTTGGCCGATTCTGACCCGTTTCGTGGACTACTCACTGTTTTGGGGCCCAAGAGTGATTTCCACGGTTGACGAACCCCGGGGTGCGTTTACTTGTCGGTCATAAACACTCGCAGTTTTGGCCGATTCTTGCCAGTTTCGTTTACTATTACTCACTGTTTTGGTGTCCCGGTGTGATTTCCACGATTGACGAACCTCGAGGTGCATTTACGTGTCGGTCATCAACACCCGCAGTTTTGGCCGATTCTGACCCATTTCGTGGACTATTACTCATTGTTTTGGGGTCCCGGAGTGATTTCCATGATTGACGAACCCAGGGGTGCGTTTACGTTTCGGTCATCAACAACCGCAGTTTTGGCCGATCCTGACCCATTTCGTGGACAATTACTCACTGTTTTGGGGTCCCGGGCTTAATTCCATGATTGACGAACCCCGGGGTGTGTTTACGTGTCGGTCATCAACACTTGCAGTTTTGGCCGATTCTGGCCCGTTTCATGGACAATTACTCACTGTTTTGGGGTCCCGGACTTATTTCCATGATTGACGAACCCCGGGGCGCGTTTACGTGCCGGTCATAAATACTCGCAGTTTTGGCCGATTTTGGCCAGTTTCGTGGACTATTACTGACGGTTTTGGGGTCCTAGCGTGATTTCCACGATTGACGAACCTCGGGGTGCATTTACATGTCGGTTATCAACACTCGCAGTTTTGACCGATTTTGGCCTGTTTCATGGACTATTACTGAGTATTTTGGTGTCCCGGAATGATTTCCACGATTGACGAACCCCGGGGTGCGTTTACGTGTCGATCATAAACACTCGCAGTTTTGGCCGATTCTGGCCAGTTTCGTGGACTATTACCACTGTTTTGGGGTCCCGGAGTGATTTCCACGATTGACGAACCCCGGGGTGCATTTACGTGTCGGTCATCAACACCCGCAGTTTTGGCCGATTCTGACCCGTTTCGTGGACTATTACTCACTGTTTTGGGGTCCCAGAGTGATTTTCACGATCGACAAACCCCGAGGTGCGTTTACGTGTCGGTCATCAACACTCGCAGTTTTGACCGATTCTGTCCTGTTTCATGGACTATTACTAACTGTATTGGTGTCCCGGACTGATTTCCATGATTGACGAACCCCGAGGTGTGTTTAAGTGTCGGTCATCAACACCCGCAGTTTTGGCCGATTCTGACCCGTTTCATGGACTACTCACTGTTTTGGGGCCCAAGAGTGATTTCCACGGTTGACGAACCCCGGGGTGCGTTTACTTGTCGGTCATAAACACTCGCAGTTTTGGCCGATTCTTGCCAGTTTCGTTTACTATTACTCACTGTTTTGGTGTCCCGGTGTGATTTCCACGATTGACGAACCTCGAGGTGCATTTACGTGTCGGTCATCAACACCCGCAGTTTTGGCCGATTCTAACCCATTTCGTGAACTATTACTCATTGTTTTGGGGTCCCGGAGTGATTTCCATGATTGACGAACCCAGGGGTGCGTTTACGTTTCGGTCATCAACAACCGCAGTTTTGGCCGATCCTGACCCATTTCGTGGACAATTACTCACTGTTTTGGGGTCCCGGGCTTAATTCCATGATTGACGAACCCCGGGGTGTGTTTACGTGTCGGTCATCAACACTTGCAGTTTTGGCCGATTCTGGCCCGTTTCATGGACAATTACTCACTGTTTTGGGGTCCCGGACTTATTTCCATGATTGACGAACCCCGGGGCGCGTTTACGTGCCGGTCATAAATACTCGCAGTTTTGGCCGATTTTGGCCAGTTTCGTGGACTATTACTGACGGTTTTGGGGTCCTAGCGTGATTTCCACGATTGACGAACCTCGGGGTGCATTTACATGTCGGTTATCAACACTCGCAGTTTTGACCGATTTTGGCCTGTTTCATGGACTATTACTGAGTATTTTGGTGTCCCGGAATGATTTCCACGATTGACGAACCCCGGGGTGCGTTTACGTGTCGATCATAAACACTCGCAGTTTTGGCCGATTCTGGCCAGTTTCGTGGACTATTACCACTGTTTTGGGGTCCCGGAGTGATTTCCACGATTGACGAACCCCGGGGTGCATTTACGTGTCGGTCATCAACACCCGCAGTTTTGGCCGATTCTGACCCGTTTCGTGGACTATTACTCACTGTTTTGGGGTCCCAGAGTGATTTTCACGATCGACAAACCCCGAGGTGCGTTTACGTGTCGGTCATCAACACTCGCAGTTTTGACCGATTCTGTCCTGTTTCATGGACTATTACTAACTGTATTGGTGTCCCGGACTGATTTCCATGATTGACGAACCCCGAGGTGTGTTTAAGTGTCGGTCATCAACACCCGCAGTTTTGGCCGATTCTGACCCGTTTCGTGGACTACTCACTGTTTTGGGGCCCAAGAGTGATTTCCACGGTTGACGAACCCCGGGGTGCGTTTACTTGTCGGTCATAAACACTCGCAGTTTTGGCCGATTCTTGCCAGTTTCGTTTACTATTACTCACTGTTTTGGTGTCCCGGTGTGATTTCCACGATTGACGAACCTCGAGGTGCATTTACGTGTCGGTCATCAACACCCGCAGTTTTGGCCGATTCTGACCCATTTCGTGGACTATTACTCATTGTTTTGGGGTCCCGGAGTGATTTCCATGATTGACGAACCCAGGGGTGCGTTTACGTTTCGGTCATCAACAACCGCAGTTTTGGCCGATCCTGACCCATTTCGTGGACAATTACTCACTGTTTTGGGGTCCCGGGCTTAATTCCATGATTGACGAACCCCGGGGTGTGTTTACGTGTCGGTCATCAACACTTGCAGTTTTGGCCGATTCTGGCCCGTTTCATGGACAATTACTCACTGTTTTGGGGTCCCAGACTTATTTCCATGATTGACGAACCCCGGGGCGCGTTTACGTGCCGGTCATAAATACTCGCAGTTTTGGCCGATTTTGGCCAGTTTCGTGGACTATTACTGACGGTTTTGGGGTCCTAGCGTGATTTCCACGATTGACGAACCTCGGGGTGCATTTACATGTCGGTTATCAACACTCGCAGTTTTGACCGATTTTGGCCTGTTTCATGGACTATTACTGAGTATTTTGGTGTCCCGGAATGATTTCCACGATTGACGAACCCCGGGGTGCGTTTACGTGTCGATCATAAACACTCGCAGTTTTGGCCGATTCTGGCCAGTTTCGTGGACTATTACCACTGTTTTGGGGTCCCGGAGTGATTTCCACGATTGACGAACCCCGGGGTGCATTTACGTGTCGGTCATCAACACCCGCAGTTTTGGCCGATTCTGACCCGTTTCGTGGACTATTACTCACTGTTTTGGGGTCCCAGAGTGATTTTCACGATCGACAAACCCCGAGGTGCGTTTACGTGTCGGTCATCAACACTCGCAGTTTTGACCGATTCTGTCCTGTTTCATGGACTATTACTAACTGTATTGGTGTCCCGGACTGATTTCCATGATTGACGAACCCCGAGGTGTGTTTAAGTGTCGGTCATCAACACCCGCAGTTTTGGCCGATTCTGACCCGTTTCATGGACTACTCACTGTTTTGGGGCCCAAGAGTGATTTCCACGGTTGACGAACCCCGGGGTGCGTTTACTTGTCGGTCATAAACACTCGCAGTTTTGGCCGATTCTTGCCAGTTTCGTTTACTATTACTCACTGTTTTGGTGTCCCGGTGTGATTTCCACGATTGACGAACCTCGAGGTGCATTTACGTGTCGGTCATCAACACCCGCAGTTTTGGCCGATTCTAACCCATTTCGTGAACTATTACTCATTGTTTTGGGGTCCCGGAGTGATTTCCATGATTGACGAACCCAGGGGTGCGTTTACGTTTCGGTCATCAACAACCGCAGTTTTGGCCGATCCTGACCCATTTCGTGGACAATTACTCACTGTTTTGGGGTCCCGGGCTTAATTCCATGATTGACGAACCCCGGGGTGTGTTTACGTGTCGGTCATCAACACTTGCAGTTTTGGCCGATTCTGGCCCGTTTCATGGACAATTACTCACTGTTTTGGGGTCCCGGACTTATTTCCATGATTGACGAACCCCGGGGCGCGTTTACGTGCCGGTCATAAATACTCGCAGTTTTGGCCGATTTTGGCCAGTTTCGTGGACTATTACTGACGGTTTTGGGGTCCTAGCGTGATTTCCACGATTGACGAACCTCGGGGTGCATTTACATGTCGGTTATCAACACTCGCAGTTTTGACCGATTTTGGCCTGTTTCATGGACTATTACTGAGTATTTTGGTGTCCCGGAATGATTTCCACGATTGACGAACCCCGGGGTGCGTTTACGTGTCGATCATAAACACTCGCAGTTTTGGCCGATTCTGGCCAGTTTCGTGGACTATTACCACTGTTTTGGGGTCCCGGAGTGATTTCCACGATTGACGAACCCCGGGGTGCATTTACGTGTCGGTCATCAACACCCGCAGTTTTGGCCGATTCTGACCCGTTTCGTGGACTATTACTCACTGTTTTGGGGTCCCAGAGTGATTTTCACGATCGACAAACCCCGAGGTGCGTTTACGTGTCGGTCATCAACACTCGCAGTTTTGACCGATTCTGTCCTGTTTCATGGACTATTACTAACTGTATTGGTGTCCCGGACTGATTTCCATGATTGACGAACCCCGAGGTGTGTTTAAGTGTCGGTCATCAACACCCGCAGTTTTGGCCGATTCTGACCCGTTTCGTGGACTACTCACTGTTTTGGGGCCCAAGAGTGATTTCCACGGTTGACGAACCCCGGGGTGCGTTTACTTGTCGGTCATAAACACTCGCAGTTTTGGCCGATTCTTGCCAGTTTCGTTTACTATTACTCACTGTTTTGGTGTCCCGGTGTGATTTCCACGATTGACGAACCTCGAGGTGCATTTACGTGTCGGTCATCAACACCCGCAGTTTTGGCCGATTCTGACCCATTTCGTGGACTATTACTCATTGTTTTGGGGTCCCGGAGTGATTTCCATGATTGACGAACCCAGGGGTGCGTTTACGTTTCGGTCATCAACAACCGCAGTTTTGGCCGATCCTGACCCATTTCGTGGACAATTACTCACTGTTTTGGGGTCCCGGGCTTAATTCCATGATTGACGAACCCCGGGGTGTGTTTACGTGTCGGTCATCAACACTTGCAGTTTTGGCCGATTCTGGCCCGTTTCATGGACAATTACTCACTGTTTTGGGGTCCCAGACTTATTTCCATGATTGACGAACCCCGGGGCGCGTTTACGTGCCGGTCATAAATACTCGCAGTTTTGGCCGATTTTGGCCAGTTTCGTGGACTATTACTGACGGTTTTGGGGTCCTAGCGTGATTTCCACGATTGACGAACCTCGGGGTGCATTTACATGTCGGTTATCAACACTCGCAGTTTTGACCGATTTTGGCCTGTTTCATGGACTATTACTGAGTATTTTGGTGTCCCGGAATGATTTCCACGATTGACGAACCCCGGGGTGCGTTTACGTGTCGATCATAAACACTCGCAGTTTTGGCCGATTCTGGCCAGTTTCGTGGACTATTACCACTGTTTTGGGGTCCCGGAGTGATTTCCACGATTGACGAACCCCGGGGTGCATTTACGTGTCGGTCATCAACACCCGCAGTTTTGGCCGATTCTGACCCGTTTCGTGGACTATTACTCACTGTTTTGGGGTCCCAGAGTGATTTTCACGATCGACAAACCCCGAGGTGCGTTTACGTGTCGGTCATCAACACTCGCAGTTTTGACCGATTCTGTCCTGTTTCATGGACTATTACTAACTGTATTGGTGTCCCGGACTGATTTCCATGATTGACGAACCCCGAGGTGTGTTTAAGTGTCGGTCATCAACACCCGCAGTTTTGGCCGATTCTGACCCGTTTCATGGACTACTCACTGTTTTGGGGCCCAAGAGTGATTTCCACGGTTGACGAACCCCGGGGTGCGTTTACTTGTCGGTCATAAACACTCGCAGTTTTGGCCGATTCTTGCCAGTTTCGTTTACTATTACTCACTGTTTTGGTGTCCCGGTGTGATTTCCACGATTGACGAACCTCGAGGTGCATTTACGTGTCGGTCATCAACACCCGCAGTTTTGGCCGATTCTAACCCATTTCGTGAACTATTACTCATTGTTTTGGGGTCCCGGAGTGATTTCCATGATTGACGAACCCAGGGGTGCGTTTACGTTTCGGTCATCAACAACCGCAGTTTTGGCCGATCCTGACCCATTTCGTGGACAATTACTCACTGTTTTGGGGTCCCGGGCTTAATTCCATGATTGACGAACCCCGGGGTGTGTTTACGTGTCGGTCATCAACACTTGCAGTTTTGGCCGATTCTGGCCCGTTTCATGGACAATTACTCACTGTTTTGGGGTCCCGGACTTATTTCCATGATTGACGAACCCCGGGGCGCGTTTACGTGCCGGTCATAAATACTCGCAGTTTTGGCCGATTTTGGCCAGTTTCGTGGACTATTACTGACGGTTTTGGGGTCCTAGCGTGATTTCCACGATTGACGAACCTCGGGGTGCATTTACATGTCGGTTATCAACACTCGCAGTTTTGACCGATTTTGGCCTGTTTCATGGACTATTACTGAGTATTTTGGTGTCCCGGAATGATTTCCACGATTGACGAACCCCGGGGTGCGTTTACGTGTCGATCATAAACACTCGCAGTTTTGGCCGATTCTGGCCAGTTTCGTGGACTATTACCACTGTTTTGGGGTCCCGGAGTGATTTCCACGATTGACGAACCCCGGGGTGCATTTACGTGTCGGTCATCAACACCCGCAGTTTTGGCCGATTCTGACCCGTTTCGTGGACTATTACTCACTGTTTTGGGGTCCCAGAGTGATTTTCACGATCGACAAACCCCGAGGTGCGTTTACGTGTCGGTCATCAACACTCGCAGTTTTGACCGATTCTGTCCTGTTTCATGGACTATTACTAACTGTATTGGTGTCCCGGACTGATTTCCATGATTGACGAACCCCGAGGTGTGTTTAAGTGTCGGTCATCAACACCCGCAGTTTTGGCCGATTCTGACCCGTTTCGTGGACTACTCACTGTTTTGGGGCCCAAGAGTGATTTCCACGGTTGACGAACCCCGGGGTGCGTTTACTTGTCGGTCATAAACACTCGCAGTTTTGGCCGATTCTTGCCAGTTTCGTTTACTATTACTCACTGTTTTGGTGTCCCGGTGTGATTTCCACGATTGACGAACCTCGAGGTGCATTTACGTGTCGGTCATCAACACCCGCAGTTTTGGCCGATTCTAACCCATTTCGTGAACTATTACTCATTGTTTTGGGGTCCCGGAGTGATTTCCATGATTGACGAACCCAGGGGTGCGTTTACGTTTCGGTCATCAACAACCGCAGTTTTGGCCGATCCTGACCCATTTCGTGGACAATTACTCACTGTTTTGGGGTCCCGGGCTTAATTCCATGATTGACGAACCCCGGGGTGTGTTTACGTGTCGGTCATCAACACTTGCAGTTTTGGCCGATTCTGGCCCGTTTCATGGACAATTACTCACTGTTTTGGGGTCCCGGACTTATTTCCATGATTGACGAACCCCGGGGCGCGTTTACGTGCCGGTCATAAATACTCGCAGTTTTGACCGATTTTGGCCTGTTTCATGGACTATTACTGAGTATTTTGGTGTCCCAGAATGATTTCCACGATTGACGAACCCCGGGGTGCGTTTACGTGTCGATCATAAACACTCGCAGTTTTGGCCGATTCTGGCCAGTTTCGTGGACTATTACCACTGTTTTGGGGTCCCGGAGTGATTTCCACGATTGACGTACCCCGGGGTGCATTTACGTGTCGGTCATCAACACCCGCAGTTTTGGCCGATTCTGACCCGTTTCGTGGACTATTACTCACTGTTTTGGGGTCCCAGAGTGATTTTCACGATCGACAAACCCCGAGGTGCGTTTACGTGTCGGTCATCAACACTCGCAGTTTTGACCGATTCTGTCCTGTTTCATGGACTATTACTAACTGTATTGGTGTCCCGGACTGATTTCCATGATTGACGAACCCCGAGGTGTGTTTAAGTGTCGGTCATCAACACCCGCAGTTTTGGCCGATTCTGACCCGTTTCATGGACTACTCACTGTTTTGGGGCCCAAGAGTGATTTCCACGGTTGACGAACCCCGGGGTGCGTTTACTTGTCGGTCATAAACACTCGCAGTTTTGGCCGATTCTTGCCAGTTTCGTTTACTATTACTCACTGTTTTGGTGTCCCGGTGTGATTTCCACGATTGACGAACCTCGAGGTGCATTTACGTGTCGGTCATCAACACCCGCAGTTTTGGCCGATTCTAACCCATTTCGTGAACTATTACTCATTGTTTTGGGGTCCCGGAGTGATTTCCATGATTGACGAACCCAGGGGTGCGTTTACGTTTCGGTCATCAACAACCGCAGTTTTGGCCGATCCTGACCCATTTCGTGGACAATTACTCACTGTTTTGGGGTCCCGGGCTTAATTCCATGATTGACGAACCCCGGGGTGTGTTTACGTGTCGGTCATCAACACTTGCAGTTTTGGCCGATTCTGGCCCGTTTCATGGACAATTACTCACTGTTTTGGGGTCCCGGACTTATTTCCATGATTGACGAACCCCGGGGCGCGTTTACGTGCCGGTCATAAATACTCGCAGTTTTGGCCGATTTTGGCCAGTTTCGTGGACTATTACTGACGGTTTTGGGGTCCTAGCGTGATTTCCACGATTGACGAACCTCGGGGTGCATTTACATGTCGGTTATCAACACTCGCAGTTTTGACCGATTTTGGCCTGTTTCATGGACTATTACTGAGTATTTTGGTGTCCCGGAATGATTTCCACGATTGACGAACCCCGGGGTGCGTTTACGTGTCGATCATAAACACTCGCAGTTTTGGCCGATTCTGGCCAGTTTCGTGGACTATTACCACTGTTTTGGGGTCCCGGAGTGATTTCCACGATTGACGTACCCCGGGGTGCATTTACGTGTCGGTCATCAACACCCGCAGTTTTGGCCGATTCTGACCCGTTTCGTGGACTATTACTCACTGTTTTGGGGTCCCAGAGTGATTTTCACGATCGACAAACCCCGAGGTGCGTTTACGTGTCGGTCATCAACACTCGCAGTTTTGACCGATTCTGTCCTGTTTCATGGACTATTACTAACTGTATTGGTGTCCCGGACTGATTTCCATGATTGACGAACCCCGAGGTGTGTTTAAGTGTCGGTCATCAACACCCGCAGTTTTGGCCGATTCTGACCCGTTTCATGGACTACTCACTGTTTTGGGGCCCAAGAGTGATTTCCACGGTTGACGAACCCCGGGGTGCGTTTACTTGTCGGTCATAAACACTCGCAGTTTTGGCCGATTCTTGCCAGTTTCGTTTACTATTACTCACTGTTTTGGTGTCCCGGTGTGATTTCCACGATTGACGAACCTCGAGGTGCATTTACGTGTCGGTCATCAACACCCGCAGTTTTGGCCGATTCTAACCCATTTCGTGAACTATTACTCATTGTTTTGGGGTCCCGGAGTGATTTCCATGATTGACGAACCCAGGGGTGCGTTTACGTTTCGGTCATCAACAACCGCAGTTTTGGCCGATCCTGACCCATTTCGTGGACAATTACTCACTGTTTTGGGGTCCCGGGCTTAATTCCATGATTGACGAACCCCGGGGTGTGTTTACGTGTCGGTCATCAACACTTGCAGTTTTGGCCGATTCTGGCCCGTTTCATGGACAATTACTCACTGTTTTGGGGTCCCGGACTTATTTCCATGATTGACGAACCCCGGGGCGCGTTTACGTGCCGGTCATAAATACTCGCAGTTTTGGCCGATTTTGGCCAGTTTCGTGGACTATTACTGACGGTTTTGGGGTCCTAGCGTGATTTCCACGATTGACGAACCTCGGGGTGCATTTACATGTCGGTTATCAACACTCGCAGTTTTGACCGATTTTGGCCTGTTTCATGGACTATTACTGAGTATTTTGGTGTCCCGGAATGATTTCCACGATTGACGAACCCCGGGGTGCGTTTACGTGTCGATCATAAACACTCGCAGTTTTGGCCGATTCTGGCCAGTTTCGTGGACTATTACCACTGTTTTGGGGTCCCGGAGTGATTTCCACGATTGACGAACCCCGGGGTGCATTTACGTGTCGGTCATCAACACCCGCAGTTTTGGCCGATTCTGACCCGTTTCGTGGACTATTACTCACTGTTTTGGGGTCCCAGAGTGATTTTCACGATCGACAAACCCCGAGGTGCGTTTACGTGTCGGTCATCAACACTCGCAGTTTTGACCGATTCTGTCCTGTTTCATGGACTATTACTAACTGTATTGGTGTCCCGGACTGATTTCCATGATTGACGAACCCCGAGGTGTGTTTAAGTGTCGGTCATCAACA
The DNA here is from genome assembly GCA_032464435.1 of Aegilops umbellulata. NCBI lineage: Eukaryota > Viridiplantae > Streptophyta > Magnoliopsida > Poales > Poaceae > Aegilops > Aegilops umbellulata. Next base: position 530,192 of record CP136057.1, on the reverse strand, counting down.
CCCGCAGTTTTGGCCGATTCTGACCCGTTTCGTGGACTACTCACTGTTTTGGGGCCCAAGAGTGATTTCCACGGTTGACGAACCCCGGGGTGCGTTTACTTGTCGGTCATAAACACTCGCAGTTTTGGCCGATTCTTGCCAGTTTCGTTTACTATTACTCACTGTTTTGGTGTCCCGGTGTGATTTCCACGATTGACGAACCTCGAGGTGCATTTACGTGTCGGTCATCAACACCCGCAGTTTTGGCCGATTCTAACCCATTTCGTGAACTATTACTCATTGTTTTGGGGTCCCGGAGTGATTTCCATGATTGACGAACCCAGGGGTGCGTTTACGTTTCGGTCATCAACAACCGCAGTTTTGGCCGATCCTGACCCATTTCGTGGACAATTACTCACTGTTTTGGGGTCCCGGGCTTAATTCCATGATTGACGAACCCCGGGGTGTGTTTACGTGTCGGTCATCAACACTTGCAGTTTTGGCCGATTCTGGCCCGTTTCATGGACAATTACTCACTGTTTTGGGGTCCCGGACTTATTTCCATGATTGACGAACCCCGGGGCGCGTTTACGTGCCGGTCATAAATACTCGCAGTTTTGACCGATTTTGGCCTGTTTCATGGACTATTACTGAGTATTTTGGTGTCCCAGAATGATTTCCACGATTGACGAACCCCGGGGTGCGTTTACGTGTCGATCATAAACACTCGCAGTTTTGGCCGATTCTGGCCAGTTTCGTGGACTATTACCACTGTTTTGGGGTCCCGGAGTGATTTCCACGATTGACGTACCCCGGGGTGCATTTACGTGTCGGTCATCAACACCCGCAGTTTTGGCCGATTCTGACCCGTTTCGTGGACTATTACTCACTGTTTTGGGGTCCCAGAGTGATTTTCACGATCGACAAACCCCGAGGTGCGTTTACGTGTCGGTCATCAACACTCGCAGTTTTGACCGATTCTGTCCTGTTTCATGGACTATTACTAACTGTATTGGTGTCCCGGACTGATTTCCATGATTGACGAACCCCGAGGTGTGTTTAAGTGTCGGTCATCAACACCCGCAGTTTTGGCCGATTCTGACCCGTTTCATGGACTACTCACTGTTTTGGGGCCCAAGAGTGATTTCCACGGTTGACGAACCCCGGGGTGCGTTTACTTGTCGGTCATAAACACTCGCAGTTTTGGCCGATTCTTGCCAGTTTCGTTTACTATTACTCACTGTTTTGGTGTCCCGGTGTGATTTCCACGATTGACGAACCTCGAGGTGCATTTACGTGTCGGTCATCAACACCCGCAGTTTTGGCCGATTCTAACCCATTTCGTGAACTATTACTCATTGTTTTGGGGTCCCGGAGTGATTTCCATGATTGACGAACCCAGGGGTGCGTTTACGTTTCGGTCATCAACAACCGCAGTTTTGGCCGATCCTGACCCATTTCGTGGACAATTACTCACTGTTTTGGGGTCCCGGGCTTAATTCCATGATTGACGAACCCCGGGGTGTGTTTACGTGTCGGTCATCAACACTTGCAGTTTTGGCCGATTCTGGCCCGTTTCATGGACAATTACTCACTGTTTTGGGGTCCCGGACTTATTTCCATGATTGACGAACCCCGGGGCGCGTTTACGTGCCGGTCATAAATACTCGCAGTTTTGACCGATTTTGGCCTGTTTCATGGACTATTACTGAGTATTTTGGTGTCCCAGAATGATTTCCACGATTGACGAACCCTGGGGTGCGTTTACGTGTCGATCATAAACACTCGCAGTTTTGGCCGATTCTGGCCAGTTTCGTGGACTATTACCACTGTTTTGGGGTCCCGGAGTGATTTCCACGATTGACGTACCCCGGGGTGCATTTACGTGTCGGTCATCAACACCCGCAGTTTTGGCCGATTCTGACCCGTTTCGTGGACTATTACTCACTGTTTTGGGGTCCCAGAGTGATTTTCACGATCGACAAACCCCGAGGTGCGTTTACGTGTCGGTCATCAACACTCGCAGTTTTGACCGATTCTGTCCTGTTTCATGGACTATTACTAACTGTATTGGTGTCCCGGACTGATTTCCATGATTGACGAACCCCGAGGTGTGTTTAAGTGTCGGTCATCAACACCCGCAGTTTTGGCCGATTCTGACCCGTTTCATGGACTACTCACTGTTTTGGGGCCCAAGAGTGATTTCCACGGTTGACGAACCCCGGGGTGCGTTTACTTGTCGGTCATAAACACTCGCAGTTTTGGCCGATTCTTGCCAGTTTCGTTTACTATTACTCACTGTTTTGGTGTCCCGGTGTGATTTCCACGATTGACGAACCTCGAGGTGCATTTACGTGTCGGTCATCAACACCCGCAGTTTTGGCCGATTCTAACCCATTTCGTGAACTATTACTCATTGTTTTGGGGTCCCGGAGTGATTTCCATGATTGACGAACCCAGGGGTGCGTTTACGTTTCGGTCATCAACAACCGCAGTTTTGGCCGATCCTGACCCATTTCGTGGACAATTACTCACTGTTTTGGGGTCCCGGGCTTAATTCCATGATTGACGAACCCCGGGGTGTGTTTACGTGTCGGTCATCAACACTTGCAGTTTTGGCCGATTCTGGCCCGTTTCATGGACAATTACTCACTGTTTTGGGGTCCCGGACTTATTTCCATGATTGACGAACCCCGGGGCGCGTTTACGTGCCGGTCATAAATACTCGCAGTTTTGACCGATTTTGGCCTGTTTCATGGACTATTACTGAGTATTTTGGTGTCCCAGAATGATTTCCACGATTGACGAACCCCGGGGTGCGTTTACGTGTCGATCATAAACACTCGCAGTTTTGGCCGATTCTGGCCAGTTTCGTGGACTATTACCACTGTTTTGGGGTCCCGGAGTGATTTCCACGATTGACGTACCCCGGGGTGCATTTACGTGTCGGTCATCAACACCCGCAGTTTTGGCCGATTCTGACCCGTTTCGTGGACTATTACTCACTGTTTTGGGGTCCCAGAGTGATTTTCACGATCGACAAACCCCGAGGTGCGTTTACGTGTCGATCATCAACACTCGCAGTTTTGACCGATTCTGTCCTGTTTCATGGACTATTACTAACTGTATTGGTGTCCCGGACTGATTTCCATGATTGACGAACCCCGAGGTGTGTTTAAGTGTCGGTCATCAACACCCGCAGTTTTGGCCGATTCTGACCCGTTTCATGGACTACTCACTGTTTTGGGGCCCAAGAGTGATTTCCACGGTTGACGAACCCCGGGGTGCGTTTACTTGTCGGTCATAAACACTCGCAGTTTTGGCCGATTCTTGCCAGTTTCGTTTACTATTACTCACTGTTTTGGTGTCCCGGTGTGATTTCCACGATTGACGAACCTCGAGGTGCATTTACGTGTCGGTCATCAACACCCGCAGTTTTGGCCGATTCTGACCCATTTCGTGGACTATTACTCATTGTTTTGGGGTCCCGGAGTGATTTCCATGATTGACGAACCCAGGGGTGCGTTTACGTTTCGGTCATCAACAACCGCAGTTTTGGCCGTTCCTGACCCATTTCGTGGACAATTACTCACTGTTTTGGGGTCCCGGGCTTAATTCCATGATTGACGAACCCCGGGGTGTGTTTACGTGTCGGTCATCAACACTTGCAGTTTTGGCCGATTCTGGCCCGTTTCATGGACAATTACTCACTGTTTTGGGGTCCCGGACTTATTTCCATGATTGACGAACCCCGGGGCGCGTTTACGTGCCGGTCATAAATACTCGCAGTTTTGGCCGATTTTGGCCAGTTTCGTGGACTATTACTGACGGTTTTGGGGTCCTAGCGTGATTTCCACGATTGACGAACCTCGGGGTGCATTTACATGTCGGTTATCAACACTCGCAGTTTTGACCGATTTTGGCCTGTTTCATGGACTATTACTGAGTATTTTGGTGTCCCGGAATGATTTCCACGATTGACGAACCCCGGGGTGCGTTTACGTGTCGATCATAAACACTCGCAGTTTTGGCCGATTCTGGCCAGTTTCGTGGACTATTACCACTGTTTTGGGGTCCCGGAGTGATTTCCACGATTGACGAACCCCGGGGTGCATTTACGTGTCGGTCATCAACACCCGCAGTTTTGGCCGATTCTGACCCGTTTCGTGGACTATTACTCACTGTTTTGGGGTCCCAGAGTGATTTTCACGATCGACAAACCCCGAGGTGCGTTTACGTGTCGGTCATCAACACTCGCAGTTTTCACCGATTCTGTCCTGTTTCATGGACTATTACTAACTGTATTGGTGTCCCGGACTGATTTCCATGATTGACGAACCCCGAGGTGTGTTTAAGTGTCGGTCATCAACACCCGCAGTTTTGGCCGATTCTGACCCGTTTCATGGACTACTCACTGTTTTGGGGCCCAAGAGTGATTTCCACGGTTGACGAACCCCGGGGTGCGTTTACTTGTCGGTCATAAACACTCGCAGTTTTGGCCGATTCTTGCCAGTTTCGTTTACTATTACTCACTGTTTTGGTGTCCCGGTGTGATTTCCACGATTGACGAACCTCGAGGTGCATTTACGTGTCGGTCATCAACACCCGCAGTTTTGGCCGATTCTGACCCATTTCGTGGACTATTACTCATTGTTTTGGGGTCCCGGAGTGATTTCCATGATTGACGAACCCAGGGGTGCGTTTACGTTTCGGTCATCAACAACCGCAGTTTTGGCCGTTCCTGACCCATTTCGTGGACAATTACTCACTGTTTTGGGGTCCCGGGCTTAATTCCATGATTGACGAACCCCGGGGTGTGTTTACGTGTCGGTCATCAACACTTGCAGTTTTGGCCGATTCTGGCCCGTTTCATGGACAATTACTCACTGTTTTGGGGTCCCGGACTTATTTCCATGATTGACGAACCCCGGGGCGCGTTTACGTGCCGGTCATAAATACTCGCAGTTTTGGCCGATTTTGGCCAGTTTCGTGGACTATTACTGACGGTTTTGGGGTCCTAGCGTGATTTCCACGATTGACGAACCTCGGGGTGCATTTACATGTCGGTTATCAACACTCGCAGTTTTGACCGATTTTGGCCTGTTTCATGGACTATTACTGAGTATTTTGGTGTCCCGGAATGATTTCCACGATTGACGAACCCCGGGGTGCGTTTACGTGTCGATCATAAACACTCGCAGTTTTGGCCGATTCTGGCCAGTTTCGTGGACTATTACCATTGTTTTGGGGTCCCGGAGTGATTTCCACGATTGACGAACCCCGGGGTGCATTTACGTGTCGGTCATCAACACCCGCAGTTTTGGCCGATTCTGACCCGTTTCGTGGACTATTACTCACTGTTTTGGGGTCCCAGAGTGATTTTCACGATCGACAAACCCCGAGGTGCGTTTACGTGTCGGTCATCAACACTCGCAGTTTTGACCGATTCTGTCCTGTTTCATGGACTATTACTAACTGTATTGGTGTCCCGGACTGATTTCCATGATTGACGAACCCCGAGGTGTATTTAAGTGTCGGTCATCAACACCCGCAGTTTTGGCCGATTCTGACCCGTTTCGTGGACTACTCACTGTTTTGGGGCCCAAGAGTGATTTCCACGGTTGACGAACCCCGGGGTGCGTTTACTTGTCGGTCATAAACACTCGCAGTTTTGGCCGATTCTTGCCAGTTTCGTTTACTATTACTCACTGTTTTGGTGTCCCGGTGTGATTTCCACGATTGACGAACCTCGAGGTGCATTTACGTGTCGGTCATCAACACCCGCAGTTTTGGCCGATTCTAACCCATTTCGTGAACTATTACTCATTGTTTTGGGGTCCCGGAGTGATTTCCATGATTGACGAACCCAGGGGTGCGTTTACGTTTCGGTCATCAACAACCGCAGTTTTGGCCGATCCTGACCCATTTCGTGGACAATTACTCACTGTTTTGGGGTCCCGGGCTTAATTCCATGATTGACGAACCCCGGGGTGTGTTTACGTGTCGGTCATCAACACTTGCAGTTTTGGCCGATTCTGGCCCGTTTCATGGACAATTACTCACTGTTTTGGGGTCCCGGACTTATTTCCATGATTGACGAACCCCGGGGCGCGTTTACGTGCCGGTCATAAATACTCGCAGTTTTGACCGATTTTGGCCTGTTTCATGGACTATTACTGAGTATTTTGGTGTCCCAGAATGATTTCCACGATTGACGAACCCCGGGGTGCGTTTACGTGTCGATCATAAACACTCGCAGTTTTGGCCGATTCTGGCCATTTTCGTGGACTATTACCACTGTTTTGGGGTCCCGGAGTGATTTCCACGATTGACGAACCCCGGGGTGCATTTACGTGTCGGTCATCAACACCCGCAGTTTTGGCCGATTCTGACCCGTTTCGTGGACTATTACTCACTGTTTTGGGGTCCCAGAGTGATTTTCACGATCGACAAACCCCGAGGTGCGTTTACGTGTCGGTCATCAACACTCGCAGTTTTGACCGATTCTGTCCTGTTTCATGGACTATTACTAACTGTATTGGTGTCCCGGACTGATTTCCATGATTGACGAACCCCGAGGTGTGTTTAAGTGTCGGTCATCAACACCCGCAGTTTAGGCCGATTCTGACCCGTTTCATGGACTACTCACTGTTTTGGGGCCCAAGAGTGATTTCCACGGTTGACGAACCCCGGGGTGCGTTTACTTGTCGGTCATAAACACTCGCAGTTTTGGCCGATTCTTGCCAGTTTCGTTTACTATTACTCACTGTTTTGGTGTCCCGGTGTGATTTCCACGATTGACGAACCTCGAGGTGCATTTACGTGTCGGTCATCAACACCCGCAGTTTTGGCCGATTCTGACCCATTTCGTGGACTATTACTCATTGTTTTGGGGTCCCGGAGTGATTTCCATGATTGACGAACCCAGGGGTGCGTTTACGTTTCGGTCATCAACAACCGCAGTTTTGGCCGATCCTGACCCATTTCGTGGACAATTACTCACTGTTTTGGGGTCCCGGGCTTAATTCCATGATTGACGAACCCCGGGGTGTGTTTACGTGTCGGTCATCAACACTTGCAGTTTTGGCCGATTCTGGCCCGTTTCATGGACAATTACTCACTGTTTTGGGGTCCCGGACTTATTTCCATGATTGACGAACCCCGGGGCGCGTTTACGTGCCGGTCATAAATACTCGCAGTTTTGACCGATTTTGGCCTGTTTCATGGACTATTACTGAGTATTTTGGTGTCCCAGAATGATTTCCACGATTGACGAACCCCGGGGTGCGTTTACGTGTCGATCATAAACACTCGCAGTTTTGGCCGATTCTGGCCATTTTCGTGGACTATTACCACTGTTTTGGGGTCCCGGAGTGATTTCCACGATTGACGAACCCCGGGGTGCATTTACGTGTCGGTCATCAACACCCGCAGTTTTGGCCGATTCTGACCCGTTTCGTGGACTATTACTCACTGTTTTGGGGTCCCAGAGTGATTTTCACGATCGACAAACCCCGAGGTGCGTTTACGTGTCGGTCATCAACACTCGCAGTTTTGACCGATTCTGTCCTGTTTCATGGACTATTACTAACTGTATTGGTGTCCCGGACTGATTTCCATGATTGACGAACCCCGAGGTGTGTTTAAGTGTCGGTCATCAACACCCGCAGTTTAGGCCGATTCTGACCCGTTTCATGGACTACTCACTGTTTTGGGGCCCAAGAGTGATTTCCACGGTTGACGAACCCCGGGGTGCGTTTACTTGTCGGTCATAAACACTCGCAGTTTTGGCCGATTCTTGCCAGTTTCGTTTACTATTACTCACTGTTTTGGTGTCCCGGTGTGATTTCCACGATTGACGAACCTCGAGGTGCATTTACGTGTCGGTCATCAACACCCGCAGTTTTGGCCGATTCTGACCCATTTCGTGGACTATTACTCATTGTTTTGGGGTCCCGGAGTGATTTCCATGATTGACGAACCCAGGGGTGCGTTTACGTTTCGGTCATCAACAACCGCAGTTTTGGCCGTTCCTGACCCATTTCGTGGACAATTACTCACTGTTTTGGGGTCCCGGGCTTAATTCCATGATTGACGAACCCCGGGGTGTGTTTACGTGTCGGTCATCAACACTTGCAGTTTTGGCCGATTCTGGCCCGTTTCATGGACAATTACTCACTGTTTTGGGGTCCCGGACTTATTTCCATGATTGACGAACCCCGGGGCGCGTTTACGTGCCGGTCATAAATACTCGCAGTTTTGGCCGATTTTGGCCAGTTTCGTGGACTATTACTGACGGTTTTGGGGTCCTAGCGTGATTTCCACGATTGACGAACCTCGGGGTGCATTTACATGTCGGTTATCAACACTCGCAGTTTTGACCGATTTTGGCCTGTTTCATGGACTATTACTGAGTATTTTGGTGTCCCGGAATGATTTCCACGATTGACGAACCCCGGGGTGCGTTTACGTGTCGATCATAAACACTCGCAGTTTTGGCCGATTCTGGCCAGTTTCGTGGACTATTACCACTGTTTTGGGGTCCCGGAGTGATTTCCACGATTGACGAACCCCGGGGTGCATTTACGTGTCGGTCATCAACACCCGCAGTTTTGGCCGATTCTGACCCGTTTCGTGGACTATTACTCACTGTTTTGGGGTCCCAGAGTGATTTTCACGATCGACAAACCCCGAGGTGCGTTTACGTGTCGGTCATCAACACTCGCAGTTTTGACCGATTCTGTCCTGTTTCATGGACTATTACTAACTGTATTGGTGTCCCGGACTGATTTCCATGATTGACGAACCCCGAGGTGTGTTTAAGTGTCGGTCATCAACACCCGCAGTTTTGGCCGATTCTGACCCGTTTCGTGGACTACTCACTGTTTTGGGGCCCAAGAGTGATTTCCACGGTTGACGAACCCCGGGGTGCGTTTACTTGTCGGTCATAAACACTCGCAGTTTTGGCCGATTCTTGCCAGTTTCGTTTACTATTACTCACTGTTTTGGTGTCCCGGTGTGATTTCCACGATTGACGAACCTCGAGGTGCATTTACGTGTCGGTCATCAACACCCGCAGTTTTGGCCGATTCTGACCCATTTCGTGGACTATTACTCATTGTTTTGGGGTCCCGGAGTGATTTCCATGATTGACGAACCCAGGGGTGCGTTTACGTTTCGGTCATCAACAACCGCAGTTTTGGCCGATCCTGACCCATTTCGTGGACAATTACTCACTGTTTTGGGGTCCCGGGCTTAATTCCATGATTGACGAACCCCGGGGTGTGTTTACGTGTCGGTCATCAACACTTGCAGTTTTGGCCGATTCTGGCCCGTTTCATGGACAATTACTCACTGTTTTGGGGTCCCGGACTTATTTCCATGATTGACGAACCCCGGGGCGCGTTTACGTGCCGGTCATAAATACTCGCAGTTTTGGCCGATTTTGGCCAGTTTCGTGGACTATTACTGACGGTTTTGGGGTCCTAGCGTGATTTCCACGATTGACGAACCTCGGGGTGCATTTACATGTCGGTTATCAACACTCGCAGTTTTGACCGATTTTGGCCTGTTTCATGGACTATTACTGAGTATTTTGGTGTCCCGGAATGATTTCCACGATTGACGAACCCCGGGGTGCGTTTACGTGTCGATCATAAACACTCGCAGTTTTGGCCGATTCTGGCCAGTTTCGTGGACTATTACCACTGTTTTGGGGTCCCGGAGTGATTTCCACGATTGACGAACCCCGGGGTGCATTTACGTGTCGGTCATCAACACCCGCAGTTTTGGCCGATTCTGACCCGTTTCGTGGACTATTACTCACTGTTTTGGGGTCCCAGAGTGATTTTCACGATCGACAAACCCCGAGGTGCGTTTACGTGTCGGTCATCAACACTCGCAGTTTTGACCGATTCTGTCCTGTTTCATGGACTATTACTAACTGTATTGGTGTCCCGGACTGATTTCCATGATTGACGAACCCCGAGGTGTGTTTAAGTGTCGGTCATCAACACCCGCAGTTTTGGCCGATTCTGACCCGTTTCGTGGACTACTCACTGTTTTGGGGCCCAAGAGTGATTTCCACGGTTGACGAACCCCGGGGTGCGTTTACTTGTCGGTCATAAACACTCGCAGTTTTGGCCGATTCTTGCCAGTTTCGTTTACTATTACTCACTGTTTTGGTGTCCCGGTGTGATTTCCACGATTGACGAACCTCGAGGTGCATTTACGTGTCGGTCATCAACACCCGCAGTTTTGGCCGATTCTGACCCATTTCGTGGACTATTACTCATTGTTTTGGGGTCCCGGAGTGATTTCCATGATTGACGAACCCAGGGGTGCGTTTACGTTTCGGTCATCAACAACCGCAGTTTTGGCCGATCCTGACCCATTTCGTGGACAATTACTCACTGTTTTGGGGTCCCGGGCTTAATTCCATGATTGACGAACCCCGGGGTGTGTTTACGTGTCGGTCATCAACACTTGCAGTTTTGGCCGATTCTGGCCCGTTTCATGGACAATTACTCACTGTTTTGGGGTCCCGGACTTATTTCCATGATTGACGAACCCCGGGGCGCGTTTACGTGCCGGTCATAAATACTCGCAGTTTTGGCCGATTTTGGCCAGTTTCGTGGACTATTACTGACGGTTTTGGGGTCCTAGCGTGATTTCCACGATTGACGAACCTCGGGGTGCATTTACATGTCGGTTATCAACACTCGCAGTTTTGACCGATTTTGGCCTGTTTCATGGACTATTACTGAGTATTTTGGTGTCCCGGAATGATTTCCACGATTGACGAACCCCGGGGTGCGTTTACGTGTCGATCATAAACACTCGCAGTTTTGGCCGATTCTGGCCAGTTTCGTGGACTATTACCATTGTTTTGGGGTCCCGGAGTGATTTCCACGATTGACGAACCCCGGGGTGCATTTACGTGTCGGTCATCAACACCCGCAGTTTTGGCCGATTCTGACCCGTTTCGTGGACTATTACTCACTGTTTTGGGGTCCCAGAGTGATTTTCACGATCGACAAACCCCGAGGTGCGTTTACGTGTCGGTCATCAACACTCGCAGTTTTGACCGATTCTGTCCTGTTTCATGGACTATTACTAACTGTATTGGTGTCCCGGACTGATTTCCATGATTGACGAACCCCGAGGTGTATTTAAGTGTCGGTCATCAACACCCGCAGTTTTGGCCGATTCTGACCCGTTTCGTGGACTACTCACTGTTTTGGGGCCCAAGAGTGATTTCCACGGTTGACGAACCCCGGGGTGCGTTTACTTGTCGGTCATAAACACTCGCAGTTTTGGCCGATTCTTGCCAGTTTCGTTTACTATTACTCACTGTTTTGGTGTCCCGGTGTGATTTCCACGATTGACGAACCTCGAGGTGCATTTACGTGTCGGTCATCAACACCCGCAGTTTTGGCCGATTCTAACCCATTTCGTGAACTATTACTCATTGTTTTGGGGTCCCGGAGTGATTTCCATGATTGACGAACCCAGGGGTGCGTTTACGTTTCGGTCATCAACAACCGCAGTTTTGGCCGATCCTGACCCATTTCGTGGACAATTACTCACTGTTTTGGGGTCCCGGGCTTAATTCCATGATTGACGAACCCCGGGGTGTGTTTACGTGTCGGTCATCAACACTTGCAGTTTTGGCCGATTCTGGCCCGTTTCATGGACAATTACTCACTGTTTTGGGGTCCCGGACTTATTTCCATGATTGACGAACCCCGGGGCGCGTTTACGTGCCGGTCATAAATACTCGCAGTTTTGACCGATTTTGGCCTGTTTCATGGACTATTACTGAGTATTTTGGTGTCCCAGAATGATTTCCACGATTGACGAACCCCGGGGTGCGTTTACGTGTCGATCATAAACACTCGCAGTTTTGGCCGATTCTGGCCATTTTCGTGGACTATTACCACTGTTTTGGGGTCCCGGAGTGATTTCCACGATTGACGAACCCCGGGGTGCATTTACGTGTCGGTCATCAACACCCGCAGTTTTGGCCGATTCTGACCCGTTTCGTGGACTATTACTCACTGTTTTGGGGTCCCAGAGTGATTTTCACGATCGACAAACCCCGAGGTGCGTTTACGTGTCGGTCATCAACACTCGCAGTTTTGACCGATTCTGTCCTGTTTCATGGACTATTACTAACTGTATTGGTGTCCCGGACTGATTTCCATGATTGACGAACCCCGAGGTGTGTTTAAGTGTCGGTCATCAACACCCGCAGTTTAGGCCGATTCTGACCCGTTTCATGGACTACTCACTGTTTTGGGGCCCAAGAGTGATTTCCACGGTTGACGAACCCCGGGGTGCGTTTACTTGTCGGTCATAAACACTCGCAGTTTTGGCCGATTCTTGCCAGTTTCGTTTACTATTACTCACTGTTTTGGTGTCCCGGTGTGATTTCCACGATTGACGAACCTCGAGGTGCATTTACGTGTCGGTCATCAACACCCGCAGTTTTGGCCGATTCTGACCCATTTCGTGGACTATTACTCATTGTTTTGGGGTCCCGGAGTGATTTCCATGATTGACGAACCCAGGGGTGCGTTTACGTTTCGGTCATCAACAACCGCAGTTTTGGCCGATCCTGACCCATTTCGTGGACAATTACTCACTGTTTTGGGGTCCCGGGCTTAATTCCATGATTGACGAACCCCGGGGTGTGTTTACGTGTCGGTCATCAACACTTGCAGTTTTGGCCGATTCTGGCCCGTTTCATGGACAATTACTCACTGTTTTGGGGTCCCGGACTTATTTCCATGATTGACGAACCCCGGGGCGCGTTTACGTGCCGGTCATAAATACTCGCAGTTTTGACCGATTTTGGCCTGTTTCATGGACTATTACTGAGTATTTTGGTGTCCCAGAATGATTTCCACGATTGACGAACCCCGGGGTGCGTTTACGTGTCGATCATAAACACTCGCAGTTTTGGCCGATTCTGGCCATTTTCGTGGACTATTACCACTGTTTTGGGGTCCCGGAGTGATTTCCACGATTGACGAACCCCGGGGTGCATTTACGTGTCGGTCATCAACACCCGCAGTTTTGGCCGATTCTGACCCGTTTCGTGGACTATTACTCACTGTTTTGGGGTCCCAGAGTGATTTTCACGATCGACAAACCCCGAGGTGCGTTTACGTGTCGGTCATCAACACTCGCAGTTTTGACCGATTCTGTCCTGTTTCATGGACTATTACTAACTGTATTGGTGTCCCGGACTGATTTCCATGATTGACGAACCCCGAGGTGTGTTTAAGTGTCGGTCATCAACACCCGCAGTTTAGGCCGATTCTGACCCGTTTCATGGACTACTCACTGTTTTGGGGCCCAAGAGTGATTTCCACGGTTGACGAACCCCGGGGTGCGTTTACTTGTCGGTCATAAACACTCGCAGTTTTGGCCGATTCTTGCCAGTTTCGTTTACTATTACTCACTGTTTTGGTGTCCCGGTGTGATTTCCACGATTGACGAACCTCGAGGTGCATTTACGTGTCGGTCATCAACACCCGCAGTTTTGGCCGATTCTGACCCATTTCGTGGACTATTACTCATTGTTTTGGGGTCCCGGAGTGATTTCCATGATTGACGAACCCAGGGGTGCGTTTACGTTTCGGTCATCAACAACCGCAGTTTTGGCCGTTCCTGACCCATTTCGTGGACAATTACTCACTGTTTTGGGGTCCCGGGCTTAATTCCATGATTGACGAACCCCGGGGTGTGTTTACGTGTCGGTCATCAACACTTGCAGTTTTGGCCGATTCTGGCCCGTTTCATGGACAATTACTCACTGTTTTGGGGTCCCGGACTTATTTCCATGATTGACGAACCCCGGGGCGCGTTTACGTGCCGGTCATAAATACTCGCAGTTTTGGCCGATTTTGGCCAGTTTCGTGGACTATTACTGACGGTTTTGGGGTCCTAGCGTGATTTCCACGATTGACGAACCTCGGGGTGCATTTACATGTCGGTTATCAACACTCGCAGTTTTGACCGATTTTGGCCTGTTTCATGGACTATTACTGAGTATTTTGGTGTCCCGGAATGATTTCCACGATTGACGAACCCCGGGGTGCGTTTACGTGTCGATCATAAACACTCGCAGTTTTGGCCGATTCTGGCCAGTTTCGTGGACTATTACCACTGTTTTGGGGTCCCGGAGTGATTTCCACGATTGACGAACCCCGGGGTGCATTTACGTGTCGGTCATCAACACCCGCAGTTTTGGCCGATTCTGACCCGTTTCGTGGACTATTACTCACTGTTTTGGGGTCCCAGAGTGATTTTCACGATCGACAAACCCCGAGGTGCGTTTACGTGTCGGTCATCAACACTCGCAGTTTTGACCGATTCTGTCCTGTTTCATGGACTATTACTAACTGTATTGGTGTCCCGGACTGATTTCCATGATTGACGAACCCCGAGGTGTGTTTAAGTGTCGGTCATCAACACCCGCAGTTTTGGCCGATTCTGACCCGTTTCGTGGACTACTCACTGTTTTGGGGCCCAAGAGTGATTTCCACGGTTGACGAACCCCGGGGTGCGTTTACTTGTCGGTCATAAACACTCGCAGTTTTGGCCGATTCTTGCCAGTTTCGTTTACTATTACTCACTGTTTTGGTGTCCCGGTGTGATTTCCACGATTGACGAACCTCGAGGTGCATTTACGTGTCGGTCATCAACACCCGCAGTTTTGGCCGATTCTGACCCATTTCGTGGACTATTACTCATTGTTTTGGGGTCCCGGAGTGATTTCCATGATTGACGAACCCAGGGGTGCGTTTACGTTTCGGTCATCAACAACCGCAGTTTTGGCCGATCCTGACCCATTTCGTGGACAATTACTCACTGTTTTGGGGTCCCGGGCTTAATTCCATGATTGACGAACCCCGGGGTGTGTTTACGTGTCGGTCATCAACACTTGCAGTTTTGGCCGATTCTGGCCCGTTTCATGGACAATTACTCACTGTTTTGGGGTCCCGGACTTATTTCCATGATTGACGAACCCCGGGGCGCGTTTACGTGCCGGTCATAAATACTCGCAGTTTTGGCCGATTTTGGCCAGTTTCGTGGACTATTACTGACGGTTTTGGGGTCCTAGCGTGATTTCCACGATTGACGAACCTCGGGGTGCATTTACATGTCGGTTATCAACACTCGCAGTTTTGACCGATTTTGGCCTGTTTCATGGACTATTACTGAGTATTTTGGTGTCCCGGAATGATTTCCACGATTGACGAACCCCGGGGTGCGTTTACGTGTCGATCATAAACACTCGCAGTTTTGGCCGATTCTGGCCAGTTTCGTGGACTATTACCACTGTTTTGGGGTCCCGGAGTGATTTCCACGATTGACGAACCCCGGGGTGCATTTACGTGTCGGTCATCAACACCCGCAGTTTTGGCCGATTCTGACCCGTTTCGTGGACTATTACTCACTGTTTTGGGGTCCCAGAGTGATTTTCACGATCGACAAACCCCGAGGTGCGTTTACGTGTCGGTCATCAACACTCGCAGTTTTGACCGATTCTGTCCTGTTTCATGGACTATTACTAACTGTATTGGTGTCCCGGACTGATTTCCATGATTGACGAACCCCGAGGTGTGTTTAAGTGTCGGTCATCAACACCCGCAGTTTTGGCCGATTCTGACCCGTTTCGTGGACTACTCACTGTTTTGGGGCCCAAGAGTGATTTCCACGGTTGACGAACCCCGGGGTGCGTTTACTTGTCGGTCATAAACACTCGCAGTTTTGGCCGATTCTTGCCAGTTTCGTTTACTATTACTCACTGTTTTGGTGTCCCGGTGTGATTTCCACGATTGACGAACCTCGAGGTGCATTTACGTGTCGGTCATCAACACCCGCAGTTTTGGCCGATTCTGACCCATTTCGTGGACTATTACTCATTGTTTTGGGGTCCCGGAGTGATTTCCATGATTGACGAACCCAGGGGTGCGTTTACGTTTCGGTCATCAACAACCGCAGTTTTGGCCGATCCTGACCCATTTCGTGGACAATTACTCACTGTTTTGGGGTCCCGGGCTTAATTCCATGATTGACGAACCCCGGGGTGTGTTTACGTGTCGGTCATCAACACTTGCAGTTTTGGCCGATTCTGGCCCGTTTCATGGACAATTACTCACTGTTTTGGGGTCCCGGACTTATTTCCATGATTGACGAACCCCGGGGCGCGTTTACGTGCCGGTCATAAATACTCGCAGTTTTGGCCGATTTTGGCCAGTTTCGTGGACTATTACTGACGGTTTTGGGGTCCTAGCGTGATTTCCACGATTGACGAACCTCGGGGTGCATTTACATGTCGGTTATCAACACTCGCAGTTTTGACCGATTTTGGCCTGTTTCATGGACTATTACTGAGTATTTTGGTGTCCCGGAATGATTTCCACGATTGACGAACCCCGGGGTGCGTTTACGTGTCGATCATAAACACTCGCAGTTTTGGCCGATTCTGGCCAGTTTCGTGGACTATTACCACTGTTTTGGGGTCCCGGAGTGATTTCCACGATTGACGAACCCCGGGGTGCATTTACGTGTCAGTCATCAACACCCGCAGTTTTGGCCGATTCTGACCCGTTTCGTGGACTATTACTCACTGTTTTGGGGTCCCAGAGTGATTTTCACGATCGACAAACCCCGAGGTGCGTTTACGTGTCGGTCATCAACACTCGCAGTTTTGACCGATTCTGTCCTGTTTCATGGACTATTACTAACTGTATTGGTGTCCCGGACTGATTTCCATGATTGACGAACCCCGAGGTGTGTTTAAGTGTCGGTCATCAACACCCGCAGTTTTGGCCGATTCTGACCCGTTTCGTGGACTACTCACTGTTTTGGGGCCCAAGAGTGATTTCCACGGTTGACGAACCCCGGGGTGCGTTTACTTGTCGGTCATAAACACTCGCAGTTTTGGCCGATTCTTGCCAGTTTCGTTTACTATTACTCACTGTTTTGGTGTCCCGGTGTGATTTCCACGATTGACGAACCTCGAGGTGCATTTACGTGTCGGTCATCAACACCCGCAGTTTTGGCCGATTCTGACCCATTTCGTGGACTATTACTCATTGTTTTGGGGTCCCGGAGTGATTTCCATGATTGACGAACCCAGGGGTGCGTTTACGTTTCGGTCATCAACAACCGCAGTTTTGGCCGATCCTGACCCATTTCGTGGACAATTACTCACTGTTTTGGGGTCCCGGGCTTAATTCCATGATTGACGAACCCCGGGGTGTGTTTACGTGTCGGTCATCAACACTTGCAGTTTTGGCCGATTCTGGCCCGTTTCATGGACAATTACTCACTGTTTTGGGGTCCCGGACTTATTTCCATGATTGACGAACCCCGGGGCGCGTTTACGTGCCGGTCATAAATACTCGCAGTTTTGGCCGATTTTGGCCAGTTTCGTGGACTATTACTGACGGTTTTGGGGTCCTAGCGTGATTTCCACGATTGACGAACCTCGGGGTGCATTTACATGTCGGTTATCAACACTCGCAGTTTTGACCGATTTTGGCCTGTTTCATGGACTATTACTGAGTATTTTGGTGTCCCGGAATGATTTCCACGATTGACGAACCCCGGGGTGCGTTTACGTGTCGATCATAAACACTCGCAGTTTTGGCCGATTCTGGCCAGTTTCGTGGACTATTACCACTGTTTTGGGGTCCCGGAGTGATTTCCACGATTGACGAACCCCGGGGTGCATTTACGTGTCAGTCATCAACACCCGCAGTTTTGGCCGATTCTGACCCGTTTCGTGGACTATTACTCACTGTTTTGGGGTCCCAGAGTGATTTTCACGATCGACAAACCCCGAGGTGCGTTTACGTGTCGGTCATCAACACTCGCAGTTTTGACCGATTCTGTCCTGTTTCATGGACTATTACTAACTGTATTGGTGTCCCGGACTGATTTCCATGATTGACGAACCCCGAGGTGTGTTTAAGTGTCGGTCATCAACACCCGCAGTTTTGGCCGATTCTGACCCGTTTCGTGGACTACTCACTGTTTTGGGGCCCAAGAGTGATTTCCACGGTTGACGAACCCCGGGGTGCGTTTACTTGTCGGTCATAAACACTCGCAGTTTTGGCCGATTCTTGCCAGTTTCGTTTACTATTACTCACTGTTTTGGTGTCCCGGTGTGATTTCCACGATTGACGAACCTCGAGGTGCATTTACGTGTCGGTCATCAACACCCGCAGTTTTGGCCGATTCTGACCCATTTCGTGGACTATTACTCATTGTTTTGGGGTCCCGGAGTGATTTCCATGATTGACGAACCCAGGGGTGCGTTTACGTTTCGGTCATCAACAACCGCAGTTTTGGCCGATCCTGACCCATTTCGTGGACAATTACTCACTGTTTTGGGGTCCCGGGCTTAATTCCATGATTGACGAACCCCGGGGTGTGTTTACGTGTCGGTCATCAACACTTGCAGTTTTGGCCGATTCTGGCCCGTTTCATGGACAATTACTCACTGTTTTGGGGTCCCGGACTTATTTCCATGATTGACGAACCCCGGGGCGCGTTTACGTGCCGGTCATAAATACTCGCAGTTTTGGCCGATTTTGGCCAGTTTCGTGGACTATTACTGACGGTTTTGGGGTCCTAGCGTGATTTCCACGATTGACGAACCTCGGGGTGCATTTACATGTCGGTTATCAACACTCGCAGTTTTGACCGATTTTGGCCTGTTTCATGGACTATTACTGAGTATTTTGGTGTCCCGGAATGATTTCCACGATTGACGAACCCCGGGGTGCGTTTACGTGTCGATCATAAACACTCGCAGTTTTGGCCGATTCTGGCCAGTTTCGTGGACTATTACCACTGTTTTGGGGTCCCGGAGTGATTTCCACGATTGACGAACCCCGGGGTGCATTTACGTGTCAGTCATCAACACCCGCAGTTTTGGCCGATTCTGACCCGTTTCGTGGACTATTACTCACTGTTTTGGGGTCCCAGAGTGATTTTCACGATCGACAAACCCCGAGGTGCGTTTACGTGTCGGTCATCAACACTCGCAGTTTTGACCGATTCTGTCCTGTTTCATGGACTATTACTAACTGTATTGGTGTCCCGGACTGATTTCCATGATTGACGAACCCCGAGGTGTGTTTAAGTGTCGGTCATCAACACCCGCAGTTTTGGCCGATTCTGACCCGTTTCGTGGACTACTCACTGTTTTGGGGCCCAAGAGTGATTTCCACGGTTGACGAACCCCGGGGTGCGTTTACTTGTCGGTCATAAACACTCGCAGTTTTGGCCGATTCTTGCCAGTTTCGTTTACTATTACTCACTGTTTTGGTGTCCCGGTGTGATTTCCACGATTGACGAACCTCGAGGTGCATTTACGTGTCGGTCATCAACACCCGCAGTTTTGGCCGATTCTGACCCATTTCGTGGACTATTACTCATTGTTTTGGGGTCCCGGAGTGATTTCCATGATTGACGAACCCAGGGGTGCGTTTACGTTTCGGTCATCAACAACCGCAGTTTTGGCCGATCCTGACCCATTTCGTGGACAATTACTCACTGTTTTGGGGTCCCGGGCTTAATTCCATGATTGACGAACCCCGGGGTGTGTTTACGTGTCGGTCATCAACACTTGCAGTTTTGGCCGATTCTGGCCCGTTTCATGGACAATTACTCACTGTTTTGGGGTCCCGGACTTATTTCCATGATTGACGAACCCCGGGGCGCGTTTACGTGCCGGTCATAAATACTCGCAGTTTTGGCCGATTTTGGCCAGTTTCGTGGACTATTACTGACGGTTTTGGGGTCCTAGCGTGATTTCCACGATTGACGAACCTCGGGGTGCATTTACATGTCGGTTATCAACACTCGCAGTTTTGACCGATTTTGGCCTGTTTCATGGACTATTACTGAGTATTTTGGTGTCCCGGAATGATTTCCACGATTGACGAACCCCGGGGTGCGTTTACGTGTCGATCATCAACACTCGCAGTTTTGGCCGATTCTGGCCAGTTTCGTGGACTACTACCACTGTTTTGGGGTCCCGGAGTGATTTCCACGATTGACGAACCCCGGGGTGCATTTACGTGTCGGTCATCAACACCCGCAGTTTTGGCCGATTCTGACCCGTTTCGTGGACTATTACTCACTGTTTTGGGGTCCCAGAGTGATTTTCACGATCGACAAACCCCGAGGTGCGTTTACGTGTCGGTCATCAACACTCGCAGTTTTGACCGATTCTGTCCTGTTTCATGGACTATTACTAACTGTATTGGTGTCCCGGACTGATTTCCATGATTGACGAACCCCGAGGTGTGTTTAAGTGTCGGTCATCAACACCCGCAGTTTAGGCCGATTCTGACCCGTTTCATGGACTACTCACTGTTTTGGGGCCCAAGAGTGATTTCCACGGTTGACGAACCCCGGGGTGCGTTTACTTGTCGGTCATAAACACTCGCAGTTTTGGCCGATTCTTGCCAGTTTCGTTTACTATTACTCACTGTTTTGGTGTCCCGGTGTGATTTCCACGATTGACGAACCTCGAGGTGCATTTACGTGTCGGTCATCAACACCCGCAGTTTTGGCCGATTCTGACCCATTTCGTGGACTATTACTCATTGTTTTGGGGTCCCGGAGTGATTTCCATGATTGACGAACCCAGGGGTGCGTTTACGTTTCGGTCATCAACAACCGCAGTTTTGGCCGTTCCTGACCCATTTCGTGGACAATTACTCACTGTTTTGGGGTCCCGGGCTTAATTCCATGATTGACGAACCCCGGGGTGTGTTTACGTGTCGGTCATCAACACTTGCAGTTTTGGCCGATTCTGGCCCGTTTCATGGACAATTACTCACTGTTTTGGGGTCCCGGACTTATTTCCATGATTGACGAACCCCGGGGCGCGTTTACGTGCCGGTCATAAATACTCGCAGTTTTGGCCGATTTTGGCCAGTTTCGTGGACTATTACTGACGGTTTTGGGGTCCTAGCGTGATTTCCACGATTGACGAACCTCGGGGTGCATTTACATGTCGGTTATCAACACTCGCAGTTTTGACCGATTTTGGCCTGTTTCATGGACTATTACTGAGTATTTTGGTGTCCCGGAATGATTTCCACGATTGACGAACCCCGGGGTGCGTTTACGTGTCGATCATAAACACTCGCAGTTTTGGCCGAGTCTGGCCAGTTTCGTGGACTATTACCACTGTTTTGGGGTCCCGGAGTGATTTCCACGATTGACGAACCCCGGGGTGCATTTACGTGTCGGTCATCAACACCCGCAGTTTTGGCCGATTCTGACCCGTTTCGTGGACTATTACTCACTGTTTTGGGGTCCCAGAGTGATTTTCACGATCGACAAACCCCGAGGTGCGTTTACGTGTCGGTCATCAACACTCGCAGTTTTGACCGATTCTGTCCTGTTTCATGGACTATTACTAACTGTATTGGTGTCCCGGACTGATTTCCATGATTGACGAACCCCGAGGTGTGTTTAAGTGTCGGTCATCAACACCCGCAGTTTTGGCCGATTCTGACCCGTTTCGTGGACTACTCACTGTTTTGGGGCCCAAGAGTGATTTCCACGGTTGACGAACCCCGGGGTGCGTTTACTTGTCGGTCATAAACACTCGCAGTTTTGGCCGATTCTTGCCAGTTTCGTTTACTATTACTCACTGTTTTGGTGTCCCGGTGTGATTTCCACGATTGACGAACCTCGAGGTGCATTTACGTGTCGGTCATCAACACCCGCAGTTTTGGCCGATTCTGACCCATTTCGTGGACTATTACTCATTGTTTTGGGGTCCCGGAGTGATTTCCATGATTGACGAACCCAGGGGTGCGTTTACGTTTCGGTCATCAACAACCGCAGTTTTGGCCGATCCTGACCCATTTCGTGGACAATTACTCACTGTTTTGGGGTCCCGGGCTTAATTCCATGATTGACGAACCCCGGGGTGTGTTTACGTGTCGGTCATCAACACTTGCAGTTTTGGCCGATTCTGGCCCGTTTCATGGACAATTACTCACTGTTTTGGGGTCCCGGACTTATTTCCATGATTGACGAACCCCGGGGTGCATTTACGTGTCGGTCATCAACACCCGCAGTTTTGGCCGATTCTGACCCGTTTCGTGGACTATTACTCACTGTTTTGGGGTCCCAGAGTGATTTTCACGATCGACAAACCCCGAGGTGCGTTTACGTGTCGGTCATCAACACTCGCAGTTTTGACCGATTCTGTCCTGTTTCATGGACTATTACTAACTGTATTGGTGTCCCGGACTGATTTCCATGATTGACGAACCCCGAGGTGTGTTTAAGTGTCGGTCATCAACACCCGCAGTTTTGGCCGATTCTGACCCGTTTCGTGGACTACTCACTGTTTTGGGGCCCAAGAGTGATTTCCACGGTTGACGAACCCCGGGGTGCGTTTACTTGTCGGTCATAAACACTCGCAGTTTTGGCCGATTCTTGCCAGTTTCGTTTACTATTACTCACTGTTTTGGTGTCCCGGTGTGATTTCCACGATTGACGAACCTCGAGGTGCATTTACGTGTCGGTCATCAACACCCGCAGTTTTGGCCGATTCTGACCCATTTCGTGGACTATTACTCATTGTTTTGGGGTCCCGGAGTGATTTCCATGATTGACGAACCCAGGGGTGCGTTTACGTTTCGGTCATCAACAACCGCAGTTTTGGCCGATCCTGACCCATTTCGTGGACAATTACTCACTGTTTTGGGGTCCCGGGCTTAATTCCATGATTGACGAACCCCGGGGTGTGTTTACGTGTCGGTCATCAACACTTGCAGTTTTGGCCGATTCTGGCCCGTTTCATGGACAATTACTCACTGTTTTGGGGTCCCGGACTTATTTCCATGATTGACGAACCCCGGGGCGCGTTTACGTGCCGGTCATAAATACTCGCAGTTTTGGCCGATTTTGGCCAGTTTCGTGGACTATTACTGACGGTTTTGGGGTCCTAGCGTGATTTCCACGATTGACGAACCTCGGGGTGCATTTACATGTCGGTTATCAACACTCGCAGTTTTGACCGATTTTGGCCTGTTTCATGGACTATTACTGAGTATTTTGGTGTCCCGGAATGATTTCCACGATTGACGAACCCCGGGGTGCGTTTACGTGTCGATCATAAACACTCGCAGTTTTGGCCGATTCTGGCCAGTTTCGTGGACTATTACCACTGTTTTGGGGTCCCGGAGTGATTTCCACGATTGACGAACCCCGGGGTGCATTTACGTGTCAGTCATCAACACCCGCAGTTTTGGCCGATTCTGACCCGTTTCGTGGACTATTACTCACTGTTTTGGGGTCCCAGAGTGATTTTCACGATCGACAAACCCCGAGGTGCGTTTACGTGTCGGTCATCAACACTCGCAGTTTTGACCGATTCTGTCCTGTTTCATGGACTATTACTAACTGTATTGGTGTCCCGGACTGATTTCCATGATTGACGAACCCCGAGGTGTGTTTAAGTGTCGGTCATCAACACCCGCAGTTTTGGCCGATTCTGACCCGTTTCGTGGACTACTCACTGTTTTGGGGCCCAAGAGTGATTTCCACGGTTGACGAACCCCGGGGTGCGTTTACTTGTCGGTCATAAACACTCGCAGTTTTGGCCGATTCTTGCCAGTTTCGTTTACTATTACTCACTGTTTTGGTGTCCCGGTGTGATTTCCACGATTGACGAACCTCGAGGTGCATTTACGTGTCGGTCATCAACACCCGCAGTTTTGGCCGATTCTGACCCATTTCGTGGACTATTACTCATTGTTTTGGGGTCCCGGAGTGATTTCCATGATTGACGAACCCAGGGGTGCGTTTACGTTTCGGTCATCAACAACCGCAGTTTTGGCCGATCCTGACCCATTTCGTGGACAATTACTCACTGTTTTGGGGTCCCGGGCTTAATTCCATGATTGACGAACCCCGGGGTGTGTTTACGTGTCGGTCATCAACACTTGCAGTTTTGGCCGATTCTGGCCCGTTTCATGGACAATTACTCACTGTTTTGGGGTCCCGGACTTATTTCCATGATTGACGAACCCCGGGGCGCGTTTACGTGCCGGTCATAAATACTCGCAGTTTTGGCCGATTTTGGCCAGTTTCGTGGACTATTACTGACGGTTTTGGGGTCCTAGCGTGATTTCCACGATTGACGAACCTCGGGGTGCATTTACATGTCGGTTATCAACACTCGCAGTTTTGACCGATTTTGGCCTGTTTCATGGACTATTACTGAGTATTTTGGTGTCCCGGAATGATTTCCACGATTGACGAACCCCGGGGTGCGTTTACGTGTCGATCATCAACACTCGCAGTTTTGGCCGATTCTGGCCAGTTTCGTGGACTACTACCACTGTTTTGGGGTCCCGGAGTGATTTCCACGATTGACGAACCCCGGGGTGCATTTACGTGTCGGTCATCAACACCCGCAGTTTTGGCCGATTCTGACCCGTTTCGTGGACTATTACTCACTGTTTTGGGGTCCCAGAGTGATTTTCACGATCGACAAACCCCGAGGTGCGTTTACGTGTCGGTCATCAACACTCGCAGTTTTGACCGATTCTGTCCTGTTTCATGGACTATTACTAACTGTATTGGTGTCCCGGACTGATTTCCATGATTGACGAACCCCGAGGTGTGTTTAAGTGTCGGTCATCAACACCCGCAGTTTAGGCCGATTCTGACCCGTTTCATGGACTACTCACTGTTTTGGGGCCCAAGAGTGATTTCCACGGTTGACGAACCCCGGGGTGCGTTTACTTGTCGGTCATAAACACTCGCAGTTTTGGCCGATTCTTGCCAGTTTCGTTTACTATTACTCACTGTTTTGGTGTCCCGGTGTGATTTCCACGATTGACGAACCTCGAGGTGCATTTACGTGTCGGTCATCAACACCCGCAGTTTTGGCCGATTCTGACCCATTTCGTGGACTATTACTCATTGTTTTGGGGTCCCGGAGTGATTTCCATGATTGACGAACCCAGGGGTGCGTTTACGTTTCGGTCATCAACAACCGCAGTTTTGGCCGTTCCTGACCCATTTCGTGGACAATTACTCACTGTTTTGGGGTCCCGGGCTTAATTCCATGATTGACGAACCCCGGGGTGTGTTTACGTGTCGGTCATCAACACTTGCAGTTTTGGCCGATTCTGGCCCGTTTCATGGACAATTACTCACTGTTTTGGGGTCCCGGACTTATTTCCATGATTGACGAACCCCGGGGCGCGTTTACGTGCCGGTCATAAATACTCGCAGTTTTGGCCGATTTTGGCCAGTTTCGTGGACTATTACTGACGGTTTTGGGGTCCTAGCGTGATTTCCACGATTGACGAACCTCGGGGTGCATTTACATGTCGGTTATCAACACTCGCAGTTTTGACCGATTTTGGCCTGTTTCATGGACTATTACTGAGTATTTTGGTGTCCCGGAATGATTTCCACGATTGACGAACCCCGGGGTGCGTTTACGTGTCGATCATAAACACTCGCAGTTTTGGCCGAGTCTGGCCAGTTTCGTGGACTATTACCACTGTTTTGGGGTCCCGGAGTGATTTCCACGATTGACGAACCCCGGGGTGCATTTACGTGTCGGTCATCAACACCCGCAGTTTTGGCCGATTCTGACCCGTTTCGTGGACTATTACTCACTGTTTTGGGGTCCCAGAGTGATTTTCACGATCGACAAACCCCGAGGTGCGTTTACGTGTCGGTCATCAACACTCGCAGTTTTGACCGATTCTGTCCTGTTTCATGGACTATTACTAACTGTATTGGTGTCCCGGACTGATTTCCATGATTGACGAACCCCGAGGTGTGTTTAAGTGTCGGTCATCAACACCCGCAGTTTTGGCCGATTCTGACCCGTTTCGTGGACTACTCACTGTTTTGGGGCCCAAGAGTGATTTCCACGGTTGACGAACCCCGGGGTGCGTTTACTTGTCGGTCATAAACACTCGCAGTTTTGGCCGATTCTTGCCAGTTTCGTTTACTATTACTCACTGTTTTGGTGTCCCGGTGTGATTTCCACGATTGACGAACCTCGAGGTGCATTTACGTGTCGGTCATCAACACCCGCAGTTTTGGCCGATTCTGACCCATTTCGTGGACTATTACTCATTGTTTTGGGGTCCCGGAGTGATTTCCATGATTGACGAACCCAGGGGTGCGTTTACGTTTCGGTCATCAACAACCGCAGTTTTGGCCGATCCTGACCCATTTCGTGGACAATTACTCACTGTTTTGGGGTCCCGGGCTTAATTCCATGATTGACGAACCCCGGGGTGTGTTTACGTGTCGGTCATCAACACTTGCAGTTTTGGCCGATTCTGGCCCGTTTCATGGACAATTACTCACTGTTTTGGGGTCCCGGACTTATTTCCATGATTGACGAACCCCGGGGCGCGTTTACGTGCCGGTCATAAATACTCGCAGTTTTGGCCGATTTTGGCCAGTTTCGTGGACTATTACTGACGGTTTTGGGGTCCTAGCGTGATTTCCACGATTGACGAACCTCGGGGTGCATTTACATGTCGGTTATCAACACTCGCAGTTTTGACCGATTTTGGCCTGTTTCATGGACTATTACTGAGTATTTTGGTGTCCCGGAATGATTTCCACGATTGACGAACCCCGGGGTGCGTTTACGTGTCGATCATAAACACTCGCAGTTTTGGCCGATTCTGGCCAGTTTCGTGGACTATTACCACTGTTTTGGGGTCCCGGAGTGATTTCCACGATTGACGAACCCCGGGGTGCATTTACGTGTCAGTCATCAACACCCGCAGTTTTGGCCGATTCTGACCCGTTTCGTGGACTATTACTCACTGTTTTGGGGTCCCAGAGTGATTTTCACGATCGACAAACCCCGAGGTGCGTTTACGTGTCGGTCATCAACACTCGCAGTTTTGACCGATTCTGTCCTGTTTCATGGACTATTACTAACTGTATTGGTGTCCCGGACTGATTTCCATGATTGACGAACCCCGAGGTGTGTTTAAGTGTCGGTCATCAACACCCGCAGTTTTGGCCGATTCTGACCCGTTTCGTGGACTACTCACTGTTTTGGGGCCCAAGAGTGATTTCCACGGTTGACGAACCCCGGGGTGCGTTTACTTGTCGGTCATAAACACTCGCAGTTTTGGCCGATTCTTGCCAGTTTCGTTTACTATTACTCACTGTTTTGGTGTCCCGGTGTGATTTCCACGATTGACGAACCTCGAGGTGCATTTACGTGTCGGTCATCAACACCCGCAGTTTTGGCCGATTCTGACCCATTTCGTGGACTATTACTCATTGTTTTGGGGTCCCGGAGTGATTTCCATGATTGACGAACCCAGGGGTGCGTTTACGTTTCGGTCATCAACAACCGCAGTTTTGGCCGATCCTGACCCATTTCGTGGACAATTACTCACTGTTTTGGGGTCCCGGGCTTAATTCCATGATTGACGAACCCCGGGGTGTGTTTACGTGTCGGTCATCAACACTTGCAGTTTTGGCCGATTCTGGCCCGTTTCATGGACAATTACTCACTGTTTTGGGGTCCCGGACTTATTTCCATGATTGACGAACCCCGGGGCGCGTTTACGTGCCGGTCATAAATACTCGCAGTTTTGGCCGATTTTGGCCAGTTTTGTGGACTATTACTGACGGTTTTGGGGTCCTAGCGTGATTTCCACGATTGACGAACCTCGGGGTGCATTTACATGTCGGTTATCAACACTCGCAGTTTTGACCGATTTTGGCCTGTTTCATGGACTATTACTGAGTATTTTGGTGTCCCGGAATGATTTCCACGATTGACGAACCCCGGGGTGCGTTTACGTGTCGATCATCAACACTCGCAGTTTTGGCCGATTCTGGCCAGTTTCGTGGACTACTACCACTGTTTTGGGGTCCCGGAGTGATTTCCACGATTGACGAACCCCGGGGTGCATTTACGTGTCGGTCATCAACACCCGCAGTTTTGGCCGATTCTGACCCGTTTCGTGGACTATTACTCACTGTTTTGGGGTCCCAGAGTGATTTTCACGATCGACAAACCCCGAGGTGCGTTTACGTGTCGGTCATCAACACTCGCAGTTTTGACCGATTCTGTCCTGTTTCATGGACTATTACTAACTGTATTGGTGTCCCGGACTGATTTCCATGATTGACGAACCCCGAGGTGTGTTTAAGTGTCGGTCATCAACACCCGCAGTTTAGGCCGATTCTGACCCGTTTCATGGACTACTCACTGTTTTGGGGCCCAAGAGTGATTTCCACGGTTGACGAACCCCGGGGTGCGTTTACTTGTCGGTCATAAACACTCGCAGTTTTGGCCGATTCTTGCCAGTTTCGTTTACTATTACTCACTGTTTTGGTGTCCCGGTGTGATTTCCACGATTGACGAACCTCGAGGTGCATTTACGTGTCGGTCATCAACACCCGCAGTTTTGGCCGATTCTGACCCATTTCGTGGACTATTACTCACTGTTTTGGGGTCCCGGAGTGATTTCCATGATTGACGAACCCAGGGGTGCGTTTACGTTTCGGTCATCAACAACCGCAGTTTTGGCCGTTCCTGACCCATTTCGTGGACAATTACTCACTGTTTTGGGGTCCCGGGCTTAATTCCATGATTGACGAACCCCGGGGTGTGTTTACGTGTCGGTCATCAACACTTGCAGTTTTGGCCGATTCTGGCCCGTTTCATGGACAATTACTCACTGTTTTGGGGTCCCGGACTTATTTCCATGATTGACGAACCCCGGGGCGCGTTTACGTGCCGGTCATAAATACTCGCAGTTTTGGCCGATTTTGGCCAGTTTCGTGGACTATTACTGACGGTTTTGGGGTCCTAGCGTGATTTCCACGATTGACGAACCTCGGGGTGCATTTACATGTCGGTTATCAACACTCGCAGTTTTGACCGATTTTGGCCTGTTTCATGGACTATTACTGAGTATTTTGGTGTCCCGGAATGATTTCCACGATTGACGAACCCCGGGGTGCGTTTACGTGTCGATCATCAACACTCGCAGTTTTGGCCGATTCTGGCCAGTTTCGTGGACTACTACCACTGTTTTGGGGTCCCGGAGTGATTTCCACGATTGACGAACCCCGGGGTGCATTTACGTGTCGGTCATCAACACCCGCAGTTTTGGCCGATTCTGACCCGTTTCGTGGACTATTACTCACTGTTTTGGGGTCCCAGAGTGATTTTCACGATCGACAAACCCCGAGGTGCGTTTACGTGTCGGTCATCAACACTCGCAGTTTTGACCGATTCTGTCCTGTTTCATGGACTATTACTAACTGTATTGGTGTCCCGGACTGATTTCCATGATTGACGAACCCCGAGGTGTGTTTAAGTGTCGGTCATCAACACCCGCAGTTTAGGCCGATTCTGACCCGTTTCATGGACTACTCACTGTTTTGGGGCCCAAGAGTGATTTCCACGGTTGACGAACCCCGGGGTGCGTTTACTTGTCGGTCATAAACACTCGCAGTTTTGGCCGATTCTTGCCAGTTTCGTTTACTATTACTCACTGTTTTGGTGTCCCGGTGTGATTTCCACGATTGACGAACCTCGAGGTGCATTTACGTGTCGGTCATCAACACCCGCAGTTTTGGCCGATTCTGACCCATTTCGTGGACTATTACTCACTGTTTTGGGGTCCCGGAGTGATTTCCATGATTGACGAACCCAGGGGTGCGTTTACGTTTCGGTCATCAACAACCGCAGTTTTGGCCGTTCCTGACCCATTTCGTGGACAATTACTCACTGTTTTGGGGTCCCGGGCTTAATTCCATGATTGACGAACCCCGGGGTGTGTTTACGTGTCGGTCATCAACACTTGCAGTTTTGGCCGATTCTGGCCCGTTTCATGGACAATTACTCACTGTTTTGGGGTCCCGGACTTATTTCCATGATTGACGAACCCCGGGGCGCGTTTACGTGCCGGTCATAAATACTCGCAGTTTTGGCCGATTTTGGCCAGTTTCGTGGACTATTACTGACGGTTTTGGGGTCCTAGCGTGATTTCCACGATTGACGAACCTCGGGGTGCATTTACATGTCGGTTATCAACACTCGCAGTTTTGACCGATTTTGGCCTGTTTCATGGACTATTACTGAGTATTTTGGTGTCCCGGAATGATTTCCACGATTGACGAACCCCGGGGTGCGTTTACGTGTCGATCATCAACACTCGCAGTTTTGGCCGATTCTGGCCAGTTTCGTGGACTACTACCACTGTTTTGGGGTCCCGGAGTGATTTCCACGATTGACGAACCCCGGGGTGCATTTACGTGTCGGTCATCAACACCCGCAGTTTTGGCCGATTCTGACCCGTTTCGTGGACTATTACTCACTGTTTTGGGGTCCCAGAGTGATTTTCACGATCGACAAACCCCGAGGTGCGTTTACGTGTCGGTCATCAACACTCGCAGTTTTGACCGATTCTGTCCTGTTTCATGGACTATTACTAACTGTATTGGTGTCCCGGACTGATTTCCATGATTGACGAACCCCGAGGTGTGTTTAAGTGTCGGTCATCAACACCCGCAGTTTAGGCCGATTCTGACCCGTTTCATGGACTACTCACTGTTTTGGGGCCCAAGAGTGATTTCCACGGTTGACGAACCCCGGGGTGCGTTTACTTGTCGGTCATAAACACTCGCAGTTTTGGCCGATTCTTGCCAGTTTCGTTTACTATTACTCACTGTTTTGGTGTCCCGGTGTGATTTCCACGATTGACGAACCTCGAGGTGCATTTACGTGTCGGTCATCAACACCCGCAGTTTTGGCCGATTCTGACCCATTTCGTGGACTATTACTCACTGTTTTGGGGTCCCGGAGTGATTTCCATGATTGACGAACCCAGGGGTGCGTTTACGTTTCGGTCATCAACAACCGCAGTTTTGGCCGTTCCTGACCCATTTCGTGGACAATTACTCACTGTTTTGGGGTCCCGGGCTTAATTCCATGATTGACGAACCCCGGGGTGTGTTTACGTGTCGGTCATCAACACTTGCAGTTTTGGCCGATTCTGGCCCGTTTCATGGACAATTACTCACTGTTTTGGGGTCCCGGACTTATTTCCATGATTGACGAACCCCGGGGCGCGTTTACGTGCCGGTCATAAATACTCGCAGTTTTGGCCGATTTTGGCCAGTTTCGTGGACTATTACTGACGGTTTTGGGGTCCTAGCGTGATTTCCACGATTGACGAACCTCGGGGTGCATTTACATGTCGGTTATCAACACTCGCAGTTTTGACCGATTTTGGCCTGTTTCATGGACTATTACTGAGTATTTTGGTGTCCCGGAATGATTTCCACGATTGACGAACCCCGGGGTGCGTTTACGTGTCGATCATCAACACTCGCAGTTTTGGCCGATTCTGGCCAGTTTCGTGGACTACTACCACTGTTTTGGGGTCCCGGAGTGATTTCCACGATTGACGAACCCCGGGGTGCATTTACGTGTCGGTCATCAACACCCGCAGTTTTGGCCGATTCTGACCCGTTTCGTGGACTATTACTCACTGTTTTGGGGTCCCAGAGTGATTTTCACGATCGACAAACCCCGAGGTGCGTTTACGTGTCGGTCATCAACACTCGCAGTTTTGACCGATTCTGTCCTGTTTCATGGACTATTACTAACTGTATTGGTGTCCCGGACTGATTTCCATGATTGACGAACCCCGAGGTGTGTTTAAGTGTCGGTCATCAACACCCGCAGTTTAGGCCGATTCTGACCCGTTTCGTGGACTACTCACTGTTTTGGGGCCCAAGAGTGATTTCCACGGTTGACGAACCCCGGGGTGCGTTTACTTGTCGGTCATAAACACTCGCAGTTTTGGCCGATTCTTGCCAGTTTCGTTTACTATTACTCACTGTTTTGGTGTCCCGGTGTGATTTCCACGATTGACGAACCTCGAGGTGCATTTACGTGTCGGTCATCAACACCCGCAGTTTTGGCCGATTCTGACCCATTTCGTGGACTATTACTCATTGTTTTGGGGTCCCGGAGTGATTTCCATGATTGACGAACCCAGGGGTGCGTTTACGTTTCGGTCATCAACAACCGCAGTTTTGGCCGATCCTGACCCATTTCGTGGACAATTACTCACTGTTTTGGGGTCCCGGGCTTAATTCCATGATTGACGAACCCCGGGGTGTGTTTACGTGTCGGTCATCAACACTTGCAGTTTTGGCCGATTCTGGCCCGTTTCATGGACAATTACTCACTGTTTTGGGGTCCCGGACTTATTTCCATGATTGACGAACCCCGGGGCGCGTTTACGTGCCGGTCATAAATACTCGCAGTTTTGGCCGATTTTGGC
Source organism: Aegilops umbellulata (assembly GCA_032464435.1). NCBI lineage: Eukaryota > Viridiplantae > Streptophyta > Magnoliopsida > Poales > Poaceae > Aegilops > Aegilops umbellulata. The sequence continues at coordinate 497,832 of CP136057.1, read as the reverse complement.
CAGTTTCGTGGACTATTACTGACGGTTTTGGGGTCCTAGCGTGATTTCCACGATTGACGAACCTCGGGGTGCATTTACATGTCGGTTATCAACACTCGCAGTTTTGACCGATTTTGGCCTGTTTCATGGACTATTACTGAGTATTTTGGTGTCCCGGAATGATTTCCACGATTGACGAACCCCGGGGTGCGTTTACGTGTCGATCATAAACACTCGCAGTTTTGGCCGATTCTGGCCAGTTTCGTGGACTATTACCACTGTTTTGGGGTCCCGGAGTGATTTCCACGATTGACGAACCCCGGGGTGCATTTACGTGTCGGTCATCAACACCCGCAGTTTTGGCCGATTCTGACCCGTTTCGTGGACTATTACTCACTGTTTTGGGGTCCCAGAGTGATTTTCACGATCGACAAACCCCGAGGTGCGTTTACGTGTCGGTCATCAACACTCGCAGTTTTGACCGATTCTGTCCTGTTTCATGGACTATTACTAACTGTATTGGTGTCCCGGACTGATTTCCATGATTGACGAACCCCGAGGTGTGTTTAAGTGTCGGTCATCAACACCCGCAGTTTTGGCCGATTCTGACCCGTTTCGTGGACTACTCACTGTTTTGGGGCCCAAGAGTGATTTCCACGGTTGACGAACCCCGGGGTGCGTTTACTTGTCGGTCATAAACACTCGCAGTTTTGGCCGATTCTTGCCAGTTTCGTTTACTATTACTCACTGTTTTGGTGTCCCGGTGTGATTTCCACGATTGACGAACCTCGAGGTGCATTTACGTGTCGGTCATCAACACCCGCAGTTTTGGCCGATTCTGACCCATTTCGTGGACTATTACTCATTGTTTTGGGGTCCCGGAGTGATTTCCATGATTGACGAACCCAGGGGTGCGTTTACGTTTCGGTCATCAACAACCGCAGTTTTGGCCGATCCTGACCCATTTCGTGGACAATTACTCACTGTTTTGGGGTCCCGGGCTTAATTCCATGATTGACGAACCCCGGGGTGTGTTTACGTGTCGGTCATCAACACTTGCAGTTTTGGCCGATTCTGGCCCGTTTCATGGACAATTACTCACTGTTTTGGGGTCCCGGACTTATTTCCATGATTGACGAACCCCGGGGCGCGTTTACGTGCCGGTCATAAATACTCGCAGTTTTGGCCGATTTTGGCCAGTTTCGTGGACTATTACTGACGGTTTTGGGGTCCTAGCGTGATTTCCACGATTGACGAACCTCGGGGTGCATTTACATGTCGGTTATCAACACTCGCAGTTTTGACCGATTTTGGCCTGTTTCATGGACTATTACTGAGTATTTTGGTGTCCCGGAATGATTTCCACGATTGACGAACCCCGGGGTGCGTTTACGTGTCGATCATAAACACTCGCAGTTTTGGCCGATTCTGGCCAGTTTCGTGGACTATTACCACTGTTTTGGGGTCCCGGAGTGATTTCCACGATTGACGAACCCCGGGGTGCATTTACGTGTCGGTCATCAACACCCGCAGTTTTGGCCGATTCTGACCCGTTTCGTGGACTATTACTCACTGTTTTGGGGTCCCAGAGTGATTTTCACGATCGACAAACCCCGAGGTGCGTTTACGTGTCGGTCATCAACACTCGCAGTTTTGACCGATTCTGTCCTGTTTCATGGACTATTACTAACTGTATTGGTGTCCCGGACTGATTTCCATGATTGACGAACCCCGAGGTGTGTTTAAGTGTCGGTCATCAACACCCGCAGTTTTGGCCGATTCTGACCCGTTTCGTGGACTACTCACTGTTTTGGGGCCCAAGAGTGATTTCCACGGTTGACGAACCCCGGGGTGCGTTTACTTGTCGGTCATAAACACTCGCAGTTTTGGCCGATTCTTGCCAGTTTCGTTTACTATTACTCACTGTTTTGGTGTCCCGGTGTGATTTCCACGATTGACGAACCTCGAGGTGCATTTACGTGTCGGTCATCAACACCCGCAGTTTTGGCCGATTCTGACCCATTTCGTGGACTATTACTCATTGTTTTGGGGTCCCGGAGTGATTTCCATGATTGACGAACCCAGGGGTGCGTTTACGTTTCGGTCATCAACAACCGCAGTTTTGGCCGATCCTGACCCATTTCGTGGACAATTACTCACTGTTTTGGGGTCCCGGGCTTAATTCCATGATTGACGAACCCCGGGGTGTGTTTACGTGTCGGTCATCAACACTTGCAGTTTTGGCCGATTCTGGCCCGTTTCATGGACAATTACTCACTGTTTTGGGGTCCCGGACTTATTTCCATGATTGACGAACCCCGGGGCGCGTTTACGTGCCGGTCATAAATACTCGCAGTTTTGGCCGATTTTGGCCAGTTTCGTGGACTATTACTGACGGTTTTGGGGTCCTAGCGTGATTTCCACGATTGACGAACCTCGGGGTGCATTTACATGTCGGTTATCAACACTCGCAGTTTTGACCGATTTTGGCCTGTTTCATGGACTATTACTGAGTATTTTGGTGTCCCGGAATGATTTCCACGATTGACGAACCCCGGGGTGCGTTTACGTGTCGATCATAAACACTCGCAGTTTTGGCCGATTCTGGCCAGTTTCGTGGACTATTACCACTGTTTTGGGGTCCCGGAGTGATTTCCACGATTGACGAACCCCGGGGTGCATTTACGTGTCAGTCATCAACACCCGCAGTTTTGGCCGATTCTGACCCGTTTCGTGGACTATTACTCACTGTTTTGGGGTCCCAGAGTGATTTTCACGATCGACAAACCCCGAGGTGCGTTTACGTGTCGGTCATCAACACTCGCAGTTTTGACCGATTCTGTCCTGTTTCATGGACTATTACTAACTGTATTGGTGTCCCGGACTGATTTCCATGATTGACGAACCCCGAGGTGTGTTTAAGTGTCGGTCATCAACACCCGCAGTTTTGGCCGATTCTGACCCGTTTCGTGGACTACTCACTGTTTTGGGGCCCAAGAGTGATTTCCACGGTTGACGAACCCCGGGGTGCGTTTACTTGTCGGTCATAAACACTCGCAGTTTTGGCCGATTCTTGCCAGTTTCGTTTACTATTACTCACTGTTTTGGTGTCCCGGTGTGATTTCCACGATTGACGAACCTCGAGGTGCATTTACGTGTCGGTCATCAACACCCGCAGTTTTGGCCGATTCTGACCCATTTCGTGGACTATTACTCATTGTTTTGGGGTCCCGGAGTGATTTCCATGATTGACGAACCCAGGGGTGCGTTTACGTTTCGGTCATCAACAACCGCAGTTTTGGCCGATCCTGACCCATTTCGTGGACAATTACTCACTGTTTTGGGGTCCCGGGCTTAATTCCATGATTGACGAACCCCGGGGTGTGTTTACGTGTCGGTCATCAACACTTGCAGTTTTGGCCGATTCTGGCCCGTTTCATGGACAATTACTCACTGTTTTGGGGTCCCGGACTTATTTCCATGATTGACGAACCCCGGGGCGCGTTTACGTGCCGGTCATAAATACTCGCAGTTTTGGCCGATTTTGGCCAGTTTCGTGGACTATTACTGACGGTTTTGGGGTCCTAGCGTGATTTCCACGATTGACGAACCTCGGGGTGCATTTACATGTCGGTTATCAACACTCGCAGTTTTGACCGATTTTGGCCTGTTTCATGGACTATTACTGAGTATTTTGGTGTCCCGGAATGATTTCCACGATTGACGAACCCCGGGGTGCGTTTACGTGTCGATCATCAACACTCGCAGTTTTGGCCGATTCTGGCCAGTTTCGTGGACTACTACCACTGTTTTGGGGTCCCGGAGTGATTTCCACGATTGACGAACCCCGGGGTGCATTTACGTGTCGGTCATCAACACCCGCAGTTTTGGCCGATTCTGACCCGTTTCGTGGACTATTACTCACTGTTTTGGGGTCCCAGAGTGATTTTCACGATCGACAAACCCCGAGGTGCGTTTACGTGTCGGTCATCAACACTCGCAGTTTTGACCGATTCTGTCCTGTTTCATGGACTATTACTAACTGTATTGGTGTCCCGGACTGATTTCCATGATTGACGAACCCCGAGGTGTGTTTAAGTGTCGGTCATCAACACCCGCAGTTTTGGCCGATTCTGACCCGTTTCGTGGACTACTCACTGTTTTGGGGCCCAAGAGTGATTTCCACGGTTGACGAACCCCGGGGTGCGTTTACTTGTCGGTCATAAACACTCGCAGTTTTGGCCGATTCTTGCCAGTTTCGTTTACTATTACTCACTGTTTTGGTGTCCCGGTGTGATTTCCACGATTGACGAACCTCGAGGTGCATTTACGTGTCGGTCATCAACACCCGCAGTTTTGGCCGATTCTGACCCATTTCGTGGACTATTACTCATTGTTTTGGGGTCCCGGAGTGATTTCCATGATTGACGAACCCAGGGGTGCGTTTACGTTTCGGTCATCAACAACCGCAGTTTTGGCCGATCCTGACCCATTTCGTGGACAATTACTCACTGTTTTGGGGTCCCGGGCTTAATTCCATGATTGACGAACCCCGGGGTGTGTTTACGTGTCGGTCATCAACACTTGCAGTTTTGGCCGATTCTGGCCCGTTTCATGGACAATTACTCACTGTTTTGGGGTCCCGGACTTATTTCCATGATTGACGAACCCCGGGGCGCGTTTACGTGCCGGTCATAAATACTCGCAGTTTTGGCCGATTTTGGCCAGTTTCGTGGACTATTACTGACGGTTTTGGGGTCCTAGCGTGATTTCCACGATTGACGAACCTCGGGGTGCATTTACATGTCGGTTATCAACACTCGCAGTTTTGACCGATTTTGGCCTGTTTCATGGACTATTACTGAGTATTTTGGTGTCCCGGAATGATTTCCACGATTGACGAACCCCGGGGTGCGTTTACGTGTCGATCATAAACACTCGCAGTTTTGGCCGATTCTGGCCAGTTTCGTGGACTATTACCACTGTTTTGGGGTCCCGGAGTGATTTCCACGATTGACGAACCCCGGGGTGCATTTACGTGTCAGTCATCAACACCCGCAGTTTTGGCCGATTCTGACCCGTTTCGTGGACTATTACTCACTGTTTTGGGGTCCCAGAGTGATTTTCACGATCGACAAACCCCGAGGTGCGTTTACGTGTCGGTCATCAACACTCGCAGTTTTGACCGATTCTGTCCTGTTTCATGGACTATTACTAACTGTATTGGTGTCCCGGACTGATTTCCATGATTGACGAACCCCGAGGTGTGTTTAAGTGTCGGTCATCAACACCCGCAGTTTTGGCCGATTCTGACCCGTTTCGTGGACTACTCACTGTTTTGGGGCCCAAGAGTGATTTCCACGGTTGACGAACCCCGGGGTGCGTTTACTTGTCGGTCATAAACACTCGCAGTTTTGGCCGATTCTTGCCAGTTTCGTTTACTATTACTCACTGTTTTGGTGTCCCGGTGTGATTTCCACGATTGACGAACCTCGAGGTGCATTTACGTGTCGGTCATCAACACCCGCAGTTTTGGCCGATTCTGACCCATTTCGTGGACTATTACTCATTGTTTTGGGGTCCCGGAGTGATTTCCATGATTGACGAACCCAGGGGTGCGTTTACGTTTCGGTCATCAACAACCGCAGTTTTGGCCGATCCTGACCCATTTCGTGGACAATTACTCACTGTTTTGGGGTCCCGGGCTTAATTCCATGATTGACGAACCCCGGGGTGTGTTTACGTGTCGGTCATCAACACTTGCAGTTTTGGCCGATTCTGGCCCGTTTCATGGACAATTACTCACTGTTTTGGGGTCCCGGACTTATTTCCATGATTGACGAACCCCGGGGCGCGTTTACGTGCCGGTCATAAATACTCGCAGTTTTGGCCGATTTTGGCCAGTTTCGTGGACTATTACTGACGGTTTTGGGGTCCTAGCGTGATTTCCACGATTGACGAACCTCGGGGTGCATTTACATGTCGGTTATCAACACTCGCAGTTTTGACCGATTTTGGCCTGTTTCATGGACTATTACTGAGTATTTTGGTGTCCCGGAATGATTTCCACGATTGACGAACCCCGGGGTGCGTTTACGTGTCGATCATCAACACTCGCAGTTTTGGCCGATTCTGGCCAGTTTCGTGGACTACTACCACTGTTTTGGGGTCCCGGAGTGATTTCCACGATTGACGAACCCCGGGGTGCATTTACGTGTCGGTCATCAACACCCGCAGTTTTGGCCGATTCTGACCCGTTTCGTGGACTATTACTCACTGTTTTGGGGTCCCAGAGTGATTTTCACGATCGACAAACCCCGAGGTGCGTTTACGTGTCGGTCATCAACACTCGCAGTTTTGACCGATTCTGTCCTGTTTCATGGACTATTACTAACTGTATTGGTGTCCCGGACTGATTTCCATGATTGACGAACCCCGAGGTGTGTTTAAGTGTCGGTCATCAACACCCGCAGTTTTGGCCGATTCTGACCCGTTTCGTGGACTACTCACTGTTTTGGGGCCCAAGAGTGATTTCCACGGTTGACGAACCCCGGGGTGCGTTTACTTGTCGGTCATAAACACTCGCAGTTTTGGCCGATTCTTGCCAGTTTCGTTTACTATTACTCACTGTTTTGGTGTCCCGGTGTGATTTCCACGATTGACGAACCTCGAGGTGCATTTACGTGTCGGTCATCAACACCCGCAGTTTTGGCCGATTCTGACCCATTTCGTGGACTATTACTCATTGTTTTGGGGTCCCGGAGTGATTTCCATGATTGACGAACCCAGGGGTGCGTTTACGTTTCGGTCATCAACAACCGCAGTTTTGGCCGATCCTGACCCATTTCGTGGACAATTACTCACTGTTTTGGGGTCCCGGGCTTAATTCCATGATTGACGAACCCCGGGGTGTGTTTACGTGTCGGTCATCAACACTTGCAGTTTTGGCCGATTCTGGCCCGTTTCATGGACAATTACTCACTGTTTTGGGGTCCCGGACTTATTTCCATGATTGACGAACCCCGGGGCGCGTTTACGTGCCGGTCATAAATACTCGCAGTTTTGGCCGATTTTGGCCAGTTTCGTGGACTATTACTGACGGTTTTGGGGTCCTAGCGTGATTTCCACGATTGACGAACCTCGGGGTGCATTTACATGTCGGTTATCAACACTCGCAGTTTTGACCGATTTTGGCCTGTTTCATGGACTATTACTGAGTATTTTGGTGTCCCGGAATGATTTCCACGATTGACGAACCCCGGGGTGCGTTTACGTGTCGATCATAAACACTCGCAGTTTTGGCCGATTCTGGCCAGTTTCGTGGACTATTACCACTGTTTTGGGGTCCCGGAGTGATTTCCACGATTGACGAACCCCGGGGTGCATTTACGTGTCGGTCATCAACACCCGCAGTTTTGGCCGATTCTGACCCGTTTCGTGGACTATTACTCACTGTTTTGGGGTCCCAGAGTGATTTTCACGATCGACAAACCCCGAGGTGCGTTTACGTGTCGGTCATCAACACTCGCAGTTTTGACCGATTCTGTCCTGTTTCATGGACTATTACTAACTGTATTGGTGTCCCGGACTGATTTCCATGATTGACGAACCCCGAGGTGTGTTTAAGTGTCGGTCATCAACACCCGCAGTTTTGGCCGATTCTGACCCGTTTCGTGGACTACTCACTGTTTTGGGGCCCAAGAGTGATTTCCACGGTTGACGAACCCCGGGGTGCGTTTACTTGTCGGTCATAAACACTCGCAGTTTTGGCCGATTCTTGCCAGTTTCGTTTACTATTACTCACTGTTTTGGTGTCCCGGTGTGATTTCCACGATTGACGAACCTCGAGGTGCATTTACGTGTCGGTCATCAACACCCGCAGTTTTGGCCGATTCTGACCCATTTCGTGGACTATTACTCATTGTTTTGGGGTCCCGGAGTGATTTCCATGATTGACGAACCCAGGGGTGCGTTTACGTTTCGGTCATCAACAACCGCAGTTTTGGCCGATCCTGACCCATTTCGTGGACAATTACTCACTGTTTTGGGGTCCCGGGCTTAATTCCATGATTGACGAACCCCGGGGTGTGTTTACGTGTCGGTCATCAACACTTGCAGTTTTGGCCGATTCTGGCCCGTTTCATGGACAATTACTCACTGTTTTGGGGTCCCGGACTTATTTCCATGATTGACGAACCCCGGGGCGCGTTTACGTGCCGGTCATAAATACTCGCAGTTTTGGCCGATTTTGGCCAGTTTCGTGGACTATTACTGACGGTTTTGGGGTCCTAGCGTGATTTCCACGATTGACGAACCTCGGGGTGCATTTACATGTCGGTTATCAACACTCGCAGTTTTGACCGATTTTGGCCTGTTTCATGGACTATTACTGAGTATTTTGGTGTCCCGGAATGATTTCCACGATTGACGAACCCCGGGGTGCGTTTACGTGTCGATCATAAACACTCGCAGTTTTGGCCGATTCTGGCCAGTTTCGTGGACTATTACCACTGTTTTGGGGTCCCGGAGTGATTTCCACGATTGACGAACCCCGGGGTGCATTTACGTGTCAGTCATCAACACCCGCAGTTTTGGCCGATTCTGACCCGTTTCGTGGACTATTACTCACTGTTTTGGGGTCCCAGAGTGATTTTCACGATCGACAAACCCCGAGGTGCGTTTACGTGTCGGTCATCAACACTCGCAGTTTTGACCGATTCTGTCCTGTTTCATGGACTATTACTAACTGTATTGGTGTCCCGGACTGATTTCCATGATTGACGAACCCCGAGGTGTGTTTAAGTGTCGGTCATCAACACCCGCAGTTTTGGCCGATTCTGACCCGTTTCGTGGACTACTCACTGTTTTGGGGCCCAAGAGTGATTTCCACGGTTGACGAACCCCGGGGTGCGTTTACTTGTCGGTCATAAACACTCGCAGTTTTGGCCGATTCTTGCCAGTTTCGTTTACTATTACTCACTGTTTTGGTGTCCCGGTGTGATTTCCACGATTGACGAACCTCGAGGTGCATTTACGTGTCGGTCATCAACACCCGCAGTTTTGGCCGATTCTGACCCATTTCGTGGACTATTACTCATTGTTTTGGGGTCCCGGAGTGATTTCCATGATTGACGAACCCAGGGGTGCGTTTACGTTTCGGTCATCAACAACCGCAGTTTTGGCCGATCCTGACCCATTTCGTGGACAATTACTCACTGTTTTGGGGTCCCGGGCTTAATTCCATGATTGACGAACCCCGGGGTGTGTTTACGTGTCGGTCATCAACACTTGCAGTTTTGGCCGATTCTGGCCCGTTTCATGGACAATTACTCACTGTTTTGGGGTCCCGGACTTATTTCCATGATTGACGAACCCCGGGGCGCGTTTACGTGCCGGTCATAAATACTCGCAGTTTTGGCCGATTTTGGCCAGTTTCGTGGACTATTACTGACGGTTTTGGGGTCCTAGCGTGATTTCCACGATTGACGAACCTCGGGGTGCATTTACATGTCGGTTATCAACACTCGCAGTTTTGACCGATTTTGGCCTGTTTCATGGACTATTACTGAGTATTTTGGTGTCCCGGAATGATTTCCACGATTGACGAACCCCGGGGTGCGTTTACGTGTCGATCATAAACACTCGCAGTTTTGGCCGATTCTGGCCAGTTTCGTGGACTATTACCACTGTTTTGGGGTCCCGGAGTGATTTCCACGATTGACGAACCCCGGGGTGCATTTACGTGTCGGTCATCAACACCCGCAGTTTTGGCCGATTCTGACCCGTTTCGTGGACTATTACTCACTGTTTTGGGGTCCCAGAGTGATTTTCACGATCGACAAACCCCGAGGTGCGTTTACGTGTCGGTCATCAACACTCGCAGTTTTGACCGATTCTGTCCTGTTTCATGGACTATTACTAACTGTATTGGTGTCCCGGACTGATTTCCATGATTGACGAACCCCGAGGTGTGTTTAAGTGTCGGTCATCAACACCCGCAGTTTTGGCCGATTCTGACCCGTTTCGTGGACTACTCACTGTTTTGGGGCCCAAGAGTGATTTCCACGGTTGACGAACCCCGGGGTGCGTTTACTTGTCGGTCATAAACACTCGCAGTTTTGGCCGATTCTTGCCAGTTTCGTTTACTATTACTCACTGTTTTGGTGTCCCGGTGTGATTTCCACGATTGACGAACCTCGAGGTGCATTTACGTGTCGGTCATCAACACCCGCAGTTTTGGCCGATTCTGACCCATTTCGTGGACTATTACTCATTGTTTTGGGGTCCCGGAGTGATTTCCATGATTGACGAACCCAGGGGTGCGTTTACGTTTCGGTCATCAACAACCGCAGTTTTGGCCGATCCTGACCCATTTCGTGGACAATTACTCACTGTTTTGGGGTCCCGGGCTTAATTCCATGATTGACGAACCCCGGGGTGTGTTTACGTGTCGGTCATCAACACTTGCAGTTTTGGCCGATTCTGGCCCGTTTCATGGACAATTACTCACTGTTTTGGGGTCCCGGACTTATTTCCATGATTGACGAACCCCGGGGCGCGTTTACGTGCCGGTCATAAATACTCGCAGTTTTGGCCGATTTTGGCCAGTTTCGTGGACTATTACTGACGGTTTTGGGGTCCTAGCGTGATTTCCACGATTGACGAACCTCGGGGTGCATTTACATGTCGGTTATCAACACTCGCAGTTTTGACCGATTTTGGCCTGTTTCATGGACTATTACTGAGTATTTTGGTGTCCCGGAATGATTTCCACGATTGACGAACCCCGGGGTGCGTTTACGTGTCGATCATAAACACTCGCAGTTTTGGCCGATTCTGGCCAGTTTCGTGGACTATTACCACTGTTTTGGGGTCCCGGAGTGATTTCCACGATTGACGAACCCCGGGGTGCATTTACGTGTCGGTCATCAACACCCGCAGTTTTGGCCGATTCTGACCCGTTTCGTGGACTATTATTCACTGTTTTGGGGTCCCAGAGTGATTTTCACGATCGACAAACCCCGAGGTGCGTTTACGTGTCGGTCATCAACACTCGCAGTTTTGACCGATTCTGTCCTGTTTCATGGACTATTACTAACTGTATTGGTGTCCCGGACTGATTTCCATGATTGACGAACCCCGAGGTGTGTTTAAGTGTCGGTCATCAACACCCGCAGTTTTGGCCGATTCTGACCCGTTTCGTGGACTACTCACTGTTTTGGGGCCCAAGAGTGATTTCCACGGTTGACGAACCCCGGGGTGCGTTTACTTGTCGGTCATAAACACTCGCAGTTTTGGCCGATTCTTGCCAGTTTCATTTACTATTACTCACTGTTTTGGTGTCCCGGTGTGATTTCCACGATTGACGAACCTCGAGGTGCATTTACGTGTCGGTCATCAACACCCGCAGTTTTGGCCGATTCTGACCCATTTCGTGGACTATTACTCATTGTTTTGGGGTCCCGGAGTGATTTCCATGATTGACGAACCCAGGGGTGCGTTTACGTTTCGGTCATCAACAACCGCAGTTTTGGCCGATCCTGACCCATTTCGTGGACAATTACTCACTGTTTTGGGGCCCCGGGCTCAATTCCATGATTGACGAACCCCGGGGTGTGTTTACGTGTCGGTCATCAACACTTGCAGTTTTGGCCGATTCTGGCCCGTTTCATGGACAATTACTCACTGTTTTGGGGTCCCGGACTTATTTCCATGATTGACGAACCCCGGGGCGCGTTTACGTGCCGGTCATAAATACTCGCAGTTTTGGCCGATTTTGGCCAGTTTCGTGGACTATTACTGACGGTTTTGGGGTCCTAGCGTGATTTCCACGATTGACGAACCTCGGGGTGCATTTACATGTCGGTTATCAACACTCGCAGTTTTGACCGATTTTGGCCTGTTTCATGGACTATTACTGAGTATTTTGGTGTCCCGGAATGATTTCCACGATTGACGAACCCCGGGGTGCGTTTACGTGTCGATCATAAACACTCGCAGTTTTGGCCGATTCTGGCCAGTTTCGTGGACTATTACCACTGTTTTGGGGTCCCGGAGTGATTTCCACGATTGACGTATCCCGGGGTGTGCTTATGTGTCGGTCATATACACCCGCAGTTTTGGCCGATTCTGACCCGTTTCGTGGACTATTACACACTGTTTTGGGGTCCTGGAGTGATTTCCACGATTGACGAACCCCGAGTGCGTTTACGTGTCGGTCATCAACACTCGCAGTTTTGACCGATTCTGTCATGTTTCATGGACTATTACTGACTGTATTGGTGTCCCGGACTGATTTCCATGATTGACGGACCCCGAGGTGTGTTTAAGTGTCGGTCATAAACACTCGCTGTTGTGGCCCATTCTGGCCCGTTTCGTGGACTATTACTCACTGTTTTGGGGCCCCAGAGTGATTTCCACGTTTGATGAACCCCGGGGTGCGTTTACTTGTCGGTCATAAACACCCGCTATTTTGGCCGATTCTTCCCAGTTTCGTGGACTATTACTCACTATTTTAGTGTCCCGGAGTGATTTCCACGATTGACGAACCCCGGGGTGCATTTACGTGTCGGTCATCAACACCCGCAGTTTTGGCCAATTCTGACCCATTTCGTGGACTATTACTCACTGTTTTGGGGTCCCGGAGTGATTTCCACGATTGACGAACCCCGGGGTGCATTTACGTGTCGGTCATCAACACCCGCAGTTTTGGCCGATTCTGACCCGTTTCGTGGACTATTACTCACTGTTTTGGGGTCCCAGAGTGATTTTCACGATCGACAAACCCCGAGGTGCGTTTACGTGTCGGTCATCAACACTCGCAGTTTTGACCGATTCTGTCCTGTTTCATGGACTATTACTAACTGTATTGGTGTCCCGGACTGATTTCCATGATTGACGAACCCCGAGGTGTGTTTAAGTGTCGGTCATCAACACCCGCAGTTTTGGCCGATTCTGACCCGTTTCATGGACTACTCACTGTTTTGGGGCCCAAGAGTGATTTCCACGGTTGACGAACCCCGGGGTGCGTTTACTTGTCGGTCATAAACACTCGCAGTTTTGGCCGATTCTTGCCAGTTTCGTTTACTATTACTCACTGTTTTGGTGTCCCGGTGTGATTTCCACGATTGACGAACCTCGAGGTGCATTTACGTGTCGGTCATCAACACCCGCAGTTTTGGCCGATTCTGACCCATTTCGTGGACTATTACTCATTGTTTTGGGGTCCCGGAGTGATTTCCATGATTGACGAACCCAGGGGTGCGTTTACGTTTCGGTCATCAACAACCGCAGTTTTGGCCGATCCTGACCCATTTCGTGGACAATTACTCACTGTTTTGGGGTCCCGGGCTTAATTCCATGATTGACGAACCCCGGGGTGTGTTTACGTGTCGGTCATCAACACTTGCAGTTTTGGCCGATTCTGGCCCGTTTCATGGACAATTACTCACTGTTTTGGGGTCCCGGACTTATTTCCATGATTGACGAACCCCGGGGCGCGTTTACGTGCCGGTCATAAATACTCGCAGTTTTGGCCGATTTTGGCCAGTTTCGTGGACTATTACTGACGGTTTTGGGGTCCTAGCGTGATTTCCACGATTGACGAACCTCGGGGTGCATTTACATGTCGGTTATCAACACTCGCAGTTTTGACCGATTTTGGCCTGTTTCATGGACTATTACTGAGTATTTTGGTGTCCCGGAATGATTTCCACGATTGACGAACCCCGGGGTGCGTTTACGTGTCGATCATAAACACTCGCAGTTTTGGCCGATTCTGGCCAGTTTCGTGGACTATTACCACTGTTTTGGGGTCCCGGAGTGATTTCCACGATTGACGAACCCCGGGGTGCATTTACGTGTCGGTCATCAACACCCGCAGTTTTGGCCGATTCTGACCCGTTTCGTGGACTATTACTCACTGTTTTGGGGTCCCAGAGTGATTTTCACGATCGACAAACCCCGAGGTGCGTTTACGTGTCGGTCATCAACACTCGCAGTTTTGACCGATTCTGTCCTGTTTCATGGACTATTACTAACTGTATTGGTGTCCCGGACTGATTTCCATGATTGACGAACCCCGAGGTGTGTTTAAGTGTCGGTCATCAACACCCGCAGTTTTGGCCGATTCTGACCCGTTTCGTGGACTACTCACTGTTTTGGGGCCCAAGAGTGATTTCCACGGTTGACGAACCCCGGGGTGCGTTTACTTGTCGGTCATAAACACTCGCAGTTTTGGCCGATTCTTGCCAGTTTCGTTTACTATTACTCACTGTTTTGGTGTCCCGGTGTGATTTCCACGATTGACGAACCTCGAGGTGCATTTACGTGTCGGTCATCAACACCCGCAGTTTTGGCCGATTCTGACCCATTTCGTGGACTATTACTCATTGTTTTGGGGTCCCGGAGTGATTTCCATGATTGACGAACCCAGGGGTGCGTTTACGTTTCGGTCATCAACAACCGCAGTTTTGGCCGATCCTGACCCATTTCGTGGACAATTACTCACTGTTTTGGGGTCCCGGGCTTAATTCCATGATTGACGAACCCCGGGGTGTGTTTACGTGTCGGTCATCAACACTTGCAGTTTTGGCCGATTCTGGCCCGTTTCATGGACAATTACTCACTGTTTTGGGGTCCCGGACTTATTTCCATGATTGACGAACCCCGGGGCGCGTTTACGTGCCGGTCATAAATACTCGCAGTTTTGGCCGATTTTGGCCAGTTTCGTGGACTATTACTGACGGTTTTGGGGTCCTAGCGTGATTTCCACGATTGACGAACCTCGGGGTGCATTTACATGTCGGTTATCAACACTCGCAGTTTTGACCGATTTTGGCCTGTTTCATGGACTATTACTGAGTATTTTGGTGTCCCGGAATGATTTCCACGATTGACGAACCCCGGGGTGCGTTTACGTGTCGATCATAAACACTCGCAGTTTTGGCCGATTCTGGCCAGTTTCGTGGACTATTACCACTGTTTTGGGGTCCCGGAGTGATTTCCACGATTGACGAACCCCGGGGTGCATTTACGTGTCAGTCATCAACACCCGCAGTTTTGGCCGATTCTGACCCGTTTCGTGGACTATTACTCACTGTTTTGGGGTCCCAGAGTGATTTTCACGATCGACAAACCCCGAGGTGCGTTTACGTGTCGGTCATCAACACTCGCAGTTTTGACCGATTCTGTCCTGTTTCATGGACTATTACTAACTGTATTGGTGTCCCGGACTGATTTCCATGATTGACGAACCCCGAGGTGTGTTTAAGTGTCGGTCATCAACACCCGCAGTTTTGGCCGATTCTGACCCGTTTCGTGGACTACTCACTGTTTTGGGGCCCAAGAGTGATTTCCACGGTTGACGAACCCCGGGGTGCGTTTACTTGTCGGTCATAAACACTCGCAGTTTTGGCCGATTCTTGCCAGTTTCGTTTACTATTACTCACTGTTTTGGTGTCCCGGTGTGATTTCCACGATTGACGAACCTCGAGGTGCATTTACGTGTCGGTCATCAACACCCGCAGTTTTGGCCGATTCTGACCCATTTCGTGGACTATTACTCATTGTTTTGGGGTCCCGGAGTGATTTCCATGATTGACGAACCCAGGGGTGCGTTTACGTTTCGGTCATCAACAACCGCAGTTTTGGCCGATCCTGACCCATTTCGTGGACAATTACTCACTGTTTTGGGGTCCCGGGCTTAATTCCATGATTGACGAACCCCGGGGTGTGTTTACGTGTCGGTCATCAACACTTGCAGTTTTGGCCGATTCTGGCCCGTTTCATGGACAATTACTCACTGTTTTGGGGTCCCGGACTTATTTCCATGATTGACGAACCCCGGGGCGCGTTTACGTGCCGGTCATAAATACTCGCAGTTTTGGCCGATTTTGGCCAGTTTCGTGGACTATTACTGACGGTTTTGGGGTCCTAGCGTGATTTCCACGATTGACGAACCTCGGGGTGCATTTACATGTCGGTTATCAACACTCGCAGTTTTGACCGATTTTGGCCTGTTTCATGGACTATTACTGAGTATTTTGGTGTCCCGGAATGATTTCCACGATTGACGAACCCCGGGGTGCGTTTACGTGTCGATCATAAACACTCGCAGTTTTGGCCGATTCTGGCCAGTTTCGTGGACTATTACCACTGTTTTGGGGTCCCGGAGTGATTTCCACGATTGACGAACCCCGGGGTGCATTTACGTGTCGGTCATCAACACCCGCAGTTTTGGCCGATTCTGACCCGTTTCGTGGACTATTACTCACTGTTTTGGGGTCCCAGAGTGATTTTCACGATCGACAAACCCCGAGGTGCGTTTACGTGTCGGTCATCAACACTCGCAGTTTTGACCGATTCTGTCCTGTTTCATGGACTATTACTAACTGTATTGGTGTCCCGGACTGATTTCCATGATTGACGAACCCCGAGGTGTGTTTAAGTGTCGGTCATCAACACCCGCAGTTTTGGCCGATTCTGACCCGTTTCGTGGACTACTCACTGTTTTGGGGCCCAAGAGTGATTTCCACGGTTGACGAACCCCGGGGTGCGTTTACTTGTCGGTCATAAACACTCGCAGTTTTGGCCGATTCTTGCCAGTTTCGTTTACTATTACTCACTGTTTTGGTGTCCCGGTGTGATTTCCACGATTGACGAACCTCGAGGTGCATTTACGTGTCGGTCATCAACACCCGCAGTTTTGGCCGATTCTGACCCATTTCGTGGACTATTACTCATTGTTTTGGGGTCCCGGAGTGATTTCCATGATTGACGAACCCAGGGGTGCGTTTACGTTTCGGTCATCAACAACCGCAGTTTTGGCCGATCCTGACCCATTTCGTGGACAATTACTCACTGTTTTGGGGTCCCGGGCTTAATTCCATGATTGACGAACCCCGGGGTGTGTTTACGTGTCGGTCATCAACACTTGCAGTTTTGGCCGATTCTGGCCCGTTTCATGGACAATTACTCACTGTTTTGGGGTCCCGGACTTATTTCCATGATTGACGAACCCCGGGGCGCGTTTACGTGCCGGTCATAAATACTCGCAGTTTTGGCCGATTTTGGCCAGTTTCGTGGACTATTACTGACGGTTTTGGGGTCCTAGCGTGATTTCCACGATTGACGAACCTCGGGGTGCATTTACATGTCGGTTATCAACACTCGCAGTTTTGACCGATTTTGGCCTGTTTCATGGACTATTACTGAGTATTTTGGTGTCCCGGAATGATTTCCACGATTGACGAACCCCGGGGTGCGTTTACGTGTCGATCATAAACACTCGCAGTTTTGGCCGATTCTGGCCAGTTTCGTGGACTATTACCACTGTTTTGGGGTCCCGGAGTGATTTCCACGATTGACGAACCCCGGGGTGCATTTACGTGTCGGTCATCAACACCCGCAGTTTTGGCCGATTCTGACCCGTTTCGTGGACTATTATTCACTGTTTTGGGGTCCCAGAGTGATTTTCACGATCGACAAACCCCGAGGTGCGTTTACGTGTCGGTCATCAACACTCGCAGTTTTGACCGATTCTGTCCTGTTTCATGGACTATTACTAACTGTATTGGTGTCCCGGACTGATTTCCATGATTGACGAACCCCGAGGTGTGTTTAAGTGTCGGTCATCAACACCCGCAGTTTTGGCCGATTCTGACCCGTTTCGTGGACTACTCACTGTTTTGGGGCCCAAGAGTGATTTCCACGGTTGACGAACCCCGGGGTGCGTTTACTTGTCGGTCATAAACACTCGCAGTTTTGGCCGATTCTTGCCAGTTTCATTTACTATTACTCACTGTTTTGGTGTCCCGGTGTGATTTCCACGATTGACGAACCTCGAGGTGCATTTACGTGTCGGTCATCAACACCCGCAGTTTTGGCCGATTCTGACCCATTTCGTGGACTATTACTCATTGTTTTGGGGTCCCGGAGTGATTTCCATGATTGACGAACCCAGGGGTGCGTTTACGTTTCGGTCATCAACAACCGCAGTTTTGGCCGATCCTGACCCATTTCGTGGACAATTACTCACTGTTTTGGGGCCCCGGGCTCAATTCCATGATTGACGAACCCCGGGGTGTGTTTACGTGTCGGTCATCAACACTTGCAGTTTTGGCCGATTCTGGCCCGTTTCATGGACAATTACTCACTGTTTTGGGGTCCCGGACTTATTTCCATGATTGACGAACCCCGGGGCGCGTTTACGTGCCGGTCATAAATACTCGCAGTTTTGGCCGATTTTGGCCAGTTTCGTGGACTATTACTGACGGTTTTGGGGTCCTAGCGTGATTTCCACGATTGACGAACCTCGGGGTGCATTTACATGTCGGTTATCAACACTCGCAGTTTTGACCGATTTTGGCCTGTTTCATGGACTATTACTGAGTATTTTGGTGTCCCGGAATGATTTCCACGATTGACGAACCCCGGGGTGCGTTTACGTGTCGATCATAAACACTCGCAGTTTTGGCCGATTCTGGCCAGTTTCGTGGACTATTACCACTGTTTTGGGGTCCCGGAGTGATTTCCACGATTGACGTATCCCGGGGTGTGCTTATGTGTCGGTCATATACACCCGCAGTTTTGGCCGATTCTGACCCGTTTCGTGGACTATTACACACTGTTTTGGGGTCCTGGAGTGATTTCCACGATTGACGAACCCCGAGTGCGTTTACGTGTCGGTCATCAACACTCGCAGTTT
Organism: Aegilops umbellulata; assembly: GCA_032464435.1. Classification (NCBI taxonomy): domain Eukaryota; kingdom Viridiplantae; phylum Streptophyta; class Magnoliopsida; order Poales; family Poaceae; genus Aegilops; species Aegilops umbellulata. The sequence continues at coordinate 479,147 of CP136057.1, read as the reverse complement.
TGACCGATTCTGTCATGTTTCATGGACTATTACTGACTGTATTGGTGTCCCGGACTGATTTCCATGATTGACGGACCCCGAGGTGTGTTTAAGTGTCGGTCATAAACACTCGCTGTTGTGGCCCATTCTGGCCCGTTTCGTGGACTATTACTCACTGTTTTGGGGCCCCAGAGTGATTTCCACGTTTGATGAACCCCGGGGTGCGTTTACTTGTCGGTCATAAACACCCGCTATTTTGGCCGATTCTTCCCAGTTTCGTGGACTATTACTCACTATTTTAGTGTCCCGGAGTGATTTCCACGATTGACGAACCCCGGGGTGCATTTACGTGTCGGTCATCAACACCCGCAGTTTTGGCCAATTCTGACCCATTTCGTGGACTATTACTCACTGTTTTGGGGTCCCGGAGTGATTTCCACGATTGACGAACCCCGGGGTGCATTTACGTGTCGGTCATCAACACCCGCAGTTTTGGCCGATTCTGACCCGTTTCGTGGACTATTACTCACTGTTTTGGGGTCCCAGAGTGATTTTCACGATCGACAAACCCCGAGGTGCGTTTACGTGTCGGTCATCAACACTCGCAGTTTTGACCGATTCTGTCCTGTTTCATGGACTATTACTAACTGTATTGGTGTCCCGGACTGATTTCCATGATTGACGAACCCCGAGGTCTGTTTAAGTGTCGGTCATCAACACCCGCAGTTTTGGCCGATTCTGACCCGTTTCATGGACTACTCACTGTTTTGGGGCCCAAGAGTGATTTCCACGGTTGACGAACCCCGGGGTGCGTTTACTTGTCGGTCATAAACACTCGCAGTTTTGGCCGATTCTTGCCAGTTTCGTTTACTATTACTCACTGTTTTGGTGTCCCGGTGTGATTTCCACGATTGACGAACCTCGAGGTGCATTTACGTGTCGGTCATCAACACCCGCAGTTTTGGCCGATTCTAACCCATTTCGTGGACTATTACTCATTGTTTTGGGGTCCCGGAGTGATTTCCATGATTGACGAACCCAGGGGTGCGTTTACGTTTCGGTCATCAACAACCGCAGTTTTGGCCGATCCTGACCCATTTCGTGGACAATTACTCACTGTTTTGGGGTCCCGGGCTTAATTCCATGATTGACGAACCCCGGGGTGTGTTTACGTGTCGGTCATCAACACTTGCAGTTTTGGCCGATTCTGGCCCGTTTCATGGACAATTACTCACTGTTTTGGGGTCCCGGACTTATTTCCATGATTGACGAACCCCGGGGCGCGTTTACGTGCCGGTCATAAATACTCGCAGTTTTGGCCGATTTTGGCCAGTTTCGTGGACTATTACTGACGGTTTTGGGGTCCTAGCGTGATTTCCACGATTGACGAACCTCGGGGTGCATTTACATGTCGGTTATCAACACTCGCAGTTTTGACCGATTTTGGCCTGTTTCATGGACTATTACTGAGTATTTTGGTGTCCCGGAATGATTTCCACGATTGACGAACCCCGGGGTGCGTTTACGTGTCGATCATAAACACTCGCAGTTTTGGCCGATTCTGGCCAGTTTCGTGGACTATTACCACTGTTTTGGGGTCCCGGAGTGATTTCCACGATTGACGAACCCCGGGGTGCATTTACGTGTCGGTCATCAACACCCGCAGTTTTGGCCGATTCTGACCCGTTTCGTGGACTATTACTCACTGTTTTGGGGTCCCAGAGTGATTTTCACGATCGACAAACCCCGAGGTGCGTTTACGTGTCGGTCATCAACACTCGCAGTTTTGACCGATTCTGTCCTGTTTCATGGACTATTACTAACTGTATTGGTGTCCCGGACTGATTTCCATGATTGACGAACCCCGAGGTCTGTTTAAGTGTCGGTCATCAACACCCGCAGTTTTGGCCGATTCTGACCCGTTTCATGGACTACTCACTGTTTTGGGGCCCAAGAGTGATTTCCACGGTTGACGAACCCCGGGGTGCGTTTACTTGTCGGTCATAAACACTCGCAGTTTTGGCCGATTCTTGCCAGTTTCGTTTACTATTACTCACTGTTTTGGTGTCCCGGTGTGATTTCCACGATTGACGAACCTCGAGGTGCATTTACGTGTCGGTCATCAACACCCGCAGTTTTGGCCGATTCTAACCCATTTCGTGGACTATTACTCATTGTTTTGGGGTCCCGGAGTGATTTCCATGATTGACGAACCCAGGGGTGCGTTTACGTTTCGGTCATCAACAACCGCAGTTTTGGCCGATCCTGACCCATTTCGTGGACAATTACTCACTGTTTTGGGGTCCCGGGCTTAATTCCATGATTGACGAACCCCGGGGTGTGTTTACGTGTCGGTCATCAACACTTGCAGTTTTGGCCGATTCTGGCCCGTTTCATGGACAATTACTCACTGTTTTGGGGTCCCGGACTTATTTCCATGATTGACGAACCCCGGGGCGCGTTTACGTGCCGGTCATAAATACTCGCAGTTTTGGCCGATTTTGGCCAGTTTCGTGGACTATTACTGACGGTTTTGGGGTCCTAGCGTGATTTCCACGATTGACGAACCTCGGGGTGCATTTACATGTCGGTTATCAACACTCGCAGTTTTGACCGATTTTGGCCTGTTTCATGGACTATTACTGAGTATTTTGGTGTCCCGGAATGATTTCCACGATTGACGAACCCCGGGGTGCGTTTACGTGTCGATCATAAACACTCGCAGTTTTGGCCGATTCTGGCCAGTTTCGTGGACTATTACCACTGTTTTGGGGTCCCGGAGTGATTTCCACGATTGACGAACCCCGGGGTGCATTTACGTGTCGGTCATCAACACCCGCAGTTTTGGCCGATTCTGACCCGTTTCGTGGACTATTACTCACTGTTTTGGGGTCCCAGAGTGATTTTCACGATCGACAAACCCCGAGGTGCGTTTACGTGTCGGTCATCAACACTCGCAGTTTTGACCGATTCTGTCCTGTTTCATGGACTATTACTAACTGTATTGGTGTCCCGGACTGATTTCCATGATTGACGAACCCCGAGGTGTGTTTAAGTGTCGGTCATCAACACCCGCAGTTTTGGCCGATTCTGACCCGTTTCGTGGACTACTCACTGTTTTGGGGCCCAAGAGTGATTTCCACGGTTGACGAACCCCGGGGTGCGTTTACTTGTCGGTCATAAACACTCGCAGTTTTGGCCGATTCTTGCCAGTTTCGTTTACTATTACTCACTGTTTTGGTGTCCCGGTGTGATTTCCACGATTGACGAACCTCGAGGTGCATTTACGTGTCGGTCATCAACACCCGCAGTTTTGGCCGATTCTGACCCATTTCGTGGACTATTACTCATTGTTTTGGGGTCCCGGAGTGATTTCCATGATTGACGAACCCAGGGGTGCGTTTACGTTTCGGTCATCAACAACCGCAGTTTTGGCCGATCCTGACCCATTTCGTGGACAATTACTCACTGTTTTGGGGTCCCGGGCTTAATTCCATGATTGACGAACCCCGGGGTGTGTTTACGTGTCGGTCATCAACACTTGCAGTTTTGGCCGATTCTGGCCCGTTTCATGGACAATTACTCACTGTTTTGGGGTCCCGGACTTATTTCCATGATTGACGAACCCCGGGGCGCGTTTACGTGCCGGTCATAAATACTCGCAGTTTTGGCCGATTTTGGCCAGTTTCATGGACTATTACTGACGGTTTTGGGGTCCTAGCGTGATTTCCACGATTGACGAACCTCGGGGTGCATTTACATGTCGGTTATCAACACTCGCAGTTTTGACCGATTTTGGCCTGTTTCATGGACTATTACTGAGTATTTTGGTGTCCCGGAATGATTTCCACGATTGACGAACCCCGGGGTGCGTTTACGTGTCGATCATAAACACTCGCAGTTTTGGCCGATTCTGGCCAGTTTCGTGGACTATTACCACTGTTTTGGGGTCCCGGAGTGATTTCCACGATTGACGAACCCCGGGGTGCATTTACGTGTCGGTCATCAACACCCGCAGTTTTGGCCGATTCTGACCCGTTTCGTGGACTATTACTCACTGTTTTGGGGTCCCAGAGTGATTTTCACGATCGACAAACCCCGAGGTGCGTTTACGTGTCGGTCATCAACACTCGCAGTTTTGACCGATTCTGTCCTGTTTCATGGACTATTACTAACTGTATTGGTGTCCCGGACTGATTTCCATGATTGACGAACCCCGAGGTGTGTTTAAGTGTCGGTCATCAACACCCGCAGTTTTGGCCGATTCTGACCCGTTTCGTGGACTACTCACTGTTTTGGGGCCCAAGAGTGATTTCCACGGTTGACGAACCCCGGGGTGCGTTTACTTGTCGGTCATAAACACTCGCAGTTTTGGCCGATTCTTGCCAGTTTCGTTTACTATTACTCACTGTTTTGGTGTCCCGGTGTGATTTCCACGATTGACGAACCTCGAGGTGCATTTACGTGTCGGTCATCAACACCCGCAGTTTTGGCCGATTCTGACCCATTTCGTGGACTATTACTCATTGTTTTGGGGTCCCGGAGTGATTTCCATGATTGACGAACCCAGGGGTGCGTTTACGTTTCGGTCATCAACAACCGCAGTTTTGGCCGATCCTGACCCATTTCGTGGACAATTACTCACTGTTTTGGGGTCCCGGGCTTAATTCCATGATTGACGAACCCCGGGGTGTGTTTACGTGTCGGTCATCAACACTTGCAGTTTTGGCCGATTCTGGCCCGTTTCATGGACAATTACTCACTGTTTTGGGGTCCCGGACTTATTTCCATGATTGACGAACCCCGGGGCGCGTTTACGTGCCGGTCATAAATACTCGCAGTTTTGGCCGATTTTGGCCAGTTTCGTGGACTATTACTGACGGTTTTGGGGTCCTAGCGTGATTTCCATGATTGACGAACCTCGGGGTGCATTTACATGTCGGTTATCAACACTCGCAGTTTTGACCGATTTTGGCCTGTTTCATGGACTATTACTGAGTATTTTGGTGTCCCGGAATGATTTCCACGATTGACGAACCCCGGGGTGCGTTTACGTGTCGATCATAAACACTCGCAGTTTTGGCCGATTCTGGCCAGTTTCGTGGACTATTACCACTGTTTTGGGGTCCCGGAGTGATTTCCACGATTGACGAACCCCGGGGTGCATTTACGTGTCGGTCATCAACACCCGCAGTTTTGGCCGATTCTGACCCGTTTCGTGGACTATTACTCACTGTTTTGGGGTCCCAGAGTGATTTTCACGATCGACAAACCCCGAGGTGCGTTTACGTGTCGGTCATCAACACTCGCAGTTTTGACCGATTCTGTCCTGTTTCATGGACTATTACTAACTGTATTGGTGTCCCGGACTGATTTCCATGATTGACGAACCCCGAGGTGTGTTTAAGTGTCGGTCATCAACACCCGCAGTTTTGGCCGATTCTGACCCGTTTCGTGGACTACTCACTGTTTTGGGGCCCAAGAGTGATTTCCACGGTTGACGAACCCCGGGGTGCGTTTACTTGTCGGTCATAAACACTCGCAGTTTTGGCCGATTCTTGCCAGTTTCGTTTACTATTACTCACTGTTTTGGTGTCCCGGTGTGATTTCCACGATTGACGAACCTCGAGGTGCATTTACGTGTCGGTCATCAACACCCGCAGTTTTGGCCGATTCTGACCCATTTCGTGGACTATTACTCATTGTTTTGGGGTCCCGGAGTGATTTCCATGATTGACGAACCCAGGGGTGCGTTTACGTTTCGGTCATCAACAACCGCAGTTTTGGCCGATCCTGACCCATTTCGTGGACAATTACTCACTGTTTTGGGGTCCCGGGCTTAATTCCATGATTGACGAACCCCGGGGTGTGTTTACGTGTCGGTCATCAACACTTGCAGTTTTGGCCGATTCTGGCCCGTTTCATGGACAATTACTCACTGTTTTGGGGTCCCGGACTTATTTCCATGATTGACGAACCCCGGGGCGCGTTTACGTGCCGGTCATAAATACTCGCAGTTTTGGCCGATTTTGGCCAGTTTCGTGGACTATTACTGACGGTTTTGGGGTCCTAGCGTGATTTCCACGATTGACGAACCTCGGGGTGCATTTACATGTCGGTTATCAACACTCGCAGTTTTGACCGATTTTGGCCTGTTTCATGGACTATTACTGAGTATTTTGGTGTCCCGGAATGATTTCCACGATTGACGAACCCCGGGGTGCGTTTACGTGTCGATCATAAACACTCGCAGTTTTGGCCGATTCTGGCCAGTTTCGTGGACTATTACCACTGTTTTGGGGTCCCGGAGTGATTTCCACGATTGACGAACCCCGGGGTGCATTTACGTGTCGGTCATCAACACCCGCAGTTTTGGCCGATTCTGACCCGTTTCGTGGACTATTACTCACTGTTTTGGGGTCCCAGAGTGATTTTCACGATCGACAAACCCCGAGGTGCGTTTACGTGTCGGTCATCAACACTCGCAGTTTTGACCGATTCTGTCCTGTTTCATGGACTATTACTAACTGTATTGGTGTCCCGGACTGATTTCCATGATTGACGAACCCCGAGGTGTGTTTAAGTGTCGGTCATCAACACCCGCAGTTTTGGCCGATTCTGACCCGTTTCGTGGACTACTCACTGTTTTGGGGCCCAAGAGTGATTTCCACGGTTGACGAACCCCGGGGTGCGTTTACTTGTCGGTCATAAACACTCGCAGTTTTGGCCGATTCTTGCCAGTTTCGTTTACTATTACTCACTGTTTTGGTGTCCCGGTGTGATTTCCACGATTGACGAACCTCGAGGTGCATTTACGTGTCGGTCATCAACACCCGCAGTTTTGGCCGATTCTGACCCATTTCGTGGACTATTACTCATTGTTTTGGGGTCCCGGAGTGATTTCCATGATTGACGAACCCAGGGGTGCGTTTACGTTTCGGTCATCAACAACCGCAGTTTTGGCCGATCCTGACCCATTTCGTGGACAATTACTCACTGTTTTGGGGTCCCGGGCTTAATTCCATGATTGACGAACCCCGGGGTGTGTTTACGTGTCGGTCATCAACACTTGCAGTTTTGGCCGATTCTGGCCCGTTTCATGGACAATTACTCACTGTTTTGGGGTCCCGGACTTATTTCCATGATTGACGAACCCCGGGGCGCGTTTACGTGCCGGTCATAAATACTCGCAGTTTTGGCCGATTTTGGCCAGTTTCGTGGACTATTACTGACGGTTTTGGGGTCCTAGCGTGATTTCCACGATTGACGAACCTCGGGGTGCATTTACATGTCGGTTATCAACACTCGCAGTTTTGACCGATTTTGGCCTGTTTCATGGACTATTACTGAGTATTTTGGTGTCCCGGAATGATTTCCACGATTGACGAACCCCGGGGTGCGTTTACGTGTCGATCATAAACACTCGCAGTTTTGGCCGATTCTGGCCAGTTTCGTGGACTATTACCACTGTTTTGGGGTCCCGGAGTGATTTCCACGATTGACGAACCCCGGGGTGCATTTACGTGTCGGTCATCAACACCCGCAGTTTTGGCCGATTCTGACCCGTTTCGTGGACTATTACTCACTGTTTTGGGGTCCCAGAGTGATTTTCACGATCGACAAACCCCGAGGTGCGTTTACGTGTCGGTCATCAACACTCGCAGTTTTGACCGATTCTGTCCTGTTTCATGGACTATTACTAACTGTATTGGTGTCCCGGACTGATTTCCATGATTGACGAACCCCGAGGTGTGTTTAAGTGTCGGTCATCAACACCCGCAGTTTTGGCCGATTCTGACCCGTTTCGTGGACTACTCACTGTTTTGGGGCCCAAGAGTGATTTCCACGGTTGACGAACCCCGGGGTGCGTTTACTTGTCGGTCATAAACACTCGCAGTTTTGGCCGATTCTTGCCAGTTTCGTTTACTATTACTCACTGTTTTGGTGTCCCGGTGTGATTTCCACGATTGACGAACCTCGAGGTGCATTTACGTGTCGGTCATCAACACCCGCAGTTTTGGCCGATTCTGACCCATTTCGTGGACTATTACTCATTGTTTTGGGGTCCCGGAGTGATTTCCATGATTGACGAACCCAGGGGTGCGTTTACGTTTCGGTCATCAACAACCGCAGTTTTGGCCGATCCTGACCCATTTCGTGGACAATTACTCACTGTTTTGGGGTCCCGGGCTTAATTCCATGATTGACGAACCCCGGGGTGTGTTTACGTGTCGGTCATCAACACTTGCAGTTTTGGCCGATTCTGGCCCGTTTCATGGACAATTACTCACTGTTTTGGGGTCCCGGACTTATTTCCATGATTGACGAACCCCGGGGCGCGTTTACGTGCCGGTCATAAATACTCGCAGTTTTGGCCGATTTTGGCCAGTTTCGTGGACTATTACTGACGGTTTTGGGGTCCTAGCGTGATTTCCACGATTGACGAACCTCGGGGTGCATTTACATGTCGGTTATCAACACTCGCAGTTTTGACCGATTTTGGCCTGTTTCATGGACTATTACTGAGTATTTTGGTGTCCCGGAATGATTTCCACGATTGACGAACCCCGGGGTGCGTTTACGTGTCGATCATAAACACTCGCAGTTTTGGCCGATTCTGGCCAGTTTCGTGGACTATTACCACTGTTTTGGGGTCCCGGAGTGATTTCCACGATTGACGAACCCCGGGGTGCATTTACGTGTCGGTCATCAACACCCGCAGTTTTGGCCGATTCTGACCCGTTTCGTGGACTATTACTCACTGTTTTGGGGTCCCAGAGTGATTTTCACGATCGACAAACCCCGAGGTGCGTTTACGTGTCGGTCATCAACACTCGCAGTTTTGACCGATTCTGTCCTGTTTCATGGACTATTACTAACTGTATTGGTGTCCCGGACTGATTTCCATGATTGACGAACCCCGAGGTGTGTTTAAGTGTCGGTCATCAACACCCGCAGTTTTGGCCGATTCTGACCCGTTTCGTGGACTACTCACTGTTTTGGGGCCCAAGAGTGATTTCCACGGTTGACGAACCCCGGGGTGCGTTTACTTGTCGGTCATAAACACTCGCAGTTTTGGCCGATTCTTGCCAGTTTCGTTTACTATTACTCACTGTTTTGGTGTCCCGGTGTGATTTCCACGATTGACGAACCTCGAGGTGCATTTACGTGTCGGTCATCAACACCCGCAGTTTTGGCCGATTCTGACCCATTTCGTGGACTATTACTCATTGTTTTGGGGTCCCGGAGTGATTTCCATGATTGACGAACCCAGGGGTGCGTTTACGTTTCGGTCATCAACAACCGCAGTTTTGGCCGATCCTGACCCATTTCGTGGACAATTACTCACTGTTTTGGGGTCCCGGGCTTAATTCCATGATTGACGAACCCCGGGGTGTGTTTACGTGTCGGTCATCAACACTTGCAGTTTTGGCCGATTCTGGCCCGTTTCATGGACAATTACTCACTGTTTTGGGGTCCCGGACTTATTTCCATGATTGACGAACCCCGGGGCGCGTTTACGTGCCGGTCATAAATACTCGCAGTTTTGGCCGATTTTGGCCAGTTTCGTGGACTATTACTGACGGTTTTGGGGTCCTAGCGTGATTTCCACGATTGACGAACCTCGGGGTGCATTTACATGTCGGTTATCAACACTCGCAGTTTTGACCGATTTTGGCCTGTTTCATGGACTATTACTGAGTATTTTGGTGTCCCGGAATGATTTCCACGATTGACGAACCCCGGGGTGCGTTTACGTGTCGATCATAAACACTCGCAGTTTTGGCCGATTCTGGCCAGTTTCGTGGACTATTACCACTGTTTTGGGGTCCCGGAGTGATTTCCACGATTGACGAACCCCGGGGTGCATTTACGTGTCGGTCATCAACACCCGCAGTTTTGGCCGATTCTGACCCGTTTCGTGGACTATTACTCACTGTTTTGGGGTCCCAGAGTGATTTTCACGATCGACAAACCCCGAGGTGCGTTTACGTGTCGGTCATCAACACTCGCAGTTTTGACCGATTCTGTCCTGTTTCATGGACTATTACTAACTGTATTGGTGTCCCGGACTGATTTCCATGATTGACGAACCCCGAGGTGTGTTTAAGTGTCGGTCATCAACACCCGCAGTTTTGGCCGATTCTGACCCGTTTCGTGGACTACTCACTGTTTTGGGGCCCAAGAGTGATTTCCACGGTTGACGAACCCCGGGGTGCGTTTACTTGTCGGTCATAAACACTCGCAGTTTTGGCCGATTCTTGCCAGTTTCGTTTACTATTACTCACTGTTTTGGTGTCCCGGTGTGATTTCCACGATTGACGAACCTCGAGGTGCATTTACGTGTCGGTCATCAACACCCGCAGTTTTGGCCGATTCTGACCCATTTCGTGGACTATTACTCATTGTTTTGGGGTCCCGGAGTGATTTCCATGATTGACGAACCCAGGGGTGCGTTTACGTTTCGGTCATCAACAACCGCAGTTTTGGCCGATCCTGACCCATTTCGTGGACAATTACTCACTGTTTTGGGGTCCCGGGCTTAATTCCATGATTGACGAACCCCGGGGTGTGTTTACGTGTCGGTCATCAACACTTGCAGTTTTGGCCGATTCTGGCCCGTTTCATGGACAATTACTCACTGTTTTGGGGTCCCGGACTTATTTCCATGATTGACGAACCCCGGGGCGCGTTTACGTGCCGGTCATAAATACTCGCAGTTTTGGCCGATTTTGGCCAGTTTCGTGGACTATTACTGACGGTTTTGGGGTCCTAGCGTGATTTCCACGATTGACGAACCTCGGGGTGCATTTACATGTCGGTTATCAACACTCGCAGTTTTGACCGATTTTGGCCTGTTTCATGGACTATTACTGAGTATTTTGGTGTCCCGGAATGATTTCCACGATTGACGAACCCCGGGGTGCGTTTACGTGTCGATCATAAACACTCGCAGTTTTGGCCGATTCTGGCCAGTTTCGTGGACTATTACCACTGTTTTGGGGTCCCGGAGTGATTTCCACGATTGACGTATCCCGGGGTGTGCTTATGTGTCGGTCATATACACCCGCAGTTTTGGCCGATTCTGACCCGTTTCGTGGACTATTACACACTGTTTTGGGGTCCTGGAGTGATTTCCACGATTGACGAACCCCGAGTGCGTTTACGTGTCGGTCATCAACACTCGCAGTTTTGACCGATTCTGTCATGTTTCATGGACTATTACTGACTGTATTGGTGTCCCGGACTGATTTCCATGATTGACGGACCCCGAGGTGTGTTTAAGTGTCGGTCATAAACACTCGCTGTTGTGGCCCATTCTGGCCCGTTTCGTGGACTATTACTCACTGTTTTGGGGCCCCAGAGTGATTTCCACGTTTGATGAACCCCGGGGTGCGTTTACTTGTCGGTCATAAACACCCGCTATTTTGGCCGATTCTTCCCAGTTTCGTGGACTATTACTCACTATTTTAGTGTCCCGGAGTGATTTCCACGATTGACGAACCCCGGGGTGCATTTACGTGTCGGTCATCAACACCCGCAGTTTTGGCCAATTCTGACCCATTTCGTGGACTATTACTCACTGTTTTGGGGTCCCGGAGTGATTTCCACGATTGACGAACCCCGGGGTGCATTTACGTGTCGGTCATCAACACCCGCAGTTTTGGCCGATTCTGACCCGTTTCGTGGACTATTACTCACTGTTTTGGGGTCCCAGAGTGATTTTCACGATCGACAAACCCCGAGGTGCGTTTACGTGTCGGTCATCAACACTCGCAGTTTTGACCGATTCTGTCCTGTTTCATGGACTATTACTAACTGTATTGGTGTCCCGGACTGATTTCCATGATTGACGAACCCCGAGGTCTGTTTAAGTGTCGGTCATCAACACCCGCAGTTTTGGCCGATTCTGACCCGTTTCATGGACTACTCACTATTTTGGGGCCCAAGAGTGATTTCCACGGTTGACGAACCCCGGGGTGCGTTTACTTGTCGGTCATAAACACTCGCAGTTTTGGCCGATTCTTGCCAGTTTCGTTTACTATTACTCACTGTTTTGGTGTCCCGGTGTGATTTCCACGATTGACGAACCTCGAGGTGCATTTACGTGTCGGTCATCAACACCCGCAGTTTTGGCCGATTCTAACCCATTTCGTGGACTATTACTCATTGTTTTGGGGTCCCGGAGTGATTTCCATGATTGACGAACCCAGGGGTGCGTTTACGTTTCGGTCATCAACAACCGCAGTTTTGGCCGATCCTGACCCATTTCGTGGACAATTACTCACTGTTTTGGGGTCCCGAGCTTAATTCCATGATTGACGAACCCCGGGGTGTGTTTACTTGTCGGTCATCAACACTCGCAGTTTTGGCCGATTCTGGCCCGTTTCATGGACAATTACTCACTGTTTTGGGGTCCCGGACTTATTTCCATGATTGACGAACCCCGGGGCGCGTTTACGTGCCGGTCATCAACACCCGCAGTTTTGGCCAATTCTGACCAGTTTCGTGGACTATTACTCACTGTTTTGGGGTCCCGGAGTGATTTCCACGATTGACGAACCCCGGGGTGCATTTACGTGTCGGTCATCAACACCCGCAGTTTTGGCCGATTCTGACCCGTTTCGTGGACTATTACTCACTGTTTTGGGGTCCCAGAGTGATTTTCACGATCGACAAACCCCGAGGTGCGTTTACGTGTCGGTCATCAACACTCGCAGTTTTGACCGATTCTGTCCTGTTTCATGGACTATTACTAACTGTATTGGTGTCCCGGACTGATTTCCATGATTGACGAACCCCGAGGTGTGTTTAAGTGTCGGTCATCAACACCCGCAGTTTTGGCCGATTCTGACCCGTTTCGTGGACTACTCACTGTTTTGGGGCCCAAGAGTGATTTCCACGGTTGACGAACCCCGGGGTGCGTTTACTTGTCGGTCATAAACACTCGCAGTTTTGGCCGATTCTTGCCAGTTTCGTTTACTATTACTCACTGTTTTGGTGTCCCGGTGTGATTTCCACGATTGACGAACCTCGAGGTGCATTTACGTGTCGGTCATCAACACCCGCAGTTTTGGCCGATTCTGACCCATTTCGTGGACTATTACTCATTGTTTTGGGGTCCCGGAGTGATTTCCATGATTGACGAACCCAGGGGTGCGTTTACGTTTCGGTCATCAACAACCACAGTTTTGGCCGATCCTGACCCATTTCGTGGACAATTACTCACTGTTTTGGGGTCCCGGGCTTAATTCCATGATTGACGAACCCCGGGGTGTGTTTACGTGTCGGTCATCAACACTTGCAGTTTTGGCCGATTCTGGCCCGTTTCATGGACAATTACTCACTGTTTTGGGGTCCCGGACTTATTTCCATGATTGACGAACCCCGGGGCGCGTTTACGTGCCGGTCATAAATACTCGCAGTTTTGGCCGATTTTGGCCAGTTTCGTGGACTATTACTGACGGTTTTGGGGTCCTAGCGTGATTTCCACGATTGACGAACCTCGGGGTGCATTTACATGTCGGTTATCAACACTCGCAGTTTTGACCGATTTTGGCCTGTTTCATGGACTATTACTGAGTATTTTGGTGTCCCGGAATGATTTCCACGATTGACGAACCCCGGGGTGCGTTTACGTGTCGATCATAAACACTCGCAGTTTTGGCCGATTCTGGCCAGTTTCGTGGACTATTACCACTGTTTTGGGGTCCCGGAGTGATTTCCACGATTGACGTATCCCGGGGTGTGCTTATGTGTCGGTCATATACACCCGCAGTTTTGGCCGATTCTGACCCGTTTCGTGGACTATTACACACTGTTTTGGGGTCCTGGAGTGATTTCCACGATTGACGAACCCCGAGTGCGTTTACGTGTCGGTCATCAACACTCGCAGTTTTGACCGATTCTGTCATGTTTCATGGACTATTACTGACTGTATTGGTGTCCCGGACTGATTTCCATGATTGACGGACCCCGAGGTGTGTTTAAGTGTCGGTCATAAACACTCGCTGTTGTGGCCCATTCTGGCCCGTTTCGTGGACTATTACTCACTGTTTTGGGGCCCCAGAGTGATTTCCACGTTTGATGAACCCCGGGGTGCGTTTACTTGTCGGTCATAAACACCCGCTATTTTGGCCGATTCTTCCCAGTTTCGTGGACTATTACTCACTATTTTAGTGTCCCGGAGTGATTTCCACGATTGACGAACCCCGGGGTGCATTTACGTGTCGGTCATCAACACCCGCAGTTTTGGCCAATTCTGACCCATTTCGTGGACTATTACTCACTGTTTTGGGGTCCCGGAGTGATTTCCACGATTGACGAACCCCGGGGTGCATTTACGTGTCGGTCATCAACACCCGCAGTTTTGGCCGATTCTGACCCGTTTCGTGGACTATTACTCACTGTTTTGGGGTCCCAGAGTGATTTTCACGATCGACAAACCCCGAGGTGCGTTTACGTGTCGGTCATCAACACTCGCAGTTTTGACCGATTCTGTCCTGTTTCATGGACTATTACTAACTGTATTGGTGTCCCGGACTGATTTCCATGATTGACGAACCCCGAGGTCTGTTTAAGTGTCGGTCATCAACACCCGCAGTTTTGGCCGATTCTGACCCGTTTCATGGACTACTCACTGTTTTGGGGCCCAAGAGTGATTTCCACGGTTGACGAACCCCGGGGTGCGTTTACTTGTCGGTCATAAACACTCGCAGTTTTGGCCGATTCTTGCCAGTTTCGTTTACTATTACTCACTGTTTTGTTGTCCCGGTGTGATTTCCACGATTGACGAACCTCGAGGTGCATTTACGTGTCGGTCATCAACACCCGCAGTTTTGGCCGATTCTAACCCATTTCGTGGACTATTACTCATTGTTTTGGGGTCCCGGAGTGATTTCCATGATTGACGAACCCAGGGGTGCGTTTACGTTTCGGTCATCAACAACCGCAGTTTTGGCCGATCCTGACCCATTTCGTGGACAATTACTCACTGTTTTGGGGTCCCGAGCTTAATTCCATGATTGACGAACCCCGGGGTGTGTTTACTTGTCGGTCATCAACACTCGCAGTTTTGGCCGATTCTGGCCCGTTTCATGGACAATTACTCACTGTTTTGGGGTCCCGGACTTATTTCCATGATTGACGAACCCCGGGGCGCGTTTACGTGCCGGTCATCAACACCCGCAGTTTTGGCCAATTCTGACCAGTTTCGTGGACTATTACTCACTGTTTTGGGGTCCCGGAGTGATTTCCACGATTGACGAACCCCGGGGTGCATTTACGTGTCGGTCATCAACACCCGCAGTTTTGGCCGATTCTGACCCGTTTCGTGGACTATTACTCACTGTTTTGGGGTCCCAGAGTGATTTTCACGATCGACAAACCCCGAGGTGCGTTTACGTGTCGGTCATCAACACTCGCAGTTTTGACCGATTCTGTCCTGTTTCATGGACTATTACTAACTGTATTGGTGTCCCGGACTGATTTCCATGATTGACGAACCCCGAGGTGTGTTTAAGTGTCGGTCATCAACACCCGCAGTTTTGGCCGATTCTGACCCGTTTCGTGGACTACTCACTGTTTTGGGGCCCAAGAGTGATTTCCACGGTTGACGAACCCCGGGGTGCGTTTACTTGTCGGTCATAAACACTCGCAGTTTTGGCCGATTCTTGCCAGTTTCGTTTACTATTACTCACTGTTTTGGTGTCCCGGTGTGATTTCCACGATTGACGAACCTCGAGGTGCATTTACGTGTCGGTCATCAACACCCGCAGTTTTGGCCGATTCTGACCCATTTCGTGGACTATTACTCATTGTTTTGGGGTCCCGGAGTGATTTCCATGATTGACGAACCCAGGGGTGCGTTTACGTTTCGGTCATCAACAACCACAGTTTTGGCCGATCCTGACCCATTTCGTGGACAATTACTCACTGTTTTGGGGTCCCGGGCTTAATTCCATGATTGACGAACCCCGGGGTGTGTTTACGTGTCGGTCATCAACACTTGCAGTTTTGGCCGATTCTGGCCCGTTTCATGGACAATTACTCACTGTTTTGGGGTCCCGGACTTATTTCCATGATTGACGAACCCCGGGGCGCGTTTACGTGCCGGTCATAAATACTCGCAGTTTTGGCCGATTTTGGCCAGTTTCGTGGACTATTACTGACGGTTTTGGGGTCCTAGCGTGATTTCCACGATTGACGAACCTCGGGGTGCATTTACATGTCGGTTATCAACACTCGCAGTTTTGACCGATTTTGGCCTGTTTCATGGACTATTACTGACTATTTTGGTGTCCCGGAATGATTTCCACGATTGACGAACCCCGGGGTGCGTTTACGTGTCGATCATAAACACTCGCAGTTTTGGCCGATTCTGGCCAGTTTCGTGGACTATTACCACTGTTTTGGGGTCCCGGAGTGATTTCCACGATTGACGTATCCCGGGGTGTGCTTATGTGTCGGTCATATACACCCGCAGTTTTGGCCGATTCTGACCCGTTTCGTGGACTATTACACACTGTTTTGGGGTCCTGGAGTGATTTCCACGATTGACGAACCCCGAGTGCGTTTACGTGTCGGTCATCAACACTCGCAGTTTTGACCGATTCTGTCATGTTTCATGGACTATTACTGACTGTATTGGTGTCCCGGACTGATTTCCATGATTGACGGACCCCGAGGTGTGTTTAAGTGTCGGTCATAAACACTCGCTGTTGTGGCCCATTCTGGCCCGTTTCGTGGACTATTACTCACTGTTTTGGGGCCCCAGAGTGATTTCCACGTTTGATGAACCCCGGGGTGCGTTTACTTGTCGGTCATAAACACCCGCTATTTTGGCCGATTCTTCCCAGTTTCGTGGACTATTACTCACTATTTTAGTGTCCCGGAGTGATTTCCACGATTGACGAACCCCGGGGTGCATTTACGTGTCGGTCATCAACACCCGCAGTTTTGGCCAATTCTGACCCATTTCGTGGACTATTACTCACTGTTTTGGGGTCCCGGAGTGATTTCCACGATTGACGAACCCCGGGGTGCATTTACGTGTCGGTCATCAACACCCGCAGTTTTGGCCGATTCTGACCCGTTTCGTGGACTATTACTCACTGTTTTGGGGTCCCAGAGTGATTTTCACGATCGACAAACCCCGAGGTGCGTTTACGTGTCGGTCATCAACACTCGCAGTTTTGACCGATTCTGTCCTGTTTCATGGACTATTACTAACTGTATTGGTGTCCCGGACTGATTTCCATGATTGACGAACCCCGAGGTCTGTTTAAGTGTCGGTCATCAACACCCGCAGTTTTGGCCGATTCTGACCCGTTTCATGGACTACTCACTGTTTTGGGGCCCAAGAGTGATTTCCACGGTTGACGAACCCCGGGGTGCGTTTACTTGTCGGTCATAAACACTCGCAGTTTTGGCCGATTCTTGCCAGTTTCGTTTACTATTACTCACTGTTTTGGTGTCCCGGTGTGATTTCCACGATTGACGAACCTCGAGGTGCATTTACGTGTCGGTCATCAACACCCGCAGTTTTGGCCGATTCTAACCCATTTCGTGGACTATTACTCATTGTTTTGGGGTCCCGGAGTGATTTCCATGATTGACGAACCCAGGGGTGCGTTTACGTTTCGGTCATCAACAACCGCAGTTTTGGCCGATCCTGACCCATTTCGTGGACAATTACTCACTGTTTTGGGGTCCCGAGCTTAATTCCATGATTGACGAACCCCGGGGTGTGTTTACTTGTCGGTCATCAACACTCGCAGTTTTGGCCGATTCTGGCCCGTTTCATGGACAATTACTCACTGTTTTGGGGTCCCGGACTTATTTCCATGATTGACGAACCCCGGGGCGCGTTTACGTGCCGGTCATCAACACCCGCAGTTTTGGCCAATTCTGACCAGTTTCGTGGACTATTACTCACTGTTTTGGGGTCCCGGAGTGATTTCCACGATTGACGAACCCCGGGGTGCATTTACGTGTCGGTCATCAACACCCGCAGTTTTGGCCGATTCTGACCCGTTTCGTGGACTATTACTCACTGTTTTGGGGTCCCAGAGTGATTTTCACGATCGACAAACCCCGAGGTGCGTTTACGTGTCGGTCATCAACACTCGCAGTTTTGACCGATTCTGTCCTGTTTCATGGACTATTACTAACTGTATTGGTGTCCCGGACTGATTTCCATGATTGACGAACCCCGAGGTGTGTTTAAGTGTCGGTCATCAACACCCGCAGTTTTGGCCGATTCTGACCCGTTTCGTGGACTACTCACTGTTTTGGGGCCCAAGAGTGATTTCCACGGTTGACGAACCCCGGGGTGCGTTTACTTGTCGGTCATAAACACTCGCAGTTTTGGCCGATTCTTGCCAGTTTCGTTTACTATTACTCACTGTTTTGGTGTCCCGGTGTGATTTCCACGATTGACGAACCTCGAGGTGCATTTACGTGTCGGTCATCAACACCCGCAGTTTTGGCCGATTCTAACCCATTTCGTGGACTATTACTCATTGTTTTGGGGTCCCGGAGTGATTTCCATGATTGACGAACCCAGGGGTGCGTTTACGTTTCGGTCATCAACAACCGCAGTTTTGGCCGATCCTGACCCATTTCGTGGACAATTACTCACTGTTTTGGGGTCCCGAGCTTAATTCCATGATTGACGAACCCCGGGGTGTGTTTACTTGTCGGTCATCAACACTCGCAGTTTTGGCCGATTCTGGCCCGTTTCATGGACAATTACTCACTGTTTTGGGGTCCCGGACTTATTTCCATGATTGACGAACCCCGGGGCACGTTTACGTGCCGGTCATCAACACCCGCAGTTTTGGCCAATTCTGACCAGTTTCGTGGACTATTACTCACTGTTTTGGGGTCCCGGAGTGATTTCCACGATTGACGAACCCCGGGGTGCATTTACGTGTCGGTCATCAACACCCGCAGTTTTGGCCGATTCTGACCCGTTTCGTGGACTATTACTCACTGTTTTGGGGTCCCAGAGTGATTTTCACGATCGACAAACCCCGAGGTGCGTTTACGTGTCGGTCATCAACACTCGCAGTTTTGACCGATTCTGTCCTGTTTCATGGACTATTACTAACTGTATTGGTGTCCCGGACTGATTTCCATGATTGACGAACCCCGAGGTGTGTTTAAGTGTCGGTCATCAACACCCGCAGTTTTGGCCGATTCTGACCCGTTTCGTGGACTACTCACTGTTTTGGGGCCCAAGAGTGATTTCCACGGTTGACGAACCCCGGGGTGCGTTTACTTGTCGGTCATAAACACTCGCAGTTTTGGCCGATTCTTGCCAGTTTCGTTTACTATTACTCACTGTTTTGGTGTCCCGGTGTGATTTCCACGATTGACGAACCTCGAGGTGCATTTACGTGTCGGTCATCAACACCCGCAGTTTTGGCCGATTCTAACCCATTTCGTGGACTATTACTCATTGTTTTGGGGTCCCGGAGTGATTTCCATGATTGACGAACCCAGGGGTGCGTTTACGTTTCGGTCATCAACAACCGCAGTTTTGGCCGATCCTGACCCATTTCGTGGACAATTACTCACTGTTTTGGGGTCCCGAGCTTAATTCCATGATTGACGAACCCCGGGGTGTGTTTACTTGTCGGTCATCAACACTCGCAGTTTTGGCCGATTCTGGCCCGTTTCATGGACAATTACTCACTGTTTTGGGGTCCCGGACTTATTTCCATGATTGACGAACCCCGGGGCACGTTTACGTGCCGGTCATCAACACCCGCAGTTTTGGCCAATTCTGACCAGTTTCGTGGACTATTACTCACTGTTTTGGGGTCCCGGAGTGATTTCCACGATTGACGAACCCCGGGGTGCATTTACGTGTCGGTCATCAACACCCGCAGTTTTGGCCGATTCTGACCCGTTTCGTGGACTATTACTCACTGTTTTGGGGTCCCAGAGTGATTTTCACGATCGACAAACCCCGAGGTGCGTTTACGTGTCGGTCATCAACACTCGCAGTTTTGACCGATTCTGTCATGTTTCATGGACTATTACTGACTGTATTGGTGTCCCGGACTGATTTCCATGATTGACGGACCCCGAGGTGTGTTTAAGTGTCGGTCATAAACACTCGCTGTTGTGGCCCATTCTGGCCCGTTTCGTGGACTATTACTCACTGTTTTGGGGCCCCAGAGTGATTTCCACGTTTGATGAACCCCGGGGTGCGTTTACTTGTCGGTCATAAACACCCGCTATTTTGGCCGATTCTTCCCAGTTTCGTGGACTATTACTCACTATTTTAGTGTCCCGGAGTGATTTCCACGATTGACGAACCCCGGGGTGCATTTACGTGTCGGTCATCAACACCCGCAGTTTTGGCCAATTCTGACCCATTTCGTGGACTATTACTCACTGTTTTGGGGTCCCGGAGTGATTTCCACGATTGACGAACCCCGGGGTGCATTTACGTGTCGGTCATCAACACCCGCAGTTTTGGCCGATTCTGACCCGTTTCGTGGACTATTACTCACTGTTTTGGGGTCCCAGAGTGATTTTCACGATCGACAAACCCCGAGGTGCGTTTACGTGTCGGTCATCAACACTCGCAGTTTTGACCGATTCTGTCCTGTTTCATGGACTATTACTAACTGTATTGGTGTCCCGGACTGATTTCCATGATTGACGAACCCCGAGGTCTGTTTAAGTGTCGGTCATCAACACCCGCAGTTTTGGCCGATTCTGACCCGTTTCATGGACTACTCACTGTTTTGGGGCCCAAGAGTGATTTCCACGGTTGACGAACCCCGGGGTGCGTTTACTTGTCGGTCATAAACACTCGCAGTTTTGGCCGATTCTTGCCAGTTTCGTTTACTATTACTCACTGTTTTGGTGTCCCGGTGTGATTTCCACGATTGACGAACCTCGAGGTGCATTTACGTGTCGGTCATCAACACCCGCAGTTTTGGCCGATTCTAACCCATTTCGTGGACTATTACTCATTGTTTTGGGGTCCCGGAGTGATTTCCATGATTGACGAACCCAGGGGTGCGTTTACGTTTCGGTCATCAACAACCGCAGTTTTGGCCGATCCTGACCCATTTCGTGGACAATTACTCACTGTTTTGGGGTCCCGAGCTTAATTCCATGATTGACGAACCCCGGGGTGTGTTTACTTGTCGGTCATCAACACTCGCAGTTTTGGCCGATTCTGGCCCGTTTCATGGACAATTACTCACTGTTTTGGGGTCCCGGACTTATTTCCATGATTGACGAACCCCGGGGCGCGTTTACGTGCCGGTCATCAACACCCGCAGTTTTGGCCAATTCTGACCAGTTTCGTGGACTATTACTCACTGTTTTGGGGTCCCGGAGTGATTTCCACGATTGACGAACCCCGGGGTGCATTTACGTGTCGGTCATCAACACCCGCAGTTTTGGCCGATTCTGACCCGTTTCGTGGACTATTACTCACTGTTTTGGGGTCCCAGAGTGATTTTCACGATCGACAAACCCCGAGGTGCGTTTACGTGTCGGTCATCAACACTCGCAGTTTTGACTGATTCTCTCCTGTTTCATGGACTATTACTAACTGTATTGGTGTCCCGGACTGATTTCCATGATTGACGAACCCCGAGGTGTGTTTAAGTGTCGGTCATCAACACCCGCAGTTTTGGCCGATTCTGACCCGTTTCGTGGACTACTCACTGTTTTGGGGCCCAAGAGTGATTTCCACGGTTGACGAACCCCGGGGTGCGTTTACTTGTCGGTCATAAACACTCGCAGTTTTGGCCGATTCTTGCCAGTTTCGTTTACTATTACTCACTGTTTTGGTGTCCCGGTGTGATTTCCACGATTGACGAACCTCGAGGTGCATTTACGTGTCGGTCATCAACACCCGCAGTTTTGGCCGATTCTAACCCATTTCGTGGACTATTACTCATTGTTTTGGGGTCCCGGAGTGATTTCCATGATTGACGAACCCAGGGGTGCGTTTACGTTTCGGTCATCAACAACCGCAGTTTTGGCCGATCCTGACCCATTTCGTGGACAATTACTCACTGTTTTGGGGTCCCGAGCTTAATTCCATGATTGACGAACCCCGGGGTGTGTTTACTTGTCGGTCATCAACACTCGCAGTTTTGGCCGATTCTGGCCCGTTTCATGGACAATTACTCACTGTTTTGGGGTCCCGGACTTATTTCCATGATTGACGAACCCCGGGGCACGTTTACGTGCCGGTCATCAACACCCGCAGTTTTGGCCAATTCTGACCAGTTTCGTGGACTATTACTCACTGTTTTGGGGTCCCGGAGTGATTTCCACGATTGACGAACCCCGGGGTGCATTTACGTGTCGGTCATCAACACCCGCAGTTTTGGCCGATTCTGACCCGTTTCGTGGACTATTACTCACTGTTTTGGGGTCCCAGAGTGATTTTCACGATCGACAAACCCCGAGGTGCGTTTACGTGTCGGTCATCAACACTCGCAGTTTTGACCGATTCTGTCATGTTTCATGGACTATTACTGACTGTATTGGTGTCCCGGACTGATTTCCATGATTGACGGACCCCGAGGTGTGTTTAAGTGTCGGTCATAAACACTCGCTGTTGTGGCCCATTCTGGCCCGTTTCGTGGACTATTACTCACTGTTTTGGGGCCCCAGAGTGATTTCCACGTTTGATGAACCCCGGGGTGCGTTTACTTGTCGGTCATAAACACCCGCTATTTTGGCCGATTCTTCCCAGTTTCGTGGACTATTACTCACTATTTTAGTGTCCCGGAGTGATTTCCACGATTGACGAACCCCGGGGTGCATTTACGTGTCGGTCATCAACACCCGCAGTTTTGGCCAATTCTGACCCATTTCGTGGACTATTACTCACTGTTTTGGGGTCCCGGAGTGATTTCCACGATTGACGAACCCCGGGGTGCATTTACGTGTCGGTCATCAACACCCGCAGTTTTGGCCGATTCTGACCCGTTTCGTGGACTATTACTCACTGTTTTGGGGTCCCAGAGTGATTTTCACGATCGACAAACCCCGAGGTGCGTTTACGTGTCGGTCATCAACACTCGCAGTTTTGACCGATTCTGTCCTGTTTCATGGACTATTACTAACTGTATTGGTGTCCCGGACTGATTTCCATGATTGACGAACCCCGAGGTCTGTTTAAGTGTCGGTCATCAACACCCGCAGTTTTGGCCGATTCTGACCCGTTTCATGGACTACTCACTGTTTTGGGGCCCAAGAGTGATTTCCACGGTTGACGAACCCCGGGGTGCGTTTACTTGTCGGTCATAAACACTCGCAGTTTTGGCCGATTCTTGCCAGTTTCGTTTACTATTACTCACTGTTTTGGTGTCCCGGTGTGATTTCCACGATTGACGAACCTCGAGGTGCATTTACGTGTCGGTCATCAACACCCGCAGTTTTGGCCGATTCTAACCCATTTCGTGGACTATTACTCATTGTTTTGGGGTCCCGGAGTGATTTCCATGATTGACGAACCCAGGGGTGCGTTTACGTTTCGGTCATCAACAACCGCAGTTTTGGCCGATCCTGACCCATTTCGTGGACAATTACTCACTGTTTTGGGGTCCCGAGCTTAATTCCATGATTGACGAACCCCGGGGTGTGTTTACTTGTCGGTCATCAACACTCGCAGTTTTGGCCGATTCTGGCCCGTTTCATGGACAATTACTCACTGTTTTGGGGTCCCGGACTTATTTCCATGATTGACGAACCCCGGGGCGCGTTTACGTGCCGGTCATCAACACCCGCAGTTTTGGCCAATTCTGACCAGTTTCGTGGACTATTACTCACTGTTTTGGGGTCCCGGAGTGATTTCCACGATTGACGAACCCCGGGGTGCATTTACGTGTCGGTCATCAACACCCGCAGTTTTGGCCGATTCTGACCCGTTTCGTGGACTATTACTCACTGTTTTGGGGTCCCAGAGTGATTTTCACGATCGACAAACCCCGAGGTGCGTTTACGTGTCGGTCATCAACACTCGCAGTTTTGACTGATTCTCTCCTGTTTCATGGACTATTACTAACTGTATTGGTGTCCCGGACTGATTTCCATGATTGACGAACCCCGAGGTGTGTTTAAGTGTCGGTCATCAACACCCGCAGTTTTGGCCGATTCTGACCCGTTTCGTGGACTACTCACTGTTTTGGGGCCCAAGAGTGATTTCCACGGTTGACGAACC
Organism: Aegilops umbellulata; assembly: GCA_032464435.1. NCBI lineage: Eukaryota > Viridiplantae > Streptophyta > Magnoliopsida > Poales > Poaceae > Aegilops > Aegilops umbellulata. Next base: position 454,954 of record CP136057.1, on the reverse strand, counting down.
CCGGGGTGCGTTTACTTGTCGGTCATAAACACTCGCAGTTTTGGCCGATTCTTGCCAGTTTCGTTTACTATTACTCACTGTTTTGGTGTCCCGGTGTGATTTCCACGATTGACGAACCTCGAGGTGCATTTACGTGTCGGTCATCAACACCCGCAGTTTTGGCCGATTCTAACCCATTTCGTGGACTATTACTCATTGTTTTGGGGTCCCGGAGTGATTTCCATGATTGACGAACCCAGGGGTGCGTTTACGTTTCGGTCATCAACAACCGCAGTTTTGGCCGATCCTGACCCATTTCGTGGACAATTACTCACTGTTTTGGGGTCCCGAGCTTAATTCCATGATTGACGAACCCCGGGGTGTGTTTACTTGTTGGTCATCAACACTCGCAGTTTTGGCCGATTCTGGCCCGTTTCATGGACAATTACTCACTGTTTTGGGGTCCCGGACTTATTTCCATGATTGACGAACCCTGGGGCGCGTTTACGTGCCGGTCATCAACACCCGCAGTTTTGGCCAATTCTGACCAGTTTCGTGGACTATTACTCACTGTTTTGGGGTCCCGGAGTGATTTCCACGATTGACGAACCCCGGGGTGCATTTACGTGTCGGTCATCAACACCCGCAGTTTTGGCCGATTCTGACCCGTTTCGTGGACTATTACTCACTGTTTTGGGGTCCCAGAGTGATTTTCACGATCGACAAACCCCGAGGTGCGTTTACGTGTCGGTCATCAACACTCGCAGTTTTGACCGATTCTGTCCTGTTTCATGGACTATTACTAACTGTATTGGTGTCCCGGACTGATTTCCATGATTGACGAACCCCGAGGTGTGTTTAAGTGTCGGTCATCAACACCCGCAGTTTTGGCCGATTCTGACCCGTTTCGTGGACTACTCACTGTTTTGGGGCCCAAGAGTGATTTCCACGGTTGACGAACCCCGGGGTGCGTTTACTTGTCGGTCATAAACACTCGCAGTTTTGGCCGATTCTTGCCAGTTTCGTTTACTATTACTCACTGTTTTGGTGTCCCGGTGTGATTTCCACGATTGACGAACCTCGAGGTGCATTTACGTGTCGGTCATCAACACCCGCAGTTTTGGCCGATTCTAACCCATTTCGTGGACTATTACTCATTGTTTTGGGGTCCCGGAGTGATTTCCATGATTGACGAACCCAGGGGTGCGTTTACGTTTCGGTCATCAACAACCGCAGTTTTGGCCGATCCTGACCCATTTCGTGGACAATTACTCACTGTTTTGGGGTCCCGAGCTTAATTCCATGATTGACGAACCCCGGGGTGTGTTTACTTGTCGGTCATCAACACTCGCAGTTTTGGCCGATTCTGGCCCGTTTCATGGACAATTACTCACTGTTTTGGGGTCCCGGACTTATTTCCATGATTGACGAACCCCGGGGCGCGTTTACGTGCCGGTCATCAACACCCGCAGTTTTGGCCAATTCTGACCAGTTTCGTGGACTATTACTCACTGTTTTGGGGTCCCGGAGTGATTTCCACGATTGACGAACCCCGGGGTGCATTTACGTGTCGGTCATCAACACCCGCAGTTTTGGCCGATTCTGACCCGTTTCGTGGACTATTACTCACTGTTTTGGGGTCCCAGAGTGATTTTCACGATCGACAAACCCCGAGGTGCGTTTACGTGTCGGTCATCAACACTCGCAGTTTTGACCGATTCTGTCCTGTTTCATGGACTATTACTAACTGTATTGGTGTCCCGGACTGATTTCCATGATTGACGAACCCCGAGGTGTGTTTAAGTGTCGGTCATCAACACCCGCAGTTTTGGCCGATTCTGACCCGTTTCGTGGACTACTCACTGTTTTGGGGCCCAAGAGTGATTTCCACGGTTGACGAACCCCGGGGTGCGTTTACTTGTCGGTCATAAACACTCGCAGTTTTGGCCGATTCTTGCCAGTTTCGTTTACTATTACTCACTGTTTTGGTGTCCCGGTGTGATTTCCACGATTGACGAACCTCGAGGTGCATTTACGTGTCGGTCATCAACACCCGCAGTTTTGGCCGATTCTAACCCATTTCGTGGACTATTACTCATTGTTTTGGGGTCCCGGAGTGATTTCCATGATTGACGAACCCAGGGGTGCGTTTACGTTTCGGTCATCAACAACCGCAGTTTTGGCCGATCCTGACCCATTTCGTGGACAATTACTCACTGTTTTGGGGTCCCGAGCTTAATTCCATGATTGACGAACCCCGGGGTGTGTTTACTTGTCGGTCATCAACACTCGCAGTTTTGGCCGATTCTGGCCCGTTTCATGGACAATTACTCACTGTTTTGGGGTCCCGGACTTATTTCCATGATTGACGAACCCCGGGGCGCGTTTACGTGCCGGTCATCAACACCCGCAGTTTTGGCCAATTCTGACCAGTTTCGTGGACTATTACTCACTGTTTTGGGGTCCCGGAGTGATTTCCACGATTGACGAACCCCGGGGTGCATTTACGTGTCGGTCATCAACACCCGCAGTTTTGGCCGATTCTGACCCGTTTCGTGGACTATTACTCACTGTTTTGGGGTCCCAGAGTGATTTTCACGATCGACAAACCCCGAGGTGCGTTTACGTGTCGGTCATCAACACTCGCAGTTTTGACCGATTCTGTCCTGTTTCATGGACTATTACTAACTGTATTGGTGTCCCGGACTGATTTCCATGATTGACGAACCCCGAGGTGTGTTTAAGTGTCGGTCATCAACACCCGCAGTTTTGGCCGATTCTGACCCGTTTCGTGGACTACTCACTGTTTTGGGGCCCAAGAGTGATTTCCACGGTTGACGAACCCCGGGGTGCGTTTACTTGTCGGTCATAAACACTCGCAGTTTTGGCCGATTCTTGCCAGTTTCGTTTACTATTACTCACTGTTTTGGTGTCCCGGTGTGATTTCCACGATTGACGAACCTCGAGGTGCATTTACGTGTCGGTCATCAACACCCGCAGTTTTGGCCGATTCTAACCCATTTCGTGGACTATTACTCATTGTTTTGGGGTCCCGGAGTGATTTCCATGATTGACGAACCCAGGGGTGCGTTTACGTTTCGGTCATCAACAACCGCAGTTTTGGCCGATCCTGACCCATTTCGTGGACAATTACTCACTGTTTTGGGGTCCCGAGCTTAATTCCATGATTGACGAACCCCGGGGTGTGTTTACTTGTCGGTCATCAACACTCGCAGTTTTGGCCGATTCTGGCCCGTTTCATGGACAATTACTCACTGTTTTGGGGTCCCGGACTTATTTCCATGATTGACGAACCCCGGGGCGCGTTTACGTGCCGGTCATCAACACCCGCAGTTTTGGCCAATTCTGACCAGTTTCGTGGACTATTACTCACTGTTTTGGGGTCCCGGAGTGATTTCCACGATTGACGAACCCCGGGGTGCATTTACGTGTCGGTCATCAACACCCGCAGTTTTGGCCGATTCTGACCCGTTTCGTGGACTATTACTCACTGTTTTGGGGTCCCAGAGTGATTTTCACGATCGACAAACCCCGAGGTGCGTTTACGTGTCGGTCATCAACACTCGCAGTTTTGACCGATTCTGTCCTGTTTCATGGACTATTACTAACTGTATTGGTGTCCCGGACTGATTTCCATGATTGACGAACCCCGAGGTGTGTTTAAGTGTCGGTCATCAACACCCGCAGTTTTGGCCGATTCTGACCCGTTTCGTGGACTACTCACTGTTTTGGGGCCCAAGAGTGATTTCCACGGTTGACGAACCCCGGGGTGCGTTTACTTGTCGGTCATAAACACTCGCAGTTTTGGCCGATTCTTGCCAGTTTCGTTTACTATTACTCACTGTTTTGGTGTCCCGGTGTGATTTCCACGATTGACGAACCTCGAGGTGCATTTACGTGTCGGTCATCAACACCCGCAGTTTTGGCCGATTCTAACCCATTTCGTGGACTATTACTCATTGTTTTGGGGTCCCGGAGTGATTTCCATGATTGACGAACCCAGGGGTGCGTTTACGTTTCGGTCATCAACAACCGCAGTTTTGGCCGATCCTGACCCATTTCGTGGACAATTACTCACTGTTTTGGGGTCCCGAGCTTAATTCCATGATTGACGAACCCCGGGGTGTGTTTACTTGTCGGTCATCAACACTCGCAGTTTTGGCCGATTCTGGCCCGTTTCATGGACAATTACTCACTGTTTTGGGGTCCCGGACTTATTTCCATGATTGACGAACCCCGGGGCGCGTTTACGTGCCGGTCATCAACACCCGCAGTTTTGGCCAATTCTGACCAGTTTCGTGGACTATTACTCACTGTTTTGGGGTCCCGGAGTGATTTCCACGATTGACGAACCCCGGGGTGCATTTACGTGTCGGTCATCAACACCCGCAGTTTTGGCCGATTCTGACCCGTTTCGTGGACTATTACTCACTGTTTTGGGGTCCCAGAGTGATTTTCACGATCGACAAACCCCGAGGTGCGTTTACGTGTCGGTCATCAACACTCGCAGTTTTGACCGATTCTGTCCTGTTTCATGGACTATTACTAACTGTATTGGTGTCCCGGACTGATTTCCATGATTGACGAACCCCGAGGTGTGTTTAAGTGTCGGTCATCAACACCCGCAGTTTTGGCCGATTCTGACCCGTTTCGTGGACTACTCACTGTTTTGGGGCCCAAGAGTGATTTCCACGGTTGACGAACCCCGGGGTGCGTTTACTTGTCGGTCATAAACACTCGCAGTTTTGGCCGATTCTTGCCAGTTTCGTTTACTATTACTCACTGTTTTGGTGTCCCGGTGTGACTTCCACGATTGACGAACCTCGAGGTGCATTTACGTGTCGGTCATCAACACCCGCAGTTTTGGCCGATTCTGACCCATTTCGTGGACTATTACTCATTGTTTTGGGGTCCCGGAGTGATTTCCATGATTGACGAACCCAGGGGTGCGTTTACGTTTCGGTCATCAACAACCGCAGTTTTGGCCGATCCTGACCCATTTCGTGGACAATTACTCACTGTTTTGGGGTCCCGGGCTTAATTCCATGATTGACGAACCCCGGGGTGTGTTTACGTGTCGGTCATCAACACTTGCAGTTTTGGCCGATTCTGGCCCGTTTCATGGACAATTACTCACTGTTTTGGGGTCCCGGACTTATTTCCATGATTGACGAACCCCGGGGCGCGTTTACGTGCCGGTCATCAACACCCGCAGTTTTGGCCAATTCTGACCAGTTTCGTGGACTATTACTCACTGTTTTGGGGTCCCGGAGTGATTTCCACGATTGACGAACCCCGGGGTGCATTTACGTGTCGGTCATCAACACCCGCAGTTTTGGCCGATTCTGACCCGTTTCGTGGACTATTACTCACTGTTTTGGGGTCCCAGAGTGATTTTCACGATCGACAAACCCCGAGGTGCGTTTACGTGTCGGTCATCAACACTCGCAGTTTTGACCGATTCTGTCCTGTTTCATGGACTATTACTAACTGTATTGGTGTCCCGGACTGATTTCCATGATTGACGAACCCCGAGGTGTGTTTAAGTGTCGGTCATCAACACCCGCAGTTTTGGCCGATTCTGACCCGTTTCGTGGACTACTCACTGTTTTGGGGCCCAAGAGTGATTTCCACGGTTGACGAACCCCGGGGTGCGTTTACTTGTCGGTCATAAACACTCGCAGTTTTGGCCGATTCTTGCCAGTTTCGTTTACTATTACTCACTGTTTTGGTGTCCCGGTGTGACTTCCACGATTGACGAACCTCGAGGTGCATTTACGTGTCGGTCATCAACACCCGCAGTTTTGGCCGATTCTGACCCATTTCGTGGACTATTACTCATTGTTTTGGGGTCCCGGAGTGATTTCCATGATTGACGAAACCAGGGGTGCGTTTACGTTTCGGTCATCAACAACCGCAGTTTTGGCCGATCCTGACCCATTTCGTGGACAATTACTCACTGTTTTGGGGTCCCGGGCTTAATTCCATGATTGACGAACCCCGGGGTGTGTTTACGTGTCGGTCATCAACACTTGCAGTTTTGGCCGATTCTGGCCCATTTCATGGACAATTACTCACTGTTTTGGGGTCCCGGACTTATTTCCATGATTGACGAACCCCGGGGCGCGTTTACGTGCCGGTCATAAATACTCGCAGTTTTGGCCGATTTTGGCCAGTTTCGTGGACTATTACTGACGGTTTTGGGGTCCTAGCGTGATTTCCACGATTGACGAACCTCGGGGTGCATTTACATGTCGGTTATCAACACTCGCAGTTTTGACCGATTTTGGCCTGTTTCATGGACTATTACTGAGTATTTTGGTGTCCCGGAATGATTTCCACGATTGACGAACCCCGGGGTGCGTTTACGTGTCGATCATAAACACTCGCAGTTTTGGCCGATTCTGGCCAGTTTCGTGGACTATTACCACTGTTTTGGGGTCCCGGAGTGATTTCCACGATTGACGAACCCCGGGGTGCATTTACGTGTCGGTCATCAACACCCGCAGTTTTGGCCGATTCTGACCCGTTTCGTGGACTATTACTCACTGTTTTGGGGTCCCAGAGTGATTTTCACGATCGACAAACCCCGAGGTGCGTTTACGTGTCGGTCATCAACACTCGCAGTTTTGACCGATTCTGTCCTGTTTCATGGACTATTACTAACTGTATTGGTGTCCCGGACTGATTTCCATGATTGACGAACCCCGAGGTGTGTTTAAGTGTCGGTCATCAACACCCGCAGTTTTGGCCGATTCTGACCCGTTTCGTGGACTACTCACTGTTTTGGGGCCCAAGAGTGATTTCCACGGTTGACGAACCCCGGGGTGCGTTTACTTGTCGGTCATAAACACTCGCAGTTTTGGCCGATTCTTGCCAGTTTCGTTTACTATTACTCACTGTTTTGGTGTCCCGGTGTGATTTCCACGATTGACGAACCTCGAGGTGCATTTACGTGTCGGTCATCAACACCCGCAGTTTTGGCCGATTCTGACCCATTTCGTGGACTATTACTCATTGTTTTGGGGTCCCGGAGTGATTTCCATGATTGACGAACCCAAGGGTGCGTTTACGTTTCGGTCATCAACAACCGCAGTTTTGGCCGATCCTGACCCATTTCGTGGACAATTACTCACTGTTTTGGGGTCCCGGGCTTAATTCCATGATTGACGAACCCCGGGGTGTGTTTACGTGTCGGTCATCAACACTTGCAGTTTTGGCCGATTCTGGCCCGTTTCATGGACAATTACTCACTGTTTTGGGGTCCCGGACTTATTTCCATGATTGACAAACCCCGGGGCGCGTTTACGTGCCGGTCATAACTACTCGCAGTTTTGGCCGATTTTGGCCAGTTTCGTGGACTATTACTGACGGTTTTGGGGTCCTAGCGTGATTTCCACGATTGACGAACCTCGGGGTGCATTTACATGTCGGTTATCAACACTCGCAGTTTTGACCGATTTTGGCCTGTTTCATGGACTATTACTGAGTATTTTGGTGTCCCGGAATGATTTCCACGATTGACGAACCCCGGGGTGCGTTTACGTGTCGATCATAAACACTCGCAGTTTTGGCCGATTCTGGCCAGTTTCGTGGACTATTACCACTGTTTTGGGGTCCCGGAGTGATTTCCACGATTGACGAACCCCGGGGTGCATTTACGTGTCGGTCATCAACACCCGCAGTTTTGGCCGATTCTGACCCGTTTCGTGGACTATTACTCACTGTTTTGGGGTCCCAGAGTGATTTTCACGATCGACAAACCCCGAGGTGCGTTTACGTGTCGGTCATCAACACTCGCAGTTTTGACCGATTCTGTCCTGTTTCATGGACTATTACTAACTGTATTGGTGTCCCGGACTGATTTCCATGATTGACGAACCCCGAGGTGTGTTTAAGTGTCGGTCATCAACACCCGCAGTTTTGGCCGATTCTGACCCGTTTCGTGGACTACTCACTGTTTTGGGGCCCAAGAGTGATTTCCACGGTTGACGAACCCCGGGGTGCGTTTACTTGTCGGTCATAAACACTCGCAGTTTTGGCCGATTCTTGCCAGTTTCGTTTACTATTACTCACTGTTTTGGTGTCCCGGTGTGATTTCCACGATTGACGAACCTCGAGGTGCATTTACGTGTCGGTCATCAACACCCGCAGTTTTGGCCGATTCTGACCCATTTCGTGGACTATTACTCATTGTTTTGGGGTCCCGGAGTGATTTCCATGATTGACGAACCCAAGGGTGCGTTTACGTTTCGGTCATCAACAACCGCAGTTTTGGCCGATCCTGACCCATTTCGTGGACAATTACTCACTGTTTTGGGGTCCCGGGCTTAATTCCATGATTGACGAACCCCGGGGTGTGTTTACGTGTCGGTCATCAACACTTGCAGTTTTGGCCGATTCTGGCCCGTTTCATGGACAATTACTCACTGTTTTGGGGTCCCGGACTTATTTCCATGATTGACAAACCCCGGGGCGCGTTTACGTGCCGGTCATAACTACTCGCAGTTTTGGCCGATTTTGGCCAGTTTCGTGGACTATTACTGACGGTTTTGGGGTCCTAGCGTGATTTCCACGATTGACGAACCTCGGGGTGCATTTACATGTCGGTTATCAACACTCGCAGTTTTGACCGATTTTGGCCTGTTTCATGGACTATTACTGAGTATTTTGGTGTCCCGGAATGATTTCCACGATTGACGAACCCCGGGGTGCGTTTACGTGTCGATCCTAAACACTCGCAGTTTTGGCCGATTCTGGCCAGTTTCGTGGACTATTACCACTGTTTTGGGGTCCCGGAGTGATTTCCACGATTGACGAACCCCGGGGTGCATTTACGTGTCGGTCATCAACACCCGCAGTTTTGGCCGATTCTGACCCGTTTCGTGGACTATTACTCACTGTTTTGGGGTCCCAGAGTGATTTTCACGATCGACAAACCCCGAGGTGCGTTTACGTGTCGGTCATCAACACTCGCAGTTTTGACCGATTCTGTCCTGTTTCATGGACTATTACTAACTGTATTGGTGTCCCGGACTGATTTCCATGATTGACGAACCCCGAGGTGTGTTTAAGTGTCGGTCATCAACACCCGCAGTTTTGGCCGATTCTGACCCGTTTCGTGGACTACTCACTGTTTTGGGGCCCAAGAGTGATTTCCACGGTTGACGAACCCCGGGGTGCGTTTACTTGTCGGTCATAAACACTCGCAGTTTTGGCCGATTCTTGCCAGTTTCGTTTACTATTACTCACTGTTTTGGTGTCCCGGTGTGATTTCCACGATTGACGAACCTCGAGGTGCATTTACGTGTCGGTCATCAACACCCGCAGTTTTGGCCGATTCTGACCCATTTCGTGGACTATTACTCATTGTTTTGGGGTCCCGGAGTGATTTCCATGATTGACGAACCCAGGGGTGCGTTTACGTTTCGGTCATCAACAACCGCAGTTTTGGCCGATCCTGACCCATTTCGTGGACAATTACTCACTGTTTTGGGGTCCCGGGCTTAATTCCATGATTGACGAACCCCGGGGTGTGTTTACGTGTCGGTCATCAACACTTGCAGTTTTGGCCGATTCTGGCCCGTTTCATGGACAATTACTCACTGTTTTGGGGTCCCGGACTTATTTCCATGATTGACGAACCCCGGGGCGCGTTTACGTGCCGGTCATAAATACTCGCAGTTTTGGCCGATTTTGGCCAGTTTCGTGGACTATTACTGACGGTTTTGGGGTCCTAGCGTGATTTCCACGATTGACGAACCTCGGGGTGCATTTACATGTCGGTTATCAACACTCGCAGTTTTGACCGATTTTGGCCTGTTTCATGGACTATTACTGAGTATTTTGGTGTCCCGGAATGATTTCCACGATTGACGAACCCCGGGGTGCGTTTACGTGTCGATCATAAACACTCGCAGTTTTGGCCGATTCTGGCCAGTTTCGTGGACTATTACCACTGTTTTGGGGTCCCGGAGTGATTTCCACGATTGACGAACCCCGGGGTGCGTTTACTTGTCGGTCATAAACACTCGCAGTTTTGGCCGATTCTTGCCAGTTTCGTTTACTATTACTCACTGTTTTGGTGTCCCGGTGTGACTTCCACGATTGACGAACCTCGAGGTGCATTTACGTGTCGGTCATCAACACCCGCAGTTTTGGCCGATTCTGACCCATTTCGTGGACTATTACTCATTGTTTTGGGGTCCCGGAGTGATTTCCATGATTGACGAACCCAGGGGTGCGTTTACGTTTCGGTCATCAACAACCGCAGTTTTGGCCGATCCTGACCCATTTCGTGGACAATTACTCACTGTTTTGGGGTCCCGGGCTTAATTCCATGATTGACGAACCCCGGGGTGTGTTTACGTGTCGGTCATCAACACTTGCAGTTTTGGCCGATTCTGGCCCGTTTCATGGACAATTACTCACTGTTTTGGGGTCCCGGACTTATTTCCATGATTGACGAACCCCGGGGCGCGTTTACGTGCCGGTCATAAATACTCGCAGTTTTGGCCGATTTTGGCCAGTTTCGTGGACTATTACTGACGGTTTTGGGGTCCTAGCGTGATTTCCACGATTGACGAACCTCGGGGTGCATTTACATGTCGGTTATCAACACTCGCAGTTTTGACCGATTTTGGCCTGTTTCATGGACTATTACTGAGTATTTTGGTGTCCCGGAATGATTTCCACGATTGACGAACCCCGGGGTGCGTTTACGTGTCGATCATAAACACTCGCAGTTTTGGCCGATTCTGGCCAGTTTCGTGGACTATTACCACTGTTTTGGGGTCCCGGAGTGATTTCCACGATTGACGAACCCCGGGGTGCATTTACGTGTCGGTCATCAACACCCGCAGTTTTGGCCGATTCTGACCCGTTTCGTGGACTATTACTCACTGTTTTGGGGTCCCAGAGTGATTTTCACGATCGACAAACCCCGAGGTGCGTTTACGTGTCGGTCATCAACACTCGCAGTTTTGACCGATTCTGTCCTGTTTCATGGACTATTACTAACTGTATTGGTGTCCCGGACTGATTTCCATGATTGACGAACCCCGAGGTGTGTTTAAGTGTCGGTCATCAACACCCGCAGTTTTGGCCGATTCTGACCCGTTTCGTGGACTACTCACTGTTTTGGGGCCCAAGAGTGATTTCCACGGTTGACGAACCCCGGGGTGCGTTTACTTGTCGGTCATAAACACTCGCAGTTTTGGCCGATTCTTGCCAGTTTCGTTTACTATTACTCACTGTTTTGGTGTCCCGGTGTGATTTCCACGATTTACGAACCTCGAGGTGCATTTACGTGTCGGTCATCAACACCCGCAGTTTTGGCCGATTCTGACCCATTTCGTGGACTATTACTCATTGTTTTGGGGTCCCGGAGTGATTTCCATGATTGACGAACCCAAGGGTGCGTTTACGTTTCGGTCATCAACAACCGCAGTTTTGGCCGATCCTGACCCATTTCGTGGACAATTACTCACTGTTTTGGGGTCCCGGGCTTAATTCCATGATTGACGAACCCCGGGGTGTGTTTACGTGTCGGTCATCAACACTTGCAGTTTTGGCCGATTCTGGCCCGTTTCATGGACAATTACTCACTGTTTTGGGGTCCCGGACTTATTTCCATGATTGACAAACCCCGGGGCGCGTTTACGTGCCGGTCATAACTACTCGCAGTTTTGGCCGATTTTGGCCAGTTTCGTGGACTATTACTGACGGTTTTGGGGTCCTAGCGTGATTTCCACGATTGACGAACCTCGGGGTGCATTTACATGTCGGTTATCAACACTCGCAGTTTTGACCGATTTTGGCCTGTTTCATGGACTATTACTGAGTATTTTGGTGTCCCGGAATGATTTCCACGATTGACGAACCCCGGGGTGCGTTTACGTGTCGATCATAAACACTCGCAGTTTTGGCCGATTCTGGCCAGTTTCGTGGACTATTACCACTGTTTTGGGGTCCCGGAGTGATTTCCACGATTGACGAACCCCGGGGTGCATTTACGTGTCGGTCATCAACACCCGCAGTTTTGGCCGATTCTGACCCGTTTCGTGGACTATTACTCACTGTTTTGGGGTCCCAGAGTGATTTTCACGATCGACAAACCCCGAGGTGCGTTTACGTGTCGGTCATCAACACTCGCAGTTTTGACCGATTCTGTCCTGTTTCATGGACTATTACTAACTGTATTGGTGTCCCGGACTGATTTCCATGATTGACGAACCCCGAGGTGTGTTTAAGTGTCGGTCATCAACACCCGCAGTTTTGGCCGATTCTGACCCGTTTCGTGGACTACTCACTGTTTTGGGGCCCAAGAGTGATTTCCACGGTTGACGAACCCCGGGGTGCGTTTACTTGTCGGTCATAAACACTCGCAGTTTTGGCCGATTCTTGCCAGTTTCGTTTACTATTACTCACTGTTTTGGTGTCCCGGTGTGATTTCCACGATTGACGAACCTCGAGGTGCATTTACGTGTCGGTCATCAACACCCGCAGTTTTGGCCGATTCTGACCCATTTCGTGGACTATTACTCATTGTTTTGGGGTCCCGGAGTGATTTCCATGATTGACGAACCCAGGGGTGCGTTTACGTTTCGGTCATCAACAACCGCAGTTTTGGCCGATCCTGACCCATTTCGTGGACAATTACTCACTGTTTTGGGGTCCCGGGCTTAATTCCATGATTGACGAACCCCGGGGTGTGTTTACGTGTCGGTCATCAACACTTGCAGTTTTGGCCGATTCTGGCCCGTTTCATGGACAATTACTCACTGTTTTGGGGTCCCGGACTTATTTCCATGATTGACGAACCCCGGGGCGCGTTTACGTGCCGGCCATAAATACTCGCAGTTTTGGCCGATTTTGGCCAGTTTCGTGGACTATTACTGACGGTTTTGGGGTCCTAGCGTGATTTCCACGATTGACGAACCTCGGGGTGCATTTACATGTCGGTTATCAACACTCGCAGTTTTGACCGATTTTGGCCTGTTTCATGGACTATTACTGAGTATTTTGGTGTCCCGGAATGATTTCCACGATTGACGAACCCCGGGGTGCGTTTACGTGTCGATCATAAACACTCGCAGTTTTGGCCGATTCTGGCCAGTTTCGTGGACTATTACCACTGTTTTGGGGTCCCGGAGTGATTTCCACGATTGACGAACCCCGGGGTGCATTTACGTGTCGGTCATCAACACCCGCAGTTTTGGCCGATTCTGACCCGTTTCGTGGACTATTACTCACTGTTTTGGGGTCCCAGAGTGATTTTCACGATCGACAAACCCCGAGGTGCGTTTACGTGTCGGTCATCAACACTCGCAGTTTTGACCGATTCTGTCCTGTTTCATGGACTATTACTAACTGTATTGGTGTCCCGGACTGATTTCCATGATTGACGAACCCCGAGGTGTGTTTAAGTGTCGGTCATCAACACCCGCAGTTTTGGCCGATTCTGACCCGTTTCGTGGACTACTCACTGTTTTGGGGCCCAAGAGTGATTTCCACGGTTGACGAACCCCGGGGTGCGTTTACTTGTCGGTCATAAACACTCGCAGTTTTGGCCGATTCTTGCCAGTTTCGTTTACTATTACTCACTGTTTTGGTGTCCCGGTGTGATTTCCACGATTGACGAACCTCGAGGTGCATTTACGTGTCGGTCATCAACACCCGCAGTTTTGGCCGATTCTGACCCATTTCGTGGACTATTACTTATTGTTTTGGGGTCCCGGAGTGATTTCCATGATTGACGAACCCAGGGGAGCGTTTACGTTTCGGTCATCAACAACCGCAGTTTTGGCCGATCCTGACCCATTTCGTGGACAATTACTCACTGTTTTGGGGTCCCGGGCTTAATTCCATGATTGACGAACCCCGGGGTGTGTTTACGTGTCGGTCATCAACACTTGCAGTTTTGGCCGATTCTGGCCCGTTTCATGGACAATTACTCACTGTTTTGGGGTCCCGGACTTATTTCCATGATTGACGAACCCCGGGGCGCGTTTACGTGCCGGTCATAAATACTCGCAGTTTTGGCCGATTTTGGCCAGTTTCGTGGACTATTACTGACGGTTTTGGGGTCCTATCGTGATTTCCACGATTGACGAACCTCGGGGTGCATTTACATGTCGGTTATCAACACTCGCAGTTTTGACCGATTTTGGCCTGTTTCATGGACTATTACTGAGTATTTTGGTGTCCCGGAATGATTTCCACGATTGACGAACCCCGGGGTGCGTTTACGTGTCGATCATAAACACTCGCAGTTTTGGCCGATTCTGGCCAGTTTCGTGGACTATTACCACTGTTTTGGGGTCCCGGAGTGATTTCCACGATTGACGAACCCCGGGGTGCATTTACGTGTCGGTCATCAACACCCGCAGTTTTGGCCGATTCTGACCCGTTTCGTGGACTATTACTCACTGTTTTGGGGTCCCAGAGTGACTTTCACGATCGACAAACCCCGAGGTGCGTTTACGTATCGGTCATCAACACTCGCAGTTTTGACCGATTCTGTCCTGTTTCATGGACTATTACTAACTGTATTGGTGTCCCGGACTGATTTCCATGATTGACGAACCCCGAGGTGTGTTTAAGTGTCGGTCATCAACACCCGCAGTTTTGGCCGATTCTGACCCGTTTCGTGGACTACTCACTGTTTTGGGGCCCAAGAGTGATTTCCACGGTTGACGAACCCCGGGGTGCGTTTACTTGTCGGTCATAAACACTCGCAGTTTTGGCCGATTCTTGCCAGTTTCGTTTACTATTACTCACTGTTTTGGTGTCCCGGTGTGATTTCCACGATTGACGAACCTCGAGGTGCATTTACGTGTCGGTCATCAACACCCGCAGTTTTGGCCGATTCTGACCCATTTCGTGGACTATTACTCATTGTTTTGGGGTCCCGGAGTGATTTCCATGATTGACGAACCGAGGGGTGCGTTTACGTTTCGGTCATCAACAACCGCAGTTTTGGCCGATCCTGACCCATTTCGTGGACAATTACTCACTGTTTTGGGGTCCCGGGCTTAATTCCATGATTGACGAACCCCGGGGTGTGTTTACGTGTCGGTCATCAACACTTGCAGTTTTGGCCGATTCTGGCCCGTTTCATGGACAATTACTCACTGTTTTGGGGTCCCGGACTTATTTCCATGATTGACGAACCCCGGGGCGCGTTTACGTGCCGGTCATAAATACTCGCAGTTTTGGCCGATTTTGGCCAGTTTCGTGGACTATTACTGACGGTTTTGGGGTCCTAGCGTGATTTCCACGATTGACGAACCTCGGGGTGCATTTACATGTCGGTTATCAACACTCGCAGTTTTGACCGATTTTGGCCTGTTTCATGGACTATTACTGAGTATTTTGGTGTCCCGGAATGATTTCCACGATTGACGAACCCCGGGGTGCGTTTACGTGTCGATCATAAACACTCGCAGTTTTGGCCGATTCTGGCCAGTTTCGTGGACTATTACCACTGTTTTGGGGTCCCGGAGTGATTTCCACGATTGACGAACCCCGGGGTGCATTTACGTGTCGGTCATCAACACCCGCAGTTTTGGCCGATTCTGACCCGTTTCGTGGACTATTACTCACTGTTTTGGGGTCCCAGAGTGACTTTCACGATCGACAAACCCCGAGGTGCGTTTACGTATCGGTCATCAACACTCGCAGTTTTGACCGATTCTGTCCTGTTTCATGGACTATTACTAACTGTATTGGTGTCCCGGACTGATTTCCATGATTGACGAACCCCGAGGTGTGTTTAAGTGTCGGTCATCAACACCCGCAGTTTTGGCCGATTCTGACCCGTTTCGTGGACTACTCACTGTTTTGGGGCCCAAGAGTGATTTCCACGGTTGACGAACCCCGGGGTGCGTTTACTTGTCGGTCATAAACACTCGCAGTTTTGGCCGATTCTTGCCAGTTTCGTTTACTATTACTCACTGTTTTGGTGTCCCGGTGTGATTTCCACGATTGACGAACCTCGAGGTGCATTTACGTGTCGGTCATCAACACCCGCAGTTTTGGCCGATTCTGACCCATTTCGTGGACTATTACTCATTGTTTTGGGGTCCCGGAGTGATTTCCATGATTGACGAACCGAGGGGTGCGTTTACGTTTCGGTCATCAACAACCGCAGTTTTGGCCGATCCTGACCCATTTCGTGGACAATTACTCACTGTTTTGGGGTCCCGGGCTTAATTCCATGATTGACGAACCCCGGGGTGTGTTTACGTGTCGGTCATCAACACTTGCAGTTTTGGCCGATTCTGGCCCGTTTCATGGACAATTACTCACTGTTTTGGGGTCCCGGACTTATTTCCATGATTGACGAACCCCGGGGCGCGTTTACGTGCCGGTCATAAATACTCGCAGTTTTGGCCGATTTTGGCCAGTTTCGTGGACTATTACTGACGGTTTTGGGGTCCTAGCGTGATTTCCACGATTGACGAACCTCGGGGTGCATTTACATGTCGGTTATCAACACTCGCAGTTTTGACCGATTTTGGCCTGTTTCATGGACTATTACTGAGTATTTTGGTGTCCCGGAATGATTTCCACGATTGACGAACCCCGGGGTGCGTTTACGTGTCGATCATAAACACTCGCAGTTTTGGCCGATTCTGGCCAGTTTCGTGGACTATTACCACTGTTTTGGGGTCCCGGAGTGATTTCCACGATTGACGAACCCCGGGGTGCATTTACGTGTCGGTCATCAACACCCGCAGTTTTGGCCGATTCTGACCCGTTTCGTGGACTATTACTCACTGTTTTGGGGTCCCAGAGTGATTTTCACGATCGACAAACCCCGAGGTGCGTTTACGTGTCGGTCATCAACACTCGCAGTTTTGACCGATTCTGTCCTGTTTCATGGACTATTACTAACTGTATTGGTGTCCCGGACTGATTTCCATGATTGACGAACCCCGAGGTGTGTTTAAGTGTCGGTCATCAACACCCGCAGTTTTGGCCGATTCTGACCCGTTTCGTGGACTACTCACTGTTTTGGGGCCCAAGAGTGATTTCCACGGTTGACGAACCCCGGGGTGCGTTTACTTGTCGGTCATAAACACTCGCAGTTTTGGCCGATTCTTGCCAGTTTCGTTTACTATTACTCACTGTTTTGGTGTCCCGGTGTGATTTCCACGATTGACGAACCTCGAGGTGCATTTACGTGTCGGTCATCAACACCCGCAGTTTTGGCCGATTCTGACCCATTTCGTGGACTATTACTCATTGTTTTGGGGTCCCGGAGTGATTTCCATGATTGACGAACCCAGGGGTGCGTTTACGTTTCGGTCATCAACAACCGCAGTTTTGGCCGATCCTGACCCATTTCGTGGACAATTACTCACTGTTTTGGGGTCCCGGGCTTAATTCCATGATTGACGAACCCCGGGGTGTGTTTACGTGTCGGTCATCAACACTTGCAGTTTTGGCCGATTCTGGCCCGTTTCATGGACAATTACTCACTGTTTTGGGGTCCCGGACTTATTTCCATGATTGACGAACCCCGGGGCGCGTTTACGTGCCGGTCATAAATACTCGCAGTTTTGGCCGATTTTGGCCAGTTTCGTGGACTATTACTGACGGTTTTGGGGTCCTAGCGTGATTTCCACGATTGACGAACCTCGGGGTGCATTTACATGTCGGTTATCAACACTCGCAGTTTTGACCGATTTTGGCCTGTTTCATGGACTATTACTGAGTATTTTGGTGTCCCGGAATGATTTCCACGATTGACGAACCCCGGGGTGCGTTTACGTGTCGATCATAAACACTCGCAGTTTTGGCCGATTCTGGCCAGTTTCGTGGACTATTACCACTGTTTTGGGGTCCCGGAGTGATTTCCACGATTGACGAACCCCGGGGTGCATTTACGTGTCGGTCATCAACACCCGCAGTTTTGGCCGATTCTGACCCGTTTCGTGGACTATTACTCACTGTTTTGGGGTCCCAGAGTGACTTTCACGATCGACAAACCCCGAGGTGCGTTTACGTGTCGGTCATCAACACTCGCAGTTTTGACCGATTCTGTCCTGTTTCATGGACTATTACTAACTGTATTGGTGTCCCGGACTGATTTCCATGATTGACGAACCCCGAGGTGTGTTTAAGTGTCGGTCATCAACACCCGCAGTTTTGGCCGATTCTGACCCGTTTCGTGGACTACTCACTGTTTTGGGGCCCAAGAGTGATTTCCACGGTTGACGAACCCCGGGGTGCGTTTACTTGTCGGTCATAAACACTCGCAGTTTTGGCCGATTCTTGCCAGTTTCGTTTACTATTACTCACTGTTTTGGTGTCCCGGTGTGATTTCCACGATTGACGAACCTCGAGGTGCATTTACGTGTCGGTCATCAACACCCGCAGTTTTGGCCGATTCTGACCCATTTCGTGGACTATTACTCATTGTTTTGGGGTCCCGGAGTGATTTCCATGATTGACGAACCCAGGGGTGCGTTTACGTTTCGGTCATCAACAACCGCAGTTTTGGCCGATCCTGACCCATTTCGTGGACAATTACTCACTGTTTTGGGGTCCCGGGCTTAATTCCATGATTGACGAACCCCGGGGTGTGTTTACGTGTCGGTCATCAACACTTGCAGTTTTGGCCGATTCTGGCCCGTTTCATGGACAATTACTCACTGTTTTGGGGTCCCGGACTTATTTCCATGATTGACAAACCCCGGGGCGCGTTTACGTGCCGGCCATAAATACTCGCAGTTTTGGCCGATTTTGGCCAGTTTCGTGGACTATTACTGACGGTTTTGGGGTCCTAGCGTGATTTCCACGATTGACGAACCTCGGGGTGCATTTACATGTCGGTTATCAACACTCGCAGTTTTGACCGATTTTGGCCTGTTTCATGGACTATTACTGAGTATTTTGGTGTCCCGGAATGATTTCCACGATTGACGAACCCCGGGGTGCGTTTACGTGTCGATCATAAACACTCGCAGTTTTGGCCGATTCTGGCCAGTTTCGTGGACTATTACCACTGTTTTGGGGTCCCGGAGTGATTTCCACGATTGACGAACCCCGGGGTGCATTTACGTGTCGGTCATCAACACCCGCAGTTTTGGCCGATTCTGACCCGTTTCGTGGACTATTACTCACTGTTTTGGGGTCCCAGAGTGACTTTCACGATCGACAAACCCCGAGGTGCGTTTACGTGTCGGCCATCAACACTCGCAGTTTTGACCGATTCTGTCCTGTTTCATGGACTATTACTAACTGTATTGGTGTCCCGGACTGATTTCCATGATTGACGAACCCCGAGGTGTGTTTAAGTGTCGGTCATCAACACCCGCAGTTTTGGCCGATTCTGACCCGTTTCGTGGACTACTCACTGTTTTGGGGCCCAAGAGTGATTTCCACGGTTGACGAACCCCGGGGTGCGTTTACTTGTCGGTCATAAACACTCGCAGTTTTGGCCGATTCTTGCCAGTTTCGTTTACTATTACTCACTGTTTTGGTGTCCCGGTGTGATTTCCACGATTGACGAACCTCGAGGTGCATTTACGTGTCGGTCATCAACACCCGCAGTTTTGGCCGATTCTGACCCATTTCGTGGACTATTACTCATTGTTTTGGGGTCCCGGAGTGATTTCCATGATTGACGAACCCAGGGGTGCGTTTACGTTTCGGTCATCAACAACCGCAGTTTTGGCCGATCCTGACCCATTTCGTGGACAATTACTCACTGTTTTGGGGTCCCGGGCTTAATTCCATGATTGACGAACCCCGGGGTGTGTTTACGTGTCGGTCATCAACACTTGCAGTTTTGGCCGATTCTGGCCCGTTTCATGGACAATTACTCACTGTTTTGGGGTCCCGGACTTATTTCCATGATTGACAAACCCCGGGGCGCGTTTACGTGCCGGCCATAAATACTCGCAGTTTTGGCCGATTTTGGCCAGTTTCGTGGACTATTACTGACGGTTTTGGGGTCCTAGCGTGATTTCCACGATTGACGAACCTCGGGGTGCATTTACATGTCGGTTATCAACACTCGCAGTTTTGACCGATTTTGGCCTGTTTCATGGACTATTACTGAGTATTTTGGTGTCCCGGAATGATTTCCACGATTGACGAACCCCGGGGTGCGTTTACGTGTCGATCATAAACACTCGCAGTTTTGGCCGATTCTGGCCAGTTTCGTGGACTATTACCACTGTTTTGGGGTCCCGGAGTGATTTCCACGATTGACGAACCCCGGGGTGCATTTACGTGTCGGTCATCAACACCCGCAGTTTTGGCCGATTCTGACCCGTTTCGTGGACTATTACTCACTGTTTTGGGGTCCCAGAGTGACTTTCACGATCGACAAACCCCGAGGTGCGTTTACGTGTCGGCCATCAACACTCGCAGTTTTGACCGATTCTGTCCTGTTTCATGGACTATTACTAACTGTATTGGTGTCCCGGACTGATTTCCATGATTGACGAACCCCGAGGTGTGTTTAAGTGTCGGTCATCAACACCCGCAGTTTTGGCCGATTCTGACCCGTTTCGTGGACTACTCACTGTTTTGGGGCCCAAGAGTGATTTCCACGGTTGACGAACCCCGGGGTGCGTTTACTTGTCGGTCATAAACACTCGCAGTTTTGGCCGATTCTTGCCAGTTTCGTTTACTATTACTCACTGTTTTGGTGTCCCGGTGTGATTTCCACGATTGACGAACCTCGAGGTGCATTTACGTGTCGGTCATCAACACCCGCAGTTTTGGCCGATTCTGACCCATTTCGTGGACTATTACTCATTGTTTTGGGGTCCCGGAGTGATTTCCATGATTGACGAACCCAGGGGTGCGTTTACGTTTCGGTCATCAACAACCGCAGTTTTGGCCGATCCTGACCCATTTCGTGGACAATTACTCACTGTTTTGGGGTCCCGGGCTTAATTCCATGATTGACGAACCCCGGGGTGTGTTTACGTGTCGGTCATCAACACTTGCAGTTTTGGCCGATTCTGGCCCGTTTCATGGACAATTACTCACTGTTTTGGGGTCCCGGACTTATTTCCATGATTGACAAACCCCGGGGCGCGTTTACGTGCCGGCCATAAATACTCGCAGTTTTGGCCGATTTTGGCCAGTTTCGTGGACTATTACTGACGGTTTTGGGGTCCTAGCGTGATTTCCACGATTGACGAACCTCGGGGTGCATTTACATGTCGGTTATCAACACTCGCAGTTTTGACCGATTTTGGCCTGTTTCATGGACTATTACTGAGTATTTTGGTGTCCCGGAATGATTTCCACGATTGACGAACCCCGGGGTGCGTTTACGTGTCGATCATAAACACTCGCAGTTTTGGCCGATTCTGGCCAGTTTCGTGGACTATTACCACTGTTTTGGGGTCCCGGAGTGATTTCCACGATTGACGAACCCCGGGGTGCATTTACGTGTCGGTCATCAACACCCGCAGTTTTGGCCGATTCTGACCCGTTTCGTGGACTATTACTCACTGTTTTGGGGTCCCAGAGTGACTTACACGATCGACAAACCCCGAGGTGCGTTTACGTGTCGGCCATCAACACTCGCAGTTTTGACCGATTCTGTCCTGTTTCATGGACTATTACTAACTGTATTGGTGTCCCGGACTGATTTCCATGATTGACGAACCCCGAGGTGTGTTTAAGTGTCGGTCATCAACACCCGCAGTTTTGGCCGATTCTGACCCGTTTCGTGGACTACTCACTGTTTTGGGGCCCAAGAGTGATTTCCACGGTTGACGAACCCCGGGGTGCGTTTACTTGTCGGTCATAAACACTCGCAGTTTTGGCCGATTCTTGCCAGTTTCGTTTACTATTACTCACTGTTTTGGTGTCCCGGTGTGATTTCCACGATTGACGAACCTCGAGGTGCATTTACGTGTCGGTCATCAACACCCGCAGTTTTGGCCGATTCTGACCCATTTCGTGGACTATTACTCATTGTTTTGGGGTCCCGGAGTGATTTCCATGATTGACGAACCCAGGGGTGCGTTTACGTTTCGGTCATCAACAACCGCAGTTTTGGCCGATCCTGACCCATTTCGTGGACAATTACTCACTGTTTTGGGGTCCCGGGCTTAATTCCATGATTGACGAACCCCGGGGTGTGTTTACGTGTCGGTCATCAACACTTGCAGTTTTGGCCGATTCTGGCCCGTTTCATGGACAATTACTCACTGTTTTGGGGTCCCGGACTTATTTCCATGATTGACAAACCCCGGGGCGCGTTTACGTGCCGGCCATAAATACTCGCAGTTTTGGCCGATTTTGGCCAGTTTCGTGGACTATTACTGACGGTTTTGGGGTCCTAGCGTGATTTCCACGATTGACGAACCTCGGGGTGCATTTACATGTCGGTTATCAACACTCGCAGTTTTGACCGATTTTGGCCTGTTTCATGGACTATTACTGAGTATTTTGGTGTCCCGGAATGATTTCCACGATTGACGAACCCCGGGGTGCGTTTACGTGTCGATCATAAACACTCGCAGTTTTGGCCGATTCTGGCCAGTTTCGTGGACTATTACCACTGTTTTGGGGTCCCGGAGTGATTTCCACGATTGACGAACCCCGGGGTGCATTTACGTGTCGGTCATCAACACCCGCAGTTTTGGCCGATTCTGACCCGTTTCGTGGACTATTACTCACTGTTTTGGGGTCCCAGAGTGACTTTCACGATCGACAAACCCCGAGGTGCGTTTACGTGTCGGCCATCAACACTCGCAGTTTTGACCGATTCTGTCCTGTTTCATGGACTATTACTAACTGTATTGGTGTCCCGGACTGATTTCCATGATTGACGAACCCCGAGGTGTGTTTAAGTGTCGGTCATCAACACCCGCAGTTTTGGCCGATTCTGACCCGTTTCGTGGACTACTCACTGTTTTGGGGCCCAAGAGTGATTTCCACGGTTGACGAACCCCGGGGTGCGTTTACTTGTCGGTCATAAACACTCGCAGTTTTGGCCGATTCTTGCCAGTTTCGTTTACTATTACTCACTGTTTTGGTGTCCCGGTGTGATTTCCACGATTGACGAACCTCGAGGTGCATTTACGTGTCGGTCATCAACACCCGCAGTTTTGGCCGATTCTGACCCATTTCGTGGACTATTACTCATTGTTTTGGGGTCCCGGAGTGATTTCCATGATTGACGAACCCAGGGGTGCGTTTACGTTTCGGTCATCAACAACCGCAGTTTTGGCCGATCCTGACCCATTTCGTGGACAATTACTCACTGTTTTGGGGTCCCGGGCTTAATTCCATGATTGACGAACCCCGGGGTGTGTTTACGTGTCGGTCATCAACACTTGCAGTTTTGGCCGATTCTGGCCCGTTTCATGGACAATTACTCACTGTTTTGGGGTCCCGGACTTATTTCCATGATTGACGAACCCCGGGGCGCGTTTACGTGCCGGTCATAAATACTCGCAGTTTTGGCCGATTTTGGCCAGTTTCGTGGACTATTACTGACGGTTTTGGGGTCCTAGCGTGATTTCCACGATTGACGAACCTCGGGGTGCATTTACATGTCGGTTATCAACACTCGCAGTTTTGACCGATTTTGGCCTGTTTCATGGACTATTACTGAGTATTTTGGTGTCCCGGAATGATTTCCACGATTGACGAACCCCGGGGTGCGTTTACGTGTCGATCACAAACACTCGCAGTTTTGGCCGATTCTGGCCAGTTTCGTGGACTATTACCACTGTTTTGGGGTCCCGGAGTGATTTCCACGATTGACGAACCCCGGGGTGCATTTACGTGTCGGTCATCAACACCCGCAGTTTTGGCCGATTCTGACCCGTTTCGTGGACTATTACTCACTGTTTTGGGGTCCCAGAGTGATTTTCACGATCGACAAACCCCGAGGTGCGTTTACGTGTCGGTCATCAACACTCGCAGTTTTGACCGATTCTGTCCTGTTTCATGGACTATTACTAACTGTATTGGTGTCCCGGACTGATTTCCATGATTGACGAACCCCGAGGTGTGTTTAAGTGTCGGTCATCAACACCCGCAGTTTTGGCCGATTCTGACCCGTTTCGTGGACTACTCACTGTTTTGGGGCCCAAGAGTGATTTCCACGGTTGACGAACCCCGGGGTGCGTTTACTTGTCGGTCATAAACACTCGCAGTTTTGGCCGATTCTTGCCAGTTTCGTTTACTATTACTCACTGTTTTGGTGTCCCGGTGTGATTTCCACGATTGACGAACCTCGAGGTGCATTTACGTGTCGGTCATCAACACCCGCAGTTTTGGCCGATTCTGACCCATTTCGTGGACTATTACTCATTGTTTTGGGGTCCCGGAGTGATTTCCATGATTGACGAACCCAGGGGTGCGTTTACGTTTCGGTCATCAACAACCGCAGTTTTGGCCGATCCTGACCCATTTCGTGGACAATTACTCACTGTTTTGGGGTCCCGGGCTTAATTCCATGATTGACGAACCCCGGGGTGTGTTTACGTGTCGGTCATCAACACTTGCAGTTTTGGCCGATTCTGGCCCGTTTCATGGACAATTACTCACTGTTTTGGGGTCCCGGACTTATTTCCATGATTGACGAACCCCGGGGCGCGTTTACGTGCCGGTCATAAATACTCGCAGTTTTGGCCGATTTTGGCCAGTTTCGTGGACTATTACTGACGGTTTTGGGGTCCTAGCATGATTTCCACGATTGACGAACCTCGGGGTGCATTTACATGTCGGTTATCAACACTCGCAGTTTTGACCGATTTTGGCCTGTTTCATGGACTATTACTGAGTATTTTGGTGTCCCGGAATGATTTCCACGATTGACGAACCCCGTGGTGCGTTTACGTGTCGATCACAAACACTCGCAGTTTTGGCCGATTCTGGCCAGTTTCGTGGACTATTACCACTGTTTTGGGGTCCCGGAGTGATTTCCACGATTGACGAACCCCGGGGTGCATTTACGTGTCGGTCATCAACACCCGCAGTTTTGGCCGATTCTGACCCGTTTCGTGGACTATTACTCACTGTTTTGGGGTCCCAGAGTGATTTTCACGATCGACAAACCCCGAGGTGCGTTTACGTGTCGGTCATCAACACTCGCAGTTTTGACCGATTCTGTCCTGTTTCATGGACTATTACTAACTGTATTGGTGTCCCGGACTGATTTCCATGATTGACGAACCCCGAGGTGTGTTTAAGTGTCGGTCATCAACACCCGCAGTTTTGGCCGATTCTGACCCGTTTCGTGGACTACTCACTGTTTTGGGGCCCAAGAGTGATTTCCACGGTTGACGAACCCCGGGGTGCGTTTACTTGTCGGTCATAAACACTCGCAGTTTTGGCCGATTCTTGCCAGTTTCGTTTACTATTACTCACTGTTTTGGTGTCCCGGTGTGATTTCCACGATTGACGAACCTCGAGGTGCATTTACGTGTCGGTCATCAACACCCGCAGTTTTGGCCGATTCTGACCCATTTCGTGGACTATTACTCATTGTTTTGGGGTCCCGGAGTGATTTCCATGATTGACGAACCCAGGGGTGCGTTTACGTTTCGGTCATCAACAACCGCAGTTTTGGCCGATCCTGACCCATTTCGTGGACAATTACTCACTGTTTTGGGGTCCCGGGCTTAATTCCATGATTGACGAACCCCGGGGTGTGTTTACGTGTCGGTCATCAACACTTGCAGTTTTGGCCGATTCTGGCCCGTTTCATGGACAATTACTCACTGTTTTGGGGTCCCGGACTTATTTCCATGATTGACGAACCCCGGGGCGCGTTTACGTGCCGGTCATAAATACTCGCAGTTTTGGCCGATTTTGGCCAGTTTCGTGGACTATTACTGACGGTTTTGGGGTCCTAGCGTGATTTCCACGATTGACGAACCTCGGGGTGCATTTACATGTCGGTTATCAACACTCGCAGTTTTGACCGATTTTGGCCTGTTTCATGGACTATTACTGAGTATTTTGGTGTCCCGGAATGATTTCCACGATTGACGAACCCCGGGGTGCGTTTACGTGTCGATCACAAACACTCGCAGTTTTGGCCGATTCTGGCCAGTTTCGTGGACTATTACCACTGTTTTGGGGTCCCGGAGTGATTTCCACGATTGACGAACCCCGGGGTGCATTTACGTGTCGGTCATCAACACCCGCAGTTTTGGCCGATTCTGACCCGTTTCGTGGACTATTACTCACTGTTTTGGGGTCCCAGAGTGATTTTCACGATCGACAAACCCCGAGGTGCGTTTACGTGTCGGTCATCAACACTCGCAGTTTTGACCGATTCTGTCCTGTTTCATGGACTATTACTAACTGTATTGGTGTCCCGGACTGATTTCCATGATTGACGAACCCCGAGGTGTGTTTAAGTGTCGGTCATCAACACCCGCAGTTTTGGCCGATTCTGACCCGTTTCGTGGACTACTCACTGTTTTGGGGCCCAAGAGTGATTTCCACGGTTGACGAACCCCGGGGTGCGTTTACTTGTCGGTCATAAACACTCGCAGTTTTGGCCGATTCTTGCCAGTTTCGTTTACTATTACTCACTGTTTTGGTGTCCCGGTGTGATTTCCACGATTGACGAACCTCGAGGTGCATTTACGTGTCGGTCATCAACACCCGCAGTTTTGGCCGATTCTGACCCATTTCGTGGACTATTACTCATTGTTTTGGGGTCCCGGAGTGATTTCCATGATTGACGAACCCAGGGGTGCGTTTACGTTTCGGTCATCAACAACCGCAGTTTTGGCCGATCCTGACCCATTTCGTGGACAATTACTCACTGTTTTGGGGTCCCGGGCTTAATTCCATGATTGACGAACCCCGGGGTGTGTTTACGTGTCGGTCATCAACACTTGCAGTTTTGGCCGATTCTGGCCCGTTTCATGGACAATTACTCACTGTTTTGGGGTCCCGGACTTATTTCCATGATTGACGAACCCCGGGGCGCGTTTACGTGCCGGTCATAAATACTCGCAGTTTTGGCCGATTTTGGCCAGTTTCGTGGACTATTACTGACGGTTTTGGGGTCCTAGCGTGATTTCCACGATTGACGAACCTCGGGGTGCATTTACATGTCGGTTATCAACACTCGCAGTTTTGACCGATTTTGGCCTGTTTCATGGACTATTACTGAGTATTTTGGTGTCCCGGAATGATTTCCACGATTGACGAACCCCGGGGTGCGTTTACGTGTCGATCATAAACACTCGCAGTTTTGGCCGATTCTGGCCAGTTTCGTGGACTATTACCACTGTTTTGGGGTCCCGGAGTGATTTCCACGATTGACGAACCCCGGGGTGCATTTACGTGTCGGTCATCAACACCCGCAGTTTTGGCCGATTCTGACCCGTTTCGTGGACTATTACTCACTGTTTTGGGGTCCCAGAGTGATTTTCACGATCGACAAACCCCGAGGTGCGTTTACGTGTCGGTCATCAACACTCGCAGTTTTGGCCGATTCTGACCCGTTTCGTGGACTACTCACTGTTTTGGGGCCCAAGAGTGATTTCCACGGTTGACGAACCCCGGGGTGCGTTTACTTGTCGGTCATAAACACTCGCAGTTTTGGCTGATTCTTGCCAGTTTCGTTTACTATTACTCACTGTTTTGGTGTCCCGGTGTGATTTCCACGATTGACGAACCTCGAGGTGCATTTACGTGTCGGTCATCAACACCCGCAGTTTTGGCCGATTCTGACCCATTTCGTGGACTATTACTCATTGTTTTGGGGTCCCGGAGTGATTTCCATGATTGACGAACCCAGGGGTGCGTTTACGTTTCGGTCATCAACAACCGCAGTTTTGGCCGATCCTGACCCATTTCGTGGACAATTACTCACTGTTTTGGGGTCCCGGGCTTAATTCCATGATTGACGAACCCCGGGGTGTGTTTACGTGTCGGTCATCAACACTTGCAGTTTTGGCCGATTCTGGCCCGTTTCATGGACAATTACTCACTGTTTTGGGGTCCCGGACTTATTTCCATGATTGACAAACCCCGGGGCGCGTTTACGTGCCGGTCATAAATACTCGCAGTTTTGGCCGATTTTGGCCAGTTTCGTGGACTATTACTGACGGTTTTGGGGTCCTAGCGTGATTTCCACGATTGACGAACCTCGGGGTGCATTTACATGTCGGTTATCAACACTCTCAGTTTTGACCGATTTTGGCCTGTTTCATGGACTATTACTGAGTATTTTGGTGTCCCGGAATGATTTCCACGATTGACGAACCCCGGGGTGCGTTTACGTGTCGATCATAAACACTCGCAGTTTTGGCCGATTCTGGCCAGTTTCGTGGACTATTACCACTGTTTTGGGGTCCCGGAGTGATTTCCACGATTGACGAACCCCGGGGTGCATTTACGTGTCGGTCATCAACACCCGCAGTTTTGGCCGATTCTGACCCGTTTCGTGGACTATTACTCACTGTTTTGGGGTCCCAGAGTGATTTTCACGATCGACAAACCCCGAGGTGCGTTTACGTGTCGGTCATCAACACTCGCAGTTTTGACCGATTCTGTCCTGTTTCATGGACTATTACTAACTGTATTGGTGTCCCGGACTGATTTCCATGATTGACGAACCCCGAGGTGTGTTTAAGTGTCGGTCATCAACACCCGCAGTTTTGGCCGATTCTGACCCGTTTCGTGGACTACTCACTGTTTTGGGGCCCAAGAGTGATTTCCACGGTTGACGAACCCCGGGGTGCGTTTACTTGTCGGTCATAAACACTCGCAGTTTTGGCCGATTCTTGCCAGTTTCGTTTACTATTACTCACTGTTTTGGTGTCCCGGTGTGATTTCCACGATTGACGAACCTCGAGGTGCATTTACGTGTCGGTCATCAACACCCGCAGTTTTGGCCGATTCTGACCCATTTCGTGGACTATTACTCATTGTTTTGGGGTCCCGGAGTGATTTCCATGATTGACGAACCCAGGGGTGCGTTTACGTTTCGGTCATCAACAACCGCAGTTTTGGCCGATCCTGACCCATTTCGTGGACAATTACTCACTGTTTTGGGGTCCCGGGCTTAATTCCATGATTGACGAACCCCGGGGTGTGTTTACGTGTCGGTCATCAACACTTGCAGTTTTGGCCGATTCTGGCCCGTTTCATGGACAATTACTCACTGTTTTGGGGTCCCGGACTTATTTCCATGATTGACGAACCCCGGGGCGCGTTTACGTGCCGGTCATAAATACTCGCAGTTTTGGCCGATTTTGGCCAGTTTCGTGGACTATTACTGACGGTTTTGGGGTCCTAGCGTGATTTCCACGATTGACGAACCTCGGGGTGCATTTACATGTCGGTTATCAACACTCGCAGTTTTGACCGATTTTGGCCTGTTTCATGGACTATTACTGAGTATTTTGGTGTCCCGGAATGATTTCCACGATTGACGAACCCCGGGGTGCGTTTACGTGTCGATCATAAACACTCGCAGTTTTGGCCGATTCTGGCCAGTTTCGTGGACTATTACCACTGTTTTGGGGTCCCGGAGTGATTTCCACGATTGACGAACCCCGGGGTGCATTTACGTGTCGGTCATCAACACCCGCAGTTTTGGCCGATTCTGACCCGTTTCGTGGACTATTACTCACTGTTTTGGGGTCCCAGAGTGATTTTCACGATCGACAAACCCCGAGGTGCGTTTACGTGTCGGTCATCAACACTCGCAGTTTTGACCGATTCTGTCCTGTTTCATGGACTATTACTAACTGTATTGGTGTCCCGGACTGATTTCCATGATTGACGAACCCCGAGGTGTGTTTAAGTGTCGGTCATCAACACCCGCAGTTTTGGCCGATTCTGACCCGTTTCGTGGACTACTCACTGTTTTGGGGCCCAAGAGTGATTTCCACGGTTGACGAAACCCGGGGTGCGTTTACTTGTCGGTCATAAACACTCGCAGTTTTGGCCGATTCTTGCCAGTTTCGTTTACTATTACTCACTGTTTTGGTGTCCCGGTGTGATTTCCACGATTGACGAACCTCGAGGTGCATTTACGTGTCGGTCATCAACACCCGCAGTTTTGGCCGATTCTGACCCATTTCGTGGACTATTACTCATTGTTTTGGGGTCCCGGAGTGATTTCCATGATTGACGAACCCAGGGGTGCGTTTACGTTTCGGTCATCAACAACCGCAGTTTTGGCCGATCCTGACCCATTTCGTGGACAATTACTCACTGTTTTGGGGTCCCGGGCTTAATTCCATGATTGACGAACCCCGGGGTGTGTTTACGTGTCGGTCATCAACACTTGCAGTTTTGGCCGATTCTGGCCCGTTTCATGGACAATTACTCACTGTTTTGGGGTCCCGGACTTATTTCCATGATTGACGAACCCCGGGGCGCGTTTACGTGCCGGTCATAAATACTCGCAGTTTTGGCCGATTTTGGCCAGTTTCGTGGACTATTACTGACGGTTTTGGGGTCCTAGCGTGATTTCCACGATTGACGAACCTCGGGGTGCATTTACATGTCGGTTATCAACACTCGCAGTTTTGACCGATTTTGGCCTGTTTCATGGACTATTACTGAGTATTTTGGTGTCCCGGAATGATTTCCACGATTGACGAACCCCGGGGTGCGTTTACGTGTCGATCATAAACACTCGCAGTTTTGGCCGATTCTGGCCAGTTTCGTGGACTATTACCACTGTTTTGGGGTCCCGGAGTGATTTCCACGATTGACGAACCCCGGGGTGCATTTACGTGTCGGTCATCAACACCCGCAGTTTTGGCCGATTCTGACCCGTTTCGTGGACTATTACTCACTGTTTTGGGGTCCCAGAGTGATTTTCACGATCGACAAACCCCGAGGTGCGTTTACGTGTCGGTCATCAACACTCGCAGTTTTGACCGATTCTGTCCTGTTTCATGGACTATTACTAACTGTATTGGTGTCCCGGACTGATTTCCATGATTGACGAACCCCGAGGTGTGTTTAAGTGTCGGTCATCAACACCCGCAGTTTTGGCCGATTCTGACCCGTTTCGTGGACTACTCACTGTTTTGGGGCCCAAGAGTGATTTCCACGGTTGACGAAACCCGGGGTGCGTTTACTTGTCGGTCATAAACACTCGCAGTTTTGGCCGATTCTTGCCAGTTTCGTTTACTATTACTCACTGTTTTGGTGTCCCGGTGTGATTTCCACGATTGACGAACCTCGAGGTGCATTTACGTGTCGGTCATCAACACCCGCAGTTTTGGCCGATTCTGACCCATTTCGTGGACTATTACTCATTGTTTTGGGGTCCCGGAGTGATTTCCATGATTGACGAACCCAGGGGTGCGTTTACGTTTCGGTCATCAACAACCGCAGTTTTGGCCGATCCTGACCCATTTCGTGGACAATTACTCACTGTTTTGGGGTCCCGGGCTTAATTCCATGATTGACGAACCCCGGGGTGTGTTTACGTGTCGGTCATCAACACTTGCAGTTTTGGCCGATTCTGGCCCGTTTCATGGACAATTACTCACTGTTTTGGGGTCCCGGACTTATTTCCATGATTGACGAACCCCGGGGCGCGTTTACGTGCCGGTCATAAATACTCGCAGTTTTGGCCGATTTTGGCCAGTTTCGTGGACTATTACTGACGGTTTTGGGGTCCTAGCGTGATTTCCACGATTGACGAACCTCGGGGTGCATTTACATGTCGGTTATCAACACTCGCAGTTTTGACCGATTTTGGCCTGTTTCATGGACTATTACTGAGTATTTTGGTGTCCCGGAATGATTTCCACGATTGACGAACCCCGGGGTGCGTTTACGTGTCGATCATAAACACTCGCAGTTTTGGCCGATTCTGGCCAGTTTCGTGGACTATTACCACTGTTTTGGGGTCCCGGAGTGATTTCCACGATTGACGAACCCCGGGGTGCATTTACGTGTCGGTCATCAACACCCGCAGTTTTGGCCGATTCTGACCCGTTTCGTGGACTATTACTCACTGTTTTGGGGTCCCAGAGTGATTTTCACGATCGACAAACCCCGAGGTGCGTTTACGTGTCGGTCATCAACACTCGCAGTTTTGACCGATTCTGTCCTGTTTCATGGACTATTACTAACTGTATTGGTGTCCCGGACTGATTTCCATGATTGACGAACCCCGAGGTGTGTTTAAGTGTCGGTCATCAACACCCGCAGTTTTGGCCGATTCTGACCCGTTTCGTGGACTACTCACTGTTTTGGGGCCCAAGAGTGATTTCCACGGTTGACGAAACCCGGGGTGCGTTTACTTGTCGGTCATAAACACTCGCAGTTTTGGCCGATTCTTGCCAGTTTCGTTTACTATTACTCACTGTTTTGGTGTCCCGGTGTGATTTCCACGATTGACGAACCTCGAGGTGCATTTACGTGTCGGTCATCAACACCCGCAGTTTTGGCCGATTCTGACCCATTTCGTGGACTATTACTCATTGTTTTGGGGTCCCGGAGTGATTTCCATGATTGACGAACCCAGGGGTGCGTTTACGTTTCGGTCATCAACAACCGCAGTTTTGGCCGATCCTGACCCATTTCGTGGACAATTACTCACTGTTTTGGGGTCCCGGGCTTAATTCCATGATTGACGAACCCCGGGGTGTGTTTACGTGTCGGTCATCAACACTTGCAGTTTTGGCCGATTCTGGCCCGTTTCATGGACAATTACTCACTGTTTTGGGGTCCCGGACTTATTTCCATGATTGACGAACCCCGGGGCGCGTTTACGTGCCGGTCATAAATACTCGCAGTTTTGGCCGATTTTGGCCAGTTTCGTGGACTATTACTGACGGTTTTGGGGTCCTAGCGTGATTTCCACGATTGACGAACCTCGGGGTGCATTTACATGTCGGTTATCAACACTCGCAGTTTTGACCGATTTTGGCCTGTTTCATGGACTATTACTGAGTATTTTGGTGTCCCGGAATGATTTCCACGATTGACGAACCCCGGGGTGCGTTTACGTGTCGATCATAAACACTCGCAGTTTTGGCCGATTCTGGCCAGTTTCGTGGACTATTACCACTGTTTTGGGGTCCCGGAGTGATTTCCACGATTGACGAACCCCGGGGTGCATTTACGTGTCGGTCATCAACACCCGCAGTTTTGGCCGATTCTGACCCGTTTCGTGGACTATTACTCACTGTTTTGGGGTCCCAGAGTGATTTTCACGATCGACAAACCCCGAGGTGCGTTTACGTGTCGGTCATCAACACTCGCAGTTTTGACCGATTCTGTCCTGTTTCATGGACTATTACTAACTGTATTGGTGTCCCGGACTGATTTCCATGATTGACGAACCCCGAGGTGTGTTTAAGTGTCGGTCATCAACACCCGCAGTTTTGGCCGATTCTGACCCGTTTCGTGGACTACTCACTGTTTTGGGGCCCAAGAGTGATTTCCACGGTTGACGAACCCCGGGGTGCGTTTACTTGTCGGTCATAAACACTCGCAGTTTTGGCCGATTCTTGCCAGTTTCGTTTACTATTACTCACTGTTTTGGTGTCCCGGTGTGATTTCCACGATTGACGAACCTCGAGGTGCATTTACGTGTCGGTCATCAACACCCGCAGTTTTGGCCGATTCTGACCCATTTCGTGGACTATTACTCATTGTTTTGGGGTCCCGGAGTGATTTCCATGATTGACGAACCCAGGGGTGCGTTTACGTTTCGGTCATCAACAACCGCAGTTTTGGCCGATCCTGACCCATTTCGTGGACAATTACTCACTGTTTTGGGGTCCCGGGCTTAATTCCATGATTGACGAACCCCGGGGTGTGTTTACGTGTCGGTCATCAACACTTGCAGTTTTGGCCGATTCTGGCCCGTTTCATGGACAATTACTCACTGTTTTGGGGTCCCGGACTTATTTCCATGATTGACGAACCCCGGGGCGCGTTTACGTGCCGGTCATAAATACTCGCAGTTTTGGCCGATTTTGGCCAGTTTCGTGGACTATTACTGACGGTTTTGGGGTCCTAGCGTGATTTCCACGATTGACGAACCTCGGGGTGCATTTACATGTCGGTTATCAACACTCGCAGTTTTGACCGATTTTGGCCTGTTTCATGGACTATTACTGAGTATTTTGGTGTCCCGGAATGATTTCCACGATTGACGAACCCCGGGGTGCGTTTACGTGTCGATCATAAACACTCGCAGTTTTGGCCGATTCTGGCCAGTTTCGTGGATTATTACCACTGTTTTGGGGTCCCGGAGTGATTTCCACGATTGACGAACCCCGGGGTGCATTTACGTGTCGGTCATCAACACCCGCAGTTTTGGCCGATTCTGACCCGTTTCGTGGACTATTACTCACTGTTTTGGGGTCCCAGAGTGATTTTCACGATCGACAAACCCCGAGGTGCGTTTACGTGTCGGTCATCAACACTCGCAGTTTTGACCGATTCTGTCCTGTTTCATGGACTATTACTAACTGTATTGGTGTCCCGGACTGATTTCCATGATTGACGAACCCCGAGGTGTGTTTAAGTGTCGGTCATCAACACCCGCAGTTTTGGCCGATTCTGACCCGTTTCGTGGACTACTCACTGTTTTGGGGCCCAAGAGTGATTTCCACGGTTGACGAAACCCGGGGTGCGTTTACTTGTCGGTCATAAACACTCGCAGTTTTGGCCGATTCTTGCCAGTTTCGTTTACTATTACTCACTGTTTTGGTGTCCCGGTGTGATTTCCACGATTGACGAACCTCGAGGTGCATTTACGTGTCGGTCATCAACACCCGCAGTTTTGGCCGATTCTGACCCATTTCGTGGACTATTACTCATTGTTTTGGGGTCCCGGAGTGATTTCCATGATTGACGAACCCAGGGGTGCGTTTACGTTTCGGTCATCAACAACCGCAGTTTTGGCCGATCCTGACCCATTTCGTGGACAATTACTCACTGTTTTGGGGTCCCGGGCTTAATTCCATGATTGACGAACCCCGGGGTGTGTTTACGTGTCGGTCATCAACACTTGCAGTTTTGGCCGATTCTGGCCCGTTTCATGGACAATTACTCACTGTTTTGGGGTCCCGGACTTATTTCCATGATTGACGAACCCCGGGGCGCGTTTACGTGCCGGTCATAAATACTCGCAGTTTTGGCCGATTTTGGCCAGTTTCGTGGACTATTACTGACGGTTTTGGGGTCCTAGCGTGATTTCCACGATTGACGAACCTCGGGGTGCATTTACATGTCGGTTATCAACACTCGCAGTTTTGACCGATTTTGGCCTGTTTCATGGACTATTACTGAGTATTTTGGTGTCCCGGAATGATTTCCACGATTGACGAACCCCGGGGTGCGTTTACGTGTCGATCATAAACACTCGCAGTTTTGGCCGATTCTGGCCAGTTTCGTGGACTATTACCACTGTTTTGGGGTCCCGGAGTGATTTCCACGATTGACGAACCCCGGGGTGCATTTACGTGTCGGTCATCAACACCCGCAGTTTTGGCCGATTCTGACCCGTTTCGTGGACTATTACTCACTGTTTTGGGGTCCCAGAGTGATTTTCACGATCGACAAACCCCGAGGTGCGTTTACGTGTCGGTCATCAACACTCGCAGTTTTGACCGATTCTGTCCTGTTTCATGGACTATTACTAACTGTATTGGTGTCCCGGACTGATTTCCATGATTGACGAACCCCGAGGTGTGTTTAAGTGTCGGTCATCAACACCCGCAGTTTTGGCCGATTCTGACCCGTTTCGTGGACTACTCACTGTTTTGGGGCCCAAGAGTGATTTCCACGGTTGACGAACCCCGGGGTGCGTTTACTTGTCGGTCATAAACACTCGCAGTTTTGGCCGATTCTTGCCAGTTTCGTTTACTATTACTCACTGTTTTGGTGTCCCGGTGTGATTTCCACGATTGACGAACCTCGAGGTGCATTTACGTGTCGGTCATCAACACCCGCAGTTTTGGCCGATTCTGACCCATTTCGTGGACTATTACTCATTGTTTTGGGGTCCCGGAGTGATTTCCATGATTGACGAACCCAGGGGTGCGTTTACGTTTCGGTCATCAACAACCGCAGTTTTGGCCGATCCTGACCCATTTCGTGGACAATTACTCACTGTTTTGGGGTCCCGGGCTTAATTCCATGATTGACGAACCCCGGGGTGTGTTTACGTGTCGGTCATCAACACTTGCAGTTTTGGCCGATTCTGGCCCGTTTCATGGACAATTACTCACTGTTTTGGGGTCCCGGACTTATTTCCATGATTGACGAACCCCGGGGCGCGTTTACGTGCCGGTCATAAATACTCGCAGTTTTGGCCGATTTTGGCCAGTTTCGTGGACTATTACTGACGGTTTTGGGGTCCTAGCGTGATTTCCACGATTGACGAACCTCGGGGTGCATTTACATGTCGGTTATCAACACTCGCAGTTTTGACCGATTTTGGCCTGTTTCATGGACTATTACTGAGTATTTTGGTGTCCCGGAATGATTTCCACGATTGACGAACCCCGGGGTGCGTTTACGTGTCGATCATAAACACTCGCAGTTTTGGCCGATTCTGGCCAGTTTCGTGGACTATTACCACTGTTTTGGGGTCCCGGAGTGATTTCCACGATTGACGAACCCCGGGGTGCATTTACGTGTCGGTCATCAACACCCGCAGTTTTGGCCGATTCTGACCCGTTTCGTGGACTATTACTCACTGTTTTGGGGTCCCAGAGTGATTTTCACGATCGACAAACCCCGAGGTGCGTTTACGTGTCGGTCATCAACACTCGCAGTTTTGACCGATTCTGTCCTGTTTCATGGACTATTACTAACTGTATTGGTGTCCCGGACTGATTTCCATGATTGACGAACCCCGAGGTGTGTTTAAGTGTCGGTCATCAACACCCGCAGTTTTGGCCGATTCTGACCCGTTTCGTGGACTACTCACTGTTTTGGGGCCCAAGAGTGATTTCCACGGTTGACGAACCCCGGGGTGCGTTTACTTGTCGGTCATAAACACTCGCAGTTTTGGCCGATTCTTGCCAGTTTCGTTTACTATTACTCACTGTTTTGGTGTCCCGGTGTGATTTCCACGATTGACGAACCTCGAGGTGCATTTACGTGTCGGTCATCAACACCCGCAGTTTTGGCCGATTCTGACCCATTTCGT
Source organism: Aegilops umbellulata (assembly GCA_032464435.1). NCBI lineage: Eukaryota > Viridiplantae > Streptophyta > Magnoliopsida > Poales > Poaceae > Aegilops > Aegilops umbellulata. The sequence goes on along the minus strand of CP136057.1, from coordinate 417,843 downwards.
GGACTATTACTCATTGTTTTGGGGTCCCGGAGTGATTTCCATGATTGACGAACCCAGGGGTGCGTTTACGTTTCGGTCATCAACAACCGCAGTTTTGGCCGATCCTGACCCATTTCGTGGACAATTACTCACTGTTTTGGGGTCCCGGGCTTAATTCCATGATTGACGAACCCCGGGGTGTGTTTACGTGTCGGTCATCAACACTTGCAGTTTTGGCCGATTCTGGCCCGTTTCATGGACAATTACTCACTGTTTTGGGGTCCCGGACTTATTTCCATGATTGACGAACCCCGGGGCGCGTTTACGTGCCGGTCATAAATACTCGCAGTTTTGGCCGATTTTGGCCAGTTTCGTGGACTATTACTGACGGTTTTGGGGTCCTAGCGTGATTTCCACGATTGACGAACCTCGGGGTGCATTTACATGTCGGTTATCAACACTCGCAGTTTTGACCGATTTTGGCCTGTTTCATGGACTATTACTGAGTATTTTGGTGTCCCGGAATGATTTCCACGATTGACGAACCCCGGGGTGCGTTTACGTGTCGATCATAAACACTCGCAGTTTTGGCCGATTCTGGCCAGTTTCGTGGACTATTACCACTGTTTTGGGGTCCCGGAGTGATTTCCACGATTGACGAACCCCGGGGTGCATTTACGTGTCGGTCATCAACACCCGCAGTTTTGGCCGATTCTGACCCGTTTCGTGGACTATTACTCACTGTTTTGGGGTCCCAGAGTGATTTTCACGATCGACAAACCCCGAGGTGCGTTTACGTGTCGGTCATCAACACTCGCAGTTTTGACCGATTCTGTCCTGTTTCATGGACTATTACTAACTGTATTGGTGTCCCGGACTGATTTCCATGATTGACGAACCCCGAGGTGTGTTTAAGTGTCGGTCATCAACACCCGCAGTTTTGGCCGATTCTGACCCGTTTCGTGGACTACTCACTGTTTTGGGGCCCAAGAGTGATTTCCACGGTTGACGAACCCCGGGGTGCGTTTACTTGTCGGTCATAAACACTCGCAGTTTTGGCCGATTCTTGCCAGTTTCGTTTACTATTACTCACTGTTTTGGTGTCCCGGTGTGATTTCCACGATTGACGAACCTCGAGGTGCATTTACGTGTCGGTCATCAACACCCGCAGTTTTGGCCGATTCTGACCCATTTCGTGGACTATTACTCATTGTTTTGGGGTCCCGGAGTGATTTCCATGATTGACGAACCCAGGGGTGCGTTTACGTTTCGGTCATCAACAACCGCAGTTTTGGCCGATCCTGACCCATTTCGTGGACAATTACTCACTGTTTTGGGGTCCCGGGCTTAATTCCATGATTGACGAACCCCGGGGTGTGTTTACGTGTCGGTCATCAACACTTGCAGTTTTGGCCGATTCTGGCCCGTTTCATGGACAATTACTCACTGTTTTGGGGTCCCGGACTTATTTCCATGATTGACGAACCCCGGGGCGCGTTTACGTGCCGGTCATAAATACTCGCAGTTTTGGCCGATTTTGGCCAGTTTCGTGGACTATTACTGACGGTTTTGGGGTCCTAGCGTGATTTCCACGATTGACGAACCTCGGGGTGCATTTACATGTCGGTTATCAACACTCGCAGTTTTGACCGATTTTGGCCTGTTTCATGGACTATTACTGAGTATTTTGGTGTCCCGGAATGATTTCCACGATTGACGAACCCCGGGGTGCGTTTACGTGTCGATCATAAACACTCGCAGTTTTGGCCGATTCTGGCCAGTTTCGTGGATTATTACCACTGTTTTGGGGTCCCGGAGTGATTTCCACGATTGACGAACCCCGGGGTGCATTTACGTGTCGGTCATCAACACCCGCAGTTTTGGCCGATTCTGACCCGTTTCGTGGACTATTACTCACTGTTTTGGGGTCCCAGAGTGATTTTCACGATCGACAAACCCCGAGGTGCGTTTACGTGTCGGTCATCAACACTCGCAGTTTTGACTGATTCTGTCCTGTTTCATGGACTATTACTAACTGTATTGGTGTCCCGGACTGATTTCCATGATTGACGAACCCCGAGGTGTGTTTAAGTGTCGGTCATCAACACCCGCAGTTTTGGCCGATTTTGGCCAGTTTCATGGACTATTACTGACGGTTTTGGGGTCCTAGCGTGATTTCCACGATTGACGAACCTTGGGGTGCATTTACATGTCGGTTATCAACACTCGCAGTTTTGACCGATTTTGGCCTGTTTCATGGACTATTACTGAGTATTTTGGTGTCCCGGAATGATTTCCACGATTGACGAACCCCGTGGTGCGTTTACGTGTCGATCATAAACACTCGCAGTTTTGGCCGATTCTGGCCAGTTTCGTGGACTATTACCACTGTTTTGGGGTCCCGGAGTGATTTCCACGATTGACGTATCCCGGGGTGTGCTTATGTGTCGGTCATATACACCCGCAGTTTTGGCCGATTCTGACCCGTTTCGTGGACTATTACACACTGTTTTGGGGTCCTGGAGTGATTTCCACGATTGACGAACCCCGAGTGCGTTTACGTGTCGGTCATCAACACTCGCAGTTTTGACCGATTCTGTCATGTTTCATGGACTATTACTGACTGTATTGGTGTCCCGAACTGATTTCCATGATTGACGAACCTCGAGGTGCATTTACGTGTCGGTCATCAACACCCGCAGTTTTGGCCGATTCTGACCCATTTCGTGGACTATTACTCATTGTTTTGGGGTCCCGGAGTGATTTCCATGATTGACGAACCCAGGGGTGCGTTTACGTTTCGGTCATCAACAACCGCAGTTTTGGCCGATCCTGACCCATTTCGTGGACAATTACTCACTGTTTTGGGGTCCCGGGCTTAATTCCATGATTGACGAACCCCGGGGTGTGTTTACGTGTCGGTCATCAACACTTGCAGTTTTGGCCGATTCTGGCCCGTTTCATGGACAATTACTCACTGTTTTGGGGTCCCGGACTTATTTCCATGATTGACGAACCCCGGGGCGCGTTTACGTGCCGGTCATAAATACTCGCAGTTTTGGCCGATTTTGGCCAGTTTCGTGGACTATTACTGACGGTTTTGGGGTCCTAGCGTGATTTCCATGATTGACGAACCTCGGGGTGCATTTACATGTCGGTTATCAACACTCGCAGTTTTGACCGATTTTGGCCTGTTTCATGGACTATTACTGAGTATTTTGGTGTCCCGGAATGATTTCCACGATTGACGAACCCCGGGGTGCGTTTACGTGTCGATCATAAACACTCGCAGTTTTGGCCGATTCTGGCCAGTTTCGTGGACTATTACCACTGTTTTGGGGTCCCGGAGTGATTTCCACGATTGACGAACCCCGGGGTGCATTTACGTGTCGGTCATCAACACCCGCAGTTTTGGCCGATTCTGACCCGTTTCGTGGACTATTACTCACTGTTTTGGGGTCCCAGAGTGATTTTCACGATCGACAAACCCCGAGGTGCGTTTACGTGTCGGTCATCAACACTCGCAGTTTTGACCGATTCTGTCCTGTTTCATGGACTATTACTAACTGTATTGGTGTCCCGGACTGATTTCCATGATTGACGAACCCCGAGGTGTGTTTAAGTGTCGGTCATCAACACCCGCAGTTTTGGCCGATTCTGACCCGTTTCGTGGACTACTCACTGTTTTGGGGCCCAAGAGTGATTTCCACGGTTGACGAACCCCGGGGTGCGTTTACTTGTCGGTCATAAACACTCGCAGTTTTGGCCGATTCTTGCCAGTTTCGTTTACTATTACTCACTGTTTTGGTGTCCCGGTGTGATTTCCACGATTGACGAACCTCGAGGTGCATTTACGTGTCGGTCATCAACACCCGCAGTTTTGGCCGATTCTGACCCATTTCGTGGACTATTACTCATTGTTTTGGGGTCCCGGAGTGATTTCCATGATTGACGAACCCAGGGGTGCGTTTACGTTTCGGTCATCAACAACCGCAGTTTTGGCCGATCCTGACCCATTTCGTGGACAATTACTCACTGTTTTGGGGTCCCGGGCTTAATTCCATGATTGACGAACCCCGGGGTGTGTTTACGTGTCGGTCATCAACACTTGCAGTTTTGGCCGATTCTGGCCCGTTTCATGGACAATTACTCACTGTTTTGGGGTCCCGGACTTATTTCCATGATTGACAAACCCCGGGGCGCGTTTACGTGCCGGTCATAAATACTCGCAGTTTTGGCCGATTTTGGCCAGTTTCGTGGACTATTACTGACGGTTTTGGGGTCCTAGCGTGATTTCCACGATTGACGAACCTCGGGGTGCATTTACATGTCGGTTATCAACACTCGCAGTTTTGACCGATTTTGGCCTGTTTCATGGACTATTACTGAGTATTTTGGTGTCCCGGAATGATTTCCACGATTGACGAACCCCGGGGTGCGTTTACGTGTCGATCATAAACACTCGCAGTTTTGGCCGATTCTGGCCAGTTTCGTGGACTATTACCACTGTTTTGGGGTCCCGGAGTGATTTCCACGATTGACGAACCCCGGGGTGCATTTACGTGTCGGTCATCAACACCCGCAGTTTTGGCCGATTCTGACCCGTTTCGTGGACTATTACTCACTGTTTTGGGGTCCCAGAGTGATTTTCACGATCGACAAACCCCGAGGTGCGTTTACGTGTCGGTCATCAACACTCGCAGTTTTGACCGATTCTGTCCTGTTTCATGGACTATTACTAACTGTATTGGTGTCCCGGACTGATTTCCATGATTGACGAACCCCGAGGTGTGTTTAAGTGTCGGTCATCAACACCCGCAGTTTTGGCCGATTCTGACCCGTTTCGTGGACTACTCACTGTTTTGGGGCCCAAGAGTGATTTCCACGGTTGACGAACCCCGGGGTGCGTTTACTTGTCGGTCATAAACACTCGCAGTTTTGGCTGATTCTTGCCAGTTTCGTTTACTATTACTCACTGTTTTGGTGTCCCGGTGTGATTTCCACGATTGACGAACCTCGAGGTGCATTTACGTGTCGGTCATCAACACCCGCAGTTTTGGCCGATTCTGACCCATTTCGTGGACTATTACTCATTGTTTTGGGGTCCCGGAGTGATTTCCATGATTGACGAACCCAGGGGTGCGTTTACGTTTCGGTCATCAACAACCGCAGTTTTGGCCGATCCTGACCCATTTCGTGGACAATTACTCACTGTTTTGGGGTCCCGGGCTTAATTCCATGATTGACGAACCCCGGGGTGTGTTTACGTGTCGGTCATCAACACTTGCAGTTTTGGCCGATTCTGGCCCGTTTCATGGACAATTACTCACTGTTTTGGGGTCCCGGACTTATTTCCATGATTGACGAACCCCGGGGCGCGTTTACGTGCCGGTCATAAATACTCGCAGTTTTGGCCGATTTTGGCCAGTTTCGTGGACTATTACTGACGGTTTTGGGGTCCTAGCGTGATTTCCACGATTGACGAACCTCGGGGTGCATTTACATGTCGGTTATCAACACTCGCAGTTTTGATCGATTTTGGCCTGTTTCATGGACTATTACTGAGTATTTTGGTGTCCCGGAATGATTTCCACGATTGACGAACCCCGGGGTGCGTTTACGTGTCGATCATAAACACTCGCAGTTTTGGCCGATTCTGGCCAGTTTCGTGGATTATTACCACTGTTTTGGGGTCCCGGAGTGATTTCCACGATTGACGAACCCCGGGGTGCATTTACGTGTCGGTCATCAACACCCGCAGTTTTGGCCGATTCTGACCCGTTTCGTGGACTATTACTCACTGTTTTGGGGTCCCAGAGTGATTTTCACGATCGACAAACCCCGAGGTGCGTTTACGTGTCGGTCATCAACACTCGCAGTTTTGACCGATTCTGTCCTGTTTCATGGACTATTACTAACTGTATTGGTGTCCCGGACTGATTTCCATGATTGACGAACCCCGAGGTGTGTTTAAGTGTCGGTCATCAACACCCGCAGTTTTGGCCGATTTTGGCCAGTTTCATGGACTATTACTGACGGTTTTGGGGTCCTAGCGTGATTTCCACGATTGACGAACCTTGGGGTGCATTTACATGTCGGTTATCAACACTCGCAGTTTTGACCGATTTTGGCCTGTTTCATGGACTATTACTGAGTATTTTGGTGTCCCGGAATGATTTCCACGATTGACGAACCCCGTGGTGCGTTTACGTGTCGATCATAAACACTCGCAGTTTTGGCCGATTCTGGCCAGTTTCGTGGACTATTACCACTGTTTTGGGGTCCCGGAGTGATTTCCACGATTGACGTATCCCGGGGTGTGCTTATGTGTCGGTCATATACACCCGCAGTTTTGGCCGATTCTGACCCGTTTCGTGGACTATTACACACTGTTTTGGGGTCCTGGAGTGATTTCCACGATTGACGAACCCCGAGTGCGTTTACGTGTCGGTCATCAACACTCGCAGTTTTGACCGATTCTGTCATGTTTCATGGACTATTACTGACTGTATTGGTGTCCCGAACTGATTTCCATGATTGACGAACCTCGAGGTGCATTTACGTGTCGGTCATCAACACCCACAGTTTTGGCCGATTCTGACCCATTTCGTGGACTATTACTCATTGTTTTGGGGTCCCGGAGTGATTTCCATGATTGACGAACCCAGGGGTGCGTTTACGTTTCGGTCATCAACAACCGCAGTTTTGGCCGATCCTGACCCATTTCGTGGACAATTACTCACTGTTTTGGGGTCCCGGGCTTAATTCCATGATTGACGAACCCCGGGGTGTGTTTACGTGTCGGTCATCAACACTTGCAGTTTTGGCCGATTCTGGCCCGTTTCATGGACAATTACTCACTGTTTTGGGGTCCCGGACTTATTTCCATGATTGACAAACCCCGGGGCGCGTTTACGTGCCGGTCATAAATACTCGCAGTTTTGGCCGATTTTGGCCAGTTTCGTGGACTATTACTGACGGTTTTGGGGTCCTAGCGTGATTTCCACGATTGACGAACCTCGGGGTGCATTTACATGTCGGTTATCAACACTCGCAGTTTTGACCGATTTTGGCCTGTTTCATGGACTATTACTGAGTATTTTGGTGTCCCGGAATGATTTCCACGATTGACGAACCCCGGGGTGCGTTTACGTGTCGATCATAAACACTCGCAGTTTTGGCCGATTCTGGCCAGTTTCGTGGACTATTACCACTGTTTTGGGGTCCCGGAGTGATTTCCACGATTGACGAACCCCGGGGTGCATTTACGTGTCGGTCATCAACACCCGCAGTTTTGGCCGATTCTGACCCGTTTCGTGGACTATTACTCACTGTTTTGGGGTCCCAGAGTGATTTTCACGATCGACAAACCCCGAGGTGCGTTTACGTGTCGGTCATCAACACTCGCAGTTTTGACCGATTCTGTCCTGTTTCATGGACTATTACTAACTGTATTGGTGTCCCGGACTGATTTCCATGATTGACGAACCCCGAGGTGTGTTTAAGTGTCGGTCATCAACACCCGCAGTTTTGGCCGATTCTGACCCGTTTCGTGGACTACTCACTGTTTTGGGGCCCAAGAGTGATTTCCACGGTTGACGAAACCCGGGGTGCGTTTACTTGTCGGTCATAAACACTCGCAGTTTTGGCCGATTCTTGCCAGTTTCGTTTACTATTACTCACTGTTTTGGTGTCCCGGTGTGATTTCCACGATTGACGAACCTCGAGGTGCATTTACGTGTCGGTCATCAACACCCGCAGTTTTGGCCGATTCTGACCCATTTCGTGGACTATTACTCATTGTTTTGGGGTCCCGGAGTGATTTCCATGATTGACGAACCCAGGGGTGCGTTTACGTTTCGGTCATCAACAACCGCAGTTTTGGCCGATCCTGACCCATTTCGTGGACAATTACTCACTGTTTTGGGGTCCCGGGCTTAATTCCATGATTGACGAACCCCGGGGTGTGTTTACGTGTCGGTCATCAACACTTGCAGTTTTGGCCGATTCTGGCCCGTTTCATGGACAATTACTCACTGTTTTGGGGTCCCGGACTTATTTCCATGATTGACGAACCCCGGGGCGCGTTTACGTGCCGGTCATAAATACTCGCAGTTTTGGCCGATTTTGGCCAGTTTCGTGGACTATTACTGACGGTTTTGGGGTCCTAGCGTGATTTCCACGATTGACGAACCTCGGGGTGCATTTACATGTCGGTTATCAACACTCGCAGTTTTGACCGATTTTGGCCTGTTTCATGGACTATTACTGAGTATTTTGGTGTCCCGGAATGATTTCCACGATTGACGAACCCCGGGGTGCGTTTACGTGTCGATCATAAACACTCGCAGTTTTGGCCGATTCTGGCCAGTTTCGTGGACTATTACCACTGTTTTGGGGTCCCGGAGTGATTTCCACGATTGACGAACCCCGGGGTGCATTTACGTGTCGGTCATCAACACCCGCAGTTTTGGCCGATTCTGACCCGTTTCGTGGACTATTACTCACTGTTTTGGGGTCCCAGAGTGATTTTCACGATCGACAAACCCCGAGGTGCGTTTACGTGTCGGTCATCAACACTCGCAGTTTTGACCGATTCTGTCCTGTTTCATGGACTATTACTAACTGTATTGGTGTCCCGGACTGATTTCCATGATTGACGAACCCCGAGGTGTGTTTAAGTGTCGGTCATCAACACCCGCAGTTTTGGCCGATTTTGGCCAGTTTCATGGACTATTACTGACGGTTTTGGGGTCCTAGCGTGATTTCCACGATTGACGAACCTTGGGGTGCATTTACATGTCGGTTATCAACACTCGCAGTTTTGACCGATTTTGGCCTGTTTCATGGACTATTACTGAGTATTTTGGTGTCCCGGAATGATTTCCACGATTGACGAACCCCGTGGTGCGTTTACGTGTCGATCATAAACACTCGCAGTTTTGGCCGATTCTGGCCAGTTTCGTGGACTATTACCACTGTTTTGGGGTCCCGGAGTGATTTCCACGATTGACGTATCCCGGGGTGTGCTTATGTGTCGGTCATATACACCCGCAGTTTTGGCCGATTCTGACCCGTTTCGTGGACTATTACACACTGTTTTGGGGTCCTGGAGTGATTTCCACGATTGACGAACCCCGAGTGCGTTTACGTGTCGGTCATCAACACTCGCAGTTTTGACCGATTCTATCATGTTTCATGGACTATTACTGACTGTATTGGTGTCCCGAACTGATTTCCATGATTGACGAACCTCGAGGTGCATTTACGTGTCGGTCATCAACACCCGCAGTTTTGGCCGATTCTGACCCATTTCGTGGACTATTACTCATTGTTTTGGGGTCCCGGAGTGATTTCCATGATTGACGAACCCAGGGGTGCGTTTACGTTTCGGTCATCAACAACCGCAGTTTTGGCCGATCCTGACCCATTTCGTGGACAATTACTCACTGTTTTGGGGTCCCGGGCTTAATTCCATGATTGACGAACCCCGGGGTGTGTTTACGTGTCGGTCATCAACACTTGCAGTTTTGGCCGATTCTGGCCCGTTTCATGGACAATTACTCACTGTTTTGGGGTCCCGGACTTATTTCCATGATTGACAAACCCCGGGGCGCGTTTACGTGCCGGTCATAAATACTCGCAGTTTTGGCCGATTTTGGCCAGTTTCGTGGACTATTACTGACGGTTTTGGGGTCCTAGCGTGATTTCCACGATTGACGAACCTCGGGGTGCATTTACATGTCGGTTATCAACACTCGCAGTTTTGACCGATTTTGGCCTGTTTCATGGATTATTACTGAGTATTTTGGTGTCCCGGAATGATTTCCACGATTGACGAACCCCGGGGTGCGTTTACGTGTCGATCATAAACACTCGCAGTTTTGGCCGATTCTGGCCAGTTTCGTGGACTATTACCACTGTTTTGGGGTCCCGGAGTGATTTCCACGATTGACGAACCCCGGGGTGCATTTACGTGTCGGTCATCAACACCCGCAGTTTTGGCCGATTCTGACCCGTTTCGTGGACTATTACTCACTGTTTTGGGGTCCCAGAGTGATTTTCACGATCGACAAACCCCGAGGTGCGTTTACGTGTCGGTCATCAACACTCGCAGTTTTGACCGATTCTGTCCTGTTTCATGGACTATTACTAACTGTATTGGTGTCCCGGACTGATTTCCATGATTGACGAACCCCGAGGTGTGTTTAAGTGTCGGTCATCAACACCCGCAGTTTTGGCCGATTCTGACCCGTTTCGTGGACTACTCACTGTTTTGGGGCCCAAGAGTGATTTCCACGGTTGACGAACCCCGGGGTGCGTTTACTTGTCGGTCATAAACACTCGCAGTTTTGGCTGATTCTTGCCAGTTTCGTTTACTATTACTCACTGTTTTGGTGTCCCGGTGTGATTTCCACGATTGACGAACCTCGAGGTGCATTTACGTGTCGGTCATCAACACCCGCAGTTTTGGCCGATTCTGACCCATTTCGTGGACTATTACTCATTGTTTTGGGGTCCCGGAGTGATTTCCATGATTGACGAACCCAGGGGTGCGTTTACGTTTCGGTCATCAACAACCGCAGTTTTGGCCGATCCTGACCCATTTCGTGGACAATTACTCACTGTTTTGGGGTCCCGGGCTTAATTCCATGATTGACGAACCCCGGGGTGTGTTTACGTGTCGGTCATCAACACTTGCAGTTTTGGCCGATTCTGGCCCGTTTCATGGACAATTACTCACTGTTTTGGGGTCCCGGACTTATTTCCATGATTGACGAACCCCGGGGCGCGTTTACGTGCCGGTCATAAATACTCGCAGTTTTGGCCGATTTTGGCCAGTTTCGTGGACTATTACTGACGGTTTTGGGGTCCTAGCGTGATTTCCACGATTGACGAACCTCGGGGTGCATTTACATGTCGGTTATCAACACTCGCAGTTTTGATCGATTTTGGCCTGTTTCATGGACTATTACTGAGTATTTTGGTGTCCCGGAATGATTTCCACGATTGACGAACCCCGGGGTGCGTTTACGTGTCGATCATAAACACTCGCAGTTTTGGCCGATTCTGGCCAGTTTCGTGGATTATTACCACTGTTTTGGGGTCCCGGAGTGATTTCCACGATTGACGAACCCCGGGGTGCATTTACGTGTCGGTCATCAACACCCGCAGTTTTGGCCGATTCTGACCCGTTTCGTGGACTATTACTCACTGTTTTGGGGTCCCAGAGTGATTTTCACGATCGACAAACCCCGAGGTGCGTTTACGTGTCGGTCATCAACACTCGCAGTTTTGACCGATTCTGTCCTGTTTCATGGACTATTACTAACTGTATTGGTGTCCCGGACTGATTTCCATGATTGACGAACCCCGAGGTGTGTTTAAGTGTCGGTCATCAACACCCGCAGTTTTGGCCGATTTTGGCCAGTTTCATGGACTATTACTGACGGTTTTGGGGTCCTAGCGTGATTTCCACGATTGACGAACCTTGGGGTGCATTTACATGTCGGTTATCAACACTCGCAGTTTTGACCGATTTTGGCCTGTTTCATGGACTATTACTGAGTATTTTGGTGTCCCGGAATGATTTCCACGATTGACGAACCCCGTGGTGCGTTTACGTGTCGATCATAAACACTCGCAGTTTTGGCCGATTCTGGCCAGTTTCGTGGACTATTACCACTGTTTTGGGGTCCCGGAGTGATTTCCACGATTGACGTATCCCGGGGTGTGCTTATGTGTCGGTCATATACACCCGCAGTTTTGGCCGATTCTGACCCGTTTCGTGGACTATTACACACTGTTTTGGGGTCCTGGAGTGATTTCCACGATTGACGAACCCCGAGTGCGTTTACGTGTCGGTCATCAACACTCGCAGTTTTGACCGATTCTGTCATGTTTCATGGACTATTACTGACTGTATTGGTGTCCCGAACTGATTTCCATGATTGACGAACCTCGAGGTGCATTTACGTGTCGGTCATCAACACCCACAGTTTTGGCCGATTCTGACCCATTTCGTGGACTATTACTCATTGTTTTGGGGTCCCGGAGTGATTTCCATGATTGACGAACCCAGGGGTGCGTTTACGTTTCGGTCATCAACAACCGCAGTTTTGGCCGATCCTGACCCATTTCGTGGACAATTACTCACTGTTTTGGGGTCCCGGGCTTAATTCCATGATTGACGAACCCCGGGGTGTGTTTACGTGTCGGTCATCAACACTTGCAGTTTTGGCCGATTCTGGCCCGTTTCATGGACAATTACTCACTGTTTTGGGGTCCCGGACTTATTTCCATGATTGACAAACCCCGGGGCGCGTTTACGTGCCGGTCATAAATACTCGCAGTTTTGGCCGATTTTGGCCAGTTTCGTGGACTATTACTGACGGTTTTGGGGTCCTAGCGTGATTTCCACGATTGACGAACCTCGGGGTGCATTTACATGTCGGTTATCAACACTCGCAGTTTTGACCGATTTTGGCCTGTTTCATGGACTATTACTGAGTATTTTGGTGTCCCGGAATGATTTCCACGATTGACGAACCCCGGGGTGCGTTTACGTGTCGATCATAAACACTCGCAGTTTTGGCCGATTCTGGCCAGTTTCGTGGACTATTACCACTGTTTTGGGGTCCCGGAGTGATTTCCACGATTGACGAACCCCGGGGTGCATTTACGTGTCGGTCATCAACACCCGCAGTTTTGGCCGATTCTGACCCGTTTCGTGGACTATTACTCACTGTTTTGGGGTCCCAGAGTGATTTTCACGATCGACAAACCCCGAGGTGCGTTTACGTGTCGGTCATCAACACTCGCAGTTTTGACCGATTCTGTCCTGTTTCATGGACTATTACTAACTGTATTGGTGTCCCGGACTGATTTCCATGATTGACGAACCCCGAGGTGTGTTTAAGTGTCGGTCATCAACACCCGCAGTTTTGGCCGATTCTGACCCGTTTCGTGGACTACTCACTGTTTTGGGGCCCAAGAGTGATTTCCACGGTTGACGAAACCCGGGGTGCGTTTACTTGTCGGTCATAAACACTCGCAGTTTTGGCCGATTCTTGCCAGTTTCGTTTACTATTACTCACTGTTTTGGTGTCCCGGTGTGATTTCCACGATTGACGAACCTCGAGGTGCATTTACGTGTCGGTCATCAACACCCGCAGTTTTGGCCGATTCTGACCCATTTCGTGGACTATTACTCATTGTTTTGGGGTCCCGGAGTGATTTCCATGATTGACGAACCCAGGGGTGCGTTTACGTTTCGGTCATCAACAACCGCAGTTTTGGCCGATCCTGACCCATTTCGTGGACAATTACTCACTGTTTTGGGGTCCCGGGCTTAATTCCATGATTGACGAACCCCGGGGTGTGTTTACGTGTCGGTCATCAACACTTGCAGTTTTGGCCGATTCTGGCCCGTTTCATGGACAATTACTCACTGTTTTGGGGTCCCGGACTTATTTCCATGATTGACGAACCCCGGGGCGCGTTTACGTGCCGGTCATAAATACTCGCAGTTTTGGCCGATTTTGGCCAGTTTCGTGGACTATTACTGACGGTTTTGGGGTCCTAGCGTGATTTCCACGATTGACGAACCTCGGGGTGCATTTACATGTCGGTTATCAACACTCGCAGTTTTGACCGATTTTGGCCTGTTTCATGGACTATTACTGAGTATTTTGGTGTCCCGGAATGATTTCCACGATTGACGAACCCCGGGGTGCGTTTACGTGTCGATCATAAACACTCGCAGTTTTGGCCGATTCTGGCCAGTTTCGTGGACTATTACCACTGTTTTGGGGTCCCGGAGTGATTTCCACGATTGACGAACCCCGGGGTGCATTTACGTGTCGGTCATCAACACCCGCAGTTTTGGCCGATTCTGACCCGTTTCGTGGACTATTACTCACTGTTTTGGGGTCCCAGAGTGATTTTCACGATCGACAAACCCCGAGGTGCGTTTACGTGTCGGTCATCAACACTCGCAGTTTTGACCGATTCTGTCCTGTTTCATGGACTATTACTAACTGTATTGGTGTCCCGGACTGATTTCCATGATTGACGAACCCCGAGGTGTGTTTAAGTGTCGGTCATCAACACCCGCAGTTTTGGCCGATTTTGGCCAGTTTCATGGACTATTACTGACGGTTTTGGGGTCCTAGCGTGATTTCCACGATTGACGAACCTTGGGGTGCATTTACATGTCGGTTATCAACACTCGCAGTTTTGACCGATTTTGGCCTGTTTCATGGACTATTACTGAGTATTTTGGTGTCCCGGAATGATTTCCACGATTGACGAACCCCGTGGTGCGTTTACGTGTCGATCATAAACACTCGCAGTTTTGGCCGATTCTGGCCAGTTTCGTGGACTATTACCACTGTTTTGGGGTCCCGGAGTGATTTCCACGATTGACGTATCCCGGGGTGTGCTTATGTGTCGGTCATATACACCCGCAGTTTTGGCCGATTCTGACCCGTTTCGTGGACTATTACACACTGTTTTGGGGTCCTGGAGTGATTTCCACGATTGACGAACCCCGAGTGCGTTTACGTGTCGGTCATCAACACTCGCAGTTTTGACCGATTCTATCATGTTTCATGGACTATTACTGACTGTATTGGTGTCCCGAACTGATTTCCATGATTGACGAACCTCGAGGTGCATTTACGTGTCGGTCATCAACACCCGCAGTTTTGGCCGATTCTGACCCATTTCGTGGACTATTACTCATTGTTTTGGGGTCCCGGAGTGATTTCCATGATTGACGAACCCAGGGGTGCGTTTACGTTTCGGTCATCAACAACCGCAGTTTTGGCCGATCCTGACCCATTTCGTGGACAATTACTCACTGTTTTGGGGTCCCGGGCTTAATTCCATGATTGACGAACCCCGGGGTGTGTTTACGTGTCGGTCATCAACACTTGCAGTTTTGGCCGATTCTGGCCCGTTTCATGGACAATTACTCACTGTTTTGGGGTCCCGGACTTATTTCCATGATTGACAAACCCCGGGGCGCGTTTACGTGCCGGTCATAAATACTCGCAGTTTTGGCCGATTTTGGCCAGTTTCGTGGACTATTACTGACGGTTTTGGGGTCCTAGCGTGATTTCCACGATTGACGAACCTCGGGGTGCATTTACATGTCGGTTATCAACACTCGCAGTTTTGACCGATTTTGGCCTGTTTCATGGATTATTACTGAGTATTTTGGTGTCCCGGAATGATTTCCACGATTGACGAACCCCGGGGTGCGTTTACGTGTCGATCATAAACACTCGCAGTTTTGGCCGATTCTGGCCAGTTTCGTGGACTATTACCACTGTTTTGGGGTCCCGGAGTGATTTCCACGATTGACGAACCCCGGGGTGCATTTACGTGTCGGTCATCAACACCCGCAGTTTTGGCCGATTCTGACCCGTTTCGTGGACTATTACTCACTGTTTTGGGGTCCCAGAGTGATTTTCACGATCGACAAACCCCGAGGTGCGTTTACGTGTCGGTCATCAACACTCACAGTTTTGACCGATTCTGTCCTGTTTCATGGACTATTACTAACTGTATTGGTGTCCCGGACTGATTTCCATGATTGACGAACCCCGAGGTGTGTTTAAGTGTCGGTCATCAACACCCGCAGTTTTGGCCGATTCTGACCCGTTTCGTGGACTACTCACTGTTTTGGGGCCCAAGAGTGATTTCCACGGTTGACGAAACCCGGGGTGCGTTTACTTGTCGGTCATAAACACTCGCAGTTTTGGCCGATTCTTGCCAGTTTCGTTTACTATTACTCACTGTTTTGGTGTCCCGGTGTGATTTCCACGATTGACGAACCTCGAGGTGCATTTACGTGTCGGTCATCAACACCCGCAGTTTTGGCCGATTCTGACCCATTTCGTGGACTATTACTCATTGTTTTGGGGTCCCGGAGTGATTTCCATGATTGACGAACCCAGGGGTGCGTTTACGTTTCGGTCATCAACAACCGCAGTTTTGGCCGATCCTGACCCATTTCGTGGACAATTACTCACTGTTTTGGGGTCCCGGGCTTAATTCCATGATTGACGAACCCCGGGGTGTGTTTACGTGTCGGTCATCAACACTTGCAGTTTTGGCCGATTCTGGCCCGTTTCATGGACAATTACTCACTGTTTTGGGGTCCCGGACTTATTTCCATGATTGACGAACCCCGGGGCGCGTTTACGTGCCGGTCATAAATACTCGCAGTTTTGGCCGATTTTGGCCAGTTTCGTGGACTATTACTGACGGTTTTGGGGTCCTAGCGTGATTTCCACGATTGACGAACCTCGGGGTGCATTTACATGTCGGTTATCAACACTCGCAGTTTTGACCGATTTTGGCCTGTTTCATGGACTATTACTGAGTATTTTGGTGTCCCGGAATGATTTCCACGATTGACGAACCCCGGGGTGCGTTTACGTGTCGATCATAAACACTCGCAGTTTTGGCCGATTCTGGCCAGTTTCGTGGACTATTACCACTGTTTTGGGGTCCCGGAGTGATTTCCACGATTGACGAACCCCGGGGTGCATTTACGTGTCGGTCATCAACACCCGCAGTTTTGGCCGATTCTGACCCGTTTCGTGGACTATTACTCACTGTTTTGGGGTCCCAGAGTGATTTTCACGATCGACAAACCCCGAGGTGCGTTTACGTGTCGGTCATCAACACTCACAGTTTTGACCGATTCTGTCCTGTTTCATGGACTATTACTAACTGTATTGGTGTCCCGGACTGATTTCCATGATTGACGAACCCCGAGGTGTGTTTAAGTGTCGGTCATCAACACCCGCAGTTTTGGCCGATTCTGACCCGTTTCGTGGACTACTCACTGTTTTGGGGCCCAAGAGTGATTTCCACGGTTGACGAAACCCGGGGTGCGTTTACTTGTCGGTCATAAACACTCGCAGTTTTGGCCGATTCTTGCCAGTTTCGTTTACTATTACTCACTGTTTTGGTGTCCCGGTGTGATTTCCACGATTGACGAACCTCGAGGTGCATTTACGTGTCGGTCATCAACACCCGCAGTTTTGGCCGATTCTGACCCATTTCGTGGACTATTACTCATTGTTTTGGGGTCCCGGAGTGATTTCCATGATTGACGAACCCAGGGGTGCGTTTACGTTTCGGTCATCAACAACCGCAGTTTTGGCCGATCCTGACCCATTTCGTGGACAATTACTCACTGTTTTGGGGTCCCGGGCTTAATTCCATGATTGACGAACCCCGGGGTGTGTTTACGTGTCGGTCATCAACACTTGCAGTTTTGGCCGATTCTGGCCCGTTTCATGGACAATTACTCACTGTTTTGGGGTCCCGGACTTATTTCCATGATTGACGAACCCCGGGGCGCGTTTACGTGCCGGTCATAAATACTCGCAGTTTTGGCCGATTTTGGCCAGTTTCGTGGACTATTACTGACGGTTTTGGGGTCCTAGCGTGATTTCCACGATTGACGAACCTCGGGGTGCATTTACATGTCGGTTATCAACACTCGCAGTTTTGACCGATTTTGGCCTGTTTCATGGACTATTACTGAGTATTTTGGTGTCCCGGAATGATTTCCACGATTGACGAACCCCGGGGTGCGTTTACGTGTCGATCATAAACACTCGCAGTTTTGGCCGATTCTGGCCAGTTTCGTGGACTATTACCACTGTTTTGGGGTCCCGGAGTGATTTCCACGATTGACGAACCCCGGGGTGCATTTACGTGTCGGTCATCAACACCCGCAGTTTTGGCCGATTCTGACCCGTTTCGTGGACTATTACTCACTGTTTTGGGGTCCCAGAGTGATTTTCACGATCGACAAACCCCGAGGTGCGTTTACGTGTCGGTCATCAACACTCGCAGTTTTGACCGATTCTGTCCTGTTTCATGGACTATTACTAACTGTATTGGTGTCCCGGACTGATTTCCATGATTGACGAACCCCGAGGTGTGTTTAAGTGTCGGTCATCAACACCCGCAGTTTTGGCCGATTCTGACCCGTTTCGTGGACTACTCACTGTTTTGGGGCCCAAGAGTGATTTCCACGGTTGACGAACCCCGGGGTGCGTTTACTTGTCGGTCATAAACACTCGCAGTTTTGGCCGATTCTTGCCAGTTTCGTTTACTATTACTCACTGTTTTGGTGTCCCGGTGTGATTTCCACGATTGACGAACCTCGAGGTGCATTTACGTGTCGGTCATCAACACCCGCAGTTTTGGCCGATTCTGACCCATTTCGTGGACTATTACTCATTGTTTTGGGGTCCCGGAGTGATTTCCATGATTGACGAACCCAGGGGTGCGTTTACGTTTCGGTCATCAACAACCGCAGTTTTGGCCGATCCTGACCCATTTCGTGGACAATTACTCACTGTTTTGGGGTCCCGGGCTTAATTCCATGATTGACGAACCCCGGGGTGTGTTTACGTGTCGGTCATCAACACTTGCAGTTTTGGCCGATTCTGGCCCGTTTCATGGACAATTACTCACTGTTTTGGGGTCCCGAACTTATTTCCATGATTGACGAACCCCGGGGCGCGTTTACGTGCCGGTCATAAATACTCGCAGTTTTGGCCGATTTTGGCCAGTTTCGTGGACTATTACTGACGGTTTTGGGGTCCTAGCGTGATTTCCACGATTGACGAACCTCGGGGTGCATTTACATGTCGGTTATCAACACTCGCAGTTTTGACCGATTTTGGCCTGTTTCATGGACTATTACTGAGTATTTTGGTGTCCCGGAATAATTTCCACGATTGACGAACCCCGGGGTGCGTTTACGTGTCGATCATAAACACTCGCAGTTTTGGCCGATTCTGGCCAGTTTCGTGGACTATTACCACTGTTTTGGGGTCCCGGAGTGATTTCCACGATTGACGAACCCCGGGGTGCATTTACGTGTCGGTCATCAACACCCGCAGTTTTGGCCGATTCTGACCCGTTTCGTGGACTATTACTCACTGTTTTGGGGTCCCAGAGTGATTTTCACGATCGACAAACCCCGAGGTGCGTTTACGTGTTGGTCATCAACACTCGCAGTTTTGACCGATTCTGTCCTGTTTCATGGACTATTACTAACTGTATTGGTGTCCCGGACTGATTTCCATGATTGACGAACCCCGAGGTGTGTTTAAGTGTCGGTCATCAACACCCGCAGTTTTGGCCGATTTTGGCCAGTTTCATGGACTATTACTGACGGTTTTGGGGTCCTAGCGTGATTTCCACGATTGACGAACCTTGGGGTGCATTTACATGTCGGTTATCAACACTCGCAGTTTTGACCGATTTTGGCCTGTTTCATGGACTATTACTGAGTATTTTGGTGTCCCGGAATGATTTCCACGATTGACGAACCCCGGGGTGCGTTTACGTGTCGATCATAAACACTCGCAGTTTTGGCCGATTCTGGCCAGTTTCGTGGACTATTACCACTGTTTTGGGGTCCCGGAGTGATTTCCACGATTGACGAACCCCGGGGTGCATTTACGTGTCGGTCATCAACACCCGCAGTTTTGGCCGATTCTGACCCGTTTCGTGGACTATTACTCACTGTTTTGGGGTCCCAGAGTGATTTTCACGATCGACAAACCCCGAGGTGCGTTTACGTGTCGGTCATCAACACTCGCAGTTTTGACCGATTCTGTCCTGTTTCATGGACTATTACTAACTGTATTGGTGTCCCGGACTGATTTCCATGATTGACGAACCCCGAGGTGTGTTTAAGTGTCGGTCATCAACACCCGCAGTTTTGGCCGATTCTGACCCGTTTCGTGGACTACTCACTGTTTTGGGGCCCAAGAGTGATTTCCACGGTTGACGAACCCCGGGGTGCGTTTACTTGTCGGTCATAAACACTCGCAGTTTTGGCCGATTCTTGCCAGTTTCGTTTACTATTACTCACTGTTTTGGTGTCCCGGTGTGATTTCCACGATTGACGAACCTCGAGGTGCATTTACGTGTCGGTCATCAACACCCGCAGTTTTGGCCGATTCTGACCCATTTCGTGGACTATTACTCATTGTTTTGGGGTCCCGGAGTGATTTCCATGATTGACGAACCCAGGGGTGCGTTTACGTTTCGGTCATCAACAACCGCAGTTTTGGCCGATCCTGACCCATTTCGTGGACAATTACTCACTGTTTTGGGGTCCCGGGCTTAATTCCATGATTGACGAACCCCGGGGTGTGTTTACGTGTCGGTCATCAACACTTGCAGTTTTGGCCGATTCTGGCCCGTTTCATGGACAATTACTCACTGTTTTGGGGTCCCGGACTTATTTCCATGATTGACGAACCCCGGGGCGCGTTTACGTGCCGGTCATAAATACTCGCAGTTTTGGCCGATTTTGGCCAGTTTCGTGGACTATTACTGACGGTTTTGGGGTCCTAGCGTGATTTCCACGATTGACGAACCTCGGGGTGCATTTACATGTCGGTTATCAACACTCGCAGTTTTGACCGATTTTGGCCTGTTTCATGGACTATTACTGAGTATTTTGGTGTCCCGGAATAATTTCCACGATTGACGAACCCCGGGGTGCGTTTACGTGTCGATCATAAACACTCGCAGTTTTGGCCGATTCTGGCCAGTTTCGTGGACTATTACCACTGTTTTGGGGTCCCGGAGTGATTTCCACGATTGACGAACCCCGGGGTGCATTTACGTGTCGGTCATCAACACCCGCAGTTTTGGCCGATTCTGACCCGTTTCGTGGACTATTACTCACTGTTTTGGGGTCCCAGAGTGATTTTCACGATCGACAAACCCCGAGGTGCGTTTACGTGTTGGTCATCAACACTCGCAGTTTTGACCGATTCTGTCCTGTTTCATGGACTATTACTAACTGTATTGGTGTCCCGGACTGATTTCCATGATTGACGAACCCCGAGGTGTGTTTAAGTGTCGGTCATCAACACCCGCAGTTTTGGCCGATTTTGGCCAGTTTCATGGACTATTACTGACGGTTTTGGGGTCCTAGCGTGATTTCCACGATTGACGAACCTTGGGGTGCATTTACATGTCGGTTATCAACACTCGCAGTTTTGACCGATTTTGGCCTGTTTCATGGACTATTACTGAGTATTTTGGTGTCCCGGAATGATTTCCACGATTGACGAACCCCGGGGTGCGTTTACGTGTCGATCATAAACACTCGCAGTTTTGGCCGATTCTGGCCAGTTTCGTGGACTATTACCACTGTTTTGGGGTCCCGGAGTGATTTCCACGATTGACGAACCCCGGGGTGCATTTACGTGTCGGTCATCAACACCCGCAGTTTTGGCCGATTCTGACCCGTTTCGTGGACTATTACTCACTGTTTTGGGGTCCCAGAGTGATTTTCACGATCGACAAACCCCGAGGTGCGTTTACGTGTCGGTCATCAACACTCGCAGTTTTGACCGATTCTGTCCTGTTTCATGGACTATTACTAACTGTATTGGTGTCCCGGACTGATTTCCATGATTGACGAACCCCGAGGTGTGTTTAAGTGTCGGTCATCAACACCCGCAGTTTTGGCCGATTCTGACCCGTTTCGTGGACTACTCACTGTTTTGGGGCCCAAGAGTGATTTCCACGGTTGACGAACCCCGGGGTGCGTTTACTTGTCGGTCATAAACACTCGCAGTTTTGGCCGATTCTTGCCAGTTTCGTTTACTATTACTCACTGTTTTGGTGTCCCGGTGTGATTTCCACGATTGACGAACCTCGAGGTGCATTTACGTGTCGGTCATCAACACCCGCAGTTTTGGCCGATTCTGACCCATTTCGTGGACTATTACTCATTGTTTTGGGGTCCCGGAGTGATTTCCATGATTGACGAACCCAGGGGTGCGTTTACGTTTCGGTCATCAACAACCGCAGTTTTGGCCGATCCTGACCCATTTCGTGGACAATTACTCACTGTTTTGGGGTCCCGGGCTTAATTCCATGATTGACGAACCCCGGGGTGTGTTTACGTGTCGGTCATCAACACTTGCAGTTTTGGCCGATTCTGGCCCGTTTCATGGACAATTACTCACTGTTTTGGGGTCCCGGACTTATTTCCATGATTGACGAACCCCGGGGCGCGTTTACGTGCCGGTCATAAATACTCGCAGTTTTGGCCGATTTTGGCCAGTTTCGTGGACTATTACTGACGGTTTTGGGGTCCTAGCGTGATTTCCACGATTGACGAACCTCGGGGTGCATTTACATGTCGGTTATCAACACTCGCAGTTTTGACCGATTTTGGCCTGTTTCATGGACTATTACTGAGTATTTTGGTGTCCCGGAATGATTTCCACGATTGACGAACCCCGGGGTGCGTTTACGTGTCGATCATAAACACTCGCAGTTTTGGCCGATTCTGGCCAGTTTTGTGGACTATTACCACTGTTTTGGGGTCCCGGAGTGATTTCCACGATTGACGAACCCCGGGGTGCATTTACGTGTCGGTCATCAACACCCGCAGTTTTGGCCGATTCTGACCCGTTTCGTGGACTATTACTCACTGTTTTGGGGTCCCAGAGTGATTTTCACGATCGACAAACCCCGAGGTGCGTTTACGTGTTGGTCATCAACACTCGCAGTTTTGACCGATTCTGTCCTGTTTCATGGACTATTACTAACTGTATTGGTGTCCCGGACTGATTTCCATGATTGACGAACCCCGAGGTGTGTTTAAGTGTCGGTCATCAACACCCGCAGTTTTGGCCGATTTTGGCCAGTTTCATGGACTATTACTGACGGTTTTGGGGTCCTAGCGTGATTTCCACGATTGACGAACCTTGGGGTGCATTTACATGTCGGTTATCAACACTCGCAGTTTTGACCGATTTTGGCCTGTTTCATGGACTATTACTGAGTATTTTGGTGTCCCGGAATGATTTCCACGATTGACGAACCCCGGGGTGCGTTTACGTGTCGATCATAAACACTCGCAGTTTTGGCCGATTCTGGCCAGTTTCGTGGACTATTACCACTGTTTTGGGGTCCCGGAGTGATTTCCACGATTGACGAACCCCGGGGTGCATTTACGTGTCGGTCATCAACACCCGCAGTTTTGGCCGATTCTGACCCGTTTCGTGGACTATTACTCACTGTTTTGGGGCCCCAGAGTGATTTTCACGATCGACAAACCCCGAGGTGCGTTTACGTGTCGGTCATCAACACTCGCAGTTTTGACCGATTCTGTCCTGTTTCATGGACTATTACTAACTGTATTGGTGTCCCGGACTGATTTCCATGATTGACGAACCCCGAGGTGTGTTTAAGTGTCGGTCATCAACACCCGCAGTTTTGGCCGATTCTGACCCGTTTCGTGGACTACTCACTGTTTTGGGGCCCAAGAGTGATTTCCACGGTTGACGAACCCCGGGGTGCGTTTACTTGTCGGTCATAAACACTCGCAGTTTTGGCCGATTCTTGCCAGTTTCGTTTACTATTACCACTGTTTTGGGGTCCCGGAGTGATTTCCACGATTGACGAACCCCGGGGTGCATTTACGTGTCGGTCATCAACACCCGCAGTTTTGGCCGATTCTGACCCGTTTCGTGGACTATTACTCACTGTTTTGGGGTCCCAGAGTGATTTTCACGATCGACAAACCCCGAGGTGCGTTTACGTGTCGGTCATCAACACTCGCAGTTTTGACCGATTCTGTCCTGTTTCATGGACTATTACTAACTGTATTGGTGTCCCGGACTGATTTCCATGATTGACGAACCCCGAGGTGTGTTTAAGTGTCGGTCATCAACACCCGCAGTTTTGGCCGATTCTGACCCGTTTCGTGGACTACTCACTGTTTTGGGGCCCAAGAGTGATTTCCACGGTTGACGAACCCCGGGGTGCGTTTACTTGTCGGTCATAAACACTCGCAGTTTTGGCCGATTCTTGCCAGTTTCGTTTACTATTACTCACTGTTTTGGTGTCCCGGTGTGATTTCCACGATTGACGAACCTCGAGGTGCATTTACGTGTCGGTCATCAACACCCGCAGTTTTGGCCGATTCTGACCCATTTCGTGGACTATTACTCATTGTTTTGGGGTCCCGGAGTGATTTCCATGATTGACGAACCCAGGGGTGCGTTTACGTTTCGGTCATCAACAACCGCAGTTTTGGCCGATCCTGACCCATTTCGTGGACAATTACTCACTGTTTTGGGGTCCCGGGCTTAATTCCATGATTGACGAACCCCGGGGTGTGTTTACGTGTCGGTCATCAACACTTGCAGTTTTGGCCGATTCTGGCCCGTTTCATGGACAATTACTCACTGTTTTGGGGTCCCGGACTTATTTCCATGATTGACGAACCCCGGGGCGCGTTTACGTGCCGGTCATAAATACTCGCAGTTTTGGCCGATTTTGGCCAGTTTCGTGGACTATTACTGACGGTTTTGGGGTCCTAGCGTGATTTCCACGATGGACGAACCTCGGGGTGCATTTACATGTCGGTTATCAACACTCGCAGTTTTGACCGATTTTGGCCTGTTTCATGGACTATTACTGAGTATTTTGGTGTCCCGGAATGATTTCCACGATTGACGAACCCCGGGGTGCGTTTACGTGTCGATCATAAACACTCGCAGTTTTGGCCGATTCTGGCCAGTTTCGTGGACTATTACCACTGTTTTGGGGTCCCGGAGTGATTTCCACGATTGACGAACCCCGGGGTGCATTTACGTGTCGGTCATCAACACCCGCAGTTTTGGCCGATTCTGACCCGTTTCGTGGACTATTACTCACTGTTTTGGGGTCCCAGAGTGATTTTCACGATCGACAAACCCCGAGGTGCGTTTACGTGTTGGTCATCAACACTCGCAGTTTTGACCGATTCTGTCCTGTTTCATGGACTATTACTAACTGTATTGGTGTCCCGGACTGATTTCCATGATTGACGAACCCCGAGGTGTGTTTAAGTGTCGGTCATCAACACCCGCAGTTTTGGCCGATTTTGGCCAGTTTCATGGACTATTACTGACGGTTTTGGGGTCCTAGCGTGATTTCCACGATTGACGAACCTCGGGGTGCATTTACATGTCGGTTATCAACACTCGCAGTTTTGACCGATTTTGGCCTGTTTCATGGACTATTACTGAGTATTTTGGTGTCCCGGAATGATTTCCACGATTGACGAACCCCGGGGTGCGTTTACGTGTCGATCATAAACACTCGCAGTTTTGGCCGATTCTGGCCAGTTTCGTGGACTATTACCACTGTTTTGGGGTCCCGGAGTGATTTCCACGATTGACGAACCCCGGGGTGCATTTACGTGTCGGTCATCAACACCCGCAGTTTTGGCCGATTCTGACCCGTTTCGTGGACTATTACTCACTGTTTTGGGGTCCCAGAGTGATTTTCACGATCGACAAACCCCGAGGTGCGTTTACGTGTCGGTCATCAACACTCGCAGTTTTGACCGATTCTGTCCTGTTTCATGGACTATTACTAACTGTATTGGTGTCCCGGACTGATTTCCATGATTGACGAACCCCGAGGTGTGTTTAAGTGTCGGTCATCAACACCCGCAGTTTTGGCCGATTCTGACCCGTTTCGTGGACTACTCACTGTTTTGGGGCCCAAGAGTGATTTCCACGGTTGACGAACCCCGGGGTGCGTTTACTTGTCGGTCATAAACACTCGCAGTTTTGGCCGATTCTTGCCAGTTTCGTTTACTATTACTCACTGTTTTGGTGTCCCGGTGTGATTTCCACGATTGACGAACCTCGAGGTGCATTTACGTGTCGGTCATCAACACCCGCAGTTTTGGCCGATTCTGACCCATTTCGTGGACTATTACTCATTGTTTTGGGGTCCCGGAGTGATTTCCATGATTGACGAACCCAGGGGTGCGTTTACGTTTCGGTCATCAACAACCGCAGTTTTGGCCGATCCTGACCCATTTCGTGGACAATTACTCACTGTTTTGGGGTCCCGGGCTTAATTCCATGATTGACGAACCCCGGGGTGTGTTTACGTGTCGGTCATCAACACTTGCAGTTTTGGCCGATTCTGGCCCGTTTCATGGACAATTACTCACTGTTTTGGGGTCCCGGACTTATTTCCATGATTGACGAACCCCGGGGCGCGTTTACGTGCCGGTCATAAATACTCGCAGTTTTGGCCGATTTTGGCCAGTTTCGTGGACTATTACTGACGGTTTTGGGGTCCTAGCGTGATTTCCACGATTGACGAACCTCGGGGTGCATTTACATGTCGGTTATCAACACTCGCAGTTTTGACCGATTTTGGCCTGTTTCATGGACTATTACTGAGTATTTTGGTGTCCCGGAATGATTTCCACGATTGACGAACCCCGGGGTGCGTTTACGTGTCGATCATAAACACTCGCAGTTTTGGCCGATTCTGGCCAGTTTCGTGGACTATTACCACTGTTTTGGGGTCCCGGAGTGATTTCCACGATTGACGAACCCCGGGGTGCATTTACGTGTCGGTCATCAACACCCGCAGTTTTGGCCGATTCTGACCCGTTTCGTGGACTATTACTCACTGTTTTGGGGTCCCAGAGTGATTTTCACGATCGACAAACCCCGAGGTGCGTTTACGTGTCGGTCATCAACACTCGCAGTTTTGACCGATTCTGTCCTGTTTCATGGACTATTACTAACTGTATTGGTGTCCCGGACTGATTTCCATGATTGACGAACCCCGAGGTGTGTTTAAGTGTCGGTCATCAACACCCGCAGTTTTGGCCGATTTTGGCCAGTTTCATGGACTATTACTGACGGTTTTGGGGTCCTAGCGTGATTTCCACGATTGACGAACCTTGGGGTGCATTTACATGTCGGTTATCAACACTCGCAGTTTTGACCGATTTTGGCCTGTTTCATGGACTATTACTGAGTATTTTGGTGTCCCGGAATGATTTCCACGATTGACGAACCCCGTGGTGCGTTTACGTGTCGATCATAAACACTCGCAGTTTTGGCCGATTCTGGCCAGTTTCGTGGACTATTACCACTGTTTTGGGGTCTCGGAGTGATTTCCACGATTGACGTATCCCGGGGTGTGCTTATGTGTCGGTCATATACACCCGCAGTTTTGGCCGATTCTGACCCGTTTCGTGGACTATTACACACTGTTTTGGGGTCCTGGAGTGATTTCCACGATTGACGAACCCCGAGTGCGTTTACGTGTCGGTCATCAACACTCGCAGTTTTGACCGATTCTGTCATGTTTCATGGACTATTACTGACTGTATTGGTGTCCCGAACTGATTTCCATGATTGACGAACCTCGAGGTGCATTTACGTGTCGGTCATCAACACCCGCAGTTTTGGCCGATTCTGACCCATTTCGTGGACTATTACTCATTGTTTTGGGGTCCCGGAGTGATTTCCATGATTGACGAACCCAGGGGTGCGTTTACGTTTCGGTCATCAACAACCGCAGTTTTGGCCGATCCTGACCCATTTCGTGGACAATTACTCACTGTTTTGGGGTCCCGGGCTTAATTCCATGATTGACGAACCCCGGGGTGTGTTTACGTGTCGGTCATCAACACTTGCAGTTTTGGCCGATTCTGGCCCGTTTCATGGACAATTACTCACTGTTTTGGGGTCCCGGACTTATTTCCATGATTGACAAACCCCGGGGCGCGTTTACGTGCCGGTCATAAATACTCGCAGTTTTGGCCGATTTTGGCCAGTTTCGTGGACTATTACTGACGGTTTTGGGGTCCTAGCGTGATTTCCACGATTGACGAACCTCGGGGTGCATTTACATGTCGGTTATCAACACTCGCAGTTTTGACCGATTTTGGCCTGTTTCATGGACTATTACTGAGTATTTTGGTGTCCCGGAATGATTTCCACGATTGACGAACCCCGGGGTGCGTTTACGTGTCGATCATAAACACTCGCAGTTTTGGCCGATTCTGGCCAGTTTCGTGGACTATTACCACTGTTTTGGGGTCCCGGAGTGATTTCCACGATTGACGAACCCCGGGGTGCATTTACGTGTCGGTCATCAACACCCGCAGTTTTGGCCGATTCTGACCCGTTTCGTGGACTATTACTCACTGTTTTGGGGTCCCAGAGTGATTTTCACGATCGACAAACCCCGAGGTGCGTTTACGTGTCGGTCATCAACACTCGCAGTTTTGACCGATTCTGTCCTGTTTCATGGACTATTACTAACTGTATTGGTGTCCCGGACTGATTTCCATGATTGACGAACCCCGAGGTGTGTTTAAGTGTCGGTCATCAACACCCGCAGTTTTGGCCGATTCTGACCCGTTTCGTGGACTACTCACTGTTTTGGGGCCCATGAGTGATTTCCACGGTTGACGAACCCCGGGGTGCGTTTACTTGTCGGTCATAAACACTCGCAGTTTTGGCCGATTCTTGCCAGTTTCGTTTACTATTACTCACTGTTTTGGTGTCCCGGTGTGATTTCCACGATTGACGAACCTCGAGGTGCATTTACGTGTCGGTCATCAACACCCGCAGTTTTGGCCGATTCTGACCCATTTCGTGGACTATTACTCATTGTTTTGGGGTCCCGGAGTGATTTCCATGATTGACGAACCCAGGGGTGCGTTTACGTTTCGGTCATCAACAACCGCAGTTTTGGCCGATCCTGACCCATTTCGTGGACAATTACTCACTGTTTTGGGGTCCCGGGCTTAATTCCATGATTGACGAACCCCGGGGTGTGTTTACGTGTCGGTCATCAACACTTGCAGTTTTGGCCGATTCTGGCCCGTTTCATGGACAATTACTCACTGTTTTGGGGTCCCGGACTTATTTCCATGATTGACGAACCCCGGGGCGCGTTTACGTGCCGGTCATAAATACTCGCAGTTTTGGCCGATTTTGGCCAGTTTCGTGGACTATTACTGACGGTTTTGGGGTCCTAGCGTGATTTCCACGATTGACGAACCTCGGGGTGCATTTACATGTCGGTTATCAACACTCGCAGTTTTGACCGATTTTGGCCTGTTTCATGGACTATTACTGAGTATTTTGGTGTCCCGGAATGATTTCCACGATTGACGAACCCCGGGGTGCGTTTACGTGTCGATCATAAACACTCGCAGTTTTGGCCGATTCTGGCCAGTTTCGTGGACTATTACCACTGTTTTGGGGTCCCGGAGTGATTTCCACGATTGACGAACCCCGGGGTGCATTTACGTGTCGGTCATCAACACCCGCAGTTTTGGCCGATTCTGACCCGTTTCGTGGACTATTACTCACTGTTTTGGGGTCCCAGAGTGATTTTCACGATCGACAAACCCCGAGGTGCGTTTACGTGTCGGTCATCAACACTCGCAGTTTTGACCGATTCTGTCCTGTTTCATGGACTATTACTAACTGTATTGGTGTCCCGGACTGATTTCCATGATTGACGAACCCCGAGGTGTGTTTAAGTGTCGGTCATCAACACCCGCAGTTTTGGCCGATTCTGACCCGTTTCGTGGACTACTCACTGTTTTGGGGCCCATGAGTGATTTCCACGGTTGACGAACCCCGGGGTGCGTTTACTTGTCGGTCATAAACACTCGCAGTTTTGGCCGATTCTTGCCAGTTTCGTTTACTATTACTCACTGTTTTGGTGTCCCGGTGTGATTTCCACGATTGACGAACCTCGAGGTGCATTTACGTGTCGGTCATCAACACCCGCAGTTTTGGCCGATTCTGACCCATTTCGTGGACTATTACTCATTGTTTTGGGGTCCCGGAGTGATTTCCATGATTGACGAACCCAGGGGTGCGTTTACGTTTCGGTCATCAACAACCGCAGTTTTGGCCGATCCTGACCCATTTCGTGGACAATTACTCACTGTTTTGGGGTCCCGGGCTTAATTCCATGATTGACGAACCCCGGGGTGTGTTTACGTGTCGGTCATCAACACTTGCAGTTTTGGCCGATTCTGGCCCGTTTCATGGACAATTACTCACTGTTTTGGGGTCCCGGACTTATTTCCATGATTGACGAACCCCGGGGCGCGTTTACGTGCCGGTCATAAATACTCGCAGTTTTGGCCGATTTTGGCCAGTTTCGTGGACTATTACTGACGGTTTTGGGGTCCTAGCGTGATTTCCACGATTGACGAACCTCGGGGTGCATTTACATGTCGGTTATCAACACTCGCAGTTTTGACCGATTTTGGCCTGTTTCATGGACTATTACTGAGTATTTTGGTGTCCCGGAATGATTTCCACGATTGACGAACCCCGGGGTGCGTTTACGTGTCGATCATAAACACTCGCAGTTTTGGCCGATTCTGGCCAGTTTCGTGGACTATTACCACTGTTTTGGGGTCCCGGAGTGATTTCCACGATTGACGAACCCCGGGGTGCATTTACGTGTCGGTCATCAACACCCGCAGTTTTGGCCGATTCTGACCCGTTTCGTGGACTATTACTCACTGTTTTGGGGTCCCAGAGTGATTTTCACGATCGACAAACCCCGAGGTGCGTTTACGTGTCGGTCATCAACACTCGCAGTTTTGACCGATTCTGTCCTGTTTCATGGACTATTACTAACTGTATTGGTGTCCCGGACTGATTTCCATGATTGACGAACCCCGAGGTGTGTTTAAGTGTCGGTCATCAACACCCGCAGTTTTGGCCGATTTTGGCCAGTTTCATGGACTATTACTGACGGTTTTGGGGTCCTAGCGTGATTTCCACGATTGACGAACCTTGGGGTGCATTTACATGTCGGTTATCAACACTCGCAGTTTTGACCGATTTTGGCCTGTTTCATGGACTATTACTGAGTATTTTGGTGTCCCGGAATGATTTCCACGATTGACGAACCCCGTGGTGCGTTTACGTGTCGATCATAAACACTCGCAGTTTTGGCCGATTCTGGCCAGTTTCGTGGACTATTACCACTGTTTTGGGGTCTCGGAGTGATTTCCACGATTGACGTATCCCGGGGTGTGCTTATGTGTCGGTCATATACACCCGCAGTTTTGGCCGATTCTGACCCGTTTCGTGGACTATTACACACTGTTTTGGGGTCCTGGAGTGATTTCCACGATTGACGAACCCCGAGTGCGTTTACGTGTCGGTCATCAACACTCGCAGTTTTGACCGATTCTGTCATGTTTCATGGACTATTACTGACTGTATTGGTGTCCCGAACTGATTTCCATGATTGACGAACCTCGAGGTGCATTTACGTGTCGGTCATCAACACCCGCAGTTTTGGCCGATTCTGACCCATTTCGTGGACTATTACTCATTGTTTTGGGGTCCCGGAGTGATTTCCATGATTGACGAACCCAGGGGTGCGTTTACGTTTCGGTCATCAACAACCGCAGTTTTGGCCGATCCTGACCCATTTCGTGGACAATTACTCACTGTTTTGGGGTCCCGGGCTTAATTCCATGATTGACGAACCCCGGGGTGTGTTTACGTGTCGGTCATCAACACTTGCAGTTTTGGCCGATTCTGGCCCGTTTCATGGACAATTACTCACTGTTTTGGGGTCCCGGACTTATTTCCATGATTGACAAACCCCGGGGCGCGTTTACGTGCCGGTCATAAATACTCGCAGTTTTGGCCGATTTTGGCCAGTTTCGTGGACTATTACTGACGGTTTTGGGGTCCTAGCGTGATTTCCACGATTGACGAACCTCGGGGTGCATTTACATGTCGGTTATCAACACTCGCAGTTTTGACCGATTTTGGCCTGTTTCATGGACTATTACTGAGTATTTTGGTGTCCCGGAATGATTTCCACGATTGACGAACCCCGGGGTGCGTTTACGTGTCGATCATAAACACTCGCAGTTTTGGCCGATTCTGGCCAGTTTCGTGGACTATTACCACTGTTTTGGGGTCCCGGAGTGATTTCCACGATTGACGAACCCCGGGGTGCATTTACGTGTCGGTCATCAACACCCGCAG
This sequence comes from Aegilops umbellulata, assembly GCA_032464435.1. Taxonomy (NCBI): domain Eukaryota; kingdom Viridiplantae; phylum Streptophyta; class Magnoliopsida; order Poales; family Poaceae; genus Aegilops; species Aegilops umbellulata. Next base: position 385,981 of record CP136057.1, on the reverse strand, counting down.
TTTTGGCCGATTCTGACCCGTTTCGTGGACTATTACTCACTGTTTTGGGGTCCCAGAGTGATTTTCACGATCGACAAACCCCGAGGTGCGTTTACGTGTCGGTCATCAACACTCGCAGTTTTGACCGATTCTGTCCTGTTTCATGGACTATTACTAACTGTATTGGTGTCCCGGACTGATTTCCATGATTGACGAACCCCGAGGTGTGTTTAAGTGTCGGTCATCAACACCCGCAGTTTTGGCCGATTCTGACCCGTTTCGTGGACTACTCACTGTTTTGGGGCCCATGAGTGATTTCCACGGTTGACGAACCCCGGGGTGCGTTTACTTGTCGGTCATAAACACTCGCAGTTTTGGCCGATTCTTGCCAGTTTCGTTTACTATTACTCACTGTTTTGGTGTCCCGGTGTGATTTCCACGATTGACGAACCTCGAGGTGCATTTACGTGTCGGTCATCAACACCCGCAGTTTTGGCCGATTCTGACCCATTTCGTGGACTATTACTCATTGTTTTGGGGTCCCGGAGTGATTTCCATGATTGACGAACCCAGGGGTGCGTTTACGTTTCGGTCATCAACAACCGCAGTTTTGGCCGATCCTGACCCATTTCGTGGACAATTACTCACTGTTTTGGGGTCCCGGGCTTAATTCCATGATTGACGAACCCCGGGGTGTGTTTACGTGTCGGTCATCAACACTTGCAGTTTTGGCCGATTCTGGCCCGTTTCATGGACAATTACTCACTGTTTTGGGGTCCCGGACTTATTTCCATGATTGACGAACCCCGGGGCGCGTTTACGTGCCGGTCATAAATACTCGCAGTTTTGGCCGATTTTGGCCAGTTTCGTGGACTATTACTGACGGTTTTGGGGTCCTAGCGTGATTTCCACGATTGACGAACCTCGGGGTGCATTTACATGTCGGTTATCAACACTCGCAGTTTTGACCGATTTTGGCCTGTTTCATGGACTATTACTGAGTATTTTGGTGTCCCGGAATGATTTCCACGATTCACGAACCCCGGGGTGCGTTTACGTGTCGATCATAAACACTCGCAGTTTTGGCCGATTCTGGCCAGTTTCGTGGACTATTACCACTGTTTTGGGGTCCCGGAGTGATTTCCACGATTGACGAACCCCGGGGTGCATTTACGTGTCGGTCATCAACACCCGCAGTTTTGGCCGATTCTGACCCGTTTCGTGGACTATTACTCACTGTTTTGGGGTCCCAGAGTGATTTTCACGATCGACAAACCCCGAGGTGCGTTTACGTGTCGGTCATCAACACTCGCAGTTTTGACCGATTCTGTCCTGTTTCATGGACTATTACTAACTGTATTGGTGTCCCGGACTGATTTCCATGATTGACGAACCCCGAGGTGTGTTTAAGTGTCGGTCATCAACACCCGCAGTTTTGGCCGATTTTGGCCAGTTTCATGGACTATTACTGACGGTTTTGGGGTCCTAGCGTGATTTCCACGATTGACGAACCTTGGGGTGCATTTACATGTCGGTTATCAACACTCGCAGTTTTGACCGATTTTGGCCTGTTTCATGGACTATTACTGAGTATTTTGGTGTCCCGGAATGATTTCCACGATTGACGAACCCCGTGGTGCGTTTACGTGTCGATCATAAACACTCGCAGTTTTGGCCGATTCTGGCCAGTTTCGTGGACTATTACCACTGTTTTGGGGTCTCGGAGTGATTTCCACGATTGACGTATCCCGGGGTGTGCTTATGTGTCGGTCATATACACCCGCAGTTTTGGCCGATTCTGACCCGTTTCGTGGACTATTACACACTGTTTTGGGGTCCTGGAGTGATTTCCACGATTGACGAACCCCGAGTGCGTTTACGTGTCGGTCATCAACACTCGCAGTTTTGACCGATTCTGTCATGTTTCATGGACTATTACTGACTGTATTGGTGTCCCGAACTGATTTCCATGATTGACGAACCTCGAGGTGCATTTACGTGTCGGTCATCAACACCCGCAGTTTTGGCCGATTCTGACCCATTTCGTGGACTATTACTCATTGTTTTGGGGTCCCGGAGTGATTTCCATGATTGACGAACCCAGGGGTGCGTTTACGTTTCGGTCATCAACAACCGCAGTTTTGGCCGATCCTGACCCATTTCGTGGACAATTACTCACTGTTTTGGGGTCCCGGGCTTAATTCCATGATTGACGAACCCCGGGGTGTGTTTACGTGTCGGTCATCAACACTTGCAGTTTTGGCCGATTCTGGCCCGTTTCATGGACAATTACTCACTGTTTTGGGGTCCCGGACTTATTTCCATGATTGACAAACCCCGGGGCGCGTTTACGTGCCGGTCATAAATACTCGCAGTTTTGGCCGATTTTGGCCAGTTTCGTGGACTATTACTGACGGTTTTGGGGTCCTAGCGTGATTTCCACGATTGACGAACCTCGGGGTGCATTTACATGTCGGTTATCAACACTCGCAGTTTTGACCGATTTTGGCCTGTTTCATGGACTATTACTGAGTATTTTGGTGTCCCGGAATGATTTCCACGATTGACGAACCCCGGGGTGCGTTTACGTGTCGATCATAAACACTCGCAGTTTTGGCCGATTCTGGCCAGTTTCGTGGACTATTACCACTGTTTTGGGGTCCCGGAGTGATTTCCACGATTGACGAACCCCGGGGTGCATTTACGTGTCGGTCATCAACACCCGCAGTTTTGGCCGATTCTGACCCGTTTCGTGGACTATTACTCACTGTTTTGGGGTCCCAGAGTGATTTTCACGATCGACAAACCCCGAGGTGCGTTTACGTGTCGGTCATCAACACTCGCAGTTTTGACCGATTCTGTCCTGTTTCATGGACTATTACTAACTGTATTGGTGTCCCGGACTGATTTCCATGATTGACGAACCCCGAGGTGTGTTTAAGTGTCGGTCATCAACACCCGCAGTTTTGGCCGATTCTGACCCGTTTCGTGGACTACTCACTGTTTTGGGGCCCATGAGTGATTTCCACGGTTGACGAACCCCGGGGTGCGTTTACTTGTCGGTCATAAACACTCGCAGTTTTGGCCGATTCTTGCCAGTTTCGTTTACTATTACTCACTGTTTTGGTGTCCCGGTGTGATTTCCACGATTGACGAACCTCGAGGTGCATTTACGTGTCGGTCATCAACACCCGCAGTTTTGGCCGATTCTGACCCATTTCGTGGACTATTACTCATTGTTTTGGGGTCCCGGAGTGATTTCCATGATTGACGAACCCAGGGGTGCGTTTACGTTTCGGTCATCAACAACCGCAGTTTTGGCCGATCCTGACCCATTTCGTGGACAATTACTCACTGTTTTGGGGTCCCGGGCTTAATTCCATGATTGACGAACCCCGGGGTGTGTTTACGTGTCGGTCATCAACACTTGCAGTTTTGGCCGATTCTGGCCCGTTTCATGGACAATTACTCACTGTTTTGGGGTCCCGGACTTATTTCCATGATTGACGAACCCCGGGGCGCGTTTACGTGCCGGTCATAAATACTCGCAGTTTTGGCCGATTTTGGCCAGTTTCGTGGACTATTACTGACGGTTTTGGGGTCCTAGCGTGATTTCCACGATTGACGAACCTCGGGGTGCATTTACATGTCGGTTATCAACACTCGCAGTTTTGACCGATTTTGGCCTGTTTCATGGACTATTACTGAGTATTTTGGTGTCCCGGAATGATTTCCACGATTGACGAACCCCGGGGTGCGTTTACGTGTCGATCATAAACACTCGCAGTTTTGGCCGATTCTGGCCAGTTTCGTGGACTATTACCACTGTTTTGGGGTCCCGGAGTGATTTCCACGATTGACGAACCCCGGGGTGCATTTACGTGTCGGTCATCAACACCCGCAGTTTTGGCCGATTCTGACCCGTTTCGTGGACTATTACTCACTGTTTTGGGGTCCCAGAGTGATTTTCACGATCGACAAACCCCGAGGTGCGTTTACGTGTCGGTCATCAACACTCGCAGTTTTGACCGATTCTGTCCTGTTTCATGGACTATTACTAACTGTATTGGTGTCCCGGACTGATTTCCATGATTGACGAACCCCGAGGTGTGTTTAAGTGTCGGTCATCAACACCCGCAGTTTTGGCCGATTCTGACCCATTTCGTGGACTATTACTCATTGTTTTGGGGTCCCGGAGTGATTTCCATGATTGACGAACCCAGGGGTGCGTTTACGTTTCGGTCATCAACAACCGCAGTTTTGGCCGATCCTGACCCATTTCGTGGACAATTACTCACTGTTTTGGGGTCCCGGGCTTAATTCCATGATTGACGAACCCCGGGGTGTGTTTACGTGTCGGTCATCAACACTTGCAGTTTTGGCCGATTCTGGCCCGTTTCATGGACAATTACTCACTGTTTTGGGGTCCCGGACTTATTTCCATGATTGACAAACCCCGGGGCGCGTTTACGTGCCGGTCATAAATACTCGCAGTTTTGGCCGATTTTGGCCAGTTTCGTGGACTATTACTGACGGTTTTGGGGTCCTAGGGTGATTTCCACGATTGACGAACCTCGGGGTGCATTTACATGTCGGTTATCAACACTCGCAGTTTTGACCGATTTTGGCCTGTTTCATGGACTATTACTGAGTATTTTGGTGTCCCGGAATGATTTCCACGATTGACGAACCCCGGGGTGCGTTTACGTGTCGATCATAAACACTCGCAGTTTTGGCCGATTCTGGCCAGTTTCGTGGACTATTACCACTGTTTTGGGGTCCCGGAGTGATTTCCACGATTGACGAACCCCGGGGTGCATTTACGTGTCGGTCATCAACACCCGCAGTTTTGGCCGATTCTGACCCGTTTCGTGGACTATTACTCACTGTTTTGGGGTCCCAGAGTGATTTTCACGATCGACAAACCCCGAGGTGCGTTTACGTGTCGGTCATCAACACTCGCAGTTTTGGCCGATTCTTGCCAGTTTCGTTTACTATTACTCACTGTTTTGGTGTCCCGGTGTGATTTCCACGATTGACGAACCTCGAGGTGCATTTACGTGTCGGTCATCAACACCCGCAGTTTTGGCCGATTCTGACCCATTTCGTGGACTATTACTCATTGTTTTGGGGTCCCGGAGTGATTTCCATGATTGACGAACCCAGGGGTGCGTTTACGTTTCGGTCATCAACAACCGCAGTTTTGGCCGATCCTGACCCATTTCGTGGACAATTACTCACTGTTTTGGGGTCCCGGGCTTAATTCCATGATTGACGAACCCCGGGGTGTGTTTACGTGTCGGTCATCAACACTTGCAGTTTTGGCCGATTCTGGCCCGTTTCATGGACAATTACTCACTGTTTTGGGGTCCCGGACTTATTTCCATGATTGACGAACCCCGGGGCGCGTTTACGTGCCGGTCATAAATACTCGCAGTTTTGGCCGATTTTGGCCAGTTTCGTGGACTATTACTGACGGTTTTGGGGTCCTAGCGTGATTTCCACGATTGACGAACCTCGGGGTGCATTTACATGTCGGTTATCAACACTCGCAGTTTTGACCGATTTTGGCCTGTTTCATGGACTATTACTGAGTATTTTGGTGTCCCGGAATGATTTCCACGATTGACGAACCCCGGGGTGCGTTTACGTGTCGATCATAAACACTCGCAGTTTTGGCCGATTCTGGCCAGTTTCGTGGACTATTACCACTGTTTTGGGGTCCCGGAGTGATTTCCACGATTGACGAACCCCGGGGTGCATTTACGTGTCGGTCATCAACACCCGCGGTTTTGGCCGATTCTGACCCGTTTCGTGGACTATTACTCACTGTTTTGGGGTCCCAGAGTGATTTTCACGATCGACAAACCCCGAGGTGCGTTTACGTGTCGGTCATCAACACTCGCAGTTTTGACCGATTCTGTCCTGTTTCATGGACTATTACTAACTGTATTGGTGTCCCGGACTGATTTCCATGATTGACGAACCCCGAGGTGTGTTTAAGTGTCGGTCATCAACACCCGCAGTTTTGGCCGATTCTGACCCGTTTCGTGGACTACTCACTGTTTTGGGGCCCATGAGTGATTTCCACGGTTGACGAACCCCGGGGTGCGTTTACTTGTCGGTCATAAACACTCGCAGTTTTGGCCGATTCTTGCCAGTTTCGTTTACTATTACTCACTGTTTTGGTGTCCCGGTGTGATTTCCACGATTGACGAACCTCGAGGTGCATTTACGTGTCGGTCATCAACACCCGCAGTTTTGGCCGATTCTGACCCATTTCGTGGACTATTACTCATTGTTTTGGGGTCCCGGAGTGATTTCCATGATTGACGAACCCAGGGGTGCGTTTACGTTTCGGTCATCAACAACCGCAGTTTTGGCCGATCCTGACCCATTTCGTGGACAATTACTCACTGTTTTGGGGTCCCGGGCTTAATTCCATGATTGACGAACCCCGGGGTGTGTTTACGTGTCGGTCATCAACACTTGCAGTTTTGGCCGATTCTGGCCCGTTTCATGGACAATTACTCACTGTTTTGGGGTCCCGGACTTATTTCCATGATTGACGAACCCCGGGGCGCGTTTACGTGCCGGTCATAAATACTCGCAGTTTTGGCCGATTTTGGCCAGTTTCGTGGACTATTACTGACGGTTTTGGGGTCCTAGCGTGATTTCCACGATTGACGAACCTCGGGGTGCATTTACATGTCGGTTATCAACACTCGCAGTTTTGACCGATTTTGGCCTGTTTCATGGACTATTACTGAGTATTTTGGTGTCCCGGAATGATTTCCACGATTGACGAACCCCGGGGTGCGTTTACGTGTCGATCATAAACACTCGCAGTTTTGGCCGATTCTGGCCAGTTTCGTGGACTATTACCACTGTTTTGGGGTCCCGGAGTGATTTCCACGATTGACGAACCCCGGGGTGCATTTACGTGTCGGTCATCAACACCCGCAGTTTTGGCCGATTCTGACCCGTTTCGTGGACTATTACTCACTGTTTTGGGGTCCCAGAGTGATTTTCACGATCGACAAACCCCGAGGTGCGTTTACGTGTCGGTCATCAACACTCGCAGTTTTGACCGATTCTGTCCTGTTTCATGGACTATTACTAACTGTATTGGTGTCCCGGACTGATTTCCATGATTGACGAACCCCGAGGTGTGTTTAAGTGTCGGTCATCAACACCCGCAGTTTTGGCCGATTCTGACCCGTTTCGTGGACTACTCACTGTTTTGGGGCCCATGAGTGATTTCCACGGTTGACGAACCCCGGGGTGCGTTTACTTGTCGGTCATAAACACTCGCAGTTTTGGCCGATTCTTGCCAGTTTCGTTTACTATTACTCACTGTTTTGGTGTCCCGGTGTGATTTCCACGATTGACGAACCTCGAGGTGCATTTACGTGTCGGTCATCAACACCCGCAGTTTTGGCCGATTCTGACCCATTTCGTGGACTATTACTCATTGTTTTGGGGTCCCGGAGTGATTTCCATGATTGACGAACCCAGGGGTGCGTTTACGTTTCGGTCATCAACAACCGCAGTTTTGGCCGATCCTGACCCATTTCGTGGACAATTACTCACTGTTTTGGGGTCCCGGGCTTAATTCCATGATTGACGAACCCCGGGGTGTGTTTACGTGTCGGTCATCAACACTTGCAGTTTTGGCCGATTCTGGCCCGTTTCATGGACAATTACTCACTGTTTTGGGGTCCCGGACTTATTTCCATGATTGACGAACCCCGGGGCGCGTTTACGTGCCGGTCATAAATACTCGCAGTTTTGGCCGATTTTGGCCAGTTTCGTGGACTATTACTGACGGTTTTGGGGTCCTAGCGTGATTTCCACGATTGACGAACCTCGGGGTGCATTTACATGTCGGTTATCAACACTCGCAGTTTTGACCGATTTTGGCCTGTTTCATGGACTATTACTGAGTATTTTGGTGTCCCGGAATGATTTCCACGATTGACGAACCCCGGGGTGCGTTTACGTGTCGATCATAAACACTCGCAGTTTTGGCCGATTCTGGCCAGTTTCGTGGACTATTACCACTGTTTTGGGGTCCCGGAGTGATTTCCACGATTGACGAACCCCGGGGTGCATTTACGTGTCGGTCATCAACACCCGCAGTTTTGGCCGATTCTGACCCGTTTCGTGGACTATTACTCACTGTTTTGGGGTCCCAGAGTGATTTTCACGATCGACAAACCCCGAGGTGCGTTTACGTGTCGGTCATCAACACTCGCAGTTTTGACCGATTCTGTCCTGTTTCATGGACTATTACTAACTGTATTGGTGTCCCGGACTGATTTCCATGATTGACGAACCCCGAGGTGTGTTTAAGTGTCGGTCATCAACACCCGCAGTTTTGGCCGATTCTGACCCGTTTCGTGGACTACTCACTGTTTTGGGGCCCATGAGTGATTTCCACGGAAGACGAACCCCGGGGTGCGTTTACTTGTCGGTCATAAACACTCGCAGTTTTGGCCGATTCTTGCCAGTTTCGTTTACTATTACTCACTGTTTTGGTGTCCCGGTGTGATTTCCACGATTGACGAACCTCGAGGTGCATTTACGTGTCGGTCATCAACACCCGCAGTTTTGGCCGATTCTGACCCATTTCGTGGACTATTACTCATTGTTTTGGGGTCCCGGAGTGATTTCCATGATTGACGAACCCAGGGGTGCGTTTACGTTTCGGTCATCAACAACCGCAGTTTTGGCCGATCCTGACCCATTTCGTGGACAATTACTCACTGTTTTGGGGTCCCGGGCTTAATTCCATGATTGACGAACCCCGGGGTGTGTTTACGTGTCGGTCATCAACACTTGCAGTTTTGGCCGATTCTGGCCCGTTTCATGGACAATTACTCACTGTTTTGGGGTCCCGGACTTATTTCCATGATTGACGAACCCCGGGGCGCGTTTACGTGCCGGTCATAAATACTCGCAGTTTTGGCCGATTTTGGCCAGTTTCGTGGACTATTACTGACGGTTTTGGGGTCCTAGCGTGATTTCCACGATTGACGAACCTCGGGGTGCATTTACATGTCGGTTATCAACACTCGCAGTTTTGACCGATTTTGGCCTGTTTCATGGACTATTACTGAGTATTTTGGTGTCCCGGAATGATTTCCACGATTGACGAACCCCGGGGTGCGTTTACGTGTCGATCATAAACACTCGCAGTTTTGGCCGATTCTGGCCAGTTTCGTGGACTATTACCACTGTTTTGGGGTCCCGGAGTGATTTCCACGATTGACGAACCCCGGGGTGCATTTACGTGTCGGTCATCAACACCCGCAGTTTTGGCCGATTCTGACCCGTTTCGTGGACTATTACTCACTGTTTTGGGGTCCCAGAGTGATTTTCACGATCGACAAACCCCGAGGTGCGTTTACGTGTCGGTCATCAACACTCGCAGTTTTGACCGATTCTGTCCTGTTTCATGGACTATTACTAACTGTATTGGTGTCCCGGACTGATTTCCATGATTGACGAACCCCGAGGTGTGTTTAAGTGTCGGTCATCAACACCCGCAGTTTTGGCCGATTCTGACCCGTTTCGTGGACTACTCACTGTTTTGGGGCCCATGAGTGATTTCCACGGTTGACGAACCCCGGGGTGCGTTTACTTGTCGGTCATAAACACTCGCAGTTTTGGCCGATTCTTGCCAGTTTCGTTTACTATTACTCACTGTTTTGGTGTCCCGGTGTGATTTCCACGATTGACGAACCTCGAGGTGCATTTACGTGTCGGTCATCAACACCCGCAGTTTTGGCCGATTCTGACCCATTTCGTGGACTATTACTCATTGTTTTGGGGTCCCGGAGTGATTTCCATGATTGACGAACCCAGGGGTGCGTTTACGTTTCGGTCATCAACAACCGCAGTTTTGGCCGATCCTGACCCATTTCGTGGACAATTACTCACTGTTTTGGGGTCCCGGGCTTAATTCCATGATTGACGAACCCCGGGGTGTGTTTACGTGTCGGTCATCAACACTTGCAGTTTTGGCCGATTCTGGCCCGTTTCATGGACAATTACTCACTGTTTTGGGGTCCCGGACTTATTTCCATGATTGACGAACCCCGGGGCGCGTTTACGTGCCGGTCATAAATACTCGCAGTTTTGGCCGATTTTGGCCAGTTTCGTGGACTATTACTGACGGTTTTGGGGTCCTAGCGTGATTTCCACGATTGACGAACCTCGGGGTGCATTTACATGTCGGTTATCAACACTCGCAGTTTTGACCGATTTTGGCCTGTTTCATGGACTATTACTGAGTATTTTGGTGTCCCGGAATGATTTCCACGATTGACGAACCCCGGGGTGCGTTTACGTGTCGATCATAAACACTCGCAGTTTTGGCCGATTCTGGCCAGTTTCGTGGACTATTACCACTGTTTTGGGGTCCCGGAGTGATTTCCACGATTGACGAACCCCGGGGTGCATTTACGTGTCGGTCATCAACACCCGCAGTTTTGGCCGATTCTGACCCGTTTCGTGGACTATTACTCACTGTTTTGGGGTCCCAGAGTGATTTTCACGATCGACAAACCCCGAGGTGCGTTTACGTGTCGGTGATCAACACTCGCAGTTTTGACCGATTCTGTCCTGTTTCATGGACTATTACTAACTGTATTGGTGTCCCGGACTGATTTCCATGATTGACGAACCCCGAGGTGTGTTTAAGTGTCGGTCATCAACACCCGCAGTTTTGGCCGATTCTGACCCGTTTCGTGGACTACTCACTGTTTTGGGGCCCAAGAGTGATTTCCACGGTTGACGAACCCCGGGGTGCGTTTACTTGTCGGTCATAAACACTCGCAGTTTTGGCCGATTCTTGCCAGTTTCGTTTACTATTACTCACTGTTTTGGTGTCCCGGTGTGATTTCCACGATTGACGAACCTCGAGGAGCATTTACGTGTCGGTCATCAACACCCGCAGTTTTGGCCGATTCTGACCCATTTCGTGGACTATTACTCATTGTTTTGGGGTCCCGGAGTGATTTCCATGATTGACGAACCCAGGGGTGCGTTTACGTTTCGGTCATCAACAACCGCAGTTTTGGCCGATCCTGACCCATTTCGTGGACAATTACTCACTGTTTTGGGGTCCCGGGCTTAATTCCATGATTGACGAACCCCGGGGTGTGTTTACGTGTCGGTCATCAACACTTGCAGTTTTGGCCGATTCTGGCCCGTTTCATGGACAATTACTCACTGTTTTGGGGTCCCGGACTTATTTCCATGATTGACGAACCCCGGGGCGCGTTTACGTGCCGGTCATAAATACTCGCAGTTTTGGCCGATTCTGACCCGTTTCGTGGACTATTACTCACTGTTTTGGGGTCCCAGAGTGATTTTCACGATCGACAAACCCCGAGGTGCGTTTACGTGTCGGTGATCAACACTCGCAGTTTTGACCGATTCTGTCCTGTTTCATGGACTATTACTAACTGTATTGGTGTCCCGGACTGATTTCCATGATTGACGAACCCCGAGGTGTGTTTAAGTGTCGGTCATCAACACCCGCAGTTTTGGCCGATTCTGACCCGTTTCGTGGACTACTCACTGTTTTGGGGCCCAAGAGTGATTTCCACGGTTGACGAACCCCGGGGTGCGTTTACTTGTCGGTCATAAACACTCGCAGTTTTGGCCGATTCTTGCCAGTTTCGTTTACTATTACTCACTGTTTTGGTGTCCCGGTGTGATTTCCACGATTGACGAACCTCGAGGTGCATTTACGTGTCGGTCATCAACACCCGCAGTTTTGGCCGATTCTGACCCATTTCGTGGACTATTACTCATTGTTTTGGGGTCCCGGAGTGATTTCCATGATTGACGAACCCAGGGGTGCGTTTACGTTTCGGTCATCAACAACCGCAGTTTTGGCCGATCCTGACCCATTTCGTGGACAATTACTCACTGTTTTGGGGTCCCGGGCTTAATTCCATGATTGACGAACCCCGGGGTGTGTTTACGTGTCGGTCATCAACACTTGCAGTTTTGGCCGATTCTGGCCCGTTTCATGGACAATTACTCACTGTTTTGGGGTCCCGGACTTATTTCCATGATTGACGAACCCCGGGGCGCGTTTACGTGCCGGTCATAAATACTCGCAGTTTTGACCGATTCTGTCCTGTTTCATGGACTATTACTAACTGTATTGGTGTCCCGGACTGATTTCCATGATTGACGAACCCCGAGGTGTGTTTAAGTGTCGGTCATCAACACCCGCAGTTTTGGCCGATTCTGACCCGTTTCGTGGACTACTCACTGTTTTGGGGCCCATGAGTGATTTCCACGGAAGACGAACCCCGGGGTGCGTTTACTTGTCGGTCATAAACACTCGCAGTTTTGGCCGATTCTTGCCAGTTTCGTTTACTATTACTCACTGTTTTGGTGTCCCGGTGTGATTTCCACGATTGACGAACCTCGAGGTGCATTTACGTGTCGGTCATCAACACCCGCAGTTTTGGCCGATTCTGACCCATTTCGTGGACTATTACTCATTGTTTTGGGGTCCCGGAGTGATTTCCATGATTGACGAACCCAGGGGTGCGTTTACGTTTCGGTCATCAACAACCGCAGTTTTGGCCGATCCTGACCCATTTCGTGGACAATTACTCACTGTTTTGGGGTCCCGGGCTTAATTCCATGATTGACGAACCCCGGGGTGTGTTTACGTGTCGGTCATCAACACTTGCAGTTTTGGCCGATTCTGGCCCGTTTCATGGACAATTACTCACTGTTTTGGGGTCCCGGACTTATTTCCATGATTGACGAACCCCGGGGCGCGTTTACGTGCCGGTCATAAATACTCGCAGTTTTGGCCGATTTTGGCCAGTTTCGTGGACTATTACTGACGGTTTTGGGGTCCTAGCGTGATTTCCACGATTGACGAACCTCGGGGTGCATTTACATGTCGGTTATCAACACTCGCAGTTTTGACCGATTTTGGCCTGTTTCATGGACTATTACTGAGTATTTTGGTGTCCCGGAATGATTTCCACGATTGACGAACCCCGGGGTGCGTTTACGTGTCGATCATAAACACTCGCAGTTTTGGCCGATTCTGGCCAGTTTCGTGGACTATTACCACTGTTTTGGGGTCCCGGAGTGATTTCCACGATTGACGAACCCCAGGGTGCATTTACGTGTCGGTCATCAACACCCGCAGTTTTGGCCGATTCTGACCCGTTTCGTGGACTATTACTCACTGTTTTGGGGTCCCAGAGTGATTTTCACGATCGACAAACCCCGAGGTGCGTTTACGTGTCGGTCATCAACACTCGCAGTTTTGACCGATTCTGTCCTGTTTCATGGACTATTACTAACTGTATTGGTGTCCCGGACTGATTTCCATGATTGACGAACCCCGAGGTGTGTTTAAGTGTCGGTCATCAACACCCGCAGTTTTGGCCGATTCTGACCCGTTTCGTGGACTACTCACTGTTTTGGGGCCCATGAGTGATTTCCACGGTTGACGAACCCCGGGGTGCGTTTACTTGTCGGTCATAAACACTCGCAGTTTTGGCCGATTCTTGCCAGTTTCGTTTACTATTACTCACTGTTTTGGTGTCCCGGTGTGATTTCCACGATTGACGAACCTCGAGGTGCATTTACGTGTCGGTCATCAACACCCGCAGTTTTGGCCGATTCTGACCCATTTCGTGGACTATTACTCATTGTTTTGGGGTCCCGGAGTGATTTCCATGATTGACGAACCCAGGGGTGCGTTTACGTTTCGGTCATCAACAACCGCAGTTTTGGCCGATCCTGACCCATTTCGTGGACAATTACTCACTGTTTTGGGGTCCCGGGCTTAATTCCATGATTGACGAACCCCGGGGTGTGTTTACGTGTCGGTCATCAACACTTGCAGTTTTGGCCGATTCTGGCCCGTTTCATGGACAATTACTCACTGTTTTGGGGTCCCGGACTTATTTCCATGATTGACGAACCCCGGGGCGCGTTTACGTGCCGGTCATAAATACTCGCAGTTTTGGCCGATTTTGGCCAGTTTCGTGGACTATTACTGACGGTTTTGGGGTCCTAGCGTGATTTCCACGATTGACGAACCTCGGGGTGCATTTACATGTCGGTTATCAACACTCGCAGTTTTGACCGATTTTGGCCTGTTTCATGGACTATTACTGAGTATTTTGGTGTCCCGGAATGATTTCCACGATTGACGAACCCCGGGGTGCGTTTACGTGTCGATCATAAACACTCGCAGTTTTGGCCGATTCTGGCCAGTTTCGTGGACTATTACCACTGTTTTGGGGTCCCGGAGTGATTTCCACGATTGACGAACCCCGGGGTGCATTTACGTGTCGGTCATCAACACCCGCAGTTTTGGCCGATTCTGACCCGTTTCGTGGACTATTACTCACTGTTTTGGGGTCCCAGAGTGATTTTCACGATCGACAAACCCCGAGGTGCGTTTACGTGTCGGTGATCAACACTCGCAGTTTTGACCGATTCTGTCCTGTTTCATGGACTATTACTAACTGTATTGGTGTCCCGGACTGATTTCCATGATTGACGAACCCCGAGGTGTGTTTAAGTGTCGGTCATCAACACCCGCAGTTTTGGCCGATTCTGACCCGTTTCGTGGACTACTCACTGTTTTGGGGCCCAAGAGTGATTTCCACGGTTGACGAACCCCGGGGTGCGTTTACTTGTCGGTCATAAACACTCGCAGTTTTGGCCGATTCTTGCCAGTTTCGTTTACTATTACTCACTGTTTTGGTGTCCCGGTGTGATTTCCACGATTGACGAACCTCGAGGAGCATTTACGTGTCGGTCATCAACACCCGCAGTTTTGGCCGATTCTGACCCATTTCGTGGACTATTACTCATTGTTTTGGGGTCCCGGAGTGATTTCCATGATTGACGAACCCAGGGGTGCGTTTACGTTTCGGTCATCAACAACCGCAGTTTTGGCCGATCCTGACCCATTTCGTGGACAATTACTCACTGTTTTGGGGTCCCGGGCTTAATTCCATGATTGACGAACCCCGGGGTGTGTTTACGTGTCGGTCATCAACACTTGCAGTTTTGGCCGATTCTGGCCCGTTTCATGGACAATTACTCACTGTTTTGGGGTCCCGGACTTATTTCCATGATTGACGAACCCCGGGGCGCGTTTACGTGCCGGTCATAAATACTCGCAGTTTTGGCCGATTCTGACCCGTTTCGTGGACTATTACTCACTGTTTTGGGGTCCCAGAGTGATTTTCACGATCGACAAACCCCGAGGTGCGTTTACGTGTCGGTGATCAACACTCGCAGTTTTGACCGATTCTGTCCTGTTTCATGGACTATTACTAACTGTATTGGTGTCCCGGACTGATTTCCATGATTGACGAACCCCGAGGTGTGTTTAAGTGTCGGTCATCAACACCCGCAGTTTTGGCCGATTCTGACCCGTTTCGTGGACTACTCACTGTTTTGGGGCCCAAGAGTGATTTCCACGGTTGACGAACCCCGGGGTGCGTTTACTTGTCGGTCATAAACACTCGCAGTTTTGGCCGATTCTTGCCAGTTTCGTTTACTATTACTCACTGTTTTGGTGTCCCGGTGTGATTTCCACGATTGACGAACCTCGAGGTGCATTTACGTGTCGGTCATCAACACCCGCAGTTTTGGCCGATTCTGACCCATTTCGTGGACTATTACTCATTGTTTTGGGGTCCCGGAGTGATTTCCATGATTGACGAACCCAGGGGTGCGTTTACGTTTCGGTCATCAACAACCGCAGTTTTGGCCGATCCTGACCCATTTCGTGGACAATTACTCACTGTTTTGGGGTCCCGGGCTTAATTCCATGATTGACGAACCCCGGGGTGTGTTTACGTGTCGGTCATCAACACTTGCAGTTTTGGCCGATTCTGGCCCGTTTCATGGACAATTACTCACTGTTTTGGGGTCCCGGACTTATTTCCATGATTGACGAACCCCGGGGCGCGTTTACGTGCCGGTCATAAATACTCGCAGTTTTGGCCGATTTTGGCCAGTTTCGTGGACTATTACTGACGGTTTTGGGGTCCTAGCGTGATTTCCACGATTGACGAACCTCGGGGTGCATTTACATGTCGGTTATCAACACTCGCAGTTTTGACCGATTTTGGCCTGTTTCATGGACTATTACTGAGTATTTTGGTGTCCCGGAATGATTTCCACGATTGACGAACCCCGGGGTGCGTTTACGTGTCGATCATAAACACTCGCAGTTTTGGCCGATTCTGGCCAGTTTCGTGGACTATTACCACTGTTTTGGGGTCCCGGAGTGATTTCCACGATTGACGAACCCCGGGGTGCATTTACGTGTCGGTCATCAACACCCGCAGTTTTGGCCGATTCTGACCCGTTTCGTGGACTATTACTCACTGTTTTGGGGTCCCAGAGTGATTTTCACGATCGACAAACCCCGAGGTGCGTTTACGTGTCGGTGATCAACACTCGCAGTTTTGACCGATTCTGTCCTGTTTCATGGACTATTACTAACTGTATTGGTGTCCCGGACTGATTTCCATGATTGACGAACCCCGAGGTGTGTTTAAGTGTCGGTCATCAACACCCGCAGTTTTGGCCGATTCTGACCCGTTTCGTGGACTACTCACTGTTTTGGGGCCCAAGAGTGATTTCCACGGTTGACGAACCCCGGGGTGCGTTTACTTGTCGGTCATAAACACTCGCAGTTTTGGCCGATTCTTGCCAGTTTCGTTTACTATTACTCACTGTTTTGGTGTCCCGGTGTGATTTCCACGATTGACGAACCTCGAGGAGCATTTACGTGTCGGTCATCAACACCCGCAGTTTTGGCCGATTCTGACCCATTTCGTGGACTATTACTCATTGTTTTGGGGTCCCGGAGTGATTTCCATGATTGACGAACCCAGGGGTGCGTTTACGTTTCGGTCATCAACAACCGCAGTTTTGGCCGATCCTGACCCATTTCGTGGACAATTACTCACTGTTTTGGGGTCCCGGGCTTAATTCCATGATTGACGAACCCCGGGGTGTGTTTACGTGTCGGTCATCAACACTTGCAGTTTTGGCCGATTCTGGCCCGTTTCATGGACAATTACTCACTGTTTTGGGGTCCCGGACTTATTTCCATGATTGACGAACCCCGGGGCGCGTTTACGTGCCGGTCATAAATACTCGCAGTTTTGGCCGATTCTGACCCGTTTCGTGGACTATTACTCACTGTTTTGGGGTCCCAGAGTGATTTTCACGATCGACAAACCCCGAGGTGCGTTTACGTGTCGGTGATCAACACTCGCAGTTTTGACCGATTCTGTCCTGTTTCATGGACTATTACTAACTGTATTGGTGTCCCGGACTGATTTCCATGATTGACGAACCCCGAGGTGTGTTTAAGTGTCGGTCATCAACACCCGCAGTTTTGGCCGATTCTGACCCGTTTCGTGGACTACTCACTGTTTTGGGGCCCAAGAGTGATTTCCACGGTTGACGAACCCCGGGGTGCGTTTACTTGTCGGTCATAAACACTCGCAGTTTTGGCCGATTCTTGCCAGTTTCGTTTACTATTACTCACTGTTTTGGTGTCCCGGTGTGATTTCCACGATTGACGAACCTCGAGGTGCATTTACGTGTCGGTCATCAACACCCGCAGTTTTGGCCGATTCTGACCCATTTCGTGGACTATTACTCATTGTTTTGGGGTCCCGGAGTGATTTCCATGATTGACGAACCCAGGGGTGCGTTTACGTTTCGGTCATCAACAACCGCAGTTTTGGCCGATCCTGACCCATTTCGTGGACAATTACTCACTGTTTTGGGGTCCCGGGCTTAATTCCATGATTGACGAACCCCGGGGTGTGTTTACGTGTCGGTCATCAACACTTGCAGTTTTGGCCGATTCTGGCCCGTTTCATGGACAATTACTCACTGTTTTGGGGTCCCGGACTTATTTCCATGATTGACGAACCCCGGGGCGCGTTTACGTGCCGGTCATAAATACTCGCAGTTTTGGCCGATTTTGGCCAGTTTCGTGGACTATTACTGACGGTTTTGGGGTCCTAGCGTGATTTCCACGATTGACGAACCTCGGGGTGCATTTACATGTCGGTTATCAACACTCGCAGTTTTGACCGATTTTGGCCTGTTTCATGGACTATTACTGAGTATTTTGGTGTCCCGGAATGATTTCCACGATTGACGAACCCCGGGGTGCGTTTACGTGTCGATCATAAACACTCGCAGTTTTGGCCGATTCTGGCCAGTTTCGTGGACTATTACCACTGTTTTGGGGTCCCGGAGTGATTTCCACGATTGACGAACCCCGGGGTGCATTTACGTGTCGGTCATCAACACCCGCAGTTTTGGCCGATTCTGACCCGTTTCGTGGACTATTACTCACTGTTTTGGGGTCCCAGAGTGATTTTCACGATCGACAAACCCCGAGGTGCGTTTACGTGTCGGTGATCAACACTCGCAGTTTTGACCGATTCTGTCCTGTTTCATGGACTATTACTAACTGTATTGGTGTCCCGGACTGATTTCCATGATTGACGAACCCCGAGGTGTGTTTAAGTGTCGGTCATCAACACCCGCAGTTTTGGCCGATTCTGACCCGTTTCGTGGACTACTCACTGTTTTGGGGCCCAAGAGTGATTTCCACGGTTGACGAACCCCGGGGTGCGTTTACTTGTCGGTCATAAACACTCGCAGTTTTGGCCGATTCTTGCCAGTTTCGTTTACTATTACTCACTGTTTTGGTGTCCCGGTGTGATTTCCACGATTGACGAACCTCGAGGTGCATTTACGTGTCGGTCATCAACACCCGCAGTTTTGGCCGATTCTGACCCATTTCGTGGACTATTACTCATTGTTTTGGGGTCCCGGAGTGATTTCCATGATTGACGAACCCAGGGGTGCGTTTACGTTTCGGTCATCAACAACCGCAGTTTTGGCCGATCCTGACCCATTTCGTGGACAATTACTCACTGTTTTGGGGTCCCGGGCTTAATTCCATGATTGACGAACCCCGGGGTGTGTTTACGTGTCGGTCATCAACACTTGCAGTTTTGGCCGATTCTGGCCCGTTTCATGGACAATTACTCACTGTTTTGGGGTCCCGGACTTATTTCCATGATTGACGAACCCCGGGGCGCGTTTACGTGCCGGTCATAAATACTCGCAGTTTTGGCCGATTTTGGCCAGTTTCGTGGACTATTACTGACGGTTTTGGGGTCCTAGCGTGATTTCCACGATTGACGAACCTCGGGGTGCATTTACATGTCGGTTATCAACACTCGCAGTTTTGACCGATTTTGGCCTGTTTCATGGACTATTACTGAGTATTTTGGTGTCCCGGAATGATTTCCACGATTGACGAACCCCGGGGTGCGTTTACGTGTCGATCATAAACACTCGCAGTTTTGGCCGATTCTGGCCAGTTTCGTGGACTATTACCACTGTTTTGGGGTCCCGGAGTGATTTCCACGATTGACGAACCCCGGGGTGCATTTACGTGTCGGTCATCAACACCCGCAGTTTTGGCCGATTCTGACCCGTTTCGTGGACTATTACTCACTGTTTTGGGGTCCCAGAGTGATTTTCACGATCGACAAACCCCGAGGTGCGTTTACGTGTCGGTGATCAACACTCGCAGTTTTGACCGATTTTGTCCTGTTTCATGGACTATTACTAACTGTATTGGTGTCCCGGACTGATTTCCATGATTGACGAACCCCGAGGTGTGTTTAAGTGTCGGTCATCAACACCCGCAGTTTTGGCCGATTCTGACCCGTTTCGTGGACTACTCACTGTTTTGGGGCCCAAGAGTGATTTCCACGGTTGACGAACCCCGGGGTGCGTTTACTTGTCGGTCATAAACACTCGCAGTTTTGGCCGATTCTTGCCAGTTTCGTTTACTATTACTCACTGTTTTGGTGTCCCGGTGTGATTTCCACGATTGACGAACCTCGAGGTGCATTTACGTGTCGGTCATCAACACCCGCAGTTTTGGCCGATTCTGACCCATTTCGTGGACTATTACTCATTGTTTTGGGGTCCCGGAGTGATTTCCATGATTGACGAACCCAGGGGTGCGTTTACGTTTCGGTCATCAACAACCGCAGTTTTGGCCGATCCTGACCCATTTCGTGGACAATTACTCACTGTTTTGGGGTCCCGGGCTTAATTCCATGATTGACGAACCCCGGGGTGTGTTTACGTGTCGGTCATCAACACTTGCAGTTTTGGCCGATTCTGGCCCGTTTCATGGACAATTACTCACTGTTTTGGGGTCCCGGACTTATTTCCATGATTGACGAACCCCGGGGCGCGTTTACGTGCCGGTCATAAATACTCGCAGTTTTGGCCGATTTTGGCCAGTTTCGTGGACTATTACTGACGGTTTTGGGGTCCTAGCGTGATTTCCACGATTGACGAACCTCGGGGTGCATTTACATGTCGGTTATCAACACTCGCAGTTTTGACCGATTTTGGCCTGTTTCATGGACTATTACTGAGTATTTTGGTGTCCCGGAATGATTTCCACGATTGACGAACCCCGGGGTGCGTTTACGTGTCGATCATAAACACTCGCAGTTTTGGCCGATTCTGGCCAGTTTCGTGGACTATTACCACTGTTTTGGGGTCCCGGAGTGATTTCCACGATTGACGAACCCCGGGGTGCATTTACGTGTCGGTCATCAACACCCGCAGTTTTGGCCGATTCTGACCCGTTTCGTGGACTATTACTCACTGTTTTGGGGTCCCAGAGTGATTTTCACGATCGACAAACCCCGAGGTGCGTTTACGTGTCGGTGATCAACACTCGCAGTTTT
The DNA here is from genome assembly GCA_032464435.1 of Aegilops umbellulata. Lineage (NCBI taxonomy): Eukaryota > Viridiplantae > Streptophyta > Magnoliopsida > Poales > Poaceae > Aegilops > Aegilops umbellulata. The sequence continues at coordinate 365,156 of CP136057.1, read as the reverse complement.
GACCGATTTTGTCCTGTTTCATGGACTATTACTAACTGTATTGGTGTCCCGGACTGATTTCCATGATTGACGAACCCCGAGGTGTGTTTAAGTGTCGGTCATCAACACCCGCAGTTTTGGCCGATTCTGACCCGTTTCGTGGACTACTCACTGTTTTGGGGCCCAAGAGTGATTTCCACGGTTGACGAACCCCGGGGTGCGTTTACTTGTCGGTCATAAACACTCGCAGTTTTGGCCGATTCTTGCCAGTTTCGTTTACTATTACTCACTGTTTTGGTGTCCCGGTGTGATTTCCACGATTGACGAACCTCGAGGTGCATTTACGTGTCGGTCATCAACACCCGCAGTTTTGGCCGATTCTGACCCATTTCGTGGACTATTACTCATTGTTTTGGGGTCCCGGAGTGATTTCCATGATTGACGAACCCAGGGGTGCGTTTACGTTTCGGTCATCAACAACCGCAGTTTTGGCCGATCCTGACCCATTTCGTGGACAATTACTCACTGTTTTGGGGTCCCGGGCTTAATTCCATGATTGACGAACCCCGGGGTGTGTTTACGTGTCGGTCATCAACACTTGCAGTTTTGGCCGATTCTGGCCCGTTTCATGGACAATTACTCACTGTTTTGGGGTCCCGGACTTATTTCCATGATTGACGAACCCCGGGGCGCGTTTACGTGCCGGTCATAAATACTCGCAGTTTTGGCCGATTTTGGCCAGTTTCGTGGACTATTACTGACGGTTTTGGGGTCCTAGCGTGATTTCCACGATTGACGAACCTCGGGGTGCATTTACATGTCGGTTATCAACACTCGCAGTTTTGACCGATTTTGGCCTGTTTCATGGACTATTACTGAGTATTTTGGTGTCCCGGAATGATTTCCACGATTGACGAACCCCGGGGTGCGTTTACGTGTCGATCATAAACACTCGCAGTTTTGGCCGATTCTGGCCAGTTTCGTGGACTATTACCACTGTTTTGGGGTCCCGGAGTGATTTCCACGATTGACGAACCCCGGGGTGCATTTACGTGTCGGTCATCAACACCCTCAGTTTTGGCCGATTCTGACCCGTTTCGTGGACTATTACTCACTGTTTTGGGGTCCCAGAGTGATTTTCACGATCGACAAACCCCGAGGTGCGTTTACGTGTCGGTCATCAACACTCGCAGTTTTGACCGATTCTGTCCTGTTTCATGGACTATTACTAACTGTATTGGTGTCCCGGACTGATTTCCATGATTGACGAACCCCGAGGTGTGTTTAAGTGTCGGTCATCAACACCCGCAGTTTTGGCCGATTTTGGCCAGTTTCATGGACTATTACTGACGGTTTTGGGGTCCTAGCGTGATTTCCACGATTGACGAACCTTGGGGTGCATTTACATGTCGGTTATCAACACTCGCAGTTTTGACCGATTTTGGCCAGTTTCATGGACTATTACTGACTATTTTGGTGTCCCGGAATGATTTCCACGATTGACGAACCCCGGGGTGCGTTTACGTGTCGATCATAAACACTCGCAGTTTTGGCCGATTCTGGCCAGTTTCGTGGACTATTACCACTGTTTTGGGGTCCCGGAGTGATTTCCACGATTGACGAACCCCGGGGTGCATTTACGTGTCGGTCATCAACACCCGCAGTTTTGGCCGATTCTGACCCGTTTCGTGGACTATTACTCACTGTTTTGGGGTCCCAGAGTGATTTTCACGATCGACAAACCCCGAGGTGCGTTTACGTGTCGGTCATCAACACTCGCAGTTTTGACCGATTCTGTCCTGTTTCATGGACTATTACTAACTGTATTGGTGTCCCGGACTGATTTCCATGATTGACGAACCCCGAGGTGTGTTTAAGTGTCGGTCATCAACACCCGCAGTTTTGGCCGATTCTGACCCGTTTCGTGGACTACTCACTGTTTTGGGGCCCATGAGTGATTTCCACGGTTGACGAACCCCGGGGTGCGTTTACTTGTCGGTCATAAACACTCGCAGTTTTGGCCGATTCTTGCCAGTTTCGTTTACTATTACTCACTGTTTTGGTGTCCCGGTGTGATTTCCACGATTGACGAACCTCGAGGTGCATTTACGTGTCGGTCATCAACACCCGCAGTTTTGGCCGATTCTGACCCATTTCGTGGACTATTACTCATTGTTTTGGGGTCCCGGAGTGATTTCCATGATTGACGAACCCAGGGGTGCGTTTACGTTTCGGTCATCAACAACCGCAGTTTTGGCCGATCCTGACCCATTTCGTGGACAATTACTCACTGTTTTGGGGTCCCGGGCTTAATTCCATGATTGACGAACCCCGGGGTGTGTTTACGTGTCGGTCATCAACACTTGCAGTTTTGGCCGATTCTGGCCCGTTTCATGGACAATTACTCACTGTTTTGGGGTCCCGGACTTATTTCCATGATTGACGAACCCCGGGGCGCGTTTACGTGCCGGTCATAAATACTCGCAGTTTTGGCCGATTTTGGCCAGTTTCGTGGACTATTACTGACGGTTTTGGGGTCCTAGCGTGATTTCCACGATTGACGAACCTCGGGGTGCATTTACATGTCGGTTATCAACACTCGCAGTTTTGACCGATTTTGGCCTGTTTCATGGACTATTACTGAGTATTTTGGTGTCCCGGAATGATTTCCACGATTGACGAACCCCGGGGTGCGTTTACGTGTCGATCATAAACACTCGCAGTTTTGGCCGATTCTGGCCAGTTTCGTGGACTATTACCACTGTTTTGGGGTCCCGGAGTGATTTCCACGATTGACGAACCCCGGGGTGCATTTACGTGTCGGTCATCAACACCCGCAGTTTTGGCCGATTCTGACCCGTTTCGTGGACTATTACTCACTGTTTTGGGGTCCCAGAGTGATTTTCACGATCGACAAACCCCGAGGTGCGTTTACGTGTCGGTGATCAACACTCGCAGTTTTGACCGATTCTGTCCTGTTTCATGGACTATTACTAACTGTATTGGTGTCCCGGACTGATTTCCATGATTGACGAACCCCGAGGTGTGTTTAAGTGTCGGTCATCAACACCCGCAGTTTTGGCCGATTCTGACCCGTTTCGTGGACTACTCACTGTTTTGGGGCCCAAGAGTGATTTCCACGGTTGACGAACCCCGGGGTGCGTTTACTTGTCGGTCATAAACACTCGCAGTTTTGGCCGATTCTTGCCAGTTTCGTTTACTATTACTCACTGTTTTGGTGTCCCGGTGTGATTTCCACGATTGACGAACCTCGAGGTGCATTTACGTGTCGGTCATCAACACCCGCAGTTTTGGCCGATTCTGACCCATTTCGTGGACTATTACTCATTGTTTTGGGGTCCCGGAGTGATTTCCATGATTGACGAACCCAGGGGTGCGTTTACGTTTCGGTCATCAACAACCGCAGTTTTGGCCGATCCTGACCCATTTCATGGACAATTACTCACTGTTTTGGGGTCCCGGGCTTAATTCCATGATTGACGAACCCCGGGGTGTGTTTACGTGTCGGTCATCAACACTTGCAGTTTTGGCCGATTCTGGCCCGTTTCATGGACAATTACTCACTGTTTTGGGGTCCCGGACTTATTTCCATGATTGACGAACCCCGGGGCGCGTTTACGTGCCGGTCATAAATACTCGCAGTTTTGGCCGATTTTGGCCAGTTTCGTGGACTATTACTGACGGTTTTGGGGTCCTAGCGTGATTTCCACGATTGACGAACCTCGGGGTGCATTTACATGTCGGTTATCAACACTCGCAGTTTTGACCGATTTTGGCCTGTTTCATGGACTATTACTGAGTATTTTGGTGTCCCGGAATGATTTCCACGATTGACGAACCCCGGGGTGCGTTTACGTGTCGATCATAAACACTCGCAGTTTTGGCCGATTCTGGCCAGTTTCGTGGACTATTACCACTGTTTTGGGGTCCCGGAGTGATTTCCACGATTGACGAACCCCGGGGTGCATTTACGTGTCGGTCATCAACACCCTCAGTTTTGGCCGATTCTGACCCGTTTCGTGGACTATTACTCACTGTTTTGGGGTCCCAGAGTGATTTTCACGATCGACAAACCCCGAGGTGCGTTTACGTGTCGGTCATCAACACTCGCAGTTTTGACCGATTCTGTCCTGTTTCATGGACTATTACTAACTGTATTGGTGTCCCGGACTGATTTCCATGATTGACGAACCCCGAGGTGTGTTTAAGTGTCGGTCATCAACACCCGCAGTTTTGGCCGATTTTGGCCAGTTTCATGGACTATTACTGACGGTTTTGGGGTCCTAGCGTGATTTCCACGATTGACGAACCTTGGGGTGCATTTACATGTCGGTTATCAACACTCGCAGTTTTGACCGATTTTGGCCTGTTTCATGGACTATTACTGACTATTTTGGTGTCCCGGAATGATTTCCACGATTGACGAACCCCGGGGTGCGTTTACGTGTCGATCATAAACACTCGCAGTTTTGGCCGATTCTGGCCAGTTTCGTGGACTATTACCACTGTTTTGGGGTCCCGGAGTGATTTCCACGATTGACGAACCCCGGGGTGCATTTACGTGTCGGTCATCAACACCCGCAGTTTTGGCCGATTCTGACCCGTTTCGTGGACTATTACTCACTGTTTTGGGGTCCCAGAGTGATTTTCACGATCGACAAACCCCGAGGTGCGTTTACGTGTCGGTCATCAACACTCGCAGTTTTGACCGATTCTGTCCTGTTTCATGGACTATTACTAACTGTATTGGTGTCCCGGACTGATTTCCATGATTGACGAACCCCGAGGTGTGTTTAAGTGTCGGTCATCAACACCCGCAGTTTTGGCCGATTCTGACCCGTTTCGTGGACTACTCACTGTTTTGGGGCCCATGAGTGATTTCCACGGTTGACGAACCCCGGGGTGCGTTTACTTGTCGGTCATAAACACTCGCAGTTTTGGCCGATTCTTGCCAGTTTCGTTTACTATTACTCACTGTTTTGGTGTCCCGGTGTGATTTCCACGATTGACGAACCTCGAGGTGCATTTACGTGTCGGTCATCAACACCCGCAGTTTTGGCCGATTCTGACCCATTTCGTGGACTATTACTCATTGTTTTGGGGTCCCGGAGTGATTTCCATGATTGACGAACCCAGGGGTGCGTTTACGTTTCGGTCATCAACAACCGCAGTTTTGGCCGATCCTGACCCATTTCATGGACAATTACTCACTGTTTTGGGGTCCCGGGCTTAATTCCATGATTGACGAACCCCGGGGTGTGTTTACGTGTCGGTCATCAACACTTGCAGTTTTGGCCGATTCTGGCCCGTTTCATGGACAATTACTCACTGTTTTGGGGTCCCGGACTTATTTCCATGATTGACGAACCCCGGGGCGCGTTTACGTGCCGGTCATAAATACTCACAGTTTTGGCCGATTTTGGCCAGTTTCGTGGACTATTACTGACGGTTTTGGGGTCCTAGCGTGATTTCCACGATTGACGAACCTCGGGGTGCATTTACATGTCGGTTATCAACACTCGCAGTTTTGACCGATTTTGGCCTGTTTCATGGACTATTACTGAGTATTTTGGTGTCCCGGAATGATTTCCACGATTGACGAACCCCGGGGTGCGTTTACGTGTCGATCATAAACACTCGCAGTTTTGGCCGATTCTGGCCAGTTTCGTGGACTATTACCACTGTTTTGGGGTCCCGGAGTGATTTCCACGATTGACGAACCCCGGGGTGCATTTACGTGTCGGTCATCAACACCCTCAGTTTTGGCCGATTCTGACCCGTTTCGTGGACTATTACTCACTGTTTTGGGGTCCCAGAGTGATTTTCACGATCGACAAACCCCGAGGTGCGTTTACGTGTCGGTCATCAACACTCGCAGTTTTGACCGATTCTGTCCTGTTTCATGGACTATTACTAACTGTATTGGTGTCCCGGACTGATTTCCATGATTGACGAACCCCGAGGTGTGTTTAAGTGTCGGTCATCAACACCCGCAGTTTTGGCCGATTTTGGCCAGTTTCATGGACTATTACTGACGGTTTTGGGGTCCTAGCGTGATTTCCACGATTGACGAACCTTGGGGTGCATTTACATGTCGGTTATCAACACTCGCAGTTTTGACCGATTTTGGCCTGTTTCATGGACTATTACTGACTATTTTGGTGTCCCGGAATGATTTCCACGATTGACGAACCCCGGGGTGCGTTTACGTGTCGATCATAAACACTCGCAGTTTTGGCCGATTCTGGCCAGTTTCGTGGACTATTACCACTGTTTTGGGGTCCCGGAGTGATTTCCACGATTGACGAACCCCGGGGTGCATTTACGTGTCGGTCATCAACACCCGCAGTTTTGGCCGATTCTGACCCGTTTCGTGGACTATTACTCACTGTTTTGGGGTCCCAGAGTGATTTTCACGATCGACAAACCCCGAGGTGCGTTTACGTGTCGGTCATCAACACTCGCAGTTTTGACCGATTCTGTCCTGTTTCATGGACTATTACTAACTGTATTGGTGTCCCGGACTGATTTCCATGATTGACGAACCCCGAGGTGTGTTTAAGTGTCGGTCATCAACACCCGCAGTTTTGGCCGATTCTGACCCGTTTCGTGGACTACTCACTGTTTTGGGGCCCATGAGTGATTTCCACGGTTGACGAACCCCGGGGTGCGTTTACTTGTCGGTCATAAACACTCGCAGTTTTGGCCGATTCTTGCCAGTTTCGTTTACTATTACTCACTGTTTTGGTGTCCCGGTGTGATTTCCACGATTGACGAACCTCGAGGTGCATTTACGTGTCGGTCATCAACACCCGCAGTTTTGGCCGATTCTGACCCATTTCGTGGACTATTACTCATTGTTTTGGGGTCCCGGAGTGATTTCCATGATTGACGAACCCAGGGGTGCGTTTACGTTTCGGTCATCAACAACCGCAGTTTTGGCCGATCCTGACCCATTTCGTGGACAATTACTCACTGTTTTGGGGTCCCGGGCTTAATTCCATGATTGACGAACCCCGGGGTGTGTTTACGTGTCGGTCATCAACACTTGCAGTTTTGGCCGATTCTGGCCCGTTTCATGGACAATTACTCACTGTTTTGGGGTCCCGGACTTATTTCCATGATTGACGAACCCCGGGGCGCGTTTACGTGCCGGTCATAAATACTCGCAGTTTTGGCCGATTTTGGCCAGTTTCGTGGACTATTACTGACGGTTTTGGGGTCCTAGCGTGATTTCCACGATTGACGAACCTCGGGGTGCATTTACATGTCGGTTATCAACACTCGCAGTTTTGACCGATTTTGGCCTGTTTCATGGACTATTACTGAGTATTTTGGTGTCCCGGAATGATTTCCACGATTGACGAACCCCGGGGTGCGTTTACGTGTCGATCATAAACACTCGCAGTTTTGGCCGATTCTGGCCAGTTTCGTGGACTATTACCACTGTTTTGGGGTCCCGGAGTGATTTCCACGATTGACGAACCCCGGGGTGCATTTACGTGTCGGTCATCAACACCCTCAGTTTTGGCCGATTCTGACCCGTTTCGTGGACTATTACTCACTGTTTTGGGGTCCCAGAGTGATTTTCACGATCGACAAACCCCGAGGTGCGTTTACGTGTCGGTCATCAACACTCGCAGTTTTGACCGATTCTGTCCTGTTTCATGGACTATTACTAACTGTATTGGTGTCCCGGACTGATTTCCATGATTGACGAACCCCGAGGTGTGTTTAAGTGTCGGTCATCAACACCCGCAGTTTTGGCCGATTTTGGCCAGTTTCATGGACTATTACTGACGGTTTTGGGGTCCTAGCGTGATTTCCACGATTGACGAACCTTGGGGTGCATTTACATGTCGGTTATCAACACTCGCAGTTTTGACCGATTTTGGCCTGTTTCATGGACTATTACTGAGTATTTTGGTGTCCCGGAATGATTTCCACGATTGACGAACCCCGGGGTGCGTTTACGTGTCGATCATAAACACTCGCAGTTTTGGCCGATTCTGGCCAGTTTCGTGGACTATTACCACTGTTTTGGGGTCCCGGAGTGATTTCCACGATTGACGAACCCCGGGGTGCATTTACGTGTCGGTCATCAACACCCGCAGTTTTGGCCGATTCTGACCCGTTTCGTGGACTATTACTCACTGTTTTGGGGTCCCAGAGTGATTTTCACGATCGACAAACCCCGAGGTGCGTTTACGTGTCGGTCATCAACACTCGCAGTTTTGACCGATTCTGTCCTGTTTCATGGACTATTACTAACTGTATTGGTGTCCCGGACTGATTTCCATGATTGACGAACCCCGAGGTGTGTTTAAGTGTCGGTCATCAACACCCGCAGTTTTGGCCGATTTTGGCCAGTTTCATGGACTATTACTGACGGTTTTGGGGTCCTAGCGTGATTTCCACGATTGACGAACCTTGGGGTGCATTTACATGTCGGTTATCAACACTCGCAGTTTTGACCGATTTTGGCCTGTTTCATGGACTATTACTGACTATTTTGGTGTCCCGGAATGATTTCCACGATTGACGAACCCCGGGGTGCGTTTACGTGTCGATCATAAACACTCGCAGTTTTGGCCGATTCTGGCCAGTTTCGTGGACTATTACCACTGTTTTGGGGTCCCGGAGTGATTTCCACGATTGACGAACCCCGGGGTGCATTTACGTGTCGGTCATCAACACCCGCAGTTTTGGCCGATTCTGACCCGTTTCGTGGACTATTACTCACTGTTTTGGGGTCCCAGAGTGATTTTCACGATCGACAAACCCCGAGGTGCGTTTACGTGTCGGTCATCAACACTCGCAGTTTTGACCGATTCTGTCCTGTTTCATGGACTATTACTAACTGTATTGGTGTCCCGGACTGATTTCCATGATTGACGAACCCCGAGGTGTGTTTAAGTGTCGGTCATCAACACCCGCAGTTTTGGCCGATTTTGGCCAGTTTCATGGACTATTACTGACGGTTTTGGGGTCCTAGCGTGATTTCCACGATTGACGAACCTTGGGGTGCATTTACATGTCGGTTATCAACACTCGCAGTTTTGACCGATTTTGGCCTGTTTCATGGACTATTACTGACTATTTTGGTGTCCCGGAATGATTTCCACGATTGACGAACCCCGGGGTGCGTTTACGTGTCGATCATAAACACTCGCAGTTTTGGCCGATTCTGGCCAGTTTCGTGGACTATTACCACTGTTTTGGGGTCCCGGAGTGATTTCCACGATTGACGAACCCCGGGGTGCATTTACGTGTCGGTCATCAACACCCGCAGTTTTGGCCGATTCTGACCCGTTTCGTGGACTATTACTCACTGTTTTGGGGTCCCAGAGTGATTTTCACGATCGACAAACCCCGAGGTGCGTTTACGTGTCGGTCATCAACACTCGCAGTTTTGACCGATTCTGTCCTGTTTCATGGACTATTACTAACTGTATTGGTGTCCCGGACTGATTTCCATGATTGACGAACCCCGAGGTGTGTTTAAGTGTCGGTCATCAACACCCGCAGTTTTGGCCGATTTTGGCCAGTTTCATGGACTATTACTGACGGTTTTGGGGTCCTAGCGTGATTTCCACGATTGACGAACCTTGGGGTGCATTTACATGTCGGTTATCAACACTCGCAGTTTTGACCGATTTTGGCCTGTTTCATGGACTATTACTGACTATTTTGGTGTCCCGGAATGATTTCCACGATTGACGAACCCCGGGGTGCGTTTACGTGTCGATCATAAACACTCGCAGTTTTGGCCGATTCTGGCCAGTTTCGTGGACTATTACCACTGTTTTGGGGTCCCGGAGTGATTTCCACGATTGACGAACCCCGGGGTGCATTTACGTGTCGGTCATCAACACCCGCAGTTTTGGCCGATTCTGACCCGTTTCGTGGACTATTACTCACTGTTTTGGGGTCCCAGAGTGATTTTCACGATCGACAAACCCCGAGGTGCGTTTACGTGTCGGTCATCAACACTCGCAGTTTTGACCGATTCTGTCCTGTTTCATGGACTATTACTAACTGTATTGGTGTCCCGGACTGATTTCCATGATTGACGAACCCCGAGGTGTGTTTAAGTGTCGGTCATCAACACCCGCAGTTTTGGCCGATTCTGACCCATTTCGTGGACTATTACTCATTGTTTTGGGGTCCCGGAGTGATTTCCATGATTGACGAACCCAGGGGTGCGTTTACGTTTCGGTCATCAACAACCGCAGTTTTGGCCGATCCTGACCCATTTCGTGGACAATTACTCACTGTTTTGGGGTCCCGGGCTTAATTCCATGATTGACGAACCCCGGGGTGTGTTTACGTGTCGGTCATCAACACTTGCAGTTTTGGCCGATTCTGGCCCGTTTCATGGACAATTACTCACTGTTTTGGGGTCCCGGACTTATTTCCATGATTGACGAACCCCGGGGCGCGTTTACGTGCCGGTCATAAATACTCGCAGTTTTGGCCGATTTTGGCCAGTTTCGTGGACTATTACTGACGGTTTTGGGGTCCTAGCGTGATTTCCACGATTGACGAACCTCGGGGTGCATTTACATGTCGGTTATCAACACTCGCAGTTTTGACCGATTTTGGCCTGTTTCATGGACTATTACTGAGTATTTTGGTGTCCCGGAATGATTTCCACGATTGACGAACCCCGGGGTGCGTTTACGTGTCGATCATAAACACTCGCAGTTTTGGCCGATTCTGGCCAGTTTCGTGGACTATTACCACTGTTTTGGGGTCCCGGAGTGATTTCCACGATTGACGAACCCCGGGGTGCATTTACGTGTCGGTCATCAACACCCTCAGTTTTGGCCGATTCTGACCCGTTTCGTGGACTATTACTCACTGTTTTGGGGTCCCAGAGTGATTTTCACGATCGACAAACCCCGAGGTGCGTTTACGTGTCGGTCATCAACACTCGCAGTTTTGACCGATTCTGTCCTGTTTCATGGACTATTACTAACTGTATTGGTGTCCCGGACTGATTTCCATGATTGACGAACCCCGAGGTGTGTTTAAGTGTCGGTCATCAACACCCGCTGTTTTGGCCGATTTTGGCCAGTTTCATGGACTATTACTGACGGTTTTGGGGTCCTAGCGTGATTTCCACGATTGACGAACCTTGGGGTGCATTTACATGTCGGTTATCAACACTCGCAGTTTTGACCGATTTTGGCCTGTTTCATGGACTATTACTGAGTATTTTGGTGTCCCGGAATGATTTCCACGATTGACGAACCCCGGGGTGCGTTTACGTGTCGATCATAAACACTCGCAGTTTTGGCCGATTCTGGCCAGTTTCGTGGACTATTACCACTGTTTTGGGGTCCCGGAGTGATTTCCACGATTGACGAACCCCGGGGTGCATTTACGTGTCGGTCATCAACACCCGCAGTTTTGGCCGATTCTGACCCGTTTCGTGGACTATTACTCACTGTTTTGGGGTCCCAGAGTGATTTTCACGATCGACAAACCCCGAGGTGCGTTTACGTGTCGGTCATCAACACTCGCAGTTTTGACCGATTCTGTCCTGTTTCATGGACTATTACTAACTGTATTGGTGTCCCGGACTGATTTCCATGATTGACGAACCCCGAGGTGTGTTTAAGTGTCGGTCATCAACACCCGCAGTTTTGGCCGATTTTGGCCAGTTTCATGGACTATTACTGACGGTTTTGGGGTCCTAGCGTGATTTCCACGATTGACGAACCTTGGGGTGCATTTACATGTCGGTTATCAACACTCGCAGTTTTGACCGATTTTGGCCTGTTTCATGGACTATTACTGACTATTTTGGTGTCCCGGAATGATTTCCACGATTGACGAACCCCGGGGTGCGTTTACGTGTCGATCATAAACACTCGCAGTTTTGGCCGATTCTGGCCAGTTTCGTGGACTATTACCACTGTTTTGGGGTCCCGGAGTGATTTCCACGATTGACGAACCCCGGGGTGCATTTACGTGTCGGTCATCAACACCCGCAGTTTTGGCCGATTCTGACCCGTTTCGTGGACTATTACTCACTGTTTTGGGGTCCCAGAGTGATTTTCACGATCGACAAACCCCGAGGTGCGTTTACGTGTCGGTCATCAACACTCGCAGTTTTGACCGATTCTGTCCTGTTTCATGGACTATTACTAACTGTATTGGTGTCCCGGACTGATTTCCATGATTGACGAACCCCGAGGTGTGTTTAAGTGTCGGTCATCAACACCCGCAGTTTTGGCCGATTTTGGCCAGTTTCATGGACTATTACTGACGGTTTTGGGGTCCTAGCGTGATTTCCACGATTGACGAACCTTGGGGTGCATTTACATGTCGGTTATCAACACTCGCAGTTTTGACCGATTTTGGCCTGTTTCATGGACTATTACTGACTATTTTGGTGTCCCGGAATGATTTCCACGATTGACGAACCCCGGGGTGCGTTTACGTGTCGATCATAAACACTCGCAGTTTTGGCCGATTCTGGCCAGTTTCGTGGACTATTACCACTGTTTTGGGGTCCCGGAGTGATTTCCACGATTGACGAACCCCGGGGTGCATTTACGTGTCGGTCATCAACACCCGCAGTTTTGGCCGATTCTGACCCGTTTCGTGGACTATTACTCACTGTTTTGGGGTCCCAGAGTGATTTTCACGATCGACAAACCCCGAGGTGCGTTTACGTGTCGGTCATCAACACTCGCAGTTTTGACCGATTCTGTCCTGTTTCATGGACTATTACTAACTGTATTGGTGTCCCGGACTGATTTCCATGATTGACGAACCCCGAGGTGTGTTTAAGTGTCGGTCATCAACACCCGCAGTTTTGGCCGATTTTGGCCAGTTTCATGGACTATTACTGACGGTTTTGGGGTCCTAGCGTGATTTCCACGATTGACGAACCTTGGGGTGCATTTACATGTCGGTTATCAACACTCGCAGTTTTGACCGATTTTGGCCTGTTTCATGGACTATTACTGACTATTTTGGTGTCCCGGAATGATTTCCACGATTGACGAACCCCGGGGTGCGTTTACGTGTCGATCATAAACACTCGCAGTTTTGGCCGATTCTGGCCAGTTTCGTGGACTATTACCACTGTTTTGGGGTCCCGGAGTGATTTCCACGATTGACGAACCCCGGGGTGCATTTACGTGTCGGTCATCAACACCCGCAGTTTTGGCCGATTCTGACCCGTTTCGTGGACTATTACTCACTGTTTTGGGGTCCCAGAGTGATTTTCACGATCGACAAACCCCGAGGTGCGTTTACGTGTCGGTCATCAACACTCGCAGTTTTGACCGATTCTGTCCTGTTTCATGGACTATTACTAACTGTATTGGTGTCCCGGACTGATTTCCATGATTGACGAACCCCGAGGTGTGTTTAAGTGTCGGTCATCAACACCCGCAGTTTTGGCCGATTTTGGCCAGTTTCATGGACTATTACTGACGGTTTTGGGGTCCTAGCGTGATTTCCACGATTGACGAACCTTGGGGTGCATTTACATGTCGGTTATCAACACTCGCAGTTTTGACCGATTTTGGCCTGTTTCATGGACTATTACTGACTATTTTGGTGTCCCGGAATGATTTCCACGATTGACGAACCCCGGGGTGCGTTTACGTGTCGATCATAAACACTCGCAGTTTTGGCCGATTCTGGCCAGTTTCGTGGACTATTACCACTGTTTTGGGGTCCCGGAGTGATTTCCACGATTGACGAACCCCGGGGTGCATTTACGTGTCGGTCATCAACACCCGCAGTTTTGGCCGATTCTGACCCGTTTCGTGGACTATTACTCACTGTTTTGGGGTCCCAGAGTGATTTTCACGATCGACAAACCCCGAGGTGCGTTTACGTGTCGGTCATCAACACTCGCAGTTTTGACCGATTCTGTCCTGTTTCATGGACTATTACTAACTGTATTGGTGTCCCGGACTGATTTCCATGATTGACGAACCCCGAGGTGTGTTTAAGTGTCGGTCATCAACACCCGCAGTTTTGGCCGATTCTGACCCGTTTCGTGGACTACTCACTGTTTTGGGGCCCATGAGTGATTTCCACGGTTGACGAACCCCGGGGTGCGTTTACTTGTCGGTCATAAACACTCGCAGTTTTGGCCGATTCTTGCCAGTTTCGTTTACTATTACTCACTGTTTTGGTGTCCCGGTGTGATTTCCACGATTGACGAACCTCGAGGTGCATTTACGTGTCGGTCATCAACACCCGCAGTTTTGGCCGATTCTGACCCATTTCGTGGACTATTACTCATTGTTTTGGGGTCCCGGAGTGATTTCCATGATTGACGAACCCAGGGGTGCGTTTACGTTTCGGTCATCAACAACCGCAGTTTTGGCCGATCCTGACCCATTTCGTGGACAATTACTCACTGTTTTGGGGTCCCGGGCTTAATTCCATGATTGACGAACCCCGGGGTGTGTTTACGTGTCGGTCATCAACACTTGCAGTTTTGGCCGATTCTGGCCCGTTTCATGGACAATTACTCACTGTTTTGGGGTCCCGGACTTATTTCCATGATTGACGAACCCCGGGGCGCGTTTACGTGCCGGTCATAAATACTCGCAGTTTTGGCCGATTTTGGCCAGTTTCGTGGACTATTACTGACGGTTTTGGGGTCCTAGCGTGATTTCCACGATTGACGAACCTCGGGGTGCATTTACATGTCGGTTATCAACACTCGCAGTTTTGACCGATTTTGGCCTGTTTCATGGACTATTACTGAGTATTTTGGTGTCCCGGAATGATTTCCACGATTGACGAACCCCGGGGTGCGTTTACGTGTCGATCATAAACACTCGCAGTTTTGGCCGATTCTGGCTAGTTTCGTGGACTATTACCACTGTTTTGGGGTCCCGGAGTGATTTCCACGATTGACGAACCCCGGGGTGCATTTACGTGTCGGTCATCAACACCCGCAGTTTTGGCCGATTCTGACCCGTTTCGTGGACTATTACTCACTGTTTTGGGGTCCCAGAGTGATTTTCACGATCGACAAACCCCGAGGTGCGTTTACGTGTCGGTCATCAACACTCGCAGTTTTGACCGATTCTGTCCTGTTTCATGGACTATTACTAACTGTATTGGTGTCCCGGACTGATTTCCATGATTGACGAACCCCGAGGTGTGTTTAAGTGTCGGTCATCAACACCCGCAGTTTTGGCCGATTTTGGCCAGTTTCATGGACTATTACTGACGGTTTTGGGGTCCTAGCGTGATTTCCACGATTGACGAACCTTGGGGTGCATTTACATGTCGGTTATCAACACTCGCAGTTTTGACCGATTTTGGCCTGTTTCATGGACTATTACTGAGTATTTTGGTGTCCCGGAATGATTTCCACGATTGACGAACCCCGGGGTGCGTTTACGTGTCGATCATAAACACTCGCAGTTTTGGCCGATTCTGGCCAGTTTCGTGGACTATTACCACTGTTTTGGGGTCCCGGAGTGATTTCCACGATTGACGAACCCCGGGGTGCATTTACGTGTCGGTCATCAACACCCGCAGTTTTGGCCGATTCTGACCCGTTTCGTGGACTATTACTCACTGTTTTGGGGTCCCAGAGTGATTTTCACGATCGACAAACCCCGAGGTGCGTTTACGTGTCGGTCATCAACACTCGCAGTTTTGACCGATTCTGTCCTGTTTCATGGACTATTACTAACTGTATTGGTGTCCCGGACTGATTTCCATGATTGACGAACCCCGAGGTGTGTTTAAGTGTCGGTCATCAACACCCGCAGTTTTGGCCGATTTTGGCCAGTTTCATGGACTATTACTGACGGTTTTGGGGTCCTAGCGTGATTTCCACGATTGACGAACCTTGGGGTGCATTTACATGTCGGTTATCAACACTCGCAGTTTTGACCGATTTTGGCCTGTTTCATGGACTATTACTGACTATTTTGGTGTCCCGGAATGATTTCCACGATTGACGAACCCCGGGGTGCGTTTACGTGTCGATCATAAACACTCGCAGTTTTGGCCGATTCTGGCCAGTTTCGTGGACTATTACCACTGTTTTGGGGTCCCGGAGTGATTTCCACGATTGACGAACCCCGGGGTGCATTTACGTGTCGGTCATCAACACCCGCAGTTTTGGCCGATTCTGACCCGTTTCGTGGACTATTACTCACTGTTTTGGGGTCCCAGAGTGATTTTCACGATCGACAAACCCCGAGGTGCGTTTACGTGTCGGTCATCAACACTCGCAGTTTTGACCGATTCTGTCCTGTTTCATGGACTATTACTAACTGTATTGGTGTCCCGGACTGATTTCCATGATTGACGAACCCCGAGGTGTGTTTAAGTGTCGGTCATCAACACCCGCAGTTTTGGCCGATTTTGGCCAGTTTCATGGACTATTACTGACGGTTTTGGGGTCCTAGCGTGATTTCCACGATTGACGAACCTTGGGGTGCATTTACATGTCGGTTATCAACACTCGCAGTTTTGACCGATTTTGGCCTGTTTCATGGACTATTACTGAGTATTTTGGTGTCCCGGAATGATTTCCACGATTGACGAACCCCGGGGTGCGTTTACGTGTCGATCATAAACACTCGCAGTTTTGGCCGATTCTGGCCAGTTTCGTGGACTATTACCACTGTTTTGGGGTCCCGGAGTGATTTCCACGATTGACGAACCCCGGGGTGCATTTACGTGTCGGTCATCAACACCCGCAGTTTTGGCCGATTCTGACCCGTTTCATGGACTATTACTCACTGTTTTGGGGTCCCAGAGTGATTTTCACGATCGACAAACCCCGAGGTGCGTTTACGTGTCGGTCATCAACACTCGCAGTTTTGACCGATTCTGTCCTGTTTCATGGACTATTACTAACTGTATTGGTGTCCCGGACTGATTTCCATGATTGACGAACCCCGAGGTGTGTTTAAGTGTCGGTCATCAACACCCGCAGTTTTGGCCGATTTTGGCCAGTTTCATGGACTATTACTGACGGTTTTGGGGTCCTAGCGTGATTTCCACGATTGACGAACCTTGGGGTGCATTTACATGTCGGTTATCAACACTCGCAGTTTTGACCGATTTTGGCCTGTTTCATGGACTATTACTGACTATTTTGGTGTCCCGGAATGATTTCCACGATTGACGAACCCCGGGGTGCGTTTACGTGTCGATCATAAACACTCGCAGTTTTGGCCGATTCTGGCCAGTTTCGTGGACTATTACCACTGTTTTGGGGTCCCGGAGTGATTTCCACGATTGACGAACCCCGGGGTGCATTTACGTGTCGGTCATCAACACCCGCAGTTTTGGCCGATTCTGACCCGTTTCGTGGACTATTACTCACTGTTTTGGGGTCCCAGAGTGATTTTCACGATCGACAAACCCCGAGGTGCGTTTACGTGTCGGTCATCAACACTCGCAGTTTTGACCGATTCTGTCCTGTTTCATGGACTATTACTAACTGTATTGGTGTCCCGGACTGATTTCCATGATTGACGAACCCCGAGGTGTGTTTAAGTGTCGGTCATCAACACCCGCAGTTTTGGCCGATTTTGGCCAGTTTCATGGACTATTACTGACGGTTTTGGGGTCCTAGCGTGATTTCCACGATTGACGAACCTTGGGGTGCATTTACATGTCGGTTATCAACACTCGCAGTTTTGACCGATTTTGGCCTGTTTCATGGACTATTACTGAGTATTTTGGTGTCCCGGAATGATTTCCACGATTGACGAACCCCGGGGTGCGTTTACGTGTCGATCATAAACACTCGCAGTTTTGGCCGATTCTGGCCAGTTTCGTGGACTATTACCACTGTTTTGGGGTCCCGGAGTGATTTCCACGATTGACGAACCCCGGGGTGCATTTACGTGTCGGTCATCAACACCCGCAGTTTTGGCCGATTCTGACCCGTTTCATGGACTATTACTCACTGTTTTGGGGTCCCAGAGTGATTTTCACGATCGACAAACCCCGAGGTGCGTTTACGTGTCGGTCATCAACACTCGCAGTTTTGACCGATTCTGTCCTGTTTCATGGACTATTACTAACTGTATTGGTGTCCCGGACTGATTTCCATGATTGACGAACCCCGAGGTGTGTTTAAGTGTCGGTCATCAACACCCGCAGTTTTGGCCGATTTTGGCCAGTTTCATGGACTATTACTGACGGTTTTGGGGTCCTAGCGTGATTTCCACGATTGACGAACCTTGGGGTGCATTTACATGTCGGTTATCAACACTCGCAGTTTTGACCGATTTTGGCCTGTTTCATGGACTATTACTGACTATTTTGGTGTCCCGGAATGATTTCCACGATTGACGAACCCCGGGGTGCGTTTACGTGTCGATCATAAACACTCGCAGTTTTGGCCGATTCTGGCCAGTTTCGTGGACTATTACCACTGTTTTGGGGTCCCGGAGTGATTTCCACGATTGACGAACCCCGGGGTGCATTTACGTGTCGGTCATCAACACCCGCAGTTTTGGCCGATTCTGACCCGTTTCGTGGACTATTACTCACTGTTTTGGGGTCCCAGAGTGATTTTCACGATCGACAAACCCCGAGGTGCGTTTACGTGTCGGTCATCAACACTCGCAGTTTTGACCGATTCTGTCCTGTTTCATGGACTATTACTAACTGTATTGGTGTCCCGGACTGATTTCCATGATTGACGAACCCCGAGGTGTGTTTAAGTGTCGGTCATCAACACCCGCAGTTTTGGCCGATTTTGGCCAGTTTCATGGACTATTACTGACGGTTTTGGGGTCCTAGCGTGATTTCCACGATTGACGAACCTTGGGGTGCATTTACATGTCGGTTATCAACACTCGCAGTTTTGACCGATTTTGGCCTGTTTCATGGACTATTACTGAGTATTTTGGTGTCCCGGAATGATTTCCACGATTGACGAACCCCGGGGTGCGTTTACGTGTCGATCATAAACACTCGCAGTTTTGGCCGATTCTGGCCAGTTTCGTGGACTATTACCACTGTTTTGGGGTCCCGGAGTGATTTCCACGATTGACGAACCCCGGGGTGCATTTACGTGTCGGTCATCAACACCCGCAGTTTTGGCCGATTCTGACCCGTTTCATGGACTATTACTCACTGTTTTGGGGTCCCAGAGTGATTTTCACGATCGACAAACCCCGAGGTGCGTTTACGTGTCGGTCATCAACACTCGCAGTTTTGACCGATTCTGTCCTGTTTCATGGACTATTACTAACTGTATTGGTGTCCCGGACTGATTTCCATGATTGACGAACCCCGAGGTGTGTTTAAGTGTCGGTCATCAACACCCGCAGTTTTGGCCGATTTTGGCCAGTTTCATGGACTATTACTGACGGTTTTGGGGTCCTAGCGTGATTTCCACGATTGACGAACCTTGGGGTGCATTTACATGTCGGTTATCAACACTCGCAGTTTTGACCGATTTTGGCCTGTTTCATGGACTATTACTGACTATTTTGGTGTCCCGGAATGATTTCCACGATTGACGAACCCCGGGGTTCGTTTACGTGTCGATCATAAACACTCGCAGTTTTGGCCGATTCTGGCCAGTTTCGTGGACTATTACCACTGTTTTGGGGTCCCGGAGTGATTTCCACGATTGACGAACCCCGGGGTGCATTTACGTGTCGGTCATCAACACCCGCAGTTTTGGCCGATTCTGACCCGTTTCGTGGACTATTACTCACTGTTTTGGGGTCCCAGAGTGATTTTCACGATCGACAAACCCCGAGGTGCGTTTACGTGTCGGTCATCAACACTCGCAGTTTTGACCGATTCTGTCCTGTTTCATGGACTATTACTAACTGTATTGGTGTCCCGGACTGATTTCCATGATTGACGAACCCCGAGGTGTGTTTAAGTGTCGGTCATCAACACCCGCAGTTTTGGCCGATTTTGGCCAGTTTCATGGACTATTACTGACGGTTTTGGGGTCCTAGCGTGATTTCCACGATTGACGAACCTTGGGGTGCATTTACATGTCGGTTATCAACACTCGCAGTTTTGACCGATTTTGGCCTGTTTCATGGACTATTACTGACTATTTTGGTGTCCCGGAATGATTTCCACGATTGACGAACCCCGGGGTGCGTTTACGTGTCGATCATAAACACTCGCAGTTTTGGCCGATTCTGGCCAGTTTCGTGGACTATTACCACTGTTTTGGGGTCCCGGAGTGATTTCCACGATTGACGAACCCCGGGGTGCATTTACGTGTCGGTCATCAACACCCGCAGTTTTGGCCGATTCTGACCCGTTTCGTGGACTATTACTCACTGTTTTGGGGTCCCAGAGTGATTTTCACGATCGACAAACCCCGAGGTGCGTTTACGTGTCGGTCATCAACACTCGCAGTTTTGACCGATTCTGTCCTGTTTCATGGACTATTACTAACTGTATTGGTGTCCCGGACTGATTTCCATGATTGACGAACCCCGAGGTGTGTTTAAGTGTCGGTCATCAACACCCGCAGTTTTGGCCGATTTTGGCCAGTTTCATGGACTATTACTGACGGTTTTGGGGTCCTAGCGTGATTTCCACGATTGACGAACCTTGGGGTGCATTTACATGTCGGTTATCAACACTCGCAGTTTTGACCGATTTTGGCCTGTTTCATGGACTATTACTGACTATTTTGGTGTCCCGGAATGATTTCCACGATTGACGAACCCCGGGGTTCGTTTACGTGTCGATCATAAACACTCGCAGTTTTGGCCGATTCTGGCCAGTTTCGTGGACTATTACCACTGTTTTGGGGTCCCGGAGTGATTTCCACGATTGACGAACCCCGGGGTGCATTTACGTGTCGGTCATCAACACCCGCAGTTTTGGCCGATTCTGACCCGTTTCGTGGACTATTACTCACTGTTTTGGGGTCCCAGAGTGATTTTCACGATCGACAAACCCCGAGGTGCGTTTACGTGTCGGTCATCAACACTCGCAGTTTTGACCGATTCTGTCCTGTTTCATGGACTATTACTAACTGTATTGGTGTCCCGGACTGATTTCCATGATTGACGAACCCCGAGGTGTGTTTAAGTGTCGGTCATCAACACCCGCAGTTTTGGCCGATTTTGGCCAGTTTCATGGACTATTACTGACGGTTTTGGGGTCCTAGCGTGATTTCCACGATTGACGAACCTTGGGGTGCATTTACATGTCGGTTATCAACACTCGCAGTTTTGACCGATTTTGGCCTGTTTCATGGACTATTACTGACTATTTTGGTGTCCCGGAATGATTTCCACGATTGACGAACCCCGGGGTGCGTTTACGTGTCGATCATAAACACTCGCAGTTTTGGCCGATTCTGGCCAGTTTCGTGGACTATTACCACTGTTTTGGGGTCCCGGAGTGATTTCCACGATTGACGAACCCCGGGGTGCATTTACGTGTCGGTCATCAACACCCGCAGTTTTGGCCGATTCTGACCCGTTTCGTGGACTATTACTCACTGTTTTGGGGTCCCAGAGTGATTTTCACGATCGACAAACCCCGAGGTGCGTTTACGTGTCGGTCATCAACACTCGCAGTTTTGACCGATTCTGTCCTGTTTCATGGACTATTACTAACTGTATTGGTGTCCCGGACTGATTTCCATGATTGACGAACCCCGAGGTGTGTTTAAGTGTCGGTCATCAACACCCGCAGTTTTGGCCGATTTTGGCCAGTTTCATGGACTATTACTGACGGTTTTGGGGTCCTAGCGTGATTTCCACGATTGACGAACCTTGGGGTGCATTTACATGTCGGTTATCAACACTCGCAGTTTTGACCGATTTTGGCCTGTTTCATGGACTATTACTGACTATTTTGGTGTCCCGGAATGATTTCCACGATTGACGAACCCCGGGGTTCGTTTACGTGTCGATCATAAACACTCGCAGTTTTGGCCGATTCTGGCCAGTTTCGTGGACTATTACCACTGTTTTGGGGTCCCGGAGTGATTTCCACGATTGACGAACCCCGGGGTGCATTTACGTGTCGGTCATCAACACCCGCAGTTTTGGCCGATTCTGACCCGTTTCGTGGACTATTACTCACTGTTTTGGGGTCCCAGAGTGATTTTCACGATCGACAAACCCCGAGGTGCGTTTACGTGTCGGTCATCAACACTCGCAGTTTTGACCGATTCTGTCCTGTTTCATGGACTATTACTAACTGTATTGGTGTCCCGGACTGATTTCCATGATTGACGAACCCCGAGGTGTGTTTAAGTGTCGGTCATCAACACCCGCAGTTTTGGCCGATTTTGGCCAGTTTCATGGACTATTACTGACGGTTTTGGGGTCCTAGCGTGATTTCCACGATTGACGAACCTTGGGGTGCATTTACATGTCGGTTATCAACACTCGCAGTTTTGACCGATTTTGGCCTGTTTCATGGACTATTACTGACTATTTTGGTGTCCCGGAATGATTTCCACGATTGACGAACCCCGGGGTGCGTTTACGTGTCGATCATAAACACTCGCAGTTTTGGCCGATTCTGGCCAGTTTCGTGGACTATTACCACTGTTTTGGGGTCCCGGAGTGATTTCCACGATTGACGAACCCCGGGGTGCATTTACGTGTCGGTCATCAACACCCGCAGTTTTGGCCGATTCTGACCCGTTTCGTGGACTATTACTCACTGTTTTGGGGTCCCAGAGTGATTTTCACGATCGACAAACCCCGAGGTGCGTTTACGTGTCGGTCATCAACACTCGCAGTTTTGACCGATTCTGTCCTGTTTCATGGACTATTACTAACTGTATTGGTGTCCCGGACTGATTTCCATGATTGACGAACCCCGAGGTGTGTTTAAGTGTCGGTCATCAACACCCGCAGTTTTGGCCGATTTTGGCCAGTTTCATGGACTATTACTGACGGTTTTGGGGTCCTAGCGTGATTTCCACGATTGACGAACCTTGGGGTGCATTTACATGTCGGTTATCAACACTCGCAGTTTTGACCGATTTTGGCCTGTTTCATGGACTATTACTGACTATTTTGGTGTCCCGGAATGATTTCCACGATTGACGAACCCCGGGGTGCGTTTACGTGTCGATCATAAACACTCGCAGTTTTGGCCGATTCTGGCCAGTTTCGTGGACTATTACCACTGTTTTGGGGTCCCGGAGTGATTTCCACGATTGACGAACCCCGGGGTGCATTTACGTGTCGGTCATCAACACCCGCAGTTTTGGCCGATTCTGACCCGTTTCGTGGACTATTACTCACTGTTTTGGGGTCCCAGAGTGATTTTCACGATCGACAAACCCCGAGGTGCGTTTACGTGTCGGTCATCAACACTCGCAGTTTTGACCGATTCTGTCCTGTTTCATGGACTATTACTAACTGTATTGGTGTCCCGGACTGATTTCCATGATTGACGAACCCCGAGGTGTGTTTAAGTGTCGGTCATCAACACCCGCAGTTTTGGCCGATTTTGGCCAGTTTCATGGACTATTACTGACGGTTTTGGGGTCCTAGCGTGATTTCCACGATTGACGAACCTTGGGGTGCATTTACATGTCGGTTATCAACACTCGCAGTTTTGACCGATTTTGGCCTGTTTCATGGACTATTACTGACTATTTTGGTGTCCCGGAATGATTTCCACGATTGACGAACCCCGGGGTTCGTTTACGTGTCGATCATAAACACTCGCAGTTTTGGCCGATTCTGGCCAGTTTCGTGGACTATTACCACTGTTTTGGGGTCCCGGAGTGATTTCCACGATTGACGAACCCCGGGGTGCATTTACGTGTCGGTCATCAACACCCGCAGTTTTGGCCGATTCTGACCCGTTTCGTGGACTATTACTCACTGTTTTGGGGTCCCAGAGTGATTTTCACGATCGACAAACCCCGAGGTGCGTTTACGTGTCGGTCATCAACACTCGCAGTTTTGACCGATTCTGTCCTGTTTCATGGACTATTACTAACTGTATTGGTGTCCCGGACTGATTTCCATGATTGACGAACCCCGAGGTGTGTTTAAGTGTCGGTCATCAACACCCGCAGTTTTGGCCGATTTTGGCCAGTTTCATGGACTATTACTGACGGTTTTGGGGTCCTAGCGTGATTTCCACGATTGACGAACCTTGGGGTGCATTTACATGTCGGTTATCAACACTCGCAGTTTTGACCGATTTTGGCCTGTTTCATGGACTATTACTGACTATTTTGGTGTCCCGGAATGATTTCCACGATTGACGAACCCCGGGGTGCGTTTACGTGTCGATCATAAACACTCGCAGTTTTGGCCGATTCTGGCCAGTTTCGTGGACTATTACCACTGTTTTGGGGTCCCGGAGTGATTTCCACGATTGACGAACCCCGGGGTGCATTTACGTGTCGGTCATCAACACCCGCAGTTTTGGCCGATTCTGACCCGTTTCGTGGACTATTACTCACTGTTTTGGGGTCCCAGAGTGATTTTCACGATCGACAAACCCCGAGGTGCGTTTACGTGTCGGTCATCAACACTCGCAGTTTTGACCGATTCTGTCCTGTTTCATGGACTATTACTAACTGTATTGGTGTCCCGGACTGATTTCCATGATTGACGAACCCCGAGGTGTGTTTAAGTGTCGGTCATCAACACCCGCAGTTTTGGCCGATTTTGGCCAGTTTCATGGACTATTACTGACGGTTTTGGGGTCCTAGCGTGATTTCCACGATTGACGAACCTTGGGGTGCATTTACATGTCGGTTATCAACACTCGCAGTTTTGACCGATTTTGGCCTGTTTCATGGACTATTACTGACTATTTTGGTGTCCCGGAATGATTTCCACGATTGACGAACCCCGGGGTGCGTTTACGTGTCGATCATAAACACTCGCAGTTTTGGCCGATTCTGGCCAGTTTCGTGGACTATTACCACTGTTTTGGGGTCCCGGAGTGATTTCCACGATTGACGAACCCCGGGGTGCATTTACGTGTCGGTCATCAACACCCGCAGTTTTGGCCGATTCTGACCCGTTTCGTGGACTATTACTCACTGTTTTGGGGTCCCAGAGTGATTTTCACGATCGACAAACCCCGAGGTGCGTTTACGTGTCGGTCATCAACACTCGCAGTTTTGACCGATTCTGTCCTGTTTCATGGACTATTACTAACTGTATTGGTGTCCCGGACTGATTTCCATGATTGACGAACCCCGAGGTGTGTTTAAGTGTCGGTCATCAACACCCGCAGTTTTGGCCGATTCTGACCCGTTTCGTGGACTATTACTGACGGTTTTGGGGTCCTAGCGTGATTTCCACGATTGACGAACCTTGGGGTGCATTTACATGTCGGTTATCAACACTCGCAGTTTTGACCGATTTTGGCCTGTTTCATGGACTATTACTGACTATTTTGGTGTCCCGGAATGATTTCCACGATTGACGAACCCCGGGGTGCGTTTACGTGTCGATCATAAACACTCGCAGTTTTGGCCGATTCTGGCCAGTTTCGTGGACTATTACCACTGTTTTGGGGTCCCGGAGTGATTTCCACGATTGACGAACCCCGGGGTGCATTTACGTGTCGGTCATCAACACCCGCAGTTTTGGCCGATTCTGACCCGTTTCGTGGACTATTACTCACTGTTTTGGGGTCCCAGAGTGATTTTCACGATCGACAAACCCCGAGGTGCGTTTACGTGTCGGTCATCAACACTCGCAGTTTTGACCGATTCTGTCCTGTTTCATGGACTATTACTAACTGTATTGGTGTCCCGGACTGATTTCCATGATTGACGAACCCCGAGGTGTGTTTAAGTGTCGGTCATCAACACCCGCAGTTTTGGCCGATTTTGGCCAGTTTCATGGACTATTACTGACGGTTTTGGGGTCCTAGCGTGATTTCCACGATTGACGAACCTTGGGGTGCATTTACATGTCGGTTATCAACACTCGCAGTTTTGACCGATTTTGGCCTGTTTCATGGACTATTACTGACTATTTTGGTGTCCCGGAATGATTTCCACGATTGACGAACCCCGGGGTGCGTTTACGTGTCGATCATAAACACTCGCAGTTTTGGCCGATTCTGGCCAGTTTCGTGGACTATTACCACTGTTTTGGGGTCCCGGAGTGATTTCCACGATTGACGAACCCCGGGGTGCATTTACGTGTCGGTCATCAACACCCGCAGTTTTGGCCGATTCTGACCCGTTTCGTGGACTATTACTCACTGTTTTGGGGTCCCAGAGTGATTTTCACGATCGACAAACCCCGAGGTGCGTTTACGTGTCGGTCATCAACACTCGCAGTTTTGACCGATTCTGTCCTGTTTCATGGACTATTACTAACTGTATTGGTGTCCCGGACTGATTTCCATGATTGACGAACCCCGAGGTGTGTTTAAGTGTCGGTCATCAACACCCGCAGTTTTGGCCGATTCTGACCCGTTTCGTGGACTACTCACTGTTTTGGGGCCCATGAGTGATTTCCACGGTTGACGAACCCCGGGGTGCGTTTACTTGTCGGTCATAAACACTCGCAGTTTTGGCCGATTCTTGCCAGTTTCGTTTACTATTACTCACTGTTTTGGTGTCCCGGTGTGATTTCCACGATTGACGAACCTCGAGGTGCATTTACGTGTCGGTCATCAACACCCGCAGTTTTGGCCGATTCTGACCCATTTCGTGGACTATTACTCATTGTTTTGGGGTCCCGGAGTGATTTCCATGATTGACGAACCCAGGGGTGCGTTTACGTTTCGGTCATCAACAACCGCAGTTTTGGCCGATCCTGACCCATTTCGTGGACAATTACTCACTGTTTTGGGGTCCCGGGCTTAATTCCATGATTGACGAACCCCGGGGTGTGTTTACGTGTCGGTCATCAACACTTGCAGTTTTGGCCGATTCTGGCCCGTTTCATGGACAATTACTCACTGTTTTGGGGTCCCGGACTTATTTCCATGATTGACGAACCCCGGGGCGCGTTTACGTGCCGGTCATAAATACTCGCAGTTTTGGCCGATTTTGGCCAGTTTCGTGGACTATTACTGACGGTTTTGGGGTCCTAGCGTGATTTCCACGATTGACGAACCTCGGGGTGCATTTACATGTCGGTTATCAACACTCGCAGTTTTGACCGATTTTGGCCTGTTTCATGGACTATTACTGACTATTTTGGTGTCCCGGAATGATTTCCACGATTGACGAACCCCGGGGTGCGTTTACGTGTCGATCATAAACACTCGCAGTTTTGGCCGATTCTGGCCAGTTTCGTGGACTATTACCACTGTTTTGGGGTCCCGGAGTGATTTCCACGATTGACGAACCCCGGGGTGCATTTACGTGTCGGTCATCAACACCCGCAGTTTTGGCCGATTCTGACCCGTTTCGTGGACTATTACTCACTGTTTTGGGGTCCCAGAGTGATTTTCACGATCGACAAACCCCGAGGTGCGTTTACGTGTCGGTCATCAACACTCGCAGTTTTGACCGATTCTGTCCTGTTTCATGGACTATTACTAACTGTATTGGTGTCCCGGACTGATTTCCATGATTGACGAACCCCGAGGTGTGTTTAAGTGTCGGTCATCAACACCCGCAGTTTTGGCCGATTCTGACCCGTTTCGTGGACTACTCACTGTTTTGGGGCCCAAGAGTGATTTCCACGGTTGACGAACCCCGGGGTGCGTTTACTTGTCGGTCATAAACACTCGCAGTTTTGGCCGATTCTTGCCAGTTTCGTTTACTATTACTCACTGTTTTGGTGTCCCGGTGTGATTTCCACGATTGACGAACCTCGAGGTGCATTTACGTGTCGGTCATCAACACCCGCAGTTTTGGCCGATTCTGACCCATTTCGTGGACTATTACTCATTGTTTTGGGGTCCCGGAGTGATTTCCATGATTGACGAACCCAGGGGTGCGTTTACGTTTCGGTCATCAACAACCGCAGTTTTGGCCGATCCTGACCCATTTCGTGGACAATTACTCACTGTTTTGGGGTCCCGGGCTTAATTCCATGATTGACGAACCCCGGGGTGTGTTTACGTGTCGGTCATCAACACTTGCAGTTTTGGCCGATTCTGGCCCGTTTCATGGACAATTACTCACTGTTTTGGGGTCCCGGACTTATTTCCATGATTGACGAACCCCGGGGCGCGTTTACGTGCCGGTCATAAATACTCGCAGTTTTGGCCGATTTTGGCCAGTTTCGTGGACTATTACTGACGGTTTTGGGGTCCTAGCGTGATTTCCACGATTGACGAACCTCGGGGTGCATTTACATGTCGGTTATCAACACTCGCAGTTTTGACCGATTTTGGCCTGTTTCATGGACTATTACTGAGTATTTTGGTGTCCCGGAATGATTTCCACGATTGACGAACCCCGGGGTGCGTTTACGTGTCGATCATAAACACTCGCAGTTTTGGCCGATTCTGGCCAGTTTCGTGGACTATTACCACTGTTTTGGGGTCCCGGAGTGATTTCCACGATTGACGAACCCCGGGGTGCATTTACGTGTCGGTCATCAACACCCGCAGTTTTGGCCGATTCTGACCCGTTTCGTGGACTATTACTCACTGTTTTGGGGTCCCAGAGTGATTTTCACGATCGACAAACCCCGAGGTGCGTTTACGTGTCGGTCATCAACACTCGCAGTTTTGACCGATTCTGTCCCGTTTCATGGACAATTACTCACTGTATTGGTGTCCCGGACTGATTTCCATGATTGACGAACCCCGAGGTGTGTTTAAGTGTCGGTCATCAACACCCGCAGTTTTGGCCGATTTTGGCCAGTTTCATGGACTATTACTGACGGTTTTGGGGTCCTAGCGTGATTTCCACGATTGACGAACCTTGGGGTGCATTTACATGTCGGTTATCAACACTCGCAGTTTTGACCGATTTTGGCCTGTTTCATGGACTATTACTGACTATTTTGGTGTCCCGGAATGATTTCCACGATTGACGAACCCCGGGGTGCGTTTACGTGTCGATCATAAACACTCGCAGTTTTGGCCGATTCTGGCCAGTTTCGTGGACTATTACCACTGTTTTGGGGTCCCGGAGTGATTTCCACGATTGACGAACCCCGGGGTGCATTTACGTGTCGGTCATCAACACCCGCAGTTTTGGCCGATTCTGACCCGTTTCGTGGACTATTACTCACTGTTTTGGGGTCCCAGAGTGATTTTCACGATCGACAAACCCCGAGGTGCGTTTACGTGTCGGTCATCAACACTCGCAGTTTTGGCCGATTCTGGCCAGTTTCGTGGACTATTACCACTGTTTTGGGGTCTCGGAGTGATTTCCACGATTGACGTATCCCGGGGTGTGCTTATGTGTCGGTCATATACACCCGCAGTTTTGGCCGATTCTGACCCGTTTCGTGGACTATTACACACTGTTTTGGGGTCCTGGAGTGATTTCCACGATTGACGAACCCCGAGTGCGTTTACGTGTCGGTCATCAACACTCGCAGTTTTGACCGATTCTGTCATGTTTCATGGACTATTACTGACTGTATTGGTGTCCCGAACTGATTTCCATGATTGACGAACCTCGAGGTGCATTTACGTGTCGGTCATCAACACCCGCAGTTTTGGCCGATTCTGACCCATTTCGTGGACTATTACTCATTGTTTTGGGGTCCCGGAGTGATTTCCATGATTGACGAACCCAGGGGTGCGTTTACGTTTCGGTCATCAACAACCGCAGTTTTGGCCGATCCTGACCCATTTCGTGGACAATTACTCACTGTTTTGGGGTCCCGGGCTTAATTCCATGATTGACGAACCCCGGGGTGTGTTTACGTGTCGGTCATCAACACTTGCAGTTTTGGCCGATTCTGGCCCGTTTCATGGACAATTACTCACTGTTTTGGGGTCCCGGACTTATTTCCATGATTGACGAACCCCGGGGCGCGTTTACGTGCCGGTCATAAATACTCGCAGTTTTGGCCGATTTTGGCCAGTTTCGTGGACTATTACTGACGGTTTTGGGGTCCTAGCGTGATTTCCACGATTGACGAACCTCGGGGTGCATTTACATGTCGGTTATCAACACTCGCAGTTTTGACCGATTTTGGCCTGTTTCATGGACTATTACTGAGTATTTTGGTGTCCCGGAATGATTTCCACGATTGACGAACCCCGGGGTGCGTTTACGTGTCGATCATAAACACTCGCAGTTTTGGCCGATTCTGGCCAGTTTCGTGGACTATTACCACTGTTTTGGGGTCCCGGAGTGATTTCCACGATTGACGAACCCCGGGGTGCATTTACGTGTCGGTCATCAACACCCGCAGTTTTGGCCGATTCTGACCCGTTTCGTGGACTATTACTCACTGTTTTGGGGTCCCAGAGTGATTTTCACGATCGACAAACCCCGAGGTGCGTTTACGTGTCGGTCATCAACACTCGCAGTTTTGGCCGATTCTGGCCAGTTTCGTGGACTATTACCACTGTTTTGGGGTCTCGGAGTGATTTCCACGATTGACGTATCCCGGGGTGTGCTTATGTGTCGGTCATATACACCCGCAGTTTTGGCCGATTCTGACCCGTTTCGTGGACTATTACACACTGTTTTGGGGTCCTGGAGTGATTTCCACGATTGACGAACCCCGAGTGCGTTTACGTGTCGGTCATCAACACTCGCAGTTTTGACCGATTCTGTCATGTTTCATGGACTATTACTGACTGTATTGGTGTCCCGAACTGATTTCCATGATTGACGAACCTCGAGGTGCATTTACGTGTCGGTCATCAACACCCGCAGTTTTGGCCGATTCTGACCCATTTCGTGGACTATTACTCATTGTTTTGGGGTCCCGGAGTGATTTCCATGATTGACGAACCCAGGGGTGCGTTTACGTTTCGGTCATCAACAACCGCAGTTTTGGCCGATCCTGACCCATTTCGTGGACAATTACTCACTGTTTTGGGGTCCCGGGCTTAATTCCATGATTGACGAACCCCGGGGTGTGTTTACGTGTCGGTCATCAACACTTGCAGTTTTGGCCGATTCTGGCCCGTTTCATGGACAATTACTCACTGTTTTGGGGTCCCGGACTTATTTCCATGATTGACGAACCCCGGGGCGCGTTTACGTGCCGGTCATAAATACTCGCAGTTTTGGCCGATTTTGGCCAGTTTCGTGGACTATTACTGACGGTTTTGGGGTCCTAGCGTGATTTCCACGATTGACGAACCTCGGGGTGCATTTACATGTCGGTTATCAACACTCGCAGTTTTGACCGATTTTGGCCTGTTTCATGGACTATTACTGAGTATTTTGGTGTCCCGGAATGATTTCCACGATTGACGAACCCCGGGGTGCGTTTACGTGTCGATCATAAACACTCGCAGTTTTGGCCGATTCTGGCCAGTTTCGTGGACTATTACCACTGTTTTGGGGTCCCGGAGTGATTTCCACGATTGACGAACCCCGGGGTGCATTTACGTGTCGGTCATCAACACCCGCAGTTTTGGCCGATTCTGACCCGTTTCGTGGACTATTACTCACTGTTTTGGGGTCCCAGAGTGATTTTCACGATCGACAAACCCCGAGGTGCGTTTACGTGTCGGTCATCAACACTCGCAGTTTTGGCCGATTCTGGCCAGTTTCGTGGACTATTACCACTGTTTTGGGGTCTCGGAGTGATTTCCACGATTGACGTATCCCGGGGTGTGCTTATGTGTCGGTCATATACACCCGCAGTTTTGGCCGATTCTGACCCGTTTCGTGGACTATTACACACTGTTTTGGGGTCCTGGAGTGATTTCCACGATTGACGAACCCCGAGTGCGTTTACGTGTCGGTCATCAACACTCGCAGTTTTGACCGATTCTGTCATGTTTCATGGACTATTACTGACTGTATTGGTGTCCCGAACTGATTTCCATGATTGACGAACCTCGAGGTGCATTTACGTGTCGGTCATCAACACCCGCAGTTTTGGCCGATTCTGACCCATTTCGTGGACTATTACTCATTGTTTTGGGGTCCCGGAGTGATTTCCATGATTGACGAACCCAGGGGTGCGTTTACGTTTCGGTCATCAACAACCGCAGTTTTGGCCGATCCTGACCCATTTCGTGGACAATTACTCACTGTTTTGGGGTCCCGGGCTTAATTCCATGATTGACGAACCCCGGGGTGTGTTTACGTGTCGGTCATCAACACTTGCAGTTTTGGCCGATTCTGGCCCGTTTCATGGACAATTACTCACTGTTTTGGGGTCCCGGACTTATTTCCATGATTGACGAACCCCGGGGCGCGTTTACGTGCCGGTCATAAATACTCGCAGTTTTGGCCGATTTTGGCCAGTTTCGTGGACTATTACTGACGGTTTTGGGGTCCTAGCGTGATTTCCACGATTGACGAACCTCGGGGTGCATTTACATGTCGGTTATCAACACTCGCAGTTTTGACCGATTTTGGCCTGTTTCATGGACTATTACTGAGTATTTTGGTGTCCCGGAATGATTTCCACGATTGACGAACCCCGGGGTGCGTTTACGTGTCGATCATAAACACTCGCAGTTTTGGCCGATTCTGGCCAGTTTCGTGGACTATTACCACTGTTTTGGGGTCCCGGAGTGATTTCCACGATTGACGAACCCCGGGGTGCATTTACGTGTCGGTCATCAACACCCGCAGTTTTGGCCGATTCTGACCCGTTTCGTGGACTATTACTCACTGTTTTGGGGTCCCAGAGTGATTTTCACGATCGACAAACCCCGAGGTGCGTTTACGTGTCGGTCATCAACACTCGCAGTTTTGACCGATTCTGTCCTGTTTCATGGACTATTACTAACTGTATTGGTGTCCCGGACTGATTTCCATGATTGACGAACCCCGAGGTGTGTTTAAGTGTCGGTCATCAACACCCGCAGTTTTGGCCGATTCTGACCCGTTTCGTGGACTACTCACTGTTTTGGGGCCCAAGAGTGATTTCCACGGTTGACGAACCCCGGGGTGCGTTTACTTGTCGGTCATAAACACTCGCAGTTTTGGCCGATTCTTGCCAGTTTCGTTTACTATTACTCACTGTTTTGGTGTCCCGGTGTGATTTCCACGATTGACGAACCTCGAGGTGCATTTACGTGTCGGTCATCAACACCCGCAGTTTTGGCCGATTCTGACCCATTTCGTGGACTATTACTCATTGTTTTGGGGTCCCGGAGTGATTTCCATGATTGACGAACCCAGGGGTGCGTTTACGTTTCGGTCATCAACAACCGCAGTTTTGGCCGATCCTGACCCATTTCGTGGACAATTACTCACTGTTTTGGGGTCCCGGGCTTAATTCCATGATTGACGAACCCCGGGGTGTGTTTACGTGTCGGTCATCAACACTTGCAGTTTTGGCCGATTCTGGCCCGTTTCATGGACAATTACTCACTGTTTTGGGGTCCCGGACTTATTTCCATGATTGACGAACCCCGGGGCGCGTTTACGTGCCGGTCATAAATACTCGCAGTTTTGGCCGATTTTGGCCAGTTTCGTGGACTATTACTGACGGTTTTGGGGTCCTAGCGTGATTTCCACGATTGACGAACCTCGGGGTGCATTTACATGTCGGTTATCAACACTCGCAGTTTTGACCGATTTTGGCCTGTTTCATGGACTATTACTGACTATTTTGGTGTCCCGGAATGATTTCCACGATTGACGAACCCCGGGGTGCGTTTACGTGTCGATCATAAACACTCGCAGTTTTGGCCGATTCTGGCCAGTTTCGTGGACTATTACCACTGTTTTGGGGTCCCGGAGTGATTTCCACGATTGACGAACCCCGGGGTGCATTTACGTGTCGGTCATCAACACCCGCAGTTTTGGCCGATTCTGACCCGTTTCGTGGACTATTACTCACTGTTTTGGGGTCCCAGAGTGATTTTCACGATCGACAAACCCCGAGGTGCGTTTACGTGTCGGTCATCAACACTCGCAGTTTTGACCGATTCTGTCCTGTTTCATGGACTATTACTAACTGTATTGGTGTCCCGGACTGATTTCCATGATTGACGAACCCCGAGGTGTGTTTAAGTGTCGGTCATCAACACCCGCAGTTTTGGCCGATTTTGGCCAGTTTCATGGACTATTACTGACGGTTTTGGGGTCCTAGCGTGATTTCCACGATTGACGAACCTTGGGGTGCATTTACATGTCGGTTATCAACACTCGCAGTTTTGACCGATTTTGGCCTGTTTCATGGACTATTACTGACTATTTTGGTGTCCCGGAATGATTTCCACGATTGACGAACCCCGGGGTGCGTTTACGTGTCGATCATAAACACTCGCAGTTTTGGCCGATTCTGGCCAGTTTCGTGGACTATTACCACTGTTTTGGGGTCCCGGAGTGATTTCCACGATTGACGAACCCCGGGGTGCATTTACGTGTCGGTCATCAACACCCGCAGTTTTGGCCGATTCTGACCCGTTTCGTGGACTATTACTCACTGTTTTGGGGTCCCAGAGTGATTTTCACGATCGACAAACCCCGAGGTGCGTTTACGTGTCGGTCATCAACACTCGCAGTTTTGACCGATTCTGTCCTGTTTCATGGACTATTACTAACTGTATTGGTGTCCCGGACTGATTTCCATGATTGACGAACCCCGAGGTGTGTTTAAGTGTCGGTCATCAACACCCGCAGTTTTGGCCGATTCTGACCCGTTTCGTGGACTACTCACTGTTTTGGGGCCCAAGAGTGATTTCCACGGTTGACGAACCCCGGGGTGCGTTTACTTGTCGGTCATAAACACTCGCAGTTTTGGCCGATTCTTGCCAGTTTCGTTTACTATTACTCACTGTTTTGGTGTCCCGGTGTGATTTCCACGATTGACGAACCTCGAGGTGCATTTACGTGTCGGTCATCAACACCCGCAGTTTTGGCCGATTCTGACCCATTTCGTGGACTATTACTCATTGTTTTGGGGTCCCGGAGTGATTTCCATGATTGACGAACCCAGGGGTGCGTTTACGT
Source organism: Aegilops umbellulata (assembly GCA_032464435.1). Lineage (NCBI taxonomy): Eukaryota > Viridiplantae > Streptophyta > Magnoliopsida > Poales > Poaceae > Aegilops > Aegilops umbellulata. The sequence goes on along the minus strand of CP136057.1, from coordinate 330,217 downwards.
TTCGGTCATCAACAACCGCAGTTTTGGCCGATCCTGACCCATTTCGTGGACAATTACTCACTGTTTTGGGGTCCCGGGCTTAATTCCATGATTGACGAACCCCGGGGTGTGTTTACGTGTCGGTCATCAACACTTGCAGTTTTGGCCGATTCTGGCCCGTTTCATGGACAATTACTCACTGTTTTGGGGTCCCGGACTTATTTCCATGATTGACGAACCCCGGGGCGCGTTTACGTGCCGGTCATAAATACTCGCAGTTTTGGCCGATTTTGGCCAGTTTCGTGGACTATTACTGACGGTTTTGGGGTCCTAGCGTGATTTCCACGATTGACGAACCTCGGGGTGCATTTACATGTCGGTTATCAACACTCGCAGTTTTGACCGATTTTGGCCTGTTTCATGGACTATTACTGAGTATTTTGGTGTCCCGGAATGATTTCCACGATTGACGAACCCCGGGGTGCGTTTACGTGTCGATCATAAACACTCGCAGTTTTGGCCGATTCTGGCCAGTTTCGTGGACTATTACCACTGTTTTGGGGTCCCGGAGTGATTTCCACGATTGACGAACCCCGGGGTGCATTTACGTGTCGGTCATCAACACCCGCAGTTTTGGCCGATTCTGACCCGTTTCGTGGACTATTACTCACTGTTTTGGGGTCCCAGAGTGATTTTCACGATCGACAAACCCCGAGGTGCGTTTACGTGTCGGTCATCAACACTCGCAGTTTTGACCGATTCTGTCCTGTTTCATGGACTATTACTAACTGTATTGGTGTCCCGGACTGATTTCCATGATTGACGAACCCCGAGGTGTGTTTAAGTGTCGGTCATCAACACCCGCAGTTTTGGCCGATTTTGGCCAGTTTCATGGACTATTACTGACGGTTTTGGGGTCCTAGCGTGATTTCCACGATTGACGAACCTTGGGGTGCATTTACATGTCGGTTATCAACACTCGCAGTTTTGACCGATTTTGGCCTGTTTCATGGACTATTACTGACTATTTTGGTGTCCCGGAATGATTTCCACGATTGACGAACCCCGGGGTGCGTTTACGTGTCGATCATAAACACTCGCAGTTTTGGCCGATTCTGGCCAGTTTCGTGGACTATTACCACTGTTTTGGGGTCCCGGAGTGATTTCCACGATTGACGAACCCCGGGGTGCATTTACGTGTCGGTCATCAACACCCGCAGTTTTGGCCGATTCTGACCCGTTTCGTGGACTATTACTCACTGTTTTGGGGTCCCAGAGTGATTTTCACGATCGACAAACCCCGAGGTGCGTTTACGTGTCGGTCATCAACACTCGCAGTTTTGGCCGATTCTGGCCAGTTTCGTGGACTATTACCACTGTTTTGGGGTCTCGGAGTGATTTCCACGATTGACGTATCCCGGGGTGTGCTTATGTGTCGGTCATATACACCCGCAGTTTTGGCCGATTCTGACCCGTTTCGTGGACTATTACACACTGTTTTGGGGTCCTGGAGTGATTTCCACGATTGACGAACCCCGAGTGCGTTTACGTGTCGGTCATCAACACTCGCAGTTTTGACCGATTCTGTCATGTTTCATGGACTATTACTGACTGTATTGGTGTCCCGAACTGATTTCCATGATTGACGAACCTCGAGGTGCATTTACGTGTCGGTCATCAACACCCGCAGTTTTGGCCGATTCTGACCCATTTCGTGGACTATTACTCATTGTTTTGGGGTCCCGGAGTGATTTCCATGATTGACGAACCCAGGGGTGCGTTTACGTTTCGGTCATCAACAACCGCAGTTTTGGCCGATCCTGACCCATTTCGTGGACAATTACTCACTGTTTTGGGGTCCCGGGCTTAATTCCATGATTGACGAACCCCGGGGTGTGTTTACGTGTCGGTCATCAACACTTGCAGTTTTGGCCGATTCTGGCCCGTTTCATGGACAATTACTCACTGTTTTGGGGTCCCGGACTTATTTCCATGATTGACGAACCCCGGGGCGCGTTTACGTGCCGGTCATAAATACTCGCAGTTTTGGCCGATTTTGGCCAGTTTCGTGGACTATTACTGACGGTTTTGGGGTCCTAGCGTGATTTCCACGATTGACGAACCTCGGGGTGCATTTACATGTCGGTTATCAACACTCGCAGTTTTGACCGATTTTGGCCTGTTTCATGGACTATTACTGAGTATTTTGGTGTCCCGGAATGATTTCCACGATTGACGAACCCCGGGGTGCGTTTACGTGTCGATCATAAACACTCGCAGTTTTGGCCGATTCTGGCCAGTTTCGTGGACTATTACCACTGTTTTGGGGTCCCGGAGTGATTTCCACGATTGACGAACCCCGGGGTGCATTTACGTGTCGGTCATCAACACCCGCAGTTTTGGCCGATTCTGACCCGTTTCGTGGACTATTACTCACTGTTTTGGGGTCCCAGAGTGATTTTCACGATCGACAAACCCCGAGGTGCGTTTACGTGTCGGTCATCAACACTCGCAGTTTTGACCGATTCTGTCCTGTTTCATGGACTATTACTAACTGTATTGGTGTCCCGGACTGATTTCCATGATTGACGAACCCCGAGGTGTGTTTAAGTGTCGGTCATCAACACCCGCAGTTTTGGCCGATTCTGACCCGTTTCGTGGACTACTCACTGTTTTGGGGCCCAAGAGTGATTTCCACGGTTGACGAACCCCGGGGTGCGTTTACTTGTCGGTCATAAACACTCGCAGTTTTGGCCGATTCTTGCCAGTTTCGTTTACTATTACTCACTGTTTTGGTGTCCCGGTGTGATTTCCACGATTGACGAACCTCGAGGTGCATTTACGTGTCGGTCATCAACACCCGCAGTTTTGGCCGATTCTGACCCATTTCGTGGACTATTACTCATTGTTTTGGGGTCCCGGAGTGATTTCCATGATTGACGAACCCAGGGGTGCGTTTACGTTTCGGTCATCAACAACCGCAGTTTTGGCCGATCCTGACCCATTTCGTGGACAATTACTCACTGTTTTGGGGTCCCGGGCTTAATTCCATGATTGACGAACCCCGGGGTGTGTTTACGTGTCGGTCATCAACACTTGCAGTTTTGGCCGATTCTGGCCCGTTTCATGGACAATTACTCACTGTTTTGGGGTCCCGGACTTATTTCCATGATTGACGAACCCCGGGGCGCGTTTACGTGCCGGTCATAAATACTCGCAGTTTTGGCCGATTTTGGCCAGTTTCGTGGACTATTACTGACGGTTTTGGGGTCCTAGCGTGATTTCCACGATTGACGAACCTCGGGGTGCATTTACATGTCGGTTATCAACACTCGCAGTTTTGACCGATTTTGGCCTGTTTCATGGACTATTACTGACTATTTTGGTGTCCCGGAATGATTTCCACGATTGACGAACCCCGGGGTGCGTTTACGTGTCGATCATAAACACTCGCAGTTTTGGCCGATTCTGGCCAGTTTCGTGGACTATTACCACTGTTTTGGGGTCCCGGAGTGATTTCCACGATTGACGAACCCCGGGGTGCATTTACGTGTCGGTCATCAACACCCGCAGTTTTGGCCGATTCTGACCCGTTTCGTGGACTATTACTCACTGTTTTGGGGTCCCAGAGTGATTTTCACGATCGACAAACCCCGAGGTGCGTTTACGTGTCGGTCATCAACACTCGCAGTTTTGACCGATTCTGTCCTGTTTCATGGACTATTACTAACTGTATTGGTGTCCCGGACTGATTTCCATGATTGACGAACCCCGAGGTGTGTTTAAGTGTCGGTCATCAACACCCGCAGTTTTGGCCGATTTTGGCCAGTTTCATGGACTATTACTGACGGTTTTGGGGTCCTAGCGTGATTTCCACGATTGACGAACCTTGGGGTGCATTTACATGTCGGTTATCAACACTCGCAGTTTTGACCGATTTTGGCCTGTTTCATGGACTATTACTGACTATTTTGGTGTCCCGGAATGATTTCCACGATTGACGAACCCCGGGGTGCGTTTACGTGTCGATCATAAACACTCGCAGTTTTGGCCGATTCTGGCCAGTTTCGTGGACTATTACCACTGTTTTGGGGTCCCGGAGTGATTTCCACGATTGACGAACCCCGGGGTGCATTTACGTGTCGGTCATCAACACCCGCAGTTTTGGCCGATTCTGACCCGTTTCGTGGACTATTACTCACTGTTTTGGGGTCCCAGAGTGATTTTCACGATCGACAAACCCCGAGGTGCGTTTACGTGTCGGTCATCAACACTCGCAGTTTTGACCGATTCTGTCCTGTTTCATGGACTATTACTAACTGTATTGGTGTCCCGGACTGATTTCCATGATTGACGAACCCCGAGGTGTGTTTAAGTGTCGGTCATCAACACCCGCAGTTTTGGCCGATTCTGACCCGTTTCGTGGACTACTCACTGTTTTGGGGCCCAAGAGTGATTTCCACGGTTGACGAACCCCGGGGTGCGTTTACTTGTCGGTCATAAACACTCGCAGTTTTGGCCGATTCTTGCCAGTTTCGTTTACTATTACTCACTGTTTTGGTGTCCCGGTGTGATTTCCACGATTGACGAACCTCGAGGTGCATTTACGTGTCGGTCATCAACACCCGCAGTTTTGGCCGATTCTGACCCATTTCGTGGACTATTACTCATTGTTTTGGGGTCCCGGAGTGATTTCCATGATTGACGAACCCAGGGGTGCGTTTACGTTTCGGTCATCAACAACCGCAGTTTTGGCCGATCCTGACCCATTTCGTGGACAATTACTCACTGTTTTGGGGTCCCGGGCTTAATTCCATGATTGACGAACCCCGGGGTGTGTTTACGTGTCGGTCATCAACACTTGCAGTTTTGGCCGATTCTGGCCCGTTTCATGGACAATTACTCACTGTTTTGGGGTCCCGGACTTATTTCCATGATTGACGAACCCCGGGGCGCGTTTACGTGCCGGTCATAAATACTCGCAGTTTTGGCCGATTTTGGCCAGTTTCGTGGACTATTACTGACGGTTTTGGGGTCCTAGCGTGATTTCCACGATTGACGAACCTCGGGGTGCATTTACATGTCGGTTATCAACACTCGCAGTTTTGACCGATTTTGGCCTGTTTCATGGACTATTACTGAGTATTTTGGTGTCCCGGAATGATTTCCACGATTGACGAACCCCGGGGTGCGTTTACGTGTCGATCATAAACACTCGCAGTTTTGGCCGATTCTGGCCAGTTTCGTGGACTATTACCACTGTTTTGGGGTCCCGGAGTGATTTCCACGATTGACGAACCCCGGGGTGCATTTACGTGTCGGTCATCAACACCCGCAGTTTTGGCCGATTCTGACCCGTTTCGTGGACTATTACTCACTGTTTTGGGGTCCCAGAGTGATTTTCACGATCGACAAACCCCGAGGTGCGTTTACGTGTCGGTCATCAACACTCGCAGTTTTGACCGATTCTGTCCTGTTTCATGGACTATTACTAACTGTATTGGTGTCCCGGACTGATTTCCATGATTGACGAACCCCGAGGTGTGTTTAAGTGTCGGTCATCAACACCCGCAGTTTTGGCCGATTTTGGCCAGTTTCATGGACTATTACTGACGGTTTTGGGGTCCTAGCGTGATTTCCACGATTGACGAACCTTGGGGTGCATTTACATGTCGGTTATCAACACTCGCAGTTTTGACCGATTTTGGCCTGTTTCATGGACTATTACTGACTATTTTGGTGTCCCGGAATGATTTCCACGATTGACGAACCCCGGGGTGCGTTTACGTGTCGATCATAAACACTCGCAGTTTTGGCCGATTCTGGCCAGTTTCGTGGACTATTACCACTGTTTTGGGGTCCCGGAGTGATTTCCACGATTGACGAACCCCGGGGTGCATTTACGTGTCGGTCATCAACACCCGCAGTTTTGGCCGATTCTGACCCGTTTCGTGGACTATTACTCACTGTTTTGGGGTCCCAGAGTGATTTTCACGATCGACAAACCCCGAGGTGCGTTTACGTGTCGGTCATCAACACTCGCAGTTTTGACCGATTCTGTCCTGTTTCATGGACTATTACTAACTGTATTGGTGTCCCGGACTGATTTCCATGATTGACGAACCCCGAGGTGTGTTTAAGTGTCGGTCATCAACACCCGCAGTTTTGGCCGATTCTGACCCGTTTCGTGGACTACTCACTGTTTTGGGGCCCAAGAGTGATTTCCACGGTTGACGAACCCCGGGGTGCGTTTACTTGTCGGTCATAAACACTCGCAGTTTTGGCCGATTCTTGCCAGTTTCGTTTACTATTACTCACTGTTTTGGTGTCCCGGTGTGATTTCCACGATTGACGAACCTCGAGGTGCATTTACGTGTCGGTCATCAACACCCGCAGTTTTGGCCGATTCTGACCCATTTCGTGGACTATTACTCATTGTTTTGGGGTCCCGGAGTGATTTCCATGATTGACGAACCCAGGGGTGCGTTTACGTTTCGGTCATCAACAACCGCAGTTTTGGCCGATCCTGACCCATTTCGTGGACAATTACTCACTGTTTTGGGGTCCCGGGCTTAATTCCATGATTGACGAACCCCGGGGTGTGTTTACGTGTCGGTCATCAACACTTGCAGTTTTGGCCGATTCTGGCCCGTTTCATGGACAATTACTCACTGTTTTGGGGTCCCGGACTTATTTCCATGATTGACGAACCCCGGGGCGCGTTTACGTGCCGGTCATAAATACTCGCAGTTTTGGCCGATTTTGGCCAGTTTCGTGGACTATTACTGACGGTTTTGGGGTCCTAGCGTGATTTCCACGATTGACGAACCTCGGGGTGCATTTACATGTCGGTTATCAACACTCGCAGTTTTGACCGATTTTGGCCTGTTTCATGGACTATTACTGAGTATTTTGGTGTCCCGGAATGATTTCCACGATTGACGAACCCCGGGGTGCGTTTACGTGTCGATCATAAACACTCGCAGTTTTGGCCGATTCTGGCCAGTTTCGTGGACTATTACCACTGTTTTGGGGTCCCGGAGTGATTTCCACGATTGACGAACCCCGGGGTGCATTTACGTGTCGGTCATCAACACCCGCAGTTTTGGCCGATTCTGACCCGTTTCGTGGACTATTACTCACTGTTTTGGGGTCCCAGAGTGATTTTCACGATCGACAAACCCCGAGGTGCGTTTACGTGTCGGTCATCAACACTCGCAGTTTTGACCGATTCTGTCCTGTTTCATGGACTATTACTAACTGTATTGGTGTCCCGGACTGATTTCCATGATTGACGAACCCCGAGGTGTGTTTAAGTGTCGGTCATCAACACCCGCAGTTTTGGCCGATTCTGACCCGTTTCGTGGACTACTCACTGTTTTGGGGCCCAAGAGTGATTTCCACGGTTGACGAACCCCGGGGTGCGTTTACTTGTCGGTCATAAACACTCGCAGTTTTGGCCGATTCTTGCCAGTTTCGTTTACTATTACTCACTGTTTTGGTGTCCCGGTGTGATTTCCACGATTGACGAACCTCGAGGTGCATTTACGTGTCGGTCATCAACACCCGCAGTTTTGGCCGATTCTGACCCATTTCGTGGACTATTACTCATTGTTTTGGGGTCCCGGAGTGATTTCCATGATTGACGAACCCAGGGGTGCGTTTACGTTTCGGTCATCAACAACCGCAGTTTTGGCCGATCCTGACCCATTTCGTGGACAATTACTCACTGTTTTGGGGTCCCGGGCTTAATTCCATGATTGACGAACCCCGGGGTGTGTTTACGTGTCGGTCATCAACACTTGCAGTTTTGGCCGATTCTGGCCCGTTTCATGGACAATTACTCACTGTTTTGGGGTCCCGGACTTATTTCCATGATTGACGAACCCCGGGGCGCGTTTACGTGCCGGTCATAAATACTCGCAGTTTTGGCCGATTTTGGCCAGTTTCGTGGACTATTACTGACGGTTTTGGGGTCCTAGCGTGATTTCCACGATTGACGAACCTCGGGGTGCATTTACATGTCGGTTATCAACACTCGCAGTTTTGACCGATTTTGGCCTGTTTCATGGACTATTACTGACTATTTTGGTGTCCCGGAATGATTTCCACGATTGACGAACCCCGGGGTGCGTTTACGTGTCGATCATAAACACTCGCAGTTTTGGCCGATTCTGGCCAGTTTCGTGGACTATTACCACTGTTTTGGGGTCCCGGAGTGATTTCCACGATTGACGAACCCCGGGGTGCATTTACGTGTCGGTCATCAACACCCGCAGTTTTGGCCGATTCTGACCCGTTTCGTGGACTATTACTCACTGTTTTGGGGTCCCAGAGTGATTTTCACGATCGACAAACCCCGAGGTGCGTTTACGTGTCGGTCATCAACACTCGCAGTTTTGACCGATTCTGTCCTGTTTCATGGACTATTACTAACTGTATTGGTGTCCCGGACTGATTTCCATGATTGACGAACCCCGAGGTGTGTTTAAGTGTCGGTCATCAACACCCGCAGTTTTGGCCGATTCTGACCCGTTTCGTGGACTACTCACTGTTTTGGGGCCCAAGAGTGATTTCCACGGTTGACGAACCCCGGGGTGCGTTTACTTGTCGGTCATAAACACTCGCAGTTTTGGCCGATTCTTGCCAGTTTCGTTTACTATTACTCACTGTTTTGGTGTCCCGGTGTGATTTCCACGATTGACGAACCTCGGGGTGCATTTACATGTCGGTTATCAACACTCGCAGTTTTGACCGATTTTGGCCTGTTTCATGGACTATTACTGAGTATTTTGGTGTCCCGGAATGATTTCCACGATTGACGAACCCCGGGGTGCGTTTACGTGTCGATCATAAACACTCGCAGTTTTGGCCGATTCTGGCCAGTTTCGTGGACTATTACCACTGTTTTGGGGTCCCGGAGTGATTTCCACGATTGACGAACCCCGGGGTGCATTTACGTGTCGGTCATCAACACCCGCAGTTTTGGCCGATTCTGACCCGTTTCGTGGACTATTACTCACTGTTTTGGGGTCCCAGAGTGATTTTCACGATCGACAAACCCCGAGGTGCGTTTACGTGTCGGTCATCAACACTCGCAGTTTTGACCGATTCTGTCCTGTTTCATGGACTATTACTAACTGTATTGGTGTCCCGGACTGATTTCCATGATTGACGAACCCCGAGGTGTGTTTAAGTGTCGGTCATCAACACCCGCAGTTTTGGCCGATTTTGGCCAGTTTCATGGACTATTACTGACGGTTTTGGGGTCCTAGCGTGATTTCCACGATTGACGAACCTTGGGGTGCATTTACATGTCGGTTATCAACACTCGCAGTTTTGACCGATTTTGGCCTGTTTCATGGACTATTACTGACTATTTTGGTGTCCCGGAATGATTTCCACGATTGACGAACCCCGGGGTGCGTTTACGTGTCGATCATAAACACTCGCAGTTTTGGCCGATTCTGGCCAGTTTCGTGGACTATTACCACTGTTTTGGGGTCCCGGAGTGATTTCCACGATTGACGAACCCCGGGGTGCATTTACGTGTCGGTCATCAACACCCGCAGTTTTGGCCGATTCTGACCCGTTTCGTGGACTATTACTCACTGTTTTGGGGTCCCAGAGTGATTTTCACGATCGACAAACCCCGAGGTGCGTTTACGTGTCGGTCATCAACACTCGCAGTTTTGACCGATTCTGTCCTGTTTCATGGACTATTACTAACTGTATTGGTGTCCCGGACTGATTTCCATGATTGACGAACCCCGAGGTGTGTTTAAGTGTCGGTCATCAACACCCGCAGTTTTGGCCGATTCTGACCCGTTTCGTGGACTACTCACTGTTTTGGGGCCCAAGAGTGATTTCCACGGTTGACGAACCCCGGGGTGCGTTTACTTGTCGGTCATAAACACTCGCAGTTTTGGCCGATTCTTGCCAGTTTCGTTTACTATTACTCACTGTTTTGGTGTCCCGGTGTGATTTCCACGATTGACGAACCTCGAGGTGCATTTACGTGTCGGTCATCAACACCCGCAGTTTTGGCCGATTCTGACCCATTTCGTGGACTATTACTCATTGTTTTGGGGTCCCGGAGTGATTTCCATGATTGACGAACCCAGGGGTGCGTTTACGTTTCGGTCATCAACAACCGCAGTTTTGGCCGATCCTGACCCATTTCGTGGACAATTACTCACTGTTTTGGGGTCCCGGGCTTAATTCCATGATTGACGAACCCCGGGGTGTGTTTACGTGTCGGTCATCAACACTTGCAGTTTTGGCCGATTCTGGCCCGTTTCATGGACAATTACTCACTGTTTTGGGGTCCCGGACTTATTTCCATGATTGACGAACCCCGGGGCGCGTTTACGTGCCGGTCATAAATACTCGCAGTTTTGGCCGATTTTGGCCAGTTTCGTGGACTATTACTGACGGTTTTGGGGTCCTAGCGTGATTTCCACGATTGACGAACCTCGGGGTGCATTTACATGTCGGTTATCAACACTCGCAGTTTTGACCGATTTTGGCCTGTTTCATGGACTATTACTGAGTATTTTGGTGTCCCGGAATGATTTCCACGATTGACGAACCCCGGGGTGCGTTTACGTGTCGATCATAAACACTCGCAGTTTTGGCCGATTCTGGCCAGTTTCGTGGACTATTACCACTGTTTTGGGGTCCCGGAGTGATTTCCACGATTGACGAACCCCGGGGTGCATTTACGTGTCGGTCATCAACACCCGCAGTTTTGGCCGATTCTGACCCGTTTCGTGGACTATTACTCACTGTTTTGGGGTCCCAGAGTGATTTTCACGATCGACAAACCCCGAGGTGCGTTTACGTGTCGGTCATCAACACTCGCAGTTTTGACCGATTCTGTCCTGTTTCATGGACTATTACTAACTGTATTGGTGTCCCGGACTGATTTCCATGATTGACGAACCCCGAGGTGTGTTTAAGTGTCGGTCATCAACACCCGCAGTTTTGGCCGATTCTGACCCGTTTCGTGGACTACTCACTGTTTTGGGGCCCAAGAGTGATTTCCACGGTTGACGAACCCCGGGGTGCGTTTACTTGTCGGTCATAAACACTCGCAGTTTTGGCCGATTCTTGCCAGTTTCGTTTACTATTACTCACTGTTTTGGTGTCCCGGTGTGATTTCCACGATTGACGAACCTCGAGGTGCATTTACGTGTCGGTCATCAACACCCGCAGTTTTGGCCGATTCTGACCCATTTCGTGGACTATTACTCATTGTTTTGGGGTCCCGGAGTGATTTCCATGATTGACGAACCCAGGGGTGCGTTTACGTTTCGGTCATCAACAACCGCAGTTTTGGCCGATCCTGACCCATTTCGTGGACAATTACTCACTGTTTTGGGGTCCCGGGCTTAATTCCATGATTGACGAACCCCGGGGTGTGTTTACGTGTCGGTCATCAACACTTGCAGTTTTGGCCGATTCTGGCCCGTTTCATGGACAATTACTCACTGTTTTGGGGTCCCGGACTTATTTCCATGATTGACGAACCCCGGGGCGCGTTTACGTGCCGGTCATAAATACTCGCAGTTTTGGCCGATTTTGGCCAGTTTCGTGGACTATTACTGACGGTTTTGGGGTCCTAGCGTGATTTCCACGATTGACGAACCTCGGGGTGCATTTACATGTCGGTTATCAACACTCGCAGTTTTGACCGATTTTGGCCTGTTTCATGGACTATTACTGACTATTTTGGTGTCCCGGAATGATTTCCACGATTGACGAACCCCGGGGTGCGTTTACGTGTCGATCATAAACACTCGCAGTTTTGGCCGATTCTGGCCAGTTTCGTGGACTATTACCACTGTTTTGGGGTCCCGGAGTGATTTCCACGATTGACGAACCCCGGGGTGCATTTACGTGTCGGTCATCAACACCCGCAGTTTTGGCCGATTCTGACCCGTTTCGTGGACTATTACTCACTGTTTTGGGGTCCCAGAGTGATTTTCACGATCGACAAACCCCGAGGTGCGTTTACGTGTCGGTCATCAACACTCGCAGTTTTGACCGATTCTGTCCTGTTTCATGGACTATTACTAACTGTATTGGTGTCCCGGACTGATTTCCATGATTGACGAACCCCGAGGTGTGTTTAAGTGTCGGTCATCAACACCCGCAGTTTTGGCCGATTTTGGCCAGTTTCATGGACTATTACTGACGGTTTTGGGGTCCTAGCGTGATTTCCACGATTGACGAACCTTGGGGTGCATTTACATGTCGGTTATCAACACTCGCAGTTTTGACCGATTTTGGCCTGTTTCATGGACTATTACTGACTATTTTGGTGTCCCGGAATGATTTCCACGATTGACGAACCCCGGGGTGCGTTTACGTGTCGATCATAAACACTCGCAGTTTTGGCCGATTCTGGCCAGTTTCGTGGACTATTACCACTGTTTTGGGGTCCCGGAGTGATTTCCACGATTGACGAACCCCGGGGTGCATTTACGTGTCGGTCATCAACACCCGCAGTTTTGGCCGATTCTGACCCGTTTCGTGGACTATTACTCACTGTTTTGGGGTCCCAGAGTGATTTTCACGATCGACAAACCCCGAGGTGCGTTTACGTGTCGGTCATCAACACTCGCAGTTTTGACCGATTCTGTCCTGTTTCATGGACTATTACTAACTGTATTGGTGTCCCGGACTGATTTCCATGATTGACGAACCCCGAGGTGTGTTTAAGTGTCGGTCATCAACACCCGCAGTTTTGGCCGATTCTGACCCGTTTCGTGGACTACTCACTGTTTTGGGGCCCAAGAGTGATTTCCACGGTTGACGAACCCCGGGGTGCGTTTACTTGTCGGTCATAAACACTCGCAGTTTTGGCCGATTCTTGCCAGTTTCGTTTACTATTACTCACTGTTTTGGTGTCCCGGTGTGATTTCCACGATTGACGAACCTCGAGGTGCATTTACGTGTCGGTCATCAACACCCGCAGTTTTGGCCGATTCTGACCCATTTCGTGGACTATTACTCATTGTTTTGGGGTCCCGGAGTGATTTCCATGATTGACGAACCCAGGGGTGCGTTTACGTTTCGGTCATCAACAACCGCAGTTTTGGCCGATCCTGACCCATTTCGTGGACAATTACTCACTGTTTTGGGGTCCCGGGCTTAATTCCATGATTGACGAACCCCGGGGTGTGTTTACGTGTCGGTCATCAACACTTGCAGTTTTGGCCGATTCTGGCCCGTTTCATGGACAATTACTCACTGTTTTGGGGTCCCGGACTTATTTCCATGATTGACGAACCCCGGGGCGCGTTTACGTGCCGGTCATAAATACTCGCAGTTTTGGCCGATTTTGGCCAGTTTCGTGGACTATTACTGACGGTTTTGGGGTCCTAGCGTGATTTCCACGATTGACGAACCTCGGGGTGCATTTACATGTCGGTTATCAACACTCGCAGTTTTGACCGATTTTGGCCTGTTTCATGGACTATTACTGACTATTTTGGTGTCCCGGAATGATTTCCACGATTGACGAACCCCGGGGTGCGTTTACGTGTCGATCATAAACACTCGCAGTTTTGGCCGATTCTGGCCAGTTTCGTGGACTATTACCACTGTTTTGGGGTCCCGGAGTGATTTCCACGATTGACGAACCCCGGGGTGCATTTACGTGTCGGTCATCAACACCCGCAGTTTTGGCCGATTCTGACCCGTTTCGTGGACTATTACTCACTGTTTTGGGGTCCCAGAGTGATTTTCACGATCGACAAACCCCGAGGTGCGTTTACGTGTCGGTCATCAACACTCGCAGTTTTGACCGATTCTGTCCTGTTTCATGGACTATTACTAACTGTATTGGTGTCCCGGACTGATTTCCATGATTGACGAACCCCGAGGTGTGTTTAAGTGTCGGTCATCAACACCCGCAGTTTTGGCCGATTTTGGCCAGTTTCATGGACTATTACTGACGGTTTTGGGGTCCTAGCGTGATTTCCACGATTGACGAACCTTGGGGTGCATTTACATGTCGGTTATCAACACTCGCAGTTTTGACCGATTTTGGCCTGTTTCATGGACTATTACTGACTATTTTGGTGTCCCGGAATGATTTCCACGATTGACGAACCCCGGGGTGCGTTTACGTGTCGATCATAAACACTCGCAGTTTTGGCCGATTCTGGCCAGTTTCGTGGACTATTACCACTGTTTTGGGGTCCCGGAGTGATTTCCACGATTGACGAACCCCGGGGTGCATTTACGTGTCGGTCATCAACACCCGCAGTTTTGGCCGATTCTGACCCGTTTCGTGGACTATTACTCACTGTTTTGGGGTCCCAGAGTGATTTTCACGATCGACAAACCCCGAGGTGCGTTTACGTGTCGGTCATCAACACTCGCAGTTTTGACCGATTCTGTCCTGTTTCATGGACTATTACTAACTGTATTGGTGTCCCGGACTGATTTCCATGATTGACGAACCCCGAGGTGTGTTTAAGTGTCGGTCATCAACACCCGCAGTTTTGGCCGATTCTGACCCGTTTCGTGGACTACTCACTGTTTTGGGGCCCAAGAGTGATTTCCACGGTTGACGAACCCCGGGGTGCGTTTACTTGTCGGTCATAAACACTCGCAGTTTTGGCCGATTCTTGCCAGTTTCGTTTACTATTACTCACTGTTTTGGTGTCCCGGTGTGATTTCCACGATTGACGAACCTCGAGGTGCATTTACGTGTCGGTCATCAACACCCGCAGTTTTGGCCGATTCTGACCCATTTCGTGGACTATTACTCATTGTTTTGGGGTCCCGGAGTGATTTCCATGATTGACGAACCCAGGGGTGCGTTTACGTTTCGGTCATCAACAACCGCAGTTTTGGCCGATCCTGACCCATTTCGTGGACAATTACTCACTGTTTTGGGGTCCCGGGCTTAATTCCATGATTGACGAACCCCGGGGTGTGTTTACGTGTCGGTCATCAACACTTGCAGTTTTGGCCGATTCTGGCCCGTTTCATGGACAATTACTCACTGTTTTGGGGTCCCGGACTTATTTCCATGATTGACGAACCCCGGGGCGCGTTTACGTGCCGGTCATAAATACTCGCAGTTTTGGCCGATTTTGGCCAGTTTCGTGGACTATTACTGACGGTTTTGGGGTCCTAGCGTGATTTCCACGATTGACGAACCTCGGGGTGCATTTACATGTCGGTTATCAACACTCGCAGTTTTGACCGATTTTGGCCTGTTTCATGGACTATTACTGACTATTTTGGTGTCCCGGAATGATTTCCACGATTGACGAACCCCGGGGTGCGTTTACGTGTCGATCATAAACACTCGCAGTTTTGGCCGATTCTGGCCAGTTTCGTGGACTATTACCACTGTTTTGGGGTCCCGGAGTGATTTCCACGATTGACGAACCCCGGGGTGCATTTACGTGTCGGTCATCAACACCCGCAGTTTTGGCCGATTCTGACCCGTTTCGTGGACTATTACTCACTGTTTTGGGGTCCCAGAGTGATTTTCACGATCGACAAACCCCGAGGTGCGTTTACGTGTCGGTCATCAACACTCGCAGTTTTGACCGATTCTGTCCTGTTTCATGGACTATTACTAACTGTATTGGTGTCCCGGACTGATTTCCATGATTGACGAACCCCGAGGTGTGTTTAAGTGTCGGTCATCAACACCCGCAGTTTTGGCCGATTCTGACCCGTTTCGTGGACTACTCACTGTTTTGGGGCCCAAGAGTGATTTCCACGGTTGACGAACCCCGGGGTGCGTTTACTTGTCGGTCATAAACACTCGCAGTTTTGGCCGATTCTTGCCAGTTTCGTTTACTATTACTCACTGTTTTGGTGTCCCGGTGTGATTTCCACGATTGACGAACCTCGAGGTGCATTTACGTGTCGGTCATCAACACCCGCAGTTTTGGCCGATTCTGACCCATTTCGTGGACTATTACTCATTGTTTTGGGGTCCCGGAGTGATTTCCATGATTGACGAACCCAGGGGTGCGTTTACGTTTCGGTCATCAACAACCGCAGTTTTGGCCGATCCTGACCCATTTCGTGGACAATTACTCACTGTTTTGGGGTCCCGGGCTTAATTCCATGATTGACGAACCCCGGGGTGTGTTTACGTGTCGGTCATCAACACTTGCAGTTTTGGCCGATTCTGGCCCGTTTCATGGACAATTACTCACTGTTTTGGGGTCCCGGACTTATTTCCATGATTGACGAACCCCGGGGCGCGTTTACGTGCCGGTCATAAATACTCGCAGTTTTGGCCGATTTTGGCCAGTTTCGTGGACTATTACTGACGGTTTTGGGGTCCTAGCGTGATTTCCACGATTGACGAACCTCGGGGTGCATTTACATGTCGGTTATCAACACTCGCAGTTTTGACCGATTTTGGCCTGTTTCATGGACTATTACTGACTATTTTGGTGTCCCGGAATGATTTCCACGATTGACGAACCCCGGGGTGCGTTTACGTGTCGATCATAAACACTCGCAGTTTTGGCCGATTCTGGCCAGTTTCGTGGACTATTACCACTGTTTTGGGGTCCTGGAGTGATTTCCACGATTGACGAACCCCGGGGTGCATTTACGTGTCGGTCATCAACACCCGCAGTTTTGGCCGATTCTGACCCGTTTCGTGGACTATTACTCACTGTTTTGGGGTCCCAGAGTGATTTTCACGATCGACAAACCCCGAGGTGCGTTTACGTGTCGGTCATCAACACTCGCAGTTTTGACCGATTCTGTCCTGTTTCATGGACTATTACTAACTGTATTGGTGTCCCGGACTGATTTCCATGATTGACGAACCCCGAGGTGTGTTTAAGTGTCGGTCATCAACACCCGCAGTTTTGGCCGATTTTGGCCAGTTTCATGGACTATTACTGACGGTTTTGGGGTCCTAGCGTGATTTCCACGATTGACGAACCTTGGGGTGCATTTACATGTCGGTTATCAACACTCGCAGTTTTGACCGATTTTGGCCTGTTTCATGGACTATTACTGACTATTTTGGTGTCCCGGAATGATTTCCACGATTGACGAACCCCGGGGTGCGTTTACGTGTCGATCATAAACACTCGCAGTTTTGGCCGATTCTGGCCAGTTTCGTGGACTATTACCACTGTTTTGGGGTCCCGGAGTGATTTCCACGATTGACGAACCCCGGGGTGCATTTACGTGTCGGTCATCAACACCCGCAGTTTTGGCCGATTCTGACCCGTTTCGTGGACTATTACTCACTGTTTTGGGGTCCCAGAGTGACTTTCACGATCGACAAACCCCGAGGTGCGTTTACGTGTCGGTCATCAACACTCGCAGTTTTGACCGATTCTGTCCTGTTTCATGGACTATTACTAACTGTATTGGTGTCCCGGACTGATTTCCATGATTGACGAACCCCGAGGTGTGTTTAAGTGTCGGTCATCAACACCCGCAGTTTTGGCCGATTCTGACCCGTTTCGTGGACTACTCACTGTTTTGGGGCCCAAGAGTGATTTCCACGGTTGACGAACCCCGGGGTGCGTTTACTTGTCGGTCATAAACACTCGCAGTTTTGGCCGATTCTTGCCAGTTTCGTTTACTATTACTCACTGTTTTGGTGTCCCGGTGTGATTTCCACGATTGACGAACCTCGAGGTGCATTTACGTGTCGGTCATCAACACCCGCAGTTTTGGCCGATTCTGACCCATTTCGTGGACTATTACTCATTGTTTTGGGGTCCCGGAGTGATTTCCATGATTGACGAACCCAGGGGTGCGTTTACGTTTCGGTCATCAACAACCGCAGTTTTGGCCGATCCTGACCCATTTCGTGGACAATTACTCACTGTTTTGGGGTCCCGGGCTTAATTCCATGATTGACGAACCCCGGGGTGTGTTTACGTGTCGGTCATCAACACTTGCAGTTTTGGCCGATTCTGGCCCGTTTCATGGACAATTACTCACTGTTTTGGGGTCCCGGACTTATTTCCATGATTGACGAACCCCGGGGCGCGTTTACGTGCCGGTCATAAATACTCGCAGTTTTGGCCGATTTTGGCCAGTTTCGTGGACTATTACTGACGGTTTTGGGGTCCTAGCGTGATTTCCACGATTGACGAACCTCGGGGTGCATTTACATGTCGGTTATCAACACTCGCAGTTTTGACCGATTTTGGCCTGTTTCATGGACTATTACTGACTATTTTGGTGTCCCGGAATGATTTCCACGATTGACGAACCCCGGGGTGCGTTTACGTGTCGATCATAAACACTCGCAGTTTTGGCCGATTCTGGCCAGTTTCGTGGACTATTACCACTGTTTTGGGGTCCCGGAGTGATTTCCACGATTGACGAACCCCGGGGTGCATTTACGTGTCGGTCATCAACACCCGCAGTTTTGGCCGATTCTGACCCGTTTCGTGGACTATTACTCACTGTTTTGGGGTCCCAGAGTGATTTTCACGATCGACAAACCCCGAGGTGCGTTTACGTGTCGGTCATCAACACTCGCAGTTTTGACCGATTCTGTCCTGTTTCATGGACTATTACTAACTGTATTGGTGTCCCGGACTGATTTCCATGATTGACGAACCCCGAGGTGTGTTTAAGTGTCGGTCATCAACACCCGCAGTTTTGGCCGATTTTGGCCAGTTTCATGGACTATTACTGACGGTTTTGGGGTCCTAGCGTGATTTCCACGATTGACGAACCTTGGGGTGCATTTACATGTCGGTTATCAACACTCGCAGTTTTGACCGATTTTGGCCTGTTTCATGGACTATTACTGACTATTTTGGTGTCCCGGAATGATTTCCACGATTGACGAACCCCGGGGTGCGTTTACGTGTCGATCATAAACACTCGCAGTTTTGGCCGATTCTGGCCAGTTTCGTGGACTATTACCACTGTTTTGGGGTCCCGGAGTGATTTCCACGATTGACGAACCCCGGGGTGCATTTACGTGTCGGTCATCAACACCCGCAGTTTTGGCCGATTCTGACCCGTTTCGTGGACTATTACTCACTGTTTTGGGGTCCCAGAGTGATTTTCACGATCGACAAACCCCGAGGTGCGTTTACGTGTCGGTCATCAACACTCGCAGTTTTGACCGATTCTGTCCTGTTTCATGGACTATTACTAACTGTATTGGTGTCCCGGACTGATTTCCATGATTGACGAACCCCGAGGTGTGTTTAAGTGTCGGTCATCAACACCCGCAGTTTTGGCCGATTCTGACCCGTTTCGTGGACTACTCACTGTTTTGGGGCCCATGAGTGATTTCCACGGTTGACGAACCCCGGGGTGCGTTTACTTGTCGGTCATAAACACTCGCAGTTTTGGCCGATTCTTGCCAGTTTCGTTTACTATTACTCACTGTTTTGGTGTCCCGGTGTGATTTCCACGATTGACGAACCTCGAGGTGCATTTACGTGTCGGTCATCAACACCCGCAGTTTTGGCCGATTCTGACCCATTTCGTGGACTATTACTCATTGTTTTGGGGTCCCGGAGTGATTTCCATGATTGACGAACCCAGGGGTGCGTTTACGTTTCGGTCATCAACAACCGCAGTTTTGGCCGATCCTGACCCATTTCGTGGACAATTACTCACTGTTTTGGGGTCCCGGGCTTAATTCCATGATTGACGAACCCCGGGGTGTGTTTACGTGTCGGTCATCAACACTTGCAGTTTTGGCCGATTCTGGCCCGTTTCATGGACAATTACTCACTGTTTTGGGGTCCCGGACTTATTTCCATGATTGACGAACCCCGGGGCGCGTTTACGTGCCGGTCATAAATACTCGCAGTTTTGGCCGATTTTGGCCAGTTTCGTGGACTATTACTGACGGTTTTGGGGTCCTAGCGTGATTTCCACGATTGACGAACCTCGGGGTGCATTTACATGTCGGTTATCAACACTCGCAGTTTTGACCGATTTTGGCCTGTTTCATGGACTATTACTGAGTATTTTGGTGTCCCGGAATGATTTCCACGATTGACGAACCCCGGGGTGCGTTTACGTGTCGATCATAAACACTCGCAGTTTTGGCCGATTCTGGCCAGTTTCGTGGACTATTACCACTGTTTTGGGGTCCCGGAGTGATTTCCACGATTGACGAACCCCGGGGTGCATTTACGTGTCGGTCATCAACACCCGCAGTTTTGGCCGATTCTGACCCGTTTCGTGGACTATTACTCACTGTTTTGGGGTCCCAGAGTGATTTTCACGATCGACAAACCCCGAGGTGCGTTTACGTGTCGGTCATCAACACTCGCAGTTTTGACCGATTCTGTCCTGTTTCATGGACTATTACTAACTGTATTGGTGTCCCGGACTGATTTCCATGATTGACGAACCCCGAGGTGTGTTTAAGTGTCGGTCATCAACACCCGCAGTTTTGGCCGATTCTGACCCGTTTCGTGGACTACTCACTGTTTTGGGGCCCAAGAGTGATTTCCACGGTTGACGAACCCCGGGGTGCGTTTACTTGTCGGTCATAAACACTCGCAGTTTTGGCCGATTCTTGCCAGTTTCGTTTACTATTACTCACTGTTTTGGTGTCCCGGTGTGATTTCCACGATTGACGAACCTCGAGGTGCATTTACGTGTCGGTCATCAACACCCGCAGTTTTGGCCGATTCTGACCCATTTCGTGGACTATTACTCATTGTTTTGGGGTCCCGGAGTGATTTCCATGATTGACGAACCCAGGGGTGCGTTTACGTTTCGGTCATCAACAACCGCAGTTTTGGCCGATCCTGACCCATTTCATGGACAATTACTCACTGTTTTGGGGTCCCGGGCTTATTTCCACGATTGACGAACCCCGGGGTGTGTTTACGTGTCGGTCATCAACACTTGCAGTTTTGGACGATTCTGGCCCGTTTCATGGACAATTACTCACTGTTTTGGGGTCCGGGACTTATTTCCACGATTGACGAACCCCGGGGCACGTTTACGTGCCGGTCATAAATACTCGCAGTTTTGGCCGATTTTGGCCAGTTTCATGGACTATTGCTGACGGTTTTGGGGTCCTAGCGTGATTTCCACGATTGACGAACCTTGGGGTGCATTTACATGTCGGTTATCAACACTCGCAGTTTTGACCGATTTTGGCCTGTTTCATGGACTATTACTGACTATTTTGGTGTCCCGGAATGATTTCCACGATTGACGAACCCCGGGGTGCGTTTACGTGTCGATCATAAACACTCGCAGTTTTGGCCGATTCTGGCCAGTTTCGTGGACTATTACCACTGTTTTGGGGTCCCGGAGTGATTTCCACGATTGACGAACCCCGGGGTGCATTTACGTGTCGGTCATCAACACCCGCAGTTTTGGCCGATTCTGACCCGTTTCGTGGACTATTACTCACTGTTTTGGGGTCCCAGAGTGATTTTCACGATCGACAAACCCCGAGGTGCGTTTACGTGTCGGTCATCAACACTCGCAGTTTTGACCGATTCTGTCCTGTTTCATGGACTATTACTAACTGTATTGGTGTCCCGGACTGATTTCCATGATTGACGAACCCCGAGGTGTGTTTAAGTGTCGGTCATCAACACCCGCAGTTTTGGCCGATTCTGACCCGTTTCGTGGACTACTCACTGTTTTGGGGCCCATGAGTGATTTCCACGGTTGACGAACCCCGGGGTGCGTTTACTTGTCGGTCATAAACACTCGCAGTTTTGGCCGATTCTTGCCAGTTTCGTTTACTATTACTCACTGTTTTGGTGTCCCGGTGTGATTTCCACGATTGACGAACCTCGAGGTGCGTTTACGTGTCGGTCATCAACACCCGCAGTTTTGGCCGATTCTGACCCATTTCGTGGACTATTACTCATTGTTTTGGGGTCCCGGAGTGATTTCCATGATTGACGAACCCAGGGGTGCGTTTACGTTTCGGTCATCAACAACCGCAGTTTTGGCCGATCCTGACCCATTTCGTGGACAATTACTCACTGTTTTGGGGTCCCGGGCTTAATTCCATGATTGACGAACCCCGGGGTGTGTTTACGTGTCGGTCATCAACACTTGCAGTTTTGGCCGATTCTGGCCCGTTTCATGGACAATTACTCACTGTTTTGGGGTCCCGGACTTATTTCCATGATTGACGAACCCCGGGGCGCGTTTACGTGCCGGTCATAAATACTCGCAGTTTTGGCCGATTTTGGCCAGTTTCGTGGACTATTACTGACGGTTTTGGGGTCCTAGCGTGATTTCCACGATTGACGAACCTCGGGGTGCATTTACATGTCGGTTATCAACACTCGCAGTTTTGACCGATTTTGGCCTGTTTCATGGACTATTACTGAGTATTTTGGTGTCCCGGAATGATTTCCACGATTGACGAACCCCGGGGTGCGTTTACGTGTCGATCATAAACACTCGCAGTTTTGGCCGATTCTGGCCAGTTTCGTGGACTATTACCACTGTTTTGGGGTCCCGGAGTGATTTCCACGATTGACGAACCCCGGGGTGCATTTACGTGTCGGTCATCAACACCCGCAGTTTTGGCCGATTCTGACCCGTTTCGTGGACTATTACTCACTGTTTTGGGGTCCCAGAGTGATTTTCACGATCGACAAACCCCGAGGTGCGTTTACGTGTCGGTCATCAACACTCGCAGTTTTGACCGATTCTGTCCTGTTTCATGGACTATTACTAACTGTATTGGTGTCCCGGACTGATTTCCATGATTGACGAACCCCGAGGTGTGTTTAAGTGTCGGTCATCAACACCCGCAGTTTTGGCCGATTCTGACCCGTTTCGTGGACTACTCACTGTTTTGGGGCCCAAGAGTGATTTCCACGGTTGACGAACCCCGGGGTGCGTTTACTTGTCGGTCATAAACACTCGCAGTTTTGGCCGATTCTTGCCAGTTTCGTTTACTATTACTCACTGTTTTGGTGTCCCGGTGTGATTTCCACGATTGACGAACCTCGAGGTGCATTTACGTGTCGGTCATCAACACCCGCAGTTTTGGCCGATTCTGACCCATTTCGTGGACTATTACTCATTGTTTTGGGGTCCCGGAGTGATTTCCATGATTGACGAACCCAGGGGTGCGTTTACGTTTCGGTCATCAACAACCGCAGTTTTGGCCGATCCTGACCCATTTCATGGACAATTACTCACTGTTTTGGGGTCCCGGGCTTATTTCCACGATTGACGAACCCCGGGGTGTGTTTACGTGTCGGTCATCAACACTTGCAGTTTTGGACGATTCTGGCCCGTTTCATGGACAATTACTCACTGTTTTGGGGTCCGGGACTTATTTCCACGATTGACGAACCCCGGGGCACGTTTACGTGCCGGTCATAAATACTCGCAGTTTTGGCCGATTTTGGCCAGTTTCATGGACTATTGCTGACGGTTTTGGGGTCCTAGCGTGATTTCCACGATTGACGAACCTTGGGGTGCATTTACATGTCGGTTATCAACACTCGCAGTTTTGACCGATTTTGGCCTGTTTCATGGACTATTACTGACTATTTTGGTGTCCCGGAATGATTTCCACGATTGACGAACCCCGGGGTGCGTTTACGTGTCGATCATAAACACTCGCAGTTTTGGCCGATTCTGGCCAGTTTCGTGGACTATTACCACTGTTTTGGGGTCCCGGAGTGATTTCCACGATTGACGAACCCCGGGGTGCATTTACGTGTCGGTCATCAACACCCGCAGTTTTGGCCGATTCTGACCCGTTTCGTGGACTATTACTCACTGTTTTGGGGTCCCAGAGTGATTTTCACGATCGACAAACCCCGAGGTGCGTTTACGTGTCGGTCATCAACACTCGCAGTTTTGACCGATTCTGTCCTGTTTCATGGACTATTACTAACTGTATTGGTGTCCCGGACTGATTTCCATGATTGACGAACCCCGAGGTGTGTTTAAGTGTCGGTCATCAACACCCGCAGTTTTGGCCGATTCTGACCCGTTTCGTGGACTACTCACTGTTTTGGGGCCCAAGAGTGATTTCCACGGTTGACGAACCCCGGGGTGCGTTTACTTGTCGGTCATAAACACTCGCAGTTTTGGCTGATTCTTGCCAGTTTCGTTTACTATTACTCACTGTTTTGGTGTCCCGGTGTGATTTCCACGATTGACGAACCTCGAGGTGCATTTACGTGTCGGTCATCAACACCCGCAGTTTTGGCCGATTCTGACCCATTTCGTGGACTATTACTCATTGTTTTGGGGTCCCGGAGTGATTTCCATGATTGACGAACCCAGGGGTGCGTTTACGTTTCGGTCATCAACAACCGCAGTTTTGGCCGATCCTGACCCATTTCGTGGACAATTACTCACTGTTTTGGGGTCCCGGGCTTAATTCCATGATTGACGAACCCCGGGGTGTGTTTACGTGTCGGTCATCAACACTTGCAGTTTTGGCCGATTCTGGCCCGTTTCATGGACAATTACTCACTGTTTTGGGGTCCCGGACTTATTTCCATGATTGACAAACCCCGGGGCGCGTTTACGTGCCGGTCATAAATACTCGCAGTTTTGGCCGATTTTGGCCAGTTTCGTGGACTATTACTGACGGTTTTGGGGTCCTAGCGTGATTTCCACGATTGACGAACCTCGGGGTGCATTTACATGTCGGTTATCAACACTCGCAGTTTTGACCGATTTTGGCCTGTTTCATGGACTATTACTGAGTATTTTGGTGTCCCGGAATGATTTCCACGATTGACGAACCCCGGGGTGCGTTTACGTGTCGATCATAAACACTCGCAGTTTTGGCCGATTCTGGCCAGTTTCGTGGACTATTACCACTGTTTTGGGGTCCCGGAGTGATTTCCACGATTGACGAACCCCGGGGTGCATTTACGTGTCGGTCATCAACACCCGCAGTTTTGGCCGATTCTGACCCGTTTCGTGGACTATTACTCACTGTTTTGGGGTCCCAGAGTGATTTTCACGATCGACAAACCCCGAGGTGCGTTTACGTGTCGGTCATCAACACTCGCAGTTTTGACCGATTCTGTCCTGTTTCATGGACTATTACTAACTGTATTGGTGTCCCGGACTGATTTCCATGATTGACGAACCCCGAGGTGTGTTTAAGTGTCGGTCATCAACACCCGCAGTTTTGGCCGATTCTGACCCGTTTCGTGGACTACTCACTGTTTTGGGGCCCAAGAGTGATTTCCACGGTTGACGAACCCCGGGGTGCGTTTACTTGTCGGTCATAAACACTCGCAGTTTTGGCCGATTCTTGCCAGTTTCGTTTACTATTACTCACTGTTTTGGTGTCCCGGTGTGATTTCCATGATTGACGAACCTCGAGGTGCATTTACGTGTCGGTCATCAACACCCGCAGTTTTGGCCGATTCTGACCCATTTCGTGGACTATTACTCATTGTTTTGGGGTCCCGGAGTGATTTCCATGATTGACGAACCCAGGGGTGCGTTTACGTTTCGGTCATCAACAACCGCAGTTTTGGCCGATCCTGACCCATTTCGTGGACAATTACTCACTGTTTTGGGGTCCCGGGCTTAATTCCATGATTGACGAACCCCGGGGTGTGTTTACGTGTCGGTCATCAACACTTGCAGTTTTGGCCGATTCTGGCCCGTTTCATGGACAATTACTCACTGTTTTGGGGTCCCGGACTTATTTCCATGATTGACGAACCCCGGGGCGCGTTTACGTGCCGGTCATAAATACTCGCAGTTTTGGCCGATTTTGGCCAGTTTCGTGGACTATTACTGACGGTTTTGGGGTCCTAGCGTGATTTCCACGATTGACGAACCTCGGGGTGCATTTACATGTCGGTTATCAACACTCGCAGTTTTGACCGATTTTGGCCTGTTTCATGGACTATTACTGAGTATTTTGGTGTCCCGGAATGATTTCCACGATTGACGAACCCCGGGGTGCGTTTACGTGTCGATCGTAAACACTCGCAGTTTTGGCCGATTCTGGCCAGTTTCGTGGACTATTACCACTGTTTTGGGGTCCCGGAGTGATTTCCACGATTGACGAACCCCGGGGTGCATTTACGTGTCGGTCATCAACACCCGCAGTTTTGGCCGATTCTGACCCGTTTCGTGGACTATTACTCACTGTTTTGGGGTCCCAGAGTGATTTTCACGATCGACAAACCCCGAGGTGCGTTTACGTGTCGGTCATCAACACTCGCAGTTTTGACCGATTCTGTCCTGTTTCATGGACTATTACTAACTGTATTGGTGTCCCGGACTGATTTCCATGATTGACGAACCCCGAGGTGTGTTTAAGTGTCGGTCATCAACACCCGCAGTTTTGGCCGATTCTGACCCGTTTCGTGGACTACTCACTGTTTTGGGGCCCAAGAGTGATTTCCACGGTTGACGAACCCCGGGGTGCGTTTACTTGTCGGTCATAAACACTCGCAGTTTTGGCCGATTCTTGCCAGTTTCGTTTACTATTACTCACTGTTTTGGTGTCCCGGTGTGATTTCCACGATTGACGAACCTCGAGGTGCATTTACGTGTCGGTCATCAACACCCGCAGTTTTGGCCGATTCTGACCCATTTCGTGGACTATTACTCATTGTTTTGGGGTCCCGGAGTGATTTCCATGATTGACGAACCCAGGGGTGCGTTTACGTTTCGGTCATCAACAACCGCAGTTTTGGCCGATCCTGACCCATTTCATGGACAATTACTCACTGTTTTGGGGTCCCGGGCTTATTTCCACGATTGACGAACCCCGGGGTGTGTTTACGTGTCGGTCATCAACACTTGCAGTTTTGGACGATTCTGGCCCGTTTCATGGACAATTACTCACTGTTTTGGGGTCCGGGACTTATTTCCACGATTGACGAACCCCGGGGCACGTTTACGTGCCGGTCATAAATACTCGCAGTTTTGGCCGATTTTGGCCAGTTTCATGGACTATTGCTGACGGTTTTGGGGTCCTAGCGTGATTTCCACGATTGACGAACCTTGGGGTGCATTTACATGTCGGTTATCAACACTCGCAGTTTTGACCGATTTTGGCCTGTTTCATGGACTATTACTGAGTATTTTGGTGTCCCGGAATGATTTCCACGATTGACGAACCCCGGGGTGCGTTTACGTGTCGATCATAAACACTCGCAGTTTTGGCCGATTCTGGCCAGTTTCGTGGACTATTACCACTGTTTTGGGGTCCCGGAGTGATTTCCACGATTGACGAACCCCGGGGTGCATTTACGTGTCGGTCATCAACACCCGCAGTTTTGGCCGATTCTGACCCGTTTCGTGGACTATTACTCACTGTTTTGGGGTCCCAGAGTGATTTTCACGATCGACAAACCCCGAGGTGCGTTTACGTGTCGGTCATCAACACTCGCAGTTTTGACCGATTCTGTCCTGTTTCATGGACTATTACTAACTGTATTGGTGTCCCGGACTGATTTCCATGATTGACGAACCCCGAGGTGTGTTTAAGTGTCGGTCATCAACACCCGCAGTTTTGGCCGATTCTGACCCGTTTCGTGGACTACTCACTGTTTTGGGGCCCAAGAGTGATTTCCACGGTTGACGAACCCCGGGGTGCGTTTACTTGTCGGTCATAAACACTCGCAGTTTTGGCCGATTCTTGCCAGTTTCGTTTACTATTACTCACTGTTTTGGTGTCCCGGTGTGATTTCCATGATTGACGAACCTCGAGGTGCATTTACGTGTCGGTCATCAACACCCGCAGTTTTGGCCGATTCTGACCCATTTCGTGGACTATTACTCATTGTTTTGGGGTCCCGGAGTGATTTCCATGATTGACGAACCCAGGGGTGCGTTTACGTTTCGGTCATCAACAACCGCAGTTTTGGCCGATCCTGACCCATTTCGTGGACAATTACTCACTGTTTTGGGGTCCCGGGCTTAATTCCATGATTGACGAACCCCGGGGTGTGTTTACGTGTCGGTCATCAACACTTGCAGTTTTGGCCGATTCTGGCCCGTTTCATGGACAATTACTCACTGTTTTGGGGTCCCGGACTTATTTCCATGATTGACGAACCCCGGGGCGCGTTTACGTGCCGGTCATAAATACTCGCAGTTTTGGCCGATTTTGGCCAGTTTCGTGGACTATTACTGACGGTTTTGGGGTCCTAGCGTGATTTCCACGATTGACGAACCTCGGGGTGCATTTACATGTCGGTTATCAACACTCGCAGTTTTGACCGATTTTGGCCTGTTTCATGGACTATTACTGAGTATTTTGGTGTCCCGGAATGATTTCCACGATTGACGAACCCCGGGGTGCGTTTACGTGTCGATCGTAAACACTCGCAGTTTTGGCCGATTCTGGCCAGTTTCGTGGACTATTACCACTGTTTTGGGGTCCCGGAGTGATTTCCACGATTGACGAACCCCGGGGTGCATTTACGTGTCGGTCATCAACACCCGCAGTTTTGGCCGATTCTGACCCGTTTCGTGGACTATTACTCACTGTTTTGGGGTCCCAGAGTGATTTTCACGATCGACAAACCCCGAGGTGCGTTTACGTGTCGGTCATCAACACTCGCAGTTTTGACCGATTCTGTCCTGTTTCATGGACTATTACTAACTGTATTGGTGTCCCGGACTGATTTCCATGATTGACGAACCCCGAGGTGTGTTTAAGTGTCGGTCATCAACACCCGCAGTTTTGGCCGATTCTGACCCGTTTCGTGGACTACTCACTGTTTTGGGGCCCAAGAGTGATTTCCACGGTTGACGAACCCCGGGGTGCGTTTACTTGTCGGTCATAAACACTCGCAGTTTTGGCCGATTCTTGCCAGTTTCGTTTACTATTACTCACTGTTTTGGTGTCCCGGTGTGATTTCCACGATTGACGAACCTCGAGGTGCATTTACGTGTCGGTCATCAACACCCGCAGTTTTGGCCGATTCTGACCCATTTCGTGGACTATTACTCATTGTTTTGGGGTCCCGGAGTGATTTCCATGATTGACGAACCCAGGGGTGCGTTTACGTTTCGGTCATCAACAACCGCAGTTTTGGCCGATCCTGACCCATTTCATGGACAATTACTCACTGTTTTGGGGTCCCGGGCTTATTTCCACGATTGACGAACCCCGGGGTGTGTTTACGTGTCGGTCATCAACACTTGCAGTTTTGGACGATTCTGGCCCGTTTCATGGACAATTACTCACTGTTTTGGGGTCCGGGACTTATTTCCACGATTGACGAACCCCGGGGCACGTTTACGTGCCGGTCATAAATACTCGCAGTTTTGGCCGATTTTGGCCAGTTTCATGGACTATTGCTGACGGTTTTGGGGTCCTAGCGTGATTTCCACGATTGACGAACCTTGGGGTGCATTTACATGTCGGTTATCAACACTCGCAGTTTTGACCGATTTTGGCCTGTTTCATGGACTATTACTGACTATTTTGGTGTCCCGGAATGATTTCCACGATTGACGAACCCCGGGGTGCGTTTACGTGTCGATCATAAACACTCGCAGTTTTGGCCGATTCTGGCCAGTTTCGTGGACTATTACCACTGTTTTGGGGTCCCGGAGTGATTTCCACGATTGACGAACCCCGGGGTGCATTTACGTGTCGGTCATCAACACCCGCAGTTTTGGCCGATTCTGACCCGTTTCGTGGACTATTACTCACTGTTTTGGGGTCCCAGAGTGATTTTCACGATCGACAAACCCCGAGGTGCGTTTACGTGTCGGTCATCAACACTCGCAGTTTTGACCGATTCTGTCCTGTTTCATGGACTATTACTAACTGTATTGGTGTCCCGGACTGATTTCCATGATTGACGAACCCCGAGGTGTGTTTAAGTGTCGGTCATCAACACCCGCAGTTTTGGCCGATTCTGACCCGTTTCGTGGACTACTCACTGTTTTGGGGCCCATGAGTGATTTCCACGGTTGACGAACCCCGGGGTGCGTTTACTTGTCGGTCATAAACACTCGCAGTTTTGGCCGATTCTTGCCAGTTTCGTTTACTATTACTCACTGTTTTGGTGTCCCGGTGTGATTTCCACGATTGACGAACCTCGAGGTGCGTTTACGTGTCGGTCATCAACACCCGCAGTTTTGGCCGATTCTGACCCATTTCGTGGACTATTACTCATTGTTTTGGGGTCCCGGAGTGATTTCCATGATTGACGAACCCAGGGGTGCGTTTACGTTTCGGTCATCAACAACCGCAGTTTTGGCCGATCCTGACCCATTTCGTGGACAATTACTCACTGTTTTGGGGTCCCGGGCTTAATTCCATGATTGACGAACCCCGGGGTGTGTTTACGTGTCGGTCATCAACACTTGCAGTTTTGGCCGATTCTGGCCCGTTTCATGGACAATTACTCACTGTTTTGGGGTCCCGGACTTATTTCCATGATTGACAAACCCCGGGGCGCGTTTACGTGCCGGTCATAAATACTCGCAGTTTTGGCCGATTTTGGCCAGTTTCGTGGACTATTACTGACGGTTTTGGGGTCCTAGCGTGATTTCCACGATTGACGAACCTCGGGGTGCATTTACATGTCGGTTATCAACACTCGCAGTTTTGACCGATTTTGGCCTGTTTCATGGACTATTACTGACTATTTTGGTGTCCCGGAATGATTTCCACGATTGACGAACCCCGGGGTGCGTTTACGTGTCGATCATAAACACTCGCAGTTTTGGCCGATTCTGGCCAGTTTCGTGGACTATTACCACTGTTTTGGGGTCCCGGAGTGATTTCCACGATTGACGAACCCCGGGGTGCATTTACGTGTCGGTCATCAACACCCGCAGTTTTGGCCGATTCTGACCCGTTTCGTGGACTATTACTCACTGTTTTGGGGTCCCAGAGTGATTTTCACGATCGACAAACCCCGAGGTGCGTTTACGTGTCGGTCATCAACACTCGCAGTTTTGACCGATTCTGTCCTGTTTCATGGACTATTACTAACTGTATTGGTGTCCCGGACTGATTTCCATGATTGACGAACCCCGAGGTGTGTTTAAGTGTCGGTCATCAACACCCGCAGTTTTGGCCGATTCTGACCCGTTTCGTGGACTACTCACTGTTTTGGGGCCCATGAGTGATTTCCACGGTTGACGAACCCCGGGGTGCGTTTACTTGTCGGTCATAAACACTCGCAGTTTTGGCCGATTCTTGCCAGTTTCGTTTACTATTACTCACTGTTTTGGTGTCCCGGTGTGATTTCCACGATTGACGAACCTCGAGGTGCGTTTACGTGTCGGTCATCAACACCCGCAGTTTTGGCCGATTCTGACCCATTTCGTGGACTATTACTCATTGTTTTGGGGTCCCGGAGTGATTTCCATGATTGACGAACCCAGGGGTGCGTTTACGTTTCGGTCATCAACAACCGCAGTTTTGGCCGATCCTGACCCATTTCGTGGACAATTACTCACTGTTTTGGGGTCCCGGGCTTAATTCCATGATTGACGAACCCCGGGGTGTGTTTACGTGTCGGTCATCAACACTTGCAGTTTTGGCCGATTCTGGCCCGTTTCATGGACAATTACTCACTGTTTTGGGGTCCCGGACTTATTTCCATGATTGACAAACCCCGGGGCGCGTTTACGTGCCGGTCATAAATACTCGCAGTTTTGGCCGATTTTGGCCAGTTTCGTGGACTATTACTGACGGTTTTGGGGTCCTAGCGTGATTTCCACGATTGACGAACCTCGGGGTGCATTTACATGTCGGTTATCAACACTCGCAGTTTTGACCGATTTTGGCCTGTTTCATGGACTATTACTGAGTATTTTGGTGTCCCGGAATGATTTCCACGATTGACGAACCCCGGGGTGCGTTTACGTGTCGATCATAAACACTCGCAGTTTTGGCCGATTCTGGCCAGTTTCGTGGACTATTACCACTGTTTTGGGGTCCCGGAGTGATTTCCACGATTGACGAACCCCGGGGTGCATTTACGTGTCGGTCATCAACACCCGCAGTTTTGGCCGATTCTGACCCGTTTCGTGGACTATTACTCACTGTTTTGGGGTCCCAGAGTGATTTTCACGATCGACAAACCCCGAGGTGCGTTTACGTGTCGGTCATCAACACTCGCAGTTTTGACCGATTCTGTCCTGTTTCATGGACTATTACTAACTGTATTGGTGTCCCGGACTGATTTCCATGATTGACGAACCCCGAGGTGTGTTTAAGTGTCGGTCATCAACACCCGCAGTTTTGGCCGATTCTGACCCGTTTCGTGGACTACTCACTGTTTTGGGGCCCAAGAGTGATTTCCACGGTTGACGAACCCCGGGGTGCGTTTACTTGTCGGTCATAAACACTCGCAGTTTTGGCCGATTCTTGCCAGTTTCGTTTACTATTACTCACTGTTTTGGTGTCCCGGTGTGATTTCCATGATTGACGAACCTCGAGGTGCATTTACGTGTCGGTCATCAACACCCGCAGTTTTGGCCGATTCTGACCCATTTCGTGGACTATTACTCATTGTTTTGGGGTCCCGGAGTGATTTCCATGATTGACGAACCCAGGGGTGCGTTTACGTTTCGGTCATCAACAACCGCAGTTTTGGCCGATCCTGACCCATTTCGTGGACAATTACTCACTGTTTTGGGGTCCCGGGCTTAATTCCATGATTGACGAACCCCGGGGTGTGTTTACGTGTCGGTCATCAACACTTGCAGTTTTGGCCGATTCTGGCCCGTTTCATGGACAATTACTCACTGTTTTGGGGTCCCGGACTTATTTCCATGATTGACGAACCCCGGGGCGCGTTTACGTGCCGGTCATAAATACTCGCAGTTTTGGCCGATTTTGGCCAGTTTCGTGGACTATTACTGACGGTTTTGGGGTCCTAGCGTGATTTCCACGATTGACGAACCTCGGGGTGCATTTACATGTCGGTTATCAACACTCGCAGTTTTGACCGATTTTGGCCTGTTTCATGGACTATTACTGAGTATTTTGGTGTCCCGGAATGATTTCCACGATTGACGAACCCCGGGGTGCGTTTACGTGTCGATCGTAAACACTCGCAGTTTTGGCCGATTCTGGCCAGTTTCGTGGACTATTACCACTGTTTTGGGGTCCCGGAGTGATTTCCACGATTGACGAACCCCGGGGTGCATTTACGTGTCGGTCATCAACACCCGCAGTTTTGGCCGATTCTGACCCGTTTCGTGGACTATTACTCACTGTTTTGGGGTCCCAGAGTGATTTTCACGATCGACAAACCCCGAGGTGCGTTTACGTGTCGGTCATCAACACTCGCAGTTTTGACCGATTCTGTCCTGTTTCATGGACTATTACTAACTGTATTGGTGTCCCGGACTGATTTCCATGATTGACGAACCCCGAGGTGTGTTTAAGTGTCGGTCATCAACACCCGCAGTTTTGGCCGATTCTGACCCGTTTCGTGGACTACTCACTGTTTTGGGGCCCAAGAGTGATTTCCACGGTTGACGAACCCCGGGGTGCGTTTACTTGTCGGTCATAAACACTCGCAGTTTTGGCCGATTCTTGCCAGTTTCGTTTACTATTACTCACTGTTTTGGTGTCCCGGTGTGATTTCCACGATTGACGAACCTCGAGGTGCATTTACGTGTCGGTCATCAACACCCGCAGTTTTGGCCGATTCTGACCCATTTCGTGGACTATTACTCATTGTTTTGGGGTCCCGGAGTGATTT
Organism: Aegilops umbellulata; assembly: GCA_032464435.1. NCBI lineage: Eukaryota > Viridiplantae > Streptophyta > Magnoliopsida > Poales > Poaceae > Aegilops > Aegilops umbellulata. The sequence continues at coordinate 296,609 of CP136057.1, read as the reverse complement.
CCATGATTGACGAACCCAGGGGTGCGTTTACGTTTCGGTCATCAACAACCGCAGTTTTGGCCGATCCTGACCCATTTCGTGGACAATTACTCACTGTTTTGGGGTCCCGGGCTTAATTCCATGATTGACGAACCCCGGGGTGTGTTTACGTGTCGGTCATCAACACTTGCAGTTTTGGCCGATTCTGGCCCGTTTCATGGACAATTACTCACTGTTTTGGGGTCCCGGACTTATTTCCATGATTGACGAACCCCGGGGCGCGTTTACGTGCCGGTCATAAATACTCGCAGTTTTGGCTGATTTTGGCCAGTTTCGTGGACTATTACTGACGGTTTTGGGGTCCTAGCGTGATTTCCACGATTGACGAACCTCGGGGTGCATTTACATGTCGGTTATCAACACTCGCAGTTTTGACCGATTTTGGCCTGTTTCATGGACTATTACTGAGTATTTTGGTGTCCCGGAATGATTTCCACGATTGACGAACCCCGGGGTGCGTTTACGTGTCGATCATAAACACTCGCAGTTTTGGCCGATTCTGGCCAGTTTCGTGGACTATTACCACTGTTTTGGGGTCCCGGAGTGATTTCCACGATTGACGAACCCCGGGGTGCATTTACGTGTCGGTCATCAACACCCGCAGTTTTGGCCGATTCTGACCCGTTTCGTGGACTATTACTCACTGTTTTTCGGTCCCAGAGTGATTTTCACGATCGACAAACCCCGAGGTGCGTTTACGTGTCGGTCATCAACACTCGCAGTTTTGACCGATTCTGTCCTGTTTCATGGACTATTACTAACTGTATTGGTGTCCCGGACTGATTTCCATGATTGACGAACCCCGAGGTGTGTTTAAGTGTCGGTCATCAACACCCGCAGTTTTGGCCGATTTTGGCCAGTTTCATGGACTATTACTGACGGTTTTGGGTTCCTAGCGTGATTTCCACGATTGACGAACCTTGGGGTGCATTTACATGTCGGTTATCAACACTCGCAGTTTTGACCGATTTTGGCCTGTTTCATGGACTATTACTGACTATTTTGGTGTCCCGGAATGATTTCCACGATTGACGAACCCCGTGGTGCGTTTACGTGTCGATCATAAACACTCGCAGTTTTGGCCGATTCTGGCCAGTTTCGTGGACTATTACCACTGTTTTGGGGTCCCGGAGTGATTTCCACGATTGACGTATCCCGGGGTGTGCTTATGTGTCGGTCATATACACCCGCAGTTTTGGCCGATTCTGACCCGTTTCGTGGACTATTACACACTGTTTTGGGGTCCTGGAGTGATTTCCACGATTGACGAACCCCGAGTGCGTTTACGTGTCGGTCATCAACACTCGCAGTTTTGACCGATTCTGTCATGTTTCATGGACTATTACTGACTGTATTGGTGTCCCGAACTGATTTCCATGATTGACGAACCCCGAGGTGTGTTTAAGTGTCGGTCATAAACACTCGCTGTTTTGGCCCATTCTGGCCCGTTTCGTGGACTATTACTCACTGTTTTGGGGCCCCAGAGTGATTTCCACGATTGATGAACCCCGGGGTGCGTTTACTTGTCGGTCATAAACACCCGCTATTTTGGCCGATTCTTGCCAGTTTCGTGGACTATTACTCACTGTTTTGGGGTCCCGGAGTGATTTCCACGATTGACGAACCCCGGGGTGCATTTACGTGTCGGTCATCAACACCCGCAGTTTTGGCCGATTCTGACCCGTTTCATGGACTATTACTCACTGTTTTGGGGCCCAAGAGTGATTTTCACGATCGACAAACCCCGAGGTGCGTTTACGTGTCGGTCATCAACACTCGCAGTTTTGGCCGATTCTTGCCAGTTTCGTTTACTATTACTCACTGTTTTGGTGTCCCGGTGTGATTTCCACGATTGACGAACCTCGAGGTGCATTTACGTGTCGGTCATCAACACCCGCAGTTTTGGCCGATTCTGACCCATTTCGTGGACTATTACTCATTGTTTTGGGGTCCCGGAGTGATTTCCATGATTGACGAACCCAGGGGTGCGTTTACGTTTCGGTCATCAACAACCGCAGTTTTGGCCGATCCTGACCCATTTCGTGGACAATTACTCACTGTTTTGGGGTCCCGGGCTTATTTCCACGATTGACGAACCCCGGGGTGTGTTTACGTGTCGGTCATCAACACTTGCAGTTTTGGCCGATTCTGGCCCGTTTCATGGACAATTACTCACTGTTTTGGGGTCCCGGACTTATTTCCATGATTGACGAACCCCGGGGCGCGTTTACGTGCCGGTCATAAATACTCGCAGTTTTGGCTGATTTTGGCCAGTTTCGTGGACTATTACTGACGGTTTTGGGGTCCTAGCGTGATTTCCACGATTGACGAACCTCGGGGTGCATTTACATGTCGGTTATCAACACTCGCAGTTTTGACCGATTTTGGCCTGTTTCATGGACTATTACTGAGTATTTTGGTGTCCCGGAATGATTTCCACGATTGACGAACCCCGGGGTGCGTTTACGTGTCGATCATAAACACTCGCAGTTTTGGCCGATTCTGGCCAGTTTCGTGGACTATTACCACTGTTTTGGGGTCCCGGAGTGATTTCCACGATTGACGAACCCCGGGGTGCATTTACGTGTCGGTCATCAACACCCGCAGTTTTGGCCGATTCTGACCCGTTTCGTGGACTATTACTCACTGTTTTTCGGTCCCAGAGTGATTTTCACGATCGACAAACCCCGAGGTGCGTTTACGTGTCGGTCATCAACACTCGCAGTTTTGACCGATTCTGTCCTGTTTCATGGACTATTACTAACTGTATTGGTGTCCCGGACTGATTTCCATGATTGACGAACCCCGAGGTGTGTTTAAGTGTCGGTCATCAACACCCGCAGTTTTGGCCGATTTTGGCCAGTTTCATGGACTATTACTGACGGTTTTGGGTTCCTAGCGTGATTTCCACGATTGACGAACCTTGGGGTGCATTTACATGTCGGTTATCAACACTCGCAGTTTTGACCGATTTTGGCCTGTTTCATGGACTATTACTGACTATTTTGGTGTCCCGGAATGATTTCCACGATTGACGAACCCCGTGGTGCGTTTACGTGTCGATCATAAACACTCGCAGTTTTGGCCGATTCTGGCCAGTTTCGTGGACTATTACCACTGTTTTGGGGTCCCGGAGTGATTTCCACGATTGACGTATCCCGGGGTGTGCTTATGTGTCGGTCATATACACCCGCAGTTTTGGCCGATTCTGACCCGTTTCGTGGACTATTACACACTGTTTTGGGGTCCTGGAGTGATTTCCACGATTGACGAACCCCGAGTGCGTTTACGTGTCGGTCATCAACACTCGCAGTTTTGACCGATTCTGTCATGTTTCATGGACTATTACTGACTGTATTGGTGTCCCGAACTGATTTCCATGATTGACGAACCCCGAGGTGTGTTTAAGTGTCGGTCATAAACACTCGCTGTTTTGGCCCATTCTGGCCCGTTTCGTGGACTATTACTCACTGTTTTGGGGCCCCAGAGTGATTTCCACGATTGATGAACCCCGGGGTGCGTTTACTTGTCGGTCATAAACACCCGCTATTTTGGCCGATTCTTGCCAGTTTCGTGGACTATTACTCACTGTTTTGGGGTCCCGGAGTGATTTCCACGATTGACGAACCCCGGGGTGCATTTACGTGTCGGTCATCAACACCCGCAGTTTTGGCCGATTCTGACCCGTTTCATGGACTATTACTCACTGTTTTGGGGCCCAAGAGTGATTTTCACGATCGACAAACCCCGAGGTGCGTTTACGTGTCGGTCATCAACACTCGCAGTTTTGGCCGATTCTTGCCAGTTTCGTTTACTATTACTCACTGTTTTGGTGTCCCGGTGTGATTTCCACGATTGACGAACCTCGAGGTGCATTTACGTGTCGGTCATCAACACCCGCAGTTTTGGCCGATTCTGACCCATTTCGTGGACTATTACTCATTGTTTTGGGGTCCCGGAGTGATTTCCATGATTGACGAACCCAGGGGTGCGTTTACGTTTCGGTCATCAACAACCGTAGTTTTGGCCGATCCTGACCCATTTCATGGACAATTACTCACTGTTTTGGGGTCCCGGGCTTATTTCCACGATTGACGAACCCCGGGGTGTGTTTACGTGTCGGTCATCAACACTTGCAGTTTTGGACGATTCTGGCCCGTTTCATGGACAATTACTCACTGTTTTGGGGTCCGGGACTTATTTCCACGATTGACGAACCCCGGGGCACGTTTACGTGCCGGTCATAAATACTCGCAGTTTTGGCCGATTTTGGCCAGTGTCATGGACTATTGCTGACGGTTTTGGGGTCCTAGCGTGATTTCCACGATTGACGAACCTTGGGGTGCATTTACATGTCGGTTATCAACACTCGCAGTTTTGACCGATTTTGGCCTGTTTCATGGACTATTACTGACTATTTTGGTGTCCCGGAATGATTTCCACGATTGACGAACCCCGTGGTGCGTTTAAGTGTCGATCATAAACACTCGCAGTTTTGGCCGATTCTGGCCAGTTTCGTGGACTATTACCACTGTTTTGGGGTCCCGGAGTGATTTCCACGATTGACGTATCCCGGGGTGTGCTTATGTGTTGGTCATATACACCCGCAGTTTTGGCCGATTCTGACCCGTTTCGTGGACTATTACACACTGTTTTGGGGTCCTGGAGTGATTTCCACGATTGACGAACCCCGAGTGCGTTTACGTGTCGGTCATCAACACTCGCAGTTTTGACCGATTCTGTCATGTTTCATGGACTATTACTGACTGTATTGGTGTCCCGAACTGATTTCCATGATTGACGAACCCCGAGGTGTGTTTAAGTGTCGGTCATAAACACTCGCTGTTTTGGCCCATTCTGGCCCGTTTCGTGGACTATTACTCACTGTTTTGGGGCCCCAGAGTGATTTCCATGATTGATGAACCCCGGGGTGCGTTTACTTGTCGGTCATAAACACCCGCTATTTTGGCCGATTCTTGCCAGTTTCGTGGACTATTACTCACTGTTTTAGTGTCCCGGAGTGATTTCCACGATTGACGAACCCCGGGGTGCATTTACGTGTCGGTCAACAACACCCGCAGTTTTGGCCAATTCTGACCCATTTCGTGGACTATTACTCACTGTTTTGGGGTCCCGGAGTGATTTCCACGATTGACGAACCCCGGGGTGCATTTACGTGTCGGTCATCAACACCCGTAGTTTTGGCCGATTCTGACCCGTTTCATGGACTATTACTCACTGTTTTGGGGTCCCAGAGTGATTTTCACGATCGACAAACCCCGAGGTGCGTTTACGTGTCGGTCATCAACACTCGCAGTTTTGACCGATTTTGTCCTGTTTCATGGACTATTACTCACTGTTTTGGGGTCCCGGACTTATTTCCATTATTGACGAACCCCGGGGCGCGTTTACGTGCCGGTCATAAATACTCGCAGTTTTGGCCGATTTTGGCCAGTTTCGTGGACTATTACTGACGGTTTTGGGGTCCTAGCGTGATTTCCACGATTGACGAACCTCGGGGTGCATTTACATGTCGGTTATCAACACTCGCAGTTTTGACCGATTTTGGCCTGTTTCATGGACTATTACTGAGTATTTTGGTGTCCCGGAATGATTTCCACGATTGACGAACCCCGGGGTGCGTTTACGTGTCGATCATAAACACTCGCAGTTTTGGCCGATTCTGGCCAGTTTCGTGGACTATTACCACTGTTTTGGGGTCCCGGAGTGATTTCCACGATTGACGAACCCCGGGGTGCATTTACGTGTCGGTCATCAACACCCGCAGTTTTGGCCGATTCTGACCCGTTTCGTGGACTATTACTCACTGTTTTGGGGTCCCAGAGTGATTTTCACGATCGACAAACCCCGAGGTGCGTTTACGTGTCGGTCATCAACACTCGCAGTTTTGACCGATTCTGTCCTGTTTCATGGACTATTACTAACTGTATTGGTGTCCCGGACTGATTTCCATGATTGACGAACCCCGAGGTGTGTTTAAGTGTCGGTCATCAACACCCGCAGTTTTGGCCGATTCTGACCCGTTTCGTGGACTACTCACTGTTTTGGGGCCCAAGAGTGATTTCCACGGTTGACGAACCCCGGGGTGCGTTTACTTGTCGGTCATAAACACTCGCAGTTTTGGCCGATTCTTGCCAGTTTCGTTTACTATTACTCACTGTTTTGGTGTCCCGGTGTGATTTCCACGATTGACGAACCTCGAGGTGCATTTACGTGTCGGTCATCAACACCCGCAGTTTTGGCCGATTCTGACCCATTTCGTGGACTATTACTCATTGTTTTGGGGTCCCGGAGTGATTTCCATGATTGACGAACCCAGGGGTGCGTTTACGTTTCGGTCATCAACAACCGCAGTTTTGGCCGATCCTGACCCATTTCGTGGACAATTACTCACTGTTTTGGGGTCCCGGGCTTAATTCCATGATTGACGAACCCCGGGGTGTGTTTACGTGTCGGTCATCAACACTTGCAGTTTTGGCCGATTCTGGCCCGTTTCATGGACAATTACTCACTGTTTTGGGGTCCCGGACTTATTTCCATGATTGACGAACCCCGGGGCGCGTTTACGTGCCGGTCATAAATACTCGCAGTTTTGGCTGATTTTGGCCAGTTTCGTGGACTATTACTGACGGTTTTGGGGTCCTAGCGTGATTTCCACGATTGACGAACCTCGGGGTGCATTTACATGTCGGTTATCAACACTCGCAGTTTTGACCGATTTTGGCCTGTTTCATGGACTATTACTGAGTATTTTGGTGTCCCGGAATGATTTCCACGATTGACGAACCCCGGGGTGCGTTTACGTGTCGATCATAAACACTCGCAGTTTTGGCCGATTCTGGCCAGTTTCGTGGACTATTACCACTGTTTTGGGGTCCCGGAGTGATTTCCACGATTGACGAACCCCGGGGTGCATTTACGTGTCGGTCATCAACACCCGCAGTTTTGGCCGATTCTGACCCGTTTCGTGGACTATTACTCACTGTTTTGGGGTCCCAGAGTGATTTTCACGATCGACAAACCCCGAGGTGCGTTTACGTGTCGGTCATCAACACTCGCAGTTTTGACCGATTCTGTCCTGTTTCATGGACTATTACTAACTGTATTGGTGTCCCGGACTGATTTCCATGATTGACGAACCCCGAGGTGTGTTTAAGTGTCGGTCATCAACACCCGCAGTTTTGGCCGATTCTGACCCGTTTCGTGGACTACTCACTGTTTTGGGGCCCAAGAGTGATTTCCACGGTTGACGAACCCCGGGGTGCGTTTACTTGTCGGTCATAAACACTCGCAGTTTTGGCCGATTCTTGCCAGTTTCGTTTACTATTACTCACTGTTTTGGTGTCCCGGTGTGATTTCCACGATTGACGAACCTCGAGGTGCATTTACGTGTCGGTCATCAACACCCGCAGTTTTGGCCGATTCTGACCCATTTCGTGGACTATTACTCATTGTTTTGGGGTCCCGGAGTGATTTCCATGATTGACGAACCCAGGGGTGCGTTTACGTTTCGGTCATCAACAACCGCAGTTTTGGCCGATCCTGACCCATTTCGTGGACAATTACTCACTGTTTTGGGGTCCCGGGCTTAATTCCATGATTGACGAACCCCGGGGTGTGTTTACGTGTCGGTCATCAACACTTGCAGTTTTGGCCGATTCTGGCCCGTTTCATGGACAATTACTCACTGTTTTGGGGTCCCGGACTTATTTCCATGATTGACGAACCCCGGGGCGCGTTTACGTGCCGGTCATAAATACTCGCAGTTTTGGCTGATTTTGGCCAGTTTCGTGGACTATTACTGACGGTTTTGGGGTCCTAGCGTGATTTCCACGATTGACGAACCTCGGGGTGCATTTACATGTCGGTTATCAACACTCGCAGTTTTGACCGATTTTGGCCTGTTTCATGGACTATTACTGAGTATTTTGGTGTCCCGGAATGATTTCCACGATTGACGAACCCCGGGGTGCGTTTACGTGTCGATCATAAACACTCGCAGTTTTGGCCGATTCTGGCCAGTTTCGTGGACTATTACCACTGTTTTGGGGTCCCGGAGTGATTTCCACGATTGACGAACCCCGGGGTGCATTTACGTGTCGGTCATCAACACCCGCAGTTTTGGCCGATTCTGACCCGTTTCGTGGACTATTACTCACTGTTTTTCGGTCCCAGAGTGATTTTCACGATCGACAAACCCCGAGGTGCGTTTACGTGTCGGTCATCAACACTCGCAGTTTTGACCGATTCTGTCCTGTTTCATGGACTATTACTAACTGTATTGGTGTCCCGGACTGATTTCCATGATTGACGAACCCCGAGGTGTGTTTAAGTGTCGGTCATCAACACCCGCAGTTTTGGCCGATTTTGGCCAGTTTCATGGACTATTACTGACGGTTTTGGGTTCCTAGCGTGATTTCCACGATTGACGAACCTTGGGGTGCATTTACATGTCGGTTATCAACACTCGCAGTTTTGACCGATTTTGGCCTGTTTCATGGACTATTACTGACTATTTTGGTGTCCCGGAATGATTTCCACGATTGACGAACCCCGTGGTGCGTTTACGTGTCGATCATAAACACTCGCAGTTTTGGCCGATTCTGGCCAGTTTCGTGGACTATTACCACTGTTTTGGGGTCCCGGAGTGATTTCCACGATTGACGTATCCCGGGGTGTGCTTATGTGTCGGTCATATACACCCGCAGTTTTGGCCGATTCTGACCCGTTTCGTGGACTATTACACACTGTTTTGGGGTCCTGGAGTGATTTCCACGATTGACGAACCCCGAGTGCGTTTACGTGTCGGTCATCAACACTCGCAGTTTTGACCGATTCTGTCATGTTTCATGGACTATTACTGACTGTATTGGTGTCCCGAACTGATTTCCATGATTGACGAACCCCGAGGTGTGTTTAAGTGTCGGTCATAAACACTCGCTGTTTTGGCCCATTCTGGCCCGTTTCGTGGACTATTACTCACTGTTTTGGGGCCCCAGAGTGATTTCCACGATTGATGAACCCCGGGGTGCGTTTACTTGTCGGTCATAAACACCCGCTATTTTGGCCGATTCTTGCCAGTTTCGTGGACTATTACTCACTGTTTTGGGGTCCCGGAGTGATTTCCACGATTGACGAACCCCGGGGTGCATTTACGTGTCGGTCATCAACACCCGCAGTTTTGGCCGATTCTGACCCGTTTCATGGACTATTACTCACTGTTTTGGGGCCCAAGAGTGATTTTCACGATCGACAAACCCCGAGGTGCGTTTACGTGTCGGTCATCAACACTCGCAGTTTTGGCCGATTCTTGCCAGTTTCGTTTACTATTACTCACTGTTTTGGTGTCCCGGTGTGATTTCCACGATTGACGAACCTCGAGGTGCATTTACGTGTCGGTCATCAACACCCGCAGTTTTGGCCGATTCTGACCCATTTCGTGGACTATTACTCATTGTTTTGGGGTCCCGGAGTGATTTCCATGATTGACGAACCCAGGGGTGCGTTTACGTTTCGGTCATCAACAACCGTAGTTTTGGCCGATCCTGACCCATTTCATGGACAATTACTCACTGTTTTGGGGTCCCGGGCTTATTTCCACGATTGACGAACCCCGGGGTGTGTTTACGTGTCGGTCATCAACACTTGCAGTTTTGGACGATTCTGGCCCGTTTCATGGACAATTACTCACTGTTTTGGGGTCCGGGACTTATTTCCACGATTGACGAACCCCGGGGCACGTTTACGTGCCGGTCATAAATACTCGCAGTTTTGGCCGATTTTGGCCAGTGTCATGGACTATTGCTGACGGTTTTGGGGTCCTAGCGTGATTTCCACGATTGACGAACCTTGGGGTGCATTTACATGTCGGTTATCAACACTCGCAGTTTTGACCGATTTTGGCCTGTTTCATGGACTATTACTGACTATTTTGGTGTCCCGGAATGATTTCCACGATTGACGAACCCCGGGGTGCGTTTACGTGTCGATCATAAACACTCGCAGTTTTGGCCGATTCTGGCCAGTTTCGTGGACTATTACCACTGTTTTGGGGTCCCGGAGTGATTTCCACGATTGACGAACCCCGGGGTGCATTTACGTGTCGGTCATCAACACCCGCAGTTTTGGCCGATTCTGACCCGTTTCGTGGACTATTACTCACTGTTTTTCGGTCCCAGAGTGATTTTCACGATCGACAAACCCCGAGGTGCGTTTACGTGTCGGTCATCAACACTCGCAGTTTTGACCGATTCTGTCCTGTTTCATGGACTATTACTAACTGTATTGGTGTCCCGGACTGATTTCCATGATTGACGAACCCCGAGGTGTGTTTAAGTGTCGGTCATCAACACCCGCAGTTTTGGCCGATTTTGGCCAGTTTCATGGACTATTACTGACGGTTTTGGGTTCCTAGCGTGATTTCCACGATTGACGAACCTTGGGGTGCATTTACATGTCGGTTATCAACACTCGCAGTTTTGACCGATTTTGGCCTGTTTCATGGACTATTACTGACTATTTTGGTGTCCCGGAATGATTTCCACGATTGACGAACCCCGTGGTGCGTTTACGTGTCGATCATAAACACTCGCAGTTTTGGCCGATTCTGGCCAGTTTCGTGGACTATTACCACTGTTTTGGGGTCCCGGAGTGATTTCCACGATTGACGTATCCCGGGGTGTGCTTATGTGTCGGTCATATACACCCGCAGTTTTGGCCGATTCTGACCCGTTTCGTGGACTATTACACACTGTTTTGGGGTCCTGGAGTGATTTCCACGATTGACGAACCCCGAGTGCGTTTACGTGTCGGTCATCAACACTCGCAGTTTTGACCGATTCTGTCATGTTTCATGGACTATTACTGACTGTATTGGTGTCCCGAACTGATTTCCATGATTGACGAACCCCGAGGTGTGTTTAAGTGTCGGTCATAAACACTCGCTGTTTTGGCCCATTCTGGCCCGTTTCGTGGACTATTACTCACTGTTTTGGGGCCCCAGAGTGATTTCCACGATTGATGAACCCCGGGGTGCGTTTACTTGTCGGTCATAAACACCCGCTATTTTGGCCGATTCTTGCCAGTTTCGTGGACTATTACTCACTGTTTTGGGGTCCCGGAGTGATTTCCACGATTGACGAACCCCGGGGTGCATTTACGTGTCGGTCATCAACACCCGCAGTTTTGGCCGATTCTGACCCGTTTCATGGACTATTACTCACTGTTTTGGGGCCCAAGAGTGATTTTCACGATCGACAAACCCCGAGGTGCGTTTACGTGTCGGTCATCAACACTCGCAGTTTTGGCCGATTCTTGCCAGTTTCGTTTACTATTACTCACTGTTTTGGTGTCCCGGTGTGATTTCCACGATTGACGAACCTCGAGGTGCATTTACGTGTCGGTCATCAACACCCGCAGTTTTGGCCGATTCTGACCCATTTCGTGGACTATTACTCATTGTTTTGGGGTCCCGGAGTGATTTCCATGATTGACGAACCCAGGGGTGCGTTTACGTTTCGGTCATCAACAACCGTAGTTTTGGCCGATCCTGACCCATTTCATGGACAATTACTCACTGTTTTGGGGTCCCGGGCTTATTTCCACGATTGACGAACCCCGGGGTGTGTTTACGTGTCGGTCATCAACACTTGCAGTTTTGGACGATTCTGGCCCGTTTCATGGACAATTACTCACTGTTTTGGGGTCCGGGACTTATTTCCACGATTGACGAACCCCGGGGCACGTTTACGTGCCGGTCATAAATACTCGCAGTTTTGGCCGATTTTGGCCAGTGTCATGGACTATTGCTGACGGTTTTGGGGTCCTAGCGTGATTTCCACGATTGACGAACCTTGGGGTGCATTTACATGTCGGTTATCAACACTCGCAGTTTTGACCGATTTTGGCCTGTTTCATGGACTATTACTGACTATTTTGGTGTCCCGGAATGATTTCCACGATTGACGAACCCCGTGGTGCGTTTAAGTGTCGATCATAAACACTCGCAGTTTTGGCCGATTCTGGCCAGTTTCGTGGACTATTACCACTGTTTTGGGGTCCCGGAGTGATTTCCACGATTGACGTATCCCGGGGTGTGCTTATGTGTTGGTCATATACACCCGCAGTTTTGGCCGATTCTGACCCGTTTCGTGGACTATTACACACTGTTTTGGGGTCCTGGAGTGATTTCCACGATTGACGAACCCCGAGTGCGTTTACGTGTCGGTCATCAACACTCGCAGTTTTGACCGATTCTGTCATGTTTCATGGACTATTACTGACTGTATTGGTGTCCCGAACTGATTTCCATGATTGACGAACCCCGAGGTGTGTTTAAGTGTCGGTCATAAACACTCGCTGTTTTGGCCCATTCTGGCCCGTTTCGTGGACTATTACTCACTGTTTTGGGGCCCAGAGTGATTTCCATGATTGATGAACCCCGGGGTGCGTTTACTTGTCGGTCATAAACACCCGCTATTTTGGCCGATTCTTGCCAGTTTCGTGGACTATTACTCACTGTTTTAGTGTCCCGGAGTGATTTCCACGATTGACGAACCCCGGGGTGCATTTACGTGTCGGTCAACAACACCCGCAGTTTTGGCCAATTCTGACCCATTTCGTGGACTATTACTCACTGTTTTGGGGTCCCGGAGTGATTTCCACGATTGACGAACCCCGGGGTGCATTTACGTGTCGGTCATCAACACCCGTAGTTTTGGCCGATTCTGACCCGTTTCATGGACTATTACTCACTGTTTTGGGGTCCCAGAGTGATTTTCACGATCGACAAACCCCGAGGTGCGTTTACGTGTCGGTCATCAACACTCGCAGTTTTGACCGATTTTGTCCTGTTTCATGGACTATTACTCACTGTTTTGGGGTCCCGGACTTATTTCCATTATTGACGAACCCCGGGGCGCGTTTACGTGCCGGTCATAAATACTCGCAGTTTTGGCCGATTTTGGCCAGTTTCGTGGACTATTACTGACGGTTTTGGGGTCCTAGCGTGATTTCCACGATTGACGAACCTCGGGGTGCATTTACATGTCGGTTATCAACACTCGCAGTTTTGACCGATTTTGGCCTGTTTCATGGACTATTACTGAGTATTTTGGTGTCCCGGAATGATTTCCACGATTGACGAACCCCGGGGTGCGTTTACGTGTCGATCATAAACACTCGCAGTTTTGGCCGATTCTGGCCAGTTTCGTGGACTATTACCACTGTTTTGGGGTCCCGGAGTGATTTCCACGATTGACGAACCCCGGGGTGCATTTACGTGTCGGTCATCAACACCCGCAGTTTTGGCCGATTCTGACCCGTTTCGTGGACTATTACTCACTGTTTTGGGGTCCCAGAGTGATTTTCACGATCGACAAACCCCGAGGTGCGTTTACGTGTCGGTCATCAACACTCGCAGTTTTGACCGATTCTGTCCTGTTTCATGGACTATTACTAACTGTATTGGTGTCCCGGACTGATTTCCATGATTGACGAACCCCGAGGTGTGTTTAAGTGTCGGTCATCAACACCCGCAGTTTTGGCCGATTCTGACCCGTTTCGTGGACTACTCACTGTTTTGGGGCCCAAGAGTGATTTCCACGGTTGACGAACCCCGGGGTGCGTTTACTTGTCGGTCATAAACACTCGCAGTTTTGGCCGATTCTTGCCAGTTTCGTTTACTATTACTCACTGTTTTGGTGTCCCGGTGTGATTTCCACGATTGACGAACCTCGAGGTGCATTTACGTGTCGGTCATCAACACCCGCAGTTTTGGCCGATTCTGACCCATTTCGTGGACTATTACTCATTGTTTTGGGGTCCCGGAGTGATTTCCATGATTGACGAACCCAGGGGTGCGTTTACGTTTCGGTCATCAACAACCGCAGTTTTGGCCGATCCTGACCCATTTCGTGGACAATTACTCACTGTTTTGGGGTCCCGGGCTTATTTCCACGATTGACGAACCCCGGGGTGTGTTTACGTGTCGGTCATCAACACTTGCAGTTTTGGACGATTCTGGCCCGTTTCATGGACAATTACTCACTGTTTTGGGGTCCGGGACTTATTTCCACGATTGACGAACCCCGGGGCCCGTTTACGTGCCGGTCATAAATACTCGCAGTTTTGGCCGATTTTGGCCAGTGTCATGGACTATTGCTGACGGTTTTGGGGTCCTAGCGTGATTTCCACGATTGACGAACCTTGGGGTGCATTTACATGTCGGTTATCAACACTCGCAGTTTTGACCGATTTTGGCCTGTTTCATGGACTATTACTGACTATTTTGGTGTCCCGGAATGATTTCCACGATTGACGAACCCCGTGGTGCGTTTAAGTGTCGATCATAAACACTCGCAGTTTTGGCCGATTCTGGCCAGTTTCGTGGACTATTACCACTGTTTTGGGGTCCCGGAGTGATTTCCACGATTGACGTATCCCGGGGTGTGCTTATGTGTTGGTCATATACACCCGCAGTTTTGGCCGATTCTGACCCGTTTCGTGGACTATTACACACTGTTTTGGGGTCCTGGAGTGATTTCCACGATTGACGAACCCCGAGTGCGTTTACGTGTCGGTCATCAACACTCGCAGTTTTGACCGATTCTGTCATGTTTCATGGACTATTACTGACTGTATTGGTGTCCCGAACTGATTTCCATGATTGACGAACCCCGAGGTGTGTTTAAGTGTCGGTCATAAACACTCGCTGTTTTGGCCCATTCTGGCCCGTTTCGTGGACTATTACTCACTGTTTTGGGGCCCCAGAGTGATTTCCATGATTGATGAACCCCGGGGTGCGTTTACTTGTCGGTCATAAACACCCGCTATTTTGGCCGATTCTTGCCAGTTTCGTGGACTATTACTCACTGTTTTAGTGTCCCGGAGTGATTTCCACGATTGACGAACCCCGGGGTGCATTTACGTGTCGGTCAACAACACCCGCAGTTTTGGCCAATTCTGACCCATTTCGTGGACTATTACTCACTGTTTTGGGGTCCCGGAGTGATTTCCACGATTGACGAACCCCGGGGTGCATTTACGTGTCGGTCATCAACACCCGTAGTTTTGGCCGATTCTGACCCGTTTCATGGACTATTACTCACTGTTTTGGGGTCCCAGAGTGATTTTCACGATCGACAAACCCCGAGGTGCGTTTACGTGTCGGTCATCAACACTCGCAGTTTTGACCGATTTTGTCCTGTTTCATGGACTATTACTCACTGTTTTGGGGTCCCGGACTTATTTCCATGATTGACGAACCCCGGGGCGCGTTTACGTGCCGGTCATAAATACTCGCAGTTTTGGCCGATTTTGGCCAGTTTCGTGGACTATTACTGACGGTTTTGGGGTCCTAGCGTGATTTCCACGATTGACGAACCTCGGGGTGCATTTACATGTCGGTTATCAACACTCGCAGTTTTGACCGATTTTGGCCTGTTTCATGGACTATTACTGAGTATTTTGGTGTCCCGGAATGATTTCCACGATTGACGAACCCCGGGGTGCGTTTACGTGTCGATCATAAACACTCGCAGTTTTGGCCGATTCTGGCCAGTTTCGTGGACTATTACCACTGTTTTGGGGTCCCGGAGTGATTTCCACGATTGACGAACCCCGGGGTGCATTTACGTGTCGGTCATCAACACCCGCAGTTTTGGCCGATTCTGACCCGTTTCGTGGACTATTACTCACTGTTTTGGGGTCCCAGAGTGATTTTCACGATCGACAAACCCCGAGGTGCGTTTACGTGTCGGTCATCAACACTCGCAGTTTTGACCGATTCTGTCCTGTTTCATGGACTATTACTAACTGTATTGGTGTCCCGGACTGATTTCCATGATTGACGAACCCCGAGGTGTGTTTAAGTGTCGGTCATCAACACCCGCAGTTTTGGCCGATTCTGACCCGTTTCGTGGACTACTCACTGTTTTGGGGCCCAAGAGTGATTTCCACGGTTGACGAACCCCGGGGTGCGTTTACTTGTCGGTCATAAACACTCGCAGTTTTGGCCGATTCTTGCCAGTTTCGTTTACTATTACTCACTGTTTTGGTGTCCCGGTGTGATTTCCACGATTGACGAACCTCGAGGTGCATTTACGTGTCGGTCATCAACACCCGCAGTTTTGGCCGATTCTGACCCATTTCGTGGACTATTACTCATTGTTTTGGGGTCCCGGAGTGATTTCCATGATTGACGAACCCAGGGGTGCGTTTACGTTTCGGTCATCAACAACCGCAGTTTTGGCCGATCCTGACCCATTTCGTGGACAATTACTCACTGTTTTGGGGTCCCGGGCTTAATTCCATGATTGACGAACCCCGGGGTGTGTTTACGTGTCGGTCATCAACACTTGCAGTTTTGGCCGATTCTGGCCCGTTTCATGGACAATTACTCACTGTTTTGGGGTCCCGGACTTATTTCCATGATTGACGAACCCCGGGGCGCGTTTACGTGCCGGTCATAAATACTCGCAGTTTTGGCCGATTTTGGCCAGTTTCGTGGACTATTACTGACGGTTTTGGGGTCCTAGCGTGATTTCCACGATTGACGAACCTCGGGGTGCATTTACATGTCGGTTATCAACACTCGCAGTTTTGACCGATTTTGGCCTGTTTCATGGACTATTACTGAGTATTTTGGTGTCCCGGAATGATTTCCACGATTGACGAACCCCGGGGTGCGTTTACGTGTCGATCATAAACACTCGCAGTTTTGGCCGATTCTGGCCAGTTTCGTGGACTATTACCACTGTTTTGGGGTCCCGGAGTGATTTCCACGATTGACGAACCCCGGGGTGCATTTACGTGTCGGTCATCAACACCCGCAGTTTTGGCCGATTCTGACCCGTTTCGTGGACTATTACTCACTGTTTTTCGGTCCCAGAGTGATTTTCACGATCGACAAACCCCGAGGTGCGTTTACGTGTCGGTCATCAACACTCGCAGTTTTGACCGATTCTGTCCTGTTTCATGGACTATTACTAACTGTATTGGTGTCCCGGACTGATTTCCATGATTGACGAACCCCGAGGTGTGTTTAAGTGTCGGTCATCAACACCCGCAGTTTTGGCCGATTTTGGCCAGTTTCATGGACTATTACTGACGGTTTTGGGGTCCTAGCGTGATTTCCACGATTGACGAACCTTGGGGTGCATTTACATGTCGGTTATCAACACTCGCAGTTTTGACCGATTTTGGCCTGTTTCATGGACTATTACTGACTATTTTGGTGTCCCGGAATGATTTCCACGATTGACGAACCCCGTGGTGTGTTTACGTGTCGATCATAAACACTCGCAGTTTTGGCCGATTCTGGCCAGTTTCGTGGACTATTACCACTGTTTTGGGGTCCCGGAGTGATTTCCACGATTGACGTATCCCGGGGTGTGCTTATGTGTCGGTCATATACACCCGCAGTTTTGGCCGATTCTGACCCGTTTCGTGGACTATTACACACTGTTTTGGGGTCCTGGAGTGATTTCCACGATTGACGAACCCCGAGTGCGTTTACGTGTCGGTCATCAACACTCGCAGTTTTGACCGATTCTGTCATGTTTCATGGACTATTACCGACTGTATTGGTGTCCCGAACTGATTTCCATGATTGACGAACCCCGAGGTGTGTTTAAGTGTCGGTCATAAACACTCGCTGTTTTGGCCCATTCTGGCCCGTTTCGTGGACTATTACTCACTGTTTTGGGGCCCCAGAGTGATTTCCACGATTGATGAACCCCGGGGTGCGTTTACTTGTCGGTCATAAACACCCGCTATTTTGGCCGATTCTTGCCAGTTTCGTGGACTATTACTCACTGTTTTGGGGTCCCGGAGTGATTTCCACGATTGACGAACCCCGGGGTGCATTTACGTGTCGGTCATCAACACCCGCAGTTTTGGCCGATTCTGACCCGTTTCATGGACTATTACTCACTGTTTTGGGGCCCAAGAGTGATTTTCACGATCGACAAACCCCGAGGTGCGTTTACGTGTCGGTCATCAACACTCGCAGTTTTGGCCGATTCTTGCCAGTTTCGTTTACTATTACTCACTGTTTTGGTGTCCCGGTGTGATTTCCACGATTGACGAACCTCGAGGTGCATTTACGTGTCGGTCATCAACACCCGCAGTTTTGGCCGATTCTGACCCATTTCGTGGACTATTACTCATTGTTTTAGGGTCCCGGAGTGATTTCCATGATTGACGAACCCAGGGGTGCGTTTACGTTTCGGTCATCAACAACCGTAGTTTTGGCCGATCCTGACCCATTTCATGGACAATTACTCACTGTTTTGGGGTCCCGGGCTTATTTCCACGATTGACGAACCCCGGGGTGTGTTTACGTGTCGGTCATCAACACTTGCAGTTTTGGACGATTCTGGCCCGTTTCATGGACAATTACTCACTGTTTTGGGGTCCGGGACTTATTTCCACGATTGACGAACCCCGGGGCACGTTTACGTGCCGGTCATAAATACTCGCAGTTTTGGCCGATTTTGGCCAGTGTCATGGACTATTGCTGACGGTTTTGGGGTCCTAGCGTGATTTCCACGATTGACGAACCTTGGGGTGCATTTACATGTCGGTTATCAACACTCGCAGTTTTGACCGATTTTGGCCTGTTTCATGGACTATTACTGACTATTTTGGTGTCCCGGAATGATTTCCACGATTGACGAACCCCGTGGTGCGTTTAAGTGTCGATCATAAACACTCGCAGTTTTGGCCGATTCTGGCCAGTTTCGTGGACTATTACCACTGTTTTGGGGTCCCGGAGTGATTTCCACGATTGACGTATCCCGGGGTGTGCTTATGTGTTGGTCATATACACCCGCAGTTTTGGCCGATTCTGACCCGTTTCGTGGACTATTACACACTGTTTTGGGGTCCTGGAGTGATTTCCACGATTGACGAACCCCGAGTGCGTTTACGTGTCGGTCATCAACACTCGCAGTTTTGACCGATTCTGTCATGTTTCATGGACTATTACTGACTGTATTGGTGTCCCGAACTGATTTCCATGATTGACGAACCCCGAGGTGTGTTTAAGTGTCGGTCATAAACACTCGCTGTTTTGGCCCATTCTGGCCCGTTTCGTGGACTATTACTCACTGTTTTGGGGCCCCAGAGTGATTTCCATGATTGATGAACCCCGGGGTGCGTTTACTTGTCGGTCATAAACACCCGCTATTTTGGCCGATTCTTGCCAGTTTCGTGGACTATTACTCACTGTTTTAGTGTCCCGGAGTGATTTCCACGATTGACGAACCCCGGGGTGCATTTACGTGTCGGTCAACAACACCCGCAGTTTTGGCCAATTCTGACCCATTTCGTGGACTATTACTCACTGTTTTGGGGTCCCGGAGTGATTTCCACGATTGACGAACCCCGGGGTGCATTTACGTGTCGGTCATCAACACCCGTAGTTTTGGCCGATTCTGACCCGTTTCATGGACTATTACTCACTGTTTTGGGGTCCCAGAGTGATTTTCACGATCGACAAACCCCGAGGTGCGTTTACGTGTCGGTCATCAACACTCGCAGTTTTGACCGATTTTGTCCTGTTTCATGGACTATTACTCACTGTTTTGGGGTCCCGGAGTGATTTCCACGATTGACGAACCCCGGGGTGCATTTACGTGTCGGTCATCAACACCCGTAGTTTTGGCCGATTCTGACCCGTTTCATGGACTATTACTCACTGTTTTGGGGTCCCAGAGTGATTTTCACGATCGACAAACCCCGAGGTGCGTTTACGTGTCGGTCATCAACACTCGCAGTTTTGACCGATTTTGTCCTGTTTCATGGACTATTACTGACTGTATTGGTGTCCCGAACTGATTTCCATGATTGACGAACCCCGAGTTGTGTTTAAGTGTCGGTCATCAACACCCGCAGTTTTGGCCGAATCTGACCCGTTTCATGGACTACTCACTGTTTTGGGGCCCAAGAGTGATTTCCACGATTGACGAACCCCGGGGTGCGTTTACTTGTCGGTCATAAACACTCGCAGTTTTGGCCGATTCTTGCCAGTTTCGTTTACTATTACTCACTGTTTTGGTGTCCCGGAGTGATTTCCACGATTGACGAACCCCGAGGTGCATTTACGTGCCGGTCATCAACACCCGCAGTTTTGGCCGATTCTGACCCATTTCGTGGACTATTACTCATTGTTTTGGGGTCCCGGAGTGATTTCCATGATTGACGAACCCAGGGGTGCGTTTACGTTTCGGTCATCAACAACCGCAGTTTTGGCTGATCCTGACCCATTTCATGGACAATTACTCACTGTTTTGGGGTCCCGGGCTTATTTCCATGATTGACGAACCCCGGGGTGTGTTTACGTGTCGGTCATCAACACTTGCAGTTTTGGCCGATTCTGGCCCGTTTCATGGACAATTACTCACTGTTTTGGGGTCCCGGACTTATTTCCACGATTGACGAACCCCGGGGAGCGTTTACGTGCCGGTCATAAATACTCGCAGTTTTGGCCGATTTTGGCCAGTTTCGTGGACTATTACTGACGGTTTTGGGGTCCTAGTGTGATTTCCACGATTGACGAACCTTGGGGTGCATTTACATGTCGGTTATCAACACTCGCAGTTTTGACCGATTTTGGCCTGTTTCATGGACTATTACTGAGTATTTTGGTGTCCCGGAATGATTTCCATGATTGACGAACCCCGGGGTGCGTTTACGTGTCGATCATAAACACTCGCAGTTTTGGCCGATTCTGGCCAGTTTCGTGGACTATTACCACTGTTTTGGGGTCCCGGAGTGATTTCCACGATTGACGTATCCCGGGGTGTGCTTATGTGTCGGTCATATACACCCGCAGTTTTGGCCGATTCTGACCCGTTTCGTGGACTATTACACACTGTTTTGGGGTCCTGGAGTGATTTCCACGATTGACGAACCCCGAGTGCGTTTACGTGTCGGTCATCAACACTCGCAGTTTTGACCGATTCTGTCATGTTTCATGGACTATTACTGACTGTATTGGTGTCCCGAACTGATTTCCATGATTGACGAACCCCGAGGTGTGTTTAAGTGTCGGTCATAAACACTCGCTGTTTTGGCCCATTCTGGCCCGTTTCGTGGACTATTACTCACTGTTTTGGGGCCCCAGAGTGATTTCCACGATTGATGAACCCCGGGGTGCGTTTACTTGTCGGTCATAAACACCCGCTATTTTGGCCGATTCTTGCCAGTTTCGTGGACTATTACTCACTGTTTTAGTGTCCCGGAGTGATTTCCACGATTGACGAACCCCGGGGTGAATTTACGTGTCGGTCATCAACACCCGCAGTTTTGGCCAATTCTGACCCATTTCGTGGACTATTACTCACTGTTTTGGGGTCCCGGAGTGATTTCCACGATTGACGAACCCCGGGGTGCATTTACGTGTCGGTCATCAACACCCGTAGTTTTGGCCGATTCTGACCCGTTTCATGGACTATTACTCACTGTTTTGGGGTCCCAGAGTGATTTTCACGATCGACAAACCCCGAGGTGCGTTTACGTGTCGGTCATCAACACTCGCAGTTTTGGCCGATTCTGACCCGTTTCGTGGACTATTACTCACTGTTTTGGGGTCCCAGAGTGATTTTCACGATCGACAAACCCCGAGGTGCGTTTACGTGTCGGTCATCAACACTCGCAGTTTTGACCGATTCTGTCCTGTTTCATGGACTATTACTAACTGTATTGGTGTCCCGGACTGATTTCCATGATTGACGAACCCCGAGGTGTGTTTAAGTGTCGGTCATCAACACCCGCAGTTTTGGCCGAATCTGACCCGTTTCATGGACTACTCACTGTTTTGGGGCCCAAGAGTGATTTCCACGATTGACGAACCACGGGGTGCGTTTACTTGTCGGTCATAAACACTCGCAGTTTTGGCCGATTCTTGCCAGTTTCGTTTACTATTACTTACTGTTTTGGTGTCCCGGAGTGATTTCCACGATTGACGAACCCCGAGGTGCATTTACGTGTCGGTCATCAACACCCGCAGTTTTGGCCGATTCTGACCCATTTCGTGGACTATTACTCATTGTTTTGGGGTCCCGGAGTGATTTCCATGATTGACGAACCCAGGGGTGCGTTTACGTTTCGGTCATCAACAACCGCAGTTTTGGCTGATCCTGACCCATTTCATGGACAATTACTCACTGTTTTGGGGTCCCGGGCTTATTTCCATGATTGACGAACCCCGGGGTGTGTTTACGTGTCGGTCATCAACACTTGCAGTTTTGGCCGATTCTGGCCCGTTTCATGGACAATTACTCACTGTTTTGGGGTCCCGGACTTATTTCCACGATTGACGAACCCCGGGGAGCGTTTACGTGCCGGTCATAAATACTCGCAGTTTTGGCCGATTTTGGCCCGTTTCGTGGACTATTACTGACGGTTTTGGGGTCCTAGTGTGATTTCCACGATTGACGAACCTTGGGGTGCATTTACATGTCGGTTATCAACACTCGCAGTTTTGACCGATTTTGGCCTGTTTCATGGACTATTACTGAGTATTTTGGTGTCCCGGAATGATTTCCATGATTGACGAACCCCGGGGTGCGTTTACGTGTCGATCATAAACACTCGCAGTTTTGGCCGATTCTGGCCAGTTTCGTGGACTATTACCACTGTTTTGGGGTCCCGGAGTGATTTCCACGATTGACGTATCCCGGGGTGTGCTTATGTGTCGGTCATATACACCCGCAGTTTTGGCCGATTCTGACCCGTTTCGTGGACTATTACACACTGTTTTGGGGTCCTGGAGTGATTTCCACGATTGACGAACCCCGAGTGCGTTTACGTGTCGGTCATCAACACTCGCAGTTTTGACCGATTCTGTCATGTTTCATGGACTATTACTGACTGTATTGGTGTCCCGAACTGATTTCCATGATTGACGAACCCCGAGGTGTGTTTAAGTGTCGGTCATAAACACTCGCTGTTTTGGCCCATTCTGGCCCGTTTCGTGGACTATTACTCACTGTTTTGGGGCCCCAGAGTGATTTCCACGATTGATGAACCCCGGGGTGCGTTTACTTGTCGGTCATAAACACCCGCTATTTTGGCCGATTCTTGCCAGTTTCGTGGACTATTACTCACTGTTTTAGTGTCCCGGAGTGATTTCCACGATTGACGAACCCCGGGGTGAATTTACGTGTCGGTCATCAACACCCGCAGTTTTGGCCAATTCTGACCCATTTCGTGGACTATTACTCACTGTTTTGGGGTCCCGGAGTGATTTCCACGATTGACGAACCCCGGGGTGCATTTACGTGTCGGTCATCAACACCCGTAGTTTTGGCCGATTCTGACCCGTTTCATGGACTATTACTCACTGTTTTGGGGTCCCAGAGTGATTTTCACGATCGACAAACCCCGAGGTGCGTTTACGTGTCGGTCATCAACACTCGCAGTTTTGGCCGATTCTGACCCGTTTCGTGGACTATTACTCACTGTTTTGGGGTCCCAGAGTGATTTTCACGATCGACAAACCCCGAGGTGCGTTTACGTGTCGGTCATCAACACTCGCAGTTTTGACCGATTCTGTCCTGTTTCATGGACTATTACTAACTGTATTGGTGTCCCGGACTGATTTCCATGATTGACGAACCCCGAGGTGTGTTTAAGTGTCGGTCATCAACACCCGCAGTTTTGGCCGAATCTGACCCGTTTCATGGACTACTCACTGTTTTGGGGCCCAAGAGTGATTTCCACGATTGACGAACCACGGGGTGCGTTTACTTGTCGGTCATAAACACTCGCAGTTTTGGCCGATTCTTGCCAGTTTCGTTTACTATTACTTACTGTTTTGGTGTCCCGGAGTGATTTCCACGATTGACGAACCCCGAGGTGCATTTACGTGTCGGTCATCAACACCCGCAGTTTTGGCCGATTCTGACCCATTTCGTGGACTATTACTCATTGTTTTGGGGTCCCGGAGTGATTTCCATGATTGACGAACCCAGGGGTGCGTTTACGTTTCGGTCATCAACAACCGCAGTTTTGGCTGATCCTGACCCATTTCATGGACAATTACTCACTGTTTTGGGGTCCCGGGCTTATTTCCATGATTGACGAACCCCGGGGTGTGTTTACGTGTCGGTCATCAACACTTGCAGTTTTGGCCGATTCTGGCCCGTTTCATGGACAATTACTCACTGTTTTGGGGTCCCGGACTTATTTCCACGATTGACGAACCCCGGGGAGCGTTTACGTGCCGGTCATAAATACTCGCAGTTTTGGCCGATTTTGGCCCGTTTCGTGGACTATTACTGACGGTTTTGGGGTCCTAGTGTGATTTCCACGATTGACGAACCTTGGGGTGCATTTACATGTCGGTTATCAACACTCGCAGTTTTGACCGATTTTGGCCTGTTTCATGGACTATTACTGAGTATTTTGGTGTCCCGGAATGATTTCCATGATTGACGAACCCCGGGGTGCGTTTACGTGTCGATCATAAACACTCGCAGTTTTGGCCGATTCTGGCCAGTTTCGTGGACTATTACCACTGTTTTGGGGTCCCGGAGTGATTTCCACGATTGACGTATCCCGGGGTGTGCTTATGTGTCGGTCATATACACCCGCAGTTTTGGCCGATTCTGACCCGTTTCGTGGACTATTACACACTGTTTTGGGGTCCTGGAGTGATTTCCACGATTGACGAACCCCGAGTGCGTTTACGTGTCGGTCATCAACACTCGCAGTTTTGACCGATTCTGTCATGTTTCATGGACTATTACTGACTGTATTGGTGTCCCGAACTGATTTCCATGATTGACGAACCCCGAGGTGTGTTTAAGTGTCGGTCATAAACACTCGCTGTTTTGGCCCATTCTGGCCCGTTTCATGGACTATTACTCACTGTTTTGGGGCCCCAGAGTGATTTCCACGATTGATGAACCCCGGGGTGCGTTTACTTGTCGGTCATAAACACCCGCTATTTTGGCCGATTCTTGCCAGTTTCGTGGACTATTACTCACTGTTTTAGTGTCCCGGAGTGATTTCCACGATTGACGAACCCCGGGGTGAATTTACGTGTCGGTCATCAACACCCGCAGTTTTGGCCAATTCTGACCCATTTCGTGGACTATTACTCACTGTTTTGGGGTCCCGGAGTGATTTCCACGATTGACGAACCCCGGGGTGCATTTACGTGTCGGTCATCAACACCCGTAGTTTTGGCCAATTCTGACCCGTTTCATGGACTATTACTCACTGTTTTGGGGTCCCAGAGTGATTTTCACGATCGACATACCCCGAGGTGCGTTTACGTGTCGGTCATCAACACTCGCAGTTTTGGCCGATTCTGGCCAGTTTCGTGGACTATTACCACTGTTTTGGGGTCCCGGAGTGATTTCCACGATTGACGTATCCCGGGGTGTGCTTATGTGTCGGTCATATACACCCGCAGTTTTGGCCGATTCTGACCCGTTTCGTGGACTATTACACACTGTTTTGGGGTCCTGGAGTGATTTCCACGATTGACGAACCCCGAGTGCGTTTACGTGTCGGTCATCAACACTCGCAGTTTTGACCGATTCTGTCATGTTTCATGGACTATTACTGACTATATTGGTGTCCCGAACTGATTTCCATGATTGACGAACCCCGAGGTGTGTTTAAGTGTCGGTCATAAACACTCGCTGTTTTGGCCCATTCTGGCCCGTTTCGTGGACTATTACTCACTGTTTTGGGGCCCCAGAGTGATTTCCACGATTGATGAACCCCGGGGTGCGTTTACTTGTCGGTCATAAACACCCGCTATTTTGGCCGATTCTTGCCAGTTTCGTGGACTATTACTCACTGTTTTAGTGTCCCGGAGTGATTTCCACGATTGACGAACCCCGGGGTGAATTTACGTGTCGGTCATCAACACCCGCAGTTTTGGCCAATTCTGACCCATTTCGTGGACTATTACTCACTGTTTTGGGGTCCCGGAGTGATTTCCACGATTGACGAACCCCGGGGTGCATTTACGTGTCGGTCATCAACACCCGTAGTTTTGGCCGATTCTGACCCGTTTCATGGACTATTACTCACTGTTTTGGGGTCCCAGAGTGATTTTCACGATCGACATACCCCGAGGTGCGTTTACGTGTCGGTCATCAACACTCGCAGTTTTGACCGATTTTGTCCTGTTTCATGGACTATTACTAACTGTATTGGTGTCCCGGACTGATTTCCATGATTGACGAACCCCGAGGTGTGTTTAAGTGTCGGTCATCAACACCCGCAGTTTTGGCCGAATCTGACCCGTTTCATGGACTACTCACTGTTTTGGGGCCCAAGAGTGATTTCCACGATTGACGAACCACGGGGTGCGTTTACTTGTCGGTCATAAACACTCGCAGTTTTGGCCGATTCTTGCCAGTTTCGTTTACTATTACTCACTGTTTTGGTGTCCCGGAGTGATTTCCACGATTGACGAACCCCGAGGTGCATTTACGTGTCGGTCATCAACACCCGCAGTTTTGGCCGATTCTGACCCATTTCGTGGACTATTACTCATTGTTTTGGGGTCCCGGAGTGATTTCCATGATTGACGAACCCAGGGGTGCGTTTACGTTTCGGTCATCAACAACCGCAGTTTTGGCTGATCCTGACCCATTTCATGGACAATTACTCACTGTTTTGGGGTCCCGGGCTTATTTCCATGATTGACGAACCCCGGGGTGTGTTTACGTGTCGGTCATCAACACTTGCAGTTTTGGCCGATTCTGGCCCGTTTCATGGACAATTACTCACTGTTTTGGGGTCCCGGACTTATTTCCACGATTGACGAACCCCGGGGAGCGTTTACGTGCCGGTCATAAATACTCGCAGTTTTGGCCGATTTTGGCCAGTTTCGTGGACTATTACTGACGGTTTTGGGGTCCTAGTGTGATTTCCACGATTGACGAACCTTGGGGTGCATTTACATGTCGGTTATCAACACTCGCAGTTTTGACCGATTTTGGCCTGTTTCATGGACTATTACTGAGTATTTTGGTGTCCCGGAATGATTTCCATGATTGACGAACCCCGGGGTGCGTTTACGTGTCGATCATAAACACTCGCAGTTTTGGCCGATTCTGGCCAGTTTCGTGGACTATAACCACTGTTTTGGGGTCCCGGAGTGATTTCCACGATTGACGTATCCCGGGGTGTGCTTATGTGTCGGTCATAAAGACCCGCAGTTTTTGCCGATTCTGACCCGTTTCGTGGACTATTACACACTGTTTTGGGGTCCTGGAGTGATTTCCACGATTGACGAACCCCGAGTGCGTTTACATGTCGGTCATCAACACTCGCAGTTTTGACCGATTCTGTCCTGTTTCATGGACTATTACTGACTGTGTTGGTGTCCCGGACTGATTTCCATGATTGACGAACCCCGAGGTGTGTTTAAGTGTCGGTCATAAACACTCGCTGTTCTGGCCCATTCTGGCCTGTTTCATGGACTATTACTCACTGTTTTGGGGCCCCAGAGTGATTTCCACGATTGACGAACCCCGGGGTGCGTTTACTTGTCGGTCATAAACACCCGCTATTTTGGCCGATTCTTGCCAGTTTCGTGGACTATTACTCACTGTTTTAGTGTCCCGGAGTGATTTCCACGATTGATGAACCAAGGGGTGCATTTACGTGTCGGTCATCAACACCCGCAGTTTTGGCCAATTCTGACCCATTTCGTGGACTATTACTCACCGTTTTGGGGTCCCGGAGTGATTTCCACGATTGACGAACCCCGGGGTGCATTTACGTGTCGGTCATCAACACCCGCAGTTTTGGCCGATTCTGACCCGTTTCATGGACTATTACTCACTGTTTTGGGGTCCCAGAGTGATTTTCACGATCGACAAACCCCGAGGTGCGTTTACGTGTCGGTCATCAACACTCGCAGTTTTGACCGATTTTGTCCTGTTTCATGGACTATTACTAACTGTATTGGTGTCCCGGACTGATTTCCATGATTGACGAACCCCGAGGTGTGTTTAAGTGTCGGTCATCAACACCCGCAGTTTTGGCCGATTCTGACCCGTTTCGTGGACTATTACTCACTGTTTTGGGGTCCTAGTGTGATTTCCACGATTGACGAACCTTGGGGTGCATTTACATGTCGGTTATCAACACTCGCAGTTTTGACCGATTTTGGCCTGTTTCATGGACTATTACTGAGTATTTTGGTGTCCCGGAATGATTTCCACGATTGACAAACCCCGAGGTGCGTTTACGTGTCGGTCATCAACACTCGCAGTTTTGACCGATTTTGTCCTGTTTCATGGACTATTACTAACTGTATTGGTGTCCCGGACTGATTTCCATGATTGACGAACCCCGAGTTGTGTTTAAGTGTCGGTCATCAACACCCGCAGTTTTGGCCGAATCTGACCCGTTTCATGGACAATTACTCACTGTTTTGGGGTCCCGGACTTATTTCCACGATTGACGAACCCCGGGGAGCGTTTACGTGCCGGTCATAAATACTCGCAGTTTTGGCCGATTTTGGCGAGTTTCATGGACTATTACTGACGGTTTTGGGGTCCTAGTGTGATTTCCACGATTGACGAACCTTGGGGTGCATTTACATGTCGGTTATCAACACTCGCAGTTTTGACCGATTTTGGCCTGTTTCATGGACTATTACTGAGTATTTTGGTGTCCCGGAATGATTTCCACGATTGACGAACCCCGGGGTGCGTTTACGTGTCGATCATAAACACTCGCAGTTTTGGCCGATTCTGGCCAGTTTCGTGGACTATTACCACTGTTTTGGGGTCCCGGAGTGATTTCCACGATTGACGTATCCCGGGGTGTGCTTATGTGTCGGTCATATACACCCGCAGTTTTGGCCGATTCTGACCCGTTTCGTGGACTATTACACACTGTTTTGGGGTCCTGGAGTGATTTCCACGATTGACGAACCCCGAGTGCGTTTACGTGTCGGTCATCAACACTCGCAGTTTTGACCGATTCTGACCCATTTCGTGGACTATTACTCATTGTTTTGGGGTCCCGGAGTGATTTCCATGATTGACGAACCCAGGGGTGCGTTTACGTTTCGGTCATCAACAACCGCAGTTTTGGCTGATCCTGACCCATTTCATGGACAATTACTCACTGTTTTGGGGTCCCGGGCTTATTTCCATGATTGACGAACCCCGGGGTGTGTTTACGTGTCGGTCATCAACACTTGCAGTTTTGGCCGATTCTGGCCCGTTTCATGGACAATTACTCACTGTTTTGGGGTCCCGGACTTATTTCCACGATTGACGAACCCCGGGGAGCGTTTACGTGCCGGTCATAAATACTCGCAGTTTTGGCCGATTTTGGCCAGTTTCATGGACTATTACTGACGGTTTTGGGGTCCTAGTGTGATTTCCACGATTGACGAACCTTGGGGTGCATTTACATGTCGGTTATCAACACTCGCAGTTTTGACCGATTTTGGCCTGTTTCATGGACTATTACTGAGTATTTTGGTGTCCCGGAATGATTTCCACGATTGACAAACCCCGAGGTGCGTTTACGTGTCGATCATAAACACTCGCAGTTTTGGCCGATTCTGGCCAGTTTCGTGGACTATTACCACTGTTTTGGGGTCCCGGAGTGATTTCCACGATTGACGTATCCCGGGGTGTGCTTATGTGTCGGTCATATACACCCGCAGTTTTGGCCGATTCTGACCCGTTTCGTGGACTATTACACACTGTTTTGGGGTCCTGGAGTGATTTCCACGATTGACGAACCCCGAGTGCGTTTACGTGTCGGTCATCAACACTCGCAGTTTTGACCGATTCTGACCCATTTCGTGGACTATTACTCATTGTTTTGGGGTCCCGGAGTGATTTCCATGATTGACGAACCCAGGGGTGCGTTTACGTTTCGGTCATCAACAACCGCAGTTTTGGCTGATCCTGACCCATTTCATGGACAATTACTCACTGTTTTGGGGTCCCGGGCTTATTTCCATGATTGACGAACCCCGGGGTGTGTTTACGTGTCGGTCATCAACACTTGCAGTTTTGGCCGATTCTGGCCCGTTTCATGGACAATTACTCACTGTTTTGGGGTCCCGGACTTATTTCCACGATTGACGAACCCCGGGGAGCGTTTACGTGCCGGTCATAAATACTCGCAGTTTTGGCCGATTTTGGCCAGTTTCGTGGACTATTACTGACGGTTTTGGGGTCCTAGTGTGATTTCCACGATTGACGAACCTTGGGGTGCATTTACATGTCGGTTATCAACACTCGCAGTTTTGACCGATTTTGGCCTGTTTCATGGACTATTACTGAGTATTTTGGTGTCCCGGAATGATTTCCACGATTGACAAACCCCGAGGTGCGTTTACGTGTCGGTCATCAACACTCGCAGTTTTGACCGATTTTGTCCTGTTTCATGGACTATTACTAACTGTATTGGTGTCCCGGACTGATTTCCATGATTGACGAACCCCGAGTTGTGTTTAAGTGTCGGTCATCAACACCCGCAGTTTTGGCCGAATCTGACCCGTTTCATGGACAATTACTCACTGTTTTGGGGTCCCGGACTTATTTCCACGATTGACGAACCCCGGGGAGCGTTTACGTGCCGGTCATAAATACTCGCAGTTTTGGCCGATTTTGGCGAGTTTCATGGACTATTACTGACGGTTTTGGGGTCCTAGTGTGATTTCCACGATTGACGAACCTTGGGGTGCATTTACATGTCGGTTATCAACACTCGCAGTTTTGACCGATTTTGGCCTGTTTCATGGACTATTACTGAGTATTTTGGTGTCCCGGAATGATTTCCACGATTGACAAACCCCGAGGTGCGTTTACGTGTCGATCATAAACACTCGCAGTTTTGGCCGATTCTGGCCAGTTTCGTGGACTATTACCACTGTTTTGGGGTCCCGGAGTGA
Organism: Aegilops umbellulata; assembly: GCA_032464435.1. Lineage (NCBI taxonomy): Eukaryota > Viridiplantae > Streptophyta > Magnoliopsida > Poales > Poaceae > Aegilops > Aegilops umbellulata. The sequence goes on along the minus strand of CP136057.1, from coordinate 265,645 downwards.
TTTCCACGATTGACGTATCCCGGGGTGTGCTTATGTGTCGGTCATATACACCCGCAGTTTTGGCCGATTCTGACCCGTTTCGTGGACTATTACACACTGTTTTGGGGTCCTGGAGTGATTTCCACGATTGACGAACCCCGAGTGCGTTTACGTGTCGGTCATCAACACTCGCAGTTTTGACCGATTCTGACCCATTTCGTGGACTATTACTCATTGTTTTGGGGTCCTGGAGTGATTTCCATGATTGACGAACCCAGGGGTGCGTTTACGTTTCGGTCATCAACAACCGCAGTTTTGGCTGATCCTGACCCATTTCATGGACAATTACTCACTGTTTTGGGGTCCCGGGCTTATTTCCATGATTGACGAACCCCGGGGTGTGTTTACGTGTCGGTCATCAACACTTGCAGTTTTGGCCGATTCTGGCCCGTTTCATGGACAATTACTCACTGTTTTGGGGTCCCGGACTTATTTCCACGATTGACGAACCCCGGGGAGCGTTTACGTGCCGGTCATAAATACTCGCAGTTTTGGCCGATTTTGGCCAGTTTCGTGGACTATTACTGACGGTTTTGGGGTCCTAGTGTGATTTCCACGATTGACGAACCTTGGGGTGCATTTACATGTCGGTTATCAACACTCGCAGTTTTGACCGATTTTGGCCTGTTTCATGGACTATTACTGAGTATTTTGGTGTCCCGGAATGATTTCCACGATTGACAAACCCCGAGGTGCGTTTACGTGTCGATCATAAACACTCGCAGTTTTGGCCGATTCTGGCCAGTTTCGTGGACTATTACCACTGTTTTGGGGTCCCGGAGTGATTTCCACGATTGACGTATCCCGGGGTGTGCTTATGTGTCGGTCATATACACCCGCAATTTTGGCCGATTCTGACCCGTTTCGTGGACTATTACACACTGTTTTGGGGTCCTGGAGTGATTTCCACGATTGACGAACCCCGAGTGCGTTTACGTGTCGGTCATCAACACTCGCAGTTTTGACCGATTCTGTCATGTTTCATGGACTATTATTGACTGTATTGGTGTCCCGAACTGATTTCCATGATTGACGAACCCCGAGGTGTGTTTAAGTGTCGGTCATAAACACTCGCTGTTTTGGCCCATTCTGGCCCGTTTCGTGGACTATTACTCACTGTTTTGGGGCCCCAGAGTGATTTCCACGATTGATGAACCCCGGGGTGCGTTTACTTGTCGGTCATAAACACCCGCTATTTTGGCCGATTCTTGCCAGTTTCGTGGACTATTACTCACTGTTTTAGTGTCCCGGAGTGATTTCCACGATTGACGAACCCCGGGGTGAATTTACGTGTCGGTCATCAACACCCGCAGTTTTGGCCAATTCTGACCCATTTCGTGGACTATTACTCACTGTTTTGGGGTCCCGGAGTGATTTCCACGATTGACGAACCCCGGGGTGCATTTACGTGTCGGTCATCAACACCCGTAGTTTTGGCCAATTCTGACCCGTTTCATGGACTATTACTCACTGTTTTGGGGTCCCAGAGTGATTTTCACGATCGACAAACCCCGAGGTGCGTTTACGTGTCGGTCATCAACACTCGCAGTTTTGACCGATTTTGTCCTGTTTCATGGACTATTACTAACTGTATTGGTGTCCCGGACTGATTTCCATGATTGACGAACCCCGAGTTGTGTTTAAGTGTCGGTCATCAACACCCGCAGTTTTGGCCGAATCTGACCCGTTTCATGGACTACTCACTGTTTTGGGGCCCAAGAGTGATTTCCACGATTGACGAACCCCGGGGTGCGTTTACTTGTCGGTCATAAACACTCCCAGTTTTGGCCGATTCTTGCCAGTTTCGTTTACTATTACTCACTGTTTTGGTGTCCCGGAGTGATTTCCACGATTGACGAACCCCGAGGTGCATTTACGTGTCGGTCATCAACACCCGCAGTTCTGGCCGATTCTGACCCATTTCGTGGACTATTACTCATTGTTTTGGGGTCCCGGAGTGATTTCCATGATTGACGAACCCAGGGGTGCGTTTACGTTTCGGTCATCAACAACCGCAGTTTTGGCTGATCCTGACCCATTTCATGGACAATTACTCACTGTTTTGGGGTCCCGGGCTTATTTCCATGATTGACGAACCCCGGGGTGTGTTTACGTGTCGGTCATCAACACTCACTGTTTTGGGGTCCCGGACTTATTTCCACGATTGACGAACCCCGGGGAGCGTTTACGTGCCGGTCATAAATACTCGCAGTTTTGGCCGATTTTGGCCAGTTTCGTGGACTATTACTGACGGTTTTGGGGTCCTAGTGTGATTTCCACGATTGACGAACCTTGGGGTGCATTTACATGTCGGTTATCAACACTCGCAGTTTTGACCGATTTTGGCCTGTTTCATGGACTATTACTGAGTATTTTGGTGTCCCGGAATGATTTCCACGATTGACAAACCCCGAGGTGCGTTTACGTGTCGGTCATCAACACTCGCAGTTTTGACCGATTTTGTCCTGTTTCATGGACTATTACTAACTGTATTGGTGTCCCGGACTGATTTCCATGATTGACGAACCCCGAGTTGTGTTTAAGTGTCGGTCATCAACACCCGCAGTTTTGGCCGAATCTGACCCGTTTCATGGACAATTACTCACTGTTTTGGGGTCCCGGACTTATTTCCACGATTGACGAACCCCGGGGAGCGTTTACGTGCCGGTCATAAATACTCGCAGTTTTGGCCGATTTTGGCCAGTTTCGTGGACTATTACTGACGGTTTTGGGGTCCTAGTGTGATTTCCACGATTGACGAACCTTGGGGTGCATTTACATGTCGGTTATCAACACTCGCAGTTTTGACCGATTTTGGCCTGTTTCATGGACTATTACTGAGTATTTTGGTGTCCCGGAATGATTTCCACGATTGACAAACCCCGAGGTGCGTTTACGTGTCGATCATAAACACTCGCAGTTTTGGCCGATTCTGGCCAGTTTCGTGGACTATTACCACTGTTTTGGGGTCCCGGAGTGATTTCCACGATTGACGTATCCCGGGGTGTGCTTATGTGTCGGTCATATACACCCGCAGTTTTGGCCGATTCTGACCCGTTTCGTGGACTATTACACACTGTTTTGGGGTCCTGGAGTGATTTCCACGATTGACGAACCCCGAGTGCGTTTACGTGTCGGTCATCAACACTCGCAGTTTTGACCGATTCTGACCCATTTCGTGGACTATTACTCATTGTTTTGGGGTCCCGGAGTGATTTCCATGATTGACGAACCCAGGGGTGCGTTTACGTTTCGGTCATCAACAACCGCAGTTTTGGCTGATCCTGACCCATTTCATGGACAATTACTCACTGTTTTGGGGTCCCGGGCTTATTTCCATGATTGACGAACCCCGGGGTGTGTTTACGTGTCGGTCATCAACACTTGCAGTTTTGGCCGATTCTGGCCCGTTTCATGGACAATTACTCACTGTTTTGGGGTCCCGGACTTATTTCCACGATTGACGAACCCCGGGGAGCGTTTACGTGCCGGTCATAAATACTCGCAGTTTTGGCCGATTTTGGCCAGTTTCGTGGACTATTACTGACGGTTTTGGGGTCCTAGTGTGATTTCCACGATTGACGAACCTTGGGGTGCATTTACATGTCGGTTATCAACACTCGCAGTTTTGACCGATTTTGGCCTGTTTCATGGACTATTACTGAGTATTTTGGTGTCCCGGAATGATTTCCACGATTGACAAACCCCGAGGTGCGTTTACGTGTCGATCATAAACACTCGCAGTTTTGGCCGATTCTGGCCAGTTTCATGGACTATTACCACTGTTTTGGGGTCCCGGAGTGATTTCCACGATTGACGTATCCCGGGGTGTGCTTATGTGTCGGTCATATACACCCGCAGTTTTGGCCGATTCTGACCCGTTTCGTGGACTATTACACACTGTTTTGGGGTCCTGGAGTGATTTCCACGATTGACGAACCCCGAGTGCGTTTACGTGTCGGTCATCAACACTCGCAGTTTTGACCGATTCTGTCATGTTTCATGGACTATTACTGACTGTATTGGTGTCCCGAACTGATTTCCATGATTGACGAACCCCGAGGTGTGTTTAAGTGTCGGTCATAAACACTCGCTGTTTTGGCCCATTCTGGCCCGTTTCGTGGACTATTACTCACTGTTTTGGGGCCCCAGAGTGATTTCCACGATTGATGAACCCCGGGGTGCGTTTACTTGTCGGTCATAAACACCCGCTATTTTGGCCGATTCTTGCCAGTTTCGTGGACTATTACTCACTGTTTTAGTGTCCCGGAGTGATTTCCACGATTGACGAACCCCGGGGTGAATTTACGTGTCGGTCATCAACACCCGCAGTTTTGGCCAATTCTGACCCATTTCGTGGACTATTACTCACTGTTTTGGGGTCCCGGAGTGATTTCCACGATTGACGAACCCCGGGGTGCATTTACGTGTCGGTCATCAACACCCGTAGTTTTGGCCAATTCTGACCCGTTTCATGGACTATTACTCACTGTTTTGGGGTCCCAGAGTGATTTTCACGATCGACAAACCCCGAGGTGCGTTTAGGTGTCGGTCATCAACACTCGCAGTTTTGACCGATTTTGTCCTGTTTCATGGACTATTACTAACTGTATTGGTGTCCCGGACTGATTTCCATGATTGACGAACCCCGAGTTGTGTTTAAGTGTCGGTCATCAACACCCGCAGTTTTGGCCGAATCTGACCCGTTTCATGGACTACTCACTGTTTTGGGGCCCAAGAGTGATTTCCACGATTGACGAACCCCGGGGTGCGTTTACTTGTCGGTCATAAACACTCCCAGTTTTGGCCGATTCTTGCCAGTTTCGTTTACTATTACTCACTGTTTTGGTGTCCCGGAGTGATTTCCACGATTGACGAACCCCGAGGTGCATTTACGTGTCGGTCATCAACACCCGCAGTTTTGGCCGATTCTGACCCATTTCGTGGACTATTACTCATTGTTTTGGGGTCCCGGAGTGATTTCCATGATTGACGAACCCAGGGGTGCGTTTACGTTTCGGTCATCAACAACCGCAGTTTTGGCTGATCCTGACCCATTTCATGGACAATTACTCACTGTTTTGGGGTCCCGGGCTTATTTCCATGATTGACGAACCCCGGGGTGTGTTTACGTGTCGGTCATCAACACTTGCAGTTTTGGCCGATTCTGGCCCGTTTCATGGACAATTACTCACTGTTTTGGGGTCCCGGACTTATTTCCACGATTGACGAACCCCGGGGAGCGTTTACGTGCCGGTCATAAATACTCGCAGTTTTGGCCGATTTTGGCCAGTTTCGTGGACTATTACTGACGGTTTTGGGGTCCTAGTGTGATTTCCACGATTGACGAACCTTGGGGTGCATTTACATGTCGGTTATCAACACTCGCAGTTTTGACCGATTTTGGCCTGTTTCATGGACTATTACTGAGTATTTTGGTGTCCCAGAATGATTTCCACGATTGACAAACCCCGAGGTGCGTTTACGTGTCGATCATAAACACTCGCAGTTTTGGCCGATTCTGGCCAGTTTCGTGGACTATTACCACTGTTTTGGGGTCCCGGAGTGATTTCCACGATTGACGTATCCCGGGGTGTGCTTATGTGTCGGTCATATACACCCGCAGTTTTGGCCGATTCTGACCCGTTTCGTGGACTATTACACACTGTTTTGGGGTCCTGGAGTGATTTCCACGATTGACGAACCCCGAGTGCGTTTACGTGTCGGTCATCAACACTCGCAGTTTTGACCGATTCTGTCATGTTTCATGGACTATTACTGACTGTATTGGTGTCCCGAACTGATTTCCATGATTGACGAACCCCGAGGTGTGTTTAAGTGTCGGTCATAAACACTCGCTGTTTTGGCCCATTCTGGCCCGTTTCGTGGACTATTACTCACTGTTTTGGGGCCCCAGAGTGATTTCCACGATTGATGAACCCCGGGGTGCGTTTACTTGTCGGTCATAAACACCCGCTATTTTGGCCGATTCTTGCCAGTTTCGTGGACTATTACTCACTGTTTTAGTGTCCCGGAGTGATTTCCACGATTGACGAACCCCGGGGTGAATTTACGTGTCGGTCATCAACACCCGCAGTTTTGGCCAATTCTGACCCATTTCGTGGACTATTACTCACTGTTTTGGGGTCCCGGAGTGATTTCCACGATTGACGAACCCCGGGGTGCATTTACGTGTCGGTCATCAACACCCGTAGTTTTGGCCAATTCTGACCCGTTTCATGGACTATTACTCACTGTTTTGGGGTCCCAGAGTGATTTTCACGATCGACAAACCCCGAGGTGCGTTTACGTGTCGGTCATCAACACTCGCAGTTTTGACCGATTTTGTCCTGTTTCATGGACTATTACTAACTGTATTGGTGTCCCGGACTGATTTCCATGATTGACGAACCCCGAGTTGTGTTTAAGTGTCGGTCATCAACACCCGCAGTTTTGGCCGAATCTGACCCGTTTCATGGACTACTCACTGTTTTGGGGCCCAAGAGTGATTTCCACGATTGACGAACCCCGGGGTGCGTTTACTTGTCGGTCATAAACACTCCCAGTTTTGGCCGATTCTTGCCAGTTTCGTTTACTATTACTCACTGTTTTGGTGTCCCGGAGTGATTTCCACGATTGACGAACCCCGAGGTGCATTTACGTGTCGGTCATCAACACCCGCAGTTTTGGCCGATTCTGACCCATTTCGTGGACTATTACTCATTGTTTTGGGGTCCCGGAGTGATTTCCATGATTGACGAACCCAGGGGTGCGTTTACGTTTCGGTCATCAACAACCGCAGTTTTGGCTGATCCTGACCCATTTCATGGACAATTACTCACTGTTTTGGGGTCCCGGGCTTATTTCCATGATTGACGAACCCCGGGGTGTGTTTACGTGTCGGTCATCAACACTTGCAGTTTTGGCCGATTCTGGCCCGTTTCATGGACAATTACTCACTGTTTTGGGGTCCCGGACTTATTTCCACGATTGACGAACCCCGGGGAGCGTTTACGTGCCGGTCATAAATACTCGCAGTTTTGGCCGATTTTGGCCAGTTTCGTGGACTATTACTGACGGTTTTGGGGTCCTAGTGTGATTTCCACGATTGACGAACCTTGGGGTGCATTTACATGTCGGTTATCAACACTCGCAGTTTTGACCGATTTTGGCCTGTTTCATGGACTATTACTGAGTATTTTGGTGTCCCGGAATGATTTCCATGATTGACGAACCCCGGGGTGCGTTTACGTGTCGATCATCAACACTCGCAGTTTTGGCCAATTCTGGCCAGTTTCGTAGACTATAACCACTGTTTTGGGGTCCCGGAGTGATTTCCACGATTGACGAACCCCGAGTGCGTTTACGTGTCGGTCATCAACACTCGCAGTTTTGACCGATTCTGTCCTGTTTCATGGACTATTACTGACTGTGTTGGTGTCCCGGACTGATTTCCATGATTGACGAACCCCGAGGTGTGTTTAAGTGTCGGTCATAAACACTCGCTGTTCTGGCCCATTCTGGCCTGTTTCATGGACTATTACTCACTGTTTTGGGGCCCCAGAGTGATTTCCACGATTGACGAACCCCGGGGTGCGTTTACTTGTCGGTCATAAACACCCGCTATTTTGGCCGATTCTTGCCAGTTTCGTGGACTATTACTCACTGTTTTAGTGTCCCGGAGTGATTTCCACGATTGATGAACCAAGGGGTGCATTTACGTGTCGGTCATCAACACCCGCAGTTTTGGCCAATTCTGACCCATTTCGTGGACTATTACTCACCGTTTTGGGGTCCCGGAGTGATTTCCACGATTGACGAACCCCGGGGTGCATTTACGTGTCGGTCATCAACACCCGCAGTTTTGGCCGATTCTGACCCGTTTCATGGACTATTACTCACTGTTTTGGGGTCCCAGAGTGATTTTCACGATCGACAAACCCCGAGGTGCGTTTACGTGTCGGTCATCAACACTCGCAGTTTTAACCGATTTTGTCCTGTTTCATGGACTATTACTAACTGTATTGGTGTCCCGGACTGATTTCCATGATTGACGAACCCCGAGGTGTGTTTAAGTGTCGGTCATCAACACCCGCAGTTTTGGCCGATTCTGACCCGTTTCGTGGACTACTCACTGTTTTGGGGCCCAAGAGTGATTTCCACGATTGACGAACCCCGGGGTGCGTTTACTTGTCGGTCATAAACACTAGCAGTTTTGACCGATTCTGTCATGTTTCATGGACTATTACTGACTGTATTGGTGTCCCGAACTGATTTCCATGATTGACGAACCCCGAGGTGTGTTTAAGTGTCGGTCATAAACACTCGCTGTTTTGGCCCATTCTGGCCCGTTTCATGGACTATTACTGAGTATTTTGGGGTCCCAGAGTGATTTTCACGATCGACAAACCCCGAGGTGCGTTTACGTGTCGATCATAAACACTCGCAGTTTTGGCCGATTCTGGCCAGTTTCGTGGACTATTACCACTGTTTTGGGGTCCCGGAGTGATTTCCACGATTGACGTATCCCGGGGTGTGCTTATGTGTCGGTCATATACACCCGCAGTTTTGGCCGATTCTGACCCGTTTCGTGGACTATTACACACTGTTTTGGGGTCCTGGAGTGATTTCCACGATTGACGAACCCCGAGTGCGTTTACGTGTCGGTCATCAACACTCGCAGTTTTGACCGATTCTGTCATGTTTCATGGACTATTACTGACTGTATTGGTGTCCCGAACTGATTTCCATGATTGACGAACCCCGAGGTGTGTTTAAGTGTCGGTCATAAACACTCGCTGTTTTGGCCCATTCTGGCCCGTTTCGTGGACTATTACTCACTGTTTTGGGGCCCCAGAGTGATTTCCACGATTGATGAACCCCGGGGTGCGTTTACTTGTCGGTCATAAACACCCGCTATTTTGGCCGATTCTTGCCAGTTTCGTGGACTATTACTCACTGTTTTAGTGTCCCGGAGTGATTTCCACGATTGACGAACCCCGGGGTGAATTTACGTGTCGGTCATCAACACCCGCAGTTTTGGCCAATTCTGACCCATTTCGTGGACTATTACTCACTGTTTTGGGGTCCCGGAGTGATTTCCACGATTGACGAACCCCGGGGTGCATTAACGTGTCGGTCATCAACACCCGTAGTTTTGGCCAATTCTGACCCGTTTCATGGACTATTACTCACTGTTTTGGTCCCAGAGTGATTTCCACGATCGACAAACCCCGAGGTGCGTTTACGTGTCGGTCATCAACACTCGCAGTTTTGACCGATTTTGTCCTGTTTCATGGACTATTACTAACTGTATTGGTGTCCCGGACTGATTTCCATGATTGACGAACCCCGAGTTGTGTTTAAGTGTCGGTCATCAACACCCGCAGTTTTGGCCGAATCTGACCCGTTTCATGGACTACTCACTGTTTTGGGGCCCAAGAGTGATTTCCACGATTGACGAACCCCGGGGTGCGTTTACTTGTCGGTCATAAACACTCCCAGTTTTGGCCGATTCTTGCCAGTTTCGTTTACTATTACTCACTGTTTTGGTGTCCCGGAGTGATTTCCACGATTGACGAACCCCGAGGTGCATTTACGTGTCGGTCATCAACACCCGCAGTTTTGGCCGATTCTGACCCATTTCGTGGACTATTACTCATTGTTTTGGGGTCCCGGAGTGATTTCCATGATTGACGAACCCAGGGGTGCGTTTACGTTTCGGTCATCAACAACCGCAGTTTTGGCTGATCCTGACCCATTTCATGGACAATTACTCACTGTTTTGGGGTCCCGGGCTTATTTCCATGATTGACGAACCCCGGGGTGTGTTTACGTGTCGGTCATCAACACTTGCAGTTTTGGCCGATTCTGGCCCGTTTCATGGACAATTACTCACTGTTTTGGGGTCCCGGACTTATTTCCACGATTGACGAACCCCGGGGAGCGTTTACGTGCCGGTCATAAATACTCGCAGTTTTGGCCGATTTTGGCCAGTTTCGTGGACTATTACTGACGGTTTTGGGGTCCTAGTGTGATTTCCACGATTGACGAACCTTGGGGTGCATTTACATGTCGGTTATCAACACTCGCAGTTTTGACCGATTTTGGCCTGTTTCATGGACTATTACTGAGTATTTTGGTGTCCCGGAATGATTTCCACGATTGACAAACCCCGAGGTGCGTTTACGTGTCGGTCATCAACACTCGCAGTTTTGACCGATTTTGTCCTGTTTCATGGACTATTACTAACTGTATTGGTGTCCCGGACTGATTTCCATGATTGACGAACCCCGAGTTGTGTTCAAGTGTCGGTCATCAACACCCGCAGTTTTGGCCGAATCTGACCCGTTTCATGGACTACTCACTGTTTTGGGGCCCAAGAGTGATTTCCACGATTGACGAACCCCGGGGTGCGTTTACTTGTCGGTCATAAACACTCGCAGTTTTGGCCGATTCTTGCCAGTTTCGTTTACTATTACTCACTGTTTTGGTGTCCCGGAGTGATTTCCACGATTGACGAACCCCGAGGTGCATTTACGTGTCGGTCATCAACACCCGCAGTTTTGGCCGATTCTGACCCATTTCGTGGACTATTACTCATTGTTTTGGGGTCCCGGAGTGATTTCCATGATTGACGAACCCAGGGGTGCGTTTACGTTTCGGTCATCAACAACCGCAGTTTTGGCTGATCCTGACCCATTTCATGGACAATTACTCACTGTTTTGGGGTCCCGGGCTTATTTCCATGATTGACGAACCCCGGGGTGTGTTTACGTGTCGGTCATCAACACTTGCAGTTTTGGCCGATTCTGGCCCGTTTCATGGACAATTACTCACTGTTTTGGGGTCCCGGACTTATTTCCACGATTGACGAACCCCGGGGAGCGTTTACGTGCCGGTCATAAATACTCGCAGTTTTGGCCGATTTTGGCCAGTTTCGTGGACTATTACTGACGGTTTTGGGGTCCTAGTGTGATTTCCACGATTGACGAACCTTGGGGTGCATTTACATGTCGGTTATCAACACTCGCAGTTTTGACCGATTTTGGCCTGTTTCATGGACTATTACTGAGTATTTTGGTGTCCCGGAATGATTTCCACGATTGACAAACCCCGAGGTGCGTTTACGTGTCGGTCATCAACACTCGCAGTTTTGACCGATTTTGTCCTGTTTCATGGACTATTACTAACTGTATTGGTGTCCCGGACTGATTTCCATGATTGACGAACCCCGAGTTGTGTTTAAGTGTCGGTCATCAACACCCGCAGTTTTGGCCGAATCTGACCCGTTTCATGGACTACTCACTGTTTTGGGGCCCAAGAGTGATTTCCACGATTGACGAACCCCGGGGTGCGTTTACTTGTCGGTCATAAACACTCGCAGTTTTGGCCGATTCTTGCCAGTTTCGTTTACTATTACTCACTGTTTTGGTGTCCCGGAGTGATTTCCACGATTGACGAACCCCGAGGTGCATTTACGTGTCGGTCATCAACACCCGCAGTTTTGGCCGATTCTGACCCATTTCGTGGACTATTACTCATTGTTTTGGGGTCCCGGAGTGATTTCCATGATTGACGAACCCAGGGGTGCGTTTACGTTTCGGTCATCAACAACCGCAGTTTTGGCTGATCCTGACCCATTTCATGGACAATTACTCACTGTTTTGGGGTCCCGGGCTTATTTCCATGATTGACGAACCCCGGGGTGTGTTTACGTGTCGGTCATCAACACTTGCAGTTTTGGCCGATTCTGGCCCGTTTCATGGACAATTACTCACTGTTTTGGGGTCCCGGACTTATTTCCACGATTGACGAACCCCGGGGAGCGTTTACGTGCCGGTCATAAATACTCGCAGTTTTGGCCGATTTTGGCCAGTTTCGTGGACTATTACTGACGGTTTTGGGGTCCTAGTGTGATTTCCACGATTGACGAACCTTGGGGTGCATTTACATGTCGGTTATCAACACTCGCAGTTTTGACCGATTTTGGCCTGTTTCATGGACTATTACTGAGTATTTTGGTGTCCCGGAATGATTTCCACGATTGACAAACCCCGAGGTGCGTTTACGTGTCGGTCATCAACACTCGCAGTTTTGACCGATTTTGTCCTGTTTCATGGACTATTACTAACTGTATTGGTGTCCCGGACTGATTTCCATGATTGACGAACCCCGAGTTGTGTTTAAGTGTCGGTCATCAACACCCGCAGTTTTGGCCGAATCTGACCCGTTTCATGGACTACTCACTGTTTTGGGGCCCAAGAGTGATTTCCACGATTGACGAACCCCGGGGTGCGTTTACTTGTCGGTCATAAACACTCGCAGTTTTGGCCGATTCTTGCCAGTTTCGTTTACTATTACTCACTGTTTTGGTGTCCCGGAGTGATTTCCACGATTGACGAACCCCGAGGTGCATTTACGTGTCGGTCATCAACACCCGCAGTTTTGGCCGATTCTGACCCATTTCGTGGACTATTACTCATTGTTTTGGGGTCCCGGAGTGATTTCCATGATTGACGAACCCAGGGGTGCGTTTACGTTTCGGTCATCAACAACCGCAGTTTTGGCTGATCCTGACCCATTTCATGGACAATTACTCACTGTTTTGGGGTCCCGGGCTTATTTCCATGATTGACGAACCCCGGGGTGTGTTTACGTGTCGGTCATCAACACTTGCAGTTTTGGCCGATTCTGGCCCGTTTCATGGACAATTACTCACTGTTTTGGGGTCCCGGACTTATTTCCACGATTGACGAACCCCGGGGAGCGTTTACGTGCCGGTCATAAATACTCGCAGTTTTGGCCGATTTTGGCCAGTTTCGTGGACTATTACTGACGGTTTTGGGGTCCTAGTGTGATTTCCACGATTGACGAACCTTGGGGTGCATTTACATGTCGGTTATCAACACTCGCAGTTTTGACCGATTTTGGCCTGTTTCATGGACTATTACTGAGTATTTTGGTGTCCCGGAATGATTTCCACGATTGACAAACCCCGAGGTGCGTTTACGTGTCGATCATAAACACTCGCAGTTTTGACCGATTCTGACCCATTTCGTGGACTATTACTCATTGTTTTGGGGTCCCGGAGTGATTTCCATGATTGACGAACCCAGGGGTGCGTTTACGTTTCGGTCATCAACAACCGCAGTTTTGGCTGATCCTGACCCATTTCATGGACAATTACTCACTGTTTTGGGGTCCCGGGCTTATTTCCATGATTGACGAACCCCGGGGTGTGTTTACGTGTCGGTCATCAACACTTGCAGTTTTGGCCGATTCTGGCTCGTTTCATGGACAATTACTCACTGTTTTGGGGTCCCGGACTTATTTCCACGATTGACGAACCCCGGGGAGCGTTTACGTGCCGGTCATAAATACTCGCAGTTTTGGCCGATTTTGGCCAGTTTCGTGGACTATTACTGACGGTTTTGGGGTCCTAGTGTGATTTCCACGATTGACGAACCTTGGGGTGCATTTACATGTCGGTTATCAACACTCGCAGTTTTGACCGATTTTGGCCTGTTTCATGGACTATTACTGAGTATTTTGGTGTCCCGGAATGATTTCCACGATTGACAAACCCCGAGGTGCGTTTACGTGTCGATCATAAACACTCGCAGTTTTGGCCGATTCTGGCCAGTTTCGTGGACTATTACCACTGTTTTGGGGTCCCGGAGTGATTTCCACGATTGACGTATCCCGGGGTGTGCTTATGTGTCGGTCATATACACCCGCAGTTTTGGCCGATTCTGACCCGTTTCGTGGACTATTACACACTGTTTTGGGGTCCTGGAGTGATTTCCACGATTGACGAACCCCGAGTGCGTTTACGTGTCGGTCATCAACACTCGCAGTTTTGACCGATTCTGTCATGTTTCATGGACTATTACTGACTGTATTGGTGTCCCGAACTGATTTCCATGATTGACGAACCCCGAGGTGTGTTTAAGTGTCGGTCATAAACACTCGCTGTTTTGGCCCATTCTGGCCCGTTTCGTGGACTATTACTCACTGTTTTGGGGCCCCAGAGTGATTTCCACGATTGATGAACCCCGGGGTGCGTTTACTTGTCGGTCATAAACACCCGCTATTTTGGCCGATTCTTGCCAGTTTCGTGGACTATTACTCACTGTTTTAGTGTCCCGGAGTGATTTCCACGATTGACGAACCCCGGGGTGAATTTACGTGTCGGTCATCAACACCCGCAGTTTTGGCCAATTCTGACCCATTTCGTGGACTATTACTCACTGTTTTGGGGTCCCGGAGTGATTTCCACGATTGACGAACCCCGGGGTGCATTTACGTGTCGGTCATCAACACCCGTAGTTTTGGCCAATTCTGACCCGTTTCATGGACTATTACTCACTGTTTTGGGGTCCCAGAGTGATTTTCACGATCGACAAACCCCGAGGTGCGTTTAGGTGTCGGTCATCAACACTCGCAGTTTTGACCGATTTTGTCCTGTTTCATGGACTATTACTAACTGTATTGGTGTCCCGGACTGATTTCCATGATTGACGAACCCCGAGTTGTGTTTAAGTGTCGGTCATCAACACCCGCAGTTTTGGCCGAATCTGACCCGTTTCATGGACTACTCACTGTTTTGGGGCCCAAGAGTGATTTCCACGATTGACGAACCCCGGGGTGCGTTTACTTGTCGGTCATAAACACTCCCAGTTTTGGCCGATTCTTGCCAGTTTCGTTTACTATTACTCACTGTTTTGGTGTCCCGGAGTGATTTCCACGATTGACGAACCCCGAGGTGCATTTACGTGTCGGTCATCAACACCCGCAGTTTTGGCCGATTCTGACCCATTTCGTGGACTATTACTCATTGTTTTGGGGTCCCGGAGTGATTTCCATGATTGACGAACCCAGGGGTGCGTTTACGTTTCGGTCATCAACAACCGCAGTTTTGGCTGATCCTGACCCATTTCATGGACAATTACTCACTGTTTTGGGGTCCCGGGCTTATTTCCATGATTGACGAACCCCGGGGTGTGTTTACGTGTCGGTCATCAACACTTGCAGTTTTGGCCGATTCTGGCCCGTTTCATGGACAATTACTCACTGTTTTGGGGTCCCGGACTTATTTCCACGATTGACGAACCCCGGGGAGCGTTTACGTGCCGGTCATAAATACTCGCAGTTTTGGCCGATTTTGGCCAGTTTCGTGGACTATTACTGACGGTTTTGGGGTCCTAGTGTGATTTCCACGATTGACGAACCTTGGGGTGCATTTACATGTCGGTTATCAACACTCGCAGTTTTGACCGATTTTGGCCTGTTTCATGGACTATTACTGAGTATTTTGGTGTCCCAGAATGATTTCCACGATTGACAAACCCCGAGGTGCGTTTACGTGTCGATCATAAACACTCGCAGTTTTGGCCGATTCTGGCCAGTTTCGTGGACTATTACCACTGTTTTGGGGTCCCGGAGTGATTTCCACGATTGACGTATCCCGGGGTGTGCTTATGTGTCGGTCATATACACCCGCAGTTTTGGCCGATTCTGACCCGTTTCGTGGACTATTACACACTGTTTTGGGGTCCTGGAGTGATTTCCACGATTGACGAACCCCGAGTGCGTTTACGTGTCGGTCATCAACACTCGCAGTTTTGACCGATTCTGTCATGTTTCATGGACTATTACTGACTGTATTGGTGTCCCGAACTGATTTCCATGATTGACGAACCCCGAGGTGTGTTTAAGTGTCGGTCATAAACACTCGCTGTTTTGGCCCATTCTGGCCCGTTTCGTGGACTATTACTCACTGTTTTGGGGCCCCAGAGTGATTTCCACGATTGATGAACCCCGGGGTGCGTTTACTTGTCGGTCATAAACACCCGCTATTTTGGCCGATTCTTGCCAGTTTCGTGGACTATTACTCACTGTTTTAGTGTCCCGGAGTGATTTCCACGATTGACGAACCCCGGGGTGAATTTACGTGTCGGTCATCAACACCCGCAGTTTTGGCCAATTCTGACCCATTTCGTGGACTATTACTCACTGTTTTGGGGTCCCGGAGTGATTTCCACGATTGACGAACCCCGGGGTGCATTTACGTGTCGGTCATCAACACCCGTAGTTTTGGCCAATTCTGACCCGTTTCATGGACTATTACTCACTGTTTTGGGGTCCCAGAGTGATTTTCACGATCGACAAACCCCGAGGTGCGTTTACGTGTCGGTCATCAACACTCGCAGTTTTGACCGATTTTGTCCTGTTTCATGGACTATTACTAACTGTATTGGTGTCCCGGACTGATTTCCATGATTGACGAACCCCGAGTTGTGTTTAAGTGTCGGTCATCAACACCCGCAGTTTTGGCCGAATCTGACCCGTTTCATGGACTACTCACTGTTTTGGGGCCCAAGAGTGATTTCCACGATTGACGAACCCCGGGGTGCGTTTACTTGTCGGTCATAAACACTCCCAGTTTTGGCCGATTCTTGCCAGTTTCGTTTACTATTACTCACTGTTTTGGTGTCCCGGAGTGATTTCCACGATTGACGAACCCCGAGGTGCATTTACGTGTCGGTCATCAACACCCGCAGTTTTGGCCGATTCTGACCCATTTCGTGGACTATTACTCATTGTTTTGGGGTCCCGGAGTGATTTCCATGATTGACGAACCCAGGGGTGCGTTTACGTTTCGGTCATCAACAACCGCAGTTTTGGCTGATCCTGACCCATTTCATGGACAATTACTCACTGTTTTGGGGTCCCGGGCTTATTTCCATGATTGACGAACCCCGGGGTGTGTTTACGTGTCGGTCATCAACACTTGCAGTTTTGGCCGATTCTGGCCCGTTTCATGGACAATTACTCACTGTTTTGGGGTCCCGGACTTATTTCCACGATTGACGAACCCCGGGGAGCGTTTACGTGCCGGTCATAAATACTCGCAGTTTTGGCCGATTTTGGCCAGTTTCGTGGACTATTACTGACGGTTTTGGGGTCCTAGTGTGATTTCCACGATTGACGAACCTTGGGGTGCATTTACATGTCGGTTATCAACACTCGCAGTTTTGACCGATTTTGGCCTGTTTCATGGACTATTACTGAGTATTTTGGTGTCCCGGAATGATTTCCATGATTGACGAACCCCGGGGTGCGTTTACGTGTCGATCATCAACACTCGCAGTTTTGGCCAATTCTGGCCAGTTTCGTAGACTATAACCACTGTTTTGGGGTCCCGGAGTGATTTCCACGATTGACGAACCCCGAGTGCGTTTACGTGTCGGTCATCAACACTCGCAGTTTTGACCGATTCTGTCCTGTTTCATGGACTATTACTGACTGTGTTGGTGTCCCGGACTGATTTCCATGATTGACGAACCCCGAGGTGTGTTTAAGTGTCGGTCATAAACACTCGCTGTTCTGGCCCATTCTGGCCTGTTTCATGGACTATTACTCACTGTTTTGGGGCCCCAGAGTGATTTCCACGATTGACGAACCCCGGGGTGCGTTTACTTGTCGGTCATAAACACCCGCTATTTTGGCCGATTCTTGCCAGTTTCGTGGACTATTACTCACTGTTTTAGTGTCCCGGAGTGATTTCCACGATTGATGAACCAAGGGGTGCATTTACGTGTCGGTCATCAACACCCGCAGTTTTGGCCAATTCTGACCCATTTCGTGGACTATTACTCACCGTTTTGGGGTCCCGGAGTGATTTCCACGATTGACGAACCCCGGGGTGCATTTACGTGTCGGTCATCAACACCCGCAGTTTTGGCCGATTCTGACCCGTTTCATGGACTATTACTCACTGTTTTGGGGTCCCAGAGTGATTTTCACGATCGACAAACCCCGAGGTGCGTTTACGTGTCGGTCATCAACACTCGCAGTTTTAACCGATTTTGTCCTGTTTCATGGACTATTACTAACTGTATTGGTGTCCCGGACTGATTTCCATGATTGACGAACCCCGAGGTGTGTTTAAGTGTCGGTCATCAACACCCGCAGTTTTGGCCGATTCTGACCCGTTTCGTGGACTACTCACTGTTTTGGGGCCCAAGAGTGATTTCCACGATTGACGAACCCCGGGGTGCGTTTACTTGTCGGTCATAAACACTAGCAGTTTTGACCGATTCTGTCATGTTTCATGGACTATTACTGACTGTATTGGTGTCCCGAACTGATTTCCATGATTGACGAACCCCGAGGTGTGTTTAAGTGTCGGTCATAAACACTCGCTGTTTTGGCCCATTCTGGCCCGTTTCATGGACTATTACTGAGTATTTTGGGGTCCCAGAGTGATTTTCACGATCGACAAACCCCGAGGTGCGTTTACGTGTCGATCATAAACACTCGCAGTTTTGGCCGATTCTGGCCAGTTTCGTGGACTATTACCACTGTTTTGGGGTCCCGGAGTGATTTCCACGATTGACGTATCCCGGGGTGTGCTTATGTGTCGGTCATATACACCCGCAGTTTTGGCCGATTCTGACCCGTTTCGTGGACTATTACACACTGTTTTGGGGTCCTGGAGTGATTTCCACGATTGACGAACCCCGAGTGCGTTTACGTGTCGGTCATCAACACTCGCAGTTTTGACCGATTCTGTCATGTTTCATGGACTATTACTGACTGTATTGGTGTCCCGAACTGATTTCCATGATTGACGAACCCCGAGGTGTGTTTAAGTGTCGGTCATAAACACTCGCTGTTTTGGCCCATTCTGGCCCGTTTCGTGGACTATTACTCACTGTTTTGGGGCCCCAGAGTGATTTCCACGATTGATGAACCCCGGGGTGCGTTTACTTGTCGGTCATAAACACCCGCTATTTTGGCCGATTCTTGCCAGTTTCGTGGACTATTACTCACTGTTTTAGTGTCCCGGAGTGATTTCCACGATTGACGAACCCCGGGGTGAATTTACGTGTCGGTCATCAACACCCGCAGTTTTGGCCAATTCTGACCCATTTCGTGGACTATTACTCACTGTTTTGGGGTCCCGGAGTGATTTCCACGATTGACGAACCCCGGGGTGCATTTACGTGTCGGTCATCAACACCCGTAGTTTTGGCCAATTCTGACCCGTTTCATGGACTATTACTCACTGTTTTGGTGTCCCAGAGTGATTTCCACGATCGACAAACCCCGAGGTGCGTTTACGTGTCGGTCATCAACACTCGCAGTTTTGACCGATTTTGTCCTGTTTCATGGACTATTACTAACTGTATTGGTGTCCCGGACTGATTTCCATGATTGACGAACCCCGAGTTGTGTTTAAGTGTCGGTCATCAACACCCGCAGTTTTGGCCGAATCTGACCCGTTTCATGGACTACTCACTGTTTTGGGGCCCAAGAGTGATTTCCACGATTGACGAACCCCGGGGTGCGTTTACTTGTCGGTCATAAACACTCCCAGTTTTGGCCGATTCTTGCCAGTTTCGTTTACTATTACTCACTGTTTTGGTGTCCCGGAGTGATTTCCACGATTGACGAACCCCGAGGTGCATTTACGTGTCGGTCATCAACACCCGCAGTTTTGGCCGATTCTGACCCATTTCGTGGACTATTACTCATTGTTTTGGGGTCCCGGAGTGATTTCCATGATTGACGAACCCAGGGGTGCGTTTACGTTTCGGTCATCAACAACCGCAGTTTTGGCTGATCCTGACCCATTTCATGGACAATTACTCACTGTTTTGGGGTCCCGGGCTTATTTCCATGATCGACGAACCCCGGGGTGTGTTTACGTGTCGGTCATCAACACTTGCAGTTTTGGCCGATTCTGGCCCGTTTCATGGACAATTACTCACTGTTTTGGGGTCCCGGACTTATTTCCACGATTGACGAACCCCGGGGAGCGTTTACGTGCCGGTCATAAATACTCGCAGTTTTGGCCGATTTTGGCCAGTTTCGTGGACTATTACTGACGGTTTTGGGGTCCTAGTGTGATTTCCACGATTGACGAACCTTGGGGTGCATTTACATGTCGGTTATCAACACTCGCAGTTTTGACCGATTTTGGCCTGTTTCATGGACTATTACTGAGTATTTTGGTGTCCCGGAATGATTTCCACGATTGACAAACCCCGAGGTGCGTTTACGTGTCGGTCATCAACACTCGCAGTTTTGACCGATTTTGTCCTGTTTCATGGACTATTACTAACTGTATTGGTGTCCCGGACTGATTTCCATGATTGACGAACCCCGAGTTGTGTTCAAGTGTCGGTCATCAACACCCGCAGTTTTGGCCGAATCTGACCCGTTTCATGGACTACTCACTGTTTTGGGGCCCAAGAGTGATTTCCACGATTGACGAACCCCGGGGTGCGTTTACTTGTCGGTCATAAACACTCGCAGTTTTGGCCGATTCTTGCCAGTTTCGTTTACTATTACTCACTGTTTTGGTGTCCCGGAGTGATTTCCACGATTGACGAACCCCGAGGTGCATTTACGTGTCGGTCATCAACACCCGCAGTTTTGGCCGATTCTGACCCATTTCGTGGACTATTACTCATTGTTTTGGGGTCCCGGAGTGATTTCCATGATTGACGAACCCAGGGGTGCGTTTACGTTTCGGTCATCAACAACCGCAGTTTTGGCTGATCCTGACCCATTTCATGGACAATTACTCACTGTTTTGGGGTCCCGGGCTTATTTCCATGATTGACGAACCCCGGGGTGTGTTTACGTGTCGGTCATCAACACTTGCAGTTTTGGCCGATTCTGGCCCGTTTCATGGACAATTACTCACTGTTTTGGGGTCCCGGACTTATTTCCACGATTGACGAACCCCGGGGAGCGTTTACGTGCCGGTCATAAATACTCGCAGTTTTGGCCGATTTTGGCCAGTTTCGTGGACTATTACTGACGGTTTTGGGGTCCTAGTGTGATTTCCACGATTGACGAACCTTGGGGTGCATTTACATGTCGGTTATCAACACTCGCAGTTTTGACCGATTTTGGCCTGTTTCATGGACTATTACTGAGTATTTTGGTGTCCCGGAATGATTTCCACGATTGACAAACCCCGAGGTGCGTTTACGTGTCGGTCATCAACACTCGCAGTTTTGACCGATTTTGTCCTGTTTCATGGACTATTACTAACTGTATTGGTGTCCCGGACTGATTTCCATGATTGACGAACCCCGAGTTGTGTTTAAGTGTCGGTCATCAACACCCGCAGTTTTGGCCGAATCTGACCCGTTTCATGGACTACTCACTGTTTTGGGGCCCAAGAGTGATTTCCACGATTGACGAACCCCGGGGTGCGTTTACTTGTCGGTCATAAACACTCGCAGTTTTGGCCGATTCTTGCCAGTTTCGTTTACTATTACTCACTGTTTTGGTGTCCCGGAGTGATTTCCACGATTGACGAACCCCGAGGTGCATTTACGTGTCGGTCATCAACACCCGCAGTTTTGGCCGATTCTGACCCATTTCGTGGACTATTACTCATTGTTTTGGGGTCCCGGAGTGATTTCCATGATTGACGAACCCAGGGGTGCGTTTACGTTTCGGTCATCAACAACCGCAGTTTTGGCTGATCCTGACCCATTTCATGGACAATTACTCACTGTTTTGGGGTCCCGGGCTTATTTCCATGATTGACGAACCCCGGGGTGTGTTTACGTGTCGGTCATCAACACTTGCAGTTTTGGCCGATTCTGGCCCGTTTCATGGACAATTACTCACTGTTTTGGGGTCCCGGACTTATTTCCACGATTGACGAACCCCGGGGAGCGTTTACGTGCCGGTCATAAATACTCGCAGTTTTGGCCGATTTTGGCCAGTTTCGTGGACTATTACTGACGGTTTTGGGGTCCTAGTGTGATTTCCACGATTGACGAACCTTGGGGTGCATTTACATGTCGGTTATCAACACTCGCAGTTTTGACCGATTTTGGCCTGTTTCATGGACTATTACTGAGTATTTTGGTGTCCCGGAATGATTTCCACGATTGACAAACCCCGAGGTGCGTTTACGTGTCGGTCATCAACACTCGCAGTTTTGACCGATTTTGTCCTGTTTCATGGACTATTACTAACTGTATTGGTGTCCCGGACTGATTTCCATGATTGACGAACCCCGAGTTGTGTTTAAGTGTCGGTCATCAACACCCGCAGTTTTGGCCGAATCTGACCCGTTTCATGGACTACTCACTGTTTTGGGGCCCAAGAGTGATTTCCACGATTGACGAACCCCGGGGTGCGTTTACTTGTCGGTCATAAACACTCGCAGTTTTGGCCGATTCTTGCCAGTTTCGTTTACTATTACTCACTGTTTTGGTGTCCCGGAGTGATTTCCACGATTGACGAACCCCGAGGTGCATTTACGTGTCGGTCATCAACACCCGCAGTTTTGGCCGATTCTGACCCATTTCGTGGACTATTACTCATTGTTTTGGGGTCCCGGAGTGATTTCCATGATTGACGAACCCAGGGGTGCGTTTACGTTTCGGTCATCAACAACCGCAGTTTTGGCTGATCCTGACCCATTTCATGGACAATTACTCACTGTTTTGGGGTCCCGGGCTTATTTCCATGATTGACGAACCCCGGGGTGTGTTTACGTGTCGGTCATCAACACTTGCAGTTTTGGCCGATTCTGGCCCGTTTCATGGACAATTACTCACTGTTTTGGGGTCCCGGACTTATTTCCACGATTGACGAACCCCGGGGAGCGTTTACGTGCCGGTCATAAATACTCGCAGTTTTGGCCGATTTTGGCCAGTTTCGTGGACTATTACTGACGGTTTTGGGGTCCTAGTGTGATTTCCACGATTGACGAACCTTGGGGTGCATTTACATGTCGGTTATCAACACTCGCAGTTTTGACCGATTTTGGCCTGTTTCATGGACTATTACTGAGTATTTTGGTGTCCCGGAATGATTTCCACGATTGACAAACCCCGAGGTGCGTTTACGTGTCGGTCATCAACACTCGCAGTTTTGACCGATTTTGTCCTGTTTCATGGACTATTACTAACTGTATTGGTGTCCCGGACTGATTTCCATGATTGACGAACCCCGAGTTGTGTTTAAGTGTCGGTCATCAACACCCGCAGTTTTGGCCGAATCTGACCCGTTTCATGGACTACTCACTGTTTTGGGGCCCAAGAGTGATTTCCACGATTGACGAACCCCGGGGTGCGTTTACTTGTCGGTCATAAACACTCGCAGTTTTGGCCGATTCTTGCCAGTTTCGTTTACTATTACTCACTGTTTTGGTGTCCCGGAGTGATTTCCACGATTGACGAACCCCGAGGTGCATTTACGTGTCGGTCATCAACACCCGCAGTTTTGGCCGATTCTGACCCATTTCGTGGACTATTACTCATTGTTTTGGGGTCCCGGAGTGATTTCCATGATTGACGAACCCAGGGGTGCGTTTACGTTTCGGTCATCAACAACCGCAGTTTTGGCTGATCCTGACCCATTTCATGGACAATTACTCACTGTTTTGGGGTCCCGGGCTTATTTCCATGATTGACGAACCCCGGGGTGTGTTTACGTGTCGGTCATCAACACTTGCAGTTTTGGCCGATTCTGGCCCGTTTCATGGACAATTACTCACTGTTTTGGGGTCCCGGACTTATTTCCACGATTGACGAACCCCGGGGAGCGTTTACGTGCCGGTCATAAATACTCGCAGTTTTGGCCGATTTTGGCCAGTTTCGTGGACTATTACTGACGGTTTTGGGGTCCTAGTGTGATTTCCACGATTGACGAACCTTGGGGTGCATTTACATGTCGGTTATCAACACTCGCAGTTTTGACCGATTTTGGCCTGTTTCATGGACTATTACTGAGTATTTTGGTGTCCCGGAATGATTTCCACGATTGACAAACCCCGAGGTGCGTTTACGTGTCGGTCATCAACACTCGCAGTTTTGACCGATTTTGTCCTGTTTCATGGACTATTACTAACTGTATTGGTGTCCCGGACTGATTTCCATGATTGACGAACCCCGAGTTGTGTTTAAGTGTCGGTCATCAACACCCGCAGTTTTGGCCGAATCTGACCCGTTTCATGGACTACTCACTGTTTTGGGGCCCAAGAGTGATTTCCACGATTGACGAACCCCGGGGTGCGTTTACTTGTCGGTCATAAACACTCGCAGTTTTGGCCGATTCTTGCCAGTTTCGTTTACTATTACTCACTGTTTTGGTGTCCCGGAGTGATTTCCACGATTGACGAACCCCGAGGTGCATTTATGTGTCGGTCATCAACACCCGCAGTTTTGGCCGATTCTGACCCATTTCGTGGACTATTACTCATTGTTTTGGGGTCCCGGAGTGATTTCCATGATTGACGAACCCAGGGGTGCGTTTACGTTTCGGTCATCAACAACCGCAGTTTTGGCTGATCCTGACCCATTTCATGGACAATTACTCACTGTTTTGGGGTCCCGGGCTTATTTCCATGATTGACGAACCCCGGGGTGTGTTTACGTGTCGGTCATCAACACTTGCAGTTTTGGCCGATTCTGGCCCGTTTCATGGACAATTACTCACTGTTTTGGGGTCCCGGACTTATTTCCACGATTGACGAACCCCGGGGAGCGTTTACGTGCCGGTCATAAATACTCGCAGTTTTGGCCGATTTTGGCCAGTTTCGTGGACTATTACTGACGGTTTTGGGGTCCTAGTGTGATTTCCACGATTGACGAACCTTGGGGTGCATTTACATGTCGGTTATCAACACTCGCAGTTTTGACCGATTTTGGCCTGTTTCATGGACTATTACTGAGTATTTTGGTGTCCCGGAATGATTTCCACGATTGACAAACCCCGAGGTGCGTTTACGTGTCGGTCATCAACACTCGCAGTTTTGACCGATTTTGTCCTGTTTCATGGACTATTACTAACTGTATTGGTGTCCCGGACTGATTTCCATGATTGACGAACCCCGAGTTGTGTTTAAGTGTCGGTCATCAACACCCGCAGTTTTGGCCGAATCTGACCCGTTTCATGGACTACTCACTGTTTTGGGGCCCAAGAGTGATTTCCACGATTGACGAACCCCGGGGTGCGTTTACTTGTCGGTCATAAACACTCGCAGTTTTGGCCGATTCTTGCCAGTTTCGTTTACTATTACTCACTGTTTTGGTGTCCCGGAGTGATTTCCACGATTGACGAACCCCGAGGTGCATTTACGTGTCGGTCATCAACACCCGCAGTTTTGGCCGATTCTGACCCATTTCGTGGACTATTACTCATTGTTTTGGGGTCCCGGAGTGATTTCCATGATTGACGAACCCAGGGGTGCGTTTACGTTTCGGTCATCAACAACCGCAGTTTTGGCTGATCCTGACCCATTTCATGGACAATTACTCACTGTTTTGGGGTCCCGGGCTTATTTCCATGATTGACGAACCCCGGGGTGTGTTTACGTGTCGGTCATCAACACTTGCAGTTTTGGCCGATTCTGGCCCGTTTCATGGACAATTACTCACTGTTTTGGGGTCCCGGACTTATTTCCACGATTGACGAACCCCGGGGAGCGTTTACGTGCCGGTCATAAATACTCGCAGTTTTGGCCGATTTTGGCCAGTTTCGTGGACTATTACTGACGGTTTTGGGGTCCTAGTGTGATTTCCACGATTGACGAACCTTGGGGTGCATTTACATGTCGGTTATCAACACTCGCAGTTTTGACCGATTTTGGCCTGTTTCATGGACTATTACTGAGTATTTTGGTGTCCCGGAATGATTTCCACGATTGACAAACCCCGAGGTGCGTTTACGTGTCGGTCATCAACACTCGCAGTTTTGACCGATTTTGTCCTGTTTCATGGACTATTACTAACTGTATTGGTGTCCCGGACTGATTTCCATGATTGACGAACCCCGAGTTGTGTTTAAGTGTCGGTCATCAACACCCGCAGTTTTGGCCGAATCTGACCCGTTTCATGGACTACTCACTGTTTTGGGGCCCAAGAGTGATTTCCACGATTGACGAACCCCGGGGTGCGTTTACTTGTCGGTCATAAACACTCGCAGTTTTGGCCGATTCTTGCCAGTTTCGTTTACTATTACTCACTGTTTTGGTGTCCCGGAGTGATTTCCACGATTGACGAACCCCGAGGTGCATTTACGTGTCGGTCATCAACACCCGCAGTTTTGGCCGATTCTGACCCATTTCGTGGACTATTACTCATTGTTTTGGGGTCCCGGAGTGATTTCCATGATTGACGAACCCAGGGGTGCGTTTACGTTTCGGTCATCAACAACCGCAGTTTTGGCTGATCCTGACCCATTTCATGGACAATTACTCACTGTTTTGGGGTCCCGGGCTTATTTCCATGATTGACGAACCCCGGGGTGTGTTTACGTGTCGGTCATCAACACTTGCAGTTTTGGCCGATTCTGGCCCGTTTCATGGACAATTACTCACTGTTTTGGGGTCCCGGACTTATTTCCACGATTGACGAACCCCGGGGAGCGTTTACGTGCCGGTCATAAATACTCGCAGTTTTGGCCGATTTTGGCCAGTTTCGTGGACTATTACTGACGGTTTTGGGGTCCTAGTGTGATTTCCACGATTGACGAACCTTGGGGTGCATTTACATGTCGGTTATCAACACTCGCAGTTTTGACCGATTTTGGCCTGTTTCATGGACTATTACTGAGTATTTTGGTGTCCCGGAATGATTTCCACGATTGACAAACCCCGAGGTGCGTTTACGTGTCGGTCATCAACACTCGCAGTTTTGACCGATTTTGTCCTGTTTCATGGACTATTACTAACTGTATTGGTGTCCCGGACTGATTTCCATGATTGACGAACCCCGAGTTGTGTTTAAGTGTCGGTCATCAACACCCGCAGTTTTGGCCGAATCTGACCCGTTTCATGGACTACTCACTGTTTTGGGGCCCAAGAGTGATTTCCACGATTGACGAACCCCGGGGTGCGTTTACTTGTCGGTCATAAACACTCGCAGTTTTGGCCGATTCTTGCCAGTTTCGTTTACTATTACTCACTGTTTTGGTGTCCCGGAGTGATTTCCACGATTGACGAACCCCGAGGTGCATTTACGTGTCGGTCATCAACACCCGCAGTTTTGGCCGATTCTGACCCATTTCGTGGACTATTACTCATTGTTTTGGGGTCCCGGAGTGATTTCCATGATTGACGAACCCAGGGGTGCGTTTACGTTTCGGTCATCAACAACCGCAGTTTTGGCTGATCCTGACCCATTTCATGGACAATTACTCACTGTTTTGGGGTCCCGGGCTTATTTCCATGATTGACGAACCCCGGGGTGTGTTTACGTGTCGGTCATCAACACTTGCAGTTTTGGCCGATTCTGGCCCGTTTCATGGACAATTACTCACTGTTTTGGGGTCCCGGACTTATTTCCACGATTGACGAACCCCGGGGAGCGTTTACGTGCCGGTCATAAATACTCGCAGTTTTGGCCGATTTTGGCCAGTTTCGTGGACTATTACTGACGGTTTTGGGGTCCTAGTGTGATTTCCACGATTGACGAACCTTGGGGTGCATTTACATGTCGGTTATCAACACTCGCAGTTTTGACCGATTTTGGCCTGTTTCATGGACTATTACTGAGTATTTTGGTGTCCCGGAATGATTTCCACGATTGACAAACCCCGAGGTGCGTTTACGTGTCGGTCATCAACACTCGCAGTTTTGACCGATTTTGTCCTGTTTCATGGACTATTACTAACTGTATTGGTGTCCCGGACTGATTTCCATGATTGACGAACCCCGAGTTGTGTTTAAGTGTCGGTCATCAACACCCGCAGTTTTGGCCGAATCTGACCCGTTTCATGGACTACTCACTGTTTTGGGGCCCAAGAGTGATTTCCACGATTGACGAACCCCGGGGTGCGTTTACTTGTCGGTCATAAACACTCGCAGTTTTGGCCGATTCTTGCCAGTTTCGTTTACTATTACTCACTGTTTTGGTGTCCCGGAGTGATTTCCACGATTGACGAACCCCGAGGTGCATTTACGTGTCGGTCATCAACACCCGCAGTTTTGGCCGATTCTGACCCATTTCGTGGACTATTACTCATTGTTTTGGGGTCCCGGAGTGATTTCCATGATTGACGAACCCAGGGGTGCGTTTACGTTTCGGTCATCAACAACCGCAGTTTTGGCTGATCCTGACCCATTTCATGGACAATTACTCACTGTTTTGGGGTCCCGGGCTTATTTCCATGATTGACGAACCCCGGGGTGTGTTTACGTGTCGGTCATCAACACTTGCAGTTTTGGCCGATTCTGGCCCGTTTCATGGACAATTACTCACTGTTTTGGGGTCCCGGACTTATTTCCACGATTGACGAACCCAGGGGAGCGTTTACGTGCCGGTCATAAATACCCGCAGTTTTGGCCGATTTTGGCCAGTTTCGTGGACTATTACTGACGGTTTTGGGGTCCTAGTGTGATTTCCACGATTGACGAACCTTGGGGTGCATTTACATGTCGGTTATCAACACTCGCAGTTTTGACCGATTTTGGCCTGTTTCATGGACTATTACTGAGTATTTTGGTGTCCCGGAATGATTTCCACGATTGACAAACCCCGAGGTGCGTTTACGTGTCGGTCATCAACACTCGCAGTTTTGACCGATTTTGTCCTGTTTCATGGACTATTACTAACTGTATTGGTGTCCCGGACTGATTTCCATGATTGACGAACCCCGAGTTGTGTTTAAGTGTCGGTCATCAACACCCGCAGTTTTGGCCGAATCTGACCCGTTTCATGGACTACTCACTGTTTTGGGGCCCAAGAGTGATTTCCACGATTGACGAACCCCGGGGTGCGTTTACTTGTCGGTCATAAACACTCGCAGTTTTGGCCGATTCTTGCCAGTTTCGTTTACTATTACTCACTGTTTTGGTGTCCCGGAGTGATTTCCACGATTGACGAACCCCGAGGTGCATTTACGTGTCGGTCATCAACACCCGCAGTTTTGGCCGATTCTGACCCATTTCGTGGACTATTACTCATTGTTTTGGGGTCCCGGAGTGATTTCCATGATTGACGAACCCAGGGGTGCGTTTACGTTTCGGTCATCAACAACCGCAGTTTTGGCTGATCCTGACCCATTTCATGGACAATTACTCACTGTTTTGGGGTCCCGGGCTTATTTCCATGATTGACGAACCCCGGGGTGTGTTTACGTGTCGGTCATCAACACTTGCAGTTTTGGCCGATTCTGGCCCGTTTCATGGACAATTACTCACTGTTTTGGGGTCCCGGACTTATTTCCACGATTGACGAACCCCGGGGAGCGTTTACGTGCCGGTCATAAATACTCGCAGTTTTGGCCGATTTTGGCCAGTTTCGTGGACTATTACTGACGGTTTTGGGGTCCTAGTGTGATTTCCACGATTGACGAACCTTGGGGTGCATTTACATGTCGGTTATCAACACTCGCAGTTTTGACCGATTTTGGCCTGTTTCATGGACTATTACTGAGTATTTTGGTGTCCCGGAATGATTTCCACGATTGACAAACCCCGAGGTGCGTTTACGTGTCGGTCATCAACACTCGCAGTTTTGACCGATTTTGTCCTGTTTCATGGACTATTACTAACTGTATTGGTGTCCCGGACTGATTTCCATGATTGACGAACCCCGAGTTGTGTTTAAGTGTCGGTCATCAACACCCGCAGTTTTGGCCGAATCTGACCCGTTTCATGGACTACTCACTGTTTTGGGGCCCAAGAGTGATTTCCACGATTGACGAACCCCGGGGTGCGTTTACTTGTCGGTCATAAACACTCGCAGTTTTGGCCGATTCTTGCCAGTTTCGTTTACTATTACTCACTGTTTTGGTGTCCCGGAGTGATTTCCACGATTGACGAACCCCGAGGTGCATTTACGTGTCGGTCATCAACACCCGCAGTTTTGGCCGATTCTGACCCATTTCGTGGACTATTACTCATTGTTTTGGGGTCCCGGAGTGATTTCCATGATTGACGAACCCAGGGGTGCGTTTACGTTTCGGTCATCAACAACCGCAGTTTTGGCTGATCCTGACCCATTTCATGGACAATTACTCACTGTTTTGGGGTCCCGGGCTTATTTCCATGATTGACGAACCCCGGGGTGTGTTTACGTGTCGGTCATCAACACTTGCAGTTTTGGCCGATTCTGGCCCGTTTCATGGACAATTACTCACTGTTTTGGGGTCCCGGACTTATTTCCACGATTGACGAACCCCGGGGAGCGTTTACGTGCTGGTCATAAATACTCGCAGTTTTGGCCGATTTTGGCCAGTTTCGTGGACTATTACTGACGGTTTTGGGGTCCTAGTGTGATTTCCACGATTGACGAACCTTGGGGTGCATTTACATGTCGGTTATCAACACTCGCAGTTTTGACCGATTTTGGCCTGTTTCATGGACTATTACTGAGTATTTTGGTGTCCCGGAATGATTTCCACGATTGACAAACCCCGAGGTGCGTTTACGTGTCGGTCATCAACACTCGCAGTTTTGACCGATTTTGTCCTGTTTCATGGACTATTACTAACTGTATTGGTGTCCCGGACTGATTTCCATGATTGACGAACCCCGAGTTGTGTTTAAGT
Organism: Aegilops umbellulata; assembly: GCA_032464435.1. Lineage (NCBI taxonomy): Eukaryota > Viridiplantae > Streptophyta > Magnoliopsida > Poales > Poaceae > Aegilops > Aegilops umbellulata. The sequence goes on along the minus strand of CP136057.1, from coordinate 235,063 downwards.
GTCGGTCATCAACACCCGCAGTTTTGGCCGAATCTGACCCGTTTCATGGACTACTCACTGTTTTGGGGCCCAAGAGTGATTTCCACGATTGACGAACCCCGGGGTGCGTTTACTTGTCGGTCATAAACACTCGCAGTTTTGGCCGATTCTTGCCAGTTTCGTTTACTATTACTCACTGTTTTGGTGTCCCGGAGTGATTTCCACGATTGACGAACCCCGAGGTGCATTTACGTGTCGGTCATCAACACCCGCAGTTTTGGCCGATTCTGACCCATTTCGTGGACTATTACTCATTGTTTTGGGGTCCCGGAGTGATTTCCATGATTGACGAACCCAGGGGTGCGTTTACGTTTCGGTCATCAACAACCGCAGTTTTGGCTGATCCTGACCCATTTCATGGACAATTACTCACTGTTTTGGGGTCCCGGGCTTATTTCCATGATTGACGAACCCCGGGGTGTGTTTACGTGTCGGTCATCAACACTTGCAGTTTTGGCCGATTCTGGCCCGTTTCATGGACAATTACTCACTGTTTTGGGGTCCCGGACTTATTTCCACGATTGACGAACCCCGGGGAGCGTTTACGTGCCGGTCATAAATACTCGCAGTTTTGGCCGATTTTGGCCAGTTTCGTGGACTATTACTGACGGTTTTGGGGTCCTAGTGTGATTTCCACGATTGACGAACCTTGGGGTGCATTTACATGTCGGTTATCAACACTCGCAGTTTTGACCGATTTTGGCCTGTTTCATGGACTATTACTGAGTATTTTGGTGTCCCGGAATGATTTCCACGATTGACAAACCCCGAGGTGCGTTTACGTGTCGGTCATCAACACTCGCAGTTTTGACGGATTTTGTCCTGTTTCATGGACTATTACTAACTGTATTGGTGTCCCGGACTGATTTCCATGATTGACGAACCCCGAGTTGTGTTTAAGTGTCGGTCATCAACACCCGCAGTTTTGGCCGAATCTGACCCGTTTCATGGACTACTCACTGTTTTGGGGCCCAAGAGTGATTTCCACGATTGACGAACCCCGGGGTGCGTTTACTTGTCGGTCATAAACACTCGCAGTTTTGGCCGATTCTTGCCAGTTTCGTTTACTATTACTCACTGTTTTGGTGTCCCGGAGTGATTTCCACGATTGACGAACCCCGAGGTGCATTTACGTGTCGGTCATCAACACCCGCAGTTTTGGCCGATTCTGACCCATTTCGTGGACTATTACTCATTGTTTTGGGGTCCCGGAGTGATTTCCATGATTGACGAACCCAGGGGTGCGTTTACGTTTCGGTCATCAACAACCGCAGTTTTGGCTGATCCTGACCCATTTCATGGACAATTACTCACTGTTTTGGGGTCCCGGGCTTATTTCCATGATTGACGAACCCCGGGGTGTGTTTACGTGTCGGTCATCAACACTTGCAGTTTTGGCCGATTCTGGCCCGTTTCATGGACAATTACTCACTGTTTTGGGGTCCCGGACTTATTTCCACGATTGACGAACCCCGGGGAGCGTTTACGTGCTGGTCATAAATACTCGCAGTTTTGGCCGATTTTGGCCAGTTTCGTGGACTATTACTGACGGTTTTGGGGTCCTAGTGTGATTTCCACGATTGACGAACCTTGGGGTGCATTTACATGTCGGTTATCAACACTCGCAGTTTTGACCGATTTTGGCCTGTTTCATGGACTATTACTGAGTATTTTGGTGTCCCGGAATGATTTCCACGATTGACAAACCCCGAGGTGCGTTTACGTGTCGGTCATCAACACTCGCAGTTTTGACCGATTTTGTCCTGTTTCATGGACTATTACTAACTGTATTGGTGTCCCGGACTGATTTCCATGATTGACGAACCCCGAGTTGTGTTTAAGTGTCGGTCATCAACACCCGCAGTTTTGGCCGAATCTGACCCGTTTCATGGACTACTCACTGTTTTGGGGCCCAAGAGTGATTTCCACGATTGACGAACCCCGGGGTGCGTTTACTTGTCGGTCATAAACACTCGCAGTTTTGGCCGATTCTTGCCAGTTTCGTTTACTATTACTCACTGTTTTGGTGTCCCGGAGTGATTTCCACGATTGACGAACCCCGAGGTGCATTTACGTGTCGGTCATCAACACCCGCAGTTTTGGCCGATTCTGACCCATTTCGTGGACTATTACTCATTGTTTTGGGGTCCCGGAGTGATTTCCATGATTGACGAACCCAGGGGTGCGTTTACGTTTCGGTCATCAACAACCGCAGTTTTGGCTGATCCTGACCCATTTCATGGACAATTACTCACTGTTTTGGGGTCCCGGGCTTATTTCCATGATTGACGAACCCCGGGGTGTGTTTACGTGTCGGTCATCAACACTTGCAGTTTTGGCCGATTCTGGCCCGTTTCATGGACAATTACTCACTGTTTTGGGGTCCCGGACTTATTTCCACGATTGACGAACCCCGGGGAGCGTTTACGTGCCGGTCATAAATACTCGCAGTTTTGGCCGATTTTGGCCAGTTTCGTGGACTATTACTGACGGTTTTGGGGTCCTAGTGTGATTTCCACGATTGACGAACCTTGGGGTGCATTTACATGTCGGTTATCAACACTCGCAGTTTTGACCGATTTTGGCCTGTTTCATGGACTATTACTGAGTATTTTGGTGTCCCGGAATGATTTCCACGATTGACAAACCCCGAGGTGCGTTTACGTGTCGGTCATCAACACTCGCAGTTTTGACGGATTTTGTCCTGTTTCATGGACTATTACTAACTGTATTGGTGTCCCGGACTGATTTCCATGATTGACGAACCCCGAGTTGTGTTTAAGTGTCGGTCATCAACACCCGCAGTTTTGGCCGAATCTGACCCGTTTCATGGACTACTCACTGTTTTGGGGCCCAAGAGTGATTTCCACGATTGACGAACCCCGGGGTGCGTTTACTTGTCGGTCATAAACACTCGCAGTTTTGGCCGATTCTTGCCAGTTTCGTTTACTATTACTCACTGTTTTGGTGTCCCGGAGTGATTTCCACGATTGACGAACCCCGAGGTGCATTTACGTGTCGGTCATCAACACCCGCAGTTTTGGCCGATTCTGACCCATTTCGTGGACAGGGGTGATTTGGGGTCCCGGAGTGATTTCCATGATTGACGAACCCAGGGGTGCGTTTACGTTTCGGTCATCAACAACCGCAGTTTTGGCTGATCCTGACCCATTTCATGGACAATTACTCACTGTTTTGGGGTCCCGGGCTTATTTCCATGATTGACGAACCCCGGGGTGTGTTTACGTGTCGGTCATCAACACTTGCAGTTTTGGCCGATTCTGGCCCGTTTCATGGACAATTACTCACTGTTTTGGGGTCCCGGACTTATTTCCACGATTGACGAACCCCGGGGAGCGTTTACGTGCCGGTCATAAATACTCGCAGTTTTGGCCGATTTTGGCCAGTTTCGTGGACTATTACTGACGGTTTTGGGGTCCTAGTGTGATTTCCACGATTGACGAACCTTGGGGTGCATTTACATGTCGGTTATCAACACTCGCAGTTTTGACCGATTTTGGCCTGTTTCATGGACTATTACTGAGTATTTTGGTGTCCCGGAATGATTTCCACGATTGACAAACCCCGAGGTGCGTTTACGTGTCGGTCATCAACACTCGCAGTTTTGACCGATTTTGTCCTGTTTCATGGACTATTACTAACTGTATTGGTGTCCCGGACTGATTTCCATGATTGACGAACCCCGAGTTGTGTTTAAGTGTCGGTCATCAACACCCGCAGTTTTGGCCGAATCTGACCCGTTTCATGGACTACTCACTGTTTTGGGGCCCAAGAGTGATTTCCACGATTGACGAACCCCGGGGTGCGTTTACTTGTCGGTCATAAACACTCGCAGTTTTGGCCGATTCTTGCCAGTTTCGTTTACTATTACTCACTGTTTTGGTGTCCCGGAGTGATTTCCACGATTGACGAACCCCGAGGTGCATTTACGTGTCGGTCATCAACACCCGCAGTTTTGGCCGATTCTGACCCATTTCGTGGACTATTACTCATTGTTTTGGGGTCCCGGAGTGATTTCCATGATTGACGAACCCAGGGGTGCGTTTACGTTTCGGTCATCAACAACCGCAGTTTTGGCTGATCCTGACCCATTTCATGGACAATTACTCACTGTTTTGGGGTCCCGGGCTTATTTCCATGATTGACGAACCCCGGGGTGTGTTTACGTGTCGGTCATCAACACTTGCAGTTTTGGCCGATTCTGGCCCGTTTCATGGACAATTACTCACTGTTTTGGGGTCCCGGACTTATTTCCACGATTGACGAACCCCGGGGAGCGTTTACGTGCCGGTCATAAATACTCGCAGTTTTGGCCGATTTTGGCCAGTTTCGTGGACTATTACTGACGGTTTTGGGGTCCTAGTGTGATTTCCACGATTGACGAACCTTGGGGTGCATTTACATGTCGGTTATCAACACTCGCAGTTTTGACCGATTTTGGCCTGTTTCATGGACTATTACTGAGTATTTTGGTGTCCCGGAATGATTTCCACGATTGACAAACCCCGAGGTGCGTTTACGTGTCGGTCATCAACACTCGCAGTTTTGACCGATTTTGTCCTGTTTCATGGACTATTACTAACTGTATTGGTGTCCCGGACTGATTTCCATGATTGACGAACCCCGAGTTGTGTTTAAGTGTCGGTCATCAACACCCGCAGTTTTGGCCGAATCTGACCCGTTTCATGGACTACTCACTGTTTTGGGGCCCAAGAGTGATTTCCACGATTGACGAACCCCGGGGTGCGTTTACTTGTCGGTCATAAACACTCGCAGTTTTGGCCGATTCTTGCCAGTTTCGTTTACTATTACTCACTGTTTTGGTGTCCCGGAGTGATTTCCACGATTGACGAACCCCGAGGTGCATTTACGTGTCGGTCATCAACACCCGCAGTTTTGGCCGATTCTGACCCATTTCGTGGACTATTACTCATTGTTTTGGGGTCCCGGAGTGATTTCCATGATTGACGAACCCAGGGGTGCGTTTACGTTTCGGTCATCAACAACCGCAGTTTTGGATGATCCTGACCCATTTCATGGACAATTACTCACTGTTTTGGGGTCCCGGGCTTATTTCCATGATTGACGAACCCCGGGGTGTGTTTACGTGTCGGTCATCAACACTTGCAGTTTTGGCCGATTCTGGCCCGTTTCATGGACAATTACTCACTGTTTTGGGGTCCCGGACTTATTTCCACGATTGACGAACCCCGGGGAGCGTTTACGTGCCGGTCATAAATACTCGCAGTTTTGGCCGATTTTGGCCAGTTTCGTGGACTATTACTGACGGTTTTGGGGTCCTAGTGTGATTTCCACGATTGACGAACCTTGGGGTGCATTTACATGTCGGTTATCAACACTCGCAGTTTTGACCGATTTTGGCCTGTTTCATGGACTATTACTGAGTATTTTGGTGTCCCGGAATGATTTCCACGATTGACAAACCCCGAGGTGCGTTTACGTGTCGGTCATCAACACTCGCAGTTTTGACCGATTTTGTCCTGTTTCATGGACTATTACTAACTGTATTGGTGTCCCGGACTGATTTCCATGATTGACGAACCCCGAGTTGTGTTTAAGTGTCGGTCATCAACACCCGCAGTTTTGGCCGAATCTGACCCGTTTCATGGACTACTCACTGTTTTGGGGCCCAAGAGTGATTTCCACGATTGACGAACCCCGGGGTGCGTTTACTTGTCGGTCATAAACACTCGCAGTTTTGGCCGATTCTTGCCAGTTTCGTTTACTATTACTCACTGTTTTGGTGTCCCGGAGTGATTTCCACGATTGACGAACCCCGAGGTGCATTTACGTGTCGGTCATCAACACCCGCAGTTTTGGCCGATTCTGACCCATTTCGTGGACTATTACTCATTGTTTTGGGGTCCCGGAGTGATTTCCATGATTGACGAACCCAGGGGTGCGTTTACGTTTCGGTCATCAACAACCGCAGTTTTGGATGATCCTGACCCATTTCATGGACAATTACTCACTGTTTTGGGGTCCCGGGCTTATTTCCATGATTGACGAACCCCGGGGTGTGTTTACGTGTCGGTCATCAACACTTGCAGTTTTGGCCGATTCTGGCCCGTTTCATGGACAATTACTCACTGTTTTGGGGTCCCGGACTTATTTCCACGATTGACGAACCCCGGGGAGCGTTTACGTGCCGGTCATAAATACTCGCAGTTTTGGCCGATTTTGGCCAGTTTCGTGGACTATTACTGACGGTTTTGGGGTCCTAGTGTGATTTCCACGATTGACGAACCTTGGGGTGCATTTACATGTCGGTTATCAACACTCGCAGTTTTGACCGATTTTGGCCTGTTTCATGGACTATTACTGAGTATTTTGGTGTCCCGGAATGATTTCCACGATTGACAAACCCCGAGGTGCGTTTACGTGTCGGTCATCAACACTCGCAGTTTTGACCGATTTTGTCCTGTTTCATGGACTATTACTAACTGTATTGGTGTCCCGGACTGATTTCCATGATTGACGAACCCCGAGTTGTGTTTAAGTGTCGGTCATCAACACCCGCAGTTTTGGCCGAATCTGACCCGTTTCATGGACTACTCACTGTTTTGGGGCCCAAGAGTGATTTCCACGATTGACGAACCCCGGGGTGCGTTTACTTGTCGGTCATAAACACTCGCAGTTTTGGCCGATTCTTGCCAGTTTCGTTTACTATTACTCACTGTTTTGGTGTCCCGGAGTGATTTCCACGATTGACGAACCCCGAGGTGCATTTACGTGTCGGTCATCAACACCCGCAGTTTTGGCCGATTCTGACCCATTTCGTGGACAGGGGTGATTTGGGGTCCCGGAGTGATTTCCATGATTGACGAACCCAGGGGTGCGTTTACGTTTCGGTCATCAACAACCGCAGTTTTGGCTGATCCTGACCCATTTCATGGACAATTACTCACTGTTTTGGGGTCCCGGGCTTATTTCCATGATTGACGAACCCCGGGGTGTGTTTACGTGTCGGTCATCAACACTTGCAGTTTTGGCCGATTCTGGCCCGTTTCATGGACAATTACTCACTGTTTTGGGGTCCCGGACTTATTTCCACGATTGACGAACCCCGGGGAGCGTTTACGTGCCGGTCATAAATACTCGCAGTTTTGGCCGATTTTGGCCAGTTTCGTGGACTATTACTGACGGTTTTGGGGTCCTAGTGTGATTTCCACGATTGACGAACCTTGGGGTGCATTTACATGTCGGTTATCAACACTCGCAGTTTTGACCGATTTTGGCCTGTTTCATGGACTATTACTGAGTATTTTGGTGTCCCGGAATGATTTCCACGATTGACAAACCCCGAGGTGCGTTTACGTGTCGGTCATCAACACTCGCAGTTTTGACCGATTTTGTCCTGTTTCATGGACTATTACTAACTGTATTGGTGTCCCGGACTGATTTCCATGATTGACGAACCCCGAGTTGTGTTTAAGTGTCGGTCATCAACACCCGCAGTTTTGGCCGAATCTGACCCGTTTCATGGACTACTCACTGTTTTGGGGCCCAAGAGTGATTTCCACGATTGACGAACCCCGGGGTGCGTTTACTTGTCGGTCATAAACACTCGCAGTTTTGGCCGATTCTTGCCAGTTTCGTTTACTATTACTCACTGTTTTGGTGTCCCGGAGTGATTTCCACGATTGACGAACCCCGAGGTGCATTTACGTGTCGGTCATCAACACCCGCAGTTTTGGCCGATTCTGACCCATTTCGTGGACTATTACTCATTGTTTTGGGGTCCCGGAGTGATTTCCATGATTGACGAACCCAGGGGTGCGTTTACGTTTCGGTCATCAACAACCGCAGTTTTGGATGATCCTGACCCATTTCATGGACAATTACTCACTGTTTTGGGGTCCCGGGCTTATTTCCATGATTGACGAACCCCGGGGTGTGTTTACGTGTCGGTCATCAACACTTGCAGTTTTGGCCGATTCTGGCCCGTTTCATGGACAATTACTCACTGTTTTGGGGTCCCGGACTTATTTCCACGATTGACGAACCCCGGGGAGCGTTTACGTGCCGGTCATAAATACTCGCAGTTTTGGCCGATTTTGGCCAGTTTCGTGGACTATTACTGACGGTTTTGGGGTCCTAGTGTGATTTCCACGATTGACGAACCTTGGGGTGCATTTACATGTCGGTTATCAACACTCGCAGTTTTGACCGATTTTGGCCTGTTTCATGGACTATTACTGAGTATTTTGGTGTCCCGGAATGATTTCCACGATTGACAAACCCCGAGGTGCGTTTACGTGTCGGTCATCAACACTCGCAGTTTTGACCGATTTTGTCCTGTTTCATGGACTATTACTAACTGTATTGGTGTCCCGGACTGATTTCCATGATTGACGAACCCCGAGTTGTGTTTAAGTGTCGGTCATCAACACCCGCAGTTTTGGCCGAATCTGACCCGTTTCATGGACTACTCACTGTTTTGGGGCCCAAGAGTGATTTCCACGATTGACGAACCCCGGGGTGCGTTTACTTGTCGGTCATAAACACTCGCAGTTTTGGCCGATTCTTGCCAGTTTCGTTTACTATTACTCACTGTTTTGGTGTCCCGGAGTGATTTCCACGATTGACGAACCCCGAGGTGCATTTACGTGTCGGTCATCAACACCCGCAGTTTTGGCCGATTCTGACCCATTTCGTGGACAGGGGTGATTTGGGGTCCCGGAGTGATTTCCATGATTGACGAACCCAGGGGTGCGTTTACGTTTCGGTCATCAACAACCGCAGTTTTGGCTGATCCTGACCCATTTCATGGACAATTACTCACTGTTTTGGGGTCCCGGGCTTATTTCCATGATTGACGAACCCCGGGGTGTGTTTACGTGTCGGTCATCAACACTTGCAGTTTTGGCCGATTCTGGCCCGTTTCATGGACAATTACTCACTGTTTTGGGGTCCCGGACTTATTTCCACGATTGACGAACCCCGGGGAGCGTTTACGTGCCGGTCATAAATACTCGCAGTTTTGGCCGATTTTGGCCAGTTTCGTGGACTATTACTGACGGTTTTGGGGTCCTAGTGTGATTTCCACGATTGACGAACCTTGGGGTGCATTTACATGTCGGTTATCAACACTCGCAGTTTTGACCGATTTTGGCCTGTTTCATGGACTATTACTGAGTATTTTGGTGTCCCGGAATGATTTCCACGATTGACAAACCCCGAGGTGCGTTTACGTGTCGGTCATCAACACTCGCAGTTTTGACCGATTTTGTCCTGTTTCATGGACTATTACTAACTGTATTGGTGTCCCGGACTGATTTCCATGATTGACGAACCCCGAGTTGTGTTTAAGTGTCGGTCATCAACACCCGCAGTTTTGGCCGAATCTGACCCGTTTCATGGACTACTCACTGTTTTGGGGCCCAAGAGTGATTTCCACGATTGACGAACCCCGGGGTGCGTTTACTTGTCGGTCATAAACACTCGCAGTTTTGGCCGATTCTTGCCAGTTTCGTTTACTATTACTCACTGTTTTGGTGTCCCGGAGTGATTTCCACGATTGACGAACCCCGAGGTGCATTTACGTGTCGGTCATCAACACCCGCAGTTTTGGCCGATTCTGACCCATTTCGTGGACTATTACTCATTGTTTTGGGGTCCCGGAGTGATTTCCATGATTGACGAACCCAGGGGTGCGTTTACGTTTCGGTCATCAACAACCGCAGTTTTGGCTGATCCTGACCCATTTCATGGACAATTACTCACTGTTTTGGGGTCCCGGGCTTATTTCCATGATTGACGAACCCCGGGGTGTGTTTACGTGTCGGTCATCAACACTTGCAGTTTTGGCCGATTCTGGCCCGTTTCATGGACAATTACTCACTGTTTTGGGGTCCCGGACTTATTTCCACGATTGACGAACCCCGGGGAGCGTTTACGTGCCGGTCATAAATACTCGCAGTTTTGGCCGATTTTGGCCAGTTTCGTGGACTATTACTGACGGTTTTGGGGTCCTAGTGTGATTTCCACGATTGACGAACCTTGGGGTGCATTTACATGTCGGTTATCAACACTCGCAGTTTTGACCGATTTTGGCCTGTTTCATGGACTATTACTGAGTATTTTGGTGTCCCGGAATGATTTCCACGATTGACAAACCCCGAGGTGCGTTTACGTGTCGGTCATCAACACTCGCAGTTTTGACCGATTTTGTCCTGTTTCATGGACTATTACTAACTGTATTGGTGTCCCGGACTGATTTCCATGATTGACGAACCCCGAGTTGTGTTTAAGTGTCGGTCATCAACACCCGCAGTTTTGGCCGAATCTGACCCGTTTCATGGACTACTCACTGTTTTGGGGCCCAAGAGTGATTTCCACGATTGACGAACCCCGGGGTGCGTTTACTTGTCGGTCATAAACACTCGCAGTTTTGGCCGATTCTTGCCAGTTTCGTTTACTATTACTCACTGTTTTGGTGTCCCGGAGTGATTTCCACGATTGACGAACCCCGAGGTGCATTTACGTGTCGGTCATCAACACCCGCAGTTTTGGCCGATTCTGACCCATTTCGTGGACTATTACTCATTGTTTTGGGGTCCCGGAGTGATTTCCATGATTGACGAACCCAGGGGTGCGTTTACGTTTCGGTCATCAACAACCGCAGTTTTGGCTGATCCTGACCCATTTCATGGACAATTACTCACTGTTTTGGGGTCCCGGGCTTATTTCCATGATTGACGAACCCCGGGGTGTGTTTACGTGTCGGTCATCAACACTTGCAGTTTTGGCCGATTCTGGCCCGTTTCATGGACAATTACTCACTGTTTTGGGGTCCCGGACTTATTTCCACGATTGACGAACCCCGGGGAGCGTTTACGTGCCGGTCATAAATACTCGCAGTTTTGGCCGATTTTGGCCAGTTTCGTGGACTATTACTGACGGTTTTGGGGTCCTAGTGTGATTTCCACGATTGACGAACCTTGGGGTGCATTTACATGTCGGTTATCAACACTCGCAGTTTTGACCGATTTTGGCCTGTTTCATGGACTATTACTGAGTATTTTGGTGTCCCGGAATGATTTCCACGATTGACAAACCCCGAGGTGCGTTTACGTGTCGGTCATCAACACTCGCAGTTTGGACCGATTTTGTCCTGTTTCATGGACTATTACTAACTGTATTGGTGTCCCGGACTGATTTCCATGATTGACGAACCCCGAGTTGTGTTTAAGTGTCGGTCATCAACACCCGCAGTTTTGGCCGAATCTGACCCGTTTCATGGACTACTCACTGTTTTGGGGCCCAAGAGTGATTTCCACGATTGACGAACCCCGGGGTGCGTTTACTTGTCGGTCATAAACACTCGCAGTTTTGGCCGATTCTTGCCAGTTTCGTTTACTATTACTCACTGTTTTGGTGTCCCGGAGTGATTTCCACGATTGACGAACCCCGAGGTGCATTTACGTGTCGGTCATCAACACCCGCAGTTTTGGCCGATTCTGACCCATTTCGTGGACTATTACTCATTGTTTTGGGGTCCCGGAGTGATTTCCATGATTGACGAACCCAGGGGTGCGTTTACGTTTCGGTCATCAACAACCGCAGTTTTGGCTGATCCTGACCCATTTCATGGACAATTACTCACTGTTTTGGGGTCCCGGGCTTATTTCCATGATTGACGAACCCCGGGGTGTGTTTACGTGTCGGTCATCAACACTTGCAGTTTTGGCCGATTCTGGCCCGTTTCATGGACAATTACTCACTGTTTTGGGGTCCCGGACTTATTTCCACGATTGACGAACCCCGGGGAGCGTTTACGTGCCGGTCATAAATACTCGCAGTTTTGGCCGATTTTGGCCAGTTTCGTGGACTATTACTGACGGTTTTGGGGTCCTAGTGTGATTTCCACGATTGACGAACCTTGGGGTGCATTTACATGTCGGTTATCAACACTCGCAGTTTTGACCGATTTTGGCCTGTTTCATGGACTATTACTGAGTATTTTGGTGTCCCGGAATGATTTCCACGATTGACAAACCCCGAGGTGCGTTTACGTGTCGGTCATCAACACTCGCAGTTTTGACCGATTTTGTCCTGTTTCATGGACTATTACTAACTGTATTGGTGTCCCGGACTGATTTCCATGATTGACGAACCCCGAGTTGTGTTTAAGTGTCGGTCATCAACACCCGCAGTTTTGGCCGAATCTGACCCGTTTCATGGACTACTCACTGTTTTGGGGCCCAAGAGTGATTTCCACGATTGACGAACCCCGGGGTGCGTTTACTTGTCGGTCATAAACACTCGCAGTTTTGGCCGATTCTTGCCAGTTTCGTTTACTATTACTCACTGTTTTGGTGTCCCGGAGTGATTTCCACGATTGACGAACCCCGAGGTGCATTTACGTGTCGGTCATCAACACCCGCAGTTTTGGCCGATTCTGACCCATTTCGTGGACAGGGGTGATTTGGGGTCCCGGAGTGATTTCCATGATTGACGAACCCAGGGGTGCGTTTACGTTTCGGTCATCAACAACCGCAGTTTTGGCTGATCCTGACCCATTTCATGGACAATTACTCACTGTTTTGGGGTCCCGGGCTTATTTCCATGATTGACGAACCCCGGGGTGTGTTTACGTGTCGGTCATCAACACTTGCAGTTTTGGCCGATTCTGGCCCGTTTCATGGACAATTACTCACTGTTTTGGGGTCCCGGACTTATTTCCACGATTGACGAACCAAGGGGAGCGTTTACGTGCCGGTCATAAATACTCGCAGTTTTGGCCGATTTTGGCCAGTTTCGTGGACTATTACTGACGGTTTTGGGGTCCTAGTGTGATTTCCACGATTGACGAACCTTGGGGTGCATTTACATGTCGGTTATCAACACTCGCAGTTTTGACCGATTTTGGCCTGTTTCATGGACTATTACTGAGTATTTTGGTGTCCCGGAATGATTTCCACGATTGACAAACCCCGAGGTGCGTTTACGTGTCGGTCATCAACACTCGCAGTTTTGACCGATTTTGTCCTGTTTCATGGACTATTACTAACCGTATTGGTGTCCCGGACTGATTTCCATGATTGACGAACCCCGAGTTGTGTTTAAGTGTCGGTCATCAACACCCGCAGTTTTGGCCGAATCTGACCCGTTTCATGGACTACTCACTGTTTTGGGGCCCAAGAGTGATTTCCACGATTGACGAACCCCGGGGTGCGTTTACTTGTCGGTCATAAACACTCGCAGTTTTGGCCGATTCTTGCCAGTTTCGTTTACTATTACTCACTGTTTTGGTGTCCCGGAGTGATTTCCACGATTGACGAACCCCGAGGTGCATTTACGTGTCGGTCATCAACACCCGCAGTTTTGGCCGATTCTGACCCATTTCGTGGACAGGGGTGATTTGGGGTCCCGGAGTGATTTCCATGATTGACGAACCCAGGGGTGCGTTTACGTTTCGGTCATCAACAACCGCAGTTTTGGCTGATCCTGACCCATTTCATGGACAATTACTCACTGTTTTGGGGTCCCGGGCTTATTTCCATGATTGACGAACCCCGGGGTGTGTTTACGTGTCGGTCATCAACACTTGCAGTTTTGGCCGATTCTGGCCCGTTTCATGGACAATTACTCACTGTTTTGGGGTCCCGGACTTATTTCCACGATTGACGAACCCCGGGGAGCGTTTACGTGCCGGTCATAAATACTCGCAGTTTTGGCCGATTTTGGCCAGTTTCGTGGACTATTACTGACGGTTTTGGGGTCCTAGTGTGATTTCCACGATTGACGAACCTTGGGGTGCATTTACATGTCGGTTATCAACACTCGCAGTTTTGACCGATTTTGGCCTGTTTCATGGACTATTACTGAGTATTTTGGTGTCCCGGAATGATTTCCACGATTGACAAACCCCGAGGTGCGTTTACGTGTCGGTCATCAACACTCGCAGTTTTGACCGATTTTGTCCTGTTTCATGGACTATTACTAACTGTATTGGTGTCCCGGACTGATTTCCATGATTGACGAACCCCGAGTTGTGTTTAAGTGTCGGTCATCAACACCCGCAGTTTTGGCCGAATCTGACCCGTTTCATGGACTACTCACTGTTTTGGGGCCCAAGAGTGATTTCCACGATTGACGAACCCCGGGGTGCGTTTACTTGTCGGTCATAAACACTCGCAGTTTTGGCCGATTCTTGCCAGTTTCGTTTACTATTACTCACTGTTTTGGTGTCCCGGAGTGATTTCCACGATTGACGAACCCCGAGGTGCATTTACGTGTCGGTCATCAACACCCGCAGTTTTGGCCGATTCTGACCCATTTCGTGGACTATTACTCATTGTTTTGGGGTCCCGGAGTGATTTCCATGATTGACGAACCCAGGGGTGCGTTTACGTTTCGGTCATCAACAACCGCAGTTTTGGCTGATCCTGACCCATTTCATGGACAATTACTCACTGTTTTGGGGTCCCGGGCTTATTTCCATGATTGACGAACCCCGGGGTGTGTTTACGTGTCGGTCATCAACACTTGCAGTTTTGGCCGATTCTGGCCCGTTTCATGGACAATTACTCACTGTTTTGGGGTCCCGGACTTATTTCCACGATTGACGAACCCCGGGGAGCGTTTACGTGCCGGTCATAAATACTCGCAGTTTTGGCCGATTTTGGCCAGTTTCGTGGACTATTACTGACGGTTTTGGGGTCCTAGTGTGATTTCCACGATTGACGAACCTTGGGGTGCATTTACATGTCGGTTATCAACACTCGCAGTTTTGACCGATTTTGGCCTGTTTCATGGACTATTACTGAGTATTTTGGTGTCCCGGAATGATTTCCACGATTGACAAACCCCGAGGTGCGTTTACGTGTCGGTCATCAACACTCGCAGTTTTGACCGATTTTGTCCTGTTTCATGGACTATTACTAACTGTATTGGTGTCCCGGACTGATTTCCATGATTGACGAACCCCGAGTTGTGTTTAAGTGTCGGTCATCAACACCCGCAGTTTTGGCCGAATCTGACCCGTTTCATGGACTACTCACTGTTTTGGGGCCCAAGAGTGATTTCCACGATTGACGAACCCCGGGGTGCGTTTACTTGTCGGTCATAAACACTCGCAGTTTTGGCCGATTCTTGCCAGTTTCGTTTACTATTACTCACTGTTTTGGTGTCCCGGAGTGATTTCCACGATTGACGAACCCCGAGGTGCATTTACGTGTCGGTCATCAACACCCGCAGTTTTGGCCGATTCTGACCCATTTCGTGGACTATTACTCATTGTTTTGGGGTCCCGGAGTGATTTCCATGATTGACGAACCCAGGGGTGCGTTTACGTTTCGGTCATCAACAACCGCAGTTTTGGCTGATCCTGACCCATTTCATGGACAATTACTCACTGTTTTGGGGTCCCGGGCTTATTTCCATGATTGACGAACCCCGGGGTGTGTTTACGTGTCGGTCATCAACACTTGCAGTTTTGGCCGATTCTGGCCCGTTTCATGGACAATTACTCACTGTTTTGGGGTCCCGGACTTATTTCCACGATTGACGAACCCCGGGGAGCGTTTACGTGCCGGTCATAAATACTCGCAGTTTTGGCCGATTTTGGCCAGTTTCGTGGACTATTACTGACGGTTTTGGGGTCCTAGTGTGATTTCCACGATTGACGAACCTTGGGGTGCATTTACATGTCGGTTATCAACACTCGCAGTTTTGACCGATTTTGGCCTGTTTCATGGACTATTACTGAGTATTTTGGTGTCCCGGAATGATTTCCACGATTGACAAACCCCGAGGTGCGTTTACGTGTCGGTCATCAACACTCGCAGTTTTGACCGATTTTGTCCTGTTTCATGGACTATTACTAACTGTATTGGTGTCCCGGACTGATTTCCATGATTGACGAACCCCGAGTTGTGTTTAAGTGTCGGTCATCAACACCCGCAGTTTTGGCCGAATCTGACCCGTTTCATGGACTACTCACTGTTTTGGGGCCCAAGAGTGATTTCCACGATTGACGAACCCCGGGGTGCGTTTACTTGTCGGTCATAAACACTCGCAGTTTTGGCCGATTCTTGCCAGTTTCGTTTACTATTACTCACTGTTTTGGTGTCCCGGAGTGATTTCCACGATTGACGAACCCCGAGGTGCATTTACGTGTCGGTCATCAACACCCGCAGTTTTGGCCAATTCTGACCCATTTCGTGGACTATTACTCATTGTTTTGGGGTCCCGGAGTGATTTCCATGATTGACGAACCCAGGGGTGCGTTTACGTTTCGGTCATCAACAACCGCAGTTTTGGCTGATCCTGACCCATTTCATGGACAATTACTCACTGTTTTGGGGTCCCGGGCTTATTTCCATGATTGACGAACCCCGGGGTGTGTTTACGTGTCGGTCATCAACACTTGCAGTTTTGGCCGATTCTGGCCCGTTTCATGGACAATTACTCACTGTTTTGGGGTCCCGGACTTATTTCCACGATTGACGAACCCCGGGGAGCGTTTACGTGCCGGTCATAAATACTCGCAGTTTTGGCCGATTTTGGCCAGTTTCGTGGACTATTACTGACGGTTTTGGGGTCCTAGTGTGATTTCCACGATTGACGAACCTTGGGGTGCATTTACATGTCGGTTATCAACACTCGCAGTTTTGACCGATTTTGGCCTGTTTCATGGACTATTACTGAGTATTTTGGTGTCCCGGAATGATTTCCACGATTGACAAACCCCGAGGTGCGTTTACGTGTCGGTCATCAACACTCGCAGTTTTGACCAATTTTGTCCTGTTTCATGGACTATTACTAACTGTATTGGTGTCCCGGACTGATTTCCATGATTGACGAACCCCGAGTTGTGTTTAAGTGTCGGTCATCAACACCCGCAGTTTTGGCCGAATCTGACCCGTTTCATGGACTACTCACTGTTTTGGGGCCCAAGAGTGATTTCCACGATTGACGAACCCCGGGGTGCGTTTACTTGTCGGTCATAAACACTCGCAGTTTTGGCCGATTCTTGCCAGTTTCGTTTACTATTACTCACTGTTTTGGTGTCCCGGAGTGATTTCCACGATTGACGAACCCCGAGGTGCATTTACGTGTCGGTCATCAACACCCGCAGTTTTGGCCGATTCTGACCCATTTCGTGGACTATTACTCATTGTTTTGGGGTCCCGGAGTGATTTCCATGATTGACGAACCCAGGGGTGCGTTTACGTTTCGGTCATCAACAACCGCAGTTTTGGCTGATCCTGACCCATTTCATGGACAATTACTCACTGTTTTGGGGTCCCGGGCTTATTTCCATGATTGACGAACCCCGGGGTGTGTTTACGTGTCGGTCATCAACACTTGCAGTTTTGGCCGATTCTGGCCCGTTTCATGGACAATTACTCACTGTTTTGGGGTCCCGGACTTATTTCCACGATTGACGAACCCCGGGGAGCGTTTACGTGCCGGTCATAAATACTCGCAGTTTTGGCCGATTTTGGCCAGTTTCGTGGACTATTACTGACGGTTTTGGGGTCCTAGTGTGATTTCCACGATTGACGAACCTTGGGGTGCATTTACATGTCGGTTATCAACACTCGCAGTTTTGACCGATTTTGGCCTGTTTCATGGACTATTACTGAGTATTTTGGTGTCCCGGAATGATTTCCACGATTGACAAACCCCGAGGTGCGTTTACGTGTCGGTCATCAACACTCGCAGTTTTGACCAATTTTGTCCTGTTTCATGGACTATTACTAACTGTATTGGTGTCCCGGACTGATTTCCATGATTGACGAACCCCGAGTTGTGTTTAAGTGTCGGTCATCAACACCCGCAGTTTTGGCCGAATCTGACCCGTTTCATGGACTACTCACTGTTTTGGGGCCCAAGAGTGATTTCCACGATTGACGAACCCCGGGGTGCGTTTACTTGTCGGTCATAAACACTCGCAGTTTTGGCCGATTCTTGCCAGTTTCGTTTACTATTACTCACTGTTTTGGTGTCCCGGAGTGATTTCCACGATTGACGAACCCCGAGGTGCATTTACGTGTCGGTCATCAACACCCGCAGTTTTGGCCGATTCTGACCCATTTCGTGGACTATTACTCATTGTTTTGGGGTCCCGGAGTGATTTCCATGATTGACGAACCCAGGGGTGCGTTTACGTTTCGGTCATCAACAACCGCAGTTTTGGCTGATCCTGACCCATTTCATGGACAATTACTCACTGTTTTGGGGTCCCGGGCTTATTTCCATGATTGACGAACCCCGGGGTGTGTTTACGTGTCGGTCATCAACACTTGCAGTTTTGGCCGATTCTGGCCCGTTTCATGGACAATTACTCACTGTTTTGGGGTCCCGGACTTATTTCCACGATTGACGAACCCCGGGGAGCGTTTACGTGCCGGTCATAAATACTCGCAGTTTTGGCCGATTTTGGCCAGTTTCGTGGACTATTACTGACGGTTTTGGGGTCCTAGTGTGATTTCCACGATTGACGAACCTTGGGGTGCATTTACATGTCGGTTATCAACACTCGCAGTTTTGACCGATTTTGGCCTGTTTCATGGACTATTACTGAGTATTTTGGTGTCCCGGAATGATTTCCACGATTGACAAACCCCGAGGTGCGTTTACGTGTCGGTCATCAACACTCGCAGTTTTGACCGATTTTGTCCTGTTTCATGGACTATTACTAACTGTATTGGTGTCCCGGACTGATTTCCATGATTGACGAACCCCGAGTTGTGTTTAAGTGTCGGTCATCAACACCCGCAGTTTTGGCCGAATCTGACCCGTTTCATGGACTACTCACTGTTTTGGGGCCCAAGAGTGATTTCCACGATTGACGAACCCCGGGGTGCGTTTACTTGTCGGTCATAAACACTCGCAGTTTTGGCCGATTCTTGCCAGTTTCGTTTACTATTACTCACTGTTTTGGTGTCCCGGAGTGATTTCCACGATTGACGAACCCCGAGGTGCATTTACGTGTCGGTCATCAACACCCGCAGTTTTGGCCGATTCTGACCCATTTCGTGGACTATTACTCATTGTTTTGGGGTCCCGGAGTGATTTCCATGATTGACGAACCCAGGGGTGCGTTTACGTTTCGGTCATCAACAACCGCAGTTTTGGCTGATCCTGACCCATTTCATGGACAATTACTCACTGTTTTGGGGTCCCGGGCTTATTTCCATGATTGACGAACCCCGGGGTGTGTTTACGTGTCGGTCATCAACACTTGCAGTTTTGGCCGATTCTGGCCCGTTTCATGGACAATTACTCACTGTTTTGGGGTCCCGGACTTATTTCCACGATTGACGAACCCCGGGGAGCGTTTACGTGCCGGTCATAAATACTCGCAGTTTTGGCCGATTTTGGCCAGTTTCGTGGACTATTACTGACGGTTTTGGGGTCCTAGTGTGATTTCCACGATTGACGAACCTTGGGGTGCATTTACATGTCGGTTATCAACACTCGCAGTTTTGACCGATTTTGGCCTGTTTCATGGACTATTACTGAGTATTTTGGTGTCCCGGAATGATTTCCACGATTGACAAACCCCGAGGTGCGTTTACGTGTCGGTCATCAACACTCGCAGTTTTGACCGATTTTGTCCTGTTTCATGGACTATTACTAACTGTATTGGTGTCCCGGACTGATTTCCATGATTGACGAACCCCGAGTTGTGTTTAAGTGTCGGTCATCAACACCCGCAGTTTTGGCCGAATCTGACCCGTTTCATGGACTACTCACTGTTTTGGGGCCCAAGAGTGATTTCCACGATTGACGAACCCCGGGGTGCGTTTACTTGTCGGTCATAAACACTCGCAGTTTTGGCCGATTCTTGCCAGTTTCGTTTACTATTACTCACTGTTTTGGTGTCCCGGAGTGATTTCCACGATTGACGAACCCCGAGGTGCATTTACGTGTCGGTCATCAACACCCGCAGTTTTGGCCGATTCTGACCCATTTCGTGGACAGGGGTGATTTGGGGTCCCGGAGTGATTTCCATGATTGACGAACCCAGGGGTGCGTTTACGTTTCGGTCATCAACAACCGCAGTTTTGGCTGATCCTGACCCATTTCATGGACAATTACTCACTGTTTTGGGGTCCCGGGCTTATTTCCATGATTGACGAACCCCGGGGTGTGTTTACGTGTCGGTCATCAACACTTGCAGTTTTGGCCGATTCTGGCCCGTTTCATGGACAATTACTCACTGTTTTGGGGTCCCGGACTTATTTCCACGATTGACGAACCCCGGGGAGCGTTTACGTGCCGGTCATAAATACTCGCAGTTTTGGCCGATTTTGGCCAGTTTCGTGGACTATTACTGACGGTTTTGGGGTCCTAGTGTGATTTCCACGATTGACGAACCTTGGGGTGCATTTACATGTCGGTTATCAACACTCGCAGTTTTGACCGATTTTGGCCTGTTTCATGGACTATTACTGAGTATTTTGGTGTCCCGGAATGATTTCCACGATTGACAAACCCCGAGGTGCGTTTACGTGTCGGTCATCAACACTCGCAGTTTTGACCGATTTTGTCCTGTTTCATGGACTATTACTAACTGTATTGGTGTCCCGGACTGATTTCCATGATTGACGAACCCCGAGTTGTGTTTAAGTGTCGGTCATCAACACCCGCAGTTTTGGCCGAATCTGACCCGTTTCATGGACTACTCACTGTTTTGGGGCCCAAGAGTGATTTCCACGATTGACGAACCCCGGGGTGCGTTTACTTGTCGGTCATAAACACTCGCAGTTTTGGCCGATTCTTGCCAGTTTCGTTTACTATTACTCACTGTTTTGGTGTCCCGGAGTGATTTCCACGATTGACGAACCCCGAGGTGCATTTACGTGTCGGTCATCAACACCCGCAGTTTTGGCCGATTCTGACCCATTTCGTGGACAGGGGTGATTTGGGGTCCCGGAGTGATTTCCATGATTGACGAACCCAGGGGTGCGTTTACGTTTCGGTCATCAACAACCGCAGTTTTGGCTGATCCTGACCCATTTCATGGACAATTACTCACTGTTTTGGGGTCCCGGGCTTATTTCCATGATTGACGAACCCCGGGGTGTGTTTACGTGTCGGTCATCAACACTTGCAGTTTTGGCCGATTCTGGCCCGTTTCATGGACAATTACTCACTGTTTTGGGGTCCCGGACTTATTTCCACGATTGACGAACCCCGGGGAGCGTTTACGTGCCGGTCATAAATACTCGCAGTTTTGGCCGATTTTGGCCAGTTTCGTGGACTATTACTGACGGTTTTGGGGTCCTAGTGTGATTTCCACGATTGACGAACCTTGGGGTGCATTTACATGTCGGTTATCAACACTCGCAGTTTTGACCGATTTTGGCCTGTTTCATGGACTATTACTGAGTATTTTGGTGTCCCGGAATGATTTCCACGATTGACAAACCCCGAGGTGCGTTTACGTGTCGGTCATCAACACTCGCAGTTTTGACCGATTTTGTCCTGTTTCATGGACTATTACTAACTGTATTGGTGTCCCGGACTGATTTCCATGATTGACGAACCCCGAGTTGTGTTTAAGTGTCGGTCATCAACACCCGCAGTTTTGGCCGAATCTGACCCGTTTCATGGACTACTCACTGTTTTGGGGCCCAAGAGTGATTTCCACGATTGACGAACCCCGGGGTGCGTTTACTTGTCGGTCATAAACACTCGCAGTTTTGGCCGATTCTTGCCAGTTTCGTTTACTATTACTCACTGTTTTGGTGTCCCGGAGTGATTTCCACGATTGACGAACCCCGAGGTGCATTTACGTGTCGGTCATCAACACCCGCAGTTTTGGCCGATTCTGACCCATTTCGTGGACTATTACTCATTGTTTTGGGGTCCCGGAGTGATTTCCATGATTGACGAACCCAGGGGTGCGTTTACGTTTCGGTCATCAACAACCGCAGTTTTGGCTGATCCTGACCCATTTCATGGACAATTACTCACTGTTTTGGGGTCCCGGGCTTATTTCCATGATTGACGAACCCCGGGGTGTGTTTACGTGTCGGTCATCAACACTTGCAGTTTTGGCCGATTCTGGCCCGTTTCATGGACAATTACTCACTGTTTTGGGGTCCCGGACTTATTTCCACGATTGACGAACCCCGGGGAGCGTTTACGTGCCGGTCATAAATACTCGCAGTTTTGGCCGATTTTGGCCAGTTTCGTGGACTATTACTGACGGTTTTGGGGTCCTAGTGTGATTTCCACGATTGACGAACCTTGGGGTGCATTTACATGTCGGTTATCAACACTCGCAGTTTTGACCGATTTTGGCCTGTTTCATGGACTATTACTGAGTATTTTGGTGTCCCGGAATGATTTCCACGATTGACAAACCCCGAGGTGCGTTTACGTGTCGGTCATCAACACTCGCAGTTTTGACCGATTTTGTCCTGTTTCATGGACTATTACTAACTGTATTGGTGTCCCGGACTGATTTCCATGATTGACGAACCCCGAGTTGTGTTTAAGTGTCGGTCATCAACACCCGCAGTTTTGGCCGAATCTGACCCGTTTCATGGACTACTCACTGTTTTGGGGCCCAAGAGTGATTTCCACGATTGACGAACCCCGGGGTGCGTTTACTTGTCGGTCATAAACACTCGCAGTTTTGGCCGATTCTTGCCAGTTTCGTTTACTATTACTCACTGTTTTGGTGTCCCGGAGTGATTTCCACGATTGACGAACCCCGAGGTGCATTTACGTGTCGGTCATCAACACCCGCAGTTTTGGCCGATTCTGACCCATTTCGTGGACTATTACTCATTGTTTTGGGGTCCCGGAGTGATTTCCATGATTGACGAACCCAGGGGTGCGTTTACGTTTCGGTCATCAACAACCGCAGTTTTGGCTGATCCTGACCCATTTCATGGACAATTACTCACTGTTTTGGGGTCCCGGGCTTATTTCCATGATTGACGAACCCCGGGGTGTGTTTACGTGTCGGTCATCAACACTTGCAGTTTTGGCCGATTCTGGCCCGTTTCATGGACAATTACTCACTGTTTTGGGGTCCCGGACTTATTTCCACGATTGACGAACCCCGGGGAGCGTTTACGTGCCGGTCATAAATACTCGCAGTTTTGGCCGATTTTGGCCAGTTTCGTGGACTATTACTGACGGTTTTGGGGTCCTAGTGTGATTTCCACGATTGACGAACCTTGGGGTGCATTTACATGTCGGTTATCAACACTCGCAGTTTTGACCGATTTTGGCCTGTTTCATGGACTATTACTGAGTATTTTGGTGTCCCGGAATGATTTCCACGATTGACAAACCCCGAGGTGCGTTTACGTGTCGGTCATCAACACTCGCAGTTTGGACCGATTTTGTCCTGTTTCATGGACTATTACTAACTGTATTGGTGTCCCGGACTGATTTCCATGATTGACGAACCCCGAGTTGTGTTTAAGTGTCGGTCATCAACACCCGCAGTTTTGGCCGAATCTGACCCGTTTCATGGACTACTCACTGTTTTGGGGCCCAAGAGTGATTTCCACGATTGACGAACCCCGGGGTGCGTTTACTTGTCGGTCATAAACACTCGCAGTTTTGGCCGATTCTTGCCAGTTTCGTTTACTATTACTCACTGTTTTGGTGTCCCGGAGTGATTTCCACGATTGACGAACCCCGAGGTGCATTTACGTGTCGGTCATCAACACCCGCAGTTTTGGCCGATTCTGACCCATTTCGTGGACTATTACTCATTGTTTTGGGGTCCCGGAGTGATTTCCATGATTGACGAACCCAGGGGTGCGTTTACGTTTCGGTCATCAACAACCGCAGTTTTGGCTGATCCTGACCCATTTCATGGACAATTACTCACTGTTTTGGGGTCCCGGGCTTATTTCCATGATTGACGAACCCCGGGGTGTGTTTACGTGTCGGTCATCAACACTTGCAGTTTTGGCCGATTCTGGCCCGTTTCATGGACAATTACTCACTGTTTTGGGGTCCCGGACTTATTTCCACGATTGACGAACCCCGGGGAGCGTTTACGTGCCGGTCATAAATACTCGCAGTTTTGGCCGATTTTGGCCAGTTTCGTGGACTATTACTGACGGTTTTGGGGTCCTAGTGTGATTTCCACGATTGACGAACCTTGGGGTGCATTTACATGTCGGTTATCAACACTCGCAGTTTTGACCGATTTTGGCCTGTTTCATGGACTATTACTGAGTATTTTGGTGTCCCGGAATGATTTCCACGATTGACAAACCCCGAGGTGCGTTTACGTGTCGGTCATCAACACTCGCAGTTTGGACCGATTTTGTCCTGTTTCATGGACTATTACTAACTGTATTGGTGTCCCGGACTGATTTCCATGATTGACGAACCCCGAGTTGTGTTTAAGTGTCGGTCATCAACACCCGCAGTTTTGGCCGAATCTGACCCGTTTCATGGACTACTCACTGTTTTGGGGCCCAAGAGTGATTTCCACGATTGACGAACCCCGGGGTGCGTTTACTTGTCGGTCATAAACACTCGCAGTTTTGGCCGATTCTTGCCAGTTTCGTTTACTATTACTCACTGTTTTGGTGTCCCGGAGTGATTTCCACGATTGACGAACCCCGAGGTGCATTTACGTGTCGGTCATCAACACCCGCAGTTTTGGCCGATTCTGACCCATTTCGTGGACTATTACTCATTGTTTTGGGGTCCCGGAGTGATTTCCATGATTGACGAACCCAGGGGTGCGTTTACGTTTCGGTCATCAACAACCGCAGTTTTGGCTGATCCTGACCCATTTCATGGACAATTACTCACTGTTTTGGGGTCCCGGGCTTATTTCCATGATTGACGAACCCCGGGGTGTGTTTACGTGTCGGTCATCAACACTTGCAGTTTTGGCCGATTCTGGCCCGTTTCATGGACAATTACTCACTGTTTTGGGGTCCCGGACTTATTTCCACGATTGACGAACCCCGGGGAGCGTTTACGTGCCGGTCATAAATACTCGCAGTTTTGGCCGATTTTGGCCAGTTTCGTGGACTATTACTGACGGTTTTGGGGTCCTAGTGTGATTTCCACGATTGACGAACCTTGGGGTGCATTTACATGTCGGTTATCAACACTCGCAGTTTTGACCGATTTTGGCCTGTTTCATGGACTATTACTGAGTATTTTGGTGTCCCGGAATGATTTCCACGATTGACAAACCCCGAGGTGCGTTTACGTGTCGGTCATCAACACTCGCAGTTTTGACCGATTTTGTCCTGTTTCATGGACTATTACTAACTGTATTGGTGTCCCGGACTGATTTCCATGATTGACGAACCCCGAGTTGTGTTTAAGTGTCGGTCATCAACACCCGCAGTTTTGGCCGAATCTGACCCGTTTCATGGACTACTCACTGTTTTGGGGCCCAAGAGTGATTTCCACGATTGACGAACCCCGGGGTGCGTTTACTTGTCGGTCATAAACACTCGCAGTTTTGGCCGATTCTTGCCAGTTTCGTTTACTATTACTCACTGTTTTGGTGTCCCGGAGTGATTTCCACGATTGACGAACCCCGAGGTGCATTTACGTGTCGGTCATCAACACCCGCAGTTTTGGCCGATTCTGACCCATTTCGTGGACTATTACTCATTGTTTTGGGGTCCCGGAGTGATTTCCATGATTGACGAACCCAGGGGTGCGTTTACGTTTCGGTCATCAACAACCGCAGTTTTGGCTGATCCTGACCCATTTCATGGACAATTACTCACTGTTTTGGGGTCCCGGGCTTATTTCCATGATTGACGAACCCCGGGGTGTGTTTACGTGTCGGTCATCAACACTTGCAGTTTTGGCCGATTCTGGCCCGTTTCATGGACAATTACTCACTGTTTTGGGGTCCCGGACTTATTTCCACGATTGACGAACCCCGGGGAGCGTTTACGTGCCGGTCATAAATACTCGCAGTTTTGGCCGATTTTGGCCAGTTTCGTGGACTATTACTGACGGTTTTGGGGTCCTAGTGTGATTTCCACGATTGACGAACCTTGGGGTGCATTTACATGTCGGTTATCAACACTCGCAGTTTTGACCGATTTTGGCCTGTTTCATGGACTATTACTGAGTATTTTGGTGTCCCGGAATGATTTCCACGATTGACAAACCCCGAGGTGCGTTTACGTGTCGGTCATCAACACTCGCAGTTTGGACCGATTTTGTCCTGTTTCATGGACTATTACTAACTGTATTGGTGTCCCGGACTGATTTCCATGATTGACGAACCCCGAGTTGTGTTTAAGTGTCGGTCATCAACACCCGCAGTTTTGGCCGAATCTGACCCGTTTCATGGACTACTCACTGTTTTGGGGCCCAAGAGTGATTTCCACGATTGACGAACCCCGGGGTGCGTTTACTTGTCGGTCATAAACACTCGCAGTTTTGGCCGATTCTTGCCAGTTTCGTTTACTATTACTCACTGTTTTGGTGTCCCGGAGTGATTTCCACGATTGACGAACCCCGAGGTGCATTTACGTGTCGGTCATCAACACCCGCAGTTTTGGCCGATTCTGACCCATTTCGTGGACTATTACTCATTGTTTTGGGGTCCCGGAGTGATTTCCATGATTGACGAACCCAGGGGTGCGTTTACGTTTCGGTCATCAACAACCGCAGTTTTGGCTGATCCTGACCCATTTCATGGACAATTACTCACTGTTTTGGGGTCCCGGGCTTATTTCCATGATTGACGAACCCCGGGGTGTGTTTACGTGTCGGTCATCAACACTTGCAGTTTTGGCCGATTCTGGCCCGTTTCATGGACAATTACTCACTGTTTTGGGGTCCCGGACTTATTTCCACGATTGACGAACCCCGGGGAGCGTTTACGTGCCGGTCATAAATACTCGCAGTTTTGGCCGATTTTGGCCAGTTTCGTGGACTATTACTGACGGTTTTGGGGTCCTAGTGTGATTTCCACGATTGACGAACCTTGGGGTGCATTTACATGTCGGTTATCAACACTCGCAGTTTTGACCGATTTTGGCCTGTTTCATGGACTATTACTGAGTATTTTGGTGTCCCGGAATGATTTCCACGATTGACAAACCCCGAGGTGCGTTTACGTGTCGGTCATCAACACTCGCAGTTTTGACCGATTTTGTCCTGTTTCATGGACTATTACTAACTGTATTGGTGTCCCGGACTGATTTCCATGATTGACGAACCCCGAGTTGTGTTTAAGTGTCGGTCATCAACACCCGCAGTTTTGGCCGAATCTGACCCGTTTCATGGACTACTCACTGTTTTGGGGCCCAAGAGTGATTTCCACGATTGACGAACCCCGGGGTGCGTTTACTTGTCGGTCATAAACACTCGCAGTTTTGGCCGATTCTTGCCAGTTTCGTTTACTATTACTCACTGTTTTGGTGTCCCGGAGTGATTTCCACGATTGACGAACCCCGAGGTGCATTTACGTGTCGGTCATCAACACCCGCAGTTTTGGCCGATTCTGACCCATTTCGTGGACTATTACTCATTGTTTTGGGGTCCCGGAGTGATTTCCATGATTGACGAACCCAGGGGTGCGTTTACGTTTCGGTCATCAACAACCGCAGTTTTGGCTGATCCTGACCCATTTCATGGACAATTACTCACTGTTTTGGGGTCCCGGGCTTATTTCCATGATTGACGAACCCCGGGGTGTGTTTACGTGTCGGTCATCAACACTTGCAGTTTTGGCCGATTCTGGCCCGTTTCATGGACAATTACTCACTGTTTTGGGGTCCCGGACTTATTTCCACGATTGACGAACCCCGGGGAGCGTTTACGTGCCGGTCATAAATACTCGCAGTTTTGGCCGATTTTGGCCAGTTTCGTGGACTATTACTGACGGTTTTGGGGTCCTAGTGTGATTTCCACGATTGACGAACCTTGGGGTGCATTTACATGTCGGTTATCAACACTCGCAGTTTTGACCGATTTTGGCCTGTTTCATGGACTATTACTGAGTATTTTGGTGTCCCGGAATGATTTCCACGATTGACAAACCCCGAGGTGCGTTTACGTGTCGGTCATCAACACTCGCAGTTTTGACCGATTTTGTCCTGTTTCATGGACTATTACTAACTGTATTGGTGTCCCGGACTGATTTCCATGATTGACGAACCCCGAGTTGTGTTTAAGTGTCGGTCATCAACACCCGCAGTTTTGGCCGAATCTGACCCGTTTCATGGACTACTCACTGTTTTGGGGCCCAAGAGTGATTTCCACGATTGACGAACCCCGGGGTGCGTTTACTTGTCGGTCATAAACACTCGCAGTTTTGGCCGATTCTTGCCAGTTTCGTTTACTATTACTCACTGTTTTGGTGTCCCGGAGTGATTTCCACGATTGACGAACCCCGAGGTGCATTTACGTGTCGGTCATCAACACCCGCAGTTTTGGCCGATTCTGACCCATTTCGTGGACTATTACTCATTGTTTTGGGGTCCCGGAGTGATTTCCATGATTGACGAACCCAGGGGTGCGTTTACGTTTCGGTCATCAACAACCGCAGTTTTGGCTGATCCTGACCCATTTCATGGACAATTACTCACTGTTTTGGGGTCCCGGGCTTATTTCCATGATTGACGAACCCCGGGGTGTGTTTACGTGTCGGTCATCAACACTTGCAGTTTTGGCCGATTCTGGCCCGTTTCATGGACAATTACTCACTGTTTTGGGGTCCCGGACTTATTTCCACGATTGACGAACCCCGGGGAGCGTTTACGTGCCGGTCATAAATACTCGCAGTTTTGGCCGATTTTGGCCAGTTTCGTGGACTATTACTGACGGTTTTGGGGTCCTAGTGTGATTTCCACGATTGACGAACCTTGGGGTGCATTTACATGTCGGTTATCAACACTCGCAGTTTTGACCGATTTTGGCCTGTTTCATGGACTATTACTGAGTATTTTGGTGTCCCGGAATGATTTCCACGATTGACAAACCCCGAGGTGCGTTTACGTGTCGGTCATCAACACTCGCAGTTTGGACCGATTTTGTCCTGTTTCATGGACTATTACTAACTGTATTGGTGTCCCGGACTGATTTCCATGATTGACGAACCCCGAGTTGTGTTTAAGTGTCGGTCATCAACACCCGCAGTTTTGGCCGAATCTGACCCGTTTCATGGACTACTCACTGTTTTGGGGCCCAAGAGTGATTTCCACGATTGACGAACCCCGGGGTGCGTTTACTTGTCGGTCATAAACACTCGCAGTTTTGGCCGATTCTTGCCAGTTTCGTTTACTATTACTCACTGTTTTGGTGTCCCGGAGTGATTTCCACGATTGACGAACCCCGAGGTGCATTTACGTGTCGGTCATCAACACCCGCAGTTTTGGCCGATTCTGACCCATTTCGTGGACTATTACTCATTGTTTTGGGGTCCCGGAGTGATTTCCATGATTGACGAACCCAGGGGTGCGTTTACGTTTCGGTCATCAACAACCGCAGTTTTGGCTGATCCTGACCCATTTCATGGACAATTACTCACTGTTTTGGGGTCCCGGGCTTATTTCCATGATTGACGAACCCCGGGGTGTGTTTACGTGTCGGTCATCAACACTTGCAGTTTTGGCCGATTCTGGCCCGTTTCATGGACAATTACTCACTGTTTTGGGGTCCCGGACTTATTTCCACGATTGACGAACCCCGGGGAGCGTTTACGTGCCGGTCATAAATACTCGCAGTTTTGGCCGATTTTGGCCAGTTTCGTGGACTATTACTGACGGTTTTGGGGTCCTAGTGTGATTTCCACGATTGACGAACCTTGGGGTGCATTTACATGTCGGTTATCAACACTCGCAGTTTTGACCGATTTTGGCCTGTTTCATGGACTATTACTGAGTATTTTGGTGTCCCGGAATGATTTCCACGATTGACAAACCCCGAGGTGCGTTTACGTGTCGGTCATCAACACTCGCAGTTTGGACCGATTTTGTCCTGTTTCATGGACTATTACTAACTGTATTGGTGTCCCGGACTGATTTCCATGATTGACGAACCCCGAGTTGTGTTTAAGTGTCGGTCATCAACACCCGCAGTTTTGGCCGAATCTGACCCGTTTCATGGACTACTCACTGTTTTGGGGCCCAAGAGTGATTTCCACGATTGACGAACCCCGGGGTGCGTTTACTTGTCGGTCATAAACACTCGCAGTTTTGGCCGATTCTTGCCAGTTTCGTTTACTATTACTCACTGTTTTGGTGTCCCGGAGTGATTTCCACGATTGACGAACCCCGAGGTGCATTTACGTGTCGGTCATCAACACCCGCAGTTTTGGCCGATTCTGACCCATTTCGTGGACTATTACTCATTGTTTTGGGGTCCCGGAGTGATTTCCATGATTGACGAACCCAGGGGTGCGTTTACGTTTCGGTCATCAACAACCGCAGTTTTGGCTGATCCTGACCCATTTCATGGACAATTACTCACTGTTTTGGGGTCCCGGGCTTATTTCCATGATTGACGAACCCCGGGGTGTGTTTACGTGTCGGTCATCAACACTTGCAGTTTTGGCCGATTCTGGCCCGTTTCATGGACAATTACTCACTGTTTTGGGGTCCCGGACTTATTTCCACGATTGACGAACCCCGGGGAGCGTTTACGTGCCGGTCATAAATACTCGCAGTTTTGGCCGATTTTGGCCAGTTTCGTGGACTATTACTGACGGTTTTGGGGTCCTAGTGTGATTTCCACGATTGACGAACCTTGGGGTGCATTTACATGTCGGTTATCAACACTCGCAGTTTTGACCGATTTTGGCCTGTTTCATGGACTATTACTGAGTATTTTGGTGTCCCGGAATGATTTCCACGATTGACAAACCCCGAGGTGCGTTTACGTGTCGGTCATCAACACTCGCAGTTTTGACCGATTTTGTCCTGTTTCATGGACTATTACTAACTGTATTGGTGTCCCGGACTGATTTCCATGATTGACGAACCCCGAGTTGTGTTTAAGTGTCGGTCATCAACACCCGCAGTTTTGGCCGAATCTGACCCGTTTCATGGACTACTCACTGTTTTGGGGCCCAAGAGTGATTTCCACGATTGACGAACCCCGGGGTGCGTTTACTTGTCGGTCATAAACACTCGCAGTTTTGGCCGATTCTTGCCAGTTTCGTTTACTATTACTCACTGTTTTGGTGTCCCGGAGTGATTTCCACGATTGACGAACCCCGAGGTGCATTTACGTGTCGGTCATCAACACCCGTAGTTTTGGCCGATTCTGACCCATTTCGTGGACAGGGGTGATTTGGGGTCCCGGAGTGATTTCCATGATTGACGAACCCAGGGGTGCGTTTACGTTTCGGTCATCAACAACCGCAGTTTTGGCTGATCCTGACCCATTTCATGGACAATTACTCACTGTTTTGGGGTCCCGGGCTTATTTCCATGATTGACGAACCCCGGGGTGTGTTTACGTGTCGGTCATCAACACTTGCAGTTTTGGCCGATTCTGGCCCGTTTCATGGACAATTACTCACTGTTTTGGGGTCCCGGACTTATTTCCACGATTGACGAACCCCGGGGAGCGTTTACGTGCCGGTCATAAATACTCGCAGTTTTGGCCGATTTTGGCCAGTTTCGTGGACTATTACTGACGGTTTTGGGGTCCTAGTGTGATTTCCACGATTGACGAACCTTGGGGTGCATTTACATGTCGGTTATCAACACTCGCAGTTTTGACCGATTTTGGCCTGTTTCATGGACTATTACTGAGTATTTTGGTGTCCCGGAATGATTTCCACGATTGACAAACCCCGAGGTGCGTTTACGTGTCGGTCATCAACACTCGCAGTTTTGACCGATTTTGTCCTGTTTCATGGACTATTACTAACTGTATTGGTGTCCCGGACTGATTTCCATGATTGACGAACCCCGAGTTGTGTTTAAGTGTCGGTCATCAACACCCGCAGTTTTGGCCGAATCTGACCCGTTTCATGGACTACTCACTGTTTTGGGGCCCAAGAGTGATTTCCACGATTGACGAACCCCGGGGTGCGTTTACTTGTCGGTCATAAACACTCGCAGTTTTGGCCGATTCTTGCCAGTTTCGTTTACTATTACTCACTGTTTTGGTGTCCCGGAGTGATTTCCACGATTGACGAACCCCGAGGTGCATTTACGTGTCGGTCATCAACACCCGCAGTTTTGGCCGATTCTGACCCATTTCGTGGACTATTACTCATTGTTTTGGGGTCCCGGAGTGATTTCCATGATTGACGAACCCAGGGGTGCGTTTACGTTTCGGTCATCAACAACCGCAGTTTTGGCTGATCCTGACCCATTTCATGGACAATTACTCACTGTTTTGGGGTCCCGGGCTTATTTCCATGATTGACGAACCCCGGGGTGTGTTTACGTGTCGGTCATCAACACTTGCAGTTTTGGCCGATTCTGGCCCGTTTCATGGACAATTACTCACTGTTTTGGGGTCCCGGACTTATTTCCACGATTGACGAACCCCGGGGAGCGTTTACGTGCCGGTCATAAATACTCGCAGTTTTGGCCGATTTTGGCCAGTTTCGTGGACTATTACTGACGGTTTTGGGGTCCTAGTGTGATTTCCACGATTGACGAACCTTGGGGTGCATTTACATGTCGGTTATCAACACTCGCAGTTTTGACCGATTTTGGCCTGTTTCATGGACTATTACTGAGTATTTTGGTGTCCCGGAATGATTTCCACGATTGACAAACCCCGAGGTGCGTTTACGTGTCGGTCATCAACACTCGCAGTTTTGACCGATTTTGTCCTGTTTCATGGACTATTACTAACTGTATTGGTGTCCCGGACTGATTTCCATGATTGACGAACCCCGAGTTGTGTTTAAGTGTCGGTCATCAACACCCGCAGTTTTGGCCGAATCTGACCCGTTTCATGGACTACTCACTGTTTTGGGGCCCAAGAGTGATTTCCACGATTGACGAACCCCGGGGTGCGTTTACTTGTCGGTCATAAACACTCGCAGTTTTGGCCGATTCTTGCCAGTTTCGTTTACTATTACTCACTGTTTTGGTGTCCCGGAGTGATTTCCACGATTGACGAACCCCGAGGTGCATTTACGTGTCGGTCATCAACACCCGCAGTTTTGGCCGATTCTGACCCATTTCGTGGACAGGGGTGATTTGGGGTCCCGGAGTGATTTCCATGATTGACGAACCCAGGGGTGCGTTTACGTTTCGGTCATCAACAACCGCAGTTTTGGCTGATCCTGACCCATTTCATGGACAATTACTCACTGTTTTGGGGTCCCGGGCTTATTTCCATGATTGACGAACCCCGGGGTGTGTTTACGTGTCGGTCATCAACACTTGCAGTTTTGGCCGATTCTGGCCCGTTTCATGGACAATTACTCACTGTTTTGGGGTCCCGGACTTATTTCCACGATTGACGAACCCCGGGGAGCGTTTACGTGCCGGTCATAAATACTCGCAGTTTTGGCCGATTTTGGCCAGTTTCGTGGACTATTACTGACGGTTTTGGGGTCCTAGTGTGATTTCCACGATTGACGAACCTTGGGGTGCATTTACATGTCGGTTATCAACACTCGCAGTTTTGACCGATTTTGGCCTGTTTCATGGACTATTACTGAGTATTTTGGTGTCCCGGAATGATTTCCACGATTGACAAACCCCGAGGTGCGTTTACGTGTCGGTCATCAACACTCGCAGTTTTGACCGATTTTGTCCTGTTTCATGGACTATTACTAACTGTATTGGTGTCCCGGACTGATTTCCATGATTGACGAACCCCGAGTTGTGTTTAAGTGTCGGTCATCAACACCCGCAGTTTTGGCCGAATCTGACCCGTTTCATGGACTACTCACTGTTTTGGGGCCCAAGAGTGATTTCCACGATTGACGAACCCCGGGGTGCGTTTACTTGTCGGTCATAAACACTCGCAGTTTTGGCCGATTCTTGCCAGTTTCGTTTACTATTACTCACTGTTTTGGTGTCCCGGAGTGATTTCCACGATTGACGAACCCCGAGGTGCATTTACGTGTCGGTCATCAACACCCGCAGTTTTGGCCGATTCTGACCCATTTCGTGGACAGGGGTGATTTGGGGTCCCGGAGTGATTTCCATGATTGACGAACCCAGGGGTGCGTTTACGTTTCGGTCATCAACAACCGCAGTTTTGGCTGATCCTGACCCATTTCATGGACAATTACTCACTGTTTTGGGGTCCCGGGCTTATTTCCATGATTGACGAACCCCGGGGTGTGTTTACGTGTCGGTCATCAACACTTGCAGTTTTGGCCGATTCTGGCCCGTTTCATGGACAATTACTCACTGTTTTGGGGTCCCGGACTTATTTCCACGATTGACGAACCCCGGGGAGCGTTTACGTGCCGGTCATAAATACTCGCAGTTTTGGCCGATTTTGGCCAGTTTCGTGGACTATTACTGACGGTTTTGGGGTCCTAGTGTGATTTCCACGATTGACGAACCTTGGGGTGCATTTACATGTCGGTTATCAACACTCGCAGTTTTGACCGATTTTGGCCTGTTTCATGGACTATTACTGAGTATTTTGGTGTCCCGGAATGATTTCCACGATTGACAAACCCCGAGGTGCGTTTACGTGTCGGTCATCAACACTCGCAGTTTTGACCGATTTTGTCCTGTTTCATGGACTATTACTAACTGTATTGGTGTCCCGGACTGATTTCCATGATTGACGAACCCCGAGTTGTGTTTAAGTGTCGGTCATCAACACCCGCAGTTTTGGCCGAATCTGACCCGTTTCATGGACTACTCACTGTTTTGGGGCCCAAGAGTGATTTCCACGATTGACGAACCCCGGGGTGCGTTTACTTGTCGGTCATAAACACTCGCAGTTTTGGCCGATTCTTGCCAGTTTCGTTTACTATTACTCACTGTTTTGGTGTCCCGGAGTGATTTCCACGATTGACGAACCCCGAGGTGCATTTACGTGTCGGTCATCAACACCCGCAGTTTTGGCCGATTCTGACCCATTTCGTGGACAGGGGTGATTTGGGGTCCCGGAGTGATTTCCATGATTGACGAACCCAGGGGTGCGTTTACGTTTCGGTCATCAACAACCGCAGTTTTGGCTGATCCTGACCCATTTCATGGACAATTACTCACTGTTTTGGGGTCCCGGGCTTATTTCCATGATTGACGAACCCCGGGGTGTGTTTACGTGTCGGTCATCAACACTTGCAGTTTTGGCCGATTCTGGCCCGTTTCATGGACAATTACTCACTGTTTTGGGGTCCCGGACTTATTTCCACGATTGACGAACCCCGGGGAGCGTTTACGTGCCGGTCATAAATACTCGCAGTTTTGGCCGATTTTGGCCAGTTTCGTGGACTATTACTGACGGTTTTGGGGTCCTAGTGTGATTTCCACGATTGACGAACCTTGGGGTGCATTTACATGTCGGTTATCAACACTCGCAGTTTTGACCGATTTTGGCCTGTTTCATGGACTATTACTGAGTATTTTGGTGTCCCGGAATGATTTCCACGATTGACAAACCCCGAGGTGCGTTTACGTGTCGGTCATCAACACTCGCAGTTTTGACCGATTTTGTCCTGTTTCATGGACTATTACTAACTGTATTGGTGTCCCGGACTGATTTCCATGATTGACGAACCCCGAGTTGTGTTTAAGTGTCGGTCATCAACACCCGCAGTTTTGGCCGAATCTGACCCGTTTCATGGACTACTCACTGTTTTGGGGCCCAAGAGTGATTTCCACGATTGACGAACCCCGGGGTGCGTTTACTTGTCGGTCATAAACACTCGCAGTTTTGGCCGATTCTTGCCAGTTTCGTTTACTATTACTCACTGTTTTGGTGTCCCGGAGTGATTTCCACGATTGACGAACCCCGAGGTGCATTTACGTGTCGGTCATCAACACCCGCAGTTTTGGCCGATTCTGACCCATTTCGTGGACAGGGGTGATTTGGGGTCCCGGAGTGATTTCCATGATTGACGAACCCAGGGGTGCGTTTACGTTTCGGTCATCAACAACCGCAGTTTTGGCTGATCCTGACCCATTTCATGGACAATTACTCACTGTTTTGGGGTCCCGGGCTTATTTCCATGATTGACGAACCCCGGGGTGTGTTTACGTGTCGGTCATCAACACTTGCAGTTTTGGCCGATTCTGGCCCGTTTCATGGACAATTACTCACTGTTTTGGGGTCCCGGACTTATTTCCACGATTGACGAACCCCGGGGAGCGTTTACGTGCCGGTCATAAATACTCGCAGTTTTGGCCGATTTTGGCCAGTTTCGTGGACTATTACTGACGGTTTTGGGGTCCTAGTGTGATTTCCACGATTGACGAACCTTGGGGTGCATTTACATGTCGGTTATCAACACTCGCAGTTTTGACCGATTTTGGCCTGTTTCATGGACTATTACTGAGTATTTTGGTGTCCCGGAATGATTTCCACGATTGACAAACCCCGAGGTGCGTTTACGTGTCGGTCATCAACACTCGCAGTTTTGACCGATTTTGTCCTGTTTCATGGACTATTACTAACTGTATTGGTGTCCCGGACTGATTTCCATGATTGACGAACCCCGAGTTGTGTTTAAGTGTCGGTCATCAACACCCGCAGTTTTGGCCGAATCTGACCCGTTTCATGGACTACTCACTGTTTTGGGGCCCAAGAGTGATTTCCACGATTGACGAACCCCGGGGTGCGTTTACTTGTCGGTCATAAACACTCGCAGTTTTGGCCGATTCTTGCCAGTTTCGTTTACTATTACTCACTGTTTTGGTGTCCCGGAGTGATTTCCACGATTGACGAACCCCGAGGTGCATTTACGTGTCGGTCATCAACACCCGCAGTTTTGGCCGATTCTGACCCATTTCGTGGACTATTACTCATTGTTTTGGGGTCCCGGAGTGATTTCCATGATTGACGAACCCAGGGGTGCGTTTACGTTTCGGTCATCAACAACCGCAGTTTTGGCTGATCCTGACCCATTTCATGGACAATTACTCACTGTTTTGGGGTCCCGGGCTTATTTCCATGATTGACGAACCCCGGGGTGTGTTTACGTGTCGGTCATCAACACTTGCAGTTTTGGCCGATTCTGGCCCGTTTCATGGACAATTACTCACTGTTTTGGGGTCCCGGACTTATTTCCACGATTGACGAACCCCGGGGAGCGTTTACGTGCCGGTCATAAATACTCGCAGTTTTGGCCGATTTTGGCCAGTTTCGTGGACTATTACTGACGGTTTTGGGGTCCTAGTGTGATTTCCACGATTGACGAACCTTGGGGTGCATTTACATGTCGGTTATCAACACTCGCAGTTTTGACCGATTTTGGCCTGTTTCATGGACTATTACTGAGTATTTTGGTGTCCCGGAATGATTTCCACGATTGACAAACCCCGAGGTGCGTTTACGTGTCGGTCATCAACACTCGCAGTTTTGACCGATTTTGTCCTGTTTCATGGACTATTACTAACTGTATTGGTGTCCCGGACTGATTTCCATGATTGACGAACCCCGAGTTGTGTTTAAGTGTCTGTCATCAACACCCGCAGTTTTGGCCGAATCTGACCCGTTTCATGGACTACTCACTGTTTTGGGGCCCAAGAGTGATTTCCACGATTGACGAACCCCGGGGTGCGTTTACTTGTCGGTCATAAACACTCGCAGTTTTGGCCGATTCTTGCCAGTTTCGTTTACTATTACTCACTGTTTTGGTGTCCCGGAGTGATTTCCACGATTGACGAACCCCGAGGTGCATTTACGTGTCGGTCATCAACACCCGCAGTTTTGGCCGATTCTGACCCATTTCGTGGACTATTACTCATTGTTTTGGGGTCCCGGAGTGATTTCCATGATTGACGAACCCAGGGGTGCGTTTACGTTTCGGTCATCAACAACCGCAGTTTTGGCTGATCCTGACCCATTTCATGGACAATTACTCACTGTTTTGGGGTCCCGGGCTTATTTCCATGATTGACGAACCCCGGGGTGTGTTTACGTGTCGGTCATCAACACTTGCAGTTTTGGCCGATTCTGGCCCGTTTCATGGACAATTACTCACTGTTTTGGGGTCCCGGACTTATTTCCACGATTGACGAACCCCGGGGAGCGTTTACGTGCCGGTCATAAATACTCGCAGTTTTGGCCGATTTTGGCCAGTTTCGTGGACTATTACTGACGGTTTTGGGGTCCTAGTGTGATTTCCACGATTGACGAACCTTGGGGTGCATTTACATGTCGGTTATCAACACTCGCAGTTTTGACCGATTTTGGCCTGTTTCATGGACTATTACTGAGTATTTTGGTGTCCCGGAATGATTTCCACGATTGACAAACCCCGAGGTGCGTTTACGTGTCGGTCATCAACACTCGCAGTTTTGACCGATTTTGTCCTGTTTCATGGACTATTACTAACTGTATTGGTGTCCCGGACTGATTTCCATGATTGACGAACCCCGAGTTGTGTTTAAGTGTCTGTCATCAACACCCGCAGTTTTGGCCGAATCTGACCCGTTTCATGGACTACTCACTGTTTTGGGGCCCAAGAGTGATTTCCACGATTGACGAACCCCGGGGTGCGTTTACTTGTCGGTCATAAACACTCGCAGTTTTGGCCGATTCTTGCCAGTTTCGTTTACTATTACTCACTGTTTTGGTGTCCCGGAGTGATTTCCACGATTGACGAACCCCGAGGTGCATTTACGTGTCGGTCATCAACACCCGCAGTTTTGGCCGATTCTGACCCATTTCGTGGACTATTACTCATTGTTTTGGGGTCCCGGAGTGATTTCCATGATTGACGAACCCAGGGGTGCGTTTACGTTTCGGTCATCAACAACCGCAGTTTTGGCTGATCCTGACCCATTTCATGGACAATTACTCACTGTTTTGGGGTCCCGGGCTTATTTCCATGATTGACGAACCCCGGGGTGTGTTTACGTGTCGGTCATCAACACTTGCAGTTTTGGCCGATTCTGGCCCGTTTCATGGACAATTACTCACTGTTTTGGGGTCCCGGACTTATTTCCACGATTGACGAACCCCGGGGAGCGTTTACGTGCCGGTCATAAATACTCGCAGTTTTGGCCGATTTTGGCCAGTTTCGTGGACTATTACTGACGGTTTTGGGGTCCTAGTGTGATTTCCACGATTGACGAACCTTGGGGTGCATTTACATGTCGGTTATCAACACTCGCAGTTTTGACCGATTTTGGCCTGTTTCATGGACTATTACTGAGTATTTTGGTGTCCCGGAATGATTTCCACGATTGACAAACCCCGAGGTGCGTTTACGTGTCGGTCATCAACACTCGCAGTTTTGACCGATTTTGTCCTGTTTCATGGACTATTACTAACTGTATTGGTGTCCCGGACTGATTTCCATGATTGACGAACCCCGAGTTGTGTTTAAGTGTCGGTCATCAACACCCGCAGTTTTGGCCGAATCTGACCCGTTTCATGGACTACTCACTGTTTTGGGGCCCAAGAGTGATTTCCACGATTGACGAACCCCGGGGTGCGTTTACTTGTCGGTCATAAACACTCGCAGTTTTGGCCGATTCTTGCCAGTTTCGTTTACTATTACTCACTGTTTTGGTGTCCCGGAGTGATTTCCACGATTGACGAACCCCGAGGTGCATTTACGTGTCGGTCATCAACACCCGCAGTTTTGGCCGATTCTGACCCATTTCGTGGACTATTACTCATTGTTTTGGGGTCCCGGAGTGATTTCCATGATTGACGAACCCAGGGGTGCGTTTACGTTTCGGTCATCAACAACCGCAGTTTTGGCTGATCCTGACCCATTTCATGGACAATTACTCACTGTTTTGGGGTCCCGGGCTTATTTCCATGATTGACGAACCCCGGGGTGTGTTTACGTGTCGGTCATCAACACTTGCAGTTTTGGCCGATTCTGGCCCGTTTCATGGACAATTACTCACTGTTTTGGGGTCCCGGACTTATTTCCACGATTGACGAACCCCGGGGAGCGTTTACGTGCCGGTCATAAATACTCGCAGTTTTGGCCGATTTTGGCCAGTTTCGTGGACTATTACTGACGGTTTTGGGGTCCTAGTGTGATTTCCACGATTGACGAACCTTGGGGTGCATTTACATGTCGGTTATCAACACTCGCAGTTTTGACCGATTTTGGCCTGTTTCATGGACTATTACTGAGTATTTTGGTGTCCCGGAATGATTTCCACGATTGACAAACCCCGAGGTGCGTTTACGTGTCGGTCATCAACACTCGCAGTTTTGACCGATTTTGTCCTGTTTCATGGACTATTACTAACTGTATTGGTGTCCCGGACTGATTTCCATGATTGACGAACCCCGAGTTGTGTTTAAGTGTCGGTCATCAACACCCGCAGTTTTGGCCGAATCTGACCCGTTTCATGGACTACTCACTGTTTTGGGGCCCAAGAGTGATTTCCACGATTGACGAACCCCGGGGTGCGTTTACTTGTCGGTCATAAACACTCGCAGTTTTGGCCGATTCTTGCCAGTTTCGTTTACTATTACTCACTGTTTTGGTGTCCCGGAGTGATTTCCACGATTGACGAACCCCGAGGTGCATTTACGTGTCGGTCATCAACACCCGCAGTTTTGGCCGATTCTGACCCATTTCGTGGACTATTACTCATTGTTTTGGGGTCCCGGAGTGATTTCCATGATTGACGAACCCAGGGGTGCGTTTACGTTTCGGTCATCAACAACCGCAGTTTTGGCTGATCCTGACCCATTTCATGGACAATTACTCACTGTTTTGGGGTCCCGGGCTTATTTCCATGATTGACGAACCCCGGGGTGTGTTTACGTGTCGGTCATCAACACTTGCAGTTTTGGCCGATTCTGGCCCGTTTCATGGACAATTACTCACTGTTTTGGGGTCCCGGACTTATTTCCACGATTGACGAACCCCGGGGAGCGTTTACGTGCCGGTCATAAATACTCGCAGTTTTGGCCGATTTTGGCCAGTTTCGTGGACTATTACTGACGGTTTTGGGGTCCTAGTGTGATTTCCACGATTGACGAACCTTGGGGTGCATTTACATGTCGGTTATCAACACTCGCAGTTTTGACCGATTTTGGCCTGTTTCATGGACTATTACTGAGTATTTTGGTGTCCCGGAATGATTTCCACGATTGACAAACCCCGAGGTGCGTTTACGTGTCGGTCATCAACACTCGCAGTTTTGACCGATTTTGTCCTGTTTCATGGACTATTACTAACTGTATTGGTGTCCCGGACTGATTTCCATGATTGACGAACCCCGAGTTGTGTTTAAGTGTCGGTCATCAACACCCGCAGTTTTGGCCGAATCTGACCCGTTTCATGGACTACTCACTGTTTTGGGGCCCAAGAGTGATTTCCACGATTGACGAACCCCGGGGTGCGTTTACTTGTCGGTCATAAACACTCGCAGTTTTGGCCGATTCTTGCCAGTTTCGTTTACTATTACTCACTGTTTTGGTGTCCCGGAGTGATTTCCACGATTGACGAACCCCGAGGTGCATTTACGTGTCGGTCATCAACACCCGCAGTTTTGGCCGATTCTGACCCATTTCGTGGACTATTACTCATTGTTTTGGGGTCCCGGAGTGATTTCCATGATTGACGAACCCAGGGGTGCGTTTACGTTTCGGTCATCAACAACCGCAGTTTTGGCTGATCCTGACCCATTTCATGGACAATTACTCACTGTTTTGGGGTCCCGGGCTTATTTCCATGATTGACGAACCCCGGGGTGTGTTTACGTGTCGGTCATCAACACTTGCAGTTTTGGCCGATTCTGGCCCGTTTCATGGACAATTACTCACTGTTTTGGGGTCCCGGACTTATTTCCACGATTGACGAACCCCGGGGAGCGTTTACGTGCCGGTCATAAATACTCGCAGTTTTGGCCGATTTTGGCCAGTTTCGTGGACTATTACTGACGGTTTTGGGGTCCTAGTGTGATTTCCACGATTGACGAACCTTGGGGTGCATTTACATGTCGGTTATCAACACTCGCAGTTTTGACCGATTTTGGCCTGTTTCATGGACTATTACTGAGTATTTTGGTGTCCCGGAATGATTTCCACGATTGACAAACCCCGAGGTGCGTTTACGTGTCGGTCATCAACACTCGCAGTTTTGACCGATTTTGTCCTGTTTCATGGACTATTACTAACTGTATTGGTGTCCCGGACTGATTTCCATGATTGACGAACCCCGAGTTGTGTTTAAGTGTCGGTCATCAACACCCGCAGTTTTGGCCGAATCTGACCCGTTTCATGGACTACTCACTGTTTTGGGGCCCAAGAGTGATTTCCACGATTGACGAACCCCGGGGTGCGTTTACTTGTCGGTCATAAACACTCGCAGTTTTGGCCGATTCTTGCCAGTTTCGTTTACTATTACTCACTGTTTTGGTGTCCCGGAGTGATTTCCACGATTGACGAACCCCGGGGTGCATTTACGTGTCGGTCATCAACACCCGCAGTTTTGGCCGATTCTGACCCATTTCGTGGACTATTACTCATTGTTTTGGGGTCCCGGAGTGATTTCCATGATTGACGAACCCAGGGGTGCGTTTACGTTTCGGTCATCAACAACCGCAGTTTTGGCTGATCCTGACCCATTTCATGGACAATTACTCACTGTTTTGGGGTCCCGGGCTTATTTCCATGATTGACGAACCCCGGGGTGTGTTTACGTGTCGGTCATCAACACTTGCAGTTTTGGCCGATTCTGGCCCGTTTCATGGACAATTACTCACTGTTTTGGGGTCCCGGACTTATTTCCACGATTGACGAACCCCGGGGAGCGTTTACGTGCCGGTCATAAATACTCGCAGTTTTGGCCGATTTTGGCCAGTTTCGTGGACTATTACTGACGGTTTTGGGGTCC
The DNA here is from genome assembly GCA_032464435.1 of Aegilops umbellulata. Taxonomy (NCBI): domain Eukaryota; kingdom Viridiplantae; phylum Streptophyta; class Magnoliopsida; order Poales; family Poaceae; genus Aegilops; species Aegilops umbellulata. Next base: position 192,117 of record CP136057.1, on the reverse strand, counting down.
TAGTGTGATTTCCACGATTGACGAACCTTGGGGTGCATTTACATGTCGGTTATCAACACTCGCAGTTTTGACCGATTTTGGCCTGTTTCATGGACTATTACTGAGTATTTTGGTGTCCCGGAATGATTTCCACGATTGACAAACCCCGAGGTGCGTTTACGTGTCGGTCATCAACACTCGCAGTTTTGACCGATTTTGTCCTGTTTCATGGACTATTACTAACTGTATTGGTGTCCCGGACTGATTTCCATGATTGACGAACCCCGAGTTGTGTTTAAGTGTCGGTCATCAACACCCGCAGTTTTGGCCGAATCTGACCCGTTTCATGGACTACTCACTGTTTTGGGGCCCAAGAGTGATTTCCACGATTGACGAACCCCGGGGTGCGTTTACTTGTCGGTCATAAACACTCGCAGTTTTGGCCGATTCTTGCCAGTTTCGTTTACTATTACTCACTGTTTTGGTGTCCCGGAGTGATTTCCACGATTGACGAACCCCGAGGTGCATTTACGTGTCGGTCATCAACACCCGCAGTTTTGGCCGATTCTGACCCATTTCGTGGACTATTACTCATTGTTTTGGGGTCCCGGAGTGATTTCCATGATTGACGAACCCAGGGGTGCGTTTACGTTTCGGTCATCAACAACCGCAGTTTTGGCTGATCCTGACCCATTTCATGGACAATTACTCACTGTTTTGGGGTCCCGGGCTTATTTCCATGATTGACGAACCCCGGGGTGTGTTTACGTGTCGGTCATCAACACTTGCAGTTTTGGCCGATTCTGGCCCGTTTCATGGACAATTACTCACTGTTTTGGGGTCCCGGACTTATTTCCACGATTGACGAACCCCGCGGAGCGTTTACGTGCCGGTCATAAATACTCGCAGTTTTGGCCGATTTTGGCCAGTTTCGTGGACTATTACTGACGGTTTTGGGGTCCTAGTGTGATTTCCACGATTGACGAACCTTGGGGTGCATTTACATGTCGGTTATCAACACTCGCAGTTTTGACCGATTTTGGCCTGTTTCATGGACTATTACTGAGTATTTTGGTGTCCCGGAATGATTTCCACGATTGACAAACCCCGAGGTGCGTTTACGTGTCGGTCATCAACACTCGCAGTTTTGACCGATTTTGTCCTGTTTCATGGACTATTACTAACTGTATTGGTGTCCCGGACTGATTTCCATGATTGACGAACCCCGAGTTGTGTTTAAGTGTCGGTCATCAACACCCGCAGTTTTGGCCGAATCTGACCCGTTTCATGGACTACTCACTGTTTTGGGGCCCAAGAGTGATTTCCACGATTGACGAACCCCGGGGTGCGTTTACTTGTCGGTCATAAACACTCGCAGTTTTGGCCGATTCTTGCCAGTTTCGTTTACTATTACTCACTGTTTTGGTGTCCCGGAGTGATTTCCACGATTGACGAACCCCGAGGTGCATTTACGTGTCGGTCATCAACACCCGCAGTTTTGGCCGATTCTGACCCATTTCGTGGACTATTACTCATTGTTTTGGGGTCCCGGAGTGATTTCCATGATTGACGAACCCAGGGGTGCGTTTACGTTTCGGTCATCAACAACCGCAGTTTTGGCTGATCCTGACCCATTTCATGGACAATTACTCACTGTTTTGGGGTCCCGGGCTTATTTCCATGATTGACGAACCCCGGGGTGTGTTTACGTGTCGGTCATCAACACTTGCAGTTTTGGCCGATTCTGGCCCGTTTCATGGACAATTACTCACTGTTTTGGGGTCCCGGACTTATTTCCACGATTGACGAACCCCGGGGAGCGTTTACGTGCCGGTCATAAATACTCGCAGTTTTGGCCGATTTTGGCCAGTTTCGTGGACTATTACTGACGGTTTTGGGGTCCTAGTGTGATTTCCACGATTGACGAACCTTGGGGTGCATTTACATGTCGGTTATCAACACTCGCAGTTTTGACCGATTTTGGCCTGTTTCATGGACTATTACTGAGTATTTTGGTGTCCCGGAATGATTTCCACGATTGACAAACCCCGAGGTGCGTTTACGTGTCGGTCATCAACACTCGCAGTTTGGACCGATTTTGTCCTGTTTCATGGACTATTACTAACTGTATTGGTGTCCCGGACTGATTTCCATGATTGACGAACCCCGAGTTGTGTTTAAGTGTCGGTCATCAACACCCGCAGTTTTGGCCGAATCTGACCCGTTTCATGGACTACTCACTGTTTTGGGGCCCAAGAGTGATTTCCACGATTGACGAACCCCGGGGTGCGTTTACTTGTCGGTCATAAACACTCGCAGTTTTGGCCGATTCTTGCCAGTTTCGTTTACTATTACTCACTGTTTTGGTGTCCCGGAGTGATTTCCACGATTGACGAACCCCGAGGTGCATTTACGTGTCGGTCATCAACACCCGCAGTTTTGGCCGATTCTGACCCATTTCGTGGACTATTACTCATTGTTTTGGGGTCCCGGAGTGATTTCCATGATTGACGAACCCAGGGGTGCGTTTACGTTTCGGTCATCAACAACCGCAGTTTTGGCTGATCCTGACCCATTTCATGGACAATTACTCACTGTTTTGGGGTCCCGGGCTTATTTCCATGATTGACGAACCCCGGGGTGTGTTTACGTGTCGGTCATCAACACTTGCAGTTTTGGCCGATTCTGGCCCGTTTCATGGACAATTACTCACTGTTTTGGGGTCCCGGACTTATTTCCACGATTGACGAACCCCGGGGAGCGTTTACGTGCCGGTCATAAATACTCGCAGTTTTGGCCGATTTTGGCCAGTTTCGTGGACTATTACTGACGGTTTTGGGGTCCTAGTGTGATTTCCACGATTGACGAACCTTGGGGTGCATTTACATGTCGGTTATCAACACTCGCAGTTTTGACCGATTTTGGCCTGTTTCATGGACTATTACTGAGTATTTTGGTGTCCCGGAATGATTTCCACGATTGACAAACCCCGAGGTGCGTTTACGTGTCGGTCATCAACACTCGCAGTTTTGACCGATTTTGTCCTGTTTCATGGACTATTACTAACTGTATTGGTGTCCCGGACTGATTTCCATGATTGACGAACCCCGAGTTGTGTTTAAGTGTCGGTCATCAACACCCGCAGTTTTGGCCGAATCTGACCCGTTTCATGGACTACTCACTGTTTTGGGGCCCAAGAGTGATTTCCACGATTGACGAACCCCGGGGTGCGTTTACTTGTCGGTCATAAACACTCGCAGTTTTGGCCGATTCTTGCCAGTTTCGTTTACTATTACTCACTGTTTTGGTGTCCCGGAGTGATTTCCACGATTGACGAACCCCGAGGTGCATTTACGTGTCGGTCATCAACACCCGCAGTTTTGGCCGATTCTGACCCATTTCGTGGACTATTACTCATTGTTTTGGGGTCCCGGAGTGATTTCCATGATTGACGAACCCAGGGGTGCGTTTACGTTTCGGTCATCAACAACCGCAGTTTTGGCTGATCCTGACCCATTTCATGGACAATTACTCACTGTTTTGGGGTCCCGGGCTTATTTCCATGATTGACGAACCCCGGGGTGTGTTTACGTGTCGGTCATCAACACTTGCAGTTTTGGCCGATTCTGGCCCGTTTCATGGACAATTACTCACTGTTTTGGGGTCCCGGACTTATTTCCACGATTGACGAACCCCGGGGAGCGTTTACGTGCCGGTCATAAATACTCGCAGTTTTGGCCGATTTTGGCCAGTTTCGTGGACTATTACTGACGGTTTTGGGGTCCTAGTGTGATTTCCACGATTGACGAACCTTGGGGTGCATTTACATGTCGGTTATCAACACTCGCAGTTTTGACCGATTTTGGCCTGTTTCATGGACTATTACTGAGTATTTTGGTGTCCCGGAATGATTTCCATGATTGACGAACCCCGGGGTGCGTTTACGTGTCGATCATAAACACTCGCAGTTTTGGCCGATTCTGGCCAGTTTCGTGGACTATTACCACTGTTTTGGGGTCCCGGAGTGATTTCCACGATTGACGTATCCCGGGGTTTGCTTATGTGTCGGTCATATACACCCGCAGTTTTTGCCGATTCTGACCCGTTTCGTGGACTATTACACACTGTTTTGGGGTCCTGGAGTGATTTCCACGATTGACGAACCCCGAGTGCGTTTACGTGTCGGTCATGAACACTCGCAGTTTTGACCGATTCTGTCATGTTTCATGGACTATTACTGACTGTATTGGTGTCCCGAACTGATTTCCATGATTGACGAACCCCGAGGTGTGTTTAAGTGTCGGTCATAAACACTCGCTGTTTTGGCCCATTCTGGCCCGTTTCGTGGACTATTACTCACTGTTTTGGGGCCCCAGAGTGATTTCCACGATTGATGAACCCCGGGGTGCGTTTACTTGTCGGTCATAAACACCCGCTATTTTGGCCGATTCTTGCCAGTTTCGTGGACTATTACTCACTGTTTTAGTGTCCCGGAGTGATTTCCACGATTGACGAACCCCGGGGTGAATTTACGTGTCGGTCATCAACACCCGCAGTTTTGGCCAATTCTGACCCATTTCGTGGACTATTACTCACTGTTTTGGGGTCCCGGAGTGATTTCCACGATTGACGAACCCCGGGGTGCATTTACGTGTCGGTCATCAACACCCGTAGTTTTGGCCAATTCTGACCCGTTTCATGGACTATTACTCACTGTTTTGGGGTCCCAGAGTGATTTTCACGATCGACAAACCCCGAGGTGCGTTTACGTGTCGGTCATCAACACTCGCAGTTTTGACCGATTTTGTCCTGTTTCATGGACTATTACTAACTGTATTGGTGTCCCGGACTGATTTCCATGATTGACGAACCCCGAGTTGTGTTTAAGTGTCGGTCATCAACACCCGCAGTTTTGGCCGAATCTGACCCGTTTCATGGACTACTCACTGTTTTGGGGCCCAAGAGTGATTTCCACGATTGACGAACCCCGGGGTGCGTTTACTTGTCGGTCATAAACACTCGCAGTTTTGGCCGATTCTTGCCAGTTTCGTTTACTATTACTCACTGTTTTGGTGTCCCGGAGTGATTTCCACGATTGACGAACCCCGAGGTGCATTTACGTGTCGGTCATCAACACCCGCAGTTTTGGCCGATTCTGACCCATTTCGTGGACTATTACTCATTGTTTTGGGGTCCCGGAGTGATTTCCATGATTGACGAACCCAGGGGTGCGTTTACGTTTCGGTCATCAACAACCGCAGTTTTGGCTGATCCTGACCCATTTCATGGACAATTACTCACTGTTTTGGGGTCCCGGGCTTATTTCCATGATTGACGAACCCCGGGGTGTGTTTACGTGTCGGTCATCAACACTTGCAGTTTTGGCCGATTCTGGCCCGTTTCATGGACAATTACTCACTGTTTTGGGGTCCCGGACTTATTTCCACGATTGACGAACCCCGGGGAGCGTTTACGTGCCGGTCATAAATACTCGCAGTTTTGGCCGATTTTGGCCAGTTTCGTGGACTATTACTGACGGTTTTGGGGTCCTAGTGTGATTTCCACGATTGACGAACCTTGGGGTGCATTTACATGTCGGTTATCAACACTCGCAGTTTTGACCGATTTTGGCCTGTTTCATGGACTATTACTGAGTATTTTGGTGTCCCGGAATGATTTCCATGATTGACGAACCCCGGGGTGCGTTTACGTGTCGATCATAAACACTCGCAGTTTTGGCCGATTCTGGCCAGTTTCGTGGACTATTACCACTGTTTTGGGGTCCCGGAGTGATTTCCACGATTGACGTATCCCGGGGTTTGCTTATGTGTCGGTCATATACACCCGCAGTTTTTGCCGATTCTGACCCGTTTCGTGGACTATTACACACTGTTTTGGGGTCCTGCAGTGATTTCCACGATTGACGAACCCCGAGTGCGTTTACGTGTCGGTCATCAACACTCGCAGTTTTGACCGATTCTGTCATGTTTCATGGACTATTACTGACTGTATTGGTGTCCCGAACTGATTTCCATGATTGACGAACCCCGAGGTGTGTTTAAGTGTCGGTCATAAACACTCGCTGTTTTGGCCCATTCTGGCCCGTTTCGTGGACTATTACTCACTGTTTTGGGGCCCCAGAGTGATTTCCACGATTGATGAACCCCGGGGTGCGTTTACTTGTCGGTCATAAACACCCGCTATTTTGGCCGATTCTTGCCAGTTTCGTGGACTATTACTCACTGTTTTAGTGTCCCGGAGTGATTTCCACGATTGACGAACCCCGGGGTGAATTTACGTGTCGGTCATCAACACCCGCAGTTTTGGCCAATTCTGACCCATTTCGTGGACTATTACTCACTGTTTTGGGGTCCCGGAGTGATTTCCACGATTGACGAACCCCGGGGTGCATTTACGTGTCGGTCATCAACACCCGTAGTTTTGGCCAATTCTGACCCGTTTCATGGACTATTACTCACTGTTTTGGGGTCCCAGAGTGATTTTCACGATCGACAAACCCCGAGGTGCGTTTACGTGTCGGTCATCAACACTCGCAGTTTTGACCGATTTTGTCCTGTTTCATGGACTATTACTAACTGTATTGGTGTCCCGGACTGATTTCCATGATTGACGAACCCCGAGTTGTGTTTAAGTGTCGGTCATCAACACCCGCAGTTTTGGCCGAATCTGACCCGTTTCATGGACTACTCACTGTTTTGGGGCCCAAGAGTGATTTCCACGATTGACGAACCCCGGGGTGCGTTTACTTGTCGGTCATAAACACTCGCAGTTTTGGCCGATTCTTGCCAGTTTCGTTTACTATTACTCACTGTTTTGGTGTCCCGGAGTGATTTCCACGATTGACGAACCCCGAGGTGCATTTACGTGTCGGTCATCAACACCCGCAGTTTTGGCCGATTCTGACCCATTTCGTGGACTATTACTCATTGTTTTGGGGTCCCGGAGTGATTTCCATGATTGACGAACCCAGGGGTGCGTTTACGTTTCGGTCATCAACAACCGCAGTTTTGGCTGATCCTGACCCATTTCATGGACAATTACTCACTGTTTTGGGGTCCCGGGCTTATTTCCATGATTGACGAACCCCGGGGTGTGTTTACGTGTCGGTCATCAACACTTGCAGTTTTGGCCGATTCTGGCCCGTTTCATGGACAATTACTCACTGTTTTGGGGTCCCGGACTTATTTCCACGATTGACGAACCCCGGGGAGCGTTTACGTGCCGGTCATAAATACTCGCAGTTTTGGCCGATTTTGGCCAGTTTCGTGGACTATTACTGACGGTTTTGGGGTCCTAGTGTGATTTCCACGATTGACGAACCTTGGGGTGCATTTACATGTCGGTTATCAACACTCGCAGTTTTGACCGATTTTGGCCTGTTTCATGGACTATTACTGAGTATTTTGGTGTCCCGGAATGATTTCCATGATTGACGAACCCCGGGGTGCGTTTACGTGTCGATCATAAACACTCGCAGTTTTGGCCGATTCTGGCCAGTTTCGTGGACTATTACCACTGTTTTGGGGTCCCGGAGTGATTTCCACGATTGACGTATCCCGGGGTTTGCTTATGTGTCGGTCATATACACCCGCAGTTTTTGCCGATTCTGACCCGTTTCGTGGACTATTACACACTGTTTTGGGGTCCTGCAGTGATTTCCACGATTGACGAACCCCGAGTGCGTTTACGTGTCGGTCATCAACACTCGCAGTTTTGACCGATTCTGTCATGTTTCATGGACTATTACTGACTGTATTGGTGTCCCGAACTGATTTCCATGATTGACGAACCCCGAGGTGTGTTTAAGTGTCGGTCATAAACACTCGCTGTTTTGGCCCATTCTGGCCCGTTTCGTGGACTATTACTCACTGTTTTGGGGCCCCAGAGTGATTTCCACGATTGATGAACCCCGGGGTGCGTTTACTTGTCGGTCATAAACACCCGCTATTTTGGCCGATTCTTGCCAGTTTCGTGGACTATTACTCACTGTTTTAGTGTCCCGGAGTGATTTCCACGATTGACGAACCCCGGGGTGAATTTACGTGTCGGTCATCAACACCCGCAGTTTTGGCCAATTCTGACCCATTTCGTGGACTATTACTCACTGTTTTGGGGTCCCGGAGTGATTTCCACGATTGACGAACCCCGGGGTGCATTTACGTGTCGGTCATCAACACCCGTAGTTTTGGCCAATTCTGACCCGTTTCATGGACTATTACTCACTGTTTTGGGGTCCCAGAGTGATTTTCACGATCGACAAACCCCGAGGTGCGTTTACGTGTCGGTCATCAACACTCGCAGTTTTGACCGATTTTGTCCTGTTTCATGGACTATTACTAACTGTATTGGTGTCCCGGACTGATTTCCATGATTGACGAACCCCGAGTTGTGTTTAAGTGTCGGTCATCAACACCCGCAGTTTTGGCCGAATCTGACCCGTTTCATGGACTACTCTCTGTTTTGGGGCCCAAGAGTGATTTCCACGATTGACGAACCCCGGGGTGCGTTTACTTGTCGGTCATAAACACTCGCAGTTTTGGCCGATTCTTGCCAGTTTCGTTTACTATTACTCACTGTTTTGGCGTCCCGGAGTGATTTCCACGATTGACGAACCCCGAGGTGCATTTACGTGTCGGTCATCAACACCCGCAGTTTTGGCCGATTCTGACCCATTTCGTGGACTATTACTCATTGTTTTGGGGTCCCGGAGTGATTTCCATGATTGACGAACCCAGGGGTGCGTTTACGTTTCGGTCATCAACAACCGCAGTTTTGGCTGATCCTGACCCATTTCATGGACAATTACTCACTGTTTTGGGGTCCCGGGCTTATTTCCATGATTGACGAACCCCGGGGTGTGTTTACGTGTCGGTCATCAACACTTGCAGTTTTGGCCGATTCTGGCCCGTTTCATGGACAATTACTCACTGTTTTGGGGTCCCGGACTTATTTCCACGATTGACGAACCCCGGGGAGCGTTTACGTGCCGGTCATAAATACTCGCAGTTTTGGCCGATTTTGGCCAGTTTCGTGGACTATTACTGACGGTTTTGGGGTCCTAGTGTGATTTCCACGATTGACGAACCTTGGGGTGCATTTACATGTCGGTTATCAACACTCGCAGTTTTGACCGATTTTGGCCTGTTTCATGGACTATTACTGAGTATTTTGGTGTCCCGGAATGATTTCCATGATTGACGAACCCCGGGGTGCGTTTACGTGTCGATCATAAACACTCGCAGTTTTGGCCGATTCTGGCCAGTTTCGTGGACTATTACCACTGTTTTGGGGTCCCGGAGTGATTTCCACGATTGACGTATCCCGGGGTTTGCTTATGTGTCGGTCATATACACCCGCAGTTTTTGCCGATTCTGACCCGTTTCGTGGACTATTACACACTGTTTTGGGGTCCTGCAGTGATTTCCACGATTGACGAACCCCGAGTGCGTTTACGTGTCGGTCATCAACACTCGCAGTTTTGACCGATTCTGTCATGTTTCATGGACTATTACTGACTGTATTGGTGTCCCGAACTGATTTCCATGATTGACGAACCCCGAGGTGTGTTTAAGTGTCGGTCATAAACACTCGCTGTTTTGGCCCATTCTGGCCCGTTTCGTGGACTATTACTCACTGTTTTGGGGCCCCAGAGTGATTTCCACGATTGATGAACCCCGGGGTGCGTTTACTTGTCGGTCATAAACACCCGCTATTTTGGCCGATTCTTGCCAGTTTCGTGGACTATTACTCACTGTTTTAGTGTCCCGGAGTGATTTCCACGATTGACGAACCCCGGGGTGAATTTACGTGTCGGTCATCAACACCCGCAGTTTTGGCCAATTCTGACCCATTTCGTGGACTATTACTCACTGTTTTGGGGTCCCGGAGTGATTTCCACGATTGACGAACCCCGGGGTGCATTTACGTGTCGGTCATCAACACCCGTAGTTTTGGCCAATTCTGACCCGTTTCATGGACTATTACTCACTGTTTTGGGGTCCCAGAGTGATTTTCACGATCGACAAACCCCGAGGTGCGTTTACGTGTCGGTCATCAACACTCGCAGTTTTGACCGATTTTGTCCTGTTTCATGGACTATTACTAACTGTATTGGTGTCCCGGACTGATTTCCATGATTGACGAACCCCGAGTTGTGTTTAAGTGTCGGTCATCAACACCCGCAGTTTTGGCCGAATCTGACCCGTTTCATGGACTACTCACTGTTTTGGGGCCCAAGAGTGATTTCCACGATTGACGAACCCCGGGGTGCGTTTACTTGTCGGTCATAAACACTCGCAGTTTTGGCCGATTCTTGCCAGTTTCGTTTACTATTACTCACTGTTTTGGTGTCCCGGAGTGATTTCCACGATTGACGAACCCCGAGGTGCATTTACGTGTCGGTCATCAACACCCGCAGTTTTGGCCGATTCTGACCCATTTCGTGGACTATTACTCATTGTTTTGGGGTCCCGGAGTGATTTCCATGATTGACGAACCCAGGGGTGCGTTTACGTTTCGGTCATCAACAACCGCAGTTTTGGCTGATCCTGACCCATTTCATGGACAATTACTCACTGTTTTGGGGTCCCGGGCTTATTTCCATGATTGACGAACCCCGGGGTGTGTTTACGTGTCGGTCATCAACACTTGCAGTTTTGGCCGATTCTGGCCCGTTTCATGGACAATTACTCACTGTTTTGGGGTCCCGGACTTATTTCCACGATTGACGAACCCCGGGGAGCGTTTACGTGCCGGTCATAAATACTCGCAGTTTTGGCCGATTTTGGCCAGTTTCGTGGACTATTACTGACGGTTTTGGGGTCCTAGTGTGATTTCCACGATTGACGAACCTTGGGGTGCATTTACATGTCGGTTATCAACACTCGCAGTTTTGACCGATTTTGGCCTGTTTCATGGACTATTACTGAGTATTTTGGTGTCCCGGAATGATTTCCATGATTGACGAACCCCGGGGTGCGTTTACGTGTCGATCATAAACACTCGCAGTTTTGGCCGATTCTGGCCAGTTTCGTGGACTATTACCACTGTTTTGGGGTCCCGGAGTGATTTCCACGATTGACGTATCCCGGGGTTTGCTTATGTGTCGGTCATATACACCCGCAGTTTTTGCCGATTCTGACCCGTTTCGTGGACTATTACACACTGTTTTGGGGTCCTGCAGTGATTTCCACGATTGACGAACCCCGAGTGCGTTTACGTGTCGGTCATCAACACTCGCAGTTTTGACCGATTCTGTCATGTTTCATGGACTATTACTGACTGTATTGGTGTCCCGAACTGATTTCCATGATTGACGAACCCCGAGGTGTGTTTAAGTGTCGGTCATAAACACTCGCTGTTTTGGCCCATTCTGGCCCGTTTCGTGGACTATTACTCACTGTTTTGGGGCCCCAGAGTGATTTCCACGATTGATGAACCCCGGGGTGCGTTTACTTGTCGGTCATAAACACCCGCTATTTTGGCCGATTCTTGCCAGTTTCGTGGACTATTACTCACTGTTTTAGTGTCCCGGAGTGATTTCCACGATTGACGAACCCCGGGGTGAATTTACGTGTCGGTCATCAACACCCGCAGTTTTGGCCAATTCTGACCCATTTCGTGGACTATTACTCACTGTTTTGGGGTCCCGGAGTGATTTCCACGATTGACGAACCCCGGGGTGCATTTACGTGTCGGTCATCAACACCCGTAGTTTTGGCCAATTCTGACCCGTTTCATGGACTATTACTCACTGTTTTGGGGTCCCAGAGTGATTTTCACGATCGACAAACCCCGAGGTGCGTTTACGTGTCGGTCATCAACACTCGCAGTTTTGACCGATTTTGTCCTGTTTCATGGACTATTACTAACTGTATTGGTGTCCCGGACTGATTTCCATGATTGACGAACCCCGAGTTGTGTTTAAGTGTCGGTCATCAACACCCGCAGTTTTGGCCGAATCTGACCCGTTTCATGGACTACTCACTGTTTTGGGGCCCAAGAGTGATTTCCACGATTGACGAACCCCGGGGTGCGTTTACTTGTCGGTCATAAACACTCGCAGTTTTGGCCGATTCTTGCCAGTTTCGTTTACTATTACTCACTGTTTTGGTGTCCCGGAGTGATTTCCACGATTGACGAACCCCGAGGTGCATTTACGTGTCGGTCATCAACACCCGCAGTTTTGGCCGATTCTGACCCATTTCGTGGACTATTACTCATTGTTTTGGGGTCCCGGAGTGATTTCCATGATTGACGAACCCAGGGGTGCGTTTACGTTTCGGTCATCAACAACCGCAGTTTTGGCTGATCCTGACCCATTTCATGGACAATTACTCACTGTTTTGGGGTCCCGGGCTTATTTCCATGATTGACGAACCCCGGGGTGTGTTTACGTGTCGGTCATCAACACTTGCAGTTTTGGCCGATTCTGGCCCGTTTCATGGACAATTACTCACTGTTTTGGGGTCCCGGACTTATTTCCACGATTGACGAACCCCGGGGAGCGTTTACGTGCCGGTCATAAATACTCGCAGTTTTGGCCGATTTTGGCCAGTTTCGTGGACTATTACTGACGGTTTTGGGGTCCTAGTGTGATTTCCACGATTGACGAACCTTGGGGTGCATTTACATGTCGGTTATCAACACTCGCAGTTTTGACCGATTTTGGCCTGTTTCATGGACTATTACTGAGTATTTTGGTGTCCCGGAATGATTTCCATGATTGACGAACCCCGGGGTGCGTTTATGTGTCGATCATAAACACTCGCAGTTTTGGCCGATTCTGGCCAGTTTCGTGGACTATTACCACTGTTTTGGGGTCCCGGAGTGATTTCCACGATTGACGTATCCCGGGGTTTGCTTATGTGTCGGTCATATACACCCGCAGTTTTTGCCGATTCTGACCCGTTTCGTGGACTATTACACACTGTTTTGGGGTCCTGCAGTGATTTCCACGATTGACGAACCCCGAGTGCGTTTACGTGTCGGTCATCAACACTCGCAGTTTTGACCGATTCTGTCATGTTTCATGGACTATTACTGACTGTATTGGTGTCCCGAACTGATTTCCATGATTGACGAACCCCGAGGTGTGTTTAAGTGTCGGTCATAAACACTCGCTGTTTTGGCCCATTCTGGCCCGTTTCGTGGACTATTACTCACTGTTTTGGGGCCCCAGAGTGATTTCCACGATTGATGAACCCCGGGGTGCGTTTACTTGTCGGTCATAAACACCCGCTATTTTGGCCGATTCTTGCCAGTTTCGTGGACTATTACTCACTGTTTTAGTGTCCCGGAGTGATTTCCACGATTGACGAACCCCGGGGTGAATTTACGTGTCGGTCATCAACACCCGCAGTTTTGGCCAATTCTGACCCATTTCGTGGACTATTACTCACTGTTTTGGGGTCCCGGAGTGATTTCCACGATTGACGAACCCCGGGGTGCATTTACGTGTCGGTCATCAACACCCGTAGTTTTGGCCAATTCTGACCCGTTTCATGGACTATTACTCACTGTTTTGGGGTCCCAGAGTGATTTTCACGATCGACAAACCCCGAGGTGCGTTTACGTGTCGGTCATCAACACTCGCAGTTTTGACCGATTTTGTCCTGTTTCATGGACTATTACTAACTGTATTGGTGTCCCGGACTGATTTCCATGATTGACGAACCCCGAGTTGTGTTTAAGTGTCGGTCATCAACACCCGCAGTTTTGGCCGAATCTGACCCGTTTCATGGACTACTCACTGTTTTGGGGCCCAAGAGTGATTTCCACGATTGACGAACCCCGGGGTGCGTTTACTTGTCGGTCATAAACACTCGCAGTTTTGGCCGATTCTTGCCAGTTTCGTTTACTATTACTCACTGTTTTGGTGTCCCGGAGTGATTTCCACGATTGACGAACCCCGAGGTGCATTTACGTGTCGGTCATCAACACCCGCAGTTTTGGCCGATTCTGACCCATTTCGTGGACTATTACTCATTGTTTTGGGGTCCCGGAGTGATTTCCATGATTGACGAACCCAGGGGTGCGTTTACGTTTCGGTCATCAACAACCGCAGTTTTGGCTGATCCTGACCCATTTCATGGACAATTACTCACTGTTTTGGGGTCCCGGGCTTATTTCCATGATTGACGAACCCCGGGGTGTGTTTACGTGTCGGTCATCAACACTTGCAGTTTTGGCCGATTCTGGCCCGTTTCATGGACAATTACTCACTGTTTTGGGGTCCCGGACTTATTTCCACGATTGACGAACCCCGGGGAGCGTTTACGTGCCGGTCATAAATACTCGCAGTTTTGGCCGATTTTGGCCAGTTTCGTGGACTATTACTGACGGTTTTGGGGTCCTAGTGTGATTTCCACGATTGACGAACCTTGGGGTGCATTTACATGTCGGTTATCAACACTCGCAGTTTTGACCGATTTTGGCCTGTTTCATGGACTATTACTGAGTATTTTGGTGTCCCGGAATGATTTCCATGATTGACGAACCCCGGGGTGCGTTTATGTGTCGATCATAAACACTCGCAGTTTTGGCCGATTCTGGCCAGTTTCGTGGACTATTACCACTGTTTTGGGGTCCCGGAGTGATTTCCACGATTGACGTATCCCGGGGTTTGCTTATGTGTCGGTCATATACACCCGCAGTTTTTGCCGATTCTGACCCGTTTCGTGGACTATTACACACTGTTTTGGGGTCCTGCAGTGATTTCCACGATTGACGAACCCCGAGTGCGTTTACGTGTCGGTCATCAACACTCGCAGTTTTGACCGATTCTGTCATGTTTCATGGACTATTACTGACTGTATTGGTGTCCCGAACTGATTTCCATGATTGACGAACCCCGAGGTGTGTTTAAGTGTCGGTCATAAACACTCGCTGTTTTGGCCCATTCTGGCCCGTTTCGTGGACTATTACTCACTGTTTTGGGGCCCCAGAGTGATTTCCACGATTGATGAACCCCGGGGTGCGTTTACTTGTCGGTCATAAACACCCGCTATTTTGGCCGATTCTTGCCAGTTTCGTGGACTATTACTCACTGTTTTAGTGTCCCGGAGTGATTTCCACGATTGACGAACCCCGGGGTGAATTTACGTGTCGGTCATCAACACCCGCAGTTTTGGCCAATTCTGACCCATTTCGTGGACTATTACTCACTGTTTTGGGGTCCCGGAGTGATTTCCACGATTGACGAACCCCGGGGTGCATTTACGTGTCGGTCATCAACACCCGTAGTTTTGGCCAATTCTGACCCGTTTCATGGACTATTACTCACTGTTTTGGGGTCCCAGAGTGATTTTCACGATCGACAAACCCCGAGGTGCGTTTACGTGTCGGTCATCAACACTCGCAGTTTTGACCGATTTTGTCCTGTTTCATGGACTATTACTAACTGTATTGGTGTCCCGGACTGATTTCCATGATTGACGAACCCCGAGTTGTGTTTAAGTGTCGGTCATCAACACCCGCAGTTTTGGCCGAATCTGACCCGTTTCATGGACTACTCACTGTTTTGGGGCCCAAGAGTGATTTCCACGATTGACGAACCCCGGGGTGCGTTTACTTGTCGGTCATAAACACTCGCAGTTTTGGCCGATTCTTGCCAGTTTCGTTTACTATTACTCACTGTTTTGGTGTCCCGGAGTGATTTCCACGATTGACGAACCCCGAGGTGCATTTACGTGTCGGTCATCAACACCCGCAGTTTTGGCCGATTCTGACCCATTTCGTGGACTATTACTCATTGTTTTGGGGTCCCGGAGTGATTTCCATGATTGACGAACCCAGGGGTGCGTTTACGTTTCGGTCATCAACAACCGCAGTTTTGGCTGATCCTGACCCATTTCATGGACAATTACTCACTGTTTTGGGGTCCCGGGCTTATTTCCATGATTGACGAACCCCGGGGTGTGTTTACGTGTCGGTCATCAACACTTGCAGTTTTGGCCGATTCTGGCCCGTTTCATGGACAATTACTCACTGTTTTGGGGTCCCGGACTTATTTCCACGATTGACGAACCCCGGGGAGCGTTTACGTGCCGGTCATAAATACTCGCAGTTTTGGCCGATTTTGGCCAGTTTCGTGGACTATTACTGACGGTTTTGGGGTCCTAGTGTGATTTCCACGATTGACGAACCTTGGGGTGCATTTACATGTCGGTTATCAACACTCGCAGTTTTGACCGATTTTGGCCTGTTTCATGGACTATTACTGAGTATTTTGGTGTCCCGGAATGATTTCCATGATTGACGAACCCCGGGGTGCGTTTATGTGTCGATCATAAACACTCGCAGTTTTGGCCGATTCTGGCCAGTTTCGTGGACTATTACCACTGTTTTGGGGTCCCGGAGTGATTTCCACGATTGACGTATCCCGGGGTTTGCTTATGTGTCGGTCATATACACCCGCAGTTTTTGCCGATTCTGACCCGTTTCGTGGACTATTACACACTGTTTTGGGGTCCTGCAGTGATTTCCACGATTGACGAACCCCGAGTGCGTTTACGTGTCGGTCATCAACACTCGCAGTTTTGACCGATTCTGTCATGTTTCATGGACTATTACTGACTGTATTGGTGTCCCGAACTGATTTCCATGATTGACGAACCCCGAGGTGTGTTTAAGTGTCGGTCATAAACACTCGCTGTTTTGGCCCATTCTGGCCCGTTTCGTGGACTATTACTCACTGTTTTGGGGCCCCAGAGTGATTTCCACGATTGATGAACCCCGGGGTGCGTTTACTTGTCGGTCATAAACACCCGCTATTTTGGCCGATTCTTGCCAGTTTCGTGGACTATTACTCACTGTTTTAGTGTCCCGGAGTGATTTCCACGATTGACGAACCCCGGGGTGAATTTACGTGTCGGTCATCAACACCCGCAGTTTTGGCCAATTCTGACCCATTTCGTGGACTATTACTCACTGTTTTGGGGTCCCGGAGTGATTTCCACGATTGACGAACCCCGGGGTGCATTTACGTGTCGGTCATCAACACCCGTAGTTTTGGCCAATTCTGACCCGTTTCATGGACTATTACTCACTGTTTTGGGGTCCCAGAGTGATTTTCACGATCGACAAACCCCGAGGTGCGTTTACGTGTCGGTCATCAACACTCGCAGTTTTGACCGATTTTGTCCTGTTTCATGGACTATTACTAACTGTATTGGTGTCCCGGACTGATTTCCATGATTGACGAACCCCGAGTTGTGTTTAAGTGTCGGTCATCAACACCCGCAGTTTTGGCCGAATCTGACCCGTTTCATGGACTACTCACTGTTTTGGGGCCCAAGAGTGATTTCCACGATTGACGAACCCCGGGGTGCGTTTACTTGTCGGTCATAAACACTCGCAGTTTTGGCCGATTCTTGCCAGTTTCGTTTACTATTACTCACTGTTTTGGTGTCCCGGAGTGATTTCCACGATTGACGAACCCCGAGGTGCATTTACGTGTCGGTCATCAACACCCGCAGTTTTGGCCGATTCTGACCCATTTCGTGGACTATTACTCATTGTTTTGGGGTCCCGGAGTGATTTCCATGATTGACGAACCCAGGGGTGC
Organism: Aegilops umbellulata; assembly: GCA_032464435.1. Taxonomy (NCBI): domain Eukaryota; kingdom Viridiplantae; phylum Streptophyta; class Magnoliopsida; order Poales; family Poaceae; genus Aegilops; species Aegilops umbellulata. Next base: position 174,551 of record CP136057.1, on the reverse strand, counting down.
GTTTACGTTTCGGTCATCAACAACCGCAGTTTTGGCTGATCCTGACCCATTTCATGGACAATTACTCACTGTTTTGGGGTCCCGGGCTTATTTCCATGATTGACGAACCCCGGGGTGTGTTTACGTGTCGGTCATCAACACTTGCAGTTTTGGCCGATTCTGGCCCGTTTCATGGACAATTACTCACTGTTTTGGGGTCCCGGACTTATTTCCACGATTGACGAACCCCGGGGAGCGTTTACGTGCCGGTCATAAATACTCGCAGTTTTGGCCGATTTTGGCCAGTTTCGTGGACTATTACTGACGGTTTTGGGGTCCTAGTGTGATTTCCACGATTGACGAACCTTGGGGTGCATTTACATGTCGGTTATCAACACTCGCAGTTTTGACCGATTTTGGCCTGTTTCATGGACTATTACTGAGTATTTTGGTGTCCCGGAATGATTTCCATGATTGACGAACCCCGGGGTGCGTTTACGTGTCGATCATAAACACTCGCAGTTTTGGCCGATTCTGGCCAGTTTCATGGACTATAACCACTGTTTTGGGGTCCCGGAGTGATTTCCACGATTGACGTATCCCGGGGTGTGCTTATGTGTCGGTCATAAAGACCCGCAGTTTTTGCCGATTCTGACCCGTTTCGTGGACTATTACACACTGTTTTGGGGTCCTGGAGTGATTTCCACGATTGACGAACCCCGAGTGCGTTTACGTGTCGGTCATCAACACTCGCAGTTTTGACCGATTCTGTCCTGTTTCATGGACTATTACTGACTGTGTTGGTGTCCCGGACTGATTTCCATGATTGACGAACCCCGAGGTGTGTTTAAGTGTCGGTCATAAACACTCGCTGTTCTGGCCCATTCTGGCCCGTTTCGTGGACTATTACTCACTGTTTTGGGGCCCAGAGTGATTTCCACGATTGACGAACCCCGGGGTGCGTTTACTTGTCGGTCATAAACACCCGCTATTTTGGCCGATTCTTGCCAGTTTCGTGGACTATTACTCACTGTTTTAGTGTCCCGGAGTGATTTCCACGATTGACGAACCCCGGGGTGAATTTACGTGTCGGTCATCAACACCCGCAGTTTTGGCCAATTCTGACCCATTTCGTGGACTATTACTCACTGTTTTGGGGTCCCGGAGTGATTTCCACGATTGACGAACCCCGGGGTGCATTTACGTGTCGGTCATCAACACCCGTAGTTTTGGCCAATTCTGACCCGTTTCATGGACTATTACTCACTGTTTTGGGGTCCCAGAGTGATTTTCACGATCGACAAACCCCGAGGTGCGTTTACGTGTCGGTCATCAACACTCGCAGTTTTGACCGATTTTGTCCTGTTTCATGGACTATTACTAACTGTATTGGTGTCCCGGACTGATTTCCATGATTGACGAACCCCGAGTTGTGTTTAAGTGTCGGTCATCAACACCCGTAGTTTTGGCCGAATCTGACCCGTTTCATGGACTACTCACTGTTTTGGGGCCCAAGAGTGATTTCCACGATTGACGAACCCCGGGGTGCGTTTACTTGTCGGTCATAAACACTCCCAGTTTTGGCCAATTCTTGCCAGTTTCGTTTACTATTACTCACTGTTTTGGTGTCCCGGAGTGATTTCCACGATTGACGAACCCCGAGGTGCATTTACGTGTCGGTCATCAACACCCGCAGTTTTGGCCGATTCTGACCCATTTCGTGGACTATTACTCATTGTTTTGGGCTCCCGGAGTGATTTCCATGATTGACGAACCCAGGGGTGCGTTTACGTTTCGGTCATCAACAACCGCAGTTTTGGCTGATCCTGACCCATTTCATGGACAATTACTCACTGTTTTGGGGTCCCGGGCTTATTTCCATGATTGACGAACCCCGGGGTGTGTTTACGTGTCGGTCATCAACACTTGCAGTTTTGGCCGATTCTGGCCCGTTTCATGGACAATTACTCACTGTTTTGGGGTCCCGGACTTATTTCCACGATTGACGAACCCCGGGGAGCGTTTACGTGCCGGTCATAAATACTCGCAGTTTTGGCCGATTTTGGCCAGTTTCGTGGACTATTACTGACGGTTTTGGGGTCCTAGTGTGATTTCCACGATTGACGAACCTTGGGGTGCATTTACATGTCGGTTATCAACACTCGCAGTTTTGACCGATTTTGGCCTGTTTCATGGACTATTACTGAGTATTTTGGTGTCCCGGAATGATTTCCATGATTGACGAACCCCGGGGTGCGTTTACGTGTCGATCATAAACACTCGCAGTTTTGGCCGATTCTGGCCAGTTTCATGGACTATAACCACTGTTTTGGGGTCCCGGAGTGATTTCCACGATTGACGTATCCCGGGGTGTGCTTATGTGTCGGTCATAAAGACCCGCAGTTTTTGCCGATTCTGACCCGTTTCGTGGACTATTACACACTGTTTTGGGGTCCTGGAGTGATTTCCACGATTGACGAACCCCGAGTGCGTTTACGTGTCGGTCATCAACACTCGCAGTTTTGACCGATTCTGTCCTGTTTCATGGACTATTACTGACTGTGTTGGTGTCCCGGACTGATTTCCATGATTGACGAACCCCGAGGTGTGTTTAAGTGTCGGTCATAAACACTCGCTGTTCTGGCCCATTCTGGCCCGTTTCGTGGACTATTACTCACTGTTTTGGGGCCCAGAGTGATTTCCACGATTGACGAACCCCGGGGTGCGTTTACTTGTCGGTCATAAACACCCGCTATTTTGGCCGATTCTTGCCAGTTTCGTGGACTATTACTCACTGTTTTAGTGTCCCGGAGTGATTTCCACGATTGACGAACCCCGGGGTGAATTTACGTGTCGGTCATCAACACCCGCAGTTTTGGCCAATTCTGACCCATTTCGTGGACTATTACTCACTGTTTTGGGGTCCCGGAGTGATTTCCACGATTGACGAACCCCGGGGTGCATTTACGTGTCGGTCATCAACACCCGTAGTTTTGGCCAATTCTGACCCGTTTCATGGACTATTACTCACTGTTTTGGGGTCCCAGAGTGATTTTCACGATCGACAAACCCCGAGGTGCGTTTACGTGTCGGTCATCAACACTCGCAGTTTTGACCGATTTTGTCCTGTTTCATGGACTATTACTAACTGTATTGGTGTCCCGGACTGATTTCCATGATTGACGAACCCCGAGTTGTGTTTAAGTGTCGGTCATCAACACCCGTAGTTTTGGCCGAATCTGACCCGTTTCATGGACTACTCACTGTTTTGGGGCCCAAGAGTGATTTCCACGATTGACGAACCCCGGGGTGCGTTTACTTGTCGGTCATAAACACTCCCAGTTTTGGCCAATTCTTGCCAGTTTCGTTTACTATTACTCACTGTTTTGGTGTCCCGGAGTGATTTCCACGATTGACGAACCCCGAGGTGCATTTACGTGTCGGTCATCAACACCCGCAGTTTTGGCCGATTCTGACCCATTTCGTGGACTATTACTCATTGTTTTGGGCTCCCGGAGTGATTTCCATGATTGACGAACCCAGGGGTGCGTTTACGTTTCGGTCATCAACAACCGCAGTTTTGGCTGATCCTGACCCATTTCATGGACAATTACTCACTGTTTTGGGGTCCCGGGCTTATTTCCATGATTGACGAACCCCGGGGTGTGTTTACGTGTCGGTCATCAACACTTGCAGTTTTGGCCGATTCTGGCCCGTTTCATGGACAATTACTCACTGTTTTGGGGTCCCGGACTTATTTCCACGATTGACGAACCCCGGGGAGCGTTTACGTGCCGGTCATAAATACTCGCAGTTTTGGCCGATTTTGGCCAGTTTCGTGGACTATTACTGACGGTTTTGGGGTCCTAGTGTGATTTCCACGATTGACGAACCTTGGGGTGCGTTTACGTGTCGATCATAAACACTCGCAGTTTTGGCCGATTCTGGCCAGTTTCGTGGACTATAACCACTGTTTTGGGGTCCCGGAGTGATTTCCACGATTGACGTATCCCGGGGTGTGCTTATGTGTCGGTCATAAAGACCCGCAGTTTTTGCCGATTCTGACCCGTTTCGTGGACTATTACACACTGTTTTGGGGTCCTGGAGTGATTTCCACGATTGACGAACCCCGAGTGCGTTTACGTGTCGGTCATCAACACTCGCAGTTTTGACCGATTCTGTCCTGTTTCATGGACTATTACTGACTGTGTTGGTGTCCCGGACTGATTTCCATGATTGACGAACCCCGAGGTGTGTTTAAGTGTCGGTCATAAACACTCGCTGTTCTGGCCCATTCTGGCCCGTTTCGTGGACTATTACTCACTGTTTTGGGGCCCAGAGTGATTTCCACGATTGACGAACCCCGGGGTGCGTTTACTTGTCGGTCATAAACACCCGCTATTTTGGCCGATTCTTGCCAGTTTCGTGGACTATTACTCACTGTTTTAGTGTCCCGGAGTGATTTCCACGATTGACGAACCCCGGGGTGAATTTACGTGTCGGTCATCAACACCCGCAGTTTTGGCCAATTCTGACCCATTTCGTGGACTATTACTCACTGTTTTGGGGTCCCGGAGTGATTTCCACGATTGACGAACCCCGGGGTGCATTTACGTGTCGGTCATCAACACCCGTAGTTTTGGCCAATTCTGACCCGTTTCATGGACTATTACTCACTGTTTTGGGGTCCCAGAGTGATTTTCACGATCGACAAACCCCGAGGTGCGTTTACGTGTCGGTCATCAACACTCGCAGTTTTGACCGATTTTGTCCTGTTTCATGGACTATTACTAACTGTATTGGTGTCCCGGACTGATTTCCATGATTGACGAACCCCGAGTTGTGTTTAAGTGTCGGTCATCAACACCCGCAGTTTTGGCCGAATCTGACCCGTTTCATGGACTACTCACTGTTTTGGGGCCCAAGAGTGATTTCCACAATTGACGAACCCCGGGGTGCGTTTACTTGTCGGTCATAAACACTCCCAGTTTTGGCCGATTCTTGCCAGTTTCGTTTACTATTACTCACTGTTTTGGTGTCCCGGAGTGATTTCCACGATTGACGAACCCCGAGGTGCATTTACGTGTCGGTCATCAACACCCGCAGTTTTGGCCGATTCTGACCCATTTCGTGGACTATTACTCATTGTTTTGGGGTCCCGGAGTGATTTCCATGATTGACGAACCCAGGGGTGCGTTTACGTTTCGGTCATCAACAACCGCAGTTTTGGCTGATCCTGACCCATTTCATGGACAATTACTCACTGTTTTGGGGTCCCGGGCTTATTTCCATGATTGACGAACCCCGGGGTGTGTTTACGTGTCGGTCATCAACACTTGCAGTTTTGGCCGATTCTGGCCCGTTTCATGGACAATTACTCACTGTTTTGGGGTCCCGGACTTATTTCCACGATTGACGAACCCCGGGGAGCGTTTACGTGCCGGTCATAAATACTCGCAGTTTTGGCCGATTTTGGCCAGTTTCGTGGACTATTACTGACGGTTTTGGGGTCCTAGTGTGATTTCCACGATTGACGAACCTTGGGGTGCGTTTACGTGTCGATCATAAACACTCGCAGTTTTGGCCGATTCTGGCCAGTTTCGTGGACTATAACCACTGTTTTGGGGTCCCGGAGTGATTTCCACGATTGACGTATCCCGGGGTGTGCTTATGTGTCGGTCATAAAGACCCGCAGTTTTTGCCGATTCTGACCCGTTTCGTGGACTATTACACACTGTTTTGGGGTCCTGGAGTGATTTCCACGATTGACGAACCCCGAGTGCGTTTACGTGTCGGTCATCAACACTCGCAGTTTTGACCGATTCTGTCCTGTTTCATGGACTATTACTGACTGTGTTGGTGTCCCGGACTGATTTCCATGATTGACGAACCCCGAGGTGTGTTTAAGTGTCGGTCATAAACACTCGCTGTTTTGGCCCATTCTGGCCCGTTTCGTGGACTATTACTCACTGTTTTGGGGCCCAGAGTGATTTCCACGATTGACGAACCCCGGGGTGCGTTTACTTGTCGGTCATAAACACCCGCTATTTTGGCCGATTCTTGCCAGTTTCGTGGACTATTACTCACTGTTTTAGTGTCCCGGAGTGATTTCCACGATTGACGAACCCCGGGGTGAATTTACGTGTCGGTCATCAACACCCGCAGTTTTGGCCAATTCTGACCCATTTCGTGGACTATTACTCACTGTTTTGGGGTCCCGGAGTGATTTCCACGATTGACGAACCCCGGGGTGCATTTACGTGTCGGTCATCAACACCCGTAGTTTTGGCCAATTCTGACCCGTTTCATGGACTATTACTCACTGTTTTGGGGTCCCAGAGTGATTTTCACGATCGACAAACCCCGAGGTGCGTTTACGTGTCGGTCATCAACACTCGCAGTTTTGACCGATTTTGTCCTGTTTCATGGACTATTACTAACTGTATTGGTGTCCCGGACTGATTTCCATGATTGACGAACCCCGAGTTGTGTTTAAGTGTCGGTCATCAACACCCGCAGTTTTGGCCGAATCTGACCCGTTTCATGGACTACTCATTGTTTTGGGGCCCAAGAGTGATTTCCACGATTGACGAACCCCGGGGTGCGTTTACTTGTCGGTCATAAACACTCCCAGTTTTGGCCGATTCTTGCCAGTTTCGTTTACTATTACTCACTGTTTTGGTGTCCCGGAGTGATTTCCACGATTGACGAACCCCAAGGTGCATTTACGTGTCGGTCATCAACACCCGCAGTTTTGGCCGATTCTGACCCATTTCGTGGACTATTACTCATTGTTTTGGGGTCCCGGAGTGATTTCCATGATTGACGAACCCAGGGGTGCGTTTACGTTTCGGTCATCAACAACCGCAGTTTTGGCTGATCCTGACCCATTTCATGGACAATTACTCACTGTTTTGGGGTCCCGGGCTTATTTCCATGATTGACGAACCCCGGGGTGTGTTTACGTGTCGGTCATCAACACTTGCAGTTTTGGCCGATTCTGGCCCGTTTCATGGACAATTACTCACTGTTTTGGGGTCCCGGACTTATTTCCACGATTGACGAACCCCGGGGAGCGTTTACGTGCCGGTCATAAATACTCGCAGTTTTGGCCGATTTTGGCCAGTTTCATGGACTATTACTGACGGTTTTGGGGTCCTAGTGTGATTTCCACGATTGACGAACCTTGGGGTGCGTTTACGTGTCGATCATAAACACTCGCAATTTTGGCCGATTCTGGCCAGTTTCGTGGACTATAACCACTGTTTTGGGGTCCCGGAGTGATTTCCACGATTGACGTATCCCGGGGTGTGCTTATGTGTCGGTCATAAAGACCCGCAGTTTTTGCCGATTCTGACCCGTTTCGTGGACTATTACACACTGTTTTGGGGTCCTGGAGTGATTTCCACGATTGACGAACCCCGAGTGCGTTTACGTGTCGGTCATCAACACTCGCAGTTTTGGCCGATTTTGGCCAGTTTCGTGGACTATTACTGACGGTTTTGGGGTCCTAGTGTGATTTCCACGATTGACGAACCTTGGGGTGCATTTACATGTCGGTTATCAACACTCGCAGTTTTGACCGATTCTGGCCCTGTTTCATGGACAATTACTCACTGTTTTGGGGTCCCGGACTTATTTCCACGATTGACGAACCCCGGGGAGCGTTTACGTGCCGGTCATAAATACTCGCAGTTTTGGCCGATTTTGGCCAGTTTCGTGGACTATTACTGACGGTTTTGGGGTCCTAGTGTGATTTCCACGATTGACGAACCTTGGGGTGCGTTTACGTGTCGATCATAAACACTCGCAGTTTTGGCCGATTCTGGCCAGTTTCGTGGACTATTACTGAGTATTTTGGTGTCCCGGAATGATTTCCACGATTGACGAACCCAGAGTGCGTTTACGTGTCGGTCATCAACACTCGTAGTTTTGACCGATTCTGTCCTGTTTCATGGACTATTACTGACTGTGTTGGTGTCCCGGACTGATTTCCATGATTGACGAACCCCGAGGTGTGTTAAAGTGTCGGTCATAAACACTCGCTGTTCTGGCCCATTCTGGCCCGTTTCATGGACTATTACTCACTGTTTTGGGGCCCTAGAGTGATTTCCATGATTGACGAACCCCGGGGTGCGTTTACTTGTCGGTCATAAACACCCGCTATTTTAGCCGATTCTTGCCAGTTTCGTGGACTATTACTCACTGTTTTAGTGTCCCGGAGTGATTTCCACGATTGATGAACCAAGGGGTGCATTTACGTGTCGGTCATCAACACCCGCAGTTTTGGCCAATTCTGACCCATTTCGTGGACTATTACTCACCGTTTTGGGGTCCCGGAGTGATTTCCACGATTGACGAACCCCGGGGTGCATTTACGTGTCGGTCATCAACACCCGCAGTTTTGGCCAATTCTGACCCATTTCGTGGACTATTACTCACCGTTTTGGGGTCCCGGAGTGATTTCCACGATTGACGAACCCCGGGGTGCATTTACGTGTCGGTCATCAACACCCGCAGTTTTGGCCGATTCTGACCCGTTTCATGGACTATTACTCACTGTTTTGGGGTCCCAGAGTGATTTTCACGATCGACAAACCCCGAGGTGCGTTTACGTGTCGGTCATCAACACTCGCAGTTTTGACCGATTTTGTCCTGTTTCATGGACTATTACTAACTGTATTGGTGTCCCGGACTGATTTCCATGATTGACGAACCCCGAGGTGTGTTTAAGTGTCGGTCATCAACACCCGCAGTTTTGGCCGATTCTGACCCGTTTCGTGGACTACTCACTGTTTTGGGGCCCAAGAGTGATTTCCTCGATTGACGAACCCCGGGGTGCGTTTACTTGTCGGTCATAAACACTCGCAGTTTTGACCGATTCTGTCATGTTTCATGGACTATTACTGACTGTATTGGTGTCCCGAACTGATTTCCATGATTGACGAACCCCGAGGTGTGTTTAAGTGTCGGTCATAAACACTCGCTGTTTTGGCCCATTCTGGCCCGTTTCGTGGACTATTACTCACTGTTTTGGGGCCCAGAGTGATTTCCACGATTGATGAACCCCGGGGTGCGTTTACTTGTCGGTCATAAACACCCGCTATTTTGGCCGATTCTTGCCAGTTTCGTGGACTATTACTCACTGTTTTAGTGTCCCGGAGTGATTTCCACGATTGACGAACCCCGGGGTGAATTTACGTGTCGGTCATCAACACCCGCAGTTTTGGCCAATTCTGACCCATTTCGTGGACTATTACTCACTGTTTTGGGGTCCCGGAGTGATTTCCACGATTGACGAACCCCGGGGTGCATTTACGTGTCGGTCATCAACACCCGCAGTTTTGGCCGATTCTGACCCGTTTCATGGACTATTACTCACTGTTTTGGGGTCCCAGAGTGATTTTCACGATCGACAAACCCCGAGGTGCGTTTACGTGTCGGTCATCAACACTCGCAGTTTTGACCGATTTTGTCCTGTTTCATGGACTATTACTAACTGTATTGGTGTCCCGGACTGATTTCCATGATTGACGAACCCCGAGGTGTGTTTAAGTGTCGGTCATCAACACCCGCAGTTTTGGCCGATTCTGACCCGTTTCGTGGACTACTCACTGTTTTGGGGCCCAAGAGTGATTTCCTCGATTGACGAACCCCGGGGTGCGTTTACTTGTCGGTCATAAACACTCGCAGTTTTGACCGATTCTGTCATGTTTCATGGACTATTACTGACTGTATTGGTGTCCCGAACTGATTTCCATGATTGACGAACCCCGAGGTGTGTTTAAGTGTCGGTCATAAACACTCGCTGTTTTGGCCCATTCTGGCCCGTTTCGTGGACTATTACTCACTGTTTTGGGGCCCAGAGTGATTTCCACGATTGATGAACCCCGGGGTGCGTTTACTTGTCGGTCATAAACACCCGCTATTTTGGCCGATTCTTGCCAGTTTCGTGGACTATTACTCACTGTTTTAGTGTCCCGGAGTGATTTCCACGATTGACGAACCCCGGGGTGAATTTACGTGTCGGTCATCAACACCCGCAGTTTTGGCCAATTCTGACCCATTTCGTGGACTATTACTCACTGTTTTGGGGTCCCGGAGTGATTTCCACGATTGACGAACCCCGGGGTGCATTTACGTGTCGGTCATCAACACCCGTAGTTTTGGCCAATTCTGACCCGTTTCATGGACTATTACTCACTGTTTTGGGGTCCCAGAGTGATTTTCACGATCGACAAACCCCGAGGTGCGTTTACGTGTCGGTCATCAACACTCGCAGTTTTGACCGATTTTGTCCTGTTTCATGGACTATTACTAACTGTATTGGTGTCCCGGACTGATTTCCATGATTGACGAACCCCGAGTTGTGTTTAAGTGTCGGTCATCAACACCCGCAGTTTTGGCCGAATCTGACCCGTTTCATGGACTACTCACTGTTTTGGGGCCCAAGAGTGATTTCCACGATTGACGAACCCCGGGGTGCGTTTACTTGTCGGTCATAAACACTCGCAGTTTTGACCGATTCTGTCATGTTTCATGGACTATTACTGACTGTATTGGTGTCCCGAACTGATTTCCATGATTGACGAACCCCGAGGTGTGTTTAAGTGTCGGTCATAAACACTCGCTGTTTTGGCCCATTCTGGCCCGTTTCGTGGACTATTACTCACTGTTTTGGGGCCCAGAGTGATTTCCACGATTGATGAACCCCGGGGTGCGTTTACTTGTCGGTCATAAACACCCGCTATTTTGGCCGATTCTTGCCAGTTTCGTGGACTATTACTCACTGTTTTAGTGTCCCGGAGTGATTTCCACGATTGACGAACCCCGGGGTGAATTTACGTGTCGGTCATCAACACCCGCAGTTTTGGCCAATTCTGACCCATTTCGTGGACTATTACTCACTGTTTTGGGGTCCCGGAGTGATTTCCACGATTGGCGAACCCCGGGGTGCATTTACGTGTCGGTCATCAACACCCGTAGTTTTGGCCAATTCTGACCCGTTTCATGGACTATTACTCACTGTTTTGGGGTCCCAGAGTGATTTTCACGATCGACAAACCCCGAGGTGCGTTTACGTGTCGGTCATCAACACTCGCAGTTTTGACCGATTTTGTCCTGTTTCATGGACTATTACTAACTGTATTGGTGTCCCAGACTGATTTCCATGATTGACGAACCCCGAGTTGTGTTTAAGTGTCGGTCATCAACACCCGCAGTTTTGGCCGAATCTGACCCGTTTCATGGACTACTCACTGTTTTGGGGCCCAAGAGTGATTTCCACGATTGACGAACCCCGGGGTGCGTTTACTTGTCGGTCATAAACACTCCCAGTTTTGGCCGATTCTTGCCAGTTTCGTTTACTATTACTCACTGTTTTGGTGTCCCGGAGTGATTTCCACGATTGACGAACCCCGAGGTGCATTTACGTGTCGGTCATCAACACCCGCAGTTTTGGCCGATTCTGACCCATTTCGTGGACTATTACTCATTGTTTTGGGGTCCCGGAGTGATTTCCATGATTGACGAACCCAGGGGTGCGTTTACGTTTCGGTCATCAACAACCGCAGTTTTGGCTGATCCTGACCCATTTCATGGACAATTACTCACTGTTTTGGGGTCCCGGGCTTATTTCCATGATTGACGAACCCCGGGGTGTGTTTACGTGTCGGTCATCAACACTTGCAGTTTTGGCCGATTCTGGCCCGTTTCATGGACAATTACTCACTGTTTTGGGGTCCCGGACTTATTTCCACGATTGACGAACCCCGGGGAGCGTTTACGTGCCGGTCATAAATACTCGCAGTTTTGGCCGATTTTGGCCAGTTTCGTGGACTATTACTGACGGTTTTGGGGTCCTAGTGTGATTTCCACGATTGACGAACCTTGGGGTGCATTTACATGTCGGTTATCAACACTCGCAGTTTTGACCGATTTTGGCCTGTTTCATGGACTATTACTGAGTATTTTGGTGTCCCGGAATGATTTCCACGATTGACGAACCCCGAGTGCGTTTACGTGTCGGTCATCAACACTCGTAGTTTTGACCGATTCTGTCCTGTTTCATGGACTATTACTGACTGTGTTGGTGTCCCGGACTGATTTCCATGATTGACGAACCCCGAGGTGTGTTAAAGTGTCGGTCATAAACACTCCCTGTTCTGGCCCATTCTGGCCCGTTTCATGGACTATTACTCACTGTTTTGGGGCCCCAGAGTGATTTCCATGATTGACGAACCCCGGGGTGCGTTTACTTGTCGGTCATAAACACCCGCTATTTTAGCCGATTCTTGCCAGTTTCGTGGACTATTACTCACTGTTTTAGTGTCCCGGAGTGATTTCCACGATTGATGAACCAAGGGGTGCATTTACGTGTCGGTCATCAACACCCGCAGTTTTGGCCAATTCTGACCCATTTCGTGGACTATTACTCACCGTTTTGGGGTCCCGGAGTGATTTCCACGATTGACGAACCCCGGGGTGCATTTACGTGTCGGTCATCAACACCCGCAGTTTTGGCCGATTCTGACCCGTTTCATGGACTATTACTCACTGTTTTGGGGTCCCAGAGTGATTTTCACGATCGACAAACCCCGAGGTGCGTTTACGTGTCGGTCATCAACACTCGCAGTTTTGACCGATTTTGTCCTGTTTCATGGAATATTACTAACTGTATTGGTGTCCCGGACTGATTTCCATGATTGACGAACCCCGAGGTGTGTTTAAGTGTCGGTCATCAACACCCGCAGTTTTGGCCGATGCTGACCCATTTCGTGGACTATTACTCATTGTTTTGGGGTCCCGGAGTGATTTCCATGATTGACGAACCCAGGGGTGCGTTTACGTTTCGGTCATCAACAACCGCAGTTTTGGCTGATCCTGACCCATTTCATGGACAATTACTCACTGTTTTGGGGTCCTGGGCTTATTTCCATGATTGACGAACCCCGGGGTGTGTTTACGTGTCGGTCATCAACACTTGCAGTTTTGGCCGATTCTGGCCCGTTTCATGGACAATTACTCACTGTTTTGGGGTCCCGGACTTATTTCCACGATTGACGAACCCCGGGGAGCGTTTACGTGCCGGTCATAAATACTCGCAGTTTTGGCCGATTTTGGCCAGTTTCGTGGACTATTACTGACGGTTTTGGGGTCCTAGTGTGATTTCCACGATTGACGAACCTTGGGGTGCATTTACATGTCGGTTATCAACACTCGCAGTTTTGACCGATTTTGGCCTGTTTCATGGACTATTACTGAGTATTTTGGTGTCCCGGAATGATTTCCACGATTGACGAACCCCGAGTGCGTTTACGTGTCGGTCATCAACACTCGTAGTTTTGACCGATTCTGTCCTGTTTCATGGACTATTACTGACTGTGTTGGTGTCCCGGACTGATTTCCATGATTGACGAACCCCGAGGTGTGTTAAAGTGTCGGTCAGAAACACTCGCTGTTCTGGCCCATTCTGGCCCGTTTCATGGACTATTACTCACTGTTTTGGGGCCCCAGAGTGATTTCCATGATTGACGAACCCCGGGGTGCGTTTACTTGTCGGTCATAAACACCCGCTATTTTAGCCGATTCTTGCCAGTTTCGTGGACTATTACTCACTGTTTTAGTGTCCCGGAGTGATTTCCACGATTGATGAACCAAGGGGTGCATTTACGTGTCGGTCATCAACACCCGCAGTTTTGGCCAATTCTGACCCATTTCGTGGACTATTACTCACCGTTTTGGGGTCCCGGAGTGATTTCCACGATTGACGAACCCCGGGGTGCATTTACGTGTCGGTCATCAACACCCGCAGTTTTGGCCGATTCTGACCCGTTTCATGGACTATTACTCACTGTTTTGGGGTCCCAGAGTGATTTTCACGATCGACAAACCCCGAGATGCGTTTACGTGTCGGTCATCAACACTCGCAGTTTTGACCGATTTTGTCCTGTTTCATGGACTATTACTAACTGTATTGGTGTCCCGGACTGATTTCCATGATTGACGAACCCCGAGGTGTGTTTAAGTGTCGGTCATCAACACCCGCAGTTTTGGCCGATTCTGACCCGTTTCATGGACTACTCACTGTTTTGGGGCCCAAGAGTGATTTCCACGATTGACGAACCCCGGGGTGCGTTTACTTGTCGGTCATAAACACTCGCAGTTTTGACCGATTCTGTCATGTTTCATGGACTATTACTGACTGTATTGGTGTCCCGAACTGATTTCCATGATTGACGAACCCCGAGGTGTGTTTAAGTGTCGGTCATAAACACTCGCTGTTTTGGCCCATTCTGGCCCGTTTCGTGGACTATTACTCACTGTTTTGGGGCCCCAGAGTGATTTCCACGATTGATGAACCCCGGGGTGCGTTTACTTGTCGGTCATAAACACCCGCTATTTTGGCCGATTCTTGCCAGTTTCGTGGACTATTACTCACTGTTTTAGTGTCCCGGAGTGATTTCCACGATTGACGAACCCCGGGGTGAATTTACGTGTCGGTCATCAACACCCGCAGTTTTGGCCAATTCTGACCCATTTCGTGGACTATTACTCACTGTTTTGGGGTCCCGGAGTGATTTCCACGATTGACGAACCCCGGGGTGCATTTACGTGTCGGTCATCAACACCCGTAGTTTTGGCCAATTCTGACCCGTTTCATGGACTATTACTCACTGTTTTGGGGTCCCAGAGTGATTTTCACGATCGACAAACCCCGAGGTGCGTTTACGTGTCGGTCATCAACACTCGCAGTTTTGACCGATTTTGTCCTGTTTCATGGACTATTACTAACTGTATTGGTGTCCCGGACTGATTTCCATGATTGACGAACCCCGAGGTGTGTTTAAGTGTCGGTCATCAACACCCGCAGTTTTGGCCGATTCTGACCCGTTTCATGGACTACTCACTGTTTTGGGGCCCAAGAGTGATTTCCACGATTGACGAACCCCGGGGTGCGTTTACTTGTCGGTCATAAACACTCCCAGTTTTGGCCGATTCTTGCCAGTTTCGTTTACTATTACTCACTGTTTTGGTGTCCCGGAGTGATTTCCACGATTGACGAACCCCGAGGTGCATTTACGTGTCGGTCATCAACACCCGCAGTTTTGGCCGATTCTGACCCATTTCGTGGACTATTACTCATTGTTTTGGGGTCCCGGAGTGATTTCCATGATTGACGAACCCAGGGGTGCGTTTACGTTTCGGTCATCAACAACCGCAGTTTTGGCTGATCCTGACCCATTTCATGGACAATTACTCACTGTTTTGGGGTCCCGGGCTTATTTCCATGATTGACGAACCCCGGGGTGTGTTTACGTGTCGGTCATCAACACTTGCAGTTTTGGCCGATTCTGGCCCGTTTCATGGACAATTACTCACTGTTTTGGGGTCCCGGACTTATTTCCACGATTGACGAACCCCGGGGAGCGTTTACGTGCCGGTCATAAATACTCGCAGTTTTGGCCGATTTTGGCCAGTTTCGTGGACTATTACTGACGGTTTTGGGGTCCTAGTGTGATTTCCACGATTGACGAACCTTGGGGTGCATTTACATGTCGGTTATCAACACTCGCAGTTTTGACCGATTTTGGCCTGTTTCATGGACTATTACTGAGTATTTTGGTGTCCCGGAATGATTTCCACGATTGACGAACCCCGAGTGCGTTTACGTGTCGGTCATCAACACTCGCAGTTTTGACCGATTCTGTCCTGTTTCATGGACTATTACTGACTGTGTTGGTGTCCCGGACTGATTTCCATGATTGACGAACCCCGAGGTGTGTTTAAGTGTCGGTCATAAACACTCGCTGTTCTGGCCCATTCTGGCCCGTTTCATGGACTATTACTCACTGTTTTGGGGCCCCAGAGTGATTTCCACGATTGACGAACCCCGGGGTGCGTTTACTTGTCGGTCATAAACACCCGCTATTTTGGCCGATTCTTGCCAGTTTCGTGGACTATTACTCACTGTTTTAGTGTCCCGGAGTGATTTCCACGATTGATGAACGAAGGGGTGCATTTACGTGTCGGTCATCAACACCCGCAGTTTTGGCCAATTCTGACCCATTTCGTGGACTATTACTCACCGTTTTGGGGTCCCGGAGTGATTTCCACGATTGACGAACCCCGGGGTGCATTTACGTGTCGGTCATCAACACCCGCAGTTTTGGCCGATTCTGACCCGTTTCATGGACTATTACTCACTGTTTTGGGGTCCCAGAGTGATTTTCACGATCGACAAACCCCGAGGTGCGTTTACGTGTCGGTCATCAACACTCGCAGTTTTGACCGATTTTGTCCTGTTTCATGGACTATTACTAACTGTATTGGTGTCCCGGACTGATTTCCATGATTGACGAACCCCGAGGTGTGTTTAAGTGTCGGTCATCAACACCCGCAGTTTTGGCCGATTCTGACCCGTTTCGTGGACTACTCACTGTTTTGGGGCCCAAGAGTGATTTCCACGATTGACGAACCCCGGGGTGCGTTTACTTGTCGGTCATAAACACTCGCAGTTTTGACCGATTCTGTCATGTTTCATGGACTATTACTGACTGTATTGGTGTCCCGAACTGATTTCCATGATTGACGAACCCCGAGGTGTGTTTAAGTGTCGGTCATAAACACTCGCTGTTTTGGCCCATTCTGGCCCGTTTCGTGGACTATTACTCACTGTTTTGGGGCCCCAGAGTGATTTCCACGATTGATGAACCCCGGGGTGCGTTTACTTGTCGGTCATAAACACCCGCTATTTTGGCCGATTCTTGCCAGTTTCGTGGACTATTACTCACTGTTTTAGTGTCCCGGAGTGATTTCCACGATTGACGAACCCCGGGGTGAATTTACGTGTCGGTCATCAACACCCGCAGTTTTGGCCAATTCTGACCCATTTCGTGGACTATTACTCACTGTTTTGGGGTCCCGGAGTGATTTCCACGATTGACGAACCCCGGGGTGCATTTACGTGTCGGTCATCAACACCCGTAGTTTTGGCCAATTCTGACCCGTTTCATGGACTATTACTCACTGTTTTGGGGTCCCAGAGTGATTTTCACGATCGACAAACCCCGAGGTGCGTTTACGTGTCGGTCATCAACACTCGCAGTTTTGACCGATTTTGTCCTGTTTCATGGACTATTACTAACTGTATTGGTGTCCCGGACTGATTTCCATGATTGACGAACCCCGAGGTGTGTTTAAGTGTCGGTCATCAACACCCGCAGTTTTGGCCGATTCTGACCCGTTTCATGGACTACTCACTGTTTTGGGGCCCAAGAGTGATTTCCACGATTGACGAACCCCGGGGTGCGTTTACTTGTCGGTCATAAACACTCCCAGTTTTGGCCGATTCTTGCCAGTTTCGTTTACTATTACTCACTGTTTTGGTGTCCCGGAGTGATTTCCACGATTGACGAACCCCGAGGTGCATTTACGTGTCGGTCATCAACACCCGCAGTTTTGGCCGATTCTGACCCATTTCGTGGACTATTACTCATTGTTTTGGGGTCCCGGAGTGATTTCCATGATTGACGAACCCAGGGGTGCGTTTACGTTTCGGTCATCAACAACCGCAGTTTTGGCTGATCCTGACCCATTTCATGGACAATTACTCACTCTTTTGGGGTCCCGGGCTTATTTCCATGATTGACGAACCCCGGGGTGTGTTTACGTGTCGGTCATCAACACTTGCAGTTTTGGCCGATTCTGGCCCGTTTCATGGACAATTACTCACTGTTTTGGGGTCCCGGACTTATTTCCACGATTGACGAACCCCGGGGAGCGTTTACGTGCCGGTCATAAATACTCGCAGTTTTGGCCGATTTTGGCCAGTTTCGTGGACTATTACTGACGGTTTTGGGGTCCTAGTGTGATTTCCACGATTGACGAACCTTGGGGTGCATTTACATGTCGGTTATCAACACTCGCAGTTTTGACCGATTTTGGCCTGTTTCATGGACTATTACTGAGTATTTTGGTGTCCCGGAATGATTTCCACGATTGACGAACCCCGAGTGCGTTTACGTGTCGGTCATCAACACTCGTAGTTTTGACCGATTCTGTCCTGTTTCATGGACTATTACTGACTGTGTTGGTGTCCCGGACTGATTTCCATGATTGACGAACCCCGAGGTGTGTTTAAGTGTCGGTCATAAACACTCGCTGTTCTGGCCCATTCTGGCCCGTTTCATGGACTATTACTCACTGTTTTGGGGCCCCAGAGTGATTTCCACGATTGACGAACCCCGGGGTGCGTTTACTTGTCGGTCATAAACACCCGCTATTTTGGCCGATTCTTGCCAGTTTCG
This sequence comes from Aegilops umbellulata, assembly GCA_032464435.1. NCBI lineage: Eukaryota > Viridiplantae > Streptophyta > Magnoliopsida > Poales > Poaceae > Aegilops > Aegilops umbellulata. The sequence goes on along the minus strand of CP136057.1, from coordinate 156,264 downwards.
TGGACTATTACTCACTGTTTTAGTGTCCCGGAGTGATTTCCACGATTGATGAACCAAGGGGTGCATTTACGTGTCGGTCATCAACACCCGCAGTTTTGGCCAATTCTGACCCATTTCGTGGACTATTACTCACCGTTTTGGGGTCCCGGAGTGATTTCCACGATTGACGAACCCCGGGGTGCATTTACGTGTCGGTCATCAACACCCGCAGTTTTGGCCGATTCTGACCCGTTTCATGGACTATTACTCACTGTTTTGGGGTCCCAGAGTGATTTTCACGATCGACAAACCCCGAGGTGCGTTTACGTGTCGGTCATCAACACTCGCAGTTTTGACCGATTTTGTCCTGTTTCATGGACTATTACTAACTGTATTGGTGTCCCGGACTGATTTCCATGATTGACGAACCCCGAGGTGTGTTTAAGTGTCGGTCATCAACACCCGCAGTTTTGGCCGATTCTGACCCATTTCGTGGACTATTACTCATTGTTTTGGGGTCCCGGAGTGATTTCCATGATTGACGAACCCAGGGGTGCGTTTACGTTTCGGTCATCAACAACCGCAGTTTTGGCTGATCCTGACCCATTTCATGGACAATTACTCACTGTTTTGGGGTCCTGGGCTTATTTCCATGATTGACGAACCCCGGGGTGTGTTTACGTGTCGGTCATCAACACTTGCAGTTTTGGCCGATTCTGGCCCGTTTCATGGACAATTACTCACTGTTTTGGGGTCCCGGACTTATTTCCACGATTGACGAACCCCGGGGAGCGTTTACGTGCCGGTCATAAATACTCGCAGTTTTGGCCGATTTTGGCCAGTTTCGTGGACTATTACTGACGGTTTTGGGGTCCTAGTGTGATTTCCACGATTGACGAACCTTGGGGTGCATTTACATGTCGGTTATCAACACTCGCAGTTTTGACCGATTTTGGCCTGTTTCATGGACTATTACTGAGTATTTTGGTGTCCCGGAATGATTTCCACGATTGACGAACCCCGAGTGCGTTTACGTGTCGGTCATCAACACTCGTAGTTTTGACCGATTCTGTCCTGTTTCATGGACTATTACTGACTGTGTTGGTGTCCCGGACTGATTTCCATGATTGACGAACCCCGAGGTGTGTTAAAGTGTCGGTCATAAACACTCGCTGTTCTGGCCCATTCTGGCCCGTTTCATGGACTATTACTCACTGTTTTGGGGCCCCAGAGTGATTTCCATGATTGACGAACCCCGGGGTGCGTTTACTTGTCGGTCATAAACACCCGCTATTTTAGCCGATTCTTGCCAGTTTCGTGGACTATTACTCACTGTTTTAGTGTCCCGGAGTGATTTCCACGATTGATGAACCAAGGGGTGCATTTACGTGTCGGTCATCAACACCCGCAGTTTTGGCCAATTCTGACCCATTTCGTGGACTATTACTCACCGTTTTGGGGTCCCGGAGTGATTTCCACGATTGACGAACCCCGGGGTGCATTTACGTGTCGGTCATCAACACCCGCAGTTTTGGCCGATTCTGACCCGTTTCATGGACTATTACTCACTGTTTTGGGGTCCCAGAGTGATTTTCACGATCGACAAACCCCGAGGTGCGTTTACGTGTCAGTCATCAACACTCGCAGTTTTGACCGATTTTGTCCTGTTTCATGGACTATTACTAACTGTATTGGTGTCCCCGACTGATTTCCATGATTGACGAACCCCGAGGTGTGTTTAAGTGTCGGTCATCAACACCCGCAGTTTTGGCCGATTCTGACCCGTTTCATGGACTACTCACTGTTTTGGGGCCCAAGAGTGATTTCCACGATTGACGAACCCCGGGGTGCGTTTACTTGTCGGTCATAAACACTCGCAGTTTTGACCGATTCTGTCATGTTTCATGGACTATTACTGACTGTATTGGTGTCCCGAACTGATTTCCATGATTGACGAACCCCGAGGTGTGTTTAAGTGTCGGTCATAAACACTCGCTGTTTTGGCCCATTCTGGCCCGTTTTGTGGACTATTACTCACTGTTTTGGGGCCCCAGAGTGATTTCCACGATTGATGAACCCCGGGGTGCGTTTACTTGTCGGTCATAAACACCCGCTATTTTGGCCGATTCTTGCCAGTTTCGTGGACTATTACTCACTGTTTTAGTGTCCCGGAGTGATTTCCACGATTGACGAACCCCGGGGTGAATTTACGTGTCGGTCATCAACACCCGCAGTTTTGGCCAATTCTGACCCATTTCGTGGACTATTACTCACTGTTTTGGGGTCCCGGAGTGATTTCCACGATTGACGAACCCCGGGGTGCATTTACGTGTCGGTCATCAACACCCGTAGTTTTGGCCAATTCTGACCCGTTTCATGGACTATTACTCACTGTTTTGGGGTCCCAGAGTGATTTTCACGATCGACAAACCCCGAGGTGCGTTTACGTGTCGGTCATCAACACTCGCAGTTTTGACCGATTTTGTCCTGTTTCATGGACTATTACTAACTGTATTGGTGTCCCGGACTGATTTCCATGATTGACGAACCCCGAGGTGTGTTTAAGTGTCGGTCATCAACACCCGCAGTTTTGGCCGATTCTGACCCGTTTCATGGACTACTCACTGTTTTGGGGCCCAAGAGTGATTTCCACGATTGACGAACCCCGGGGTGCGTTTACTTGTCGGTCATAAACACTCCCAGTTTTGGCCGATTCTTGCCAGTTTCGTTTACTATTACTCACTGTTTTGGTGTCCCGGAGTGATTTCCACGATTGACGAACCCCGAGGTGCATTTACGTGTCGGTCATCAACACCCGCAGTTTTGGCCGATTCTGACCCATTTCGTGGACTATTACTCATTGTTTTGGGGTCCCGGAGTGATTTCCATGATTGACGAACCCAGGGGTGCGTTTACATTTCGGTCATCAACAACCGCAGTTTTGGCTGATCCTGACCCATTTCATGGACAATTACTCACTGTTTTGGGGTCCCGGGCTTATTTCCATGATTGACGAACCCCGGGGTGTGTTTACGTGTCGGTCATCAACACTTGCAGTTTTGGCCGATTCTGGCCCGTTTCATGGACAATTACTCACTGTTTTGGGGTCCCGGACTTATTTCCACGATTGACGAACCCCGGGGAGCGTTTACGTGCCGGTCATAAATACTCGCAGTTTTGGCCGATTTTGGCCAGTTTCGTGGACTATTACTGACGGTTTTGGGGTCCTAGTGTGATTTCCACGATTGACGAACCTTGGGGTGCATTTACATGTCGGTTATCAACACTCGCAGTTTTGACCGATTTTGGCCTGTTTCATGGACTATTACTGAGTATTTTGGTGTCCCGGAATGATTTCCACGATTGACGAACCCCGAGTGCGTTTACGTGTCGGTCATCAACACTCGCAGTTTTGACCGATTCTGTCCTGTTTCATGGACTATTACTGACTGTGTTGGTGTCCCGGACTGATTTCCATGATTGACGAACCCCGAGGTGTGTTTAAGTGTCGGTCATAAACACTCGCTGTTCTGGCCCATTCTGGCCCGTTTCATGGACTATTACTCACTGATTTGGGGCCCCAGAGTGATTTCCACGATTGACGAACCCCGGGGTGCGTTTACTTGTCGGTCATAAACACCCGCTATTTTGGCCGATTCTTGCCAGTTTCGTGGACTATTACTCACTGTTTTAGTGTCCCGGAGTGATTTCCACGATTGATGAACCAAGGGGTGCATTTACGTGTCGGTCATCAACACCCGCAGTTTTGGCCAATTCTGACCCATTTCGTGGACTATTACTCACCGTTTTGGGGTCCCGGAGTGATTTCCACGATTGACGAACCCCGGGGTGCATTTACGTGTCGGTCATCAACACCCGCAGTTTTGGCCGATTCTGACCCGTTTCATGGACTATTACTCACTGTTTTGGGGTCCCAGAGTGATTTTCACGATCGACAAACCCCGAGGTGCGTTTACGTGTCGGTCATCAACACTCGCAGTTTTGACCGATTTTGTCCTGTTTCATGGACTATTACTAACTGTATTGGTGTCCCGGACTGATTTCCATGATTGACGAACCCCGAGGTGTGTTTAAGTGTCGGTCATCAACACCCGCAGTTTTGGCCGATTCTGACCCGTTTCGTGGACTACTCACTGTTTTGGGGCCCAAGAGTGATTTCCACGATTGACGAACCCCGGGGTGCGTTTACTTGTCGGTCATAAACACTCGCAGTTTTGACCGATTCTGTCATGTTTCATGGACTATTACTGACTGTATTGGTGTCCCGAACTGATTTCCATGATTGACGAACCCCGAGGTGTGTTTAAGTGTCGGTCATAAACACTCGCTGTTTTGGCCCATTCTGGACCGTTTCGTGGACTATTACTCACTGTTTTGGGGCCCCAGAGTGATTTCCACGAGTGATGAACCCCGGGGTGCGTTTACTTGTCGGTCATAAACACCCGCTATTTTGGCCGATTCTTGCCAGTTTCGTGGACTATTACTCACTGTTTTAGTGTCCCGGAGTGATTTCCACGATTGACGAACCCCGGGGTGAATTTACGTGTCGGTCATCAACACCCGCAGTTTTGGCCAATTCTGACCCATTTCGTGGACTATTACTCACTGTTTTGGGGTCCCGGAGTGATTTCCACGATTGACGAACCCCGGGGTGCATTTACGTGTCGGTCATCAACACCCGTAGTTTTGGCCAATTCTGACCCGTTTCATGGACTATTACTCACTGTTTTGGGGTCCCAGAGTGATTTTCACGATCGACAAACCCCGAGGTGCGTTTACGTGTCGGTCATCAACACTCGCAGTTTTGACCGATTTTGTCCTGTTTCATGGACTATTACTAACTGTATTGGTGTCCCGGACTGATTTCCATGATTGACGAACCCCGAGTTGTGTTTAAGTGTCGGTCATCAACACCCGCAGTTTTGGCCGAATCTGACCCGTTTCATGGACTACTCACTGTTTTGGGGCCCAAGAGTGATTTCCACGATTGACGAACCCCGGGGTGCGTTTACTTGTCGGTCATAAACACTCCCAGTTTTGGCCGATTCTTGCCAGTTTCGTTTACTATTACTCACTGTTTTGGTGTCCCGGAGTGATTTCCACGATTGACGAACCCCGAGGTGCATTTACGTGTCGGTCATCAACACCCGCAGTTTTGGCCGATTCTGACCCATTTCGTGGACTATTACTCATTGTTTTGGGGTCCCGGAGTGATTTCCATGATTGACGAACCCAGGGGTGCGTTTACGTTTCGGTCATCAACAACCGCAGTTTTGGCTGATCCTGACCCATTTCATGGACAATTACTCACTGTTTTGGGGTCCCGGGCTTATTTCCATGATTGACGAACCCCGGGGTGTGTTTACGTGTCGGTCATCAACACTTGCAGTTTTGGCCGATTCTGGCCCGTTTCATGGACAATTACTCACTGTTTTGGGGTCCCGGACTTATTTCCACGATTGACGAACCCCGGGGAGCGTTTACGTGCCGGTCATAAATACTCGCAGTTTTGGCCGATTTTGGCCAGTTTCGTGGACTATTACTGACGGTTTTGGGGTCCTAGTGTGATTTCCATGATTGACGAACCTTGGGGTGCATTTACATGTCGGTTATCAACACTCGCAGTTTTGACCGATTTTGGCCTGTTTCATGGACTATTACTGAGTATTTTGGTGTCCCGGAAAGATTTCCATGATTGACGAACCCCGGGGTGCGTTTACGTGTCGATCATAAACACTCGCAGTTTTGGCCGATTCTGGCCAGTTTCGTGGACTATTACCACTGTTTTGGGGTCCCGGAGTGATTTCCACGATTGACGTATCCCGGGGTGTGCTTATGTGTCGGTCATCAAGACCCGCAGTTTTTGCCGATTCTGACCCGTTTCGTGGACTATTACACACTGTTTTGGGGTCCTGGAGTGATTTCCACGATTGACGAACCCCGAGTGCGTTTACGTGTCGGTCATCAACACTCGCAGTTTTGACCGATTCTGTCCTGTTTCATGGACTATTACTGACTGTGTTGGTGTCCCGGACTGATTTCCATGATTGACGAACCCCGAGGTGTGTTTAAGTGTCGGTCATAAACACTCGCTGTTCTGGCCCATTCTGGCCCGTTTCATGGACTATTACTCACTGTTTTGGGGCCCCAGAGTGATTTCCACGATTGACGAACCCCGGGGTGCGTTTACTTGTCGGTCATAAACACCCGCTATTTTGGCCGATTCTTGCCAGTTTCGTGGACTATTACTCACTGTTTTAGTGTCCCGGAGTGATTTCCACGATTGATGAACCAAGGGGTGCATTTACGTGTCGGTCATCAACACCCGCAGTTTTGGCCAATTCTGACCCATTTCGTGGACTATTACTCACCGTTTTGGGGTCCCGGAGTGATTTCCACGATTGACGAACCCCGGGGTGCATTTACGTGTCGGTCATCAACACCCGCAGTTTTGGCCGATTCTGACCCGTTTCATGGACTATTACTCACTGTTTTGGGGTCCCAGAGTGATTTTCACGATCGACAAACCCCGAGGTGCGTTTACGTGTCGGTCATCAACACTCGCAGTTTTGACCGATTTTGTCCTGTTTCATGGACTATTACTAACTGTATTGGTGTCCCGGACTGATTTCCATGATTGACGAACCCCGAGGTGTGTTTAAGTGTCGGTCATCAACACCCGCAGTTTTGGCCGATTCTGACCCGTTTCGTGGACTACTCACTGTTTTGGGGCCCAAGAGTGATTTCCACGATTGACGAACCCCGGGGTGCGTTTACTTGTCGGTCATAAACACTCGCAGTTTTGACCGATTCTGTCATGTTTCATGGACTATTACTGACTGTATTGGTGTCCCGAACTGATTTCCATGATTGACGAACCCCGAGGTGTGTTTAAGTGTCGGTCATAAACACTCGCTGTTTTGGCCCATTCTGGACCGTTTCGTGGACTATTACTCACTGTTTTGGGGCCCCAGAGTGATTTCCACGAGTGATGAACCCCGGGGTGCGTTTACTTGTCGGTCATAAACACCCGCTATTTTGGCCGATTCTTGCCAGTTTCGTGGACTATTACTCACTGTTTTAGTGTCCCGGAGTGATTTCCACGATTGACGAACCCCGGGGTGAATTTACGTGTCGGTCATCAACACCCGCAGTTTTGGCCAATTCTGACCCATTTCGTGGACTATTACTCACTGTTTTGGGGTCCCGGAGTGATTTCCACGATTGACGAACCCCGGGGTGCATTTACGTGTCGGTCATCAACACCCGTAGTTTTGGCCAATTCTGACCCGTTTCATGGACTATTACTCACTGTTTTGGGGTCCCAGAGTGATTTTCACGATCGACAAACCCCGAGGTGCGTTTACGTGTCGGTCATCAACACTCGCAGTTTTGACCGATTTTGTCCTGTTTCATGGACTATTACTAACTGTATTGGTGTCCCGGACTGATTTCCATGATTGACGAACCCCGAGTTGTGTTTAAGTGTCGGTCATCAACACCCGCAGTTTTGGCCGAATCTGACCCGTTTCATGGACTACTCACTGTTTTGGGGCCCAAGAGTGATTTCCACGATTGACGAACCCCGGGGTGCGTTTACTTGTCGGTCATAAACACTCCCAGTTTTGGCCGATTCTTGCCAGTTTCGTTTACTATTACTCACTGTTTTGGTGTCCCGGAGTGATTTCCACGATTGACGAACCCCGAGGTGCATTTACGTGTCGGTCATCAACACCCGCAGTTTTGGCCGATTCTGACCCATTTCGTGGACTATTACTCATTGTTTTGGGGTCCCGGAGTGATTTCCATGATTGACGAACCCAGGGGTGCGTTTACGTTTCGGTCATCAACAACCGCAGTTTTGGCTGATCCTGACCCATTTCATGGACAATTACTCACTGTTTTGGGGTCCCGGGCTTATTTCCATGATTGACGAACCCCGGGGTGTGTTTACGTGTCGGTCATCAACACTTGCAGTTTTGGCCGATTCTGGCCCGTTTCATGGACAATTACTCACTGTTTTGGGGTCCCGGACTTATTTCCACGATTGACGAACCCCGGGGAGCGTTTACGTGCCGGTCATAAATACTCGCAGTTTTGGCCGATTTTGGCCAGTTTCGTGGACTATTACTGACGGTTTTGGGGTCCTAGTGTGATTTCCATGATTGACGAACCTTGGGGTGCATTTACATGTCGGTTATCAACACTCGCAGTTTTGACCGATTTTGGCCTGTTTCATGGACTATTACTGAGTATTTTGGTGTCCCGGAATGATTTCCATGATTGACGAACCCCGGGGTGCGTTTACGTGTCGATCATAAACACTCGCAGTTTTGGCCGATTCTGGCCAGTTTCGTGGACTATTACCACTGTTTTGGGGTCCCGGAGTGATTTCCACGATTGACGTATCCCGGGGTGTGCTTATGTGTCGGTCATCAAGACCCGCAGTTTTTGCCGATTCTGACCCGTTTCGTGGACTATTACACACTGTTTTGGGGTCCTGGAGTGATTTCCACGATTGACGAACCCCGAGTGCGTTTACGTGTCGGTCATCAACACTCGCAGTTTTGACCGATTCTGTCCTGTTTCATGGACTATTACTGACTGTGTTGGTGTCCCGGACTGATTTCCATGATTGACGAACCCCGAGGTGTGTTTAAGTGTCGGTCATAAACACTCGCTGTTCTGGCCCATTCTGGCCCGTTTCATGGACTATTACTCACTGTTTTGGGGCCCCAGAGTGATTTCCACGATTGACGAACCCCGGGGTGCGTTTACTTGTCGGTCATAAACACCCGCTATTTTGGCCGATTCTTGCCAGTTTCGTGGACTATTACTCACTGTTTTAGTGTCCCGGAGTGATTTCCACGATTGATGAACCAAGGGGTGCATTTACGTGTCGGTCATCAACACCCGCAGTTTTGGCCAATTCTGACCCATTTCGTGGACTATTACTCACCGTTTTGGGGTCCCGGAGTGATTTCCACGATTGACGAACCCCGGGGTGCATTTACGTGTCGGTCATCAACACCCGCAGTTTTGGCCGATTCTGACCCGTTTCATGGACTATTACTCACTGTTTTGGGGTCCCAGAGTGATTTTCACGATCGACAAACCCCGAGATGCGTTTACGTGTCGGTCATCAACACTCGCAGTTTTGACCGATTTTGTCCTGTTTCATGGACTATTACTAACTGTATTGGTGTCGCGGACTGATTTCCATGATTGACGAACCCCGAGGTGTGTTTAAGTGTCGGTCATCAACACCCGCAGTTTTGGCCGATTCTGACCCGTTTCATGGACTACTCACTGTTTTGGGGCCCAAGAGTGATTTCCACGATTGACGAACCCCGGGGTGCGTTTACTTGTCGGTCATAAACACTCCCAGTTTTGGCCGATTCTTGCCAGTTTCGTTTACTATTACTCACTGTTTTGGTGTCCCGGAGTGATTTCCACGATTGACGAACCCCGAGGTGCATTTACGTGTCGGTCATCAACACCCGCAGTTTTGGCCGATTCTGACCCATTTCGTGGACTATTACTCATTGTTTTGGGGTCCCGGAGTGATTTCCATGATTGACGAACCCAGGGGTGCGTTTACGTTTCGGTCATCAACAACCGCAGTTTTGGCTGATCCTGACCCATTTCATGGACAATTACTCACTGTTTTGGGGTCCCGGGCTTATTTCCATGATTGACGAACCCCGGGGTGTGTTTACGTGTCGGTCATCAACACTTGCAGTTTTGGCCGATTCTGGCCCGTTTCATGGACAATTACTCACTGTTTTGGGGTCCCGGACTTATTTCCACGATTGACGAACCCCGGGGAGCGTTTACGTGCCGGTCATAAATACTCGCAGTTTTGGCCGATTTTGGCCAGTTTCGTGGACTATTACTGACGGTTTTGGGGTCCTAGTGTGATTTCCACGATTGACGAACCTTGGGGTGCATTTACATGTCGGTTATCAACACTCGCAGTTTTGACCGATTTTGGCCTGTTTCATGGACTATTACTGAGTATTTTGGTGTCCCGGAATGATTTCCATGATTGACGAACCCCGGGGTGCGTTTACGTGTCGATCATAAACACTCGCAGTTTTGGCCGATTCTGGCCAGTTTCGTGGACTATTACCACTGTTTTGGGGTCCCGGAGTGATTTCCACGATTGACGTATCCCGGGGTGTGCTTATGTGTCGGTCATCAAGACCCGCAGTTTTTGCCGATTCTGACCCGTTTCGTGGACTATTACACACTGTTTTGGGGTCCTGGAGTGATTTCCACGATTGACGAACCCCGAGTGCGTTTACGTGTCGGTCATCAACACTCGCAGTTTTGACCGATTCTGTCCTGTTTCATGGACTATTACTGACTGTGTTGGTGTCCCGGACTGATTTCCATGATTGACGAACCCCGAGGTGTGTTTAAGTGTCGGTCATAAACACTCGCTGTTCTGGCCCATTCTGGCCCGTTTCATGGACTATTACTCACTGTTTTGGGGCCCCAGAGTGATTTCCACGATTGACGAACCCCGGGGTGCGTTTACTTGTCGGTCATAAACACCCGCTATTTTGGCCGATTCTTGCCAGTTTCGTGGACTATTACTCACTGTTTTAGTGTCCCGGAGTGATTTCCACGAGTGATGAACCAAGGGGTGCATTTACGTGTCGGTCATCAACACCCGCAGTTTTGGCCAATTCTGACCCATTTCGTGGACTATTACTCACCGTTTTGGGGTCCCGGAGTGATTTCCACGATTGACGAACCCCGGGGTGCATTTACGTGTCGGTCATCAACACCCGCAGTTTTGGCCGATTCTGACCCGTTTCATGGACTATTACTCACTGTTTTGGGGTCCCAGAGTGATTTTCACGATCGACAAACCCCGAGGTGCGTTTACGTGTCGGTCATCAACACTCGCAGTTTTGACCGATTTTGTCCTGTTTCATGGACTATTACTAACTGTATTGGTGTCGCGGACTGATTTCCATGATTGACGAACCCCGAGGTGTGTTTAAGTGTCGGTCATCAACACCCGCAGTTTTGGCCGATTCTGACCCGTTTCATGGACTACTCACTGTTTTGGGGCCCAAGAGTGATTTCCACGATTGACGAACCCCGGGGTGCGTTTACTTGTCGGTCATAAACACTCCCAGTTTTGGCCGATTCTTGCCAGTTTCGTTTACTATTACTCACTGTTTTGGTGTCCCGGAGTGATTTCCACGATTGACGAACCCCGAGGTGCATTTACGTGTCGGTCATCAACACCCGCAGTTTTGGCCGATTCTGACCCATTTCGTGGACTATTACTCATTGTTTTGGGGTCCCGGAGTGATTTCCATGATTGACGAACCCAGGGGTGCGTTTACGTTTCGGTCATCAACAACCGCAGTTTTGGCTGATCCTGACCCATTTCATGGACAATTACTCACTGTTTTGGGGTCCCGGGCTTATTTCCATGATTGACGAACCCCGGGGTGTGTTTACGTGTCGGTCATCAACACTTGCAGTTTTGGCCGATTCTGGCCCGTTTCATGGACAATTACTCACTGTTTTGGGGTCCCGGACTTATTTCCACGATTGACGAACCCCGGGGAGCGTTTACGTGCCGGTCATAAATACTCGCAGTTTTGGCCGATTTTGGCCAGTTTTGTGGACTATTACTGACGATTTTGGGGTCCTAGTGTGATTTCCACGATTGACGAACCTTGGGGTGCATTTACATGTCGGTTATCAACACTCGCAGTTTTGACCGATTTTGTCCTGTTTCATGGACTATTACTAACTGTATTGGTGTCCCGGACTGATTTCCATGATTGACGAACCCCGAGGTGTGTTTAAGTGTCGGTCATCAACACCCGCAGTTTTGGCCGATTCTGACCCGTTTCGTGGACTACTCACTGTTTTGGGGCCCAAGAGTGATTTCCACGATTGACGAACCCCGGGGTGCGTTTACTTGTCGGTCATAAACACTCGCAGTTTTGACCGATTCTGTCATGTTTCATGGACTATTACTGACTGTATTGGTGTCCCGAACTGATTTCCATGATTGACGAACCCCGAGGTGTGTTTAAGTGTCGGTCATAAACACTCGCTGTTTTGGCCCATTCTGGACCGTTTCGTGGACTATTACTCACTGTTTTGGGGCCCCAGAGTGATTTCCACGAGTGATGAACCCCGGGGTGCGTTTACTTGTCGGTCATAAACACCCGCTATTTTGGCCGATTCTTGCCAGTTTCGTGGACTATTACTCACTGTTTTAGTGTCCCGGAGTGATTTCCACGATTGACGAACCCCGGGGTGAATTTACGTGTCGGTCATCAACACCCGCAGTTTTGGCCAATTCTGACCCATTTCGTGGACTATTACTCACTGTTTTGGGGTCCCGGAGTGATTTCCACGATTGACGAACCCCGGGGTGCATTTACGTGTCGGTCATCAACACCCGTAGTTTTGGCCAATTCTGACCCGTTTCATGGACTATTACTCACTGTTTTGGGGTCCCAGAGTGATTTTCACGATCGACAAACCCCGAGGTGCGTTTACGTGTCGGTCATCAACACTCGCAGTTTTGACCGATTTTGTCCTGTTTCATGGACTATTACTAACTGTATTGGTGTCCCGGACTGATTTCCATGATTGACGAACCCCGAGTTGTGTTTAAGTGTCGGTCATCAACACCCGCAGTTTTGGCCGAATCTGACCCGTTTCATGGACTACTCACTGTTTTGGGGCCCAAGAGTGATTTCCACGATTGACGAACCCCGGGGTGCGTTTACTTGTCGGTCATAAACACTCCCAGTTTTGGCCGATTCTTGCCAGTTTCGTTTACTATTACTCACTGTTTTGGTGTCCCGGAGTGATTTCCACGATTGACGAACCCCGAGGTGCATTTACGTGTCGGTCATCAACACCCGCAGTTTTGGCCGATTCTGACCCATTTCGTGGACTATTACTCATTGTTTTGGGGTCCCGGAGTGATTTCCATGATTGACGAACCCAGGGGTGCGTTTACGTTTCGGTCATCAACAACCGCAGTTTTGGCTGATCCTGACCCATTTCATGGACAATTACTCACTGTTTTGGGGTCCCGGGCTTATTTCCATGATTGACGAACCCCGGGGTGTGTTTACGTGTCGGTCATCAACACTTGCAGTTTTGGCCGATTCTGGCCCGTTTCATGGACAATTACTCACTGTTTTGGGGTCCCGGACTTATTTCCACGATTGACGAACCCCGGGGAGCGTTTACGTGCCGGTCATAAATACTCGCAGTTTTGGCCGATTTTGGCCAGTTTCGTGGACTATTACTGACGGTTTTGGGGTCCTAGTGTGATTTCCATGATTGACGAACCTTGGGGTGCATTTACATGTCGGTTATCAACACTCGCAGTTTTGACCGATTTTGGCCTGTTTCATGGACTATTACTGAGTATTTTGGTGTCCCGGAATGATTTCCATGATTGACGAACCCCGGGGTGCGTTTACGTGTCGATCATAAACACTCGCAGTTTTGGCCGATTCTGGCCAGTTTCGTGGACTATTACCACTGTTTTGGGGTCCCGGAGTGATTTCCACGATTGACGTATCCCGGGGTGTGCTTATGTGTCGGTCATCAAGACCCGCAGTTTTTGCCGATTCTGACCCGTTTCGTGGACTATTACACACTGTTTTGGGGTCCTGGAGTGATTTCCACGATTGACGAACCCCGAGTGCGTTTACGTGTCGGTCATCAACACTCGCAGTTTTGACCGATTCTGTCCTGTTTCATGGACTATTACTGACTGTGTTGGTGTCCCGGACTGATTTCCATGATTGACGAACCCCGAGGTGTGTTTAAGTGTCGGTCATAAACACTCGCTGTTCTGGCCCATTCTGGCCCGTTTCATGGACTATTACTCACTGTTTTGGGGCCCCAGAGTGATTTCCACGATTGACGAACCCCGGGGTGCGTTTACTTGTCGGTCATAAACACCCGCTATTTTGGCCGATTCTTGCCAGTTTCGTGGACTATTACTCACTGTTTTAGTGTCCCGGAGTGATTTCCACGATTGATGAACCAAGGGGTGCATTTACGTGTCGGTCATCAACACCCGCAGTTTTGGCCAATTCTGACCCATTTCGTGGACTATTACTCACCGTTTTGGGGTCCCGGAGTGATTTCCACGATTGACGAACCCCGGGGTGCATTTACGTGTCGGTCATCAACACCCGCAGTTTTGGCCGATTCTGACCCGTTTCATGGACTATTACTCACTGTTTTGGGGTCCCAGAGTGATTTTCACGATCGACAAACCCCGAGATGCGTTTACGTGTCGGTCATCAACACTCGCAGTTTTGACCGATTTTGTCCTGTTTCATGGACTATTACTAACTGTATTGGTGTCGCGGACTGATTTCCATGATTGACGAACCCCGAGGTGTGTTTAAGTGTCGGTCATCAACACCCGCAGTTTTGGCCGATTCTGACCCGTTTCATGGACTACTCACTGTTTTGGGGCCCAAGAGTGATTTCCACGATTGACGAACCCCGGGGTGCGTTTACTTGTCGGTCATAAACACTCCCAGTTTTGGCCGATTCTTGCCAGTTTCGTTTACTATTACTCACTGTTTTGGTGTCCCGGAGTGATTTCCACGATTGACGAACCCCGAGGTGCATTTACGTGTCGGTCATCAACACCCGCAGTTTTGGCCGATTCTGACCCATTTCGTGGACTATTACTCATTGTTTTGGGGTCCCGGAGTGATTTCCATGATTGACGAACCCAGGGGTGCGTTTACGTTTCGGTCATCAACAACCGCAGTTTTGGCTGATCCTGACCCATTTCATGGACAATTACTCACTGTTTTGGGGTCCCGGGCTTATTTCCATGATTGACGAACCCCGGGGTGTGTTTACGTGTCGGTCATCAACACTTGCAGTTTTGGCCGATTCTGGCCCGTTTCATGGACAATTACTCACTGTTTTGGGGTCCCGGACTTATTTCCACGATTGACGAACCCCGGGGAGCGTTTACGTGCCGGTCATAAATACTCGCAGTTTTGGCCGATTTTGGCCAGTTTCGTGGACTATTACTGACGGTTTTGGGGTCCTAGTGTGATTTCCACGATTGACGAACCTTGGGGTGCATTTACATGTCGGTTATCAACACTCGCAGTTTTGACCGATTTTGGCCTGTTTCATGGACTATTACTGAGTATTTTGGTGTCCCGGAATGATTTCCATGATTGACGAACCCCGGGGTGCGTTTACGTGTCGATCATAAACACTCGCAGTTTTGGCCGATTCTGGCCAGTTTCGTGGACTATTACCACTGTTTTGGGGTCCCGGAGTGATTTCCACGATTGACGTATCCCGGGGTGTGCTTATGTGTCGGTCATCAAGACCCGCAGTTTTTGCCGATTCTGACCCGTTTCGTGGACTATTACACACTGTTTTGGGGTCCTGGAGTGATTTCCACGATTGACGAACCCCGAGTGCGTTTACGTGTCGGTCATCAACACTCGCAGTTTTGACCGATTCTGTCCTGTTTCATGGACTATTACTGACTGTGTTGGTGTCCCGGACTGATTTCCATGATTGACGAACCCCGAGGTGTGTTTAAGTGTCGGTCATAAACACTCGCTGTTCTGGCCCATTCTGGCCCGTTTCATGGACTATTACTCACTGTTTTGGGGCCCCAGAGTGATTTCCACGATTGACGAACCCCGGGGTGCGTTTACTTGTCGGTCATAAACACCCGCTATTTTGGCCGATTCTTGCCAGTTTCGTGGACTATTACTCACTGTTTTAGTGTCCCGGAGTGATTTCCACGAGTGATGAACCAAGGGGTGCATTTACGTGTCGGTCATCAACACCCGCAGTTTTGGCCAATTCTGACCCATTTCGTGGACTATTACTCACCGTTTTGGGGTCCCGGAGTGATTTCCACGATTGACGAACCCCGGGGTGCATTTACGTGTCGGTCATCAACACCCGCAGTTTTGGCCGATTCTGACCCGTTTCATGGACTATTACTCACTGTTTTGGGGTCCCAGAGTGATTTTCACGATCGACAAACCCCGAGGTGCGTTTACGTGTCGGTCATCAACACTCGCAGTTTTGACCGATTTTGTCCTGTTTCATGGACTATTACTAACTGTATTGGTGTCGCGGACTGATTTCCATGATTGACGAACCCCGAGGTGTGTTTAAGTGTCGGTCATCAACACCCGCAGTTTTGGCCGATTCTGACCCGTTTCATGGACTACTCACTGTTTTGGGGCCCAAGAGTGATTTCCACGATTGACGAACCCCGGGGTGCGTTTACTTGTCGGTCATAAACACTCCCAGTTTTGGCCGATTCTTGCCAGTTTCGTTTACTATTACTCACTGTTTTGGTGTCCCGGAGTGATTTCCACGATTGACGAACCCCGAGGTGCATTTACGTGTCGGTCATCAACACCCGCAGTTTTGGCCGATTCTGACCCATTTCGTGGACTATTACTCATTGTTTTGGGGTCCCGGAGTGATTTCCATGATTGACGAACCCAGGGGTGCGTTTACGTTTCGGTCATCAACAACCGCAGTTTTGGCTGATCCTGACCCATTTCATGGACAATTACTCACTGTTTTGGGGTCCCGGGCTTATTTCCATGATTGACGAACCCCGGGGTGTGTTTACGTGTCGGTCATCAACACTTGCAGTTTTGGCCGATTCTGGCCCGTTTCATGGACAATTACTCACTGTTTTGGGGTCCCGGACTTATTTCCACGATTGACGAACCCCGGGGAGCGTTTACGTGCCGGTCATAAATACTCGCAGTTTTGGCCGATTTTGGCCAGTTTTGTGGACTATTACTGACGATTTTGGGGTCCTAGTGTGATTTCCACGATTGACGAACCTTGGGGTGCATTTACATGTCGGTTATCAACACTCGCAGTTTTGACCGATTTTGGCCTGTTTCATGGACTATTACTGAGTATTTTGGTGTCCCGGAATGATTTCCATGATTGACGAACCCCGGGGTGCGTTTACGTGTCGATCATAAACACTCGCAGTTTTGGCCGATTCTGGCCAGTTTCGTGGACTATTACCACTGTTTTGGGGTCCCGGAGTGATTTCCACGATTGACGTATCCCGGGGTGTGCTTATGTGTCGGTCATCAAGACCCGCAGTTTTTGCCGATTCTGACCCGTTTCGTGGACTATTACACACTGTTTTGGGGTCCTGGAGTGATTTCCACGATTGACGAACCCCGAGTGCGTTTACGTGTCGGTCATCAACACTCGCAGTTTTGACCGATTCTGTCCTGTTTCATGGACTATTACTGACTGTGTTGGTGTCCCGGACTGATTTCCATGATTGACGAACCCCGAGGTGTGTTTAAGTGTCGGTCATAAACACTCGCTGTTCTGGCCCATTCTGGCCCGTTTCATGGACTATTACTCACTGTTTTGGGGCCCCAGAGTGATTTCCACGATTGACGAACCCCGGGGTGCGTTTACTTGTCGGTCATAAACACCCGCTATTTTGGCCGATTCTTGCCAGTTTCGTGGACTATTACTCACTGTTTTAGTGTCCCGGAGTGATTTCCACGATTGATGAACCAAGGGGTGCATTTACGTGTCGGTCATCAACACCCGCAGCTTTGGCCAATTCTGACCCATTTCGTGGACTATTACTCACCGTTTTGGGGTCCCGGAGTGATTTCCACGATTGACGAACCCCGGGGTGCATTTACGTGTCGGTCATCAACACCCGCAGTTTTGGCCGATTCTGACCCGTTTCATGGACTATTACTCACTGTTTTGGGGTCCCAGAGTGATTTTCACGATCGACAAACCCCGAGGTGCGTTTACGTGTCGGTCATCAACACTCGCAGTTTTGACCGATTTTGTCCTGTTTCATGGACTATTACTAACTGTATTGGTGTCCCGGACTGATTTCCATGATTGACGAACCCCGAGGTGTGTTTAAGTGTCGGTCATAAACACTCGCTGTTCTGGCCCATTCTGGCCCGTTTCATGGACTATTACTCACTGTTTTGGGGCCCCAGAGTGATTTCCACGATTGACGAACCCCGGGGTGCGTTTACTTGTCGGTCATAAACACCCGCTATTTTGGCCGATTCTTGCCAGTTTCGTGGACTATTACTCACTGTTTTAGTGTCCCGGAGTGATTTCCACGATTGATGAACCAAGGGGTGCATTTACGTGTCGGTCATCAACACCCGCAGCTTTGGCCAATTCTGACCCATTTCGTGGACTATTACTCACCGTTTTGGGGTCCCGGAGTGATTTCCACGATTGACGAACCCCGGGGTGCATTTACGTGTCGGTCATCAACACCCGCAGTTTTGGCCGATTCTGACCCGTTTCATGGACTATTACTCACTGTTTTGGGGTCCCAGAGTGATTTTCACGATCGACAAACCCCGAGGTGCGTTTACGTGTCGGTCATCAACACTCGCAGTTTTGACCGATTCTGTCCTGTTTCATGGACTATTACTAACTGTATTGGTGTCCCGGACTGATTTCCATGATTGACGAACCCCGAGGTGTGTTTAAGTGTCGGTCATAAACACTCGCTGTTCTGGCCCATTCTGGCCCGTTTCATGGACTATTACTCACTGTTTTGGGGCCCCAGAGTGATTTCCACGATTGACGAACCCCGGGGTGCGTTTACTTGTCGGTCATAAACACCCGCTATTTTGGCCGATTCTTGCCAGTTTCGTGGACTATTACTCACTGTTTTAGTGTCCCGGAGTGATTTCCACGATTGATGAACCAAGGGGTGCATTTACGTGTCGGTCATCAACACCCGCAGTTTTGGCCAATTCTGACCCATTTCGTGGACTATTACTCACCGCTTTGGGGTCCCGGAGTGATTTCCACGATTGACGAACCCCGGGGTGCATTTACGTGTCGGTCATCAACACCCGCAGTTTTGGCCGATTCTGACCCGTTTCATGGACTATTACTCACTGTTTTGGGGTCCCAGAGTGATTTTCACGATCGACAAACCCCGAGGTGCGTTTACGTGTCGGTCATCAACACTCGCAGTTTTGACCGATTTTGTCCTGTTTCATGGACTATTACTAACTGTATTGGTGTCCCGGACTGATTTCCATGATTGACGAACCCCGAGGTGTGTTTAAGTGTCGGTCATAAACACTCGCTGTTCTGGCCCATTCTGGCCCGTTTCATGGACTATTACTCACTGTTTTGGGGCCCCAGAGTGATTTCCACGATTGACGAACCCCGGGGTGCGTTTACTTGTCGGTCATAAACACCCGCTATTTTGGCCGATTCTTGCCAGTTTCGTGGACTATTACTCACTGTTTTAGTGTCCCGGAGTGATTTCCACGATTGATGAACCAAGGGGTGCATTTACGTGTCGGTCATCAACACCCGCAGTTTTGGCCAATTCTGACCCATTTCGTGGACTATTACTCACCGCTTTGGGGTCCCGGAGTGATTTCCACGATTGACGAACCCCGGGGTGCATTTACGTGTCGGTCATCAACACCCGCAGTTTTGGCCGATTCTGACCCGTTTCATGGACTATTACTCACTGTTTTGGGGTCCCAGAGTGATTTTCACGATCGACAAACCCCGAGGTGCGTTTACGTGTCGGTCATCAACACTCGCAGTTTTGACCGATTTTGTCCTGTTTCATGGACTATTACTAACTGTATTGGTGTCCCGGACTGATTTCCATGATTGACGAACCCCGAGGTGTGTTTAAGTGTCGGTCATAAACACTCGCTGTTCTGGCCCATTCTGGCCCGTTTCATGGACTATTACTCACTGTTTTGGGGCCCCAGAGTGATTTCCACGATTGACGAACCCCGGGGTGCGTTTACTTGTCGGTCATAAACACCCGCTATTTTGGCCGATTCTTGCCAGTTTCGTGGACTATTACTCACTGTTTTAGTGTCCCGGAGTGATTTCCACGATTGATGAACCAAGGGGTGCATTTACGTGTCGGTCATCAACACCCGCAGCTTTGGCCAATTCTGACCCATTTCGTGGACTATTACTCACCGTTTTGGGGTCCCGGAGTGATTTCCACGATTGACGAACCCCGGGGTGCATTTACGTGTCGGTCATCAACACCCGCAGTTTTGGCCGATTCTGACCCGTTTCATGGACTATTACTCACTGTTTTGGGGTCCCAGAGTGATTTTCACGATCGACAAACCCCGAGGTGCGTTTACGTGTCGGTCATCAACACTCGCAGTTTTGACCGATTTTGTCCTGTTTCATGGACTATTACTAACTGTATTGGTGTCCCGGACTGATTTCCATGATTGACGAACCCCGAGGTGTGTTTAAGTGTCGGTCATAAACACTCGCTGTTCTGGCCCATTCTGGCCCGTTTCATGGACTATTACTCACTGTTTTGGGGCCCCAGAGTGATTTCCACGATTGACGAACCCCGGGGTGCGTTTACTTGTCGGTCATAAACACCCGCTATTTTGGCCGATTCTTGCCAGTTTCGTGGACTATTACTCACTGTTTTAGTGTCCCGGAGTGATTTCCACGATTGATGAACCAAGGGGTGCATTTACGTGTCGGTCATCAACACCCGCAGTTTTGGCCAATTCTGACCCATTTCGTGGACTATTACTCACCGCTTTGGGGTCCCGGAGTGATTTCCACGATTGACGAACCCCGGGGTGCATTTACGTGTCGGTCATCAACACCCGCAGTTTTGGCCGATTCTGACCCGTTTCATGGACTATTACTCACTGTTTTGGGGTCCCAGAGTGATTTTCACGATCGACAAACCCCGAGGTGCGTTTACGTGTCGGTCATCAACACTCGCAGTTTTGACCGATTTTGTCCTGTTTCATGGACTATTACTAACTGTATTGGTGTCCCGGACTGATTTCCATGATTGACGAACCCCGAGGTGTGTTTAAGTGTCGGTCATCAACACCCGCAGTTTTGGCCGATTCTGACCCGTTTCATGGACTACTCACTGTTTTGGGGCCCAAGAGTGATTTCCACGATTGACGAACCCCGGGGTGCGTTTACTTGTCGGTCATAAACACTCCCAGTTTTGGCCGATTCTTGCCAGTTTCGTTTACTATTACTCACTGTTTTGGTGTCCCGGAGTGATTTCCACGATTGACGAACCCCGAGGTGCATTTACGTGTCGGTCATCAACACCCGCAGTTTTGGCCGATTCTGACCCATTTCGTGGACTATTACTCATTGTTTTGGGGTCCCGGAGTGATTTCCATGATTGACGAACCCAGGGGTGCGTTTACGTTTCGGTCATCAACAACCGCAGTTTTGGCTGATCCTGACCCATTTCATGGACAATTACTCACTGTTTTGGGGTCCCGGGCTTATTTCCATGATTGACGAACCCCGGGGTGTGTTTACGTGTCGGTTATCAACACTTGCAGTTTTGGCCGATTCTGGCCCGTTTCATGGACAATTACTCACTGTTTTGGGGTCCCGGACTTATTTCCACGATTGACGAACCCCGGGGAGCGTTTACGTGCCGGTCATAAATACTCGCAGTTTTGGCCGATTTTGGCCAGTTTCGTGGACTATTACTGACGGTTTTGGGGTCCTAGTGTGATTTCCACGATTGACGAACCTTGGGGTGCATTTACATGTCGGTTATCAACACTCGCAGTTTTGACCGATTTTGGCCTGTTTCATGGACTATTACTGAGTATTTTGGTGTCCCGGAATGATTTCCATGATTGACGAACCCCGGGGTGCGTTTACGTGTCGATCATAAACACTCGCAGTTTTGGCCGATTCTGGCCAGTTTCGTGGACTATTACCACTGTTTTGGGGTCCCGGAGTGATTTCCACGATTGACGTATCCCGGGGTGTGCTTATGTGTCGGTCATCAAGACCCGCAGTTTTTGCCGATTCTGACCCGTTTCGTGGACTATTACACACTGTTTTGGGGTCCTGGAGTGATTTCCACGATTGACGAACCCCGAGTGCGTTTACGTGTCGGTCATCAACACTCGCAGTTTTGACCGATTCTGTCCTGTTTCATGGACTATTACTGACTGTGTTGGTGTCCCAGACTGATTTCCATGATTGACGAACCCCGAGGTGTGTTTAAGTGTCGGTCATAAACACTCGCTGTTCTGGCCCATTCTGGCCCGTTTCATGGACTATTACTCACTGTTTTGGGGCCCCAGAGTGATTTCCACGATTGACGAACCCCGGGGTGCGTTTACTTGTCGGTCATAAACACCCGCTATTTTGGCCGATTCTTGCCAGTTTCGTGGACTATTACTCACTGTTTTAGTGTCCCGGAGTGATTTCCACGATTGATGAACCAAGGGGTGCATTTACGTGTCGGTCATCAACACCCGCAGTTTTGGCCAATTCTGACCCATTTCGTGGACTATTACTCACCGCTTTGGGGTCCCGGAGTGATTTCCACGATTGACGAACCCCGGGGTGCATTTACGTGTCGGTCATCAACACCCGCAGTTTTGGCCGATTCTGACCCGTTTCATGGACTATTACTCACTGTTTTGGGGTCCCAGAGTGATTTTCACGATCGACAAACCCCGAGGTGCGTTTACGTGTCGGTCATCAACACTCGCAGTTTTGACCGATTTTGTCCTGTTTCATGGACTATTACTAACTGTATTGGTGTCCCGGACTGATTTCCATGATTGACGAACCCCGAGGTGTGTTTAAGTGTCGGTCATCAACACCCGCAGTTTTGGCCGATTCTGACCCGTTTCATGGACTACTCACTGTTTTGGGGCCCAAGAGTGATTTCCACGATTGACGAACCCCGGGGTGCGTTTACTTGTCGGTCATAAACACTCCCAGTTTTGGCCGATTCTTGCCAGTTTCGTTTACTATTACTCACTGTTTTGGTGTCCCGGAGTGATTTCCACGATTGACGAACCCCGAGGTGCATTTACGTGTCGGTCATCAACACCCGCAGTTTTGGCCGATTCTGACCCATTTCGTGGACTATTACTCATTGTTTTGGGGTCCCGGAGTGATTTCCATGATTGACGAACCCAGGGGTGCGTTTACGTTTCGGTCATCAACAACCGCAGTTTTGGCTGATCCTGACCCATTTCATGGACAATTACTCACTGTTTTGGGGTCCCGGGCTTATTTCCATGATTGACGAACCCCGGGGTGTGTTTACGTGTCGGTTATCAACACTTGCAGTTTTGGCCGATTCTGGCCCGTTTCATGGACAATTACTCACTGTTTTGGGGTCCCGGACTTATTTCCACGATTGACGAACCCCGGGGAGCGTTTACGTGCCGGTCATAAATACTCGCAGTTTTGGCCGATTTTGGCCAGTTTCGTGGACTATTACTGACGGTTTTGGGGTCCTAGTGTGATTTCCACGATTGACGAACCTTGGGGTGCATTTACATGTCGGTTATCAACACTCGCAGTTTTGACCGATTTTGGCCTGTTTCATGGACTATTACTGAGTATTTTGGTGTCCCGGAATGATTTCCATGATTGACGAACCCCGGGGTGCGTTTACGTGTCGATCATAAACACTCGCAGTTTTGGCCGATTCTGGCCAGTTTCGTGGACTATTACCACTGTTTTGGGGTCCCGGAGTGATTTCCACGATTGACGTATCCCGGGGTGTGCTTATGTGTCGGTCATCAAGACCCGCAGTTTTTGCCGATTCTGACCCGTTTCGTGGACTATTACACACTGTTTTGGGGTCCTGGAGTGATTTCCACGATTGACGAACCCCGAGTGCGTTTACGTGTCGGTCATCAACACTCGCAGTTTTGACCGATTCTGTCCTGTTTCATGGACTATTACTGACTGTGTTGGTGTCCCAGACTGATTTCCATGATTGACGAACCCCGAGGTGTGTTTAAGTGTCGGTCATAAACACTCGCTGTTCTGGCCCATTCTGGCCCGTTTCATGGACTATTACTCACTGTTTTGGGGCCCCAGAGTGATTTCCACGATTGACGAACCCCGGGGTGCGTTTACTTGTCGGTCATAAACACCCGCTATTTTGGCCGATTCTTGCCAGTTTCGTGGACTATTACTCACTGTTTTAGTGTCCCGGAGTGATTTCCACGATTGATGAACCAAGGGGTGCATTTACGTGTCGGTCATCAACACCCGCAGTTTTGGCCAATTCTGACCCATTTCGTGGACTATTACTCACCGCTTTGGGGTCCCGGAGTGATTTCCACGATTGACGAACCCCGGGGTGCATTTACGTGTCGGTCATCAACACCCGCAGTTTTGGCCGATTCTGACCCGTTTCATGGACTATTACTCACTGTTTTGGGGTCCCAGAGTGATTTTCACGATCGACAAACCCCGAGGTGCGTTTACGTGTCGGTCATCAACACTCGCAGTTTTGACCGATTTTGTCCTGTTTCATGGACTATTACTAACTGTATTGGTGTCCCGGACTGATTTCCATGATTGACGAACCCCGAGGTGTGTTTAAGTGTCGGTCATCAACACCCGCAGTTTTGGCCGATTCTGACCCGTTTCATGGACTACTCACTGTTTTGGGGCCCAAGAGTGATTTCCACGATTGACGAACCCCGGGGTGCGTTTACTTGTCGGTCATAAACACTCCCAGTTTTGGCCGATTCTTGCCAGTTTCGTTTACTATTACTCACTGTTTTGGTGTCCCGGAGTGATTTCCACGATTGACGAACCCCGAGGTGCATTTACGTGTCGGTCATCAACACCCGCAGTTTTGGCCGATTCTGACCCATTTCGTGGACTATTACTCATTGTTTTGGGGTCCCGGAGTGATTTCCATGATTGACGAACCCAGGGGTGCGTTTACGTTTCGGTCATCAACAACCGCAGTTTTGGCTGATCCTGACCCATTTCATGGACAATTACTCACTGTTTTGGGGTCCCGGGCTTATTTCCATGATTGACGAACCCCGGGGTGTGTTTACGTGTCGGTTATCAACACTTGCAGTTTTGGCCGATTCTGGCCCGTTTCATGGACAATTACTCACTGTTTTGGGGTCCCGGACTTATTTCCACGATTGACGAACCCCGGGGAGCGTTTACGTGCCGGTCATAAATACTCGCAGTTTTGGCCGATTTTGGCCAGTTTCGTGGACTATTACTGACGGTTTTGGGGTCCTAGTGTGATTTCCACGATTGACGAACCTTGGGGTGCATTTACATGTCGGTTATCAACACTCGCAGTTTTGACCGATTTTGGCCTGTTTCATGGACTATTACTGAGTATTTTGGTGTCCCGGAATGATTTCCATGATTGACGAACCCCGGGGTGCGTTTACGTGTCGATCATAAACACTCGCAGTTTTGGCCGATTCTGGCCAGTTTCGTGGACTATTACCACTGTTTTGGGGTCCCGGAGTGATTTCCACGATTGACGTATCCCGGGGTGTGCTTATGTGTCGGTCATCAAGACCCGCAGTTTTTGCCGATTCTGACCCGTTTCGTGGACTATTACACACTGTTTTGGGGTCCTGGAGTGATTTCCACGATTGACGAACCCCGAGTGCGTTTACGTGTCGGTCATCAACACTCGCAGTTTTGACCGATTCTGTCCTGTTTCATGGACTATTACTGACTGTGTTGGTGTCCCAGACTGATTTCCATGATTGACGAACCCCGAGGTGTGTTTAAGTGTCGGTCATAAACACTCGCTGTTCTGGCCCATTCTGGCCCGTTTCATGGACTATTACTCACTGTTTTGGGGCCCCAGAGTGATTTCCACGATTGACGAACCCCGGGGTGCGTTTACTTGTCGGTCATAAACACCCGCTATTTTGGCCGATTCTTGCCAGTTTCGTGGACTATTACTCACTGTTTTAGTGTCCCGGAGTGATTTCCACGATTGATGAACCAAGGGGTGCATTTACGTGTCGGTCATCAACACCCGCAGTTTTGGCCAATTCTGACCCATTTCGTGGACTATTACTCACCGCTTTGGGGTCCCGGAGTGATTTCCACGATTGACGAACCCCGGGGTGCATTTACGTGTCGGTCATCAACACCCGCAGTTTTGGCCGATTCTGACCCGTTTCATGGACTATTACTCACTGTTTTGGGGTCCCAGAGTGATTTTCACGATCGACAAACCCCGAGGTGCGTTTACGTGTCGGTCATCAACACTCGCAGTTTTGACCGATTTTGTCCTGTTTCATGGACTATTACTAACTGTATTGGTGTCCCGGACTGATTTCCATGATTGACGAACCCCGAGGTGTGTTTAAGTGTCGGTCATCAACACCCGCAGTTTTGGCCGATTCTGACCCGTTTCATGGACTACTCACTGTTTTGGGGCCCAAGAGTGATTTCCACGATTGACGAACCCCGGGGTGCGTTTACTTGTCGGTCATAAACACTCCCAGTTTTGGCCGATTCTTGCCAGTTTCGTTTACTATTACTCACTGTTTTGGTGTCCCGGAGTGATTTCCACGATTGACGAACCCCGAGGTGCATTTACGTGTCGGTCATCAACACCCGCAGTTTTGGCCGATTCTGACCCATTTCGTGGACTATTACTCATTGTTTTGGGGTCCCGGAGTGATTTCCATGATTGACGAACCCAGGGGTGCGTTTACGTTTCGGTCATCAACAACCGCAGTTTTGGCTGATCCTGACCCATTTCATGGACAATTACTCACTGTTTTGGGGTCCCGGGCTTATTTCCATGATTGACGAACCCCGGGGTGTGTTTACGTGTCGGTCATCAACACTTGCAGTTTTGGCCGATTCTGGCCCGTTTCATGGACAATTACTCACTGTTTTGGGGTCCCGGACTTATTTCCACGATTGACGAACCCCGGGGAGCGTTTACGTGCCGGTCATAAATACTCGCAGTTTTGGCCGATTTTGGCCAGTTTCGTGGACTATTACTGACGGTTTTGGGGTCCTAGTGTGATTTCCACGATTGACGAACCTTGGGGTGCATTTACATGTCGGTTATCAACACTCGCAGTTTTGACCGATTTTGGCCTGTTTCATGGACTATTACTGAGTATTTTGGTGTCCCGGAATGATTTCCATGATTGACGAACCCCGGGGTGCGTTTACGTGTCGATCATAAACACTCGCAGTTTTGGCCGATTCTGGCCAGTTTCATGGACTATTACCACTGTTTTGGGGTCCCGGAGTGATTTCCACGATTGACGTATCCCGGGGTGTGCTTATGTGTCGGTCATCAAGACCCGCAGTTTTTGCCGATTCTGACCCGTTTCGTGGACTATTACACACTGTTTTGGGGTCCTGGAGTGATTTCCACGATTGACGAACCCCGAGTGCGTTTACATGTCGGTCATCAACACTCGCAGTTTTGACCGATTCTGTCCTGTTTCATGGACTATTACTGACTGTGTTGGTGTCCCGGACTGATTTCCATGATTGACGAACCCCGAGGTGTGTTTAAGTGTCGGTCATAAACACTCGCTGTTCTGGCCCATTCTGGCCCGTTTCATGGACTATTACTCACTGTTTTGGGGCCCCAGAGTGATTTCCACGATTGACGAACCCCGGGGTGCGTTTACTTGTCGGTCATAAACACCCGCTATTTTGGCCGATTCTTGCCAGTTTCGTGGACTATTACTCACTGTTTTAGTGTCCCGGAGTGATTTCCACGATTGATGAACCAAGGGGTGCATTTACGTGTCGGTCATCAACACCCGCAGTTTTGGCCAATTCTGACCCATTTCGTGGACTATTACTCACCGTTTTGGGGTCCCGGAGTGATTTCCACGATTGACGAACCCCGGGGTGCATTTACGTGTCGGTCATCAACACCCGCAGTTTTGGCCGATTCTGACCCGTTTCATGGACTATTACTCACTGTTTTGGGGTCCCAGAGTGATTTTCACGATCGACAAACCCCGAGGTGCGTTTACGTGTCGGTCATCAACACTCGCAGTTTTGACCGATTTTGTCCTGTTTCATGGACTATTACTAACTGTATTGGTGTCCCGGACTGATTTCCATGATTGACGAACCCCGAGGTGTGTTTAAGTGTCGGTCATCAACACCCGCAGTTTTGGCCGATTCTGACCCGTTTCATGGACTACTCACTGTTTTGGGGCCCAAGAGTGATTTCCACGATTGACGAACCCCGGGGTGCGTTTACTTGTCGGTCATAAACACTCCCAGTTTTGGCCGATTCTTGCCAGTTTCGTTTACTATTACTCACTGTTTTGGTGTCCCGGAGTGATTTCCACGATTGACGAACCCCGAGGTGCATTTACGTGTCGGTCATCAACACCCGCAGTTTTGGCCGATTCTGACCCATTTCGTGGACTATTACTCATTGTTTTGGGGTCCCGGAGTGATTTCCATGATTGACGAACCCAGGGGTGCGTTTACGTTTCGGTCATCAACAACCGCAGTTTTGGCTGATCCTGACCCATTTCATGGACAATTACTCACTGTTTTGGGGTCCCGGGCTTATTTCCATGATTGACGAACCCCGGGGTGTGTTTACGTGTCGGTCATCAACACTTGCAGTTTTGGCCGATTCTGGCCCGTTTCATGGACAATTACTCACTGTTTTGGGGTCCCGGACTTATTTCCACGATTGACGAACCCCGGGGAGCGTTTACGTGCCGGTCATAAATACTCGCAGTTTTGGCCGATTTTGGCCAGTTTCGTGGACTATTACTGACGGTTTTGGGGTCCTAGTGTGATTTCCACGATTGACGAACCTTGGGGTGCATTTACATGTCGGTTATCAACACTCGCAGTTTTGACCGATTTTGGCCTGTTTCATGGACTATTACTGAGTATTTTGGTGTCCCGGAATGATTTCCATGATTGACGAACCCCGGGGTGCGTTTACGTGTCGATCATAAACACTCGCAGTTTTGGCCGATTCTGGCCAGTTTCGTGGACTATTACCACTGTTTTGGGGTCCCGGAGTGATTTCCACGATTGACGTATCCCGGGGTGTGCTTATGTGTCGGTCATCAAGACCCGCAGTTTTTGCCGATTCTGACCCGTTTCGTGGACTATTACACACTGTTTTGGGGTCCTGGAGTGATTTCCACGATTGACGAACCCCGAGTGCGTTTACGTGTCGGTCATCAACACTCGCAGTTTTGACCGATTCTGTCCTGTTTCATGGACTATTACTGACTGTGTTGGTGTCCCGGACTGATTTCCATGATTGACGAACCCCGAGGTGTGTTTAAGTGTCGGTCATAAACACTCGCTGTTCTGGCCCATTCTGGCCCGTTTCATGGACTATTACTCACTGTTTTGGGGCCCCAGAGTGATTTCCACGATTGACGAACCCCGGGGTGCGTTTACTTGTCGGTCATAAACACCCGCTATTTTGGCCGATTCTTGCCAGTTTCGTGGACTATTACTCACTGTTTTAGTGTCCCGGAGTGATTTCCACGATTGATGAACCAAGGGGTGCATTTACGTGTCGGTCATCAACACCCGCAGTTTTGGCCAATTCTGACCCATTTCGTGGACTATTACTCACCGTTTTGGGGTCCCGGAGTGATTTCCACGATTGACGAACCCCGGGGTGCATTTACGTGTCGGTCATCAACACCCGCAGTTTTGGCCGATTCTGACCCGTTTCATGGACTATTACTCACTGTTTTGGGGTCCCAGAGTGATTTTCACGATCGACAAACCCCGAGGTGCGTTTACGTGTCGGTCATCAACACTCGTAGTTTTGACCGATTTTGTCATGTTTCATGGACTATTACTAACTGTATTGGTGTCCCGGACTGATTTCCATGATTGACGAACCCCGAGGTGTGTTTAAGTGTCGGTCATCAACACCCGCAGTTTTGGCCGATTCTGACCCGTTTCATGGACTACTCACTGTTTTGGGGCCCAAGAGTGATTTCCACGATTGACGAACCCCGGGGTGCGTTTACTTGTCGGTCATAAACACTCCCAGTTTTGGCCGATTCTTGCCAGTTTCGTTTACTATTACTCACTGTTTTGGTGTCCCGGAGTGATTTCCACGATTGACGAACCCCGAGGTGCATTTACGTGTCGGTCATCAACACCCGCAGTTTTGGCCGATTCTGACCCATTTCGTGGACTATTACTCATTGTTTTGGGGTCCCGGAGTGATTTCCATGATTGACGAACCCAGGGGTGCGTTTACGTTTCGGTCATCAACAACCGCAGTTTTGGCTGATCCTGACCCATTTCATGGACAATTACTCACTGTTTTGGGGTCCCGGGCTTATTTCCATGATTGACGAACCCCGGGGTGTGTTTACGTGTCGGTCATCAACACTTGCAGTTTTGGCCGATTCTGGCCCGTTTCATGGACAATTACTCACTGTTTTGGGGTCCCGGACTTATTTCCACGATTGACGAACCCCGGGGAGCGTTTACGTGCCGGTCATAAATACTCGCAGTTTTGGCCGATTTTGGCCAGTTTCGTGGACTATTACTGACGGTTTTGGGGTCCTAGTGTGATTTCCACGATTGACGAACCTTGGGGTGCATTTACATGTCGGTTATCAACACTCGCAGTTTTGACCGATTTTGGCCTGTTTCATGGACTATTACTGAGTATTTTGGTGTCCCGGAATGATTTCCATGATTGACGAACCCCGGGGTGCGTTTACGTGTCGATCATAAACACTCGCAGTTTTGGCCGATTCTGGCCAGTTTCGTGGACTATTACCACTGTTTTGGGGTCCCGGAGTGATTTCCACGATTGACGTATCGCGGGGTGTGCTTATGTGTCGGTCATCAAGACCCGCAGTTTTTGCCGATTCTGACCCGTTTCGTGGACTATTACACACTGTTTTGGGGTCCTGGAGTGATTTCCACGATTGACGAACCCCGAGTGCGTTTACGTGTCGGTCATCAACACTCGCAGTTTTGACCGATTATGTCCTGTTTCATGGACTATTACTGACTGTGTTGGTGTCCCGGACTGATTTCCATGATTGACGAACCCCGAGGTGTGTTTAAGTGTCGGTCATAAACACTCGCTGTTCTGGCCCATTCTGGCCCGTTTCATGGACTATTACTCACTGTTTTGGGGCCCCAGAGTGATTTCCACGATTGACGAACCCCGGGGTGCGTTTACTTGTCGGTCATAAACACCCGCTATTTTGGCCGATTCTTGCCAGTTTCGTGGACTATTACTCACTGTTTTAGTGTCCCGGAGTGATTTCCACGATTGATGAACCAAGGGGTGCATTTACGTGTCGGTCATCAACACCCGCAGTTTTGGCCAATTCTGACCCATTTCGTGGACTATTACTCACCGCTTTGGGGTCCCGGAGTGATTTCCACGATTGACGAACCCCGGGGTGCATTTACGTGTCGGTCATCAACACCCGCAGTTTTGGCCGATTCTGACCCGTTTCATGGACTATTACTCACTGTTTTGGGGTCCCAGAGTGATTTTCACGATCGACAAACCCCGAGGTGCGTTTACGTGTCGGTCATCAACACTCGCAGTTTTGACCGATTTTGGCCTGTTTCATGGACTATTACTGAGTATTTTGGTGTCCCGGAATGATTTCCATGATTGACGAACCCCGGGGTGCGTTTACGTGTCGATCATAAACACTCGCAGTTTTGGCCGATTCTGGCCAGTTTCGTGGACTATTACCACTGTTTTGGGGTCCCGGAGTGATTTCCACGATTGACGTATCCCGGGGTGTGCTTATGTGTCGGTCATCAAGACCCGCAGTTTTTGCCGATTCTGACCCGTTTCGTGGACTATTACACACTGTTTTGGGGTCCTGGAGTGATTTCCACGATTGACGAACCCCGAGTGCGTTTACGTGTCGGTCATCAACACTCGCAGTTTTGACCGATTATGTCCTGTTTCATGGACTATTACTGACTGTGTTGGTGTCCCGGACTGATTTCCATGATTGACGAACCCCGAGGTGTGTTTAAGTGTCGGTCATAAACACTCGCTGTTCTGGCCCATTCTGGCCCGTTTCATGGACTATTACTCACTGTTTTGGGGCCCCAGAGTGATTTCCACGATTGACGAACCCCGGGGTGCGTTTACTTGTCGGTCATAAACACCCGCTATTTTGGCCGATTCTTGCCAGTTTCGTGGACTATTACTCACTGTTTTAGTGTCCCGGAGTGATTTCCACGATTGATGAACCAAGGGGTGCATTTACGTGTCGGTCATCAACACCCGCAGTTTTGGCCAATTCTGACCCATTTCGTGGACTATTACTCACCGCTTTGGGGTCCCGGAGTGATTTCCACGATTGACGAACCCCGGGGTGCATTTACGTGTCGGTCATCAACACCCGCAGTTTTGGCCGATTCTGACCCGTTTCATGGACTATTACTCACTGTTTTGGGGTCCCAGAGTGATTTTCACGATCGACAAACCCCGAGGTGCGTTTACGTGTCGGTCATCAACACTCGCAGTTTTGACCGATTTTGTCCTGTTTCATGGACTATTACTAACTGTATTGGTGTCCCGGACTGATTTCCATGATTGACGAACCCCGAGGTGTGTTTAAGTGTCGGTCATCAACACCCGCAGTTTTGGCCGATTCTGACCCGTTTCATGGACTACTCACTGTTTTGGGGCCCAAGAGTGATTTCCACGATTGACGAACCCCGGGGTGCGTTTACTTGTCGGTCATAAACACTCCCAGTTTTGGCCGATTCTTGCCAGTTTCGTTTACTATTACTCACTGTTTTGGTGTCCCGGAGTGATTTCCACGATTGACGAACCCCGAGGTGCATTTACGTGTCGGTCATCAACACCCGCAGTTTTGGCCGATTCTGACCCATTTCGTGGACTATTACTCATTGTTTTGGGGTCCCGGAGTGATTTCCATGATTGACGAACCCAGGGGTGCGTTTACGTTTCGGTCATCAACAACCGCAGTTTTGGCTGATCCTGACCCATTTCATGGACAATTACTCACTGTTTTGGGGTCCCGGGCTTATTTCCATGATTGACGAACCCCGGGGTGTGTTTACGTGTCGGTCATCAACACTTGCAGTTTTGGCCGATTCTGGCCCGTTTCATGGACAATTACTCACTGTTTTGGGGTCCCGGACTTATTTCCACGATTGACGAACCCCGGGGAGCGTTTACGTGCCGGTCATAAATACTCGCAGTTTTGGCCGATTTTGGCCAGTTTCGTGGACTATTACTGACGGTTTTGGGGTCCTAGTGTGATTTCCACGATTGACGAACCTTGGGGTGCATTTACATGTCGGTTATCAACACTCGCAGTTTTGACCGATTTTGGCCTGTTTCATGGACTATTACTGAGTATTTTGGTGTCCCGGAATGATTTCCATGATTGACGAACCCCGGGGTGCGTTTACGTGTCGATCATAAACACTCGCAGTTTTGGCCGATTCTGGCCAGTTTCGTGGACAATTACCACTGTTTTGGGGTCCCGGAGTGATTTCCACGATTGACGTATCCCGGGGTGTGCTTATGTGTCGGTCATCAAGACCCGCAGTTTTTGCCGATTCTGACCCGTTTCGTGGACTATTACACACTGTTTTGGGGTCCTGGAGTGATTTCCACGATTGACGAACCCCGAGTGCGTTTACGTGTCGGTCATCAACACTCGCAGTTTTGACCGATTATGTCCTGTTTCATGGACTATTACTGACTGTGTTGGTGTCCCGGACTGATTTCCATGATTGACGAACCCCGAGGTGTGTTTAAGTGTCGGTCATAAACACTCGCTGTTCTGGCCCATTCTGGCCCGTTTCATGGACTATTACTCACTGTTTTGGGGCCCCAGAGTGATTTCCACGATTGACGAACCCCGGGGTGCGTTTACTTGTCGGTCATAAACACCCGCTATTTTGGCCGATTCTTGCCAGTTTCGTGGACTATTACTCACTGTTTTAGTGTCCCGGAGTGATTTCCACGATTGATGAACCAAGGGGTGCATTTACGTGTCGGTCATCAACACCCGCAGTTTTGGCCAATTCTGACCCATTTCGTGGACTATTACTCACCGCTTTGGGGTCCCGGAGTGATTTCCACGATTGACGAACCCCGGGGTGCATTTACGTGTCGGTCATCAACACCCGCAGTTTTGGCCGATTCTGACCCGTTTCATGGACTATTACTCACTGTTTTGGGGTCCCAGAGTGATTTTCACGATCGACAAACCCCGAGGTGCGTTTACGTGTCGGTCATCAACACTCGCAGTTTTGACCGATTTTGTCCTGTTTCATGGACTATTACTAACTGTATTGGTGTCCCGGACTGATTTCCATGATTGACGAACCCCGAGGTGTGTTTAAGTGTCGGTCATCAACACCCGCAGTTTTGGCCGATTCTGACCCGTTTCATGGACTACTCACTGTTTTGGGGCCCAAGAGTGATTTCCACGATTGACGAACCCCGGGGTGCGTTTACTTGTCGGTCATAAACACTCCCAGTTTTGGCCGATTCTTGCCAGTTTCGTTTACTATTACTCACTGTTTTGGTGTCCCGGAGTGATTTCCACGATTGACGAACCCCGAGGTGCATTTACGTGTCGGTCATCAACACCCGCAGTTTTGGCCGATTCTGACCCATTTCGTGGACTATTACTCATTGTTTTGGGGTCCCGGAGTGATTTCCATGATTGACGAACCCAGGGGTGCGTTTACGTTTCGGTCATCAACAACCGCAGTTTTGGCTGATCCTGACCCATTTCATGGACAATTACTCACTGTTTTGGGGTCCCGGGCTTATTTCCATGATTGACGAACCCCGGGGTGTGTTTACGTGTCGGTCATCAACACTTGCAGTTTTGGCCGATTCTGGCCCGTTTCATGGACAATTACTCACTGTTTTGGGGTCCCGGACTTATTTCCACGATTGACGAACCCCGGGGAGCGTTTACGTGCCGGTCATAAATACTCGCAGTTTTGGCCGATTTTGGCCAGTTTCGTGGACTATTACTGAAGGTTTTGGGGTCCTAGTGTGATTTCCACGATTGACGAACCTTGGGGTGCATTTACATGTCGGTTATCAACACTCGCAGTTTTGACCGATTTTGGCCTGTTTCATGGACTATTACTGAGTATTTTGGTGTCCCGGAATGATTTCCATGATTGACGAACCCCGGGGTGCGTTTACGTGTCGATCATAAACACTCGCAGTTTTGGCCGATTCTGGCCAGTTTCGTGGACTATTACCACTGTTTTGGGGTCCCGGAGTGATTTCCACGATTGACGTATCCCGGGGTGTGCTTATGTGTCGGTCATCAAGACCCGCAGTTTTTGCCGATTCTGACCCGTTTCGTGGACTATTACACACTGTTTTGGGGTCCTGGACTGATTTCCACGATTGACGAACCCCGAGTGCGTTTACGTGTCGGTCATCAACACTCGCAGTTTTGACCGATTCTGTCCTGTTTCATGGACTATTACTGACTGTGTTGGTGTCCCGGACTGATTTCCATGATTGACGAACCCCGAGGTGTGTTTAAGTGTCGGTCATAAACACTCGCTGTTCTGGCCCATTCTGGCCCGTTTCATGGACTATTACTCACTGTTTTGGGGCCCAGAGTGATTTCCACGATTGACGAACCCCGGGGTGCGTTTACTTGTCGGTCATAAACACCCGCTATTTTGGCCGATTCTTGCCAGTTTCGTGGACTATTACTCACTGTTTTAGTGTCCCGGAGTGATTTCCACGATTGATGAACCAAGGGGTGCATTTACGTGTCGGTCATCAACACCCGCAGTTTTGGCCAATTCTGACCCATTTCGTGGACTATTACTCACCGTTTTGGGGTCCCGGAGTGATTTCCACGATTGACGAACCCCGGGGTGCATTTACGTGTCGGTCATCAACACCCGCAGTTTTGGCCGATTCTGACCCGTTTCATGGACTATTACTCACTGTTTTGGGGTCCCAGAGTGATTTTCACGATCGACAAACCCCGAGGTGCGTTTACGTGTCGGTCATCAACACTCGCAGTTTTGACCGATTTTGTCCTGTTTCATGGACTATTACTAACTGTATTGGTGTCCCGGACTGATTTCCATGATTGACGAACCCCGAGGTGTGTTTAAGTGTCGGTCATCAACACCCGCAGTTTTGGCCGATTCTGACCCGTTTCATGGACTACTCACTGTTTTGGGGCCCAAGAGTGATTTCCACGATTGACGAACCCCGGGGTGCGTTTACTTGTCGGTCATAAACACTCCCAGTTTTGGCCGATTCTTGCCAGTTTCGTTTACTATTACTCACTGTTTTGGTGTCCCGGAGTGATTTCCACGATTGACGAACCCCGAGGTGCATTTACGTGTCGGTCATCAACACCCGCAGTTTGGGCCGATTCTGACCCATTTCGTGGACTATTACTCATTGTTTTGGGGTCCCGGAGTGATTTCCATGATTGACGAACCCAGGGGTGCGTTTACGTTTCGGTCATCAACAACCGCAGTTTTGGCTGATCCTGACCCATTTCATGGACAATTACTCACTGTTTTGGGGTCCCGGGCTTATTTCCATGATTGACGAACCCCGGGGTGTGTTTACGTGTCGGTCATCAACACTTGCAGTTTTGGCCGATTCTGGCCCGTTTCATGGACAATTACTCACTGTTTTGGGGTCCCGGACTTATTTCCACGATTGACGAACCCCGGGGAGCGTTTACGTGCCGGTCATAAATACTCGCAGTTTTGGCCGATTTTGGCAAGTTTCGTGGACTATTACTGACGGTTTTGGGGTCCTAGTGTGATTTCCACGATTGACGAACCTTGGGGTGCATTTACATGTCGGTTATCAACACTCGCAGTTTTGACCGATTTTGGCCTGTTTCATGGACTATTACTGAGTATTTTGGTGTCCCGGAATGATTTCCATGATTGACGAACCCCGGGGTGCGTTTACGTGTCGATCATAAACACTCGCAGTTTTGGCCGATTCTGGCCAGTTTCGTGGACTATTACCACTGTTTTGGGGTCCCGGAGTGATTTCCACGATTGACGTATCCCGGGGTGTGCTTATGTGTCGGTCATCAAGACCCGCAGTTTTTGCCGATTCTGACCCGTTTCGTGGACTATTACACACTGTTTTGGGGTCCTGGAGTGATTTCCACGATTGACGAACCCCGAGTGCGTTTACGTGTCGGTCATCAACACTCGCAGTTTTGACCGATTCTGTCCTGTTTCATGGACTATTGCTGACTGTGTTGGTGTCCCGGACTGATTTCCATGATTGACGAACCCCGAGGTGTGTTTAAGTGTCGGTCATAAACACTCGCTGTTCTGGCCCATTCTGGCCCGTTTCATGGACTATTACTCACTGTTTTGGGGCCCCAGAGTGATTTCCACGATTGACGAACCCCGGGGTGCGTTTACTTGTCGGTCATAAACACCCGCTATTTTGGCCGATTCTTGCCAGTTTCGTGGACTATTACTCACTGTTTTAGTGTCCCGGAGTGATTTCCACGATTGATGAACCAAGGGGTGCATTTACGTGTCGGTCATCAACACCCGCAGTTTTGGCCAATTCTGACCCATTTCGTGGACTATTACTCACCGTTTTGGGGTCCCGGAGTGATTTCCACGATTGACGAACCCCGGGGTGCATTTACGTGTCGGTCATCAACACCCGCAGTTTTGGCCGATTCTGACCCGTTTCATGGACTATTACTCACTGTTTTGGGGTCCCAGAGTGATTTTCACGATCGACAAACCCCGAGGTGCGTTTACGTGTCGGTCATCAACACTCGCAGTTTTGACCGATTTTGTCCTGTTTCATGGACTATTACTAACTGTATTGGTGTCCCGGACTGATTTCCATGATTGACGAACCCCGAGGTGTGTTTAAGTGTCGGTCATCAACACCCGCAGTTTTGGCCGATTCTGACCCGTTTCATGGACTACTCACTGTTTTGGGGCCCAAGAGTGATTTCCACGATTGACGAACCCCGGGGTGCGTTTACTTGTCGGTCATAAACACTCCCAGTTTTGGCCGATTCTTGCCAGTTTCGTTTACTATTACTCACTGTTTTGGTGTCCCGGAGTGATTTCCACGATTGACGAACCCCGAGGTGCATTTACGTGTCGGTCATCAACACCCGCAGTTTTGGCCGATTCTGACCCATTTCGTGGACTATTACTCATTGTTTTGGGGTCCCGGAGTGATTTCCATGATTGACGAACCCAGGGGTGCGTTTACGTTTCTTTCATCAACAACCGCAGTTTTGGCTGATCCTGACCCATTTCATGGACAATTACTCACTGTTTTGGGGTCCCGGGCTTATTTCCATGATTGACGAACCCCGGGGTGTGTATACGTGTCGGTCATCAACACTTGCAGTTTTGGCCGATTCTGGCCCGTTTCATGGACAATTACTCACTGTTTTGGGGTCCCGGACTTATTTCCACGATTGACGAACCCCGGGGAGCGTTTACGTGCCGGTCATAAATACTCGCAGTTTTGGCCGATTTTGGCCAGTTTCGTGGACTATTACTGACGGTTTTGGGGTCCTAGTGTGATTTCCACGATTGACGAACCTTGGGGTGCATTTACATGTCGGTTATCAACACTCGCAGTTTTGACCGATTTTGGCCTGTTTCATGGACTATTACTGAGTATTTTGGTGTCCCGGAATGATTTCCATGATTGACGAACCCCGGGGTGCGTTTACGTGTCGATCATAAACACTCGCAGTTTTGGCCGATTCTGGCCAGTTTCGTGGACTATTACCACTGTTTTGGGGTCCCGGAGTGATTTCCACGATTGACGTATCCCGGGGTGTGCTTATGTGTCGGTCATCAAGACCCGCAGTTTTTGCCGATTCTGACCCGTTTCGTGGACTATTACACACTGTTTTGGGGTCCTGGAGTGATTTCCACGATTGACGAACCCCGAGTGCGTTTACGTGTCGGTCATCAACACTCGCAGTTTTGACCGATTCTGTCCTGTTTCATGGACTATTACTGACTGTGTTGGTGTCCCGGACTGATTTCCATGATTGACGAACCCCGAGGTGTGTTTAAGTGTCGGTCATAAACACTCGCTGTTCTGGCCCATTCTGGCACGTTTCATGGACTATTACTCACTGTTTTGGGGCCCCAGAGTGATTTCCACGATTTACGAACCCCGGGGTGCGTTTACTTGTCGGTCATAAACACCCGCTATTTTGGCCGATTCTTGCCAGTTTCGTGGACTATTACTCACTGTTTTAGTGTCCCGGAGTGATTTCCACGATTGATGAACCAAGGGGTGCATTTACGTGTCGGTCATCAACACCCGCAGTTTTGGCCAATTCTGACCCATTTCGTGGACTATTACTCACCGTTTTGGGGTCCCGTAGTGATTTCCACGATTGACGAACCCCGGGGTGCATTTACGTGTCGGTCATCAACACCCGCAGTTTTGGCCGATTCTGACCCGTTTCATGGACTATTACTCACTGTTTTGGGGTCCCAGAGTGATTTTCACGATCGACAAACCCCGAGGTGCGTTTACGTGTCGGTCATCAACACTCGCAGTTTTGACCGATTTTGTCCTGTTTCATGGACTATTACTAACTGTATTGGTGTCCCGGACTGATTTCCATGATTGACGAACCCCGAGGTGTGTTTAAGTGTCGGTCATCAACACCCGCAGTTTTGGCCGATTCTGACCCGTTTCATGGACTACTCACTGTTTTGGGGCCCAAGAGTGATTTCCACGATTGACGAACCCCGGGGTGCGTTTACTTGTCGGTCATAAACAATCCCAGTTTTGGCCGATTCTTGCCAGTTTCGTTTACTATTACTCACTGTTTTGGTGTCCCGGAGTGATTTCCACGATTGACGAACCCCGAGGTGCATTTACGTGTCGGTCATCAACACCCGCAGTTTTGGCCGATTCTGACCCATTTCATGGACTATTACTCATTGTTTTGGGGTCCCGGAGTGATTTCCATGATTGACGAACCCAGGGGTGCGTTTACGTTTCTTTCATCAACAACCGCAGTTTTGGCTGATCCTGACCCATTTCATGGACAATTACTCACTGTTTTGGGGTCCCGGGCTTATTTCCATGATTGACGAACCCCGGGGTGTGTTTACGTGTCGGTCATCAACACTTGCAGTTTTGGCCGATTCTGGCCCGTTTCATGGACAATTACTCACTGTTTTGGGGTCCCGGACTTATTTCCACGATTGACGAACCCCGGGGAGCGTTTACGTGCCGGTCATAAATACTCGCAGTTTTGGCCGATTTTGGCCAGTTTCGTGGACTATTACTGACGGTTTTGGGGTCCTAGTGTGATTTCCACGATTGACGAACCTTGGGGTGCATTTACATGTCGGTTATCAACACTCGCAGTTTTGACCGATTTTGGCCTGTTTCATGGACTATTACTGAGTATTTTGGTGTCCCGGAATGATTTCCATGATTGACGAACCCCGGGGTGCGTTTACGTGTCGATCATAAACACTCGCAGTTTTGGCCGATTCTGGCCAGTTTCGTGGACTATTACCACTGTTTTGGGGTCCCGGAGTGATTTCCACGATTGACGTATCCCGGGGTGTGCTTATGTGTCGGTCATCAAGACCCGCAGTTTTTGCCGATTCTGACCCGTTTCGTGGACTATTACACACTGTTTTGGGGTCCTGGAGTGATTTCCACGATTGACGAACCCCGAGTGCGTTTACGTGTCG
Organism: Aegilops umbellulata; assembly: GCA_032464435.1. Lineage (NCBI taxonomy): Eukaryota > Viridiplantae > Streptophyta > Magnoliopsida > Poales > Poaceae > Aegilops > Aegilops umbellulata. Next base: position 115,704 of record CP136057.1, on the reverse strand, counting down.
GTCATCAACACTCGCAGTTTTGACCGATTCTGTCCTGTTTCATGGACTATTACTGACTGTGTTGGTGTCCCGGACTGATTTCCATGATTGACGAACCCCGAGGTGTGTTTAAGTGTCGGTCATAAACACTCGCTGTTCTGGCCCATTCTGGCACGTTTCATGGACTATTACTCACTGTTTTGGGGCCCCAGAGTGATTTCCACGATTTACGAACCCCGGGGTGCGTTTACTTGTCGGTCATAAACACCCGCTATTTTGGCCGATTCTTGCCAGTTTCGTGGACTATTACTCACTGTTTTAGTGTCCCGGAGTGATTTCCACGATTGATGAACCAAGGGGTGCATTTACGTGTCGGTCATCAACACCCGCAGTTTTGGCCAATTCTGACCCATTTCGTGGACTATTACTCACCGTTTTGGGGTCCCGGAGTGATTTCCACGATTGACGAACCCCGGGGTGCATTTACGTGTCGGTCATCAACACCCGCAGTTTTGGCCGATTCTGACCCGTTTCATGGACTATTACTCACTGTTTTGGGGTCCCAGAGTGATTTTCACGATCGACAAACCCCGAGGTGCGTTTACGTGTCGGTCATCAACACTCGCAGTTTTGACCGATTTTGTCCTGTTTCATGGACTATTACTAACTGTATTGGTGTCCCGGACTGATTTCCATGATTGACGAACCCCGAGGTGTGTTTAAGTGTCGGTCATCAACACCCGCAGTTTTGGCCGATTCTGACCCGTTTCATGGACTACTCACTGTTTTGGGGCCCAAGAGTGATTTCCACGATTGACGAACCCCGGGGTGCGTTTACTTGTCGGTCATAAACAATCCCAGTTTTGGCCGATTCTTGCCAGTTTCGTTTACTATTACTCACTGTTTTGGTGTCCCGGAGTGATTTCCACGATTGACGAACCCCGAGGTGCATTTACGTGTCGGTCATCAACACCCGCAGTTTTGGCCGATTCTGACCCATTTCATGGACTATTACTCATTGTTTTGGGGTCCCGGAGTGATTTCCATGATTGACGAACCCAGGGGTGCGTTTACGTTTCTTTCATCAACAACCGCAGTTTTGGCTGATCCTGACCCATTTCATGGACAATTACTCACTGTTTTGGGGTCCCGGGCTTATTTCCATGATTGACGAACCCCGGGGTGTGTTTACGTGTCGGTCATCAACACTTGCAGTTTTGGCCGATTCTGGCCCGTTTCATGGACAATTACTCACTGTTTTGGGGTCCCGGACTTATTTCCACGATTGACGAACCCCGGGGAGCGTTTACGTGCCGGTCATAAATACTCGCAGTTTTGGCCGATTTTGGCCAGTTTCGTGGACTATTACTGACGGTTTTGGGGTCCTAGTGTGATTTCCACGATTGACGAACCTTGGGGTGCATTTACATGTCGGTTATCAACACTCGCAGTTTTGACCGATTTTGGCCTGTTTCATGGACTATTACTGAGTATTTTGGTGTCCCGGAATGATTTCCATGATTGACGAACCCCGGGGTGCGTTTACGTGTCGATCATAAACACTCGCAGTTTTGGCCGATTCTGGCCAGTTTCGTGGACTATTACCACTGTTTTGGGGTCCCGGAGTGATTTCCACGATTGACGTATCCCGGGGTGTGCTTATGTGTCGGTCATCAAGACCCGCAGTTTTTGCCGATTCTGACCCGTTTCGTGGACTATTACACACTGTTTTGGGGTCCTGGAGTGATTTCCACGATTGACGAACCCCGAGTGCGTTTACGTGTCGGTCATCAACACTCGCAGTTTTGACCGATTCTGTCCTGTTTCATGGACTATTACTGACTGTGTTGGTGTCCCGGACTGATTTCCATGATTGACGAACCCCGAGGTGTGTTTAAGTGTCGGTCATAAACACTCGCTGTTCTGGCCCATTCTGGCACGTTTCATGGACTATTACTCACTGTTTTGGGGCCCCAGAGTGATTTCCACGATTTACGAACCCCGGGGTGCGTTTACTTGTCGGTCATAAACACCCGCTATTTTGGCCGATTCTTGCCAGTTTCGTGGACTATTACTCACTGTTTTAGTGTCCCGGAGTGATTTCCACGATTGATGAACCAAGGGGTGCATTTACGTGTCGGTCATCAACACCCGCAGTTTTGGCCAATTCTGACCCATTTCGTGGACTATTACTCACCGTTTTGGGGTCCCGGAGTGATTTCCACGATTGACGAACCCCGGGGTGCATTTACGTGTCGGTCATCAACACCCGCAGTTTTGGCCGATTCTGACCCGTTTCATGGACTATTACTCACTGTTTTGGGGTCCCAGAGTGATTTTCACGATCGACAAACCCCGAGGTGCGTTTACGTGTCGGTCATCAACACTCGCAGTTTTGACCGATTTTGTCCTGTTTCATGGACTATTACTAACTGTATTGGTGTCCCGGACTGATTTCCATGATTGACGAACCCCGAGGTGTGTTTAAGTGTCGGTCATCAACACCCGCAGTTTTGGCCGATTCTGACCCGTTTCATGGACTACTCACTGTTTTGGGGCCCAAGAGTGATTTCCACGATTGACGAACCCCGGGGTGCGTTTACTTGTCGGTCATAAACAATCCCAGTTTTGGCCGATTCTTGCCAGTTTCGTTTACTATTACTCACTGTTTTGGTGTCCCGGAGTGATTTCCACGATTGACGAACCCCGAGGTGCATTTACGTGTCGGTCATCAACACCCGCAGTTTTGGCCGATTCTGACCCATTTCATGGACTATTACTCATTGTTTTGGGGTCCCGGAGTGATTTCCATGATTGACGAACCCAGGGGTGCGTTTACGTTTCTTTCATCAACAACCGCAGTTTTGGCTGATCCTGACCCATTTCATGGACAATTACTCACTGTTTTGGGGTCCCGGGCTTATTTCCATGATTGACGAACCCCGGGGTGTGTTTACGTGTCGGTCATCAACACTTGCAGTTTTGGCCGATTCTGGCCCGTTTCATGGACAATTACTCACTGTTTTGGGGTCCCGGACTTATTTCCACGATTGACGAACCCCGGGGAGCGTTTACGTGCCGGTCATAAATACTCGCAGTTTTGGCCGATTTTGGCCAGTTTCGTGGACTATTACTGACGGTTTTGGGGTCCTAGTGTGATTTCCACGATTGACGAACCTTGGGGTGCATTTACATGTCGGTTATCAACACTCGCAGTTTTGACCGATTTTGGCCTGTTTCATGGACTATTACTGAGTATTTTGGTGTCCCGGAATGATTTCCATGATTGACGAACCCCGGGGTGCGTTTACGTGTCGATCATAAACACTCGCAGTTTTGGCCGATTCTGGCCAGTTTCGTGGACTATTACCACTGTTTTGGGGTCCCGGAGTGATTTCCACGATTGACGTATCCCGGGGTGTGCTTATGTGTCGGTCATCAAGACCCGCAGTTTTTGCCGATTCTGACCCGTTTCGTGGACTATTACACACTGTTTTGGGGTCCTGGAGTGATTTCCACGATTGACGAACCCCGAGTGCGTTTACGTGTCGGTCATCAACACTCGCAGTTTTGACCGATTCTGTCCTGTTTCATGGACTATTACTGACTGTGTTGGTGTCCCGGACTGATTTCCATGATTGACGAACCCCGAGGTGTGTTTAAGTGTCGGTCATAAACACTCGCTGTTCTGGCCCATTCTGGCACGTTTCATGGACTATTACTCACTGTTTTGGGGCCCCAGAGTGATTTCCACGATTTACGAACCCCGGGGTGCGTTTACTTGTCGGTCATAAACACCCGCTATTTTGGCCGATTCTTGCCAGTTTCGTGGACTATTACTCACTGTTTTAGTGTCCCGGAGTGATTTCCACGATTGATGAACCAAGGGGTGCATTTACGTGTCGGTCATCAACACCCGCAGTTTTGGCCAATTCTGACCCATTTCGTGGACTATTACTCACCGTTTTGGGGTCCCGGAGTGATTTCCACGATTGACGAACCCCGGGGTGCATTTACGTGTCGGTCATCAACACCCGCAGTTTTGGCCGATTCTGACCCGTTTCATGGACTATTACTCACTGTTTTGGGGTCCCAGAGTGATTTTCACGATCGACAAACCCCGAGGTGCGTTTACGTGTCGGTCATCAACACTCGCAGTTTTGACCGATTTTGTCCTGTTTCATGGACTATTACTAACTGTATTGGTGTCCCGGACTGATTTCCATGATTGACGAACCCCGAGGTGTGTTTAAGTGTCGGTCATCAACACCCGCAGTTTTGGCCGATTCTGACCCGTTTCATGGACTACTCACTGTTTTGGGGCCCAAGAGTGATTTCCACGATTGACGAACCCCGGGGCGCGTTTACTTGTCGGTCATAAACAATCCCAGTTTTGACCGATTCTGTCATGTTTCATGGACTATTACTGACTGTATTGGTGTCCCGAACTGATTTCCATGATTGACGAACCCCGAGGTGTGTTTAAGTGTCGGTCATAAACACTCGCTGTTTTGGCCCATTCTGGCCCGTTTCGTGGACTATTACTCACTGTTTTGGGGCCCCAGAGTGATTTCCACGATTAATGAACCCCGGGGTGCGTTTACTTGTCGGTCATAAACACCCGCTCTTTTGGCCGATTCTTGCCAGTTTCGTGGACTATTACTCACTGTTTTAGTGTCCCGGAGTGATTTCCACGATTGATGAACCAAGGGGTGCATTTACGTGTCGGTCATCAACACCCGCAGTTTTGGCCAATTCTGACCCATTTCGTGGACTATTACTCACTGTTTTGGGGTCCCGGAGTGATTTCCACGATTGACGAACCCCGGGGTGCATTTACGTGTCGGTCATCAACACCCGTAGTTTTGGCCAATTCTGACCCGTTTCATGGACTATTACTCACTGTTTTGGGGTCCCAGAGTGATTTTCACGATCGACAAACCCCGAGGTGCGTTTACGTGTCGGTCATCAACACTCGCAGTTTTGACCGATTTTGTCCTGTTTCATGGACTATTACTAACTGTATTGGTGTCCCGGACTGATTTCCATGATTGACGAACCCCGAGGTGTGTTTAAGTGTCGGTCATCAACACCCGCAGTTTTGGCCGATTCTGACCCGTTTCATGGACTACTCACTGTTTTGGGGCCCAAGAGTGATTTCCACGATTGACGAACCCCGGGGTGCGTTTACTTGTCGGTCATAAACAATCCCAGTTTTGGCCGATTCTTGCCAGTTTCGTTTACTATTACTCACTGTTTTGGTGTCCCGGAGTGATTTCCACGATTGACGAACCCCGAGGTGCATTTACGTGTCGGTCATCAACACCCGCAGTTTTGGCCGATTCTGACCCATTTCATGGACTATTACTCATTGTTTTGGGGTCCCGGAGTGATTTCCATGATTGACGAACCCAGGGGTGCGTTTACGTTTCTTTCATCAACAACCGCAGTTTTGGCTGATCCTGACCCATTTCATGGACAATTACTCACTGTTTTGGGGTCCCGGGCTTATTTCCATGATTGACGAACCCCGGGGTGTGTTTACGTGTCGGTCATCAACACTTGCAGTTTTGGCCGATTCTGGCCCGTTTCATGGACAATTACTCACTGTTTTGGGGTCCCGGACTTATTTCCACGATTGACGAACCCCGGGGAGCGTTTACGTGCCGGTCATAAATACTCGCAGTTTTGGCCGATTTTGGCCAGTTTCGTGGACTATTACTGACGGTTTTGGGGTCCTAGTGTGATTTCCACGATTGACGAACCTTGGGGTGCATTTACATGTCGGTTATCAACACTCGCAGTTTTGACCGATTTTGGCCTGTTTCATGGACTATTACTGAGTATTTTGGTGTCCCGGAATGATTTCCATGATTGACGAACCCCGGGGTGCGTTTACGTGTCGATCATAAACACTCGCAGTTTTGGCCGATTCTGGCCAGTTTCGTGGACTATTACCACTGTTTTGGGGTCCCGGAGTGATTTCCACGATTGACGTATCCCGGGGTGTGCTTATGTGTCGGTCATCAAGACCCGCAGTTTTTGCCGATTCTGACCCGTTTCGTGGACTATTACACACTGTTTTGGGGTCCTGGAGTGATTTCCACGATTGACGAACCCCGAGTGCGTTTACGTGTCGGTCATCAACACTCGCAGTTTTGACCGATTCTGTCCTGTTTCATGGACTATTACTGACTGTGTTGGTGTCCCGGACTGATTTCCATGATTGACGAACCCCGAGGTGTGTTTAAGTGTCGGTCATAAACACTCGCTGTTCTGGCCCATTCTGGCACGTTTCATGGACTATTACTCACTGTTTTGGGGCCCCAGAGTGATTTCCACGATTTACGAACCCCGGGGTGCGTTTACTTGTCGGTCATAAACACCCGCTATTTTGGCCGATTCTTGCCAGTTTCGTGGACTATTACTCACTGTTTTAGTGTCCCGGAGTGATTTCCACGATTGATGAACCAAGGGGTGCATTTACGTGTCGGTCATCAACACCCGCAGTTTTGGCCAATTCTGACCCATTTCGTGGACTATTACTCACCGTTTTGGGGTCCCGGAGTGATTTCCACGATTGACGAACCCCGGGGTGCATTTACGTGTCGGTCATCAACACCCGCAGTTTTGGCCGATTCTGACCCGTTTCATGGACTATTACTCACTGTTTTGGGGTCCCAGAGTGATTTTCACGATCGACAAACCCCGAGGTGCGTTTACGTGTCGGTCATCAACACTCGCAGTTTTGACCGATTTTGTCCTGTTTCATGGACTATTACTAACTGTATTGGTGTCCCGGACTGATTTCCATGATTGACGAACCCCGAGGTGTGTTTAAGTGTCGGTCATCAACACCCGCAGTTTTGGCCGATTCTGACCCGTTTCATGGACTACTCACTGTTTTGGGGCCCAAGAGTGATTTCCACGATTGACGAACCCTGGGGCGCGTTTACTTGTCGGTCATAAACAATCCCAGTTTTGACCGATTCTGTCATGTTTCATGGACTATTACTGACTGTATTGGTGTCCCGAACTGATTTCCATGATTGACGAACCCCGAGGTGTGTTTAAGTGTCGGTCATAAACACTCGCTGTTTTGGCCCATTCTGGCCCGTTTCGTGGACTATTACTCACTGTTTTGGGGCCCCAGAGTGATTTCCACGATTAATGAACCCCGGGGTGCGTTTACTTGTCGGTCATAAACACCCGCTCTTTTGGCCGATTCTTGCCAGTTTCGTGGACTATTACTCACTGTTTTAGTGTCCCGGAGTGATTTCCACGATTGATGAACCAAGGGGTGCATTTACGTGTCGGTCATCAACACCCGCAGTTTTGGCCAATTCTGACCCATTTCGTGGACTATTACTCACCGTTTTGGGGTCCCGGAGTGATTTCCACGATTGACGAACCCCGGGGTGCATTTACGTGTCGGTCATCAACACCCGCAGTTTTGGCCGATTCTGACCCGTTTCATGGACTATTACTCACTGTTTTGGGGTCCCAGAGTGATTTTCACGATCGACAAACCCCGAGGTGCGTTTACGTGTCGGTCATCAACACTCGCAGTTTTGACCGATTTTGTCCTGTTTGATGGACTATTACTAACTGTATTGGTGTCCCGGACTGATTTCCATGATTGACGAACCCCGAGGTGTGTTTAAGTGTCGGTCATCAACACCCGCAGTTTTGGCCGATTCTGACCCGTTTCATGGACTACTCACTGTTTTGGGGCCCAAGAGTGATTTCCACGATTGACGAACCCCGGGGTGCGTTTACTTGTCGGTCATAAACACTCCCAGTTTTGGCCGATTCTTGCCAGTTTCGTTTACTATTACTCACTGTTTTGGTGTCCCGGAGTGATTTCCACGATTGACGAACCCCGAGGTGCATTTACGTGTCGGTCATCAACACCCGCAGTTTTGGCCGATTCTGACCCATTTCGTGGACTATTACTCATTGTTTTGGGGTCCCGGAGTGATTTCCATGATTGACGAACCCAGGGGTGCGTTTACGTTTCTTTCATCAACAACCGCAGTTTTGGCTGATCCTGACCCATTTCATGGACAATTACTCACTGTTTTGGGGTCCCGGGCTTATTTCCATGATTGACGAACCCCGGGGTGTGTATACGTGTCGGTCATCAACACTTGCAGTTTTGGCCGATTCTGGCCCGTTTCATGGACAATTACTCACTGTTTTGGGGTCCCGGACTTATTTCCACGATTGACGAACCCCGGGGAGCGTTTACGTGCCGGTCATAAATACTCGCAGTTTTGGCCGATTTTGGCCAGTTTCGTGGACTATTACTGACGGTTTTGGGGTCCTAGTGTGATTTCCACGATTGACGAACCTTGGGGTGCATTTACATGTCGGTTATCAACACTCGCAGTTTTGACCGATTTTGGCCTGTTTCATGGACTATTACTGAGTATTTTGGTGTCCCGGAATGATTTCCATGATTGACGAACCCCGGGGTGCGTTTACGTGTCGATCATAAACACTCGCAGTTTTGGCCGATTCTGGCCAGTTTCGTGGACTATTACCACTGTTTTGGGGTCCCGGAGTGATTTCCACGATTGACGTATCCCGGGGTGTGCTTATGTGTCGGTCATCAAGACCCGCAGTTTTTGCCGATTCTGACCCGTTTCGTGGACTATTACACACTGTTTTGGGGTCCTGGAGTGATTTCCACGATTGATGAACCCCGAGTGCGTTTACGTGTCGGTCATCAACACTCGCAGTTTTGACCGATTCTGTCCTGTTTCATGGACTATTACTGACTGTGTTGGTGTCCCGGACTGATTTCCATGATTGACGAACCCCGAGGTGTGTTTAAGTGTCGGTCATAAACACTCGTTGTTCTGGCCCATTCTGGCACGTTTCATGGACTATTACTCACTGTTTTGGGGCCCCAGAGTGATTTCCACGATTTACGAACCCCGGGGTGCGTTTACTTGTCGGTCATAAACACCCGCTATTTTGGCCGATTCTTGCCAGTTTCGTGGACTATTACTCACTGTTTTAGTGTCCCGGAGTGATTTCCACGATTGATGAACCAAGGGGTGCATTTACGTGTCGGTCATCAACACCCGCAGTTTTGGCCAATTCTGACCCATTTCGTGGACTATTACTCACCGTTTTGGGGTCCCGGAGTGATTTCCATGATTGACGAACCCCGGGGTGCATTTACGTGTCGGTCATCAACACCCGCAGTTTTGGCCGATTCTGACCCGTTTCATGGACTATTACTCACTGTTTTGGGGTCCCAGAGTGATTTTCACGATCGACAAACCCCGAGGTGCGTTTACGTGTCGGTCATCAACACTCGCAGTTTTGACCGATTTTGTCCTGTTTCATGGACTATTACTAACTGTATTGGTGTCCCGGACTGATTTCCATGATTGACGAACCCCGAGGTGTGTTTAAGTGTCGGTCATCAACACCCGCAGTTTTGGCCGATTCTGACCCGTTTCATGGACTACTCACTGTTTTGGGGCCCAAGAGTGATTTCCACGATTGACGAACCCCGGGGCGCGTTTACTTGTCGGTCATAAACAATCCCAGTTTTGACCGATTCTGTCATGTTTCATGGACTATTACTGACTGTATTGGTGTCCCGAACTGATTTCCATGATTGACGAACCCCGAGGTGTGTTTAAGTGTCGGTCATAAACACTCGCTGTTTTGGCCCATTCTGGCCCGTTTCGTGGACTATTACTCACTGTTTTGGGGCCCCAGAGTGATTTCCACGATTGATGAACCCCGGGGTGCGTTTACTTGTCGGTCATAAACACCCGCTCTTTTGGCCGATTCTTGCCAGTTTCGTGGACTATTACTCACTGTTTTAGTGTCCCGGAGTGATTTCCACGATTGATGAACCAAGGGGTGCATTTACGTGTCGGTCATCAACACCCGCAGTTTTGGCCAATTCTGACCCATTTCGTGGACTATTACTCACCGTTTTGGGGTCCCGGAGTGATTTCCACGATTGACGAACCCCGGGGTGCATTTACGTGTCGGTCATCAACACCCGCAGTTTTGGCCGATTCTGACCCGTTTCATGGACTATTACTCACTGTTTTGGGGTCCCAGAGTGATTTTCACGATCGACAAACCCCGAGGTGCGTTTACGTGTCGGTCATCAACACTCGCAGTTTTGACCGATTTTGTCCTGTTTGATGGACTATTACTAACTGTATTGGTGTCCCGGACTGATTTCCATGATTGACGAACCCCGAGGTGTGTTTAAGTGTCGGTCATCAACACCCGCAGTTTTGGCCGATTCTGACCCGTTTCATGGACTACTCACTGTTTTGGGGCCCAAGAGTGATTTCCACGATTGACGAACCCCGGGGTGCGTTTACTTGTCGGTCATAAACACTCCCAGTTTTGGCCGATTCTTGCCAGTTTCGTTTACTATTACTCACTGTTTTGGTGTCCCGGAGTGATTTCCACGATTGACGAACCCCGAGGTGCATTTACGTGTCGGTCATCAACACCCGCAGTTTTGGCCGATTCTGACCCATTTCGTGGACTATTACTCATTGTTTTGGGGTCCCGGAGTGATTTCCATGATTGACGAACCCAGGGGTGCGTTTACGTTTCTTTCATCAACAACCGCAGTTTTGGCTGATCCTGACCCATTTCATGGAAAATTACTCACTGTTTTGGGGTCCCGGGCTTATTTCCATGATTGACGAACCCCGGGGTGTGTATACGTGTCGGTCATCAACACTTGCAGTTTTGGCCGATTCTGGCCCGTTTCATGGACAATTACTCACTGTTTTGGGGTCCCGGACTTATTTCCACGATTGACGAACCCCGGGGAGCGTTTACGTGCCGGTCATAAATACTCGCAGTTTTGGCCGATTTTGGCCAGTTTCGTGGACTATTACTGACGGTTTTGGGGTCCTAGTGTGATTTCCACGATTGACGAACCTTGGGGTGCATTTACATGTCGGTTATCAACACTCGCAGTTTTGACCGATTTTGGCCTGTTTCATGGACTATTACTGAGTATTTTGGTGTCCCGGAATGATTTCCATGATTGACGAACCCCGGGGTGCGTTTACGTGTCGATCATAAACACTCGCAGTTTTGGCCGATTCTGGCCAGTTTCGTGGACTATTACCACTGTTTTGGGGTCCCGGAGTGATTTCCACGATTGACGTATCCCGGGGTGTGCTTATGTGTCGGTCATCAAGACCCGCAGTTTTTGCCGATTCTGACCCGTTTCGTGGACTATTACACACTGTTTTGGGGTCCTGGAGTGATTTCCACGATTGACGAACCCCGAGTGCGTTTACGTGTCGGTCATCAACACTCGCAGTTTTGACCGATTCTGTCCTGTTTCATGGACTATTACTGACTGTGTTGGTGTCCCGGACTGATTTCCATGATTGACGAACCCCGAGGTGTGTTTAAGTGTCGGTCATAAACACTCGCTGTTCTGGCCCATTCTGGCCCGTTTCATGGACTATTACTCACTGTTTTGGGGCCCCAGAGTGATTTCCACGATTGACGAACCCCGGGGTGCGTTTACTTGTCGGTCATAAACACCCGCTATTTTGGCCGATTCTTGCCAGTTTCGTGGACTATTACTCACTGTTTTAGTGTCCCGGAGTGATTTCCACGATTGATGAACCAAGGGGTGCATTTACGTGTCGGTCATCAACACCCGCAGTTTTGGCCAATTCTGACCCATTTCGTGGACTATTACTCACCGTTTTGGGGTCCCGGAGTGATTTCCACGATTGACGAACCCCGGGGTGCATTTACGTGTCGGTCATCAACACCCGCAGTTTTGGCCGATTCTGACCCGTTTCATGGACTATTACTCACTGTTTTGGGGTCCCAGAGTGATTTTCACGATCGACAAACCCCGAGGTGCGTTTACGTGTCGGTCATCAACACTCGCAGTTTTGACCGATTTTGTCCTGTTTCATGGACTATTACTAACTGTATTGGTGTCCCGGACTGATTTCCATGATTGACGAACCCCGAGGTGTGTTTAAGTGTCGGTCATCAACACCCGCAGTTTTGGCCGATTCTGACCCGTTTCATGGACTACTCACTGTTTTGGGGCCCAAGAGTGATTTCCACGATTGACGAACCCCGGGGTGCGTTTACTTGTCGGTCATAAACAATCCCAGTTTTGGCCGATTCTTGCCAGTTTCGTTTACTATTACTCACTGTTTTGGTGTCCCGGAGTGATTTCCACGATTGACGAACCCCGAGGTGCATTTACGTGTCGGTCATCAACACCCGCAGTTTTGGCCGATTCTGACCCATTTCATGGACTATTACTCATTGTTTTGGGGTCCCGGAGTGATTTCCATGATTGACGAACCCAGGGGTGCGTTTACGTTTCTTTCATCAACAACCGCAGTTTTGGCTGATCCTGACCCATTTCATGGACAATTACTCACTGTTTTGGGGTCCCGGGCTTATTTCCATGATTGACGAACCCCGGGGTGTGTTTACGTGTCGGTCATCAACACTTGCAGTTTTGGCCGATTCTGGCCCGTTTCATGGACAATTACTCACTGTTTTGGGGTCCCGGACTTATTTCCACGATTGACGAACCCCGGGGAGCGTTTACGTGCCGGTCATAAATACTCGCAGTTTTGGCCGATTTTGGCCAGTTTCGTGGACTATTACTGACGGTTTTGGGGTCCTAGTGTGATTTCCACGATTGACGAACCTTGGGGTGCATTTACATGTCGGTTATCAACACTCGCAGTTTTGACCGATTTTGGCCTGTTTCATGGACTATTACTGAGTATTTTGGTGTCCCGGAATGATTTCCATGATTGACGAACCCCGGGGTGCGTTTACGTGTCGATCATAAACACTCGCAGTTTTGGCCGATTCTGGCCAGTTTCGTGGACTATTACCACTGTTTTGGGGTCCCGGAGTGATTTCCACGATTGACGTATCCCGGGGTGTGCTTATGTGTCGGTCATCAAGACCCGCAGTTTTTGCCGATTCTGACCCGTTTCGTGGACTATTACACACTGTTTTGGGGTCCTGGAGTGATTTCCACGATTGACGAACCCCGAGTGCGTTTACGTGTCGGTCATCAACACTCGCAGTTTTGACCGATTCTGTCCTGTTTCATGGACTATTACTGACTGTGTTGGTGTCCCGGACTGATTTCCATGATTGACGAACCCCGAGGTGTGTTTAAGTGTCGGTCATAAACACTCGCTGTTCTGGCCCATTCTGGCACGTTTCATGGACTATTACTCACTGTTTTGGGGCCCCAGAGTGATTTCCACGATTTACGAACCCCGGGGTGCGTTTACTTGTCGGTCATAAACACCCGCTATTTTGGCCGATTCTTGCCAGTTTCGTGGACTATTACTCACTGTTTTAGTGTCCCGGAGTGATTTCCACGATTGATGAACCAAGGGGTGCATTTACGTGTCGGTCATCAACACCCGCAGTTTTGGCCAATTCTGACCCATTTCGTGGACTATTACTCACCGTTTTGGGGTCCCGGAGTGATTTCCACGATTGACGAACCCCGGGGTGCATTTACGTGTCGGTCATCAACACCCGCAGTTTTGGCCGATTCTGACCCGTTTCATGGACTATTACTCACTGTTTTGGGGTCCCAGAGTGATTTTCACGATCGACAAACCCCGAGGTGCGTTTACGTGTCGGTCATCAACACTCGCAGTTTTGACCGATTTTGTCCTGTTTCATGGACTATTACTAACTGTATTGGTGTCCCGGACTGATTTCCATGATTGACGAACCCCGAGGTGTGTTTAAGTGTCGGTCATCAACACCCGCAGTTTTGGCCGATTCTGACCCGTTTCATGGACTACTCACTGTTTTGGGGCCCAAGAGTGATTTCCACGATTGACGAACCCCGGGGCGCGTTTACTTGTCGGTCATAAACAATCCCAGTTTTGACCGATTCTGTCATGTTTCATGGACTATTACTGACTGTATTGGTGTCCCGAACTGATTTCCATGATTGACGAACCCCGAGGTGTGTTTAAGTGTCGGTCATAAACACTCGCTGTTTTGGCCCATTCTGGCCCGTTTCGTGGACTATTACTCACTGTTTTGGGGCCCCAGAGTGATTTCCACGATTGATGAACCCCGGGGTGCGTTTACTTGTCGGTCATAAACACCCGCTCTTTTGGCCGATTCTTGCCAGTTTCGTGGACTATTACTCACTGTTTTAGTGTCCCGGAGTGATTTCCACGATTGACGAACCCCGGGGTGAATTTACGTGTCGGTCATCAACACCCGCAGTTTTGGCCAATTCTGACCCATTTCGTGGACTATTACTCACTGTTTTGGGGTCCCGGAGTGATTTCCACGATTGACGAACCCCGGGGTGCATTTACGTGTCGGTCATCAACACCCGTAGTTTTGGCCAATTCTGACCCGTTTCATGGACTATTACTCACTGTTTTGGGGTCCTAGAGTGATTTTCACGATCGACAAACCCCGAGGTGCGTTTACGTGTCGGTCATCAACACTCGCAGTTTTGACCGATTTTGTCCTGTTTGATGGACTATTACTAACTGTATTGGTGTCCCGGACTGATTTCCATGATTGACGAACCCCGAGTTGTGTTTAGGTGTCGGTCATCAACACCCGCAGTTTTGGCCGAATCTGACCCGTTTCATGGACTACTCACTGTTTTGGGGCCCAAGAGTGATTTCCACGATTGACGAACCCCGGGGTGCGTTTACTTGTCGGTCATAAACACTCCCAGTTTTGGCCGATTCTTGCCAGTTTCGTTTACTATTACTCACTGTTTTGGTGTCCCGGAGTGATTTCCACGATTGACGAACCCCGAGGTGCATTTACGTGTCGGTCATCAACACCCGCAGTTTTGGCCGATTCTGACCCATTTCGTGGACTATTACTCATTGTTTTGGGGTCCCGGAGTGATTTCCATGATTGACGAACCCAGGGGTGCGTTTACGTTTCGGTCATCAACAACCGCAGTTTTGGCTGATCCTGACCCATTTCATGGACAATTACTCACTGTTTTGGGGTCCTGGGCTTATTTCCATGATTGACGAACCCCGGGGTGTGTTTACGTGTCGGTCATCAACACTTGCAGTTTTGGCCGATTCTGGCCCGTTTCATGGACAATTACTCACTGTTTTGGGGTCCCGGACTTATTTCCACGATTGACGAACCCCGGGGAGCGTTTACGTGCCGGTCATAAATACTCGCAGTTTTGGCCGATTTTGGCCAGTTTCGTGGACTATTACTGACGGTTTTGGGGTCCTAGTGTGATTTCCACGATTGACGAACCTTGGGGTGCATTTACATGTCGGTTATCAACACTCGCAGTTTTGACCGATTTTGGCCTGTTTCATGGACTATTACTGAGTATTTTGGTGTCCCGGAATGATTTCCATGATTAACGAACCCCGGGGTGCGTTTACGTGTCGATCATAAACACTCGCAGTTTTGGCCGATTCTGGCCAGTTTCGTGGACTATTACCACTGTTTTGGGGTCCCGGAGTGATTTCCACGATTGACGTATCCCGGGGTGTGCTTATGTGTCGGTCATCAAGACCCGCAGTTTTTGCCGATTCTGACCCGTTTCGTGGACTATTACACACTGTTTTGGGGTCCTGGAGTGATTTCCACGATTGACGAACCCCGAGTGCGTTTACGTGTCGGTCATCAACACTCGCAGTTTTGACCGATTCTGTCCTGTTTCATGGACTATTACTGACTGTGTTGGTGTCCCGGACTGATTTCCATGATTGACGAACCCCGAGGTGTGTTTAAGTGTCGGTCATAAACACTCGCTGTTCTGGCCCATTCTGGCACGTTTCATGGACTATTACTCACTGTTTTGGGGCCCCAGAGTGATTTCCACGATTTACGAACCCCGGGGTGCGTTTACTTGTCGGTCATAAACACCCGCTATTTTGGCCGATTCTTGCCAGTTTCGTGGACTATTACTCACTGTTTTAGTGTCCCGGAGTGATTTCCACGATTGATGAACCAAGGGGTGCATTTACGTGTCGGTCATCAACACCCGCAGTTTTGGCCAATTCTGACCCATTTCGTGGACTATTACTCACCGTTTTGGGGTCCCGGAGTGATTTCCACGATTGACGAACCCCGGGGTGCATTTACGTGTCGGTCATCAACACCCGCAGTTTTGGCCGATTCTGACCCGTTTCATGGACTATTACTCACTGTTTTGGGGTCCCAGAGTGATTTTCACGATCGACAAACCCCGAGGTGCGTTTACGTGTCGGTCATCAACACTCGCAGTTTTGACCGATTTTGTCCTGTTTCATGGACTATTACTAACTGTATTGGTGTCCCGGACTGATTTCCATGATTGACGAACCCCGAGGTGTGTTTAAGTGTCGGTCATCAACACCCGCAGTTTTGGCCGATTCTGACCCGTTTCATGGACTACTCACTGTTTTGGGGCCCAAGAGTGATTTCCACGATTGACGAACCCCGGGGCGCGTTTACTTGTCGGTCATAAACAATCCCAGTTTTGACCGATTCTGTCATGTTTCATGGACTATTACTGACTGTATTGGTGTCCCGAACTGATTTCCATGATTGACGAACCCCGAGGTGTGTTTAAGTGTCGGTCATAAACACTCGCTGTTTTGGCCCATTCTGGCCCGTTTCGTGGACTATTACTCACTGTTTTGGGGCCCCAGAGTGATTTCCACGATTGATGAACCCCGGGGTGCGTTTACTTGTCGGTCATAAACACCCGCTCTTTTGGCCGATTCTTGCCAGTTTCGTGGACTATTACTCACTGTTTTAGTGTCCCGGAGTGATTTCCACGATTGACGAACCCCGGGGTGAATTTACGTGTCGGTCATCAACACCCGCAGTTTTGGCCAATTCTGACCCATTTCGTGGACTATTACTCACTGTTTTGGGGTCCCGGAGTGATTTCCACGATTGACGAACCCCGGGGTGCATTTACGTGTCGGTCATCAACACCCGTAGTTTTGGCCAATTCTGACCCGTTTCATGGACTATTACTCACTGTTTTGGGGTCCTAGAGTGATTTTCACGATCGACAAACCCCGAGGTGCGTTTACGTGTCGGTCATCAACACTCGCAGTTTTGACCGATTTTGTCCTGTTTGATGGACTATTACTAACTGTATTGGTGTCCCGGACTGATTTCCATGATTGACGAACCCCGAGTTGTGTTTAGGTGTCGGTCATCAACACCCGCAGTTTTGGCCGAATCTGACCCGTTTCATGGACTACTCACTGTTTTGGGGCCCAAGAGTGATTTCCACGATTGACGAACCCCGGGGTGCGTTTACTTGTCGGTCATAAACACTCCCAGTTTTGGCCGATTCTTGCCAGTTTCGTTTACTATTACTCACTGTTTTGGTGTCCCGGAGTGATTTCCACGATTGACGAACCCCGAGGTGCATTTACGTGTCGGTCATCAACACCCGCAGTTTTGGCCGATTCTGACCCATTTCGTGGACTATTACTCATTGTTTTGGGGTCCCGGAGTGATTTCCATGATTGACGAACCCAGGGGTGCGTTTACGTTTCGGTCATCAACAACCGCAGTTTTGGCTGATCCTGACCCATTTCATGGACAATTACTCACTGTTTTGGGGTCCTGGGCTTATTTCCATGATTGACGAACCCCGGGGTGTGTTTACGTGTCGGTCATCAACACTTGCAGTTTTGGCCGATTCTGGCCCGTTTCATGGACAATTACTCACTGTTTTGGGGTCCCGGACTTATTTCCACGATTGACGAACCCCGGGGAGCGTTTACGTGCCGGTCATAAATACTCGCAGTTTTGGCCGATTTTGGCCAGTTTCGTGGACTATTACTGACGGTTTTGGGGTCCTAGTGTGATTTCCACGATTGACGAACCTTGGGGTGCATTTACATGTCGGTTATCAACACTCGCAGTTTTGACCGATTTTGGCCTGTTTCATGGACTATTACTGAGTATTTTGGTGTCCCGGAATGATTTCCATGATTAACGAACCCCGGGGTGCGTTTACGTGTCGATCATAAACACTCGCAGTTTTGGCCGATTCTGGCCAGTTTCGTGGACTATTACCACTGTTTTGGGGTCCCGGAGTGATTTCCACGATTGACGTATCCCGGGGTGTGCTTATGTGTCGGTCATCAAGACCCGCAGTTTTTGCCGATTCTGACCCGTTTCGTGGACTATTACACACTGTTTTGGGGTCCTGGAGTGATTTCCACGATTGACGAACCCCGAGTGCGTTTACGTGTCGGTCATCAACACTCGCAGTTTTGACCGATTCTGTCCTGTTTCATGGACTATTACTGACTGTGTTGGTGTCCCGGACTGATTTCCATGATTGACGAACCCCGAGGTGTGTTTAAGTGTCGGTCATAAACACTCGCTGTTCTGGCCCATTCTGGCACGTTTCATGGACTATTACTCACTGTTTTGGGGCCCCAGAGTGATTTCCACGATTTACGAACCCCGGGGTGCGTTTACTTGTCGGTCATAAACACCCGCTATTTTGGCCGATTCTTGCCAGTTTCGTGGACTATTACTCACTGTTTTAGTGTCCCGGAGTGATTTCCACGATTGATGAACCAAGGGGTGCATTTACGTGTCGGTCATCAACACCCGCAGTTTTGGCCAATTCTGACCCATTTCGTGGACTATTACTCACCGTTTTGGGGTCCCGGAGTGATTTCCACGATTGACGAACCCCGGGGTGCATTTACGTGTCGGTCATCAACACCCGCAGTTTTGGCCGATTCTGACCCGTTTCATGGACTATTACTCACTGTTTTGGGGTCCCAGAGTGATTTTCACGATCGACAAACCCCGAGGTGCGTTTACGTGTCGGTCATCAACACTCGCAGTTTTGACCGATTTTGTCCTGTTTCATGGACTATTACTAACTGTATTGGTGTCCCGGACTGATTTCCATGATTGACGAACCCCGAGGTGTGTTTAAGTGTCGGTCATCAACACCCGCAGTTTTGGCCGATTCTGACCCGTTTCATGGACTACTCACTGTTTTGGGGCCCAAGAGTGATTTCCACGATTGACGAACCCCGGGGTGCGTTTACTTGTCGGTCATAAACAATCCCAGTTTTGGCCGATTCTTGCCAGTTTCGTTTACTATTACTCACTGTTTTGGTGTCCCGGAGTGATTTCCACGATTGACGAACCCCGAGGTGCATTTACGTGTCGGTCATCAACACCCGCAGTTTTGGCCGATTCTGACCCATTTCATGGACTATTACTCATTGTTTTGGGGTCCCGGAGTGATTTCCATGATTGACGAACCCAGGGGTGCGTTTACGTTTCTTTCATCAACAACCGCAGTTTTGGCTGATCCTGACCCATTTCATGGACAATTACTCACTGTTTTGGGGTCCCGGGCTTATTTCCATGATTGACGAACCCCGGGGTGTGTTTACGTGTCGGTCATCAACACTTGCAGTTTTGGCCGATTCTGGCCCGTTTCATGGACAATTACTCACTGTTTTGGGGTCCCGGACTTATTTCCACGATTGACGAACCCCGGGGAGCGTTTACGTGCCGGTCATAAATACTCGCAGTTTTGGCCGATTTTGGCCAGTTTCGTGGACTATTACTGACGGTTTTGGGGTCCTAGTGTGATTTCCACGATTGACGAACCTTGGGGTGCATTTACATGTCGGTTATCAACACTCGCAGTTTTGACCGATTTTGGCCTGTTTCATGGACTATTACTGAGTATTTTGGTGTCCCGGAATGATTTCCATGATTGACGAACCCCGGGGTGCGTTTACGTGTCGATCATAAACACTCGCAGTTTTGGCCGATTCTGGCCAGTTTCGTGGACTATTACCACTGTTTTGGGGTCCCGGAGTGATTTCCACGATTGACGTATCCCGGGGTGTGCTTATGTGTCGGTCATCAAGACCCGCAGTTTTTGCCGATTCTGACCCGTTTCGTGGACTATTACACACTGTTTTGGGGTCCTGGAGTGATTTCCACGATTGACGAACCCCGAGTGCGTTTACGTGTCGGTCATCAACACTCGCAGTTTTGACCGATTCTGTCCTGTTTCATGGACTATTACTGACTGTGTTGGTGTCCCGGACTGATTTCCATGATTGACGAACCCCGAGGTGTGTTTAAGTGTCGGTCATAAACACTCGCTGTTCTGGCCCATTCTGGCACGTTTCATGGACTATTACTCACTGTTTTGGGGCCCCAGAGTGATTTCCACGATTTACGAACCCCGGGGTGCGTTTACTTGTCGGTCATAAACACCCGCTATTTTGGCCGATTCTTGCCAGTTTCGTGGACTATTACTCACTGTTTTAGTGTCCCGGAGTGATTTCCACGATTGATGAACCAAGGGGTGCATTTACGTGTCGGTCATCAACACCCGCAGTTTTGGCCAATTCTGACCCATTTCGTGGACTATTACTCACCGTTTTGGGGTCCCGGAGTGATTTCCACGATTGACGAACCCCGGGGTGCATTTACGTGTCGGTCATCAACACCCGCAGTTTTGGCCGATTCTGACCCGTTTCATGGACTATTACTCACTGTTTTGGGGTCCCAGAGTGATTTTCACGATCGACAAACCCCGAGGTGCGTTTACGTGTCGGTCATCAACACTCGCAGTTTTGACCGATTTTGTCCTGTTTCATGGACTATTACTAACTGTATTGGTGTCCCGGACTGATTTCCATGATTGACGAACCCCGAGGTGTGTTTAAGTGTCGGTCATCAACACCCGCAGTTTTGGCCGATTCTGACCCGTTTCATGGACTACTCACTGTTTTGGGGCCCAAGAGTGATTTCCACGATTGACGAACCCCGGGGTGCGTTTACTTGTCGGTCATAAACAATCCCAGTTTTGGCCGATTCTTGCCAGTTTCGTTTACTATTACTCACTGTTTTGGTGTCCCGGAGTGATTTCCACGATTGACGAACCCCGAGGTGCATTTACGTGTCGGTCATCAACACCCGCAGTTTTGGCCGATTCTGACCCATTTCATGGACTATTACTCATTGTTTTGGGGTCCCGGAGTGATTTCCATGATTGACGAACCCAGGGGTGCGTTTACGTTTCTTTCATCAACAACCGCAGTTTTGGCTGATCCTGACCCATTTCATGGACAATTACTCACTGTTTTGGGGTCCCGGGCTTATTTCCATGATTGACGAACCCCGGGGTGTGTTTACGTGTCGGTCATCAACACTTGCAGTTTTGGCCGATTCTGGCCCGTTTCATGGACAATTACTCACTGTTTTGGGGTCCCGGACTTATTTCCACGATTGACGAACCCCGGGGAGCGTTTACGTGCCGGTCATAAATACTCGCAGTTTTGGCCGATTTTGGCCAGTTTCGTGGACTATTACTGACGGTTTTGGGGTCCTAGTGTGATTTCCACGATTGACGAACCTTGGGGTGCATTTACATGTCGGTTATCAACACTCGCAGTTTTGACCGATTTTGGCCTGTTTCATGGACTATTACTGAGTATTTTGGTGTCCCGGAATGATTTCCATGATTGACGAACCCCGGGGTGCGTTTACGTGTCGATCATAAACACTCGCAGTTTTGGCCGATTCTGGCCAGTTTCGTGGACTATTACCACTGTTTTGGGGTCCCGGAGTGATTTCCACGATTGACGTATCCCGGGGTGTGCTTATGTGTCGGTCATCAAGACCCGCAGTTTTTGCCGATTCTGACCCGTTTCGTGGACTATTACACACTGTTTTGGGGTCCTGGAGTGATTTCCACGATTGACGAACCCCGAGTGCGTTTACGTGTCGGTCATCAACACTCGCAGTTTTGACCGATTCTGTCCTGTTTCATGGACTATTACTGACTGTGTTGGTGTCCCGGACTGATTTCCATGATTGACGAACCCCGAGGTGTGTTTAAGTGTCGGTCATAAACACTCGCTGTTCTGGCCCATTCTGGCACGTTTCATGGACTATTACTCACTGTTTTGGGGCCCCAGAGTGATTTCCACGATTTACGAACCCCGGGGTGCGTTTACTTGTCGGTCATAAACACCCGCTATTTTGGCCGATTCTTGCCAGTTTCGTGGACTATTACTCACTGTTTTAGTGTCCCGGAGTGATTTCCACGATTGATGAACCAAGGGGTGCATTTACGTGTCGGTCATCAACACCCGCAGTTTTGGCCAATTCTGACCCATTTCGTGGACTATTACTCACCGTTTTGGGGTCCCGGAGTGATTTCCACGATTGACGAACCCCGGGGTGCATTTACGTGTCGGTCATCAACACCCGCAGTTTTGGCCGATTCTGACCCGTTTCATGGACTATTACTCACTGTTTTGGGGTCCCAGAGTGATTTTCACGATCGACAAACCCCGAGGTGCGTTTACGTGTCGGTCATCAACACTCGCAGTTTTGACCGATTTTGTCCTGTTTCATGGACTATTACTAACTGTATTGGTGTCCCGGACTGATTTCCATGATTGACGAACCCCGAGGTGTGTTTAAGTGTCGGTCATCAACACTCGCAGTTTTGGCCGATTCTGACCCGTTTCATGGACTACTCACTGTTTTGGGGCCCAAGAGTGATTTCCACGATTGACGAACCCCGGGGCGCGTTTACTTGTCGGTCATAAACAATCCCAGTTTTGACCGATTCTGTCATGTTTCATGGACTATTACTGACTGTATTGGTGTCCCGAACTGATTTCCATGATTGACGAACCCCGAGGTGTGTTTAAGTGTCGGTCATAAACACTCGCTGTTTTGGCCCATTCTGGCCCGTTTCGTGGACTATTACTCACTGTTTTGGGGCCCCAGAGTGATTTCCACGATTGATGAACCCCGGGGTGCGTTTACTTGTCGGTCATAAACACCCGCTCTTTTGGCCGATTCTTGCCAGTTTCGTGGACTATTACTCACTGTTTTAGTGTCCCGGAGTGATTTCCACGATTGACGAACCCCGGGGTGAATTTACGTGTCGGTCATCAACACCCGCAGTTTTGGCCAATTCTGACCCATTTCGTGGACTATTACTCACTGTTTTGGGGTCCCGGAGTGATTTCCACGATTGACGAACCCCGGGGTGCATTTACGTGTCGGTCATCAACACCCGTAGTTTTGGCCAATTCTGACCCGTTTCATGGACTATTACTCACTGTTTTGGGGTCCTAGAGTGATTTTCACGATCGACAAACCCCGAGGTGCGTTTACGTGTCGGTCATCAACACTCGCAGTTTTGACCGATTTTGTCCTGTTTGATGGACTATTACTAACTGTATTGGTGTCCCGGACTGATTTCCATGATTGACGAACCCCGAGTTGTGTTTAGGTGTCGGTCATCAACACCCGCAGTTTTGGCCGAATCTGACCCGTTTCATGGACTACTCACTGTTTTGGGGCCCAAGAGTGATTTCCACGATTGACGAACCCCGGGGTGCGTTTACTTGTCGGTCATAAACACTCCCAGTTTTGGCCGATTCTTGCCAGTTTCGTTTACTATTACTCACTGTTTTGGTGTCCCGGAGTGATTTCCACGATTGACGAACCCCGAGGTGCATTTACGTGTCGGTCATCAACACCCGCAGTTTTGGCCGATTCTGACCCATTTCGTGGACTATTACTCATTGTTTTGGGGTCCCGGAGTGATTTCCATGATTGACGAACCCAGGGGTGCGTTTACGTTTCGGTCATCAACAACCGCAGTTTTGGCTGATCCTGACCCATTTCATGGACAATTACTCACTGTTTTGGGGTCCTGGGCTTATTTCCATGATTGACGAACCCCGGGGTGTGTTTACGTGTCGGTCATCAACACTTGCAGTTTTGGCCGATTCTGGCCCGTTTCATGGACAATTACTCACTGTTTTGGGGTCCCGGACTTATTTCCACGATTGACGAACCCCGGGGAGCGTTTACGTGCCGGTCATAAATACTCGCAGTTTTGGCCGATTTTGGCCAGTTTCGTGGACTATTACTGACGGTTTTGGGGTCCTAGTGTGATTTCCACGATTGACGAACCTTGGGGTGCATTTACATGTCGGTTATCAACACTCGCAGTTTTGACCGATTTTGGCCTGTTTCATGGACTATTACTGAGTATTTTGGTGTCCCGGAATGATTTCCATGATTAACGAACCCCGGGGTGCGTTTACGTGTCGATCATAAACACTCGCAGTTTTGGCCGATTCTGGCCAGTTTCGTGGACTATTACCACTGTTTTGGGGTCCCGGAGTGATTTCCACGATTGACGTATCCCGGGGTGTGCTTATGTGTCGGTCATCAAGACCCGCAGTTTTTGCCGATTCTGACCCGTTTCGTGGACTATTACACACTGTTTTGGGGTCCTGGAGTGATTTCCACGATTGACGAACCCCGAGTGCGTTTACGTGTCGGTCATCAACACTCGCAGTTTTGACCGATTCTGTCCTGTTTCATGGACTATTACTGACTGTGTTGGTGTCCCGGACTGATTTCCATGATTGACGAACCCCGAGGTGTGTTTAAGTGTCGGTCATAAACACTCGCTGTTCTGGCCCATTCTGGCACGTTTCATGGACTATTACTCACTGTTTTGGGGCCCCAGAGTGATTTCCACGATTTACGAACCCCGGGGTGCGTTTACTTGTCGGTCATAAACACCCGCTATTTTGGCCGATTCTTGCCAGTTTCGTGGACTATTACTCACTGTTTTAGTGTCCCGGAGTGATTTCCACGATTGATGAACCAAGGGGTGCATTTACGTGTCGGTCATCAACACCCGCAGTTTTGGCCAATTCTGACCCATTTCGTGGACTATTACTCACCGTTTTGGGGTCCCGGAGTGATTTCCACGATTGACGAACCCCGGGGTGCATTTACGTGTCGGTCATCAACACCCGCAGTTTTGGCCGATTCTGACCCGTTTCATGGACTATTACTCACTGTTTTGGGGTCCCAGAGTGATTTTCACGATCGACAAACCCCGAGGTGCGTTTACGTGTCGGTCATCAACACTCGCAGTTTTGACCGATTTTGTCCTGTTTCATGGACTATTACTAACTGTATTGGTGTCCCGGACTGATTTCCATGATTGACGAACCCCGAGGTGTGTTTAAGTGTCGGTCATCAACACCCGCAGTTTTGGCCGATTCTGACCCGTTTCATGGACTACTCACTGTTTTGGGGCCCAAGAGTGATTTCCACGATTGACGAACCCCGGGGCGCGTTTACTTGTCGGTCATAAACAATCCCAGTTTTGACCGATTCTGTCATGTTTCATGGACTATTACTGACTGTATTGGTGTCCCGAACTGATTTCCATGATTGACGAACCCCGAGGTGTGTTTAAGTGTCGGTCATAAACACTCGCTGTTTTGGCCCATTCTGGCCCGTTTCGTGGACTATTACTCACTGTTTTGGGGCCCCAGAGTGATTTCCACGATTGATGAACCCCGGGGTGCGTTTACTTGTCGGTCATAAACACCCGCTCTTTTGGCCGATTCTTGCCAGTTTCGTGGACTATTACTCACTGTTTTAGTGTCCCGGAGTGATTTCCACGATTGACGAACCCCGGGGTGAATTTACGTGTCGGTCATCAACACCCGCAGTTTTGGCCAATTCTGACCCATTTCGTGGACTATTACTCACTGTTTTGGGGTCCCGGAGTGATTTCCACGATTGACGAACCCCGGGGTGCATTTACGTGTCGGTCATCAACACCCGTAGTTTTGGCCAATTCTGACCCGTTTCATGGACTATTACTCACTGTTTTGGGGTCCTAGAGTGATTTTCACGATCGACAAACCCCGAGGTGCGTTTACGTGTCGGTCATCAACACTCGCAGTTTTGACCGATTTTGTCCTGTTTGATGGACTATTACTAACTGTATTGGTGTCCCGGACTGATTTCCATGATTGACGAACCCCGAGTTGTGTTTAGGTGTCGGTCATCAACACCCGCAGTTTTGGCCGAATCTGACCCGTTTCATGGACTACTCACTGTTTTGGGGCCCAAGAGTGATTTCCACGATTGACGAACCCCGGGGTGCGTTTACTTGTCGGTCATAAACACTCCCAGTTTTGGCCGATTCTTGCCAGTTTCGTTTACTATTACTCACTGTTTTGGTGTCCCGGAGTGATTTCCACGATTGACGAACCCCGAGGTGCATTTACGTGTCGGTCATCAACACCCGCAGTTTTGGCCGATTCTGACCCATTTCGTGGACTATTACTCATTGTTTTGGGGTCCCGGAGTGATTTCCATGATTGACGAACCCAGGGGTGCGTTTACGTTTCGGTCATCAACAACCGCAGTTTTGGCTGATCCTGACCCATTTCATGGACAATTACTCACTGTTTTGGGGTCCTGGGCTTATTTCCATGATTGACGAACCCCGGGGTGTGTTTACGTGTCGGTCATCAACACTTGCAGTTTTGGCCGATTCTGGCCCGTTTCATGGACAATTACTCACTGTTTTGGGGTCCCGGACTTATTTCCACGATTGACGAACCCCGGGGAGCGTTTACGTGCCGGTCATAAATACTCGCAGTTTTGGCCGATTTTGGCCAGTTTCGTGGACTATTACTGACGGTTTTGGGGTCCTAGTGTGATTTCCACGATTGACGAACCTTGGGGTGCATTTACATGTCGGTTATCAACACTCGCAGTTTTGACCGATTTTGGCCTGTTTCATGGACTATTACTGAGTATTTTGGTGTCCCGGAATGATTTCCATGATTAACGAACCCCGGGGTGCGTTTACGTGTCGATCATAAACACTCGCAGTTTTGGCCGATTCTGGCCAGTTTCGTGGACTATTACCACTGTTTTGGGGTCCCGGAGTGATTTCCACGATTGACGTATCCCGGGGTGTGCTTATGTGTCGGTCATCAAGACCCGCAGTTTTTGCCGATTCTGACCCGTTTCGTGGACTATTACACACTGTTTTGGGGTCCTGGAGTGATTTCCACGATTGACGAACCCCGAGTGCGTTTACGTGTCGGTCATCAACACTCGCAGTTTTGACCGATTCTGTCCTGTTTCATGGACTATTACTGACTGTGTTGGTGTCCCGGACTGATTTCCATGATTGACGAACCCCGAGGTGTGTTTAAGTGTCGGTCATAAACACTCGCTGTGCTGGCCCATTCTGGCACGTTTCATGGACTATTACTCACTGTTTTGGGGCCCCAGAGTGATTTCCACGATTTACGAACCCCGGGGTGCGTTTACTTGTCGGTCATAAACACCCGCTATTTTGGCCGATTCTTGCCAGTTTCGTGGACTATTACTCACTGTTTTAGTGTCCCGGAGTGATTTCCACGATTGATGAACCAAGGGGTGCATTTACGTGTCGGTCATCAACACCCGCAGTTTTGGCCAATTCTGACCCATTTCGTGGACTATTACTCACCGTTTTGGGGTCCCGGAGTGATTTCCACGATTGACGAACCCCGGGGTGCATTTACGTGTCGGTCATCAACACCCGCAGTTTTGGCCGATTCTGACCCGTTTCATGGACTATTACTCACTGTTTTGGGGTCCCAGAGTGATTTTCACGATCGACAAACCCCGAGGTGCGTTTACGTGTCGGTCATCAACACTCGCAGTTTTGACCGATTTTGTCCTGTTTCATGGACTATTACTAACTGTATTGGTGTCCCGGACTGATTTCCATGATTGACGAACCCCGAGGTGTGTTTAAGTGTCGGTCATCAACACCCGCAGTTTTGGCCGATTCTGACCCGTTTCATGGACTACTCACTGTTTTGGGGCCCAAGAGTGATTTCCACGATTGACGAACCCCGGGGTGCGTTTACTTGTCGGTCATAAACACTCCCAGTTTTGACCGATTCTGTCATGTTTCATGGACTATTACTGACTGTATTGGTGTCCCGAACTGATTTCCATGATTGACGAACCCCGAGGTGTGTTTAAGTGTCGGTCATAAACACTCGCTGTTTTGGCCCATTCTGGCCCGTTTCGTGGACTATTACTCACTGTTTTGGGGCCCCAGAGTGATTTCCACGATTGATGAACCCCGGGGTGCGTTTACTTGTCGGTCATAAACACCCGCTCTTTTGGCCGATTCTTGCCAGTTTCGTGGACTATTACTCACTGTTTTAGTGTCCCGGAGTGATTTCCACGATTGACGAACCCCGGGGTGAATTTACGTGTCGGTCATCAACACCCGCAGTTTTGGCCAATTCTGACCCATTTCGTGGACTATTACTCACTGTTTTGGGGTCCCGGAGTGATTTCCACGATTGACGAACCCCGGGGTGCATTTACGTGTCGGTCATCAACACCCGTAGTTTTGGCCAATTCTGACCCGTTTCATGGACTATTACTCACTGTTTTGGGGTCCCAGAGTGATTTTCACGATCGACAAACCCCGAGGTGCGTTTACGTGTCGGTCATCAACACTCGCAGTTTTGACCGATTTTGGCCTGTTTCATGGACTATTACTGAGTATTTTGGTGTCCCGGAATGATTTCCATGATTGACGAACCCCGGGGTGCGTTTACGTGTCGATCATAAACACTCGCAGTTTTGGCCGATTCTGGCCAGTTTCGTGGACTATTACCACTGTTTTGGGGTCCCGGAGTGATTTCCACGATTGACGTATCCCGGGGTGTGCTTATGTGTCGGTCATCAAGACCCGCAGTTTTTGCCGATTCTGACCCGTTTCGTGGACTATTACACACTGTTTTGGGGTCCTGGAGTGATTTCCACGATTGACGAACCCCGAGTGCGTTTACGTGTCGGTCATCAACACTCGCAGTTTTGACCGATTCTGTCCTGTTTCATGGACTATTACTGACTGTGTTGGTGTCCCGGACTGATTTCCATGATTGACGAACCCCGAGGTGTGTTTAAGTGTCGGTCATAAACACTCGCTGTTCTGGCCCATTCTGGCACGTTTCATGGACTATTACTCACTGTTTTGGGGCCCCAGAGTGATTTCCACGATTTACGAACCCCGGGGTGCGTTTACTTGTCGGTCATAAACACCCGCTATTTTGGCCGATTCTTGCCAGTTTCGTGGACTATTACTCACTGTTTTAGTGTCCCGGAGTGATTTCCACGATTGATGAACCAAGGGGTGCATTTACGTGTCGGTCATCAACACCCGCAGTTTTGGCCAATTCTGACCCATTTCGTGGACTATTACTCACCGTTTTGGGGTCCCGGAGTGATTTCCACGATTGACGAACCCCGGGGTGCATTTACGTGTCGGTCATCAACACCCGCAGTTTTGGCCGATTCTGACCCGTTTCATGGACTATTACTCACTGTTTTGGGGTCCCAGAGTGATTTTCACGATCGACAAACCCCGAGGTGCGTTTACGTGTCGGTCATCAACACTCGCAGTTTTGACCGATTTTGTCCTGTTTCATGGACTATTACTAACTGTATTGGTGTCCCGGACTGATTTCCATGATTGACGAACCCCGAGGTGTGTTTAAGTGTCGGTCATCAACACCCGCAGTTTTGGCCGATTCTGACCCGTTTCATGGACTACTCACTGTTTTGGGGCCCAAGAGTGATTTCCACGATTGACGAACCCCGGGGTGCGTTTACTTGTCGGTCATAAACACTCCCAGTTTTGACCGATTCTGTCATGTTTCATGGACTATTACTGACTGTATTGGTGTCCCGAACTGATTTCCATGATTGACGAACCCCGAGGTGTGTTTAAGTGTCGGTCATAAACACTCGCTGTTTTGGCCCATTCTGGCCCGTTTCGTGGACTATTACTCACTGTTTTGGGGCCCCAGAGTGATTTCCACGATTGATGAACCCCGGGGTGCGTTTACTTGTCGGTCATAAACACCCGCTCTTTTGGCCGATTCTTGCCAGTTTCGTGGACTATTACTCACTGTTTTAGTGTCCCGGAGTGATTTCCACGATTGACGAACCCCGGGGTGAATTTACGTGTCGGTCATCAACACCCGCAGTTTTGGCCAATTCTGACCCATTTCGTGGACTATTACTCACTGTTTTGGGGTCCCGGAGTGATTTCCACGATTGACGAACCCCGGGGTGCATTTACGTGTCGGTCATCAACACCCGTAGTTTTGGCCAATTCTGACCCGTTTCATGGACTATTACTCACTGTTTTGGGGTCCCAGAGTGATTTTCACGATCGACAAACCCCGAGGTGCGTTTACGTGTCGGTCATCAACACTCGCAGTTTTGACCGATTTTGTCCTGTTTCATGGACTATTACTAACTGTATTGGTGTCCCGGACTGATTTCCATGATTGACGAACCCCGAGTTGTGTTTAAGTGTCGGTCATCAACACCCGCAGTTTTGGCCGAATCTGACCCGTTTCATGGACTACTCACTGTTTTGGGGCCCAAGAGTGATTTCCACGATTGACGAACCCCGGGGTGCGTTTACTTGTCGGTCATAAACACCCGCTCTTTTGGCCGATTCTTGCCAGTTTTGTTTACTATTACTCACTGTTTTGGTGTCCCGGAGTGATTTCCACGATTGACGAACCCCGAGGTGCATTTACGTGTCGGTCATCAACACCCGCAGTTTTGGCCGATTCTGACCCATTTCGTGGACTATTACTCATTGTTTTGGGGTCCCGGAGTGATTTCCATGATTGACGAACCCAGGGGTGCGTTTACGTTTCGGTCATCAACAACCGCAGTTTTGGCTGATCCTGACCCATTTCATGGACAATTACTCACTGTTTTGGGGTCCTGGGCTTATTTCCATGATTGACGAACCCCGGGGTGTGTTTACGTGTCGGTCATCAACACTTGCAGTTTTGGCCGATTCTGGCCCGTTTCATGGACAATTACTCACTGTTTTGGGGTCCCGGACTTATTTCCACGATTGACGAACCCCGGGGAGCGTTTACGTGCCGGTCATAAATACTCGCAGTTTTGGCCGATTTTGGCCAGTTTCGTGGACTATTACTGACGGTTTTGGGGTCCTAGTGTGATTTCCACGATTGACGAACCTTGGGGTGCATTTACATGTCGGTTATCAACACTCGCAGTTTTGACCGATTTTGGCCTGTTTCATGGACTATTACTGAGTATTTTGGTGTCCCGGAATGATTTCCATGATTGACGAACCCCGGGGTGCGTTTACGTGTCGATCATAAACACTCGCAGTTTTGGCCGATTCTGGCCAGTTTCGTGGACTATTACCACTGTTTTGGGGTCCCGGAGTGATTTCCACGATTGACGTATCCCGGGGTGTGCTTATGTGTCGGTCATCAAGACCCGCAGTTTTTGCCGATTCTGACCCGTTTCGTGGACTATTACACACTGTTTTGGGGTCCTGGAGTGATTTCCACGATTGACGAACCCCGAGTGCGTTTACGTGTCGGTCATCAACACTCGCAGTTTTGACCGATTCTGTCCTGTTTCATGGACTATTACTGACTGTGTTGGTGTCCCGGACTGATTTCCATGATTGACGAACCCCGAGGTGTGTTTAAGTGTCGGTCATAAACACTCGCTGTTCTGGCCCATTCTGGCCCGTTTCATGGACTATTACTCACTGTTTTGGGGCCCCAGAGTGATTTCCACGATTGACGAACCCCGGGTGCGTTTACTTGTCGGTCATAAACACCCGCTATTTTGGCCGATTATTGCCAGTTTCGTGGACTATTACTCACTGTTTTAGTGTCCCGGAGTGATTTCCACGATTGATGAACCAAGGGGTGCATTTACGTGTCGGTCATCAACACCCGCAGTTTTGGCCAATTCTGACCCATTTCGTGGACTATTACTCACCGTTTTGGGGTCCCGGAGTGATTTCCACGATTGACGAACCCCGGGGTGCATTTACGTGTCGGTCATCAACACCCGCAGTTTTGGCCGATTCTGACCCGTTTCATGGACTATTACTCACTGTTTTGGGGTCCCAGAGTGATTTTCACGATCGACAAACCCCGAGGTGCGTTTACGTGTCGGTCATCAACACTCGCAGTTTTGACCGATTTTGTCCTGTTTCATGGACTATTACTAACTGTATTGGTGTCCCGGACTGATTTCCATGATTGACGAACCCCGAGGTGTGTTTAAGTGTCGGTCATCAACACCCGCAGTTTTGGCCGATTCTGACCCGTTTCATGGACTACTCACTGTTTTGGGGCCCAAGAGTGATTTCCACGATTGACGAACCCCGGGGTGCGTTTACTTGTCGGTCATAAACACTCCCAGTTTTGGCCGATTCTTGCCAGTTTCGTTTACTATTACTCACTGTTTTGGGGTCCCGGACTTATTTCCACGATTGACGAACCCCGGGGAGCGTTTACGTGCCGGTCATAAATACTCGCAGTTTTGGCCGATTTTGGCCAGTTTCGTGGACTATTACTGACGGTTTTGGGGTCCTAGTGTGATTTCCACGATTGACGAACCTTGGGGTGCATTTACATGTCGGTTATCAACACTCGCAGTTTTGACCGATTTTGGCCTGTTTCATGGACTATTACTGAGTATTTTGGTGTCCCGGAATGATTTCCATGATTGACGAACCCCGGGGTGCGTTTACGTGTCGATCATAAACACTCGCAGTTTAGGCCGATTCTGGCCAGTTTCGTGGACTATTACCACTGTTTTGGGGTCCCGGAGTGATTTCCACGATTGACGTATCCCGGGGTGTGCTTATGTGTCGGTCATCAAGACCCGCAGTTTTTGCCGATTCTGACCCGTTTCGTGGACTATTACACACTGTTTTGGGGTCCTGGAGTGATTTCCACGATTGACGAACCCCGAGTGCGTTTACGTGTCGGTCATCAACACTCGCAGTTTTGACCGATTCTGTCCTGTTTCATGGACTATTACTGACTGTGTTGGTGTCCCG
This sequence comes from Aegilops umbellulata, assembly GCA_032464435.1. NCBI lineage: Eukaryota > Viridiplantae > Streptophyta > Magnoliopsida > Poales > Poaceae > Aegilops > Aegilops umbellulata. The sequence goes on along the minus strand of CP136057.1, from coordinate 82,928 downwards.
GACTGATTTCCATGATTGACGAACCCCGGGGAGCGTTTAAGTGTCGGTCATAAACACTCGCTGTTCTGGCCCATTCTGGCCCGTTTCATGGACTATTACTCACTGTTTTGGGGCCCCAGAGTGATTTCCACGATTGACGAACCCCGGGGTGCGTTTACTTGTCGGTCATAAACACCCGCTATTTTGGCCGATTCTTGCCAGTTTCGTGGACTATTACTCACTGTTTTAGTGTCCCGGAGTGATTTCCACGATTGATGAACCAAGGGGTGCATTTACGTGTCGGTCATCAACACCCGCAGTTTTGGCCAATTCTGACCCATTTCGTGGACTATTACTCACCGTTTTGGGGTCCCGGAGTGATTTCCACGATTGACGAACCCCGGGGTGCATTTACGTGTCGGTCATCAACACCCGCAGTTTTGGCCGATTCTGACCCGTTTCATGGACTATTACTCACTGTTTTGGGGTCCCAGAGTGATTTTCACGATCGACAAACCCCGAGGTGCGTTTACGTGTCGGTCATCAACACTCGCAGTTTTGACCGATTTTGTCCTGTTTCATGGACTATTACTAACTGTATTGGTGTCCCGGACTGATTTCCATGATTGACGAACCCCGAGGTGTGTTTAAGTGTCGGTCATCAACACCCGCAGTTTTGGCCGATTCTGACCCGTTTCATGGACTACTCACTGTTTTGGGGCCCAAGAGTGATTTCCACGATTGACGAACCCCGGGGTGCGTTTACTTGTCGGTCATAAACACTCCCAGTTTTGGCCGATTCTTGCCAGTTTCGTTTACTATTACTCACTGTTTTGGGGTCCCGGACTTATTTCCACGATTGACGAACCCCGGGGAGCGTTTACGTGCCGGTCATAAATACTCGCAGTTTTGGCCGATTTTGGCCAGTTTCATGGACTATTACTGACGGTTTTGGGGTCCTAGTATGATTTCCACGATTGACGAACCTTGGGGTGCATTTACATGTCGGTTATCAACACTCGCAGTTTTGACCGATTTTGGCCTGTTTCATGGACTATTACTGAGTATTTTGGTGTCCCGGAATGATTTCCATGATTGACGAACCCCGGGGTGCGTTTACGTGTCGATCATAAACACTCGCAGTTTTGGCCGATTCTGGCCAGTTTCGTGGACTATTACCACTGTTTTGGGGTCCCGGAGTGATTTCCACGATTGACGTATCCCGGGGTGTGCTTATGTGTCGGTCATCAAGACCCGCAGTTTTTGCCGATTCTGACCCGTTTCGTGGACTATTACACACTGTTTTGGGGTCCTGGAGTGATTTCCACGATTGACGAACCCCGAGTGCGTTTACGTGTCGGTCATCAACACTCGCAGTTTTGACCGATTCTGTCCTGTTTCATGGACTATTACTGACTGTGTTGGTGTCCCGGACTGATTTCCATGATTGACGAACCCCGAGGTGTGTTTAAGTGTCGGTCATAAACACTCGCTGTTCTGGCCCATTCTGGCCCGTTTCATGGACTATTACTCACTGTTTTGGGGCCCCAGAGTGATTTCCACGATTGACGAACCCCGGGGTGCGTTTACTTGTCGGTCATAAACACCCGCTATTTTGGCCGATTCTTGCCAGTTTCGTGGACTATTACTCACTGTTTTAGTGTCCCGGAGTGATTTCCACGATTGCTGAACCAAGGGGTGCATTTACGTGTCGGTCATCAACACCCGCAGTTTTGGCCAATTCTGACCCATTTCGTGGACTATTACTCACCGTTTTGGGGTCCCGGAGTGATTTCCACGATTGACGAACCCCGGGGTGCATTTACGTGTCGGTCATCAACACCCGCAGTTTTGGCCGATTCTGACCCGTTTCATGGACTATTACTCACTGTTTTGGGGTCCCAGAGTGATTTTCACGATCGACAAACCCCGAGGTGCGTTTACGTGTCGGTCATCAACACTCGCAGTTTTGACCGATTTTGTCCTGTTTCATGGACTATTACTAACTGTATTGGTGTCCCGGACTGATTTCCATGATTGACGAACCCCGAGGTGTGTTTAAGTGTCGGTCATCAACACCCGCAGTTTTGGCCGATTCTGACCCGTTTCATGGACTACTCACTGTTTTGGGGCCCAAGAGTGATTTCCACGATTGACGAACCCCGGGGTGCGTTTACTTGTCGGTCATAAACACTCCCAGTTTTGGCCGATTCTTGCCAGTTTCGTTTACTATTACTCACTGTTTTGGGGTCCCGGACTTATTTCCACGATTGACGAACCCCGGGGAGCGTTTACGTGCCGGTCATAAATACTCGCAGTTTTGGCCGATTTTGGCCAGTTTCGTGGACTATTACTGACGGTTTTGGGGTCCTAGTGTGATTTCCACGATTGACGAACCTTGGGGTGCATTTACATGTCGGTTATCAACACTCGCAGTTTTGACCGATTTTGGCCTGTTTCATGGACTATTACTGAGTATTTTGGTGTCCCGGAATGATTTCCATGATTGACGAACCCCGGGGTGCGTTTACGTGTCGATCATAAACACTCGCAGTTTAGGCCGATTCTGGCCAGTTTCGTGGACTATTACCACTGTTTTGGGGTCCCGGAGTGATTTCCACGATTGACGTATCCCGGGGTGTGCTTATGTGTCGGTCATCAAGACCCGCAGTTTTTGCCGATTCTGACCCGTTTCGTGGACTATTACACACTGTTTTGGGGTCCTGGAGTGATTTCCACGATTGACGAACCCCGAGTGCGTTTACGTGTCGGTCATCAACACTCGCAGTTTTGACCGATTCTGTCCTGTTTCATGGACTATTACTGACTGTGTTGGTGTCCCGGACTGATTTCCATGATTGACGAACCCCGAGGTGTGTTTAAGTGTCGGTCATAAACACTCGCTGTTCTGGCCCATTCTGGCCCGTTTCATGGACTATTACTCACTGTTTTGGGGCCCCAGAGTGATTTCCACGATTGACGAACCCCGGGGTGCGTTTACTTGTCGGTCATAAACACCCGCTATTTTGGCCGATTCTTGCCAGTTTCGTGGACTATTACTCACTGTTTTAGTGTCCCGGAGTGATTTCCACGATTGATGAACCAAGGGGTGCATTTACGTGTCGGTCATCAACACCCGCAGTTTTGGCCAATTCTGACCCATTTCGTGGACTATTACTCACCGTTTTGGGGTCCCGGAGTGATTTCCACGATTGACGAACCCCGGGGTGCATTTACGTGTCGGTCATCAACACCCGCAGTTTTGGCCGATTCTGACCCGTTTCATGGACTATTACTCACTGTTTTGGGGTCCCAGAGTGATTTTCACGATCGACAAACCCCGAGGTGCGTTTACGTGTCGGTCATCAACACTCGCAGTTTTGACCGATTTTGTCCTGTTTCATGGACTATTACTAACTGTATTGGTGTCCCGGACTGATTTCCATGATTGACGAACCCCGAGGTGTGTTTAAGTGTCGGTCATCAACACCCGCAGTTTTGGCCGATTCTGACCCGTTTCATGGACTACTCACTGTTTTGGGGCCCAAGAGTGATTTCCACGATTGACGAACCCCGGGGTGCGTTTACTTGTCGGTCATAAACACTCCCAGTTTTGGCCGATTCTTGCCAGTTTCGTTTACTATTACTCACTGTTTTGGGGTCCCGGACTTATTTCCACGATTGACGAACCCCGGGGAGCGTTTACGTGCCGGTCATAAATACTCGCAGTTTTGGCCGATTTTGGCCAGTTTCGTGGACTATTACTGACGGTTTTGGGGTCCTAGTGTGATTTCCACGATTGACGAACCTTGGGGTGCATTTACATGTCGGTTATCAACACTCGCAGTTTTGACCGATTTTGGCCTGTTTCATGGACTATTACTGAGTATTTTGGTGTCCCGGAATGATTTCCATGATTGACGAACCCCGGGGTGCGTTTACGTGTCGATCATAAACACTCGCAGTTTAGGCCGATTCTGGCCAGTTTCGTGGACTATTACCACTGTTTTGGGGTCCCGGAGTGATTTCCACGATTGACGTATCCCGGGGTGTGCTTATGTGTCGGTCATCAAGACCCGCAGTTTTTGCCGATTCTGACCCGTTTCGTGGACTATTACACACTGTTTTGGGGTCCTGGAGTGATTTCCACGATTGACGAACCCCGAGTGCGTTTACGTGTCGGTCATCAACACTCGCAGTTTTGACCGATTCTGTCCTGTTTCATGGACTATTACTGACTGTGTTGGTGTCCCGGACTGATTTCCATGATTGACGAACCCCGAGGTGTGTTTAAGTGTCGGTCATAAACACTCGCTGTTCTGGCCCATTCTGGCCCGTTTCATGGACTATTACTCACTGTTTTGGGGCCCCAGAGTGATTTCCACGATTGACGAACCCCGGGGTGCGTTTACTTGTCGGTCATAAACACCCGCTATTTTGGCCGATTCTTGCCAGTTTCGTGGACTATTACTCACTGTTTTAGTGTCCTGGAGTGATTTCCACGATTGATGAACCAAGGGGTGCATTTACGTGTCGGTCATCAACACCCGCAGTTTTGGCCAATTCTGACCCATTTCGTGGACTATTACTCACCGTTTTGGGGTCCCGGAGTGATTTCCACGATTGACGAACCCCGGGGTGCATTTACGTGTCGGTCATCAACACCCGCAGTTTTGGCCGATTCTGACCCGTTTCATGGACTATTACTCACTGTTTTGGGGTCCCAGAGTGATTTTCACGATCGACAAACCCCGAGGTGCGTTTACGTGTCGGTCATCAACACTCGCAGTTTTGACCGATTTTGTCCTGTTTCATGGACTATTACTAACTGTATTGGTGTCCCGGACTGATTTCCATGATTGACGAACCCCGAGGTGTGTTTAAGTGTCGGTCATCAACACCCGCAGTTTTGGCCGATTCTGACCCGTTTCATGGACTACTCACTGTTTTGGGGCCCAAGAGTGATTTCCACGATTGACGAACCCCGGGGTGCGTTTACTTGTCGGTCATAAACACTCCCAGTTTTGGCCGATTCTTGCCAGTTTCGTTTACTATTACTCACTGTTTTGGTGTCCCGGAGTGATTTCCACGATTGACGAACCCCGAGGTGCATTTACGTGTCGGTCATCAACACCCGCAGTTTTGGCCGATTCTGACCCATTTCGTGGACTATTACTCATTGTTTTGGGGTCCCGGAGTGATTTCCATGATTGACGAACCCAGGGGTGCGTTTACGTTTCGGTCATCAACAACCGCAGTTTTGGCTGATCCTGACCCATTTCATGGACAATTACTCACTATTTTGGGGTCCCGGGCTTATTTCCATGATTGACGAACCCCGGGGTGTGTTTACGTGTCGGTCATCAACACTTGCAGTTTTAGCCGATTCTAGCCCGTTTCATGGACAATTACTCACTGTTTTGGGGTCCCGGACTTATTTCCACGATTGACGAACCCCGGGGAGCGTTTACGTGCCGGTCATAAATACTCGCAGTTTTGGCCGATTTTGGCCAGTTTCGTGGACTATTACTGACGGTTTTGGGGTCCTAGTGTGATTTCCACGATTGACGAACCTTGGGGTGCATTTACATGTCGGTTATCAACACTCGCAGTTTTGACCGATTTTGGCCTGTTTCATGGACTATTACTGAGTATTTTGGTGTCCCGGAATGATTTCCATGATTGACGAACCCCGGGGTGCGTTTACGTGTCGATCATAAACACTCGCAGTTTAGGCCGATTCTGGCCAGTTTCGTGGACTATTACCACTGTTTTGGGGTCCCGGAGTGATTTCCACGATTGACGTATCCCGGGGTGTGCTTATGTGTCGGTCATCAAGACCCGCAGTTTTTGCCGATTCTGACCCGTTTCGTGGACTATTACACACTGTTTTGGGGTCCTGGAGTGATTTCCACGATTGACGAACCCCGAGTGCGTTTACGTGTCGGTCATCAACACTCGCAGTTTTGACCGATTCTGTCCTGTTTCATGGACTATTACTGACTGTGTTGGTGTCCCGGACTGATTTCCATGATTGACGAACCCCGAGGTGTGTTTAAGTGTCGGTCATAAACACTCGCTGTTCTGGCCCATTCTGGCCCGTTTCATGGACTATTACTCACTGTTTTGGGGCCCCAGAGTGATTTCCACGATTGACGAACCCCGGGGTGCGTTTACTTGTCGGTCATAAACACCCGCTATTTTGGCCGATTCTTGCCAGTTTCGTGGACTATTACTCACTGTTTTAGTGTCCCGGAGTGATTTCCACGATTGATGAACCAAGGGGTGCATTTACGTGTCGGTCATCAACACCCGCAGTTTTGGCCAATTCTGACCCATTTCGTGGACTATTACTCACCGTTTTGGGGTCCCGGAGTGATTTCCACGATTGACGAACCCCGGGGTGCATTTACGTGTCGGTCATCAACACCCGCAGTTTTGGCCGATTCTGACCCGTTTCATGGACTATTACTCACTGTTTTGGGGTCCCAGAGTGATTTTCACGATCGACAAACCCCGAGGTGCGTTTACGTGTCGGTCATCAACACTCGCAGTTTTGACCGATTTTGTCCTGTTTCATGGACTATTACTAACTGTATTGGTGTCCCGGACTGATTTCCATGATTGACGAACCCCGAGGTGTGTTTAAGTGTCGGTCATCAACACCCGCAGTTTTGGCCGATTCTGACCCGTTTCATGGACTACTCACTGTTTTGGGGCCCAAGAGTGATTTCCACGATTGACGAACCCCGGGGTGCGTTTACTTGTCGGTCATAAACACTCCCAGTTTTGGCCGATTCTTGCCAGTTTCGTTTACTATTACTCACTGTTTTGGGGTCCCGGACTTATTTCCACGATTGACGAACCCCGGGGAGCGTTTACGTGCCGGTCATAAATACTCGCAGTTTTGGCCGATTTTGGCCAGTTTCGTGGACTATTACTGACGGTTTTGGGGTCCTAGTGTGATTTCCACGATTGACGAACCTTGGGGTGCATTTACATGTCGGTTATCAACACTCGCAGTTTTGACCGATTTTGGCCTGTTTCATGGACTATTACTGAGTATTTTGGTGTCCCGGAATGATTTCCATGATTGACGAACCCCGGGGTGCGTTTACGTGTCGATCATAAACACTCGCAGTTTAGGCCGATTCTGGCCAGTTTCGTGGACTATTACCACTGTTTTGGGGTCCCGGAGTGATTTCCACGATTGACGTATCCCGGGGTGTGCTTATGTGTCGGTCATCAAGACCCGCAGTTTTTGCCGATTCTGACCCGTTTCGTGGACTATTACACACTGTTTTGGGGTCCTGGAGTGATTTCCACGATTGACGAACCCCGAGTGCGTTTACGTGTCGGTCATCAACACTCGCAGTTTTGACCGATTCTGTCCTGTTTCATGGACTATTACTGACTGTGTTGGTGTCCCGGACTGATTTCCATGATTGACGAACCCCGAGGTGTGTTTAAGTGTCGGTCATAAACACTCGCTGTTCTGGCCCATTCTGGCCCGTTTCATGGACTATTACTCACTGTTTTGGGGCCCCAGAGTGATTTCCACGATTGACGAACCCCGGGGTGCGTTTACTTGTCGGTCATAAACACCCGCTATTTTGGCCGATTCTTGCCAGTTTCGTGGACTATTACTCACTGTTTTAGTGTCCCGGAGTGATTTCCACGATTGATGAACCAAGGGGTGCATTTACGTGTCGGTCATCAACACCCGCAGTTTTGGCCAATTCTGACCCATTTCGTGGACTATTACTCACCGTTTTGGGGTCCCGGAGTGATTTCCACGATTGACGAACCCCGGGGTGCATTTACGTGTCGGTCATCAACACCCGCAGTTTTGGCCGATTCTGACCCGTTTCATGGACTATTACTCACTGTTTTGGGGTCCCAGAGTGATTTTCACGATCGACAAACCCCGAGGTGCGTTTACGTGTCGGTCATCAACACTCGCAGTTTTGACCGATTTTGTCCTGTTTCATGGACTATTACTAACTGTATTGGTGTCCCGGACTGATTTCCATGATTGACGAACCCCGAGGTGTGTTTAAGTGTCGGTCATCAACACCCGCAGTTTTGGCCGATTCTGACCCGTTTCATGGACTACTCACTGTTTTGGGGCCCAAGAGTGATTTCCACGATTGACGAACCCCGGGGTGCGTTTACTTGTCGGTCATAAACACTCCCAGTTTTGGCCGATTCTTGCCAGTTTCGTTTACTATTACTCACTGTTTTGGGGTCCCGGACTTATTTCCACGATTGACGAACCCCGGGGAGCGTTTACGTGCCGGTCATAAATACTCGCAGTTTTGGCCGATTTTGGCCAGTTTCGTGGACTATTACTGACGGTTTTGGGGTCCTAGTGTGATTTCCACGATTGACGAACCTTGGGGTGCATTTACATGTCGGTTATCAACACTCGCAGTTTTGACCGATTTTGGCCTGTTTCATGGACTATTACTGAGTATTTTGGTGTCCCGGAATGATTTCCATGATTGACGAACCCCGGGGTGCGTTTACGTGTCGATCATAAACACTCGCAGTTTAGGCCGATTCTGGCCAGTTTCGTGGACTATTACCACTGTTTTGGGGTCCCGGAGTGATTTCCACGATTGACGTATCCCGGGGTGTGCTTATGTGTCGGTCATCAAGACCCGCAGTTTTTGCCGATTCTGACCCGTTTCGTGGACTATTACACACTGTTTTGGGGTCCTGGAGTGATTTCCACGATTGACGAACCCCGAGTGCGTTTACGTGTCGGTCATCAACACTCGCAGTTTTGACCGATTCTGTCCTGTTTCATGGACTATTACTGACTGTGTTGGTGTCCCGGACTGATTTCCATGATTGACGAACCCCGAGGTGTGTTTAAGTGTCGGTCATAAACACTCGCTGTTCTGGCCCATTCTGGCCCGTTTCATGGACTATTACTCACTGTTTTGGGGCCCCAGAGTGATTTCCACGATTGACGAACCCCGGGGTGCGTTTACTTGTCGGTCATAAACACCCGCTATTTTGGCCGATTCTTGCCAGTTTCGTGGACTATTACTCACTGTTTTAGTGTCCCGGAGTGATTTCCACGATTGATGAACCAAGGGGTGCATTTACGTGTCGGTCATCAACACCCGCAGTTTTGGCCAATTCTGACCCATTTCGTGGACTATTACTCACCGTTTTGGGGTCCCGGAGTGATTTCCACGATTGACGAACCCCGGGGTGCATTTACGTGTCGGTCATCAACACCCGCAGTTTTGGCCGATTCTGACCCGTTTCATGGACTATTACTCACTGTTTTGGGGTCCCAGAGTGATTTTCACGATCGACAAACCCCGAGGTGCGTTTACGTGTCGGTCATCAACACTCGCAGTTTTGACCGATTTTGTCCTGTTTCATGGACTATTACTAACTGTATTGGTGTCCCGGACTGATTTCCATGATTGACGAACCCCGAGGTGTGTTTAAGTGTCGGTCATCAACACCCGCAGTTTTGGCCGATTCTGACCCGTTTCATGGACTACTCACTGTTTTGGGGCCCAAGAGTGATTTCCACGATTGACGAACCCCGGGGTGCGTTTACTTGTCGGTCATAAACACTCCCAGTTTTGGCCGATTCTTGCCAGTTTCGTTTACTATTACTCACTGTTTTGGTGTCCCGGAGTGATTTCCACGATTGACGAACCCCGAGGTGCATTTACGTGTCGGTCATCAACACCCGCAGTTTTGGCCGATTCTGACCCATTTCGTGGACTATTACTCATTGTTTTGGGGTCCCGGAGTGATTTCCATGATTGACGAACCCAGGGGTGCGTTTACGTTTCGGTCATCAACAACCGCAGTTTTGGCTGATCCTGACCCATTTCATGGACAATTACTCACTATTTTGGGGTCCCGGGCTTATTTCCATGATTGACGAACCCCGGGGTGTGTTTACGTGTCGGTCATCAACACTTGCAGTTTTGGCCGATTCTAGCCCGTTTCATGGACAATTACTCACTGTTTTGGGGTCACGGACTTATTTCCACGATTGACGAACCCCGGGGAGCGTTTACGTGCCGGTCATAAATACTCGCAGTTTTGGCCGATTTTGGCCAGTTTCGTGGACTATTACTGACGGTTTTGGGGTCCTAGTGTGATTTCCACGATTGACGAACCTTGGGGTGCATTTACATGTCGGTTATCAACACTCGCAGTTTTGACCGATTTTGGCCTGTTTCATGGACTATTACTGAGTATTTTGGTGTCCCGGAATGATTTCCATGATTGACGAACCCCGGGGTGCGTTTACGTGTCGATCATAAACACTCGCAGTTTAGGCCGATTCTGGCCAGTTTCGTGGACTATTACCACTGTTTTGGGGTCCCGGAGTGATTTCCACGATTGACGTATCCCGGGGTGTGCTTATGTGTCGGTCATCAAGACCCGCAGTTTTTGCCGATTCTGACCCGTTTCGTGGACTATTACACACTGTTTTGGGGTCCTGGAGTGATTTCCACGATTGACGAACCCCGAGTGCGTTTACGTGTCGGTCATCAACACTCGCAGTTTTGACCGATTCTGTCCTGTTTCATGGACTATTACTGACTGTGTTGGTGTCCCGGACTGATTTCCATGATTGACGAACCCCGAGGTGTGTTTAAGTGTCGGTCATAAACACTCGCTGTTCTGGCCCATTCTGGCCCGTTTCATGGACTATTACTCACTGTTTTGGGGCCCCAGAGTGATTTCCACGATTGACGAACCCCGGGGTGCGTTTACTTGTCGGTCATAAACACCCGCTATTTTGGCCGATTCTTGCCAGTTTCGTGGACTATTACTCACTGTTTTAGTGTCCCGGAGTGATTTCCACGATTGATGAACCAAGGGGTGCATTTACGTGTCGGTCATCAACACCCGCAGTTTTGGCCAATTCTGACCCATTTCGTGGACTATTACTCACCGTTTTGGGGTCCCGGAGTGATTTCCACGATTGACGAACCCCGGGGTGCATTTACGTGTCGGTCATCAACACCCGCAGTTTTGGCCGATTCTGACCCGTTTCATGGACTATTACTCACTGTTTTGGGGTCCCAGAGTGATTTTCACGATCGACAAACCCCGAGGTGCGTTTACGTGTCGGTCATCAACACTCGCAGTTTTGACCGATTTTGTCCTGTTTCATGGACTATTACTAACTGTATTGGTGTCCCGGACTGATTTCCATGATTGACGAACCCCGAGGTGTGTTTAAGTGTCGGTCATCAACACCCGCAGTTTTGGCCGATTCTGACCCGTTTCATGGACTACTCACTGTTTTGGGGCCCAAGAGTGATTTCCACGATTGACGAACCCCGGGGTGCGTTTACTTGTCGGTCATAAACACTCCCAGTTTTGGCCGATTCTTGCCAGTTTCGTTTACTATTACTCACTGTTTTGGTGTCCCGGAGTGATTTCCACGATTGACGAACCCCGAGGTGCATTTACGTGTCGGTCATCAACACCCGCAGTTTTGGCCGATTCTGACCCATTTCGTGGACTATTACTCATTGTTTTGGGGTCCCGGAGTGATTTCCATGATTGACGAACCCAGGGGTGCGTTTACGTTTCGGTCATCAACAACCGCAGTTTTGGCTGATCCTGACCCATTTCATGGACAATTACTCACTATTTTGGGGTCCCGGGCTTATTTCCATGATTGACGAACCCCGGGGTGTGTTTACGTGTCGGTCATCAACACTTGCAGTTTTGGCCGATTCTAGCCCGTTTCATGGACAATTACTCACTGTTTTGGGGTTCCGGACTTATTTCCACGATTGACGAACCCCGGGGAGCGTTTACGTGCCGGTCATAAATACTCGCAGTTTTGGCCGATTTTGGCCAGTTTCGTGGACTATTACTGACGGTTTTGGGGTCCTAGTGTGATTTCCACGATTGACGAACCTTGGGGTGCATTTACATGTCGGTTATCAACACTCGCAGTTTTGACCGATTTTGGCCTGTTTCATGGACTATTACTGAGTATTTTGGTGTCCCGGAATGATTTCCATGATTGACGAACCCCGGGGTGCGTTTACGTGTCGATCATAAACACTCGCAGTTTAGGCCGATTCTGGCCAGTTTCGTGGACTATTACCACTGTTTTGGGGTCCCGGAGTGATTTCCACGATTGACGTATCCCGGGGTGTGCTTATGTGTCGGTCATCAAGACCCGCAGTTTTTGCCGATTCTGACCCGTTTCGTGGACTATTACACACTGTTTTGGGGTCCTGGAGTGATTTCCACGATTGACGAACCCCGAGTGCGTTTACGTGTCGGTCATCAACACTCGCAGTTTTGACCGATTCTGTCCTGTTTCATGGACTATTACTGACTGTGTTGGTGTCCCGGACTGATTTCCATGATTGACGAACCCCGAGGTGTGTTTAAGTGTCGGTCATAAACACTCGCTGTTCTGGCCCATTCTGGCCCGTTTCATGGACTATTACTCACTGTTTTGGGGCCCCAGAGTGATTTCCACGATTGACGAACCCCGGGGTGCGTTTACTTGTCGGTCATAAACACCCGCTATTTTGGCCGATTCTTGCCAGTTTCGTGGACTATTACTCACTGTTTTAGTGTCCCGGAGTGATTTCCACGATTGATGAACCAAGGGGTGCATTTACGTGTCGGTCATCAACACCCGCAGTTTTGGCCAATTCTGACCCATTTCGTGGACTATTACTCACCGTTTTGGGGTCCCGGAGTGATTTCCACGATTGACGAACCCCGGGGTGCATTTACGTGTCGGTCATCAACACCCGCAGTTTTGGCCGATTCTGACCCGTTTCATGGACTATTACTCACTGTTTTGGGGTCCCAGAGTGATTTTCACGATCGACAAACCCCGAGGTGCGTTTACGTGTCGGTCATCAACACTCGCAGTTTTGACCGATTTTGTCCTGTTTCATGGACTATTACTAACTGTATTGGTGTCCCGGACTGATTTCCATGATTGACGAACCCCGAGGTGTGTTTAAGTGTCGGTCATCAACACCCGCAGTTTTGGCCGATTCTGACCCGTTTCATGGACTACTCACTGTTTTGGGGCCCAAGAGTGATTTCCACGATTGACGAACCCCGGGGTGCGTTTACTTGTCGGTCATAAACACTCCCAGTTTTGGCCGATTCTTGCCAGTTTCGTTTACTATTACTCACTGTTTTGGTGTCCCGGAGTGATTTCCACGATTGACGAACCCCGAGGTGCATTTACGTGTCGGTCATCAACACCCGCAGTTTTGGCCGATTCTGACCCATTTCGTGGACTATTACTCATTGTTTTGGGGTCCCGGAGTGATTTCCATGATTGACGAACCCAGGGGTGCGTTTACGTTTCGGTCATCAACAACCGCAGTTTTGGCTGATCCTGACCCATTTCATGGACAATTACTCACTATTTTGGGGTCCCGGGCTTATTTCCATGATTGACGAACCCCGGGGTGTGTTTACGTGTCGGTCATCAACACTTGCAGTTTTGGCCGATTCTAGCCCGTTTCATGGACAATTACTCACTGTTTTGGGGTCACGGACTTATTTCCACGATTGACGAACCCCGGGGAGCGTTTACGTGCCGGTCATAAATACTCGCAGTTTTGGCCGATTTTGGCCAGTTTCGTGGACTATTACTGACGGTTTTGGGGTCCTAGTGTGATTTCCACGATTGACGAACCTTGGGGTGCATTTACATGTCGGTTATCAACACTCGCAGTTTTGACCGATTTTGGCCTGTTTCATGGACTATTACTGAGTATTTTGGTGTCCCGGAATGATTTCCATGATTGACGAACCCCGGGGTGCGTTTACGTGTCGATCATAAACACTCGCAGTTTTGGCCGATTCTGGCCAGTTTCGTGGACTATTACCACTGTTTTGGGGTCCCGGAGTGATTTCCACGATTGACGTATCCCGGGGTGTGCTTATGTGTCGGTCATCAAGACCCGCAGTTTTTGCCGATTCTGACCCGTTTCGTGGACTATTACACACTGTTTTGGGGTCCTGGAGTGATTTCCACGATTGACGAACCCCGAGTGCGTTTACGTGTCGGTCATCAACACTCGCAGTTTTGACCGATTCTGTCCTGTTTCATGGACTATTACTGACTGTGTTGGTGTCCCGGACTGATTTCCATGATTGACGAACCCCGAGGTGTGTTTAAGTGTCGGTCATAAACACTCGCTGTTCTGGCCCATTCTGGCCCGTTTCATGGACTATTACTCACTGTTTTGGGGCCCCAGAGTGATTTCCACGATTGACGAACCCCGGGGTGCGTTTACTTGTCGGTCATAAACACCCGCTATTTTGGCCGATTCTTGCCAGTTTCGTGGACTATTACTCACTGTTTTAGTGTCCCGGAGTGATTTCCACGATTGATGAACCAAGGGGTGCATTTACGTGTCGGTCATCAACACCCGCAGTTTTGGCCAATTCTGACCCATTTCGTGGACTATTACTCACCGTTTTGGGGTCCCGGAGTGATTTCCACGATTGACGAACCCCGGGGTGCATTTACGTGTCGGTCATCAACACCCGCAGTTTTGGCCGATTCTGACCCGTTTCATGGACTATTACTCACTGTTTTGGGGTCCCAGAGTGATTTTCACGATCGACAAACCCCGAGGTGCGTTTACGTGTCGGTCATCAACACTCGCAGTTTTGACCGATTTTGTCCTGTTTCATGGACTATTACTAACTGTATTGGTGTCCCGGACTGATTTCCATGATTGACGAACCCCGAGGTGTGTTTAAGTGTCGGTCATCAACACCCGCAGTTTTGGCCGATTCTGACCCGTTTCATGGACTACTCACTGTTTTGGGGCCCAAGAGTGATTTCCACGATTGACGAACCCCGGGGTGCGTTTACTTGTCGGTCATAAACACTCCCAGTTTTGGCCGATTCTTGCCAGTTTCGTTTACTATTACTCACTGTTTTGGTGTCCCGGAGTGATTTCCACGATTGACGAACCCCGAGGTGCATTTACGTGTCGGTCATCAACACCCGCAGTTTTGGCCGATTCTGACCCATTTCGTGGACTATTACTCATTGTTTTGGGGTCCCGGAGTGATTTCCATGATTGACGAACCCAGGGGTGCGTTTACGTTTCGGTCATCAACAACCGCAGTTTTGGCTGATCCTGACCCATTTCATGGACAATTACTCACTATTTTGGGGTCCCGGGCTTATTTCCATGATTGACGAACCCCGGGGTGTGTTTACGTGTCGGTCATCAACACTTGCAGTTTTGGCCGATTCTAGCCCGTTTCATGGACAATTACTCACTGTTTTGGGGTCCCGGACTTATTTCCACGATTGACGAACCCCGGGGAGCGTTTACGTGCCGGTCATAAATACTCGCAGTTTTGGCCGATTTTGGCCAGTTTCGTGGACTATTACTGACGGTTTTGGGGTCCTAGTGTGATTTCCACGATTGACGAACCTTGGGGTGCATTTACATGTCGGTTATCAACACTCGCAGTTTTGACCGATTTTGGCCTGTTTCATGGACTATTACTGAGTATTTTGGTGTCCCGGAATGATTTCCATGATTGACGAACCCCGGGGTGCGTTTACGTGTCGATCATAAACACTCGCAGTTTTGGCCGATTCTGGCCAGTTTCGTGGACTATTACCACTGTTTTGGGGTCCCGGAGTGATTTCCACGATTGACGTATCCCGGGGTGTGCTTATGTGTCGGTCATCAAGACCCGCAGTTTTTGCCGATTCTGACCCGTTTCGTGGACTATTACACACTGTTTTGGGGTCCTGGAGTGATTTCCACGATTGACGAACCCCGAGTGCGTTTACGTGTCGGTCATCAACACTCGCAGTTTTGACCGATTCTGTCCTGTTTCATGGACTATTACTGACTGTGTTGGTGTCCCGGACTGATTTCCATGATTGACGAACCCCGAGGTGTGTTTAAGTGTCGGTCATAAACACTCGCTGTTCTGGCCCATTCTGGCCCGTTTCATGGACTATTACTCACTGTTTTGGGGCCCCAGAGTGATTTCCACGATTGACGAACCCCGGGGTGCGTTTACTTGTCGGTCATAAACACCCGCTATTTTGGCCGATTCTTGCCAGTTTCGTGGACTATTACTCACTGTTTTAGTGTCCCGGAGTGATTTCCACGATTGATGAACCAAGGGGTGCATTTACGTGTCGGTCATCAACACCCGCAGTTTTGGCCAATTCTGACCCATTTCGTGGACTATTACTCACCGTTTTGGGGTCCCGGAGTGATTTCCACGATTGACGAACCCCGGGGTGCATTTACGTGTCGGTCATCAACACCCGCAGTTTTGGCCGATTCTGACCCGTTTCATGGACTATTACTCACTGTTTTGGGGTCCCAGAGTGATTTTCACGATCGACAAACCCCGAGGTGCGTTTACGTGTCGGTCATCAACACTCGCAGTTTTGACCGATTTTGTCCTGTTTCATGGACTATTACTAACTGTATTGGTGTCCCGGACTGATTTCCATGATTGACGAACCCCGAGGTGTGTTTAAGTGTCGGTCATCAACACCCGCAGTTTTGGCCGATTCTGACCCGTTTCATGGACTACTCACTGTTTTGGGGCCCAAGAGTGATTTCCACGATTGACGAACCCCGGGGTGCGTTTACTTGTCGGTCATAAACACTCCCAGTTTTGGCCGATTCTTGCCAGTTTCGTTTACTATTACTCACTGTTTTGGTGTCCCGGAGTGATTTCCACGATTGACGAACCCCGAGGTGCATTTACGTGTCAGTCATCAACACCCGCAGTTTTGGCCGATTCTGACCCATTTCGTGGACTATTACTCATTGTTTTGGGGTCCCGGAGTGATTTCCATGATTGACGAACCCAGGGGTGCGTTTACGTTTCGGTCATCAACAACCGCAGTTTTGGCTGATCCTGACCCATTTCATGGACAATTACTCACTATTTTGGGGTCCCGGGCTTATTTCCATGATTGACGAACCCCGGGGTGTGTTTACGTGTCGGTCATCAACACTTGCAGTTTTGGCCGATTCTAGCCCGTTTCATGGACAATTACTCACTGTTTTGGGGTCCCGGACTTATTTCCACGATTGACGAACCCCGGGGAGCGTTTACGTGCCGGTCATAAATACTCGCAGTTTTGGCCGATTTTGGCCAGTTTCGTGGACTATTACTGACGGTTTTGGGGTCCTAGTGTGATTTCCACGATTGACGAACCTTGGGGTGCATTTACATGTCGGTTATCAACACTCGCAGTTTTGACCGATTTTGGCCTGTTTCATGGACTATTACTGAGTATTTTGGTGTCCCGGAATGATTTCCATGATTGACGAACCCCGGGGTGCGTTTACGTGTCGATCATAAACACTCGCAGTTTTGGCCGATTCTGGCCAGTTTCGTGGACTATTACCACTGTTTTGGGGTCCCGGAGTGATTTCCACGATTGACGTATCCCGGGGTGTGCTTATGTGTCGGTCATCAAGACCCGCAGTTTTTGCCGATTCTGACCCGTTTCGTGGACTATTACACACTGTTTTGGGGTCCTGGAGTGATTTCCACGATTGACGAACCCCGAGTGCGTTTACGTGTCGGTCATCAACACTCGCAGTTTTGACCGATTCTGTCCTGTTTCATGGACTATTACTGACTGTGTTGGTGTCCCGGACTGATTTCCATGATTGACGAACCCCGAGGTGTGTTTAAGTGTCGGTCATAAACACTCGCTGTTCTGGCCCATTCTGGCCCGTTTCATGGACTATTACTCACTGTTTTGGGGCCCCAGAGTGATTTCCACGATTGACGAACCCCGGGGTGCGTTTACTTGTCGGTCATAAACACCCGCTATTTTGGCCGATTCTTGCCAGTTTCGTGGACTATTACTCACTGTTTTAGTGTCCCGGAGTGATTTCCACGATTGATGAACCAAGGGGTGCATTTACGTGTCGGTCATCAACACCCGCAGTTTTGGCCAATTCTGACCCATTTCGTGGACTATTACTCACCGTTTTGGGGTCCCGGAGTGATTTCCACGATTGACGAACCCCGGGGTGCATTTACGTGTCGGTCATCAACACCCGCAGTTTTGGCCGATTCTGACCCGTTTCATGGACTATTACTCACTGTTTTGGGGTCCCAGAGTGATTTTCACGATCGACAAACCCCGAGGTGCGTTTACGTGTCGGTCATCAACACTCGCAGTTTTGACCGATTTTGTCCTGTTTCATGGACTATTACTAACTGTATTGGTGTCCCGGACTGATTTCCATGATTGACGAACCCCGAGGTGTGTTTAAGTGTCGGTCATCAACACCCGCAGTTTTGGCCGATTCTGACCCGTTTCATGGACTACTCACTGTTTTGGGGCCCAAGAGTGATTTCCACGATTGACGAACCCCGGGGTGCGTTTACTTGTCTGTCATAAACACTCCCAGTTTTGGCCGATTCTTGCCAGTTTCGTTTACTATTACTCACTGTTTTGGTGTCCCGGAGTGATTTCCACGATTGACGAACCCCGAGGTGCATTTACGTGTCAGTCATCAACACCCGCAGTTTTGGCCGATTCTGACCCATTTCGTGGACTATTACTCATTGTTTTGGGGTCCCGGAGTGATTTCCATGATTGACGAACCCAGGGGTGCGTTTACGTTTCGGTCATCAACAACCGCAGTTTTGGCTGATCCTGACCCATTTCATGGACAATTACTCACTATTTTGGGGTCCCGGGCTTATTTCCATGATTGACGAACCCCGGGGTGTGTTTACGTGTCGGTCATCAACACTTGCAGTTTTGGCCGATTCTAGCCCGTTTCATGGACAATTACTCACTGTTTTGGGGTCCCGGACTTATTTCCACGATTGACGAACCCCAGGGAGCGTTTACGTGCCGGTCATAAATACTCGCAGTTTTGGCCGATTTTGGCCAGTTTCGTGGACTATTACTGACGGTTTTGGGGTCCTAGTGTGATTTCCACGATTGACGAACCTTGGGGTGCATTTACATGTCGGTTATCAACACTCGCAGTTTTGACCGATTTTGGCCTGTTTCATGGACTATTACTGAGTATTTTGGTGTCCCGGAATGATTTCCATGATTGACGAACCCCGGGGTGCGTTTACGTGTCGATCATAAACACTCGCGGTTTTGGCCGATTCTGGCCAGTTTCGTGGACTATTACCACTGTTTTGGGGTCCCGGAGTGATTTCCACGATTGACGTATCCCGGGGTGTGCTTATGTGTCGGTCATCAAGACCCGCAGTTTTTGCCGATTCTGACCCGTTTCGTGGACTATTACACACTGTTTTGGGGTCCTGGAGTGATTTCCACGATTGACGAACCCCGAGTGCGTTTACGTGTCGGTCATCAACACTCGCAGTTTTGACCGATTCTGTCCTGTTTCATGGACTATTACTGACTGTGTTGGTGTCCCGGACTGATTTCCATGATTGACGAACCCCGAGGTGTGTTTAAGTGTCGGTCATAAACACTCGCTGTTCTGGCCCATTCTGGCCCGTTTCATGGACTATTACTCACTGTTTTGGGGCCCCAGAGTGATTTCCACGATTGACGAACCCCGGGGTGCGTTTACTTGTCGGTCATAAACACCCGCTATTTTGGCCGATTCTTGCCAGTTTCGTGGACTATTACTCACTGTTTTAGTGTCCCGGAGTGATTTCCACGATTGATGAACCAAGGGGTGCATTTACGTGTCGGTCATCAACACCCGCAGTTTTGGCCAATTCTGACCCATTTCGTGGACTATTACTCACCGTTTTGGGGTCCCGGAGTGATTTCCACGATTGACGAACCCCGGGGTGCATTTACGTGTCGGTCATCAACACCCGCAGTTTTGGCCGATTCTGACCCGTTTCATGGACTATTACTCACTGTTTTGGGGTCCCAGAGTGATTTTCACGATCGACAAACCCCGAGGTGCGTTTACGTGTCGGTCATCAACACTCGCAGTTTTGACCGATTTTGTCCTGTTTCATGGACTATTACTAACTGTATTGGTGTCCCGGACTGATTTCCATGATTGACGAACCCCGAGGTGTGTTTAAGTGTCGGTCATCAACACCCGCAGTTTTGGCCGATTCTGACCCGTTTCATGGACTACTCACTGTTTTGGGGCCCAAGAGTGATTTCCACGATTGACGAACCCCGGGGTGCGTTTACTTGTCGGTCATAAACACTCCCAGTTTTGGCCGATTCTTGCCAGTTTCGTTTACTATTACTCACTGTTTTGGTGTCCCGGAGTGATTTCCACGATTGACGAACCCCGAGGTGCATTTACGTGTCGGTCATCAACACCCGCAGTTTTGGCCGATTCTGACCCATTTCGTGGACTATTACTCATTGTTTTGGGGTCCCGGAGTGATTTCCATGATTGACGAACCCAGGGGTGCGTTTACGTTTCGGTCATCAACAACCGCAGTTTTGGCTGATCCTGACCCATTTCATGGACAATTACTCACTATTTTGGGGTCCCGGGCTTATTTCCATGATTGACGAACCCCGGGGTGTGTTTACGTGTCGGTCATCAACACTTGCAGTTTTGGCCGATTCTAGCCCGTTTCATGGACAATTACTCACTGTTTTGGGGTCCCGGACTTATTTCCACGATTGACGAACCCCGGGGAGCGTTTACGTGCCGGTCATAAATACTCGCAGTTTTGGCCGATTTTGGCCAGTTTCGTGGACTATTACTGACGGTTTTGGGGTCCTAGTGTGATTTCCACGATTGACGAACCTTGGGGTGCATTTACATGTCGGTTATCAACACTCGCAGTTTTGACCGATTTTGGCCTGTTTCATGGACTATTACTGAGTATTTTGGTGTCCCGGAATGATTTCCATGATTGACGAACCCCGGGGTGCGTTTACGTGTCGATCATAAACACTCGCAGTTTTGGCCGATTCTGGCCAGTTTCGTGGACTATTACCACTGTTTTGGGGTCCCGGAGTGATTTCCACGATTGACGTATCCCGGGGTGTGCTTATGTGTCGGTCATCAAGACCCGCAGTTTTTGCCGATTCTGACCCGTTTCGTGGACTATTACACACTGTTTTGGGGTCCTGGAGTGATTTCCACGATTGACGAACCCCGAGTGCGTTTACGTGTCGGTCATCAACACTCGCAGTTTTGACCGATTCTGTCCTGTTTCATGGACTATTACTGACTGTGTTGGTGTCCCGGACTGATTTCCATGATTGACAAACCCCGAGGTGTGTTTAAGTGTCGGTCATAAACACTCGCTGTTCTGGCCCATTCTGGCCCGTTTCATGGACTATTACTCACTGTTTTGGGGCCCCAGAGTGATTTCCACGATTGACGAACCCCGGGGTGCGTTTACTTGTCGGTCATAAACACCCGCTATTTTGGCCGATTCTTGCCAGTTTCGTGGACTATTACTCACTGTTTTAGTGTCCCGGAGTGATTTCCACGATTGATGAACCAAGGGGTGCATTTACGTGTCGGTCATCAACACCCGCAGTTTTGGCCAATTCTGACCCATTTCGTGGACTATTACTCACCGTTTTGGGGTCCCGGAGTGATTTCCACGATTGACGAACCCCGGGGTGCATTTACGTGTCGGTCATCAACACCCGCAGTTTTGGCCGATTCTGACCCGTTTCATGGACTATTACTCACTGTTTTGGGGTCCCAGAGTGATTTTCACGATCGACAAACCCCGAGGTGCGTTTACGTGTCGGTCATCAACACTCGCAGTTTTGACCGATTTTGTCCTGTTTCATGGACTATTACTAACTGTATTGGTGTCCCGGACTGATTTCCATGATTGACGAACCCCGAGGTGTGTTTAAGTGTCGGTCATCAACACCCGCAGTTTTGGCCGATTCTGACCCGTTTCATGGACTACTCACTGTTTTGGGGCCCAAGAGTGATTTCCACGATTGACGAACCCCGGGGTGCGTTTACTTGTCGGTCATAAACACTCCCAGTTTTGGCCGATTCTTGCCAGTTTCGTTTACTATTACTCACTGTTTTGGTGTCCCGGAGTGATTTCCACGATTGACGAACCCCGAGGTGCATTTACGTGTCGGTCATCAACACCCGCAGTTTTGGCCGATTCTGACCCATTTCGTGGACTATTACTCATTGTTTTGGGGTCCCGGAGTGATTTCCATGATTGACGAACCCAGGGGTGCGTTTACGTTTCGGTCATCAACAACCGCAGTTTTGGCTGATCCTGACCCATTTCATGGACAATTACTCACTATTTTGGGGTCCCGGGCTTATTTCCATGATTGACGAACCCCGGGGTGTGTTTACGTGTCGGTCATCAACACTTGCAGTTTTGGCCGATTCTAGCCCGTTTCATGGACAATTACTCACTGTTTTGGGGTCCCGGACTTATTTCCACGATTGACGAACCCCAGGGAGCGTTTACGTGCCGGTCATAAATACTCGCAGTTTTGGCCGATTTTGGCCAGTTTCGTGGACTATTACTGACGGTTTTGGGGTCCTAGTGTGATTTCCACGATTGACGAACCTTGGGGTGCATTTACATGTCGGTTATCAACACTCGCAGTTTTGACCGATTTTGGCCTGTTTCATGGACTATTACTGAGTATTTTGGTGTCCCGGAATGATTTCCATGATTGACGAACCCCGGGGTGCGTTTACGTGTCGATCATAAACACTCGCAGTTTTGGCCGATTCTGGCCAGTTTCGTGGACTATTACCACTGTTTTGGGGTCCCGGAGTGATTTCCACGATTGACGTATCCCGGGGTGTGCTTATGTGTCGGTCATCAAGACCCGCAGTTTTTGCCGATTCTGACCCGTTTCGTGGACTATTACACACTGTTTTGGGGTCCTGGAGTGATTTCCACGATTGACGAACCCCGAGTGCGTTTACGTGTCGGTCATCAACACTCGCAGTTTTGACCGATTCTGTCCTGTTTCATGGACTATTACTGACTGTGTTGGTGTCCCGGACTGATTTCCATGATTGACGAACCCCGAGGTGTGTTTAAGTGTCGGTCATAAACACTCGCTGTTCTGGCCCATTCTGGCCCGTTTCATGGACTATTACTCACTGTTTTGGGGCCCCAGAGTGATTTCCACGATTGACGAACCCCGGGGTGCGTTTACTTGTCGGTCATAAACACCCGCTATTTTGGCCGATTCTTGCCAGTTTCGTGGACTATTACTCACTGTTTTAGTGTCCCGGAGTGATTTCCACGATTGATGAACCAAGGGGTGCATTTACGTGTCGGTCATCAACACCCGCAGTTTTGGCCAATTCTGACCCATTTCGTGGACTATTACTCACCGTTTTGGGGTCCCGGAGTGATTTCCACGATTGACGAACCCCGGGGTGCATTTACGTGTCGGTCATCAACACCCGCAGTTTTGGCCGATTCTGACCCGTTTCATGGACTATTACTCACTGTTTTGGGGTCCCAGAGTGATTTTCACGATCGACAAACCCCGAGGTGCGTTTACGTGTCGGTCATCAACACTCGCAGTTTTGACCGATTTTGTCCTGTTTCATGGACTATTACTAACTGTATTGGTGTCCCGGACTGATTTCCATGATTGACGAACCCCGAGGTGTGTTTAAGTGTCGGTCATCAACACCCGCAGTTTTGGCCGATTCTGACCCGTTTCATGGACTACTCACTGTTTTGGGGCCCAAGAGTGATTTCCACGATTGACGAACCCCGGGGTGCGTTTACTTGTCGGTCATAAACACTCCCAGTTTTGGCCGATTCTTGCCAGTTTCGTTTACTATTACTCACTGTTTTGGTGTCCCGGAGTGATTTCCACGATTGACGAACCCCGAGGTGCATTTACGTGTCGGTCATCAACACCCGCAGTTTTGGCCGATTCTGACCCATTTCGTGGACTATTACTCATTGTTTTGGGGTCCCGGAGTGATTTCCATGATTGACGAACCCAGGGGTGCGTTTACGTTTCGGTCATCAACAACCGCAGTTTTGGCTGATCCTGACCCATTTCATGGACAATTACTCACTATTTTGGGGTCCCGGGCTTATTTCCATGATTGACGAACCCCGGGGTGTGTTTACGTGTCGGTCATCAACACTTGCAGTTTTGGCCGATTCTAGCCCGTTTCATGGACAATTACTCACTGTTTTGGGGTCCCGGACTTATTTCCACGATTGACGAACCCCGGGGAGCGTTTACGTGCCGGTCATAAATACTCGCAGTTTTGGCCGATTTTGGCCAGTTTCGTGGACTATTACTGACGGTTTTGGGGTCCTAGTGTGATTTCCACGATTGACGAACCTTGGGGTGCATTTACATGTCGGTTATCAACACTCGCAGTTTTGACCGATTTTGGCCTGTTTCATGGACTATTACTGAGTATTTTGGTGTCCCGGAATGATTTCCATGATTGACGAACCCCGGGGTGCGTTTACGTGTCGATCATAAACACTCGCAGTTTTGGCCGATTCTGGCCAGTTTCGTGGACTATTACCACTGTTTTGGGGTCCCGGAGTGATTTCCACGATTGACGTATCCCGGGGTGTGCTTATGTGTCGGTCATCAAGACCCGCAGTTTTTGCCGATTCTGACCCGTTTCGTGGACTATTACACACTGTTTTGGGGTCCTGGAGTGATTTCCACGATTGACGAACCCCGAGTGCGTTTACGTGTCGGTCATCAACACTCGCAGTTTTGACCGATTCTGTCCTGTTTCATGGACTATTACTGACTGTGTTGGTGTCCCGGACTGATTTCCATGATTGACAAACCCCGAGGTGTGTTTAAGTGTCGGTCATAAACACTCGCTGTTCTGGCCCATTCTGGCCCGTTTCATGGACTATTACTCACTGTTTTGGGGCCCCAGAGTGATTTCCACGATTGACGAACCCCGGGGTGCGTTTACTTGTCGGTCATAAACACCCGCTATTTTGGCCGATTCTTGCCAGTTTCGTGGACTATTACTCACTGTTTTAGTGTCCCGGAGTGATTTCCACGATTGATGAACCAAGGGGTGCATTTACGTGTCGGTCATCAACACCCGCAGTTTTGGCCAATTCTGACCCATTTCGTGGACTATTACTCACCGTTTTGGGGTCCCGGAGTGATTTCCACGATTGACGAACCCCGGGGTGCATTTACGTGTCGGTCATCAACACCCGCAGTTTTGGCCGATTCTGACCCGTTTCATGGACTATTACTCACTGTTTTGGGGTCCCAGAGTGATTTTCACGATCGACAAACCCCGAGGTGCGTTTACGTGTCGGTCATCAACACTCGCAGTTTTGACCGATTTTGTCCTGTTTCATGGACTATTACTAACTGTATTGGTGTCCCGGACTGATTTCCATGATTGACGAACCCCGAGGTGTGTTTAAGTGTCGGTCATCAACACCCGCAGTTTTGGCCGATTCTGACCCGTTTCATGGACTACTCACTGTTTTGGGGCCCAAGAGTGATTTCCACGATTGACGAACCCCGGGGTGCGTTTACTTGTCGGTCATAAACACTCCCAGTTTTGGCCGATTCTTGCCAGTTTCGTTTACTATTACTCACTGTTTTGGTGTCCCGGAGTGATTTCCACGATTGACGAACCCCGAGGTGCATTTACGTGTCGGTCATCAACACCCGCAGTTTTGGCCGATTCTGACCCATTTCGTGGACTATTACTCATTGTTTTGGGGTCCCGGAGTGATTTCCATGATTGACGAACCCAGGGGTGCGTTTACGTTTCGGTCATCAACAACCGCAGTTTTGGCTGATCCTGACCCATTTCATGGACAATTACTCACTATTTTGGGGTCCCGGGCTTATTTCCATGATTGACGAACCCCGGGGTGTGTTTACGTGTCGGTCATCAACACTTGCAGTTTTGGCCGATTCTAGCCCGTTTCATGGACAATTACTCACTGTTTTGGGGTCCCGGACTTATTTCCACGATTGACGAACCCCAGGGAGCGTTTACGTGCCGGTCATAAATACTCGCAGTTTTGGCCGATTTTGGCCAGTTTCGTGGACTATTACTGACGGTTTTGGGGTCCTAGTGTGATTTCCACGATTGACGAACCTTGGGGTGCATTTACATGTCGGTTATCAACACTCGCAGTTTTGACCGATTTTGGCCTGTTTCATGGACTATTACTGAGTATTTTGGTGTCCCGGAATGATTTCCATGATTGACGAACCCCGGGGTGCGTTTACGTGTCGATCATAAACACTCGCAGTTTTGGCCGATTCTGGCCAGTTTCGTGGACTATTACCACTGTTTTGGGGTCCCGGAGTGATTTCCACGATTGACGTATCCCGGGGTGTGCTTATGTGTCGGTCATCAAGACCCGCAGTTTTTGCCGATTCTGACCCGTTTCGTGGACTATTACACACTGTTTTGGGGTCCTGGAGTGATTTCCACGATTGACGAACCCCGAGTGCGTTTACGTGTCGGTCATCAACACTCGCAGTTTTGACCGATTCTGTCCTGTTTCATGGACTATTACTGACTGTGTTGGTGTCCCGGACTGATTTCCATGATTGACGAACCCCGAGGTGTGTTTAAGTGTCGGTCATAAACACTCGCTGTTCTGGCCCATTCTGGCCCGTTTCATGGACTATTACTCACTGTTTTGGGGCCCCAGAGTGATTTCCACGATTGACGAACCCCGGGGTGCGTTTACTTGTCGGTCATAAACACCCGCTATTTTGGCCGATTCTTGCCAGTTTCGTGGACTATTACTCACTGTTTTAGTGTCCCGGAGTGATTTCCACGATTGATGAACCAAGGGGTGCATTTACGTGTCGGTCATCAACACCCGCAGTTTTGGCCAATTCTGACCCATTTCGTGGACTATTACTCACCGTTTTGGGGTCCCGGAGTGATTTCCACGATTGACGAACCCCGGGGTGCATTTACGTGTCGGTCATCAACACCCGCAGTTTTGGCCGATTCTGACCCGTTTCATGGACTATTACTCACTGTTTTGGGGTCCCAGAGTGATTTTCACGATCGACAAACCCCGAGGTGCGTTTACGTGTCGGTCATCAACACTCGCAGTTTTGACCGATTTTGTCCTGTTTCATGGACTATTACTAACTGTATTGGTGTCCCGGACTGATTTCCATGATTGACGAACCCCGAGGTGTGTTTAAGTGTCGGTCATCAACACCCGCAGTTTTGGCCGATTCTGACCCGTTTCATGGACTACTCACTGTTTTGGGGCCCAAGAGTGATTTCCACGATTGACGAACCCCGGGGTGCGTTTACTTGTCGGTCATAAACACTCCCAGTTTTGGCCGATTCTTGCCAGTTTCGTTTACTATTACTCACTGTTTTGGTGTCCCGGAGTGATTTCCACGATTGACGAACCCCGAGGTGCATTTACGTGTCGGTCATCAACACCCGCAGTTTTGGCCGATTCTGACCCATTTCGTGGACTATTACTCATTGTTTTGGGGTCCCGGAGTGATTTCCATGATTGACGAACCCAGGGGTGCGTTTACGTTTCGGTCATCAACAACCGCAGTTTTGGCTGATCCTGACCCATTTCATGGACAATTACTCACTATTTTGGGGTCCCGGGCTTATTTCCATGATTGACGAACCCCGGGGTGTGTTTACGTGTCGGTCATCAACACTTGCAGTTTTGGCCGATTCTAGCCCGTTTCATGGACAATTACTCACTGTTTTGGGGTTCCGGACTTATTTCCACGATTGACGAACCCCGGGGAGCGTTTACGTGCCGGTCATAAATACTCGCAGTTTTGGCCGATTTTGGCCAGTTTCGTGGACTATTACTGACGGTTTTGGGGTCCTAGTGTGATTTCCACGATTGACGAACCTTGGGGTGCATTTACATGTCGGTTATCAACACTCGCAGTTTTGACCGATTTTGGGCTGTTTCATGGACTATTACTGAGTATTTTGGTGTCCCGGAATGATTTCCATGATTGACGAACCCCGGGGTGCGTTTACGTGTCGATCATAAACACTCGCAGTTTAGGCCGATTCTGGCCAGTTTCGTGGACTATTACCACTGTTTTGGGGTCCCGGAGTGATTTCCACGATTGATGTATCCCGGGGTGTGCTTATGTGTCGGTCATCAAGACCCGCAGTTTTTGCCGATTCTGACCCGTTTCGTGGACTATTACACACTGTTTTGGGGTCCTGGAGTGATTTCCACGATTGACGAACCCCGAGTGCGTTTACGTGTCGGTCATCAACACTCGCAGTTTTGACCGATTCTGTCCTGTTTCATGGACTATTACTGACTGTGTTGGTGTCCCGGACTGATTTCCATGATTGACGAACCCCGAGGTGTGTTTAAGTGTCGGTCATAAACACTCGCTGTTCTGGCCCATTCTGGCCCGTTTCATGGACTATTACTCACTGTTTTGGGGCCCCAGAGTGATTTCCACGATTGACGAACCCCGGGGTGCGTTTACTTGTCGGTCATAAACACCCGCTATTTTGGCCGATTCTTGCCAGTTTCGTGGACTATTACTCACTGTTTTAGTGTCCCGGAGTGATTTCCACGATTGATGAACCAAGGGGTGCATTTACGTGTCGGTCATCAACACCCGCAGTTTTGGCCAATTCTGACCCATTTCGTGGACTATTACTCACCGTTTTGGGGTCCCGGAGTGATTTCCACGATTGACGAACCCCGGGGTGCATTTACGTGTCGGTCATCAACACCCGCAGTTTTGGCCGATTCTGACCCGTTTCATGGACTATTACTCACTGTTTTGGGGTCCCAGAGTGATTTTCACGATCGACAAACCCCGAGGTGCGTTTACGTGTCGGTCATCAACACTCGCAGTTTTGACCGATTTTGTCCTGTTTCATGGACTATTACTAACTGTATTGGTGTCCCGGACTGATTTCCATGATTGACGAACCCCGAGGTGTGTTTAAGTGTCGGTCATCAACACCCGCAGTTTTGGCCGATTCTGACCCGTTTCATGGACTACTCACTGTTTTGGGGCCCAAGAGTGATTTCCACGATTGACGAACCCCGGGGTGCGTTTACTTGTCGGTCATAAACACTCCCAGTTTTGGCCGATTCTTGCCAGTTTCGTTTACTATTACTCACTGTTTTGGTGTCCCGGAGTGATTTCCACGATTGACGAACCCCGAGGTGCATTTACGTGTCGGTCATCAACACCCGCAGTTTTGGCCGATTCTGACCCATTTCGTGGACTATTACTCATTGTTTTGGGGTCCCGGAGTGATTTCCATGATTGACGAACCCAGGGGTGCGTTTACGTTTCGGTCATCAACAACCGCAGTTTTGGCTGATCCTGACCCATTTCATGGACAATTACTCACTATTTTGGGGTCCCGGGCTTATTTCCATGATTGACGAACCCCGGGGTGTGTTTACGTGTCGGTCATCAACACTTGCAGTTTTGGCCGATTCTAGCCCGTTTCATGGACAATTACTCACTGTTTTGGGGTCCCGGACTTATTTCCACGATTGACGAACCCCGGGGAGCGTTTACGTGCCGGTCATAAATACTCGCAGTTTTGGCCGATTTTGGCCAGTTTCGTGGACTATTACTGACGGTTTTGGGGTCCTAGTGTGATTTCCACGATTGACGAACCTTGGGGTGCATTTACATGTCGGTTATCAACACTCGCAGTTTTGACCGATTTTGGCCTGTTTCATGGACTATTACTGAGTATTTTGGTGTCCCGGAATGATTTCCATGATTGACGAACCCCGGGGTGCGTTTACGTGTCGATCATAAACACTCGCAGTTTTGGCCGATTCTGGCCAGTTTCGTGGACTATTACCACTGTTTTGGGGTCCCGGAGTGATTTCCACGATTGACGTATCCCGGGGTGTGCTTATGTGTCGGTCATCAAGACCCGCAGTTTTTGCCGATTCTGACCCGTTTCGTGGACTATTACACACTGTTTTGGGGTCCTGGAGTGATTTCCACGATTGACGAACCCCGAGTGCGTTTACGTGTCGGTCATCAACACTCGCAGTTTTGACCGATTCTGTCCTGTTTCATGGACTATTACTGACTGTGTTGGTGTCCCGGACTGATTTCCATGATTGACGAACCCCGAGGTGTGTTTAAGTGTCGGTCATAAACACTCGCTGTTCTGGCCCATTCTGGCCCGTTTCATGGACTATTACTCACTGTTTTGGGGCCCCAGAGTGATTTCCACGATTGACGAACCCCGGGGTGCGTTTACTTGTCGGTCATAAACACCCGCTATTTTGGCCGATTCTTGCCAGTTTCGTGGACTATTACTCACTGTTTTAGTGTCCCGGAGTGATTTCCACGATTGATGAACCAAGGGGTGCATTTACGTGTCGGTCATCAACACCCGCAGTTTTGGCCAATTCTGACCCATTTCGTGGACTATTACTCACCGTTTTGGGGTCCCGGAGTGATTTCCACGATTGACGAACCCCGGGGTGCATTTACGTGTCGGTCATCAACACCCGCAGTTTTGGCCGATTCTGACCCGTTTCATGGACTACTACTCACTGTTTTGGGGTCCCAGAGTGATTTTCACGATCGACAAACCCCGAGGTGCGTTTACGTGTCGGTCATCAACACTCGCAGTTTTGACCGATTTTGTCCTGTTTCATGGACTATTACTAACTGTATTGGTGTCCCGGACTGATTTCCATGATTGACGAACCCCGAGGTGTGTTTAAGTGTCGGTCATCAACACCCGCAGTTTTGGCCGATTCTGACCCGTTTCATGGACTACTCACTGTTTTGGGGCCCAAGAGTGATTTCCACGATTGACGAACCCCGGGGTGCGTTTACTTGTCGGTCATAAACACTCCCAGTTTTGGCCGATTCTTGCCAGTTTCGTTTACTATTACTCACTGTTTTGGGGTCCCGGACTTATTTCCACGATTGACGAACCCCGGGGAGCGTTTACGTGCCGGTCATAAATACTCGCAGTTTTGGCCGATTTTGGCCAGTTTCGTGGACTATTACTGACGGTTTTGGGGTCCTAGTGTGATTTCCACGATTGACGAACCTTGGGGTGCATTTACATGTCGGTTATCAACACTCGCAGTTTTGACCGATTTTGGCCTGTTTCATGGACTATTACTGAGTATTTTGGTGTCCCGGAATGATTTCCATGATTGACGAACCCCGGGGTGCGTTTACGTGTCGATCATAAACACTCGCAGTTTAGGCCGATTCTGGCCAGTTTCGTGGACTATTACCACTGTTTTGGGGTCCCGGAGTGATTTCCACGATTGACGTATCCCGGGGTGTGCTTATGTGTCGGTCATCAAGACCCGCAGTTTTTGCCGATTCTGACCCGTTTCGTGGACTATTACACACTGTTTTGGGGTCCTGGAGTGATTTCCACGATTGACGAACCCCGAGTGCGTTTACGTGTCGGTCATCAACACTCGCAGTTTTGACCGATTCTGTCCTGTTTCATGGACTATTACTGACTGTGTTGGTGTCCCGGACTGATTTCCATGATTGACGAACCCCGAGGTGTGTTTAAGTGTCGGTCATCAACACCCGCAGTTTTGGCCGATTCTGACCCGTTTCATGGACTACTCACTGTTTTGGGGCCCAAGAGTGATTTCCACGATTGACGAACCCCGGGGTGCGTTTACTTGTCGGTCATAAACACTCCCAGTTTTGGCCGATTCTTGCCAGTTTCGTTTACTATTACTCACTGTTTTGGTGTCCCGGAGTGATTTCCACGATTGACGAACCCCGAGGTGCATTTACGTGTCGGTCATCAACACCCGCAGTTTTGGCCGATTCTGACCCATTTCGTGGACTATTACTCATTGTTTTGGGGTCCCGGAGTGATTTCCATGATTGACGAACCCAGGGGTGCGTTTACGTTTCGGTCATCAACAACCGCAGTTTTGGCTGATCCTGACCCATTTCATGGACAATTACTCACTATTTTGGGGTCCCGGGCTTATTTCCATGATTGACGAACCCCGGGGTGTGTTTACGTGTCGGTCATCAACACTTGCAGTTTTGGCCGATTCTAGCCCGTTTCATGGACAATTACTCACTGTTTTGGGGTCCCGGACTTATTTCCACGATTGACGAACCCCGGGGAGCGTTTACGTGCCGGTCATAAATACTCGCAGTTTTGGCCGATTTTGGCCAGTTTCGTGGACTATTACTGACGGTTTTGGGGTCCTAGTGTGATTTCCACGATTGACGAACCTTGGGGTGCATTTACATGTCGGTTATCAACACTCGCAGTTTTGACCGATTTTGGCCTGTTTCATGGACTATTACTGAGTATTTTGGTGTCCCGGAATGATTTCCATGATTGACGAACCCCGGGGTGCGTTTACGTGTCGATCATAAACACTCGCAGTTTTGGCCGATTCTGGCCAGTTTCGTGGACTATTACCACTGTTTTGGGGTCCCGGAGTGATTTCCACGATTGACGTATCCCGGGGTGTGCTTATGTGTCGGTCATCAAGACCCGCAGTTTTTGCCGATTCTGACCCGTTTCGTGGACTATTACACACTGTTTTGGGGTCCTGGAGTGATTTCCACGATTGACGAACCCCGAGTGCGTTTACGTGTCGGTCATCAACACTCGCAGTTTTGACCGATTCTGTCCTGTTTCATGGACTATTACTGACTGTGTTGGTGTCCCGGACTGATTTCCATGATTGACGAACCCCGAGGTGTGTTTAAGTGTCGGTCATAAACACTCGCTGTTCTGGCCCATTCTGGCCCGTTTCATGGACTATTACTCACTGTTTTGGGGCCCCAGAGTGATTTCCACGATTGACGAACCCCGGGGTGCGTTTACTTGTCGGTCATAAACACCCGCTATTTTGGCCGATTCTTGCCAGTTTCGTGGACTATTACTCACTGTTTTAGTGTCCCGGAGTGATTTCCACGATTGATGAACCAAGGGGTGCATTTACGTGTCGGTCATCAACACCCGCAGTTTTGGCCAATTCTGACCCATTTCGTGGACTATTACTCACCGTTTTGGGGTCCCGGAGTGATTTCCACGATTGACGAACCCCGGGGTGCATTTACGTGTCGGTCATCAACACCCGCAGTTTTGGCCGATTCTGACCCGTTTCATGGACTACTACTCACTGTTTTGGGGTCCCAGAGTGATTTTCACGATCGACAAACCCCGAGGTGCGTTTACGTGTCGGTCATCAACACTCGCAGTTTTGACCGATTTTGTCCTGTTTCATGGACTATTACTAACTGTATTGGTGTCCCGGACTGATTTCCATGATTGACGAACCCCGAGGTGTGTTTAAGTGTCGGTCATCAACACCCGCAGTTTTGGCCGATTCTAACCCGTTTCATGGACTACTCACTGTTTTGGGGCCCAAGAGTGATTTCCACGATTGACGAACCCCGGGGTGCGTTTACTTGTCGGTCATAAACACTCCCAGTTTTGGCCGATTCTTGCCAGTTTCGTTTACTATTACTCACTGTTTTGGGGTCCCGGACTTATTTCCACGATTGACGAACCCCGGGGAGCGTTTACGTGCCGGTCATAAATACTCGCAGTTTTGGCCGATTTTGGCCAGTTTCGTGGACTATTACTGACGGTTTTGGGGTCCTAGTGTGATTTCCACGATTGACGAACCTTGGGGTGCATTTACATGTCGGTTATCAACACTCGCAGTTTTGACCGATTTTGGCCTGTTTCATGGACTATTACTGAGTATTTTGGTGTCCCGGAATGATTTCCATGATTGACGAACCCCGGGGTGCGTTTACGTGTCGATCATAAACACTCGCAGTTTAGGCCGATTCTGGCCAGTTTCGTGGACTATTACCACTGTTTTGGGGTCCCGGAGTGATTTCCACGATTGACGTATCCCGGGGTGTGCTTATGTGTCGGTCATCAAGACCCGCAGTTTTTGCCGATTCTGACCCGTTTCGTGGACTATTACACACTGTTTTGGGGTCCTGGAGTGATTTCCACGATTGACGAACCCCGAGTGCGTTTACGTGTCGGTCATCAACACTCGCAGTTTTGACCGATTCTGTCCTGTTTCATGGACTATTACTGACTGTGTTGGTGTCCCGGACTGATTTCCATGATTGACGAACCCCGAGGTGTGTTTAAGTGTCGGTCATCAACACCCGCAGTTTTGGCCGATTCTGACCCGTTTCATGGACTACTCACTGTTTTGGGGCCCAAGAGTGATTTCCACGATTGACGAACCCCGGGGTGCGTTTACTTGTCGGTCATAAACACTCCCAGTTTTGGCCGATTCTTGCCAGTTTCGTTTACTATTACTCACTGTTTTGGTGTCCCGGAGTGATTTCCACGATTGACGAACCCCGAGGTGCATTTACGTGTCGGTCATCAACACCCGCAGTTTTGGCCGATTCTGACCCATTTCGTGGACTATTACTCATTGTTTTGGGGTCCCGGAGTGATTTCCATGATTGACGAACCCAGGGGTGCGTTTACGTTTCGGTCATCAACAACCGCAGTTTTGGCTGATCCTGACCCATTTCATGGACAATTACTCACTATTTTGGGGTCCCGGGCTTATTTCCATGATTGACGAACCCCGGGGTGTGTTTACGTGTCGGTCATCAACACTTGCAGTTTTGGCCGATTCTAGCCCGTTTCATGGACAATTACTCACTGTTTTGGGGTCCCGGACTTATTTCCACGATTGACGAACCCCGGGGAGCGTTTACGTGCCGGTCATAAATACTCGCAGTTTTGGCCGATTTTGGCCAGTTTCGTGGACTATTACTGACGGTTTTGGGGTCCTAGTGTGATTTCCACGATTGACGAACCTTGGGGTGCATTTACATGTCGGTTATCAACACTCGCAGTTTTGACCGATTTTGGCCTGTTTCATGGACTATTACTGAGTATTTTGGTGTCCCGGAATGATTTCCATGATTGACGAACCCCGGGGTGCGTTTACGTGTCGATCATAAACACTCGCAGTTTTGGCCGATTCTGGCCAGTTTCGTGGACTATTACCACTGTTTTGGGGTCCCGGAGTGATTTCCACGATTGACGTATCCCGGGGTGTGCTTATGTGTCGGTCATCAAGACCCGCAGTTTTTGCCGATTCTGACCCGTTTCGTGGACTATTACACACTGTTTTGGGGTCCTGGAGTGATTTCCACGATTGACGAACCCCGAGTGCGTTTACGTGTCGGTCATCAACACTCGCAGTTTTGACCGATTCTGTCCTGTTTCATGGACTATTACTGACTGTGTTGGTGTCCCGGACTGATTTCCATGATTGACGAACCCCGAGGTGTGTTTAAGTGTCGGTCATAAACACTCGCTGTTCTGGCCCATTCTGGCCCGTTTCATGGACTATTACTCACTGTTTTGGGGCCCGAGAGTGATTTCCACGATTGACGAACCCCGGGGTGCGTTTACTTGTCGGTCATAAACACCCGCTATTTTGGCCGATTCTTGCCAGTTTCGTGGACTATTACTCACTGTTTTAGTGTCCCGGAGTGATTTCCACGATTGATGAACCAAGGGGTGCATTTACGTGTCGGTCATCAACACCCGCAGTTTTGGCCAATTCTGACCCATTTCGTGGACTATTACTCACCGTTTTGGGGTCCCGGAGTGATTTCCACGATTGACGAACCCCGGGGTGCATTTACGTGTCGGTCATCAACACCCGCAGTTTTGGCCGATTCTGACCCGTTTCATGGACTATTACTCACTGTTTTGGGGTCCCAGAGTGATTTTCACGATCGACAAACCCCGAGGTGCGTTTACGTGTCGGTCATCAACACTCGCAGTTTTGACCGATTTTGTCCTGTTTCATGGACTATTACTAACTGTATTGGTGTCCCGGACTGATTTCCATGATTGACGAACCCCGAGGTGTGTTTAAGTGTCGGTCATCAACACCCGCAGTTTTGGCCGATTCTGACCCGTTTCATGGACTACTCACTGTTTTGGGGTCCTAGAGTGATTTCCACGATTGACGAACCCCGAGCTGCGTTTACGTGTCTGTCATCAACACTCGCAGTTTTAGCCGATTCTGGCCCGTATCGTGGACTATTACTCACTGTTTTGTGTTCCTAGAGTGATTTCCACGATTGATGAACCCTGGGGTGCGTTTACGTGTCGGTCATCAACACCCGCAGTTTTAGCCGATTCTGGCCCGTATCGTGGACTATTACTCACTGTTTTGGGTTCCTAGAGTGATTTCCACGATTGACGAACCCCGGGGTGCGTTTACGTGTCGGTCATCAAGACCCGCAGTTTTGGCCGATTCCGACCCGTTTCATGGACTATTACTCACTGTTTTGGGGTCCCGGAGTGATTTCCATGATTGATGAACCCCGGGGTGCGTTTACGTGTCGGTCATCAACACCCGTAGTTTTGGCCGATTCTGGCCTGTTTCATGGACTATTACTGACTGTTTTGGTGTCCCGGACTAATTTCCACGATTGATGAACCCTGGGGTGCGTTTACGTGTCGGTCATCAACACCCGCAGTTTTAGCCGATTCTGGCCCGTATCGTGGAGTATTACTCACTTTTTTGGGTCCTGGAGTGATTTCCACGATTGATGAACCCCGGGGTGCGTTTACATGTCGGTCATCAACACCCGCAGTTTTGGCCGATTTTGGCCCGTTCGTGGACTATTACGCACCGTTTTGGGGCCCCGGACTGATTTCCACGATTGATGAACCCCGGGGTGCGTTTACATGTCGGTCATCAACACCCGCAGTTTTGGCCGATTCCGGCCCGTATCGTGAACTATTACTCACTGTTTTGGGGTCCTAGAGTGATTTCCACGATTGACGAACCCCGAGCTGCGTTTACGTGTCGGTCATCAACACCCGCAGTTTTGGCCGATTTTGGCCCGTTCGTGGACTATTACGCACCGTTTTGGGGCCCCGGACTGATTTCCACGATTGATGAACCCCGGGGTGCGTTTACATGTCGGTCATCAACACCCGCAGTTTTGGCCGATTCCGGCCCGTATCGTGAACTATTACTCATTGTTTTGGGGTCCTAGAGTGATTTCCACGATTGACGAACCCCGAGCTGCGTTTACGTGTCTGTCATCAACACTCGCAGTTTTAGCCGATTCTGGCCCGTATCGTGGACTATTACTCACTGTTTTGTGTTCCTAGAGTGATTTCCACGATTGATGAACCCTGGGGTGCGTTTACGTGTCGGTCATCAACACCCGCAGTTTTAGCCGATTCTGGCCCGTATCGTGGACTATTACTCACTGTTTTGGGTTCCTAGAGTGATTTCCACGATTGACGAACCCCGGGGTGCGTTTACGTGTCGGTCATCAAGACCCGCAGTTTTGGTCGATTCCGGCCCGTTTCATGGACTATTACTCACTGTTTTGGGGTCCCGGAGTGATTTCCATGATTGATGAACCCCGGGGTGCGTTTACGTGTCGGTCATCAACACCCGCAGTTTTGGCCGATTCTGGCCTGTTTCATGGACTATTACTGACTGTTTTGGTGTCCCGGACTAATTTCCACGATTGATGAACCCTGGGGTGCGTTTACGTGTCGGTCATCAACACCCGCAGTTGTAGCCGATTCTGGCCCGTATCGTGGAGTATTACTCACTTTTTTGGGTCCTGGAGTGATTTCCACGATTGATGAACCCCGGGGTGCGTTTACATGTCGGTCATCAACACCCGCAGTTTTGGCCGATTTTGGCCCGTTCGTGGACTATTACGCACCGTTTTGGGGCCCCGGACTGATTTCCACGATTGATGAACCCCGGGGTGCGTTTACATGTCGGTCATCAACACCCGCAGTTTTGGCCGATTCCGGCCCGTATCGTGAACTATTACTCACTGTTTTGGGGTCCTAGAGTGATTTCCACGATTGACGAACCCCGAGCTGCGTTTACGTGTCGGTCATCAACACCCGCAGTTTTGGCCGATTTTGGCCCGTTCGTGGACTATTACGCACCGTTTTGGGGCCCCGGACTGATTTCCACGATTGATGAACCCCGGGGTGCGTTTACATGTCGGTCATCAACACCCGCAGTTTTGGCCGATTCCGGCCCGTATCGTGAACTATTACTCATTGTTTTGGGGTCCTAGAGTGATTTCCACGATTGACGAACCCCGAGCTGCGTTTACGTGTCGGTCATCAACACTCGCAGTTTTAGCCGATTCTGGCCCGTATCGTGGACTATTACTCACTGTTTTGTGTTCCTAGAGTGATTTCCACGATTGATGAACCCTGGGGTGCGTTTACGTGTCGGTCATCAACACCCGCAGTTCTAGCCGATTCTGGCCCGTATCGTGGACTATTACTCACTGTTTTGGGTTCCTAGAGTGATTTCCACGATTGACGAACCCCGGGGTGCGTTTACGTGTCGGTCATCAAGACCCGTAGTTTTGGCCGATTCCGGCCCGTTTCATGGACTATTACTCACTGTTTTGGGGTCCCGGAGTGATTTCCATGATTGATGAACCCCGGGGTGCGTTTACGTGTCGGTCATCAACACCCGCAGTTTTGGCCGATTCTGGCCTGTTTCATGGACTATTACTGACTGTTTTGGTGTGCCGGACTAATTTCCACGATTGATGAACCCTGGGGTGCATTTACATGTCGGTTATCAACACTCGCAGTTTTGACCGATTTTGGCCTGTTTCATGGACTATTACTGAGTATTTTGGTGTCCCGGAATGATTTCCATGATTGACGAACCCCGGGGTGCGTTTACGTGTCGATCATAAACACTCGCAGTTTAGGCCGATTCTGGCCAGTTTCGTGGACTATTACCACTGTTTTGGGGTCCCGGAGTGATTTCCACGATTGACGTATCCCGGGGTGTGCTTATGTGTCGGTCATCAAGACCCGCAGTTTTTGCCGATTCTGACCCGTTTCGTGGACTATTACACACTGTTTTGGGGTCCTGGAGTGATTTCCACGATTGACGAACCCCGAGTGCGTTTACGTGTCGGTCATCAACACTCGCAGTTTTGGCCGATTCTGGCCTGTTTCATGGACTATTACTGACTGTGTTGGTGTCCCGGACTGATTTCCATGATTGACGAACCCCGAGGTGTGTTTAAGTGTCGGTCATCAACACCCGCAGTTTTGGCCGATTCTGACCCGTTTCATGGACTACTCACTGTTTTGGGGCCCAAGAGTGATTTCCACGATTGACGAACCCCGGGGTGCGTTTACTTGTCGGTCATAAACACTCCCAGTTTTGGCCGATTCTTGCCAGTTTCGTTTACTATTACTCACTGTTTTGGTGTCCCGGAGTGATTTCCACGATTGACGAACCCCGAGGTGCATTTACGTGTCGGTCATCAACACCCGCAGTTTTGGCCGATTCTGACCCATTTCGTGGACTATTACTCATTGTTTTGGGGTCCCGGAGTGATTTCCATGATTGACGAACCCAGGGGTGCGTTTACGTTTCGGTCATCAACAACCGCAGTTTTGGCTGATCCTGACCCATTTCATGGACAATTACTCACTATTTTGGGGTCCCGGGCTTATTTCCATGATTGACGAACCCCGGGGTGTGTTTACGTGTCGGTCATCAACACTTGCAGTTTTGGCCGATTCTAGCCCGTTTCATGGACAATTACTCACTGTTTTGGGGTCCCGGACTTATTTCCACGATTGACGAACCCCGGGGAGCGTTTACGTGCCGGTCATAAATACTCGCAGTTTTGGCCGATTTTGGCCAGTTTCGTGGACTATTACTGACGGTTTTGGGGTCCTAGTGTGATTTCCACGATTGACGAACCTTGGGGTGCATTTACATGTCGGTTATCAACACTCGCAGTTTTGACCGATTTTGGCCTGTTTCATGGACTATTACTGAGTATTTTGGTGTCCCGGAATGATTTCCATGATTGACGAACCCCGGGGTGCGTTTACGTGTCGATCATAAACACTCGCAGTTTTGGCCGATTCTGGCCAGTTTCGTGGACTATTACCACTGTTTTGGGGTCCCGGAGTGATTTCCACGATTGACGTATCCCGGGGTGTGCTTATGTGTCGGTCATCAAGACCCGCAGTTTTTGCCGATTCTGACCCGTTTCGTGGACTATTACACACTGTTTTGGGGTCCTGGAGTGATTTCCACGATTGACGAACCCCGAGTGCGTTTACGTGTCGGTCATCAACACTCGCAGTTTTGACCGATTCTGTCCTGTTTCATGGACTATTACTGACTGTGTTGGTGTCCCGGACTGATTTCCATGATTGACGAACCCCGAGGTGTGTTTAAGTGTCGGTCATCAACACCCGCAGTTTTGGCCGATTCTGACCCGTTTCATGGACTACTCACTGTTTTGGGGCCCAAGAGTGATTTCCACGATTGACGAACCCCGGGGTGCGTTTACTTGTCGGTCATAAACACTCCCAGTTTTGGCCGATTCTTGCCAGTTTCGTTTACTATTACTCACTGTTTTGGTGTCCCGGAGTGATTTCCACGATTGACGAACCCCGAGGTGCATTTACGTGTCGGTCATCAACACCCGCAGTTTTGGCCGATTCTGACCCATTTCGTGGACTATTACTCATTGTTTTGGGGTCCCGGAGTGATTTCCATGATTGACGAACCCAGGGGTGCGTTTACGTTTCGGTCATCAACAACCGCAGTTTTGGCTGATCCTGACCCATTTCATGGACAATTACTCACTATTTTGGGGTCCCGGGCTTATTTCCATGATTGACGAACCCCGGGGTGTGTTTACGTGTCGGTCATCAACACTTGCAGTTTTGGCCGATTCTAGCCCGTTTCATGGACAATTACTCACTGTTTTGGGGTCCCGGACTTATTTCCACGATTGACGAACCCCGGGGAGCGTTTACGTGCCGGTCATAAATACTCGCAGTTTTGGCCGATTTTGGCCAGTTTCGTGGACTATTACTGACGGTTTTGGGGTCCTAGTGTGATTTCCACGATTGACGAACCTTGGGGTGCATTTACATGTCGGTTATCAACACTCGCAGTTTTGACCGATTTTGGCCTGTTTCATGGACTATTACTGAGTATTTTGGTGTCCCGGAATGATTTCCATGATTGACGAACCCCGGGGTGCGTTTACGTGTCGATCATAAACACTCGCAGTTTTGGCCGATTCTGGCCAGTTTCGTGGACTATTACCACTGTTTTGGGGTCCCGGAGTGATTTCCACGATTGACGTATCCCGGGGTGTGCTTATGTGTCGGTCATCAAGACCCGCAGTTTTTGCCGATTCTGACCCGTTTCGTGGACTATTACACACTGTTTTGGGGTCCTGGAGTGATTTCCACGATTGACGAACCCCGAGTGCGTTTACGTGTCGGTCATCAACACTCGCAGTTTTGACCGATTCTGTCCTGTTTCATGGACTATTACTGACTGTGTTGGTGTCCCGGACTGATTTCCATGATTGACGAACCCCGAGGTGTGTTTAAGTGTCGGTCATAAACACTCGCTGTTCTGGCCCATTCTGGCCCGTTTCATGGACTATTACTCACTGTTTTGGGGCCCGAGAGTGATTTCCACGATTGACGAACCCCGGGGTGCGTTTACTTGTCGGTCATAAACACCCGCTATTTTGGCCGATTCTTGCCAGTTTCGTGGACTATTACTCACTGTTTTAGTGTCCCGGAGTGATTTCCACGATTGATGAACCAAGGGGTGCATTTACGTGTCGGTCATCAACACCCGCAGTTTTGGCCAATTCTGACCCATTTCGTGGACTATTACTCACCGTTTTGGGGTCCCGGAGTGATTTCCACGATTGACGAACCCCGGGGTGCATTTACGTGTCGGTCATCAACACCCGCAGTTTTGGCCGATTCTGACCCGTTTCATGGACTATTACTCACTGTTTTGGGGTCCCAGAGTGATTTTCACGATCGACAAACCCCGAGGTGCGTTTACGTGTCGGTCATCAACACTCGCAGTTTTGACCGATTTTGTCCTGTTTCATGGACTATTACTAACTGTATTGGTGTCCCGGACTGATTTCCATGATTGACGAACCCCGAGGTGTGTTTAAGTGTCGGTCATCAACACCCGCAGTTTTGGCCGATTCTGACCCGTTTCATGGACTACTCACTGTTTTGGGGTCCTAGAGTGATTTCCACGATTGACGAACCCCGAGCTGCGTTTACGTGTCTGTCATCAACACTCGCAGTTTTAGCCGATTCTGGCCCGTATCGTGGACTATTACTCACTGTTTTGTGTTCCTAGAGTGATTTCCACGATTGATGAACCCTGGGGTGCGTTTACGTGTCGGTCATCAACACCCGCAGTTTTAGCCGATTCTGGCCCGTATCGTGGACTATTACTCACTGTTTTGGGTTCCTAGAGTGATTTCCACGATTGACGAACCCCGGGGTGCGTTTACGTGTCGGTCATCAAGACCCGCAGTTTTGGCCGATTCCGACCCGTTTCATGGACTATTACTCACTGTTTTGGGGTCCCGGAGTGATTTCCATGATTGATGAACCCCGGGGTGCGTTTACGTGTCGGTCATCAACACCCGCAGTTTTGGCCGATTCTGGCCTGTTTCATGGACTATTACTGACTGTTTTGGTGTCCCGGACTAATTTCCACGATTGATGAACCCTGGGGTGCGTTTACGTGTCGGTCATCAACACCCGCAGTTTTAGCCGATTCTGGCCCGTATCGTGGAGTATTACTCACTTTTTTGGGTCCTGGAGTGATTTCCACGATTGATGAACCCCGGGGTGCGTTTACATGTCGGTCATCAACACCCGCAGTTTTGGCCGATTTTGGCCCGTTCGTGGACTATTACGCACCGTTTTGGGGCCCCGGACTGATTTCCACGATTGATGAACCCCGGGGTGCGTTTACATGTCGGTCATCAACACCCGCAGTTTTGGCCGATTCCGGCCCGTATCGTGAACTATTACTCACTGTTTTGGGGTCCTAGAGTGATTTCCACGATTGACGAACCCCGAGCTGCGTTTACGTGTCGGTCATCAACACCCGCAGTTTTGGCCGATTTTGGCCCGTTCGTGGACTATTACGCACCGTTTTGGGGCCCCGGACTGATTTCCACGATTGATGAACCCCGGGGTGCGTTTACATGTCGGTCATCAACACCCGCAGTTTTGGCCGATTCCGGCCCGTATCGTGAACTATTACTCATTGTTTTGGGGTCCTAGAGTGATTTCCACGATTGACGAACCCCGAGCTGCGTTTACGTGTCTGTCATCAACACTCGCAGTTTTAGCCGATTCTGGCCCGTATCGTGGACTATTACTCACTGTTTTGTGTTCCTAGAGTGATTTCCACGATTGATGAACCCTGGGGTGCGTTTACGTGTCGGTCATCAACACCCGCAGTTTTAGCCGATTCTGGCCCGTATCGTGGACTATTACTCACTGTTTTGGGTTCCTAGAGTGATTTCCACGATTGACGAACCCCGGGGTGCGTTTACGTGTCGGTCATCAAGACCCGCAGTTTTGGTCGATTCCGGCCCGTTTCATGGACTATTACTCACTGTTTTGGGGT
This sequence comes from Aegilops umbellulata, assembly GCA_032464435.1. Lineage (NCBI taxonomy): Eukaryota > Viridiplantae > Streptophyta > Magnoliopsida > Poales > Poaceae > Aegilops > Aegilops umbellulata. The sequence continues at coordinate 39,527 of CP136057.1, read as the reverse complement.
CCCGGAGTGATTTCCATGATTGATGAACCCCGGGGTGCGTTTACGTGTCGGTCATCAACACCCGCAGTTTTGGCCGATTCTGGCCTGTTTCATGGACTATTACTGACTGTTTTGGTGTCCCGGACTAATTTCCACGATTGATGAACCCTGGGGTGCGTTTACGTGTCGGTCATCAACACCCGCAGTTGTAGCCGATTCTGGCCCGTATCGTGGAGTATTACTCACTTTTTTGGGTCCTGGAGTGATTTCCACGATTGATGAACCCCGGGGTGCGTTTACATGTCGGTCATCAACACCCGCAGTTTTGGCCGATTTTGGCCCGTTCGTGGACTATTACGCACCGTTTTGGGGCCCCGGACTGATTTCCACGATTGATGAACCCCGGGGTGCGTTTACATGTCGGTCATCAACACCCGCAGTTTTGGCCGATTCCGGCCCGTATCGTGAACTATTACTCACTGTTTTGGGGTCCTAGAGTGATTTCCACGATTGACGAACCCCGAGCTGCGTTTACGTGTCGGTCATCAACACCCGCAGTTTTGGCCGATTTTGGCCCGTTCGTGGACTATTACGCACCGTTTTGGGGCCCCGGACTGATTTCCACGATTGATGAACCCCGGGGTGCGTTTACATGTCGGTCATCAACACCCGCAGTTTTGGCCGATTCCGGCCCGTATCGTGAACTATTACTCATTGTTTTGGGGTCCTAGAGTGATTTCCACGATTGACGAACCCCGAGCTGCGTTTACGTGTCGGTCATCAACACCCGCAGTTTTAGCCGATTCCGGCCCGTATCGTGGACTATTACTCACTGTTTTGTGTTCCTAGAGTGATTTCCACGATTGACGAACCCTGGGGTGCGTTTACGTGTCGGTCATCAACACCCGCAGTTTTAGCCGATTCTGGCCCGTATCGTGGACTATTACTCACTGTTTTGGGTTCCTAGAGTGATTTCCACGATTGACGAACCCCGGGGTGCGTTTACGTGTCGGTCATCAAGACCCGCAGTTTTGGTCGATTCCGGCCCGTTTCATGGACTATTACTCACTGTTTTGGGGTCCCGGAGTGATTTCCATGATTGATGAACCCCGGGGTGCGTTTACGTGTCGGTCATCAACACCCGCAGTTTTGGCCGATTCTGGCCTGTTTCATGGACTATTACTGACTGTTTTGGTGTCCCGGACTAATTTCCACGATTGATGAACCCTGGGGTGCGTTTACGTGTCGGTCATCAACACCCGCAGTTTTGGCCGATTCTGGCCTGTTTCATGGACTATTACTGACTGTTTTGGTGTCCCGGACTAATTTCCACGATTGATGAACCCTGGGGTGCGTTTACGTGTCGGTCATCAACACCCGCAGTTTTAGCCGATTCTGGCCCGTATCGTGGAGTATTACTCACTTTTTTGGGTCCTGGAGTGATTTCCACGATTGATGAACCCCGGGGTGCGTTTACATGTCGGTCATCAACACCCGCAGTTTTGGCCGATTTTGGCCCGTTCGTGGACTATTACGCACCGTTTTGGGGCCCCGGACTGATTTCCACGATTGATGAACCCCGGGGTGCGTTTACATGTCGGTCATCAACACCCGCAGTTTTGGCCGATTCCGGCCCGTATCGTGAACTATTACTCACTGTTTTGGGGTCCTAGAGTGATTTCCACGATTGACGAACCCCGAGCTGCGTTTACGTGTCGGTCATCAACACCCGCAGTTTTGGCCGATTTTGGCCCGTTCGTGGACTATTACGCACCGTTTTGGGGCCCCGGACTGATTTCCACGATTGATGAACCCCGGGGTGCGTTTACATGTCGGTCATCAACACCCGCAGTTTTGGCCGATTCCGGCCCGTATCGTGAACTATTACTCATTGTTTTGGGGTCCTAGAGTGATTTCCACGATTGACGAACCCCGAGCTGCGTTTACGTGTCTGTCATCAACACTCGCAGTTTTAGCCGATTCTGGCCCGTATCGTGGACTATTACTCACTGTTTTGTGTTCCTAGAGTGATTTCCACGATTGATGAACCCTGGGGTGCGTTTACGTGTCGGTCATCAACACCCGCAGTTTTAGCCGATTCTGGCCCGTATCGTGGACTATTACTCACTGTTTTGGGTTCCTAGAGTGATTTCCACGATTGACGAACCCCGGGGTGCGTTTACGTGTCGGTCATCAAGACCCGCAGTTTTGGTCGATTCCGGCCCGTTTCATGGACTATTACTCACTGTTTTGGGGTCCCGGAGTGATTTCCATGATTGATGAACCCCGGGGTGCGTTTACGTGTCGGTCATCAACACCCGCAGTTTTGGCCGATTCTGGCCTGTTTCATGGACTATTACTGACTGTTTTGGTGTCCCGGACTAATTTCCACGATTGATGAACCCTGGGGTGCGTTTACGTGTCGGTCATCAACACCCGCAGTTGTAGCCGATTCTGGCCCGTATCGTGGAGTATTACTCACTTTTTTGGGTCCTGGAGTGATTTCCACGATTGATGAACCCCGGGGTGCGTTTACATGTCGGTCATCAACACCCGCAGTTTTGGCCGATTTTGGCCCGTTCGTGGACTATTACGCACCGTTTTGGGGCCCCGGACTGATTTCCACGATTGATGAACCCCGGGGTGCGTTTACATGTCGGTCATCAACACCCGCAGTTTTGGCCGATTCCGGCCCGTATCGTGAACTATTACTCACTGTTTTGGGGTCCTAGAGTGATTTCCACGATTGACGAACCCCGAGCTGCGTTTACGTGTCGGTCATCAACACCCGCAGTTTTGGCCGATTTTGGCCCGTTCGTGGACTATTACGCACCGTTTTGGGGCCCCGGACTGATTTCCACGATTGATGAACCCCGGGGTGCGTTTACATGTCGGTCATCAACACCCGCAGTTTTGGCCGATTCCGGCCCGTATCGTGAACTATTACTCATTGTTTTGGGGTCCTAGAGTGATTTCCACGATTGACGAACCCCGAGCTGCGTTTACGTGTCGGTCATCAACACCCGCAGTTTTAGCCGATTCCGGCCCGTATCGTGGACTATTACTCACTGTTTTGTGTTCCTAGAGTGATTTCCACGATTGACGAACCCTGGGGTGCGTTTACGTGTCGGTCATCAACACCCGCAGTTTTAGCCGATTCTGGCCCGTATCGTGGACTATTACTCACTGTTTTGGGTTCCTAGAGTGATTTCCACGATTGACGAACCCCGGGGTGCGTTTACGTGTCGGTCATCAAGACCCGCAGTTTTGGTCGATTCCGGCCCGTTTCATGGACTATTACTCACTGTTTTGGGGTCCCGGAGTGATTTCCATGATTGATGAACCCCGGGGTGCGTTTACGTGTCGGTCATCAACACCCGCAGTTTTGGCCGATTCTGGCCTGTTTCATGGACTATTACTGACTGTTTTGGTGTCCCGGACTAATTTCCACGATTGATGAACCCTGGGGTGCGTTTACGTGTCGGTCATCAACACCCGCAGTTTTGGCCGATTCTGGCCTGTTTCATGGACTATTACTGACTGTTTTGGTGTCCCGGACTAATTTCCACGATTGATGAACCCTGGGGTGCGTTTACGTGTCGGTCATCAACACCCGCAGTTTTAGCCGATTCTGGCCCGTATCGTGGAGTATTACTCACTTTTTTGGGTCCTGGAGTGATTTCCACGATTGATGAACCCCGGGGTGCGTTTACATGTCGGTCATCAACACCCGCAGTTTTGGCCGATTTTGGCCCGTTCGTGGACTATTACGCACCGTTTTGGGGCCCCGGACTGATTTCCACGATTGATGAACCCCGGGGTGCGTTTACATGTCGGTCATCAACACCCGCAGTTTTGACCGATTCCGGCCCGTATCGTGAACTATTACTCACTGTTTTGGGGTCCTAGAGTGATTTCCACGATTGACGAACCCCGAGCTGCGTTTACGTGTCGGTCATCAACACCCGCAGTTTTGGCCGATTTTGGCCCGTTCGTGGACTATTACGCACCGTTTTGGGGCCCCGGACTGATTTCCACGATTGATGAACCCCGGGGTGCGTTTACATGTCGGTCATCAACACCCGCAGTTTTGGCCGATTCCGGCCCGTATCGTGAACTATTACTCATTGTTTTGGGGTCCTAGAGTGATTTCCACGATTGACGAACCCCGAGCTGCGTTTACGTGTCTGTCATCAACACTCGCAGTTTTAGCCGATTCTGGCCCGTATCGTGGACTATTACTCACTGTTTTGTGTTCCTAGAGTGATTTCCACGATTGATGAACCCTGGGGTGCGTTTACGTGTCGGTCATCAACACCCGCAGTTTTAGCCGATTCTGGCCCGTATCGTGGACTATTACTCACTGTTTTGGGTTCCTAGAGTGATTTCCACGATTGACGAACCCCGGGGTGCGTTTACGTGTCGGTCATCAAGACCCGCAGTTTTGGTCGATTCCGGCCCGTTTCATGGACTATTACTCACTGTTTTGGGGTCCCGGAGTGATTTCCATGATTGATGAACCCCGGGGTGCGTTTACGTGTCGGTCATCAACACCCGCAGTTTTGGCCGATTCTGGCCTGTTTCATGGACTATTACTGACTGTTTTGGTGTCCCGGACTAATTTCCACGATTGATGAACCCTGGGGTGCGTTTACGTGTCGGTCATCAACACCCGCAGTTGTAGCCGATTCTGGCCCGTATCGTGGAGTATTACTCACTTTTTTGGGTCCTGGAGTGATTTCCACGATTGATGAACCCCGGGGTGCGTTTACATGTCGGTCATCAACACCCGCAGTTTTGGCCGATTTTGGCCCGTTCGTGGACTATTACGCACCGTTTTGGGGCCCCGGACTGATTTCCACGATTGATGAACCCCGGGGTGCGTTTACATGTCGGTCATCAACACCCGCAGTTTTGGCCGATTCCGGCCCGTATCGTGAACTATTACTCACTGTTTTGGGGTCCTAGAGTGATTTCCACGATTGACGAACCCCGAGCTGCGTTTACGTGTCGGTCATCAACACCCGCAGTTTTGGCCGATTTTGGCCCGTTCGTGGACTATTACGCACCGTTTTGGGGCCCCGGACTGATTTCCACGATTGATGAACCCCGGGGTGCGTTTACATGTCGGTCATCAACACCCGCAGTTTTGGCCGATTCCGGCCCGTATCGTGAACTATTACTCATTGTTTTGGGGTCCTAGAGTGATTTCCACGATTGACGAACCCCGAGCTGCGTTTACGTGTCGGTCATCAACACCCGCAGTTTTAGCCGATTCCGGCCCGTATCGTGGACTATTACTCACTGTTTTGTGTTCCTAGAGTGATTTCCACGATTGACGAACCCTGGGGTGCGTTTACGTGTCGGTCATCAACACCCGCAGTTTTAGCCGATTCTGGCCCGTATCGTGGACTATTACTCACTGTTTTGGGTTCCTAGAGTGATTTCCACGATTGACGAACCCCGGGGTGCGTTTACGTGTCGGTCATCAAGACCCGCAGTTTTGGTCGATTCCGGCCCGTTTCATGGACTATTACTCACTGTTTTGGGGTCCCGGAGTGATTTCCATGATTGATGAACCCCGGGGTGCGTTTACGTGTCGGTCATCAACACCCGCAGTTTTGGCCGATTCTGGCCTGTTTCATGGACTATTACTGACTGTTTTGGTGTCCCGGACTAATTTCCACGATTGATGAACCCTGGGGTGCGTTTACGTGTCGGTCATCAACACCCGCAGTTGTAGCCGATTCTGGCCCGTATCGTGGAGTATTACTCACTTTTTTGGGTCCTGGAGTGATTTCCACGATTGATGAACCCCGGGGTGCGTTTACATGTCGGTCATCAACACCCGCAGTTTTGGCCGATTTTGGCCCGTTCGTGGACTATTACGCACCGTTTTGGGGCCCCGGACTGATTTCCACGATTGATGAACCCCGGGGTGCGTTTACATGTCGGTCATCAACACCCGCAGTTTTGGCCGATTCCGGCCCGTATCGTGAACTATTACTCACTGTTTTGGGGTCCTAGAGTGATTTCCACGATTGACGAACCCCGAGCTGCGTTTACGTGTCGGTCATCAACACCCGCAGTTTTGGCCGATTTTGGCCCGTTCGTGGACTATTACGCACCGTTTTGGGGCCCCGGACTGATTTCCACGATTGATGAACCCCGGGGTGCGTTTACATGTCGGTCATCAACACCCGCAGTTTTGGCCGATTCCGGCCCGTATCGTGAACTATTACTCATTGTTTTGGGGTCCTAGAGTGATTTCCACGATTGACGAACCCCGAGCTGCGTTTACGTGTCGGTCATCAACACTCGCAGTTTTAGCCGATTCTGGCCCGTATCGTGGACTATTACTCACTGTTTTGTGTTCCTAGAGTGATTTCCACGATTGATGAACCCTGGGGTGCGTTTACGTGTCGGTCATCAACACCCGCAGTTCTAGCCGATTCTGGCCCGTATCGTGGACTATTACTCACTGTTTTGGGTTCCTAGAGTGATTTCCACGATTGACGAACCCCGGGGTGCGTTTACGTGTCGGTCATCAACACCCGCAGTTTTGGCCGATTCCGGCCCGTTTCATGGACTATTACTCACTGTTTTGGGGTCCCGGAGTGATTTCCATGATTGATGAACCCCGGGGTGCGTTTACGTGTCGGTCATCAACACCCGCAGTTTTGGCCGATTCTGGCCTGTTTCATGGACTATTGGTGACTGTTTTGGTGTCACGGAGTGATTTTCACGATTGATGAAACCTGGGGTGCGTTTAGGTGTCGGTCATCAACACCCGCAGTTTTAGCCGATTCTGGCCCGTATCGTGGACTATTACTCACTGTTTTGGGTTCCTAGAGTGATTTCCATGATTGACGAACCCCAGGGTGCGTTTACGTGTCGGTCATCAAGACCCGCAGTTTTGGCCGATTCCGGCCCGTTTCATGGACTCACTGTTTTAGGGTCCCGGAGTGATTTCCATGATTGATGAACCCCAGGGTGCGTTTACGTGTCAGTCATCAACACCCGCAGTTTTGGCCGATTCTGGCCTGTTTCATGGACTATTACTGACTGTTTTGGTGTCCCGGACTAATTTCCACGATTGATGAACCCTGGGGTGCGTTTACGTGCCGGTCATCAACACCCGCAGTTTTAGCCGATTCTGGCCCGTATCGTGGACTATTACTCACTTTTTTGGGTCCTGGAGTGATTTCCACGATTGATGAACCCCGGGGTGCGTTTACATGTCGGTCATCAACACCCGCAGTTTTGGCCGATTTTGGCCCGTTCGTGGACTATTACGCACCGTTTTGGGGCCCCGTACTGATTTCCACGATTGATGAACCCCGGGGTGCGTTTACATGTCGGTCATCAACACCCGCAGTTTTGGCCGATTCCGGCCCGTATCGTGAACTATTACTCACTGTTTTGGGGTCCTAGAGTGATTTCCACGATTGACGAACCCCGAGCTGCGTTTACGTGTCGGTCATCAACACCCGCAGTTTTGGCCGATTTTGGCCCGTTCGTGGACTATTACGGACCGTTTTGGGGCCCCGGACTGATTTCCACGATTGATGAACCCCGGGGTGCGTTTACATGTCGGTCATCAACACCCGCAGTTTTGGCCGATTCCGGCCCGTATCGTGAACTATTACTCACTGTTTTGGGGTCCTAGAGTGATTTCCACGATTGACGAACCCCGAGCTGCGTTTGCGTGTCGGTCATCAACACCCGCAGTTTTGGCCGATTTTGGCCCGTTCGTGGACTATTACGCACCGTTTTGGGGCCCCGGACTGATTTCCACGATTGATGAACCCCGGGGTGCGTTTACATGTCGGTCATCAACACCCGCAGTTTTGGCCGATTCCGGCCCGTATCGTGAACTATTACTCACTGTTTTGGGGTCCTAGAGTGATTTCCACGATTGACGAACCCCGAGCTGCGTTTACGTGTCGGTCATCAACACTCGCAGTTTTAGCCGATTCTGGCCCGTATCGTGGACTATTACTCACTGTTTTGTGTTCCTAGAGTGTTTTCCACGATTGATGAACCCTGGGGTGCGTTTACGTGTCGGTCATCAACACCCGCAGTTCTAGCCGATTCTGGCCCGTATCGTGGACTATTACTCACTGTTTTGGGTTCCTAGAGTGATTTCCACGATTGACGAACCCCGGGGTGCGTTTACGTGTCGGTCATCAACACCCGCAGTTTTGGCCGATTCCGGCCCGTTTCATGGACTATTACTCACTGTTTTGGGGTCCCGGAGTGATTTCCATGATTGATGAACCCCGGGGTGCGTTTACGTGTCGGTCATCAACACCCGCAGTTTTGGCCGATTCTGGCCTGTTTCATGGACTATTGGTGACTGTTTTGGTGTCACGGAGTGATTTCCACGATTGATGAAACCTGGGGTGCGTTTAGGTGTCGGTCATCAACACCCGCAGTTTTAGCCGATTCTGGCCCGTATCGTGGACTATTACTCACTGTTTTGGGTTCCTAGAGTGATTTCCATGATTGACGAACCCCGGGGTGCGTTTACGTGTCGGTCATCAAGACCCGCAGTTTTGGCCGATTCCGGCCCGTTTCATGGACTATTACTCACTGTTTTGGGGTCCCGGAGTGATTTCCATGATTGATGAACCCCAGGGTGCGTTTACGTGTCGGTCATCAACACCCGCAGTTTTGGCCGATTCTGGCCTGTTTCATGGACTATTACTGACTGTTTTGGTGTCCCGGACTAATTTCCACGATTGATGAACCCTGGGGTGCGTTTACGTGCCGGTCATCAACACCCGCAGTTTTAGCCGATTCTGGCCCGTATCGTGGACTATTACTCACTTTTTTGGGTCCTGGAGTGATTTCCACGATTGATGAACCCCGGGGTGCGTTTACATGTCGGTCATCAACACCCGCAGTTTTGGCCGATTTTGGCCCGTTCGTGGACTATTACGCACCGTTTTGGGGCCCCGGACTGATTTCCACGATTGATGAACCCTGGGGTGCGTTTACATGTCGGTCATCAACACCCGCAGTTTTGGCCGATTCCGGCCCGTATCGTGAACTATTACTCACTGTTTTGGGGTCCTAGAGTGATTTCCACGATTGACGAACCCCGAGCTGCGTTTACGTGTCGGTCATCAACACCCGCAGTTTTGGCCGATTTTGGCCCGTTCGTGGACTATTACGCACCGTTTTGGGGCCCCGGACTGATTTCCACGATTGATGAACCCCGGGGTGCGTTTACATGTCGGTCATCAACACCCGCAGTTTTGGCCGATTCCGGCCCGTATCGTGAACTATTACTCACTGTTTTGGGGTCCTAGAGTGATTTCCACGATTGACGAACCCCGAGCTGCGTTTACGTGTCGGTCATCAACACCCGCAGTTTTGGCCGATTTTGGCCCGTTCGTGGACTATTACGCACCGTTTTGGGGCCCCGGACTGATTTCCACGATTGATGAACCCCGGGGTGCGTTTACATGTCGGTCATCAACACCCGCAGTTTTGGCCGATTCCGGCCCGTATCGTGAACTATTACTCACTGTTTTGGGGTCCTAGAGTGATTTCCACGATTGACGAACCCCGAGCTGCGTTTACGTGTCGGTCATCAACACTCGCAGTTTTAGCCGATTCTGGCCCGTATCGTGGACTATTACTCACTGTTTTGTGTTCCTAGAGTGTTTTCCACGATTGATGAACCCTGGGGTGCGTTTACGTGTCGGTCATCAACACCCGCAGTTCTAGCCGATTCTGGCCCGTATCGTGGACTATTACTCACTGTTTTGGGTTCCTAGAGTGATTTCCACGATTGACGAACCCCGGGGTGCGTTTACGTGTCGGTCATCAACACCCGCAGTTTTGGCCGATTCCGGCCCGTTTCATGGACTATTACTCACTGTTTTGGGGTCCCGGAGTGATTTCCATGATTGATGAACCCCGGGGTGCGTTTACGTGTCGGTCATCAACACCCGCAGTTTTGGCCGATTCTGGCCTGTTTCATGGACTATTGGTGACTGCTTTGGTGTCACGGAGTGATTTCCACGATTGATGAAACCTGGGGTGCGTTTAGGTGTCGGTCATCAACACCCGCAGTTTTAGCCGATTCTGGCCCGTATCATGGACTATTACTCACTGTTTTGGGTTCCTAGAGTGATTTCCATGATTGACGAACCCCGGGGTGCGTTTACGTGTCGGTCATCAAGACCCGCAGTTTTGGCCGATTCCGGCCCGTTTCATGGACTATTACTCACTGTTTTGGGGTCCCGGAGTGATTTCCATGATTGATGAACCCCAGGGTGCATTTACGTGTCGGTCATCAACACCCGCAGTTTTGGCCGATTCTGGCCTGTTTCATGGACTATTACTGACTGTTTTGGTGTCCCGGACTAATTTCCACGATTGATGAACCCTGGGGTGCGTTTACGTGCCGGTCATCAACACCCGCAGTTTTAGCCGATTCTGGCCCGTATCGTGGACTATTACTCACTTTTTTGGGTCCTGGAGTGATTTCCACGATTGATGAACCCCGGGGTGCGTTTACATGTCGGTCATCAACACCCGCAGTTTTGGCCGATTTTGGCCCGTTCGTGGACTATTACGCACCGTTTTGGGGCCCCGGACTGATTTCCACGATTGATGAACCCCGGGGTGCGTTTACATGTCGGTCATCAACACCCGCAGTTTTGGCCGATTCCGACCCGTATCGTGAACTATTACTCACTGTTTTGGGGTCCTAGAGTGATTTCCACGATTGACGAACCCCGAGCTGCGTTTACGTGTCGGTCATCAACACCCGCAGTTTTGGCCGATTTTGGCCCGTTCGTGGACTATTACGCACCGTTTTGGGGCCCCGGACTGATTTCCACGATTGATGAACCCCGGGGTGCGTTTACATGTCGGTCATCAACACCCGCAGTTTTGGCCGATTCCGGCCCGTATCGTGAACTATTACTCACTGTTTTGGGGTCCTAGAGTGATTTCCACGATTGACGAACCCCGAGCTGCGTTTACGTGTCGGTCATCAACACTCGCAGTTTTAGCCGATTCTGGCCCGTATCGTGGACTATTACTCACTGTTTTGTGTTCCTAGAGTGTTTTCCACGATTGATGAACCCTGGGGTGCGTTTACGTGTCGGTCATCAACACCCGCAGTTCTAGCCGATTCTGGCCCGTATCGTGGACTATTACTCACTGTTTTGGGTTCCTAGAGTGATTTCCACGATTGACGAACCCCGGGGTGCGTTTACGTGTCGGTCATCAACACCCGCAGTTTTGGCCGATTCCGGCCCGTTTCATGGACTATTACTCACTGTTTTGGGGTCCCGGAGTGATTTCCATGATTGATGAACCCCGGGGTGCGTTTACGTGTCGGTCATCAACACCCGCAGTTTTGGCCGATTCTGGCCTGTTTCATGGACTATTGGTGACTGTTTTGGTGTCACGGAGTGATTTCCACGATTGATGAAACCTGGGGTGCGTTTAGGTGTCGGTCATCAACACCCGCAGTTTTAGCCGATTCTGGCCCGTATCGTGGACTATTACTCACTGTTTTGGGTTCCTAGAGTGATTTCCATGATTGACGAACCCCGGGGTGCGTTTACGTGTCGGTCATCAAGACCCGCAGTTTTGGCCGATTCCGGCCCGTTTCATGGACTATTACTCACTGTTTTGGGGTCCCGGAGTGATTTCCATGATTGATGAACCCCAGGGTGCGTTTACGTGTCGGTCATCAACACCCGCAGTTTTGGCCGATTCTGGCCTGTTTCATGGACTATTACTGACTGTTTTGGTGTCCCGGACTAATTTCCACGATTGATGAACCCTGGGGTGCGTTTACGTGCCGGTCATCAACACCCGCAGTTTTAGCCGATTCTGGCCCGTATCGTGGACTATTACTCACTTTTTTGGGTCCTCGAGTGATTTCCACGATTGATGAACCCCGGGGTGCGTTTACATGTCGGTCATCAACACCCGCAGTTTTGGCCGATTTTGGCCCGTTCGTGGACTATTACGCACCGTTTTGGGGCCCCGGACTGATTTCCACGATTGATGAACCCTGGGGTGCGTTTACATGTCGGTCATCAACACCCGCAGTTTTGGCCGATTCCGGCCCGTATCGTGAACTATTACTCACTGTTTTGGGGTCCTAGAGTGATTTCCACGATTGACGAACCCCGAGCTGCGTTTACGTGTCGGTCATCAACACCCGCAGTTTTGGCCGATTTTGGCCCGTTCGTGGACTATTACGCACCGTTTTGGGGCCCCGGACTGATTTCCACGATTGATGAACCCCGGGGTGCGTTTACATGTCGGTCATCAACACCCGCAGTTTTGGCCGATTCCGGCCCGTATCGTGAACTATTACTCACTATTTTGGGGTCCTAGAGTGATTTCCACGATTGACGAACCCCGAGCTGCGTTTACGTGTCGGTCATCAACACCCGCAGTTTTGGCCGATTTTGGCCCGTTCGTGGACTATTACGCACCGTTTTGGGGCCCCGGACTGATTTCCACGATTGATGAACCCCGGGGTGCGTTTACATGTCGGTCATCAACACCCGCAGTTTTGGCCGATTCCGGCCCGTATCGTGAACTATTACTCACTGTTTTGGGGTCCTAGAGTGATTTCCACGATTGACGAACCCCGAGCTGCGTTTACGTGTCGGTCATCAACACTCGCAGTTTTAGCCGATTCTGGCCCGTATCGTGGACTATTACTCACTGTTTTGTGTTCCTAGAGTGTTTTCCACGATTGATGAACCCTGGGGTGCGTTTACGTGTCGGTCATCAACACCCGCAGTTCTAGCCGATTCTGGCCCGTATCGTGGACTATTACTCACTGTTTTGGGTTCCTAGAGTGATTTCCACGATTGACGAACCCCGGGGTGCGTTTACGTGTCGGTCATCAACACCCGCAGTTTTGGCCGATTCCGGCCCGTTTCATGGACTATTACTCACTGTTTTGGGGTCCCGGAGTGATTTCCATGATTGATGAACCCCGGGGTGCGTTTACGTGTCGGTCATCAACACCCGCAGTTTTGGCCGATTCTGGCCTGTTTCATGGACTATTGGTGACTGCTTTGGTGTCACGGAGTGATTTCCACGATTGATGAAACCTGGGGTGCGTTTAGGTGTCGGTCATCAACACCCGCAGTTTTAGCCGATTCTGGCCCGTATCGTGGACTATTACTCACTGTTTTGGGTTCCTAGAGTGATTTCCATGATTGACGAACCCCGGGGTGCGTTTACGTGTCGGTCATCAAGACCCGCAGTTTTGGCCGATTCCGGCCCGTTTCATGGACTATTACTCACTGTTTTGGGGTCCCGGAGTGATTTCCATGATTGATGAACCCCAGGGTGCGTTTACGTGTCGGTCATCAACACCCGCAGTTTTGGCCGATTCTGGCCTGTTTCATGGACTATTACTGACTGTTTTGGTGTCCCGGACTAATTTCCACGATTGATGAACCCTGGGGTGCGTTTACGTGCCGGTCATCAACACCCGCAGTTTTAGCCGATTCTGGCCCGTATCGTGGACTATTACTCACTTTTTTGGGTCCTCGAGTGATTTCCACGATTGATGAACCCCGGGGTGCGTTTACATGTCGGTCATCAACACCCGCAGTTTTGGCCGATTTTGGCCCGTTCGTGGACTATTACGCACCGTTTTGGGGCCCCGGACTGATTTCCACGATTGATGAACCCTGGGGTGCGTTTACATGTCGGTCATCAACACCCGCAGTTTTGGCCGATTCCGGCCCGTATCGTGAACTATTACTCACTGTTTTGGGGTCCTAGAGTGATTTCCACGATTGACGAACCCCGAGCTGCGTTTACGTGTCGGTCATCAACACCCGCAGTTTTGGCCGATTTTGGCCCGTTCGTGGACTATTACGCACCGTTTTGGGGCCCCGGACTGATTTCCACGATTGATGAACCCCGGGGTGCGTTTACATGTCGGTCATCAACACCCGCAGTTTTGGCCGATTCCGGCCCGTATCGTGAACTATTACTCACTGTTTTGGGGTCCTAGAGTGATTTCCACGATTGACGAACCCCGAGCTGCGTTTACGTGTCGGTCATCAACACCCGCAGTTTTGGCCGATTTTGGCCCGTTCGTGGACTATTACGCACCGTTTTGGGGCCCCGGACTGATTTCCACGATTGATGAACCCCGGGGTGCGTTTACATGTCGGTCATCAACACCCGCAGTTTTGGCCGATTCCGGCCCGTATCGTGAACTATTACTCACTGTTTTGGGGTCCTAGAGTGATTTCCACGATTGACGAACCCCGAGCTGCGTTTACGTGTCGGTCATCAACACTCGCAGTTTTAGCCGATTCTGGCCCGTATCGTGGACTATTACTCACTGTTTTGTGTTCCTAGAGTGTTTTCCACGATTGATGAACCCTGGGGTGCGTTTACGTGTCGGTCATCAACACCCGCAGTTCTAGCCGATTCTGGCCCGTATCGTGGACTATTACTCACTGTTTTGGGTTCCTAGAGTGATTTCCACGATTGACGAACCCCGGGGTGCGTTTACGTGTCGGTCATCAACACCCGCAGTTTTGGCCGATTCCGGCCCGTTTCATGGACTATTACTCACTGTTTTGGGGTCCCGGAGTGATTTCCATGATTGATGAACCCCGGGGTGCGTTTACGTGTCGGTCATCAACACCCGCAGTTTTGGCCGATTCTGGCCTGTTTCATGGACTATTGGTGACTGCTTTGGTGTCACGGAGTGATTTCCACGATTGATGAAACCTGGGGTGCGTTTAGGTGTCGGTCATCAACACCCGCAGTTTTAGCCGATTCTGGCCCGTATCGTGGACTATTACTCACTGTTTTGGGTTCCTAGAGTGATTTCCATGATTGACGAACCCCGGGGTGCGTTTACGTGTCGGTCATCAAGACCCGCAGTTTTGGCCGATTCCGGCCCGTTTCATGGACTATTACTCACTGTTTTGGGGTCCCGGAGTGATTTCCATGATTGATGAACCCCAGGGTGCATTTACGTGTCGGTCATCAACACCCGCAGTTTTGGCCGATTCTGGCCTGTTTCATGGACTATTACTGACTGTTTTGGTGTCCCGGACTAATTTCCACGATTGATGAACCCTGGGGTGCGTTTACGTGCCGGTCATCAACACCCGCAGTTTTAGCCGATTCTGGCCCGTATCGTGGACTATTACTCACTTTTTTGGGTCCTGGAGTGATTTCCACGATTGATGAACCCCGGGGTGCGTTTACATGTCGGTCATCAACACCCGCAGTTTTGGCCGATTTTGGCCCGTTCGTGGACTATTACGCACCGTTTTGGGGCCCCGGACTGATTTCCACGATTGATGAACCCCGGGGTGCGTTTACATGTCGGTCATCAACACCCGCAGTTTTGGCCGATTCCGACCCGTATCGTGAACTATTACTCACTGTTTTGGGGTCCTAGAGTGATTTCCACGATTGACGAACCCCGAGCTGCGTTTACGTGTCGGTCATCAACACCCGCAGTTTTGGCCGATTTTGGCCCGTTCGTGGACTATTACGCACCGTTTTGGGGCCCCGGACTGATTTCCACGATTGATGAACCCCGGGGTGCGTTTACATGTCGGTCATCAACACCCGCAGTTTTGGCCGATTCCGGCCCGTATCGTGAACTATTACTCACTGTTTTGGGGTCCTAGAGTGATTTCCACGATTGACGAACCCCGAGCTGCGTTTACGTGTCGGTCATCAACACCCGCAGTTTTGGCCGATTTTGGCCCGTTCGTGGACTATTACGCACCGTTTTGGGGCCCCGGACTGATTTCCACGATTGATGAACCCCGGGGTGCGTTTACATGTCGGTCATCAACACCCGCAGTTTTGGCCGATTCCGGCCCGTATCGTGAACTATTACTCACTGTTTTGGGGTCCTAGAGTGATTTCCACGATTGACGAACCCCGAGCTGCGTTTACGTGTCGGTCATCAACACTCGCAGTTTTAGCCGATTCTGGCCCGTATCGTGGACTATTACTCACTGTTTTGTGTTCCTAGAGTGTTTTCCACGATTGATGAACCCTGGGGTGCGTTTACGTGTCGGTCATCAACACCCGCAGTTCTAGCCGATTCTGGCCCGTATCGTGGACTATTACTCACTGTTTTGGGTTCCTAGAGTGATTTCCACGATTGACGAACCCCGGGGTGCGTTTACGTGTCGGTCATCAACACCCGCAGTTTTGGCCGATTCCGGCCCGTTTCATGGACTATTACTCACTGTTTTGGGGTCCCGGAGTGATTTCCATGATTGATGAACCCCGGGGTGCGTTTACGTGTCGGTCATCAACACCCGCAGTTTTGGCCGATTCTGGCCTGTTTCATGGACTATTGGTGACTGCTTTGGTGTCACGGAGTGATTTCCACGATTGATGAAACCTGGGGTGCGTTTAGGTGTCGGTCATCAACACCCGCAGTTTTAGCCGATTCTGGCCCGTATCGTGGACTATTACTCACTGTTTTGGGTTCCTAGAGTGATTTCCATGATTGACGAACCCCGGGGTGCGTTTACGTGTCGGTCATCAAGACCCGCAGTTTTGGCCGATTCCGGCCCGTTTCATGGACTATTACTCACTGTTTTGGGGTCCCGGAGTGATTTCCATGATTGATGAACCCCAGGGTGCATTTACGTGTCGGTCATCAACACCCGCAGTTTTGGCCGATTCTGGCCTGTTTCATGGACTATTACTGACTGTTTTGGTGTCCCGGACTAATTTCCACGATTGATGAACCCTGGGGTGCGTTTACGTGCCGGTCATCAACACCCGCAGTTTTAGCCGATTCTGGCCCGTATCGTGGACTATTACTCACTTTTTTGGGTCCTGGAGTGATTTCCACGATTGATGAACCCCGGGGTGCGTTTACATGTCGGTCATCAACACCCGCAGTTTTGGCCGATTTTGGCCCGTTCGTGGACTATTACGCACCGTTTTGGGGCCCCGGACTGATTTCCACGATTGATGAACCCCGGGGTGCGTTTACATGTCGGTCATCAACACCCGCAGTTTTGGCCGATTCCGACCCGTATCGTGAACTATTACTCACTGTTTTGGGGTCCTAGAGTGATTTCCACGATTGACGAACCCCGAGCTGCGTTTACGTGTCGGTCATCAACACCCGCAGTTTTGGCCGATTTTGGCCCGTTCGTGGACTATTACGCACCGTTTTGGGGCCCCGGACTGATTTCCACGATTGATGAACCCCGGGGTGCGTTTACATGTCGGTCATCAACACCCGCAGTTTTGGCCGATTCCGGCCCGTATCGTGAACTATTACTCACTGTTTTGGGGTCCTAGAGTGATTTCCACGATTGACGAACCCCGAGCTGCGTTTACGTGTCGGTCATCAACACCCGCAGTTTTGGCCGATTTTGGCCCGTTCGTGGACTATTACGCACCGTTTTGGGGCCCCGGACTGATTTCCACGATTGATGAACCCCGGGGTGCGTTTACATGTCGGTCATCAACACCCGCAGTTTTGGCCGATTCCGGCCCGTATCGTGAACTATTACTCACTGTTTTGGGGTCCTAGAGTGATTTCCACGATTGACGAACCCCGAGCTGCGTTTACGTGTCGGTCATCAACACTCGCAGTTTTAGCCGATTCTGGCCCGTATCGTGGACTATTACTCACTGTTTTGTGTTCCTAGAGTGTTTTCCACGATTGATGAACCCTGGGGTGCGTTTACGTGTCGGTCATCAACACCCGCAGTTCTAGCCGATTCTGGCCCGTATCGTGGACTATTACTCACTGTTTTGGGTTCCTAGAGTGATTTCCACGATTGACGAACCCCGGGGTGCGTTTACGTGTCGGTCATCAACACCCGCAGTTTTGGCCGATTCCGGCCCGTTTCATGGACTATTACTCACTGTTTTGGGGTCCCGGAGTGATTTCCATGATTGATGAACCCCGGGGTGCGTTTACGTGTCGGTCATCAACACCCGCAGTTTTGGCCGATTCTGGCCTGTTTCATGGACTATTGGTGACTGCTTTGGTGTCACGGAGTGATTTCCACGATTGATGAAACCTGGGGTGCGTTTAGGTGTCGGTCATCAACACCCGCAGTTTTAGCCGATTCTGGCCCGTATCGTGGACTATTACTCACTGTTTTGGGTTCCTAGAGTGATTTCCATGATTGACGAACCCCGGGGTGCGTTTACGTGTCGGTCATCAAGACCCGCAGTTTTGGCCGATTCCGGCCCGTTTCATGGACTATTACTCACTGTTTTGGGGTCCCGGAGTGATTTCCATGATTGATGAACCCCAGGGTGCATTTACGTGTCGGTCATCAACACCCGCAGTTTTGGCCGATTCTGGCCTGTTTCATGGACTATTACTGACTGTTTTGGTGTCCCGGACTAATTTCCACGATTGATGAACCCTGGGGTGCGTTTACGTGCCGGTCATCAACACCCGCAGTTTTAGCCGATTCTGGCCCGTATCGTGGACTATTACTCACTTTTTTGGGTCCTGGAGTGATTTCCACGATTGATGAACCCCGGGGTGCGTTTACATGTCGGTCATCAACACCCGCAGTTTTGGCCGATTTTGGCCCGTTCGTGGACTATTACGCACCGTTTTGGGGCCCCGGACTGATTTCCACGATTGATGAACCCCGGGGTGCGTTTACATGTCGGTCATCAACACCCGCAGTTTTGGCCGATTCCGACCCGTATCGTGAACTATTACTCACTGTTTTGGGGTCCTAGAGTGATTTCCACGATTGACGAACCCCGAGCTGCGTTTACGTGTCGGTCATCAACACCCGCAGTTTTGGCCGATTTTGGCCCGTTCGTGGACTATTACGCACCGTTTTGGGGCCCCGGACTGATTTCCACGATTGATGAACCCCGGGGTGCGTTTACATGTCGGTCATCAACACCCGCAGTTTTGGCCGATTCCGGCCCGTATCGTGAACTATTACTCACTGTTTTGGGGTCCTAGAGTGATTTCCACGATTGACGAACCCCGAGCTGCGTTTACGTGTCGGTCATCAACACCCGCAGTTTTGGCCGATTTTGGCCCGTTCGTGGACTATTACGCACCGTTTTGGGGCCCCGGACTGATTTCCACGATTGATGAACCCCGGGGTGCGTTTACATGTCGGTCATCAACACCCGCAGTTTTGGCCGATTCCGGCCCGTATCGTGAACTATTACTCACTGTTTTGGGGTCCTAGAGTGATTTCCACGATTGACGAACCCCGAGCTGCGTTTACGTGTCGGTCATCAACACTCGCAGTTTTAGCCGATTCTGGCCCGTATCGTGGACTATTACTCACTGTTTTGTGTTCCTAGAGTGTTTTCCACGATTGATGAACCCTGGGGTGCGTTTACGTGTCGGTCATCAACACCCGCAGTTCTAGCCGATTCTGGCCCGTATCGTGGACTATTACTCACTGTTTTGGGTTCCTAGAGTGATTTCCACGATTGACGAACCCCGGGGTGCGTTTACGTGTCGGTCATCAACACCCGCAGTTTTGGCCGATTCCGGCCCGTTTCATGGACTATTACTCACTGTTTTGGGGTCCCGGAGTGATTTCCATGATTGATGAACCCCGGGGTGCGTTTACGTGTCGGTCATCAACACCCGCAGTTTTGGCCGATTCTGGCCTGTTTCATGGACTATTGGTGACTGCTTTGGTGTCACGGAGTGATTTCCACGATTGATGAAACCTGGGGTGCGTTTAGGTGTCGGTCATCAACACCCGCAGTTTTAGCCGATTCTGGCCCGTATCGTGGACTATTACTCACTGTTTTGGGTTCCTAGAGTGATTTCCATGATTGACGAACCCCGGGGTGCGTTTACGTGTCGGTCATCAAGACCCGCAGTTTTGGCCGATTCCGGCCCGTTTCATGGACTATTACTCACTGTTTTGGGGTCCCGGAGTGATTTCCATGATTGATGAACCCCAGGGTGCATTTACGTGTCGGTCATCAACACCCGCAGTTTTGGCCGATTCTGGCCTGTTTCATGGACTATTACTGACTGTTTTGGTGTCCCGGACTAATTTCCACGATTGATGAACCCTGGGGTGCGTTTACGTGCCGGTCATCAACACCCGCAGTTTTAGCCGATTCTCGCCCGTATCGTGGACTATTACTCACTTTTTTGGGTCCTGGAGTGATTTCCACGATTGATGAACCCCGGGGTGCGTTTACATGTCGGTCATCAACACCCGCAGTTTTGGCCGATTTTGGCCCGTTCGTGGACTATTACGCACCGTTTTGGGGCCCCGGACTGATTTCCACGATTGATGAACCCCGGGGTGCGTTTACATGTCGGTCATCAACACCCGCAGTTTTGGCCGATTCCGACCCGTATCGTGAACTATTACTCACTGTTTTGGGGTCCTAGAGTGATTTCCACGATTGACGAACCCCGAGCTGCGTTTACGTGTCGGTCATCAACACCCGCAGTTTTGGCCGATTTTGGCCCGTTCGTGGACTATTACGCACCGTTTTGGGGCCCCGGACTGATTTCCACGATTGATGAACCCCGGGGTGCGTTTACATGTCGGTCATCAACACCCGCAGTTTTGGCCGATTCCGGCCCGTATCGTGAACTATTACTCACTGTTTTGGGGTCCTAGAGTGATTTCCACGATTGACGAACCCCGAGCTGCGTTTACGTGTCGGTCATCAACACCCGCAGTTTTGGCCGATTTTGGCCCGTTCGTGGACTATTACGCACCGTTTTGGGGCCCCGGACTGATTTCCACGATTGATGAACCCCGGGGTGCGTTTACATGTCGGTCATCAACACCCGCAGTTTTGGCCGATTCCGGCCCGTATCGTGAACTATTACTCACTGTTTTGGGGTCCTAGAGTGATTTCCACGATTGACGAACCCCGAGCTGCGTTTACGTGTCGGTCATCAACACTCGCAGTTTTAGCCGATTCTGGCCCGTATCGTGGACTATTACTCACTGTTTTGTGTTCCTAGAGTGTTTTCCACGATTGATGAACCCTGGGGTGCGTTTACGTGTCGGTCATCAACACCCGCAGTTCTAGCCGATTCTGGCCCGTATCGTGGACTATTACTCACTGTTTTGGGTTCCTAGAGTGATTTCCACGATTGACGAACCCCGGGGTGCGTTTACGTGTCGGTCATCAACACCCGCAGTTTTGGCCGATTCCGGCCCGTTTCATGGACTATTACTCACTGTTTTGGGGTCCCGGAGTGATTTCCATGATTGATGAACCCCGGGGTGCGTTTACGTGTCGGTCATCAACACCCGCAGTTTTGGCCGATTCTGGCCTGTTTCATGGACTATTGGTGACTGCTTTGGTGTCACGGAGTGATTTCCACGATTGATGAAACCTGGGGTGCGTTTAGGTGTCGGTCATCAACACCCGCAGTTTTAGCCGATTCTGGCCCGTATCGTGGACTATTACTCACTGTTTTGGGTTCCTAGAGTGATTTCCATGATTGACGAACCCCGGGGTGCGTTTACGTGTCGGTCATCAAGACCCGCAGTTTTGGCCGATTCCGGCCCGTTTCATGGACTATTACTCACTGTTTTGGGGTCCCGGAGTGATTTCCATGATTGATGAACCCCAGGGTGCATTTACGTGTCGGTCATCAACACCCGCAGTTTTGGCCGATTCTGGCCTGTTTCATGGACTATTACTGACTGTTTTGGTGTCCCGGACTAATTTCCACGATTGATGAACCCTGGGGTGCGTTTACGTGCCGGTCATCAACACCCGCAGTTTTAGCCGATTCTGGCCCGTATCGTGGACTATTACTCACTTTTTTGGGTCCTGGAGTGATTTCCACGATTGATGAACCCCGGGGTGCGTTTACATGTCGGTCATCAACACCCGCAGTTTTGGCCGATTTTGGCCCGTTCGTGGACTATTACGCACCGTTTTGGGGCCCCGGACTGATTTCCACGATTGATGAACCCCGGGGTGCGTTTACATGTCGGTCATCAACACCCGCAGTTTTGGCCGATTCCGACCCGTATCGTGAACTATTACTCACTGTTTTGGGGTCCTAGAGTGATTTCCACGATTGACGAACCCCGAGCTGCGTTTACGTGTCGGTCATCAACACCCGCAGTTTTGGCCGATTTTGGCCCGTTCGTGGACTATTACGCACCGTTTTGGGGCCCCGGACTGATTTCCACGATTGATGAACCCCGGGGTGCGTTTACATGTCGGTCATCAACACCCGCAGTTTTGGCCGATTCCGGCCCGTATCGTGAACTATTACTCACTGTTTTGGGGTCCTAGAGTGATTTCCACGATTGACGAACCCCGAGCTGCGTTTACGTGTCGGTCATCAACACCCGCAGTTTTGGCCGATTTTGGCCCGTTCGTGGACTATTACGCACCGTTTTGGGGCCCCGGACTGATTTCCACGATTGATGAACCCCGGGGTGCGTTTACATGTCGGTCATCAACACCCGCAGTTTTGGCCGATTCCGGCCCGTATCGTGAACTATTACTCACTGTTTTGGGGTCCTAGAGTGATTTCCACGATTGACGAACCCCGAGCTGTGTTTACGTGTCGGTCATCAACACTCGCAGTTTTAGCCGATTCTGGCCCGTATCGTGGACTATTACTCACTGTTTTGTGTTCCTAGAGTGTTTTCCACGATTGATGAACCCTGGGGTGCGTTTACGTGTCGGTCATCAACACCCGCAGTTCTAGCCGATTCTGGCCCGTATCGTGGACTATTACTCACTGTTTTGGGTTCCTAGAGTGATTTCCACGATTGACGAACCCCGGGGTGCGTTTACGTGTCGGTCATCAACACCCGCAGTTTTGGCCGATTCCGGCCCGTTTCATGGACTATTACTCACTGTTTTGGGGTCCCGGAGTGATTTCCATGATTGATGAACCCCGGGGTGCGTTTACGTGTCGGTCATCAACACCCGCAGTTTTGGCCGATTCTGGCCTGTTTCATGGACTATTGGTGACTGTTTTGGTGTCACGGAGTGATTTCCACGATTGATGAAACCTGGGGTGCGTTTAGGTGTCGGTCATCAACACCCGCAGTTTTAGCCGATTCTGGCCCGTATCGTGGACTATTACTCACTGTTTTGGATTCCTAGAGTGATTTCCATGATTGACGAACCCCGGGGTGCGTTTACGTGTCGGTCATCAAGACCCGCAGTTTTGGCTGATTCCGGCCCGTTTCATGGACTATTACTCACTGTTTTGGGGTCCCGGAGTGATTTCCATGATTGATGAACCCCAGGGTGCGTTTACGTGTCGGTCATCAACACCCGCAGTTTTGGCCGATTCTGGCCTGTTTCATGGACTATTACTGACTGTTTTGGTGTCCCGGACTAATTTCCACGATTGATGAACCCTGGGGTGCGTTTACGTGCCGGTCATCAACACCCGCAGTTTTAGCCGATTCTGGCCCGTATCGTGGACTATTACTCACTTTTTTGGGTCCTGGAGTGATTTCCACGATTGATGAACCCCGGGGTGCGTTTACATGTCGGTCATCAACACCCGCAGTTTTGGCCGATTTTGGCCCGTTCGTGGACTATTACGCACCGTTTTGGGGCCCCGGACTGATTTCCACGATTGATGAACCCCGGGGTGCGTTTACATGTCGGTCATCAACACCCGCAGTTTTGGCCGATTCCGGCCCGTATCGTGAACTATTACTCACTGTTTTGGGGTCCTAGAGTGATTTCCACGATTGACGAACCCCGAGCTGCGTTTACGTGTCGGTCATCAACACCCGCAGTTTTGGCCGATTTTGGCCCGTTCGTGGACTATTACGCACCGTTTTGGGGCCCCGGACTGATTTCCACGATTGATGAACCCCGGGGTGCGTTTACATGTCGGTCATCAACACCCGCAGTTTTGGCCGATTCCGGCCCGTATCGTGAACTATTACTCACTGTTTTGGGGTCCTAGAGTGATTTCCACGATTGACGAACCCCGAGCTGCGTTTACGTGTCGGTCATCAACACCCGCAGTTTTGGCCGATTTTGGCCCGTTCTTGGACTATTACGCACCGTTTTGGGGCCCCGGACTGATTTCCACGATTGATGAACCCCGGGGTGCGTTTACATGTCGGTCATCAACACCCGCAGTTTTGGCCGATTCCGGCCCGTATCGTGAACTATTACTCACTGTTTTGGGGTCCTAGAGTGATTTCCACGATTGACGAACCCCG
Source organism: Aegilops umbellulata (assembly GCA_032464435.1). Lineage (NCBI taxonomy): Eukaryota > Viridiplantae > Streptophyta > Magnoliopsida > Poales > Poaceae > Aegilops > Aegilops umbellulata. The sequence goes on along the minus strand of CP136057.1, from coordinate 15,372 downwards.
AGCTGCGTTTACGTGTCGGTCATCAACACTCGCAGTTTTAGCCGATTCTGGCCCGTATCGTGGACTATTACTCACTGTTTTGTGTTCCTAGAGTGTTTTCCACGATTGATGAACCCTGGGGTGCGTTTACGTGTCGGTCATCAACACCCGCAGTTCTAGCCGATTCTGGCCCGTATCGTGGACTATTACTCACTGTTTTGGGTTCCTAGAGTGATTTCCACGATTGACGAACCCCGGGGTGCGTTTACGTGTCGGTCATCAACACCCGCAGTTTTGGCCGATTCCGGCCCGTTTCATGGACTATTACTCACTGTTTTGGGGTCCCGGAGTGATTTCCATGATTGATGAACCCCGGGGTGCGTTTACGTGTCGGTCATCAACACCCGCAGTTTTGGCCGATTCTGGCCTGTTTCATGGACTATTGGTGACTGTTTTGGTGTCACGGAGTGATTTCCACGATTGATGAAACCTGGGGTGCGTTTAGGTGTCGGTCATCAACACCCGCAGTTTTAGCCGATTCTGGCCCGTATCGTGGACTATTACTCACTGTTTTGGGTTCCTAGAGTGATTTCCATGATTGACGAACCCCGGGGTGCGTTTACGTGTCGGTCATCAAGACCCGCAGTTTTGGCCGATTCCGGCCCGTTTCATGGACTATTACTCACTGTTTTGGGGTCCCGGAGTGATTTCCATGATTGATGAACCCCAGGGTGCGTTTACGTGTCGGTCATCAACACCCGCAGTTTTGGCCGATTCTGGCCTGTTTCATGGACTATTACTGACTGTTTTGGTGTCCCGGACTAATTTCCACGATTGATGAACCCTGGGGTGCGTTTACGTGCCGGTCATCAACACCCGCAGTTTTAGCCGATTCTGGCCCGTATCGTGGACTATTACTCACTTTTTTGGGTCCTGGAGTGATTTCCACGATTGATGAACCCCGGGGTGCGTTTACATGTCGGTCATCAACACCCGCAGTTTTGGCCGATTTTGGCCCGTTCGTGGACTATTACGCACCGTTTTGGGGCCCCGGACTGATTTCCACGATTGATGAACCCGGGGGTGCGTTTACATGTCGGTCATCAACACCCGCAGTTTTGGCCGATTCCGGCCCGTATCGTGAACTATTACTCACTGTTTTGGGGTCCTAGAGTGATTTCCACGATTGACGAACCCCGAGCTGCGTTTACGTGTCGGTCATCAACACCCGCAGTTTTGGCCGATTTTGGCCCGTTCGTGGACTATTACGCACCGTTTTGGGGCCCCGGACTGATTTCCACGATTGATGAACCCCGGGGTGCGTTTACATGTCGGTCATCAACACCCGCAGTTTTGGCCGATTCCGGCCCGTATCGTGAACTATTACTCACTGTTTTGGGGTCCTAGAGTGATTTCCACGATTGACGAACCCCGAGCTGCGTTTACGTGTCGGTCATCAACACCCGCAGTTTTGGCCGATTTTGGCCCGTTCGTGGACTATTACGCACCGTTTTGGGGCCCCGGACTGATTTCCACGATTGATGAACCCCGGGGTGCGTTTACATGTCGGTCATCAACACCCGCAGTTTTGGCCGATTCCGGCCCGTATCGTGAACTATTACTCACTGTTTTGGGGTCCTAGAGTGATTTCCACGATTGACGAACCCCGAGCTGCGTTTACGTGTCGGTCATCAACACTCGCAGTTTTAGCCGATTCTGGCCCGTATCGTGGACTATTACTCACTGTTTTGTGTTCCTAGAGTGTTTTCCACGATTGATGAACCCTGGGGTGCGTTTACGTGTCGGTCATCAACACCCGCAGTTCTAGCCGATTCTGGCCCGTATCGTGGACTATTACTCACTGTTTTGGGTTCCTAGAGTGATTTCCACGATTGACGAACCCCGGGGTGCGTTTACGTGTCGGTCATCAACACCCGCAGTTTTGGCCGATTCCGGCCCGTTTCATGGACTATTACTCACTGTTTTGGGGTCCCGGAGTGATTTCCATGATTGATGAACCCCGGGGTGCGTTTACGTGTCGGTCATCAACACCCGCAGTTTTGGCCGATTCTGGCCTGTTTCATGGACTATTGGTGACTGCTTTGGTGTCACGGAGTGATTTCCACGATTGATGAAACCTGGGGTGCGTTTAGGTGTCGGTCATCAACACCCGCAGTTTTAGCCGATTCTGGCCCGTATCGTGGACTATTACTCACTGTTTTGGGTTCCTAGAGTGATTTCCATGATTGACGAACCCCGGGGTGCGTTTACGTGTCGGTCATCAAGACCCGCAGTTTTGGCCGATTCCGGCCCGTTTCATGGACTATTACTCACTGTTTTGGGGTCCCGGAGTGATTTCCATGATTGATGAACCCCAGGGTGCATTTACGTGTCGGTCATCAACACCCGCAGTTTTGGCCGATTCTGGCCTGTTTCATGGACTATTACTGACTGTTTTGGTGTCCCGGACTAATTTCCACGATTGATGAACCCTGGGGTGCGTTTACGTGCCGGTCATCAACACCCGCAGTTTTAGCCGATTCTGGCCCGTATCGTGGACTATTACTCACTTTTTTGGGTCCTGGAGTGATTTCCACGATTGATGAACCCCGGGGTGCGTTTACATGTCGGTCATCAACACCCGCAGTTTTGGCCGATTTTGGCCCGTTCGTGGACTATTACGCACCGTTTTGGGGCCCCGGACTGATTTCCACGATTGATGAACCCCGGGGTGCGTTTACATGTCGGTCATCAACACCCGCAGTTTTGGCCGATTCCGGCCCGTATCGTGAACTATTACTCACTGTTTTGGGGTCCTAGAGTGATTTCCACGATTGACGAACCCCGAGCTGCGTTTACGTGTCGGTCATCAACACCCGCAGTTTTGGCCGATTTTGGCCCGTTCGTGGACTATTACGCACCGTTTTGGGGCCCCGGACTGATTTCCACGATTGATGAACCCCGGGGTGCGTTTACATGTCGGTCATCAACACCCGCAGTTTTGGCCGATTCCGGCCCGTATCGTGAACTATTACTCACTGTTTTGGGGTCCTAGAGTGATTTCCACGATTGACGAACCCCGAGCTGCGTTTACGTGTCGGTCATCAACACCCGCAGTTTTGGCCGATTTTGGCCCGTTCGTGGACTATTACGCACCGTTTTGGGGCCCCGGACTGATTTCCACGATTGATGAACCCCGGGGTGCGTTTACATGTCGGTCATCAACACCCGCAGTTTTGGCCGATTCCGGCCCGTATCGTGAACTATTACTCACTGTTTTGGGGTCCTAGAGTGATTTCCACGATTGACGAACCCCGAGCTGCGTTTACGTGTCGGTCATCAACACTCGCAGTTTTAGCCGATTCTGGCCCGTATCGTGGACTATTACTCACTGTTTTGTGTTCCTAGAGTGTTTTCCACGATTGATGAACCCTGGGGTGCGTTTACGTGTCGGTCATCAACACCCGCAGTTCTAGCCGATTCTGGCCCGTATCGTGGACTATTACTCACTGTTTTGGGTTCCTAGAGTGATTTCCACGATTGACGAACCCCGGGGTGCGTTTACGTGTCGGTCATCAACACCCGCAGTTTTGGCCGATTCCGGCCCGTTTCATGGACTATTACTCACTGTTTTGGGGTCCCGGAGTGATTTCCATGATTGATGAACCCCGGGGTGCGTTTACGTGTCGGTCATCAACACCCGCAGTTTTGGCCGATTCTGGCCTGTTTCATGGACTATTGGTGACTGCTTTGGTGTCACGGAGTGATTTCCACGATTGATGAAACCTGGGGTGCGTTTAGGTGTCGGTCATCAACACCCGCAGTTTTAGCCGATTCTGGCCCGTATCGTGGACTATTACTCACTGTTTTGGGTTCCTAGAGTGATTTCCATGATTGACGAACCCCGGGGTGCGTTTACGTGTCGGTCATCAAGACCCGCAGTTTTGGCCGATTCCGGCCCGTTTCATGGACTATTACTCACTGTTTTGGGGTCCCGGAGTGATTTCCATGATTGATGAACCCCAGGGTGCATTTACGTGTCGGTCATCAACACCCGCAGTTTTGGCCGATTCTGGCCTGTTTCATGGACTATTACTGACTGTTTTGGTGTCCCGGACTAATTTCCACGATTGATGAACCCTGGGGTGCGTTTACGTGCCGGTCATCAACACCCGCAGTTTTAGCCGATTCTGGCCCGTATCGTGGACTATTACTCACTTTTTTGGGTCCTGGAGTGATTTCCACGATTGATGAACCCCGGGGTGCGTTTACATGTCGGTCATCAACACCCGCAGTTTTGGCCGATTTTGGCCCGTTCGTGGACTATTACGCACCGTTTTGGGGCCCCGGACTGATTTCCACGATTGATGAACCCCGGGGTGCGTTTACATGTCGGTCATCAACACCCGCAGTTTTGGCCGATTCCGACCCGTATCGTGAACTATTACTCACTGTTTTGGGGTCCTAGAGTGATTTCCACGATTGACGAACCCCGAGCTGCGTTTACGTGTCGGTCATCAACACCCGCAGTTTTGGCCGATTTTGGCCCGTTCGTGGACTATTACGCACCGTTTTGGGGCCCCGGACTGATTTCCACGATTGATGAACCCCGGGGTGCGTTTACATGTCGGTCATCAACACCCGCAGTTTTGGCCGATTCCGGCCCGTATCGTGAACTATTACTCACTGTTTTGGGGTCCTAGAGTGATTTCCACGATTGACGAACCCCGAGCTGCGTTTACGTGTCGGTCATCAACACCCGCAGTTTTGGCCGATTTTGGCCCGTTCGTGGACTATTACGCACCGTTTTGGGGCCCCGGACTGATTTCCACGATTGATGAACCCCGGGGTGCGTTTACATGTCGGTCATCAACACCCGCAGTTTTGGCCGATTCCGGCCCGTATCGTGAACTATTACTCACTGTTTTGGGGTCCTAGAGTGATTTCCACGATTGACGAACCCCGAGCTGTGTTTACGTGTCGGTCATCAACACTCGCAGTTTTAGCCGATTCTGGCCCGTATCGTGGACTATTACTCACTGTTTTGTGTTCCTAGAGTGTTTTCCACGATTGATGAACCCTGGGGTGCGTTTACGTGTCGGTCATCAACACCCGCAGTTCTAGCCGATTCTGGCCCGTATCGTGGACTATTACTCACTGTTTTGGGTTCCTAGAGTGATTTCCACGATTGACGAACCCCGGGGTGCGTTTACGTGTCGGTCATCAACACCCGCAGTTTTGGCCGATTCCGGCCCGTTTCATGGACTATTACTCACTGTTTTGGGGTCCCGGAGTGATTTCCATGATTGATGAACCCCGGGGTGCGTTTACGTGTCCGTCATGAACACCCGCAGTTTTGGCCGATTCTGGCCTGTTTCATGGACTATTGGTGACTGTTTTGGTGTCACGGAGTGATTTCCACGATTGATGAAACCTGGGGTGCGTTTAGGTGTCGGTCATCAACACCCGCAGTTTTAGCCGATTCTGGCCCGTATCGTGGACTATTACTCACTGTTTTGGATTCCTAGAGTGATTTCCATGATTGACGAACCCCGGGGTGCGTTTACGTGTCGGTCATCAAGACCCGCAGTTTTGGCCGATTCCGGCCCGTTTCATGGACTATTACTCACTGTTTTGGGGTCCCGGAGTGATTTCCATGATTGATGAACCCCAGGGTGCGTTTACGTGTCGGTCATCAACACCCGCAGTTTTGGCCGATTCTGGCCTGTTTCATGGACTATTACTGACTGTTTTGGTGTCCCGGACTAATTTCCACGATTGATGAACCCTGGGGTGCGTTTACGTGCCGGTCATCAACACCCGCAGTTTTAGCCGATTCTGGCCCGTATCGTGGACTATTACTCACTTTTTTGGGTCCTGGAGTGATTTCCACGATTGATGAACCCCGGGGTGCGTTTACATGTCGGTCATCAACACCCGCAGTTTTGGCCGATTTTGGCCCGTTCGTGGACTATTACGCACCGTTTTGGGGCCCCGGACTGATTTCCACGATTGATGAACCCCGGGGTGCGTTTACATGTCGGTCATCAACACCCGCAGTTTTGGCCGATTCCGGCCCGTATCGTGAACTATTACTCACTGTTTTGGGGTCCTAGAGTGATTTCCACGATTGGCGAACCCCGAGCTGCGTTTACGTGTCGGTCATCAACACCCGCAGTTTTGGCCGATTTTGGCCCGTTCGTGGACTATTACGCACCGTTTTGGGGCCCCGGACTGATTTCCACGATTGATGAACCCCGGGGTGCGTTTACATGTCGGTCATCAACACCCGCAGTTTTGGCCGATTCCGGCCCGTATCGTGAACTATTACTCACTGTTTTGGGGTCCTAGAGTGATTTCCACGATTGACGAACCCCGAGCTGCGTTTACGTGTCGGTCATCAACACCCGCAGTTTTGGCCGATTTTGGCCCGTTCGTGGACTATTACGCACCGTTTTGGGGCCCCGGACTGATTTCCACGATTGATGAACCCCGGGGTGCGTTTACATGTCGGTCATCAACACCCGCAGTTTTGGCCGATTCCGGCCCGTATCGTGAACTATTACTCACTGTTTTGGGGTCCTAGAGTGATTTCCACGATTGACGAACCCCGAGCTGCGTTTACGTGTCGGTCATCAACACTCGCAGTTTTAGCCGATTCTGGCCCGTATCGTGGACTATTACTCACTGTTTTGTGTTCCTAGAGTGTTTTCCACGATTGATGAACCCTGGGGTGCGTTTACGTGTCGGTCATCAACACCCGCAGTTCTAGCCGATTCTGGCCCGTATCGTGGACTATTACTCACTGTTTTGGGTTCCTAGAGTGATTTCCACGATTGACGAACCCCGGGGTGCGTTTACGTGTCGGTCATCAACACCCGCAGTTTTGGCCGATTCCGGCCCGTTTCATGGACTATTACTCACTGTTTTGGGGTCCCGGAGTGATTTCCATGATTGATGAACCCCGGGGTGCGTTTACGTGTCGGTCATCAACAACCGCAGTTTTGGCCGATTCTGGCCTGTTTCATGGACTATTGGTGACTGTTTTGGTGTCACGGAGTGATTTCCACGATTGATGAAACCTGGGGTGCGTTTAGGTGTCGGTCATCAACACCCGCAGTTTTAGCCGATTCTGGCCCGTATCGTGGACTATTACTCACTGTTTTGGATTCCTAGAGTGATTTCCATGATTGACGAACCCCGGGGTGCGTTTACGTGTCGGTCATCAAGACCCGCAGTTTTGGCCGATTCCGGCCCGTTTCATGGACTATTACTCACTGTTTTGGGGTCCCGGAGTGATTTCCATGATTGATGAACCCCAGGGTGCGTTTACGTGTCGGTCATCAACACCCGCAGTTTTGGCCGATTCTGGCCTGTTTCATGGACTATTACTGACTGTTTTGGTGTCCCGGACTAATTTCCACGATTGATGAACCCTGGGGTGCGTTTACGTGCCGGTCATCAACACCCGCAGTTTTAGCCGATTCTGGCCCGTATCGTGGACTATTACTCACTTTTTTGGGTCCTGGAGTGATTTCCACGATTGATGAACCCCGGGGTGCGTTTACATGTCGGTCATCAACACCCGCAGTTTTGGCCGATTTTGGCCCGTTCGTGGACTATTACGCACCGTTTTGGGGCCCCGGACTGATTTCCACGATTGATGAACCCCGGGGTGCGTTTACATGTCGGTCATCAACACCCGCAGTTTTGGCCGATTCCGGCCCGTATCGTGAACTATTACTCACTGTTTTGGGGTCCTAGAGTGATTTCCACGATTGACGAACCCCGAGCTGCGTTTACGTGTCGGTCATCAACACCCGCAGTTTTGGCCGATTTTGGCCCGTTCGTGGACTATTACGCACCGTTTTGGGGCCCCGGACTGATTTCCAC